>CM075649.1:98417289-100917289 GCA_037953625.1 Crotalaria pallida
TAGGAAGTCTCAATTCTCCTCTTCTGTTTTTTTCTTCCCTTTTTATACATGTTGCATTTTTTTTATTCATAGTGTCTTTTCCATTCATGAGTTGTTACAGCCAAATAATTTTTGCTATTCTCCCGTTCGCCAACCAAAAGCATAGTTGTTATATACTATGTTGGCCATGAATAGTTTGATGTTGCCATGACTTCTCATCATTGGTTGAATTCTGTTTTAAACATGCAAACCGTGTAACTAGCTTTATTTCCTTCTTGAGCATCTTAAATTTTACCTGCAAAATAAACAATATTAGAGCAATAAGTTATATTTTTATTTTTATTTTTATATTTGGGCATATAATTGCATATATTCGAATTTAAGGTAATTTTCATAAGAATTCATAAAAATAAGTTAAATAAGTACTAAAAAATTATAATCAATTTGTAAGTAAATTTGATGCTTATCAAATTCCCCCCAACTTAGAACTTGGCTTGTCCTCAAGCAAAAGGTAATAAAAACTAATACTAGAAACAAATCGTCCGTTAGATAAAGATTTAGATTTACTAAAGCAAGTTCACAATTAAGGTAATATTCAAAACAATGCAAATTATAATATGTAAATATTCATAAATTTAGAAATTCTTCAAGTAGTAGTTCAATTTCAAAATTTATTAAAAAGGAGAAAAGATAACAACAATGCATAGTTTCTTCTCATTTGACACTTAATAAGCATGTCAATTTAGTTTAGGAGTGAACATGATGAAATCCTAGCTCCTCTCAAGGATATCAAACATTTAGTTTGTTTCATTTTAAGTGTCTGACTATTTTTCTCAATATTTCATAATCTCACTCAAGTGTATAAGCTAATGTGTATCACTCAATTTCGCACAATTGAATCATGTTACTTCAAATTTGATTTTCATCTAAATTCCAAAAATCAAAATATACAAGTATGCATAAATCAAAGGGTCTTTGTTAAAGGTTGTAATGTGGCCAGGGGTAAAAAGGGTGAGTTAAGTTTTGGTGTTGAAAGCTAAAAAGCAAAGAAAAATATAAGAGCATAAGCATGAGAACTGATGCCTTCTTTTAATTTCAACTTTCCTATATATATATAATTTTTTTTTTGAGAATTGATGCTTTCACTTGATACCATTTCTCTTTGTTTCTCATCTGTTTCTTCTTTTCCTCCTTCTTTCTTTCTTTTTTTTTTTTGAGAAAGAAAGGAGATTTTTCCAAATGGTTTCCCCAACCTATTTCATACCAATTTCTTCATCAATCATTTAATGCTCCATTATTTCTAAGGCTTGGGTTAAATCAATTGTTTTTCGAGTTAAGGTTAAACGTTATTAGGTGAAAACAAAGAAAAAAAAAAGAATTGGGGTATATTAGGCTCAAAAGGGTTGTCAAAGGATAATTATGTTAGGTTGGCTATTTGGCTAAGTTGGTTTAATAAAAAGAATGCCCTTATCATTTTTAAACAACAAGTAAATTATGAAATTCAGAAAAGAATCAAGCAAATTCAAGTACATGAAATCAAAGGTGACTTACTCGAAAAGATGATGTATCTGTGGCCCAAATTCGTCACAGGGTAATGAACTAAAATTTCAAGTACGTTCAATCCAAAAATTATTGCCATGTAATTAATATATCAAATATCCAATTTATGTATTAAAGTTATAAATTCTTCTTAATAATAAAAATTTAAAAGTTGAAACTAAGCTACTTAAACCAATTTCTAATTAAAGGAAAATAATCATGTCAAGTTGCTTTTTGTAATGATAGTACCAAAAATGTCAATCACTTAGTAGTTTAAACATTTATCAAAAACTAGGCATATGTCATAAAACCTTAATATGAAACCAAAAGCAAAAAAAATAAAAATTGCATAAACTAAACCATAGAAATAGTGCAATAGAATTTAAAACATAAAACCATTATTCCTCAATTACTCTTGGTCCTTGTTCACCATTTTTTTCCTTTCAAAAAGGAAATTTCCATCTATCCCAATTATTTGGAGATATGTTATCATTTCCATTAGCATCATTATTCCTTTGTGCTTGGTCTTGATCATTTTTTGATCCTTTCCACCTTCTCCAAGTATTGTCTAATTGGCCTGCAGTTCCAAAGTGTCCTCCTACAACTCCAGAGTGACCCATCCCCCCAGGGAACGTAGGACTGTCCCCAGGCCATGCAAGATAAGAAGCAAATTGCTCCGGTGGCATCGAAGGATTGTTTTCTGGATGTTGCTGCAGAGCTAACGCATAAAGACCTTGGTTGAAGTAAAGTTGTCCTCGGTGAAGGGAAGCCTGCTGCTGAAAAAGTAAATTCATTTGCTCTGGTAATAGTAAAGCGGGATATATCGAAGAGTGGTTCATTAGAGCTAGATGTTGTAGCTCTCGTTCTTCGAACGAACTTCGCATTCTGATGGAGACCGGCCCTTTGTTTTTGTCTAGGCATCATTGATTCACAGATAACAAATTAGCATAAAAAATAGTCATCATTCAGTTCCTATCATATTTAATCAACAAATCACAGGAAAAGTCATAAATTTTCGACCCTGAGGTTTGTGAAATAGGGAAACCTGTATTTGAATGTAGGTGAGAAAAAGGGAAGAAGAATAATGTGTTAGAGAACATACCTTGAGTGTTTGAATGTCAAAAATGGGAATGATTTGAGAAAGAAAGAAGTCAGTTATGGAGCTTGAGATTAGTGAAAAAGAGAAGAATGTTTTTGCGTTTTTAGTAAGAAATGCATTTGAAAAATAGTCCGACGTGTCTTAATGGGGGCTGTGATTAGAGATTAAAATCTTATTATTTAATATGATGTATTTGGATATATTTTGGTTTTTAATTATATAAATCATAATTATTTCCAGTTATTTTTATAAAATTTATGAGTTTGGGATGTTTGATATATTTTGTATATTTTATACCATAAAGTTTATATTTGTTAATATCATTATTAATATAAATGTTATTATTACTATTAACATTATTATATTTTTATTATTACTATTACTATTATTATTATTATTATTGTTGTTGTTGTTGTTATTATTATTATTATGATTAATATTACCTACCTAATTTTACTATTATTATTTGTCTTACAAAAAAAATAAAACTAATTACATGGTTGTAAAACTGAATACAAGAAGACTGATCAGCTTTCAAAGTATCAACGCATGCATGACCAGAAAATTAGCAAAGAAGAAAAAGTTGTTACAGGTCAAATGCATGCCGGCTAACTTTAGTAAATAACAAAGACGTGTTTTGTTGTAAAACAAAACTAAGAATTTATTTTTAGGAATTCGTATCAAATTCCTTTCAGTATAAATAGGTGTTTTGTGTCTTCATTGTAACAATTACACAAGAGAAAAATAGAGGGATAGAATTTACAAGAGAAGGAAAAACTCGAGAATAATATCATGTGTAGAATTTTTCATATTCTCTCATACACTTTTTATAAAGTTATGAGTAACTAATTGTATGATGTCTGGTTGAAGGGAGATCAAAGGTTTGGTTCATCAAATGATTGTGAGATAATTGTACCTTAAGTGTTTCATTATAATTCTGAATATTTATATATTCTCCATATTTAATTGACACTGTTATTTTGATATTTGGATAAAAAGGTTAGTTATATAAATATCAAAATAATTTTTAGCCAGATTAGAATATCCAATACGTATTCATTGATTATCCTAATATTAGTGGCAATTAACAATGTCTATTATGGACAAGTTTTAGACAATTGTTAAGAGATTATATAATCTAATCTAAATAAACCGAGCTTGTGTGTTTATTCGTTATAATTGGTATCTCTTTAATTTTTAATGCTATTGATCAATTAAATCCTAAGAGCTTGTTTAGGGTTGTAATCGATAAGAGTAGTAATCAAAGAGCTTGTTTTGATTACCAATTAACTAAGGAGAGATTAGTTTATCAAAGCTTGTTGACAACTAAATCCAATTTATTCTTGATTATATGAATTAACTTTATTTCAATGATCAATTCCTGAACCAAAACCGAGATTAACCCTTTGACTAGACTCCTTCTCATTATTGTTTTAACATCTTGAACTACTTTCAATTTTTGACTTTTAATTTAATCATTAAATTAATTAATCTCAAAACCCCCTTAATTTTACGAAAGAAATAAATCTAAAACTAATCCTTGTGGGTTCGACCCTACTTCCACTATTTACAAATCTTTCGAAGTAGGTTTTTATTTTGTTGGGTTCGACACTCATCAAATTTTGGCACCGATGCCGGGGATTGGTGTCATTAGATTTATTTCTTTATTTTTAATTAATTTATTTATTTTTTTTGTTACTTAATATATTTTATGCATGCCAAGATCTTCTCGCACAAGAGAACTTCAATTCGATCCAGATATTGAGAAGACAATTAGCAAATTGAAAAAAGAAAATAATCAACGTTCTCAAAAGGTGTCACCGTCTTCATCTCCTGACTCAAACTCCGAAGTGGATTTAACTGAATCATCTAGTGATTCTGAAGAGAAAGAAATGGCTAATTCTAATCAAGAAAAAACCTTGAGAGAGTTGGCAATACCAGATTTAACTCAACAACCACTTTGCATTGTATATCCAGATTTAGATGGTGGTTTTGAGCTAAAATCTGGTCTAATACATTTGTTACCTACCTTTCATGGAATGGAGAATGAAGATCCTCACAAGCATCTAAAAGAATTTCATGTAGTATGCTCAGGTATGAAGCCGCATGGAGTAACAGAAGAACAATTAAAGCTACGAGCATTCCCGTTCTCTTTAGCTAATAAAGCCAAGGATTGGCTATACTATTTGCCCTCCCGGATCTATTAATACGTGGACAGAATGTGTGAGAGCATTCCTTGACAAATTTTTCCCTGCTTCAGGAGCTGCTAATATGATAAGAGAGATATGTTCAATAAAGCAAAAAGACGTGGAAACACTTCATGAATATTGGGAAAGATTCAAGTTATTGTGTTCAAGTTGTCCTCAACACGGGATTTCTGAACAACTCCTTATTCAATATTTCTATGAAGGATTGTTACCCATGGAAAGGAAGATGATGGACGCAGCTAGTGGAGGTGCTATAGTGAACAAAACTCCTCAAGCAGCTAGAGACTTAATATCCACTATGGCTGACAACTCACAACAATTTGGCTCTAGACGAGACATATCCTCTAGAAGAGCGAGTGAAGTAAGTACGTCTGATCTTGGACCTCTCTTGTTCGATAACTTGTAACAGGATAAACGCAACAAGTCAAGACATGTGGAATTTGTCTTGCTCCTAATCATCCAACTGATATGTGCCCAACATTACAAGAAGGCACACAAGAACAAGCAAATGCAGTTGGAGGATTTCCTGGTCCATCACAAAGAAAATGTGATCCCTTCTCAAACACATATAACCCTGGATGGAGGGATCATCCTAATTTAAGTTATGGAGCAAGGACACAAAATTTCCAAAATTTCCAAAACAGTCCGGTAGGTCCATCACATCAATCAACTTCTAAGCCCGGAATGTCTCTCGAAGACATGGTTAAAGCATTGGTCACTAATTCACAACAATTCCAACAAGAGACAAGGACCAGCATTCGAAACTTGGAAAATCAAGTATGTCAGTTGGCCACCACCATAAGTCTAATGGACTCACAAAACTCAAGTAAGTTGCCTTCACAAACCATTTTAAATCCAAAACAGAATGCGAGTGCAATTACTTTGAGAAGCGGAAAAGAACTTGAGCAACCTGAGGCATCATCTAAGCATGAGAAAGAAAAAGAGTTGGAGAAGGAAGTAGCTACAAAAGAAGTTACTACGCAAAAACAATCAATTAGTGAACTGCCTAAAGCAGTAGTAATACCTCTTCCCTTCCCCAACCGATTTGCAAAGTCTAAAAAGGAAGAGGAAGAGAAGGAGATTCTTGAAACCTTTCGCAAGGTAGAGGTAAATATCTCACTTCTTGATGCTATAAAACAGATACCTCGTTATGCAAAGTTTCTTAAGGAGATATGCACATCCAAAAGAAAGTTGAATGGTAATGAGAAAATTCACATGGGAGAGAATGTATCCGTCGTCATTCAAAAGAAATTGCGTCCTAAATGCAAGGACCCAGGTATGTTCACTATCCCTTGTAATATAGGTAATGTTAGAATTGAAAAAGCAATGTTAGATTTGGGAGCTTTAATTAATGTTATGCCTCGTTCTATTTATGAATCATTGAATATTAGAAATTTAAAAGAAACAGGCGTTATTATGCAACTAGCAGATTGATCCAATGCATATCCTGAGGGTGTTTTAGATGATATATTAGTTCAAGTAAATAATTTAGTCTTTCCTGGTGATTTTTATGTCATTGATATGGGGGAAAACGATTCTTTTAATCCATCTCCTATCTTGTTAGGGAGACCATTTCTTAAAACATCTAGGACTAACATTAATGCTCATGATGAGACACTAACTATGGAATTTGATGGTGAGATTATTAAATTTAGTATTTATGATTCCATAAAATATCCCAACGACGACCATACAATATTTAGTATTGATGTTATTGATTCTTTAATGCAACAAATATTTGAACTTAATAATGATGACCCATTAAAAGTTGCACTTTATAACAATGGTTTGAAAGATGCAGAAAAGGAATTTGAACTAAATTCTGAATTACAAGACACAATATTTCAACTAAAATCTCTTCAACCTGTTAAGCATGATGTATCTTATATTATTATGCCTATGCATGATATTAAACTTCTTCCTTCTATTGTGCAAGCCCTAAAGTTAGAACTTAAGTAATTACCGAATCATCTTAAGTACTTGTATTTAGGAGAAGGAGAAACACTTCCTGTAATTGTCTCCAACAAACTAAGTTCTTTACAAGATGAAAGGTTGATTAGGCTTCTAAGAGAATACAAGGAAGTAATTGGATGGACTGTGGCTGACCTCAAAGGTATAAGTCTGGCCACATGCATGCACAAAATATTGTTAGAAGAAGGCTCTAAACCCTCAATAGAAGCTCAGCGTCGATTGAATCCACCAATGATGGAAGTGGTTAAAAAAGAAATTCAAAAACTTCTTGGAGCAGGTATGATCTACTCAATTTCAGATAGTAAATGGGTGAGCCCAATACAAGTTGTTCCAAAGAAAACAGGTATAACTGTAGTGAAAAATGCTGATGGGGAGTTAGTTCCCACCCGCGTTCAAAATGGGTGGCGAGTTTGCGTAGATTATAGAAAGTTAAATGCATTAACTCAAAAAGATCACTTCCCTCTCCCATTTATTGACCAGATGCTTGAAAGATTGGTCGAGCTTACTATTGTTGTCTTGATGGATACTTTGGTTTTCATCAAATTACCGTAGCACCAGAAGATCAAGAAAAAACAACTTTCACATGCCCATTCGGTACGTTTGCTTATCGACATATGCCATTTGGTCTTTGTAATACTCTGGCCACATTTCAAAGGTGCATGGTTAGTATATTTTCAGAATATGTAGAGGACATAATAGAGGTATTTATGGATGATTTTACTGTTCATGGTGATTTTTTTGATATATGTTTAGATAACCTTGCAAAAGTGCTTAATAGATGTATAGAATCGAACCTTGTTTTAAACTATGAAAAATGCCATTTTATGGTTGATCAAGGAAATATTCTAGGTCATATAGTGTCTTATAAGGGTATTGAAGTTGATAAAGCCAAAATAGATGTTATTAAATCCTTGCCTTACCCCACGAATGTGCGGGGAGTTCGATCTTTTCTTGGACATGCAAGATTTTATAGACCCTTTATAAAAGATTTCTAAAAAATAAGCAGGCCCTTCTGTTATTTGCTTCAAAAAGATGTAGTGTAACACCCTATGATTTTTACCCTTAAAACCCCGCTATTAAAAATATGAATTTGAAATTTCATTTTTAATTTAATAAAAATCACCCGTCAAACGGACGGAGTTTTGTTTGTTTTTAGGACTATTCCAAAATTCAACCTGTGATAAACAATTTCAATTAAACAACCAATAGCCAGCAGGGCTTCAGATTATATATATAAGTCATATCAAGGCCCAATGGGCTCCAAATATATCTGAGTGCATAAAAATAATCAGAGTTTTCAGCGGAAAATACTAAGTTTGAGTGTCATAATCAAGACATATAACTTTGTCAAAACATAACATCCTAAGCCTCATTTAAAATGTGCATATTAAATTTACATCAAAATAAGATAAGAGGCTTAGGTCCATACTATACTCTAAACCCATAACACCCTACTCTCCCTGTAAGGGAAAGTACTCCTGCTCGGCCGGGGGCTTTGCACATGAAATAGAAAGCAGTTTCTAACTAGACATAACAACCCACTAGGTCAAACACAATTAGCAAATAAGCATATATTCACATATTGCACACCATACTCATTTCATTATTTCCATATTCGTTATTCATTCCAAATTTCCATTTCCATTATTCATTTCAACATCCATTTTCATTGTTCATTTCAACATCCATTTCCATTATTAATTAATTCATTTCACATACTCCTTTCATTTCAATACATCACCTCAAATCAGAGGCCAATGAACAATTTTCATTCAACACATTTATCACCTCAAAACAGAGGCCCTTATACTTTTTCATATTTAAATTATGTGTCCCTCAGGTCAGAGGTCAACACCCAATTCTTTATTTCATCCGGTGTCCCTCAGATCAGAGGTCAACACTCAATAACTTTCATTTCATCTTGTGTCCCTCAGGTCAGAGGTCAACACTCTATTTCATTATGTGTCCCTCAGGTCAGAGGTCAACACTTCAATTTCTTAATTCACGGTGTATCTCTCAGGTCAGAGGTCAACACACCAATACACATTTCATCCGGTGTCCCTCAGGTCAGAGGTCAACACCCAATCACTTTATTTCATTTCGTGTCCCTCAGGTAAGAGGTCAACACACTATCGTACTTCACCTCCACGCAGGAAAGTACCTCATACACTTGGCCTATGGGTACTTCACCTCCACACTGGAAGGTACCTCATACCATTGTACTTCACCTCCACACCGGAAGGTACCTCATACAATTTGGCCGGTGGGTACTTCACCTCCACACCGGAAGGTACCTCATACAACCACCTAGATTATACATAAACATCATTTTCATTATCAACATTTCATTACACATTTCCTCACATCAGAGGCCAAATCATACTTCCATCTTCTTACACAAACAATTTAACATATACAATCACAAATACACTTACACACATTTCCCATTCATTCTTTTTCCATACTCATTCCCTATATCAATTATCAAATCTTTCCTTTAATCGTCACCTCAAATCAGAGGCCAATGCATAAACCACATTCTCAATGTTCGGCGCCTCAATTCAGAGGCCAAGAATTATTCACTTTCTTGTTCAATTAATTGTAACACATTTAAGTACAACAACACACATTTAACAACTAGTCATTCTTGTAGTTTCCTTATTCTTTTCCTTTCTCAATTATCACAATCATACCAAGTAGTATTCTCTTTTATTTCCCAGCATTTAGATTGCCCTTCATTTTAATTTACATATATCATTTTTCACTTTCGTTTACACATAATCATTTTACTTCCGTTTCCTATATTCACAAGTTCAATTTCATAAGCCATGACCTTGGTTCACAATTGATAATACTTAACATTTATACTCATTTAGCATTTAAGTACAAATAGGCACATTCATCACATATAATCGTTTCCATTCCATTTTCTTCCTATATCAATTTACTTCACAACACATACATGTATTTGCAACAGTAATTAATTATCATTTAATTCACAACTTTACAAATAAAGTCAATAATCGTAGAACTCATTTATGTCATCTTCATTATCACATTAACCAATTTCTCATGCACTTCAATATAATCATTATCCAAGTTTCGTTTATCAATTAATTCATTATTGTGAGACCCGCAATTTTTCCCAATTTATTTTATTTAAGTCACATCTATTTTTTTAGAATAGTTTAATAATAATTGCCTTTGGTTGATTTATTTTTATATATATGTATATATGCAGCGATACTATATATATATAATAATTATAATTTTGTGTATTTTATTTTAAGTGTGAAATTTCATTTCTGGATATTTAATAAGTATTTTAATTATATTGAAATAATCTTTACTAAGGTTTTGGCTAAAAATGAATTTTTGGGTTATAGAGCTAGAACTTCAAAAATTCATATCTTTTTAACCGTACGCCGAAAAATTACAAATGATATGTCAAAACGATCATATCAAAATCTAGATTATGAAAATGTAAAGCTTTGATTTTTATTTTAGAGTTTTCGAAATTTTATCACTGCTACAATACAAAACGAATTTTTGAGTTTTAAGTATAAATGTATGGTTTTAATGCATTAAATAACCTTTTGAATCAAGTATATTTTATTTTGAAAATGAAAATACATTTCTGAAGTTGTATATTGTACTTCCATTTAAATAAAGTCTATTTTTGTATTTTTTTTAGTTTAAATTATTTGAAGGCTTAGGAAGTGTATTTTTGAAGGAAATGATCTTAGGACTTCAAAAATTCATAACTTTCAAACCGTAAGTCCAAAAATTATAAACTTTATATGAAAACTATCGTATTAAAATGTAGTATCTTAATATGTAAAAATAAATTTTTATTTTAATATTTACGAAAAAGTACTGTACAGTAGGTAGAAAATCGAATTTTGATAGTTTTAATTAAGAAAAATTATTTTGAGACATAAAATAATTTAATGAACTATAAAATATTTTTATTGGTATATTTAAATATTTATCTTAGTAATATTTGGCTGCACAGTCCATATTTAAATATTTTCTTAATTGTTTTCTGATTTATTTGAAATGATAGTTTAATATGATTGGTTAATAGTGAAGGCACCTCCAAAAGGAACCAATGAAAAATTTTCTCTCCTATTTTAATATATATGTGCCGTCCAAAATAGGATAGGGAGAGAGGATAATAATTCTGAAGTTTGTGAGAATAAACCATGAATTAAAAAGAATGTAGGAATCAACAAAATCCCAATTAATGCAAAATGTGTTCCAATGTGCATGAATTAATTTTGCTGACTCATGGTGAGTAAGGGGGGCTGAATTTCACCTCTGAAAATTGAGGGGAAATGCATCTTCAACACCTATAAATAGATGGCCTTAGTTCCCACATTTTTCACACACAATCCTTGATAGTTTTACAAGAGAAAAAAAATAAAATTCTAAGAAAGAATAGAGAGAGAGGGACAAATTGGCTTAAGGAAGGAGGGAGGAATTGCTTTGTCACTAGAAGTTTTCTTAAGCTTAATGAGTAGAGGTAACCCAAAATCACTTATTTATTTAATCTCTTTTTAAGTTGTTTTGTTTAAAAACTTCTAAATTCTTCTATAGCTAAGTTCTAAATTTTCCTTTTCATTTTAAAGTTATTATTGAATATGTGATATTGTTCTTGAGTCATATGAATTAAGGATGAGAAAAGGGACACAAAAAGGGTGTTTAAAGGGATTTATCTCCCCTTTTCTTTAATTCTTAAGATGGCTAAAATTGTTGATGAGTATGATTAATTTATTTTCTGGGTTTATTTTATTTCTAAGACTATATGAATTATAAAGAATTTTGTATAATTAAATGGGTTTTTATTCCTTGTCTTTTAATTGTTTTTGTTTCTTTGTATTAAGGAATAATAATCAATAAGTAAATAACAATGGAAAAAAAATTAATTTCTGGTATATATATATATATAGGCTGTGTTATATATTAGAAGAATTGAGGATTGATTTGTGTATATTTTTGATATATGGATTGCATTGTTGTTTAATAAAATAAAAGGGAATGGAAATAAATAAAAGAATTAAAATGGATTTTGATTTTATTTTATTTTATTCTGGACCATGTGAATATATATATATATATAATTATATTGAATGGTAATTGTTGTTATTTTATGTGTATTTGAGTTACAGTTAAGTATCTAAAAAGAATGAAAACAAATAAGTGTTTTCCTTAAAGTAAAATGAAATGAAAATGATTTGTGAAAAGGAACTAAAAATAATTTTTGAAAAAAGAAAATAAATTCTGGAAATTTTTAAATGTTCTTAATGTGTATGAGTTTGTATTTTATAGAAATTTTGTTATTGTTCGATTGTATGTTATTTCCTTTTGTTTGGATTTAAGTTAAATAAGAACAATGAATTAGGATAATAAATAAAAATGAAATTTTCTGAAAAAAAAATAAAAATAATAAGTAGGCCGTGAGGTCTATGGTCTTGTCTTTAAAATAATTTTTGTAATTTGTTTGTTATTTGATGTGTAATTAATTTATAGCTTATTGTTTAGAAGAAATAGAAACAAATGGTAGTTGTTATAAACTTATAAGAGCATGTATTGTTAAATGATTGTATGAGTATGTGGTTGATGTGTTTATAGATATTAGTTGCTAAAAAAAATGAATTACTTCTTAAAGAGATCTATTTTATATTTTGTTAATGATTAAAACTCTTATTTTTAGTATATAAAGTAATGTAATTATATTATATAGATGATTTAAGAAATTAAAATGTTTTTCCTAATTTTTTAAGTGTTGGTCGAATTTTAGGAGAAAAGAAATTAAGTTAAATGAATTTTTAGTTTGTTTTAGTTTGTCTATGGAATGAATTACGTCGATTTGATAATTGTTTTAGTTTGTCTATGGAATGAATTACATGTTTTATGAAAAAGGTTTATTTCTGAAAATTTAGTTTTAATTCTGGAAATTTAATTTTTTTCTGAAAAATTAATTAGTTAAGATCCCAAATGATTATTTTTAAGGGTGTTAGTGATACTTTGTTTGTATGGGCAAATATAATGTAGAAACAAATAGAAATGAGTATTTTTGATTGATTAAAGTAATTTAAATAAAAATATGAAGTTGCGGTCCAGAATTTAGAATGTATGAAAAAGTAATATTTTATTAGAAATAATAGTATTTTAAAGTCTTTTGCATAAGTAGGAATTGTGTATAATTGTTTTGGATTGTTTTACTTGAACTTCTTGAATTAATGCAACTTTTTCAGTGGCTATACAGCAGATGCAATTATTTTATTTAGTTTAATTTTAGTCATTTTATTATAGTAGAAGTTATAATAAGAATTTAGGAAGAAACGGCATGTGTTTTCAATGTTCTGTTTAAGAGAAAATGAATATTTAAGTTTATGTATGCATTGTGACGCTCTCAGAATATAACATTATTTATATTAAAATAAAGTATATTTATAAAGCGTTTGTAAATTATATAGTGATTTCATGGAAAACTTTTTCTTTTTCTACAACGAAGTTTCACATTCAAACCCTTGGTTCGAAAATACATTTCTTTCAGAGTATACGGTTGAGTACCTGTTTTTGTAAATTCAGCGGAAACGATTTTCAAAAAATTACAGCGGTTATAATTAAAATAATTTTAAGGATCATAATAACTATACAACCACAGCCCATATATATATATATATAAAACTCAGGTACCCAAGTAACAGAGATAAAAGTCGAGGTAGCAAAGTATAAGGATACAGATCAGCAAATATAAGATAGCAACTCTCATAGACCCTCTCAAAACTATATACAATATAACACAAGTCAAAATAAAGGAGTCTTCGAGAGCTGCGCTATGATCCACCCACGTTGATGACTGATTCTCAGTCCTCCAAAACTGAACACTACATCCTACCATGGTCCCCATACTGCACATACTAGGAGAGAGAGAGTCACCACATCACTGGCTGTCAGCAGCTGGCCCATCCACGTCCTCTACAGGGTCCTCCTCCTCCTCCTCGTCCGACACAACAGGAATAGCAGTGCGACGCACTGGCTCAGGTGAGGGTGCAAAACGTACCCTGGTGGTCGGACCAGGACGGGGAGTGGCCGTAGGAGTAGCCTCATCAGAAGTAGAAGGACGAGTACGGGTAGCAGGGCGTCTGACATGAAGGTTATAAAAACGACGGCCAGGACGGGGAGGTGGAGAACTAAAACGATAAGTATAAGCCGGGGGAATGTGCAGTATGTAGATCATGGGGATGCGAAGTCTACGAGGTCGCACTCGTGCAAGAGGGTTAGGGTGACGAAATATCGCGTCAACCTCGCCCTCGAACACCGCTCGGTGCTCCTCGTAGTCCCACACTCCTCTACGGAGTGGGCGTAACTCCACGTATGTCAGGTAACAAGCCATCACCTGCAAGGGAATAGGGAGTCAGCAAATACTAACACATAATCAAATAGACAGGGTAACATTTAAATAGTTTAGGCTTTATTTGACAATGATCATTAATAATTAATTACACATGTTACCCATCAACACCAAGACATAATCATAAATCAATTACATATGTAGTCATGATGTATCTCATCTTATCAATGCATGATTGTTGGCGAACTACAACAAATTGGCTTCCGTGGCTTCTTTAAAAACAAACATGCCCGGTACCCATACTGAGTACCTCATCGAACTCGACCCGCAAATAAAATCAACACCTCTAGAGCTCTTAGAAATGTTGCCGACGTATCCCGTAGGACTACGCCTCATCGAGTCCGGCATCAAATGACATGCCCACACGCACGTGTGTCTTTCCGGAAAACAGAAGGTGCAACCCCGGTCACCGACACTCCCCCCGTGAACCCTTTGGAGCAAACACTCACACAAGTGTTCCTCGAGTTCCACCGAAAAGGGATATGCCCACGCCTCACGGACGTGTCTCCATCAGCTCATCGCTGTGGGAAACCATAATGCAGATGCTATGCATGATTTCATCAAATCAATAGTGCCCAATGTCATTTAAGTTGTTTGAGGTTTGTACTTGGCATAGTTGAACTTTAATTTTCCTTTAAACTTACTTCAATTCAGTTCAGTTTCAGTCTTTAATTGATTTTCACACTTTGATAATCAATTAAATAGTTAAATTCTGATCATTATTGCAAAAATTCAGTCAATAATCGATTAAAGAAATCTGTTAATCGATTATCCCTTTGTATATTTCAAACTGATCAGAATTTCAACGTGTTAATCGATTAACTGATCATGTTAATCGGTTAACCCTTTTGTACATTTCATACTGGTCAGAGTTTTCACGTGTTAATCGATTAACGATCATGTTAATCGATTAAATTATGCAGAAAAACACTGCTGAACTGGTTTTCATGTATCGAACTCATGCCAATCCATTTTTAACCAAAACTAACCTCCAAACCAACTTAAATACAGTATACTAAACTTGTTCATAGCATCAATTACATGAAATAACATCAAAATCACAGAATCGTTATGTTTTCCCCCAATTTTAACCTAAAACACAACTTAACATACCAAATCATTAACCACTCGATTTCAGATCAAATTGAAGGTTCATTTAGCTTTAGATACCATCATCTAACATGTTTCAATTTTGGGTTTTGGTCAAATTGGCCTCCAAGCCATTGTCCCCTAACCTAGTGCCCTTTTGAACCTCATGGTGGTTCAACCTACAATCAAATCAATACCACAATCTATTCTAGTATTAGTAAAGCTTCTCCCTTACCTCAATGAAGCTTCTTGGATGCAAGGCCAACAAAGAAACTCACTGAATCACCAAACTCCAAATGCTCTGTTTTCGGTTCAAGACAGGTTCAGCAGAGCAAGTTTGGCAGAGAATTTGACATAGCAAATGGACATGAAAACGAATAAATTTGGTCATTATAGAAACTAGACATTGCAGACTTTAATTAGAAATCGAAATGACACGATTTGGGGTCCTATACATACCTAAATCGAAGCCCCAAACTTAGCTCCTCAACACTGAAACTTCAAACTTCAGTTTCAAGAGCCCAACTTCCAGCTGCAATATCTCCTCACTCAAGTGACCAAAATTCATGATCTTGATATGGATAGAAAGCTCTTTCTACAAGCTTTGATAAGATGCAAAGCTTGTAGTGTGTATGGGTTTGTGGAAGGAAAACGAAGGTGAAGAACAGAGGGTGTTCAAAACCGATTTTGACAGAGTTTCCCCTCTTTTTTCTTAATTTCCACTAATTCCATCAACTAAATTCATTAATTTATAGCCTAAATCACTCTCCATGCATGCTAACACGTGTTAACCACTAATCTAGTCGGTGCTATGTGTTAAATTTTGAATTACCCAGCTTGTTGATTCATCAAACGCACTATCTTCAGCTTCTGCACCACCGTTAATCGATTAACGGATCGGGTTAATCGATTAACACGCCCAGATTTTCAAAAATTATTATTTTATTCACTTTCCCTCCAAAAATCTTTCCAATATTGCCTCTTAGGTCCTTTTCAAGGACTAAACTGCAAAAATCCTTATTTTTAAAGTTCAAATTATTTTCCTTTATTTTTCCTTGAATTATCCTTATAATATAACCATAAATTAATAAACAAAACTAACTAATTCCATATAATTAGTTTTATTTAAATATTCCTTTTTATTTATTTGGGAAACAAAAATCGGGGTATTACATTTCTCCCCCACTTACAAGAATTTCGTCCTCGAAATTCCGCTTACCTAAACAACTCAGGGTAATCTTTTCTCATTTTATCTTCTAATTCCCAAGTTGCTTAAGATACATCTGCATTTTCCCAAATAACTTTGACTAATGAAATCTCTTTTCCCCGCAACTGCTTCATTCTTTGATCTTCTATTCGAACGGGAATTGTCTCAAAAGTGAGATTCTCTCTCAAAGCCACATCATCAGGTTGAACTTCAATTACGGAATCAGGATCTGACACGAATTTCTGTAATTGCGATACATGAAACACATTATGAAGATTAGACAAAGACGGAGGCAAAGCGAGCTGATAAGCAACTGGACCGATACGCTTGAGTATCTGATAAGGACCAATAAACTTTGGTGATAACTTCTTTGTCTTCAAAGCTCTCCCGACACCAGTTGTCGGTCTTACACGAATAAAAACTTGATCGCCCTCTCCAAACTCCAAGGGTCTTCTTCTTTTATCCGCATAAATTTTCTGTCGGCTTTGCGCTGTCTTCATCTTTTCTCTGATCATCTGAATCTTCTCAGTTGTTTCTTGAACAATCTCAGGTCCAATAATCGTTCGCTCCCCCACTTGGAACCAACATAGGGGAGTTTGGCACTTCCTTCCATACAGTACTTCGAACGGTGCCATCCCAATACTGGTATGATGACTGTTGTTGTAGGTAAACTCTATGAGCGGCAAGAGTTTATCCCAACCTTCCTGACTTTCTAACACACATGCTCTTAACAAATCCTCAAGAGACCGAATGGTCCTTTCTGACTGACCATCAGTCTGAGGGTGATAAGCAGAACTCATTCTAAATTTTGATCCCAGAGACTGCTGCAAACCCTCCCAAAACTTCGAAGTAAACCTCGGATCTCGATCCGAAACAATACTTGAAGGTATACCATGCAAACGAACAACCTCCTTGATGTATAATTCAGCAAACCTATCTATGCGATAGCGCATATTAACTGGAATGAAATGCGCCGACTTGGTCAATCTATCAACGATTACCCAAATTGCATCATACCCTCCAACAGTCCTTGGTAATCCATATACAAAGTCCATTGAAATGCTATCCCATTTCCATACAGGGACATCCAAGGGTTGAAGTTCTCCACCTGGCTTCTTATGCTCAGCTTTCGCCTTCTGACAAATCAGACAAGAAGCGACATACGAAGCAACATCTTTCTTTAACCCAGACCACCAAAACAGCTTCTTCAAATCTTGATACATCTTGGTTGATCCCGGGTGGATACTCATCCGACTTTTATGTGCTTCGTCTAAGATTAGTCTTCTTATCTCCTGATCCTTTGGAATACAAATCCGATCTTTGAATCGAAGAATTCCATCACTTCCAACTTGAAAGTTTGGTTTCTTTCCTTCCAACATTAGCCTTCTCTTTTCTTGAAGTTCTTCATCTACCTGCTGTGATTCCCGAACTTGGATCAGGAATTCATTGGTAATTTGCAACTTACCAAGCATTATGCATCCTCGTTCTACTTGCATCATCACACTTAGATCGCGAAACTTCTCGATTAAAGAGAATTCCCTGATCATCATCGAACTCATATGAAGAGTCTTCCGGCTTAAAGCATCAGCTACTACATTTGCTTTACCGGGATGGTATTGAAGCTCGAAATCATAATCTTTAATAAACTCCATCCAACGCCTTTGTCTCATGTTCAACTCTTTTTGGTCAAACAGATACTTCAAACTCTTATGGTCACTATATACCCTGAACATAGTGCCATAGAGATAGTGTCTCCAAATCTTCAGAGCGAAGACAATAACAGCGAGCTCTAAATCATGCGTCGGATAATTGGCCTCATGCACCTTTAACTGCCTTGATGCGTATGCTACCACTTTTCTATCTTGCATCAAAACACATCCCAGTCCTTGCCTTGAAGCATCACAATAAACATCGAAGCTTCTATGGGGGTCAGGCAACACCAACACCGGTGAGGATGTCAACTTCTCTTTCAACAACTGAAAACTTTCCTCACACTTATGATCCCACAAGAAAGGTTGATCTTTACGAGTCAACTTAGTCAATGGCAAGGCAATCTTCGAAAAACCTTCGATAAATCTCCGATAGTATCCAGCTAAACCCAAGAAACTATGAACTTCAGTCACAGTCTTAGGCTGTTCCCACTTCAACACAGCTCCAACTTTAGCTGGATCCACAACAATGCCTTCCTTGGTGATAACATGTCCCAGAAAATTCACCTTGTCCAACCAAAACTCACATTTGGCATGTTTTGGCATACAGTTGCTTCTCCTTCAAGATCCCCAACACGATCTTGAGATGTTCAGCATGTTCCTCTGGACTCTTGGAGTAGATAAGAATATCATCGATGAAAACAACCACGAACGAGTCCAAATAAGGTCTGAAGATTCTGTTCATGTAGTCCATAAAGATAGCAGGAGCATTTGTTAGCCCAAACGACATAACCACATACTCATAATGCCCATATCTCGATCGGAAAGCTGTCTTCGGAATGTCTTCATCCCGAATCCGAATCTGATGATATCCCGACCTTAGATCGATCTTAGAAAACACTGAGGCTCCTCGAACTTGATCCATAAGATCATCAATCCTAGGCAAAGGATACTTGTTCTTGATCGTGACCTTATTTAGCTGACGATAGTCTACGCACATCCTCATGCTACCGTCCTTCTTCTTAACAAACAACAACAACGGAGCTCCCCAGGGCGAAACACTTGGCCTTATCATTTGCTTCTGCAGCAAGTCTTCAATCTGTTTCTTCATCTCGGCCATCTCCGGCGGTGCCATCCTATACGGAGCAATGGAGATAGGTCCGGTTCCAGGTACGAGATCGATTCCAAACTCAATCTCACGCTTTGGCGGTAATCCTGGAATTTCTTCTGGAAATACTTCCGGAAAGTCTCTAACCACCGGAATATCCTCAATCTTTACTTCCTTCTTCTCTTTCACAGTTGAGGAGAATAGACAAACATACCCTTTAGGTTCAAAACCTAGGGATTCCTGGTTTCGGAACTGGATCATCTTTTCATCACAATTTAAGATGACTTGATTTTGGTTTAACCAATCCATTCCTAGGATCACATCTATTTTAAGCATGGGTAAACAGATCAAATCTACTAAGGATGCATGGTTTAGGACCATGATCTTACAATCCTTGCAAACCTTAGAAACAACACAAGAATTGTTGGTGGGGGGTTTCAAGCTGTAGCTGATAGGGTGACTCAGATACTACTAATTTTAAACGATTTACACACTCGTAAGACACAAAAGAGTGTGTGGCTCCGGAATCAAACATAACAACACAGGGTTGGTCATTAAGAAGATAGATACCCTGGATCAAACCAGGTGATGGAGTTGGTTCAGCTCCACTTAAAGCAAACACTTTTCCAGCAACAGTGGGTTTGCTTGCCCCCTCCTTCCTTATTGGCTCCTTGCATTCGCGAGAATAGTGCCCTTTCTTTCCACAGTTAAAGCAAAGACCATGTTGAGCAGCATAGTAGTTGGTCCCGAAATGAACACGATTACACTTCTCGCACTTATGATTGCTTGCTTGAGGAGTACCCTTACCACCATTCACTTCCTTTCCCTTTCCTTTCTGAGGATAAGGACCCTTATTCCGATTGTTGAAATTTTTCTTCCTGATAGGTCCAAACCCGGATTGACTCCTCCTTTGTGCCTCTTCCTCTTTCTTATCATCTTCATAAACTCGGCACATCTCAACTAAAGCAGGAAAACTTCTAATTTTCTGATACCCAAAAGCAGACTTTATCTCCGGCTTGAGTCCATTCTCAAACTTGATACATTTGGACCTCTCGTCCGGATTGAGTTGGTAGTACGAAGAATACTTGATAAGTTCCTCAAACTTTACTGCGTACTCCCCTACACTCATATCTCCTTGTCTCAGTTGCATAAATTCCAACTCTTTCTTCCTCCTTTGATCCTCAGGAAAATATTTATTGAGAAATTTCTCAACAAACACATCCCAAATAATCAACCTTCCTTCATAAATCAGAAGTTGCATGGTGTGATGCCACCAATTCTCAGCTTCACCACACAACATGAAAACTGCGAACTTCACCTTTTGAGCATCGGTGCATTCCATAGTACAGAAGATCTTGTTCAATTCCTGAATCCAACGATTCGCTTCCTCAGGTTTGTGACCTCCTTCAAACTTCGAAGGTTTAAAGCGTCGAAATTCTGAGAAAGTCTTTGACTCCTGATTTTCTGCTTGCATAGGCTGAGGTGGCGGATTAGTTTGCTGTTGACGCATACCCATTAACACATCCGTCAACCTTTCTATGGCCTCGGCCATATGGTTGTTATTGTTTCTAGCAGACATCTTAAACCTGCACTAAAGATTCTACATCAGGCTAAAATCCTATCAAGAAGTATGCATAACACGCCTTTTTTCAGTTCTAAAACTAACCAAAATAGATGCTAAGGCAAGCATCTAGAACAGGTGTTACCTTTTGGAGATCACAAACCAGCATCAGTTCGTAGGATCACAGCTCAGATACCAACAAGTGTGACGCTCTCAGAACATAACTTTATTTATATTAAAATAAAGTATATTTATAAAGCGTTTGTAAATTATATAGTGATTTCATGGAAAACTTTTTCTTTTTCAACAACGAAGTTTCACATTCAAACCCTTGGTTCGAAAATACATTTCTTTCAGAGTATACGGTTGAGTACCTATTTTTGTAAATTCAGCGGAAACGATTTTCAAAAAATTACAGCGGTTGTAATTAAAATAATTTTAAGGATCATAATAACTATACAACCACAGCCCATATATATATATATATATATATATATATATATATATAAAATTCAGGTACCCAAGTAACAGAGATAAAAGTCGAGGTAGCAAAGTATAAGGATACAGATCAGCAAATATAAGATAGCAACTCTCATAGACCCTCTCAAAACTATATACAATATAACACAAGTCAAAATAAAAGAGTCTCCGAGAGCTGCGCTATGATCCACCCACGTTTATGACTGATTTTCAGTCCTCCAAAGCTGAACACTACATCCTACCATGGTCCCCATACTGCACATACTAGGAGAGAGAGAGTCACCACATCACTGGCTGTCAGCAGCTGGCCCATCCACGTCCTCTACAGGGTCCTCCTCCTCCTCCTCCTCCTCGTCCGACACAACAGGAATAGCAGTGCGACGCACTGGCTCAGGTGAGGGTGCAAAACGTACCCTGGTGGTCGGACCAGGACGGGGAGTGGCCGTAGCAGTAGCCTCATCAGAAGTAGAAGGACGAGTACGGGTAGCAGGGCGTCTGACATGAAGGTTATAAAAACGACGGCCAGGACGGGGAGGTGGAGAACTAAAATGATAAGTATAAGCCGGGGGAATGTGCAGTATGTAGATCATGGGGATGCGAAGTCTACGAGGTCGCACTCGTGCAAGAGGGTTAGGGTGACGAAATATCACGTCAACCTCGCCCTCGAACACCGCTCGGTGCTCCTCGTAGTCCCACACTCCTCTACGGAGTGGGCGTAACTCCACGTATGTCAGGTAACGAGCCATCACCTGCAAGGGCATAGGGAGTCAACAAATACTAACACATAATCAAATAGACAGGGTAACATTTAAATAGTTTAGGCTTTATTTGACAATGATCATTAATAATTAATTACACATGTTACCCATCAACACCAAGACATAATCATAAATCAATTACATTTGTAGTCATGATGTATCTCATCTTATCAATGCATGATTGTTGGCCAACTACAACAAATAGGCTTCCGTGGCATCTTTAAAAACAAACATGCCCGGTACCCATACTGAGTACCTCATCGAACTCGACCCGCAAATAAAATCAACACCTCTAGAGCTCTTAAAAATGTTGCCGACGTATCCCGTAGGACTACGCCTCATCGAGTCCGGCATCAAATGACATGCCCACACGCACGTGTGTCTTTCCGGAAAACAGAAGGTGCAACCCCGGTCACCGACACTCCCCCCGTGAACCCTTTGGAGCAAACACTCACACAAGTGTTCCTCGAGTTCCACCAAAAAGGGATATGCCCACGCCTCACGGACGTGTCTCCATCAGCTCATCGCTGTGGGAAACCATAATGCAGATGCTATGCATGATTTCATCAAATCAATAGTGCCCAATGTCATTTAAGTTGTTTGAGGTTTGTACTTGGCATAGTTGAACTTTAATTTTCCTTTAAACTTACTTCAATTCAGTTCAGTTTCAGTCTTTAATTGATTTTCACACTTTGATAATCAATTAAATAGTTAAATTCTAATCATTATTGCAAAAATTCAGTCAATAATCGATTAAAGAAATCTGTTAATCGATTATCCCTTTGTAAATTTCAAACCGATCAGAATTTCAACGTGTTAATCGGTTAACTGATCATGTTAATCGGTTAACCCTTTTGTACATTTCATACTGGTCAGAGTTTTCACGCGTTAATCGATCAACGATCGTGTTAATCGATTAAATTATGCAGAAAAACACTGCTGAACTGGTTTTCATGTATCAAACTCATGCCAATCCATTTTTAACCAAAACTAACCTCCAAACCAACTTAAATACAGTATACTAAACTTGTTCATAGCATCAATTACATGAAATAACATCAAAATCACAGAATCGTTATGTTTTCCCCCAATTTTAACCTAAAACACAACTTAACATACCAAATCATTAACCACTCGATTTCAGATCAAATTGAAGGTTCATTTAGCTTTAGATACCATCATCTAACATGTTTCAATTCTGGGTTTTGGTCAAATTAGCCTCCAAGCCATTGACCCCTAACCTAGTGCCCTCTTGAACCTCATGGTGGTTCAACCTACAATCAAATCAATACCACAATCTATTCTAGCATTAGTAAAGCTTCTCCCTTACCTCAATGAAGCTTCTTGGATGCAAGGCCAGCAAAGAAACTCACTGAATCACCAAACTCCAAATGCTCTGTTTTCGGTTCAAGACAGGTTCAGCAGAGCAAGTTTGGCAGAGAATGTGACATAGCAAATGGACATGAAAACGAATAAATTTGGTCATTATAGAAACTAGACATTGCAGACTTTAATTAGAAACCGAAATGACACGATTTGGGGTCCTATACATACCTAAATCGAAGCCCCAAACTTAGCTCCTCAACACTGAAACTTCAAACTTCAGTTTCAAGAGCCCAACTTCCAGCTGCAATATCTCCTCACTCAAGTGACCAAAATTCGTGATCTTGATATGGATAGAAAGCTCTTTCTACAAGCTTTGATAAGATGCAAAGCTTGTAGTGTGTATGGGTTTGTGGAAGGAAAACGAAGGTGAAGAACAGAGGGTGTTCAAAACCGATTTTGACAGAGTTTCCCCTCTTTTTTCTTAATTTCCACTAATTCCATCAACTAAATTCGTTAATTTATAGCCTAAATCACTCTCCATGCATGCTAACACGTGTTAACCACTAATCTAGTCGGTGCTATGTGTTAAATTTTGAATTACCCAGCTTGTTGATTCATCAAACGCACTATCTTCAGCTTTTGCACCACCGTTAATCGATTAACGGATCGGGTTAATCGATTAACACGCCCAGATTTTCAAAAATTATTATTTTATTCACTTTCCCTCCAAAAATCTTTCCAATATTGCCTCTTAGGTCCTTTCCAAGGACTAAACTGCAAAAATCCTTATTTTTAAAGTTCAAATTATTTTCCTTTATTTTTCCTTGAATTATCCTTATAATATAACCATAAATTAATAAACAAAACTAACTAATTCCATATAATTAGTTTTATTTAAATATTCCTTTTTATTTATTTGGGAAACAAAAATCGGGGTATTACATGCATGCTGTCCAAAAATGTGAAATGTGTAGTATTTATGTTGTGATTGGTTCTTGAATGATTAGATATGTGAAATTCATGTTAATCTTGAAGTATAAGTGTTTAGAATTAAAAGCGAATTTTTAAAAGAAATTTTAGAATAATTATAAGTAAGGTTGTATATGTGTTTGAATGAAATGTTGTTTATGCTTGTATAAAATAATTGAAGGATGTTCTTGAAAAAGGAATATTGATTTGATATTGAGTTTAAAGTTTTTTTTTAAGGATTTTAGAAATGATTTGTTTTCTAAGTATTTACATGATTTCCAAAATTTCAAAGGCTTTGAGAAATTAATGTTTTCAAAGGTTATATTTGGTTAATTGCTTTTAAGTTAGTGTGAATATTTGTAAAGGTTATTTTGTGAAAATGATTGGTTTAAAAGGTTTGCAATTGGGAACGAGTAGCGAGACCAAAAATCAAGCCCACGTTAGTTCTTCACATCAAGGTGAGAGAGTAGCACCTTTAGACACAATGGCACCATGGTAATCGTTAGAACGATTTCGACCATCTCAAAAGTCGGAATCTGGGTTACACGTCAAGATGCGAGACGACAATTGAGTGTAGGATGTGTTTAGTCGTCTTTCGTTGAGACAGTAACTCTATTTTATTATCTGATATATTTATGATTATATTATATTATGCTTGCATGAGTATATAAGAAATGTTGTTTAATGATTTTGAGGATGTTGATGATTATGTTGTAAATGTTCTAAATGTACGATCTAGAAGTGTTGGAGTTAATGAGAAATGATAGTTGTGGGAATGTGAAAGAACCCTATGAGCAAGTTGTAATACGCTTGAAAGAAATACGAGATGATTAAGTTTTGATAATATGCAAAAATGATATTTATGTACAGTGATGGTGCATCGTGGCACAATAACATTGAAATTATTCCCCTTGAGTGACTAATCACGTGAATGAGTATGCCGTGATTACGTCTTGTGGATCCCACTGTACGATGATGAAGTTTTGTTGTGGTCCCTTAGTGGTCGAGGCCCGTTAGAAGCGCGGCTTAGAATGGGTCGACCAAACTTAGGATTAATAAAAGATTCTAAAGACTAAAAGACTTAAAAGACTTTAGGACCCAATCCTTTCTAACTACGTTGAGAGTGAAGTAGTCGAGAGGAAAGATACCGTATACTTGGGGGTCGGGCATTCCGCCAAGTGGTGATTGCGATAGGGGAGGGCAATGATGGTGATTCGTCAAGAAGCCTAAGAGCACTACCCTAGGTGGAACGATGCTACAGTGATCAAGGGCACCTACTGGTCGTTGGTCATGGCGAGGACTACAACGCGAACTAGGGATAGAGCTGTCGCCCCCTTGAGCAAATCTTGGATGGTGTAGAGGGAATCCGAATGGGAGTTGAAGCCATCGTTTTTATGAACTTATGAATTGATACCTGATTTTATTTTGCTGGCCAACTGGCGTGGTTTCAGCTGATACGTACCCTTTGGCTTCGATGTCAGCATGGTTAGGACTCCTGTGCATCCCATCTGCTTTCCGAACTAGGACAAGGTTGGATATTGAAGGAGGAGATGTAGCGTGTGTGCTAATTTACCTTTAACCGATAGTTTCCATCCCTAATGTTTCAATGATGATAGACTTATGGAAGTTGTAGATGGAATTCTTGAGTAATGATAAGTATGATAAAGATATAAGACTCAATGATAATAATGATGTGATAAGGATATTATGTTTGTGTTAGTTCTAATGTGACCCCTGGATTAAGCCCATGCCGTCGACGCTTTGCCCGTCTGGTAGCTAACTCTCTATATTCTTCTGTATGTTCTTGTCTCTGTTCATGATAAATCTATTAGATGGCGGACCGAATAATTCAAGTGGAAATGTCTCCTTTGGTGGGGGGACATTGGCATAGAACTGCACACGGATGGATCTGGGAGGGGCCAACAAGACTCACCGTTACCGATCGAGATCATACACTGCGAGGAGTAGCCACCGATCGTGAAGAAGTGCGATATCGTCTTAGGGATCTTATGCCAGATGGACCTCGAGCTTTCCATAATGCCCCGCCCGCTGATCAGAACATCGGTGAGGAAGAGGACCCAGAGGAGGAAGAGGACCCAGAGGAAGACCCGGACGAGGATGTGCACGATGATGATTGGTTTATTCCTTAGTAATATTGATCTCTATTTGTTTGGTAGTCTTGGATAATGGACCCTTTGTTTATCATTATGTCACCCCGGTGGAAGTTTTATCTTTTTTTATTTGGTATTTTTGGATAATGGCTGCTAAGCCTAAACAATTTCTATGACGTTTATTTTGGAATTAAACTAAGGATAATTTTATTCCGCATTTTTTTAAATATTGAGTTTTGGAATGGAATGTATAGTGGCACTTCACTTTGGAAAATAGAATAGAGTTGAAGGACTAAGGAAAATCTTTTTATGAATCAAGTTACCGATAAAAGTTAAGTTGAGAAAACCTTTTCAAAAACTAAGTTGAAAAATATTTTGGAAACTAAGTTTATATGTAAATTCACCTTTTAATGATATCATGTAAATGTTTTAGTTTTAAAAAAAAATGGCGCAAATTTTTAGTGAAAATTCTATTTCCAAATTGGAGTGTTACATTTGGTGGTATCAGAGCGATGGTTATCCTTAGTGGCCTTAAGCATAGCCTTATATGCTTTCATTGTGTGACTCTGTTTGGTAGTTATAGTATAGTTACCCTTTCGGCTTGAGCATAGCCTAATATGCTTACCCTGTGCAACCCTTTGCTTGATCTGAGACTCCAATCCTACGTATGTACAGAAGCAAGATGGCACGTCGAAAGGGAATGAGGAACCAGCTGCTGTTTTGGCTCAGACAGTTGCGGTCTTGGAAGGAGTAAGGGACAACATGAACCTGATGCATCAACAACTTCAGCAGAATCAGAATGTGAACGCTGGTGGGCAAGGAATCAGAGGACTTGACGAGTTTTGTCGTAGGAATTCAAAGGAGTTTTCTGGAGGTTACGCATCGGAAGAAGCGGAAGTGTGGGTAGCAAGTTTGGAAAGGATTTTTGGAGGAATGATGCAGTGCACCGATGAGAAAAAGATCGCCTATGCTGGATACATGATGGTAGGAGAAGCGGCCGATTGGTGGCGCAATGAGAAACAAGCCTTAGGAGGAGAGCTTGGGGCACTGACTTGGAATCAGTTCAAGGACAGACTTTTGGTGAAATACTTTCCGGAACATCTTAAGACAGCTAAGGAATTAGAATTCCTGCGATTGGAACAAGGTAACATGACTGTGGGGGAGTATGCTGCAAAATTTGAGAATCTAGCAAAGTTTATGCCTTACTATGGAGAAGCTGCGAATGAGAGGTCTAAGTGTGCAAAATTTTTGGATGGACTGAAGCCGGAAATTAAGCAAGCTTTAGCTCCTATGGAGATTGCTGTATTCACAACTCTGGTGAACAAAGGAAGTATTGTGGAAAGCGGCCTGAAATCAAGGAACTCTACTAGAAAGCTAGCTGTACAAGTTTCAAGTGGTGGTCCGATGAGGCACTCTCCAGGACATGGAAACCCGAACAGTGGAGCAAGACATCAAGGTCCTTATGGACAAAGGAGTGGACAAAGGGACAATCGGTCAAGGTTTCATGGTAGTTTCAACCACAAGAATCATCCTCGGAATAACAATCACAATAACCAGAATCGTGGCAACAACCAAAACAACAACAATCACAACAACCAATTCAGAGGAAACAACAACAATAACAGTGGTGGAAATCGAGGAAACAATGGAAATGCTGGTGGATTTCGTAACAATGAGAATGCTGCTGGAGGACAAGCAAGTGCACCTCCATTCTGCAACAAGTGTAACAAGAATCACTTTGGACCAAATTGCCCATGGAACAATCCCAACTGCTTCAATTGCAACCGACCTGGACACATCTCAAGGAACTGCCCTGAACCCAAGCGAGAAGTCAATGCTGTGAACGTGGCTAGACCCCATGGACAAAGAAGAGTTTTCTCAATGAGCGGAGCGGAAGCTGCTAACAACGCTAATCTGATCCAAGGTAGGTGTTTCATTCGTAAGATACCCTTGAATGTGTTGTATGATTCGGGTGCTATGCACTCGTTTATTGCTCGTAATGTGATTGAGAGATTAAATTTGCCAGTAAATGTTATGCCTTTTGATCTAATTGTGTCTACCCCTACTAGTGACCCAGTCATGGTGTCAACTTTTGTTTCTAAATGCTCGGTAGGAATAGAAGATAGAGAGTACTTAGTGGACTTAATTGTCTTACCCCTTACCCAACTCTACATAATTTTAGGCATGGATTGGTTAACTGCTAATCATGTTCTCCTAAATTGTGCCGAAAAGACTCTTATTTTCAATAACTTAAGACCTAGAGTACCTCAAATCTTAGAACCTGAGCACGTGACTTCCAATCAAATCAAAGGTTCATGGGAAGATGGAGCCATGATATACATGTTTCTTGCTTCTTTGGACGTCAAGGAGGAGAAAAAGATGGAGGAGTTACCTGTTGTCAAATATTTTCCTGAAGTGTTTCCTGAGGAAATCCCTGGATTACCGCCTGTACGTGAAGTGGAGTTTGGAATTGACTTGATTCCTGGAACGGCACCGATTTCAAAAGCACCATATCGCATGGCACCGATGGAGTTGGTGGAGTTAAAGAAGAAATTGGAAGAGTTACTGGAAAAGCAATTCATTCGACCAAGTGTTTCACCATGGGGAGCACCTGTTTTGTTCGTCAAAAAGAAGGATGGAAGTATGAGATTATGCACCAACTACCGTCAATTGAACAAAGTTACTATCAAGAATAGATACCCTTTACCAAGGATTGACGATTTGATGGATCAATTAAGAGGAGCTACAATATTTTCAAAGATCGACTTGAGATCAGGCTATCATCAGATCAGAGTGAAAGAAGAGGATATCCCCAAGACAGCCTTCAGAACGAGATATGGGCATTACGAGTATTTGGTCATGCCTTTTGGAGTGACTAATGCGCCCGCAATATTCATGGATTACATGAATAGAATCTTTCACCCGTTTTTAGATTCTTTTGTCGTTGTGTTTATTGACGACATTTTAATCTATTCACGGAATAAGGAGGAACATGCGGAACATTTAGCGAAGGTGTTAGGCATATTGAAGGAAAAGAAGCTATTCGCCTAGTTGTCAAAGTGTGACTTTTGGCTGGAGTCAGTGAATTTTCTAGGGCATGTGATAACCAAGAATGGAATTGCGGTAGACCCCGCAAAGGTGGAGGCAGTGTTGGAGTGGAAAGCACCAACAACGGTGACGGAAATCCGGAGTTTTCTTGGACTTGCTGGTTATTACCGTAGGTTCATCGAAGGATTCTCTCGATTGTCACTACCATTGACCAAGTTAACTAAAAAAGGACAAGCGTTTGTTTGGACGGAGAAGTGCGAGGAGTGCTTTCAAGAGCTAAAGAGGAGGTTAACATCTGCACCGGTATTGGTTTTACCCGATTCGACGAAGACTTTATGTGTGTACTGTGATGCGTCGAAACAAGGATTAGGATGTGTGCTAATTCAAGATGGCCAAGTGGTGGCGTATGCTTCAAGACAACTGAAGATTCACGAACAGAATTATCCTACTCACGACCTGGAGCTGGCAGCCGTAGTATTTGCATTGAAGATTTGGAGGCATCATTTGTACGGTGTAAGGATCGAGGTATTCAGCGATCACAAGAGCTTGAAATATCTATTCGAGCAGAAAGAGGTGAATATGAGGCAAAGAAGGTGGATAGAATTCCTGAAGGACTATGATTTTGAAGTGCAGTATCATCCGGGAAAGGCAAACGTTGTAGCTGATGCGCTAAGTAGAAAATCTCTGCATGTGTCTGCTCTAATGATAAAGGAATTGGAACTAATTGAGAAGTTTAGAGATCTGAATATGGCAGTGGAGTTTAACCCAAGGAGTATGGTACTGGGAACTTTGAAGGTGAACAATGAATTCATGGAGCGAGTGAAGGCATTACAAGCAGCAGATCCGGAGTTACAAGAAAAGAAGGAACTGTCAGATAAAGGAAAGGAAGTGGAATTTCAGTTAGGAACAGACGGAATTCTACGATTCAAGGAAAGAGTTTGTGTGCCGAACAACCGAGAAGTTAAGGAAATGATTTTAGAAGAAGCACATAAGAGCAAGTTAAGTTTTCATCCCGGAGCGACAAAAATGTACCAAGATTTAAAGAAGATTTTCTGGTGGTCAGGAATGAAACGAGAAGTAGCGGAATATGTATCAAGATGCCTAACATGTCAGAAAGCCAAGATAGAACACAAAAAGCCTGGGGGAGAATTGCAACCGTTACCTGTACCTGTCTGGAAATGGGATAGTATATCCATGGACTTCGTGTCTAGTTTTCCAAGAACTCAGAGAGGGTGTGATGCTATTTGGGTAGTAGTGGATCGTCTTACCAAGACAGCACGTTTTATCCCGATCAACATGAGGTATCCCTTGGAGAAGCTGGCGGAGTTGTACATCAAGGAAGTAGTGAGACTACATGGAGTACCTTCGAATATAGTGTCAGATAGAGATCCACGTTTTACTTCAAAGTTTTGGGAGAGTTTACAAACTGCAATGGGGACAAGCCTAAGTATGAGTTCTGCATATCATCCCCAAACGGATGGTCAATCAGAACGGACGATTCAGACTTTGGAGGATCTACTAAGAGCCTGTGTACTGGAAGAAGCTGGAAGCTGGGATTCTTTCTTGCCATTGATTGAATTCACCTACAACAATAGTTTCCATTCAAGCATAGGAATGGCACCTTATGAAGCACTGTATGGAAGGAAGTGTAGAGCTCCGTTGTGCTGGTTCGAGACCGGAGAGCAATTACAGTTAGGACCGGAGGTGGTGCAACAAACGACAAACAAGATCAAAGTAATTCAAGAAAAGATGAGAACCGCGCAAAGTAGGCAGAAGAGCTATCATGACAAAAGGAGGACTCTGTTGGAATTCAAGGAAGGCGATCATGTATTCATGCGGGTAGTACCTACTACCGGCATTGGCAGAGTGCTCAAAACCAGAAAATTAACCCATAGATTTATAGGACCCTATCAAATCCAAAAACGTGTAGGACCGGTAGCTTACCAGATAGCCTTACCCCCTATGTTTTCCAACTTACACAATGTTTTTCACGTATCTCAGCTAAGAAAATATATTAGTGACCCAACCCACATTGTTGAGCCTGACACGATACAACTCAAGGATAATCTTACGTATGAAACATTGCCCCTGCTGATCGATAGTCGTAGTATTAAGACGTTAAGAGGAAAAGAGATTCCGTTGGTCAAAGTAATTTGGAGCCAAGATCATGGGGAAGATGCTACCTGGGAACGCGAAAGTAGCATGAGGGAATCGTACCCTCACTTGTTTGAATCAGGTGCGTATTTCTCGGGGACGAGAAATCTCTAAGTTGGGGAGGATTGTGAGACCCGCAATTTTTCCCAATTTATTTTATTTAAGTCACATCTATTTTTTAGAATAGTTTAATAATAATTGTCTTTGGTTGATTTATTTTTATATATATGTATATATGCAGCGATACTATATATATATATATAATAACTATAATTTTGTGTATTTTATTTTAAGTGTGAAATTTCATTTCTGGATATTTAATAAATATTTTAATTATATTGAAATAATCTTTACTAAGATTTTGGCTGAAAAATGAATTTTTGGGTTACAGAGCTAGAACTTCAAAAATTCATATCTTTTTAACCGTACGCCAAAAAATTACAAATGATATGTCAAAACGATCGTATCGAAATCTAGATTATGAAAATTTAAAGCTTTGATTTTTATTTTAGATTTTTCAAAATTTTATCACTGCTACAATACTAAACGAATTTTTGAGTTTTAAGTATAAATGTATGGTTTTAATGCATTAAATAACCTTTTGACTCATGTATATTTTATTTTGAAAATGAAAATACATTTCTGAAGTTGTATATTGTACTTCCATTTAAATAAAGTGTATTTTCGTATTTTTCTTAGTTTAAATTATTTGAAGGCTTAGGAAGCGTATTTTTGAAGGAAATGATCTTAAGACTTCAAAAATTCATAACTTTCAAACCGTAAGTCCAAAAATTATAAACTTTATATGAAAACGATCGTATTAAAATTTAGTATCTTAATATGTAAAAATAAAATTTTTATTTTAATATTTACGAAAAAGTACTGTACAGTAGGTAGAAAATCGAATTTTGATAGTTTTAATTAAGAAAAATTATTGAGACATAAAATAATTTAATGAACTATAAAATATTTTTATTGGTATATTTAAATATTTATCTTAGTAATATTTGGCTGCACAGTCCATATTTAAATATTTTCTTAATTGTTTTCTGATTTATTTGAAATGATAGTTTAATATGATTGGTTAATAGTGAAGGCACCTCCAAAAGGAACCAATGAAAAATTTTCTCTCCTATTTTAATATATATGTGCCGTCCAAAATAGGATAGGGAGAGAGGAGAATAATTCTGAAGTTTGTGAGAATAAACCATGAATTAAAAAGAATGTAGGAATCAACAAAATCCCAATTAATGCAAAGTGTGTTCCAATGTGCATGAATTAATTTTGCTGACTCATGGTGAGTAAGGGGGGCCGAATTTCATCTCTGAAAATTGAGGGGAAATGCATCTTCAACACCTATAAATAGATGGCCTTAGTTCCCACATTTTTCACACACAATCCTTGATAGTTTTACAAGAGAAAAAAAATAAAATTCTAAGAAAGAATAGAGAGAGAGAGAGGGACGAATTGGCTCAAGGAAGGAGGGAGGAATTGCTTTGTCACTTGAAGTTTTCTTAAGCTTAAGGAGTAGAGGTAACCCAAAATCACTTATTTAAGACTAAACTATCACTTTAGTCCCTCACTTTGTAAGGAGCTTTCATTTTAGTCCCTGACTTTTCAATAATTCCTTTTTAGTCCCTCACTTTGAAAAAAGTTACTCACGTTAGTCCCTGACAACGTTTTCCGTTGATGGACGTTAACGTCGCCGTTAACTTTCAATATCGTATTTCATTTTAGTCCTTAACTTAAATTTTTTAATTCAGTTTAGTCCCTCACTATATTGTGTTTCATTTTAGTCCCTAACTTAAAAATTTTAATTCACTTTAGTCCCTCACTATAATAACAATGATGTTTCTTTCTCTTTTCTCTTGTAGTGTGACTACCTTAAAAATATTGTCTGTTCTTCTTGTTATTTTGTAAACTAACTTTATAGTTTATATAAGCACTGACTCCAAACTTTGCACCTGAAAGCATCAATAGGAAAGTTTCTTTCGGATGAACACTTCAAAGTACATTATTTCATTATCCATATAACTAGTATGTTTTTACTCTAAACTCTTTAATGTTTTAGTTTTTTTTATAAGCTCTTTAGTGTTTTAGTTATCTATCCATGTGTGAACTAACCGGAATCCTACGGACAACAAGTTAAGATATATGAAGGGTCTTCCATAATACAAAGCAGCGTCTCTATTTGATAGGCTTGTGTTTAACAATGTATTTCATATTCACTTTACACTTATGAAATTTGAACATAGTTTGATTTCAAAACTAAAACATTGTTGTAACAAAAAAAACTAAAACATTGTTTGTATTGATAGACAAAACAAGCTCTAGGTGAACGAGTTCGTATCTTGCTATCAAGAGCTACTCCTTTGCCTAGGCATGTAGAGGAATTTTTGAGGTATGACGTTTGAATATCAAGCTAAACAAATTGGGGGATTTTAGAACATTTTGGTAATGACTCTTAAACACAAAACTCAATAAAATATTTTTGAATCAAAACTATTGATACCTTCAAATGCAAAGCTTGGAGTCAATGCTTATATAAACTATAAAGTTAGTTTACAGAATAGCAAGAAGAACATACAGTTAATACTTTTATGGTAGTCACACTACAAGAGAAAAGCGAAAAAAAAAACATCATTGTTATTATAGTGAGGGACTAAAGTGAATTAAAATTTTTAAGATAGGGACTAAAATGAAACATGATATAATGAGGGACTAAAGTGAATTAAAAATTTTAAGTTAGGGACTAAAATGAAATACGGTATTGTAAGTTAACGGCGACGTTAACGTCCATCAACGGAAAACATTGTCAGGGACTAACGTGAGTAACTTTTTTCAAAGTGAGGGACTAAAAAAGAATTATTGAAAAGTCGGGGACTAAAATGAATGCTCCTTACAAAGTGAGGGACTAAAGTGACAGTTTAGTCTTTATTTAATCTCTTTTTAAGTTGTTTTGTTTAAAAACTTCTAAATTCTTCTATAGCTAAGTTCTAAATTTTCCTTTTCATTTTAAAGTTATTATTGAATATGTGATATTGTTCTTGAGTCATATGAATTAAGGATGAGAAAAGGGACACAAAAAGGGTGTTTAAAGGGATTTATCTCCCCTTTTCTTTAATTCTTAAGATGGCTAAAATTGTTGATGAGTATGATTAATTTATTTTCTGGGTTTATTTTATTTCTAAGACTATATGAATTATAAAGAATTTTGTATAATTAAATGGGTTTTTATTCCCTGTCTTTTAATTGTTTTTGTAACACCCCAAAATTTTAATCTCCGATTAATGAAATGTTAATTATAAATTAATTATAATTAATAATTTTCATATTAATCCTTGATTAAAATCTGTATTTATGAAGATAGAAAATGTGTGTGAAGTTATTTAATAAATAAAATTATACATGATTTAAGTATTTTGCATATTAGTCCCTGGGTTGGGACCTAGAGGTAATTATGGGAAAGATTTTGGAGGGAAAGTCAATAAAATAATTATTTTTCAAAAATTGGGAAAAATACTCGAGTATTTTCTAAAAAACTCGAGTATTTTGGGCAGAGTTGCTCAACGTTAGTGCGTTTTGATGAGTCAACACCGAGTTACCACCGCCTTGACACGAAAACACCCTCCACAACACGTCCCCATCTGCGTGGCGAGCTGCATGAATAGCCTAGCCAAGTATTTAAACCTCTGGTTGATGCATCAACACCCCATTTTTCCAATTTCTTGTGGAATTCGAGTATTAGGGTTCTGAATTCGTTTCCTCTGATTCTTCCTCTGTGATCTGTTTCAACTCACAAACTATACACGAATACAAAGCTCACATCACGAGCTTTGTATAAACATAAAAATCGTGAGGATTGAGTGAGTGTGTTGGGAGAATTGGAGCTGAGAAGTTGGAGTTTGTTCTGTCAAAGTGTTGCTTGGAGCTTACTTTGATCTTGATTTCTGGTAAGCTCACGAATCCTTGAGTCTCAAATTCAGTTCCTATAGTTAGATGATGTTGCATAGAGTCTAGAAATACTAATTTCCCCAATTGTTATCTCTGTCTTCCATGTAAACCAATTCAATCTTGGTGATGTATTCAAAACTGCTCTGCATGTTGGGTTAAAGTGATTTTGGTGCCGTGGAGCTCTTCTTTGGGGGAATTCTTGTTTGATTCACGTCTGAGAGGTAAGGGGAAGTAATTATATTCACTAGATAGAGATTAACTTCCATTAATTGTGTTAGAGAGCCACCAAGAGGCTCTAAGGGCTTAGTTTGAATAGGAACTTTGGTTTGGAGACCAATCCATGCTCTATGACTGTGATGAGCAAGTTCTATAACATGCATGCAAGCTTAAATGAACTTTGTTTCATGAATATTGTGCTTATTTTGCAATTTGAAGTGTTGAGTTGCTAAATTGTATATTTAATGCATAATGGATTGAATTTCTGTCAAATTTGTTATTTGATATGAAATGAGAATGTTAACATGTTCAATATGTGGTATATGAACTATTGTGATCACTGTTTTGGGTTAAAAATGTTTAGAAATTGAAATGGTATGTAAAAACCAAGTTTCACTCTGTTCAGTCTGCAAATACTCGAGTATTTGTCTTAAGACTCGAGTATTTCGTGGTGCACCAGAGTGAAAATTGGCGCACCAACTTGGGAATCAGATGGAACACTCGAGTTATGTATGAACTACTCGAGTATTCTGGGAAATGGAATACTCGAGTATCTCATGAATTACTCGAGTACATTTATGAAGACCTGAAACCCTAAATCTCTGAAAAGACATGAACAACTCGAGTATAATTATGGACAACTCGAGTATTATCTGGAAAATGATTAACTACTCGAGTATTTTGGGAAAAACTCGAGTATTTTTAGTCAGATACTTAAAAATACCATTTTCAATTCTAAGTCATTTTGTAACTCTTAAATGACAATAAACCAAGTGATCCTGGACTTAAAAGAAATTGATTGACGTTATGATGTTTTCATTTGAATAATGATACGTTGCTCGGGAGGCACGTAATGTATTAATAAAAGGATAAAACATCAATCAATCCCTTTTAAGTAAAGTTAATGCATTCATACTGGAGTTTGGATGGTAGGACGTATATCATGTTTTTCGTAAACATGTGGAGGGCCTCTGGGAGTGCCAATACGCTTGCTTGATGACACGTCGTTGACGTGGTCGGCTGAGTGGATGCCGATATGGTTATACCGTTTGGATGACGGGATATGCTCGGGTGGCATGGGTACCAAGCTTGTCGTGTACATTCTAGGTGAATGTACGAATTGTTGTATACCTAGGAATACAACGCACTGTTGAGTGCTGGGTTGTCAGGGATGGACGTCAGAGAGTGACATAGTATGATGGAGAAAGGTTTGAGAGCTAAAGTCATGCATCATGCCACTCATTATTAATAAGGATAAATGAAATAAGTGTGAGCATCCTATGTGCATTCACTAACTGCTAAGTGTTATATGTGATTGTTGTTATTTAATGCATGTTTACATATTTATATTGCACAATTTATTCTCTATTGATTATGTGTATAGAATTGCTTACCCCTATGCCCTTGTAGGTGATGTCTCGTTACATTGCTTGCATCGAGATCCGGCCACTTCCTAGTGGCACATGGATCTATGAGGACCATCGCGCGGTGTTCGAGGGAGAGGTAGAGATTACCTTCTACCACCCGAACCCGCTGATACGATTCCGTCCTCGTAGATTTAGGATTCCCATCATATACACTATGCATGTACCCCCGTTTTACACTTATCATGGACCACCTCCCACGCGACCAGCTCGCTCTTACCATAGTTTTCGTTTTTGACCTACCCGCTCTCACCCTTTTACTTCGAGAGTCGTCCGCGAGGAGACTCCCCCTTCTGATCCGAGGAGCCCAGTCAGGATTTCACCATCACCTGACCCGGTACCCAGTGGCAGGGTACACTCTCCCTCGGATGAGATCGAGGAGGATTCGGTGGAGGACGAGAGTGGGAGCGAGCCTGTCGTGCATTCTACTGGGAGTGATTGGAGGGACGATGATCCCTAGGTATATGCATATGGTGTATGATGTGAATCGGTGGATCCGATGTGTGGAGGCTGTGGAGGAGACTTACTGCTGCTGCTGTGTTGATGATGATGCTACTACCTTACTACTTATGTTTCTTTGAGACTGCTGCTATCACTACTACTGCGTCTGATGAGGCCAGATCTACGTGACCACCCTTGGAGTTTATGTTTTGATTATGTACATATATTGTAGATATACTTTTGGGGTACTCTAGGGCTTTGGTCATATCACTATGTAGATCAGATTATGGACTTGTATTTTGAGATCTTGGAGACATGATGATGAGACTATGTATCTATGACTTTAACTATATATAAAACCTATGTTTATATTACTAGTGACTGCATAGTCTGATAATTTCCGCTTACTCTGATTTAATCCCTTTAAGAGCTCGGCTATAAACATTATTTGATGGTATCAGATTTATCAAACAAAGCAAGGGTAACTTTAATGACTTGTATGATACAAATACATATCAAAAGAGCGAATGTTACCCTATTTGTGAAAAGGTTTTAGAGATCGCCGAACTCGATACAAATGTTTTGAAATGGTTTAAAGTTTATTCTCCAAGAATTCCAAATGACGATTTGTGCACCCGCTTAAAAAGAAAATTTTATTTTCCATATTTTCTTAACACTCACAAGTCCATATATTATCCAAGATTAAACTATAATTACTATATTATATTTGGGTAATTCGGGAGGGTGTCACTCTGAGTGGTATCAGAGCAAAAGTCAGATCCTGTAGTAGTGGAAGTAGTTCAGAAAGGTAGCCATCAACATCAAGCAGGTATCTCCAGGGCATGCACATTATTTTGAATGTTATTATTTTGCTGGTTGAGCTTTAGATACCTTTGATTTGGTTTGTGTCTTGTCACATTTGAGTACAAGACACAATTAATTGTAGATTTAAGCATTTAAAATATAGCTCTAGTATAGGTGGTGTTATGAAAGTTTCTTTAGTTCAACATATGTGACCATAAGCCCATAGCGCAGGTCTAATATGGCAACTAGAAACCAAAATCACACCAACGCGATGTTAGAAAGGATCACCACGGTGCTGGAAGCCATGCAGCGACAATCTCAACAACCATCTCAACCGGTCAACCCGTCCCATCAGTGTAATGTCGGTAGCGCTGAGGCGAAGACTTTGGCTGATTTTAGAAGCTGTAACCCGCCAAAGTTTGAAGGAGGATTTAAACCGGAAGAGGCCAACAAGTGGATTCACACCATGGACAAGATCTTGAGAACGTTGGAGTGTTCTGATGTTCAAAAGGTGGCGTATGCAACCTACATGTTAGAGGAGGAAGCTGAGAACTGGTGGAATCACACGATGCAGCTTCTGCAATATGAAGGAAGAGAGGTAAGTTGGGGAGTATTCATGGAGAAGTTTCTCCAAAAGTATTTCCCTGAGGACTTGAGAAGGAAGAAGGAGGTGGAGTTCTTGCAGCTGAAGCAAGGAAACATGAGTGTGGGCGAGTACGCAGCTAAGTTTGAGGAGCTGATGAAGTACTCTCCATACTATCAGAACAATCCAGATGAGAGGAGTAAATGCATTAAGTTTGAAGGAGGCTTGAGGCCAAAGTTGAAGTCGATTTTCAGCTATCAGAGGATTCAAAGTTTTCCTGCATTGGTGGATATGTGTAGGATGTATGAAGATGATACAAAGGCTGAGGAGGTGCAAGTCTTGGACAAGAAGGACAATCAGAGCTATGGACCTCAGAGGCGTAAAGGTTCCAACAACCGAGGCAAAGGTCCATATGATCGCCGAGGGAAAGGTAAAGGAAAAGCTGGTGGTTCTGATAGAAGGGACTATTGGAGCGAGGCTCCATTCTGTGACAATCACTATGGCCGTGTGTGTTGGGGGACAAGTGGCTGCTTTAATTGTGGAAAGCCGGGGCATTTTGCAAGAGATTGCAAAGAACCGGCCAAAGTCAACTCCAGAGAAACTGCAGATAGACCGGTGACTCAAGGAAGGGTCTTCACCCTTAGCGGTGTGGAAGCGAATCGATCTTCTGATCTGGTGCAAGGTAAATACTTGCTTAATGGTCTGTTTTGCCATGTTTTGTTTGACTCCGGTGCAACGCATTCATTTGTTTCGTATGAATGTGTAAACCGATTAGGCTTGATGATGTCTGAAATGCCTTATGTTTTGCAAGTAGAAAATAAATTCTGGAAATTTTTAAATGTTCTTAATGTGTATGAGTTTGTATTTTATAGAAATTTTGTTATTGTTTGATTGTATGTTATTTCCTTTTGTTTGGATTTAAGTTAAATAAGAACAATGAATTAGGACAATAAATAAAAATGAAATTATCTGAAAAAAAAAATAAAAATAATAAGTAGGCCGTGAGGCCTATGGTCTTGTCTTTAAAATAATTTTTGTAATTTGTTTGTTATTTGATGTGTAATTAATTTATAGCTTATTGTTTAGTAGAAATAGAAACAAATGGTAGTTGTTATAAACTTATAAGAGCATGTATTGTTAAATGATTGTATGAGTATGTGGTTGATGTGTTTATAGATATTAGTTGCTAAAAAAATGAATTACTTCTTAAAGAGATCTATTTTATATTTTGTTAATGATTAAAACTCTTATTTTTAGTATATAAAGTAATGTAATTATATTATATAGATGTTTTAAGAAATTAAAATGTTTTTCCTAATTTTCTAAGTGTTGGTCGAATTTTAGGAGAAAAGAAATTAAGTTAAATGAATTTTTCTAATTGATTTGATAATTGTTTTAGTTTGTCTATGGAATGAATTACATGTTTTATGGAAAAGGTTTATTTCTGAAAATTTAGTTTTAATTCTGGAAATTTAATTTTTATTCTGGAAAATTAATTAGTTAAGATCCAAATGATTATTTTTAAGGGTGTTAGTGATACTTTGTTTGTATGGGCAAATATAATGTAGAAACAAATAGAAATGAGTATTTTTGATTGATTAAAGTAATTTAAATAAAAATATGAAGTTGCTGTCCAGAATTTAGAATGTATGAAAAGGTAATATTTTATTTGAAATAATAGTATTTTAAAGTCTTTTGCATAAGTAGGAATTGTGTATAATTGTTTTGGATTGTTTTACTTGAACTTCTTGAATTAATGCAACTTTTTCAGTGGCTGTACAGCAGATGCAATTATTTATTTAGTTTAATTTTAGTCATTTTATTATAGTAGAAGTTGTAATAAGAATTTAGGAAGAAACGACATGTGTTTTCAATGTTCTGTTTAAGAGAAAATGAATATTTAATTAAATCTTCATTATCGCACAAAGCGGTCCGAAACAATTGGCGACTCCGCTGGGGAAGCTACGGCTTCCAACCTTGAAGAAAATGCTCCTAGAGGCACCGGTCAGGAGACAGCTCCCGAGAGCGTTCGCTGCTACCAACAACCTCCAACTAAAGAGACGTCGCGACGACGAGGTACTCCTTTAGACCGAAGGCGACCTTCACGAAGGGTGGCCTACCATCGAAAGGCGAGTTCACTAGAAGGTGCTCCTCAGAGAATGGTCCCCCAGAAGGCGTGATCACAAAAGGAGACCAGGCTTGTCCCAATACAAACTTCCCAGAGGGTGACGAGGCTCGTCCAAAGGCGGCATAGACCCTCGCGAACTGGATTGTCCGGAAAGGCAGCGCTTTAGGGGCGACGGCATTTGCTCCGCTTGGCCTCTTGGAAAAGGTTACGGGGCTAAAGAGGCGAAAACGCACCCTTGCCGACAAAGGCGTTGCACGAAGCACGCTCCCGTTGACGAGGGCGCGAGATTACAAAAGGGGAAGCGCAGGAGCAAAGGCGCAACTAACAAGTCCACATAGAAGGACGTTTCATGTCATCTACATCATAAGCTAAGTATACACGAATCCTGACTCAGCCTTATTCATCATGTGTGCTTTGATAAACATGAATTTGGTAGATGTGAATCATGACAAAATGAGAAATATGTTATGCCTAATCGTATATAGGTCGCTCTACGTAGCTATAACATGTTTGTTCCGTGCATCTATGTCTTGATACGTTTTCAGTAGTGTCGCTTTCGCATGATATCATGTTTACGCCGCTAAGTTTCATGACTAAAATCGTCCCGATAACAAAAATTTAATACCATTTTGACTAAAGTGACATGTTTTCGATATAGTCCGAACCTGATTATATCACGGCTGAAAATGACATGTGCATGATAACAATCATAAACGCCGTTGCTCTGATATGTGTCGAATGTTTGACTAGAGAGAAAGCAATAACTAGACGAATCTGTGCATCTGAATGTTTGCTGTAGAACTGAATTTAGTATGCCATACCAGTTATTCTTGTCAATTTTTCCTGGATCAATCGTGGCATAATAAAAGAAACTGTTTCCATAAAAAAAACATCTAGAATTGTAAATTATATGTTTGAAATGTTGAAAGGTACACTCTGGGAAAGCGTTGCATAAAAACATGACCTGGGTAATGTTACATAGCGATGCATAACTGACTTTATACATGATTTACTGGATGCAACTAATAAAACGGACATGCATAGCATGAAAACGTCCGGAAAATGAAAGTTGTTTATGTAGGAACAAGAATGAATCACTCTTTGAAATCCGAGAAGCCTTTAGCGCGCTTTCAAAAAGAAAACTCCCCGCATCTTGCACAATGAAAGCAAGGCGGTCGGGAATGAAATATCAGAAAACAAATGATGGAACAAAAGCAAAAAGCGTCGCGAAAAGAGACGCAATACAGAAAGGGGCAGTAAAAACCAAGCAATGGAGAAGATTCCACAGGAGAAGGCGAACGCAAGGCCACCGTAACAAGACGCACATAAACGCACATCCGGCGCAAACTAACTAATGAGAAGAGGCGGAAAAGCAAGTGTGAATCCTAAAGCCTCATAAGAAGCTATGAAGGCAAAACCCAAGGCGTGCAAAAGAAAAACAAACAGCGCTGAATCTAGAAATCCCGAAGTAAACCGAAAACGGGACGTTGCTAGTGCCAGCCTCAGAGAAAAAGAGGATCTAAAAGCAAGCCACGTTAAAGGCCATGATCAAAGCTAACAATGAATTCAAGCCAGAAAGACCAAGGAAACTTCAGAGCAAAAGTGTGTAAAAGAGCGCAAGCCAAGGAGTCGAAAGAAAATCAACACGGACATCCTGAGCGCAACACCAAGACAAGATGAAAAGTAAAAAAAAAAAAGACATAACAAGGCTCAAAAGGCGTACAATTGCAAAGGCGTACAATCGTAAAGGCGTGCAACTACAAGGTGCACATGAAAATGCGTACATGCAATATGAGGCACAAAATTATATAGAAGAGCGAGATGCAAGATGGAGACAAGCCAAAGGGCGCCTAGACGGTCGACTCAAGGCTGCCACAAACATAATATAACCAAGGCGAGCTCAGTTTACTTGGTGTTTCGACAAAGTTAAAACGAAGAATTCGCTCCAGTCTGCTCTCATAAGCAAGCAGAAGTATCCTAACGCAAATGAAAATAATAGCAAAGCCCTGGAGCAAGACGCATCTGAGCTCATTCATGCATCAAGACGGAGGCAAGCGTGAGTCAAAATGATATGGAACTCCAAGTGCCTACAAACCAATGATGTCAAAAAAAAAAAGCAACGCCCATGACAAGAGGTGTTACGAAGCACAAGCAACCAGAAATGAGTAATCAATCAGAAGCAAGAAAGTGCCTATGACAAGAGGCACCAATGATAAAAGCTCGAAGCGACGCCGATGACATGAGGTGTCCCCAGAAAGAGCACAAACGATGCTGATGACATGAGGTATCGCTGTAGAAAACACCCTCAAACAGGGTCAATAATGCCAAAACGCGAGGTTCAACACTTCAAAAAAAAAAAGAGAAAAAGAAAAAGAAAAAGAATAGTGTTGAACCGTACCGCGGGCACAAGCGCCTTATCGCGGTACCCAGATAGACCTCCTGAAAAATTTCTGGGATAGACGCGGGCGAAGTACACCATATCGCGAGACTAGAAAAGGTCCCGGGAAACAAGGGCGCTAGTCTTAAACGCGGGTGGAAAAATCTGTAAAAGAGGTTGGCTAACGCAAGATCCAAAGTGATCCGTTAGTTTGAAAAGCCCCAATGTGGCAACTGAAAAAAAGAGAAGCCCCAATGTGGCAACTGAAAAAAAAAAGCCCCAATGTGGCAACTGAAAAAAAAGAAGCCCCAACGTGGCAACTGGAAAGGAAAAAGAGAAAGAAAAAGAAGAAGAAGCCCCGATGCGGCAAAAGCGGCAATCGAAGAGCCCAAGGCGGCAAGCAGAAAATCCAAAGCAGCAAACAAAAGAAAGGGTCCAAAGCGACAACATCTGTGAAAGTGCCCAACGTGCACCTCAACAACAATCCTGGCACCAAAGACATGAGGGGCCATTGCAGTCTGCGAGAAAGGTTTGAAGCGCCCGGAGCGCGCTCCAAAATTTAAAAAGTGGAGAGGGGGAAGGAGGAAACCTTCCTTGGCTGCCAATACAAAAAAAAAGAGAAGAAGAAAAAGAAGAGAAAAAGAAAAAGGAAAAGAAGAGCTGAGCTCTATCAGAACATCCAAAGAACTAAGAAGTGCAACAAATGCTAGCACAGCCGCAAACAATTACAAAGCTATGAAATTCAAGCTAACTGCTAAAGCGGCAAAGCTAACAAAAGCGCGCAAGAACAAAGGTGTAAAGTGCAAGTGCAAATATCAAGCGCAAAAGCAAACAACAACAACAACGAAATGACGACGAAGAGCAAAAACAAGAAATGCATTCTCAACGTAACAGCATTGGCAAACATACAAAAGCAGAATCCAAACTACGAAAAGCATCATGAATCCCAAGATACAAATTCAAGGTCAATAAAGCAATAAAAGTCAAGTTCGAGCAAAGTTACGCAAGTCATAAACCGAATGAAAGATCGTAACCCGAAACCATAGTTCGAAAATGAAATGTCAAAGCAACGGCATAAAGTGGCAAAACAACGCCTACATAAAGAACAGAGAATTCAAAGAAGTAACCCTGCAGATTTCCTCATAAGAATACTTTTTGTCAGCCAAATCCCTGATTTCCTGATCAAGAGCCTCTAGTTCAGCGGTTGCTTGGTCAAGCTGAGAAGAAAGCTCCTTGACACGAGACACCAAGGGAGCACTGCGCTCTTGCAAAGCACGCTCAGCGTCGGCCAACTCGGCATCATCAAACGGAGGGCGCAAGCTTTCAAAACCAGCAATGGCATTTTCAAGCCAGGGACCAGAGTAATGTTGAAACTGAAGTGTGTATAAGCAATCCAAGATCTCAGCCTTCTCCTCCCATGGCAAGTCATCCACATCAACTGAGCGGACTAAACGCAACATCCGCAACAGAGTTTGAGAACCGGACTCCCGGAAAAGGCGAGGAAGTGAAGCTGAAGGAGGAATCAAGGAAGCATGGGCCCTCAAGAATGAACCGATTAAAGCTTGATCATCTGCAGGAAGTGAAGCTGCAAAAGCACATAGCAGCACATGTAGAAATGATAAGACAGGAATTCAGAAAGAAAAGAAAAATCCCAGCTCAAGAAAGAAAATACTTACGAACTAAAGAAGAGCCTAGGGAGGCGGAGGCGTGACTCGCCCTCACAGCAGGAGCCTTCCCCTTATCAGCTAAAGAAACCAAGTGTGCAGCGGCTTGACTCTCTGAGGGGACAGGAGCATCAACTGCAGCACCTACCTCACCAAGCACGTTTTCAGGTCTTGGAACATCAGAAACAAGTTCATAGATAATATCAGCAGCAGCAATACCTGAAGGGGCCATCAAAGGCGCACCCTTGGGAGAAACAGGAACACTCTTTGGAGTGCCAATTGGAGACGTTAAGTCGAAACTGCCACTAGCAGCAGAATCAGAAAGGGTAGCACCCCCACCAGCTGAAGGTTGACAAAAGAGATTCATAAAATCTTCATGATCAGAAGCAAGCGAAACAGCAGGAGCGTCCTCAGGAGACTGGGACGAAAGCGACGCCGATGAAAGACCATCAGCACCGCCTGCACTCAAAAAGAAAAGAAAAGGGAATCAGTGACGCTATGGAACTATCCAAGCAAAGCAAACTGAAAAGTTAGAAGAAAATAAAAGAGCAAGAAACGGAACCTGGAAAATGATCCCCAGCTCCACTGCTTTCGGCGGAAACATCACAAGTCAAGAAAGAATCATTAGAATTAGCTTCAGCAGGGTCATCTTCAACCAAGTCCACATGGACTGGGGAAGAAGGAGCAATACGAATGCCGGAAGAGCGAAGGCGGCTAGACCGACGAGTAGGAACGGCCGCAGTTGCCTTCCTCCTTTTGCTAGAATCGACGGCGCTACTACTACCGCCTCGAACAGAAGACTTGGAAACAGAAGAGGCTTTCCTTTTGCTTCGCCTGGGGGAAACGGAAGGAGACGCAGCAACTCTACGGCTAGGCGAGACCCCCTCAGCTGAAAACAGAACCAAGTACAAGTTGAGTGCAAAGCAAGAAAAGAAAAAGCAACGAAAATGAAAAAATGGCCAAGATGCTTACCGGTAGCTTTCTTCATGGAAGTGCAAAAATAAGGATCGTTGTACACTATAGGCAGCAAGGAAGGGATGAGATGCGAAGGAGAAGCTTCGAAATCCCGAAGGTGTCGCAAAATGTCTTCATGGGAAACGAGCCAAGAACTTAAAACGCCTCCGACACGAGAGGGAGAAACATAAACGGGAGCAAAATCAGGAACTCCAGGAGCCACATCAAAGAGAAGCGCTTTGACCAAATCTTCTGCCGGGGCCTGCTCAATGTTGAGAACACAGGGGGCTTGATCACGCCCAAATTGCCTGGCCACCCGATCAGGACGGTATACACAGGGCCAAAGGGCTCCACCATGAGTACTCCTGCTGTCCAGAGGAACAAAACCGGGCAAGCAGCAAGAAGAGAGAATCATCTTCCATAAATCAAAGGCCCCTTCGAAAGGGGTGGCAGCATTATTTCTTGTGGGAAAAGTATCTTCATCATAAAGGAGATGCGGGAGGTCCGAATAAGGACGGAACAAGAATTGGTCTTCTGAATCAATGAGAGAAATGAGGGGTTCTCTTGGAGATCCTCTCGTCCAACACCATGAACGAGGGTCCAAGCCAGCAGCACCGGTGGAAAGAGGAAGTTTGACAGGGCCATATGCAGGAAAACGCTCAAACAGAAAATACTGGAGAAATGTCAAGTCGATATAAGAATTGATTGGAAAGCGCCCGTGAGATATGCGCATCTGAACTGATACCTGATCTAGGCGAGCGTACAAGCCGCCTAGGTAAAATGAAGCGAGAGGAAGGCGTGTACCTTCCGCCAAGAGACAAGCAAAAAGAAAGACACATGGGCTTACAGACTCCCATGGAGGTCCAGGAAACACATAGCGGCTAAGCCAAAAGGCGATAAAAGCAGCACGGCAGAGGCGTGCATCAGTGACAGGTCCGGATTGGAATTTACCATCATAGAAATCGCCAAAGAAATAGCGAATCCAGCAAGCAAAGGTGTACTTAACAGAGGAACGTTGACTTGCTCTTCGACTCCTAGGAACCAAGTTCCCAGTGCCCCTCACCCGTTGAGAAGAGGAGCCCTTAGCATATGAGGCGCGCCTTCACTTGAAGAGGTCCCGAGAATACTTGGCGCTCAGAGCCGAAGCGGCTTTCAGTTGCATCGACAACTTAGAAAATTGCTCATCAACATTCTCCACATCAAGGTCTGCATCTCCAAAAGCGGGAAGACCAAGAAGTATGATCACATCTTCAAGTGTTGGGGTAAACTCTCCCCATGACGTCAGAAAGGTGTGGGTGGAGGAACACCAGCGCTGCACCAACATCAACAGATCACTGGGTTTGCGGTTGGCACCGAGTCTAGGCGACGCCTTGATGGCAGCATCAATCCCCGCCTTCTCCAAAACAGCCACGAAAGCGGCATCAGTAGCAAAAACGTGGTCGACCCACTCTTGCCATCCAGCGGTGCCTCCCATGCGAACATTGAAGTTCACATCCACCCATGGGAACTCCAAGCGGCGAAGGCAGGAACGGAGTAATGAGGAGCCCAGAGCGCAATGGTACTTACTGTAAGAGGGAGAAGAAATGAGTTCGGCTTCCTCCTCAGAAACCACCGTGGCTTTGGAAGACGAGCCAGCAGTAAAATCGCCCGAATCGGGACCAGAGGGCGAGTCCGCCTTCACCTCCTTGGCCCAGCGACGGTACCCCGGTTCAACAGGGTAAGAGCGGGGGGCAAGGAAGCTCTCGCATGAAGCAATAAGAGATGGGGCCTGGAAGCGGAATCTCTTCCTCAGAACTCGAGGAAGCACTTCCGACCGCAGGGGTAGCAATAGCAACGTATCATTATTCAAATGAAAACATCATAACGTCAATCAATTTCTTTTAAGTCCAGGATCACTTGGTTTATTGTCATTTAAGAGTTACAAAATGACTTAGAATTGAAAATGGTATTTTTAAGTATCTGACTAAAAATACTCGAGTTTTTCCCAAAATACTCGAGTAGTTAATCATTTTCCAGATAATACTCGAGTTGTCCATAATTATACTCGAGTTGTTCATGTCTTTTCAGAGATTTAGGGTTTCAGGTCTTCATAAATGTACTCGAGTAATTCATGAGATACTCGAGTATTCCATTTCCCAGAATACTCGAGTAGTTCATACATAACTCGAGTGTTCCATCTGATTCCCAAGTTGGTGCGCCAATTTTCACTCTGGTGCACCACGAAATACTCGAGTCTTAAGACAAATACTCGAGTATTTGCAGACTGAACAGAGTGAAACTTGGTTTTTACATACCATTTCAATTTCTAAACATTTTTAACCCAAAACAGTGATCACAATAGTTCATATACCACATATTGAACATGTTAACATTCTCATTTCATATCAAATAACAAATTTGACAGAAATTCAATCCATTATGCATTAAATATACAATTTAGCAACTCAACACTTCAAATTGCAAAATAAGCACAATATTCATGAAACAAAGTTCATTTAAGCTTGCATGCATGTTATAGAACTTGCTCATCACAGTCATAGAGCATGGATTGGTCTCCAAACCAAAGTTCCTATTCAAACTAAGCCCTTAGAGCCTCTTGGTGGCTCTCTAACACAATTAATGGAATTTAATCTCTATCTAGTGAATATAATTACTTCCCCTTACCTCTCAGACGTGAATCAAACAAGAATTCCCCCAAAGAAGAGCTCCACGGCACCAAAAGCACTTTAACCCAACATGCAGAGCAGTTTTGAATACATCACCAAGATTGAATTGGTTTACATGGAAGACAGAGATAACAATTGGGGAAATTAGTATTTCTAGACTCTATGCAACATCATCTAACTAAAGGAACTGAATTTGAGACTCAAGGATTCGTGAGCTTACCAGAAATCAAGATCAAAGTAAGCTCCAAGCAACACTTTGACAGAACAAACTCCAACTTCTCAGCTCCAATTCTCCCAACACACTCACTCAATCCTCACGATTTTTATGTTTATACAAAGATCGTGATGTGAGCTTTGTATTCGTGTATAGTTTGTGAGTTGAAACAGATCACAGAGGAAGAATCAGAGGAAACGAATTCAGAACCCTAATACTCGAATTCCACAAGAAATTGGCAAAATGGGGTGTTGATGCATCAACCAGAGGTTTAAATACTTGGCTAGGCTATTCATGCAGCTCGCCACGCAGATGGGGACGTGTTGTGGAGGGTGTTTTCGTGTCAAGGCGGTGGTAACTCGGTGTTGACTCATCAAAACGCACTAACGTTGAGCAACTCTGCCCAGAATACTCGAGTTTTTCAGAAAATACTCGAGTATTTTTCCCAATTTTTGAAAAATAATTATTTTATTGACTTTCCCTCCAAAATCTTTCCCATAATTACCTCTAGGTCCCAACCCAGGGACTAATATGCAAAATACTTAAATCATGTATAATTTTATTTATTAAATAACTTCACACACATTTTCTATCTTCATAAATACAAATTTTAATCAAGGATTAATATGAAAATTATTAATTATAATTAATTTATAATTAACATTTCATTAATCGGAGATTAAAATTTTGGGGTGTTACACTACTCCCCCACTTACAAGGAATTTCGTCCTCGAAATTCAACTCATACAAACAAATCAGGATAATTCTGACGCATCCTATTCTCTAATTCCCAAGATGCCTCTATCACATCTCCACAAACCCAGACGACTTTGACCAAACTAATGTCCTTTCCTCTAAGCTGCTTGATTCTTCGATCTTCAATACGAACTGGCACAGCTTTGAAGGTTAGGTTCTTATGAATTTCTAAGTCATCAGGTTGGATGCTAAGAACAATGGTGGGGTCATGGACATATTTCTTCAATTGAGACACATGGAATACATTATAGAGGTTAGCTAATGACGGAGGCAAAGCTAATTGATAGGCTACTGGGCCGATTCTTTTGAGAATTTGATAGGGACCAATAAACTTAGGTGATAGTTTCTAGGTTTTCAAGGCTCTACTAATACCTTTGGTTGGTACGATTCTAATGAACACATGGTCTCCTTCAGCAAACTCTAAGGGTTTTCTTCTTCTATCAGCATAGCTTTTCTGCCTACTCTGAGTTGCCCTCATCTTCTCTTGTATCATCTTGATCTGCTCCGTGGTCTCTTGCACAATATCTGGTCCAATCAGAGAGCTCTCCCCCACTTGAAACCAACATAACGGCGTCTGACACTTTCTCCCATACAAAGCTTCAAATGGTGCCATTCCAATACTCGTGTGGTAGTTGTTGTTGTAAGTGAACTCCACGAGTGGCAACATCTGCTCCCAATTCCCTTGCCCTTCCAAAGCACAGGCTCGTAGAATATCCTCCAATGACTGAATAGTCCTCTCCGTTTGGCCATCAGTCTGAGGATGGTATGCAGAACTCAGTTTCAATCTTGAACCCAAGGCTCTATGCAGATCTTCCCAAAACTTTGATGTAAACCTCGGATCGCGATCAGACACAATGCTTGATGGTACTCCGTGCAGACGAACAACTTCCTTGATGTACAACTGAGTGAGCTTTTCCAATGAGTAGCGCATATTCACGGGAATGAAATGCGCTGACTTAGTCAAACGATCCACGATCACCCAGATTGCATCATGACCAGTAGATGCCCTTGGCAATCCCGACACGAAATCCATCGAGATGCTATCCCACTTCCATACCGGAATTTCCAAAGAGAGTAACTCTCCTCCTGGCCTTTGATGTTCCACCTTGGCCTTTTGACATACCAAACAACATGCCACATATTCAGCTACGTCCCTCTTCAAACCAGGCCACCAAAATAGCTTCTTTAAGTCCTGGTACATTTTAGTAGCTCCTGGATGCATACTCATCTTGCTCTTATGTGCTTCATCCAGAACCATTCTCCTTACTTCCAAATCATCAGGGACACAAATCCTTGTTCTAAAACGCAGGATCCCATCCTTCCCTTCTTGGAATTCCAATTCCTTACCTTCTTGCATCAACTTCCTCTTTTCCATGAGTTTCCCATCCTTGAGTTGTAATTCTCGAATCTTTCGCAGAAACTCATTAGCAACCTGCAGCATCCCCATCTTGATGCTCGTCGGCTCTACTTGCATTGTCAAACTCAAATCTCGAAATTCCTCTATCAGTGAAGCTTCTCTGACCATCATCGCACTGATGTGCATTGCCTTTCTACTCAATGCGTCTGCCACAACGTTTGCCTTCCCAGGATGATAATGGAGCTCAAACTCATAATCCTTCAAAAACTCCATCCATCGACGCTGCCTCATATTCAACTCCTTTTGATCAAAGAGGTACTTTAAACTCTTATGGTCACTGAACACCCGGAACGTAGTGCCATAGAGATAGAGTGCCTCCAGATCTTTAATGCAAACACCACAACTGCCAGCTCCAAATCATGAGTTGGATAGTTCATTTCATGAACTTTTAGCTGTCTCGAGGCGTAGGCGACAACTTGCCCCTCTTGCATCAAAACACACCCAAGACCTTGTTTCGACGCGTCGCAATACACATCGAAACTCTTCTGTGTATCGGGCAACACCAATACAGGAGACGATGTTAACCTTTCCTTCAACTCTTGAAAACTCCTTTCACATTTCTCATCCCACAGAAATGGTTGATCTTTCCTAGTCAACTTCGTCAGAGGCAATGCAATCTTCGAGAAACCTTTGATGAACCTTCTATAATATCCCGCCAAACCAAGAAAACTTCTGACCTCCGTGACCGACTTTGGTTGCTCCCATTGCAAAACCGAACTTACCTTCGTCGGATCAACGGCTATTCCCTTGTCCGAAATAACATGCCCCAAGAACTTAACCTCCTTTAGCCAGAACTCACACTTTGTAAGTTTGGCGTACAATTGCTTCTCCTTTAGGATGCTCAACACTATCCTCAAGTGTTCGGCATGCTCCTCCGGGCTCTTAGAGTAAATGAGAATATCATCAATGAACACAACCACGAACGAATCTAGATAAGGTCTAAAGATTCGATTCATGTAGTCCATGAAGATAGCTGGTGCATTAGTCAATCCGAACGGCATTACGACATACTCATAATGTCTGTATCGAGATCGAAATGCAGTCTTAGAGATATCCTCCTCTCTAATCCTGAGTTGATGGTATCCTGACCTCAAATCGATCTTGGAAAATACCGAAGCTCCACGAACTTGATCCATAAGGTCATCTATCCTCGGCAATGGATACTTGTTCTTGATGGTGACCTTATTCAGCTGCCGGTAGTCGATGCACATCCTCATGCTACCATCTTTCTTCTTGACGAACAAGACAGGAGCACCCCAAGGTGAGACGCTTGGTCGAATCATCTGTTTCTGCAGTAACTCTTCAATCTGCTTCTTCATCTCCGCCATTTCCGGTGGTGCCATTCTATAAGGAGCGATAGAAATGGGACCAGCTCCCGGAACTAGATCGATACCAAATTCAATTTCCCTTCTTCGTGGCAAACCAGGAATCTTATCAGCAAAAACTTCCGGAAAATCTCTGACAACAGGGATCTCTTCCATCCTCGGACCACTCTCTCCTACCTCAGTGTTGCACAGACATATGTAACCAGAGGGTTTTGGGCTTCTATAGGTCACGAGTCTTCTATCACAATCAATGATCACTTGGTTTGACTTAACCAGTCCATTCCCAAGATCACATCCAATTGTGCTAAGGGTAAGCAGATCAAATCTACTTTAGAGGTTTGTCCTAACACTTCTATACAACAGTTTGTAGGATTCTCATGTTTTGATGCTAACAATCTCTCTCCAAGCAACAACATTGGCAACAAGCAAGCTACACCACATGAAGATTAGAATTAGGATTTTTATTAATTCTATTTCAATGTAATCTTTATTTTATGCAATGCATCTCATTGGTGTGGGTAGCTTAGGTGATTTTAAGAATATTTAAATAATGTTTGATTAAGAGTGAAGATACTTTAAATCTTGATTAAATAGCTTGTGAAAATCATTTTAGAAAAACTTTGTTTTTATTCAGATTCTGATCAGTTTACTCGAGTAATAAGTACTGGATCACTCGAGTAATTTATGTCATGACAGGTTAATCGAGTAATAGTTTACACATCACTCGAGTAACTTAATCTGACATGTTTCACTCGAGTGACGTTGTTTGGTTTACTCGAGTAATTCAATCAGTGTTGGGAAAATTTTAAAAGGACTTAATTTTCTCTTTCATAAATATATACTTTCATTCTTACAATTTTCAAATACACTTTTCAAAAGCAATCCAAGAGCTATTTTACATCTTTCAAGAGCTATCAAGATTCAACAAGAAATTTTTCTTCTTCACTCTATTTTCTATCATTGTTCAAATATTCTTGAGATCATATTTTTGTTCTTAGTGGTTGTTGAAGATTTGCAATTTGTGATTGCATTATTGAAGTTTCAACACAAGTGAAGAATCTCACAAGGAAGACTTTGAGGATCAAATCAAAGCAAGAAAAGAGGATTGGTTGGAAGCATCTTCAATCAATTAGCAAGGAAATCTAGAATTCTCAAAAGGGGTAGATTAGATCAAAGTGTTTGGTACACACTTTGAGTTGGGTTTTAAGATAGGAGAACTAAGAATCTAGTTGCATCTTAAAACATTGTAAAATCTACATTTGAAGATTTCTAGTGAAGAATCTCTCTTGATTTAAGAGGGGACTGGAGTAGCTTTCAAGTGGGTGAAAGTGAACCAGGATAAATCCTTGTGTCTCTTTTATTTTTCATTCCTTGTATTTCATTAATTCATTAACAATTGCATTTTTTAGGTTAGAATTGGGGGTTTCTTAATTCTACTCAATTGATCTAAAATTGCATGTTAATATTACTTGAAATTGTTCATATTAATCATTCATAATTTGTTGAATCATCATAGCATTGTTATTCTTGAAGAACTCCATTGAAAACTCAGTTTTTAATTGAATTTTACCCAGTTTACTCGAGTAAAGTTCTTGTCACTCGAGTAATCTGCTTTCAGTTTTTGAACAATACTCGAGTAGGTTTTCTGTTACTCGAGTGATTTAAAAAATAGATTTCGTAATACTCGAGTGATTTGCTGAATACTCGAGTGAAATTATTTTTGCTTGCGTATTACTCGAGTGAAGACTTGAGTTACTCGAGTAATCTGAACTGAATTTTTAGAAAACTTATTTTTCATAAAACCATTCTCTTAGGTGGACGAAAAATCTATAATAAGGCTTCAATATTCTATTCACCCCCCCTCTAGACTATATTGAGCCGCTTGCTGGTTTCCAACAAGTGGTATCAGAGCTTGGACGAAAAATCCGAGCCTTAAAAAGCTTTTTCGAAAAGATCTTTTTTACTTGAAAACAATGGGCTCAATTTCAAATCCTTTTGGTGGTGAAGGAACTTCCATTAATCGTCCTCCACTATTCAGTGGTGAGGGTTACGCTTATTGGAAGGTCCGCATGAAAATTTTTATTCAAGCCATAGATATGGAAATTTGGAACGCCATAGAGAATGGACCTTTTGTTCCTCAAACGAAAGTAAATGATGTTGTTTCGATTAAACCTCAATCGAGTTGGGACAATGATGATAAGAAGAAAGTTGCATTTGATTTAAAAGCTATAAATATCATCACATCCGCTCTTTCTTATGATGAGTTCTTTCGAGTATCTCAATGTGTTGATGCTAAACAAATGTGGGACACATTACAAGTCACACATGAGGGCACTTCGGAGGTTAGAAGGGCTAGGCTAAATACACTCATGCATGAATATGAACTCTTTCGTATGTTACCTAATGAAAATATAGGTGACATGCAAAAGCGGTTCACTCATATCATTAATCATCTTTCTGCACTTGGAAAAGTTATAACTAATGGTGAAGTTGTTAATAAGATTTTGAGATGTCTTAGCAGGGAATGGCAACCTAAAGTGACGGCCATTATGGAAGCTAGAGACGTGGATCAAATTGACTTAGCAACTCTATTCGGAAAGCTTCAAGAGCATGAAATGGAGCTTGGACGGTTATCCATGAATGAAGATGCCGATAGAAAGAAAAAGGGGATTGCTCTTAAATCAACTTCAAAATCCCTTAAGGCACAAGAGGAAAACTTTCAAGTGGATGACTCGGACTCCGATATAGATGATGAGACCCTTGGCTTGCTAGTTAAAAAGCTTGGTAGGTTCCTTAAGAAAAAGGGGAACTTTAATAGAAATAGACAAAGAGATTCTAAGGACTCACAACCAAGAAATAAGACTAACAAGGATCACATCAAGTGTCATGGGTGTGGAAAGCTTGGTCACTATCGATCGAATTGTCCAACTAATTCTAAGAAGTCGGAAGGTGACAACTCAAAGTTCAACTCATCTAAAGGAAAAAGGGCTTACATAGTATGGGATGAAGTAGAGAGTCAATCAACATCTAGCTCGTCGGATGATGAAGAACTTGCAAATCTATGTTTAATGACAAAGCTTGATGAAGAGGAATCTTCGAGCATTAAATCAAGTGAGAACGTCAATGAGGTAGATTATCTTTCCGATGCTAGCTCAAGTTCTAATTCTCCTTCATTCAATGAATTGTACAATGTGTATGTAGAGATGCATAAAGAGTTGAAGAAACTTGCTAAAATAAATGTTGAAAGAAAGAATTTCATAATGAAGCAACATGAAAAGATAATTGAACTTCAAAAAGATTTAGAAGAACTTAAGCTTCAAAATGAAACTCTTGAACTCATTTATGCAAACTCTACATGCAATTGTGAATTGAAATCAAATGAGACTCCATCTTGTGAAAATTGCAAGTCTTTGGAAAAAGAAGTTTTTAATTTGAATGATCGACTTGCAAGGCTCATGAAAGGAGATACTTCTTTAGATCATTTGCTTTCAACTCAAAGGAACAATAGCAATAGATCCGGTCTTGGCTATACCAAACCTAAGAAACGCAATTATCGCAAAGTTGGTGGATTTTCAAAGAATAAGATTTCTAAAAACCCAACTTGCCATTATTGTGGAATCTTTGGGCATACCACGAATAAATGTAATATAAAGAAATTTGGTATACCAAGCGGAGAATATATTTGGATTGTTAAGGGGACTTCTCCTCATGCTAACAACAAAGGACCCAAAACCACTTGGGTACCTAAGTCAACCAAATGATATCTTTCTTGTAGGTGTGTCTTCGAACAAAAGAGCGAAAATGGTACTTGGATAGTGGTTGTTCGAGACACATGACGGGAGACAAAACGCACTTCATGGAACTTACTCCGAAAAGTGGTGGATTTGTGACATACGGCGACAACAACAAGGGCAAAATTCTAGGAGTTGGGAAGATCGGTAATGTATCTAACCTTGTCATAGAAAATGTCCTATACGTAGAAGGCTTAGAACACAACTTGCTTAGTATAAGCCAACTATGCGATATGGGCAATTATGTAACTTTTACTCCGGAATTATGCTTCATTAAGTCTTCTATAGATGATAGTGTTAAGTTTGTTGGTCGTCGCTCTAATAACACTTACTTAATTGATTTGGATGAGATAACTTCACTATTTTCAAAATGTTTCAAATCTTTTGATGATGAAATTCGTCTTTGGCATAGACGAATTGCTCATGTGAATGTGAATCAATTAAACAAACTTTTACGAAAAGATTTAGTGATTGGTTTGCCTAAACTAAACTTTAAGCTTGATGGCATTTGTGACTCTTGTCAAAAGTGCAAGCAAGTTAAAAGTTCTTTTAAACCTAAAAATGTGATAAGCACAACAAAGCCTTTGGAGTTAATCCATATGGATTTGTTTGGACCTTCACAAATTAAAAGTTTAGGTGGCAATTACTATGGATTTGTTTTAGTAGATGATTTTACTAGATTCACATGGACTTTATTTTTATCCGCAAAAAGTGAAGTTTATAAATGTTTTAAAAAATTTGCAAAATTCATCCAAAATCAACTAAGTTTTAAAATTGTGTCTATTAGAAGTGACCACGGAAGTGAGTTTGAAAACACTAGGATTGATGCGTTTTGTGATAAGTTTGGTATTGATCATCAATTTTCGGCCCCTAGGACTCCGGAGCAAAACGGAGTTGTAGAAAGGAAAAATAGAATGTTAGTGGAACTTGCTCGTACTATGTTGAAAGAATCAAATGTTCCTAAATATTTTTGGGCCGATGCGGTAAACACCGCTTGCTATGTGCTTAATAGGGTTCTTATTCGTCCGCATTTAATTAAAACACCTTATGAACTTTTAAAAGGGCGAAAACCAAATATTTCACATTTTCATGTTTTTGGGTGTAAGGTGTTTGTTTTAAATAACGGAAAGGAACCGGTCGGCAAGTTTGACTCTAAAGCCGACGAAGGCATATTCATAGGTTATTCAACTCATAGCAAAGCATATAGAGTCTACAATAAAAGAACATTAACCGTTGAGGAATCCGTGCATGTTGTATTTGATGAATCTTCGAAAGGAGATTGTGTTGTTTCTTGTGATGATAATATAGGTACATTTTTGGATCATGAGAATTCAACACCACAACAAATGGAAGAGAATCAAAATGAAGATAGAGAGGTGCAAGCACAAGATAAAGACTTAGCACAAGAGATTCAACCTCAATTACCAATAGCTTGGAAGTCCAACAAAAATCATCCGATTTCTAATATCTTAGGTGACATTGCGAAGGGAGTGGTAACCCGACGCACTTTAAATAATTTTTGTTATTATGTTGCCTTTGTATCTCAAATAGAACCTAAGAATATCAAAGAGGCTCTTCAAGATGATCATTGGATTATGGCCATGCAAGAAGAATTAAATCAATTTGAAAGAAACCAAGTTTGGGAGCTTGTGCCAAAACCCGATGATCGTCCTGAAATTGGTACTCGGTGGGTCTATAGGAATAAGTTAGATGAATCGGGTATTATTGTTAGGAATAAAGCTAGGTTGGTAGCACAAGGTTATAGTCAAGAAGAAGGAATCGATTACGATGAGACATATGCTCCCGTTGCTAGACTAGAAGCTATTCGTATTCTTCTCGCTTTTGCTTCAATTATGAATTTTAAATTGTTTCAAATGGATGTTAAGAGCGCCTTTCTTAACGGATACATTCAAGAGGAAGTTTATGTGTCACAACCTCCCAGATTCGAGAGTTTTGAGCATCCGGACTACGTTTTCAAACTGAAAAAGGCTTTGTACGGTTTGAAACAAGCTCCTAGAGCTTGGTACGATCGACTAAGCAATTTTTTATTACAAAAAGGTTTTAAACGAGGCACTGTTGACACTACTCTTTTTATTGAACGTTCCGGTAAGGATATTTTATTGGTTCAAATATATGTTGACGATATTATATTTGGTGCTACTAACGATAACTTGTGTAAAAAGTTTTCAGAATTGATGCAAAGTGAATTCGAGATGTCAATGATGGGAGAGCTTACATTCTTTCTTGGCCTTCAAATAAAGCAGCTTAATGATGGCATTTATATTCATCAAAGTAAATATTGTAGAGAGCTTATCAAACGTTTTGGAATGGATTCGTGCAAATCCGCTTCTACACCAATGAGCGTTGCATGCTACCTAGATCAAGATGAGGCTGGAAAAGCGGTAGAGGTAACGAAGTATCGTGGTATTATTGGTAGTTTGTTATACTTAACTGCATCTAGGCCTGACATCATGTTTAGTGTATGTATGTGTGCACGTTTTCAAGCAAAACCGAAAGAGTCGCATCTAACTGCTGTCAAAAGAATAATGAAATACTTAAAGGGTACAACAAATACTGGACTTTATTATCCTAGGGATGCTTTTCTAAAAGTTATAGGTTATTCGGACTCTGACTTTGCCGGTTGTAAAGTTGAGCGAAAAAGTACAAGCGGAACATGCCATTTAATTGGTAGTTCACTTGTATCGTGGTTTTCCAAAAAGCAAAATTGTGTAGCTTTATCAACCGCCGAGGCCGAATACATAGCTGCAGGTAGTTGTTGTGCTCAAATTTTATGGATGAAGCAACAATTATCTGACTTTGGTTTAAATTTGACAAAAATCCCTATAAAGTGTGATAACACTTCGGCAATTGATTTGACTAAAAATCCAGTATTACACTCAAGGACAAAGCATATTGAAATTAGGCATCACTTTTTGAGAGATCATGTTCAAAAAGGTGATTGTGTTATTGAGTTTGTTCAAACTTCAGATCAATTAGCTGATATTTTTACAAAACCATTACCAAGGGACACATTTTATAAGATTCGAAGAGAACTTGGTATTTTTGATGAATCAACTATTAGCTAATTGTATTTGATGCTTTTTGAAATCACCTTCAAGCCTTTTTCAATGTGATTTGTATTTTGAGTTGTTGTATCTTATTAAAGTGTTTCTTAACTTTTTGATATGTAGTCATGTGTGTATGTGTTCTATAATATGCTAATTGCTTTATTTGTATGTGTGTTTCTTGCAAAATGCTAAGTGTTTCTCTGTGTTTGTGCATGAAAAATGTTTTTGCATGAAAAATTGAAATTTTTAAAAATCTGGACAGTTCACTCGAGTAACAGATTTTTTCACTCGAGTAATTTTAAAATCTCTTTCGTATTACTCGAGTAATTCTGTCTGTCACTCGATTAATTTTAAAATGACTTTCGTATCACTCGATTAAGTTCATCCATCACTCGAGTAATTTTTTTTATCTTTCGGCATACTCGAGTAACATTCTTTTTCACTCGAGTACTGCTCGAATCACTCGAGTGACGTATGAACATTACTCGAGTAACTTACGTGATTTTAAAAGCTGAACTGTTGAAATCTGCATCATTTTCACGACTTTTTCTCTCTCTTGTTCGTCTTTCTCTCTTCTCTCTCATACGGGTCTTCATCAAATCATCATTTTTCAGCCACAAAAACTCACAAATCATACAAATTTTTTCCATATTTCCTCATTATATCATCATTTCTACTCATTTCATTCATCAATTTCACCAATTTTATCCAAAAATCCGAAAATCCCAAATCAAAACCCTAACCCCCAAAATCAAATCTGCACTTTCTGAATCAATGGCTTCTTCCTCTCACTATCAACCTCCTCAAAAGAAAGCAAAGCAAGGAGCAGGTCGTAATGATCCTTGGTTTTCTGGAATCAACCGAGATTTGCGGGAACCGGCATTTATCAATCGCTCTTTTGGTCTTACAAGGTATGTTAAGTTTGCTTGGTTGCGTAAGGAGCAATTTCCGTTTGTAGAGGATTTAGAATTTCAGAATTTGAAGAGGTTTTTGGAATTTGAGACTCATTATTACCCTAGGCTTGTCAGACAATTTTATCAGAATTTTACTAAGCTAGATGGTGAGTATCAAACAATGGTTAGAGGACATCATTTTGTTATAAAGCCTGCGGATTTGACTATGATGTTTGGTTTAGAAAACAAGGGAACTTTTATTGGTGATACTGAATGTCTGGATTTGAATGTGGATACTACTCAGATTTATACTGATTTGTTGCGTACTGGTGAATCTTGGGGTGATAGGACTACTAGAACTGTATCACCTTTGCATGCTGTGGATAGGGTGCTCATGTACATTGTCTCTTATTGTTTGATTCCTAAATGCAATCAAAATTATGCTCAATTGGGAGATGATGATCTTACTTTGTTTCATGGGATTAAAAAGAGGTATGAGATGAATTGGAATAAAATGTTTTTAGCTCGTATGGAAGCTGCTGCTCAATCTCCTCCTACCCAATTCTTGCCATATCCTATGCATGTCACCAAGATCATGAGGTATTATCGTGTTCCAATCCCTGATGATGAGCCAGCTGAAATGGAAAAGAAAAATAACTGGTGTCTTAATGATTCGCACATTAGTTATATGAAAATTGCTTGGCATAGGGAAAGTCGCACTTGGTTATGGAAATCACAGATTAAGGAAATGGCTGAAGCTGCAAAGGCTGCAAGAGTTTCAGGTTCTAGAAAAAGGAATTTACTTGCTGATAGGGCTGGTGCATCTTCTTCTGTTCCTCCTTCTTCTACTGATCCGATGGATACCGATCGTGTTGAGGACTATATCGATTTGGATAATCTTGGTACTCCATTTGATGCACAGGCTGCTCATGAGTCATTGGTTGAGCACATCAATGCTCAATTCACTCAGTTGGAGATGAGACAGGATGTGAAGAATATTGCCATGGAGCATCGTTTGATGGATTACATGTCTGGACTCTTTTCTCATCATTTCCCTTCTCCTCCACCTGATTCCTAGACCTGTGGATGCTGATGATGTTTGATGTTGCTTTCTGTTGCATGTTTCATTTGCATATTTCTGGTTATTTTTCTGTCTCATGTTTCTGACTCTGTTGCTACTATATTTTTTTTCAGACCTTGCGTATGGTCTCGTTTGGTTAGTTTCGTTTTGCTTATCTGCTATGATTTGCTGCATAGTGTGATACTCTGATATTATGGTGCTATATTCGGTGTGCGTTTATATTCGTTGTTTATATTCGTTGTGGCACTATTGTGGTTTATTTTGGTTTTGTCTTTATTGTTATATATTTTATATACCATTGTGAACTACTTACCTTCAACTTTTGGCAAAGGATTTTTCTAAAAAAATTTATCTTTTTAATGATGCCAAAAGGGGGAGAATATTTTTTGTTGATGTTGTTCTTGTAGGTTTAGTTTTATTATATTTTTCCTAGATGTTTTACATTTAGGGGGAGTATGTTAAAACTTAGTGCTTAATTTGAAAGGAGGTTTGTCATCATCAAAAAGGGGGAGTTTGTAGGATTCTCATGTTTTGATGCTAACAATCTCTCTCCAAGCAACAACATTGGCAACAAGCAAGCTACACCACATGAAGATTAGAATTAGGATTTTTATTAATTCTATTTCAATGTAATCTTTATTTTATGCAATGCATCTCATTGGTGTGGGTAGCTTAGGTGATTTTAAGAATATTTAAATAATGTTTGATTAAGAGTGAAGATACTTTAAATCTTGATTAAATAGCTTGTGAAAATCATTTTAGAAAAACTTTGTTTTTATTCAGATTCTGATCAGTTTACTCGAGTAATAAGTACTGGATCACTCGAGTAATTTATGTCATGACAGGTTAATCGAGTAATAGTTTACACATCACTCGAGTAACTTAATCTGACATGTTTCACTCGAGTGACGTTGTTTGGTTTACTCGAGTAATTCAATCAGTGTTGGGAAAATTTTAAAAGGACTTAATTTTCTCTTTCATAAATATATACTTTCATTCTTACAATTTTCAAATACACTTTTCAAAAGCAATCCAAGAGCTATTTTACATCTTTCAAGAGCTATCAAGATTCAACAAGAAATTTTTCTTCTTCACTCTATTTTCTATCATTGTTCAAATATTCTTGAGATCATATTTTTGTTCTTAGTGGTTGTTGAAGATTTGCAATTTGTGATTGCATTATTGAAGTTTCAACACAAGTGAAGAATCTCACAAGGAAGACTTTGAGGATCAAATCAAAGCAAGAAAAGAGGATTGGTTGGAAGCATCTTCAATCAATTAGCAAGGAAATCTAGAATTCTCAAAAGGGGTAGATTAGATCAAAGTGTTTGGTACACACTTTGAGTTGGGTTTTAAGATAGGAGAACTAAGAATCTAGTTGCATCTTAAAACATTGTAAAATCTACATTTGAAGATTTCTAGTGAAGAATCTCTCTTGATTTAAGAGGGGACTGGAGTAGCTTTCAAGTGGGTGAAAGTGAACCAGGATAAATCCTTGTGTCTCTTTTATTTTTCATTCCTTGTATTTCATTAATTCATTAACAATTGCATTTTTTAGGTTAGAATTGGGGGTTTCTTAATTCTACTCAATTGATCTAAAATTGCATGTTAATATTACTTGAAATTGTTCATATTAATCATTCATAATTTGTTGAATCATCATAGCATTGTTATTCTTGAAGAACTCCATTGAAAACTCAGTTTTTAATTGAATTTTACCCAGTTTACTCGAGTAAAGTTCTTGTCACTCGAGTAATCTGCTTTCAGTTTTTGAACAATACTCGAGTAGGTTTTCTGTTACTCGAGTGATTTAAAAAATAGATTTCGTAATACTCGAGTGATTTGCTGAATACTCGAGTGAAATTATTTTTGCTTGCGTATTACTCGAGTGAAGACTTGAGTTACTCGAGTAATCTGAACTGAATTTTTAGAAAACTTATTTTTCATAAAACCATTCTCTTAGGTGGACGAAAAATCTATAATAAGGCTTCAATATTCTATTCACCCCCCCTCTAGACTATATTGAGCCGCTTGCTGGTTTCCAACACAGTTAAGACAGGCTCTAGAAACTGTAACAGGAGCATTAGTAGGGGTTTCTACTTGCAAAACATAAGGCATTTCAGACATCATCAAGCCTAATCGGTTTACACATTCATACGAAACAAATGAATGCGTTGCACCGGAGTCAAACAAAACATGGCAAAACTGACCATTAAGCAAGTATTTACCTTGCACCAGATCAGAAGATCGATTCGCTTCCACACCGCTAAGGGTGAAGACCCTTCCTTGAGTCACCGGTCTATCTGCAGTTTCTCTGGAGTTGACTTTGGCCGGTTCTTTGCAATCTCTTGCAAAATGCCCCGGCTTTCCACAATTAAAGCAACCACTTGTCCCCCAACACACACGGCCATAGTGATTGCGCTTGCACTTGTCACAGAATGGAGCCTCGCTCCGATAGTCCCTTCTATCAGAACCACCAGCTTTTCCTTTACCTTTCCCTCGGCGATCATATGGACCTTTGCCTCGGTTGTTGGAACCTTTACGCCTCTGAGGTCCATAGCTCTGATTGTCCTTCTTGTCCAAGACTTGCACCTCCTCAGCCTTTGTATCATCTTCATACATCCTACACATATCCACCAATGCAGGAAAACTTTGAATCCTCTGATAGCTGAAAATCGACTTCAACTTTGGCCTCAAGCCTCCTTCAAACTTAATGCATTTACTCCTCTCATCTGGATTGTTCTGATAGTATGGAGAGTACTTCATCAGCTCCTCAAACTTAGCTGCGTACTCGCCCACACTCATGTTTCCTTGCTTCAGCTGCAAGAACTCCACCTCCTTCTTCCTTCTCAAGTCCTCAGGGAAATACTTTTGGAGAAACTTCTCCATGAATACTCCCCAACTTACCTCTCTTCCTTCATATTGCAGAAGCTGCATCGTGTGATTCCACCAGTTCTCAGCTTCCTCCTCTAACATGTAGGTTGCATACGCCACCTTTTGAACATCAGAACACTCCAACGTTCTCAAGATCTTGTCCATGGTGTGAATCCACTTGTTGACCTCTTCCGGTTTAAATCCTCCTTCAAACTTTGGCGGGTTACAGCTTCTAAAATCAGCCAAAGTCTTCGCCTCAGCGCTACCCACATTACACTGATGGGACGGGTTGACCGGTTGAGATGGTTGTTGAGATTGTCGCTGCATGGCTTCCAGCACCGTGGTGATCCTTTCTAACATCGCGTTGGTGTGATTTTGGTTTCTAGTTGCCATATTAGACCTGCGCAATGGGCTTATGGTCACATATGTTGAACTAAAGAAACTTTCATAACACCACCTATACTAGAGCTATATTTTAAACGCTTAAATCTACAATCAATTGTGTCTTGTACTCAAATGAGACAAGATACAAACCAAATCAAAGGTATCTAAAGCTCAACCAGCAAAATAATAACATTCAAAATAATGTGCATGCCCTGGAGATACCTGCTTGATGTTGATGGCTACCTTTCTGAACTACTTCCACTACTACAGGATCTGACTTTTGCTCTGATACCACTCAGAGTGACACCCTCCCGAATCACCCAAATATAATATAGTAATTATAGTTTCATCTTGGATAATATATGGACTTGTGAGTGTTAAGAAAATATGGAAAATAAAATTTTCTTTTTAAGCAGGTGCACAAATCGTCATTTGGAATTCTTGGAGAATAAACTTTAAACCATTTCAAAACATTTGTATCGAGTTCGGCGATCTCTAAAACCTTTTCACAAATAGGGTAACATTCGCTCTTTTGATATGTATTTGTATCATACAAGTCATTAAAGTTACCCTTGCTTTGTTTGATAAATCTGATACCATCAAATAATGTTTATAGCCGAGCTCTTAAAGGGATTAAATCAGAGTAAGCGGAAATTATCAGACTATGCAGTCACTAGTAATATATACATAGGTTTTATATATAGTTAAAGTCATAGATACATAGTCTCATCATCATGTCTCCAAGATCTCAAAATACAAGTCCATAATCTGATCTACATAGTGATATGACCAAAGCCCTAGAGTACCCCAAAAGTATATCTACAATATATGTACATAATCAAAACATAAACTCCAAGGGTGGTCACGTAGATCTGGCCTCATCAGACGCAGTAGTAGTGATAGCAGCAGTCTCAAAGAAACATAAGTAGTAAGGTAGTAGCATCATCATCAACACAGCAGCAGCAGCAAGTCTCCTCCACAGCCTCCACACATTGGATCCACCGATTCACATCATACACCATATGCATATACCTAGGGATCATCGTCCCTCCAATCACTCCCAGTAGAATGCACGACAGGCTCGCTCCCACTCTCGTCCTCCACCGGATCCTCCTCGATCTCATCCGAGGGAGAGTGTACCCTGCCACTAGGTACCGGGTCAGGTGATGGTGAAATCCTGACTGAGCTCCTCGGATCAGAAGGGGGAGTCTCCTCGCGGACGACTCTCGAAGTAAAAGGGTGAGAGCGGGTAGGTCGAAAATGAAAACTATGGTAAGAGCGAGCTGGTCGCGTGGGAGGTGGTCCATGATAAGTGTAAAACGGGGGTACATGCATAGTGTATATGATGGGAATCCTAAATCTACGAGGACGGAATCGTATCAGCGGGTTCGGGTGGTAGAAGGTAATCTCTACCTCTCCCTCGAACACCGCGCGATGGTCCTCATAGATCCATGTGCCACTAGGAAGTGGCCGGATCTCGATGCAAGCAATGTAACAAGACATCACCTACAAGGGCATAGGGGTAAGCAATTCTATACACATAATCAATAGAGAATAAATTGTGCAATATAAATATGTAAACATGCATTAAATAACAACAATCACATATAACACTTAGCAGTTAGTGAATGCACATAGGATGCTCACACTTATTTCATTTATCCTTATTAATTTAAATGAGTGGCATGATGCATGACTTTAGCTCTCAAACCTTTCTCCATCATACTATGTCACTCTCTGACGTCCATCCCTGACAACCCAGCACTCAACAGTGCGTTGTATTCCTAGGTATACAACAATTCGTACATTCACCTAGAATGTACACGACAAATTTGGTACCCATGCCACCCGAGCATATCCCGTCATCCAAACGGACCGTCATCCAAACGGTATAACCATATCGGCATCCACTCAGCCGACCACGTCAACGACGTGTCATCAAGCAAGCGTATTGGCACTCCCAAAGGCCCTCCACATGTTTACCAAAAACATGATATACGTCCTACCATCCAAACTCCAGTATGAATGCATTAACTTTACTTAAAAGGGATTGATTGATGTTTTATCCTTTTATTAATACATTATGCCTCCCGAGCAACGTATCATTATTCAAATGAAAACATCATAACGTCAATCAATTTCTTTTAAGTCCAGGATCACTTGGTTTATTGTCATTTAAGAGTTACAAAATGACTTAGAATTGAAAATGGTATTTTTAAGTATCTGACTAAAAATACTCGAGTTTTTCCCAAAATACTCGAGTAGTTAATCATTTTCCAGATAATACTCGAGTTGTCCATAATTATACTCGAGTTGTTCATGTCTTTTCAGAGATTTAGGGTTTCAGGTCTTCATAAATGTACTCGAGTAATTCATGAGATACTCGAGTATTCCATTTCCCAGAATACTCGAGTAGTTCATACATAACTCGAGTGTTCCATCTGATTCCCAAGTTGGTGCGCCAATTTTCACTCTGGTGCACCACGAAATACTCGAGTCTTAAGACAAATACTCGAGTATTTGCAGACTGAACAGAGTGAAACTTGGTTTTTACATACCATTTCAATTTCTAAACATTTTTAACCCAAAACAGTGATCACAATAGTTCATATACCACATATTGAACATGTTAACATTCTCATTTCATATCAAATAACAAATTTGACAGAAATTCAATCCATTATGCATTAAATATACAATTTAGCAACTCAACACTTCAAATTGCAAAATAAGCACAATATTCATGAAACAAAGTTCATTTAAGCTTGCATGCATGTTATAGAACTTGCTCATCACGGTCATAGAGCATGGATTGGTCTCCAAACCAAAGTTCCTATTCAAACTAAGCCCTTAGAGCCTCTTGGTGGCTCTCTAACACAATTAATGGAATTTAATCTCTATCTAGTGAATATAATTACTTCCCCTTACCTCTCAGACGTGAATCAAACAAGAATTCCCCCAAAGAAGAGCTCCACGGCACCAAAAGCACTTTAACCCAACATGCAGAGCAGTTTTGAATACATCACCAAGATTGAATTGGTTTACATGGAAGACAGAGATAACAATTGGGGAAATTAGTATTTCTAGACTCTATGCAACATCATCTAACTAAAGGAACTGAATTTGAGACTCAAGGATTCGTGAGCTTACCAGAAATCAAGATCAAAGTAAGCTCCAAGCAACACTTTGACAGAACAAACTCCAACTTCTCAGCTCCAATTCTCCCAACACACTCACTCAATCCTCACGATTTTTATGTTTACACAAAGCTCGTGATGTGAGCTTTGTATTCGTGTATAGTTTGTGAGTTGAAACACATCATAGAGGAAGAATCAGAGGAAACGAATTCAGAACCCTAATACTCGAATTCCACAAGAAATTGGCAAAATGGGGTGTTGATGCATCAACCAGAGGTTTAAATACTTGGCTAGGCTATTCATGCAGCTCGCCACGCAGATGGGGACGTGTTGTGGAGGGTGTTTTCGTGTCAAGGCGGTGGTAACTCGGTGTTGACTCATCAAAATGCACTAACGTTGAGCAACTCTGCCCAGAATACTCGAGTTTTTCAGAAAATACTCGAGTATTTTTCCCAATTTTTGAAAAATAATTATTTTATTGACTCCCTCCAAAATCTTTCCCATAATTACCTCTAGGTCCCAACCCAGGGACTAATATGCAAAATACTTAAATCATGTATAATTTTATTTATTAAATAACTTCACACACATTTTCTATCTTCATAAATACAGATTTTAATCAAGGATTAATATGAAAATTATTAATTATAATTAATTTATAATTAACATTTCATTAATCGGAGATTAAAATTTTGGGGTGTTACAGGAAACGACACAATATACACAATGTAAGAAAACATAGAGAAGCAGAGCCCCAAGAGTCACCCCCTCCCAAAGGTCGAGAAACGCCAGAAGGCAAGAGGAGCAATACCTCAAGGCAGCCATAGTTGCAACACAGTACACACAATATGCACAAAAGACTCAAAAGCTCCTCCCTCTGAGAAATGGAGAATTGCCATGAAGAAGCAAGAGGCAGAATAAACAACAAAGGAGGAACAGAAAAGGAGGAAAAGCCAGAAGGCGTGCGCCTCCAGCAATGATCCTAGGAGCCAGGACGAGGAGGTCAGAATACCCGAAATGCCACAACCAACGACGGCTACAACACGGAGGGCGTACAACAAAGAGGAAAGGAAGCTCCCCTTCTGAAACTACAATAACGTAAAAGGAGTGTAAAGCCAAAGCGCACACTCCTTTCTCTGTAAAAGAAACCACAAAAGTGGGAGCCATTTCCTTGTATAAACCCCTCTGTACCTTGTCTTGACATAATGAAAGCCTAAAGCTTCACGAAGTTTACGAACCCATTATCTCTTTTAATTAAATCATCATTATCGCACAAAGCGGTCTGAAACAACATCCAACGGTGGAATTTGTGTTTAGAGTTGTAAATCTTTTATTTTGAATTTCCTAAGGTTCCATGTTTTTAACCCTAGTTCTACATGTATTTTTGGCTAGATTCTAACTTGTATCTCCATTTCTTCTACCCTAAGACCATCCCAACATAGATTATACTTGGAATTAAATTTGGGATGTTACATGTAGCATTTGAGTTCGATAATGAATGCAAGGTTTCATTTGACAAATTAAAAGAGTTACTAACTTCAGCCCCAATCGTACAACCTCCAAATTGGAATCTCCCATTTGAGATCATGTGTGATGCAAGTAATCATGCAATGGGTGCCGTTCTTGGACAAAGGGTTGGAAAAGCTGCACATGTCATATACTATGTTTCTAGAACTCTTGATAATGCTCAATGCAATTATACAACAACAGAAAAAGAACATTTTGCTATAGTTTTTGCTTTAGAAAAATTTCGTTCGTATATACTCGACACTAAGGTTATTGTTTATTCTGACCATGCCGCTCTTAAATACTTGCTCTCTAAGAAAGAAGCTAAACCAAGGCTCATTCGATGGATTCTCTTACTACAAGAGTTTGATTTGGAGATACGTAATAGGAATGGTGCTGAAAATTTAGTTGCTGACCATCTTAGTAGGTTAATCTTTAATGAAGAAGCAACACTTTTGCAAGATGATTTTCCTGATGAACATCTTTTGGCTATCCAAAGGACAAATCCATGGTATGCAGATATTGTTAACAATTTAGTAACTAAAACATTACCTAATGATTTATCTAGAACTCAAAAGAATAAGGTTAAAAGTGATGCTAAATACTATATATGGGATGATCCTTATCTATGGAAACATTGCTCTGACCAAGTTATACGAAGGCGCATTTCTGAAACTGAATTTCTCTCGATCCTTAAATTTTGCCATTCATATGCATGCGGAGGACATTTTGGTCGTATGCGAACAGCTCGTAAGGTGTTAGAGTCTGGATTATTTTGGCCAACATTATTTCATGATTCATACATGTTTTGTAAAACATGTGAGCAATGCCAAAGGACTGGTAATTTAAGTCGTAGGGAACAGATGCCACTTCTCCTATCCATGTGGTGAAATATTTGACGTATGGGGAATAGATTTTATGGGGCCGTTTCCATCTTCATTTGGTAATGTTTATATTCTTCTTGCTGTAGATTGTGTATCCAAGTGGGTTGAGGCAAAGGCTACTAAAACTGACGATGCTAAAGTGGTTGTGGAATTTGTCAAATCTAATACTTTTTCAAGGTTTGGTATGCCACGAGCAATAATTAGTGATTGAGGTACTCACTTTTGTAATCAGTTAATGGAGTCTTTACTTAAAAAATATAATGTGACTCACCGAGTTTCAACGGCTTATCATCCACAAACAAGCGGACAAGCTGAAGTGTCTAATAGAGAAATCAAGTCTATACTCGAAAAGACAGTTAATCCAAATAGAAAGGAATGGAGTATTCGACTTGATGATGCCTTATGGGCCTACCGAACAGCTTACAAGACGCCTATAGGTATGTCCCATTTTCGTTTGGTATTTGGTAAACCTTGCCATCTTCTGGTGGAATTAGAACACCGGGCATATTGGGCAGTGAAACAATTCAGTATGAGGATGGATGAAGCTAGAGAACATAGGAAATTACAATTACAAGAGTTAGAAGAAATTCGCAACGATGCTTACGAAAGTTCACGAATTTACAAGGATAAGACAAAAGTTTTTCATGATAAAATGAGTTCTAGAAACAATTTTTCTATAGGTCAAAAGGTTCTTCTTTTTCATTCTAGACTAAAGCTATTTCCTGGTAAGTTACGTTCTCGTTGGGTTGGTCCATTTATTGTCACTAATGTTTTTCCTCATGGTGCAGTTGAAATTCAAAGTCCAACATCTGGTAAAATTTATAAAGTGAATGGTCGCTTAAAACATTTTTATGAAGGATTTCAGGTGTGCAATTTGGAAGAAACGAAGCTGGTGCATCCTACTTATGCACCCTAAGCACAAGTATTGCCCAGGAAAACTAAATAAATAAATGATAAATTAATATATGTATATACATACATATATATATATATATACACATATTAAAAATAACAATAAAAGCAAAGGGATATCCCAACCATCGTTAACGTAACATCAGGGAAGCTTTCTTAACTTATTATTTTCATCTCAATCTACCCATTTAATTTTTATATTTATGTGTGTCTATATATTTGTTTATTTATTATCTTTCTCCACTTTATGTTTTAAGTGTGGGGAAGCATTTGGGACAATGCTTCATTCTAAGTGTGGGGAAGGGGTATGCTCATGAATTAAAAAAAAAAAATTTAAACAAAAATAAAAATATATTTCCTATAATTTTTTCAATATATATATACACACACACTCAATGAACACAAAGAAAAAAAATATAGAAGCATACTTCCTTGAACTTAATTTAATATTTTGTCTCTAGTAATAACTTAAGTCTAAGCTTGAGGTTAGAAGATAGTTGAATTTTTCATATAATTTAATTCCTTGCTCATGAATTTAAAAAAAAAAAATTTAAACAAAAATAAAAATATATTTCCTATAATTTTTTTCAATATATATATATATACAATGAACACAAAGAAAACAAATATAGAAGCATACTTCCTTGCACTTAATTTAATGTTTTGTCCCTAGTAATAACTTAAGTCTAAGCTTGAGGTTAGAAGATAGGTGAACTTTTCATTTTATTTGAGAACTATTGTGTATATAATGTTATATGATCTTAACTTGCCTGCAATACCTTCTTTAGTCTAAGAATTAGCATGAAAGCTTCTGCAACTTGATACATGTTATTGAACCTAACCACAAACTGTAAGGTTAAACCATACACTTTCTAGAAGAGTGAAGTGCCACTACAACATTTTTTATTTTCCGCAACGGCACAAAATCGTTGCCTAAAGGCCAAAAATCGTTGCTGAAAGTATATGCATCGGTTTTGAAACTGTTCTCTAGGTGAGTGTTGCCTATTGTCAAAGGCAACGGTTTTTTGTATTTGACAACAGTTTTATGAAAACCGTTGCCCTTTGACTTATGAACAACAACGGTTTTTTTTACATAATATGCAACGGTTTTACTATAAACAATAACGGTTTCTTTGTTGAGAATATGCAACGATTTCGTTAATAAAACCGTTGTCGTTTCCTAATAAACAACAACGGTTTCGTTGTTCAGAATATGCAACAACCTTGTTAAGAAAACCGTTGCCTTTTCCTTTAAAACAACAACGGTTATTTTCATTTATAGCATATGCAACATTGATAAAACCGTCGCATTATGTTTTAGCAACACTTATATAACTATTATTAACTTCAAATAAGCAACACTTATTTTAGGTTCAATCTATATGCAACACTTTAAATAAAATTATATTGAGTAGTGTGTATATATATATGTATGTATATATATACATATATATATATATGTATATATATACACACATAATGAAATTAAATTATAATCATCACCATACATACCAAAATAACATAAGATTATATTGTTTCATAATCCAAAGAGTACAAGACCAAATTAAGTACTTCCTAATTAACATAATAATTTTTTGCTAAAGTTTAAAAAAAAAACTCAAAGCTTAAATAATCCATATACATATATATATTCTTGCATCGCCAATGATATCCTTCTCATTCATCTTCAGCTTGGTCTTCCTCAACATTCAAATTTTGTTGCAATATGAAAAAAATATATATGTTAAGAATATAGAATCAAAACATCATTACAATATATATATATATATATATATATATATATACCTCTTCATAGACACACAATAGGTTATAACTCTTCATTTGGAAAATGGGTTGAGGTAGAAGAAGGATGTGCAGCGCTGTTTTAAGAATACCAATCTGCAGGGAACTAATCTGCTGGCTTGAAACAATATATACTCTATATATGTTCTTTTCATCTTTATAGATCTATGTCTTATATCATACGTAAGGGTGTTATAAAAACCAAAAGAACCGAACCATATTACAAACCGAACCAAACCATAACCAAATGAACCACATTTTAAAAACTGGTTTTTTGAACTGAACCAAATTTATGTAAGAAATGGTTTGGTTTTTAAATCCGAACCATATCACTAAAAACCATATGATTCATACGTTCTGTGAAAATATATCACAAACACGTACAGAAATTACCTAGACTATCAATTCTCGGTCATCTTTGGTATCTGCATTCAAAGATTATTTGCATCCATTTCTTCTTAAACTTCCCAAGAATTTTGTTTGATTTAAACATCAAAATAAGTATCTTCATCCAGTCTAAACAACATGTCGAAGAGTTTTATGGCAAAAAATCAACAGAAAATAATTTCAGAGACCTTGAATATAAGTAGTATGGATAGAAGAAACAGTTCCAGATGAAAAAAATCAACAGAAAATAATTTCCTCTTTCATTTATGTGTAGAACTAAATATTTTTCCCGATAAAAATCATGAAGAACTTAAAAAGTATAGGAATGTAATTATGTACACAACGGTAAAGTTAAAAGGATGAAGAAAAATTGAATCATGTCTTCAAAAATCTCTACAGATACAAGAGACCATTAAGAAATAAAATGGAGAATTGGATATGCTAGAAATCACATACATTGAAATCCAAGTAGAAAGATCATAAAAGTCCGAATGGAAAGGATATACTTATCACACATATGACATAACATAGCCAAGCATCATAGAGCATAACTAGAAGTTTCTTACCTGGAATTGTAATTTCTAACAGTTTTTGCATTACCAAAAGCTTCAAGATCTGGGTTTGACTGCATAATAAGAATTTAAGAACTTAGGGGCAACAGTGAGTTTAACATTTGCTAACTATAAACCAAGAAAGGAAAACCAATTAACATATTAAAAGGGGACAATCAAAACCAGAATTATCTTAGAGGGGAAAAAACAATACCTCCCTATTTTATATTTATATATCAGAAAAAAAATTGACAAGTCGTTAAATATGATAAGTAGAATACAAAGATTATATAAGATATCTAGAAAAAAAAGGGAAAAATCAAAAGGAGGAGTTTAAACTTGTTTATTCTAATCACAACACAAATGCAGAAATTATTAAAATATAGCAAGTCCATTTCAGTAAGCTCTCTCACTAGAAATCATTTCAATTTGCCACATTTTCTTGATCAATTGCATGTTACCTATTTTTCTAGTATACAAGTCGCAATAATAAGTACATTGTAGAATGACTTAAAGTAGGCCAGATACATCCTGAAGTGTACGGCTAGGTTCATAAAAAACCATGTTTTACCTGGTTTTTTAAATGATGCAGCAGTATGAGCTATCATAATATATTAACCATAAACCAACATTGCCCACAAAAAAACATTAGAAATAAGTATATTCAAAGATTGATTACCTAACTTCTATTCTAATTAAGCCTAAATATCTCCAATTTGAATCCATTCTTTTCAATTTTCACTTATTAACCTTAGAATGTATTTGGCCTTCAAAATTATTATTTACATGTCTAGAAAGTGACTCTGTTTTCCATGCATCTCTATGTTGTTCTTACTTTGGCCAAGAGCAAGAGCATGAAGCTTAAAAAAATGTCTTAGTGTCATTGTAAAAGAAAAAATGTCTCAGTATTAGCCACAACCAAACATGTAGGAGAAATAGCTACAAATACAGAGTTAGATAACCTTCTTATGACTAATGAATATGCCATCTTTCAGAACTGTATTTTGCATGGTCAGTAGCAGTCATGTAGAAAAATAAGGACAATTGAACTTGGAAATGTGAAAATTTACTAGCTTCTCTACAGATTCCCATATTTTGCTTTGTCAAGGGCTCAAATCCTAACAAACAACCTCAGCCCAGAATTAGGAGAGCTATTAGTTACACACAAAAATTACCAAATTTGGTTGGGGTAATCCACATATGGTGATAGCTGAAAAGTAAAGTGGTTTCCGATTTTCACACCACACTATGTCAAACAATTGGGGAACAGATAAGAAAACTACTTAATTTCTAGATCCACGTGACAAATCAGAGAAAGGAGGAGAAGTGGGTTAGTGTGGAGAAGGAATGACCCTTACCGATTAGGGGTGAGGCATAGAGCGGACGGTGGAGGGAGGGAGGGCGGCTAACGGAGGCGTCTGCTAGGGCTCACAACCGACCCTTACCCATGGAGCCTTTCTTCATCGGGAGTAGAGAGACCCAAATCTTCAAATACGAAGAGAGAGGGAGATTGACTTTGAGGAGTGAGAGGGAGAGGACGGAGATGGCGACGGTGACGGCGACAGCTATGGCGGTGAGAATAAGAAGACGACAGTGAGCACAACGAAGAGAAGAGAACGAAGAGAAGAAACTTAAAAAAAAGGAAACGCGAAGAAGAGAACGTAGAAAAACAAAACTAACCTAATGTTGGTGGTGCGGCGTGGCGAGGCTTGGTGGTGGCGGCGTGTCGTGGTGGTCTGGTGGTGGTGGCGTGAGCAGTGGTCTTCAAAGAAGAAGAAGAAGGAGGAATGTGCAGCTGCTGCTGCGTAGGAAAAAAATGAAACTAGGGTTGGGGCTTTTAACTTAAATAGCATTTTTAGCAACGGTTTTCTTCTCGTCAAAAAAGTAACGGTTTTCTACTGACAAAAACGCAACTGTTTTCTTTAAAAAAAAAAACAACGGTTTTTGTTATCAAGTTTTAGGCAACGGTTTTATTTTTAAAAAAAAGCAACGGTTTTCTTATCAAGTTTTAGGCAACGGTTTAAAAACGTGGTCCTTTCCATCAACAATTAAAAAACTGTTGCCTATATGGAAGGATATGTTGATATGAAGTAGTTCGCAACATATATGAATAAAAACCGTTGCTAATTCGTATTAGTTGGCAACACACGAAAAACCGTTGCTTATTCCATGTATAGACAACGGTTTTCTAACCGTTGATATTTCAGTGTTGCTTAAAGCCAAAAATGTTGTAGTGTGCGTGAATATATTCCCTTCTTTTACATAATTGAGTGAATGTTTATACTTGATCCTATTGTTCTAGAACTTGACCTGTGACCTTATCGAGGCGAATTGAAATTTTCATGCATGTTGTGAAATGATTGAGGCACTTAGGAATATAAGCCTTCAGAGATAAACACATATATCCTATAATTGCCCATGATTGAAGCCAAACACATAACTATTTTTTTATATACCCACTTACTATTTAAATATTAAGTAATATCTCTGTGAAATATATTAACTTGTGCAACCGGAATAAGGCTAAATATTATGAACCATGTGTGATTATGAAGATCTGAAAAGTGAAATAACCATTCGTTCCTCTCTACAAGCTCTCAAGCAAAACACAAGCATGATCATATAGAAACTCTGATCAATGCTTGAGTTATCATAAAATTGGAATGTTTGTAGAATTGTAAAATTAAATCCAACAATTAAAAGGAGGATGGAGAAACCGAAATGGAAAATCAAAAGTTCAATAGTGAAAGTGGAAAGAAGGTCAAATGATAAACAATTAGAATAAATATCAAATGCTTGAGGCACAAGTTGATTTTTTCACAAACATTACTATCATTAACGAAATATATGAGCCCTTTGAAAAAATTATCTCATTTGTTCTTTTATCTCACCTTTAAACACAACCCCCTAACCACGTTACAACCAAAGTAAATCATTTCATGCATGTAAATAAATAGTGGAGATATTGGTCTATGGTCAAGCCTATGGTAACAAAGGTCTTGAGACATAGAGCGAAATTACTTGAACCTTAAACACATACAAGAGAGAAGTAAGTTGAGAAATCCAAACTCAATATCTTGCATAAAAAATCAGAGTTTTGAGACACTAATTATGACTAGATTTGTTATTGTATACAAGATTTGGTCATATTATGGTATTGTATTTAGTTCTCCTATAAAATGGTCTCTTCAATGATTTTGATCTCTTTCTTATTCTAAGTTATAGCTTGAGGACAAGCTATGTTTAAGTGTGGGGATATTTTGATAGAGATTAAAATCTTATTATTTAATATGATGTATTTGGATATATTTTGGTTTTTAATTATATAAATCATAATTATTTCCAATTATTTTTATAAAATTTATGAGTTTGAGATGTTTGATATATTTTGTATATTTTATATCATAAAATTTATATTTGTTAATATCATTATTAATATAAATGTTATTATTACTATTAACATTATTATTATTATTATTATTATTATTATTACTATTCCTATTATTATTATTATTACTATTGTTATTATGATTAATATTACCTACCTAATTTTATTATTATTATTTGTCTTGCAGAAAAAAATAAAGCTAATTTCATGGTTGTAAAACTGAATATAAGAAGACTGATCAGCTTTCAAAGTAAGAACGCATGCATGACCAGAAAATTAGCAAAGAAAAAAAAGTTGTTACAGGTCAAATGCATGCCGGCTAACTTTAGTAAATAACAAAGACATGTTTTGTTGTAAAATAAAACTAAGAATTTATTTTTAGGAATCCGTAGCAAATTCCTTTCAGTATAAATAGGTGTTATGTGCCTTCATTGTAACAATTACACAAGAGAAAAACAGAGAGATAGAATTTACAAGAGAAGGAAAAACACGAGAATAATATCATGTGTAGAATTTTTTATATTCTCTCATGCATAAACTTATTATAAAGTTATGAGTAACTAATTGTATGAAGTCTGGTTGAAAGGAGATCAAAGGTTTGGTTCATCAAAGGATTGTGAGATAATTGTACCTTAAGTGTTTCATTATAATTCTGAATATTTATATATTTTCCATATTTAATTGACACTGTTATTTTGATATATGGATAAAAAGGCCAGTTATTTAAATATCAAAATAATTTTTAGCCAGATTAGAATAAGAGTAGTAATCAAAGAGCTTGTTTTGATTACCAATTAATTAAGGAGAGATTAGGTTGTCAGAGCTTGTTGACAACTATAGCCAATTTATTCTTGATTATATGAATTAACTTTATTTCAATGATCAATTCCTAAACCAAAACCGAGATTGACCCTTTCACTAGACTCCTTCTCATTATTGTTTTAACATCTTGAACTACTTTCAATTTTTGACTTTTAATTTAATCATTAAATTAATTAATCTCAAAACCCCCTTAATTTTACGAAAGAAATAAATCTAAAACTAATCCTTGTAGGTTCGACCCTACTTCCACTATTTACAAATCTTTCGAAGTAGGTTTTTATTTTGTTGGGTTCGGCACTCATCAGGTTGCTGCGTATGCAGGTGCTCAAGTGCTGTGGCGCCATCTCGCGTTCGAGCGCGGATTTTGGCTCTTAAGCGCCAATGATTTTTTTTAAACAATATAATAATAATAATAATAAATATGTAACTAACTTCATTTTTTTATAATTATTTATATATATATATAACAATAATAGTAATAATAATAATAATAAAAATACTAATAAGAATAAAAAGAAGAAGAAAGAAAATTTTGAGTTGCCTCCAAATAGTGCTTATTTAACGTCTTTAGCTCGACGCCTGTTTGTTCATGGGTCATTAAGATGAATAATAGTGACAACTTTATTGATATCACCACCTACATAATGCTTCAATCTTTGTCCATTAACGATCCATTTCCTGTTTGTCCCAAAATCTTCCAATACAATTGCCCCATATGGTTTCACTTCTTTAATCATAAAGGGGCTTGACCATTTTGATTTTAATTTTACTAGGAATAATCGTAACCTAGAATTGAATAACAGCACAGATTGTCCGGGTCGGAAATCTTTCTTTAAAATCTTTTTATCGCGGTAAGCTTTCACTTTTCTTTATAAAGCTTTGAGGATTCTTATGCATTTCTACGTATTTCTTCTAACTTATGCAGCTGAATTTTTCTTTTGTTACCTACTATATTAGGGTCAAAATTGAAAAATTTTAAAGCCCAAAATGCTTTATGTTCTAATTCAACTGGTAAGTGACAAGCTTTTCCATAAACCAACTGGAATAGGGATAGACCTGTGGGTGGTTTGTATGCTGTCCGATACGCCCAAAGTGCATCATCCAATTTCATCGACCAGTTTTTTCTAGACGATGAAACGGTTTTTCAAGAATTCTTTTAATTTCTATATTAGAAACCTCCGCTTGACCATTGGTCTGCGCATGATAATGTGATGCTACTTTGTGTCGGACACCATAATGTTCTAGGGCCTTTTTAAGTTGTTTATTGCAAAAATGGGATCCTCCATCACTAATGAGGATTCTTGGGGTTCCCAATCTACAAAAAATATTTATTTTTAAAAATTTTATCACAACTTTGGCATCGGCTTTTTGAGTTGCAATAGCTTCAACCCATTTAGAAACATAGTCCACTGCTACTAGAATATATTCATTTGAAAATGAGGTGGGCAACGGCCCCACAAAATCTATACCCTAACAATCGAAAACTTTAATCTCCAGGATATTATTCAGTGGCGTTTCATTTCTTCTCGATATTCCTCCAGTTCTTTGACAATTATTGCATTGTTGTACATGGAGGTGGGCATCTTTGAAAAGTGAGTGCCAATAAAAACCCAATTGGAGAACCTTCGTAGCAGTTCTCTCTCCATTGAAATGCCCGCCATAAGGCGAATTATTGCAATGCCACAAAATACTCTTAGCTTCTTCCGCTAATACACATCTTCATAATAAACCATTAGCTCCAATTTTAAAAAAATGAGGGTCATCCTAGATATACTGTTTTGCATCTCGAAAGAATTTGTTTCTTTGATGCCAATTGAAATTTTCCAGGATGACACCTGCTGCTTTGAAATTTGCCATATCAACAAACCATGGCCTTTCCTGTAGTAGTAATAGTTGTTCGTGAGGGAACTCCTCTTGGATTTCAGCTTCCTTTTCCGTAACTTCCTTGTTTTTTAATCTCGACAAATGGTCAGTAACAAAATTCTCGCTGCCCTTCTTGTCTTTGATAATTAAATCAAATTCTTGTAATAATAAGACCCAACAGATAAGCCTTGGTTTAGAATCAGATTTAATTAACAAATACTTGATGGCATCATGATCAGTATAAATAATTACTTTTGACCATTTTAGGACATTTCCTAAGCAAAGATTTGAAGCGTTCCCAAGCTTCACAAAATGATTCATCTAATCCTTGCCTAAATGTAGAAATATCGAATTTTGTACTTATATATCTAGTTGGCAGAAAGAATCGGATTAGGAATTTTTCTTCCACTTTGCTCCAACTGATTAAGCTTTGGTTATGATGAGTGTTAGATCCAGTGAGAAGGTTTTGATAATGACAAAGATTTTGAACAAGCTACAAATGTTTTTGATCAAGCTCAAGGCATGAAGAAGCTCAACAAACAAACAACAATCAACAATGATGAGGAGAGAGCAAGCTCAAGAAGATTCATTTGTGTATTTTATTGTAATATCTTTAGTTTGAGTCTTTTAGTTTGATGAGTTTGGGTAGAGTTATTAAAGGGTAGTGAATCTCTATCAAGTGCATGATTATATTATAATTTGAGTATTCACTTAACCTAATATCATTAGGTGGCTTAAAGGTTTGAAAGAAAAGGTTTAGATTTGAGAAAACAAGTTTTTAGAAGTGTTTTACAGTGGCTAATCGATTAATGGGATGAGCTAATCGATTAACACACATTTAACAGTGGTTAATCGATTTAGGCTATGTGTTAATCGATTAACACCTGCAGAACTGGTTTTTAAAATACGTTTTTAACTTCTCAAAATCAGTTTTTAAGTTTCCTAATTTTTGGGTATTCTATATAAACCTTTTCCTAATCATTGTGATTAACTAACATCATTTTTCATATCATTTTACAAAGATCAAAGCCACACTATTCTCTATTCAACTTTCTCTCTCACTTTCTCATAGATCAAAGCTTTCATTTTCACATTCTTTGATCAAGAATCTTTGAATCTCTTGTGTGACATTTTCATAGTTCTTGAAAGAGATTCATAGGATTGTTATTGTTTTCAATTGGGTTGTAATCATTGCAAAGAAGGAAAGCTATCTACAACAAAAGGAAGTTTTGGTGGTTGTTCATCAAGCAAATCATCTTGGAAGTCTTGTTGTGTTAAAAAGCGAATTGGAAGTCTTGTTGTGAGGAATCGACAAGCAATTGGAAGACTTGTTGTGGGGTTATCAACAAGCAAGGGAAGTGGTTATATTAGATTTCAATAGGATTACAAGACAAGAGTGAGGCATCTCTTGGAGGCTATCAAGAAGGGAGTCTTGAGAGGCATTTTGTAACATCCCAAAATTTAATTCCAAGTTAAATAGGAAAAACCTAAGCTAGAATTTATGATGAAAACCATATGAAAATCATGGGTAGGAGTTAAGTGTAGTGTCTTAGAGTTAGAATTGGCCAAAATAGGAGTTTTCATTAGAGTAATCGATTATTCTGTAGGGGTTAATCGATTACTAGGCCTCTTATGAAAACACTTAAATGTTGCAGCATTGATAATCGATTAACTCATGGAAGTAATCGATTATCTAGTGAAGTAATCGATTACTTTAGGTGGATTAATCGATTATCTGCTCTCTGCTGAATGTACTATAAAATGTTGCATTGAAGGGTAATCGATTACTTGGGGTCAAGTAATCGATTACTTCAGGTCTGATGCAGAAAATAAAAATAAAGTAAGGGGCAGAAACGTAATTTCCACCCCTTATCTCCCTATTTCAGCCACCCATTCCCCTTCCCTTATCCTATTCGACCCTCCCCCCTCTCTCATGCTTCACGCTCTTCTCTCCTTCTTTCTTCCTCCTTTTTGCGATTTGGAGCTTCCATGGAGGCTTGAAGCTTCAAATCATCAACCCCCATCATCTCTATTGATTTCCTTCCCCTTTTTCTTCTTCTCTTCCTTTCCATGGTGTGTTCCCTTTCTCCATCTCTCTCATGGAGGCTCTTTCTCTCTCCTTCACTCTCACCTCCATCAACAACCCACACATACCCACAAAACCACCATAAACCACCTAAAACCCCTTATTCCAAGCCTATATTCATGAGATTCATATTCTCCCTCAAGCTCCCTCAATTCGTGGCCCTCTTTCTCTCTCCAAGGGTTTTTCTCTCTCCTCCAATCTTGAAGAACGGAGTGGAGATCGGTCTAGAGTACGAGAAACAAGGTAGGTCCGGAGTAGATTCGAGGTTCTTGGAGCTTTGTGTGGACTCTCTCTCGCTCTCTAAGGTAAGGGGAGTCTCTTTTCCGCACTTTGAGTTAGGGATAGTTAGGGTTTATAATAGGATTTGAGTTTAATGGTTAGGTTGGGTTATGGGAGATGGATTAGGAGGTAATTAAAATCAATAAATGAAGGGTAATGATCGTGTATTTGGTTAATTTATGATATTACTGGAACTGTTAAGTTTAATTCCTTTGTATGTATCAAAGTAGGAAGTGAAGAACCCTAGGGAGCTGATTTATTTTAAGTACTCTGAGACATACCTGAGTATGTCGACTGGTTTGCGAATATATGTGAATTTTTTTAAGGTTGTATGAGTTATTTTGATTTGATGATGGATAGTGGGTGATGTAAAAGGCTAAATATATTGGGAAAACGTAAATGGAAATAATAATGGAAGTAAAAGGGTAATTATAATGTGCAACTTGAAAGGAATTGAATGTTATGAGATGATTGGTTATCTAAGGGTGTTCATGCCTATCTGAAAATATGTGGAGCTAATTTTGAGTACTAAAGGGGTATTGATTGTGAAATGATTATAAGAATTGTAAATGGATGGATTGGATTATGTGATAATAATGGAAAATGGTTATAAATGCTACTTGTGGAATGTGACCCTCAATGTGATTATTTGGAAATGTATATGATGATGGATGATAAATGCTTATTTATGAATAGATGTGTGATGATTAGAATGGTTTATGTTTATGCCTATTGTGAGTATTATTGGAATTTTGTTGATGGTTATAATTAATGGACTGGTCTGTTGATTGATTAATAATGGTAAAGGTAACTAAAGTGGAAACTGATCAGTGGGGCCCGGAACACTAGGTACCCGGCTAGGTGTTCCAATTACCTGTTAGGGCCAATTACCTGCCAGGCCAATTACCCATCAGGCCAAACCGCCCTGTAGGCGCTGGGTGACCCACAGGATCAGTTTTCCACACCAATAATTTGACTAAATAAATGGATTGGTAAAAGTACATAGTCCTACAGGTTATGGTCTGGATGGGTGTAAAGTCCTGGGCAGGTGTTCCAAGTCCCTAGACAGGTGTGCCAATTACCTAGCGGGTATCCAAATCCTAGTGGTGTACGGTAAAAATGGAAGTGTTTGCAGATCATTGCCTGTGGTTGCTTACACTGTGTGTGTAGATCTCTGCTTGGGGTTACATACATTAATGGAAAATGAATAATGGAAAGGTAAAAAAGGAAAGGGAAGTTTATGTAGATCTCTGTTTGAGGTTACATAAACGAGATGGAGTGTATGCAGATCACTGTTTGTGGTTGCATACACAGTGTGTAGATCCCTGTTTTGGGGTTACACACAATGGTAAAGTGTAGATCTCTGATTGAGGTTACACATAATGGAAAATGAATAAAGGAAATAAAAATGGAATTGATAAAGGAATTAAAGGGAATAAATGATGAACATGGTATTGGAAAGGATTTAGGAAAGGAAAAATGAATAATGGAAAATGGATAAAAAGGAATGTATAAGGAAATGGGAATAGAATGAATTGGTTGATCCCTGACTTGATTTGATTCTTAATCTTGAGTTTATATTATGAGCTTTAAATTATCCTCTGATTCACTGTGTTGTGAAAAGGTCTCACCCTTATGTGGTTAACATTTTAGGTGATTGCTAAGGAGCTTGTGGATCAGAGTGCGCAGCGAGAGACCGGGAAAGAAGGAAACTTTATTTTTGGGTGCTACTATATTGTAAATGGATGCCCAAAGTTATTGTAAACTTGATTTGTGAAATGAAATTTTTAAATACATTATTTTCAATATAGACTTTTACTTATTATTTTGTATATAAAATAAGGGTGTTACATTTATGGTATCAGAGCAGTTTCTTCCTTCCGACCTGAGGGAAAGTGGTTCCGATCTCGCTGCGAACACTCTCATCTCGAGCTGCTCCTCTAAAGGTGAGACCCTTTTAAGGGGAATTCTAAATGCTTAATGATATTGAGTAAGTTTATGTTTGCAAATTTGAAATACCTACAAGTGACAAGGATGGAATTCTTTGGAACCTAAGTAGGATCCCTTAGGGATTCAAAGAACTACATCCTATAAGTGTGGCACGTTTGTAAGCAGAAAACTTCAAAGGTGCAAATTGATTCTTGTTCAAGGGATTCATATTTCAAGTTGAGTTAATTAAAAGTTAAAGTTTCTTACAAAGGAAATCTTACTAATTAATAACGGAGTGCATAAACTTTAACTGGATAACGAAGGCTATTACCACTGATGGAATGTAGTGTCGGAATTGGCCAATCCGATGTTGCATTTATCGGGAGGTGATGTTGTCGAAATCTAGGAGTTTGTGCATCATCGTGAATTAGTAATGGATCTCCTGTGTATAAAACTTATGTGTTAATTATTTTATGTTTGCTTGCTTTGCTAAGTGTTTTGTGTGTGATCTTAATGTATATTTGTTGAGTAATTTGGTGTCAAAGTAATTGAACAAGGATTAGAAATGGAACTGCATGGAATAAATAAATTATGAATCTCGAATACTAATCCGACCAAGTGATTAAGGTCATGTTGATTCGATTAGTATTCAAGAGAACGAAAAATAATGTCTATACTAAATTAATAAGCGGTTTTGTAACTAAACTTGATTCAAGTGTGATGAGCATTTTATTTCCCATTATTCCTTGCATTATTTTACTCCTATTATTGATACTTGTTGCCCATTTGACATTGATTAGCTTGATTTATTGATTTAGAGTTTATTGGACTAATATTCCGAATATTGTTTAATTTGGGATTATTTAGCCTAATTAATTCTATTTCTATTTTCAGGTAATATTTGGCACAAGGACACTTTGGGATGTTTGGAAATGAAGATTGAAGCATTGAAGTGAAGATTGTAATTTGCATTTAGGTCCCTTTTTAATTGTAATTTTTAGAATAGTGTTTCTTAGGACTTGGGCCCATGTTTTAGGCCCATTTTCATGACTAAAGAGGGGAAATTCGTGTAACCCCCAAGACACACTCCCATTTTCAGATTTCTCACTCTCTCTCTAGGTTAGAACTTCTCTCTTGGCTCTCCCAAGTGGTGGTGGCTGCTAGGGTTTTGTTCTTCCCCATTTCTACTCGTTTTTCTTCATTTTATGGCCATGGAAGGCTAGACTTCAAGGGTTAATCCCTTTGGTATTGTATTATCTACTCTTGAGCTCTTGTTATTAATGCAATTTCATTTTCTCTTCTCTGTTTTCATGTTTATCGATGTGTAGTGGTTTGCTTAATTCCATTTCGTAGAGATAATACATGAATATAAATGCTTAATTTGTATTAACTCGTAAAAACTCCAATTCTGGTTTCTGATGCTTAATTAGAAGTTAGGGTTTGGAGTGATAACTGAATTTTCGCTTAGTATTTGGTTATCACGAGTTGGACAGAGGAGAGGAGAGGAATCGATCTTTAGTGAGCTAGGATTGAGTAGTGTACGTAGCCAAAGGGGTTTGCCCGCTTTTGTTTATGATTTTCCTAGTTTTTATATTCAGTTTATGTTTTGTTCTTCACATTTGTCACACACAAAAACCCCCCCATTTTACTGCACACTACGTGTTTGATACTTTGCCTAGACCGATATTCGCTGGGAAACGACCTAGGATCACCTTCCTAGTACTACAGAATAAACACCTTTTATTTTGATCGGGTACGGCCTCGATCAAAGTGATTGTGGCATCAAATGAAAATAGGCATCGAGAACTAACCGATTGGATATAAAACAGTAAATCATATTAATTTGAGTTACAAATAAAAACAAAATTTTTGCCCAATGTGAGAAGTGGCTTGAATTCAATCCAAAGGGTTCTCGAAATATGCTCACAAGTGGAATAGTGTAGTGTTAAAGTAAGCGGACAAAAATTAGAGGTGGAACCATGAGAATCAAAATGATTTACTACCTTGATTCTAATCTATCCGAATGACTCCGTTTGCATCGGGTAGACTAAAATCCATAAAAGCAACAAAAACATCTTTATTGAACTCGTAGTTGATTCCACCACTAATTTGATTTCCGGTGATTTTAATATTAAGCGAAAGTTAAGTTGAAGCTTCTAATGATTGGACTTGAACCCTGAGTTACTATAATAAAATTTTGTAACGAAAAGAGGTTTATCTAATCGAGGATGGGGTTAAAATTAAACATAGAAGTTCTTACCTCACTTTTGATTACATCATTGGTAGTGCATTGGTATATATGAAAAAGTCTATGTTTATGTGGAAGTGAACCTAAACTTTCGAAAATGTTTTCAAAATGATTTGGGATTAATAACTTTTCAATTGCCCTCTTTATGTTTGAAATCCCAAATTACTTTCCACTAAGCATTGGCTAAGAGTGTTGTTTTTGAAGATTGTGTTCTTGGTGAAATTGAATTTTGTTTGTGTATGCTCGATTGGTATGTGTGCTTGATATGTCTTTGTGAAATGTGAAATTTGTGTTTGATGCTTGTGAGTGTTTAAAATGAATTTCAAAAGTCGCACCGAACTACAATCATTCCAAATGGATCGTGAGGTCGCACGACGAATTTTCAAGAAATAGTAAGAAAAGTAGGGATTTCTAAGTGATCGAGTAGTGAATTTTGTAATCAAGTCACACATCGATCAAATAGAAACCCTTATTATGCGACTCAAATCAATTCGGAATGAAAACTCAATTTTTAAACTTGAGATAAAAAGAGAATGTAATTGTTTTAACTTTTGAAGACGAATTAAAAACTAAATTTTTCAAGTCCAAGGCACACTCCCTCTTTCTTTGAGTTTATCCATCTTGAGTGATTTGTCACTCCTTCATCTCGGATCTTATGGAATTAGATGAAGGTAGCTCATCATGGTAAGGTGCATGATTAAAAGTTTTAGTGAATTTTCAAATGAAATTAATTGTTCCTCTTTAAGAGAGGGACCTAATTTGCAAAAGAATTTTTGTTTTTATAAATGTATCTTTGTTTTCTAAATGTTTCCACTAGTATGGGATCCTTTTCCTAAATTTTAAATCCCCATACCTAGTGATTTTTCAAACCAAAGTTTTTAAAAGACGTATGTGTTTGTAGTTAAGTGTTTTTGGGCAACCAGGGTTTTTACATGAAATGAAAAACCAAGTTTTTGGGTGTAGGCTATTTATTTGACTTGGAAGAATTGATATAAGCACCCTAAGGTTGAATTAATGTTTTATGAAACACCTCAAGCCAATTGGAGCAGGTTATCGGTTTTAAACAAAATGATTTTAATGTGCTCTAATCGGTTTGACAATTTTACACAACCTTGGGCTGAGTTTAAGTGATGTCCCAACAAATTTTGAGGCCAATTGGAGTTTGCCTACTAATTTTTAAGTGAATTTGACATAGGTTCACCCCTACCATTACAAATCTTTTACAAGCGGTCGTAGGGTCAAAAGTGAACCTAATGAACTCTGATTGACTTGAAAATTTACCATGATGTTCTTTTAGGTATAGGGACACTGTCTTCCAAATCTTCAAAAACCTTGGGAAATTGAATTTATAAAACACATTTTGGTTGCAAACTATGTAAGTCCTACTCCCCGAACCCCTTTTTTTAAACGCTTTTAATATATGTGATGATATTTGTGAATGTGTTTGTAGAGGTAAGTGTCAGCCCTAAGTTAGACTAGGAATAGTTAGGAAGGAAGCCAAGTCGAGTCGTGTTTAGGTTTAAGGTGTAAGATGTTGTGGACTGTTGTTGTGAATGTTTGCCCCTGGAATGATGTTTACATGATTTATGTTGTGTGAATGATGGATGTGTTTGATTAGAGTTTAGGTTCAGGATATAAGTAGTAGATTTGGAGTTAGAGTATAATTAACCCTTTAAGGTAATAGTACCTAGAATGTATTAGTTCCCTGACCAACCTTCGAAGTAGGATTCCGAAGGGAAGCCTACTAACCTTAAAAAAAATCTGTTAGAGTCGTAGTCTAGAGGTTGACCCAAATTAAACTATAGTCGGGTAGAACTAAGATGAGTAAGTTGCTTAGCTTAGAAAACCTTTTCTGGGATGGTTCTCCAATTATGGAATTTGAGCGGAATTTCGGGGACGAAATTCCAATAAGTGGGGGAGAATTGTAACATCCCAAAATTTAATTCAAAGTTAAATAGGAAAAACCTAAGCTAGAATTTATGATGAACACCATATGAAAATCATGGGTAGGAGTTAAATGTAACATCCTCACTTTTAATAGTTAATTTTAAGTTTTAATAAAAACAGAGTTTGAAAATTCTTTTTAACTTTTGATTTCTTTTAAAAAGTTTTACGAAAATCCGGCAGAGTTTCCTCTGTTTTTCGGACTTCCCAAAAATTCTCTTCTTAAAACCTGTCAGTCCAGAATTATTTAGAAACATAAACATAACAGATTAAAAACCAGTTCAGATCCTAATGCCCGATCAGTACCAGTCTCAGGGCATATAACTACACATATTATAAATTACAAAAATAACCATTTTTAATATAATAAAATCCACTCAGGTATCACAATTTCACTCCACGTAGAGGAGAGTTCCCAGTTCGGCCCGCAACAGTGTAAGCTCCGCTCCCGTACCTGTAAAATGATATCAAGAAGGGTAGCATTACACGGAACTTAAAAAGATAAATTCTAAAAGAAGACATAGCAAATAACTAAGTCTACTTAATTATTAATATATTTTATTCACAATAATTCATATAAATATACTCTTTTAGTCCTTCCTTAATTCTCACATTCTTTAATTATGAATTCTCTTTTCATTCTTTCATTCCCCTTTTCTTATCCATTTTCCTTTCCATTCTTTTTCCTTTTAATCGACACGCCTTACCAGGCTCGCATCGATGCCGATACGCCTTCCTAAGCGCACACCGGACTTTTATTTTCTTTTTAATCGTGTTTTCTTTTCTTTTTAATCGACACGCCTTACCAGGCTCGCATCGAAGCCGATACGCCTTCCTAGGCTCGCACCGGACTTTTATTTTGTTTTTAATCTTTTTAATCGACACGCCTTACCAGGCTCGCATCGACGCCGATACACCTTCCTAGGCTCGCACCGGACATCCATTCTCTTTCCTTTCCTTTATTTTCTTTTTAATCGACACACCTTACCAGGCTCGCATCGATGCCGATACGCCTTCACAGGCTCGCATCGGACTTTCATTTTCTTTTCTCTCTTTCTCTTTCTTTTCTTTCTCTTTCTTTTATTTCTCTTCCTTTTCTTTCCCTTTCACTTTATCCTTCTTCTTAGTCATATATCTTTTCTCTTTTTCTGGTTTATTGTATTTTCTCTTTTATTTCATTTCTTTACTTAGGGACTTACTATCACATTATTTACTTTTCGCTCTTTTCAATATCCTTCTTTCTTTTCCTTTTTCTTCTTTTCTTCCCGTTTCTTTTTCTTGTAATTTAACTAATTCTTTTATACTCATCTAAATCTTTTAGCCTTTTATCCTCATTTATGTCTTATCACGTGTTCTACGTTTTCTACTTCATTCTTTTTCTCTTTGTTAGTTTTCCCCAATCTTATCCAACTCTAATCAATACGGTCAAATATAGTATATTCTAGTTCTCGTTACTAATTCTTAGTTATTTCTCAGTTTCCCTATCTCAATCAATTACCCAATCCATTGTTCTTATTTCATTAACTATATTAGTTTTAATTGCTCTATTCTCTTAATCTAACTTTTCAATTATTTCACTCCAATTTCCCTCATAATGTGCTCTCTCATAGTTTTCTTATCATTTCGTAAATCCACTTATCGTTTTCCTTATTTTATTTTAAATCATAATTCATCATTTTATTTCTATTCTCTACTTTACTCCGCGTGCATTCCTTATTCCTTGTTCTAGACTCTCGTTTACCCTTTTTGTTCCTTTACTTCCCCTATAGATTTTACTTTATAATTTCCCACATTTTGTTTTATATTAACTATTTCAATATCCTAAATACGCTCATCCATTCCGGGACTTATTCTATGCTCATACATCTTATTCCCTAAGGTGTGGTTTCTCGTCACAATTTTATTTACTTTATTTCTATCAACGGGGTACCCTAAGGTTCATTAACATACTTTTTAATTACTCTATTCCTAGCTACCACTATAGCATCCTAGAATTTACTTCTTAAGCAAAGGTAACGCGAACCCTCTTACCTAGGGCTTTTTAAATAGAACCTGGATTTAGCTCGGCGACGATGACGGCGTCGGTGTTGCTCCTCGTTAGCGGGGAACGATCGTGACTAAACCGAGGCAAGGCTTCGAGCTCCGAGGTTCCCGACACGAGCCCGACACGATCACGGACCGGTAACGGCGCCGGTGAGATCCGTGGAGAGAGAGCTCGTGGTAGAGGGAGAGCTTGGGAAGAGGGAGAGGCTATGGTGGTTTGGTGATGGTGGTGGTCACCACCGCGAGTGGCGGCTGTGGTGGTGAGGGGCGGCGGTGTGTGTGTGTGGAGAGGGAGAGAGAAAAAGCTTGTGGGTGAGAGAGAGATCGGAGTCAAGGGAAGAGAAACAAGGAGAGGGAGAGATCTTGATAGTGGCGGGGGTCCTTGGCGGTGGCGGCCGGAGGTGGCGGCTGTGAGTGGGGAGGAGAGAGAGAGAGTTGGTGAGGGAAGGAGGGAGAGAGAACAAGAGAAGGAGAGAAAGACGGTTTGAGGGAGTGAGAAGGTTGGCCACGGTGGGCGGCTTAGGGCGGTGGTGGAGGCCGTGGAGGAGGGAGGAAGAAGGAGGATTGGAGGAGGAGAGAGAAACAAAGGGGGAGAGTGGTTGAAGAAGAGGGTTTCCCCTCGATTTAAAGCCACTCGAGCTATATTCGCTTAAGCGAACGGCCTTCAGTAATGGACACGAACGTTTTTCGCTTAAGCGAAATCCGGTCGCTTAAGCGAACCTCTTCTATGTTGCCACTGGATCAGTTTCGCTTAAGCGAAATATTTTCGCTTAAGCGAAATGATCAGATACTGCTGTTTTATTTTTCTATTTTCCTTTCTATTTTCGTCCGAACTTCAAACCTCCATAACTTCTTCGTTCACCGTCGGATCTTGCTCAAATTTGACGAGCAACTTCCTAAAAATCATATCTTCATATCCAACGGTCGAAATTGTTTGAAGTCTTAAATCCTTTATTTTAATTTTTCCCTTGTTATTATGTTTATTATCGAATTATTTATTTTCTGGCCCGATCCTAACTTCGATTTAACGCTCCTTTCTTCTCTAATTCGCTTAGTATTATTATTATTATTTTCTTCTAATACTAGAATTCTCATTTGGAATACCTATTTGTGGTTTGTTATTTTCGTTTTTAATTATTCTAATTATTATTTATTTATTTATCTTCGGGTTTAAAATTTGGGATGTTACATTTCTCCCCCACTTATTTGAATTTCGTCCCCGAAATTCCAATTGTCCGTTAACTTGGAGGAGTATCCCTTGACATAGTTTCCACTCATGTCATTTCAATTCCTTTGGTTCCAATCTTCCCTTTGAGGGAGTTCTAAGTTAATAGTTCTGCGGTGTAATTATTCGCCTCAGGTATGGTTTATCTCAATCACTCAAAAATCCGCGTAATACACAGAATCTTAAGAGACTGAGACAACCATTTGCGGTGCTCCGACATAACTTCTTAAGTGAGACTCCAATTCGCGACTCCACTCTTTACGTTTTCGTTCTTACTCCTTTAAGTGAGTCTAGTGAGGTCGCCCTTCGAATCCACCTTAGCTATTTTTTATTTTACTCCGGTGATACATCCCTTTTTGTTTGTTTAACGATTTCAATTGGGTACGGAGTTCCTATGGATCGATTTCACTTAAGGGTCAAGGTTATGGTTTAAATTTATTTCCCAATTGTCTAATGGTCCGAGAAGGTATTGATTGACTCTTAGTTTAATTATCGTTCCATTCTCCGCGAACCTCTTCGACAGTTAATGCGGAGCGCTTGGGGTGAGTTATTCATTAGCTCTACGGGTTATGGTATGATCGTCGGACATTGAGTCCGGCTCGATGCAATCTTCCTTACGCTTCGTTACCGTTCTGCATTCCACCTAGTTACTCGGATAGGATCCACAATTTTCTTATTGTTAAAGTTCCATCTTCCATTCCTTGGATTGAAATCCTCCCCCACTTAGCATTGACAAACTTCATTATATCCATGCTTGGGGGTATGCTCATTCGTTATTCAGAATTTCGCACGCAAGTTTCTCGACCGGTGTCCAAGATTAGAAGAGACATGTGGATGGTTATCCCTCGGTAGGCATAGAACTATGTTGGGTTTCTACGTCTTGGTGAATTCTCACCTCTGCATCTGAGATGCTTGAAGCTTGAAGAGAGTGAAGATGAAAAGAAGAAACACGAAGCACTCAAGGATGGGTTTCATAGTCTTCACACGACAACCCAGGATGTACTGGATGCATGTCAATCAAGAAGACAATGGAGATTATCCTTAAGTGTGCGTTTTCAGCAGAGAATCATCGAAAGATGCATTTCCTATGGAACTACCGCTGATTTGATTTGGTTTTGATGAAGGCACAGGGTGCAATGGCTAAACTTGCTTCCTTTGAGAAAATAGCTTGGAAACTGGACTAAGTGCTTAAGTGAATTCTAATTCCTAATGGTGAGTACGATTTACTCGTTTACTTGGGTCAGTCTCGGTGTGGATATCCTGCTAATTCATCCAGTTTCGCCTTTTTCGCGAATAACCACATCGGATTCTGAATGAAATGTGTGATGAGTTTTGGGCTTTTAGTTTGGCTTTCCACGAAGTCTAAGGACGTTTACTACGGGTTCGCTCGGTTCGGTTCTCTCGCGAGTTCTATTCGCGGCTACTCTACTAATAATTGGGTGTACTGGCTTAAGGCTCCTATCTGTCTGTCCTGATTTTTGTTGGAAAGTGTCAATGATATCGACCATTAATAGTTGCGAAGATCGAGGTGATCAGTCCCAATCTCACATCTATCAATAGCAACATCATCATCAAGTTTGTTGATGTTATCGTCCCCTAGCGGATGTAAGAATCAGAGTGATCAGTCCTAACCTTACATTCTACCAGTGGCAATACCATCACTGTGTTCAATGAAACTTTAGTTAATGTATTATCATTTATTGATTTTATTTTTAAGTTAAATCGAATATTTATGCTTTATGCAAAACATTTTTAATTAAGTATTGTAAATAAATATTTGGTATATGGTTAACACTAAAAGTACCTCGGATGAATTCATTCGCTCCCTTCACCTATACGTCTAGGACAGTTGGTCCCCATGTGTCCTGGTTGTCCGCATATATAGCAGAGACCCTGTTTTCTGTGCTGCCTCAACATTAGGCACAGTTTCTGGTGGATTTTCCCACATAGTGGACATGGTGGTCTGTTTCTCGGGGTATTCACATCTGGAGCCGTGTCCATTGGCACCATTGCCATAGCATTGATGTCGGCATGTGTATCGGATTCCTGAACCGGTACCCTACCTCTGCTAGAACCTTCAACCCACTGTATCATCCTGTTCCAATCTTCGGATGTCTTCCGCCTCAATCCCTTCTCATAAGTAGTAGCCATATTCACTAGTTGGGCCAAATTATCTATGTTCTGAAATTCAAAGGCTACTTTGATCTCAGTGCGAAGTCCTGCTTCGAACTTGATGCACTTGGTTCTTTCATCAGCATCCCTATAGTTCCCAGAATACCGGATGAGGTCTTCGAAGTGTGCGGCATATTCTCCAACGCACATACTTCCCTGTGTTAAGTTCAGGAATGCCAGCTCTTTTTCTCGGCGGACATCTTCCGGAAAGTACTTCCCTAGGAACCTGATTCTGAACACATCCCAGGTGATCTCCTGGTTAGCGATCTCCATTTCCCTTCGTACACGCTCCCACCAATATTCGGCTTCTCCAGTGAGCATGTACGCCGCCAAAAGAACTATCTGCTCCGCAGGCGGTGAAATCGTGTGGAAAATCTTCTCCAATTCTTGGATCCATCTTTGGGCTGCATCCGGATTGTAGCCACCTTCAAACTTGGGCGGATCGTTCTGCATGAATCTAGCTAGCCAATCGATGCCCATTGGGCCTGATGTTTGGTGGAGTGCGGCGGCTGCTGCTGCTGCGGCTGTTGCTACTGTCTCAGCCTGATTCTGATTCATTTGGACCAGATTTTCTAGTATAGCAGCCATCCTTTCATCCTGTGTACGTCTCCGAGGCATGGTGACTAAGTTCTGGAAAAAGAGAACGTTATTCCACAATTGACTAAAAACTCTTATTTAAATATATCTATTTATCTATTCTAAGACTTGACACTATTACTTGATTACTCGCTGGGTGAGTAATCAATAGGAGTTGTGAGTCCAACTCCAGGGCCAAGGGAAACTGCTCTGATACCATAAAAGTAACATCCTCACTTTTAATAGTTAATTTTAAGTTTTAATAAAAACAGAGTTTGAAAATTCTTTTTAACTTTTGATTTCTTTTGAAAAGTTTTACGAAAATCCGGCAGAGTTTCCTCTGTTTTTCGGACTTCCCAAAAATTCTCTTCTTAAAACCTGTCAGTCCAGAATTATTTAGAAACATAAACATAACAGATTAAAAACCAGTTCAGATCCTAACGCCCGATCAGTACCAGTCTCAGGGCATATAACTACACATATTATAAATTACAAAAATAACCATTTTTAATATAATAAAATCCACTCAGGTATCACAATTTCACTCCACGTAGTGGAGAGTTCCCAGTTCGGCCCGCAACAGTGTAAGCTCCGCTCTCGTACCTGTAAAATGATATCAAGAAGGGTAGCATTACACAGAACTTAAAAAGATAAATTCTAAAAGAAGACATAGCAAATAACTAAGCCTACTTAATTATTAATATATTTTATTCACAATAATTCATATAAATATACTCTTTTAGTCCTTCCTTAATTCTCACATTCTTTAATTATGAATTCTCTTTTCATTCTTTCATTCCCCTTTTCTTATCCATTTTCCTTTCCATTCTTTTTCCTTTTAATCGACACGCCTTACCAGGCTCGCATCGATGCCGATACGCCTTCCTAGGCTCGCACCAGACTTTTATTTTCTTTTTAATCGTCTTTTCTTTTCTTTTTAATCGACACGCCTTACCAGGCTCGCATCGGAGCCGATACGCCTTCCTAGGCTCGCACCGGACTTTTATTTATTTTTAATCTTTTTAATCGACACGCCTTACCAGGCTCGCATCGACGCCGATACGCCTTCCTAGGCTCGCACCGGACTTCCATTCTCTTTCCTTTCCTTTATTTTCTTTTTAATCGACACGCCTTACCAGGCTCGCATCGATGCCGATATGCCTTCACAGGCTCGCATCGGACTTTCATTTTCTTTTCTTTCTTTCTCTTTCTTTTCTTTCTCTTTCTTTTATTTCTCTTCCTTTTCTTTCCCTTTCACTTTATCCTTCTTCTTAGTCATATATCTTTTCTCTTTTTCTGGTTTATTGTATTTTGTCTTTTATTTCATTTATTTACTTAGGGACTTATTATCACATTATTTACTTTTCGCTCTTTTCAATATCCTTCTTTATTTTCCTTTTTCTTCTTTTCTTCCCTTTTCTTTTTCTTGTAATTTAACTAATTCTTTTATACTCATCTAAATCTTTTAGCCTTTTATCCTCATTTATGTCTTATCACGTGTTCTACGTTTTCTACTTCATTCTTTTTCTCTTTGTTAGTTTTCCCCAATCTTATCCAACTCTAATCAATACGGTCAAATATAGTATATTCTAGTTCTCGTTACTAATTCTTAGTTATTTCTCAGTTTCCCTATCTCAATCAATTACCCAATCCATTGTTCCTATTTCATTAACTATATTAGTTTTAATTGCTCTATTCTCTTAATCTAACTTTTCAATTATTTCACTCCAACTTCCCTCATAATGTGCTCTCTCATAGTTTTCTTATCATTTCGTAAATCCACTTATCGTTTTCCTTATTTTATTTTAAATCTTAATTCATCATTTTATTTCTATTCTCTACTTTACTCCGCGTGCATTCCTTATTCCTTGTTCTAGACTCTCTTTTACCCTTTTTGTTCCTTTACTTCCCCTATAGCTTTTACTTTATAATTTCCCACATATTGTTTTATATTAACTATTTCAATATCCTAAATACGCTCATCCATTTCGGGACTTATTCTATGCTCATACATCTTATTCCCTAAGGTGTAGTTTCTCGTCACAATTTTATTTACTTTATTTCTATCAACAGGGTATCCTAAGGTTCATTAACATACTTTTTAATTACTCTATTCCTAGCTACCACTATAGCATCCTAGAATTTACTTCTTAAGCAAAGGTAAAGCGAACCCTCTTACCTAGGGCTTTTTATATAGAACCTGGATTTAGCTCGGCGACGATGACGGCGTCGGTGTTGCTCCTCGTTAGCGGGGAACGATCGTGACTAAACCGAGGCAAGGCTTCGAGCTCCGAGGTTCCCGACACGAGCCCGACACGATCACGGACCGGTAACGGCGCCGGTGAGATCCGTGGAGAGAGAGCTTGTGGTAGAGGGAGAGCTTGGGAAGAGGGAGAGGCTATTGTGGTTTGGTGATGGTGGTGGTCACCACCACGAGTGGCGGCTGTGGTGGTGAGGGGCGGCGGTGTGTGTGTGGAGAGGGAGAGAGAAAAAGCTTGTGGGTGAGAGAGAGAGATCGGAGTCAAGGGAAGAGAAACAAGGAGAGGGAGAGGTCTTGATAGTGGCGGGGGTCCTTGGCGGTGGCGGCCGGAGGTGGCGGCTGTGAGTGGGGAGGAGAGAGAGAGTTGGTGAGGGAAGGAGGGAGAGAGAACAAGAGAGGGAGAGAGAGACGGTTTGAGGGAGTGAGAAGGGTGGCCATGGTGGGCGGCTTAGGGCGGCGGTGGAGGCCGTGGAGGAGGGAGGAAGAAGGAGGATCGCAGGAGGAGAGAGAAACAAAGGGGGAGAGTGGTTGAAGAAGAGGGTTTCCCCTCGATTTAAAGCCACTCGAGCTATTTTCGCTTAAGCGAAATTTATTCGCTTAAGCGAAATTTATTCGCTTAAGCGAACGACCTTCAGTAATGCACACGTACGTTTTTCGCTTAAGCGAAATCTGCTCGCTTAAGCGAACCTCTTCTATGTTGCCACTGGATCATTTTCGCTTAAGAGAAATATTTTCGCTTAAGCGAAATGATCAGATATTGCTGTTTTATTTTTCTATTTTCCTTCTATTTTCGTCCGAACTTCAAACCTCCATAACTTCTTCATTCACCGTTGGATCTTGCTCAAATTTGACGAGCAACTTCCTAAAAATCATATCTTCATATCCAACGGTGGAAATTGTGTGTTTGTAGTCTTAAATATTTTATTTTAATTTTTCCCTTGTTATTATGTTTATTATCGAATTATTTATTTTCTGGCCCGATCCTAACTTCGATTTAACGCTCCTTTCTTCTCTAATTCGCTTAGTATTATTATTATTATTTTCTTCTAATACTAGAATTCGCATTTGGAATACCTATTTGTGGTTTGTTATTTTCATTTTTAATTATTCTAATTATTATTTATTTATTTATCTTCGGGTTTAAAATTTGGGATGTTACATTAAGTGTAGTGTCTTAGAGTTAGAATTGGCCAAAATAGGAGTTTTCATTAGAGTAGTCGATTATTCTGTAGGGGTTAATCGATTACTAGGCCTCTAATGAAAACACTTAAATGTTGCAGCATTGATAATCGATTAACTCATGGAAGTAATCGATTATCTAGTGAAGTAATCGATTACTTTAGGTGGATTAATCGATTATCTGCTCTCTGCTGAATGTACTATAAAATGTTGCATTGAAGGGTAATCGATTACTTGGGGTCAAGTAATCGATTACTTCAGGTTTGATGCAGAAAATAAAAATAAAGTAAGGGGCTGAAACGTAATTTCCACCCCTTATCTCCCTATTTCAGCCACCCATTCCCCTTCCCTTATCCTATTCGACCCTCCCCCCTCTCTCATGCTTCACGCTCTTCTCTCCTTCTTTCTTCCTCCTTTTTGCGATTTGGAGCTTCCATGGAGGCTTGAAGCTTCAAATCATCAACCCCCATCATCTCTATTGATTTCCTTCCCCTTTTTCTTCTTCTCTTCCTTTCCATGGTGTGTTCCCTTTCTCCATCTCCCTCATGGAGGCTCTTTCTCTCTCCTTCACCCTCACCTCCATCAACAACCCACACATACCCACAAAACCACCATAAACCACCTAAAACCCCTTATTCCAAGCCTATATTCATGAGATTCATCTTCTCCCTCAAGCTCCCTCAATTCGTGGCCCTCTTTCTCTCTCCAAGGGTTTTTCTCTCTCCTCCAATCTTGAAGAACGGAGTGGAGATCGGTCTAGAGTACGGGAAACAAGGTAGGTCCGGAGTAGATTCGAGGTTCTTGGAGCTTTGTGTGGACTCTCTCTCTTTTCTAAGGTAAGGGGAGTCTCTTTTCCGCACTTTGAGTTAGGGATAGTTAGGGTTTATAATAGGATTTGAGTTTAATGGTTAGGTTGGGTTATGGGATATGGATTAGGAGGTAATTAAAATCAATAAATGAAGGGTAATGATCATGTATTTGGTTAATTTATGATATTACTGGAACTGTTAAGTTTAATTCCTTTGTATGTATCAAAGTAGGAAGTGAAGAACCCTAGGGAGCTGATTTATTTTAAGTACTCTGAGACATACCTGAGTATGTCGACTGGTTTGCGAATATATGTGAATTTTTTTAAGGTTGTATGAGTTATTTTGATTTGATGATGGATAGTGGGTGATGTAAAAGGCTAAATATATTGGGAAAACGTAAATGGAAATAATAATGGAAGTAAAAGGGTAATTATAATGTGCAACTTGAAAGGAATTGAATGTTATGAGATGATTGGTTATCTAAGGGTGTTCATGCCTATCTGAAAATATGTGGAGCTAATTTTGAGTACTATAGGGGTATTGATTGTGAAATGATTATAAGAATTGTAAATGGATGGATTGGATTATGTGATAATAATGGAAAATGGTTATAAATGCTACTTGTGGAATGTGACCCTCAATTTGATTATTTGGAAATTTATATGATGATGGATGATAAATGCATATTTATGAATAGATGTGTGATGATTAGAATGGTTTATGTTTATGCCTATTGTGAGTATTATTGGAATTTTGTTGATGGTTATAATTAATGGACTGGTCTGTTGATTGATTAATAATGGTAAAGGTAACTAAAGTGGAAACTGATCAGTGGGGCCCGGAACACTAGGTACCCGGCTAGGTGTTCCAATTACCTGTTAGGGCCAATTACCTGCCAGGTCAATTACCCATCAGGCCAAACCGCCCTGTAGGCGCTGGGTGACCCACAGGATCAGTTTTCCACACCAATAATTTGACTAAATAAATGGATTGGTAAAAGTACATAGTCCTACAGGTTATGGTCTGGATGGGTGTAAAGTCCTGGGCAGGTGTTCCAAGTCCCTAGACAGGTGTGCCAATTACCTAGCGGGTATCCAAATCCTAGTGGTGTACGGTAAAAATGGAAGTGTTTGCAGATCACTGCCTGTGGTTGCTTACACTGTGTGTGTAGATCTCTGCTTGGGGTTACACACATTAATGGAAAATGAATAATGGAAAGGTAAAAAAGGAAAGGGAAGTTTATGTAGATCTCTGTTTGAGGTTACATAAACGAGATGGAGTGTATGCAGATCACTGTTTGTGGTTGCATACATAGTGTGTAGATCTCTGTTTTGGGGTTACACACAATGGTAAAGTGTAGATCTCTGATTGAGGTTACACATAATGGAAAATGAATAAAGGAAATAAAAATGGAATTGATAAAGGAATTAAAGGGAATAAATGATGAACATGGTATTGGAAAGGATTTAGGAAAGGAAAAATGAATAATGGAAAATGGATAAAAAGGAATGTATAAGGAAATGGGAATGGAATGAATTGGTTGATCCCTGACTTGATTTGATTGTTAATCTTGAGTTTATATTATGAGCTTTAAATTATCCTCTGATTCACTATGTTGTGAAAAGGTCTCACCCTTATGTGGTTAACATTTTAGGTGATTGCTAAGGAGCTTGTGGATCAGAGTGCGCAGCGAGAGATCGGGAAAGAAGGAAACTTTATTTTTGGGTGCTACTATATTGTAAATGGATGCCCAAAGTTATTGTAAACTTGATTTGTGAAATGAAATTTTTAAATACATTATTTTCAATATAGACTTTTACTTATTATTTTGTATATAAAATAAGGGTGTTACACATTTACTTGTAATTTGAGAACTCTAATTCCTTTAGTGAAGAATCTCTCTTGGTTGAAGAGGGGACTGGATGTAGCTCACGGTGGTTGTGAGTGAACCAGGATAAATCACTGTGCAGTATCTCTATTCCCTTAACTCTTTACATTCTTGTCATTTCATATTGTTCTTGGTTGAAAACCTAGAAAAGATTGATTTTCATAATTGAATGAATTAAGCTTTTAATTGTGCAAATTGAAGATATTGGGAAAATCATTTTTATATTGTAGGTAATCAATAAGAATATTGGTGTTAATCAATTCCGCTTAATCTCTGATCTTATGTGTTAATTGATTGATTTTCGTTTTCGATTGAAAAGTGATTTTTTAGTTTTAACAGTGGTTAATCGATTAACTGAATGTGTTAATCGATTAAGCAAAAAGCAGCTTTCATGCACTACTCGATTAACTGGTTTGATTAATCGATTAACTTGTGTTTTTCAAGGGTTAATCAATTAATAGCCTTGCCTAATCGATTAAGGGCTGAAATATTTTGTAAAAATCATTCGTTTTAATTATTTCGATTTGTTTCTTTCAAAAATATTTCAAGGTTTCTTAAACACCTATTCAACCCCCTCTTCTAGGTGTTCTCCTAGGGTTCCTTAGTTAATTCACCCACCGATTGTAGTTTTTACAATGAGATTTTAACCATTCTTTAGCTTCACCAATTAGAGAGAATGGAAACAGTTTTAGGAAGGCTGCTTCTTGGTTGCCTTCGTCAAAGCCCATCGTTCCACATAACTCACAAAAATTTGCTAAATGAGCATATGGATCTTCGTGGTCCATTCCGACAAATGGATGTGCACCAATTAAATTGAGGTATGTTGGCTTGATCTCCACTGCCTTGAATGTTGATGGAATGGCTATGCTTGAAAAGTGTCTAGGTCCTTGGTGCATCACATAATCTCCAAGTGTCCTTTTAGGTGGAGTTGTGCGTCTACTTTCTCGGTTTTCCTCTTCATTTGCCATTTCGTCAGCTTTTGGATTTAAGAGACTTGTTGATGAACCTTCTTTTTCCTCTTGCCTTTGATTTCTGGCTTTGCTTCTATTCCTCCTTAGAGTCTTTTCAATTTCCTGATCAAACTGTAATTCGTCTAAAAGAACTTGACCACGTAATCGCATAAACGAGGAAAGAATAGAACAAGGATTAACACAAAACAAGGAAGAATAATTACAATTACTTAAAAAGATTATGAATTTAGAACTTATAGAAATTAGCGCTTTTGTTACTTAACAAGATTAAAATTTTTTCTTATTTTGGCGCCGTTGCCGGGGAACAAAAGCTCTAATTTCTACGTACTAGTCTTCCTTACGTTTGGATCGCCACCGAACCTAGCGGAAGAAATTTATGGTCAAGGCTCTAATTTTGCTTACGAGCTCATAAATTACTAAGTACAAAAGATACCCGAACGCTACACCGATCAATACCAACGATTGGAGCGATCGACTCGCGGTCCGAGAAACCAACCATGGCTAACGGTCTGAGTTTCGAGTTCTTAAGCAACAAAATTTAAACAGTAAAGAAATAGCATAGTGAAATCAAAAACACTTCGTTTCATTAATATACTTGGGCCAAAATCGGCTTACAAAACAGGATCCCAAAACGGATCTTACCCAAGCACGCTTAACTGCGGAAAATCCCGAAAGGACAAGGAAAACTTAGCAACCTAATGAAAACGTCAATAGAGCTTATGGCGAGCAAGAGCCCATAGGAAGCATCCACAAGTCCAAGGCTGAAGGAGAGCATCCATAAGTCCAAGGCTGAAGGAGAGCATCCATAAGTCTAAAGCTGAGGAAGAGCATCCGTAAGCGCAGGATAGAAGGAGAGCATGCATAAGCCCAAGACGGAAGGAGAGAATCCATAAGCCCAAGGCTCATGGAGTGCATTCAAAAATCCAAAGCCAAAGGAAAGCATTCACAAGTCAAAAATCGACCCATGAAGAGACAGACCCCGGCAGGAAAAATCCCTTCACACCCCTTGGCTCAAAAACCTTCCGTTTCATCCTCTCAAGCAAGCACCCACCACCTCGGCACCGTCTCCAGCCTTCTTTTGAGCATCAACCAATGCTTGTTGAGCAGCAACCAGGTTCTTCTCTGGCAATCCCTTGGGCTTCAAAACTGCATCCTCTTCATCCAACCATTTTGGGGTAATCCCTCCAAGGGCCATGACGAATGGTACCCCGACAAAGCAAGATGGGTTAGGAAATGGGTACAATGCAAGATCATGTAACTACGTTCCCAAAACGTAAAGGAGAGAGAAAATTTTCACCGCAAGGCCAAGAACCCACGGGGAGCCCAAAAAAAAGAAAAAAAAAAAAGAAAAAAAAAGAAGAAAGAATATAAAAGAAAAAGAGCAAAAACAAAATGTGAAGATTGACTCCCCAAAGGTTTGTCTTGGCGAGAAAAACGGAAAAACAAGAATCTCCTCCAAACCCAGAAAGTAGTACTCAGCAAGGAAAACAAAAAAAGAAGAAACATAAACCAGAAGAAGTGGATAACGGTACCAAAGACTGGTCCCAAAAAAGAAAATACCGAAGGAAAATTTTAACAAGAATGTCACTGGTATGAAAGGATGCATCAAGGGGGCAAATTTAAAGGCTTTACCCCTCCAAATCCCTCCACTAAACCGCAGCCACGTGGCAGAAGCATGGAGAGTTGGCAGGAAGACCCTTGGAATTCGAAAAGGCACTCATCATTACTTTCCCCCTTTTTGAAGCGTAGCCTTGACACGTGTCAACTTGGGGAAACCCTAACGTCACCACAGGCAACTAAAAAGACGGGAGACAATACCAAAGCACCAGATCAAATCCTCATCAACTCAAGTTCGGCACAAGCTTTTCAAGCCTCCACCAACTTGGGAGGACTTGTAGGGTTAACCGATTTGAGACCTTCCTTGACCGACCTAGGTCCAGCTACTCGGGACAAACGTCCCAACAGTTCGAAGGTTTTTCGCCTGCTACTCGGACTAATCATCAAACACGGTCGCCAACCGACTGTAAAACTGGGCCGACCTCGAGTAGGTCCCCCAGTGGCCAACTAGACAGGGCTGCTCGGCACTCGATCCTAAGCTCGAATCCGAAGCCACCCCTCGTCTGGCACACAGCTTAGACATGAGACCAGATGAAACTGTCCAGGCTCCCTGGTACACAGTACTACGCTATCTATTCCCTAGAGAGCCACAAATATTTACTAGATATTTACAGAGCTTGACGTCAGCATGGTAACCATAACGGGCCTTAATACAGGCCTACTCCCGCACACCCAGGCCTACTCCTGCACACCCTATAAAAGGCATAATCATGCCTTAGGGTCAAGTAAGGTTTTCTCATCCCTATGTTGACACGTTGCACACACTACTAGTTGACAGAGGGAGAACCTGGGTATTCCAACTGAATATTCAGAAACATTCCATAGCCATCACACATTAACCCCTGATCTCACTCAGATTTCAAGACCAACAAGTCATTGGTCTTGGGGTCCCCTAGGTCAGGGACATTTCCTATTTTTCAGATCCACTACACTTCCAACCAAAATTTTGTTCCCCGGCAACGGCGCCAAAGTAAGAAGAATTTATAATCTTGTTAAGTAACAAAAGTGCTAATTTCTGTAAGTTCTGAATTCATAATCTTGTTAAGTAATTGTAATTATTCTTCCTTGTTTTGTGTTAATCCTTGTTCTATTCTTTCCTGGTTTATACGATTACGCGGTCAAGTTCCTTTAGACCAATTACAGTTTGATCAGGAAATTGAAAAGACTCTAAGGAGGAATAGAAGCAAAGACAGAAAGCAAAGGCAAGAGGAAAAAGAAGGTTCATCAACAAGTCTCTTAAATCTAAAAGCTGACGAAATGGCAAATAAAGAGGAAAACTGAGAAAGTAGACGCACAACTCCACCTAAAAGGACACTTGGAGATTGTGCGATGCACCAAGGACCTAGACACTTTTCAAGCATAGCCATTCCATCAACATTCAAGGCGGTGGATATCAAGTCAACATACCTCAATTTAATTGGTGCACATCCATTTGCCGGAATGGACCACGAAGATCCATATGCTCATTTAGCAACTTTTTATGAGTTATGTGGGACGATGGGCTTTGATGAAGGCAACCAAGAAGAAGCCTTCCTAAAACTGTTTCCATTCTCTCTAATTGGTGAAGCTAAAGAATGGTTAAAATCTCATCCTAACCAAAGCTTAACCAGTTGGAGCAAAGTGGAAGAAAAATTCCCAATCTGATTCTTTCCGCCAACTAGATATATAAGTGCAAAATATGATATTTCTACATTTAGGCAAAGATTAGATGAATCATTTTGTGAAGCTTGGGAATGCTTCAAATCTTTGCTTACGAAATGTTCTAATCATGGATTTGAAGATGTAGACAAACTAAACATCTTTTGCAATGGTCTTAGGCAAGATATAAAGATGATCCTTGATGCTGCCGCAAGAGGCACAATGATGAATGTAGATGCTTAAAAAGCTACATCAATCATTAACGCCTTAGCTGCTACACACTAGCAAGCTCAGCATAATAGAAGGACAATGCAAAAAAAGGGAATGCTTGATCTTAACACCTCCGATGCCATCTTGCACAAAATAAAATCTTGACTCAACAAATTAAAGCCCTTACGAATCAGATGGCCAAGTTTCCTTAGCAGTTGCATATGGTCAGTTCTAATACTAGACCACCACAAAATTTGAAATGTGATTTTTGTGGAGGTAATCATCTTAATGGGCATTGCTCACACCCTTCAAATGTTCACGAAGAAGAAATCAATTACATGAGCAATCAAGGACGACAAGGTAACTTCAACACCAATTAATATGGCAATAATTTTCAACAAGGTTGGAGAAATAACCAAAATAAAAATTTTGGTTGGAAGTGTAGTGGATTTGAAAAATAGGAAATGTCCAAGACCTAGGGGACCTCAAGACCAATGACTTGTTGGTCTTGAAATCTGAGTGAGATTAGGTGTTTATGTGTGACGGTTATGGAATGTTTCTGAATATTCAGTTGCAACGTGTCTACATAGGGATGAGAAAACCTTACCCGACCCTATGGCATGATTATGCCTTTTATAGGGTGTGCGGGAGTAGGCCTGTATTGAGGCCCGTTATGATTACCATGTTGACGTCAGGCTCCGTAAATATATGGTAAATATTTGTGGTTCTCTAGGGAATAGATGGCGCAGTACTGTGTACCAGGGAGCTTGGACAGTTCAGCTGGTCTCATTTCTAAGCTGTGTGCAAGACGGGGGGATGGCTTCGGATCCTCTTCTAGGGGTTTTTGATAGACGTCACTGTGGAACTGATAACGTTCGCACCTTTTGACATGGTCTATCGCATCCTTTTGCATGGTCGGCCAGTAGTATCCTACCCGAATCACTTTTCTGGCCAACAATTTTCCCCCGACGTGGTGACTCCTACTCCCCCGTGGACCTCCACTAAGACTTCTTCGGCTTGCGCTGGGTCATGACATCTGAGCATTGGACTGTCGAATCCTCTTCGATATAACACTCCATCAAGTATGGTGTATTAAACTGCTTGCTTTACGATTTTTTTTTATTCTAGGGGATCTTGGTGAACGATCCCTTGCTGGAGGTAGGCAGTGATGGGTGTCATCCAATTTTTCGTCAAGGAAACAGCTAGGACAACGCTTGGTCCTTGATCGGTTTCCTGTATCAGTGAGTTATTGTGACCTGATCCTTTGGTGCTGGCGAGCTTGGAGAGTATGTCAGCTCGGCTGTTGGACTCTCGAGGAATGTGAGTGATTTCCAAGTGTGAAAACTCGATAGCTAGGAATCTAACCCTATCTAGATACTTATGAAGGATAGGTTCCTTCGCTTGGTACTCGCCCTTGACTTGAGAGACTACCAGTTGTGAATCTTAAAAGATCCGTATTGTGGTAGCCCTCATTTCCTTGGCGAGCCTCATCCCCACGAGAACAGCCTCATACTCGGCTTGGTTATTGGACGTGGAGCATTCGAACTTGAGTGAATACTCTAAGCTAATTCCTTCCTTTTTTTCCAAGATAACTCCAGCCCCTGCACCCTTCAAATTATTAGATCTGTCGACATAGAGGGTCCAACTCTGGGAGTTCGATCCTGTAGAAGGTTCGGTAAACTTGGCCACGAAGTTTGCTAAGACCTGTGATTTTATTTCCCTCCGAGGTTCATACACTAGGTCGAACTCGGAAAGCTCAATCGATCAGGAAACCATTCTCCCAGCGAGGTCGGGCTTTTGCAGTACTTGCCTTATTGGCTTATTGGTTCTGACAACGATCTTGTGGCTCTGGAAGTATTGTCCTAGCCTCCTCACTGTGATTATGAGGCAGAAAGCCACCTTCTCTAACTTGGAGTATCTGGTTTCAGGTCCTTGGAGTGCTTTACTGACAAAGTAAATGGGCGACTCCGTTTTTCCTGATTCTGTCACCAACACCGAGCTAACGGCGTGTTCATTGACTGAGAGGTATAAGTAAAGGATTTCTCCTTCTTCTAGGCTCGTCAGTACGGGAGGTGTGGACAAGTACTCCTTAAGTTCAAGAAAGGCGGTTTCACACCGCTCATCCCATAGAAACTCCTTGTTCTTTCTAAGGAGCTGATACCAGGGGAGAGCTTTCCTGACGAATTGAGATAGGAATCATGACAGTGCAGCTACCCTTCCGGTGAGCTGTTTCACTTGCTTCACATCGGCGGGGCTTTTCATGTCCAGGATTGCTCGACACTTTTCAGGGTTTGCTTCAATCCCCCTTTCAGTGAGCATGAATCCGACGAATGAGTCCGGCGGTACCCCGAAAGTGCATTTCTCGGGGTTCAGTAGCATATTGTGTTCTTTAACCTGATCTAAGATGGTTGCCAAGTTCTGTGGATGGTTTATTTTTTTTTTGATTTTGCAATCATGTCATCCACGTAGACTGCCATCTTGTCACTGATGAGCCTGTAACACCCCAAATTTTTAATCCTTGATTAATTAAGTTTAATTATAAATTTATTTATAATTAATTACTTTTATTTTAATCCTTGATTAAAATTGATTATTATGCATGTATTTGATAAGAGAAAAATTTGTAGAAATGATTAGACATTTATTTTTGGGGAAAAATAAGGTTTTTGCATGATAGTCCTTATTTTAGGACCTAAAAGTAATATTAGAAAAGTTTTGGAGGGAAAGGAAATTAAAATAATTATTTTTCAAAAATTGACCAAAAGACTCGAGTATTTCAGCCAAGACTCGAGTATTTTAGTCAGAGTTGCACAAGATAGTGCGCTTGGTGAGTCATCACTCAACGAATCCCTCGAGTTGACACGAAGCCCACTCAGTAACACGAATTCGTTGTCGTGTCACTATGCATGGTCAACGAATTCATGTATTTAAGCTATTTGTTGCTTAGAAATCGAGCATTTTGTCAAATTCTAGAAGGATTGCATGCATTAGGATTTCCGATTTCGTTTCTATCGTTCTTGTTGGATTCTGAGAATTGAAACACACATTATACACCAATACAAAGCTCACATCACGAGCTTTGTATAGACACCAAATTCGTGAGCTAAGAGTGTTTGTGTGAGGAAAATCGAAGATTGGAAGTTGGGGGTTGAACCTGCAGAAAACCAGAAAATAAAGTTTTGGAACTCATTTTCTTAATCGATTGTGGTAAGCTCTTGTAACCATTTGATTCCGAACTTGTTCTGTTTTCTAGTACTTGTTGCAAAGTTCAAATCCTAATCTTGTTCCCCAATTTTCGTGCATGCTTACTCACTCAAACAATCTGGTTTTTGGACTCTGCTCACACTGTTCTGCACTTTGATGGTTGAAGTGGTTCTTGGTGCTGTGGTGTTTTCTTTTGAAAATTTTATGTTGATTCAAGTCTAAGAGGTAAGGGGAAAGCTATTCATACACTAGATAGAGTTTAAAATATATGAATTTGATTAGAGAGTCACCATGAGACTCTTGGGCATAGTTTGAATTAGGTATATGGCTTGGAGGCCTTTCTGAGCTTAAACTTTGGTTTAAGCAAGTTTACAATGTTGCATGTGTGCTGTATAAATGTTATTTTCATGCCAAAAGTGAGTAGAATTGAATTTGGTATGTTAAATTGCTTAAAATGCGATTTTTATGCATAATCGAAGTTCAGTTTTGATTCCTTGAAATTTGTTGTAATTTCTGTGTTGGAACATGTTTAATATGCTTAAATACAATTCTGTTGATCATTGGTTTTGATTGTATTTTGTTAGATTTGAAAATGGTATGTTAAAATGCAATTTTCAGTGTTTACTGTCAGTCAAGACTCGAGTATTTTGCTCGAGACTCGAGTGTTTTTTGATGCACCAGTGCGTCTGATAGCACCAACACTCGAGTATCTGAGTCAAGACTCGAGTATTGACTGATGCAACAAATGAACTTTTCTGATGAACTACTCGAGTCTTGCATGAACCACTCAAGTATTCTGGGTTGATGAATGACTCGAGTATTTCATAAACAACTCGAGTATTTTTGAAAACCTGAAACACTGATTTTTCATAAAACTTATGATCCACTCGAGTATTTTTTGAACCACTCGAGTATTCTGGGAAGAGTGATGAACTACTCGAGTCTTTTGGAAAAGACTCGAGTCTTTTTGACCAGAACACTGAAAAAGGCCATTTTTAGTTTAACCAAGTTTATTTAAGCCTAAAAACTTGATTGATGTTGATACATAATAATGTGGAACATTATTAAAGTGATAAAGACAAATTAATCAATTGCATTAAATTGCATTCATCCTGGAGTTTGGATGTTAGATCGTTTTGTCATGTTGTTGATAACATGAGAAGGGCCTCTAGGAGTGCCAATTGACGGCTTGCTTGATGACACATTATGGTTGATGATGTGGCCAGCGAAGAGTAATACACTGATGATATGATTATTCCGTATTGGACGAAGGGACGCGGCTCGAGGAGCGCATTATGTATCATTTCCAAGCTTGTCGTGTACATTCAGGAAGGAATGTACGAATGTTGTACAACGAGGAGTACAACATACTGTTGAGTACAAATATGAAGTAAAGGATGGATGTCAGAGAGTGGCATAAATTGATGGAGTTAAGATTTGAGAATTAGACTCATACATCATGCCACCCATCCTTAATTAATTTGAAGTTAATTAATTGAAGATAAGTGTGAGCATCCTTCTTGCATCAAGTATCTGCTAAGTGTTAACTGTGGCTGTTAACTGATTTGATGCTATCTGTTCATGTTTATATTACTTCATCTTTTATGCTCTATCCGTTATGTGTATAGTATTGCTTATCCCTGTGTCATTGTAGGTGATGTCGCGATACATCGCTTGCATCGAGATCCGCCCACTTCCTAGTGGAGTATGGATCTATGAGGATCATCGGGCAGTGTATGAGGGTGAGATCGAGCTGACCTTCTTTCACCCTAATCCACTGGTTCGGTTCCGTCCTCGTAGATTCAGGATCCCCATAATATATACTATGCATGTACCTCCTTTTTACACTTACCATGGACCACCTCCCACTCGACCAGCTCACTCTTACCATAGTTTCCAATTCAGACCTACCCGCTCACACCCCTTTTCTACTAGAGTCATTTGATAGGAGACTCCCTCACCTGATCCGACGAGTCCTGATAGGGTCACTGTAACATCCCTCATTTTTATAAAGAGGAAATGTAAATAAAATATTTATTTTAATAAAGAAATTTCATAAATAAGAGTATTTTATGGAAGTAGTTTATTGGACATGAATTATCATTTAAGAAAATGAGATTTTAGTAGAATATCATGTAAAGATTGGATTGTATCTCTTTCATTAACCGTTCGATCATCCTCAAATTTTTAGACAGGATTGCTAATGATTTTATCTTGACATCCAACGGTGGAAATTGTGTTTCGAGAAGTAAATCTTTTTATATTAATTTTTCAGCAAAACAGTGAATTTCTGAATTTTAGCAGTGGCTAACCGGTTAGTAAAACCAGTAACCGGTTAGTGCGACTGCATCTGCATAAAATTAAGGCGGTTTGAGCTGGAAATCACGAAGGTTCTTCTTCCTTATGTCTTCCCGGGACGCGTGGAACCTTATTGGGAGGTCTGGGACAGGTGTGAAGCTCTGGAATGGGATGGGTGTCCTTAGTTGATGACTAACCCCACTCTTCCAACCCTAATTCTTGCCCTATAAATAGAGCTTGGTTGCTGCTCTGAGGGTCTGTGTTCCTTGCGATTTCTATACCAAAATTCTGCCAAAACCTCTTCTCAAATTCGTGCATACAACTTGCCTTGAGTTGTTGCACCTTAAGCTTGTGAACCTTAGTGTTTTTGCCTTCTGGTTTTCTGGTTTTCGAATTGCTTGTCTAAGTGTTGTCCTAATTGTCCAAGGTATGGGAGAAGTCATTCATATTTCTAGGATTATACATTGTTGAATTTGATATGTGTGTGCTATGTGAATTGGACCAAGACATGGTTGCTTGGTTTGGAGACCAAGACAACCACTTGGTCATTGTATTATTAACCTGGGATTAAGGTATAATTGAAGAAGTAATATGCTGTAATGGTTGATAAGAATCATGATGATTATGTTATGAACTTTGTGTGATGCACTTTTATGGAGTTCTTGATGAATTAGCCATAAACTTATGAAAAAGGAACTTGATTTAGACTTGATAAGGTTTGCAATAAAGTCACTAGGTATGTGTTACATTGCTGCATGATGTTGACCTGAAGTGGTATATGAAGAATGAAATGATTTGGAACTGAATTGTGCAGTTTTTACTTTCAGGTCTGCATAATCTAACCGGTTACAGGTTGTTCTAACCGGTTAGAACCTGAGAAGGAAGAGTAATTGATCAAGTTTAAATTGATAATCATTTATGGTTTGGAATTACTCTATGTTGGCTTGAACATGCTGCACATGATTCAGGATGATACTTTGTTATATCACTGAATTGATTAGTAAATTAATCTTAAATCATGAATTGTTCATTGTCTTGATGATTCACATTCTAATTAAATTAGATTACTCTTTGTATTGCTTTGAAAGCGGTGCTTAATAACCCTATGTGTTCTTTTTGATATTGGCTTATGTTGATAATTGGATTTTTAAAAGATTATCTAGTATAAGTTTGAATTGCAAGAGTATGTTAAAAGAACTATGCCACAAGAAGGAATCAAGGGATTAAGAACTAAGGGCAATGATTTGGGACTAGAACTTAATATGATTTTATTTAGGCATATACCTTAAGTTGTCATAAGGTAAAGAAATGCATTTGGAATTGATTTGAAGTATGAAGGAAGCCTGTTCTGCTCTCAGACTGCATAGACTAACCGGTTAGTGGATGTTGGTAACCGGTTAGTGCCTGACAGCATACACTGGTTATTCAAGTTTAGAATAGCAATCACTAAGGGTGGATATGAAATAGGTCTGGGCTAATAATTTAACTAGTAATTGGGAGTAAATAAGTTAATGAATGATGGATTATGTTATGGTTTGATAATGAGATTTTATTTTGAGGTTTATGTTGATGGACTTAGAACTTGCAAAGTAAGCCTTGATATGCTTAAGCCTTGTCATAACACTAGAAGCATGTCTTAATTGCTGCATTTGATATCCTGGAATTAGTTATTGACACAATAGGAAATGCCTAGATGTTTAATTAGACTTTGTCTTTATTTTGGTTCCAAGGTTTTGAAGTTGTCTTGAACTTAAGATATTAGAATTAAAGTTCATCGTTAATTTAATTAAATCATACTTAGTAATGTCCTAAATGCTGCATAAGGATTAGAAAGATAATAGCTTGAGATTAAAAGTGATTTAAGTTTAAGAACAAATGGTTTGCTCTCAAGCACTGTTGTCTCTAACCGATTAGTAGGTTCTGTAACCGGTTAGGACCTGAGATAAGAGAATAATTAATTTAGTTTTATTTATAATCCTTAAAGGTTTTACTTAACTATTATTTTAGTTTCTAAATGAGTTAAGCATGATGTTAACAAATTAGAAAGGGGTAAATCATTATTCATCTAATTAATTAAGAATTATCTTTTAATTGGAACTTTGGTTTTGCTCTAATTGAATTGATAATGTCTCTGTTTGCTTAACGTTGATGTTGAGGAATAAATTATGATTGGTCATAATGAGCTGACAAGGTAATTGATTATTAGTCTATTAATAGTATAATTCTGTCAGCTAAAAAGGGCTAAGTTCTAGATAAGGGACATTAGGTAGGAGTTAATACCCCATGATAATAAGTAGAGCAAGCCTAATGTCTCAATCTAAGGATTTTGTAATTGACAATAAATGATTGATCTTACTTGGTAATTAATGTTTTGGAACATAAGAGGTTAATGACTTAAAGGAGTGTTATTGATAATGCGAGCATGTTGATGCCTTCTGATTATGAGGATCCAATCCAAATGCGCTAGGGCTGTTGCTTCGATTTGGATAAGTTAAAGTTGGATAATTGGAATCGCTCCGATTCACATATGTTGAGGTTAGCTCCTGCATGAAGTCATTATACTTAGTGCGATCCGTATAGTACGATGTGGCCGCTATACGAAGACACGTGGAACGGTGTGGCCGCCATATGTGTGTGATTCCATATAGTACGGTGTGGCCGCTATATGAAGGCATGGAACGGCGTGGCCGCCATGTGTATAATGTGATGAGTAATATATGTGTTGTGCATCTCATGCATGGTGTACAGGGAATCGTAAAACGAGTGAGGTGCATGCGGGATTGGAAACCATGTAGTACGGTGTGGCCGCTACATGAGACGGTTGGAACGGTGTGGCCGCCACCGTACAAATGACAAGGACCTAGAACTATTGGTGGCCAATGGTTCAGGGATCATCCCCTTGTATCATTTTAGGATCGTGGTCGATGGGGTTCTAGTATAGAACGGTGTGGCCGCTATATAGGTTGTGGAAACATCGAGCGCACGATTGCTTATCCCAGAGTGTTGTTTTCTGGAAGAGTTGATTATGGAGAAATGATTTGAGAGACGTGCATGCATAGCATGAAAGTTTAAATGGTTATAGTTAATGTTGTTTAAAAAGACACTTGAGCATGCATTTATTATGTTGAAATGATATCTGTGATGATTGTGTTTGACCAATCATATAATCTGCTTAGGCGATATGACAAGTGACTTACTCCCATCTACCATGTTTGTGGTGGTAGGTTCTTTCAAAGGACAGGATTGAAGCCTTTTCTGTTAGAGTGAAAGTTGTCTAGAAGGAACAGCCAGGATGATGTCTCTTCATCTGAATCCTTTTGCAAAAGGATTGAGTTGTGAAGACCAATGCTCAGGGTGTAAAAAGGGTTTTTGGGGTTTTGTATTATACATGCTTTACACTCAGAATATTTTGTAAAAGAAATATTACTCTAATAAAAAGTACTTTTGGTTTTCACACTCTTTATGGAAATTTTTTTTTTTAACTCGTATTTTTATTGACTAGTTTTTGGGGCGTTACAGTCACACCTACACCTGACCCTGTACCCAGTGGTAGGGTACCTAATCCATCGGGTGAGATTGAGGAGGATCCTATCGACGACGAGAGCGGAGGCGAGCCTGTTGAGCATTCTACCGAGTTAGTGGAGGGATGATGATCCATAGGTATGTGAATAGGATAGGTGATGTGGATCAGGGATATGGTGTATCTGCTGCTGTGGAGGAGTTCTGCTGATGGATGATGATGACTGCTACTACTACTGCTACTGGGAGACTACTACTTTTACTACTTATGTTTTGAGATCAGCTCTGGAGTCTTTTATTTTGTTTATGTAGATATGTATATATTACCTTTTGAGAACTCTAGAGTATTGATCTATCTTTTGAGTAGGTTTATATTATGTTATGGACTTGTACTTCTGGACTTGGAGACTTTGATGATCTGGACTATGTACTTACTGGCTTTTATGTGTATATAAACCTATGTTTATACTACAACTCTGTTTCATAGTCCTATTATTTCCACTTACTCTGATAATAATAATTTAAAGGAATTCAGCTACGATGTTTTCAAATGGTATCAATTAAGTTAGAAGAAAAATAGATGGCATCACTTATGTTTTCAACATATGAACTATAATTTATTCTATTAACCAAAGAGGATGCTATCTAAGTTTTGAAATGACACGAGATTAAATGATTTCTTAATTAAAGAAATCGCAGAATTCAATATTTAAAGTAATACGTATTATTCTCCAAGATCCAATATTTTGGTTTGTGCACCCGTTTCTTTTAGAAAATAAAAAGAAAAATTTAACCCTATATTTTCTAGCTTTAAGCAAGTCCATATCCTTTCGAGTAAAAAGCTTAAATACTTTAATTACTCGTGGTTTTATTTGAGAGTGTCACAGAGCCTGTTGAACACTTTATTCATCATCCTTTGCTAGGTTGTGCTTGCATTTTTTACGCTAAAGGGCATGACGTTGTAACAGTAAGTAGCTTCTTCCGTGATAAAAGCTATTTTTTTCTTGGTCCGGGGGGTACTGTAACACCGTAATAATGTTTACCCAATAATACAAAATAACAACTTAAAAATTTCTTTTTAAAACTATTTGATTTATAAAAATCTCTGTCAATCCGGACAGAGTTTCCTTTGTTTATTGGATAATCCAAAAATTACGTTTTCCTGAAACCTGTGCTTATCAAATATATTCATTTCTTCCAGAGCCAGCAGGGCTAAAATGTCACAGCTTATAAGATACATCCACATCATAATCTAATTACATCAGAGATAGCAACAAATATGAACAAGTTTTGGAACTGTTAAAGTTTTCCCAAAATAATATACTTCCTACCCATAGGAAGTGGTCCTGGATGACCCAAAAAGAGTAATGCTTTACAATGCATTTAGAAAAAAAAAACGACATCAGCATAAACTAAACCCAAAACAACCAGAACAATCATAGTCCTGACAACCACTAACTACTCTCCCTGTGAGGGAGAGTGCACCTGCTCGGCCGGGGGTTGTACAAGCTCAATCTCTGTACCTGTAAAAATAGTAAGGGAGTGAGCATTGCACATAAAATAGGAAAGCAGTTTCTCATTAGACATAAACACCCACTAAGCCAAGCACAACTATCAATTAGATCATATAACGCACATTATTCGCACAAACACATCATGTAATAACGCTTTAGCAACTTCAATTCTGATTTCCTTAATTAGTCTCATTACTTATGATTTGGCTTCTGTTTTCATTTTCTTTCATCTTTCCATCTTTTCATCTTTCACATCATTTTCATCTTTTATCACCATTAGGAATTTGCGAACCTGTTAGGTCATTTCTCACCCATTAGGAACAATTTTCACCCAATCCAGTTCACTTCCACCTATTAGGCCACGGTTTCACCCGTTAGGACTAAAATATATTTAACTCTTTTACTTCTCTTTGTACTCTTTCTCTTTTATATTTCTTTATTATTTGTGCAGCATGATTGATCCATTGGGTACACCCGCCTAACGTCATTTGAGGGGGCCTAATAGGTCATTTTCACCTGGATGGATCATTTGGACCTAATGGGTCATTTGTCACCTAACAAGGCACCTAATGGATCGGTGTTTCCCAAGGATCAATCATTGCTGCAACTTAATCATTTTTATAACTCAAATTAGTTACATTCAAGTTATTTATCAATTACATAATCATTGTCTATATCAAATTACATTACAAACATAAAAGCAAAGTTTCCAAGCATACTCATAGTTTCAAGTTGCATCAAGTACTAACATCATCAAGTATATACATACATAGCCATATTTAACATCAAGCACATTTAGCATCACATACATATAAAATTTCTATGCATTCCTTAGGGTTCCTTTTATCTCTTTACCTACATCAAAATATTCTAGTTCTTCACTAGCCTAGGGTTTTAACAACACCTAAATAAACACATAAATCCTAGCAAGCTCTTATGAACCAATTAGAACCTCTTCCCTAGAACAAGCCAATACCCACCCCCTTACCTCAACCAATAAGAAATAAGGGTGAACCTTCAAAGCCCTAGCTCCTAGAACCACAACCAATAAGCTCCAATGGAATGAGAGGGAGGAGAGTGATCTTGACTTTCCTTTAAGCCATAAAAACGAAAAAGATCATGAGAGTGTGGCACTTCATGAAGTGGGATTCGAAATCTCCATGAGAGATGAAAAGGAGAGAGAAATTTGTATGAAGCACAAGAAGAAAGGAGGAGAAATGTGATTCACCTATTAAGCTTGATGATGATTATTGATAGTTGATGAGCTTGGAGAGGAAGAAGAACACAACTTGACCTTGGTGGAAGGGGGGAGAAAATCGTATGAGGAGGGAGGAAGATGAGTTGATGATGGAGAAGGAAAGAATGAGAGTGAGGGAGTGATTTGTTTTGTTTTTTTTCAAGGGAAATAAAATGTGTGGCCAGGAATAGAGGCTTCCATGAGAAGTGTAACACCCCGATTTGGCCACTTGAAAAATATAGTTCTTTAATTCAAAAATGTAGTGAAAATGTGGGCCATTTTTTTTTTTAAAACATGTAACATGGTTGAGTAGCATGAGTATGAGAACCACTAAGTTTTCAAAACCCTTTCGTAATTAAAGAGTGTTCCAATATCTCACACTGAAGTTCAAGTTCCAAACCGAAGTGTCACAAGGCACTACACTTTGCAACTTGACTCTTCTCAACTCAATTATCATAGCCCATTAAAATAAATTTCTTCCACAAAAATTTGGGGTTACATCATGGCATTGCAATGAAACTAAGTAAATATAGGGAATACAAAATACTTCAGGGAAAATGAAAGACTACCACCAGGCCCATTGAACTGAATACGATGGTCCACGGAAAATTCCTCGCTAGGGTCGGTCTCGATCACGTCTGCCTCCGAGTATCTATGTCGTCGTTCAATTCCTCTAGCTCCTCAGCCTCGAGGTCAATGTGTGCAGACCCAAGCATCGGGTATCCACCATGATATTCAGCCGGCCCACCGGTCTCGGAGTATTCACGCCACTCCCAATCTTGACAAGCCACTTTCTATCTTCCTTGGTCTCGAATGTCGAATGCGAACTTGACAGGATCCACAGACTAAGGGAATAGACATCATAACAACAAGCACACAGAACAGAAGACTAGAGAGAGTAAGTATTCCCAAGCATGTTATGCCAACGATGTGGGATTACAATAGGTAAGATATTAAGAAATAACAAAAACATGCAAGCAAACAACACATACAAGCAATCATATTTCTTTTCTCCATTACTTTTCTTTTCTCAAGACTTTACATATCCACAGAACTTCCGTCAATCGCTTCCGCTGCGAAACTCTGATTCCATCATTCATCTCATACTCTTTTCCAAGCTGTCTCTTAAGAATTATTTCTTAACAATATCAGTTATCTTTTCTTAATTAAGTTTTATGAATTCGTATCCGTCAATGATGCGGGGATTTAAATCATCATTGAGGAGGGTCGCTTTCAAAGTTAGCACACACGTCTACATCTCCTCGATCATCCACCCAACCTAGTCGGAAGCAAACAGGAGTACAGGACCTTTACCACGCGGGCACGACAGCTGTCACAACACATAAATGGTCCCAGACCAGGAGGATCTCGTCCTCAAATCAATTCAATAATATCAATAATCAAGGCTCACTGTCTCGCAGTGGCAAACACAATGCCCCGTTCCAGTCCCTCTCACTGTTCTCGATTTGCAATCTAGGGGGCGACAGTATATTTCTAGGGAGCTCGCAGAACTTGCCACGACATTAGACCCAGTCCCCACCACGTTAGTGCGCCACTTGTGGAGTTCGTTCTGCCTAGAAACATACTCGAGACTTCTTGACGTTTCACCGTCATCGTCATCCCCTAATGCAATCTCCTCCTAAATATCCGCATATACTTATGGTTCCTTCCTTTCCACTACTTCGCACTCTCATACCTCACCGCGTATGTTAATGTCTTTTAAAAGTCTTTTATCTTTTTAAGATCAATCCTAATGGTCGGCCCATCCTTCGTGCATCCCTTCAATGAGTCCCGACCGCTATCTTTGCACAATCTTTCTCATCAGAGCACAGAGCTGGGTTCACCTCATCACATTTACATCTCTTTACACAACTTGTCTCCACAATCTCATATCATCCTCAATTCTCAAAACTTTTCTTAAAATCTCACATCACACACTTTTGCAAATTTTCTCCAAAATCTTGTCATACCACTTTCTCAAAAATCTTACTCCATTTACTTTCTAAAAATTTCTTTTCACAAAACCATTAAAATATTTGTTCACAAACCTTTTCAAAAATCCCTTTTTCATAAATCTTTTCACCCTCTTTTTCCAAAAACCTCCGTTCACAAATCTTTTCAAAAACATTTCTTTTCACAATCCTTTTCCAAAAATCTCCTTTCAAAAACATTTTCAAATTCACATTTCATACTCTGCTTCAAAAAATCCCGTTTCAAAAACCCTTTTCAATATTCTCATTTTCACAAAAACCTTTTTAAAATAAAGCTTCATTCCAAAAACTTTTCGAAAACTTATTGTTTCAATAAGCACCAGCGGAGGAGCAAGCTCAACTCTACGCCAGTCTCATTTCCACAATATCACAAAGGAGTCCAGCTCCACTCACATCACATCTCATTTCACCACACAACATCACTTTCCCTAGCTCTGGCTCATCCAGTTCATGATCATCAAATCCTTAGTCATCCGCGATTACAATTCCCACAACATCTCAACATCTTTCCCAGACTTTATCTTACATTTCTTTTATTCTTTTTATTCATTATTATTCACATTATTTCCAATCTCATCATGCATAATAAATTCATCAGATAAAAGAATAAACAATCATACTATCATTCAGACATCATCATATAAATTCATTACCTAATTTCATGTGGTCTTTGTCTCCTTCACACGAGTGGCCACACAATCAAACAATTGCCACCGTGCTACTGACTCAGAACCACTAAGTTTCGACTTTTGAGATGGTCGAAACGCTTAATATGTTACCTAAATACCACGGTGTTTGGGGGAAACTTCTCTCTCACCTCAACCGATGACGATCTTCAGTGCGCTCCTTAGTTTCCGTTGTGGCGTTCGTAACTGCTTCCCGATCGTTACTGGCACTCAAATATTTCTTTCTTATTAAAAATCATTCTTATAAAATTATTTAGAAAACAAAACATCATCACCCAAAAATCACTTTGACTTCGATTCATGATTAAGTAAAAACATTTTCATACTTAAGAATTTAAAATCATAATTATTTCAAAATTTTGCTTAACAAAACATGGGTAGTTCCTTGGCTTTCAAAAAGGCTACATTTATCTTAAGGTTTTCTTATAAAAATCATTTGTTAAATTAAAAACCATGATTTTCAGAAAACAATACTTTTTAAATAAATCAAATCATTTTACTTACTTTATTTTTGTTAAAACCGAATTAAGTCAAAGAAAATAACACAAAGAGTCAAATTAAAAACCTTTTGCAAATATTAACATTCAAATCATTTTCAAACACATGTATTGAACATGTTAAATCATTCATGATTCATGCATCACTTTAACACTCATCATGCAAGAATCAAACACAAACTCCTATTTTGCAATGCATGGCCGAATCCTATCACACATAAAACAAGGTTTATACTCAAATTTAATGATTGCTAACACTTGCACATATGGAACATAATCTTTTAAACACATTATCCTACTTTAAACATCATAACCGAAAATAATTATTAGAAGAAAAGGAATATCTTCAATTAAATTCATGTTAACATCTTTCAAATCAATTAGCTTTATCCCTAAATTAACATGCAAATGAAAATCAATTTATTTCTTTTATTTCTCAACCAAACCGAATTGGTCATAGAAAATGATTCAACTCATAATAATATAATTACATACCAAACCACTCAAAGTTAACTCAAACAATAACACACAAGAAAATAAAAATGGTTTGAATGAAATTTGTTCTAAAACCGAATGGAACACAAAAATCACTTTCAAGTCTTAAATCAAAAATTTAGACTTTCATATGCTTGAAATCCCTAGATCTATCAATGAAATACACATGCAAAGCAAAATAAACAAACCTTGATATTTATAAAGGCAAAACCGTGAGCTCCATACAAAATTTCATCAAATTTTAATTTTATTTCTTTAAATAAATTTGTCATAATAACATCAAGTGTCATATCAAGATCTTTTACATCCAAAAATTTCATGCATGTACTTTAAAGCTTTAAATCACTTAAATTCCAACATGCATGCAACTAGAATAAGGATCAAATATGGTTTTCTACTTTTCCTAGGTTTGGCCGAATGACAAAGTACACAAAAGCAAGATCTTGGGTTCTATTTTCACATGCAAGATGTAACACCCCGCACTTTTCCCGTACGTGCGAGAACGAATTTTACTAAAATAAACCTTGAAGTTTTGAATTATAAAAGATTTTTGGACAAGAATTTTATTTGAATAAGAAATAAAGTTTGATTTTCATGGATTTTTATAAACAAAATGTTTTATAAAAAAAAAGAATGAATGATTTTTGGTTGATTTGATTTTTAAAGAATGAATTGTGATTTTTTTTTAGAAAGTGATTTTGTTTGAAATTAAGTTTTTGGGTCTGTTAACTTGAAAAATTTGTAACTTTTTAACCGTAACTCGGATTTTTACAAACTTTATATCAAAACGATTGTAACGAAACGTAGATTTTTAAAATGTGATTTTCAGATTTTTCTGGGTTGATTTACGAAAATTTATTTTCAGAATTAGAAAATACGAATTTTGTAACTTGTGTCTTAAAGAAAATAAATCTAATGACTTGGTTTGAAATTTTTATGTATGTTTTATTTCATGTGTGTGCTGTGTGTTTGCTGCATGATGCAAGGTCATTGTTGTGTGAATATAAATGATGAATTGATTGCCTTATTGTATGAATAAACAATTAGAATATTTAAGTAACTAAGATTAAGAAATAAAAATGTAAAATGCATGTATGAATATACGTGTGAGTGTGATACGGTCTGTCTGTGAGTATGTATGTGTATTTACGTGTGTATGTGTATGTATAAGGTTGGAATATAAATTTTCTAGAAGCTTAAAGGTTAAGAAAATAGAAAACCAAACCAAACTAGGAGCCATGAACCAAACCAAACCAAGATGGAAACCCTAACTATGTACTAACTAATAGTTAAACCTAGATGACCCTAAAGTCTTAGCCTAACCTACCTTGTCCCCTTTGGTTTTGATAAAATGCACCCATGCAATTAATTGGAAGCCCAAAATTACCCCTCCCATCATGAAATAGCCGAACCAAAATGAAGGGCACAAGAGGGAAAGTGAATTTGCTTATAAAATAGTGTGGCCTTAGTTCCTTTTCTACTCCACCCATTTCATTCTTCCACCTCCAAACACCAACACTTCTAAGAGACTCTTTAAACTCTTAGAAAGAAAAAGAAAAAGAAATAGAAAGAAAGAGAGAGGGAGAGGCCGTGGAACTTGATGAAGGAAAAAGGAGGAATTCAAGCCCAAAAACTTAGGATTTTCCTTGAAGATCAAGAGCTTTAGGAGCTAGGGAACCACCCTTTCATGGTAGGAATTGAAGATCAAGATGAAGAGTTGTAATAATTTAGTTTTCTTTTCTAGTTTGTAGATCCTTACTTCTTTCTTGGAATAATAAGCATCACTCCCAGAGTGTGCATCACGTTCCCAGAACGCATAAAAACCAGGTCCCGGACACTGGCCACATTCCCGGAATGTGTCATCAAGTAGGTTGCATATCAATGTGTTCCCAGAACACTAACATACGTTCCCAGAACGCATAAAAACCAGGTCCCAGACACTGGCCACATATCTATAATGTGTCATCAAGTAGGTTATAATTTGGTACTCCCGGAGTACCCTCCTCATATTCCCAGAATATGACAAACGTTCTTACCAACCAAACTTCCATTCTATATGGATGCATAAATAACAGGGTTGGTTTTTATCTTTACATTAATTACTGTGATTTAGAAATATTCCAATTTCTCTTTTGAATGATTTATTTGAGGTATAATCTTTGGCACAAAATTCTCCTTTGAATTATCTCAAAAACATGCCCATAGGCTTAGATTGGGAGAACATAACCAATGGCATTCAAAAACTTAACTTTTTATTTTTCAGATTCAGGTACTAACCGGTTACAGTTCCAGGCTAACCGGTTAGAATTACAGACCTGAACGGTTTACCATTATAATTCAGAAAACCTTTTTTCTTGAATTCTCTACCCAATCCATAAACCAGTTTAACAATGTTTATACCTCAAAACCACTGTTTATATCATTCAAAAGTCTAAATCACATTTCATTATCCAATGAGCATAATTTACTCTTGAAACTATCTCATTACCTTAAGATATTAACTTTTTAACTGCAATCTGAACTATAACAGTGAAATCAACTTATTTTCAGATTGTTTTCCATGAAATTAAGGCCTAGATTTGAGTAGGATTTATAAGACCACAATACTGATTTTGTAAACTTATTTCCTTTTGCATTTTTACAGTGTGTAAACGGTTACGAATATCGAGTAACCGGTTAGATTATGCAGTCAGACACTAAAACATAAGTTTTAACAAACCATTTTCTTCACTACTCAAATCTAACCAAATTTCAACCTTTAAGAGAGTCCATATACCTTAAATAAATATGTTTAAACACAAACATATCTATCTTGCATGCATTCAATTTAGATACTCAAATTGCACAAAATTGCACATATTTCACAAGTTAATGCATCAATTCACATAATATCCAATTAAGTCATGAACTCAACATCAATATAGCTTGCATGCATCCAGATAACATTGCTCAAAACAACAATTGAGCTCAAATTGGCCTCCAAGCCATTTAACCATTTTAACTTATGCCCTTTGAGTCTCTTGGTGACTCACCCTATATTTTACTACAATTTATTCTCGTTCTAGAAAATATTAAGCTTCCCCCTTACCTCTAAGTTGTGCTTGATCCAAAACATTGTAGAGAGAAAGGCTCCAACACAGATTTCCATTAAATCCACTACAAACAGCTAAAGTTGGACAGGGTACCAAAACCAGAGAGATTGGCATGCAAAACCCAATCAAAAATTGGGGAAAATAGTCAGATTGAATTCTCTGCAACATGCACTAGAGGTAGGAACAGATTTGAAACCAAAAGGGTTTGTGTGCTTACCAAAATCGAAGCATGAACTCAGCTTCCAGAATCAATAGAAAACAGAGTTCAGTCTCCAACTCTTAGCTTCCAAGATCGATTCCTCCTCCCACACAAACACTCAGCTCACAAGGTGTATATCAATGAAAAGCCCTTGATTCAAGCTTTTCATTAATGTGTGTTTCACTCTCTAACTCTCAAGGACGAAGACGAATTGCTCAGAACGAATTCGAAACCCTAATCGCCCTTCTTCAACACAAATTGCAGCAATCAACCCTCAATTCTTCAGGAATTCCACTATTTATAGATTAACAAGGTTGACATGCACGTTGACGCGTGTTCTCCATTAATCTGAGGCTGGTTTCGTGGCGATTTCTGGATTAATTGAGTGATTACTCATCAAATTCCACTAACCCAGTTCCTGAGTTCATCGTGTAACCGGTTATAGAGCCCTTCTAACCGGTTACATACTGATAAAATTCAAAAATTAATATTTTAATTACTCTTTCTTCAAAAACCTTTTTAATATTGCAATTAGGTCCCAACCCAAGGACTAAATTACAATATTCACATTTTTTGTAAAAAATAATCATATAAAAATATATCTCATATTTATATATATAAAAACACATAATGTACAAAAACTAAAACCTTCAAAACTAATATAAATCAATTATAGAATAATTGTTATAATTAATTTTTTGGTTATTTGGGAGACGAAAATTAGGGGTGTTACACTACTCCCCCACTTAAAAGGAATTTCGTCCCCGAAATTCATCTTTTGAAATTTTCCACTTTTCCAAAATATTTTTATACTAGAAAACTTTATCTTGCTCCCAAAAATTTGTTCTTTAGGGTCCTCCCCCACTTAAAAGAGTTTCGATATAGTTCTTTTATTTCGAAACATTTCTAATAAAACCTTTCACCTTAAACCAAAATTCTTTGCATAAAACTCTTAGGTGGAAGAATTTCTTTTAAAAGAAATACTCTTTACACTTCACATAAATATTCTTCAATTAAAACACTTTCCAATAAACTTTTTGGAAAACTTTTTGGGCTGCGCACTCTGATCCCTCGAGCACGATCAAAGAAACATTTGTATGATTTTATTCCTTAATAGTTTGAGACATTAGGGTGATCAGTCCTAATATTCAAACCATTAATAACAAAATCATCCCTTTCAGATATAATCTTTCGCAAGAAAGACCATACGACAGGTCTTTAAGTTAGATGAACTTAAAGATAGGGTAATTATCACTATCAGACTTAGTTAGGTAGTCAAGTTCTAGAGACATTTCCGTTGGGGAGACAAAAATTTGTCTTATCCCGGTGGTTGTTAATCTCTCTAGTCATAACTGATCTTTCTATTTCTGTAGTGTCCACAGATATTATCACATCCAACTGTGATAAGGGTTTTGATCACAGAAAGATTGGAGTTGAACATCCAACAGGATATTGATATTCTCAAACGATTAGATTAACGTAATCGAAAACATTTAACTACGTTAACTCAGATCAAAGGAAGAGATAAGCTTGGGTTGTCTACGTCAGGATTACACTCAACTCTCATCTCAGCCGGTGAATTCTTCTCGTGTTGGATTCGTCCATTTCTTTCTCATCTTTTCCTTCAAGACAATTCGGTGAATAATACTCCAGCTTCCTACAATCGGAATTGACTATTCCCTTAGGTACATCAAAACTAAACTCAAAGTGATGTGCCTCACAGTTTTCACCTTGAGATGGACAATTGTTCCCTTCTCTATTTCCTCTTTAGTCCTTTTTTTTTTCAATCGAGGATTCCTTAACCTTGATATTTCCGTGGTTGATATTCTCCCATTTACTTTTCCTCTTTCTCCAGTTGGGCCTTTATTTCATCAATCTTTCCCTTATTCTGAATTATGATACTTCTCGCATGAAATTCATGTACTTTCCCATAGTCCTCATACATGCTTACCAACATCGAGAAATTCCTTATTCCTTGATAGTTGATAGCTAACTTGGATTCGAACATAATATATTCTTGAAGTTCATGCCTTTGGATCTCTCCTCTAGATTGTCCTAGACAACACTTCCTAAATCCCTTACTTCCATAATATATTTTCTAATATCCATAATCCCTGACTTTAATTTCAAAGATTAAATCTCATTCGTTTCTTCATATAGATCTAACTCCTTTTCCTCAAGAGTCAACTTCTCTTTCTTCTCTTCATCTTCTGGTGGTAATTCACGAATCCAATTCAAGAATTCGTTGATGATTAGCAACATTTCCAATCTAACGCTAGATGGTTCCTCTTGCATTACAAGACTTAGGTCTCTGAATTCCTCGATCAGGATAACCTCCTTAACCATCATTGAGCTCACAAGAATAGCCTATCAGCTCAAATCGTCTGCAACTACGTTTGCTATGCCAGGATGATAATGGAGCTTGAAGCCATAATTTTTAAGAAACTCCATCCATCACCTTTGTCTTATATTTTACTTTACTTCGTCTTATTGTCATTCATATTTTCGAACTCCAAACTTGTTCATGAAATACAACCTTCTTATCTTAGTACTTATCGTCTCTTTTGCATCATCCAGCTAAATCCTCTATCTTTTCCGATTGGAGTGGCTCCTTAATTTCAACTCTCGATTAATCCATAAGTATTAGGACTCAATCCTCTTGAATCAATTTCAATGATGAATCAAGGCATTAAGTTGTTTTACCACATTAAATCCTTTCCTTAAATTTTACTTAGGTAATAGACATTGAGTTTGGATTGGAGGAAGATGTCTACTGATACCAAAAGTTCCTTCACAAAGGACTTAAGTTTTTATTTTAAACATTCAGCTTCTAACCGGTTATAAGAAACTCTAACCGGTTATGAAGTATTGCTTTAGAAATAAAACCAAAGAGCTTTCAAAAACCATCTTCTTTACATCGTCCAATCCAACTCAAAATAGGATTTAATCATACTCTAATACCTTGATTCCAACTGAATTCATCACTGAAATGATTTAAATCATAGTCTACTCACATTTTCCATAATTCCCTTTTGAACTAATCATATTATATTGGGGTATAATCCATCACTACCCTACCATAATTAAACAACATCCTATCATCCAATACCATCAGTTGATCTTTCCAAGTCAACTTGGTCAAAGGCCATGCGATCTTAGAAAATCCTTAAATACTCCGGCGATAGTATCCAGTCAGCCCTAAGAAACTTCTCACCTCAGTCACAGTCTTAGGTTGTTCCCATTTCAACACTAAACTTACCTTTGCTGGATCCATCGCAATTTCTTCTTTAAAAATCACATGCCCTGCGAACGTAACTTCGCTCAACCAAAACTCATCTTTGGCGAGCTTAACACACAACTACTCCTCTTGCAGGATTCTCAACACAATCCCGAGATGTTCCTCATGCTCCTCCGGATTCTCAGGATAAACCACAAACGAATCCAAATATAATCTAAAGGTCCCGTTCTTATAATCCATAAAAGAACAGGTGCATTAGTCAATCCTAACAGCATTATTTCCTACTCATAATGTCCGTATCGAGATCAAAAATGCAGTCTTAAGTGTATCCCTGTCCCGAATCCTGATTTGGGGTTAATCCAACCGCCAATCAATTTTAGAAAAACAGTTAGACCCCTTTAATCTGATCCAACCAAAACCTTTTTAGAACTTTTCTACGTGTTTCTCCCATGTGACCATTCCCGATGGTACCATATTATAAAGGTAGTAGAGATAGAATCAGTTTCAAGAATTAACTTGATTCCAAACTCTATCTCTTTACTCAAAGGTAAACCCGACATCATTTCATACAACCAAGATTTCTTTAACCCCCTTTCTCCTTTACTGCTGCCCAGAAGCAACACATGGGTACATTGAATTCCAGATTCGAAACTTGGGAATCCTAATACAGGGTTGTTCTATCGTCATTAATCATGATCATTTGATCCTTCGGTTCCCAAACCGTGCTTAAGATCAAATGAAATCATGACACAGGTAGATAGACAAAGTCTAATACCTTAATAGAACAATTCAGACATACCTTGGAAACCAATGCATGGAGATTTGTAGGATTCTCTGCTTTGAGATAGCAGTTTGGATAAGGCATAGAGTAACTTTGATCAATACCCTTATCCATAAGGAACAAATGAAGGAATAACTTTAGAGTTTAACAAACTCAACAAGGTTGATCTTTCAAAAGATAACTGCCCTGTACTCGGTCGGAGAAATTGATTAACTTTAACACTGGTGAGGTTAAATTCTCTTCTCCAGAGTCAGGGACCTTACTACAACTCCTTTAAGATTTCCTTATCACTGGTTCTATGAGAACGGAATAAACCAACACTATGGTTTAAGGGTTAACACATGTCTAAAAAGAAGCATACATCTATCATACTTCTACTTAGACTACATAGAACACTTCTTAATAGCAGAATGAGCTACTTATCTAGAGCCATTACCCATAACCTTAGCTCTAGTTTGGAAGTATATGAAAGCATACTTCCCAGGAAACATTGCAGATATCGATGACCAGTGTATTGGATCACACACCCAAGGACCAAGAGTCAGGACCATTGCTCTGATACCATAAAAGTGTAACACTCCTTGTATATCATCTTACTTTATAAGAAAAGTAATAAGTTTGTGATTACTTGGACTTGTTGTTGTTGGAAAAAGATCTGAAAATAAGAATTTATCCCTTCCCTTGAAAATTTATTTTCACAAACACTTGATTGATAATGAAGGTGACTTAGTAAAATCAGAGTTTGCGGAAACATAGTAAAATCAGCATATTATACTCCCAAAATATATCAAGTGTAACAAGTCCATTAATATCAAATGAGTATTATTATGAAATTGAATTCCTCTTATGATACCTCTTTCCAAAATATGTATCATATAAATTCTATTAAAAATAGAAATGTTATAGAGCTGGTCACTGGTCCTTTGTCCAAACATCCTTCTGGTCGGATCCTCGATATCTGCACAACGGGTTCCCAACCCACACTTTCTACACTCTGCAAGCACCTAAGGGACATCTCCCTTTCCTGATTCTTGTGCAAGCTAGGTGCACGATCAATACCTAATAAGGGCATGGGGGTTTGCTATACATATTCGCATAATCAAATAAGAATAAAACTAACATCCACAAGTCAACATGTAGCAAATCATGATGCATAACCATATGAGCACACCCGGTTAATCATAATAATTCTTTCAATGCAGGTGGCATGATGCATGATTTCCTTCCACAACTGAGGCCTCTAACAAAGTCCATCTTGGACGTCCATCCAATACACCGTTGTGTTCCCGGAACACTGACATTCGTTCCCAGAACGTAATGCCAAACCATACTTGGATAATTAAGCATCACTCCCAGAGTGTGCACCACGTTCCCAGAACGTGTAGCAAACCATACTTGGAATAATAAGCATCACTCCCAGAGTGTGCATCACGTTCCCAGAACGCATACGTTCCCAGAACGCATAAAAACCAGGTCCCGGACACTGGCCACATTCCCGGAATGTGTCATCAAGTAGGTTGCATATCAATGTGTTCCCAGAACACTAACATACGTTCCCAGAACGCATAAAAACCAGGTCCTAGACACTGGCCACATATCTATAATGTGTCATCAAGTAGGTTATAATTTGGTACTCCCGGAGTACCCTCCTCATATTCCCAGAATATGATAAACGTTCTTACCAACCAAACTTCCATTCTATATGGATGCATAAATAACAGGGTTGGTTTTATCTTTACATTAATTACTGTGATTTAGAAATATTCCAATTTCTCTTTTGAATGATTTATTTGAGGTATAATCTTTGGCACAAAATTCTCCTTTGAATTATCTGAAAAACATGCCCATAGGCTTAGATTGGGAGAACATAACCAATGGCATTCAAAAACTTAACTTTTTATTTTTCAGATTCAGGTACTAACCGGTTACAGTTCCAGGCTAACCGGTTAGAATTACAGACCTGAACTATTTACCATTGTAATTCAGAAAACCCTTTTTCTTGAATTCTCTACCCAATCCATAAACCAGTTTAACAATGTTTATACCTCAAAACCACTGTTTATATCATTCAAAAGTATAAATCACATTTCATTATCCAATGAGCATAATTTACTCTTGAAACTATCTCATTACCTTAAGGTATTAACTTTTTAACTGCAATCTGAACTATAACAGTGAAATCAACTTATTTTCAGATTGTTTTCCATGAAATTAAGGCCTAGATTTGAGTAGGATTTATAAGACCACAATACTGATTTTGTAAACTTATTTCCTTTTGCATTTTTACAGTGTCTAACCGGTTACTCGATATATCGAGTAAGCGGTTAGATTATGCAGTCAGACACTAAAACATAAGTTTTAACAAACCATTTTCTTCACTACTCAAATCTAACCAAATTTCAACCTTTAATATAGTCCATATACCTTAAATAAATATGTTTAAACACAGAAACATATCTATCTTGCATGCATTCAATTTAGATACTCAAATTGCACATAATTGCACATATTTCACAACTTAATGCATCAATTCACATAATATCCAATTAAGTCATGAACTCAACATCAATATAGCTTGCATGCATCCAGATAACATTGCTCAAAACAACAATTGAGCTCAAATTGGCCTCCAAGCCATTTAACCATTTTAACTTATGCCCTTTCAGTCTCTTGGTGACTCACCCTATATTTTACTAAAATTTATTCTCGTTCTAGAAAATATTAAGCTTCCCCCTTACCTCTAAGTTGTGCTTGATCCAAAACATTGTAGAGAGAAAGGCTCCAACACAGATTTCCATTAAATCCACTACAAACAGCTAGAGTTGGACAGGGTACCAAAACCAGAGAGATTGACATGCAAAACCCAATCAAAAATTGGGGAAAATAGTCAGATTGAATTTTCTGCAACATGCACTAGAGGTAGGAACAGATTTGAAACCAAAAGGGTTTGTGTGCTTACTAAAATCGAAGCTTGAACTCAGCTTCCAAAATCAATAGAAAACAGAGTTCAGTCTCCAACTCTTAGCTTCCAAGATCGATTCCTCCTCCCACACAAACACTCAGCTCACAAGGTGTATATCAATGAAAAGCCCTTGATTCAAGCTTTTCAGAAATGTGTGTTTCACTCTCTAACTCTCAAGGACGAAGACGAATTGCTCAGAACGAATTCGAAACCCTAATCGCCCTTCTTCAACACAAATTGCAGCAATCAACCCTCAATTCTTCAGTAATTCCACTATTTATAGATCAACAAGGTTGACATGCACGTTGACGCGTGTTCTCCATTAATCTGAGGCTGGTTTCGTGGCGATTTCTGGATTAATTGAGTGATTACTCATCAAATTCCACTAACCCAGTTCCTGAGTTCATCGTGTAACCGGTTACAGAGCCCTTCTAACCGGTTATATACTGATAAAATTCAAAAATTAATATTTTAATTACTCTTTCTTCAAAAACCTTTTTAATATTGCAATTAGGTCCCAACCCAAGGACTAAATTACAATATTCATATTTTTTGTACAAAATAATCATATAAAAATATATCTCATATTTATATATATAAAAACACATAATGTACAAAAACTAAAACCTTCAAAACTAATATAAATCAATTATAGAATAATTGTTATAATTAATTTCTTGGTTATTTGGGAGACGAAAATTAGGGGTGTTACACAAAGTCTTTTGATGGATCTATTATTTTTCTAACAAAACCTTAAAGATCTAAAGAAAATTGAGATTTTTGTGAAAATCTAAAATGAATCCTTCTTGCATGTTTATTTTCTTGTTTAGATCCGTGATTTATAAGTGTGTTTATGTGAATATTTGACATGAAAATTCATGATCTAAACTTGTTTAAATTTTTTGATCTTGCATGTTAGATCTTTTGTTAAAATCTTGATCTATGGTTCTTTGATGAATGAAAGTATGATCTAAACTTAACCAATACTAAAGTAAAACTATTTGGCTTTGCATGTTAAATCTTTTTGCTAAACCGTGATTTATGATGTGTTTTTATGTTTATTTGATGAATTAAAATGTTTAGATCCTTGAAGTTGCATGTTGTTTTTCAAGAGTAAAGATTATGTTTTCTCTTTTTTTTATGTGATTAGGTTTTTAAGAAAAGATTAAAGTAACAAGTTTTAAATTGATTTCTTTTAGTGTAAACATGTTTTGATTAAGTGTTTGATATCTTTGTATGCTTTATTTCCTTTAAGGCCATTCGACCATGAGTGGTTTATTTTAGATCCATGCTTTTTATTTTATAAAAGTTGATGCATGTTTGTTTTAGGACTAAATTTAATGATTTAAGGTACATGCATGTCATTCATAGAAGCTTGAAGCATAACTTTAATTTTTATGAAATAATGAATTTGAGGTTTATTTTGTGAGGGTTGATGTGAATAAAAAATGTAATGTGTTGTTTTACATGAATTGATTGGATAATTCTTGCATGTTGAAAATGAATGAAAAACCATGTCTTTCACTTGTTGACTTTCGACCAATCTAGAAAAAATAGATAGCTAGGCTTGTCTCCCATTTAGGATGCATGCATGATAAGATCAAGTGAATCTAAGAGTTGTAGATGCTTGCATGAAATAAATACATTTATATGTGTGAATTTGTGATTCTAATGGTTGTTTTGATTTAAATTATGAAAATGAAATTAAAATTGTTGATTCTTCTTTTCTGGATGCCCACGGTTTCATTTAAAATAAAGGAAATGATTTCATGATTCTTTGTTTTTATGTATGCATTAAATCTTTGCAAAACTATACTTGTATGATTCGGTCAAAGCATGAACATAAGGTTGGGATAATTTGTGATTATGACTATATTCTGTATACTATGTGTTTGAATGAAGATGATATGTGTATACTTTTATCTTTTTGATTTTAAATGAATAAGTCCATTTGATTGTGTGAAAAGATTTTTGTAAAGTTAATCTAATGATTTTTAGTTTTAAAATTTATTTGTGATTAGAAATTATTAACCATAAGTATGATTCGGTTTATTTAAATTAATTAGGAGAGTAAGCTTAATTTATTTTCCTAAATGTAACCAAGTTAACTTAGTAAGATTAAAGTTTAAATTGATGCTTAAAAATATGATTTGTATGGTGTTTTTTTGTGAATGCCTTGATTGCTATAAAACTTGTATGTGCTGTTCTTGTGTTAAATTGAAATGGTTCTGAACTCTGTTTGTGAAAAATCTATTTTTGAATTTATCAGGAATAGAAAAATGTTTTATTTAAAAGGTGTGATCTAAATAACTTAAATTGATTATGAAATTTTAAAGACCCTTCTCTGATTTGTGTTGTTGAGGTATGAAGTTTGGAAATTTAATAAATCAACTTAATATGGTTTTAAAACTGTATTTTTCTAGAGTTTTGAATTTTTGTTTAATGGTTCAAGAAAATGATTTTTATAAGCAAAGTGTTTTTGAATTAAGAAAAGATGGATTTGTTTTAATAAAAGATTATGGTTTCAAAGTTTCTTAAAAGTCTTTCATTTGAAATCTGATTTGGTTTTGGAGTCTTTGGATATTAATAATGAGTTCTTAAGAAAGGAATTATTTCAAAAGAGTTTTTAAAACAAGATTAAGAATTTATCAAAAATGTTCTAACGCACGGGAAAAATGTCTAGTTAGGGTGTCGGACGCAAACGAAACGTGACGAGGTTAGCGACTGGGAAATCTTGGAAAGTTTCAGGATGTGTCGTCATCCAGGTGAGTGAGAGTGCGGTGATCCCGTAACGTGGTTGCTCGCAATCCAAATAGATGGATTGCGAATATACTGCGAATTAGGCAATGTGTGCTGAGTGTTTACTTGTTTCATTTATATGCTACATGTTTATTAGTTATGCAAATTTTACTCTGTTTAGAAATGTTTGAGTATGTTTGAATGGTGAAACAGTAGTACTGAAACCACATAAGTAATGAGAAAAGATTGGAAGGAGAAAAGAGAAGTGAAAATAGAAATGAGAAATAATTGAGAAAGAAATAAGTGATGAGTAAAAGATTAAAGGGAAAGTATGAGAATGATTGAGAAAGAAGTAAACATGTTGCGAATAGAATGTAAAAGAGATAAAGAAGGAAAGAAAGGAAATCAGTGTTTGAGTTGAAAAGAGTTGAGATTGGAAAGAGAATGTGATCATGGAAATGAGATGTGGTTGGATAGAGATGTGATTCCTCGTTCATGTTTTTGGGAAGAAGCTTAGTGTTGAGTTGAGCTTGCTCCTCCATTAACACTCACCCAAAAATATGATTTTTGAAAAGGTTTTTGAAAAAGAGATTTTTAGAAAAGCTTTTCTGGAAGTTTTTGGGAAACATTATTTTTCCTGAAAAAGTTTTGTGAAAGGTTTTATGAAATGAGGTTTTTGAATTTATTTTGTGAAGAAAAGGTTTTGTGAAATCGTGTTTTTCGAAAAAGTTTTGAGAAAAAGTATTTTTGAAAAACGAGGAAAGTATGCTGAGGATGATGTGGATGAGAAGTATGCTGAGATATGAGAAAGTGATTTGAGGCCATGGGCCATTGAGATTTTAGGGGGAACAGTTTGCGTTTAGTGATCGGGCTTCGTTGAAGGGATGCACCAAGGACGGGCCGATCATTAGGACTAAGCCGCTGATTAAAACGTTTAATCTTAAAAGATTTAAAAGACATTTACAAACGCGGTGAGGTATGAGTGTCGTATCGAAGTAGTGGAGAGGAAGATACTATGGGTATCTGCGGATACTCAGGTGGGGATTGCAGGAGGGGAGGACGATGACGGTGAAACGTCAAGAAGTCTAGAGTATATTTCTAGGCGGAACAACTCCACATGTGGCGCACTAACGTGGTGGGGACTGGGTCTAATGCCGTGGCACGTTCCGCACTGCAGACTAGAAATATATTGCCGCCCCCTCGATGCAAGTCTAGAACAGTGAGAGGGACTGGAATGGGGCATTTATGATTTGTCGCTGAGAGCGTGCCTGTTTATATATGATTAAAGTGATTTGAGGCTGAGTCCTCCTGGTCAGGGACCATTTGTTGTGTGACAGCTGTCGTGCCCGCGTGGTAAAGGTCTTGTACTCCTGTTTGCTTCCGACTAGGTTGGGTGGTGGACCGAGGAGATGTAGACGTGTGTGAGCTCAATGATGTGTCCCCCTCATCATTGATGCTAATCGAAATAATAAAACTTAAAAGCACAAAGATGTTTCGAATAAGAGTGCATCAAATTAGCAAGCATTGAATAAGAATGATATGATGAGTATCTAAAGAAAGAATCCTGGAAATAAGAACTAAGTGTGGTTTTGTAATGAGAGAAGGATCGAGAAAGTTGTGGAAGCTCGCGAGAAAGATTCGGAGCACGTGATTATAAGAACATGAATGATTTATTTGGTCGGCAGTGATGACATTGATGGTGCTTAGAATTTCATGATATATGTGCTACATGTTTTATGTGTGCCTTATGATAAATATTTATATTATGTCGTTTTAGTCGTACTGTTCTGTTGCCCGTTTATCTTTATATTGAATCTACCCGAGACCGCAAGGTCAACCCGTTAGTGTTCGGAACACTGACTCTCTCCTACCGTGTTGTCGTATCGACAATTGTTGATATTGCAACCGGTAGGTGGTATAGCGTGTAGCGAGGCATCTTCCCTCTACAAGGGGAGCATAGTAGTTGTTCCTGACGGAGGTATCCGGAGGAGATTCCTGAGGCCGCGGACGAGGCCGACTCTATGTGCGACAGGGGAAGTTGGACTGCCAAGATTCGGAATTAGACGACAAGTGGTAGAGAGTCTGACTAGAGGATAGGGAATTCCCCTCAGAGCATTGTACCCCATTGTAAGTGCTTAGTTACCTAGCTCTACCATACTGTACCCCGACAAGAGTTTTGCTTACTGATGAATTGAGAACAAGTAAATGGGCTGTATTTCGAATGATGTTTTGAAAACGGTTTCAAAGCGCAGTGTCGTGTGACATCTCGGTTTGGAACTTGAAAGGTTTTACGCAATATGAGAACATGGGTTTTAAATGAAATTATGTTTTGAAAAGTTAAATGTTCTCATCTTATGTAACACATGTTTAAAAAAAAAAAATTTGGCCCTAATTTTCACTACTTTGAGTTTAAGTTTTCAAGTTGCCGAATCGGGGTGTTACACAAGACTTTAAAACAACATTTTCTTTTTAAACATCAAGAAATCATCATCACACACACAAGATCTTGTTTAAAAATCCTTTTTGTACTAAAAATCATTTTTAAAACTTGTTATCATAATTTACTCCTTAAAATCGTGACATGCATCAAAGAAAATTAAGACTTTTTACTCAAAACAAACACACAAAGTTCAAACTTCATGCTTTTGCAAGGATCTACCATAAATCAAGACATGCAAGAAGAGATCAAGACAAAAACACAAACTTAAACACAAACTTTAAACAAAACCGTGAAGAAGAACTTTTACACGTTAAAGATCAAAGCTTCCAAGCATAAATTTTCAAGGTCAAGCCATAGAAATTACATGCAAGGCATTTAAACTTTAAGATCATGAGAAAAATAACACATGCATCACAAAATCAAAGTTTAAACAAAGTCCCTTACAAAGTCCTTTACAAAACTAAAACTATTACACTAAAATTTTCTAAACAACTACCTTAAATAAAAATCCTAATCTTCAAGCTTCAAATCTCCTCTCTTCCTCCTATGGTTGCTTCGGCCTCTCCTTCTTAGGGTTGATAGGTTGGTTTTCTTTTTGATCTTGGAAGAAGGAAGTGATTAGAGAAAGAAATCAAGGGTATTTGGTTGAGAAGTTTGGGGTTTTCACTCTTCTTTTTCTCTTCTCTCCTCTCGGCCATTCTCTCTTTCTCTAAGGTCTCAAGAGCTTTGGTGGTGCTCTTGGGACTAAAGTGTTAGTGTTGGTGGAAATGTGAAGGAAATGAATGAAAGAAGTGAGAAAATGAATCAACTAGCCTAACACACCCACACACACGGCTCATGTAGGCAAGGTCAAGGGTGAGTAATTTTCCTCTTCTAGCCTCGGTCCAAGGTGCAAGCCTAAGGGCAAGTTGGTCCACTCCAAATGTTGCATGGGAGGTCTTTTTCGTGGGGGACAAGGAGGGAATAAAAGTCACTCCTAGGCTTCATGAGTCATCACCCTAGGTTTCCACTTGTTTGCATTTAAATTTTCTATTTATTTTCCATCTAAATTCTATTTTCTTAATGGCTAAGGGAATGCATCCTAACTTGGTCCTCCTAATCTCTTCATGGCCGAACAATACACACACATGCACACCATACACATATTTTCATTTCATCATAACAACACATAGCATTTAGGTCATGGAATGATGCATACATTTAGCATATATTCAATCATTCCTATACACACATGCATACAACACTTTGGCACTTCATGTTTTCTACTCAAGCACACGGCACACACATACATACATCATACATGCATCATGAAATTCATACAATTTCAAATTTATCATTCAATTTTATTTCTTAAGATAAGAAAACACACATTCACATTTCGAAAATTCCAAAGATGCAACCTTAAAGAAAATCAATTCACTTTATCAATTTAATTTCAAAATAAGCTTATCTTTGAGATAAAATCTTACTTTCACACAAATCAAAGAAACTTTTAAAGAACCATTTATTAAAACCTCAAATCAACTAAAAAGAAAATTCGTTTCTTTGAGAAATCTCAAATAACAAAAATCATAACTTGGTTTTTCATGAAATCACTCTCAAATAAAAATATTTGCTAAAACACTTTAACTGAAAAATCTCTCTTAATTTCTGAAAAATCCTTTTTGAATTCTCAAAAATTCTTTTTAAATAAAACCTCATTAATTTATTTGAGTCCAGAAGATGCGGGATGTTACATTCTCCCCAACTTGAAGATTTCTCGTCCTCGAGAAATGATGCGCAAAACTGTCTCGTTCAAGAGTGCGTAGCTCCTTGTAGCAATCTTCTGCCTCATTCTCATATGAACTGACTGTTGCGACGTACCATTTATCGCTGTCCTTACGAAAATTAAAAATTCCGAAACGATTCCTTAACAGATGCAGTCTCTTGGGTCAATCCATTGTCAAATACAATGGTGTATAACGGCAAGGCTTTGCTAAGAGGGTTAAATTTTTAAGGATGTTCAAGGTTGCTGAAACAAATAGCAACATAAAAAGGAACGTCATGCTTATGCCAATCTAAACAAAGTCACTATTTGTAAGGCTCATCTTCCGACTTACCCTTTTCTAGTAACTCTCAGTCTAATCAGATCACCTTAATACCTCAAATCTCCATCTACTCCCCAACTTTAATCTGGGTTGATCACGAGCGGTTTTCGCTGGAGCCAAAATATTTTTGCTGGAGCGAGTATCATTTTTGCTGGAGCGAGCTAGCTCTCGCTGGAACGAAAACTACTCAGGAACTCAGAGTCTGAATTGAGCTATTTCGCTTGAGCGAGTGAATTTTCGCTCAAGCGAGGACTTAAAAGTCTGCTTTTGGGTACTTCAAAATGCTATAACTTCTTCGCTGCCCGTTGGATCTTGCTGACACTTTAAGACAAGCTTCCTCATATATCCTACTTCATATCCAACGGTGGAATTCATGTTTTGAGCTACGAATCTTGTACTTCAAATTTCCTAAAGCTCTATGCTTCTAACTTCAAATTACACTCCTACTCAACTAATTCTAACTTAATATTACCATTTATTTCCCCACTCTCGTCCTCCACCGGATCCTCCTCGATCTCATCCGAGGGAGAGTGTACCCTACCACTGGGTACCGGGTCAGGTGATGGTGAAACCCTGACTGGGCTCCTCGAATCAGATAGGGGAGTCTCCTCGCGGACGACTCTCGAAGTAAAAGGGTGAGAGCGGGTAGGTCGAAAACGAAAACTATGGTAAGGGCGAGCTGGTCGCGTGGGAGGTGGTCCATGGTAAGTGTAAAACGGGGGTACATGCATAGTGTATATGATGGGAATCCTAAACCTACGAGGACGGAATCGTATCAGCGGGTTCGGGTGGTAGAAGGTAATCTCTACCTCCCCCTCGAACACCGCGCGATGGTCCTCATAGATCCATATGCCACTAGGAAGTGGCCGGATCTCGATGCAAGCAATGTAGCGAGACATCAACTACAAGGGCATAGGGGTAAGCAATTCTATACACATAATCAACAGAGAATAAATTATGCAATATAGGCATGTAAATATGCATCAATTAATATCAATCACATTTAACACTTAGCAGTTAATTAATGCACATAGGATGCTCACAATTATTTCATTTATCACAATTAATTTAAATGAGTGGCATGATGCATGACTTTAGCTCTCAAGCCTATCTTCATCATACTATGTCACTCTCTGACGTCCATCCCTGACAACCCAGCACTCAACAGTGCGTTGTATTCCTAGGTGTACAACAATTCGTACATTCACCTAGAATGTACACGACAAGCTTGGAATCCATGCCACCCGAGCATATCCCGTCATCCAAACGGACCGTCATCCAAACGGTATAACCATATCGGCATCCACTAAGCCGACCACGCCAACGACGTGTCATCAAGCAAGCGTATTGGCACTCCCAGAGGCCCTCCACATGTTTAACAAAACATGAAATACGTCCTACCATCCAAACTCCAGAATGAATGCATTTTATCTTTTGGACTTAAGGGAAGTTGATTAATACTTTACAGGCCACCTAGGCTTATTTCTTTATCAAAAAGGACCGTCACCAAACGATCTATTTGTATTAATCAATTTCTCTAAGTCTTGATTGTAACATCTCGACTCTCTAACCTTAATTTATTTATTATAATGAAAATAGAGAATAATTTTTTGCAAATAAATTTCAAAACTTTACTATTCAATTGCGGAAGCAAATCAACAGAACTTGTCCAAAAACAAGACACAATAGTTCAACTAATTTATTTTATAAGCAAATAGACTCTGAGCTACTTAAGACACTAATCATAACCCAGAGCATGGTTCTTCAAACTCCATCCTTTGGAAAGGGAATCCCAAATCCCTCGCCAACGCTACTCTTCCCTTTGGAAGACAGGACCTTTGTTACCTACAAGGGCAACAAGGGAGTAAGTCCTAGCTAATCACGTTAAAACGAATAATAAATAACAGAGGCTAAAAACAACAAACACAAGTATTCTGTTGGAAACCAACAAGCGGCTCAATATAGTCTAGAGGGGGGGTGAATAGAATATTGAAGCCTTATTACAGATTTTTCGTCCACCTAAGAGAATGGTTTTATGAAAATAAAATTTCTTAAAAATTCAAGTCAGATTACTCGAGTAACTCAAGACTTCACTCGAGTAATACGCAAGCAAAAATAATTTCACTCGAGTATTCAACAAATCACTCGAGTAATACGAAAGCTATTTTTAAATCACTCGAGTAACAGAAAACCTACTCGAGTATTGTTCATAAACTGAAAGCAGATTACTCGAGTGACAAGAACTTTACTCGAGTAAACTGGGTAAAATTCAATTAAAACTCAGTTTTCAATAGAGTTCTTCAAGAATTACAATGCTATGATGATTCAACAAATTATGAATGATTAATATGAACAATTTCAAGTAATATTAACATGCAATTTTAGATCAAATGAGTAGAATTAAGAAAACCCCAATTGTAACCTAAAAATGCAATTGTTAATGAATTAATGCAATACAAGGAATGAAAATAAAAGAGACACAAGGATTTATCCTGGTTCACTTTCACCCACTTGAAAGCTACTCCAGTCCCCTCTTGAATCAAGAGAGATTCTTCACTAGAAATCTTCAAATGTAGATTTTACAATGTTTTAAGATGCAACTAGATTCTTAGTTCTCCTATCTTAAAACCCAACTCAACGTGTGTACCAAACACTTTGATCTAATCTACCCGTTTTGAGAATTCTAGATTTCCTTGCTAATTGATTGAAGATGCTTCCAACCAATCCTCTTTTCTTGCTTTGATTTGATCCTCAAAGTCTTCCTTGTGAGATTCTTCACTTGTGTTGAAACTTCAATGATGCAATCACAAATTGAAAATCTTCAACAACCACTAAGAACAAAAATTATGATCTCAAGAATATTTGAACAATGAGAGAAATAGAGTGAAGAATGAAAAGTTTCTTGTTGAATCTTGATAGCTCTTGAAAGATGTAAAATAGCTCTTGAATTGCTTTTGAAAGTGTATAGAAAATTATAAGAATGAATGTATATCATCTGTGAAAGAGAAAATTAAGTCCTTTTAAAATTTTCAAACACTGATTGAATTACTCGAGTAAACCATATAACTTCACTCGATTAAAACATGTCAGATTAAGTTACTCGAGTGATGTGTAAACCATTACTCGATTAACCTGTCTTGACATAAATTACTCGAGTGATCCAATACTCATTACTCGAGTAAACTAATCAGAATCTGAATAAAAACAAGGTTTTTCTAAAAGGATTTTCACAAAACTTTTAATAGAGCTATTTAATCAAGATTTAAAGTATCTTCACTCTTAATCAAACATTATTTAAATATTCTTAAAATCACCTAAGCTACCCACACCAATGAGATGCATTGCATAAAAATAAAGATTACATTGAAATAGAATTAATAAAAATCCTAATTCTAATCTTCATGTGGTGTAGCTTGCTTGTTGCCAATGTTGTTGCTTGGAGAGAGATTGTTAGCATCAAAACATGAGAATCCTACAAACTCCCCCTTTTTGATGATGACAAACCTCCTTTTCAATTAAGCACTAAGTTTTAACATACTCCCCCTAAATGTAAAACACCTAGGAAAAATATAATAAAACTTAACCTACAAGAACAACATCAACAAAATATTCTCCCCCTTTTGGCATCATTAAAAAGATAAGAATTGTGAGAAAAGTCCTTTGCCAAAAGTGGAAGGTAAGTAGTTCACAATGGTATAAAAAAATATAACAATAAAGACAATACCAAAATAAACCACAATAGTGCCTCAACGAATAAAAACGTACAACGAAGATAGCGCCATAATCCATAAGATTAGAGTATCATACTATGCAGCAAATCATAGTGTAAAGCAAAAAGACATCATCCATAGCAAATAATCAAACGAAACTAACCAAACTAGGCCAAACAGAGTCAGAAACATGCATATGAAACATTAAACTGAAATCAACATCAAATGAAAATGATGATTTGATGAAGAATCGTATGAGAGAGAAGAGAGAAATACGAACAAGAGAGAGAAAGTGACGAGAAAATGATGCAGTTTGCAACAGTTCAGTTTTTAAAATCACGTAAGTTACTCGAGTGATGTTCATGCGTTACTCGAGTGATTCGAGCAGTAATCGAGTGAAAAAAAATGTTACTCGAGTATGCCGAAAGTAAAAAAGTTTTCACTCGAGTGATGGATGAACTAATCGAGTGATACGAAAGTCATTTTAAAATTAATCGAGTGACAGACAGAATTACTCGAGTAATACGAAAGAGATTTTAAAATTACTCGAGTGAAATATCTGTTACTCGAGTGAACTGTCCAGAATTTTAAAAATTTCAATTTTTCATGCAAAAACATTTTTCATGCACAACCACATAGAAACACTTAGCATTTAGCAAGTAACACACATACAAATAAAGCAATTAACATATTATAGAAAACATACACACATAACTACATATCACAAAAAAAAATAAGAAACACTTTAATAAGATACAACAACTCAAAATACAACTCACATTGAAATAGGCTTGAAAGTGATTTCGAAAAGCATCAAATACAATTAGCTAATAGTTGATTCATCAAAAATACCAAGTTCTCTTCGAATCTTATAAAATGTGTCCCTTGGTAATGGTTTTGTAAAGATATCAGCTAATTGATCCGAAGTTTGTACAAACTCAATAACACAATCACCTTTTTGAACATGATCTCTCAAAAAGTGATGCCTAATTTCAATATGCTTTGTCCTTGAGTGTAATACTGGATTTTTAGTCAATTTAATTGCCGAAGTGTTATCACACTTTATAGGGATTTTTGTCAAATTTAAACCAAAGTCAGATAATTGTTGCTTCATCCAAAGGATTTGAGCACAACAACTACCAGCTGCTATATATTCGGCCTCCGCGGTTGATAAAGCTACACAATTTTGCTTTTTAGAAAACCACGATACAAGTGAACTACCAATCAAGTGACAAGTTCCGCTTACTTTTTCGCTCAACTTTACAACCGGCAAAATCAGAATCCGAATAACCTATAAGTTTTAGAAAAGCATCCCTAGGATAATAAAGTCCAGTATTCATTGTACCCTTTAAGTATTTCATTATTCTTTTGACAGCAGTTAGATGCGACTCTTTCGGTTTTGCTTGAAAACGTGCACACATACATACACTAAACATGATGTCAGGACTAGATGCAGTTAAGTATAACAAACTACCAATAATACCACGATACTTCGTTACCTCTACCGCTTTTCCAGCCTCATCTTGATCTAGGTAGCATGCAACGCTCATTGGTGTAGAAGCGGATTTGCACGAATCCATTCCAAAACGTTTGAGAAGCTCTCTACAATATTTACTTTGATGAATATAAATGCCATCATTAAGCTGCTTTATTTGAAGGCCAAGAAAGAATGTAAGCTCTCCCATCATCGACATCTCGAATTCGCTTTGCATCAAGTCTGAAAACTTCTTACACAAGTTATCGTTAGTAGCACCAAATATAATATCGTCAACATATATTTGAACCAATAAAATATCCTTACCGGAACGTTCAATAAAAAGTGTAGTGTCAACAGTGCCTCGTTTAAAACCTTTTTGTAATAAAAAATTGCTTAGTCGGTCGTACCAAGCTCTAGGAGCTTGTTTCAAACCGTACAAAGCCTTTTTCAGTTTGAAAACGTAGTCCGGATGCTCAAAACTCTCGAATCCGGGAGGTTGTGACACGTAAACTTCCTCTTGAATGTATCCGTTAAGAAAGGCGCTCTTAACATCCATTTGATACAATTTAAAATTCATTATCGAAGCAAAAGCGAGAAGAATACGAATAGCTTCTAGTCTAGCAACGGGAGCATATGTCTCATCGTAATCGATTCCTTCTTCTTGACTATAACCTTGTGCTACCAACCTAGCTTTATTCCTAACAATAATACCCGATTCATCTAACTTATTCCTATAGATCCACCGAGTACCAATTACAGGACGATCATCGGATTTTGGCACAAGCTCCCAAACTTGGTTTCTTTCAAATTGATTTAATTCTTATTGCATGGCCATAATCCAATGATCATCTTGAAGAGCCTCTTTGATACTCTTAGGTTCTATTTGAGATACAAAGGCAACATAATAACAAAAATTATTTAAAGTGCGTCGGGTTACCACTCCCTTCGCAATGTCACCTAAGATGTTAGAAATCGGATGATTTTTGTTTGATTTCCAAGCTATTGGTAATTGAGATTGAATCTCTTGTTCTAAGTCTTTATCTTGTGCTTGCACCTCTCCATCTTCAATTTAATTCTCTTCCATTTGTTGTGGTGTTGACTTCTCATGATCCAAAAATGTACCTATATTATCATCATCACAAGAAACAACACAATCTCCTTTCGAAGATTCATCAAATACAACATGCACGGATTCCTCAACGGTTAATGTTCTTTTATTGTAGACTCTATATGCTTTGCTATGAGTTGAATAACCTATGAATATGCCTTCGTCGGCTTTGGAGTCAAACTTGCCGACCGGTTCCTTTCCGTTATTTAAAACAAACACCTTACACCCAAAAACATGAAAATGTGAAATATTTGGCTTTCGCCCTTTTAAAAATTCATAAGGTGTTTTATTTAAATGCGGACGAATAAGAACCCTATTAAGAACATAACAAGCAGTGTTTACCGCATCGGCCCAAAAATATTTAGGAACATTTGATTCTTTCAACATAGTACGAGCAAGTTCCACTAATATTCTATTTTTCCTTTCTACAACTCCGTTTTGCTCTGGAGTCCTAGGAGCCGAAAATTGATGATCAATACCAAACTTATCACAAAACGCATCAATCCTAGTGTTTTCAAACTCACCTCCGTGGTCACTTCTAATAGACACAATTTTCAAACTTAGTTGATTTTGGATGAGTTTGGCAAACTTTTTAAAACATTTATAAACTTCACTTTTTGCGGATAAAAATAAAGTCCATGTGAATCTAGTAAAATCGTCTACTAAAACAAATCCATAGTAATTGCCACCTAAACTTTTAATTTGTGAAGGGCCAAACAAATCCATATGGATTAGCTCCAAAGGCTTTGTTGTGCTTATCACATTTTTAGGTTTAAAAGAACTTTTAACTTGCTTGCACTTTTGACAAGAGTCACAAATGCCATCAAGCTTAAAGTTTAGTTTAGGCAAACCAATCACTAAATCTTTTCGCAAAAGTTTGTTTAATTGATTCACATTCACATGAGCAATTCGTCTATGCCAAAGACGAATTTCATCATCAAAATATTTGAAACATTTTGAAAATAGTGAAGTTATCTCATCCAAATCAATTAAGTAAGTGTTATTAGAGCGACGACCAACAAACTTAACACTATCATCTATGGAAGACTTAATGAAGCATAATTCCGGAGTAAAAGTCACATAATTGCCCATATCACATAGTTGGCTTATACTAAGCAAGTTGTGTTCTAAGCCTTCTACGTATAGGACATTTTCTATGACAAGGTTAGATACGTTACCGATCTTCCCGACTCCTAGAATTTTGCCCTTGTTGTTGTCGCCGTATGTCACAAATCCACCATTTTTCGGAGTAAGTTCCATGAAGTGCGTTTTGTCTCCCGTCATGTGTCTCGAACAACCACTATCCAAGTACCATTTGCGCTCTTTGGTTCGAAGACACACCTACAAGAAAGATATCATTTGGTTGACTTAGGTACCCATGTGGTCTTGGGTCCTTTGTTGTTAGCATGGGGAGAAGTCCCCTTAACAATCCAAATATATTCTCCGCTTGGTATACCAAATTTCTTTATATTACATTTATTCGTGGTATGCCCAAAGATCCCACAATAATGGCAAGTTGGGTTTTTAGAAATCTTATTCTTTGAAAATCCACCAACTTTGCGATAATTGCGTTTCTTAGGTTTGGTATAGCCAAGACCGGATCTATTGCTATTGTTCCTTTGAGTTGAAAGCAAATGATCTAATGAAGTATCTCCTTTCATGAGCCTTGCAAGTCGATCATTCAAATTAAAAACTTCTTTTTCCAAAGACTTGCAATTTTCACAAGATGGAGTCTCATTTGATTTCAATTCACAATTGCATGTAGAGTTTGCATAAATGAGTTCAAGAGTTTCATTTTGAAGCTTAAGTTCTTCTAAATCTTTTTGAAGTTCAATTATCTTTTCATGTTGCTTCATTATGAAATTCTTTCTTTCAACATTTATTTTAGCAAGTTTCTTCAACTCTTTATGCATCTCTACATACACATTGTACAATTCATTGAATGAAGGAGAATTAGAACTAGAGCTAGCATCGGAAAGATAATCTACCTCATTGACGTTCTCACTTGATTTAATGCTCGAAGATTCCTCTTCATCAAGCTTCGTCATCAAACATAGATTTGCAAGTTCTTCATCATCCGATGAGCTAGATGTTGATTGACTCTCCTCTTCATCCCATACTATGTAAGCCCTTTTTCCTTTAGATGAGTTGAACTTAGAGTTGTCACCTTCCAACTTCTTAGAATGAGTTGGGCATTTTGATCGATAGTGACCAAGCTTTCCACACCCATGACACTTGATGTGATCCTTGTTGGTCTTATTTCTTGGTTGAGAGTCCTTAGAATCTCTTTGTCTATTCTTATTAAAGTTTCCCTTTCTCTTAAAGAACCTACCAAGCTTTTTAACTAGCAAGCCAAGGGTCTCATCATCTATATCGGAGTCCGAGTCATCCACTTGAGAGTTTTCCTCTTGTGCCTTAAGAGATTTTGAAGTTGATTTAAGAGCAATCCCCTTTTTCTTTCTATCGGCATCTTCATTCATGGATAACCGTCCAAGCTCCATTTCATGCTCTTGAAGTTTTCCGAATAGAGTTGCTAAGTCAATTTGATCCACGTCTCTAGCTTCCATAATGGCCGTCACCTTAGGTTGCCATTCCCTGCTAAGACATCTCAAAATCTTATTAACAACTTCACCATTAGTAATAACTTTTCCAAGTGCAGAAAGATGATTTATGATATGAGTGAACCGCTTTTGCATGTCACCTATATTTTCATTAGGTAACATACGAAAGAGTTCATATTCATGCATGAGTGTATTTAGCCTAGCCCTTCTAACCTCCGAAGTGCCCTCATGTGTGACTTGTAATGTGTCCCACATTTGTTTAGCATCAACACATTGAGATACTCGAAAGAACTCATCATAAGAAAGAGCGGACGTGATGATATTTTTAGCTTTTAAATCAAATGCAACTTTCTTCTTATCATCATTGTCCCAACTCGATTGTGGTTTGACCGAAACAACATCATTTACTTTCGTTTGAGGAACAAAAGGTCCATTCTCTATGGCGTTCCAAATTTCCATATCTATGGCTTGAATAAAAATTTTCATGCGGACCTTCCAATAAGCGTAACCCTCACCATTGAATAGTGGAGGACGATTAATGGAAGTTCCTTCACCACCAAAAGGATTTGAAATTGAGCCCATTGTTTCCAAGTAAAAGGATCTTTTCGAAAAAGCTTTTTAAGGCTCGGATTTTTCGTCCGAGCTCTGATACCACTTGTTGGAAACCAACAAGCGGCTCAATATAGTCTAGAGGGGGGGTGAATAGAATATTGAAGCCTTATTACAGATTTTTCGTCCACCTAAGAGAATGGTTTTATGAAAATAAAATTTCTTAAAAATTCAAGTCAGATTACTCGAGTAACTCAAGACTTCACTCGAGTAATACGCAAGCAAAAATAATTTCACTCGAGTATTCAGCAAATCACTCGAGTAATACGAAAGCTATTTTTAAATCACTCGAGTAACAGAAAACCTACTCGAGTATTGTTCATAAACTGAAAGCAGATTACTCGAGTGACAAGAACTTTACTCGAGTAAACTGGGTAAAATTCAATTAAAACTCAGTTTTCAATAGAGTTCTTCAAGAATTACAATGCTATGATGATTCAACAAATTATGAATGATTAATATGAACAATTTCAAGTAATATTAACATGCAATTTTAGATCAAATGAGTAGAATTAAGAAAACCCCAATTGTAACCTAAAAATGCAATTGTTAATGAATTAATGCAATACAAGGAATGAAAATAAAAGAGACACAAGGATTTATCCTGGTTCACTTTCACCCACTTGAAAGCTACTCCAGTCCCCTCTTGAATCAAGAGAGATTCTTCACTAGAAATCTTCAAATGTAGATTTTACAATGTTTTAAGATGCAACTAGATTCTTAGTTCTCCTATCTTAAAACCCAACTCAAAGTGTGTACCAAACACTTTGATCTAATCTACCCCTTTTGAGAATTCTAGATTTCCTTGCTAATTGATTGAAGATGCTTCCAACCAATCCTCTTTTCTTGCTTTGATTTGATCCTCAAAGTCTTCCTTGTGAGATTCTTCACTTGTGTTGAAACTTCAATGATGCAATCACAAATTGCAAATCTTCAACAACCACTAAGAACAAAAATTATGATCTCAAGAATATTTGAACAATGAGAGAAATAGAGTGAAGAATGAAAAGTTTCTTGTTGAATCTTGATAGCTCTTGAAAGATGTAAAATAGCTCTTGAATTGCTTTTGAAAGTGTATAGAAAATTATAAAAATGAATGTATATCATCTGTGAAAGAGAAAATTAAGTCCTTTTAAAATTTTCAAACACTGATTGAATTACTCGAGTAAACCATATAACTTCACTCGATTAAAACATGTCAGATTAAGTTACTCGAGTGATGTGTAAACCATTACTCGATTAACCTGTCATGACATAAATTACTCGAGTGATCCAATACTCATTACTCGAGTAAACTGATCAGAATCTGAATAAAAAACAAGGTTTTTCTAAAAGGATTTTCACAAAACTTTTAATAGAGCTATTTAATCAAGATTTAAAGTATCTTCACTCTTAATCAAACATTATTTAAATATTCTTAAAATCACCTAAGCTACCCACACCAATGAGATGCATTGCATAAAAATAAAGATTACATTGAAATAGAATTAATAAAAATCCTAATTCTAATCTTCATGTGGTGTAGCTTGCTTGTTGCCAATGTTGTTGCTTGGAGAGAGATTGTTAGCATCAAAACATGAGAATCCTACATATTCAAGTAGTAACAATTTACAAATGCATATACACATGTCAAACCCTTTTTCATTCAAGCAATTGATCTTATTATTAATGGCATGATGCATGCTGACCTCAACAATTTCCCGGGGCATCACTGTTTGAAGGTGGTAGGACTTACGAGCTTCGCTCTGCACTCATGACTTACGAGCTTCGCTCTGCATAGGACTTACGGGCTTAGCCCTGCACTCACGACTTACGGGTTCCCATCTCCCGGCGTTGTAGGACTCACAGGCTTAGCCTTGCACTCACGACTTACAGGCTTCATCCGCCCAGCGTTAATAGTATAAAAGGGAAAGTCCTCGCAAACTGGAGCAACAAATGCATGTATGCAAACATAATTTATTACCAATCCTTCTTATCACATTCATTATCATTTCCATCAAGGACATGATCCATCATCTATCTTTCCATTCATTAATCTCATCCTTAACAATTCCTTTCATCTTTCTTTTAGCTGGTGCTGTTGTTTTCATAGAAAAATCCATCAGCCACTTTGTGATGGTTTTAGAATTAGTGGTTAATAATCCGTCGGGGCCTAGCCTCCAATTGGCGGATATTTATTGCAACGACCCCATTGGGACTCCCTTCGAAAATATCAACCAAGTGGGTAAAGACTTCCACTGGGACATGGGAAAATAATCAACCAAATGGGTGTACGCACTTCCATTGGGACATCCTGTCCGAATATGTCGACCACTGAATAAAATTCCAGTAGGAATCATCCAGGATAAAAATCAACCAATGGGAATTAAGTAAACTTATACATTTATCCATTGGGACTCCTGTCCGAATATATCAACCACTGGAGGAAATTCCAGTAGGACTCTTTCAGGATAATAATCGACCAATGGAAAAACGTATAAGAATTAGGTATTTAATATTCTCAAGAAAGATAAGTGTTTTCTTCAGTTTTTGGTCAAAATACTCGAGTATTTTACAAAATACTCGAGTGTTCTTCATTTTTTTCCAGAATACTTGAAGTCCTTGAAGAAAAACTCGAGTTGTTCTTCATTTTCCCAGAATACTCGAGTGTTTCTCAAAAGACTCGAGTGTTTTTACTGCAACAGCACCAGTTTCTGCATTTTAAGCACCAATTCGAATTCCATGCATTGTTTTTCCATTCTTATGCAAAACAGAGGCATAAACACATATAAGGAATATGTTAGAACACATAAACAAGTACATAATAACATAAATCAACATCAATCACAGAATTGACACAAACTTGGAAAATAGCCATTTCAAGATATGAAATTCATTTCCACTCGGTTTTAACTTCGAAAATCAATCCAGTGAGCATCGTTAGGTTCAATTAAACTTGTTTGAACATAAAAACAATGAGTTCCTGACCTCCAAGTCAGTTTCCTAATTCAAACTCTATTGCCCGTGAACCTCCTATTGGTTCCTATGGATTTAGCTTGTTCAATACCATTCTAGTGATTAGGTAACTTCCCCCTTACCTTAATGAAGCTAAAGGAATGATTGGTTGTGGAAGAAAAGGTCTGAAACGGATTTTGAGCTTCAAAGCTCAATTCTGAACTTGTGCATAAACTGTTGCACCGGCTGTCTTTAGCTACAAATTACATCATGAATAAGCCATGAAAAATAACGAACTGAGTTAGCTTAAGCAACTAGGAAGTACTAACTTTAATTAGAAACAAGTTTGGAATCAAGAGGGTTCCTGAGTTTACCAAACCAATTCAAGAAAGATAGGTAGTTGAAGCTGTTTGTGCTCTGTTTTCAGTTTTGAGTGGCTAACTTTGGAGGCTTATAACTTTTTCTACAGAGACTCAAATTTCGTGGTTCTTGTTGCTATTTCAAGATTGGAAATAGAACTAGAAGTGTGTTTTGGTTGCACTCAATTTCATGGTTTGAGGAGGGATAATCGAGAGCTTAAAGTTAGCACCAGAAAACAGAGGAAATGTGAATATAAATCCGGGTTAGGAGGATTTGAATAAGTTTGGGACTTCCCCAAGCCTCTATTTATAGCCTAAGGTTACCCTCCTATGAAGTAAGGTCCAGCTCTCTGCTTGGAACCTCGAGAAAACGCGTTTTGGTGCGAGTTTTGAATCAAAACCGACTTATAGGTTCAGCACCACTGCTCGAAATACTCGAGTATTTTCCCTAGTACTCGAGTCTTTTTCAGCACATCAGAGAACACCCGAGTCTTCCATGAAAGACTCGAGTCTTTTGGCTCAAAATTCAAATTTTTCAAACAGTTAAAGATTATACTCGAGTCTTTCCCAAAACACTCGAGTACTTTAACCTAATTTCATAAAATTCTTTATTTTATTTAATATAATAACATTATTATTTTAAATACTTTAATATTTACTTATTTATGAAAATATAGGGTCTTACATTGATCCCTTGAACTATTATTAATAATTCCTTAATTAATTAAGTCAGAATTGAAAATGGTGTTTTCAGGTTCTGAACCATTTACTCGAGTAAACTTCAGGACGCTCGAGTGTTCCTCAACTTTTCCAGATTACTCGAGTGTTCTTAAGACTACTCGAGTGTTCATGACTTTCTGAGGATTTGGGTTTTCAATTCAACAATTTACTCGAGTAGTTCATGGGTTACTCGAGTGTTCTTGAACATTTCCAGAATACTCGAGTGACCTTGAATGACTCGAGTGTTTGGCCTAAACTTGTCCTCAGGTCATGCTCGATACTTGAGTACCAGACAAAATACTCGAGTGTTCTTGTTCATTTTACATTATTTTGAAAGCATTTTACTCGAGTACCCTGCCTTTTACTCGAGTGTTTCGTAGCAGATAACACTGAAACTTGGTTTTAACATAACATTTTCATTTCTACTTAATTATAGTCCATTCCAAGGATCCACAGAGTTCATACAACATAATTTGAACATGTTACAACATTCATTTCATATCAAAACACATAATTGACAGAGAATTCAGTAATCATGCATTAAAACACATTTTCACAACTCAATACCTCAATTTGCAGAATAAGCTCAATACTCATGAATTAAAGTTCATTTAAGCTTGCATGCATGATATATAACTTGCTCAACAAAGTTTTAGAGCATGGATTGGTCTCCAAACCAAAGTTCCTATTTAATCTAAGCCCTTATAGCCTCTTGGTGGCTCTCTAACACAATTCATGGAATTTAAACTCTATCTAGTGAATATAATTACTTCCCCTTACCTCTCAAACGTGAATCAAACAGGGAAATTCCAAAGAAAGCTCTCCAACACCAGAAATCCATTAGAGCATGACATGCAGAGTAGTTTTGAGTACCATACCAAACTGGAATTGGGTTGTACATGAAACAGAGAATTAAATTGGGGGAAAATTAGATTTCTAAACTCTATGCAACATAATCTAACTAAGGAAACCGAAATTGAGACTCAGGGGTTCATGAGCTTACCAGAAATCAAGATCAAAGTAAGCTCCAGAACAGAATTTGACCAAGAACAGCTTCACTTCAACTCCTTGAATCCTCCAACACACTCACTCAATCCTCTCGATTTTGGTGTTTATATAAAGCTCAAGATGTAAGTTTTATATTCGTGTATGATTTGTGTTTCAATCTAACTCTGAGAAGGAGAATCGAAGAGAGAAAATCCGGAACCCTAACTTCAACAACTACAATAAGAATGAGCAAAATTCTTCACCAAGAATCGTTGATGAGTTTAAATAGATCTAGAGGAAGCTCATGCACGTCGAAACGAAGGCATTGAGTTGTTGATGGTGGAGTAATCGTGTCAACGGAGGGGAATCGTTGGCTGTGACTCACCAAACGCACTAACTCGTGCAGTTTGACCCAGAATACTCGAGTATTCTGAATAATACTCGAGTGTTTTGGTCAGATTTTGAAAAATAATTATTTTATTTACTTTCCCTCCAAAACCTTTCCTATAATTGCTTCTAGGTCCCAACCTAGGGACTAATATGCAAAATACACATTTTATGCATTTAAATTATTTATTAAATAATTTACACACATAAGCTAGTCACATGAATACATATCTTAATCAAGGATTAATATAGAAACTATTAATTATAATTAAATTATAATTAACATTTCATTAATCGGGGATTAAAAATTTTGGGTGTTACACGGACCTAATCTCGCAAGCCTATAACGCTCGCTGACTGTCTATAGGCTCGGCACGGTGTACCGGGCGAATGGTAACTTGTATGTCTTGTTCCAGTGTTAATCGAGCGGATTAGAGCTACTTTGATGGACCAACTATTAGTCCACTACATAAGCCCCCCAAGCTCGGTTGGGTGATTTGAGCCCTGCCGAGTTGAAGAAATGAACAAGCTTTTGGCCGATCTTTCGAGAAAGTATGCCTTGCTGAGGGAAAGGAAAAAAATCACGCCGTTTTAGTGCATTTAGCAGAGCTGTCCTTTCATTGACGCTGAAAGGACCTTTCGGTTCTTCTTATGCTTCCACGTGTTCTTTCTACTACCGGGAAACGAAACGTTATAATTTCGAAATTTCAGTAAACACCACGTATACACTTACAAGAAGAATGGGCCTTTGTTGTTTCAGCCCACATTTTTAGATAGTGGAGGGAACTTCTGAAAGAAAAGTGGGGAGCGGTTTTCGAAATTAATTTCTTACATTTCTTGTCAAAATTAGAAACTCATCCACCCCTTTTCTCTCTCATTTTTGCCTTCCTGGAGAATTGTTTCTCTTTGCGTTTGGGTAACTTCGGAGATTATCCAAAAGCTTCTTGCACTGATTTCATCCTTTTTACTTACACTAAGCATCCTCCAGGTTCACTGATACTCAGTTCATCTTCAAGTTCTTGATCGCATATCATCAACCAGGTAACGAACACCTTCTTAAACTTTGACTATCTTCATCTTTCTTCCTTACATGGTTATGAAATGCTGCATGTGTCTGTTCGTGTCGTCTGTTATAAGTATTGTGCTTAGATTTTTCATTGTTGCATTTTGTCACTAGCCATGCACCCCTTTTCCTGATTGTGCACATTTTTTAGGGTTTTCTGGAAACCTTGCACTGATCGCCAGGGTACCCCACCTTTTTCTGAAATTCCTTGCTATTCTTTGCCATTCTTTGAGTGATTACCGTAGGGTTTCTTAGGATAATTTTATTTCTGGTTGTTCCTAATTTCTTAGGATTTGAACTGAAGCGGTGATAAACATGAGTGAGGATTCTGTAAATTCTGATATACCGAGAACACATGAGGAAGAGAACCCAGGAAGTTGCGTTAAACCAATTGCAACCTATTTTCCTCAGAATTTGAAAGAGGTCAGAGAAGGTATGATTTACTATAGGATTGCTGAGAGGGTAGAACAGAGGAGGTTAAGGAGGCAACGGAGAGATATTCAGTGTTTCAGTTCGTTTGGGGAAATTCTGCCCAGGAAGGGAGGTGTTCCCCAATCGATAATATACACAAGTATTTGATAAGAAATAATCAAGTTTTACTGCTTCTGACTCCGCGTGTGCCTCCTTTTCCTCAGGTATGAAGCGAAAGTGCGTTACGAATCCTGAAGTTTATCCACCTCCACCAGATGCTGCTCAGTACGATTGGGTTGACCGAGAAGTTGTAACAACCTAAACTTTGATTTAAATGAAATTATTAATTAAAAACCTTAGAAAAATTGGAATAATGACTTAATGAATTTTGGTAGATAGGTGAGTGGTGATTATAAGTCCTAGGGGTTGTATAGAAGGCAGTTGTGGCTTTCGGCAAAGTCAAATAAGCGAAATCGGGAGTTAAATCGGCGTTTTAGATGTTAGAAATCGATCGAAAAGAGAAAATTAGAAATTTATTATAGGAAGCTAATAAAACAAATTCCACCGTTGGATAGGAAGTTTGTGGGGTGAAGAAGCATGTCTAAAAATTTGGACTCGATCCGACGGTTAACGAAAAAGTTTCGGCGAATCGAAGGTTGGAAACCCAGATTTTCGCACAGGCGCACGAACCATGCGCCCAGGCGGGTGCACAATTCATGGTGCACCAAGGCAGTGGAAAATACGCCCAGGCGAGGCACCATTTCGCCCAGGCGAGCGGCCACACGCACCAGCATGCACCAGAAATCCTTGTTGGCGCGCCAAAACCTCTGCTGACCGTGTAAGCCATGCACCAGCTTGGTGCTGGTGCTGATCGTGCGCCCAGGCGAGCCTGGCATGCGCCCAAGCGCGTTGCGCAGATCTGAATGCATCTGGTCCGTTGAAATCTGGCTTGGCGCAGATCAAGCTTGCTTCATGGACTTTGGCTAGGAGCTCATTCCTCTTCCTTCTTGGCACACGAGTTACTCCCTCCTCCATTCTCCTTGGCTTTTCAATTTTTCCACCATTGATTGGGTAAGTAGCTTCATGCCATGAGTTATTTTCCTTTCCATTTCAACTTTCCTTGACTCATAGAAATTGAGCTCTAAAACCCTAGGATTCTTGCACTTTTTGCTATATAGGGATTGAGTTTCATGCCTTCCAACTCGAATCAAGGCAAGGACAAAGATCATTCCTCTTGTGCTCTATCAAATAGGCTTGTCTATCATCAATTCATCATTTCCATATTGAGGTGGCAAGCTAGACTTAGGAAGTTCAAGTTTCCGAGATTTTGAGCTAGGGCTCACTAAGGTTCTATTTACTCTTTTCTAATTTAAGGTAAGGAGTGGGTTATAGTGAGTATTACCTTACTCTGGGGTTTAGTTTACAATATGCATATAATGAGTACTAAGATTTTTGTGGTAGTTTAGGATTGATATGATATAGAATAATTGTTAGAATAGAATTTATGACTTAGGGAATTTACTTTGATGTTGATATATTGCATTTTGTGATTTGGTGATGTTGATGAATTAAATGCTTATGTTGTTTAATAATTTGAGTTGTGATATTAAGATGAATTGTGCTAATTAAGTTATAAAATATATTTGTGATCATTGGATAGTGGAAATGTGTAATGTGGTGATTAACTTTGAGTAATGGAAATTTGCTAAAGAATTGATAGTGATAAAGGAACTAAATGAATTATACCCAGGCTCAGCCAGGGGAGATTGTATTATACCCGGACGCTGTAAGTCGTTATCGCACGGTGGTGCGAACGCAGTAGGTCGTGACCAGGGGATTACCCGGGCGCAGTAAGTCGTTATCGCGCGGTGGTGCGAACGCAGTAGGTCGTGACCAGGGGATTGAGAAACACACCCGGACGCAGACCAGGGGATTGAGAAACACACCCGGACGCAGTAAGTCGTTATCGCGCGGTGGTGCGAACGCAGTAGGTCGTGACCAGGGGATTGAGAAACATACCCGGACGCTGTAAGTCGTTATCGCAGGGTGGTGCGAGCGCACTAGGACGTGACCAGGGGATTGAGAAACACACCCGGACGCAGTAAGTCGTGAGTGCACAGGAGTGCAGACGCAGTAGGTCGTGACCAGGGACAGATAAAAAGGAATATAAATATGATTAAAATACATGGAACGAAAGACTTAAGAAAATGCTAAATAAAAATCGATTTGAGAAACTAATGAATACTTGAAAATGATTTGTGATACATTGACTCTTATTATGTTGTGATTGAGTTGTTAAATGTGTATGGCTTAGTGTTGCATTATGTCTTAATTGGAAACTGCCTCCCCATTTTATGTGTAATACTCACTCCTTACTATCTCCACAGGTACTGAGGAAGAGTTTGCACAAGACCAAGCCGAGCAGGTGTACTCTCCCTCACAGGGAGAGTAGGACACTTATTAGTAAGTAGGACATGGAAATGTCCTGGGCCCGGTGATTTGAATCATTTTTGTTGTATATAGAATGTAAATAGCTTTTTGGGGGCCCAGGACGACTCCTTTTGGGAAAGGGGTCTATTTTGGGGAAAAACTGTTTTCCTAACTTGTTTATATTCCACTAACTCTGATGACTAGATTCTGATGCTTTAAACTTGTTTCTGATGCGTGCACGAAGATGCACTAGCTGATATATATATATATATATGTGTGTGTGTGTGTGTGTGTGTGAATAGCCCTGCTGGCTTTGAAATTTGAAAATATGTTATTTATCAGGTTGCAGGAAAACAGAAATTTTGGAAAAGTCTTAAAAACAAACGAAACTCCGTCCGTTTGACGGGAGATTTTCTTATGAATTAAAAATAACTAAGAGTTTTTACTAATCAATTTATAAGTTAAAAATGAAATTTTCAAGTTGCTATTTTTAATTAAGAGTATAAAAGGGTAAATAAACTTAGGTGTTACATTTTGTGGTATCAGAGCAGTTTCCCTCGGCCTTTGGAGTTATGAGCTACTCCAGTGATTACTCACCGAGCGAGTAATCGATAATTATAGATTAGAGTCTAGAGTCTATTGATAGGATGTTTATACTGTTAACTATACTATTAAGCATTAACTGTCGGCCTTGTGCATGACTAAACAGAATGGCTGGTAGACGGATCGATAATGATGGGATCCGAGCTATTCTGGAGCAGATGGCTAAGATGCAACAGGATCAGGGAAATAACATCGCAGCAGCAGCTGCAGCAGCAGCAACAGCAACAGCAGCTGCAATGATTCCTCAACCCCCAGCTCCAGTGGCTATTGATTGGTTGGCGCGGTTCAGAAAGAACGATCCGCAGAAGTTCGAAGGTGGTTTCAATCCCGATGGGGCACAGCTATGGTTGCAAGAGATCGAGAAGATCCTTAATACTATGGCACCACCGGAAGAACAGAAGGTTCTGCTAGCGCAGTATATGCTGACTAGTGAAGCGGAACATTGGTGGCAGCAAATGCGGAGGGGTTTGGAGGCTAACAATCAGGCGATTACATGGGAGTTGTTCAAGAGTCGTTTTCTGGGCAAGTACTTTCCGGAAGATGTTCGGAGAGAGAAGGAGATTACTTTTCTGCAGCTCGTGCAAGGAAACATGAGCGTCGGGGAATATGCTGCTAGGTTCGAGGACTTGATTCGGTATGCAGGGAGTTACAGGGATGCAGATGAGAGGACCAAGTGCATCAAGTTCGAGACCGGACTCCGTTCTGAGATCAAAATGGCTTTTGAATATCAGAACATCTCCAACCTATCTCAGTTGATCAACATGACCAACACTTATGAAAAGAGCCGCAAGCAGCGTGCAGTGAGAAACGCAGCAAGAATGTGCAGAAGTCTGGAGGTCCTGTTAGGGGCAAGAGTTCGGTGAAGCGACCAGGTCCTTACTCCCAGCCTAGATCAGGCCCGGTAGTGAGTACCTATGGTCCTATTCCATCTTGTCCACATTGTGGTAGACAACATAGGGGAGATTGCTGGACATTGGATCCGAGTAAGGGTCCAACCTGTTACAAGTGCGGGCAGCCGGGTCACGTTGTGATGAATTGTCCTAAAAATGCAGTTAAGAAGGAGGTGAATGTGGCTAAGGTTCAGAAAGCTGGAGACAACAGGGTGACTCGAAAGGGCAAGGTGTATACTCTGGACGGCGAGGAGGTTACTGATGCTGATGAACTGATTAGAGGTACCGGTTATGTTAATAGTATTCCTTGTGGTATTCTCTTTGATTGCGGAGCTACTCATTCATTTATTTCTTCCGATTGCATGAAGAAGTTAGGGTTGTCTGCAATAGAAATGCCTTATAAATTATCTGTTTCTACACCCACAAATTCTTCTGTAGTCACATCAACTATGTGTTTGGATTGCCCACTTCGAGTATTGGAGCGGGAATTCAAAGTTAATCTAATCTGTTTGCCTCTAACGAAGCTTGACATCATTCTGGGCATGGACTGGATGTCTCGGCACCTTGTTCTGATTGACTGTCATCAGAAATAAATTACTATCAGTGATCTTTCTTTATCTGCTCTGGAAATGAATGAGGAGGCAGAGATCAGTCAAATTCCGATAGTCTGCGAGTTTCCAGAAGTCTTTCCTGTGGAGATTCCTGGATTACCGCCGAATAGAGAAGTGGAGTTTAGCATTGATTTGATGCCTGGTGCAGGTCCTATTTCTATAGCCCCGTACCGGATGGCACCTCCGGAGTTAGAAGAGTTGAAAAAACAGATAGAGGAGCTTTTGGCTAAGGGTTTGATTAGGCCGAGCGTGTCACCTTGGGGAGCTCCGATTCTTTTTGTTAAAAAGAAGGACGGAAGTCTCCGAATGTGCATCGATTATAGGCAGTTGAATGCGGTGACAGTGAAAAACAAGTATCCACTCCCTCGCATCGATGATTTGCTGGACCAATTGCGAGGAGCAGCTGTATTTTCTAAGATTGACCTTCGATCGGGATACCATCAAATCCGTATCCGAGAGGAGGACATTCCTAAAACGGCGTTCAGGTCGAGATATGGACATTTTGAGTATGTGGTTATGTCCTTTGGTCTCACTAATGCTCCGGCTATCTTCATGGACTATATGAACAGAATATTCAGGCCGTACTTGGATTCTTTCGTCATAGTCTTCATTGACGACATTCTAATCTATTCTAAGAGTCCAAGTGAGCATGAAGAGCATCTGAGAATAGTGCTGCAAATTCTCAAATCCAAACAGCTTTATGCAAAGCTTTCTAAGTGTAGTTTCTGGTTGAATGAAGTGCAGTTCCTGGGGCATGTCATTTCTGAGAAGGGTGTTGCTGTTGATCCTTCTAAGGTGGAAGCGGTACTTAAGTGGGAGAGACCTAAGTCCATTACTGAGATCAGAAGTTTTCTTGGTATGGCTGGGTATTATCGGAGGTTTATTGAGGGGTTTTCTAAATTGGCCCTTCCATTGACGACTCTTACACGGAAAGGTGTTCCGTTTGAGTGGTCCCCGGAATGTGAAGGTAGTTTCCAAGAGTTGAAGAGGCGGTTTACTAGTTCCCCAGTGTTAATTTTGCCGGACCCGACTCAATCCTTCGTGGTGTATTGTGATGCTTCTAATCAAGGGTTGGGTTGTGTGTTGATGCAGCAAGGGCAAGTCATAGCTTATGCATCCAGACAATTGAGGTAGCATGAACAGAACTATCCCACTCATGATCTTGAGTTGGCGACAGTAGTTTTTGCTTTGAAAATCTGGAGGCATTATTTATATGGTTCAAAGTTCGAAGTCTTTAGCGATCATAAAAGTCTTCGCTATCTCTTCGATCAAAAAGAGTTAAATATGAGACAGAGGCGGTGGATGGAATTTCTGAAAGACTATGACTTCGATCTTCAGTATCATCCGGGCAAGGCCAATGTAGTGGCTGATGCATTAAGTCGTAGGACTTTGCATGTCAACAATCTAATGGTGAAAGAGATGGAATTGATTCAAGAATTTAGTGACCTCAACTTGAACATGCAAGTGAAAGAGAAGAGCATCGTTCTTGAAATGTTGCGGGTTACTAATGACTTGATGGGTCTTATTAAAGAAAAGCAAGCCGATGATGTAGAGCTGCAAAAGTTGTTATAAGGGGCATCAGGCAATGAAGAGCCCGACTTTGTGAAAGGTTCTGATGGCATAATCCGATTTAGGGGTCGGATATGTGTTCCTATGGATTTCGAAGTTAGAAGAGATATCCTATGGGAAGCACATCCAACCAAGATTAATTTTCATCCTGGTGCAACAAAGATGTACCAAGATCTAAAAAGGATTTATTGGTGGCCGAAGTTGAAAACTGATGTGGCTGATCATGTGTCTCATTGCTTAACTTGTCAGAAGGTTAAGATTGAGCATCAAAAGCCTAGTGGTCCTTTGCGATCACTTGATATCCCGGAGTGGAAATGGGACAGTATAGCTATGGACTTTGTGACGGGTTTACCAAGGACTGCTGGAGGATGTGATTCAGTTTGGGTGGTTGTGGACCGTCTTACAAAGTGTGCTCATTTCATTCCTACCCATAAGACGTATACTCTTGAGAAGTTAACTCAGTTGTACATCAGGGACATAGTGAAGTTGCATGGTGTTCCTACTAGTATTGTATCCGATCGCAATCCGAGATTTCTGTCTAGATTTTGGCAGAGTCTTCAGCAGGCATTGGGTACTAGGTTGAAGTTCCGTACAGCTTATCATCCGCAGACAAACGGACAATTGGAGCGTACTATCCAGACACTCAAGGATTTGTTGAGAGCATGTGTACTGGAACAAGCCGGTAGTTGGGAGCAGCTACTACCTTTGATGGAGTTTACTTATAACAACAGTTTTCACTCCAGTATCGGTATGGCACCATTCGAGGCTCTCTACGGAAGAAAATGTATAACGCCTTTGTCTTGGTTCCAGATAGGTGAAAATCTGTTGACAGGTCCTGACATTGTGAAAGAAACAACGGAGAAGGTCACAATGATCAAGAACAAAATGAAAACTTCACAGGATCGCCAAAAGAGTTATGCAGATAGGCGAAGGAGACCTTTGGAGTTCGATGTTGGGAATCATGTATTCCTAAGAGTGTCTCCGATCACAGGAATTGGTAGGGCAATCAAATCCAGGAAGTTAACTCCTCGGTTTGTTGGGCCTTATGAAATTCTGGAGAAGGTTGGCCCAATGGCGTACAGGATTGCATTACCCCCTCATTTGTCAAGGCTTCATGACGTGTTTCATGTTTCACAACTAAGGAAATACGTCCATGATCCTTCGCATGTGGTTACCTTAGATGATTTGCCTTTGAAGGAGAATTTGACTTTCGAAGTTCTGCCAGTGAGAATCGAAGATAGGCAGGTGAAGCAACTCAGAGGCAAGGAAATCTCTTTGGTGAAAGTGATTTGGATCAGGAACAATGTGGAAGAGGCTACATGGGAACTGGAGGATAAGATCAAGCAGTCTCATCCACAATTGTTTGACGAATTTCGAGGACGAAATTCAAGTAACTGGGAGAGAATTGTAACAGCCTAAACTTTGATTTAAATGAAATTATTAATTAAAAACCTTAGAAAAATTGGAATAATGACTTAATGAATTTTGGTAGATAGGTGAGTGGTGATTATAGGTCTTAGGGGTTGTATAGAAGGCAGTTGTGGCTTTGGGCAAAGTCAAATAAGCGAAATCGGGAGTTAAATCGGCGTTTTAGATGTTAGAAATCGACCAAAAAGAGAAAATTAGAAATTTATTATAGGAAGCTAAAAAAATAAATTCCACCGTTGGATAGGAAGTTTGTGGGGTGAAGAAGCATGTCTAAAAATTTGGACTCGATCCGACGGTTAACGAAAACGTTACGGCGAATCGCAGGTTGGAAACCCAGATTTTCGCCTAGGCGCACGAACCATGCGCCCAGGCGGGTGCACTATTCATGGTGCACCAAGGCAGTGGAAAATACGCCCAGGCGAGGCACCATTTCGCCCAGGCGAGCGGCCACACGCACCAGCATGCACCAGAAATCCTTGTTGGCGCGCCAAAACCTCTGCTGACCGTGTAAGCCATGCACCAGCTTGGTGCTGGTGCTGATCGTGCGCCCAGGCGAGCCTGGCATGCGCCCAGGCGCGTGGCGCAGATCTGAATGCATCTGGTCCGTTGAAATCTGGCTTGGTGGCTAAGTCATGGATTTCAGCCACACGATTTTTCAGACATCCAAGGCAAAAAATAAAACACCAAAAATACATCATTCCACCACCTTTCAACTCCTTCATCAACCCATCATCCTCATCAAGTTCCCTCCATTCCAAGACCATCTCCACCATAAATCCACCAAACCACCATACACCTTTGATTTTTGGGCACCCCAAACCCAAAATCAAACACTTCCATCAAGCTTGCTTCATGGACTTTGGCTAGGAGCTCATTCCTCTTCCTTCTTGGCTCACGAGTTACTCCCTCCTCCATTCTCCTTGGCTTTTCAATTTTTCCACCATTGATTGGGTAAGTAGCTTCATGCCATGAGTTATTTTCCTTTCCATTTCAACTTTCCTTGACTCATAGAAAATGAGCTCTAAAACCCTAGGATTCTTGCACTTTTTGCTATATAGGGATTGTGTTTCATGCCTTCCAACTCGAATCAAGGCAAGGACAAAGATCATTCCTCTTGTGCTCTATGAAATAGGCTTGTCTATCATCAATTCATCATTTCCATATTGAGGTGGCAAGCTAGACTTAGGAAGTTCAAGTTTCCGAGATTTTGAGCTAGGGCTCACTAAGGTTCTATTTACTCTTTTCTAATTTAAGGTAAGGAGTGGGTTATAGTGAGTATTACCTTACTCTGCGGTTTAGTTTACAATATGCATATAATGAGTACTAAGATTTTTGTGGTAGTTTAGGATTGATATGATATAGAATAATTGTTAGAATAGAATTTATGACTTAGGGAATTTATTTTGATGTTGATATATTGCATTTTGTGATTTGGTGATGTTGATGAATTAAATGCTTATGTTGTTTAATAATTTGAGTTGTGATATTAAGATGAATTATGCTAATTAAGTTATAAAATATATTTGTGATCATTGGATAGTGGAAATGTGTAATGTGGTGATTAACTTTGAGTAATGGAAATTTGCTAAAGAATTGATAATGATAAAGGAACTAAATGAATTATACCCAGGCTCAGCCAGGGGAGATTGTATTATACCCGGACGCTGTAAGTCGTTATTGCACGGTGGTGCGAACGCAGTAGGTCGTGACCAGGGGATTACCCGGACGCAGTAAGTCGTTATCGCGCGGTGGTGCGAACGCAATAGGTCGTGACCAGGGGATTGAGAAACACACCCGGACGCAGTAAGTCGTTATCGCGCGGTGGTGCGAACGCAGTAGGTCGTGACCAGGGGATTGAGAAACACACCCGGACGCAGACCAGGGGATTGAGAAACACACCCGGACGCAGTAAGTCGTTATCGCGCGGTGGTGCGAACGCAGTAGGTCGTGACCAGGGGATTGAGAAACATACCCGGACGCTGTAAGTCGTTATCGCACGGTGGTGCGAGCGCAGTAGGTCGTGACCAGGGGATTGAGAAACACACCCGGACGCAGTAAGTCGTGAGTGCACAGGAGTGCAGACGCAGTAGGTCGTGACCAGGGACAGATAAAAAGGAATATAAATATGATTAAAATACATGGAACGAAAGACTTAAGAAAATGCTAAATAAAAATCGATTTGAGAAACTAATGAATACTTGAAAATGATTTGTGATACATTGACTCTTATTATGTTGTGATTGAGTTGTTAAATGTGTATGGCTTAGTGTTGCATTATGTCTTAATTGGAAACTGCCTCCCCATTTTATGTGTAATACTCACTCCTTACTATCTCCACTGGTACTGAGGAAGAGTTTGCACAAGACCAGCCCGAGCAGGTGTACTCTCCCTCACAGGGAGAGTAGGACACTTATTAGTAAGTAGGACATGGAAATGTCCTGGGCCCGGTGATTTGAATCATTTTTGTTGTATATAGAATGTAAATAGCTTTTTGGGGGCCCAGGACAACTCCTTTTGGGAAAGGGGTCTATTTTGGGGAAAAACTGTTTTCCTAACTTGTTTATATTCCACTAACTCTGATGACTAGATTCTGATGCTTTAAACTTGTTTCTGATGCGTGCACGAAGATGCACTAGCTGATATATATATATATATATGTGTGTGTGTCTGTGTGTGTGTGAATAGCCCTGCTGGCTTTGAAATTTGAAAATATGTTATTTATCAGGTTGCAGGAAAACAGAAATTTTGAAAAAGTCTTAAAAACAAACGAAACTCCGTCCGTTTGACGGGAGATTTTCTTATGAATTAAAAATAACTAAGAGTTTTTACTAATCAATTTATAAGTTAAAAATGAAATTTTCAAGTTGCTATTTTTAATTAAGAGTATAAAAGGGTAAATAAACTTAGGTGTTACAGAAGTTGTGGGCACCCAGTCCGAGCTTTCGACTGACGAATCTTTAGAGAAAACCAGAACCATTATACTACCTTTCCCTGGAGATGATGCTGAAAATTTGTACTCAGTAAGTCCGGTGGGGCCCAACGAAAGAATTTGCACTCGTATCCCCGAGGACAGTACTGGTTTTTATTTTTATGAGGAGGTGATTACCCGTCTTGGGATTAGGATGCCTTTCACCAATTTTGAAATAGATGTTCTAAATACACTAAGAGTGGCCCCTTCCCAGTTACATCCGAATGCATGGGCCTTCGTTAGAGCCTTCCAGCAAGTTTGCTCAACAATGGACTGGTCCTGTACCATTCCGACTTTTTTATACTTATTTGCCCCACAAGCAAACGCCTTCGAAAAAGGATCCACCAAACGACCTTGGGTTTCATTAAAATCGCGAAATGGGTATGCTTTGTTAACTAAATATTCCGAGTCTTGGAAAATGTTCAAACCTTTTTATTTTAAATATAACTTTGTTGGGAATGGTGTTTGCTGGTTCACACGAGCTGGTGAGGAGTGACCGGTTCCCCGATTTCCCCTTCAGTGGAGCACAAGTTTTTTTAATCATGGAAAGAGAGAGAGAAAATCCACATTAGAGAGAGAGAGGAACTTCAATAATCATAGATACTTACTTGGAGAGACCAAGGGAGACTTGATGGGGGACCTTGGAGTGATTCCCTTAAAGCTTGATGGATTTGGGATGAGAGATTGTGTGCCCTAGAGAGAGAAATTTCGTGCATTATGGCCAAAAGCACGCGTGAAACGCTTTTATTTTTTTCAGTTTTAGCAGCCCTTAATCGAGTATTACTCGATTAAAACCTCCCCCCCTTCAGGCTTAATCGATTAAGCTGCAACTTAATCGATTAAGTTGCAGGGTTTTCAGCACCCCGACTTTGAACGGCCGTAACTTCTTCGTTAACCGTTGGATCTTCCTCAAATTTTGACACAAGCTTCCTCACATATCCTACTTCACATCTAACGGTGGAATTTGTGTTTAGAGTTGTAGATCTTTTATTTTGAATTTCCTAATATAGGGTGTTTATAACACCAAAAACATCGCTTCTAACGCTCTTTTGTTCATCTTTCAACCTCAATTTTAATGCCAATGCTTCTTGATTCCTTTATGGCATTCCAAGAACTCCTAACCCATCATTTTAAATCCTTTTTAGAATATCCTTCGCTTCCAGATCTTATAATTGTTCTAATTACTCGTAGAATTAAAATTCGGGATGTTACACCTCACCGCGTATATTAAGTCTTTTAATGTCTTTTAAGTCTTTAGTATCTTTAGTTAACCTAAGATCGGCTTGCCCTTAGTCCATCCCTTCGACAAGACACGACCACTAAGGGTTACATCTTTTCCCCACTTTCACATAATCAAACTATCACTTTCTCAAGCCACTCGGGCACAATTTCATCACATCATTCTCACAGAAAATCACATAGCTCTTTTGCACAATCATTTCCATCTTGGAGTTCACTAGCACGATCTCGGCTCCACGAGCACAATCTCTCTATATCCAGCACTTTGTTGCTCCTCAATATTTCCCTTGAATCACATCATGCATCGCTCTTTCACTTATTTTCATACTTCACTTTCTCTTTCAACTTCTCATAATCATTCATAATAACATCCATACTTATCGCACGGAATATAACGTTTTCACAATAGAATGATAAAGGAATCAATCATGAAATAGAAATAGACATGCATCGATTCAATGAAACATAAAACAGAATCTATCGCGGAAAACTTATGCCATCACCGTCCAGGCAACCATGTTACAGGCTCACCACACTCTCACTCACCTCTTAATCCAGCAAGAGAAATACTTTGACCTTGGAGATCTCTAGCTTCTCTCTGAGAATTGTCCCCACCGTTCACTGAATAACCTCGAGGTAAATAAATACACTTTTATTAAAAATCATTTCAATTAAAAATCACAACTTGATCTCTTGAATAGGAAATCCCTTACTTTCTTTATCCTTTTCTTAAAAATATAAGTGTATATCAAAACAACTCTCAACTTTTCTTATACTTGAAATCCATAAAAAATCATTTGAAAACTCACAATAAAATAAGTAAAGAATTAATTTATGTGGCTGTATGGAAAAAAGTCCAGCCGCCTCTTTCAAGTTGAAAAACATGGGAAAATCCACATTTTTCATTCTAACTTTTTATATATCAAACAACACTTGAAATCCACACTTTTTATAACTCAAAAACACTTTTAAAATTGAAATACATGGAAATAAAATTTTGAACAGCAAAGGACAAAAGAAATCAAACCATGAAAATACTTTTGAAAATAATTAAATACATTTTCCCATTTTCTTTATCAAAACCGAATTGAACATACCAAAATAACACAATAATTTTTCTTAAAACAAAGTCATAAAACACAATCATTTCAAGGAGACAATTACATGCAAAAAGAATCTAGCCTATTCAACCTAATATAGGCCGAATCATCACTAAAGGAAAACAAAGTCTTTGATGCAGTTTCCTTTCATGCAAAAACCTTTAATTTAGCAAACCAAAACATGCATTTTAAAACACATGGTTTTAGAAAAACACCACTCCTTTTTCTTCTCAAAACCATGATCTATAAGTCACTTTAAACACAATTTCATTTTTCATTTTCCTTTGCATGTGCCTTAAAAAGCATATAAATCAAAAAAGAAAACTCATACAAGAAACTTTTCATGAAAAACAATCAGTCTTTTGTTTTCAAAGCTTGACCGAAAAATACATCAACAAAATCAAGTGGAAAACTTAAATCCTTAGCTTTGAAACACACATAAATTTAGATCAAAGCAAAATCATTTGGAAAGAAAATTGTTTTCCTTTGTTTCTCATCAAAACCGTGACATGCAAGTCAAGAAACAAAACTTTTTGAGCAAAAGAATCACATGCAAGATTTAAAATCAAAGTTGTTGAAAATCAAGGCAAGAATCAAGTCCTTTGTCAAGATCAAAGCAAAAGATCAAAGACTTTTTGAGAAGAAACCAAAGATCAAAACTTAGAAAATTCAAAGTTGAAATCAAAGCATGCAAACCATTTAGATCAACTTTAACAAGCATCAAACTAACATGCATGAACTTTAAACAAAATAAAAATCATCACAACCTAAACTTCTAGACATGGCCGAATGATAATGTCCATGGTTTAAGGTTCTACAAGTTTGTTTGGTCTTTGAAACTCAAAACCAAAGCTAAATAAGCACTTACAAACATGGATCTACAAAGAAATTAAACATGCAACAACAAAGGAACTTTACAAGTCTTAGAAAATCAAGAACTACTCTTAACACTCTAGGACCTTCGAATAGACAAAGAAAAAGAGAAGATCTTCAACCTTCTTCACTTAATCTTCAAGAAATCCTAGGGCTTTGGGCTTGATCTCCTTCCTCTTCTCTCCTTGAAGCTCACGGTTTCACTCTCTCTCTATGTTTCTCTCTAAGAGTTTGAGAAGAACTCTTAGGAATTGTGTGTGTTGGTTTGGGAAATGAAATGTAAGGGAAATGAATGGGAATGAGCCACGACCTTAGGCTTAAAAAGACACACAAATATTTCCCTTAATGCCCTTGAAGAATTCGGCCAAAGAGTGTTGCTAGAAGGGTAAAATTAGCTAAACAAAAGCTTGCATGGCTCAAGCCAAGCCATGAGACAAATGGAGTAAAATTAGGCTTAATCCTCCTTCCTATTGGTTGGTCAACCTCTTAACCATTCTTTACACTAAACTAAACCTATGTGCTATTAGTCTACTAGCTTAGGGTGCAAGAAAGTCAAAACTTCATCATCCATGCACCTACACATATACACGGCCGAACATCATGCACACACATATACACATAGAAAAATCATTTTTATTTTCTTTCTTGTAAAATCATCATTTTCCTTAAAATACAAAATATCAAATACTTTATCAATCCAATTTAAAAACTCAATTTAAAACTCATAAGATTTCCTCAAAAATCATTTTCTTGAAAACCCTTTATCACTTGAAATCATAAAAGAAATTCAATTCAAGAAATATCCTTTCAAAACACTCTTTTTAAAACACTTTCTCAAAATAATCTTTCTAGGGTTTAAAAAAAATATGAGGTATTCAGACGGGGTGTTACATTCTCCCCAACTTAGAGATTTCTCGTCCCCGAGAAATGCAGTACCTGGATCAAACAGGTGCGGAAAAGAACTTCTCATCTTACTCTCAAGCTCCCATGTCGCTTCTTCCCCATTATTCTGACTCCATATTACTTTAACTAAGGGAATATCCTTCCCTCTTAACCTCTTGACACTACTACCATCTATTTGTAGAGGTAAAGCCTCAAATGTAAGATTTTCCTTTAGTTGCACTGAATCGGGTTCAATGATGTGTGAAGGATCATGGACATATTTTCTCAATTGGGATACATGAAAAACATTGTGTAAGTTTGAAAGAAAAGGAGGTAAGGTAATTTGATAGGCTAAAGGTCCTATTCGTTTAAGAATTGGGTAAGGTCCAATAAAACGAGGTGTAAGTTTTCGGGTTTTGAGCATTCTACCAATTCCAGTAGTTGGCACTACTTTCATGAATACAAAATCTCCTTCATTGAATTCCAGCAGACTTCTTCTCTTGTCCTGGTAACTCTTTTGTCGACTTTGAGCGGTCTTCATCCTTTCCTGAATTAACCTCACCTTCTCATTCGTTTGCTGTACTACATCCGGACCTACTATCAAATGCTCACCAGTCTCGAACCAACACAACGGTGTTCTGCACTTCCTACCATATAGAGCTTCATACGGTGCCATTCCGATACTTGAATGAAAACTGTTGTTGTAGGTGAACTCAATCAAATGTAGAAAAGAGTCCCAATCATCGGCACTTTCAATCACACAGGCTCTCAACAAATCTTCCAACGTTTGGATAGTTCGCTCTGACTGTCCGTCCGTTTGAGGGTGATATGTGGAACTTAAATCCAACTTGGTTCCGACTGCTGCTTGCAAACTGACCCAAATTTTCGAAGTAAAACGGGGATCTCTGTCTGATACTATACTTGAGGGTACTCCATGCAATCTTACTACTTCTTTCAAATATATCTCAGCCAGCCTATCCATTGAATACTTCATGTTGACAGGGATAAACCGTGCCGTCTTCGTCAATCTGTCCACGATTACCCAGATAGCATCATAACCTTTCCGAGTCCTTGGAAAACCAGAGACAAAATCCATGGTGACACAATCCCATTTCCATACTGGTACTTCCAACGGTCGTAACTCACCACCAGGCTTCTTATGCTCCACCTTCGCCTTTTGACATGTCAAACATCGCGATACATACTCCGCCACTTCTCTCTTCATTCCGGGCCACCAAAATACCTTCTTGAGATCTTGATACATCTTTTGAGAACCAGGGTGTAAACTCAACTTACTCTTGTGAGCTTCCTCCAATATCATCCCCTTCACCTCCAGATCATTCGGTACACAGACATGATCCTTATACCTCAATACTCCATCACCACTAACCTTGAATTCTACTTCTTTCCCTTTGTCCGAAAGCTCCTTCTTAGCTTGAAGTTCCTCGTCCTTCAGCTAAAGTTCCTTTATCCGTTCCATAAATCCATTTGATACAGTCAGCTGCCCTAATATCATACTCTTCGGTCTTAACTCCACTCCTAGATTTAGATCCCGAAATTCCTCAATCAGCTCCAACTCCTTGATCATCAATGCAGAAACATGCAATGACTTCCTACTCAAAGCATCAACAACTACGTTTGCCTTTCCAGGATGATACTGTAGCTCAATATCATAATCCTTTGGGAATTCCATCCACCGTCTCTGACGCATATTCAGATCCTTCTGTTCGAACAGATACTTCAAACTCTTGTGATCGCTAAAGACTTCAACCCTTACACCGTACAAATAGTGCTTCCAAATCTTTAAAGCAAACACTACCGCTGCTAGCTCCAAGTCATGAGTTGGGTAATTGAGCTCATGAATCTTCAGTTGCCGTGAAGCGTAGGCCACTACTTTCCGCTCTTGAATCAACACGCATCCTAATCCTTGTTTCGAAGCATCACAGTACACACAGAAAGACTTCGTCGTATCAGGTAGGACTAACACTGGTGCGGTTGTCAGTCTCTTCTTCAATTCTTGGAAATTCTCCTCGCACTTCGCCGACCATTCGAATTGTTGACCTTTCCTCGTCAGCTTCGTCAAAGGCAAAGACAAACGAGAAAATCCTTCGATAAACCGACGATAATACCCCGTTAATCCTAAGAAACTATGGATTTCCGTCACAGATGTTGGTGTCTTCCATCCCAATACAGCCTCCACTTTTGCAGGATCTACTGAAATTCCATCCTTCGAGATTACATGCCCCAAGAAATGCACTGAGTCCAACCAGAAATCACACTTCGACAGCTTAGCATAGAGCTGCTTGTCCTTCAGCATTGTCAAGACTGTCCTTAAATGCTCAGCGTGTTCCTCCTTAGACTTGGAATAAATCAAAATATCGTCGATAAATACGACAACAAATGAATCCAAGTAAGGATGAAAAATTCTATTCATGTAGTCCATGAATATCGCAGGCGCATTTGTTACACCGAAAGGCATAAACAGATACTCGTAATGACCATAACGAGTTCTGAAAGCAGTCTTGGGAATATCTTCCTCCTTTACTCTTATCTGATGATACCCCGATCTAAGGTCGATTTTGGAAAATACCGTCGCTCCCTTCAATTGATCCAGCAAATCATCAATTCTGGGTAGAGGGAATTTTTTCTTAATTGTCACCTTGTTCAGTTGCCGGTAATCAGTACACAAACGCAAACTACCATCCTTTTTCTTGACGAATAAAACCGGTGCTCCCCAGGGTGAAACACTAGGCCTTATCATCTTCTTTTCCAACATCTCCTCCAATTGCTTCTTCAATTCAGCTAATTCCGCCGGAGCCATCCTATAAGGTGCTTTAGAAATCGGTCCAGTTCCAGGAATCACGTCAATTGAGAACTCTACTTCTCGAATTGGCGGTAAACCAGGTATCTCTTCCGGAAAAACTTCGGGAAATTCCCGAACTACGGGTAATTCATGCAGTTCCTTGTCCCTTTTGACGTCCAACGAAGCCAGAAACATGTAAGCTACCGCGCCTTCCTTCAATGAAGTTCGAATTTGCTTGGCAGATAAATGCTCAAGGTCATTGGGTTTAGGCAAAGAAGATTGGGTTTCACTAAAAACTAACGACTTTTCGGAACAGTTCAGAAGAACATGATTCCTAGTAAGCCAGTCCATTCCTAATATAATGTCTATGTGAGAAAGGGGTAGTTGAATCAAATCAACAAAATAAGTGCTACCTTTTATCTCTAAGGGACAATTAGGACAATAAGTAGTCACTATCACAGGCTTATCGGTAGGGGTAGAAACAATCAAGTTATAGGGTAAAGCATCTACTTTCAGATTTAATCTATTCACCGCATCATGAGAAATAAAAGAATGAGTAGCACCCGAATCATACAATACTAACAAGGAATTCTTATAAATGAAACATTCACCTTGGATAAGATTAGCAGCATTCGCAGCTTCAATTCCGCTCATCGCGAACACTCTCCCGGGCATAGTAGGACGATTAGCATTCCCCGAATTAGCCGTTCGCTTAGGCTCCCTGCAGTCTCTTGCAATATGACCAGGCTTATCACAGTTGAAGCAGTTCGAATTCCTTGGTGGACACATTGGGCCAAAATGATTACGACCACACTTGTTGCAACGAGGAGGTACGTTCCCTGATCTCACTCCACCGAAACTATTGCGATTACCACCGCTTTGATCCATACGATTCCCTCCATAGCTGCTGCCCCCACGGTTTCCACCGCGATTACCGTTGCCTCCGAAGTTTCCACCTTGTCCGCTCCCTACAAAGCGTAGATCTCTCCTTCCGCTCGAACCAGAATACGGGTGCGAAGTCCTATACCTCCCTCCAGAATCTCTATGAAAAGGAAAATTACGAACCGGTCCATGAGATGAAGAAGGGTTCACTACCCTCTCAGCCGCTCCTCTTGCTTTCAGACCTCCTTCGTACATACGACAGCGATTCACCAAACTAGCAAAATTATCTATTTCTAAGTGAGAAAAAGCTAACTTAATCTCAGGCTTAAGACCATCCCTAAACTTAGCACACTTCGATCGCTCATTCTCCCCTCCAACGTATTGGGGTACGTACTTGACTAGCTCTTCGAATTTCGAAGCATACTCATCAATCGACAAATTCCCTTGACTCAACCTTAGAAATTCCATTTCCTTCTCAGTTTCAGATACAACGGAAAATACTTCTCAAGAAACCTCTGCTTAAAAGCTTCCCACGTCAACGCTTCTCCCAGATTCACCATCACTTGCTTAGTAACTCGCCACCATGCTGCAGCCTCTCTTGTCAGCATAAACCCATCATAAGCCAGCTTCTGCTCATCGTTACACTACACCATACCCCCGAATATACGCTCTAAATCCTCTATCCACTCCACAGCCGCATCCGGAGCAAAGCCTCCCGCAAACTCCTTCGGGTTGCGACGACAGAATTCATCCAATCCCTTGTAGCCTTGGGCTTCCAGATTTTGAGCTTGCTGTTGAGTGTTGAAATTCTGCTGCGCCTGACGATGCAACGCTTGAAGATTATCGTTGACTCCCGTCATCACAGCTGCCATCCGAGTCATGAAATCTGCCGCATCCGGGTGATCAGCATCCTCAACAGGGTTTCGCGAATTTGAACTGGAAGGTCTTCCACACGTACGACTCATCTTAAAATAAAGCAGAAAGAGGTTCAACGCATGATAACACAGAATCCTAGACTCTAGACACACAGAGTTACACAGAGTAAGCATATAAGATTAGGCTTAAGGCCACTGAGGATTACCATTGCTCTGATACCACGTCTGTAACAGCCCGATTTTCACTTCAAAAATCTTGATTGAATTATCATTACTTTGTTACAAAAATGCTGCCATTTTTTTTTTTGAAAACATAAGTTTAATATCAATTAACACCACCCTTTGAAAATCGAGTTGTCACTTTCGGAACTTCTCACTCAAAACAACATCATTGAAACAAACGCCATTTTCATTACACAAAAAAAAAATGAGCCACAAGTACTGGAGTCACACTCCAAAGGTTTCCAAAGTTAGGCCATAATTACAAAAGATTACAAACCATAATTTAAAAGTAGCTTAATTACATCCATGGTACTTCGCAAAGCAATCCTCGACTGGAACTTAGATCCTAGACACCCTACCTCCTCTAGACACAGAACAAAGGACATCACTCTTCAGCGGAACTAGCATCCGTCTCCATATCCTCACTTGAATCCGCCTCTGCTTCGTGATCAGAATCACTAGCGTCTTCTTCCTCCATCGGTTGAGGAATCACAACCGCCAATGGTGCAGGATCACCATCGTACTCGTGATGCTCCCTTGGTCCGCCGTCTTGGTAGTCACGGAGAGTGAACTGTCCCACGTGCACCTCCAAACTCGTTCCACGCAGAATGTGCCTCGGATCATCGATCTCCAATCGGGTTTTGCCTCGCCAAATCCAGCCATCAGGAACCACCTCCCATGCTCCTCCCTGAAGAGGCCACATGTGGATTGCTACATGATACGCCATCTACCCGTTGCAATACCGGCAAATGCCAATACGACAACTAGGTAGGAGAGAGTTAGTGTGCCATACACTAACAAGTTGACCGTAAGGTCTCAGGGTAGACTCGATAGAAAGAAGAACAGACAACAATGACACTTGACAAGTATACGAAATGTGACAAGATACCCAGAGCGTAGAGAATACACAGGATACGCTAATTAGACAGAGCAGGATAGCAAAGCAGGTATCATAATAATCGAAATGAGCAAGGTATGTAAATGATAAATAAAGCACATAAAGGTAAAGCATAATCCACCAATCCAAAAACATGATTCTCATAACAGAACAACATCAAACTTATCAATCTTTCCCATCACTCAATTATATCTTTACTCTTTGGTTATTAAGTTTTATCATAACTCAGTTCACTCAATGAGGTAGGGGGAAAACCATCACTTAGGAAAAACGCACTCGTCTACATCTCCTCGGTCTCCATCCAAACCTAGTCGGAAGCCAACAGGAGTATAGGACCTTTACCACGCGGGCACGACAACTGTCTCACACATAAATGGTCCCAGACCAGGAGGATCTCGTCCTCAAATCATTTCAATTTCATAATATCAAGGCTCACTGTCCACGCAGTGGCAAAACACAATGCCCCGTTCCAGTCCCTCTCACTGTTGTAGACTTACAATCAAGGGGGTGACAGTATCATCTCTAGTTAGCTATGCGGAACTGGCCACGGCATTAGACCCAGTCCCCACCACGTTAGTGCGCCACTTGTGGAATTCGTTCCGCCTAGAAATATACTCGAGGCTTCTTGACGTTTCACCGTCCTTGCCCTCCCCTCATGCAATATCCACCTAAGTATCCGCAGATACCCATAGTATCTTCCTCTCCACTACTTCACACTCATATACCTCACCGCGTATATTAAGTCTTTTAATGTCTTTTAAGTCTTTTAGTATCTTTAGTTAACCTAAGATCGGCTTGCCCTTAGTCCATCCCTTCGACAAGACCCGACCACTAAGGGTTACATCTTTTCCCCACTTTCACATAATCAAACTATCACTTTCTCAAGCCACTCGGGCACAATTTCATCACATCATTCTCACAGAAAATCACATAGCTCTTTCGCACAATCATTTCCATCTTGGAGTTCACTAGCACGATCTCGGCTCCACGAGCACAATCTCACTATATCCAGCACTTTTTTGCTCCTCAATATTTCCCTTGAATCACATCATGCATCGCTCTTTCACTTATTTTCATACTTCACTTTCTCTTTCAACTTCTCATAATCATTCATAATAACATCCAGACTTATCGCACGGAATATAACGTTTTCACAATAGAATGATAAAGGAATCAATCATGAAATAGAAATAGACATGCATCGATTCAATGAAACATAAAACAGAATCTATCGCGGAAAACTTATGCCATCACCGTCTGGGCAACCATGTTACAGGCTCACCACACTCTCACTCACCTCTTAATCCAGCAAGAGAAATACTTTGACCTTGGAGATCTCTAGCTTCTCTCTGAGAATTGTCCCCACCGTTCACTGAATAACCTCGAGGTAAATAAATACACTTTTATTAAAAATCATTTCAATTAAAAATCACAACTTGATCTCTTGAATAGGAAATCCCTTACTTTCTTTATCCTTTTCTTAAAAATAAAAGTGTGTATTAAAACAACTCTCAACTTTTCTTATACTTGAAATCCATAAAAAATCATTTGAAAACTCACAATAAAATAAGTAAAGAATTAATTTATGTGGCTGTATGGAAAAAAGTCCAGCCGCCTCTTTCAAGTTGAAAAACATGGGAAAATCCACATTTTTCATTCTAACTTTTTATATATCAAACAACACTTGAAATCCACACTTTTTATAACTCAAAAACACTTTTAAAATTGAAATACTTGGAAATAAAATTTTGGACAGCAAAGGACAAAAGAAATCAAACCATGAAAATACTTTTGAAAATAATTAAATACATTTTCCCATTTTCTTTATCAAAACCGAATTGTACACACCAAAACAACACAATAATTTTTCTTAAAACAAAGTCATAAAACACAATCATTTCAAGGAGACAATTACATGCAAAAAGAATCTAGCCTATTCAACCTAATAATTTATCTTGCTATATTGCTATACTTTTTAGAATTTATCTTTCTAAGTTCTGTGTAATGCTGCCCTTCTTGCTATATTTTTTTTACAGGTACAGAAGCGGAGCTTACACCAGTTGCAGGCCTAGCAGGGTACACTCCACCCCGTGGAGTGTTGTGTCGTCATGAGAGGATTATATATTATGTTATGAACGTTATTTTGGGAAATTAAAATATGTAGTAGTTATATGCCCTAAAAATTTGTATTATTCGGGCATTAGGATATTTTGGTTGTAACCTAAATATAAGTTTTAGTCTTTATTTACTCTGATCTGACAGGTTTAAAATGTGACAATTTTGGGAAAGTCCGAAAAACAGAGGAAACTCTGCCGGATTTTCGTCGAAATTTTCAAGTACCATTTTTAATAAACTTAAATTAACTAATTAAAAAGTGAGGGTGTTACAGTTTGGTATCAGAGCAGTTTCCCTCGGCCTTTGGAGTGTGGACTCACAACTCCAGTGGTTACTCTCCAAGCGAGTAACCAATGTGTATAGTCAAGTGTCTAAGTTAGACAAGTAGGATTCTTGTGCAATTAGTTGCTAGTACAAGATTTAACTTGTATCTTCTTCAGGACTTGATCAGTATGTCATGGTGGCGTGCGGATGCGGACGCGGATCGTATGGCAACCATCCTAGAGAACCTGGTTCAAGTGAACCAGAATCAGGCGGAGACTATGGCTCAGATGCAGCAAAATCAGGCCGAGAATATAGCAACAGCAGCCGCAGCAGCAGTAGTAGCAGCTCTGAATCCTCAACCCCCGGCTCTAGTAGAGATCGACTGGTTGGCGCGATTCAGGAAGTGTGGGCCGCCAAAGTTCGAAGGAGGTTACAATCCAGACGGGGCTCAAAAATGGCTTCAAGAAATTGAGAAGATCCTCCGATATCTACAACCACCTGCCGATCACCGAGTCCGATTGGCTGAATATGTTTTGACTAGCGAACCTGAACACTGGTGGGAAGGTATGCGAAGGGGTTTGGAAGCTGGCAATCAGGAAGTCACCTGGGACATTTTCAGGAATAGATTCTTGGGAAAGTATTTCCCTGAGGATGTACGCAGAGAGAAAGAAATAGCTTTCTTGAACCTGAAGCAAGATAATTTGAGTGTCGGAGAGTATGCAGCACAATTCGAAGACCTAATTCGTTACTCCGGCAGCTATAGGGATGCTGATGAACGCACTAAGTGCATCAAGTTCGAAGCGGGGCTTCGTACTGAAATCAGGATTGTTTTTGAGTATCAAAACATTTCCAACCTATCACAACTGGTGAACATGACTAGTACCTATGAGAAGGGCTTGAAGCAGAAGGAGGCAGAGAAAAAGAACAAGTGTGCGCAGATGATTGGAGTTCCTATTAGGGGAAAAGAAACAGTTCAGGAAGCAAGTCCATATGTTAACTCCAACACTCAAGGTGCGACTGTTTCACGTGCTAAGTTACCGTGTCCACATTGCGGAAGATTTCATAATCGTACATGTTGGATGCTTAACCAGCACAGGAAGGAAGGTCTTTGTTTTCAATGCGGACAGTCGGGACACCGTGCTGCAGACTGTCCTAGGAGCGCGCAGAACGAAGAATGAACTCGTCTGAGGTACTTTTAGTATTAACAATGTACCAAATGTTTACTTAGAATATTTTACATAAAGCATACATGTTCAATTTAGCAGAGAAGAAACCAATGAGTGTTAGTACATTAGTTAAAGTTCCACTAAACTCAGTGATGGTATTGCCACTAGTAGAAGGTAAGGTTAGAGCTGATCACTCTAAATTTTACATCTTCTAGGGGAGGATAACATCAACGAACTTGACGATGATATCGCTATTGATAGATGTGAGGTTGGGATTGATCACCTCAGTCTTTGCATTTATTAACGGACGACAATCATTGTAACCAACCTGACCTTCAATCTTGGAAGGGATGTAAACCCCAAGAGTGTTTGCCTACCTCAATTCATGGCCATTAAATGTCATTCAATGCTTTGTTAGTGCTTCTGTTGGACCAAGAATAGTGTCGATATTCGTGCAAGTGAACTTCTTTCTCCTTATTCTTCTTAGTTTTGATTCAATCATGCTACAACAACTTAAAATCCCAACCAAATGTGTTTTTGCTTCAACTACCCAAGGGTTGTGAACTCTTGATTTTCTCGTTGTTCCTCATTCGTGAATACCCATCATTCCTGGAGTTCTAGTCTTGTCTATTCAATTCGGTTCCTCTTTGATGAGGAAAGTTCTAACCATAATTTTTTGCGTTCTACGAGAAGACTTCGAATTGCATGATCTTAGGCTATTTTCCTTAAGGTAAAAGCACAAACCCTTCTTGGATTCCGAAGATTTCATTCCCTTCAGATGTTAGACCATTACCCTCTTGATGGAAAGATATCAGAAAGACGACCAAAAGCTGACGCGTTCGATTCCCCACTCCTAGGCATGGATATAACCTGGTATGTTGATGCCAAGTGGGGGAGGACTTAGTAACCGAACTAAGATCTTATCTAAGTAACAATTGAAAGCAAGAAGAAAAGCCATGCGAAAACAAGACATAGGATGTCCTAGCGTAAGTATGAAGGCGCAAGGAGTATAGACCTAGGAGCATCCTAAGTGGGGGAGCGAAACCGAAAAGAAGTAGATATCGTAGTCGAAAACCCTACCCAAGGGATGACTCTCTATTCACTTAAACTGATCGAAATTTCGGGGACGAAATTCGAGTAAGTGGGGGAGAATTGTAACATCCCAAATTTTAATCCCAAGTATAATTAGAATAATAGTGAGATTTGAATAATAGTAATAATAATAACAAGGTTATATGTGTGTTAAAAAAAAGGGAGATATTTTAGTGTTGGAAATGTATAATAATAGAAAATTAAGAATAAAGTAATTAAATGATTTAGTATGATGTTTTCAAGATTTGAGTGTCGTAATAAAATTTTGATTTCATTATAATTGAAATATGTTTTCTAGTCAAAATAAGTGTAAATTTGTTATCATACATTTTTCAAAAATAAAAGAGTATTTTTATTTAGTTTAATTAATATTTTGACAGGGAGATCAACTGGTAAGCCTTAAAGGCATTTTCATAAATTGTTTCTTTGAAAATATATGTTTAATTTAATGTTTTAAACATTCCTGTAAGTTTTCATGGCGTTTTGAGATTGTTTTATTTTTAGATCCCAGATTGGTTTCAATATATTATGGGTATAAGTTATATATAATGATCTGCTATTTCAAAATTATAAATGTTATATTTTATTAAGTTTAATATCAGGATTGAGAACACATATTTATATTTGTATTTTGACACTTTTTGTTACGTAATAGATATTCTTAAAGACTGGTTAATTAAATTGTCTCTTCTCAAAGTAGACTGATAACTTTATTATTTTTAATCTGTTTTGGGTAAATAAAAATACAATATTATATTACTTAAATGTATTTTATTTTTTAAAATCATCAAACTTTTAGTTATAATCCAAAATACCTACACACATGACCCACGAATAAAACAAAACATAAAATAATATTATATATATATATATATATATATATATATATATATATATATTCATTTCTACCCCAAGTACCCACCCCCACCCCCACCCGAAGTAAAAAAAAAAAAAGTAAAAGGAGTGGTGGCCATAAGGCCACCCACGTAATAAAAGAAAAAGAGAGAAAGCCGCTGCAAGAAGGACCATCAGAGTGAGAAGAAAGATAGCGCGATTGTGAGGAAACTTTGTGACTTTCTCCAACTTCTCGATCCAATAATTCAATATCCGACTGTTCAATCTCAAATCTTTCTTAGGTAAATAACCTTCTCAATTTCCTCTATCCATCCATGTAATTTATTCAAAGATCCGTCAATATTTTTATTATCCCTATATTTTCAAATAAAGAGATGTTTTGGGGAAAAGTAATAGATTATTATTATGGAATGATATATATATATCATTTTTATAAAAAACGAAATTTTGTTGATATATATATATGTATATACACACATGTATATATATTTATATACACTTTTAAGGTTATAATTAGTTTTAACGTGTGTCCTTATTTAGATCCCGCACGTTATTGTTGATCCTGACCCTCGAATAAAGCTCAGATGTGAACGTGATATTGTTTCTTTTGTCAGGACTCTCAGGTAAGAAGGTTGTGTTACCTCTACTTAGGGAGTAAATTCTAGGATGTTATAATGATAGCTAAGGATAGGGTAATAGAGATGTATGTATGTTAACGAACCTTAGGGTAGTTCCCCACTGTTAAAAATGGAATAGGTAGATTAATAATGAAACCCATTTTTAAAAGATAAAAATATTGGTGTTATGATAAACGAACGAATTAAACTGTTGAGCAAAGGGGATACCTAAGGAAAGGAATTAAAAATGAGTAGGTGAGAACATGAATTAAATAAGGTAGTTGAATAGTTTAGAACAAATAAAATAAATGATAATATTGTCTATGTTGGCCGAAGAATAAAGTGAGGTTAGAAGAGGGAATTAAACCAAATGAGTAGGCATATACATAACCAATCCAGTTAAAAGCTATAGGAATTAGAAACAAAAATGAAATAACGAACTAAAGTTCCAGATATAAATAGGAAAAAGGTACGAGAACTTAGGGAAATGGTAACAAAGCGAAAGGTGTGGAATTTAATTAGATGATAAGTTAAGGAAAAGAATAAGAGTGACGGTGTAAATAAATAATAGGGAATAATGAAAGGGGAAACAAAGAATAAAGAATTTAGATAAAGTATTAAATGAGCTACTTGAATTATGAGAAGATAAACAAAAGAAAAAAAAAGATAAACAAAAGAAAGGTAAAAAGAGAAAGTGAGCACAGGTTGGTCATGAGACCCTGTGGTTTAATAAAAGAGAAACTGAGCGCAGGTTGGTCATAAGACCCTGTGGCTTAATAAAAGAGAAATCGAGCGCAGGTTGGTCATAAGACCCTATGGCTCAACACAGGTTTGTCATAAGACCCTGTGGTTTAATAAAAGAGAATGTAGCTGGCGCAGGTTGGTCATGAGACCCTGTGACCTAAGGGTTTTTGTGGATGCTAGGCCATAAAAGACGCCCAGGAGGAGCGCATTGGTTGCGTAAGCCGTACGACATGTGGGCGTACGCAGCGGTAAGACGCCCCGTGGAGGGAACGCAATGGTGGGTTCACATAACCGTAAAAAGTGAAAGATGAGAAAAAGTGTAAAAGAAATTAAAAGACGGAAATATGAGAAAAAGAAATAACATGAGAATAAATAACGAAGAAATGTGTAAATTGTTTAGAATCGAGTATGTGCATAGTAGTAGGGTAGTAAATGTGATCGATTTAAGTCAAGTGTTAGGGACTTAGTTTATTGCTATACTTTTTAGAATTTATCTTTCTAAGTCCTGTGTAATGCTGCCCTTCTTGCTATATTTTTTTACAGGTACAGAAGCGGAGCTTACACCAGTTGCAGGCCTAGCAGGGTACACTCCACCCCGTGGAGTGTTGTGTCGTCATGAGAGGATTATATATTATGTTATGAACGTTATTTTGGGAAATTAAAATATGTAGTAGTTATATGCCCTAAAAATTTGTATTATTCGGGCATTAGGATATTTTGGTTGTAACCTAAATATAAGTTTTAGTCTTTATTTACTCTGATCTGACAGGTTTAAAATGTGACAATTTGGGAAAGTCCGAAAAACAGAGAAAACTCTGCCGGATTTTCGTCAAAATTTTCAAGTACCATTTTTAATAAACTTAAATTAACTAATTAAAAAGTGAGGGTGTTACATCATCCCCGAAATTCAGTTAGATTCGAAGAGTAGGGGGTGTGAAGTCCTCATCTTTTCCTCCAATTCCCAAGTGGCCTCTTCTATGTCATTCCGATTCTAAATCACTTTGACTAGTGAAATCTCCTTGCCACGAAGCTGTTTAATTCTTCGATCCTTGATCCTAATTGGTTGCACCTCAACTGTCAAGTTTTCTCGAAGTGGCACCTCTTCAGTTGATAGAATGTGAGAAGGATCGGGGATATACTTGCGTAGCCGAGAAACATGAAACACATCATGGATGTTGGAGAGGTGAGGAGGTAACACAATCTGATAAGCCATAGAGCCAATTCTTTTAAGAATTTGATAAGGCCCAATAAACTTTGGAGTAAGTTTCTTAGGCTTCATTACTCTTCCAATTCCAGTGGTTGGAACCACTCTGAGGAATACATGGTCACCTTCTTCAAATTCTAATGGGAGCCTGTGTTTGTCAGCATAGCTCTTCTGTCTATCCTGTGCTGCTTTCATTTTCTCCTGAATCATTTTAACTTTATCTGTTGTGTCTTGAATGATATCGGGACCAATGAGTTGATTCTCCCCTACTTGGAACCAACATAGGGGAGTTCTGCATCGTCGTCCGTACAAGGCCTCGAATGGAGCCATACCTATACTAGCATGATAACTGTTATTATAGGTAAACTCCACTAAAGGCAAAAGTTGATCCCAGCTTCCTCGTTGCTCCATGGTGCAAGTTCTCAACAAATCTTCTAAAGATTGGATGGTTCGTTCCGTCTGACCATCAGTTTGGGGATGGTAAGCGGAACTAAGTTTTAGATTTGTCCCCAATGCCTGCTGGAGACTTTGCCAAAATCTATATAAAAATCTAGGATCACGATCAGAAATGATGTTGGAAGGAACTCCATGCAGTCGAATAATCTCCTTAATATACAATTGGGTTAGCTTTTCCATGGAATACCGCATATTAATGGGGATGAAGTGAGCAAACTTTGTTAGCCTATCCACAATCACCCATACTGCTTCATGACCTGCAGTAGTCCTTGGCAATCCGGAGACAAAGTCCATAGCGATGATATCCCATTTCCATACTGGGATTTCCAATGGCTGCAGTTCACGTCCAGGCTTTTTGTGTTCCACCTTTGCCTTTTGGCAAGTTAAACATCTAGCTACATATTCTGCTACATCATGTTTAAGTTTCGACCACCAGAAAAGTATTTTCAAGTCTTGGTACATTTTTGTAGATCCTGGATGTAAACTCAATTTGCTCTTGTGAGCTTCATCTAGGATCATCTTCTTTAGTTGTGGATTAGAGGGAACACAGATTCTATTTCTGAATCTTAGGACACCATCAGATCCTTCAGAAAAGTCTGGTTTATTTCTTTCTTCGGCAAACTTCCTTTGCGCTTGCAATTCAGCATTATTCAACTATTGTTGCCGGACTTGTTCCAAGAATTCATTTGTGATTCTCAACATTCCCAAAACAATACTCTTTTCTTTGTATTGGACACCTAAATTGAGGTTATTGAATTCCTCAATTAGTTCCAATTCTTTCACCATCATGCTACTTATATGAAGAGCTTTTCGGCTTAAGGCATCTGCAACCACGTTTGCTTTTCTTGGATGGTACTGTAGATTAAAATCATAATCTTTGAGAAATTCCATCCATCTCCGTTGCCTCATGTTTAGCTCCTTTTGATCAAACAAATATTTAAGGATTTTGTGGTCACTGTACACTTCAAATCGAGTGCCATATAGATAATGCCTCCAAATCTTCAGGGCAAAGACGATTGCTGCAAGTTCCAGATCGTGCGTAGGATAGTTTCCTTCATGTGGTCTTAACTGCCGAGAAGCATAAGCAACCACTTTTCCTCCTTGCATTAGTACACACCCTAATCCTTGTCTAGATGCATCACAATACACATCAAAAGACTGGGATGGATCAGGTAGTACCAACACAGGAGATGTAGTCAACCGGTGTTTTAGCTCTTGAAAGCTTTGTTTGCACTGCTCATTCCATGAAAAAGGGATCTCCTTTCTAGTTAGCTTAGTCAAAGGCAAATAAATTTTAGAGAATCCTTCAATAAATCTTCTGTAATATCCTGCTAACCCCAGAAAAGCTTCTGATTTCTACCACATTCTTTGGCCGTTCCCACTTCAATACAACCTCTACCTTAGCAGGATCAACAACTATTCCTTCTGGAGTAATTACATGGCCCAAGAAATTCACTTTCTCCAGCCAAAACTCGCATTTAGACAGCTTAGCATACAGTTGTTTCTCTTTTAGAATCTCCAGCACCTTCCTCAAGTGTTTCCGATGCTCATCTGGAGTCTTAGAGTAGATAAGAATGTCATCAATGAATACTACTACAAAAGAGTCCAGAGAAGGTCGGAAAATTCTGTTCATGTAATCCATGAACACAGCAGGAGCATTTGTTAAACCAAATGGCATCACTACATATTCATAGTGACCATACCGCGTCCTGAAAGCTGTCTTAGGGATGTCTTCTTCCTTGACTCGAATCTGGTGATATCCAGATCGAAGATCAATCTTAGAAAAGATGGCTGCTCCTCGGAGTTGATCCATCAAATCATCAATTCGAGGAAGAGGGTATTTGTTTTTAATTGTCACCTTGTTTAACTGACGGTAATCAACACATAATCTCTGGCTTCCATCTTTCTTCTTTATAAAGAGCACTAGGGCTCCCCAAGGCGACGCACTAGGTCGAATGAATTTCTTTTCTAACAACTCTTCTAATTGCTTCTTAAGTTCTGCTAATTCAACAGGAGCCATTCTATATGGAGCAATAGAAATGGGTCCTGTTCCAGGCATTAGATCAATGCGAACTCCACTTCCCTTACTGGAGGCAACCCAGGGACCTCATCAGGAAAGACTTCATGAAATTCATTCACCACTGGAATGGATTGAATTTCTGATTCTTGATCCACTTCCATCTTGGTTGACATTAAGTTGCCATCAAGTACCAAGTCTTCTTCTAGGTTAGGGTTTAGAGTGTTTGAGTTTAGGGTGAGTGTTTTCGTGTGACAGTCAATCACAATGTGATTATTGGACATCCAGTCCATTCCAAGAATCACATCGAGTTGACTTAAGGGGAGACAGATAAGGTCAATATAGAATGTGTGGTTCAGGACTTTCAGGATAGAGTTGGGACATATTTTTGTAGTTGTAACAGTAGGGTTAGTAGGGGTAGATACTAAAAGTTTATAAGGTGTTTCAACAATAGGTAAATTTAAACGTTTAGAACAATCAAAGGAAATGAAGGAGTGGGTGGCTCCACAATCAAATAATACTTCACAAGGATGGTTATTAATACAACAAGTACCTTTGATTAATCCTTCGGCATCCTCAGCCTCAGCACCACTAAGGGTATAAACTCTACCCCGAGTGGTAGGTCGGTTGTCATTGACCTTTCGGGTCGCAACAGTGCTGACTTCTTTTTTCTTAGGAATTTTCCTTGGACACTAAGCAGCTATGTAGCCAGGCTGTTGGCAGATAAAGCAGTGTCGCTCTTTCCCCTGGCCCTGAAGCTTCCAGCAATTACCTCTGTGCGGTTTGCCATAGTGTTGGCACATAGGAGCTGAACCGGAAACAGATGAAGTAGATGGAACCGATGACCCCATTGAGCTAGCTCCCCTAGATCTTTCTTCTCTTGGTCGGGGGTTAGGATAAGGAGCTCCAAGACGAGAAGATTCCCTGGGCCTATTTCTGATAGGCCCATAATTCTTTGGAGCGGGTCGTGAACTTCGTTCAGCAGCTTCTTTAACTTTCAAATCATCTTCATAAATCTGACACATATCAACTAGTTCTGCAAAGTTGGGAATTTTCTGATACCCAAAAGCAACCCTGATTTCTGGGCGGAGACCAACCTTGAACTTGTTGCACTTAGACCACTCATCCTGGTGGTGGAGAAAATAGGGAGAGTACTTGATGAGTTCTTCAAATTTTGCTGCATACTCGCCAACAGACATCGATCCTTGCTTCAATTCCAGAAACTCCACTTCCTTTTTAAGACGGATGCTCTCGGGAAAGAACTTTCCAAGGAATTTCTCCTTGAAGAGTTCCCAAGTGATCTCCATGTTCTCCGCCTCTAGTAACCTCCCGGTATTACCCCACCAATCCTCGGCTTCTCCAGTCAGCATGAAAGTGGAGAAACTAACCTTTTGTTCATCAGTGCAAGGTAGAGAACGGAAGATTTTCTCTAACTCTTGCACCCATCTTTTTGCTTTGTCAGGATTAAATCGACCATCAAACTGGGGTGGGTCTAACTTTTTGAAATCGGTTAACCCATGTATCTCTGCTTGTCCTTGAGGTTGATTCTGGTTTTGGTTTTGGTTGGCCTGATTGTTCTGGTTCTGGGCCAACGTTTCAAGAACAGCAGTGATATGCTCAAGGAGTTGATTATTCCTACCAGCCATCTACCACTCTGAAATAGAACCAACATAGTGAGAACAATAACTTACAACTATCTAAACTATACTAATTAATAGTTACTCTCATGTGGAGTAACCTTTCAGGAGTATTGGAGTCCACACTCCACAGCCGAGGATTGCAACCATTGCTCTGATACCAAATATTGTAACACTAGTTTTTAACTCCCTAATTATAAGATTAATTATAGTACTTTAATTAGGATTAACACCTAAGTTAATGAGAGTTTAAAAAAATTTTGACAGAGTTTACTTTGTTTTTAGGACTATCCCAAATTTTAATTCAGGTACCTGTCAAAGCCAGAATACATATACAATATTTATAAAGTTTTGCGCACCAAAAAGGATTGGATCCACCACCTTACACCATGTCATAGTGGTGGTAGTATTTACAAACTACAAAAGAAAAGATGGTGCTTCCATTTTACAATGCCAAAAGTTGAAACTTTTATCAGACTTTATATTATGTATTTATGCTAGAAAGGCCAAAAGTGAGCATCAGGCATGGTTGCATTATGGTGTGGTTATGTCACCACACTATGTCTAGGCTCCAGGTAATGGAGCCTGACTCTCCTCAGCAAGTGAAATAGAAAAGACGCCCCCAGGAGTAGTACCTAAAATGGTCAACATAACGGAGTGAGTGGTTTAACATAAATTAAAACAAAGAATTAAGAATAACACTACAGAAAACCAAAGAAGTACTATTAACATTAGTTTCTTGAATTAAATCAATATGCAGTAATGTTAGTTGGATATTAGTGTTATATTCATAATATTATAAATAAAATGATGCATGTCAACTCTATACTATATGCTTGGAGGTGATGCATGACACGACACTCTTAATCCACAATCGAATCCAATGAGTTTGTAATAAAAATTTCACTCCATCACAAATTCTTTTCCATTCTCAATTCATTGGATTCCATTAAGGATTGTAAGATATAATCTCCAATTCACTCTTTTCCACTCTTTTACTTTTCTTCATCACAACTTTTCATTTCTTCTTCATCCATCATTCAACATTCCATTTTATCACCTCACTTCTCCCTCCGCTCCAGGGAAAGACTAACCGGGAGTAAGTGTCCCTCTACCAATGCTTGCTCAGTACTGACCATCAATCTTAGTCCAGTACAACTTGGGTTGAAGGCCCAAGTTGGCTATAGCAGGGAACCACCCTCAACCGGTCATGATGTGACTCTGTGATCGATAGAATTATTGTGGTTAATGCAGAACCAATCTCCCGACACGAGTGGCCAGTTCGTGCCCTCCTAGGAGATCTAAGTTCCACCCACAACAATTCCCACGGTTGTTTTGTTAGAACAACCTAGTCACATATCACTCACGTGCCTCCGCGTATGTCTTTCCCACTTCCTCACCGTCCACCATATACTTCATGTATGATGCATGCTTATCATCACTTTCCATTTGAAATCATACTTAAGAAAATATAATATTTAGAAAGCATTTCATAATGGAATATGATTTCAATTGGAAAGGTAATTATTTTCAATGAAAGTGTAATGCAACTTTATATTCATTATTCAAAGTCAAGGGTTCCAGCCAATTACTTATTCTCTATACAATTCTTCTATAATCATTTTACTTATTATTATTATTATTAATTCACATAATATTAAGGGACTTATATTCATTCCATAATTCTTTCTAACGAATTAGAGTAGGTTTATTCAAAGTATTACATAATCTTCCAAGAATACTAATTTGTCCAGTATAGGATCATGAACATCATGAAGAATTAACATAATATTAAGGTAATTACATTTACTCCATAATCCTAGCATAACAAACTATAATGAATTCATTCAAATTAATATCACACAATCTTTCTATTAAAATCCAATAACCTAGCACAAAGTTATGAATATCATAATTTTAAGTTACACAATCATCACACTCCTAGGGTTTTATGTATCCCATCCTTAATTCTTAATTTTAATTCATGAAAACTACTCCTCCCTTACCTTCCTTTGGAGGAGAGGAAGTGTTTTGAATGGTGGAAAGCTTCCTTGAGCTTGAAAGGCTATGAACTCTTCTCTTTCTTGTGTCTACTTCTTCTCCTTTATTAATTCTTGCCTCTACTTTGTTAGAATAATTGTTAGGATCCTGTGAGGGAGAGCACACCTGCTCGGCCGGGGGCTGTGCTATCTCAAGCTCCGATCCTGTAAAATGTAAGGGAGTGAGCATTGCACATGAAATAGAATTGCAGTTTCCATATAATCATAATAAATCCACTAGGCCAAACACAAATAGTAAAGTAACAACATATAACATTCACAAGTTTGTTCACAATCAAAATCTTACCACCCTATTTCCTTCTTTATCACTATTGCATAATTACTTTTCCTTAACATGTACTTAGTCAATATACATGTTCATTTCCATTCCCTTTATCCTTTTTCATATCCATTTCCATGTCCTTTGTCCATTTTCCATTAGTGTGTAACCCCAAGCAGAGATCTACACACGAAGTATTTGCAACCACAATCAGTGATCTGCAAACACTTTCCCTTTTTCCTTTTAATTGTACACCACTAGGATTTTGGTTACCCACTAGGTAATTGGCACACCTGTCTAGGGACTTGAAAACACCTGCCCAGGACTTTACACCCATCCAGACCATAACCTGTAGGACTATGTACATTTTTACCATTCCATTATTTATTTCCAATTATTGGTGTGAAAAATTGATCCTGTGGGTCACCCGGCGCCTACAGGGCGGTTTGGCCTGATGGGTAATTGGCCTGGCAGGTAATTGGCCCTAACAGGTAATTGGAACACCTAGCTGGGTACCTAGTGTTCCGGGCCCCACTGATCAATTTCCACTTTAATTAACCTTTACCATATTTCATTATTCAACAATCCAGTCCATTAACTATACACATATTTACTATACCACCAATAATCATAAATATACATAATTATTATCCTTTTCAATTCAAATAAGTACATAGAGTTTGCCATTTCCCAAATAATCACAAATAAGCATTGTATCATCAACAATCCCATTCATACACTTTTCCAATTTTAGTGGACACGCATAATGCACATTAATCATATTTTCACTTACCATTCCAATCAATAACCATAATTTAGCCATGACCAAGTATACATATACATATTGCACAATAATTATTTCATCCCTTATTCAAAGATCACATTGTTTATTCCTTTCTAAATATATTTTCCTAAGCTCATTTCTCTTTCACATTCATTCCTTCTATATTCAACATGCCCTAAACCACTATCTATGCTCTTACCCTTAATTTGATAAGCACATAAGCACAAAACTCCTAGAAAATCACTATGACTATAGGGACACCCAATGCTAGATCAAACCAATGCTCACTAAAATCCACCCCCTTACCTTAATTAAGAGAGAGAGAGAGATTGTGTGAAAACCAAGCCCTAACTTCTTGTCCCCAACAAAGAGCTTCAATGGAGTGAAAGAGGGAAGTGATTCTTGAACTCCCTTAAGCCACAAAAACAAGAAAATAAACAAGGGATTGTGAGACTCCATGAAGTGGGTTTAGAATTTCAACAAAGGATGGGAAGGGAGAGAATTCGTGTGAAGCATCAAAAAGAAAGGAGGAGGAAATTTACCTATTGACCTTGATGATAGCTAGAGTGGATTGATGATCTTAGGGAGGAAGAAAACACAACCTTGGGTGAGAGGAAGGTGGAACTCGTGGGAGAGAGAGGGGGAGAAGAGAGAGAGTTGTTGTTGGAAGAGAATGAGAGGGAGTGTTATTTTTATTCATTTGTGAAGGAAAGAACATGTGGCCCTCATTTAAAGAGAAAAAGGGAAGATTCCCTTTGTGTGGTGGAGAGCCACACGAGCAACACCCTTCTTTATTTTTTTTTGTTCAGACCCAACAAGTAATCGATTACCTTAGCATGGTAATCGATTATTTCTTCAATGCAACATTTTCCTCACTTCCAACCTGCAGCCTTGTAATCGATTACTTGGCCAGAAGTAATCGATTACACTTTGATGCAACAATTTTAGTGTTTTCAGGAGAGGCTCAGTAATCGATTATTCTCCCAAGAGTAATCGATTACTCTTCAATGCAACAATTTTAGTGCATTTGGCTGAGAGCCAGTAATCGATTATTCACCAAGAGGTAATCGATTACCTTACTGCTTTTCCATCTTTTCACAGTTTCTAACTCTTGAACATTCTCCTTAATCCCCATACCCCTTATGCTAGGTTTTCTACACTAATTCCTATCTCTTAATCTTATAAGTCTCACAAATAAAAGCCATCTTAATACAATAACTTAAATACTTCACATTTATTTTACGCCTTTAAATTGAGGATGTTACAATCCTCTCTCACTTACCAGAATTTCGTCCTCGAAATTCAACTTTGGAGGGGAAACAAGTGTGGATGAGACTCCTTCATTTTGCTCTCAAATTCCCAAGTAGCTTCCTCCACATTGTTCCTACTCCAAATCACCTTTACCAATGGAATTTCCTTGCCCCTGAGTTGCTTTACCTGCCTATCCTCAATTCTGATTGGGAGGACCTCAAATGTAAGATTCTCCCGCAAGGGCAAATCATCCATTGCCACCACATGTGAGGGATCATGAACATATTTCCGGAGTTGAGAAACGTGAAACACATTATGAAGCCTTGACAAATGTGGAGGCAGAGCAATTCGATACGCCAAAGGTCCAACTCTTTCCAGAATCTCATAGGGTCCCACAAACCTCAGAGTCAACTTCTTTGACTTGATTGCCCGACCAATGCCAGTGGTAGGGGACACCCTAAGAAACACATGGTCACCCACATTAAACTTTAGGGGTCTCCTTCTCTTATCTGCATAACTCTTTTGCCTATCTTGAGAAGTCTTCATCTTATTCTTAATCATGGTGATCTTCTCAGTGGTTTCTTGCACCAACTCTGGCCCAGTCAACAAGTTTTCACCAATCTGGAACCAACAAAGAGGCGTTCTACACTTCCTACCATAAAGTGCCTCAAAAGGTGTCATGCCGATGCTAGAATGGAAACTGTTGTTATAAGTGAATTCCATAAGCGGCAGAAGCTGCTCCCAGTTGCCAACCTGTTCCAACACACAAGCTCTGAGCAGGTCCTCCAATGTCTGGATAGTACGCTCAGACTGCCCATCAGTTTGAGGATGATAGGTTGTACTAAACCTCAACTTGGTACCCAATGCCTGCTGGAGACTTTGCCAAAATCTGGATAAGAACCTTGGGTCACGGTCCGATACTATGCTGGAAGGCACACCATGTAGCTTCACTATGTCCCGAATGTACAATTGAGTCAACTTTTCCGAACTGTACTTCATGTTCATTGGGATAAAGTGAGCACATTTTGTCAGACGATCAACCACAACCCAAACAGCATCACACCCTGCAGTGGTTCTGGGCAACCCGGATACAAAGTCCATAGCAATACTATCCCATTTCCACTCGGGGATATCAAGTGATCGCAACGGACCACCTGGTTTTTGATGCTCAATCTTCACCTTTTGACAAGTTAAGCAGTGAGACACATGATCTACCACGTCTGTTTTCAACCCTAGCCACCAATAAATCTTCTTCAAATCCTGATACATCTTCGTGGTGCCAGGATGGAAACTCATTTTTGTTTGATGAGCTTCCCACAAGATGTCTCTGCGTATCTGAAAATCCATCGGAACACATATTCTACCTCTGAACCTGATGATTCCATCTGCACCCTTGATGAAATCAGGCTCCTCTTTACTTGCGGCTACTTCCAACAACTTCTGGAGCTCTTCATCATCTGCTTGCCTTTCCTTTATCAAATCAATCAGCTCACTAGTGGCCTGCAACATTTCCAGAACAATGCTCTTCTCTTTCACCAGCATGTTCAGGTTGAGATCGCTAAACTCCTGAATTAGTTGCATTTCTTTCACCATCAAATTGCTTACATGGAGAGTTTTATGACTCAACGCATCAACTACCACATTAGCTTTACCGGGGTGGTACTGAAGATGGAAATCATAATCTTTTAGGAATTCCATCCATCTCCTCTGTCTCATGTTCAACTCCTTTTGATCAAAGAGATACCGGAGACTCTTGTGGTCACTGAAGACCTCAAACTTCGTGTCATACAAATAGTGTCTCCAAATTTTCAGCGCGAACACCACAGCTGCTAATTCCAAGTCATGAGTCGGATAATTCTGCTCATGCTGTCGCAACTGTCTAGAGGCATAAGCCACCACCTTGCCTTGTTGCATAAGTACACAACCCAAGCCTTGTTTTGAAGCATCACAATACACATCGAAGGGTTGGGTTGGATCCGGTAAAATTAAAACCGGTGAGCTCGTCAATCTCTTCTTCAACTCAAGGAAACTGTTCTCACATTGCTGTGACCATTGATAAGGAACATCTTTCCTCGTCAACATTGTCAATGGAAGGGCCAATTTGGAGAAACCTTCAATGAATCTCCTATAGTAACCTGCCAATCCTAGAAAGCTCCTGATTTCTGTAACTGATGTGGGACTCTCCCACTTTAACACTGCTTCCACCTTAGAGGGATCCACAGCAACACCCTGAGAAGAAATCACATGCCCAAGAAAATGAACTTCATCCAACCAGAAGCTACACTTAGACAGCTTGGCATACAACTGCTTGTCCTTGAGGATTTGCAGCACTATCCTCAAATGATTTTCATGGTCACTTGGAGTCTTCGAATAAATCGGGATATCATCAATGAACACGATGACAAAAGAATCCAAGTACGGCATGAAGATCCTATTCATGTAGTCCATGAATATGGCAGGAGCGTTGGTCAATCCGAAAGGCATCACCACATATTCAAAATGCCCATAACGCGTCCTGAAAGCAGTTTTTGGAATGTCCTCTTCACGGATACGAATCTGATGGTATGCCGATCGGAGGTCAATCTTAGAGAACACTACTGCACCCCTCAACTGATCCAACAGATCATCAATTCGAGGGAGCGGATATTTGTTCTTTACTGTCACTCCGTTCAATTGCCTGTAATCGGTGCACATTCGGAGGCTACCGTCCTTCTTCTTAACAAAAAGGATAGGAGCACCCCAGGGTGACACACTTGGCCTGATAAGCTTCTTTGCTAACAGCTCCGCCAATTGTTTCTTCAATTCTTCCAATTCCGGAGGCGCCATTCTGTAAGGTGCAATAGAAATCGGACCAGTACCAGGCTTTAACTCAATACTAAACTCAACTTCTCTTCTTGGAGGTATCCCGGGAATCTCTGTATCAAAGACTTCCGGAAACTCACAAACTACCGGAATCTGGCTGACATCAGATATCTCATCAACTTCCATGGTAGGTAGAAAAGATTCACTAAAGACAACTGCTTTCTTACGGCAATCAATTAGAACATTATGCTGAGTCATCCAATCCATACCCAGAATAATATCTAATTTAGTTAGGGGTAGACAAATGAGATTTACTCTGAATTCCCGCTCCAACACTCGGAGTGGGCAATCCAAACACATTTGAGAAGTGACTACTGAAGAATTTGTGGGGGTAGAAACTGACAATTTATACGGCATATCCACAGTGGACAACCCTATCCTTTTCATGCAGTCAATAGAAATGAATGAATGAGATGCACCACAATCAAACAAAACACCACAGGGCATGTCATTCACAAAACAAGTACCTCGGATTAGCTCATCCTCATCAGTCACCTCTTCTCCGTCCAGTGTATACACTTTGCCCCTCTGCAGTGATTGGCTGCCACCTGCCTTCTGCACCCTAGTATCATTAACTTCCTTCTTCATTGTGCTTTTGGGACAGTTGTTTGCAAAGTGTCCAGGCTGACCACACAAAAAGCAAAGCCCTTCATTCCTGGTATGAGCCCAGCATACACCCCTGTGCGGCTTCCCACAATGCTTGCAATTTGGGACTGGACCATAACCAAATGTTGCTTGTCCTGCACCCTTAGGAACTATCCCTTTCTGATTGGAATATGGCCCTGATCTCTGCATAGAACCCTTGCCTCTGATCGGCCCAACAGATCTCTGAGCTGACTTGCTTCTCTCCTCTGCCTGCTCCTGTTTGAGGGAATCCTCATAAGCACTGGTCATGTTCACCAGCTGAGAGAGATTAGAGATCCCTTGATAGACAAAAAGAGTTTTGATCTTGGAGTTGAGGCCGGACTCAAACTTGATACACTTAGTACGTTCATCTGCATCTCGGTAGCTCCCAGAATAGCGAATGAGATCCTCGAATCGAGCTGCATATTCCCCAAAACTAAGATTCCCCTGCTTCAGCTCAAGAAAAGCCATCTCCTTCTCCCTTCTTACATTTTCCGGAAAGTACTTTCCTAGAAAACGGACCTTGAAGAGATCCCATGAAATAAGCTCATTGGCTGCTTCTAGACCTCTCCTCTGTTGGTCCCACCAGTGTTCAGCCTCTCCGGTTAGGACGTATTCCACTAGTCGCATGTACTGATCACCCGGTGGCTGCAGCGAGCGAAGAAACTTTTCCATCTCCTGGAGCCATCTCTGAGCTCCATCAGGGTTGTAACCCCCTTCAAACTTTGGCGGATCGCTTTTTCTGAAACGGGCCATCCAGTCAATCTCGACTGGAGGTGGTTGTAGGGCTGCTGCTGTGGCAGCCACTGCTACTGCTATGTTTTGAGCCTGATTATCCGCCTGGTTCTGTTGCATCTGGACCAGGGTCTCAAGAACAGCAGCAATTCGATCATTATCAGCCCGCCTTCCTGCCATGCTGTTAAGCCATGGAGGAACAGCAAGTTAAAGATTTAGCAACTAAACAATTACAAACTCTACTATATGTGACCTATGATAACTAATGTAAACACTAAACTTTTACTTTGGTTACTCGCTCAGTGAGTAACCCTTGGAGTAGTGAGTCCATACTCCATGGCCGAGGGAAACTGCTCTGATACCATAAATGTAAGGCCTTAGCTAATTTACCCAAAGCTACCCATACATTAAAGATTTAGTACTTAAAAATTCCTTTTTAGTTATTTAAAATTCACCGTCAAACGGACATAGTTTCCTTTGTTTTAGGGACTTACTAAAACACTTTATTTCTTCACCTGAAAAACATCATAGATTTATATCATTTCCAAAAGCCAGCAGGGCTTGAAATAAGTAACTTGTCACAATGTCAACAGTTATCAGAGTTCAGCGGAAATCACAAAAAAAAACATCCAGCATGATGCACAATATATAACTATGACAACAATAGTATCCTAAGCCTCTTACAAAAAGTATTTACATTTCATTTACACCAAAATAATAGAAGAGGCTTAAGTCCTATAAACCCCAATACCCAAATGACCCTACTCTCCCTGTGAGGGAGAGCACACCTGCTCGGTCGGGGGCTGTGCTATCTCAAGCTCCGATCCTGTAAAATGTAAGGGAGTGAGCATTGCACATGAAATAGAATTTCATTTTCCATATAATCATAATAAATCCACTAGGCCAAACACAAATAGTAAAGTAACAACATATAACATTCACAAGTTTGTTCACAATCAAAATCTTACCACCCTATTTCCTTCTTTATCACTATTGCATAATTACTTTTCCTTAACATGCACTTAGTCAATATACATGTTCATTTCCATTCCCTTTATCCTTTTTCATATCCATTTCCATGTCCTTTGTCCATTTTCCATTAGTGTGTAACCCCAAGAAGAGATCTACACACGAAATATTTGCAACCACAATCAGTGATTTGCAAACACTTTCCCTTTTTCCTTTTAATTGTACACCACTAGGATTTTGGTTACCCACTAGGTAATTGGCACACCTGTCTAGGGACTTGAAAACACCTGCCCAGGACTTTACACCCATCCAGACCATAACCTGTAGGACTATGTACATTTTTACCATTCCATTATTTATTTCCAATTATTGGTGTGAAAAATTGATCCTGTGGGTCACCCGGCGCCTACAGGGCGGTTTGGCCTGATGGGTAATTGGCCTGGCAGGTAATTGGCCCTAACAGGTAATTGGAACACCTAGCTGGGTACCTAGTGTTCCGGGCCCCACTGATCAATTTCCACTTTAATTAACCTTTACCATATTTCATTATTCAACAATCCAGTCCATTAACTATACACATATTTACTATACCACCAATAATCATAAATATACATAATTATTATCCTTTTCAATTCAAATAAGTACATAGAGTTTGCCATTTCCCAAATAATCACAAATAAGCATTGTATCATCAACAATCCCATTCATACACTTTTCCAATTTTAGTGGACACGCATAATGCACATTAATCATATTTTCACTTACCATTCCAATCAATAACCATAATTTAGCCATGACCAAGTATACATATACATATTGCACAATAATTATTTCATCCCTTATTCAACATAAATTCTTATTCAAAGATCACATTGTTTATTCCTTTCTAAATATATTTTCCTAAGCTCATTTCTCTTTCACATTCATTCCTTCTATATTCAACATGCCCTAAACCACTATCTATGCTCTTACCCTTAATTTGATAAGCACATAAGCACAAAACTCCTAGAAAATCACTATAACTATAGGGACACCCAATGCTAGATCAAACCAATGCTCACTAAAATCCACCCCCTTACCTTAATTAAGAGAGAGAGAGAGATTGTGTGAAAACCAAGCCCTAACTTCTTGTCCCCAACAAAGAGCTTCAATGGAGTGAAAGAGGGAAGTGATTCTTGAACTCCCTTAAGCCACAAAAACAAGAAAATAAACAAGGGATTGTGAGACTCCATGAAGTGGGTTTAGAATTTCAACAAAGGATGGGAAGGGAGAGAATTCGTGTGAAGCATCAAAAAGAAAGGAGGAGGAAATTTACCTATTGACCTTGATGATAGCTAGAGTGGATTGATGATCTTAGGGAGGAAGAAAACACAACCTTGGGTGGGAGGAAGGTGGAACTCGTGGGAGAGAGAGGGGGAGAAGAGAGAGAGTTGTTGTTGGAAGAGAATGAGAGGGAGTGTTATTTTTATTCATTTGTGAAGAAAAGAACATGTGGCCCGCATTTAAAGAGAAAAAGGGAAGATTCCCTTTGTGTGGTGGAGAGCCACACGAGCAACACCCTTCTTTATTTTTTTTTGTTCAGACCCAACAAGTAATCGATTACCTTAGCATGGTAATCGATTATTTCTTCAATGCAACATTTTCCTCACTTCCAACCTGCAGCCTTGTAATCGATTACTTGGCCAGAAGTAATCGATTACACTTTGATGCAACAATTTTAGTGTTTTCAGGAGAGGCTCAGTAATCGATTATTCTCCCAAGAGTAATCGATTACTCTTCAATGCAACAATTTTAGTGCATTTGGCTGAGAGCCAGTAATCGATTATTCACCAAGAGGTAATCGATTACCTTACTTCTTTTCCATCTTTTCACAGTTTCTAACTCTTGAACATTTTCCTTAATCCCCATACCCCTTATTCTAGGTTTTCTACACTAATTCCTATCTCTTAAACTTATAAGTCATACAAATCAAAGCCATCTTAATACAATAACTTAAATACTTCACATTTATTTTAGGCCTTTAAATTGAGGATGCTACACTTGGGAAGTGAGGTCGATGTAAACCTTTGAAATCCATTCTGAATATTAATGTCCTTGAAACGAAACTATTTTTATGAAGAGAAAAGTTTTATGAAAGGGAATGTTTTAGTAACAACTCGGTTTTCAAAAAGGGTGTTGAGAACACCAAGGACTTTTCAACAATGTTTTCAAAACTCATTCACAACGTTTTCAACAAAAAAAAAATCTGGCCTCATTTTTTGTAACTTTAATAAGTAAAAGTAAAAATTTTGGCTTATGAAAATCGGGCTGTTACACCAATCAACTAAACTGAACTCAAAATTAACATGCATCAAGGTTTAAACACAAGACTGATTTTATTACCTCATATGCATGCCTAAACCGAAACAATGAAGAAAATACATAAAGGATGTCACAATATTTTTAACACTTTAGATCAAGCAAATCACCTTAAAAATACCTGCATGCATATTCTCAAATACATGAAAAAAAATTAATCTAACATATTTTCATATAAAACCGTAACACACATATAAGAACAAAAATCTTATTTTTGCATAAAAACTCTAGATCTTAACATGCATGTACTTAAAACACTTAGGTCATCAATAAAAATTAACATGCAACATCAAACAAAATCATTTCCATTATTTTTTTGTCTTGGCCGAATCATTTATCAAGAAAAATGTCATTACTTTGTCAAATTTTTTTTAACATGCAATAATCAAGATTATAGTTTTCTTAATTTATCATTCAAGACCAAAAATAATCAAGACTCAAAACAAACATTTTCAACTTATTTTTCAAAGGATCATCAAGATCATGTCTCATAACCAAAATAAACATGCATACTTCCAAAATCTTAAAAACTAACATGCATGTGCTCAAAATTTAAAGATCAAGTCACAAATCCAACATGCATGCATCCTAAACTCTAAGATCATAACAAATCATGCACATGAAAACTAATTCCTAAAGCTAAACTTAGAGCATAATAATGTTCTTATAGTTCTTTTACAAAGCTTCAACAAATAATTATTAACCTCTACCTTAGAAAACACAACTATAAACTTTCAAAGGCCATCAAAATCTTCTTCTTCTTTCTCCCAATGATTCGGCCTCCTCTCCTAATGGTGGGTGTGATTTTCTTCTTCTAGGCTTAAAGATGAAGAAGAAACTAGAAAGATGGGTTGAATGTCTTCAAGGGTTGTTGATGGAGGATTTCTCCTTCTCCTTCTCTTCTCTCTCTCACGCCTCACTCTTCTCTCTTTCTCTCTAATTCTAGAGCTTAATGTTGCTCTAGAACTCAAGTGTTTGGAAAGTTGTAAGTGTGTGTAAAATTGGCCAAATGAGCTAGCCTTATCCTATTTATAAGCAAGGCCAAGTCTATGGGGTTCACTCACTAATTTCGGGTTTATGAGTCACATGAAAGGGTAATTTTGTTCTCCAATTTGTTGCATGAAGACTAGTCATCCTTGGTGGACAAGCTTGAGTGACTTAAGACATTAAGTCTTGTCCATGCACCATCCTTTTTCTACAAGGCTTTTTCTTATTTTATTTAATTTTTCCCTTTTGATTCCCTTAGCCTAGAAGGGAATAAAAACCTACTCCCCCCATGCATGCACACGCCACACACACACATGCGTACACACATATTGCATTTTCATTTTTCCATCATATACATTATAATATCATTTTAATCATTCAAATATATTCACACATCATTCATCATGCAAGCATCACACATACATACTCACCAAATCAAGCACACACATTACATTTTTATTTATTCCACAAGATAATTATTTATTTTTTTTCTAAGAGACAAACATTAAGATTGATGAATAAAACTCCAAAAATAAAATAATAAATTGGACTAATTGGCTATACATATTGTCCCTATTTTATTTTCTAAAATAATATTCTCATGTATATATAAGGTTTCCAAAAGGAATAATTCATTAGAGGTCTCTAACTATTTCTTTTTTTATAATTAATACTTTCGAAATTCGTACTTTACAGACCTGAAAATAAATTTTCGTAAATCAACCCAGAAAATTATAAAAGTTACATTTTTAAATTCTGCATTTCAATACGATCGTTTTCATATAAAGATCATAATTTTTCGGAGTTACGGTTTAAAAGTTATGAATTTTCGAAGTTATCATAGATATTAAGATTCATAAGGAAATTCATTTCTTAAAAAAGATCTCAAATAAAATTATGACTCATCTCTTATTACTTAAATCAGTCCCAACTTAATAAAAATCACTTCCTTTGAGTCTATGAAAAATATTTATTTATAAATATATATGAAATTACTACTTTATTACTTGATCAAATCAAATATTACTTTAAAATTTATTTACAAAATTCTCAAAATTCATTTTGTCAAAATTTATTTATTTATTTAAGTAATTAAGGGAAAAATGCGGGATGTTACAGCCACCATTACCCTCGCGTGACCACCACCACCATCACAACCACCACTACCAACTCAACCACCACTGCCCCTCAATGACACCACCACCACCACCACATCATCAACCCCCTCCCCCACCTTATCTCCCTTTACCAACACAACAAAAATTACCATTCTAGACGGCAACCACTATAACAATGACCACCACCTCCAACTAATAATAACAACAACTATATAGAAGTTGTTATTAAATAATAGTGGTAGTATATAAGATGATGGTGTATATGGTGAATTGGTGATGATGCATAACATGGTAAAAGCATTATAAAAATTATAACTTTGGAAATAATTTTGAAAACTGAAAAAAAAAATTTGAAACAAACATTTATAAAAGGGAAACTAGTTTTGGTTTCTTAAATTTTAAAACTCAAAACTAAAAACCACCCCGAAAGAGGCCTAAGTGTCAAATGAGAAAAAACTATGCATTGTTGTTATCTTTTCTCCTTTTTAATAAATTTTGAAATTGAATTACTACTTGGAGAATTTCTACATTTAGGAATATTTACATATTATAATTTGCATTGTTTTGAATATTACTTTAATTGTGAACTTGCTTTAGTAAATCTAAATCTTTATCTAACGGACGATTTGTTTCTAGTATTAGTTTTTATTACCTTTTGCTTGAGGACATGCCAAGTTCTAAGTCGGGGGGAATTTGATAAGCATCAAATTTAATTACAAATTGATTATAATTTTTTAGTACTTATTTAATTTCTTTTAATGAACTCTTATGAAAATTCCCTTAAATTTGAATATATGCAATTAAATGCCCAAATATTAAAATAAAAATATAAATATAACTTATTGCTCTAATATTGTTTATTTTGCAGGTAAAATTTAAGATGTCAAGGCAACATCAAACTATTCATGGCCAACATAGTATATAAAAACTATGCTTTTGGTTGGCGAACGGGAGAATAGAAAAAGTTATTTGGTTGTAACAACTCATGAATGGAAAAGACACTATGAATAACAAAATGCAACATGTAACACCCTCACTAATAATCTCCTTAATTACCATTAGTTAATTGAAAAATTCTTTTTAAGACTTAATTACTTATAAAAAGTTCTCCATAAAATTCGACGGAATTTCCTATCTTTTTCGTACTTCCCAAAAATTTATATTTTTCACCTGTTCAATTCAGTATAGTCCAGAAAAACATTTGAACAAGCCCTACTAACAATAAAATGAAACATAGGGCTTCCAACAATTTGAACTATTTCAAAACCAAAATAAATTAATTATAACAAAATAACTATAATTCCCTCTTAACTAATTTACACTCCACGGGGGTGGAGTGTACTCCTGCTCGGCCGATAATAGTGCAAGCTCAATCTCGGTAGCTGTATAAAAACAGCAAGGAGGTGACCATTACACAATACTTAGAAAATACATTCTAAAAGAACATAGAGAATAAATAAGTCAAACACAATTTTTAACATCCTACTTTTTAATTCTTTTATTAAATATTAAACAATAAAAATTTTAGGAAAATTTTGACAGGGTTTACTTTAAATTATGGACTTTCCCTTAGAAAATTTTACCTGTCAGATCCAGAATAAAAGAATTCCACATTTATCTTACAATCATTGTAAACAAATGGCTTAATTATGTCACATGTCCCTGAAGTTTGAGGTTTTTTTTCCAGATACCCTTATACTCTTTTTTCAATGTTTGACTCCTCGAAGTTACTTCTGGGTTTGTCTTATACCCCTACTACCGATTCTGGCCAATTTTGTTGACATGTAACATCGGAATCCTGAACAGACGCAGGAGGTTAAGCACCTGGTGCCTTGTGGGCGAAGATCTTTTGTTTTTTTAATTTAAAAAACTAAAAAACTTAATATTTTTATATTTTTAGTTAAATAAAAAAAGAAAAAAAAAGAATTGAAGTGAGAGGTCGTCTTTGACCGTGTGACATCACACAGCACCACAACCTCTTACGTCTGACTAAAATTCTGATGTTACATGTCATCAAAATTTCCCAGAATTGATAGTAGGGGTATATGACAAACCCAGAAGTAACTTTGGGGAGTCATACATTGAAAAAAAAATATAAGGGTATCTGCCAAAAGTACCCCAAACTTCAGGGACCTGTGACATAATTAAGCCTAAAAAAATTATACATTATCTTTCAACTTAGTAAAATAATATCAAAAGCTATTGGTTGCAATTTCTATGAATTGTATCATAGAATAGAGTAATTCCCCATACTTAGAAAATTACTTATCCTCAGCAGTCGAATATCCAAATCATCTCCAAAGCTTGTATCTAAAAATGTCAATTTAAGAGGTGAGTTGTTTTATCATAAAACAGGAAAAGCACTTAATAAAAATAATATAACATATATATATATAACATATATATACCTATGCAATTAAATAATTCTTTCACTTTATTCTCATTCACATTTATACTTTATTTTCTTCCATACTTAAGTACTCATACAATTTTAAACATAATTATCAACTATTGTTGATAATACATAACATAGATAATGCAATGTCATGCAATTTCTCCATACATTTACTTTCTTTTTCCTTTTCATAACTTCTTAGTCATTGCTACGCTTTTTTTTATTTACACTGTACTTCATGAGTACGTCCATCATACAGTGTTAGGAACCATATTTCCTTTTACTTTTACTTTTCCCTCACATCGCCCTCCACACTTTAGGAAAGACCAACTAGGAGTAAATGTCCCTCTACCGTGCTTACACTGTACTTCACCAATTGTTCATCGTACAGTGTAGGAACCCTTGTACTTCACGATACGTCCATCATACAGGGTAGGAACCATCCTCCGTAGCCACGAAGTATGTAAGTGACCGATAGAATTACTATAGTGTGTACAGGACCAATCACCAATTCAACCAATACTTCACGATACGTCCATCATACTGGTCTCTGCTAGGGTAGATCAAAGTCCCCTATAATAGTTCCCGTGATTGTTTCATAAGCACAATCAAATCACTATAATACTCTCGTCCATTAGTTCTATGAATCTTCACGATAACGTCCATCAATTCATAGAACCTGGCCATCACGTCATCTTTCCTAATCCCTAACGTCCACCTTACTCCTTAAATAATGCACGTGTTTCTAGTTCATTTTAATGGTTGTTAATAATCCATCCTTTACTTACACATATTAATTTGGAGGGGTTTTCTAAATTAAAGTAATTAGCCATAAACATAAATAATAGATATTTAAGCTTAAGAACATTAATAATAATAATACATAACATACATTCATTCACTTTAGTGAACATTCAAGCAATAACATCATCACTACTTGGTATGAATCCTAGGTTCAAGAATTACATAACTTTAAATTTAACATAATCATAATTTCAATAATCATACTAATTATATTCATTTATTTATTTTATGAAAATTCCAAACATAAGCATCATCACTATCATCCATCAATTTAGAAAACCCTAGGTTCCAATACTAATTAAATTCATACTTAGCACATAATCAAATATACAAATCAAACATACACATATTAACATACACATAGATATATTTATATCATTATTATTATTATCATTAAATTCTAATCCTAATTTATGGAAAACAACTCCCTCTTACCTTCGAAATCCTAGTCATGGTGACAGGGCCACTTTTATAACCGCGACATACTCCAGGATCAGGGTCCACAATAATGTGTTGGATCTAAATAAGAACAAATGTTAAAACTAATTATAACATTAAATATATATATATATATATCTATATATATATATCAACTAAATTCATTTTTTTGTTAAAATAATAAATATATATTATTATACAATAAAGATATATTACTTTTCCCCAAAACATCTATTTATTTGAAAATATAGGGATAATAAAAACATTGACGAATCAACGAATAAATTACATTGATGGGTAGAGGAAGTTGAGAGGATCATTTACCTAAGAAGAATTTAAGATTGGACGATTGGATCTTGAATTATTGGATCGAGAAGTTTGGAAACCCTTAATATTTCTTCTTCTCTGTCGCCTGTGAGTTCTCGTTTCTCTTTCTCGGCTCTATTTTCTCTTTTTATTTTTTTCAAAAGCTTTAACTTCATTTTGAAGGGTTGAGGGGTTAAGTTGGGTTGGAAATGGGACGTGGGGTTTGGGTAGAATTAGGACAATCAACACATATTTTATATTTTGTTTTAACTTGTGTCAATGTGTAACATCCTAGAGATTAAAAGTAATATAATAAAATTATAAAATGATATAATATAAATATTTATTTAAGGATAGGATTAAGCCGTAGAAATTGTATAAGGGTAGTGAAGTAATAGAAAGCATAGGCCGACCTGGTATATAAGTATTGGACCTCGGACCGATCCCGGCCGAGCTAGATGGGAACCAAACGCGGAACCTGTTGTCAAGATCGGACTACTGCTGTTCCTATATACCGAGCCGACGTATCCTAGCTCCTCCTTGACAGCTCATGTTGAGCTGTTGGCCCATTGGGTTTCGCACCATCCGTACTATGTACTACCAATTCACTTTATGTCACTATCATTGCTTTATGTCCTTTTCAAGTCACTATTCATGGCTTCCTCTAGAAGCCAATGAATCCTATCCACATATTTTGACTTCTCTAAGAAGCCTCCAATGAGAACCACACAAATATCCTTCCAAAAATAATAAAAGTGAAACCAATACACAACATAACATACTTTGCATTCCCACTCTCTTTCCCCTTCGTCTCTCTCTCTCTCTTCTCTTCTTTGAAGTTCCAGCAACAACAAACCCAACATAAATCCTCTCTTCTCACACATCTCTTCTTCTCCTCCACCACGTTTTACCGGTTGGAGACCCTCCTTCCTTCCCTTCTTCTTCCCGTTTCGAACGCTTCCCTAGGCCGTAGTGGTGTGGTGGTGGCAGCAAAGAGGAAAGGATTCAAGGGTGTGAAGCTCACAAGGCCAAGCATCAAGGAAAGCCATTCTCAAACTCTCAACTCTTATCTCTCACGGTTTGAGGTAAGGAGTGAGTGTTACCTCTACTTGAGTTTGGGTTTCTAGGGTGTTCATAACGGGTACTAAGAGTTGGTGTTAGATTAGGGAATCGATATAGGTTAATGTTAGAAAGAAAAGGTAAAGAGGGTAAAGGGAACCAATGAATGAACTAGAAACATGGATTTTAGGTGAAGAAGAAACATTATTTTCGGTTATATGCTATATTTTACATGATGGATTGGTTAAATGCTTTATTCATATTGTTATTGTGGTATAAGTGTTTATGAGCTTTGATATTCACTATTTATATCTGTGGCCGAACTAAGAGAGGGTGAGAATGGGAAGTGAGAAAATGGTAACCAGGGAGAAACGAAGAGATAAATTAATAAGTTAGATAATGAGAAAGGTTAATGGAAAAGATAAGAGGAGTTAAGGAGATGTTGAGCCGAGAGAGGCCGAGCTAAAAAGATGGTTAAAAAGACTGAGGAATTAAAGAGAAATGGTTGTGTGATCGGGTCATAGTAGACGCGTACTGGGTGCGTGCATTGATCGCGTCAGACGCATACTGGGTATGCGCAGCTGTAAGACGGGTACTGGGTACTCGCAGTTATGATTCACACGAGGTTTCGAGCACGGAATCGGTGGGATGTGTTCCTGGTCATAGCAGACGCGTACTGGGTGCGTGCATTGATCGCGTAAGACGCCGAGATGCGCAGCTCTAAGACGGGTACTGGGTAATCGCAGTTATGGACACTCCTTACTCCATAGAATGATCGGCGGTAGTGCTCCTGGTCATAGAAGACGCGTACTGGGTGCGTGCATTGATCGCGTCAGACGCGTACTGGGTATGTGCAGCTGTAAGACGGGTATTGGGTACTCGCAGTTATGGATACTCCGATATCCGACCTTAAATGGTGTAAGACATGCACTGGGTGCATGCATCCGAGAAGAGGAAAAGATTATAAGCTATGTAAAAGTGGATTAATGAGTAACGAATCCGAGATAGAGATGGTTTACCGAGGTAAGAGAGTAGTGGCCTGTATGCTTGCTTGTTATGTATATGCTAATTTACTACTTGTGTTTGGCTTGGTAGTTCGGTATGGCATGTTAGAAACTGCTTATTTAAGTTCTGTGTAATGCTCACCTCCTTACCATTTTTCAGGTACTGAGCCCGAGCAGACGCAGTCCCCGGCCGAGCAGGTTCACTCTCCCTCACAGGGAGAGTAAGTCATTTAGAGTCGGATTATTAGTGGGGTCTCGGCTAGTTGGGCCGAGCTAAAACTTTGCTTTTTTATTTTGCTTACCGAACTGAATGTAATTAAATTTATGCTTTTCTGCTTTTGATGTATTAAGTCTTCCGCTTTATGACTCTGATGTTTTTGTATTAATGAAAGGAAAAAATTACTTTGGCAAATATCATATTCGTTTCAAAAGAAATTTTAAATCCTAATTTTCGGGTTCATGGGTAATTATTATATAGGGTGTTACATTTTTGGTATCAGAGCAGTTTCTCCTCGGCCTATTGGAGTTGCAAAGGACTCCAGTGGTTACTCAACAAGAGAGTGAAAGATAAGTAAAGTCTAGAAGCCTAAGTTAGACCATAGAGCTTATAGAAGTATGTGTTGATATGTATATATATATATATATATATTTATTTATTTTTCGGTGGTTAATTGGTTTTCTCTCCATGACCGAGCAGCATGGCTGGGAGAAGAGCTGATAACGATCGAATTGCGGCCGTGTTGGAAACTCTGGTTCAACTGCAGCAGAACCAAGCGCAGGCTCAGCAGAATTAGGCTGAGAACCTCGCTCAGAACATCGCCGCAGCCGCAGCAGCTGCAGCTGCAGCCCTTCAGCCTCAACCTCCGGCTCCGGTCGAGATCGACTGGATGAGCCTATTTAGAAAGAACGAACCACCTCGGTATGAAGGGGGTTATAATCTAGATGGAGCTCAGAGATGGCTCCAGGACGTTGAGAAGATTTTCCGATCTCTGCAACCGCCCTATGAGTACAGGGTGAGGTTAGCTGAATTTGTGCTGGCGAGTGAAGCCGAGCACTGGTGGGAACAGCAGAGCTGTGGACTGGAAGCGGCTAATGAAGCCATTACTTGGTATTTGTTCCGAGCTCGATTCCTCGGAAAGTATTTTCTCGAGGATGTTAGGAGGGAGAAGGAGCTTGCTTTCCTCAAACTGGAGCAGAGGAACTTGAGTGTCGGGGAATATGCCGCTCAGTTCGAGGATTTGATCCGCTACTCAGGAAGCTACAGAGATGCCGATGAGCGTACCAAGTGCATCAAGTTTGAGTCTGGCCTCCATGATGATATTCGGCTCGCTTTCGAATATCAAAACGTGGCCAATCTCTCGCAGTTGGTGAACATGGCTAGCACCTATGAGAAGGGGCTCAAGAGGAAAGCCGACGGAAAGCGGAGCAGGTCGGCACAGAAAGCAGTGGGTCCAAGCAGGGGGAAAGGAGTTGTTCAGAGATCTACTCCTTATGAGAATCCGATCTCCAGAATGTCAACAGCTCTGAGGAGTGGTGGTCAGATGGTGGTTGTTCCTGGTCCCTATCCGATATGTCAGCATTGTGGAAAGCAGTACAAGGGAGAATGCTGGAGTCTGGATCCGAGCAGAGCAAGAGGATCCTGTTTTCGCTGTGGCAAGCCTGGTCATTTTGCAGCTCGGTGTACCGAGAACATTGTGAAAGAAGAGGTCAATGTGACCAAGGCTCATCAAACTGGTGTTAACCGACCGATGCAGAGAGGCAAAGTTTACACTATGGATGGTGAAGAAGTGACCGATGCTGACGAGCTAATCCGAGGTACTTGTAGAGTAGACAGCATTACATGTGTTGTGTTATTTGATTATGGAGCCACACATTCTTTCATTTCCCTTGACTGTATGAACAGACTAAAACTATCCCCAGTAGAAATGCCTTACAAATTATCCATTTCTACCCCAACCAATTCTTCTGTAATAACTTCCCAAATGTGTCTAGAGTGTCCTATCCAAGTATTAGGCCGAGAGTTTAAGGTCAATTTGATTTGCTTGCCCCTAACCAAACTAGATATTATCCTCGGCATGGACTGGATGTCCCAACACCATGTCCTGCTCGACTGCAGAGAGAAAACTGTCATCTTTAGTGGCCCTTCTGTTGCGAAGTTAGAGACAACAGAGGAACCGACCCTAGACCGAGTTCATGTAGTCAGAGAATTCCCAGAGGTTTTCTCGGACGAAATGCCTGGCTTACCGTCGAGAAGAGAAGTAGAGTTCAGTATAGACCTTATTCCGAGAACTGGCCCGATTTCAATTGCTCCGTACCGAATGGCACCTCCCGAGCTAGAAGAGCTTAAGAAACAACTGGAAGAACTTTTGGCCAAAAAGCTAATCCGACCAAGCGTATCACCTTGGGGAGCTCCGATTTTATTTGTTAAAAAGAAAGATGGTAGCCTCAGAATGTGCACTGACTATCGGAAGCTCAACGCGGTAACGGTGAAGAACAAATATCCCCTCCCTCGGATTGACGACTTATTGGACCAACTCAAGGGAGCGTCGGTGTTCTCAAAGATAGACCTCCGATCTGGATACCACCAGATCCGTATCCGAGATAAAGATATTCCGAAGACAGCTTTCAGAACGAAATATGGGCATTTTGAGTATGTGGTTATGCCCTTTGGACTTACCAACGCTCTTGCCATCTTCATGGACTTCATGAATAGGATCTTCCGACCCTATCTGGAATCGTTTGTGATAGTCTTCATCGACGACATCCTCATCTACTCTCGGAGTCCGAGTGAACATGAGCAGCACTTAAGGATGGTGTTGCAGGTTTTGAAGGACAAGGAACTCTACGCCAAGCTTTCTAAATGCAGTTTTTGGATCAAAGAAGTTCATTTCCTCGGCCATGTAATATCCGAGCATGGTGTGGCAGTTGATCCCTCCAAGGTGGAAGCTGTGCTTAAGTGGGAGAGACCCAGCTCGGTAACCGAGATCAGGAGCTTCCTCGGTCTTGCAGGGTACTATCGGAGATTCATCGAAGGGTTTTCTAAACTGGCTCTACCATTGACCTCATTAACCCGAAAGGATGCGCCTTACCAGTGGTCCGAGGAATGTGAACAGAGCTTTCAAGAGCTAAAGAAAAGGTTGACGAGTTCGCCCGTGTTGATTTTTCCCGATCCGACCAAAGCCTTTGACGTGTTCTGTGACGCCTCAAAACAAGGTCTCGGCTGTGTGCTGATGCAACAAGGAAAAGTGGTGGCTTACGTCTCTCGACAGCTCCGACCTCATGAACAGAATTATCCCACGCATGATCTCGAATTGGCAGCTGTGGTGTTTGCCCTTAAGATTTGGAGACACTACCTGTATGGCACGAAGTTTGAAGTGTTCAGTGACCACAAGAGTCTCGGCTATCTGTTCGACCAGAAGGAACTGAACATGAGACAACGCAGATGGGTGGAATTTTTGAAAGATTACGATTTCAACCTGCACTATCATCCTGGAAAAGCCAAAGTTGTGGCCGACGCACTAAGCAGGAAGAGTCTTCATTTGAGCAACATGATGGTCCGAGAGATGCAGCTGATGCAGGAGTTTAGCGATCTTAACCTCGGCATACAGAAGAAGGAAAACTGTGTTGTGATGGAGATGTTGCAAGTAACAAATGAGTTTGTGGGATTTATCAAGGAAAGACAGGCTGCCGACCTAGAACTCCAGAAGCTATTAGAAAGAGCAGGAGACAAGGATGAACCCGACTTCACTAAAGGACCTGATGGTCTCGTACGATTTTGGGGCCGAGTTTGCATTCCTATGGACTTTGAAGTCCAAAGAGAGTTAATGGAAGAAGCCCACAAGACGAAGATGAGTCTTCACCCAGGAGCCACAAAGATGTACCAGGATCTGAAGAGGTTATTTTGGTGGCCGAAGTTGAAGACCGATGTGGCAGATTATGTGTCTCGGTGTTTGACATGCCAGAAAGCCAAGATCGAGCATCAGAAACCAGGAGGATTACTCAAATCCTTGGAGATTCCGCAATGGAAGTGGGACAGCATTTCGATGGATTTTGTGTCGGGTCTACCAAGAACGAGATCAGGGCAGGAAGCCATTTTGGGTTGTGGTGGACCGACTTACAAAGTGTGCCCATTTCCTGCCGATCAGTATGAAGTACAGCCTAGAGAAGCTGACGCAACTATACATAAAGGACATTGTTCGGCTTCACGGTGTTCCGAGCAGCATAGTGTCGGACCGTGATCCTTGCTTCTTATCCCGATTCTGGCAGAGTTTGCAACAAGCCATGGGTACCAAGTTGAGGTTTAGAACAGCGTATCATCGTTAAACCGATGGACAATCCGAGCGCACCATTCAGACTCTTGAGGACTTGCTGAGGACATGTGTGCTCGAACAGTCGGAAAGTTGGGAAACACTTTTGCCATTGGTTGAATTCACCTACAACAACAGTTTCCATTCAAGTATCGGAATGGCTCCTTTCGAAGCATTGTATGGTCGGAAATGTCGGACGCCATTATGCTGGTTCCAGATAGGAGAAAACTTGTTGATTGGTCCCGACATTGTGCATGAGACAACTGAGAAGATCCGAATGATACAAGGAAAGATGAAAGCAGCACAAGACCGACAGAAAAGCTATGCCGACAAGAGAAGGAAACCCTTGAACTTCATTGAGGGAGATCATGTATTTGTATTCCTTCGGGCATCCCCTGTAACGGGTATTGGCCGAACTATCAAATCAAAGAAGTTGATCCCTCGGTTTGTCGGACCATACCAGATATCGGAGAAGGTCGGACCAGTAGCATACAGAATTGCTCTACCTCCGCACTTGTCTAAGCTCCATGATGTGTTCCATGTCTCGCAACTTAGGAGGTACATTCACGATCCCTCGCATGTGATAGCAGTGGACGAACTGCCACTAAAAGACAACCTGACTTTCGAAGTTCTTCCAGTCCGAGTTGAGGACAAACAGGTCAAACGGCTCAGAGGGAAGGAAATATCCTTGGTCAAGGTCGTCTGGAATCGGAATAATGTGGAGGAAGATACTTGGGAACTCGAGGAGAAAATGAAGCAGTCATATCCACAACTGTTCCATGCCGACTAAATTTCGAGGACGAAATTCCTGTAAGTGGGAGAGGAATGTAACATCCTAGAGATTAAAAGTAATATAATAAAATTATAAAATGATATAATATAAATATTTATTTAAGGATAGGATTAAGCCGTAGAAATTGTATAAGGGTAGTGAAGTAATAGGAAGCATAGGCCGACCTGGTATGTAAGTATTGGACCTCGGACCGATCCCGGCCGAGCTAGATGGGAACCAAACGCGGAACCTGTTGTCAAGCTCGGACTACTGCTGTTCCTATATACCGAGCCGACATATCCTAGCTCCTCCTTGACAGCTCATGTTGAGCTGTTAGCCCATTGGGTTTCGCACCGTCCGTACTATGTACTACCAATTCACTTTATGTCACTATCATTGCTTTATGTCCTTTTCAAGTCACTATTCATGACTTCCTCTAGAAGCCAATGAATCCTATCCACATATTTTGACTTCTCTAAGAAGCCTCCAATGAGAACCACACAAATATCCTTCCTAAAATAATAAAAGTGAAACCAATACACAACATAACATACTTTGCATTCCCACTCTCTTTCCCCTTCGTCTCTCTCTCTCTCTTCTCTTCTTTGAAGTTCCAGCAACAACAAACCCAACATAAATCCTCTCTTCTCACACATCTCTTCTTCTCCTCCACCACGTTTTACCGGTTGGAGACCCTCCTTCCTTCCCTTCTTCTTCCCGTTTCGAACGCTTCCCTGGGCCGTAGTGGTGTGGTGGTGGCAGTAAAGAGGAAAGGATTCAAGGGTGTGAAGCTCACAAGGTCAAGCATCAAGGAAAGCCATTCTCAAACTCTCAACTCTTATCTCTCACGGTTTGAGGTAAGGAGTGAGTGTTACCTCTACTTGAGTTTGGGTTTCTAGGGTGTTCATAACGGGTACTAAGAGTGGGTGTTAGATTAGGGAATGGATATACGTTAATGTTAGAAAGAAAAGGTAAAGAGGGTAAAGGGAACCAATGAATGAACTAGAAACATGGATTTTAGGTGAAGAAAAACATTATTTTCGGTTATATGCTATATTTTACATGATGGATTGGTTAAATGCTTTATTCATATTGTTATTGTGGTATAAGTGTTTATGAGCTTTGATATTCACTATTTATATCTGTGGCCGAACTAAGAGAGGGTGAGAATGGGAAGTGAGAAAATGGTAACCAGGGAGAAACGAAGAGATAAATTAATAAGTTAGATGATGAGAAAGGTTAATGGAAAAGATAAGAGGAGTTAAGGAGATGTTGAGCCGAGAGAGGCCGAGCTAAAAAGATGGTTAAAAAGACTGAGGAATTAAAGAGAAATGGTTGTGTGATCGGGTCATAGCAGACGCGTACTGGGTGCGTGCATTGATCGCGTCAGACGCATACTGGGTATGCGCAGCTGTAAGACGGGTACTAGGTACTCACGGTTATGATTCACACGAGTTTCCGAGCACGGAATCGGTGGGATGTGTTCCTGGTCATAGCAGACGTGTACTGGGTGCGTGCATTGATCGCGTAAGACGCCGAGATGCGCAGCTGTAAGACGGGTACTGGGTACTCGCAGTTATGGACACTCCTTACTCTATAGAATGATCGGCGGTAGTGCTCCTGGTCATAGAAGACGCGTACTAGGTGCGTGCATTGATCGCGTCAGACGCGTACTGGGCATGTGAAGCTGTAAGACGGGTATTGGGTACTCGCAGTTATGGATACTCCGATATCCGACCTTATATGATGTAAGACATGCACTGGGTGCATGCATCCGAGAAGAGTAAAAGATTATAAGCTATGTAAAAGTGGATTAATGAGTAACGAATCCGAGATAGAGATGGTTTACCGAGGTAAGAGAGTAGTGGCCGAGAAGTCGAGTGTAGGAATTAAGAAGAATATAAGGGGAATTAATCGGATGAATCGAGGTATAACTAACAGGTAATGGATAGATTAGATTGTATGATGTGAGCCGAGCTAAAGGAGATTGTATGCATGCGAACCGAGCTAATTGATATTGTATGCATGTTATATTGTCTGCTTGCTTGTTATGTATATGCTAATTTACTACTTGTGTTTGGCTTGGTAGTTCGGTATGACATGTTAGAAACTGCTTATTTAAGTTATGTGTAATGCTCACCTCCTTACCATTTTTCAGGTACTGAGCCCGAGCAGACGCAGTCCCCGGCCGAGCAGGTTCACTCTCCCTCACAGGGAGTGTAAGTCATTTAGAGTCGGATTATTAGTGGGGTCTCGGCCAGTTGGGCCGAGCTAAAACTTTGCTTTTGTATTTTGCTTACCGAACTGAATGTAATTAAATTTATGCTTTTCTGCTTTTGATGTATTAAGTCTTTCGCTTTATGACTCTGATGTTTTTGTATTAATGAAAGGAAAAAATTACTTTGGCAAATATCATATTCGTTTCAAAAGAAATTTTAAATCCTAATTTTCGGGTTCATGGGTAATTATTATATTGGGTGTTACACAATGTGTGTAAGTATTTTGGTTCATAACTAAAAGTTTGATATTTTAAAGATAAAATACATTTAAGTAGAACAATATTATATTTTTAATTAATCAAAAGTGATTGAAAAATAATAAAGTGATCGGTCCCTAAAGATTGCTATTGCGTAAGAAAAAGTATAAAAATTCAAATGTAAATACATTTTCTCAATTCTGATGTTAAACTTGATAAAAATATAATATTTATAATTTTGAAATAGAAGATCATTATATATAACTTATACCCGTAATATATTAGAACTAGTATGGGAGCTAAAAATGAAACAATATCAAAACGCAATGAAAATTTACAGAAATGTTCAAAATATTAAATTAAACATATATTTCTAAAGAAACTATTTATAAAAATGCCTTTAAGTCTTGCCACTTGAACTCCCGGTCAAAATGTTAATTAAACTGGATAAAAGTACTATTTTTGGTAGAAGAAAAAATCTTATTACCACAAGCGAATGAGTACATCATGAAACTCATAGTATAAATAACCTGCCACCTTCTAGGAAGGGTTCAGATTAAAAAACTATGACCAAGAACTACCTAATTTAAGGCCACCTTCTAGGAAGGGTTCCTTAAATCATAGAATTACAACTCATTACAAATTCTTTCTACCAAGGATCTGTTAGGCCACCTCCTAAAATTCTTATTACATAAAACAACTCTATTAGCTACTTCCTTCCTAATTAATCTAAACATGTGAATAGGGGAACTACTTTCATTACCAAAAGTTCTTTTGTTTCTCTCCTGCCACGTGTAGTAAATCACAGCCTCCACCATTGTCCAGATGATGGACCGATTCCATTTCACACCAGCAGCATGCAAGACCCAGCGATTCCACCGTCCAAAACGATACGGGAAGCCAAGGAGTCCCAGCCAATTTGTACAAAGCCAGAGAAGCTCACGACTCCATGAGCATTCAAAGAAGAGATGCTGGATCGACTCTCCAGCAGCAACACAAAGACTGCAAAAATTAGGTATGTAGCTCCATCTCAATTTGTCTCGAGTAGAAAGCTTCGCATGAATAACTAGCCAAGTAATAAATCGGTGTTTAGGAACACTTGATCGATTCCAAACAAATCTGGACATGGAAAAGTAGGTAGATTCCCTCGTAGAAATCGATACCCAGATTGGATGGCGTAGACACCATCTGAGCTTGCAATCCATCGCTCATTCACAAAACCCAATCTGATTTTGTCTCTGATCTTCAACAATTGCTTCCAATGCCAGCTCTGACCCTGTTTCTACTCACAATCCCATAGAGATTGGTCTTTCATATAGTATGAATGAATCCAGTGAACCCATAAGCAGTCCTTCTTACTTGCAATACTCCAAATTTGCTTTCCCAGCGCTGCTATATTCCAAGCCCCACAATCCTGTATGCCTAAGCCTCCATGCTTCTTATCTGAGCAAACCCTAGTCCATGCTACCTTTGCTTGATAGGAACCATCATCCTTGGCATTCCAGAGGAATTTTCTGCATTCTTTCTGAATATCTCTAATGACTGATGAGGGGATAATAAAAATTGAAGCCCAATAGATATGAAAACTCATAAGAACTGAGTTAATAAGACACACCCTGGCTTGATAGGATAAATTCCTTGATTTCCAGTAGTTAATACTTTTCAGAACCTTATCCACCAAACTATTACAACTTGCAGCATTCCATTTCCTAGAAGTCAAAGGAACACCCAAATACTTACATGGAAAACTCCCCTTTTGGAAATTTGTCATTGAAATGAGAAGATTCTGAGTCTGAGGATTAGCTCCAGCCATAAAAATATGGGATTTCTCTGAACTGACCTGTAATCCTGACCAAATAGCAAAATCCTTAAAAGCCTGAGTCATGAGTCTGACACTGGCAGGGTGAGCCTTGCAGAAGATCATAAGATCATCTGCAAAAACCAAACTCATCAGTTTGGATTCTTTACAAGCAGGATGAAAACGAAAATTCTTGTGATAGGTAGCTAGCAACAAATTTCTAGTAAGCATCTCCATAGATAGAACAAAAAGAAAAGGGGACATAGGGTCCCCTTGTCTAATGCCTCTAGATCCCCCAAATCTTGCTCCTTGCTGACCATTTAAGACAATAGAGTAGGAAACAGACCTGATGCAAGAAGAAACCCAAGCAATAAACTTTGTTGGGAATTTTAGAGTTGTGAGCATATTTTCAATGAAATCCCATTCAAGGGTATCATAGGCTTTCATGATATCCAACTTCATCATGCACCTAGGAGAGACCCTTCTCCTCCCATATAGCCTAACCAACTCTTGAGTCATAAGGATATTATGAAGGATGCTTCTGTCTTTGATGAAGGCAGTTTGATTATCCTGAACCAAGCTAGGGATCACTTCAGCCAATCTACCACTTATAATCTTTGAAATGCATTTGTAAATGGTAGTGCAACATGCAATAGGTCTAAACTGAGATACCATAGAAGGGGCTTCAACCTTAGGAATCATGACTAAGTTAGTGTGATTTACTTCCTTAAGAAGCTTACCATTGTCAAAGAATTCCTTGATGGCCTTGCAGAAATCTGAGCCAATAGTATTCCAAGCTGTCTTAAAAAAACCTGAGCCATAACCATCTGGCCCTGGGGCTTTATTCTCATTTATGGAGAAAAAGGCCTTCTTTACTTCCTCATCAGAGATGGGCTCAATCAAAGCTAATTGCTGCTCAATGGACAGAGTATCCCCTTGATCAATCACCTCTTGGCTACACATAGTTCCCCTGCTTCTACTTAAGAAGATATCATGATAGAAATCCTCAAAGAGCTTCTGAATATGAGATTGATCTGTCACAGGATCACCCCTATCATCTAAGATTCTAATAACTCTGTTTTGATGGTTCCTCTTCTTGATAGAATCATGGAATAGTCTAGTATTACTATCACCATCTCTCAGCCAAGCCATCTTAGCCTTCTGCTGGAGAAAAGAAATAACATCATTTGGATCTTAGCATATTGATTGGAAATACTCCTCTCAGCAGCATGTAATTCAGGGTCCATAGGCTTCAAGACCAGCTCTTTTTGAATACCCTCTAACTTATCTCTAAGATCAGCTTCTCTCACATCAATATTAGAAAAATGTTGCTTGTTTAGCTTAGCTAAAGGACCCTTAAGCGCCTTTAGTTTCTTGCAAAGCACATACATTCTGCGCCCCTCATAATTTTCCAGCCAACACTGCTCAATAATACTCTGAAAGTCTTGATGACTTGCCCACATATTGAAGTACTTGAAAGTAAACTTCCTTATCTCCTCTTTGTGACCCCAATTTACTATAATTGCAGAGTGATCAGAAAGCCCAGGGGTCTTAAAATCAGCATAAGAATTTGGCCACTCTGAACTCCAAGCCATATTAATCAAAGCCCTGTCTAACTTGATGTTGATTCTATCTGTACCCTCCTGCTTATTACACCAAGTGTAGAAACAGCCTGTCTGCCTCATATCCATCAGCCCACACTCATCAATGCAGCTTTGAAAATCTCTAACTGCATTTGAATCAATAGGACTGCCTCCCATCTTTTCTTGCTGAGTCAAACAGGTATTAAAATCACCTAAGATCAGCCAAGGAATGTCAATGAAACCCTGAATACCACATAGCACCTGCCATAGTTCCTTTCTTTCCATAGCATCGTTGTCAGCATAAACAAAAGTCACAAAAATCTGTTTCATAGTTTGCTTAATAATAACATGGCAGTGAACATACTGGGGGGATCTAGCAATAATATTTACCTCAAAGATATCTCTTCTCCACATCACCCAAATCCTCCCAATAGAACAGACATCTTGATTATGAAAAGAACCCCAATCACAAGCAATTTTATTCTGAACATGCTGAAAAGATGAATCTCTCAGCTTATTTTCCAAAATAGCAAATAACCCTACTTTATTTTGTTTATACAAATCAAGAACCTGGTTTTGTTTTCGAGGGTGGTTCAACCCTCGAATGTTCCATGCACCTATCTTATCCATAAGGAGGTTGCATTGAACTCTCCCCCTTCTGCAAATCAATCACCCTTTGTTGAGCTTTACTTCTGGTAATTACTGTAGTCCACCCCTCATTTTCCTTTTCTTGCTGTTTTCCTCTATCAATTTCTGTACTGTGTACTGTGAGTTCTGAAATAACAACATCTACTGCAGCTTTTCCTGTCTCCACATTTTCTTGAGGAACTAGTCCATTATCAATATCATGCTGTAGTTTAAGAGCTTCATCAAGTTTTTGTGTCTCCTGTTGAGTGGGTTTGTTCTTCACTACCCACTGTTGCTTTACCCCTTTCTTACACATCTTTGCATCATGCCCATAGGAGGAACATTTAGAACACAAAGTAGGCTTCCATTCATAATTGACTTTTTGAGAGATAATGGTTCCTTTTTCATCCTCAAAGTGAACTTCCTCTGGAAGAATGGTTGGATCCACCTCAATCAAAACCCTAGCATAGCTGATTCTATTCCTTTCCTCTGTCACTTTATCTGCCATGATAGGAGTACCAATCAAACTGGAAATTTTCCCTAAAGCAGAGGGCCCCCAGAATTTTAGATTTAAGTTGGGTAGTTGCACCCATATAGGCACTCTATCTAAAAAACTCTTAGTCATTGGTTTATCAGTCCAGGGAGCAATGATTAAGGGTTTTTTTTTTATCAAAGTGATAAATTCCCACTTCCAAAACACTGTTCCTACCCTCAGCAGTGTTGAACCTCACAATAAGGGTACCATCAACATTCATCAGAATTTTATCAATCCCATATTGCCTCCATGCCTTTTTTATAAAACCACTCAAAACAGGGTAAGGGGGATTTGCTCCAAGGACATAACAGACCAAAGAGTTCTGCCAATATTTAATTTGATCTTCAACATCAGATGGTTCTAATTTCCCTAAAGCCACACCATTCTTCAATTCAGGTTGATGAAATTTCAACTTACCTCCTGCATTCCTGAGTTTTGTGATGTCAAAATTGTCCCATACATTAGGTCTTGCCAATTCAACTTTGTCAACTTTGTCATTATTAGGATTACTGGCATCAGTAATATGAGTGACATGGGTATTCTCCTTTATATGTTGCTGATCTACCTCGTTCATTGTTTGTTTTGAAGGACTCTCCTTCCTGCTAATCCTTGCCCGAATCATCTCAATACCTTGCACCAAAGAATCAAGTTGCTTGGGCGTTAAGGCATCTATTGTTTCAAGGTCCTCATCATCCAATTGTGTGAGATCAAAAAGTTGGTTCTGAGCGGGTTTGTCTTGTTGTAGAGAAGAAGAAGGAGAAGGTGGTGAGGGGGACTTTGGTGGCCGTCCCCTCTTCTTAGCCATGAGGCCGCACCAAAAAGCCTAGGGAAACCCTAGGTTTCGTGAAAGAGAAGAGAGAAAAGTCAACTTAGTCAAACCCTAGTTTTTTTCTTCAATTTGGTTTTGTTTGGAGTAAAACTTAAAAAAAAATAATAATAATAATAATAAAAGTACTATTTTATTTTTGAAAAACGTATTATAACAAATTTATACTTATTTTGACTAGAAAACATCACTACAAAAAAAACCCTTTATTGCAACATTTTGCAACGACTTAAAAAACTCGTTGCAGAAAACAGGTGTTTTGCAACGACTTTTTTAAGTCGTTGCAGAAAATAGGTGTAGAAAACAGGTGTTTTGCAACGACTTAAAAAGTCGTTGCAAAACACCTGTTTTCTGCAATGACTTTAAGTCGTTGCAAAACACCTGTTTTCTGCAACGACTTTTTAAGTCGTTGCAAAACACTTGTTTTCTGCAACGACTTTACCGTTGCTAATAAGATTAATAATTTTTTTATTTTTTTTTGTCTCTACTCTTTGACCAGTACCACAGGTGTCCCCAAAAACATCTTTAATACCAATGAACTCTTGAGACTAATCCTGCACGAGGTCTCGTTCCTAGCCTCTCCCAATAGGGTGTGTTAACTGCGAATTGAAACCTGAGACTTCTTGGTCTCAGGCCCCATTCCCATAAAAGCCCCGTTGGTAAATAATTTTTTTTGTAAAAAATAAAAAAATAAAAAAGGGGGGGGGGTTCGAACCCTTTCCCCCCAACTTCTTCTTCTCTGCCAAGTTGGCCGCCGGCCCTAAACCCCTTCTCTCCCTCCACCGGCTCCATTTTTTTTGTGCACCACCACAAGCCGCCACAAGCCACCCTCCATCCTCAACATCATGCTCTCCCTCTGTGCTGTCTCCGCCGCTCACTCACTCACTCTCTCTCGCCGGCCGCCACGTGTGTTCCCTTCCCCATTCTTTCTCCTTTATTTGGCCTCTCTCTCGTTAGCTCTCTCTTTCTCTCTCTGTCCTTGGCTCGTGCAGTCGCCTCCAGCCAAGGGAGTCACGAATCGCGACTCGCCTTTGTCCCTGGTCATAGATCCGCCGCCGCAGCCGAAGGAAACCGCGACTCCTCGCCTTTCTCCTTGGTCACAAAACCACCGCCGCCCCTGTTGGTTGCTGCCGCTGTAACATCCTAAACTATTTTTAAATGAAATTATTGAATAAAAACCTAAGAAAAATTGGAATAATGACTTAATGAATTTTGCTACATAGGTGAGTGGTGATTATAAGTCCTAGGGGTTGTATAGAAGGCAGTTGTGGCTTCGGGCAAAGTCATATAAGCGAAATCGGAAGTTAAATCGGCGTTTTAGATGTTAGAAATCGACCGAAAAGAGAAAATTAGAAATTTATTATAGGATGCTAAGAAAATCAATTCCACCGTTGGATATGAAGTTTATGGGGTGAAGAAGCTTATCTAAAAATTTGGACCCGATCCGACGGTTGACGAAAACGTTACGGCGAATCGAAGGTTGAAGACCCTGTTTCTCGCCCAGGCGCACCAGCCATGCGCCCAGGCGGGTGCACTGTTCATAAGTGCACCAGGCAGTGAAAAATCCGCCCAGGCGAGGCACCAATTCGCCCAGGCGAGTGGTGATGTGCACCAGTGGCACCAGTCTTGCGTGTGGCGCGCCAAAACTCCCACCTGACCGCACCAGCCATGCACCAGCTTGGTGCTGGTGCTGATCTCCCGCCCAGGCGAGCCTAGCATGCGCGTGGCGCAGACCAGATTTCATATGGTCCGCTGATTCGGGCTTGGTGGCTAAGTTTGCCACACCAGCCACACGATTTTCCCAGGCCAAGGCAGAAAAATAAAGCACCAAAAACATAACACTTCACCACCTTTCAACTCCAACACAAACCCACCATCTTCATCAAACTCTCTCAACCCTAAGAACACTCTCATCATCATCCCACCATAAACACTTGATTCTTGGGCACCTCAACCCAAAATCAACCAAACCCATCAAGCTTGCATCATGGATTTTGGCTAAGAGCTCATTCCTTTCTCTTCCTTGACTGACGAATTTGCTCCCTCCTTCCTTCTTCTTGGTTTTTCAATTCCCACCATTGATTGGGGTAAGTTAGCTTCATGCCATGAATTAATTTCCTTTCCATTCCAACTTTCCTTAGTTCATAGAAATTATGTTTAAAACCTTAGGGTTCTTGCACTCATGGTTATGTAGGGATTTTGTTTCATGCCTTCCAACCCAAACCAAGGCAAGGACAAGGATCACTCATCTTGTGCTCTCTCAAATAGTATTGTGTACCATCATTTCATCATTTCCTTATTGAGTTGGCAAGCTAGGCTTAGAAAATTCAAGTTTCCAAGATTTTGAGCTAGGGCTCACTAAGGTTCTATTTACTTCTTGCTAATTTAAGGTAAGGAGAGGGTTATAGTGAGTATTACCGTACTCTGGGGTTTACTTTACAATATGCATATAATGGGTACTAAGAATTATGTGTTAGTTTAGGTTGATATGATATAGAATAATTGTTAAAAATAGAATTTATGACTTAGGGAAATTATTTTGATGTTGATATGTTCCATCTTGATATTTGGTAATTGTTGATGATTTGAATGCTTGATTTGTGAAATGACTGAGATATAATGTTGATTAGAATTCAAGGCAAAGAATGACAATAATGAATAAAGTAAATAATAATGGAAAGTGCAGTGGAATTGAGGATCGGTGCATTGATAGACTAGGTGCCCCTGCCGGGTGTACCAAAGTCCTAAGGGCCAAGTGCTCAACCAGGCTAAAATCCCATTAGGTACAAATTCCGTGTTAGGCATCAATGCACCAAGACTCAATTCGCTGCCGGACTAAAAGATCTAAAATGTGTTGAGAATGTGAAAAGTAAATGAATTCAAATAACTGAATGTAATTGAATTGTGGAAATTATGTGATAGCATAGCCTAACAGGTGAACTCTTTTGGGTGAGAAAGTCCTGGTTGAGCGAGAGACCCTTGGGTGTACCAAATGCCTGGCAGGAGCATTAAAATTCCTAGTGATGCAAACCGGTTGTAACCGGGAGTGTAATACAGACGTGGTAAGACGTTATCGCGTTGTGGGTGCGAACGCAGTAAAGACGTGACTGGAACGCACTGAATGAGAAATGTTATTATAAATGATGAAAAGAGAATAAAAGCGCATTATGAGATTAATGCATGAGTATAAAGAGATAAAATTGACTTGAGAAACTAATGAATACTTGAAAATGAATTGTGATACATTGACTCTTATTTTGCTGTGATTGAACTGCTATATGTGTGTGGCTTAGTGTTACATTATGTCTTAATTGGAAACTGCCTCCCCATTTTGTGTGTAATACTCACTCCTTACTATCTCCACAGGTACTGAGGAAGAGTTTGCACCCGATCAGGCCGAGCAGGAGTACTCTCCCTCACAGGGAGAGTAGGTGAATTATAGTTATGTTGGACATGGGAATGTCCTGGGCCCGATGGCCTGATGTGAATCATTTTTGTTGTATATATAATGTAAATAGCTTTTTGGGGGCCCAGGACGACTCCTTTTGGGAAGGGGTCCTATTTTGGGGAAAAACTGTTTTCCAACTTGTTTATATTCCGCTTAACTCTGATGCTTATACTCTGATGTCTCATACTGTGGTATCTTGATGTGTGCACGATGTGGCACTGGATGATATATATATATATATATATATATATATATATATATATATGTGTGTGTGTGAATAGCCCTGCTGGCTTTGAAATTTGAATGATGTTGTTTATCAGGTTGCAGGAAAACCGGAATTTTTGGGAAAGTCCTAAAAACAAACAAAACTCCGTCCGTTTGACGGGTGATTTTTTATAAATTAAAAAGAAAATTTTAAATTCACTACTTTAATTAAGGGTATAATAGGGTAAATAATCTTAGTTGTTACATTTTATGGTATCAGAGCAGTTTCCCTCGGCCTTTGGAGTTATGAGCTACTCCAATGATTACTCACCGAGCGAGTGATCGATAATTATAGTTAGAGTCTAGAGTTTATTGATAGGATGTTTATACTATTAATTATGCTATTAAGCATTAACTGTCGGCCTTGTGCATGACTAAACAGAATGGCTGGTAGACGGATCGATAACGATGGGATCCGAGCTATTATGGAGCAGATGGCACAGATGCAACAGAATCAGGGGAATAACATCGCAGCAGCAGCTGCAGCAGCAGCGACAGCAACAGCGGCTGCAATGATTCCTCAACCCCCAGCTCCAGTTGCTATTGATTGGTTGGCGCGGTTCAGAAAGAACGATCCGCAGAAGTTCGAAGGTGGGTTCAATCCCGATGGGGCACAACTATGGTTGCAAGAGATCAAGAAGATTCTTAATACTATGGCACCACCGGAGGAACAGAAGGTTCTGCTAGCACAGTACATGCTGACTAGTGAAGCGAAACACTGGTGGCAATAAATGCGGAGGGGATTGGAGGCGAACAATCAGGCGATCACATGGGATTTGTTCAAGAATCGTTTTCTGGGCAAATACTTTCCTGAAGATGTTCGTAGAGAGAAGGAGATAACTTTTCTGTAGCTCGTGCAAGGGAACATGAGCATCGATGAATATGCTGCTAGGTTTGAGGAATTGATCCGATATGCAGGGAGTTACAGGGATGCAGATGAAAGGACCAAGTGCATCAAGTTCGAGACCGGACTTCGTTCGGAGATCAAGATGGCCTTTGAATATCAGAACATCAGCAACTTGTCTCAACTGATCAACATGACTAGCACGTACGAAAACAGTCGCAAGCAACGTGCAGCTGAGAAACGCAGCAAGAACGTGCAGAAGTCTGGAGGTCCTGTCAGGGGCAAGAGTTCGGTGCAGCGACCAGGTCCTTACTCCCAGCCTAGATCAGGCCCAGTAGTGAGTACCTATGGTTCTATTCCGACTTGTCCACACTGTGGCAAGCAACACAGGGGAGACTGCTGGAGACTGGATCCGAGCAAGAGGATAATGACCTGTTACAAATGCGGTCAGCCGGGTCACATGATGACAAATTGTCCTAGAAACGCAGTTAAGAAGGAGGTGAATGTGGCTAAGGTTCAGAAAGCTGGTGACAACAGGGTGACTCAAAAGGGCAAGGTGTATACTCTGGACGGCGAGGAAGTTACTGATGCTGATGAACTGATTAGAGGTACCAGTTATGTTAATAATGTTCCTTGTGGTATTCTCTTTGATTACGGAGCTACTCATTCATTTATTTCTGCCGATTGCATGAAGAAGTTAGGGTTGTCTGCAATAGAAATGCCTTATAAATTATCTGTCTCTACACCCATAAATTCTTCTGTAGTCACATCAACTATGTGTTTGGATTGCCCACTTCGAGTATTGGAGCGGGAATTCAAAGTAAATCTAATCTGTTTGCCTCTAACTAAACTTGACATCATTCTGGGAATGGACTGGATGTCTCGGTACCATGTTCTGATTGACTGTCATCAGAAATCAATTACTATCAGTGATCTTTCTTTATCTGCCCTGGAGATGAATGAGGAGGCAGAGATCAGTCAGATTCCGATAGTCTGCGAATTTCCAGAAGTCTTTCCTGTAGAGATTCCTGGATTACCGCCAAACAGAGAAGTGGAGTTTAGTATTGATCTGATGCCTTGTGCAGGTCCTATTTCAATAGCCCCGTACCAGATGGCACCTCCGGAGTTAGAAGAGTTGAAAAAGCAGATAGAGGAGCTTTTGGCCAAGGGTTTGATTAGACCGAGTGTGTCACCTTGGGGAGCTTCGATTCTTTTTGTTAAAAAGAAGGACGGAAGTCTCCCAATGTGCATCGACTACAGGCAGTTGAATGCGGTGACTGTGAAAAACAAATATCCTCTCCCTCGCATTGACGATTTGTTGGACCAATTGCGAGGAGCAGTTGTATTTTCTAAGATTGACCTTCGATCGGGATACCATCAGATCCATATCCGAGAGGAGGACATTCCTAAAACGGCATTCAGGTCGAGATATGGACATTTTGAGTATGTGGTTATGTCCTTTGGTCTCACTAATGCTCCGGCCATCTTCATGGATTATATGAACAGGATTTTTAGGCCGTACTTGGATTCTTTTGTCATAGTCTTTATCGACGACATTCACATCTATTCTAAGAGTCCAAGTGAGCACGTCGAGCATCTGAGAATTGTGCTGCAAATTCTCAAATCCAAACAGCTTTACGCAAAGCTTTCTAAATGTAGTTTCTAATTGAATGAAGTGCAGTTTCTGGGGCATATCATTTCTGAGAAGGGTGTTGCTGTCGATCCTTCTAAGGTGGAAGCGGTACTTAAGTGGGAGAGACCTAAGTCCATTACTGAGATCAGAAGCTTTCTTGGTATGGCTGGGTATTATCGGACGTTTATTGAGGGGTTTTCTAAATTGGCCCTTCCTTTGACAACTCTTACACGGAAAGGTGTTCCGTTTGAGTGGTCCCCGGAATGTGAAAGTAGTTTCCAAGAATTGAAGAGGCGGTTGACTAGTTCCCCAGTGTTAATTTTGCCGGACCCGACTCAGTCCTTCGTGGTGTATTGTGATGCTTCTAAACAAGGGTTGGGTTGTGTGTTGATGCAGCAAGGGCAAGTCATAGCTTATGCATCCAGACAATTGAGGCAGCATGAACAGAACTATCCCACTCATGATCTTGAGTTGGCGGCAGTGGTTTTTGCTTTGAAAATCTGGAGGCATTATTTATATGGTTCAAAGTTCGAAGTCTTTAGCGATCATAAAAGTCTTCGCTATCTCTTCGATCAAAAAGAGTTGAATATGAGATAGAGGAGGTGGATGGAATTTCTGAAAGACTACGACTTCGATCTTCAGTATCATCCGGGCAAAGCCAATGTAGTGGCTGATGCACTAAGTCGTAAGACTTTGCATGTCAGCAATCTGATGGTGAAAGAGATGCAATTGATCCAAGAGTTCAGTGACCTCAACTTGAACATGCAAGTGAAAGAGAAGAGCATTGTTCTAGAAATGTTGCAGGTTACTGATGATTTGATTGGTCTTATTAAAGAAAGACAAGCCGACGATTCGGAATTGCAAAAGTTGTTAGAAGGGGCATCGGGCAATGAAGAGCCCGACTTTGTGAAAGGTTCTAATGGCATTATCCGATTTAGGGGTCGGATATGTGTTCCTATGGATTTTGAAGTTAGAAGAGATATCCTATGGGAAGCGCATCGAACCAAGATGAATTTCCATCCTGGTGCAACAAAGATATACCAAGATTTGAAAAGGATTTATTGGTGGCCGAAGTTGAAAACCGATGTGGCCGATCACGTGTCTCATTGCCTAACTTGTCAGAAAGTTAAGATTGAGCATCAAAAGCTTGGTGGTCCTTTGCGGTCACTTGATATTCCGGAGTGGAAATGGGACAGTATAGCTATGGACTTTGTGACGGGTTTACCAAGGACTGCTGGAGGATGTGATGCAGTTTGGGTGGTTGTAGACCGTCTTACAAAGTGTGCCCATTTCATTCCTATCCACAAGAAATATACTCTGGAGAAGTTGACTCAGTTGTATATCAGGGACATAGTCAAGTTGCATGGTGTTCCTACCAGTATTGTATCCGATTGTGATCCGAGATTTCTGTCTAGATTTTGGCAGAGTCTTCAGGAGGCATTGGGTACTAAGCTGAAATTTAGTACGACTTACCATCCGCAGACAGACGGACAATCTGAGCGTACTATCCAGACACTTGAGGATTTGCTGAGAGCATGTGTTCTGGAGCAAGCCGGTAGTTGGGAGCAGTTACTACCTTTGATGGAGTTCACTTACAACAACAGCTTTCACTCCAGTATCGGTATGGCACCATTTGAGGCTCTCTACGGGAGGAAATGTAGGACGCCTTTGTGTTGGTTCCAGATAGGTGAAAATCTGTTGACAGGTCCTGACATTGTGAAAGAAACAATTGAGAAGATCACAATGATCAAGAATAAGATGAAAACTTCATAGGATCGCCAGAAGAGTTATGCTGATAGGCGAAGGAGACCCTTGGAGTTTGATGTTGGGGAGCATGTATTCCTAAGAGTGTCTCCGATTACAGGAATCGGTAGGGCAATTAAGTCCAGGAAACTAACTCCTCGGTTTGTTGGGCCTTATGAGATTCTGAAGAAGGTTGGCCCGGTGGCTTACAAGATTGCCTTACCCCCTCACTTGGCAAGGCTTCATGACGTGTTTCATGTTTCACAATTAAGGAAATACGTCCATGATCCTTCGCATGTGGTTACCTTAGATGATTTGCCTTTGAAGGAGAATTTGACTTTTGATGTTCTGCCCGTTAGAATTGAAGACAGGCAGGTGAAGCAGCTCAGAGGCAAGGAAATCTCTTTGGTGAAAGTTATTTGGATCAGGAACAACGTGGAAGAGGCTACATGGGAACTGGAGGACAAGATCAGGCAGTCTCATCCACAATTGTTCGACGAATTTCGAGGACGAAATTCAGGTAAGTGGGAGAGAATTGTAACATCCTAAACTTTATTTTAAATGAAATTATTGAATAAAAACCTAAGAAAAATTGGAATAATGACTTAATGAATTTTGGTAGATAGGTGAGTGGTGATTATAAGTCCTAGGGGTTGTATAGAAGGCAGTTGAGGCTTCGGGCAAAGTCATATAAGCGAAATCAGAGTTAAATCGGCGTTTTAGATGTTAGAAATCGACCGAAAAGAGAAAATTAGAAATTTATTATAGGATGCTAATAAAATCAATTCTACCGTTGGATATGAAGTTTATGGGGTGAAGAAGCTTATCTAAAAATTTGGACCCGATCCGACGGTTGACGAAAACGTTATGGCGAATCGAAGGTTGAAGACCCTGTTTCTCGCCCAGGCGCACCAGCCATGCGCCCAGGCGGGTGCACTGTTCATAAGTGCACCAGGCAGTGAAAAACCCGCCCAGGCGAGGCACCAATTCGCCCAGGCGAGTGGTGATGCGCACCAGCCACACCAGTCTTGCGTGTGGCGCGCCAAAACTCCCACCTGACCGCACCAGCCATGCACCAGCTTGGTGCTGGTGCTGATCTCCCGCCCAGGTGAGCCTAGCATGCGCCTAGGCGCGTGGCGCAGACTAGATTTCATCTGGTCCGTTGATTCTGGCTTGGTGGCTAGGTTTGCCACACCAACCACACGATTTTCCCAGGCCAAGGCAGAAAAATAAAGCACCAAAAACATAACACTTCACCACCTTTCAACTCAAACACAAACCCAGCATCTTCATCAAACTCTCTCAACCCCAAGAACACTCTCATCATCATCCCACCATAAACGCTTGATTCTTGGGCACCTCAACCCAAAATCAACCAAACCCATCAAGCTTGCATCATGGATTTTGGCTAAGAGCTCATTCCTTTCTCTTCCTTGACTCACGAATTTGCTCCCTCCTTCCTTCTTCTTGGTTTTTCAATTTCCACCCTTGATTGGGGTAAGTTAGCTTCATGCCATGAATTAATTTCCTTTCCATTCCAACTTTCCTTAGTTCATAGAAATTATGTTTAAAACCTTAGGGTTCTTGCACTCATGGTTATGTAGGGATTTTGTTTCATGCCTTCCAACCCAAACCAAGGCAAGGACAAGGATCACTCATCTTGTGCTCTCTCAAATAGGATTGTGTACCATCATTTCATCATTTCCTTATTGAGTTGGCAAGCTAGGCTTAGGAAATTCAAGTTTCCAAGATTTTGAGCTAGGGCTCACTAAGGTTCTATTTACTTCTTGCTAATTTAAGGTAAGGAGTGGGTTATAGTGAGTATTACCGTACTCTGGGGTTTAGTTTACAATATGCATATAATGGGTACTAAGAGTTATGTGTTAGTTTAGGTTGATATGATATAGAATAATTGTTAAAATTAGAATTTATGACTTAGGGAAATTGTTTTGATGTTGATATGTTCCATCTTGATATTTGGTAATTGTTGATGATTTGAATGCTTGATTTGTGAAATGACTGAGATATAATGTTGATTAGAATTCAAGGCAAAGAATGACAATAATGAATAAAGTAAATAATAATGGAAAGTGCAGTGGAATTGAGGATCGGTGCATTGATAGACTAGGTGCCCCTGCCGGGTGTACCAAAGTCCTAAGGGCCAAGTGCTCAACCAGACTAAAATCCCATTAGGTACAAATTCCCTGTTAGGCATCAATGCACCAAGACTCAATTCGCTGCCGGACTAAAAGATCTAAAATGTGTTGAGAATGTGAAAAGTGAATGAATTCAAATAACTGAATGTAAGGAAATTATGTGATAGCATAGCCTAACAGGTGAAGCCTTTTGGGTGAGAAAGTCCTGGTTGAGCGAGAGACCCTTGGGTGTACAAATGCCTGGCAGGAGCATTAAAATTCCTAGTGATGCAAATCGGTTGTAACCGGGAGTGTCGTACAGATGTGGTAAGACGTTATCGCGCTGTGGGTGCGAACGCAGTAAAGACGTGACTGGAACGCACTGAATGAGAAATGTGATTATAAATGATGAAAAGAGAATAAAAGGGCATTATGAGATTAATGCATGAGTATAAAGAGATAAAATTGACTTGAGAAACTAATGAATACTTGAAAATGAATTGTGATACATTGACTCTTATTTTGCTGTGATTGAACTGCTATATGTGTGTGGCTTAGTGTTACATTATGTCTTAATTGGAAACTGCCTCCCCATTTTGTGTGTAATACTCACTTCTTACTATCTCCACAGGTACTGAGGAAGAGTTTGCACCCGATCAGGCCGAGCAGGAATACTCTCCCTCACAGGGAGAGTAGGTCACTTATAGTTATGTAGGACATGGGAATGTCCTGGGCCCGATGACCTGATGTGAATCATTTTTGTTGTATATATAATGTAAATAGCTTTTTGGGGGCCCAGGACGACTCCTTTTGGGAAGGGGTCCTATTTTGGGGAAAAACTGTTTTCCAACTTGTTTATATTCCGCCTAACTCTGATGCTTATACTCTGATGTCTCATACTGTGGTATCTTGATGTGTGCACGATGTGGCACTAGATGATATATATATATATATATATATCTGTGTGAATAGCCCTGCTGGCTTTGAAATTTGAATGCTGTTGTTTATCAGGTTGCAGGAAAACCGGAATTTTTGGGAAAGTCCTAAAAACAAACAAAACTCCGTCCGTTTGACGGGTGATTTTTATAAATTAAAAAGAAAATTTTAAATTCACTACTTTAATTAAGGGTATAATAGGGTAAATAATCTTAGGTGTTACAGCCGCCGCTGTTCCTCGCGACCCAGCCGCCACTCTTCCCTCTTCCATTCCAGATGAAAAACCGCCACCCTTGCCGTGCTCTGTGTGCCGCCACGGATGGTGGTGCCGCCGCTTGGATCTGAGTATGACCGGGTTGCTGTGAACCGGGCGTAAACCACCTTGTTGTGCCCTGAACCGAAGACTCATGGAGTTGCGAACCGACACCGTTACCGTCGTACCCGCAACCGTTGAAGGAGCCAAGACCGAACCGCCACCAACGAAGCCACCATCATCTCTCGCGCCGCCGTTCGTGTTTCCTTTGAATTTGAATTGGTATGTTGTTTATGTTCTAATTTTTTTTGTTAATTTTGGCACTTTGTACTTCAATTGGGGTTCTTAGTTGTATTGTTTGATTTGGTTGAAGAAGAATCAGTATAAACAAAATTTATTTAATAGTGTGTTAATTGTGAAATAGTCTCTGAAGCTTTGTTTGTTTCAGACTTCAATCCTGGTAGGGCAGGGTTATATTTTAGAAGAAGTTTTGTCTTGAATCCATAGGAGTATAGGATACAGTAATATAATTTCCAAGAGTCAAACTAGTGTGGAAATGTGAGTCTTGGAAATGTCATGTCACTGCATGACAGAGAGAAAGCTATGGGAACGTATCCGGGCATGGACAAAGAAACATTGATTTGGATGTTGAACAATGACATAGCATATAGGATTGATTTTTTTAGTACAAAAAAAAGCCTATCCCGAGTATCCACTCATTGATATTTTTTACATCCAAACAGTGATCTGAGATGGCCTTGAACTATGTGGTTTTTCAGTTGGAATCAAAATATAGGGAGTTTGAGAGGATTTCAAGCACTCAGATTGTTGATTTCCATATGAAATCAGATTTAGAAATTAGATTTCCATATGAATTTGCATGTGTTTTCTGTGATACAAGGCTTGTTAATTAGGCAGATATTCATATACAAGCAGCTTTTCTTCATCAAGGTAGAACCTTAATTAAAAGTCTAACTAGATTTTGATGTAATAGTTTAGCAACAAGCATCACCTTTGTTCTGAGTTCAGCTAATTGTGAAATATCTAAAGAATGAACTGATTGTGAGACTTTTTCTATATATTGTCTGTCAATCTGTTGCAAATTTAACTTTTTCTATATGTTTCTTTCCTTAATTAGTATAGGGCCCGTTAAATATATTAGTCTAAAATTTTTAATTCTTCTTGTCAAGAAATTACTTACCATGTGTAGATTTTTCTATTCTTTCATAAATTGGTCCTTTTGGCAAATGCTCCTAAAATTGCTCAGCTTGCTTTTACTCATTGTTACTACTGCTAAACACATTCATATCATTCATCACTTCACTTGCAATCTGGTTATATTACATTGTGTGTTACACATTTCTGTTTGCAGATTTTTTTACTAGGATGGTGCCAAATATTTTTCTTGTTAAGAAATCCTTTATCGCGAATAGATTTTATTTTTCGGTTCATTTATAAATTGGTCATCAGCCTTTGTTTGATTAGGTAGAGACGAAGATTCTCTGAATCATAGTTCATGGGCAGCAGGTATGGTTCTTTCTCAGAATTATTAGAATTGATCAGTCTCTAATTAAAGTTTGTATGATGTTGTCTGACAGTTGAATGTTATCTGATACCTTCTCAAAGAGTTTTCTAATTGATTCATTAATTCGTGGCAACAGCAAAGTCATCTAACATAACATTCTATTGCTTCTGGATTTCACTAACCTGCTCTCGTTTCAGTGTTATTTTTCCTTGTTACTATGTTTATTGGGTTCAATCAGCAAAGGGATTTCTTTTTTTTTATTTCAGAGTTAACCTTTCTTTGGATTGAGCCTTGTCAGGACATAACAAGTTAACAAGAATTGAAGTTGTTGGAAGGTCGCATCAATCTGAAATGTCAGCCTTCGTTTGATTACAGAGACTGTGACTCTCTGAAGCATAGTTTTATATTTATCTACCTATTGTTCTTCAATCTGAAATGTATGCTTGCAACATTTTATATTTATCTACCTATTGTTCTTCAATGCACTGATGGATTGCTAATGAAATTGATTATTATTGTTCATACTTGCATAAGTTTGTATTCGAAATTGTAACCATTCCTTTTTCTCGAAAGATGAAAGAAGAATGAAGATAGTTGAGATTGGTGGAGATAAAGAGCTTTTAAAAATGTTAAACACGGCTAAAGATGACGGTACACGGAAAGCAGCTTTGGCCGCTCTTGATGCACTGTCACACTCAGGTAGTTCTTTAAATTCTTAATTGTTAATATTCTATTTAGTGTTCTTTGATTCTTATTATTTGATTTTTCTAAGTAGACTTCTTTTTTTTTTACATATTGCTTATTAACATGCTGTGGAGAGGTGAATATTGAGATCACTTGTACCTTTGTGGTCCTAAGCTATAAACCTGAAGCATATATCCAGCCATTTACCAAGTCAGTGAGATGGAAACCAGCCGTAAGGGCAGAGAGTGGTGAGAAACTTAGAAAACCATTACATGCTTAAGGTTTCTTAAGCTTAGCTAATGTTTTTTGTAAGTTCATGATTAATTGTGTTTTGGTTGGCTTCCAGCTTGAGGGTCCTCAACTTATGGAATTTGGATTTAGAAATGCTATTTCCAAAGTAGGCGTGATCAAGTTCTTGTCTGATCTTTTCTGGATTGGAATGTTTTACTATCTTTACAACAGGTATTCTTTTGCTTCAGTTAAAAAAATATTCTTTTGCTCTATCTTGTCTTATTCTTCTAGGGTGTTTTATCCTTTTAGTTCTTGACCTTAGGCTATAGAGTTTCTTGCTATGTTAACTTTGCTACTTTCAGCACTTAAGAATTTATGTACACACTCTCCTAGTCCTAGTTTTTGAAGTGTGTAATTTTGACAGGACATATCAATTTCAGGTCCTGAGCATACAAAGAATCAAGCAATGATGGATAATTGGTGTTGCTTGAGGTGGAGTAGAGTACAAAGGATATTAGAGATTTTGTATTTTATTTTAATGTCTTTTTTTATTTTAAAAGGTGTTTTGCAACGACAATGTTGTTGCAAAATAGATCACCTACACATAGCTCTGTTGACCTTGTTTAGCAACGACATCTCTTATGCAACGACTCATGTCGTTGCTGAAAACCCTTCTTTATAACAACGATGAAAGTCGTTGTTGTACCCTTTTGCAACGGCTTTACCAGCAACAACCAACGTCGTTGCAAAAAATATTTTTAGCAACGACTTTTCTCGTTGCAATAAAGGGTTTTTCTTGTAGCGCATATTTCAATTATAATGATGAAATCAAATTTTTTTTTACGATACTCAAATGTTGAAAACATCATATTAAATCATTTTATTATTTTACCAAAGGTATTAGAAATAGCGGATGTTACACAATTAGCATACAATTTAATCACATCATGCTCACGCAGATTAATACACAATTCATTCATATGTCAATTTCCTTACATTTTTATCCATTATTATTTTCCGAATTCTTTTTATCCATTTTATCCAATTTGACCATTTTGACTATTTCATCCATTTTGACCATTTTATTCATTTTGACCATTAATTTATACCATTAGGATTTAGCGCACCTGTTGGGCAATTTTCCACCCTGTTAGGACTTTGCACTCTACTCAGGATTTGTCACTCTGTAGGCATATACACCCAATTAGGATTTTTGTCCATTATTCATATTATATTGTTTCCATTGTCCTTTTCAACATTTTTAGTTAATAATTACCTTACACTGATCCATTGGGTACACCCACACCGAACGGGCAATTTGGCCTTTGAGCAATTTGTACCTGAGCGAGCAATTTGAGCCTAACGGGCAAATTTTCACCCAACAGGGCACCTAATGGGAATGTGTAACCCAAGGATCAATAAGCTGCTACTTTACATCACTTTCCATTTTCTAAGAGTCTTAAGGTCCAGTATCAATTTCTCAACATTCATAGCATGCACATACACAAAAAATTCATCCTCAACAACAAATATTAATTTCACATAACACGTATATTCATATATCACCATAATCACTATCTACCATGATCCTATATTTTTCACAAGCCTAAAACAAGTTCCTTTATTTTATTTATTTATTCCAAAGTCTAGTATTATCAACTACCCTAAGGTTTATTATTCTATTTATTCATCTACCCTTAGTTCCCACTATATACAATCTAGAACATATTCCCTAAGCAGAGGTAATACCCCCATCTTACCTCAACCGAAGAGAGAGAGAGAGAGAGAAAACCTCAAGACCCTGAGTGTTTCCTCTTGCTTTAGAGCTCTAGAACCGGAACCTCCTTAGCTTTACTTGCAACTGGACGAGAACTATAAGACCCACAATTTTACCCAATTTGTTTGTGTGATTATCTTCTTAATTATATTTGTGTTATCATTTTATTTTATTTTAATAATAATATGTGAATATAATTAATTTATTAGGTGATGATTTGTGCATGGTACCTTGATTTTTATATTTATAAAGTTATAATTACGTGAATTTAATTAATTATGTGTATGTATATACATGGGGTATATATATATATGTATATATAATAAAATATTTTATTTGAATAATTTAAAATGTACTTCTGGACTTAAAAATATTTTATTATGAACATATTATTTAATTTATATTTGGAAAATAAAAAGATTTTGGAAGGGTTATATTGTTATAACTTCAAAAATTCATATCTTTTTAACCGTAAGTCCAAAAATTACAAACTTTATGTCGAAACGATCATATTGAAATGTAAATTATGAAAATGAAAAGTTTTGGATTTAGTTATGGAGTTTTGGAATTTTTATCCCTGCTACTGTAGAATTCGTTTTTTATTATTAATAAGCTTTGGAATGCAATTTTAAGTCATTAAATATCTCTTTGACCAATGGATATTTTTATTTATATGAAAAATATATTTTTCTGATCTCCCATTGGATGCACCGTCCAGATTCAGAATTTTTTATTTTTATTTTTGAATTTTAAATTGTTAGAATATTATTTGATTGGTTGATGAAGGTGGCAAATTAATGATGAAAAATTCTTCCTTCTTTCCCAAGTATGTACATGCCTATCATGTCTGGTAAGAGGAGAAGTATTTCAATTTTATCATGTGAATAAATTTTTGAATTCAAAAGTATATAATTTTTTGTGCAAAGCTTTAATGAAACTTAGAATTCCCATGATTTCAATTTGATGGCCAAGTAGGAGAAGTAAAAATTTGCCTTCTTGCCCAAGCTTAAAACCGTGTGGCTCTCATATTTTTGGGGTGTGAAGACAATTTTTACTTCCTATATAAAGAGGTCTTGAAACCTTGGCACCTTTACAAAAAAAAAAATCAAACTTAAAAACAAAAGAGAAAAAAATAAAGAAACCTAAGGAAGGGAAGAGTGGGGCGTGGCATCCAGGAGCAAGGAATAAGGAAGAGTTTGCACATCATTGAAGTGTTCTTCTTGATTTCTTAGGAAAAAGGTATTCCTATGAACTTTTAATCTATTGTTTTTACTTTGTTTTAAGCTTTCTTTTTGGATTTTTATAAAAAAAATAGTAAATATTTATGTTCTTATTTTATGCTTCTATTCATGAACACTCATATGCTTATTTAAATTTTATTTTAAGTGTTTAAGAATTTGTGTTAATGGTCATGTGAATAAGAATTTAAAAGGGACTTATAAAGAGGTTTAAAAAAACAAAGTTTCCCCTTTTTTATTCCTTATGATGGCCAAATATATGAGGATGAAATAAGGAAGTGAAAAATTTGATTTGTGTCATATGAACTTGTTTAAGTGATTTTTGGAATTTTAGAATGATGAACATTTGATGTTTTATCACGAATTCTTAAAGGAATAATCATTTGATGAATAACCAAAATTTTATTTGGAAATTATTCTGAAAATTATTTTATTTTTCTGGGTTGGTCGTGAGGCCTGTGATACCCGTCGTTTTTTATATTTGGCAAAATTATATTTTCATGATTTAGATTATTATTTTGTCCCTTCCGATAGAAATAAATAAATTTATTTGAATTCGTGAATTACCAAAAAGCTTTGATTTTATGTTATTGTTGAAGTTCCTAAACCGTTAACCGTTAGATTTCAGTTTTGGGGATTTGGGTTGATAGATTGATTTTTATATATATGATAGCAATGTGTTTTGGTTTATTGATTCGTATAATTATTTATTTATTTATTGATCTATTTATCTTCTTACATTATTATGATTTACAAAAGCATTACGTTTTCATATGAGATTTGAGTAAAATAAAGATACAGTCAAAATAATTTATTTAAAGGCATTGATTTTTGGTTTTATAAAAGTTTGGTTGTTATGAGTTGAGAAAGATTATTATTTTGTGATTTAATTTATAAAGCATTGTTATGGTGTTTTATAATTCATTAGAGCATGATTTTAATACACCCTACATGAATTTAATGACATGATTATTTTCTCCATGACCTTTATTGTTACGGTTTTAAAAACGAATAGGGAAAGGAAAAGTATTTTGGAAAACAAACCCCAAATAAATTGTAGTGCTCATTTTATTACCTCCTTAATTACCCTATTGGAATTTTAAATTAAAAACAAATGAGACCCTATTATTGTGGGTAGGAAAAACCGTGCCCCTCTTATTAATTTTCCCTCTTGTATTTTATCTTAATCCTTGTGTATTAATGTGTTTGGACCTTGGGTCTATTTAACAAAAAAAATGATGAGATGAACCCCCCTTCCTCTTATAAAACACGTTTCACTCTCTTCTCCTTCAGACATCATTTTTCATTTTTCTTTCAGAAAAGCCAATAGCAGCAGCAACATAACATCTCCCTTCTTCTCCAACACAATCAGCGACCCACCCTCTTCCCTTCATGCATGTTCTTTTCAATTTCTCCTTCTCACAAACATTAAAACAAAAATCAACCCCACATACTCCCTCCTCCCTTACGGCCTCTTCTTCTTCCCTATAACCACAATCTCTTATTTTCTACTCAATGCAACAATAACAACAATAACCCCTCTTTAAAATTGAAATTCGAAAATCCCCCTTCTCCTTGTTATTGTTATTGTCTCAATCACGCACAAATGGAACCAAAGTTCCCCATTGAAAAAGAAGAAGAAACCGTGGCCAAGGGAGAAGGAAGAGGAACTAAATTTTGTCAATCTTATCTTATGGGTAACAATCCTTAACTCTATTTAAATTTATTTTAATTTCTCCTTACTGTTTTGAAATGGATTGATGATAAAAATTGAGTTTTGATTTTTGCATGTAACCTGTTGATACCCCACTATTTGGAAGCCCAACACCGCAAGGCCCAATACATAAAGAGGCCTGAAATCACCAAACAAAATAAAAATACCAAGAGAGGGCGTACGAACACCAGGAACCACCCGAGGCGTCGCACTCAAAGCGACGGCCATCAAGGCGTCACATTCTGACGTCACAGCTAATAAGTGGAGTAAGGCGTGCCGATGCCAATGGACATGACGAGCTCCCCCAGAACACCTCAGGTATCACGGAAACTTGAGGAAAAAGTCTTGATAAGTGAAAGCGAACAGGAAACAGGGTCCGGGAAGGCGTACATGTGCAAACAAAAGAATCCGGTTCCCCAGGCTATGAGGAACGTACATGAGAAGCCAGAGCATCTTGGTTCACGTCATGCAGCCCCTCGTTTGAGGAAAGACGAAAAAGGGAAGCCTTGCAAAGCTCCCACTGTGAACAATCAATGGCAAAGCTAAAAGAAGTAAAGGAGACAAAACGGTCTCTGAAGATAACAGCTGCAAAGAAGGAAAAAGAGGACAGACCGGTGGACCAAGTGAAGAGAAGGGAAAGACCAATGAGCAAGAGAGATCTTATAAGAGAGAGATCTCTTCCAACGTACAGGGCAATCTGAACCGAGGGAAGGGGAGACTAAGACTCCATTCAAATCAACTGAAATCCCAAGAGAGCGTAAGAAAGAGGAGAGAATAGAAGCTTCTGTAAAAGCTTGAGTTTCAGAATACAGAGGAGAGTGTGAAAAGCTGAAGGCGCACACTCCCTCACTTTATGTAAACACCATAAGTGTGAACCTCTCACTCTTGTATTTTTCTCCCCAAGTCCCATTTCAAAGTAATAAAAGCCAAATGCTTCACTAAGCTTACGAACCCATTATCTTTGCACTGATTATTTACTTATCGCACAAAGCGGTCTGAAACAATTGGCGACTCCACTGGGGAAGCTATGGCTTCCAATCACGAAGGAAAAGGGGCTCATGTCGTGCAACAAACACCTACAGGAGACACCATCCCAAAGGTGACGCCGGTGATCACTGTTCAGAACCCGACGACCAGTCACGCAAGTCGTGGGACGGGACAAGGCTCAAGGAGGCTGAGTTTCAGCCCAACCAACCCAGGAAGCGATAACACTCATTCTCTCTCCGACGTTCCAGAAGATGACCAAGAGCCTCAAGAAGAAGAGCTCGGCGGCGAGAAAGAAACGCCGAGTCACATCAAAATCCCCCATATAGAAGGCGATTCCAACACTCAAGTTGTAATATCGGCTGTGCTACTCAACTCTCTGGTAGCGAACCAAGGCGCACTGTCTGAAATAGTGGCTGAATACAAAGCTCAGTCCGCCAAAGCAAAGGAAGAAAGGGAAGCCTTGAGCGCGAGGCTAAGGGAAGAAGAAGAGGCGCGCAGAGAGGCAGAACTAGCAAGGGCAAGAGAGAAATCAGAGGAGGAATTCCAGCACGAGACAAGTGGAAGGAGAGAAAGCACAGAGGACGCTCTGGTCACGCAAGCGGAGCTGAAGCGCATCCTACAGGCGCACAAGGAAGGACAAAATATGGTAATAAATCTAAACCCTCCTTTTACCGCTGATGTAGCTGCCTATCGCTACCCGCAAGGGTATGCGCCTCCAACGTTCCGAAAGTTTGATGGAACCGGGAGCGCACGTGAACACTTGATGACGTACGTGGATGATCTGGGGGTATACAGTGCAGACCACTGTTTAAGGCTGAGAGAGTTCTTGAAGTCCCTGGTTGGGCGCGCTTTCACTTGGTACTCCAAGTTGCACCCAGCGTCAATCCGGACTTGGGAGGAAATGACTATAGAGTTTTGTGACAAGTTTCTGGAAGAGGAAGGTGCTATCCATATCATGGACCTTGGTCGTGTAAGGCAATGAGTAGGGGAGAGCTTGACCGCCTTCATAAAAAGGTACAGGGACAGGGCGCTGCACTGCAAAGAGACTCTCCCCGAAGCAGACCTGGTCTATGGGTGCATCAAAAGCATCGAAGATGGCTCGCAAATATTCCTGGCACTTAGCAAGATCACTACTTTCTCTGAGCTTCTCGGAAGAGCAATGGATGTTACCGAGGCCATGAAGAAACAGGGAAAAAGAACAAAGGACCAGATCGCTTTTGACGTGAACGCCGTGGATGAAAAGAGGAGGAAAAGCTACAGAACCATGCCGCCTCCCAGGAGCTATGAAAGGAAGGAGCCCCCACCAAGGCTCCCGATTTCCAAGGAACTCACCTACCAGTTGGTGGAGGAGTGGCTGAAGGAAGGCATTCTCACCAAAAGGGCGACAAGACCCCCTTTGACGCATGAGGAGTATGATAATCCAGAATATTGCATTCTACACAGACAAAAGAGTCATGGCACCATGGACTGCTATGTCATCAGAGGTGTGTTTCAGAAGCAATACGCGACTGGGAAGATATTGTTGCCAGAAGGAGAAGGCGAAGAAAGCCTAGGCGACCATCCTTTGCCTAGACACAATGTGAATGTCATCCTCTCCCACGGTGACAACTTGCTGGAGGAGATTGAGGAAGAGGAGCTGGTGGAAAATGAGCTGAGAAAGGGACTTGTGAAGACTAGAGGGTTCAGAGCTTTGTTTGACCAGCTGAGGCTGGGAGCTGATCTCAGAGAAGAAGCGACACATGCTCTAGCTGATGTGATAGTCAGGAAAGGGGCGAACACCAGCACCGCCTACGCGCCAGCAACCAGGGTAGCAAGGGCGCACGCCTCGGCAGTAATGTTCAGGGAGCCGCAGCGAGCACACCCAGGCTTTTGTCACAACAGGCCGCTGTTTATAGAGGCAACCGTCGAAGGCGTACATGTCCGGCGCGCCCTCGTAGACAACGGATCAGGAGTAAACATCATCCCAACTCATATATTCGTAAAGCCGGGAGTTGCTAAAGAAAGGCTCAAGAAAGCGGAAGCAACGTTGGGAACCTTCAACGGAGGAACAGTCACAACAAGGGCATGCGTAGTGCTCAACTTGGAGGTAGGGCCCATAAAAACCCTGAACACTTTTCACATCGTTGATGGAGAGCCTAGTTATCATATCTTGCTGGGGTGCCCATGGATTCATCTGCATGGGTGTGTTCCTTCCACGTTACACCAATGTGTGAAATCGATGTATAGAGGGCAGGATATTGAGATCCCAGCAACAAAGGCGCCGTTCGACGCCTCGGAGTTACACTTAATTGACGCTACGGTGTTTGACGAGCTGGCTCCCCCTGGGACCAACAAGATTGGGAGAGAGCCCAAAATCCCAATCAAGGGAAAGGAGAAAGTGAGGGAACCATAAAAGAGGCAGTCGGTATTCAAGAGACTTCGCTTGCCAGAAGAAGAAGAAAACACACAGCAGCGAGTAACCAAGCCAAGATACAAACTGCAAAAGCAACGCCTTCCTGGAGGAGGGGCCAGGTGGGCCATCCTCTAGGAATTCGCGGGGCCAGTCAAGCCGAAACTTAGCGACTTGGCTAGCCCCACACTCATGGGCGTCATAAAAGGGGAAGCATGGTTTGCTTCGACGGAGGAGGTTATGCACGCCCAGCAAAATGGGAATGAAGCCAATGGTCCAGAAGGTTTGGAGGAAGTCAATGTAGGAGGAGAAGGCGAACGCAAGCCTCTCTTCATTGCCTCTTCACTCACCCCGTCTGAAAAGGCGGACTTGGTCGCCTTGCTGAGAGAGTTCAGAGAAGTATTCGCCTGGAGCTACGAAGAAATGCCAGGTCTCAACCCGAAGCTGGTCACTCATAACTTGGCCGTCAAAGCTGATGCGGTACCCGTGAAGCAACACCCCAGAAAGTTCAGCCCCGAGATTGAAAAGGCAATTAAAGATGAAGTAGAGAAATTGTTGGAGGCACGTTTCATCAGGCCCATACAACACCCCGTTTGGTTGGCCAACATAGTTCCCGTGAAGAAAAAGAATGGCCAGATTAGATGTTGCGTGGATTTCAGAGATTTAAACAGGGCGTGCCCCAAGGATGACTTCCCCCTGCCACACATAGACTGCATGGTGGATGCAACTGCCATGCACAAACGCTTTTCCTTCATGGACGGGTTCAGCGGCTACAATCAAATAAAAATGGCGGAGGGCGACGAAGAGAAAACCGCTTTCAGAACTCCGGTGGGAAACTTTTATTATCTGGTGATGCCATTTGGTCTCAAGAACGCCGGAGCAACATACCAAAGAGCAATGACAGCAATTTTCCACGTCATGATGCATGACATAGTAGAGGACTACGTTGATGACATAGTAGTCAAATCAAGGAAGAAGGAACAATACTTGGCACATCTAAGAGCTGTCTTTTCTAGATGCAAGAAGTACAAACTCAGAATGAACCCGCTCAAGTGTAAATTCGGAGTCTCTTCTGGTGAATTCCTGGGGTTCAGAGTCCATAAGGAAGGCGTCTCAGCATATGGAAGGAAAGTCAAAGCAGTCAGAGAAATGAAGGCGCCCCGCAACAAGAAAGAACTGCAGCAAATGATGGGGAAACTTGGTTACATCCGAAGATTCATACCAGCCATGGGGGAGTTGTTAGGACCCATGAGGAAGCTCCTCAAGGGTAAGGAAATTTTCAAATGGGAAAAGGAACATCAAGACGCTTTTGATAATGTGAAAAAGACTTTGGCAACGCCACCAGTGATGATTCCGCCTCAGAAGGGGGTGCCACTCAGAGTATACCTGGCCGCTACCCAGACGGCGATCAGTGGACTTCTTGCACAAGAAGTTGAAGGTTCAGAACGACCCGTGGCCTACTGGAGCAGAAGTTAAAGGAGGTAGAGTCTAGGTACTCCAACCAAGAAAGACAATGCCTCGCTCTGGCGTATGCTGCCCAGAAATATCGTCACTACTTTCAAGCACACACCATTCATGTGATGACTAAGGCTGAAGGAATCAAGTATTTGTTACAAGGCGCTGTTCTGACAGGACGAATAAGCAAGTGGGCGTTCACGTTAACGAAATATGAAATAATCCTGAAGACACCCACAGCGCTCAAAAGCCAGGCTTTAGCCGATCTGATGGCCATCTGCTCAAATCAAGAAGAAGAAGAGGTGATGGAGCCTGTCAACGCGTGCGAGGAGCCCGAAGTTTGGACTTTGATGTTTGACGGTTCGCCCTCAGCACCCAAGGGTGGAGCGGGAGTCACTCTGACAAACGGAAGGGGAGAAGAGCTCGCATTCGCCTTCCAATTCGAGTTCCAATGCACTAATAATGAAGCAGAGTATGAAGCTCTTCTCCTGGGACTGGATGTGGCTGAAGAAATCGGCAGTTCGACCTGCGTGGGTTAAGGTTCCTGTACGTCCCGTTTGCTTCCGATTAGGCTTGGGAGGTTTGGAGGAGATGTATATGTGCTAACAAAAATCTACAATGACTTTCTCTCAAATTCCCTATCATTGATTGACATGATATAATAAGACTTAATAAGAGAAAAAGAGTAACAATATATCAAAAATGAGATTTCAACCATTGAGAAGGGAACAGTGAATTATCTAAAGCATACAGTCATGAAAAAGGAGAAGTTATACGCAAAGGAAAGAGATGGAATAAGAATGCGATATGTGCAAAGAGGTGCCTAAGAAGAAAAGAGAATCTGGTGACATGAATGTGAATGGAAGCCAAAAACGTAATGAGCAAGAATGAGAAACATCGAAGAGAATGTGAATTAAGTTACAGTCCTATGCATTGTAATTGTTGTGCTGTATCTGCTTAATTGTTTAATTGCCTAATATAAATCCACATAGTCGACATCTCAATGTCTGGATTGCTTACTCATTTTGCTTTGTGCGTTCTTTGTTTAAAATAAATGGTAAGTTCAGGTAGGCAATGTTGCCAGAATGCTAAGGGCCAGGGAAACCGGCAAGGTAGGATGGTTGGGTGGCAGACTGCCCTTTTTGAGGAAACTAGCCGCTTGGGATCCTCCATGTGGTAACCCACAAGAAATGGATGACGAGGGTGAGTTTATTCCTTGGTGGCTCCATGAAGTCTAGCTGGGACCCGATGCGGATATAGCCTCTCGAGTCATGACATTGGAAGGATGGGAATTCGACATCGGGAGTTATGCGTCGTCAGAAGAGCTATGTTACGATGACGTCTGGGAAGGTGAAGATGCATGGGAAGACGAGGATGTGAGTGAAGAAGATACAGGAACAGGATGAGATTGGATGCAGCCCTCAAGAGCAACGACCGAGTCTGTATCCTCGGAGGAGGATGTTTCCAGTCCTTAGTGTTGGTATTATTTATGCTTTCCGTCCTGTTTATGTGTATCGGATAACCTGGCAAGGACCATTACGTATGTTACTTTAGAACCGGACTATTTTTGAAAAATGTGACACTCTGAAGAAACTATTAAAATGTTTTATGAAACAATGCACCCTTTGGGAAATGGAAATAGTTTTATGAAAGTGCGGTGCAGGTTCCAAAGCGTGATGTGGGTAACATTCCGGTTTGGAATTTGACCGATGCCATGATATATACTTATTTTATATTAAAAGATTATTTTCACCATCGCTTCAGTATGTTCATGTCACAGGAAAAAAATTTGGCTCATTTCTTTCAAATACTTATTTAAAATGAAGGGATAATTTGTGTTCTAAATAGGGGTGTTACAAGGCCAATATGATTTCAAAAGAAAAATTTCATAACTTTTTGATGTTTATGTGCATGATTGATTCATTGTTAGTTGTAAATTGTATATGATTATAATGATTATTATGTGTTTAATTAAAAAATTATTTGGATGCTGTTTTATTTGTATTATTTGGGCCGAAATATTTATTTAGTAGAGTAGGTGTATTATTTTAATTTCAATTTTTTAAGTGTCTATGTGATTATATGATGTTGGTATTATAATTACTTGATGTGATTTCATGAAATAAGAATTAAATAAATGATTTTTGATAAAAAGAACTAATTCTGGAAAAACTATTTTAATTCTGGAAAATTATTTTCTTTAGGGTCGTGTGTCCCAAAATAATATTTTTATATGTATTTGTGATGTGTTTATGTGTGTAAGTGAATAGTGTGAAAATATAAGTTTTAAAATGAATAAAATTGTTATTTTCTGAAAAATAATGTTGCTTTTTTTTGGTAAACGAAAAAATCATTACCAACGAGCAAACTATAGCAACAAAACTAAAGGCCAATAACCAATTCTTGCCACCTTCTAGGAAGGGTTCAAGAAAAGGAAATTGCCTAAACAAAATACTAATTACATTAGCTCAGCTAAAAGCCTATCAACAAGAGCCTTATTGTTCCAATTCCTAAACATAGGATAGCTAAAATTAATTCTCATAGCAACCTCAGTTTTAATAGTCCTCAAAACATAATCCATAGAATGATGTTCTTGTCTAAACATTCTTGAATTGCTCTCTGCCCAAATGTGGTAAATAACTGCTGCAACAAGAGCATGAACACATTTACGTCGAACTTTATCTCTGAAACCAAACATAAGCCATCGAGACCAATGATGATAAGTTATAGGCCAAGAATCAAGACCAAACCAAAGGCAAGCAGCTTCCAAAAGATCCTGGCTCCAATGACAACTGAAAAAAAGATGATTCCTTGTTTCTGATAAGATATTACAGAGGCAACAATCTAAAGGAATCGACATATAAGCAGCCAATCTTTGCTTAGTCTTCAACCTGTCATGCATTGCTAACCAAACAATGAATTTATGTTTCGGAACATTAACATTATTCCAAACAAATCTGAAAACAGGAAAAGGCTGAGTACAATTCTGCAGAATCTTATAACCACTTTTAATGGTATAGACACCATCTGCAGAATGAATCCAAGCACCATTAAGAAAATGCAACTTGAGCTTCTCTCTGACTTTAATGATTTGCTTCCAATGTCAACCATCACTGGCCCTCTGCTCATAGTCCCAGAAATCAATGCCTTTCAGGTAAATGGAATTGATCCATTTAACCCAAAGGCAATCCTTCTTATCTGCAATAAACCATAACTGCTTTCCAATAGCTTCCCAATTCCATATGACATTGTTTTTAAAACCAAGGCCACCATGTCTCTTAGGCACACAGACATTATTCCATGCAATAGCAGCATGACCAGATTGGCTTGAGCCCCAAAGAAAGTGTCTACAAATCTTCTCTATAGCCTTAAGGATAGATTTGGGAATGATGAAGACCTGGCTCCAGTAAGAATGCTGGTTAAGTAACACAAAATTTATCAAGAAACACCTAGCTTGAAAGGATAGGTTCTTACTCCTCCAACAATTAATTCTTCTGTTGACCTTGTCAGTAAGCACTTTACAAGTAGCAGTATACCACTTCTTGGCAGATAAAGGAATACCAAGATACCTGAATGGAAACTGGCCTCTTTGAAAACCTGTCAGATTATGAATTTCCTGCTACCTAGACTCAGATATACCAGCCATGTAAACGTGAGATTTTTCAACACTTGCCTCCAACCCTGAACCAGCTGAAAATCTCAAAAGGGCTTCATTCAAAATTCGAACACTGGCTGGATGTCCTTTAGAGAAGATCATAAGATCATCAGCAAAAGCCAAATTGATAAGCTTTAAGTCCTTACAAAGAGGGTGATATCTGAAATTCCTATGTTTAGCTGCAGCCTGAAGAGATCTAGTAAGGACTTCCATGGCCAAGACAAATAACAAAGGTGAGACTGGATCACCTTGTCTCAAACCCTTAGATGCAGTAAATAGCTCAGATTTCTGCCCATTAATTACAATTCTAAAAGAAGCAGAAGAAACACAAGTGAGAAGCCAAGTCCTGAACTTATCTGGAAATTTGAATGCTGAGAGCATGTCAGATAAGAACCTCCAATCTAGAGTATCATAGGCCTTATGAATTTCAATCTTCATTAAACATCTTGGAGAATAATTCCTTCTACCATAGAGCCTAAGAAGTTCCTGAGAAATCAACACATTGTGAATAATACTTCTCCCTTGCACAAATGTTGTTTGGTTGTCCTGAACCAAGTAAGGAAGAACCTGAGCCAATCTACTACAAAGCAGCTTTGAAATACACTTATAGAAGGTATTGCAGCAGACAATAAGTCTATAATCCTTCACATCGGTAGGACCATCTTTCTTAGGAATCATCACTAAGTTTGTTTCATTGAAATTCTTCAGAAGACTCCCTGAAGAGAAAAACTCCTTAACAGCCAAACAACAGGAATCGCCAACAACAGTCCAAGCTTTTTTTTTATAAAAGTCAGATCCATAACCATCAGGCCCTGGAGAGATGTTAGAATTAATAGCAAAAAAAGCTTGTCTAATATCCTCATCAGTGAAAGGCTTAATGAGATTCAACTGCTATTCTGGAGTCAGCACCATGCCTTCATTAATGACAGACTCATCCCAACTATAAGACTCTTTCATGGAAAACAGATTCTTATAGAAATCAACAAAAGCCTTGCTAACTTCCTCCTGACCAACATAGCAAGTTCCATCTGCAGCAATAACCTTCAAAATTCTATTTCTATACTGTCTATCTCTGATTGAATCATGAAAAAGCTTAGTATTCGAGTCACCCTCTTGCAACCAGTAAAGCTTGGCCTTCTGCCTAAGAAAAGAAACAAGGGCTTGCTGAGTTTTCCTGAGATCAGCTTGCACACTCCTTTCTTGAGCATGCAGAGAAGCATGAAGAGGAGTCTGCTGAATCTACAATTGAATTTTTTCCAGCTGCTCTTTTAAAGACTTCTCATTTTTTTCAATGTCTGAAAAGCTAGCCTTGTTAAGATCCAGTAAAGTCTTCCTGAGCAGAAAAAGTTTTCTACTAAATTGAAACATTTGAGTTCCAGAGACAGATTGATCCCAGACAGAGTTAACAATAGAGCAAAAATCATCATGCTGAGACGACATATTAAAAACTTAAAAACAGGCTTCCTTGCTTCCCAGAATTGAAATAAATAAGAAAACATGACTATTTTTATAAGCTAAGTGCATTTTTAAGTTTTAGATTATAGGCCTTTGTGTATAAGTGATAGAACTTGAAAAATAATGAATTTTTGGTTGAATGCAACCTGATTTGTGTGGCTGTCCAGCAAGCCTTATTTGTTTATTTAAATAAAAAATGATTATATTTTCATAGTAGGGCTTGTAACTAAGCTATAAAAAAAGCGGCATGATTTTTGGATTAACCGTTTAGGAGAAAAGTAATTTTTTAAGATTTAAAACTCATGCTGTCCTTATTTTTTAAATTAAGTGCATAAGTCTTAGAAATTGTTTTTTTTCGGTAAAAGAAAAAATTCATTACCACGATCAAAGTTCAGAAACAATAAAAAAGGTCATAAGAACGAGCCTTGCCATCTTCTAGGAAGGGTTCAAGACTAATGCAAATGCCTGAAACCCAAAGCTATTTTGCCACCTTCTACGAAGGGTTCAAAACAGCCAAAGGTCTAAAAAAAATAAAACTAGAGTTCCTGTCTGATTCTATCAACTAAAACACTATTCCTCCAATATACAAAATTAGAAAAACAAAAACTAATCCTATGACCAACCTCCCTCCTAATAGTACTGAAAATAAGCTGCAAACTCCTTTTCTGATTCTTAAAAGTGCGGCTGTTCCTTTCTTCCCATACATGATAAATCAATGCTGCAAACATAGCAAAAACACACTTGCGGCAGACCTTATCCCTGAAAGCATGGCAGATCCACCTTGTCCAGTTATGGTACTTGTATGGACACCTATCAATGCCTATCCAAAGAGAACAGTAATCAAGGAGACTACGACTCCAATTACATTAAAAAAATAAGTGATTCCTAAACTCAGTAGAAGATAGACATAAACAGCAATGATTAGGAATAGTCATAAAACATAACCTGTCCAAAGTTTGAAGTTTCCCAAGAGTAGCAAGCCAAGTAATAAAACAATGTTTTTGAACATTGACACTGTTCCAAACCATTCTATGCAAGGGAGAAATCCCTTGCTGGTCTTTGAGCATCAAGTACCCACTCTTGACCGTGTAAATGCCATCCTGAGTCCTACTCCAAGTATCATTACAGAAGCCTGGCTATAATATATCTCTGACTTTAAGAATCTGCTTCCAATTCCATCTAGATCCCTGAGTTGAGCTGCATTGCCAGAAATCTTGCTCCTTAATATAAACCGAATGCATCCATCTCACCCAAAGCGTATCCTTCTTCTTAGCCAGATCCCAAACCTGCTTTCTAATAGCTGCAAGGTTCCAAGTGCAATTGTCCTTGATGTTCAACCCACCATGCTTCCTGGATTTAAAAACATTATCCCATGCAATATTAGCAGAATAATGACCTATTTCCTGTTTCCCCCAAAGAAATCCTCTGAAAATCTTCTCAATAACACGCAACACACTTTTTGGGATAATAAAAATAGTGGCCCAATAAGAATACAAACTCATGAGGACTGAGTTAATAAGACAACACCTGTCGTGATACGACAGATTCCTGGTTTTCCATGAATTAATCCTCTTGGTCTCCTTATCTACTAAAAGATGACAAGTGGAAACATACCATTTCTTAGTAGAAAGAGGCAAACCAAGATATCTAAAAGGGAAGGTCCCCTTCTGAAAACCAATAATCTCAATAAGCTCATCCTGCATCTGCTGAGGGATACCAGCCATAAAAATAGACGACTTCTCATTGCTAGCTTACAGGCCTAACATATTAGAAAAATTCTCAAAAGCCTGCATTAGAATGTTAACACTAGCAGGGTGCCCTTTACAAAAAATAATTAAATCATATGCAAAAGCTAAATTAACAAGCCTCAATTCTTTACATAAAGGATGATATCTGAAATTTCTATGATAGGTAGTATGCTGCAGCATTCTAGTCAAAATTTTCATTGACAAAACAAAAATAAGGGGGGGGGGGGGGGAAACAGGATCTCCCTGTCTGATTCCTCTGGACCCTGTAAATAAGCTAGACTGCTGGTCGTTCACCACAACTGAGTAAGTCACAGTTGATATACAAGCCATTATCCACCCAATGAACTTCTCAGGAAACCTGTAAGCAGCAAGCATTTGCTCAATAAAACTCCAGCTCATAGTATCATAGGTCTTCCTAATATCAATCTTCATTAAACATCTCGGTGATGTCCTACGCCTCCTATACAGCCTAAGCAAGTCTTTTGTAATAAGGATATTGTGCACAATGCTCCTATGTTTTGCAAAAGTTGTCTGGTTATCCTGCACAATGCTAGGTAAAACACAATTAAGTCTATTACATAGAATCTTAATAATGCATTGATAAATAGAATTACTGCACGCTATCGGCCTAAAGTCCTTAACATTACAAGGACTCTCAACCTTAGGGATCATAACCAAATTAGTTTGGTTAATTTCCCTCAAAATTCTTCCAGACTGGAAAAACTCCTTGAGCGCTGCACAGATATCCTCACCAACTACCTCCCAGGCTTTTCTGAAAAAACCTGAACCATACCCATCCGGACCAGGCGACTTGTCATGATGAATAGAGAAGATTGTTGCCTTAACTTCCTCATCAGTAATAGGCCTAATAAGGCCTAATTGCTTATCCCTATCAAGAATAGGACCCCGTCTGATAATACTGTGGTCTAAAACCCAAGCTCCATTATCAGTCGTAAACAGAGTTCTGTAGTAGTCAACAAAAGCATTACAAATATCATCCTGATTCATATCCACATCACCCTGATCATTCACAATTCTCAATATCCTGTTCCTGTACCGCCTCTGCTTATTAGAGGTATGAAAAAACCTAGTATTTTGGTCTCCTTCATTTAGCGAAGTTAACTTTGCCTTCTGCCTAAGGAATGACAAAGCTGCCTGACTCACCATCTGATACTGCATGAGAATATCTTTCTCTTCCGCCTGCAAGGCCAAATCGTATGGCTTAGTAATCAAATCTGTCTGAATGTAATGCAATTTATCTCTGAGCTCAATCTCCCGCTTGTCAATATTAGCAAACGCCTCTCTATTAAGATTAGATAGAGGCTTCCTCAAAAGGCGAAGCTTGCAACACACCTTGTACATGTAAATACCAACACACTACATAGACCAAACAACACTAACAATTTGCTTAAAAAGCCTGTGCTCAGCCCACATAATGAAGAATTTAAAACCAGATCTTCTCGGTTGAGAACCCAATCCCCAATCAATAAGAATAGGGGAGTGATCATAAACCCCTGGAACAAGGAACTCTGTTTCTGCATTCAGAAACTGCATACAACAATAATCATTCACCGATGCACGATCAAGTTTACAATAGATTTTATCCTGTTGATCCTGCTTGTTGCACCATGTATAGTAACAACCCCTGTACCTCATATCAACCAACTGACAAGTGTGTACACAATCGTTAAAATCTGCTAATAAGGTAACATCAACAAGCACACCACCAAAGTTCTCATTATCAGAAAGAAAGCTATTAAAATCCCCCAAAACAATCCAGGGGATTTGAATAAATGCATGAATTCCTTTCAAAACATTCCAAAGCTCCTTCCTATGCTCATAATCATTTGATGCATAAACAAAAGTAGCATAAAAAACAACATCAGTATGCCTGACCTTTACATGACAAAGAATATATTGATCCGACCTGCTAATAATCTCAACATCAAACATATCCATTTTCCAAATACGCCCAACTGGAGTTAAATCATGATTGGTAAAAGAACCCCAACCAGATGCGCTCTTATTCTGAACAGTACTAACGGAGGATGCACGTAATTTATTCTCCAAAATTCCTAAAAAGCTACACTATATTTATTGTAAAAATCTACTACTACTTTCTGTTTTAGAGGGCGATTCAGCCCTCTAATATTCCATGCAGCTATTCTATCCATTAGAGGCTTGCTTAGAGTTTCCCCCTTATGCAAAACAACAGCTTTAGATTTACCTCTACTCTTTGGTTTGACAGGTGTCCACCCTTCTTCATCATCCACTCCTTCCTCAACACTATCATGCACCTTCCCAGGAACAGTCACAGAAACTGGTTCAGTCTCCAACACTGCCTCAAAAGTAGGCTCACTCACAAGGTCCTTGATATAAACATGCAGCCATGGCAGCCACAACAATCATTCTTCTTTTCTTGTGATTAAATCCATGAGCCAGCCAGTGCAGCCACTGTTGGAAATTGGTGCGCCATAAATCCAGACCAATCCAAGTAGCCATCAACTCCACAAGTTCCCTGCTCCAGCCACAATCGAAAAAGAGGTGCTCCCTATCCTCAAAATTATCATTGCACAACACACAAGTTGGATCCTCCTCATCATACACAGCAATATTGGCCCTTGTTTTTAATTTATTATGAACAGCCAACCAAAATATAAAGCAATGCTTAGGCACTGATGCAGGATTCCATACAGTCCTGAACCAGAAGACAGTGTCTTGAGCTCCAAGCAAATGATTGTATCCATGCTTAACCGTGTAGACCAGACCACCCTGCCATAGACCATTGACATAAGCAGTTCTGAATAAGTCCCTCAGCTTAATAAGTTGCTTCCAATGCCAACTAGCATGGCATGTTACCTGGTAAGACCAGAAATCCTGGTCCTTAAGATACACACCACTAATCCACTTCACCCACAAATAGTCTATATTCAATGCAATCTGCCACAATTGCTTTCCTAGAGAGGCCTGATTCCACTGATAAATTCGCTTGAAACCCAATCCACCAGCCTTCCTTGGTCTGCAGCAGATGTCCCAAGCAATGACAGCATTAGCCCTACCCAGATCATTGACACCCCAAAGATACCTTCTACAAATTTTCTCAATGTTCTGCATTACAGTTTTTGGAATTATGAAAGCACTAGCCCAATAGACATGCATGGAGAGAAAAACTGAATTGATTAATTGAGCCTTTCCCTTGTAGGACAGATTCCTTGTTCTCCAAGAATTAATCCTTCTCGTAATCCTATCAACCAGAACTTGGCAAGTTTGAGAAGACCACTTCCTTGCAGAAATTGGCAATCCCAAATACCTGAAGGGGAAAGTCCCCTTAGTGAATCCTGTCAAATTCTGTAATCTAGCCTCAACATCAGTTGCAACACCATCCATGTAAATCTGTGATTTAGCCTGATTAGCATATAAACCAGATTCAACAGAGAAGTTATGAAAAGCATCCAAGAGAATCTTAACACTCTTCTCAGCACCATTACAAAACAGCATCACATCATCTGCAAAAGCAAGATTGACAAGCCTCTGATTTCTACACAAAGGGTGAAATCTGAACCCTCTAGTATATGTAGCTGCCTGCAATTTCCTGGTTAGCATCTCCATCACCAGAACAAAGAGCAAAGGAGACATAGGATCTCCTTGCCTTAAACCTCTATGACTCTTAATGTTTCCAAAAGAACAACCATTTAGGACCAAATTAAAGCTCACAGATGAGATGCATACCATAATCCACTGCACAAATTTCTGAGGGAACTTAAGCACCTGAAGAGTACATTTCAGAAACTCCCAACTCAGCACATCATAAGCCTTCCTTAAATCAATCTTGAGAAGACATCTAGGTGAGACATTCTTCCGATTGGTTCAAGTGAATGGAGTGCCAACACTTAAACAAGGCCTCTGATTATGATATCTAACTCTTTCCAAGTTCACTCCACCACTTAGGATGTTCATAGATCAATACCCTTTGATGTTTCTCAAGTCTATTACCGACTCCATCAGCCCAAAGTTTGTCTCACGCTTATACATTCTTTCCTTAACACTATTGAGTTCGGTTGAGTTCCTTTTCAGGATTTCTACTATTCTTGACATTTAGGAATCTATGGATCTGGTAAGTAGGGATGTAAGCGATCTGGTCCCGGGCCGCGAGACCGATCAGATTGAACCGGACCGGACCGAAAAATATGGTCCGATATGGTCTCGTGGTCCGGTCCGGTCCCAAAATTCCTAGACCATTTCTTTACGGTCCGGTCCACAGTCCCATAAATTTTGAGATCGTTAAGACCAGACCAGATCGATAGTTTATTAAAAAAATAAGAAATAAATAAATAATAGTGAACTCACTTAATAACTCTCTCCATTTCTATATATAAAATCTTTTTAGACTCTCATTTTATTTTTATTTATAAGAATCTTAAAAAATTCTATATTTATGAAAGGAGATAGTAATATTTTTAGCATTTGTGTAGATGGAACGAATGTCTGTGCTCGGGACAAAGAAAAATATATTAGCATTTGTGTAGAGAAAATTATATTGGGACTATTTTTCACCTCTAGTTAGAATCGGATGGAAGGAGTAGATTAGTTTTCACATGAATTATATTAGTATAGAAGGTGCAATTAGTATAGAAGCTTAGAATGTGCATTTCAGCTATATCACTGTAACTATAATTCCACACAGCGGGTGCAATTTCAATTACTGTGTTGTAATCTTTTTTGAATACTACTGGTACTCTAGTTAATATATTCATTTTTACTGATATAAAAAAGGTAATGTTCAGTTATTTTTTTTCCTCTCTATTTTGGCTTAATAAAAAGCAGAAAAAAAAATAAAAAGAAGCTAAATAGATCGGATCAGACCGAACCGGACCGGACGACCATTCATGAATGGTCCGGTCCAGTCCAGTCCAGTCTTTGAACATAAAAATGTCTGGACCGAACCGGACCAGACCATGTTAATTTAATTGGTCGTCCTTAATATCTATCAAAGATCGGACCGGACCGGACCGTTACACCCCTACTGGTAAGCTACATCTCATTTATTCGGTTAATTTCTGGTCGAAATTCTACCATTCCAAAAATATCGGAGCCTATGAGTTTGGTAAACTATACCCCGTTTTGACCAAGGAACACAATTAATTTAGCCACAACAATCCTATGGTTCGATTCTAAAATTTAAATGGCTTAATCGAAATTCCTATATAAGTGCATCGGGAGTAGACACTAATTATTTGTCCATGTGATCCACTATTCAAACTAAACCTCGATAATCCACTGAACGACTCAAATCTTCATTCATTACCTTAATCACTAACCAGCAAACTTAAACCATTACCATTATGTTCGATTCTGACTCAAGACAACAACTAATCCTACTGCACGGATCATAAACTTATCCTTAATCCAAAGCACTTGACCATATTCATAACATAATACTCATAGATTAACATCTTTTCTTTAGTAGTACATGATTCCCTTCTTATTGATAAATCGTACGTCAAACATTTCTTATGGCTAAGCACGACTTAACGAGTCTCAATTATTTAAGCCATCCAAATCTTTACCTATCCTGACTAGTAATCGAGCAGGATATCACCCTATCATCCGACTCATTTCCCTATAATTCAAACATGGTATCATCCAATCAAATATCACCATTCATATTTGTGCTCAGCCACATCTAAAACATCAAGAAATCTATTTGATCATTACTAAACTAAACCCCAAATTTTCATCATTTACTCATTCCGATTTTGTTCATCCAAGTTCTAGGATGTTACGTTACCAAGAAACAAGGTAAGGGATAAAGCTCTCTCAAACGATGCTGACATCCTTAGAAAGAGTCGACATAGTACTATTCATCTAAGATCGAACCGATAGAAAATAATACAGAAACCTACTATGGGAAGATCAAGGTTCGCTAATTCAAGAATTCAGATAGTTGGATTGATAGATAGGCATGAATAAGAAATGAACTTTAGGTGTATATAGATATGATTAACCCCTTTTATTTGGTTCTTTCAATGTCAACTCTAGGGATTTCCATGCTAAACTCTAATTCGTTTCTAACGTCTTTCCCTTCACTCCCTTAAACCTCCCTCACACGTAGGGTGACCCATTCTCATTTGACCTTGAGCTACTCTTTCTTGCAAAAAACAATTAATTAGCGGCTCAAGTTTGAGTGAGAAATGTCTAGCATGATTCTTATGTCTAGATGTATGCAAACATGCAATGCATATTCTCATATTTCAAACCATAACCAACATCATATTCCTCCTACAGGGACCAGCCAAGTCATTGATCACATAATAACATGAAGTTCACAATAAACAAGTCCAAAAAGTCACTTAAAGCTTACATATTACACACTTAAGACATATATAGAACTCATATCATATCAACTCATTTTTACTTCAAATTTGGCATACTTCACATTCAGGTAGTCAAAGGAAACATATCCTAAAATTAGATCAAAAGGAGTTCGGGAGGTATGGTTTCCATTATTTGCCCGAAAACCGGAAAAATTACATAGCTGTAACAGAGATGCATTTTTTAAAAATACCAATTCAATTACAAAGGCTATTATAATTTACAGGTAGTGCACCAACATATAAAATAACATCGTTTTAAATTTTCAGGTCGATCGGAGTCCGTTAGGATCAGTTTTAACCTTGCGACCACTTTGTCAGAAACACCGTAAACATCCGGGGCTGAACCTAAATTCATATTTATTTAAAATAGTAAACAAACTTCAAATGACCTAAAAATTTATAGGTACATCATATATACTTAGACAAAGGTTTTTAAAAAATTTCAGACCGATCGGAGCACTTTAGACTCGATTTTTCTCCTGCATTCACAATGTCGGAGACACCAGAACTGTCGGGTCTGATTGTGAAAACGCATTTATTTAAAATACTAACCTGCTCCAAACAGCATGAAATTATACATACAACATGGATTCAACCTCAGGAAGATTAAATAAAAATTCCAAGTCAATTTGAGCATCCTAAGCCCGAAAACTCAGTTTTCCATTGTATTAAAAACCCCGATTTCCCGATAGACACTTTACAACCCGAAAATCTAAATAAATAACAAATAATTTCCAAGTCACTTGCAACTTTCCAGAATCAAATATGATGACATAAATAATCATTCTACGTAATCTCAAGGCGAACGGAGTATCTGAAGGTACTACTGTAGACACCTATTGAAAGCCTGAAACTACATTCTCTGAAATCGACATCTAACAACTTATTTTTCTAAAAATATCAACCGAGTTATAACAAACTCATTATTTCCATATTCCTCATAAATACACCCAAGAATAATATATCAAATTTATAAAGCACAACAATTTGGGGAACTATCACTTCCTAGAGCTTCATACACCCAACAATCATAAAAATCACAAATTCAGCATTATATCATTTTATCATTTCTCATGCTTAACCATCATAAATAGCCCCTAAATCATCTCAGGCATGCATAATGTTCAACATAAAGCACTAATAACCATCATAGGCATGAATAAGTCAAAAACCCCAAAACACTCACTATCATAAACCCTTCTTATTTAGTAAAATCACTTCCTTTAAAGAATTTTACAAAATTCTCTAACACTTACCAAAACTTAAGGACATGATGATTATATCCCCCAATAGATGTACATTTTGAGGTGATCAGTCTCAAACATACACCATATCAATGATAAGACCATTCTCATCTCACTTAAGTTTTGGTTAAGTGACTCTTTGAAGATTTTCCCGATTTCACTTAAATTTCAAAAATACCGAAGTCTTGGTTTGTGTTGTCACGTTTAGAATTGGCTTACTTGGCCCGAGGTGGAGGTAGCAACCTAGTGCTCTAGCTCGTTGGGATATTTTCTTTCCTTAGTCTAGTCATTCATCCCCTTCTAAACATGAAACATCTTTTATCACAAGATTTCGGGTTTTGTTTGGTAAATCTCAAACACCTTATACAAAATCAAAGGAGTCTCAAATACATCACTACGCCATAATTCACAACCATTCCTATTATGATGCTAATCAAATAAGTCATAAAACTAGTCTATTTCTAACTACAAGTTACTCACTTGGTGAGTAAACTACAGGAGTTGTGAGTCCACACTCCAATGCCGAGGAAAAACTGTTTTGATACCGTAATTTAATACCCTCACTAGTAATTTCCTTAATTACCATTAATTAATTGAAAATTTCATTTTAAGACTTAATTACTTATAAAAAGTTCTCCATAAAATTTGACGGAGTTTCCTTTGTTTTTCGGACTTCCCAAAAATTTATATTTTCACCTGTTCAATCCAGTACAGTAAATAAAAACATTTGAACATTTATATACATATTAATTAGCTTTTCAAGCCCTATTAACAAAATAAAACGAAACTTAGGGCTTACAACAATTTGAACTATTTCAAAACCAAAATTAATTAATTATAGCAAAATATATAACTATAATTCCCTCTTAACTAATTTACACTCCACCCTGTACTCCTGCTCGGCCGATAATAGTGCAAGCTCAATCTCGGTACTGTAAGAACTACAATCGATGGGTGAAATAACTAGGAGACACTAGGAGAACACCTAGAAGGGGGGTTGAATAGGTGTTAGAGAAACCTTGAAAGATTTTCGAAAGAAACGAAACGAAACAATTAAAACGAATGATTTTTACACAAAGTTTCAGCCCTTAATCGATTAAGCAAGTTGATTAATCGATTAACCCTTGTAAAACACAAGTTAATCGATTAAGCTGACCAATTAATTGATTAGTGCCTGAAAGCTTGCTTTTGGTTAATCGATTAACACCTCCAGTTAATCGATTAATCACTGTTAAAACTGAAAAATCACTTTTCAATCAAATACGAAAATCAATCAATTAACACATATAATCAGAGATAAAGCGGAATTGATTAACACCAATATTCTTATTGATTACCTAGGTTATGAAAATGATTTTCCCCAAATCAATTTGCACAATTAAAAGCTTAATTCATTCAATTATGAAAATCAATCTTTTCTAGGTTTTCAATCAAGAACATATGAAATGACAAGAATGTAAGAGATAAGGGAATAGAGATACTGCACAGTGATTTATCCTGGTTCACTCTCATCCACTTGAGAGCTACATCCAGTCCCCTCTTCAACCAAGAGAGATTCTTCACTATGAGGAATTAGAGTTCTCAAATTACAAGCAAATGCCTCTCAAGACTCACTTCTTGATAGCCTCCAAGAGATACCACACTCTTGTCTTGCAACCCTATTGAATCTAATCTAACCTCTTCCCTTGCTTGTTGATATCCCCACAACAAGTCTTCCAAATTGCTTGTTAACCCAACAAGACTTCCAAGACTTCTTTTGCTTGATGAACAACCACCAAGGCTTCCTTGTGTTGTAGAATGTTTGCCTCCTTTCAATGATTACAACCAAATTGAAAACAATAACAATCCTATGAATCTCTTTCAAGAACTATGAAAATATCAACATGAGAGATTCAAAGATTCTTGATCAAAGAATGTAAAAGTTGAAAGCTTTGATCTTGAGAAAGTGAGAGAGAATAGTGTGGCTTTGATCTATGTAAAATTGATATGCAAATGATGTTAGTTCAATCTAATGATTAACAAAGGTTAGGAAAAGGTTTATAAAGAACACCAAAAAGTTAGGAGCCATAAAAACTGATTTTGAGAAGTTAAAAACGTATTTTAAAATCCAGTTTTACAGGTGTTAATCGATTAACACATGGCTTAATCGATTAACCACTGTAACATGTGTGTTAATCGATTAACCTAACCCATTAATCGATTAGCCACTGCTAAATTCAATTAAAAACTTATTTTCTCAAATCTAAACCTTTCCTTTCAAACCTTTAAGCCACCTATTGATTTTAGGTTAAGTGAATACTCAAAATATGATATAATCATGCACTTGATAGAGATTCAATACCCTCTAATGACTCTACCCAAACTCATTAAAATAAAAGACTCAAACTAAAGATATTACAATTAAACACAAATTGAATCTTCATGAGCTTGCTCTCTCTTCATCATTTGTTGTTTGTTGTTGTTTGATGAACTTCTCCATACTTGAGCTTGATCACAAACACTTGTAGCTTGTTCAAAACCTTTGTCATTATCAAAAACATTCTCACTAGATCTAACAGGTACCTGTATAAAAATAGCAAAGAGGTGAGCATTACACAATACTTAGAAAATACATTCTAAAATGGCATAGAGAATAACTAAGTCAAACACAATTAGCATACAATTTAATCACATCATGCTCACGCAGATTAATACACAATTCATTCACATGTCCATTTCCTTACATTTTTATTCATTATTATTTTCCATATTCTTTTTATCCATTTGACCATTTTGACCATTTCATCCATTTGACCATTTTATTCATTTTGACCATTAATTTATACCGTTAGGATTTAGCGCACCTGTTGGGCAATTTTCCACCCTGTTAGGACTTTACACTCTACTCAGGATTTGTCACTCTGTAGGCATATACACCCAGTTAGGATTTTTGTCCATTATTCATATTATATAGTTACCATTGTCCTTTTCAACATTTTTAGTTAATAATTACCTTGCAGCATACTGATCCATTGGGTACACCCACACCTAACGGGCAATTTGGCCTACGAGCAATTTGAACCCAAGCGAGCAATTAGAGCCAAACGGGCAATTTTTCACCCAACAAGGCACCTAATGGGAAGGTGTAACCCAAGGATCAATAAGCTACTGCTTTACATTACTTTCCAACTTTTAAGAGTCTTAAGGTCCAGTATTAATTTCTCAACATTCATAGCATGCACATACACAGAAAATTCATCATCAACAACAAATAATAATTTCACATAACACATATATTTATATATAACCATAATCACTATCTACCATGATCCTATATTTTTCACAAGCCTAAAACAAGTTCCTTTATTTTATTTATTTATTCCAAAGTCTAGTATTATCAACTACCCTATGGTTTATTATTCTATTTGTTCACCTACCCTTAGTTCCCTCTACAAAGAATCTAGAACCTATTCCCTAAGTAGAGGTAATACTCTCTCCTTACTTCAACTGAAGAGAGAGAGAGAGAAAACCTCAAGATCCTTAGTGTTTCCTCTTGCCTTAGAGCTCTAGAACCGGAACCTCCTTAACTTTGCTTGCAACCGGACGAGAGCTACCAAATAATGAGTAGGTATAGTGTCTAAATGGGAGGTTGATGGTGGAAGAGCTTTCACTTGCACTTGAGAAGCTTCTTGGGGCATGAGAGAGAAACTAGAGCCATGGTTTATGTGTTAGTGAGAGAATGCTTGAGTTTTGATGGTGATAATGGAGGTGGTGATGATGGAGATGATGATGGTGAGCTTGGATGATGGAGGAAACCCTTGGAAATGAGCTATGGAACCTTGGCTTGCTTGAGAAGCTTGAGTTTCCAACTTAGGGAGGAAGAATGAGGCAATTCGTCTGCCCCACGTCTTTTATTTGCTTGAACTGGAGCAGACTAATCGATTATTCCAATGAATAATCGATAAGTCGGGTTGAGTTTTATTTATTTACTTTTCTTTGCATTACAGAATGCCGTACTTTTTCGTTACCCGTCGGATCTTGCTCAAATTTGAAAGCAAGCTTCCCTACATATTAATCTTCACATCCAACGGTGGAAATCTTGTTTAGAGTTGTAAATATTTTATTTTTTATTTCCTAATATAACATATTTAAAACACCGAAAACGCTGATTCTAACACTCGTTTTCCCATCTTTCAACCTCCTTTCCGATGCCAATGCTTCCTAACTCCTTCATGGCGCTCAAAGAAATCCCAATCCATCACTTTAACTCTTCTTTAGCATAATTATCATTTTTCTAATCCGATTATTATTTTAATTATTCTTGGAATTAAAATTCGGGATGTTACACAACATGTATAATAAGGGAAGAAAAAAAGAGAAAAAAGAGGAGGAGAATTGACACTTACTATAACATGAATAACCTCCTAGAATAGATTTTAAGCTTTTTTGAATGTATTATAGAGGTTTTGAATTGGAGTGATTATTTACATCAATGTTTGTAATCCATTTTGAATCCTCTAAATTCGAATAAAGTCTTGATGAACTAATTTCCTTGTGGGAGTAGATGTAATCAATGAAGCTCAATTGTATTCCGATGATGTATTTTTTTCAGTTATAGTTATGTTGGTATTTTCATTATTGTTCTTAATGTCTGAAATTAATTGATCACTAATTTCTTAAACTCGATTCTAATATGTATCTGGAAAGAACTATTAGAAATTGATGTGAATGAAATACTCAATATGTTATTATGCTAGGATAGATAATAATGTATTTGATTGCTAGAAAATGCTTAAACTTAATGCTGGATGATTTATTAAATATGTGTGGGATCGATATTTAAGAAATCACTCTTAGTAATTTTATATGTGAGGAATCAATATAAATGACTTAAAGTGCATTGAATCAATATAACTAATTGAATTATTTTTTTTGGTGAATACAAGAGGGCCGAAAGCCCAAAACAAACAGAATATCGAAAAGAAAAATTATGAACACTTGAGAAAATAGTGAGAGAGAGAGAAGTTATGAATTTGAGAAATCATTTGATTGTCTTTGGCCGAAGTTGGAATTTTATTCTAAGAGTTTTGTAATTTAAAATACACCAAGAGATAATACTGTTGGCCCTTATGGGTATAAGTCCTTATGTTATAAGGCATAGTTCACAAAACATGTATAACACATGAGTAAAGTTGTCTGTACAGTGAATATGCTTGGGACATGAAAGATTTTTGAAAAGATTCCCTTGCACGGTTTGTATATGACGTGCTAGAATTGCATTGTAATTTTTTTTGGACTGGTCCCGTGAGCTGAATTGTCCTGGTTGCGAGCGATGATTATGCCACTGTACTGGGAGGTGATGATGATTGAACAATGTTAAGAAATTTATTGATGATTGAGTCCCCTTAGAAGCACTTCGAGTAGTAACTTTGATTATTACGTCGGAGTGAGGCTTAGAATGGGTCGATCAACCTTTCAAAAATAATTTAAAAGAGACTTTCCTAACCTTGCGAGATGAGTGTGGAATAGTGGAGAGGAAAGATACCTTGAGTACTTACGGGTACTCATGTGCGGATTGTGAAAGGGAAGGGCAAGGACGATGAAGGTCCAGAAGCCTTGAGTACTTCTCTAGGGGGACGAGACTACAATGGTTGGGTTACAACTGGTAGGGCGTAGCATGGACTGCACTCGAGAACTAGAGTAGGATTGCCGCCCCCTTGAGCAACTTCTGAATGGTGTAGAGGAAACCTGAACAAAGCTAGATGTTCATCGTGCTTGGGGAACCTTTATTTTTAGGTCCATTTGATATTTTGGTTGACCACATGTGGTGGTTGCAGCATTGTTATTTTGTGACTTCGAGGGGCGTGTAAGGTTCATGTGCGTCCCTTTTGCTTTCCGACTTAGGCTTGGTTAGACTTTGGAGGATATGTAGTCGTGTGAGCTAACTAAACTTATTACCTCAAAAATATTCCTCCCCATATAATTGGCGGATGCGATAATATGAAACCTAGATTAAAAGATTGTTAATTATAAGAGTTATCCCTAAGTATGTAATTTACGTGAATCTATGTGTAAATGGATTGTTATGTACAATGTTTAAGAGTCTTAATATTTTGTACCACTTGTTGGAAACCAACAAGCGGCCTTTAGTGCAATGCCCTTTTTCTTCTTGTACGACTCTTCATGCATTGTTGGACGGCCAAGTTCCATCTCCTGCTCTTGTAGTTTTCCAAAAAGGGTTGCAAGCTCCATAGCATCTAAGTCCTTCAATTCCATGATCGCGGTTACTTTAGGTTGCCAACGGCTGTCTAAACATCTCAAAACTTTAATAGTAATTTCACCATCAATAAAAGTTTTTCCAAGAGCAATTAAATGATTAATGATGTGAGACTGTACACTGTCGACATTAACTAGTCTGGATCGCTTACTCTCTTCTTTTTTCACTGCTTCGTGTGTTATTTGTATGTACCTTAGATGAGGTATCTATCGAAGGCTCTAGCATGCAAGGATAACGATTTGATTAAGTGCTTGATGGATGCCTTTTAGGATATCGTGGATGAGTCTGGCTGGGAGTTGAATTAGGAGAAACGCTTTGCATTTTTTTATGTTTCATTTTGGACATTATCATTGTTCTAGCGCACCATGTACCCCCTTTGTCGTTTTTAATTTATGAACTCTTTTATTTGGATAATGTTTGAGATGCCAGTTGTATGGCATTATGTCAATTTTGAAGAAGCATTGATGATTCAATAAAATGTTTTTCCGCAATCAACCATTGTTATATTTTGTGAGAGGTGTTTGAGAATGAAGTTGTGATAGCTCAGTTTAGGAGCTTGAAATAAGTAATATCGTATGATGAAGTACACTATTATGATTAACTAGCAAGTGAAATGTTTTTGAAAAGGAATATCCTTTTATATACAATACTTTTTTTTTAAAAAAAATTACTCACAATTTTCACTAATATTTTATAAAGTGTAAATGTTTTCAAGTTACCAAATCGGGATGTTACATTTGGGGTAGCATAATGTACTTTTATTCCTACATTGATCTTCTAAAATACACTTGAACTAAAAATTAAGTGACAATGTTTTAGGATTTTTATATATAAAAAAAGAGGATCCAAAACTAAAAGGATCTAGTTTTCGTACCCCTTTTTAGTTTTGGACCCTCTTTTTTTTTCTTCATAAAAACCCGAAAATACCTCTATTTAATTTTTAGTTCATTTATTTTTATAGGTCAATGTATGGATGAAACACACTATTATGTCACTCTAGCGTACTATAACATTTTATAATTCTTTTTTCTTACAGTAAGTCAAGGGGTAAGCACATGTGTAGAATATGTATGTAAGTTAACCCCCTTTAATATTAAAATCATCATATTTGTTAGTAAGCTCTTAGATCGGCGTATGTGTAAAATGTGTATGTAAACTTACCCTTAAGCGTATTAGTTAGATTTATATATAAAAAATCAAGAACTGATGATATAACACGAGGTCATACATTAATATTATCAAATTTATTGATAAGCTCTTGAATAAATGTATATGTAAAAAAATATATGTAATATCAAATACGCTTAGAAACAAATGGGATTTAAGGAGAAAAGGTGGGGTTCCAATTTCTACCACTAACAAAAATGAGTATTAGTTCCCCAACCCCTTTTTGGCAACCCCAAACCCCATTTTTTTTGGATAAGGTTTAGTCAGAACTTTTTCCGACACCGTCGAGTCGGAAAAATGCATTTTCCTACCTTAAAATGCAATTTTTCAATAGGGGTCGATCGAAAAAATGCATTTTCCGATTCGAGGATATCGAAAAAAATTCCCATTAAACCTCGTCGAAAAAAATAATGAGGTTTATTAGGATTGCGAAAAAGGGATTTGGAATTAATTTTCAATAAAAATAAGTGGGACTTTTACCACCTCACTTGTGGCTAGATACCCTACACTTATTTTTTTAATTTCAATTTTAGCCTTTAAAAAAGTTGGGTATAGAATAAATAGTGACCCATAAGTCACGACCAACTAAATAAAAAATACGAATTGTGACCTATAAATCACACCCATGAATTTAAGAAAAATTGGCAGAGTTGTGAAGTATATATACCTCACGACTGAAAAATATTAAAAAATTAAATCATGATAGTGAGTTATATCTCACAAAAAAAAATCTTTTGAAAAACAAAAAAAAAAGAGAGAAGAAAAAGAGTTGGTCATAAATTATAATAGCTAGAAGTTGTAGAAAGCATGAAAATTAATGAAGAACACTAACAACAGCAAAACACTATTTTATTTCAGGTATTTATCTCTAAGAACAACCAGTGATATGCTATATATATATGTGATATTATATATATACACACACACAATTTCTGAGGAGGGTGTTTTTTTTTGTGTTGAGTTATCTTGGTGGATTTACAAAAAGAAAAAAAATAGGGATAAGAGATTGGTAGAGCCCTGTGTGATGTACTATGTAGAAAAGATAAGTTTTCCTCCATTCGTCATCATTCTCTTAAACTCATTAAAATTCAGCACACCATCTCCATCCATATCAACCTTCATAATCATCTCTTTGCACTCTTCCATTTTCTTCCCTTCCTGATATCAGAAACTCATGATACTCACAAATAAAAGTGTTTCTTTTATCTCATTCAACTCACAATATTTTTTAGCACATAAATATAAACACACAAGTGTTTTATCTTACACACAACATAATTTATAGACTGAGGAAAAGATGATCCAGATGAATTATATTTCATTCACAAGCTTCACACTCTGACACACCATGTATTACATTTATAGAGGAGTCATACGAACAATAGGGAGCCAACTTAAACTCTTATCCCAAAAAAAATAATTAAAGTAAAAGGAAAAGTTATGGCATCAAATTAAAGTAAAAAACAAACAAAATAGGAGAATTGAGTATGTCTGCCACAAGCTTGGTTTAACCACTTATCATTGCCTCTCTTAAACTAAGCTTTGTCATTCCAAGCATTTTATTTAACTTGTAGAACAATTCCGCTTTCAATGGCTTTGTGAATATATCTGCTATTCACTCTTCAGTGTGACAATAATTAATCATCACTTCTTTCTCATCTACTAATTCTCTAATATTGTGAAAGCGATCCATGAAACACTGGATTTCTGGAAAGTGCAATTGCTGACATGTTGTCACAAAATATTTATGTGGGAGCGTTTTGCTTCTGATGTAGCACTTCAAGAATTTTTATCAGTCATAGTGCTTGTGTGGCACAACTAGTTGTTACTATGTATTCTGCTTCGGTTGTAGATAGTGCAACAACTGGTTGTTTCTTTGAGGACTAACATATTGCGCCTGTTCCAAGATGAAATGTGTACCTGACGTGCTTTTTCTTGTTTCTATGTCTCCGGTCCAATCACTGTCTATGCATCCAACAAGCTTCACATCATTAGTATTGACATAAAAAATTCCATCAGTTAGAGTACCTTTGATGTATCTAAGAATTCTTTTTGCTCCTTGTAAATGACAAACATGTGGGGTTTCAATCAATCTCCTGAGCAATCCAACTCCAATCATAATATCTGGTTTTGTGGCTGTCAAATATCTCAAGCTTCCTATCAAACTCTTGTAGTGAGTTCTATCAACACACCCTCCTTTGTCTTCTCTAATGAATTTTTACTTCTCCTTAATTGGAGTAGAGACTGGCTTTGAATTTTCCATTTTGAATTTCTTCAAAATATCATTTGCATATTTTCTTTGGGAAATGAAAATTCCATCATCATGTTGAACAACTTCAATGCCTAAAAAATAAGACATCAAGCCCAAATCTGTCATTTCAAAAGATCTCACCACAACCTCTCTAAATTCTGGAATTATCTTTGGTTTATTGCCAGTAAAAATTAGATCATCAACATACAACAAACACACAATGAAAATGTGTCCAGGGTCAATAAATTTAATATACAAAGTGTGTTCAAAAGGTCATCTTTTAAAGCCATGCTCCAGAAAATAGGAATCAATCTTTTTAGTTCCAAGCTTTTGGTGCTTGTTTCAGTCCATACAATGCTTTCTTCAGTCTATAAACTTGTTATTCTTTTTCTTTAACCACATATCCTACAGGTTGTTCAACATATACTTCTTCTTCCAGGTTACCATTTAGAAAAGTAGACTTAACATTCATTTGATATATCTTCCATTTATTTTGAGCAGTAAGTGAGATAATCATACGAATTGTGTCTAGCCTCGCAACATTAGCAAATACTTCAAAGTAATCGATACCTGGTTTTTGTTTATATCCTTTTTACAATCAATCTTACTTTGAAGCGGTCAACATCACCATTGGGTTTGTACTTTGTTTTGTACACCCACTTCACTCCAATTGGCTTCTTATCTGTAGGCAAGTCTGTTAGCTCTCTGTGTCATTTTTCTCAATTGAATGAATTTCATCATCCATGGCATTTCTCCAATATTGGTCATTTGAAGCTTCCTCAAAAGTTACTGGTTCACAATATGCAAATAAAGCAAAATTGATAATTTCTTCATCAGATGGGTCATTGTCATTACTCAAGTAGACATAGTCTTGAAGTCTAGCTAGTAGTTGCTGATGTCTCTGAGGTCAGTCGGCTCGTTCTGGTTGTTGTGAAGGCCCTACATGTCGCTGTGGTGATAGTTGTGCTTGTCTCTCTTCCTCCTCTTCATCATTTTCTGAGATCACCACTGGCTGCTTTTGGGCTTTTGCAGACCAATCCCACATTCCTTCTTCATTAAATGTCACGTCACGATTGATGATAATCTTCTTTGTATCTGGATTGTACAATTTATATGCCTTTGAATTAGTATTGTAACCAATGAAAATGCATTTCTCACCTTTATCATCTAGTTTCTTCTTGAGCTGGTCAGGCACAAGGGCATATGCAATACATCCAAAAACTCTAAGGTGACGAATTGAAGGTTTTCTTCCGCTCCATGCTTCTTCTGGTGTTTTATCTTGAACACTCTTTATTGGACACCTATTGAAAATATACACAGTAGTGGCAACTGCTTCTACCCAAAATTCTTTAGGCACTTGTTTACCTTTCAACATACATCTCACCATATCCATGATTGTCCTGTTCTTTCTCTCTACTACTCCATTATGTTGGGGAGTATAACTGGTAGTCAATTGGTGCTGAATCCCATGCTGTTCAAAGAAATCAGAACATGCAAGGTATTCTTGGCCTCTATATGTTCTTAGTGCTTTGATTTTGTAACCACTTTGATTCTCCATAAACCCCTTGAATGACTTGAATGCATCACAAGCTTCTAGCCTCTGATTCAGAAAATACACCCAAGCTTTTTTGCTAAAATCATCAATAAAAGTTAGAAAATATTGCAACCTCAATTTGTTGGTGTGTCAACCATGCATAAATCTGAATGGACAATCTCCAACAGCTTTCTTGCACTCCATGACTTTCCAACTGTAAATGAATCCTTGTGCTTCTTTCCCAATTCAAAAGTCTCACAAACACAGTTAGGAATATTTCCCATTGGTAAGCCAGAACTAGTTTTTTCCTTGACAACTAATTTAATCCAGAAAAGTGAAAGTGACCAAAACGCATATGCCAAAGCCAATTATTGTCTGGTATCACAGAACTCAAGCAAGCAAATTTTCCATTTTGAATTTTTAGTGAGAACAAGCGGTTTGGTGTCATTTTTCCCTTTGCAATGAATCTTCCATTCTTGTCAATCAAAGTGCAGTAGCCTTGGGAAATCTGCATGTTGTAACTTTTCTCTTACAGTTGTCCCATACTCAATAAATTATGATGAAGACCAGAAGCATAGAAAACGTCAGAGATTAAGTTTTTAAAGCCATATTTCAGTCTTATAGTGATTCTCCTTTTCCCCAGAATTGGAATATTTGAATTATTTCCAAATTGTACTGATGACTTGACACTTTCATCCAGTGAGGAAAATAATTCTTTTTTCCCGAACATATGATTACTGCACCAAATGTCCATGTACCAGATATTTTGATCTTCATCAAGAGAGTTTGTTGCCAAAAATAAACTTTCGAGGTTATTGGAACTCTCATCGGTGTTTTGGTTTTGGTTTTCTGCAACATTTGCCTGGTAGTTATTTTGATTTTTGAATATGCAATCTACAACTTTGTGTCTTGGCTTCCTACAGTGAAAACAACTAAGGAAATTGTTCCCTTGGTAGTTGTTGGCTCTTCCTCGGTTGGTAGGTACAAAATTATTTTCACCTCTTCCTTTATTAGGCATTCTAAAATTGGTTTGTCTGCCGGGGTTGAAATTGGCACTACCTCTTCCTCTAAAATTTCCTCGACCTCTTCCCCTGTAGTTTCCTCTTCCTCCATTGTTGAAATCACGACCTCGATCATCTGCACTTTGGCTCGATTCTGACATGTTCACTTGGCTTTATAAGGCTTCTTTTCTTGGCCTTTTTGTCTTCTCCAAGATTCTGCTAACATGACTTTCGATGCTTCCCTGCAACTCAACTACCGTCATGATGTCTGTGTCATGTGACTCTATCATTGTAGTCACAACATGGTCAAACTTGATTGGCATAGTACGAAGAATTTTTTCAACCACATTGCCATCTTTTATGTCTTCTCCGTACACTCTCATCTTGTTGACAAGATCGGTAATACGGGAGAAGTATTGCTCGACACTTTCAGAACTTGTCATTTCAACTCTTTCATACTCTCTTCTCAAAGATTGTAACTTGGATTTTTGAGCTTTGTCTACACCTTTGTATGACAACTTTAACGTATCTCATGCTTCTTTTGCATTTCCAGTATTAGCAATTTTGACAAATACTGAATAATCTACTCCTTGGTGAATATGTGACAACGCTAATTGGGCTTTCCTTTGAGTGGTTGCGTCAGCATCGTCTTGAATGCCTGGATCAACAAATCTCCAAAGGTTGAGAGCCTTTAGATGAGTGCACCTAAAAATCTCCTAATAATTATAATCGCGTTTCCCATCTAATTTTTGGGACCTGACCAAACAATATTATAATTGTTTATCATTTTTCACTTGTGAAAAAAAATGCTCTCCAACAAAAGAAATATTACAACTATGAGAACACTATTGTTTTTCACTAACACTCAAATATTTTGTGCTAGACTCAACTAGCTTTGATACCAATTTGATATAAGAAGCTCATGATGCTCACAAATATAAGTGTTTATTTTATTTTACTCAACTCACAATATTTTTTAGCACACAAATATAAACTCACAAGTGTTTTATCTTACACACAAAATAATTTATAGACCGGGGAAGAGATGAACCAGATGAATTATATTTCATTCACAAGCTTCACACACTCTGACACACTTACATGTATTACATTTATAGAGGAGTCATACGAACAATAGGGATCCAACTTACAATCTTATCCCAAACAAAATAATTAAAGTAAAAGGAAAAGTTATGGCATCAAATTAAAGTCAAAAACAAACAAACTAAGAGAAATGAGTATGTCTGCCACAAGCTTGGTTTAACCACTTATCATTTCCCTTAATACTAAGAAAATAAACACCAAAGCTAGCTCTTTATTCATGAAGATTCTCATGTTCTAAGTGACTCCCTGAGCTCTTGCCTTGTTATGAATCCATCACCATTCTTGTCGAAAGCTGAAAACACCTTTCTAAACTCTTCCTTCTTAAATCCACCCCTCTTTGTCTTGTTAGCATTTATACTTCTATGTGTTTGAGATTTCTTTTGGTCGCGTGATGTAACATCCCTAATTTAATTCCAAGCCTAATTAATGAATTAATATGTTTATAGTGTAGAGAATGGGTAGATTAATTACTTAAAGAATTTTGGGAGCAAGGCGACTAGTAATTATAAGTACTAGGGGTTGTATATGAGGCATTTGTAGCAACGGGCAAAATTATCTAAGCGAAATTGGGGGTTAAATCGGCGTTTTAGATGTTATACATCAACCGAAAAGAGAAAATTAGGAATAACATATCCATAGCTCTAAACCCAATTTCCACCGTTGGATGTGAAGTTTAGGATTTTAGGAAGCTTGTCTCAAAATTTGAGCAAGATCCAACGGTTAACGAAGAAGTTATGGCGATTGGAAGTCAGAACCCCCCGAGGCACGCCCAGGCGCACCGGGGCATCAGTTGGTGCGCAGATCAGATAGAAACGCGCCCAGGCGTGCCATGACCCGCGCCCAAGGGCGCGGGGCTGTGTGCTGATGCGCGTGGAGCTTTGGCAGCCACGAAATTGTGGCTTAAAGGGGAAGCCAACCCCTTTATTCAACACCACCTTTCCTTCTTATCTTGGTTGATTGTGTGGGCACCAAGCACAACCTTCCTTTCACCCTCCCAACTCCATCTGTCTCCCTCCCTCTCACCCAAGAACTCAACCACCATCACCATTCTTCTTCTTCTTCTTGCTCAAACCCACACCAAGAAGCATCAAACCACCATCTCCTCTCTTGCTCACTCAACCATTTCCGCCTCTCTCTCTCTCCCATGGACCAAGCACCATCATCAATCTTAATCTTCCTTGATTCATGAACCACCCACCATGGCTATAGCCCCAAGCCCATGAAAATGGTGTGAACCTCCTTCCCTTCCTCCTTCCACCATCGATGCATCTCCCTCTCCATGGAAGCACCAAGCTTCAATTCTTTCCCTTCTTGATTCCCATGAAGTTTAAGAAAAACCAAGGAGCACCATCAAGCCCTCCCTTCAACTCTCCTGTCGGAGGCTTCGGCATCACCGGGGTGGAAGGAAATTAACCGCCACGGGCCACCGACATACCGACATTCACCGGCACCAACCGAAACCGACTCGGTCTTTCTCTCGGTCACTAAAAATGCTTCTAGGATCACCGCCCCGCCTCGTCGGCGAACTTCGGCATTAATCGGTGCGAAGTTTGGAGCCTCGGGTCAAGGTTTTCTCTTTGGATTCGTCGGTTGAGGTAAGAGGGGTTTGTGTTACCTTTCCTAAGGATATAGATTCTAGGTTGTTGTAATGATGACTAGGGGTAGATAATTGATTAAGAGAATAAACCATAGGATATTTAAAGTGCATGAAATGAACCTTAGGGCATAATTGCTACTAAATGTGTAGAATATATGTTGATTAAGTAGGAAGTGAAGAACCCTAGGGAGATGAATTAAATTTATAGTACTCTGAGACATACCTGAGTATGTCGACTGTTTTGTTTACCAACTGTGGATTGTTATTTGTCATTGATGTATGTTCATATTGTGCTTGGTTTGGTAGCTCGTAAAGCAAATAATGGACTAAGGGTTAACGTAGGCAAGTCACATAGAAAGGGTTAAGTAAGGTGGGAAGGATGGAAAATCATGAGCGAGTAATTAAAGAATGGATTAAGGGAAAATGGTTTGGTAAAAGGGAAGTGATGTTTAATACTAAATGAATCATAAGTTAGAGGATGGTGATTGAGTGACAAGAAATTTTGATGGATGTTGTGCTTGATTTAATTTGTTAAGTGTAAATGTGACAATAACAGTTGTATGATAATGTGTGATATTGAAATGATGTTTTTGCTTGAGTATTCATTAGATGTGATGTTGTTATGATCCAAGAATGAAAATGAAATATACCCGGACGCAGTAAGACGTCACGCGAATGCGGACGCAGTAGGACGTGACCAGGGACAGAATGAAATGAAATATACCCGGACGCAGTAAGACGTCACGCGAATGCGGACGCAGTAGGACGTGACCAGGGACAGAATGAAATGAAATATACCCGGACGCAGTAAGACGTCACGCAAATGCGGACGCAATAGGTCGTGACCAGGGACAGAATGAAATGAAATATACTCGGACGCAGTAAGACGTCACGCAAATGCGGACGCAGTAGGTCGTGACCAGGGACAGAATGAAATGAAATATACCCGGACGCAGTAAGTCGTGACCAGCACATTAGTGCGGACGCAGTAGGTCGTGACCAGGGACACAATGAAAAGAGAAATGTGAATTTAATGGAAGAAAAGAGAATAAAAAAACTTTATGAAAATAATGATATATATACGTGAATTGGTAATTTATGAGAACGGAACTTGGAATATGGAAAATGTTAATGCAAGTGAAATTGAAAAGTAATTTAAGGTTGAATGTAGAATTGCTAGGAAGGTAGTATTGACATAGGACATATTTAATTGAAAATGAACTTGTATGTAATTACCTGAAAAGGAATATTAGGTTATTAGATAATTTCTATTGTGATAGGGCCTAGTTTGTCAGCTATGCTTCTTAGAAGCTATTTTCCTTAGTACTGTGTAATGCTACCCTTCTTGCTATATTTTTACAGGTACCGAAGGAGCATACACGTGTCTGGCCGAGCAGGAGTACATTCCACAACGTGGAATGTATATAGTTATTTAGAGACCACTTTCTGGTCATGGGTTCTTTTGGGAAGTGTTATTGTATTTCATCTATTTTGTCATTTGGAAAAAGTAAGAGTTTGGGAAGTTATTTGTATCCCTTTTTATCTAATGTTCTAAGTGGACTGAACAATATTTTGGGCCCTGCTGGTCTCTGACGAATTTAAATCTTCTTCGGATAAATTTTTACAGATTAAAGTAATGGTTTGGAAATGCCTTACAAACAAAGAAAACTCCATCCGATTTCACGGAGAAGTTTTATAAATGAACAAATCATATGATTACGAGTTTTTCTCGCAAAATGAAACTAATCAAATGATTTAAAAAAAATAAATTTTCAGGTCACTATTTTATTATTATGGGTAATTATTCTAGGTGTTACATTTATGGTATCAGAGCAGTTTTTCCTCGGCCCGAAGGGAGTAACTCATTACTCCTGTAGCTACTCATCAAGCGAGTAACTTGAACTAGAAATAGAACTGCTTTCTGATTTAGTGAGTGTCATTACTAGTATGGTAATAGAAATAGTTACTAAGTCTAGTGTGGTAAGTACTCTAGATTTTCCTAGGCTAGACTGAGCTATTTGAGGGGTGCGTTTAGCATCTGGCGATTTCTTTCTAGATGCATGGTAAGCATTTGAAAATCTTTTCTAAGTTCATTTAAGTATGCTAAAATTACCATGCAAAACCTGAAAATCTTGTGGAAAATCAATAAGTCATATTTAGAAGTGGATGAATGACGAGACTAAGGAAAGCAATACCCCAACGGTCAAGAGCACTAGATTGCTATCCCACCGGGAGGAAGCGATCTTTAGTTTCGCGCCAAGTAAGCCAATTCTAAATGTGATGCACCAAACAAGATTTCAACTTTTTGAAACTAATAGGTTGAGGAAATTCAAACTTAAGTGAGACGAGAATGGTCTTATCATCGATATGATGTATGATTGAGCCTGATCACCTCAAGTGTACATCTATTGGGGGATATCATCATCCTGTCCTTAAGTTTCGGCGAGTATTTTGGGAATTTAGTGAGATCCCAAATTTAGGAGGATTAGAGGTCTTTGTCATAGGTTTCCGTATGCGTAAATATTTTTGAATCAGAGTTGCGCAACGGAAGTGTAGGAAGTATTGTCTTGTCTTAAGATAAGAGAAGTAGCTAGTTAGGAATCCTAGTTAGCTATGATAGATTGCTAGTATTTATACATCTAGAATTGAATATAAGAAACCCCAAGATAGTGCATAGTAATGGTCCTAAGTTTAGGCATTAGGTGCTTAAAATCCTAGGAGATTGCATAGAGCTAGGTTATGTGTTTGGAAATGAATGAATGTGATACTATGTATTGTCTTGTGTTTGCCTACAGGATGATTTGTTCATGTTGAAAACTGTCTTGCACATGAAACTATTCGCAAGCTTCTTCACAGAACAGTGTTGCTATCCACAAATCGCTTGGTTCCCGAGCATAAACATTTCAAAAAAAAATTAGGAACCACTTGATTTTCAAGTGTGATAGTAACCCCAATGAATTTTCATGTTTTGAAATTGAATTCAAAAATGAATTTTTCTGTTCTAATAGAACCATAAATTCTTCCAAATTGAGTACTAAGTTGTGTAGAGAAATTTTGAAAAGCTAGTGAGTCAACCAAGGATTCCTAAGTAATCAAGCGGTGAACTAATTTATTCTTTTAATCGATCCCCACGCTGATTAAATAGGAACCCTTCTATGTGACTTTACTCAATTCGGAATGGAGCTTAGTTGTCAAACTCAAAGTCAAAGGGAATGTGACTATTTTGATTGTTTGAGAAGCATTGAAATAAATTTTCTAGTAAACCACATACTCCCATTCTCATTGAGTTTGCTAATCTTGAGAAAGGTTATAATCCTTCACCTGAATCTCCCGAAATTAGATGGAGAAAATACTTTACAAAAAGATATGCTTTGCTTTATAAAATTTTTTTTGGATCTTCATCCAAGTTATTTGGCATGAACATATCAAAGTTTTAAAGTGTGAAATAAATTTTCCTGATTTAACCTTTTCTTAGGAATTTTACGTAAAACAAATCAACATGTTTTCCATCAAGAAAGGAATTTGATTTTCAAAAATAACGAATCCATCAACACACCATCACATCAATATTGTTGATGTGCTACCTTGACTTATGCATATATATAAATTCCTTCCTTATATGATAAGCAAAATTTCTAAACATAGAGGAACGCATACATGTTTTTCGGCATATGCTTTTGATTTTATAAATGCATAAATGCACAAACGAATTTCCCGAACGTTATTCTGATTTTCATAAAGATACACATACTTCGAATGTATGGGATTTTAATTATTGAACTTTGAACCCATACAAAGTGATTGCTTTTATCAAAGTTTTTATCATAGCATGAAAATTTTCAAGCTCTTCTTGGATTGCATTTGAAATGTGTACAGATTATCTAGGACGCATATATAGATTTAGACCCGAATTCTAGGGCTGATTCAGGTAGATCAGGATTGGATTAGAATCAAGTAGAGATTGCCAAGTTAATGGTTGCAATTAAGCGCTGATATGAAATGTTGGTGTGCATATTTGAATTTTGATTGTTATGTATGTGCTAACTGTTTACTTGTCAATGAGTGTGACTGCTTAGGACTTAAGAATAGTGCCTAAGTTGTAGATCACTAGGTAGATTGTGATTAGATCTCTATTAATGTTGCCGTTTAGATCGTGTATAGAAATGGTTTTGGGTTGTTTTAAATGCGGCAGTTATTAAGTGGTAGTGCTATTTGTAAACCTGACAATGACCCTATCATTAATGGATATGAGATTTAGACTGATACCCCTAATCTTATGTTTATTAATGATTGATGTCATCTGAGGACTATAAATGGCAGAAGACCAACCAAGCCTAGAATGTAAGAACCAATTTGATTAGCACCCTTTCCAGATGTTTAAGGTAAAATGTCTGGGAAAAACCCAGTTGACCTTAGAAGCCATCTCCAATCTAATAGAGAAGTTGCTCTCGATTCTAGAAACCTGAGGTTTATTAAAAGTCTTTTTATTAGAACTCTTGCAATGTTTGACCGACATCGGAGTAAACCTCAAAAACATTAGAGCATATTGCTTCTAGTCTAACCAAACTAAACCATGATTTGTGTTCTTCATTAGATGCATGAGTCCGACGGCGTACTTAAGCAAGGAAGTATGCCGATTCAAAGTGGGGGAGTAGAACCTAGTGAAGTGTGCATCGTAGTTTAGAAAACCCTTTGTTGGGATGGTTCTCCATTTGAAGGAATTGAACGGAATTTCGGGGACGAAATTCTAATAAGTGGGGGAGAATTGTAACATCCCTAATTTAATTCCAAGCCTAATTAATGAATTAATATGTTTATAGTGTAGACAATGGGTAGATTAATTACTTAAAGAATTTTGGGAGCAAGGCGACTAGTAATTATAAGTACTAGGGGTTGTATAGGAGGCATTTGTAGCAACGGGCAAAATTATCTAAGCGAAATCGGGGGTTAAATCGGCGTTTTAGATGTTATAAATCAACCGAAAAGAGAAAATTAGGAATAAAATATCCATAGCTCTAAACCCAATTTCCACCGTTGGATGTGAAGTTTAGGATTTTAGGAAGCTTGTCTCAAATTTGAGCAAGATCCAACGGTTAACGAAGAAGTAATAGCGATTGCAAGTCGGAACCCCCCGGGGCACGCCCAGGCGCACCGGGGCATCAGTTGGTGCACAAATCAGATAGAACCCGCGCCCAGGTGCGCGGGGCTGTGTGCTGATGCGCGTGGAGCTTTGGAAGCCACGAAATTGTGGCTTAAAGGGGAAGCCAACCCCTTTATTCAACACCACCTTTCCTTCCTATCTTGGTTGATTGTGTGGGAACCAAGCACCACCTTCCTTTCACCCTCCCAACTCCATCCGTCTCCCTCCCTCTCACCCAAGAACTCAACCACCATCACCATTCTTCTTCTTCTTCTTGCTCAAACCCACACCAAGAAGCATCAAACCACCATCTCCTCTCTTGCTCACTCAACCATTTCCGCCTCTCTCTCTCTCCCATGGACCAAGCACCATCATCAATCTTAATCTTCCTTTATTCATGAACCACCCACCATGGCTATAGCCCCAAGCCCATGAAAATGGTGTGAACCTCCTTCCCTTCCTCCTTCCACCATCGATGCATCTCCCTCTCCATGGAAGCACCAAGCTTCAATCATTTCCCTTCTTGATTCCCATGAAGTTTAAGAAAAACCAAGGAGCACCATCAAGCCCTCCCTTCCTCTCTCCTCTCGGCGGCTTCGGCATCACCAGGGTGGAAGGAAATTAACCGCCACAGGCCACCGACATACCGACATTCACCGGCACCGACAGTTACCTACTCGGTCTTGCTCTCGGTCACTAAAAATGCTTCTAGGATCACCGCCCCGCCTCATCGGCGAACTTCGGCATTAATCGGTGCGATGTTTGGAGCCTCGGGTCAAGGTTTTCTCTTTGGATTCGTCGGTTGAGGTAAGAGGGGTTTGTGTTACCTTTCCTAAGGATATAGATTCTAGGTTGTTGTAATGATGACTAGGGGTAGATAATTGATTAAGAGAATAAACCATAGGATATTTAAAGTGCATGAAATGAACCTTAGGGCATAATTGCTACTAAATGTGTAGAATATATGTTAATTAAGTAGGAAGTGAAGAACCCTAGGGAGATGAATTAAATTTATAGTACTCTGAGACATACCTGAGTATGTCGACTGTTTTGTTTACCAACTGTGGATTGTTATTTGTCATTGATGTATGTTCATATTGTGCTTGGTTTGGTAGCTCGTAAAGCAAATAATGGACTAAGGGTTAACGTAGGCAAGTCACATAGAAAGGGTTAAGTAAGGTGGGAAGGATGGAAAATCATGAGCGAGTAATTAAAGAATGGATTAAGGAAAAATGGTTTGGTAAAAGGGAAGTGATGTTTAATACTAAATGAATCATAAGTTAGAGGATGGTGATTGAGTGACAAGAAATTTTGATGGATGTTGTGCTTGATTTAATTTGTTAAGTGTAAATGTGACATTAACAGTTGTATGATAATGTGTGATATTGAAATGATGTTTCTGCTTGAGTATTCATGAGATGTGATGTTGTTATGATCCAAGAATGAAAATGAAATATACCCGGATGCAGTAAGACGTCACGCGAATGCGGACGCAGTAGGACGTGACCAGGGACAGAATGAAATGAAATATACCCGGACGCAGTAAGACGTCACGCGAATGCCGACGCAGTAGGTCGTGACCAGGGACAGAATGAAATGAAATATACCCGGACGCAGTAAGACATCACGCAAATGCGGACGCAGTAGGTCGTGACCAGGGACAGAGTGAAATGAAATATACCCGGACGCAGTAAGTCGTGACCAGCACATTAGTGCGGACGCAGTAGGTCGTGACCAGGGACAGAATGAAATGAAACATACCCGGGCGCAATAAGACGTGACCGCGCATGGGTGCGGACGCAGTAGGTCGTGACCAGGGACAGAATGAAATGAAATATACCCGGATGCAGTAAGTTGTGACCAACACATTAGTGCGGACGCAGTAGGTCGTGACCAGGGACAGAATAAAATGAAATATACCCAGACGCAGTAAGACGTCACGCAAATGCGGATGCAGTAGGTCGTGACCAGGGACAGAATGAAATGAAATATACCTGGACGCAGTAAGTCGTGACCAGCAAATTAGTGCGGACGCAGTAGGTCGTGACCAAGGACACAATGAAAAGAGAAATGTGAATTTAATGGAAGAAAAGAGAATAAAAAGACTTTATGAAAATAATGATATATATACGTGAATTGGTAATTTATGAGAACGGAACTTGGAATATGGAAAATGTTAATGCAAGTGAAATTGAAAAGTAATTTAAGGTTGAATGTAGAATTTCTAGGAAGGTAGTATGGACATAGGACTTATTTAATTGAAAATGAACTTGTATGTAATTACCTGAAAAGGAATATTAGGTTATTAGATAATTTCTATTGTGATAGGGCCTAGTTTGTCAGCTATGCTTCTTAGAAGCTATTTTCCTTAGTACTGTGTAATGCTACCCTTCTTGTTATATTTTTACAGGTACCGAAGGAGCATACACGTGTCTGGCCGAGCAGGAGTACATTCCACCACGTGGAATGTATATAGTTATTTACAGACCACTTTCTGGTCATGGGTTCTTTTGGGAAATGTTATTGTATTTCATCTATTTTTAATTTGGAAAAACTAAGAGTTTGGGAAGTTATTTGTATCCCTTTTTATCTAATGTTCTAAGTGGACTGAACAATATTTTGGGCCCTGCTGGTCTCTGATGAATTTAAGTCTTCTTCGGATAAATTTTTACAGATTAAAGTAATAGTTTGGAAATGCCTTACAAACAATGAAAACTCCGTCCGATTTCACGGAGAAGTTTTATAAATGAACAAATCATATGATTACGAGTTTTTCTCGCAAAATGAAACTAATCAAATGATTTTAAAAAATAAATAAATTTTCAGGTCACTATTTTATTATTATGGGTAATTATTCTAGGTGTTACACGTGATATGTCTCATGCCCATGACATAATTTTTCATTTTTTAGTGAGATATGCGTGATATGTCTCATGACCATGACATAATTTTTCATTTTTTAGTGAGATATACTTTACAATCATGACAAGTATTTTTGAAGTGTATGATCATGACCTGCGTATTTTTAATTAGTTGAACGTAATTTATTGGTCACAACTCATCCTACACCCAATTTTTTTTATAGGTAAAATTGGAATTAAAAAAAGAGTTTAAAGCTTTTTTGGTTGCACGAGAGAAAATGAGAAGAGAAAAATAGGGAAGAAAGAAGTAGGGAAGAGAGATTATAGGAAGAAAATGAGTAGAATTTGTGGTTGTTTGGTATGAGAGAAAATGTGAAGAAATAGGGAAGAGAGAAAAGTTAAGTTTTATTTCCTTTCGTTTGGTTAGAGAGAAAAAGTGGAAAGAGAGAAAAAAATAAATTTGTCAAAAGACAACTACACCCTTATTTTACAAAATATAAATAAATATATTTTTTCTTTTTCACATGTATGTATATTTAAAATAACAAAAAAAAAATTTACTTCAATTATTTTTTGTTTAATAAAAATTTCGAGTCCAAAATATTTAAAAAAACAATTTTTTATTGAAATAAAAATGCTTTATTTTTTTAATAAAAAAGGTCAAATAAAGTGAATAAGTGAAGAACAGATGAATAATTTTATGTGTCAATCTCAGTTTTCTCTTCATTCTCTCTTCTTTTGAGGAGAGAAAACTTTTTCTCATGGGACCTACCACATTTTCTTTCCTCCCTCATGTTCTCTCCTCAACCAAACAGAGAGAAAACTTTGTTTTCTCCCTATTTTCTCTCTTTCCAAAATCCCTTTCCCCAAAATCACCCCAACCAAACAAAGGGTAAGAGTGTGCACTAACGGTGTAATACTTTTTATACCATTAGTTCATCATTCATCATTCATTTGTATTACTTTTATCTGAGAGTCAATGACCATAAATAAATAAATGATAAATGATACATTAATAATGTAAAAAATCTTTATATTGTCAATACACCAACTATTTTTTCTTAAAAAAAATAAGTGAGTTGTATCTAACCATAACCAAAGTGGCAAAATGACCACTCATAACAAGAGAAGGAATTTTGACACCCCATGTTCATATATATACACCCCACTTTATATTTTTTTTCCAAAATTACCCTTGGGTTGTGACTGTGTTGATGACCTGCTAAAAAATTTCAATCATCAACAGGGTCACGACCCTTTTTTTTTAACTTTTAAATCACAATCCTTTACAACCCATGAACTAAAAATCATCTAGAATGAAAGATAAATGATTTAAAGATTTATTTATTTCATATAAAAATCATGTGTAGTGTTGTGTTGTAACAGAAATTTTTTAGAAGGTCATCAAATGATCAACATAGTCACGACCCTGATATGAAATTAAAAAAAAAAAGAAAAGCTAAGGTCTTGACCCTGTTAATGACCGAAATTTTTTAATAGGTCATCAACATAGTCACGACCCTGACATAAATTTTTTTAAAAAAAAGTTTCAAATCACAATCCTTAACAACCCATGAACTAAAAATATCCAGAATGCAAGATAAAATATTTAAAGATTCATTCATTTCATACAAAAGTCATGTGTGGTGATGTGTTGTAACAAAAGTAAAAAAAAAGAAAAAAAGAAAAATCCCGGGTCATGACCCTGTTGATGACTGAAATTTTTCAATAGGTCGTCAACACTGTCGCGACCAAAGGTTAATTTTGGAAAAAAAATATAAAGTGGGGTGTGTGTTTCTGAATGTGGGTGTCAAAATTCCTTCTCCATGACAATAACCAATGAGAATTAGTTTTTTGACCCCCCACTTGATTTTGTTAACCCCCTTATTTTTGAAAAGACACTAATAACCTTCTTCCTCCTCTTTTTCTCCACTTCATATTCAACACTATTACAAGCACCACCTTCCTCCTCCACTCTTCATCAAGCAAGCCAACCTTCCTCCACTCTATAAGATCCTTTAGGTTGATATTTGAAACATTAGAGGTTAAAAGTGGTGAAAGTTTACAACGTGTCTATTATCGATTTCTTTTTATTTTCTCAGTCGTAGGATCACTCGCTTGAGGGTAAGCGTGCCATCCAAAAAATGACAAGCACGCTTACCCCACAACGTCCTTACAAATTTTTATATTTTTGCAAGCATGCTTTAAATTTTATAACACACGTTGATAGGTCAGTGTGTGTGTTAAAATTTAAATTTCATAACACCTGCTGAGGGTCAGCGTGCTTGCAAAAATATAAAAATTGTGTAAGCACGCTAACCCTCAGCGTGTGTTATAAAAATATTTTAACACACGCGCTGAGAGGTCAGCGTGTGCTTAGCTGATGGAGCTAGTTGCCAATGATTATTGATTGTAATTTTATAACACACTGAGGGGTTAGCGTGCTTGCAAAAATATAAAAATTTTACATGCACGCTGACCTCTCAGCGTATGTTATGAAATTATATTTTAACACACATGCTGAGGGAAAATAACACACGTTGTGGGGTTAACGTGCTTACAAAAATATAAAAATTTTGCCAAATATCAAATGCGTATTTTGGAATTACACTATTTTAATAAAGTTATTATGGGGTTTTCACGTAAAAAAAAATCAACAAATTAAGAGAGGGGTCAAAAAACTAGGGTTTTAATTTATTGACCCCCCAATTTAATTATTTGACCCTCTTTTTTTGCCAAAACCCAAAAACACCCTTACCCAAAAACCAATAGCTCGCTTCTGGGTCAGCGAGTTTGTAATTTTACAAGCTCGCTGACCCATCAGCGCGCTTTATTTTTTTTCTCTTTTTTGTCTTCTCGCCGTAGGGTCAGCGAGCTTTATTTTTTTTTATTTTTCTCCTTCTCGCTGACCCCCTAGCGAGATTATTAATCTACTTTGTGAGCTGCAGAACTCCATTTGAAGAAAAGGCATCACCCTGGAACTTTATAAGGTACAGGTTTGGCATGAAAGTAGATAAGTTAAAGGAAACTAACTCTACAGCAGTCATAGTCATAAGTAGTAAAAAGAACAGCATGGTGGGAATTATGAACATGTGAAGAAACATGGTCTTTTCGGTTTGATTATTAGAGTTTGAAGCAGAGTGGAAGAAAGTTATGGGTTGAAAGAAAGAGAAACGAAGAATGATGGTGTTGGAGTGGCCAAAGAGTACAAGTAGCTCAACTACGTATGAAGTGGCCTTGAACTTTTTTTTCAGATTAACAATATCGCTTGTGGGTCAGCGAGAAGGAGAAACATAAAAAAAATCAAAGCTCGCTGATGGGTCAGCGAGCTGTGTAAAAAATACAAACTCGCTGACCCTACAGCGAGAAGGCAAAAAAGGGAAAAAAAATAAAGCTCGCTGATGGGTCAGCGAGCTTGTAAAATTACAAACTCGCTGATACAGGAGCGAGCTATTGGTTTTTTTTACATAGCTCGCTGAGGGGTCAGCGAGTTGTATTTTTTTTTTGTTTTTGTAATTCTCGCTCATGCCTCAGCGAGTGTGTAATTTTACAAAGCTCGCTGACCCGTCAGCGAGCTTTATTTATTTATTTATTTTTTTGCATTCTCGCTCAGGCCCCAGCGAGTATGTTTTAGTAAGGGTATTTTTGGATTTTGGCAAAAAAAGGGGGTCAGATGATTAAACTGGGGGGTCAATAAATTAAGACTTTGGAATATTTGAACCCCATAGCCGGTTCTTTGGCCCCCAATTCAGTATGGAAATGACGGGTGTGCCCAAGCCAAGCTTATATGTTTCTGTCGCTTAAGGAACGGTAATATCCGTCTTGTTAAAGACGGGATAATGAACCCCAAAATGCTGAAATTCTCTTTCCCGTTTTACAGAAGACGGATAATATCGTTATCCAAAAAACGGAAGTATCCGTTTTGCATTACACGGAAGTGCAAAAAAAGGAAAGGACGAAAATGCCCTTCCGTGTTTTTAAACGGTTTCATTCCCTCTTCCTCTCATTCGATCCTTTCCTCTTCTTTCTCCCTATTCTCTCTCATTCAGAACCCCATTCTCTCACTCTCAACTTCTCTCCCTCTTCTTCGTTGATCGGTGGACCTCTCTTCAGAAGCCTCTCTCACTTTCAACTTCTCTCTCTCATTCCAGTAAGTCTCACTCTCCCTCTCCTCTTCGTTTTTCATCTGTGTTAATAGGTTTTGATATGGTTTTGATTGGGTTTTGATAGGAATAAGTTGATAGGTTAGATTATAGGTTAGAATAGGTTGATAAGTCCTTGGTGTTGTTGCTATTTTTTTTGCCCTTTGACGAGATGCACCTCCCGGAAGTGGAGCATGAAAAAGGTTGATGAGTTGGATGTCCAGGTGAGGGAGATCGTTGTATCCTCCGGTCTAGCGCCACTGGTTGGTCTGTCGTACGAGCAGGTGGACAAGCGCCTGCTATCGTCCTTTGCGGAGAGGTGGTTCAGCGAGACACACACCTTCCATCTCCCCGTCGGTGAGATGACCGTGACGCTTGACGACGTGTCGTCTCTGCTGCATATTCCGGTCACTGGCAGGTTCATCCCTTGGACCAAGCCGAAGGCCCCAGACGCGGAAGTTCTGATGAGGGAGCTACTGGGATTCACACAAGCGCAGACATTGGAGGAGACCACCAAGACGCGCGGTGGTAATGTTCGCTTCACCACATTATCTGAGCAGTACACAACGCACGTAGTTGCCCAGAGGTGGGAGTTCGCTGCACGATGCTACCTGCTGCACATGATCGGTAGCACGCTTTTCCTAGACAAGAGCCTGACATACATTGGTTGTCAGTTTTTGCTGCCGCTTCAGGATCTTCATGCTATAAGCGGGTATGCGTGGGGTGCGTGTGATCTTTCACACCTATATGGCGAGTTGGATGACACTTGCCGGGCACGAGCAAAACAGCTCGGTGGATACATGACATTACTGCAGGTAAATTTAATGTTAATTAATTTTTTTCATTTTATTAATAATTCATTATATTCATTATATTATATTAATTATATTCATTATATTAAAAGAAAAGGGTTTTTTTAATTCATTATATTATATTCATTATATTAATTTTTTTCATTTTATTAATAATTAATTATATTCATTATATTATGTGGGATTATATTTGTGTCAATACAGGCATGGATAAAGGAGCACTTTCATGAGATCGGATGTGCTATCCCCCGTTGGGGTTACGAGGAGGTCATGCCGAGGGTCTGCAAGTGGGAGTATGGGGTGGGTACTGGTACCATGGATTACCAATACCGGACCCACTTGGAGTCACTCAGGATGGATCAGGTGACATGGCAGCCTTTCGATCCCGAACATCGGGCGGTGCGACCTTTTGAGGAGGTCAGCTTGTTTTCCGGATACCTGAGATTGGGTGACCGGAAATTCGCTTACCTCCCCGAGCGAGTGCTGAGTCAGTTTGGGATAGTCCAGTCGATCCCCGATGCTCCACGTAACGCTCCCATAGGATGGGATGACATAGACGCTGAGTTTGCGGCGTGGGGCTTACATGTTGTCGGTGATGCCATTAGACAACGTCAAGTTGCATATCCTGGGGAGTCTTCTGCAGATTACGTTGACTGGCTACATGTTCATTGTCATCCATTCCTTCTACATACATCAGTTCGCGTTGATGACCCTGCTGTAGTTGCTGTAAGAATTATAGTTCTTTGAATATTTTTTGAATATTATAAATTTGTATTCCAAATATTGTATTAATAATATTGTATTAATATTGTAGGCTCGATATCGGGATACCCTCCGGAGGATACTGGATTTGGCTCTGCCTATGCGGGTTAGCGGTGTCCTTGATCCTGATGCTATCCGTCAGATTGTGGATATCAGCACCACCGGATTGGCTGCTCCAGTCTGAGGCGGCCACATCCCCCCAGAGAGGTGGACGAGCAGATAGAGGTGGACGAGTGGAGAGAGGTGGTCGAGCAGGTCGCGGTGGCCGAGCGGATCGCGGTGATAGAGGAGGTGGTCGCAGAGGCGGTAGGGCAGAGCGTGGGGAGGGTAGACGTGTCAGAGCTAGGCGTGGTTAGATCTAGGTGGATTTATTCCATTATCTGTGTTTTGTTATTAAACTTGATACTTATGTTATTACTTTTCAGTCCACCACTATGTATGGGTTCTTAGATACTTATGATATTTTAAGGAATTTATAACTTGGTGTTATTTTAAAAAAAGCAATATATAACTTGATGTTATTTTAAAAAAAACAAAAATATATAAGGTGGTGTTATTTTAATTTTATTTTTTATTTAGTTTTAGAGCTTGTGAGCAACAAACCATGCAGGTACATGCAGGTGTACGTATATAACAGTACCATGCATCTTCATATACATGCATCTTCATATACATATCATCTTCATATACATATGAAAAATAAAAAAGGATGCATCTTCATAAATATCATAAATATATGCAAACAAAACATTGGCAAAGAAATCCAACGTAACAAATCATGGACTTGTGAGATCATATACATCGCCGAACGTATGTCCCTTTGGTAGGAATGGTTTAAATGCCTGCAATCTGTCACCAACTACATCCGACCATTCACATGCGACAGGCAACATGTACCGATACCAACTTTGATGCACAGGTGGAAATGGACTTTTGGGTCGCAAATGAATATGCACCCAATGAGTGTCAACAATGTTCCCTATCGCCCATACACGAGGTGATGAAGTATTTGGTTTTGTTCTATATGGGAGAAAGGTCATACATTGGCCGATACTCTTCGGATGAGACACTATTGAGACTAAAACCACATTGAACCGTGAAGCAATTGCATGGGAAGGGTCTGCAAACAATCTACTAAACTGTTTCAGTGCCCATGAAAAGCTATCATAAGTCTCAGATGACATGAAACAAAATGCAGCAGAGAATGTTTTGGCGGTTGATGTCTGACCAACAATCTCCAGCAACGACACTCTATATCTGTTGGTCTTGTATGTGTTGTCCATTGCGAGCACCAAGCTGAAGTTGTGCAGTAGAGCGATGGACGTAGGGTGAGTCCAGAAAATATCCTTCACCATATCGGTGTCGGGGAAGGTTGTGTGCCAGTACTCATACCCATGAGTCGTCAACGATAGCATTAGATGCTGCATCTGAGTATGTGGGAGCCTCACATTTCTTCTATACCGAGCACGGGCATTGTAAACGTGTCTCATTGTTGTCACATTTTCAGGGTACTTCTGTATCAAGGTTGTCAACACTCTTTTTGGCTTCGCACCGCTCTTTGTCATTTCACCCACAAGACCATATTGTTCTTCCGTCAGCCTTCCCGCCAACGCATGACCAACCATCGATTCATACTCCTTGTGATTATGAACACCACCTTTAACCTTCAACAACCACTTCTCACCACAACGACTTGGCCTCGCGTACAATCTAAAAGGGCAATTATTCCTCTTACTACCAGTATTACGCTTCAGAATTGCCTTCGAAGGCTTGTAGATGCCACTTTTCTCACATGCGAAGACAACCCTTTGTCTCTTGCTCTTACCCAACCCTAAGTCAGACTTTGTCACTTTCAGCAAAAATCCAAGTCGATACCCAACTGCACGAACCCAAGCCACGACTTCATCCCGATTCTTCAACACCTCATTTGTGCAAAAATGATTGCTATAATCGGGAAACTCAATCTTCACGAGTTTCATCACATGCGGTTCTTCACCATCATGCATCATATCATCCTTCCTATCCACCATTCTGTCAGCAATGTAATAAATAAAAATTAAAACCAAACTGACAATATATCCGTGAATAAGAAGACGGAAATTTCCGTGAATAAGAAGACGGAAATGTCCGTGAATAAGAAGACGGAAATTTCCGTCTGGGGATTGACGGAAAAATCTTCTTCAGCTCACAAACAGTGCCATGATGAACGTAAAAACCAGAAACCAAACAAAAGGAAGCATAACAGCACAAGACAATGTAGAGAGTACACATGAAAATGAGCATCAAATAAACACACAAATAATAAGTTAAATATAGATATTAAAGAGGGTTTTCTAGTATTATACCTCTAATACTTGATGATCAAAGCAAAGCATTTGAAGACAAACCAAAATCTTTGTGTTTTGTTGATGATCATTGTTGATGATGATCAACACTAGTGTGAGCCTTTTTTTTTGGTTATTCTTTTGTTTTTTTCAAATGAGAAAGTGTTGGAATGGAGGAGGGAAAGCGTTGAGTTTGCAACTGAGACATATAGCTTATGCTATAAGTCTCAGTACACGGAAGGGCAACTTTGGTATTTTATAATTTTTACATGCTTCCGTCTTACAGAAGACGGAATCAAAATTCCTTATTCCGTTTTGCGTAGTACGGAAGTTTCCGTTTCGTGGCATACGGGATACTAAAATGGGGTTTATTTTCCCGTTTCCCATTACATGGAAATTTCCGTCTTTTAAGAAACGGATAAAACAATGTCTATATGGGGAATTCCGTCATTTCCATACTGAATTGGGGGCCAAATAACCGGCTATGGGGTTCAAATATTCCAAGTCATAAATTAAAACCCAAAAACTAACACCTATAACCCATCACCTTTAAGCCCAACCTGCCGGGCCCAATATTTCTCACCAGCATATACATTTTTCACATTTTCTCTCTCTCTCTCTCTCTCTCTCTCGGGAAGAATCATCACCGCTTTCATTCTCCTTTATGAAGCCATAGTAGAGCATCATTCAACTCTCCCCTTCCCTCCCTCCCTCCCTTGGTGCCATAGCCTCCTCTCTCCGTTATCCTCCGGTGAGTTTCTCTTCTTCCATTCTTCTCCTTTTCCCTCTCTCACTCTCTTTCTCTGCCTGCCTGCTTCTCAAATTTCTTTTAACACTTTATTAAATTTACAATTTAGATTCTATTCTATTCTATTCTGTTGTGATTTATAGTAACTAGTATAACTGTTGCCACTGGTTCCGTTAATTTGATTTCGATGTCATGTCTGCGGTGGGTCGTCAATAAATTAGTAATCTTTATTTTCGGACATCACTTTGAAGCCAAGTCAAGTCATGCTTATTTTCTATGTCACCAAACTCAAGTCCCCTTCTTTGATTCCAACCCCGCTTTTAGGCCCCTTTCTTTCTTATCTGCATACTAGGACGTTATTTCGCTATGTTAAACCTGTCAATTGGAACACCACTCACAGCTTTGTTCGAACAAACCCGCTCCTTTCTATATTAGAACGATGCAAATCGTTGGCCCAGTTAAAGCAAATCCAGGCGCAAATGATCTTGACGGGCTTGGTAGACGATAGCTTTGCTGCGAGTCGCCTGGTCGCCTTCTGTGCTCTCTCGGAATCGCAGAGTCTTGAATACTGCTTGAGAATGTTGTATCATGCTCGAGAACCGAATGTATTCTCTTGGAATGTCACGATTAGGGGGTACGTGGAAAGCGGGGATGTAGAAGGAGCTCTTTTGTTGTACAGGAGAATGTTGCGATATGGTAGTTTGAAGCCCGACAATCATACTTACCCTTTGTTGCTCAAAGCTTGTTCTTGTCCATCTCTAAATTGTGTGGGTCTTACTATACTTGGACATGTGTTGAAGTTTGGTTTTCAATATTATATATTTGTGCACAATGCGTCGATCAGTACGCTACTCTCATATGGAGAGTTAGAGGCAGCGTATGATATGTTTAATAAAGGTTGTGTGAGAGACCTGGTGACCTGGAATTCCATGATTTCTGGGTTTGTTAGAAGAGGACTAGCATATGAGGCTGTAAAACTCTATCGGGAAATGGAAGAGGAGAAAGTGAAACCAAATGAGATTACAATGATTGGGATGGTTTCATCTTGTTCTCAGTTGCAGGATTTGAATCTTGGAAGAGAATTTCATCGTTACATCGAAGAACATGGGATTGAGTTAACAATCCCGCTTATCAATGCACTTATGGACATGTATGTGAAGTGCGGAGATCTATTGGCTGCACGAGTTCTATTTGATAACATGGCACAGAAGAGCCTTGTTTCATGGACTACAATGGTTTTGGGATATTCAAGATTCGGTTTTCTGGATGTTGCTCGGGAGCTTTTATTTAAAATTCCAGAGAAGAGTGTTGTTCCCTGGAATGCAATAATCAGTGGCTGTGTCCATGCCAAGCAAAGTAAAGAGGCATTGGATCTATTTCATGAAATGCAAATTAATGGTATAGAACCTGATAAAGTTACCATGGTTAATTGCCTGTGTGCGTGCTCACAACTTGGAGCTCTGGATGTAGGAATATGGATTCACCATTACATCGAAAGGCGCAATCTTCCTTTAGATGTTGCCATGGGAACTGCACTAGTTGACATGTATGCCAAGTGTGGAAATATTCCAAAGGCTGTCCAGGTTTTCGAAGAGATACCTCAAAGAAATTGTTTGACCTGGACAGCCATTATTTGTGGTTTAGCACTTCATGGGAATGCCCGTGATGCTTTATCCTATTTCTCAAAAATGATTCGTATTGGATTGATGCCCGATGAGATCACTTTTCTTGGTGTCTTATCAGCTTGTTGTCATGGAGGTTTAGTTGAAGAAGGCCGCAAATATTTTTCCCAAATGAGCTCCAAATTCAAAATATCTCCTAAGCTTAAACACTACTCGTGCATGGTGGACCTTTTAGGAAGGGCTGGTCATTTGGAGGAAGCAGAAATGCTTATTAAAAGTATGCCCATTGCCCCTGATGCTGCTGTCTGGGGTGCTTTATTCTCTGCTTGTCGTGTTCATGGAAATGTTCTAATCGGGGAGAGGGCAGCTTTCAAGCTTCTTGAGTTGGATCCTCAAGATGGTGGAAACTATGTTCTGCTTGCTAGCATGTACAGTGAGGCAAAAATGTGGAAGGAGTCAAGGAGTGCAAGGAAACTTATGGAGGAGAGAGGAGTAGAAAAGACTCCTGGTTGCAGCTTAGTTGAGATCAATGGCATTGTGCATGAGTTTATTGTGAGGGATGCATCACATACACAGTCTGGGTTGATTTATGAGTGCCTGGTTTCTTTGACAAACCAACTGGAGCTTCTTGGATTTACATCTGATGTTCTTGCTTATGGAAATGATCTTTTTTCCTAAGCTTGTCAGTGTATTTTCTTATATCTGCTAATTTATGTATACTCTCCCACAGAAAGCCTGGGCAAATTTTTCAATCTGTCTGAAGGCTTCTACTTTAGCAAATGTATGCAGAAGTCATGTCTCTCCAGTCCTGCATCCTTTCACTCATTTCAAATTTCAATCTTCTTCTGTCCCTTTATATTTAAATTCTTTATTACCAAAGAAAGCATAGCAAGTTCTTTTAAGGAAACATGATGAATTGAAGACTTTTCCTGCACATCATCAAATATTCTATTGGTTGGCAAGCCATATGTTTATCCTCGTCACCTGTATGGATTTTACTATGCTTCAGTATTTGGATGAATACTTCTGCTATTTTCCCTGGTTGATGCATCATGTTAAAGACTCCTGCAGTCCTGCCTTTCTGCTATCACATATCATATTTCTAACACTTTGCAAGGATGGGATAAATGTGACTATGTCTTTATAAGTACGTTAGTTTCACTTTCTCCCAAAGTGGTTCTTTGTTTTTGTTCTTCACTGGAAGAAGTGGTCGTGTGTAAGAAATTTTGAGTACCTATGTGATGTAGAAACTCCCTGCTCTCTCTATCGCTTACATTGAATGCATTTCATTTTGCCTTATAAATATACAAAACCGACAAGGCCTAAAGAATATCTGTTCAAAACATTTGTAGAAATCATTTTGCTGACAGTTTAGGTGTTTCTTCCTGTTGATCTGATATAGCATTTAGTTTCAAGGCATGATTCATATTAACTTTCTCACTGTCTCTTTTCTGTGCTGATGTTTTTATAAGATTTTAGATTAAGTGCTTTTTTTCTTGCTCCTATATAGTACTTGTTAATAATTACAACTAATTATTCTGCAATGTTGGGCTCAGGACTTCAGGAGTTGGGAGGAAACTGAAATTGTCAATTCTGCCTTGACATTGACCAGATCAATTCGGAAGTGGAGTCATTAAATTTTGTTTGTAAATCACTACTAAAGTGGACAACAGTGAAATGGTAGGACTGTCAATGTCTTTTGTTGCTCCTATTCTCCCCGGTTCCCTTTTACTTGTGAATTATATTTAATAAGTGAGGTTCACTGAATGCTATTTGTTTAATGATAGGCTTCACAAAAAGGATTGTCTAGAATTGCCCAAATTCGCCTTATGAGTTCACATGAGGAGGTTTATGAACCATGCGATGATTCTTTTGCCCTGGTTGATGCTCTTCTAGCAGATCGCACTAACCTGTTGGAACATCGTCCAAAATTGTGTATGGAGATAGGCTGTGGTAGTGGATATGTTATTACTTCCCTTGCTCTTATTCTTGGGGAGGAAGGTTGTGGCAGTAACTATATTGCAACTGATATCAACCCACATGCAGTGAGTGTAACCCGTGAGACACTTACAGCTCATGGGGTTGATGCGGAGTTGATAATAACAGATATTGCATTGGGACTGGAGAAGCGTCTTGCAGGTTTGGTTGATGTTATGGTTGTGAATCCTCCTTATGTGCCTACCCCTGAAGATGAAGTTGGTGCCGAAGGTATTACCGCTTCTTGGGCTGGTGGCGAGAATGGCCGCAGCGTTATCGACAGGATTTTGCCTGTTGCAGATCATCTCTTGTCAGAAAAGGGATGGTTGTACATGGTCACCCTCACAGCAAACAATCCTTCTGAGATGTGCCTTCAAATGAGAAAGAAGGGATATGCATCAAAGATTGTCATTCAAAGATCAACAGAGGAAGAAAGTCTCCATATCATTAAGTTCTGGCGAGATTTTGATAGTCAAGTAGATGATACGACAGACCAATCTGTTTCTGGATTCGTAGGCTTCTTGCTTACTCAGGTTCCTCCATTTTCATACTTGAGAGGCAGCAGTAGCAACAATAAGTGCTGAATGAGATGGTAACTGATTATCTATGTTTCTGGGATATCTTCCTTTTCTTGGCAACTTGAATGATTTGCATTGCCCTTGCTTTCGAAATGCTTGTATAGATACAACAACTAATCTTTGCATCACTAGGCAGGATAAGCTATATGTATCAATATACACCATTGATTGCTATAAAAACTAAAGTTTCATTAAAATCATTTGAAGCAAGGTTCCTTTTTATTGGTTTCCTCAATAGGTCCTTTGGTCTTCCCATAAAGATGGTTATCTGGAAACATATTTCTGGAACTGTCGGTGTAAAAAGAAAAAAAGGGAGCTGTGACCTAATCCACCATTTAGTCCAGGGATCTTTATGTTGCATACTTTTACTTTTCTTGCATCATCTCACGCTCTTTCGGACAATATGCAAGTTCATTTCTTTACTTGTTTCTTACAACGATTATTAGAAAAACTTCGATTATTCTTATTTTCTGACATGAATACAATGCATCCAAGCCTTTCTAAATAAATAGAATAAGACCACAATGACAAGTTGTAATTTTGATGAAGATGGTGGTTATAATGACACCACTTGAATCACCCTATGTATAATTGGTGGTTTGGGGGGATTACTAGGTTGACTAGAGCAAAACTAACCCTACTAAGTGAGACGGAAATGGCAGTGGAAACAAACCCCAATGTTTTTTTTTTTTTACATAATTGTGTTTAGTTTTGCACTAATCTTCCTTGCATCCTTACCCAACCATCAATTATGCATAGGGTGGTTCAATTGTATATCATTATCACCATCCTAGAAAAATGCAGCCTCTTATTATCGTCCTGTACTTCTATATTTTGTTGTACAGTGAAATGCATTGTTTCTACAATAAACAGTAATATGATCTTGTTCCTCAAAATGATGATTTCTTTCTAGTTATATTAGTAGTGTGGAGGTTTAAGAAAAGCGACAAGAATGTCCGAAAGAACGAAAAGAGGGTAATAGAAGTGGTAACACCGTGTTGGAGTAGAGTAGGGAAGAGGGTTGGGGAGCAGATAAACATAACATCTTTCTTGGACACAATCCGAGGTGATGAACACATCCAATAGATGTTACCATCACAATTAAGTTTGTCAGTTTATAACATATCAGAGTCAAATTTAAAGATAAAAACAATTTTGGTTTCTTCATCCCCTCTTCCACATTTGGTTACTGCCTTGTTTACGCTGCTCCAAGTCAGCTTCTTGCCACCTCTGTCAACTCCTTTGTCACCCTTGTCGTAGTCCCTTCATCGATGTGGCTACCATGTGACCATGATGTAGAGCTGGAATTGCTCATCTCTGACGGCCACCATTCGAAACTAGCACTTAAACTATCAACTACCATATCTTGCATGTTGACCTTGCCCACGGTAGCCCATCTTCGTCTTCTCCAATAAATTTTTGTTTGATTTAGTATTTATATTTGGCTCATTTACTGTTTCTTTTTCCTTAAGTTTATTGTGTTTTTGTTTTCGTCTTTAGAAGTTATTTTTGTCCTTAGTGTTCGAAATTTTTAAGTTTAGTCCTTACCATTAAGGCTTAATTGCACTTTTGGTCCCCTAATTTTGTCAATTTGGCGAATTTAGTCATCTTACTTTTAATTTGGCGAATTTAGTCCTTCAATTGTCAATTTGTGGCGATTTCAGTCCTTCTGTGTCTAACAGAAGGACAGGTGTCAACATATAAGCAATTTTGTTAGACACGGAAGGACTTAAATCGTGACAAATTGACAATTGAAGGATTAAATTCGCCAAATTAAAAGTAGGGGGACTAAATTTAACAAATTAACAAAATTAGGGGACCAAAAGTGCAATTAAGCCTACCATTAAAAAATCTTTGTTAAATGCTGATGTGGTTAACGAGAGACTATATCGAAATTGTTATATGTGTAAAGGTGAGGTTGTGTGTCATGTGTTTGATGATGCGAAAAGTGTTAAATGCACCTTTACCAAAATTTGGCCCAATGCCTTAAGAAAGTCAAGAACTCACCAACACTCAAACAAAGATTCAATGTTTGTATATTTGTTTAATTCAAGGACTAAAGAATCATATCTTTTGAAAAGTTTAGAGTTAGTCATTTTTACATATTTTTTTGAAGTCGGAGGATTAAACCACACATCAAAAAAATAAAAAAATAAAAAAAATCCAATGTCATAGTCATAGTCATGTTTCGATTTACGAGGGGAGCGCTCAAATGGCTGGGTAGATACTCTCTCAAGTTTGGCAAGACTAGCCGGGTCCAATGTGGCCAGGTGAGTCCCAAGTTCTGAGTATATAAAAAAAAAAAATCCACACATTATGCTTAGGGTGTATTTGTGAATAATGAAGGATCGTTTCACACTCAAATTAAAATATAGGGTCTTTTTGCATATTTTTATAATTCAAGGACTAAATCACAAATTTTTCGAAGATTAAAGGTGTTTTACCATGGAAGGACTATTGCATAATTAAACCAAAGTTTAGTGCTCTTTTTTTTCTTCAACTCGTGGAAGGTAGACAAGAATTCATTTACTCTATAATAAAATTATCTATTGATTGGACACGTGTCAAGCTTTGGTTGAAAATTTTTCGCTAAAAGTTTTCTAGGTAAGTTTAACTTTCCACTATTTATTATTAAGCTTCTCTTACCTCAAATCACTTCCCATTGAAAACCCTTGCCCCCACCAAAATCTCTGTTACTGAATCCAAATCCTTCCCTGAATTCAGATCACCTTCCTTTGCGAATCCTAGCCTCCAACTAGAATCTTTTTCTTCCCCAAATCGAAACCCAAATTGCAGAACTCATTCTCCTAGATGGTAGCTCCAAACCTAATCACCTATCCCATATTAAATCTGTAACATCCTGAAATTTAATATTTAATATAATAGATTTTAAATATAAATTTGTTTAAGAATAGGATTAAGTCATAGAAGTTTGTATATTGTCGTGAGCGAAAAGGGAAGCGTAGACCGACCCGATGAGTAGAGGCTGGACCTCGGACCGATCTCCGTCGAGCAAAATAAGTAATGAACGCGAAGTCTAGTCATTATGCCGAACCGGATAAGCCGACCGCCACACGTAGCACTGTGTTGACCGAGAGGAGACTCGGACTGTTGCTACCTCTTTGACGAGCCGAAGTCTCTTTGCTTCTCCGTGGCAGCGCACACTGAGTTGCTAATGCCTTGATTTTCACGCCCTCCGTACAGCTTTCGCTGTCAATCACTTTTTGTCTTTGTCCAGTCACTGTTGGTGGCTTCCTTTAGAAGCCAATAAACCCTGTCCACATATTTTAAGCTTCTCAAAGAAGCCTCCATTACAGACCACACAATTAATTCCCACATGGGAATAAAAGAAAACTCACAAACAACACTTTCCACCTTCTTTCTCTTTCGCCTTCCCCTTTTCTCTGAAGTTCCATCACCCATAGATCTACCTACACTCTCTTCTCACTCACGAAAATCTCTTTCTTCTTCTCCATCAAGACTCACCAACTGGGAGCCCTTCTTCCTTCCGTTCCTCCACCATGTCGGGCATTCCTTGAGCATTCGGTGTTTGGGTGAGCAGCAAGGAGAGAAACGGTTCAAGGGGTTCTAAGCTCAAGGAGTCGAACAAGCAGAAAGGGCCACACTCAAGCTCTCAACTCTTATCTCTCGCGGGTTGAGGTAAGGAGTGAGTGTTACCGTTGCTTAGGTTTGGTTTGCTAGTGTGTTCATAACGGGTGCTAAGAGTGGGTGTTAGATTAGGGAAGAAACATAGGGTAATACTAGGGAGAAAGATAAAGAATAAGGGAGACTAGTAAATGAACTAGGATTATGTATTCATGAGATAAGTTAAAATATTCGTAGACTTGCTAAGTGCTCTTAACCATTCTGTGTTGTTGTATCAATGTTTATGAGTTGTGGTATTCATTGCTATGTCGTATATTAAAACTTGACTGTGACCGAGCGTGAGAGGTCGAGAGTGGGTATGAGAAATGCGGTTAAATGTTGAAGGAAGAAAATATAGGTTAAAAGATTAAGTAATGAGAGAAACTAGTGGAAAAGGGATAACTAAGGGCATGAGCCGAGAGAGGCCGAGAAAAGAAATGGTCAAAAGGATAAAAGAGTAATTAAAGAGAAATGGTTGTGTGATCAGGTCATAGAAGACGCGTACTGGGTGCGTGCATTGATCGCGTCAGACACATACTGGGTATGTGCAGCTGTAAGACGGGTACTGGGTAGTCGCAGTTATGACTCACACAAGGTTCCGAGCAACGGAATCGGTGGGATGTGCTCCTGGTCATAGAAGACGCGTACTGAGTGCGTGCATTGATCACGTAAGACGCCGAGAGGCACAGCTGTAAGACGGGTACTGGGTACTCGCAGTTATGGACACTCCTTAACTCCATAGAAGTATCGGCGGTAGTGCTCCTGGTCATAGAAGACGCGTACTGGATGCGCGCATTGATTGCATCAGAGACGTATTGGGTATGTGCAGCTGTAAGACGGGTACTGGGTACTTGCAGTTATGGACACTCCGGAATCCGACCCTAAATGGTGTAAGACATGCACTGGTTGTATGCAGCTGAGAAGAGTAAAAGATTGTAAAATACGTAAAAGGTGAATGATGAGTAATGAGACCGAGAGAGAAAATGGAATACCGAGAGAGGAAAGTAATGGCCGAGCGATCAAGGATAGGAATTGAGGAACGGGTATGAGGGTAATCAATCGGAAAGAAAAATATAAGTAAAACCGGTCGGTAAAGAATTTAGTGGACAATAGCATGGACCGAGCAAAATGAGGATGTATGCATATGATATGTTTCTGCTTGATTATCTGTTAATCTGCTAAATGATTGCTTGTGTTTGGCTTGGTAGTTCGGTATGTCATATTAGAAACTGCTTACTTAAGTTCTGTGTAATGCTCACCTCCTTACCATTTTTCAGGTATTGAGCCCGAGCAGACGCAGTCCCCGGCCGAGCAGGTTCACTCTCCTTCACAGGGAGAGTAAGTCATTGAGTCGGACTGGCCGAGCTAAAACACTGCTTATGTATTTTATATTTTGTATAACCGATTCGATGTAACTAAGTTGTTTTGCTTTCGTACCTTTGTTTGAACTAAGTCTTCTGCTAAAAACTCTGACGTTAATATTAACTAAATGAATTGTGATTTTGATCATCATCATGATCTTTCTTTTATACCGATTCTAAAAAGAAAATTTTTAGTCCTAATTTTCGGTTTAACGGTAAAATTCAAGTAGGGTGTTACATTTTTGGTATCAAAGCAGTTTCTCCTCGGCCTATTGGAGTTGCAAGGGACTCCAGTGGTTACTCACCAAGTGTCTAGGCTAGTCAATAGAGTTTATAAGACATATAGATGTAACTACATTATGATTTAATTATTCGATCGTTGATTGGCTTTCTCTCCATGACCAAGCAGTATGGCTGGGAGAAGAGCTGATAATGACCGAATTGCTGCAGTGTTGGAAACTCTGGTTCAACTGCAGCAGAACCAAGCGCAAGCTCAGTAGAACCAGGCTGAGAATCTTGCTCAGAACATCGCCGCGGCCACAACAGCTGCAGCTGCAGCCCTTCAGGCTCTGCCTCCGGCTCCGGTCGAGATCGTCTGGATGAGCCGATTTAGAAAGAATGAACCACCTCGGTTTGAAGGGGGCTACAATCCAGACCGAGCTCAGAGATGGATCCAAGACATTGAGAAGATTTTCCGATCCCTGCAACCGCCCTATGAGTACCGGGTGAGGTTAGCTGAATTTGTGCTGGCTGGTGAGGCCGAGCACTGGTGGGAGCAGCAGAGTCGAGGATTGGAATCGACTAATCAAGCCATTACTTGGGATTTGTTCCCAACTCGATTTCTCGGAAAGTATTTTCCTAAAGACGTTAGGAGGGCTCGCTTTTCTCAAACTGGAGAAAAGGAATTTAAGTGTCGGAGAATACGCTGCTCAGTTCGAGGATTTTGATCTGTTACTTAGGGAGTTACTAAGATGCTGATGAACGTATCAAATGCATCAAGTTTGAGTCTGGCCTCCATGATGATATTCGACTTGCATTTGAGTATCAGTATGTGGCCAACCTCTCGCAGTTGGTGAATATGGCTAGCACTTATGAGAAGGGGCTCAAAAGGAAGGCCGACAGAAAGCGAAACAGGTCGGCACAGAAAGCAGCGGGTCCTATTAAGGGGAAATGAGTCGTCCAGAGATCTGCCCCCTATGTGAATCCGAGCTCCAAGGTACCAGCAGCATCAAGGAGTGGTGGTCAGATGGTGGTTGTCCCTGGTCCCTATCCAATATGTCAACACCGTGGAAAGCAACACAAGGGAGAATGCTGGAGTCTGGATCCGAGCAGAGCAAGAGGATCCTGTTTTCGCTCTGGCAAGCCTGGTCATTTTGCAGCTCGGTGTACCGAGAATATTGTGAAAGAAGAAGTTAATGTGACAAGGGCTCAGCAGACTGGCGCTAACCGACCGATGCAGAGAGGCAAAGTTTACACTATGGATGGTGAAGCAGTGATTGACGCCGATGAGCTGATCCGAGGTACTTGTCAAGTAAACAGCATTCCGTGTGCCGTGTTATTTGATTGTGGAGCCACACATTCCTTCATTTCCCTCGATTGTATGAACAAGCTAAAATTATCCCCAGTAGAAATGCCTTACAAATTATCCATTTCTACCCCAACCAATTCTTCCGTAATCACCTCCCAGATGTGTTTGGAGTGTCCCATCCAAGTATTAGGTCGAGAGTTTAAGGTCAACCTAATTTGTTTGCCGCTAACCAGACTAGATATTATCCTCGGCATGGACTGGATGTCTCAACACCATGTTCTGCTCGATTGCCGTAAGAAGACCGTGATCTTTAGTGACTCTTTTGTTGCAGTTTTAGAAGCGACAAAGGAACCGACTATAGACCAAATTCCTGTAGTCGGAGAGTTCCCAGAGGTCTTCGCGGATGAAATGCCTGGCTTACCACCGAGAAGAGAAGTAGAGTTCAGTATAGACCTTATTCCGGGAACTGGCCCAATTTCTATTGCGCCGTACCGAGTGGCACCTCCCGAGTTAGAAGATCTTAAGAAGCAACTGGAGGAACTTTTGGCCAAAAAGCTAATCAGACCGAGCATGTCACCTTGGGGAGCTCCAATCTTGTTTGTTAAAAAGAAAGATGGTAGCCTCAGAATGTGCATTGATTATAGGAAGCTCAACGCGGTAACGGTGAAGAATAAATATCCCCTCCCTCGGATTGATGACTTACTAGATCAGCTTAAGGGAGTGTCGGTGTTTTCAAAGATAGACCTCCGATCAGGATACCACCAGATTCGTATCCGAGAGGAAGATATTCTGAAGACAGCTTTCAGGACAAGATACGGGAACTTTGAGTATGTGTTATGCCCTTCGAACTTACCAACGCCCCTGCCATCTTTATGGATTACATGAATAGGATTTTCCGACCCTATCTGGATTCATTTGTGATAGTCTTCATTGACGACATCCTCATCTACTCCAGAAGTCTGAGTGAGCACGAGGAGCATTTGAGAACGGTATTGCAGATTTTGAAGAACAAAGAACTCTACGCCAAGCTTTGGAAATGCAGCTTCTGGCTCAAAGAGGTTCATTTCCTCGGTCACGTAATATCTGAGCACGGTGTTGCGGTTGATCCCTCGAAGGTGGAAGCTGTGCTTAAGTGGGAGAGACCCAACTCGGTAACCGAGATCAGGAGCTTTCTCGGTCCTGCAGGATATTATAGAAGATTCATCGAAGGGTTTTCTAAATTGGCCCTTCCATTGACCTCGCTAACCAGAAAGGATGCGCCTTACCAGTGGACTGAGGAGTGCGAACAGAGCTTCCAAGAGCTGAAGAAAAGATTGACGAGTTCACCAGTGTTGATTTTGCCAGAGCCGACCAAAGCGTTTGACGTGTTCTGTGACGCCTCGAAGCAGGGTCTCGGCTGTGTGTTGATGCAACAAGGAAAAGTGGTGGCTTATGCCTCTCTACAGCTTCGGCAACACGAACAGAATTACCCCACCCATGATCTCGAATTGGCAGCTGTGGTGTTTGCTCTTAAAATTTGGAGGCATTACCTGTATGGCACGAAATTCGAAGTGTTCAGCGACCACAAGAGCCTCAGCTATTTGTTCGACCATAAGGAATTAAATATGAGGCAGCGCAGATGGGTGGAATTCTTGAAAGACTACGACTTCAACTTGCACTATCATCCTGGAAAGGCCAACGTGGTGGCCGACGCGCTGAGCAGAAAAAGCCTTCATCTAAGTAATATGATGGTCCGAGAGATGCAGTTGATGCAGGAGTTTAGTGATCTCAATCTCGGCGTACAGAAGAGGGAAAACAGTGTCGTACTCGAAATGTTGCAAGTGACAAATGACTTCGTGGGCTTCATCAAGGAAAGACAGGCTGCCGACTTAGAACTCCAGAAATTGCTGGAAAGAGCAGGAGACAAGGATGAACCCGACTTCACTAAAGGACCCGACGGTCTCATACGGTTTCGGGACCGAGTCTGCATCCCCATGGACTTTGAAGTTTGACGAGATATAATGGAAGAGGCCCATAAAACGAAGATGAGTCTCCATCCGGAAGCCATAAAAATGTATCAGGATCTGAAGAGGTTGTTGTGGTGGCCAAAGCTGAAGTCAGACGTGGCGGATTATGTGTCTCGGTGCTTGATTTGTCAAAAAGCCAAGATCGAGCACCAGAAACTGGGAGGATTGCTTAGATCTTTGGAGATTCCACAATGGAAGTGGGACAACATCTCGATGGATTTTGTGTCGGGCCTACCGAGAACAAGATCAGGGCATGAAGCCATTTGGGTTGTGGTGGACCGACTGACAAAGTGTGCCCATTTCCTGCCGATCAGCATGAAGTACAGTCTAGAGAAGCTGATACAACTGTACATAAAGGATATTGTTCGACTTCACGGTGTTCCGAGAAGTATTGTGTCGGACCGTGATCCTCGCTTCTTATCCCGATTCTGGCAGAGTTTGCAGCAAGCCATGGGTACGAAGTTGAAGTTTAGCACAACTTATCATCCTCAGACCGACGGACAATCCGAGGGCACCATTCAGACCCTGGAGGACTTGCTGAGGACATGTACGCTCGAACAGTCGAAAAGTTGGAAAGCACTTCTGCCATTGGTCGAATTTACCTACAACAACAGCTTTCACTCGAGCATCGGAATGGCTCCTTTCGAAGCGTTGTATGGTCGAAAATGCCGAATGCTGTTGTGCTAGTTCCAGATAGGCGAAAACTTATTGATTGGTCCAGACATTTTACATGAGACAACCGAGAAGATCCGAATGATACAAGGAAAGATGAAAGCAGCTCAGGACCGACAGAAGAGCTATGCTGACAAAAGAAGAAAACCCTTGGACTTCAATGCAGGAGATCATGTGTTCCTACGGGTGTCCCCTGTAACGGGTATTGGCCGAGCTATCAAATCGAGAAAGTTGACCCCTCGGTTTATCGGACCATATCAGATATTGGAGAAAATTGGACCAGTTGCCTATCGGATTGCTCTACCTCCACACTTGTCTAAACTCCATGACGTATTCCACGTCTCACAACTCAGGAAGTACATCCATGACCCCTCGCATGTGATAGTAGTGGATGAATTACCATTAAGAGACAATCTGACCTTCGAAGTTCTTCCGGTCAGAATTGAGGACATGCAGGTTAGACAACTTCGAGGAAAAGAGATTTCTCTAGTCAAGGTTACCTGGAATCGGAATGATGTAGAAGAGGCTACTTGGGAACTCAACGAGAAGATGAAGTTGTCCTATCCGCAGCTATTCAACGCCGACTGAATTTCGAGGGCGAAATTCTTGTAAGTGGGAGAGGAATGTAACATCCTGAAATTTAATATTTAATATAATAGATTTTAAATATGAATTTGTTTAAGAATAGGATTAAGTAATAGAAGTTTGTATATTGTCGTGAGCGAAAAGGGAAGCGTAGACCGACCCGATGAGTAGAGGCTGGACCTCGGACCGATCTCCGCCGAGCAAAATAAGTAATGAACGCGAAGTCTAGTCATTATGTCGAACCGGATAAGCCGACCGCCACACGTAGCACTGTGTTGACCGAGAGGAGACTCGGACTGTTGCTACCTCTTTGACGAGCCGAAGTCTCTTTGCTTCTCCGTGGCAGCGCACACTGAGTTGCTAATGCCTTGATTTTCACGCCCTCCGTACAGCTTTCGCTGTCAATCACTTTTTGTCTTTGTCCAGTCACTGTTGGTGGCTTCCTTTAGAAGCCAATAAACCCTGTCCACATATTTTAAGCTTCTCAAAGAAGCCTCCATTACGGACCACACAATTAATTCCCACATGGGAATAAAAGAAAACTCACAAACAACACTTTCCACCTTCTTTCTCTTTCGCCTTCCCCTTTTCTATGAAGTTCCATCACCCATAGATCTACCTACACTCTCTTCTCACTCACGAAAATCTCTTTCTTCTTCTCCATCAAGACTCACCAACTGGGAGCCCTTCTTCCTTCCGTTCCTCCACCGTGTCGGGCATTCCTTGAGCATTCGGTGTTTGGGTGAGCAGCAAGGAGAGAAACGGTTCAAGGGGTTCTAAGCTCAAGGAGTCGAACAAGCAGAAAGGGCCACACTCAAGCTCTCAACTCTTATCTCTCGCGGGTTGAGGTAAGGAGTGAGTGTTACCGTTGCTTAGGTTTGGGTTGCTAGTGTGTTCATAACGGGTGCTAAGAGTGGGTGTTAGATTAGGGAAGAAACATAGGGTAATAGTAGGGAGAAAGATAAAGAATAAGGGAGACTAGTAAATGAACTAGGATTATGTATTCATGAGATAAGTTAAAATATTCGTAGACGTGCTAAGTGCTCTTAACCATTCTCTGTTGCTGTATCAATGTTTATGAGTTGTGGTATTCATTGCTATGTCGTATATTAAAACTTGACTGTGACCGAGCGTGAGAGGTCGAGAGTGGGTATGAGAAATGCGGTTAAATGTTGAACGAAGAAAATATAGGTTAAAAGTTAAGTAATGAGAGAAACTAGTGGAAAAGGGATAACTAAGGGCATGAGCCGAGAGAGGCCGAGAAAAGAAATGGTCAAAAGGATAAAAGAGTAATTAAAGAGAAATGGTTGTGTGATCGGGTCATAGAATATGCGTACTGGGTGCGTGCATTGATTGTGTCAGACACATACTGGGTATGTGCAGCTGTAAGACGGGTACTGGGTACTCGCAGTTATGACTCACACAAGGTTCCGAGCAACGAAATCGGTGGGATGTGCTCCTGGTCATAGAAGACGCGTACTGAGTGCCTGCATTGATCGCGTAAGTCGCCGAGAGGCGCAGCTGTAAGACGGGTACTGGGTACTCGCAGTTATGGACACTCCTTAACTCCATAGAAGAATCGGCGGTAGTGCTCCTGATCATAGAAGACGCGTACTGGGTGCGCGCATTGATCGCGTCAGACACGTACTGGGTATGTGCAGCTGTAAGACGGGTACTGGGTACTCGCAGTTATGGAAACTCCGGAATCCACCCTAAATGGTGTAAGACATGCACTGGGTGTATGCAGCCGAGAAGAGTAAAAGATTGTAAAATACGTAAAAGGTGAATGATGAGTAATGAGACCGAGAGAGAAAATGGAATACCGAGGAGGAAAGTAATGGCCGAGTGATCAAGGATAGGAATTGAGGAACGGGTATGAGGGTAATCAATCGGAAAGAAAAATATAAGTAAAATCGGTCGGTAAAGAATTTAGTGGACAATAGCATGGACCGAGAAAAATGAGGATGTATGCATATGATATGTTTCTGCTTGATTATCTGTTAATCTGCTAAATGATTGCTTGTGTTTGGCTTGGTAGTTCGGTATGTCATATTAGAAACTGCTTACTTAAGTTCTGTGCATTGCTCACCTCCTTACCATTTTTCAGGTACTGAGCCCGAGCAGACGCAGTCCCCGGCCGAGCAGGTTCACTCTCCCTCACAGGGAGAGTAAGTCATTGAGTCGGATAATTAAGTTAGGCCTCGGCCAATTGGCCGAGCTAAAACACTGCTTATGTATTTTATATTATGTATAACCGATTCGATGTAACTAAGTTGTTTTTCTTTCGTACCTTTGTTTGAACTAAGTCTTCCGCTAAAAACTCTGACGTTAATATTAACTAAATGAATTGCGATTTTGATCATCATCATGATCTTTCTTTTATACCGATTCTAAAAAGAAAATTTTTAGTCCTAATTTTCGGTTTAAGGGTAAAATTCAAGTAGGGTGTTACAAAATCCTCTTTGAAAGACTCACAAAACTCCATCTCTTATATTAATCACACGATTTTCATATACAAAAAAAAAGGAACGTCTTGATTTTTCTGTTTTGTTGCACACTTGACAAAGTTGAGCAAATCCCACATATTTATTGTTTGCATTAGATCCTTAAATGTCGATTTTTTTTTCATTTTTCTTTCAAAATCATAAGATTGATCATATTCTTTTTAATTTGCAGGGGAGGAACACATATTTTCATTTTAGTCTCTTCATTATACATGTTTGTAAGTATGTTTTTTTTTTGGGATTTTTTATTCCTTGTACACATGTAAACTTTCACCATAACTAATAGCTATAACTTATGGTCTAGTGATAAGCGCTTGATTCTACAATCAATATTAGATCAGGAAATAGGTTCGATTCCCTCTTAATGCACAACAAGTGGTGAAGGGAAATGTTGGTGATGATCTAGCATTCTGCCTTGCCAAGGCTTAATGGGGTTGAAGTTAGATCAAACGATGGTGCTGGCTTCTGGTCTTAAGGAAATAAAGTTGCACCCTGGCTAACAACTATAAATTTTTTCTCAGAGTGCACTTGACACTGAAAGAAGTATACCCCTAAAAAGCATTCTACAAACAAGGGATGGGTATTTTAGACAAATCATTGAGTCAAGCTACATGGTATGAGGTTTTGTAGGATACATCTAAACAACGAAGGTACAAATTTCGAGCATGGTTTATTTGGACTTGGATTGGTAATTATGTTGATTGTTGTTCAACTTTAGCACATGAATCATATATGAGTGGTTTTAATTTTAGGTTATTGAGTTTTAATAGTTTATTTGATGCTTCTATATTTTTTAAGGCTTAAATACTAAAATGGATTTTATAAATGTTGATATCCGTGAAATTAGTTCCTACATTTTTTTCGGTTTTGGTATATAGTAGCAAATATGCATGGATGGAAAATGCTATTTTCGCATTCTGTTTTGGTCCTTACTTTAACCTAATGTTTTGGTTTTGATCCCTATTTTTACATTCCCTTTTGGGTCCCGTTTTAGTCTATATCAGCATTTTCTATCCATATCCATTTTTTGTTCCAGGGACCAAAATCAAAATAGAATGTAAAAGTAGAGACCAACCCCCCCCCCCCCCCCAAATAAAATAAAATGAAGGGATTAATTTCAGAAAGGTCAAAATTTGTAGAGATTATTTTGGTATTTAAACATTTTTTTAATATCAAAATGCTCATGATGAAAATTGCTGGAACTCTATCTCGACTTATCTTATTCTTCCCAATCACAATAAAATAAAATAGTATTATTATGCATATTTCAAGTTATTTTTGTCAATTTTCCGCTCACTTGACCGATATATTTTAGTTGTTTTATGATTATTCGTGTTGATTTTTTCCTTGAAAATGCAAACAATATTTCCATTACCAAATTAAGTCATACATATATAGTTTTTGTTGACAAAAAATTTTCATATAAGTAGTTCTGTAATTAATATCATTTAGCTTCATCTTAGTATGCTTATTATATACTATTTGCTATATCTCTATTGTGTAGGCTAACAAATGAGAGAGAATAAAGGGGAGGGTGATAAAACTACATAATTTCTTTAATGATATTGATTCCGCAGAAATTGGCATTGTGACAATCCTCACGGTATGAATGTGATCTAAAACTGACTAATTGACTTTGAATAACCAAATATTCATTGTGTTCGAAAGTGAAAATTGTCTGAAGCAATATTTTACTTTATTCATTAGATCCTTTTGTTGTGTTCGAAAGTGCTAATTGTCTTAAATAATATTTGTTAGATCCTTACTACTTCCGTTTGAGGTTTCAATTTTATTTTAATTGTGTTGTAGACTGTATTAACAAGATGATATATTATTAAGGAAACAATTTGTCAAAATGTTCTCATTAAAGAAAAGTTTATATCTTATAACATCCTTAATGAGGAAGGACAAAACTTGGTCACCTCTCCTCCTTTTTTATAGGAAACTCATTTTCTTTGAAAACAAATTACATAAACATACTCACAATATTAGAGTAATTAATACTAATCACTTGTTTAGACAACGAAACTCGCCCCCACACAACCTTTAAAATTTGGCCAACCTATGTTCTCTAAGCAAAAATCAATTTTTATTCGTAAGAGCAACATTATATTATAAAATTCAAAAACTTGCATAAAACCCTTTAAAAAAATTAGAATATTAGCAAATAACTTTTTTAAAAACCTTAACCCATTTGCAAAATTGATTTGGAAATTTTAATGATGTGTAACAGGTAACATATATCTCACTTCAAGGTTTATTCGATCTCTTCGACACTTTATTCAACAAATGCAATAGAAAAGGTATGGGTCTCTTGCTTTGGATGGCGGCTATTTGGTCCATTTGTGACCACGTTGCTCTGTTATATTTAATTAAAGTCAATTTCGGGATTGGTTTTCTTATATTGTTGATATGAAGGTTTTCTTTGGTGATTGGTGCATGAGTCCCCCTTTATTAATCCTCTCTTCCTAGTTGCTAATATAAAAGACCTCATCTAATTGGCTCGACGGGTACCCTTTGTACCCGCTTCTACTAATATTTTGATTATAAAAAAAAGTTTTAAAGGTTTTAGAAAAACCATCAAGATACCTAAGATTCTGAATGGCTAACGTAGGAATTCACTATTTGATTTTGAACAGTGTGACATGCTTTCACTGACTAATGTTGCAATAAATAGAAATTGTAAGTCAAACCTCATAATTCAAACTTTGCATAAATTTCAATTTCTAATATGATTCAAGCACCATAAAGAAAATATATAAATCCTAAAAAATAGGTATGTTGTGGCAGTTAATAAGATGTGATATCCTTACAAGTCTTTAGTTTCGTCGTAGACATTAGGTTTAAACATATATATTGTATTTAAATTGTGTTTTGTCTTGCCATTTGTTGAGTTATTTTTTTGTTTGAAACCAAATGTATTTTTTATATGAGACAATCCTACCTAATTTGAGTTGGACCAATATTTATGACAATCTGTCCCTTCGAGTATTTGATCCAATTTCTTACTCAAGGCTCAGACTTGGGACCGCCGATTAAGGTGAGTTTTGATATGTGAGTTTTTATGCATTTTACATCAAATATGTATTAATAACAATAATTGATAATGTGAAAATATGTAATGGATCCAAATTGGTATAAGATTAAATTGGATTGAAGTAAGTCTTAAACATATCCTATTTTCTTTAAAACATGTAAAATACAAGTTTATTTTTAATATATTAATAACTTTGTTATATGTAAAATGTGTGTTATGGATAGATTTTATAGATCCACATGAATAAAGGAAAATGATTCGTTGATAAAGGCATATATCAAAAATGTATTAATGTTAATGAATGATATTCAAATTGTCTAAATTAATTGCTTATCAAATGAAACTATGTGAAGGTTTAAGAATTTGTATATATGTGTTGATAAATTACTAGCCTGAAAAATTGATGTTTAATACTAACATGTGTTAGTTTAAGAAGAATGGGCACATTTTACTTAAGCATAAGGTCCTAGGTTCAATTTGTGGATTTGTGTGCATATAATGAACATTATTGGGAAGGATTCTTGCCAGAGTATACCATGATGGATTAGTTTCTAGCCTATCGAGTTGGTGGATCCTCTAAGTAATGGGTAGGCTGCTTATTGATATGCTAATGTCATGAGCAGGTTTATTACTAATAATGTTACACTATTCAAATATCGACTTTGAAATAGCCTGCCTTTGAAGTGGTTCTCCAACATGCATAATAATTCTCATTTGTTGTTTAAGCCAAACACTTTGCATTTATTCTTGAAGTTAGCTAATTTGCAAAAAAAAAGTGTTGTCCAAATTCACTTTTGTCATTGCATTTCCTATTTTCACATTGGCGAAAACAACTTGCACAACCGGTTATTATTTGTTATAAGTTAATAGTTGTAGAAGGATGATGAAGTAATGGAAATGGAGGAATAATGTGATTAGAAGTAGAAAACAATATATATATATATATATATACACACACACACATATATTCACGCGCGCACACACACACACATATATATATATGTAGGTCACAAAACATGATGAAACTAATCAAACCAAGATGAACAATGAATAATTTAATTTCTGAATTTCGTTGATTCCATATTTGTCAATTATTCAAAATTTAAATTTCTGAAGACCTCCAAGTTTATTATTATGTTCAAAATAATTGATTTTGTCCTAATAACTAAAAGGATATTATTATTGATCTATTGGACATTCAAAAAACTTTCTATTCATTTTTGGAATCATTTAAAAATTAAATTTTATAATTCTTTGGTAAAGATATGGGAAAAAATGATTATCTTAAACATGACTCTACATTCATTCCTAAATAATTGTCATTTTAACAATTTTGTTTCATATTTAATTGCCATTTTAGAAACCCAATGCAATGTTACTAACTATTTTTACAACTCTACCATATCTAATTAATAAAAGAGGTAATAAGTGGAGAGTCAACAATGTCTAGAAATTAAATAATTCATTGTTCATCCTCGGACATTTAGTTCCATCCCCGTCCTACACACACACACATATATATATATATATATATTATATTATATAAACACATACATACATATGTAAGTAGCGGGCGTAGGAAGCTTCTCCGCCCTCGCCTCACTCTCCCCACAAGACATTTGCATATGATAGACCACATTTTCGCAAGACCAATTTATTGAGATTCGCCAAGGCATAGCTCTCAATCACTTTGACATTCTCATCAAAATTTGCGATGCCCCTGACAATGACATAAGCCTTCATAAGCTTTTAATCCAGTGCCTGGCTGCCAAAACCACCTCGTTAACCCTTCACCGTGTCTTCTCGCCTTTAGGCATCATCCAAGAAGGAAAGGTCATATATGAAAAATTCACAGGAAGGTCGAAAAGTTATGATTTCATAACATTCCAACATATGGAAGGTGCGGTCATGGAGATTGTGACGCTCTCTTTTTAACTTGAAAATAATTAATATTTCCAATTAATTGAATATTTGCTATCAAAACATGGACTAGAAAATTTTTCCTTTTAGAACTAGTACTTGCTCGTTCACAAATCCTTTTTAACATAAACCATTTTTGAATTCGGCGTAATAATATCTTTGATTCGAAAAGGCTCTCGAGATGACATTTCCTTAATAATAGAAAATATTGTTCATAGTTAATATTAAAACATACCATTTGCCTCTCGAGTTGAATTTGAATATATAAAGCATAAACTTATCGCCGAATCCTTTCTTAATAGAAATCAGAGTTCGCGGAAGTAAAAGTAATACTTATGGGGCACTGCTGAGGTAAAGAAAACATCATATATATATATATAAGTCATAACATATATATATATATATATATATAAGTCATAACATAACCCCATCAGTACAGTCAGTAGCAAGTGATAAAAAGTCGAGATAGCAAGTTTTGATGAAACATATACAGACCAGCTACATAAAATAAAACCTCACTCTAAGACCTCTCGAATATATATAATATATAACAAATCCAAAAGTAGAAGTCTCAGAGCAAGTCGTCTCTGTCCTCAGCAGCTCCTCAGATCCTCCACACCTCTATCCCTAGGATCTAGGATCCAAAAACATCTACGCTATGCAGGCTCCTATGAACCAGCGGGTCCACCTCTAGCAGAAACAGTCGGCTCAACGTGCACCTCCTCCTCGCTCTCATCCTCCACAGGGTCCTCCTCGACCTCGCCTGACTGTGTAGAGACCCCACCACTGGGTCTAGGTGTTGGTTTTGGCCTCAAAATCTCGAGAGGGGGGGTGAATCGAGTTTTATTATGTTTTGAAAAATTCGTACCAAATTAAAAATTGTTTTGAGACGGAGAGATTAAACGTTTGTTATGGATCGCGAAAACGATATAAAATATAATCGAGTAGCGCGGAAACGTAAATAAAGTAAATATGCAGAAAGTAAAAGATAAGGGTTAGAAAAGCTTGCACCGGTGAATTTTATACTGGTTTAGCCTTCCCGTCGAAAGGCCTAGTCCAGTCCCCAAGCGACCCGCCTGAGAGTTCTTATAACCAAGCAATAGAGCCGCACCTTATTACAACCAAGAGCACCCCGCACACTACTAGGAACCTCCGTTCGCTAGGGGCCTCAATCACACAGCAGGGTTCCTTGCCCTACGAACGCCTCAACGTTCAACTATGGGATTCTCTCCCTACCACTAAGGTTTAGAACGAATATGATTGTGATTACAATAGCTTTGTGTGTTCTTAAAACACAGATACAACAATATGCTCTATGATAGTGAAGTAGTGTTTCTCTAGATGTTACTCAACCAATAAGGATTTGTTCTTCAAAAAGTATGAACGATGAAAAGCAGAAGACTTGAGAAGAAGAAGAGAGAAAACGTGCAGAGAAAAAAGAATGAATGAAAAACTATCTGATCTTGAAAAATGTTGGAGTGATTGATTTAAAAAGAAAACCAATTTGAATCAACAATGATTTTGAATTAAGTAAAACAAATCAAAATAGAATAATAAAAGATTTGTAATAAGTTTTAAAATCAAAATAAAATCAAAACGATTTTCGAAATAAAATAAAGATTTGATTCTTAAAACCAAAAAGGAAATAATTCAAATTTAAAATCATTTTCGAATTTTATAAAATATATCAGAATCTTTTATATAAAAACAAATCAGGAAATAATAAAAAAGATTCTGACACGTTTTTCAATAAATCAAGAAATAATCGATTATATAGAAGCAATAATCGATTACTTCTACAAAAATAGAAATTCTTAAAACATTTGAAAAACATGTAATCGATTAGGCTAAGAATAGTTAATCGATTACATCACCCTGTTCATTATGTGATGCAACTATAATAATCGATTACACTCATAAGTTAATCGATTACTAAGCCTCTGTTTTGCATATGATGCAACATCATGTAATCGATTACTACAAAACTTGTAACCGATTACAAAGCCTCTGAAAAATATATGATGCAACAATTATAATCGATTACTTGACCAATGTAATCGATTACTTCCATAAGAAAGTAACTGATTAACAAAAATCACTTAATCGATTACAACCTCTCTGATTTTTCTATGATGCAACAAAGTTAATCGATTACTTTAGCAAATAATCGATTACTCCCTCTTGCACACATACAAATATACAGAGTTTTGTAACATCAATTATTTTACTAAGGTTAAATGCAGAAAACACATTTTTCATGCAAAAAACACGTTTTTCCTTCTTCTCTAAAAATGAAAAACTTATTGGCTTTGTAACTACTTAAAGAAACAAAAACACCATTACCTTACATTTTGATCTAAAGAGAAGGTTTCTATTCTATGCTTGCTTGAGTCTTTAATCTTGAGACTTGGCTAGCACTTGTGAGCTTGAACTTGAGTTGGCTTGTTATCATCAAAACATATAAATGAATTCCTTTGAAGTCCATAGAGAGTTTGAAGCATGCCTTCCAACCAGCTTGACTTCCAACACTCCCCCTTTTTGATGATGACAAACAACCATTCTGATATGCTCTTTATTATCTGCATCACAAGTGTTATACAAGCAGAACTAGATATATAATAATAAAACCTTTCTTAGAATCATTAAATACAGGAAAAATAATGGATTATTTCATCTCCCCCTGTATGAATGCTTAAAAATATATCATTTTTGAACCAAGCATCCTTCCAGAATAATGGATTATATCTTCTCCCCCTGAATGTATTAGCCAACAAAAATTAGCCAATATATCAGATATTAGAATCTCTCTCCCCCTTTTGTAATCATCAAAAAGATGTGCAATCTCCCCCTGAAACACTAAGAAGATGCATCAATAATAACATGAGAGATAAAGATTCACATATTCAAAAGAGGTGAGAGGCAGAAGCTAGACCAATTTCTCTACGAATGAAAAAGAAATTTTCTTTTGGAAGCGGTTTCGTAAAGATATCAGCCAACTGCCGCGAAGTATCAACATACTCTATAATGCAATCACCCTTCTGAATATGATCACGAATAAAATGGTGTCGAATCTCGATATGCTTCGTGCGAGAATGTTGCACTGGGTTTTTGGTAATAGAAATAGCACTAGTATTATCACATTTAATAGGAATGTGATCTAGACTTACACCAAAGTCTAGGAGTTGTTGTTTTAACCATAAAATCTGAGCGCAACAACTACCCGCGGCTACATATTCAGCCTCAGCTGTAGATAGGGAAACACTAGACTGTTTCTTACTAGCCCATGATACCAATGAATTGCCAAGATGATGACAAGTGCCGCTAGTGCTTTTTCTATCTACTTTGCAACCAGCAAAGTCAGAATCAGAATACCAAACAAGATTACAAGATGAACCTTTGGGGTACCACAAACCCATATCAGTTGTGCCAGACAGATATTTCATTATATGCTTGGCAGCAACCATGTGCGTTTCTTTTGGATTCGACTGGAACCAAGCACAAAGACACACACTAAACATGATATCCGGCCTACTTGCCGTTAAATAGAGAAGGGATCCGATAATACCTCGATACTTTGTTATTTCTACGGATTTACCTCCTTCGTCTTTGTCCAAGTAGCATGATGTGCTTATCGGTGTTGCAACTGCCTTGGCCTTATCCATGCCAAATCTTTTCAGTAATTCTTTGCAGTATTTTGTTTGACTAAAGAAGATTCCGTCCTTTGCTTGCTTTATTTGTAATCCCAGGAAAAAGTTCAGCTCTCCCATCATAGACATTTCGAACTCTTCCTGCATCATACTAGAAAATTCCTTGCAAAGGATTTCATTAGTAGCACCGAATATAATATCATCTACATAAATCTGAACTAAAAGAATGTCCTTTCCTTTCTTTTTGATAAAAAGTGTGTTGTCAACCTTCCCTCTTTCAAAGTTATTTTCCAGTAAAAATTTGCTAAGACGGTCGTACCACGCTCTAGGAGCTTGTTTTAGACCATACAAAGCCTTTTTCAATTTGTAAACATAATCAGGGTGTTCATAACTTTCAAAGCCAGGCGGTTGACACACATAAACTTCTTCATTTATAAAACCATTAAGAAAGGCACTCTTTACGTCCATTTGATATAATTTAAAATCTCAAATGCATGCAAATGCTAATCGCAGTCTAATGGCTTCCAACCGAGCAACAGGGGCAAATGTCTCCTCATAATCTATCCCCTCTTCCTGGTTGTAACCTTGTGCAACTAGCCTAGATTTGTTTCGAACAATTAAACCAGCCTCATCAAGTTTATTTTTATAAATCCACTTAGTTCCAATAATCGGATGAGACTCAGGCCTAGGAACAAGTTCCCACACCTGATTTCTTTCGAACTGGTTTAATTCCTCTTGCATTGCCAAAAGCCAATGCTCATCAAGCATAGCCTCAGAATAGTTCTTTGGCTCTACTTGAGAAACAAATGCAAAGAAGTTACACAGATTGCTAATAGAGTTGCGAGTACTTACACCTTTTGAAATGTCTCCGATGATCTGATCAATAGGATGGTGCCTTGATGTTTTCCACTCCTTAGGCAAATCAGCGTTGAGTTCCATTGATTGTTCTTGATTTTTCTCCTCAACATTTTCAACTGAATTTCCATTGCTTTCGGAATGATCCTTCGTTTTAGCATTTGGCTCCTCATCCTCATCATAAATAAATCTCCAAGAATACCTGAAATTTCATTAACAGATACCTTTCCCAACCTTCTGGGATCGGATTCGTCAAATGATACATGAATAGATTCTTCAATAGTATTACGAGATTTATTGTATATCCTATATGCTTTGCTCGATGCAGAATAACCAAGGAATATACCCTCATCAGCTCTAGCCTCAAAAGATCCTAGATTTTCTCTACCATTATTATGCACAAAACATTTACATCCAAAAACTCGAAGATGAGAAATATTAGGTTTTCTCCCCTTGTACAGCTCATAGGGGGTTTTCTTTAAAATAGGCCTAATCAAAACACGGTTCATAACATAACAAGCTGTACTCACTGCATCGGCCCAAAAATATGCAGGCAAATTCATGTCATTAAGCATTGTTCTAGAAAGCTCTTTTAATGAACGATTTTTCCTCTCCACAACCCCATTTTGCTCTGGAGTCCTTGGAGTTGAAAAATAAAGCTTAATTCCATGTTTTTCGCAAAACTTTTCAAAACTATGATTTTTAAATTCTCCACCATGATCAGTTCTAATGGATGCAATGCTCAAATGCAATTGGTTTTGAATAATCTTGGCTAGCTTTTTAAATTCATGAAATGCGTCATTTTTATGAGTAATAAAAAGTGTCCATGTATACCTAGAATAGTCATCCACAATAACCAAACAATAATAGTTGCCACCAAAGCTTTTAGTTTGACACGGTCCAAAAAGATCCATATGTAAAAGTTCCAAAGGCCTTTGAGTTGAAACAAGGTTTTTAGAAGGAAAATTGGCCCTTGTGAGTTTTGATTTTGAACAAGGATCACATTTTTCAGAAAAAGTAAAATTTTGCTTTGGCAAACCAACTACTAAGTTTTTAGAAAAAATTTTATTTAAATGAGCCATGTGGATGTGACCTATTCTACGATGCCACAGCCACGATTCATCCTCTTTAGATAATAAACATTTCACATCATATGAGGGAATTGAATCAAAATCAATAATATAAACATTGTTTATCCTGCGAGCAATTAGCTTAATAAGATTATCAATTTTTCCCTCGATAATACATCTATCAGAATAAAAAATAACCCTATTGCCCTTATCACACAATTGACTAATACTTAGCAAATTGTGCTTTAGGCCCTCAACATGTAAAACATTTTCAATGCAAGGGTTAGGAGGTATACCAATTTTACCGATTCCGATGATCTTTCCTTGATTGTTATCTCCGAAGGTCACATGTCCTTGGTCCTTAGCCACGAGATGCGAAAATTTTGATTTATCTCCAGTCATATGTTTTGAGCATCCTCTGTCCAAGTACCACCAAGACTTCCTTCCTTCCGGAGTAACCTTCAATCAAAGAATTCAAGGTTTCTTTTTAGGTACCCATATCTTTTTGGGTCCTTGAGCGTTAGTATAGCCATAGTTTAAGTCATGCCACCTTCTAGCTTCATTGTTCGGTTTAACGAACTTCACTTTTCGGTGTATGCATTCATGTGCACCATGGCCCTTTTTACCACAAATATGACATATAATAAGAGGTTTCTTATGATTACTTGCAGGGACAAAAATGGTACTAAGTTTCTTTTGATGCCTACCGGGTTGATATCCTAAACCCGCTCTATTAAAGAAACATTTTTGCCTACCTAACATTAAATTTAAAGTATTTCTACCTTTTGTAAATTTAGAAAGGGTTTCTTTTAAATCTTCAATTTCTTTAACCAGATCCTTGCAGAATTTACAAGAAGAAGAACTAGCTTTAATTTTAATGTCATTACTCGAAGTGTTTGAAGAGTTTTTCAAGGTCAAATTCAGCTCCTTATTTTTATTTTTCAAAAAATCATTTTCTTTTGTAAGCTCTTTATTCTTTTCTAAAATCGAAGCTGAATTTTTCTTTTCTAGAGAAACTAATAAGGATAACCTCATCGATTCCTCATGTAACTCTTCAAATGCTTCTTGTAATTCATCATAAGAAAAATTGAGTTCAGTGTTTACCTCATTGTCGTGAGCCATCAAGCACAGGTTGGCGGTCTCCTCTTGTTCGTCTGAATCCTCATCCGAACTTCCATCGTTGTCCAGCCACGCCAAGTATGCTTGCTTTCCCTTCTTTGAACTTGAGGTGCCCTTTTCTGAATTCTCTTTCTTCTTCAATTGATAGCAATCTGCTCGAATGTGACCAGGCTTGCCACACTCATGACATGTGATGGTTGAGCCTCCACTTTTATTGTTGTCTCTTCGATTGAAATTCTTCTTCCTCAGTAATTTCCCGAACTTCTTCACCAATAGACCCATGTGTTCATCATTGATCAGTTCTTTGTCTGAGACACTATCTGGTGCAGGTGCTTCAGCTTTGAATGCCAAGCTTTTGACTTTCTTTTTTTCTTCTTCATGCTGAGCCAACCTCTTCAGTTCACTTTCATGTTCTTGTAATTTTCCAAACAGAGTTGCCAGCGTCATTGTTGAGAGATTCCTTGATTCAGCGATTGCCGTCACTTTAGGTTGCCAATCTCTTCCCAAACATCTTAGAACTTTGTTGATGAGATCCTCAATGGTGAATTTCTTCCCCAATGTTGTTAGTTGATTTACTATCATTGTGAAGCATTTTTGGATCTCTTGAATTGATTCTCCATCCTTCATTCTGAATAACTCATATTCACCAGTCAGGGTGTTGATTCTTGATCTTTTCACTTCCGTTGTTCCTTCATGCGTGACTTCCAGTGTATCCCACATTTGTTGTGCTGTCTCGCATGTAGAAATCCTGAAAAACTCATCATAGCTCAAAGCAGATGTTATAATATTTTTCGCTTTCAAGTCGTATTGGACTCTACGTTCCTCCTCCTCCGTCCACTCAGCCATAGGCTTTTTGACGGTGTTACCATTAACCACATAGGTAGGAACATAGGGACCATTAACGACGGCATCCCAAACTTTTAATCCTATTCCTTGAATAAAAATTTTCATACGGGCTTTCCAATACGCGTACCCTACCCCATCAAACATGGGAGGACGGTTAATAGAACTCCCTTCACCTCCAAATAGAGAGTTTGAAGCCATACTCTTGAGACGGTTAAGTCTTAACACAAGAGACTAGCTCTGATGCCAATTGTTGGTTTTGGCCTCAAAATCTCGAGGGGGGGGGGGGGGTGAATCGAGTTTTATTATGTATTGAAAAATTCGTACCAAATTAAAAATTGTTTTGAGACGGAGAGATTAAACGTTTGTTATGGATCGCGAAAATGATAGAAAATATAATCGAGTAGCGCGGAAACGTAAATAATGTAAATATGCAGAAAGTAAAAGATAAGGGTTAGAAAATCTTGCACCGGTGAATTTTATACTGGTTCAGCCTTCCCGTCGAAAGGCCTAGTCCAGTCCCCAAGCGATCCGCCTGAGAGTTCTTATAACCAAGCAATAGAGCCACACCCTATTACAAACAAGAGCACCCCGCACACTACTAGGAACCTCCGTTCGCTAGGGGCCTCAATCACACAGCAGGGTTCCTCGCCCTACGAACGCCTCAACGTTCAACTATGGGATTCTCTCCCTACCACTAAGGTTTAGAACGAATATGATTGTGATTACAATAGCTTTGTGTGTTCTTAAAACACAGATACAACAATATGCTCTATGATAGTGAAGTAGTGTTTCTCTAGATGTTACTCAGCCAATAAGGATTTGTTCTTCAAAAAGTATGAACGATGAAAAGCAGAAGACTTGAGAAGAAGAAGAGAGAAAACGTGCAGAGCAAAAAGAATGAATGAAAAACTATCTGATCTTGAAAAATGTTGGAGTGATTGATTTAAAAAGAAAACCAATTTGAATCAACAATGATTTTGAATTAAGTAAAACAAATCAAAATAGAATAATAAAAGATTTGTAATAAGTTTTAAAATCAAAATAAAATCAAAATGATTTTCGAAATAAAATAAAGATTTGATTCTTAAAACCAAAAAGGAAATAATTCAAATTTAAAATCATTTTCGAATTTTATAAAATATATCAGAATCTTTTATATAAAAACAAATCAGGAAATAATAAAAAAGATTCTGACACGTTTTTCAATAAATCAAGAAATAATCGATTACATAGAAGCAATAATCGATTACTTCTACAAAAATAGAAATTCTTAAAACATTTGAAAAACATGTAATCGATTAGGCTAAGAATAGTTAATCGATTACATCACCCTGTTCATTATGTGATGCAACTATAATAATCGATTACACTCATAAGTTAATCGATTACTAAGCCTCTGTTTTGCATATGATGCAACATCATGTAATCGATTACTACAAAACTTGTAACCGATTACAAAGCCTCTGAAAAATATATGATGCAACAATTATAATCGATTACTTGACCAATGTAATCGATTACTTCCATAAGAAAGTAACTGATTAACAAAAATCACTTAATCGATTACAACCTCTCTGATTTTTCTATGATGCAACAAAGTTAATCGATTACTTTAGCAAATAATCGATTACTCCCTCTTGCACACATACAAATATACAGAGTTTTGTAACATCAATTATTTTACTAAGGTTAAATGCAGAAAACACATTTTTCATGCAAAAAACACGTTTTTCCTTCTTCTCTAAAAATGAAAAACTTATTGGCTTTGTAACTACTTAAAGAAACAAAAACACCATTACCTTACATTTTGATCTAAAGAGAAGGTTTCTATTCTATGCTTGCTTGAGTCTTCAATCTTGAGACTTGGCTAGCACTTGTGAGCTTGAACTTGAGTTGGCTTGTTATCATCAAAACATATAAATGAATTCCTTTGAAGTCCATAGAGAGTTTGAAGCATGCCTTCCAACCAGCTTGACTTCCTACACTAGAATCTGCAGAAGCAGTCCTATCATAATCAGTCGGGCCAGGAGAAGGAGTCTCCTCAGTGACAACTCTATGGGAGGAAGGATGGGAACGAGTGGCAGCTCTAAAACGAAAACTATGAAAACGACGATTAGGTCGAGCCGGGGGTGGTCCTCTATATGTATAAAAAGGTGGAACATGCATAGTATAGACTAATGGGATCCTAAATCGACGAGGTCGCACTCGCACCAGAGGGTTAGGGTGGTAGAGAGTGATCTCAACCTCCCCCTCAAAAGTGGCACGGTGCTCCTCATACGTCCATATGCCACTAGGGATAGGGCGTATCTCGATGCAAGCTAGGTATCTGGCCATCACCTAAACAGGGCACAGGGAGTAAGTATACACATATACATAATTGATAAAGACTAAAATTACAATCACAAGTATATCATGGACAGATCATAATGCAATTACATATGAGCACACCAATTTTCAACATTATAACTCTTATAATGCAAGTGGCATGATGTATACTTTTCTATCCACAACTGAGGCCTCTAAAAGTCCATCTTGGACGTCCATCCAATACACCCTTGTGTTCCCGGAACACCGACATTCGTTCCCAGAACGTAATGCCGAACCATACTTGGATAATAAGCATCACTCCCGAAGTGTGCACCACGTTCCCAGAACGCATACGTTCCCAGAACGCATAAAAACCAGGTCGCGGACACTGGCCACATATCTATAATGTGTCATCAAGTAGGTTATAATTTGGTACTCCCGGAGTACCCTCCTCATATTCCCAGAATATGATAAACGTTCCTACCAACCAGACTTCCAGTCTATATGGATACACAAATATCAGGGTTGGTTTTATCTTTACATTAATTAATGTGATTTAGACATATTCCAATTTGCCTTTTTTGAATGATTGATTTGAGGCATAATCTTTGGCATAAAATTCTCCTTTGAATTTTTCTCAAAACATGCCTTTTAAACTTAGATTGGGTAAAACAAAGTCAATGGTATTCAAAACTTAACTTTTTATTTTTCAGATTAAGGTACTAACCGGTTACAGTTTCAGGCTAACCGGTTAGAATTACAGACCAGAACTGTTTACCATTGCAATTCAGAAAAACCCTTTTTCTTGAATTTACTACCCAATCCATAAACAAGTTAAACATTGTGTTATGCCTCAAAAATCATAGTTTCCATCATTCAAAAGTCCAAATCACATTTTGTTTTCCAACGTAATTTCCTCTTGAAATTATTTCATTGAATTAAGGTATAAACCCCTTACCCTTAAATCTGAACCAAGAGAGTATTGTCACCTCAATTTCAGATTCTTTCCAGTGAATTTAAGGTATAGATTTGAGTAAAATTAGTGAAACTTCAGGACTTTTTTATAAACTGATTTTCTTTTGAAATTCTGCAGTGTCTAACCGGTTACGAATATCGAGTAACCGGTTAGATTATGCAGTCAGTCCTTCAAAATAAGGCTTTTAACACATCATCTTCTCTAATTCTCAAATCTAATCACTTTTCATCATTCAACAGGGTTCATATACCTTAAACAAACATGTTTCATCACAGAAACCAAATTCAAAGTACATGCATCAAGCTTTTTGCATCAAATTGCATAAAAATTCACATAAACACAATTTAATACAACAAAACTCATACTAAGCATTTAAATCCAGAATTTAGTGTCAATATACTTTGCATGCATCAACATAAAGTTGCTCAAAACACCATTGAGCAGAACTTTGGCCTCCAAGCCTTTGTGCCATATTGCACCTAATGCCCTTTTTGAGTTTTGTTAACTCAAATCCTAAATCACTTGAATTTTAGTCTAAATCTAGTATAAGGTAGACTTCTCCCATACCTTAAGACTGAGTTTGATGAAGATTGACACAGAAATTGAAGAAACTCCACAGATTTCTCACAAACTCACAGCTCTGCTCTCAGCCACGGATTTCACCAACAAGGTCCAAAGACCAGAAGTTTTTACATAGCAAATGGCCAAAGAAATTGGGGAAAACAGTTAAGACTCAAAATTAGTAACATGCACTAGAGAATCAAAGAGATTTGAGGCTAAATGGTGGACTGTACTTACCAAACTCAAAGCTGGACTTCAGCTTCCAGAACAGGGAATGACAGAGAACTCGGTTTCAAATTCCTAGATTCCAAGCTTGATTTCTCCTTCCACACGAACACTCAGCTCTCAAATCTTATATCAATGGAAAGCCCTTGATTCAAGCTTTCTAGAAGTGTGTGTTTTGCTCTCTAACACTCAAGAACCAAAACGAATTGAACAGGGCGATTATGAAACCCTAAAACACAGCCTCCCCCAAAATCAGAGTATCAACAACCCCATTCTTCAGCAATTCCTCTATATATAGACTAATAACGATTACATGCACACTGACGCGTGGTTTTCCACTTGATTCAAGCTGTAATCGTGGCGAATTCGGGATTAATCAAGTGATTACTCATCAAAATCCACTAACCCAGTTTCTGGGTTCATCGTCTAACCGGTTACAGGGCATTACTAACCGGTTAGATTAGTACAAAATTTAAAAATTAATATTTTTAAATCTTTCCCTCCAAGAACCTTTTTAATATTACCTTTAAGTCCTCATTCAGGGACCAAAATGCAATATCCTCATATTTTGCATTTATTTGCCATATAAAAATATTTCAACCTATCTTTATATTTTAGGCTAATAAACACAAAATATAAACTTGGGAAAAATTTCTATAAATTAATAATAAAACTTTTATTATTAATTTCCTATTACTCGGGAGACGAAAATTAGGGGTGTTACACTACTCCCCCACTTAAAAGGAATTTCGTCCCTGAAATTCTACTTTACAAAAACAACTCCGGATACTCTTGACGCATCTTTTCCTCTAATTCCCACGTCGCTTCAGATACGTCAGCATTTTCCCATATGACCTTAACCAAAGGTATTTCCTTTCCCCTGAGCTGCTTAACTTCACGACCTTCTATCTGAACTGGTCTGGTCTCAAAGGTCAGGTTTTCTTTCAAAGTTAGGTCATCAGGTTGGAGTTTTAGAATAACTGATGGATCATGCACGTACTTCTTTAATTGCGAAACGTGAAAGACGTTGTGCAAATTGGATAAAGAGGGTGGTAAAGCCAATTGATAAGCAACAGGACCAATTCTCTTAAGAATTTGGTATGGACCTATACACTTAGGCGAAAGCTTTCGGGTTCTCAAAGCTCTACTGATTCCTTTCATCGGAACTACCCGAAGGAACACATGATCGCCCTCGGAAAACTCTAATGGTTTTCTCCTCTTATCCGCATAACTCTTCTGCCGACTCTGAGCCGCTTTCATCTCTGCCTGGACCATCTTAATCTTCTCAGATGTCTGCTGTATCATTTCTGGTCTAACCATCAAGTTCTCCCCCACTTGGAATCAACATAGCGGGGTTTGGCATTTCCTTCCATACAATGCCTCGAACGGTGCCATTCCAATGCTCGCATGATAGCTGTTGTTGTATGTGAATTCTGCAAGAGGTAACACTTGATCCCAACTTCCTTGTTCTTCAAGTGCACAAGCTCGCAACACATCTTCCAAAGATTGAATCGTTCTCTCCGTCTGGCCATCAGTTTGTGGATGATACGCAGAACTCAATTTCAACCTCGTTCCCATAGCATCATGCAAACTTTTCCAGAATTGTGACGAAAATCTAGGATCTCGGTCTGACATAATACTCGAAGGCACTCCGTGAAAACGAACTATCTCCGTGATATAGATCTGGGTAAGCTTGTTCAAAGGATAACGCATATTTATCGGAATAAAATGCGCCGACTTGGTTAACCTATCCACAACCACCCATATTGCATCATGATTTGCTGCTGTCCTTGGCAAACCATACACAAAATCCATTGAGATGCTATCCCACTTCCACTGGGGAATCCTCAAAGGTTGCAACTGTCCTCCCGGTTTCTGATGTTTTACTTTAGCTTTTTGGCAAATCAAGCACGCCGCCACGTATTCAGCAACATCCTTTTTCAATCCAGACCACCAAAACATCTTTTTCAAGTCCTGATACATTTTGGTTGATCTAGGATGCATACTCATCCGACTCTTATGGGCTTCGTCGAGAATCAGTCTTCTAACTTCCTGATCTCTTGGTATGCAAATCCTTGTCCTGAAACGAAGGATTCCATCCAGTCCAATCTTGAAATCAGGTTCCCTTCCTTCTGATCTCAGTCTCATCTTTTCCATCAATTCTTCGTCCACTTGTTGCAGCTCCCAAATTCTTTCCAAGAATTCGTTGGTGATCTGCAACATCCCCAACTTGATACTTGATGGCTCCACTTGTGTCAACAAGCTCAAGTCTCTGAATTCCTCAATCAACGCTGCTTCCTTAACCATCATCGCACTTATGTGGATTGCTTTCCGACTCAAAGCATCTGCAACCACATTTGCTTTACCCGGATGATAGTGGAGTTTAAAGCCATAATCTTTCAAAAACTCCATCCATCTTCTTTGCCTCATGTTCAACTCTTTCTGGTCAAACAGATATTTCAAACTCTTATGGTCACTAAATACTTGGAATATAGTGCCATAGAGATGATGCCTCCATATCTTTAAGGCAAACACGATTGTAGCTAATTCCAAATCGTGTGTCGGGTAATTCACCTCATGGTTCTTCAATTGTCGTGATGCATAAGCCACTACTCTTCCTTCTTGCATCAATACACAACCCAGTACTTGCTTAGATGCATCACAGTACACTTCAAAACTCTTGTGAGGATCAGGTAAGATTAACACAGGAGACGATGTTAACCTTTCCTTCAACTCACGGAAACTAACTTCACACCGATTGTCCCACACGAACGGTTGATCTTTCCGAGTCAACTTAGTCAAAGGCAATGCAATCTTTGAAAATCCTTCTATAAACCTACGATAGTATCCAGCCAGCCCTAAGAAACTTCTCACCTCCGTCACGGTCTTAGGCTGTTCCCAACTTAGCACTGAACTTACTTTTGCTGGATCCACCATAATTCCTTCTTTAGAGATCACATGCCCCAAAAACTTTACTTCCTTGAGCCAAAACTCACACTTTGTAAGTTTGGCATATAATTGCTTCTCCTTCAGGACCTTTAACACGATCCTGAGATGCTCTTCATGCTCTTCCGATTTTTAGAATAGACCAGAATATCATCAATGAATACCACCACAAATAAATCAAAATATGGTCTAAAGATCCGGTTCATATAATCCATGAAAATAGCAGGTGCATTAGTCAACCCGAACGGCATCACAACATACTCATAATGACCGTATCGAGATCGAAATGCAGTCTTGGGTATATCCTCCTCCTTTATCCTGATCTGATGATAACCCGATCTCAGATCTATCTTGGAGAATACTGCAGCTCCCCTAACCTGGTCCATAAGGTCATCAATCCTTGGCAAAGGATACTTGTTCTTAATAGTGACCTTATTCAACTGCCTGTAGTCCACACACATCCTCATACTCCCATCTTTCTTCTTTACAAACAGTAATGGAGCTCCCCAAGGCGAAACGCTTGGCCTGATCATCTGTTTCTGTAGCAACTCCTCTATCTGCTTCTTCATTTCTACCATTTCTGGTGGTGCCATCCTATAAGGAGCAATAGAGATGGGACCAGCTCTAGGGACTAAATTGATCCCAAACTCTATCTCTCGCTTCGGAGGTAATCCTGGTATCTCTTCAGGAAATACTTCCGGAAATTCCTTCACCACCGGAATCTCCTCTATCGGCATTGAATCTTCCTTCCCAGAAGCCCAGAATAAACACATATAACCCTCCGGTTCAAGTGTCCCATATTGAATTGTGTTTTCCTCACAATTGATGATCACTTGGTTTTTCATCAACCAATCCATACCCAAGATCACATCCAATTGTAACTTAGGAAGACAAACCAAATCTACCTTGGATAAACGACCCAGAATTTCTACATTACACCCTAAACAGACTTTAGCGGTGAAGATAGGTATTCCCGTAGGGGTATCTGTACTAAGAAAACAAGGTGAATTGGAAACAACAAGATTCAACCTGTTTACACATTCAGGAGAAACAAAAGAATGTGTGGCTCCAGAATCAAACATGATTTTGCAAGGTTGGTTATTAAGCAGAAAGTTACCTTGCACGAGATTCGGGGTTTGGGTTGCTTCATTACCACTCAGGGTAAATACTCTTCCTTGCACCACAGGCTTGCCAGCAGATCCCTTTGCATCACCCTTTACAGATTCTTTGCATTCACGAGCAAAGTGACCTTGCTTTCCACACTTGAAACATCCCCCTGTGGACCAACAAAACTGACCATGATGATAACGCTTGCACTTCTCGCAATAAGGAGCATTATCGCGAGACTTGTCCTTGTTATCCATCACCGCCTTGCCCTTACCCTTGTTCTTAGAATATGGACCATTATTCCGATGATCAAACTTCTTCTTCCTCTGTGGTCCATAGTTCTGCCCAACCCCATTCACTTGACTTCCCATCAACTCAGCCTTCTTGTCATCTTCATACATTCTGCACATATCCACCAGTGTAGGGAAACTCTGAATCCTTTCATAACTGAAGATAGACTTCAGCTCCGGCCTTAGACCACCTTCAAACTTAACACACTTACTCCTTTCATCAGGGTTATTTAAGTAGTAGGGAGAGTACTTCATCAGTTCCTCGAATCTGGCAGCATACTCTCCTATGTTGGAACCTACAATCGGTGGGTGAAACAACTAGGATACACTAAGAGAACACCTAGAAGGGGGGGTTGAATAGGTGTTTAAGAAACCTTGAAAGATTTTTGAAAGAAACAAATCAAAACGATTAAAACAAATGATTTTCACAAAAATTCTTTATCCTTAATCGATTAATGACATGAACTAATCGATTAATGCCTCTGTATATTGAAAAATCACTTTTCAATCAAATACGAAAATCAATCAATTAACACATATAACCAGAGATTCAGCGGAAACAATTAACACCTATATTCTTATTGATTACCTAGGTTATGAAAATGATTTTCCCCAAATCAATTTTGCACAATTAAGATTCAATTCAATCAATTATGAAAAATCACTTTTTCTAGGTTTTCAACCAAGAACACAATTAATAACAAGAATTGTAAAGAGTAGAGAGTTTAGAGATACGACACAGTGATTTATCCTGGTTCACTTTCATCCACTTGAAAGCTACTCCAGTCCCCTCTTCAACCAAGAGAGATTCTTCACTATGAGGAATTAGAGTTTCTCAAATTACAAGTAAATGCCTCACAAGACTTCCTTCTTGCTAGCCTACAAGAGATACCACACCCTTGCCTTGTAACCCTATTGATATCTAATCTAACCTCTTCTCTTTTGCTTGCCGATACCCACAACAAGACTTCCAATGCTTTGAGATTCTTCAAAGACTTCCAATTGCTTGCTTCACTACAAGGCTTCCAAGTGCTTGATGATATGCCACACCAAGGCTTCCAAATAACTTTGCTTGATTCACAACCAAGACTTCCAATTGTTGTAGATAGCTTGCCTCTTGCAAAGATTACAACTAAAATGAAAACAAAATAACAACCCTATAAATCTCTTTCAAAAGTTATGAAAAAAATCAACATGAGAGATTCAAGGTTCTTGATCAAAGAATGTAAAAGTTAAAGCTTTGATCTTGATAAAGTGAGAGAGAAAAGAGTGGCTTGATTCTTTGTAAAATTGATTATCAAAATGATGGATTATGATCACAAAGGTTAGAAATAGGTTTATATAGAATACCCAAAAGTTAGGAATGGTTAGAAGTGCTTTTGAGAAGTGAAAAACTCATTTAAAAACAGTTACAGCTCGTGTTAATCGAGTAACAAAGTTACTACTCGAGTAACAAGTGTAAAACTTGTTCACTACTCGAGTAATCTGAGTTACTACTCGAGTATTTACGCAAGGCTTCAAAATTCTAATCGAGTAATCAGCCCCTTAATCGAGTATTTGCCAAGACTGCAAAATTCTACTCGAGTAAACAAGTGGCTAATCGAGTAGTCAGTTCAAAAAACACTTAAAAACTTATTTTCTCAAAATCTAAACCTTTTCTTTCAAACCTTTAAGCCACCTATTGAATTTAGGCAAAGTGAATACTCAAAATATGATATAATCATGCAATCAAAAGAGATTCACTACCCTCTAATAAACTCTACCCAAACTCATAAACTAAAAGACTTGTGAGGCAAAAGATAAAACATTAAAACATAAACTACCAAACTAAGTCTTCATGAGTTGGCTCTCTCTTCTTAACTTGACGTTTGTTGTTACTTGTTGAGCTTGAACTTGATCAACACATTTAAGCTTGTTCAAAACCTTTTGACATTTATCAAAACATTCTTCATGGATCTTACAATCTCCCCCTTTTTGAAAATGACAAACATGTTTTGAAATTATGAAGTTCATTGAAGTTGTTGATGCTTGAACCATTTGATCACTTGGTGAGACTCTTGCTCCCCCTCAATTTATGCTTTTGACATTTGAAATCTCATTGAGATAAAAGCTTGATTCTCCCCTATCTTCAACAACTTTGGTCAACCTACATAAAAACAACAAAAACAACCTTTCTCCAAACATACCATTTCATTTTTCCACAAAATAGTCAAAACATAATATTTCAATATTTCTCCCCTTTTTCAAAACATCATATTTCTCCCCCTTTGGCATTATCAAAAAGAAATATATACCAATTGAAATATAAGAACTAAACCAAAATAGAGAGAAATGAGATATAACAACCAAAGCATGATAATCATCTAATGATTACTCAATGATATCAATTATAAAAAATTGTATACCAATAGCATGATACTAATTGTAAAACAATTGTAAAAATTTGATACCAATAGTATTTTCTCAATAGTATAAACAATATCACATTATGAGAAATAATACCAATTGAGAGAACTATGAGCAATATCCAACAATATCAAATTGAATATACCAATTGTATAATATCGAATGTTACCAATTTGTAGGATCTTTTCTTCATACCAATTGAAGAAACAAATGAATGAATAACACATGAAAATCCTTTTGCTCTTCAATCATACCAACAAAAACAATCATGCTTTGCTTTTTGGTATCCAAATGGTTTTGGATCCATTTTTGTTAGTGTAGGGACTCTCACCCTTTTTCACCCAAACAAAATCTTCTTTAGGTATACCATGCACTTTAATATAACACACATTTGAAGTATGTCCATGAGTACCACAATAGAAACATGTTGGTGCATTTGAAAAATCAACTTTAGAAAAATCAACAACATTTCTATGAGACATACTCTTAGCATTAGTATAACCCAAACCAAACTTGTTTGAATTTTCTCTTTGAAAATTTAACAATGTGCGCAATCTAATATCACCATTTGTGAAACTTGCAAGCTTATTTTTCAAAATAGCATTTTCATCTTTAAGCAACTTGCAATCCTCACAATCAACCACAATATTCAATCTACTAGAACAATCACAAGAAGAACTAGCATATATAAGATCAAGAGTTTCATTTTGAAGATTAAGCTCATCAACTTGTTTTTGAAGTTCTAAAATCTCTTGTTGATGTTTCAAAATGAGCTTCTTCCTTTCAATATTTTTCAAAGCTAGTTTCTTGAGATGTTCATGCATTTCTTCATAAGCATTATATAACATTTCATATTTAGAAGAAATTTCGGATTTAGTAAGACTTACATCGCTTTCGTAGCTTTGTTCACTTGATTCATCATTTGAACTTTCTTCTTCATTTACTAGAGCTATCAAGTTGAGACAAGCGGCATCTTCATCATCCGAAGAACTATTTGATGTGCTTTTCTTGTCTTTTTCATCATCACTATTCCAAACTATGTAACATCCTAAATTTTATTTTAAATAAATTATTAAATAAAAACCTAAGAAAAATTGAAATAATGACTTAACGAATTTTGGTAGATAGGTGAGTGGTGATTATAGGTCCTAGGGGTTGTATACAAGGCAGTTGTGGCTTCGGGCAAAGTCGTATAAGCGAAATCGGGAGTTAAATCGGCGTTTTCGATGTTAGAAATCGACCGAAAAGAGAAAATTAGAAATTTATTATAGGACGCTAAGAAAATAAATTCCACCGTTGGATATGAAGTTTATGGGGTGAAGAAGCTTGCCTAAAAATTTGGACCCGATCCGACGGTTAACGAAAAACTTACGGCGAATCGAAGGTTGGAAACCCTGAAACTCGCCCAGGCGCACCAGCCATGCGCCCAGGCGGGTGCACTGTTCATGGTGCACCAAACCAGTGAAAAACCCGCCTAGGACAGCCCACCGTGCGCCCAGGCGAGTCGCAGCATGCACCCGCTGCACCAATTCGCGAGTTGGCGCGCCAAAACTGCCTCCTGACCGCACCAGACACGCACCAACTCCCTTCTGACCGCACCAGGTGCGCCCCAGCAGCACCAGTTGGTGCTCAGACCCGCCCAGGCGCGCCAGGCATGCGCCCAGGCGCGCGCCGCTCAGCAGCACCAGATCTGGTGCGTTGGCTGAGAAGCATGGGGCCAAAGTTCTAATCTCAGCCACACGATGGTGGCTGACCCCAAAACCCATTTTTTTGGCATCAAAACACTTCATCCTCTCATTCATCATCATCAACCTCAACCCACCACCTCCATCAATTCTCTCAATACTCAAGAACACTAAGGCACCATTCAATCACCCAAACACACAAGATCAAGCAATCAACCACTCAATCCTCATCAACATCAAATATCCCTCATGAAGTGAGCCCAAGACATCATCATCATCATCTCTTCCATCCTCTCCCTTAGAGTTTAGAACCCCTATTATCATTACCACATATATATCTAATAAACAAGAATCATCAACACTCCTTATGATTTTCATCAAGTATTGGGCATGAAAAGGGATTAGAACTCACCTCCTTCCTTCCTACACCACACGAGTTGCTCCCTCCTTTCTCCCTCTTGGATTTCAAGTTCTACCAACACTTGGGGTAAGTAGAGACTTAAGTCATGATATTAATTCCTTTCCAATTCTTTTTAGCTCATTAAAATTGTATTTAATCTCCTCTAGGGTTCAAGCTTCTCTCATTCCTAGTTGATCAAGCCTCAAGGTCACCATCAACCTCTACATTCTAAGCTAAGGAATCATCACATAGGACCTCCCTCACCTCAAGGAACTCTTATATTTTCTGGATTTGAGGTAAGAAGGGAAGTGTTACCTCTACTTAGAGGGTATTTTCTAGCTTGTATATAGGGGGAATTAAGGACAGGAATTAAAATAGAAAAGAGGAACCTTAGGGTAAATGATTTGATTAGAATTTGGTACAAGTGAACTGAGAATTAGAATTAAGAAATATACTAGTTTGTATAAGTATTTGTGGTTGCTCTAACAAAAAGTGGGTTTAATGATGATGGTGGTAGAATACAACATGGCTGGAAGGTTAAAATTGAATATAGTGATTAAGGAGTTGTTTATGTTATTAATTTTAGTGCCTTGAAAGGGATTGTATTGAACATGAGTGATGATGAAGAGTAAAATGTAGTTAACGGGAATAAGAAAAGGAATTAGGTAAGTGGTAAATTAATTAAGAGTGTGGCAATGGTTAGAGAAGTAGGTAATTAAATGGTATGAATAAATGATTATGACATTAATTCTAGTGGTTGGAATGGAAATGTAATGAACATGAGACAATTGGGAATAGTGATGTTGGATGTAGATTATACCCTGGTCGGAATGTCAATAATGAATGTAGCGATTAGGAAGTTGATTATATTATTAATTTTAGTGTTTAGAATGGAGAGAAATATATATTGTTTTCATGACCCTCTGAAAGGAGTGGATATTGTTTTCATGGCCCTCCGAAAGGAGTGGATATTGTTTTCATGACCCTCCGAAAGGAGTGGATATTGTTTTCATGACCCTCCGAAAGGAGTGGATATTGTTTTCATGACCCTCCGAAAGGAGTGGATACTGTTTTCATGACCCTCCGAAAGGAGTGGATACTGTTTTCATGACCCTCCGAAAGGAGTGGATATTATTATCATGACCCCTCATAGGAGGTGAATTACATCCGGACCCTCTATAGAAGAGTGGAATATTATATGGACAGACCCTCCATTAGGAGTGAGTATTAAATGAGAATAAGAGGATAGATAGACAAGTGTGAAAATGATAGAAGGAAATGATAGAATTCAAGAAAGGTTAAGGAAAGAGTTGAAAGGAATAAAAAAAAATGAATATGGTCAATAATGGGGTATTAAGGGATCAAGGGAAATTGAAATAGATAATATAATTCAAGTGATAGCGGGTAGTAATCTCTGAGTTGTTCTCTATGTCATTTTAGAATGTATTTTCTAAGTTCTGTGTAATGCTACCCTTCTTGATATATTTTTACAGGTGAAGAAGGAGCTTACACGAGCATGGCCGAGCAGGATCACATTCCACAACGTGGAATGTGAAAATAGTTGGGAAACTAATGGCGGTCAAGAGTCTTATTTTGGAAACATTAAATATTTTGTCGATGTAACTAAAACTAGTAGTTGTTTTTGTGGAAAAACTAAAGTGTTTTAAGACTTGTGTATATGTTTATAAACTTGATGTAATAGTGCTAAGTCACACTGTTTATATTTTGCCCTGCTGGCAACTGAAATGATATGAATGAAGATTATGAACAGGTTGAAGGTGAAACAAATTTTTGGAAAGCTAAGAAAACAAAGGAAACTCCGTTCGTTTGACGGGAGAGAATTTTATAAGCTAAAGTGGTTTTAAAAAGAAATTTTCAAGTCGCTAATTAAATCGGGGTAATTAGAGTATTAATTAAGATAGGGTGTTACAGTTATGGTATCAGAGCAGTTTTTCCTCGGCCCTTGGAGTTAATCATTACTCCAGTGGTTACTCACCGAGCGAGTAATCGACAATTATAGTTTAGAGTCTAGAGCCTATTGATAGGATGTTTATACTATTAATTATGCTACTAAGCATTGACTGTCGGCCTTATGCATGACTAAATAGAATGGCTGGTAGACGGATCGATAATGATGGGATCCGAGCTATTCTGGAGCAAATGGCTAAGATGCAACAGGATCAGGGGAAAAAATCGCAGCAGCAGCAATGGCAACAGCAGCTGCAATGATTCCTCAACCCCCAGCTCCTGTGGCTATTGATTGGTTGGCGCGGTTCAGAAAGAACGATCCGCAGAAATTCGAAGGCGGTTTCAATCCCGATGGGGCACAGTTATGGTTGCAGGAGATCGAGAAGATTCTTAACACTATGGCACCGCCGGAGGGGCAGAAGGTTCTGCTAGCACAGTATATGCTGACTAGTGAAGCGGAACATTGGTGGCAGCAAATGCGGAGGGGTCTGGAGGCGGACAATCAGGCGATTACATGGGACTTGTTCAAGAATTGTTTTCTGGGCAAGTACTTTCCGGAAGGTGTCCGTAGGGAGAAGGAGATAACTTTTCTGCAGCTCGTGCAAGGGAACATGAGCGTCGGGGAATATGCTGCTAGGTTTGAGGACTTGATCCGGTATGCTGGAAGTTATAGGGATGCCGATGAGAGGACTAAGTGCATCAAGTTCGAGACCGGACTCCGTTCTGAGATCAAAATGGCTTTTGAATATCAGAACATCTCCAACCTGTCTTAGTTGATCAACATGACCAGCACTTATGAAAAGAGTAGGGAGCGCAGGGCAGAGGAGAAAAGAAACAAGAAGGTACAGAAAGTTGGGGGTCCGACTTGGGGAAAAGGACCAGTTCTGGAACCAAAACCTTATGCCCAACATGACGTAGCTCCAGTAGCTCCCGGGGTTAAGAATAAGAATGGGAATACTATGGGAACCTATCCACTTTGCTCACATTGTGGGAAGAAGCATGAGGGAGAATGCTGGTATTGAAATCAAACCAGGGGGAATTTCACTTGTTTTCTGTGTGGGAAACCAGGACATTTTGCTTCAATTTGTCCCACAAAGATTCCGAAGAAAGAAGTCAATGCTACAAAGGCGCAGCAAACGGGAAAGAGTCAACCTGCTTCTAAGGGAAAGCTGTACACCATGAACAGGGAGGAGGTCGATCTAGCTGACGTAGTCGCAGGTATAGATTGTTTAGTAATACCCGTGCTGTATCCTATTAGTTTTAATATCACATCACTGATTTTCCTTCCTTAGCAGTTATTTGGAAATATCATGTTCTTTAAGATAGAACCATCCTGTGAATCTTTAACGCATTCGTCCAATCTATGCTTCTTAGTAGCATGGTAGGAGCACTTAGAAGAGAATGTCAAGTTGTAGAATTCAATTCTAAACTAATCAAGCCCGGTGATGATATTGTTATTTAACACTATATAAGATTAGAATTGATCACTCTAATTCTTGCATATGTTGAGTAATGATATTATCAGTAAGCCCAACAATGGGATCACTATTAGTAGAGGGAAGATTGAAACTGATCATTTTGATTTATCCACCTAGCAGTAGTTGATGTCATTGCTGAATCTCATATCCAAGATTGTACCAAACGAGCTTAGCATCGGAAGTTCTACTCTTTGTTTAGTGCGAAGCCCTAGTAGTACGCAGAATCTAAGTGGGGGAGTGAAACCAAGATGAAATAGTAGCACAACCAAAAAACCTTGCGATTGGGATGATTCTCCATTTGAAGGAATTGATCGGAATTTCGGGGACGAAATTCTAATGTGGGGGAGAATTGTAACATCCTAAATTTTATTTTAAATAAATTATTAAATAAAAACCTAAGAAAAATTGAAATAATGACTTAACGAATTTTGGTAGATAAGTGAGTGGTGATTATAGGTCCTAGGGGTTGTATAGAAGGCAGTTGTGGCTTCGGGCAAAGTCGTATAAGCGAAATCGGGAGTTAAATTGGCGTTTTCGATGTTAGAAATCGACCGAAAAGAGAAAATTAGAAATTTATTATAGGACACTAAGAAAATAAATTCCACCGTTGGATATGAAGTTTATGGGGTGAAGAAGCTTGCCTAAAAATTTGGACCCGATCCGACGGTTAACGAAAAAGTTACGGCGAATCGAAGGTTGGAAACCCTGAAACTCGCCCAGGCGCACCAGCCATGCGCCCAGGCGGGTGCACTGTTCATGGTGCACCAAACCAGTGAAAAACCCGCCCAGGCCAGCCCACCGTGCGCCCAGGAGAGTCGCAGCACGCACCGGCTGCACCAATTCGCGAGTTGGCGCGCCAAAACTCCCTCCTGACCGCACCAGACACGCACCAACTCCCTTCTGACCGCACCAGGTGCGCCCCAGCAGCACCAGTTGGTGCTCAGACCCGCCCAGGCGCGCTCGGCATGCTCCCAGGCGCGCGCCGCTCAGCAGCACCAGATCTGGTGCGTTGGCTGAGAAGCTTGGGGCCAAAGTTCTAATCTCAGCCACACGATGGTGGCTGACCCCAAAACCCATTTTTTTGGCATCAAAACACTTCATCCTCTCATTCATCATCATCAACCTCAACCCACCACCTCCATCAATTCTCTCAATACTCAAGAACACTAAGGCACCATTCAATCACCCAAACACACAAGATCAAGCAATCAACCACTCAATCCTCATCAACATCAAATATCCCTCATGAAGTGAGCCCAAGACATCATCATCATCATCTCTTCCATCCTCTTCCTTAGAGTTTAGAACCCCTATTATCATTACCACATATATATCTAATAAACAAGAATCATCAACACTCCTTATGATTTTCATCAAGTATTGGGCATGAAAAGGGATTAGAACTCACCTCCTTCCTTCCTACACCACACGAGTTGCTCCCTCCTTTCTCCCTCTTGGATTTCAAGTTCTACCAACACTTGGGGTAAGTAGAGACTTAAGTCATGATATTAATTCCTTTCCTATTCTTTTTAGCTCATTAAAATTGTATTTAATCTCCTCTAGGGTTCAAGCTTCTCTCATTCCTAGTTGATCAAGCCTCAAGGTCACCATCAACCTCTCAATTCTAAGCTAAGGAATCATCACATAGGACCTCCCTCACCTCAAGGAACTCTTATATTTTCTGGATTTGAGGTAAGAAGGGAAGTGTTACCTCTACTTAGAGGGTATTTTATAGCTTGTATATATGGGGAATTAAGGGCAGGAATTAAAATAGAAAAGAGGAACCTTAGGGTAAATGATTTGATTAGAATTTGGTACAAGTGAACTGAGAAGTAGAATTAAGAAATATACTAGTTTGTATAAGTATTTGTGGTTGCTCTAAAAAAAAGTGGGTTTAATGATGATGGTGGTAGAATACAACATGGCTGGAAGGTTAAAATTGAATATAGTGATTAAGGAGTTGTTTATGTTAGTAATTGTAGTGCCTTGAAAGGGATTGTATTGAACATGAGTGATGATGAAGAGTAAAATGTAGTTAACGGGAATAAGAAAAGGAATAAGGTAAGTGATAAATTAATTAAGAGTGTGGCAATGGTTAGAGAAGTAGGTAATTAAATGGTATGAATAAATGATTATGACATTAATTCTAGTGGTTGGAATGGAAATGTAATGAACATGAGACAATTGGGAATAGTGATGTTGGATGTAGATTATACCCTGGTCGGAATGTCAATAATGAATGTAGCGATTAGGAAGTTGATTATATTATTAATTTTAGTGTTTAGAATGGAGAGAAATATATATTGTTTTCATGACCCTCCGAAAGGAGTGGATATTGTTTTCATGACCCTCCGAAAGGAGTGGATATTGTTTTCATGGCCCTCCGAAAGGAGTGGATATTGTTTTAATGACCCTCCGAAAGGAGTGGATATTGTTTTCATGACCCTCCGAAAGGAGTGGATATTGTTTTCATGACCCTCCGAAAGGAGTGGATACTGTTTTCATGACCCTCCGAAAGGAGTGGATATTATTATCATGACCCCTCATAGGAGGTGAATTACATCCGGGCCCTCTATAGAAGAGTGGAATATTATATGGACAGACCCTCCATTAGGAGTGAGTATTAAATGAGAATAAGAGGATAGATAGACAAGTGTGAAAATGATAGAAGGAAATGATAGAATTCAAGAAAGGTTAAGGAAAGAGTTGAAAGGAATAAAAAAAATGAATATGGTCAATAATGGGGTATTAAGGGATCAAGGGAAATTGAAATAGATAATATAATTCAAGTGATAGCGGGTAGTAATCTCTTAGTTGTTCTCTATGTCATTTTAGAATGTATTTTCTAAGTTCTGTGTAATGGTACCCTTCTTGATATATTTTTACAGGTGAAGAAGGAGCCTACACGAGCATGGCCGAGCAGGATCACATTCCACAACGTGGAATTTGAAAATAGTTGGGAAACTAATGGCGGTCAAGAGTCTTATTTTGGAAACATTAAATATTTTGTCGATGTAACTAAAACTAGTAGTTGTTTTTGTGGAAAAACTAAAGTGTTTTAAGACTTGTGTATATGTTTATAAACTTGATGTAATAGTGCTACGTCACATTGTTTATATTTTGCCCTGCTGGCAACTGAAATGATATGAATGAAGATTATGAACAGGTTGAAGGTGAAACAAATTTTTGGAAAGCTAAGAAAACAAAGGAAACTCCGTCCGTTTGACGGGAGAGATTTTTATAAGCTAAAGTGGTTTTAAAAAGAAATTTTCAAGTCGCTAATTAAATCGGGGTAATTAGAGTATTAATTAAGATAGGGTGTTACAAACTATGTATGCCCTTTTAGTTTTCTTTTCTTTCTCCTTCTTCTTGAGATACTTAGAGCATGAGTACTTGAGATGACCGGGCTTTCCACATTCATGGCAAACTATACCTTCTTTTGAAGTCTTTGTCTTGTAGTGTGGGGAATTCTTCTCTTTACTTTTGTCTTTGTTCATCCTTCCTTTTCTCCTTAGAATCTTATTGAACTTTCTTAATAGAAGCTTCATCTCCTCTTCATCAATGTCCGAATCGGAATCTTCATTATCATCATCATCGGAACTCTCTTCCTTTTTATATGACCTTTTAGCTTTAAGAGCAATTCCTTTTCTTTCTTTGTACTTATCCGATTCTTCATGCAAATGCAAATGTTCAAGCTCCATTTCATGTTCTTGTAGCTTTCTGAAAAGTGTTGCTACGTCCATGGTGTCCAAGTCCTTTGATTCAACAATTGCGGTAACCTTGGGTTGCCATTCCCTACTTAGACATCTTAAAACTTTGTTAACAAGTTCACAATTCAAGAAAGTTTTACCAAGAGCAATGAGATGATTAACAATATGAGTAAAACGCTTTTGCATAAAACATATAGATTCATTAGGCAACATACGAAACAATTCATATTCATGAATCAAAGAATTTAATCTAGCACGCCTAACTTCACTAGTGCCTTCATGTGTGACTTGCAAGGTGTCGCACATTTCTTTGGCATCACGACATTGGGAGACTCTAAAGAACTCATCATAAGATAGAGCGGAGGTGATGATATTCTTAGCTTTTAAATCATATTGAATTTTCCTTTAATCATCATCGGTCCACTTATCTTTGGGAGTTAGTGTAAGCACACCTTCTACATCTTTTGAGGGATTATGAGGACCATTTTCAATGGCTTCCCAAATGTTCACATCTATAGCTTCTATAAAGATTCTCATCCTAATTATCCAATAAGCATAACCCTGTCCACCAAACATAGGAGGGCGATTTATTGAAGCACCTTCACCACCAAAAGGATTCGTAGAACCCATTGTAGTTTCCTCAAGGATCTTAACGAAAAAGCTCTATGCTCGTGTCTTTCGACCGAGCTCTGATACCAATTGTTGGAACCTACAATCGGTGGGTGAAACAACTAGGATACACTAAGAGAACACCTAGAAGGGGGGGGGGGGGGGTTGAATAGGTGTTTAAGAAACCTTGAAAGATTTTCGAAATAAACAAATCAAAACGATTAAAACAAATGATTTTCACAAAAATTCTTTAGCCTTAATCGATTAATGACATGAACTAATCGATTAATGCCTCTGTATATTGAAAAATCACTTTTCAATCAAATATGAAAATCAATCAATTAACACATATAACCAGAGATTCAGCGGAAACAATTAACACCTATATTCTTATTGATTACCTAGGTTATGAAAATGATTTTCCCCAAATCAATTTTGCACAATTAAGATTCAATTCAATCAATTATGAAAAATCACTTTTTCTAGGTTTTCAACCAAGAACACAATTAATAACAAGAATTGTAAAGAGTAGAGAGTTTAGAGATACGACACAGTGATTTATCCTGGTTCACTTTCATCCACTTGAAAGCTACTCCAGTCCCCTCTTCAAGCAAGAGAGATTCTTCACTATGAGGAATTAGAGTTTCTCAAATTACAAGTAAACGCCTCACAAGACTTCCTTCTTGCTAGCCTACAAGAGATACCACACCCCTGCCTTGTAACCCTATTGATATCTAATCTAACCTCTTCTCTTTTGCTTGCCGATACCCACAACAAGACTTCCAATGCTTTGAGATTCTTCAAAGACTTCCAATTGCTTGCTTCACTACAAGGCTTCCAAGTGCTTGATGATATGCCACACCAAGGCTTCCAAATAACTTTGCTTGATTCACAACCAAGACTTCCAATTGTTGTAGATAGCTTGCCTCTTGCAAAGATTACAACTCAAATGAAAACAAAATAACAACCCTATAAATCTCTTTCAAAAGTTATGAAAAAAATCAACATGAGAGATTCAAGGTTATTGATCAAAGAATGTAAAAGTTAAAGCTTTGATCCTGAGAAAGTGAGAGAGAATAGAGTGGCTTGATTCTTTGTAAAATTGATTATCAAAATGATGGATTATGATCACAAAGGTTAGAAATAGGTTTATATAGAATACCCAAAAGTTAGGAATGGTTAGAAGTGCTTTTGAGAAGTGAAAAACTCATTTAAAAACAGTTACAACTCGTGTTAATCGAGTAACAAAGTTACTACTCGAGTAACAAGTGTAAAACTTGTTCCCTACTCGAGTAATCTGAGTTACTACTCGAGTATTTACGCAAGGCTTCAAAATTCTAATCGAGTAATCAGCCCCTTAATCGAGTATTTGCGCAAGACTGCAAAATTCTACTCAAGTAAACAAGTGGCTAATCGAGTAGTCAGTTCAAAAAACACTTAAAAACTTATTTTCTCAAAATCTAAACCTTTTCTTTCAAACCTTTAAGCCACCTATTGATTTTAGGCAAAGTGAATACTCAAAATATGATATAATCATGCAATCAAAAGAGATTCACTACCCTCTAATAAACTCTACCCAAACTCATAAACTAAAAGACTTGTGAGGCAAAAGATAAAACATTAAAACATAAACTACCAAACTAAGTCTTCATGAGTTGGCTCTCTCTTCTTAACTTGACGTTTGTTGTTGCTTGTTGAGCTTGAACTTGATCAACACATTTAAGCTTGTTCAAAACCTTTTGACATTTATCAAAACATTCTTCATGGATCTTACATCCTACACTCATATCCCCTTGCTTCAATTGCATGAATTCCACTTCCTTCTTTCTCCTCAAATCTTCTGGAAAATATTTATTAAGAAATTTCTCCATAAATACTCCCCAGTTGATTGCCCTTCTTTCAAAATTCAGCAATTGGACAGTGTGATCCCACCAGTTTTCAGCTTCCCCATGAAGCATGTAAACTGCATAGGTCACCTTCTGCTCATCTGAGCACTCCAAAGTTCGGAAAATCTTATTAATCTCATACAACCACTTGTTCGCCTCATCAGGTTTATATCCTCCCTCAAACCTTGGTGGGTTGCACTTTCTGAACTCCGACAGAGTCTTAGCGTCCTGATTCACCATGTTACCAGCAGATGGGTTACCAGCTCGTCCTTGAGATGGTTGTTGTCTCTGTTGCTGCTGCATGCCTTCCAGCACGGTCGTGATTCGTTCTAACATTTCATTAGTAATATTTCTATTCCTGGTTGCCATAGAAAGACCTGCACTATGGGCTTTGGGTTACTAAAAAGGTCTTTAAAACATAGATGCTACTAACTTACTCAAAATAAATTCAATCAACGTTGAATATCATACTTAGCTGCATCCTCGAGCCATGAGGGACAGGACCAATGCTTTGATACCACCAAAGGGTGTGACGCTCTCTTTTTAACTTGAAAATAATTAATATTTCCAATTAATTGAGTACTTGCTATCATAATTTGGACTAGAAAATTTTTCCTTTTAGAACTAGTACTTGCTCGTTCACAAATCCTTTTTAACATAAACCATTTTTGACTTCGGCGTAATAATATCTTTGATTCGAAAAGGCTCTCGAGATGACATTTCCTTAATAATAGAAAATATTGTTCATAGTTAATATAAAAACATACCATTTGCCTCTCGAGTTGAATTTGAATATATAAAGCATAAACTTATCGCCGAATCCTTTCTTAATAGAAATCAGAGTTCACGGAAGTAAAAGTAATACTTATGGGGCACTGCTGAGGTAAAGAAAACATCATATATATATATATATATATAAGTCATAACATAACCCCATCAGTACAGTCAGTAGCAAGTGATAAAAAGTCGAGATAGCAAGTTTTAATGAAACATATACGGACCAGCTGCATAAAATAAAACCTCACTCTAAGACCTCTCGAATATATACAATATATAACAAATCCAAAAGTAGAAGTCTCAGAGCAAGTCGTCTGTGTCCTCAGCAGCTCCTCAGATCCTCCACAGCTCTATCCCTAGGATATAGGATCCAAAAACATCTACGCTATGCAGGCTCCTATGAACCAGCGGGTCCACCTCTAGCAGAAACAGTCGGCTCAACGTGCACCTCCTCCTCGCTCTCATCCTCCACAGGGTCCTCCTCGACCTCGCCTGACTGTGTAGAGACCCCACCACTGGGTCTAGGATCTGTAGAAGCAGTCCTATCATAATCAGTCGGACCAGGAGAAGGAGTCTCCTCAGTGACAACTCTATGGGAGGAAGGATGGGAACGAGTGGCAGCTCTAAAACGAAAACTATGAAAACGACGCATAGGTCGAGCCGGTGGTGGTCCTCTATATGTATAAAAAGGTGGAACATGCATAGTATAGACTAATGGGATCCTAAATCGACGAGGTCGCACTCGCACCAGAGGGTTAGGGTGGTAGAGAGTGATCTCAACCTCCCCCTCAGAAGTGGCACGGTGCTCCTCATACGTCCATATGCCACTAGGGATAGGGCGTATCTCGATGCAAGCTAGGTATCTGGCCATCACCTAAACAGGGCACAGGGAGTAAGTATACACATATACATAATTGATAAAGACTAAAATTACAATCACAAGTATATCATAGACAGATCATAATGCAATTACATATGAGCACACCAGTTTTCAACATTATAACTCTTATAATGCAAGTGGCATGATGTATGCTTTTCTATCCACAACTGAGGCCTCTAAAAGTCCATCTTGGACGTCCATCCAATACACCCTTGTGTTCCCGGAACACCGACATTCGTTCCCAGAACGTAATGTCGAACCATACTTGGATAATAAGCATCACTCCCGGAGTGTGCACCACGTTCCCAGAACGCATACGTTCCCAGAACGCATAAAAACCAGGTCCCAGACACTGGCCACATATCTATAATGTGTCATCAAGTAGCTTATAATTTGGTACTCCCGGAGTACCCTCCTCATATTCCCAGAATATGATAAACGTTCCTACCAACCAGACTTCCAGTCTATATGGATGCACAAATATCAGGGTTGGTTTTATCTTTACATTAATTAATGTGATTTAGAAATATTCCAATTTGTGACACCCATCTCAGATTACCCAAATATAAACTTATAATTATTCTTTTATATTGGATAATATATAGACTTGTGAGTAAAAGAAATTAGATAAATAAATTTTTCTTTTAAAGCGGGTGCACAATCCTTACTTGGCATCCTTGGAGAATAAACTTTGAACCTTTTCAAATCAGTTGAATTGAGTTCGGCGATTTCGAAAACCTTTTCACAAATTGGGTAACCTTCATCTTTTGAAATCATACTTATATTATTGAAAGTCATTATAGTTACCCTGACTTTACTGAATAAAACTGATACCATTGAATAGTTTGTACATCCGAACCCTTAAATGAGTTAAATCAGAGTAAGCGGAAAGTATTGGACTATGCAACTGATAATAATATAAACATAGGTTTTATATATATGAAAGTCATAAGTACATAGTCCATCATGGTAGTCTCCAAGATCCAAAATATACAAGTCCACATAAAAACAGATCTACATAACTGGGTAACTACAACCCTAGAGTGTCCCAAAAGTATAACTACAATTTATACATAAACAAAATATAAGCTCCAGGGTGGTTACATAGATCTGGCAGCATCAGATGGAGTAGTAGTAGCAGTAGCAGTCTCCCAAAAGAATAAGTAGTAAGGTAGTAGCATCATCATCATCACAACAGCAACAAATCTCCTCCACACACCGGATCCTCGGATCCACATCATACACCATATGCATGTACCTAGGGATCATCGTCCCTCCAGTCACTCCCAGTAGAATGCATGACAGGCTCGCCCCCACTCTCGTCCTCCACCGGATCCTCCTCGATCTCATCCGAGGGAGAGTGTACCCTACCACTGGGTACCGGGTCAGGTAATGGTGAAACCCTGACTGGGCTCCTCGGATCAAATAGGGGAGTCTCCTCGCGGACGACTCTCGAAGTAAAAGGGTGAGAGCGGGTAGGTCGAAAACGAAAACTATGGTAAGAGCGAGCTGGTCGCGTGGGAGGTGGTCCATGGTAAGTGTAAAACGGGGGTACATGCATAGTGTATATGATGGGAATCCTAAACCTACGAGGACGGAATCGTATCAGCGGGTTTGGGTGGTAGAAGGTAATCTCTACCTCCCCCTCGAACACCGCACGATGGTCCTCATAGATCCATATGCCACTAGGAAGTGGCCGGATCTCGATGCAAGCAATGTAGCGAGACATCACCTACAAGGGCATAGGGGTAAGCAATTCTATACACATAATCAACAGAGAATAAATTATGCAATATAGGCATGTAAATATGCATCAATTAATATCAATCACATTTAACACTTGGCAGATATTGAATGCAAGTAAGATGCTCACACTTGGTTCATTTATCACAGCTAAATTAAATGAATGGCATGATGCATGACTTTAGCTCTCAAGCCTATCTCCATCATAATACTATGTCACTCTCTGACGTCCATCCCTGACAACCCAGCACTCAACAGTGCGTTGTATTCCTAGGTATACAACCATTCGTACATTCACCTAGAATGTACACGACAAGCTTGGTATCCATGCCACCCGAGCATATCCCGTCATCCAAACGGATCGTCATCCAAACGATATATCCATATCGGCATCCACTAAGCCGACCACGTCAACAACGTGTCATCAAGCAAGCGTATTGGCACTCCCAGAGGCCCTCCACATGTTTAACAAACATGAAATACGTCCTACCATCCAAACTCCAGAATGAATGCATTTTATCTTTTAGACTTAAGGGAAGTTGATTAATACTTTACAGGCCACCTAGGCTTTATTTTCTTTATCAAAAAGGACCGTCACCAAACGATCTATTTGTATTAATCAATTTCTCTAGGTCTTGATCCCTTGGACTATTATTAATAATTCCTTAGTTTATTAAGTCAGAATTGAAAATGGTATTTTCAGGTTCTGAACCATTTACTCGAGTAAACTTCAGGACACTCGAGTGTTCCTCAACTTTTCCAGATTGCTCGAGTGTTCTTAAGACTACTCGAGTGTTCATGACTTTCTGAGGATTTGGGTTTTCAATTCAACAATTTACTCGAGTAGTTCATGGGTTACTCGAGTGTTCTTGAACATTTCCAGAATACTCGAGTGACCTTGAATGACTCGAGTGTTTGACCTAAACTTGTCCTCAGGTCATGCTCGATACTCGAGTACCAGACAAAATACTCGAGTGTTCTTGTTCATTTTACATTGTTTTGAAAGCATTTTACTCGAGTACCCTGCCTTTTACTCGAGTGTTTCGTAGCAGATAACACTGAAACTTGGTTTTAACATAACATTTTCATTTCTACTTAATTCTAGTCCATTCCAGGGATCCACAGAGTTCATACAACATAATTTGAACATGTTACAACATTCATTTCATATCAAAACACATAATTGACAGAGAATTCAGTAATCATGCCTTAAAACACATTTTCACAACTCAATACCTCAATTTGCAGAATAAGCTCAATACTCATGAATTAAAGTTCATTTAAGCTTGCATGCATGATATATAACTTGCTCAGCAAAGTTTTAGAGCATGGATTGGTCTCCAAACCAAAGTTCCTATTCAATCTAAGCCCTTAGAGCCTCTTGGTGGCTCTCTAACACAATTCATGGAATTTAAACTCTATCTAGTGAATATAATTACTTCCCCTTACCTCTCAGACGTGAATCAAACAGGGAAATTCCAAAGAAAGCTCTCCAACACCAGAAATCCTTTAGAGCATGACATGCAGAGTAGTTTTGAGTACCATACCAAAATGGAATTGGTTTGTACATGAAACAGAGAATTAAATTGGTGAAAATTAGATTTCTAAACTCTATGCAACATAATCTAACTAAGGAAACCGAAATTGAGACTCAGGGGTTCATGAGCTTACCAGAAATCAAGATCAAAGTAAGCTCCAAAAACAGTTTGGACAGCAACTAGCTCCACTTCCCTGCTCCAATTCTCTCGGCACACTAACTCAAATCTCACGATTTCACTCTCTATACAAAGCTCAAGATGTAAGCTTTGTATTCGTGTATGATTTGTGTTTTGAATCAGAACAGAGAATTAGAATCGAAGGAGACGAATTCAAAACCCTAACTTCTTTAACTTCAACAAGATTAAGCAAAATTCTCTACCAAGGTTCGTTGATGAGCTTAAATAGGAGTGGAGAGTGTTCATGCGTGACGACACGCCACCCATGGCGTTGGCAAGGAGACGATTTCGTGTCAACGAAGGGAAATCGTTGGCTGTGACTCACCAAACGCACTAACTCGTGCAGTTTGACCCAGATTACTCGAGTATTTTGAATAATACTCGAGTGTTTTGCCCAGATTTTGAAAAATAATTATTTTATTTACTTTCCCTCCAAAACCTTTCCTATAATTGCTTTTAGGTTCCAACCCAGGGACTAATATGCAAAATACTCATTTAATGCATTTAAATTATTTATTAAATAATTTTCACACATAAGCTAGCCACATGAATACATATTTTAATCAAGGATTAATATAGAAACTATTAATTATAATTAAATTATAATTAACATTTCATTAATCGGGGATTAAAATTTTGGGGTGTTACACTACTCCCCCACTTACAAGGAATTTCGTCCCCGAAATTCAACTTATACAAACAAATCAGGATAATCCTGACGCATCCTGTTCTCTAACTCCCATGATGCTTCTATCACATCTCCATAAATCCAGACGACTTTGACCAAACTAATGTCCTTCCCTCTAAGCTGCTTGATTCTTCGATCTTCAATACGAACTGGCACAACTTTGAAGGTTAGGTTCTTATGAATTTCTAAGTCATCAGGTTGGATGCTAAGAACAATGGTGGGGTCATGGACATATTTCTTCAATTGAGACACATGGAATACATTATGGAGGTTAGCTAATGACGGAGGCAAAGCTAATTGATAGGCTACTGGGTTGATTCTTTTGAGAATTTGATAGGGACCAATAAACTTAGGTGATAGTTTCTGGGTTTTCAAGGCTCTACTAACACCTTTGGTTGGTACGATTCTAATGAACACATGGTCTCCTTCAGCAAACTCTAAGGGTTTTCTTCTTCTATCAGCATAGCTTTTCTGCCTACTCTGAGTTGCCCTCATCTTCTCTTGTATCATCTTGATCTGCTCCGTGGTCTCTTGCACAATATCTGGTCCAATCAGAGAACTCTCCCCCACTTGAAACCAGCATAACGGCGTCTGACACTTTCTCCCATACAAAGCTTCAAATGGTGCCATTCCAATACTCGTGTGGTAGCTGTTGTTGTAAGCGAACTCCACGAGTGGCAACATTTGCTCCCAATTCCCTTGTCCTTCCAAAGCACAGGCTCGTAGAATGTCCTCCAATGACTGAATAGTCCTTTCCGTTTGGCCATCAGTCCGAGGATGGTATGCAGAACTTAGCTTCAATCTTGAACCCAAGGCTCTATGCAGATCTTCCCAAAACTTTGATGTAAACCTCGGATCGCGATCAGACACAATGCTTGATGGTACTCCGTGCAGACGAACAACTTCCTTGATGTACAACTGAGTGAGCTTTTCCAATGAGTAGCGCATATTCACGGGAATGAAATGTGCTGACTTAGTCAAACGATCCACGATCACCCAAATTGCATCATGGCCAGTAGATGTCTTTGGCAATCCCGACACAAAATCCATCGAGATGTTATCCCATTTCCACAACGGAATCTCTAAAGGAAGTAACTCTCCTCCTGGCTTTTGATGTTCCACCTTGGCCTTTTGACATACCAAACAACATGCCACATATTCCGCTACATATCTCTTCAAACCAGGCCACCAAAATAGCTTCTTTAAGTCTTGGTACATTTTAGTAGCTCCCGGATGCATACTCATCTTACTCTTATGCGCTTCATCCAAAATCATCCTTCTTACTTCCAAATCATCAGGCACACAAATCCTCGTTTTAAAGCGAAGGATTCCATCCTTCCCTTCTTGAAATTCCAACTCCTTACCTTCTTGCATCAACTTCCTCTTTTCCATGAGTTTCCCATCCTTGTGTTGCAATTCCCGTATCCTTTGCAGAAACTCGTTAGCAATTTGTAGCATCCTCAACTTGATACTTGTCGGCTCCACTTGTATTGTCAGACTCAAATCTCGAAATTCCTCTATCAGTGCAGCTTCTCTGACCATCATCGCACTGATGTGCATTGCCTTTCTACTCAATGCATCTGCCACAACATTTTCCTTCCCAGGATGATAATGGAGCTCAAACTCATAATCCTTCAAAAACTCCATCCATCGACGCTGCCTCATATTCAACTCCTTTTGATCAAAGAGGTACTTTAAACTCTTATGGTCACTGAACACCCGAAACGTAGTGCCATAGAGATAGTGCCTCCAAATCTTTAAGGCAAACACCACAGCTGCCAACTCCAGATTGTGAGTTGGATAGTTCATCTCATGAACTTTTAGCTGTCTCGAGGCATAGGCGACAACTTGCCCCTCTTGCATTAAAACACACCCAAGACCTTGTTTCGACGCGTCACAATACACATCGAAACTCTTTTGTGTATCGGGCAGCACCAATACAGGAGACGATGTCAACCTTTCCTTCAACTCTTGAAAACTCCTTTCACATTTCTCATCCCACAGAAATGGTTGATCTTTCCGAGTCAACTTTGTCAGAGGCAATGCAATCTTCGAGAAACCTTCGATGAACCTTCTATAATACCCAGCCAAACCAAGAAAACTTCTCACCTTCTCACCTCCGTGATCGACGTTGGTTGCTCCCAATGCAAAACCGAACTCACTTTCGTCGGATCAACGGCTATTCCTTTGTCCGAAATCACATGCCCCAAAAACTTGACCTCCCTCAGCCAGAACTCACACTTTGTAAGTTTGGCGTACAGTTGCTTCTCCTTCAGGATGCTCAACATTATCCTCAAGTGTTCAGCATGCTCCTCCGGGCTCTTGGAGTAAATGAGAATATCATCGATGAACACAACCACGAATGAATCTAAATAAGGTCTAAAGATTCGATTCATGTAGTCCATGAAGATAGCTGGTGCATTAGTCAATCCGAATGGCATTACGACATATTCATAATGTCCGTATCGAGATCGAAATGCAGTCTTAGAGATATCCTCTTCTCTAATTCTGATTTGATGATACCCCGACCTCAAATCAATCTTGGAAAATATTGAAGCCCTACGTACTTGATCCATAAGGTCATCTATCCGTGGCAACGGATACTTGTTCTTGATGGTGACCTTATTCAGCTGCCGGTAGTCGATGCACATCCTCATGCTACCATCTTTCTTCTTGACGAACAAGACAGGAGCACCCCAAGGTGACACGCTTGGTCGAATCATCTGTTTCTGCAACAACTCTTCAATCTGCTTCTTCATCTCCGCCATTTCCGGTGGTGCCATTCTATAGGGAGCGATAGAAATGGGACCAGCTCCCGGAACTAGGTCAATACCAAATTCAATTTCTCTTCTTGGTGGCAGACCAGGGATCTCATCAGCAAAAACTTCCGGGAAGTCTCTGACAACAGGGATCTCTTCCATCCTCGGACCACTCTCCCCCACCTCAGTGTTGAACAGACATATGTAACCAGAGGGTTTTGGGTTTCTATAGGTCACGAGTTTTCTATCACAATCAATAATCACTTGGTTTTGACTTAACCAGTCCATTCCCAAGATCACATCTAATTGTGCTAATGGTAAGCAGATCAAATCTACTTTAGAGGTTTGTCCTAACACTTCTATACAACAGTTAAGACAGGCTCTAGAAACAACTACGGGAGCATTTGTAGGGGTTTCTACTTGCAAAACATAAGGCATTTCAGACATCATCAAGCCTAACCGGTTTACACATTCATATGAAACGAATGAATGCGTTGCACCAGAGTCAAACAAAACATGGCATAACTGACCATTAAGCAAGTATTTACCTTGTACCAGATCAGAAGATCGATTCGCTTCCACACCGCTAAGGGTGAAGACCCTTCCTTGAATCACCGGTCTATCTGTCGTTCCTCTGGAGTTGACCTTGGCCGGTTCTTTGCTATCCCTTGCGAAATGCCCCGGCTTCCCACAGTTAAAACATCCACTTGTCCCCCAACACACACGACCATAGTGGTTGCGCTTGCACTTGTCACAGAATGGAGCCTCACTCCGATAATTCCTTCCCTCAGAACCACCAGCTTTTCCTTTGCCTTTTCCCCGACGATCATACGGACCTTTGCCCCGGTTGTTGAAACCTTTACGCCTTTGAGGTCCATAGCCTTGATTGTCCTTCTTCTTTGAGACTTGCATCTCCTCAGCCTTGGTGTCGTCTTCATACATCCTACACATATCCACGAGTGCAGGAAAACTTTGAATCCGCTGGTAACTGAAGATCAACTTCAACTTTGGCCTCAAACCTCCTTCAAACTTAATGCACTTGCTCCTCTCATCTGGATTGTTCTGATAGTATGGAGAGTACTTCATCAGCTCTTCAAACTTTGCCGCGTACTCACCCACACTCATGTTACCTTGCTTCAACTGCAAGAATTCCACTTCCTTTTTCCTCCTTAGATCCTCAGGAAAATATTTCTGAAGAAATTTTTCCATGAATACTCCCCAGCTTACATCTCTTCCTTCATATTGCAGAAGCTGCATCGTGTGATTCTACCAGTTCTCAGTTTCATCCTCTAACATATAGGTTGGATACGCAACCTTTTGAGCATCCGAACACTCCAACGTTCTTAGGATCTTGTCCATGGTGTGAATCCACTTGTTGGCCTCTTCCGGCTTAAATCCTCCTTCGAACTTTGGTGGGTTGCAACTTCTAAAGTCAGCCAGAGTCTTCGCCTCAGGATTACCCACATTACACTACCTATACTAAGGCTCTATCTTAAACTTATTTAATCTACAATCAATTGCGTCTTGTACTCAAAGAGACAAGATACAAACAAATCAAGGGTATTTAAACCTCAACAAACAAAATAAAAACATTCAAAGTAATGTAATTGCCTTGGAGATACCTGCTTGATGTTGATGGCTACCTTTCTGAACTACTTCCACTACTACAGGATCTGACTTTTGCTCTGATACCACTCAGTGTGATACCCTTCTCAGATTACCCAAATATAAACTTATAATTATTCTTTTATATTGGATAATATATAGACTTGTGAGTAAAAGAAATTAGATAAATAAATTTTTCTTTTAAAGCGGGTGCACAATCCTTACTTGGCATCCTTGGAGAATAAACTTTGAACCTTTTCAAATCAGTTGAATTGAGTTCGGCGATTTCTAAAACCTTTTCACAAATTGGGTAACCTTCATCTTTTGAAATCATACTTATATTATTGAAAGTCATTATAGTTACCCTGACTTTACTGAATAAAACTGATACCATTGAATAGTTTGTACATCCGAACCCTTAAATGAGTTAAATCAGAGTAAGCGGAAAGTATTGGACTATGCAACTGATAATAATATAAACATAGGTTTTATATATATGAAAGTCATAAGTACATAGTCCATCATGGTAGTCTCCAAGATCCAAAATATACAAGTCCACATAAAAACAGATCTACATAACTGGGTAACTACAACCCTAGAGTGTCCCAAAAGTATAACTACAATTTATACATAAACAAAATATAAGCTCCAGGGTGGTTACATAGATCTGGCAGCATCAGATGAAGTAGTAGTAGCAGTAGCAGTCTCCCAAAAGCATAAGTAGTAAGGTAGTAGCATCATCATCATCACAACAGCAGCAAATCTCCTCCACACACAGGATCCTCGGATCCACATCATACACCATATGCATGTACCTAGGGATCATCGTCCCTCCAATCACTCCCAGTAGAATGCACGACAGGCTCGCCCCCACTCTCGTCCTCCACCGGATCCTCCTCGATCTCATCTGAGGGAGAGTGTACCCTACCACTGGGTACCGGGTCAGGTGATGGTGAAACCCTGACTGGGCTCCTCGGATCAAATAGGGGAGTCTCCTCGCGGACGACTCTCGAAGTAAAAGGGTGAGAGCAGGTAGGTCGAAAACGAAGACTATGGTAAGAGCGAGCTGGTCGCGTGGGAGGTGGTCCATGGTAAGTGTAAAACGGGGGTACATGCATTGTGTATATGATGGGAATCCTAAACCTACGAGGACGGAATCGTATCAGCGGGTTTGGGTGGTAGAAGGTAATCTCTACCTCCCCCTCGAACACCGCACGATGGTCCTCATAGATCCATATGCCACTAGGAAGTGGCCGGATCTCGATGCAAGCAATGTAGCGAGATATCACCTACAAGGGCATAGGGGTAAGCAATTCTATACACATAATCAACAGAGAATAAATTATGCAATATAGGCATGTAAATATGCATCAATTAATATCAATCACATTAAACACTTAGCAGATATTGAATGCAAGTAAGATGCTCACACTTGGTTCATTTATCACAGCTAAATTAAATGAATGGCATGATACATGACTTTAGCTCTCAAGCCTATCTCCATCATAATACTATGTCACTCTCTGACAACCCAGCACTCAATAGTGCGTTGTATTCCTAGGTATACAACCATTCGTACATTCACCTAGAATGTACACGACAAGCTTGGTATCCATGCCACCCGAGCATATCCCGTCATCCAAACGGATCGTCATCCAAACGATATATCCATATCGGCATCCACTAAGCCGACCACGTCAACAACGTGTCATCAAGCAAGCGTATTGGCACTCCCAGAGGCCCTCCACATGTTTAACAAACATGAAATACGTCCTACCATCCAAACTCCAGAATGAATGCATTTTATCTTTTAGACTTAAGGGAAGTTGATTAATACTTTACAGGCCACCTAGGCTTTATTTTCTTTATCAAAAAGGACCTTCACCAAACGATCTATTTGTATTAATCAATTTCTCTAGGTCTTGATCCCTTGGACTATTATTAATAATTCCTTAATTTATTAAGTCAGAATTGAAAATGGTGTTTTCAGGTTCTGAACCATTTACTCGAGTAAACTTCAGGACACTCGAGTGTTCCTCAACTTTTCCAGATTACTCGAGTGTTCTTTTAGACTACTCGAGTGTTCATGACTTTCTGAGGATTTGGGTTTTCAATTCAACAATTTACTCGAGTAGTTCATGGGTTACTCGAGTGTTCTTGAACATTTCCAGAATACTCGAGTGACCTTGAATGACTCGAGTGTTTGACCTAAACTTGTCCTCAGGTCATGCTCGATACTCGAGTACCAGACAAAATACTCGAGTGTTCTTGTTCATTTTACATTGTTTTGAAAGCATTTTACTCGAGTACCCTGCCTTTTACTCGAGTGTTTCGTAGCAGATAACACTAAAACTTGGTTTTAACATAACATTTTCATTTCTACTTAATTCTAGTCCATTCCAGGGATCCACAGAGTTCATAGAACATAATTTGAACATGTTACAACATTCATTTCATATCAAAACACATAATTGACAGAGAATTCAGTAATCATGCCTTAAAACACATTTTCACAACTCAATACCTCAATTTTCAGAATAAGCTCAATACTCATGAATTAAAGTTCATTTAAGCTTGCATGCATGATATATAACTTGCTCAGCAAAGTTTTAGAGCATGGATTGGTCTCCAAACCAAAGTTCCTATTCAATCTAAGCCCTTAGAGCCTCTTGGTGGCTCTCTAACACAATTCATGGAATTTAAACTCTATCTAGTGAATATAATTACTTCCCCTTACCTCTCAGACGTGAATCAAACAGGGAAATTCCAAAGAAAGCTCTCCAACACCAGAAATCCTTTAGAGCGTGACATGCAGAGTAGTTTTGAGTACCATACCAAAATGGAATTGGTTTGTACATGAAACAGAGAATTAAATTGGGGAAAATTAGATTTCTAAACTCTATGCAACATAATCTAACTAAGGAAACCGAAATTGAGACTCAGGGGTTCATGAGCTTACCAGAAATCAAGATCAAAGTAAGCTCCAAAAACAGTTTCGACAGCAACTAGCTCCACTTCCCTGCTCCAATTCTCTCAGCACACTAACTCAAATCTCACGATTTCACTCTCTATACAAAGCTCAAGATGTAAGCTTTGTATTCGTGTATGATTTGTGTTTTGAATCAGAACAGAGAATGAGAATCGAAGGAGACGAATTCGAAACCCTAACTTCTTTAACTTCAACAAGATTAAGCAAAATTCTCTACCAAGGTTCGTTGATGAGCTTAAATAGGAGTGGAGAGTGTTCATGCATGACGACACGCCACCCATGGCGTTGGCAAGGAGACGATTTCGTGTCAACGAAGGGAAATCGTTGGCTGTGACTCACCAAACGCACTAACTCGTGCAGTTTGACCCAGATTACTCGAGTATTCTAAATAATACTCGAGTGTTTTGCCCAAATTTTGAAAAATAATTATTTTATTTACTTTCCCTCCAAAACCTTTCCTATAATTGCTTTTAGGTCCCAACCCAGGGACTAATATGCAAAATACTCATTTAATGCATTTAAATTATTTATTAAATAATTTTCACACATAAGCTAGTCACATGAATACATATTTTAATCAAGGATTAATATAGAAACTATTAATTATAATTAAATTATAATTAACATTTCATTAATCGGGGATTAAAATTTTGGGGTGTTACACAATTTCCCTTTTTTGAATGATTGATTTGAGGCATAATCTTTGGCATAAAATTCTCCTTTGAATTTTTATCAAAACATGCCTTTTAAACTTAGATTGGGTAAAACAAAGTCAATGGTATTCAAAACTTAACTTTTTATTTTTCAGATTCAGGTACTAACCGGTTACAGTTTCAGGCTAACCGGTTAGAATTACAGACCTGAACTGTTTACCATTGCAATTCAGAAAAACCCTTTTTCTTGAATTTACTACCCAATCCATAAACAAGTTAAACATTGTGTTATGCCTCAAAAATCACAGTTTCCATCATTCAAAAGTCCAAATCACATTTTGTTTTCCAGCATAATTTCCTCTTGAAATTATTTCATTGAATTAAGGTATAAACCCCTTACCCTTAAATCTGAACCAAGAGAGTATTGTCACCTCAATTTCAAATTCTTTGCAGTGAATTTAAGGTATAGATTTGAGTAAAATTAGTGAAACTTCAGGACTGTTTTATAAACTGATTTTCTTTTGAAATTCTGTAGTGTCTAACCGGTTACGAATATCGAGTAACCGGTTAGATTATGCAGTCAGTCCTTCAAAATAAGGGTTTTAACACATCATCTTCTCTAATTCTCAAATCTAACCACTTTTCATCATTCAACAGGGTTCATATACCTTAAACAAACATGTTTCATCACAGAAACCAAATTCAAAGTACATGTATCAAGCTTTTTGCATCAAATTGCATAAAAATTCACATAAACACAATTTAATACAACAAAACTCATACTAAGCATTTAAATCCAGAATTTAGTGTCAATATACTTTGCATGCATCAACATAAAGTTGCTCAAAACACCATTGAGCAGAACTTTGGCCTCCAAGCCTTTGTGCCATATTGCACCTAATGCCCTTTTGGAGTTTTGTTAACTCAAATCCTAAATCACTTGAATTTTAGTCTAAATCTAGTATAAGGTAGACTTCTCCCATACCTTAAGACTGAGTTTAATGAAGATTGACACAGAAATTGAAGAAACTCCACAGATTTCTCACAAACTCACAGCTCTGCTCTCAGCCACGGATTTCACCAACAAGGTCCAAAGACCAGAAGTTTTTACATAGAAAATGGCCAAAGAAATTGGGGAAAATAGTTAAGACTCAAAATAGGTAACATGCACTAGAAAATCAAAGAGATTTGAGGCTAAATGGTGGACTGTACTTACCAAACTCAAAGCTGGAATTCAGCTTCCAGAACAGGGAATGACAGAGAACTCAGTTTCAAATTCCTAGATTCCAAGCTTGATTTCTCCTTCCACACGAACACTCAGCTCTCAAATCTTATATCAATGGAAAGCCCTTGATTCAAGCTTTCCAGAAGTGTGTATTTTGCTCTCTAACACTCAAGAACCAAAACGAATTGAACAGAGCGATTATGAAACCCTAAAACACAGCCTCCCCCAAAATCTGAGCATCAACAAACCCATTCTTCAGCAATTCCTCTATATATAGACTAATAACGATTACATGCACACTGACGTGTGGTTTTCCACTTGATTCAAGCTGTAATTGTGGTGAATTCGGGATTAATCAAGTGATTACTCATCAAAATCCACTAACCCAGTTTCTGGGTTCATCGTCTAACCGGTTACAGGGCATTACTAACCGGTTAGATTAGTACAAAATTTAAAAATTAATATTTTTAAATCTTTCCCTCCAAGAACCTTTTTAATATTACCTTTAAGCCCTCATTCAGGGACCAAAATGCAATATCCTCATATTTTGCATTTATTTGCCATATAAAAATATTTCAACCTATCTTTATATTTTAGGCTAATAAACACAAAATATAAACTTGGGAAAAATTTCTATAAATTAATAATAAAACTTTTATTATTAATTTCCTATTACTCGGGAGACGAAAATTAGGGGTGTTACAGCGATGAGGAATCCTTCAGGAAGCATCGACAGAAGGAAGATAATTATGAATCTCAAGTCCTCTAGTGTTTTCAACAACGATGCAAGGAAGATCTTTGTGGAGAATACATCATTTGAGATTTCGTCGGATAATTTGTTTATTTATTTCTTGATGTACGATGAGGTTGAGAAAGGTTCGATTGCTTTCGACAACGACTTTGGAACAAAGTCAAAATCTTCAACTTTTTTGTTTATAAGATGAAGGAGGCTTAGTAGGTTGCGATTTGCGTTCTTGTGAAGCTGGTCAACGGTTACATGGTGCAATTAAAGCTTGCTAAGAATTCAACTAAAATCGTTGAATTTGTAGTCTTATAAACAAAAAACACGAAATCATTCAACTTTCTTCCAAAGTTGTTGTCGAAGACAATCGGTCCTTCCTCAACCCTGTCATACTTCAAGAATTGATTCAATAAAGTATCTGATGAAATCTTGAATGAAATATTCTCCATGGTGATCTTCCTACCATCGTTGTCGAAAACCCTAGTAGACACAGGCTACGTAATCGTCATCCTTCCATCGATTCTTCTCGAAGGATTTTTCATCCCTTATACCGTGACTTCTATGTGCAGGAAGTTTATGAAACTGTAGCTTTTTGACCTGCTGGTAAATTTGTTATACATCACCCTTGCTTATTGGATGATGTTGAAAGGTGAGAAGACACCGTCAAGGGTTGCTGAGGTGGTTTCGATTGTGAGGTATCGGATGTAGAGCTTATGGTTTCTTATGTCACGGTGAGTGGCATCACGAATTTTGATGAGTACTTCTTATTAATTTAGAGTTGGCCTTGGATAATCTTGAGAAGTTGGTCTTGCAGGATAATGGTCTAGCATATAGTGAATGTGTTGTGGGAAGAGGGAGGCTATGGTGGATAATCTTCCTACCCATTACTTGCATATATATGTATTTACATCTATATATATGATGTCTTCAACTCTTAACCAGTTACTCGTCAATTTCCATTATTCCATCATACTTTTGCAATTAACTATTAACTGATTATGAACAATGAGTCATCGTGCGTATCCTTTGTGCCAGTTAAAATAGAAGATTCAATGACAATTGTGAATTTGGCCAACACTTACGTAGTAAATCTTTTGACATTGAGAATGCCTGAAGATTGCTTGACATAAACAACATTATGAGAGTTATGCATGATGTAGAACCACTTCAAAGGCAGGTTGTGTTGGAATAATTGGTGGTATTGGCGAAAGTCACCCAAGAGGGGGGGGGGGGGGGGGGTGAATTGGGTGTTTATAAAAACTTTGAAATTCAATCGCAATATAGTTCTTTGAAAGAATAACAGCGATTAAACGAGCGGAAGACTTAAAGAACGAATTAAAAAAGATTTTAAGATAATCAAAACACAATATTTATTAATAATAGGTAAAACTTATTACTCGCGAGATTGAAAAGATAAAACACTAAAACGCAATACTCGCTATAATAGATTAAGAACATGAAAATAGTTTTTATCCGAAAAATATAATCAACATAATAATAAACATACGGAAAGTAAAAGAGATAAGGGATAGGAAAATTTGCACCGGTGATTTTTATCCTGGTTCGGCAAACAACGCCTACATCCAGTCCTCAAGCGACCAACTTGAGATTTTCACTAAGCCAAGAAACAACGCGTCCCCAAGTACATCCAGAGCGCCCCGCAAGCTACTAGGAATCCCACCGTTCGCCAGGGACCTCAAACACAATAGCCTAACTACTAGGAATCCGACCGTTCGTATAGCGCTACCCAATACAATAGGGTTAACTCACCCTATGAACGCGACACACGTTCAATCCTAAGGGAAAACACTCCTTAATTTCTAAGGTTGTCACACCCCTTACGATGAAAAGGATTTGCACGAAGAAATGTGTGCAACTAACAATAAAGCTCTCTAGATAGAGCAGATACTACAATAGAATCCAATGACAAAATAATAGTCTTAAGCACACTCAATGATTAACCAATATGATGATAATGATGATTTTCTTCTCAAAAGATTTTTCAAAATTAAGTGAGAAGGAGAAGAAGAAGAACAACAAAGTGATGTGAGTGATGGTGTGTTTTAAAAAGGTAGAAGAAGCAGCCAAAATCAGAAACGTGATCATCCAGAAAAGGAAATAAATCACTCTGGGAATCAGATTGATTTCAGCACGTTTTTGAAAATTTTGAATTAAGTAATCGATTACTTTGGTCAGATTAATCGATTACTTGCTCTCAGGTTTTTCACAAAAGTTGCAGCATTAGAAGGTAATCGATTAGCAGCTTCAAGTAAACGATTACTGTCACTTAAATGACTACTAGTTCAAGGAAGTAATCAATTACAAGAATCTAATTAATCAATTACATACTCTCTGGTTACAAGTTGCATCAAGTAATCGATTATTCCAGAAGGGGTAATCGATTACTCCACAATAAAAACAGATTTTCATGAAAATTTGTAACCAAAGGTTTTCGCAAAACATTTTCATAAAGACTTTTCCTGGAGCAGAGGTTTAAAAATGCTTCTTCTAGGTTTTTCAAGAAAAAAAAATATGCCATCATCATAAGGTTATAATTAAGTGCTTTAGAGATTATTATTTGCCTTACAAAGAGTTCTAAGCCTAAAAGACTAGGTCTTCAAACAGGCAAACATACTCTTCGCATTCTTCAAAGTACTTGAACCTATTCAAAACATATATTGAATTGTGTTGTGTCATCATCAAAACAACATAACTGAAACCATGAGTTTCAACACTCCCCCTTTTTGATGATGACAAACACTACCTGCAAAACAAAGGTTAGTACATGATTTCAACATAAGACATTCAGCTCTTTAAAACATAAGAGCACAACTCCACACTAGGAGCGCATAACTCACTGAATCAAAACTTTAGCTCATAACACCATGTCATGAACATAACAAGCTCATAACTCAATAAGCTCTAACAAGCTCTAACTTTCTCATAACTCCCCCTGAATTCATGAATAATCATGAACCTGTTCAACCTGTTTTGCTCATACTTTCTCATGACATAAATTTCTCCCCCTTTTGACATCATCAAAAAGGTGAGATAGCCAAAATAAACCAGCACATGACAACATAAATAGATATCAAACCAATTAAAGCCTATTGTCACGATAACCAGAACATAATATCCAAAACATGTCAGAGAAAATCCAATTGAAATCCAGAAATAGTTAAACATGATGAGTAAAAGTACTAGGGGGTTAAGGCAGTAAATACTAAAATAATTAATATAGCAAATAATAATAAGATGATCAAAGAGTGGAGCCACAAGCTAATGATCACTGGAATGGTGGTCGATTCTGATGCCTCAAGTGATAGATTTCCTGTTGTACCGCCTCAATGTCAACATGCAGCTGTGCCATATCGGAGGTGAGCTGAGCAAGAGAAGAATCCACTGAACGCATATGATCATCAGAACGCCTCATATACCCTCTAACATCATCCATGAAGAGCTGCATGTACGGAGGTATATCATCCAGAGGATAAATAGCTTGTAGCGGTGTGAAGTCAGGATCATGAGCCGGTGCATCATCTTGTTGTTGCTGCTACTGTTCTTCCTCATCAGGGTTATAACTGTGATTGGACTTGCGCTCTCGTGGATGAGTCTTTGGAATCTAACCTCTATCTTCCATGTTAACCCATCCCATGTTTCCCAAGAAGTTAGTATCCATACGTATATCAGCGTTTGGAGTAGTCCTAGCTTCTCCATTCAAAGGAATCCTGAAACGTCTGAGGATGCTGGTGATTACAGTTGCATATGGAAGCTTGGATGTCTTCTGCTTCATATCCTTATCAATCGATCGATGAACTTTCCTCGCAGTCTCAGTCATACGGTTCAAGACAAACCAACCCCAATTGATGGGTTTGTCGTGAAACCAAGCCCACAAGATGATATAATCTGAATCCAACAGCCTGAAATAGTTACCTTGCCTCGGAATCAGACAATGATTCAGAATGAAATGCATCTCCCGATACACAAACTTCAAATTACCAAACGTCAACACCTTTCCAGTAGGAATCCGATCATCTATAAATTCTTCTTTAGCCGCTTTCTTATCATACTCATCTCCCCAAAGACTATTAGAACTAGAACCAGTATATGTGATTCCATCCATGGGCAAGTGAGTGATGTTGATCCAAGTGTCCAAATTGATCTTTATACTTCTCCCCTTAACTTCAGAGTATAGAACCTTTTCATCAGAATTCCAAGTGAGATTGGTGTAGAACACTCTGACCAAGTCTTCATAGAAATCGCCTCCAATAGTGCTAAACTCAAATAAGCCTTTTTCCTTTAGGAGCACTACGGCAGGGAGGTTGCACTCTTCGCCGTGAAAGGTATCAGCATCCAAAAATCTTGGAGAGATCACAGAGCATGCCTCAAAATATTTTTCATAGTCCATAATCTGAGAGGGACTCGAGAACCAACGATTTAAATTTTCCACTGCAATAGGTTGATGAACTGGAGGAGATGGAGCAGAAGGACTAGCTTCGTTTCTTCTAGGTCGAGGAGGCCTAGGAGCACGACTGGATGAAGGTTGAGCCTGATTTTGGACAACTGGAGGAGATGGCTCATCATCATCGGATTCATCAATAATAGCCCTTGTTTTTGAACGACGAGATGACATGATCACACAAACTCAGACAATCAGAAAAAATATTCTGAACCAACCAAGCTACTCTACTGAATGTTGCACAGACAGCAGATATAGATTCTTCAGCACAAAACCCAGACTAAAATCAGAATGACAACTACCCAAAATAGCTATATCAAATTCTGAACATCATCACAGTAGCAGCATACCATATCTATGAACATAGAGATACTGAAGAAGACAATGCAATAAACCGAAAACCTGAACCGGAGAGGAACTGAACCAACTGAACCAAACAGAACTGAGATCTTCACTGAACCAATACACTTGCATGCACAACTACTGAACCAGAAGAACCAGACAAATCTGAACCGAACCAGTAGCCTTGCCAAAAACCAGTGAACCGAGAAAACCTTGTGAGAACCGAGTTTGACCAAGGGTTTTGGGTAAGGTGGAGGAAAGGTTGAATGTAATGGTGAGATATAAGGATAATGGTGGTCTTGAGAGAGTACAATGGTGGCCTGGTTTAATGGTTGGAGCCGTATGAGAGAGAGGAAGAGAGAGAAGGAAGGTTTTTGAGAGAGGAGAGGGAAGAAGATGGAGGTTTATGAGTGAGAGAGGAGATATGAGTGAGAATGGTGGTGTTTTGATGGAGGTTTGGTTGGCTATGGAGTTTTGGTTGAAGAAGGAAGAAGAAAAAGGATGAGGGAGAAGAAGGGAGTATCGTGGAAGAGGATGAGGGAGACGTGTTTTTGGTAGGGAATGAGAGAAAGAGCATGTGGCTAGGGTTTAAAGTCAAGGGAGGTCCACAATGGTCAAACCGGGTCAAGGCCCACTTGGTCCACACGAGTTCTTTCTTTTCCCTTTTTTTTCCCGATACTATAGCCGATAATCGATTACTAGCAGAGTTTTAATCGATTATTTCCTCATTTAATCGATTACTTACTTGCATTTAATCGATTATCCCTCTTCTGGTCAGAACCTGATGCAACACCTCTAATCGATTACTTCAAACCTCTTAATCAATTATTTTGCCTCTGATAGATTGCATGATGCTGCAGATTTAATCGGTTAAACTGAGCTTCTTAATCGATTACTTTCCCATAACTGATCAGAACTGCTGCACAAAAACACTGGGTAATCGATTATTGTTGCAGAGTAATCGATTACTTCTGCACAATTTTCCAGAATTCCTCTTTCTCTGCATAACCAGTCTTCATTGCATTCTACGAATTGGTTTTCTGATGCTAGGGATCATTAGTGCCATTAGCTTGTGGTCAACTTACCTTTAGGAACACTGTTTCCTGCAAGACAGATAGTTCTGGATATCTTCAACGCTCAAGTTAGATAATTATCACACTAAACACAAAGAGCTATTGAAGTAAAAGATATGAACGTTAGGGGTAGAACACAGGATCATATACTCCTTTATAACTATGAGTTATATCAAGTTCAATCATAATATGCATTTAGATGCCAACTTAATTAACTCAAGTTTGCACTAAGTAACACATTATGAGTGAGGTACTCCACCTTTCCAAGGTATTAGAATCATGTGTCAAGAAGATTAAAAATATTTGCCACACATGATTTGTTTTCAAATATAATATAACTTGGAATAGTCAAAGTATGCTCTTGTATAATCATGGTTATAATATGGATATGACTTGTTTACCTCAAACTTTGTGTGCCATGGAGATATTTTCTTTGACCAATGCTTTCTTTTCTCAACCCTTGTGGCCCATAAGAATTTTGTCTTAGACCATTGCTTTCTTTTCTGAGTTTCCATCAAGGTGAATTTTTCATTTCTTCCACTGAAAGCTTTGGTTCTTGTTGACACTATCTTCTTTTGGTCACTCCATCTATCATTAGAGGTCCACGGAGTTACTTTGAAGTAATTCTCTCTTTGATTTCCTTTTGGTTTGTCCTTGGGCAAAAGATGTTCTACATTCCTGTTACAAGGAGAAACTCTTGGTACCCATCTCATTTTGGGTCCAGGGGGATTAGACTTAGATTCCTTGGGAACTACAGGAACCCACTTCATTTTATTTCTTATATAGTGATTTTTCTTATACAAACATAGGTGAGAAATATGACCCGAACGTCCACAATAGTTACAAATAATGGGTTTGGGAGATGCTTTGAATTTTATAAAATCATTTTTTTAAAGCATAGGCTTATGATCCTTGTATTCAGAATTACATTTGACAACTACTTTACTTGACTTTTTAATTTCCACATTCTTATCAGAATTGTCAAATAAGGAGTTGGAGCAAATAGATTTTGAAATACATTGAGAATCACAAGAAGCAACCTTAACTATTTTTCAATAAAATTGCAATTTTCAATATTTGTAGAGGTGCTATTTTCAAAAATATTTTTCATGTAACACCCTAAATATAACTACCCTTAATTACCCCATTATAAAAATAGCGACTTAAAATTTCTTTTTAAAACTATTTGAATTATGAAATTCATCTGTCAAATCGGACAGAGTTTCCTTTGTTTATCGGATATTCCAAAAACTTAGTTTTTCCTGTAACCTGTGCAAATCCAATATATTCAGTTCATCCAGAGCCAACAGGGCCAAAATACAATTGTGTGATATCCAAAACAAGTCATAAGTATAATTACATCAGAGATTGTAGCAAAGAAAAAGTTGTGGAACTATAAAAGTTTTCCCAAAAAAATATGTATACTTCCTATCCATAGGAAGTGTCCTGGATGACCCAAAAGAAATAAGCTTTACAATTCATTTTCAAGAACAAATATGCCAACATGTATACCATATGCCAAAATAAATCCAGGGCTATACAAAATCCCCAAAAACCCACTACTATCTACTCTCCCTGGGAGGGAGAGTGCACCTGCTCGGCCGGGGGCTGTGCAATCTCAATCTCTGTACCTGTAAAAATAGTAAGGGAGTGAGCATTGCACATGAAATAGGAAAGCAGTTTCTCATTAGACATAATTACCCACTAGGCCAAGGACAATCATCAATTAGATAATATAGCACAATTTATTCACATACACACATCATGCATTCCCATTTTAGCAATCCATTTCATTTTCATTTACATTTCTCGTTACTTATCATTTTGTTTCACTTGTCATCTCTTTCATTTTTGACATCTTTTCATCTTTTCAACATTTTCATTTCTTTATCACTTTCATCATTCACATCACTTTCATCTTTTTATTTCCATTAGGGATTAGCGCACCTGTTAGGTCATTTCACACCCACTAGGACTTTCACCCAATCCAGGTAACTTTCCACCTATTAGGCCACGGTTGACACCCGTTAGGACTAAAAACAACATCTCAACTCTTTTTCCATCACGTTCACATTTTCTCTTTTCAAAACTCTTATTATCGTGCAGCATGATTGATCCATTGGGTACACCCGCCTAACGGGGCATTTACGGGACCTAATAGGTAACTTTCACCTGGATTGGGTAACTTGTGCCTAATGGGTAACTTGTCACCTAACAGGGCACCTAATGGGTCGATGTATCCCAAGGATCAATCATAGCTGCAACATTAATCATTTTTATAATTCTATTTAGTTACATTCGAGTCATTTAATCACATTTAGAATCATTGGCAACATTACTTGCATTATCACATAAAAGTAAAATCTACATACATTCCAAATAATTCGCAAATTAAATCAATTGCTCACATTAACAAATATTCACAAAACTTAATCAACATTTAATATCAACAACATTTAGCACATACATAGCTCATATGCATTTCTCTAAATTTTCTCTTTAATGTCTTTACCTAAATCAAACATCCTATTACTTCACTAACCTAGGATTCTCAATAACACCACAAAAACAATTAACTCCTAGCAAGCTCTTATATACTAATTAGAACCTCTTCCCTAGGACAAGCCAATGCTCACTATATCCACCCCCTTACCTCAACCAAGTAGAGGTAAGAATAAACCTTCCAAGCCCTAGCTTCAACACTTCAACAAGTGAACTCCAATGGCAAGAGAGTGATGGTGATCTTCCCTAAGCCAAAGGAATGGAATGATGATGAGATTGTTGCCCAATTTCAAGAGAAATTCGAATTCCTCGAGGAGGGGAAAGAGAGAGAGAGAGAAAATCCAAACTAGAGAGAAAGAGAAGAACTCAAGATTGGAATACATACTTGGAGCAAGAGGGGAAAGGGATTTGGTGATGGAAATGGGTGCCACACCCTTGAATCCTTGATAAATTGAAGTGGGAAGAGTGGTGCCCTAGAGAAGGGAGAGAAATTCGTGCATTTTGGGCAAGAAACAACGCGTGCTGCCTTTATTTTTTTTTCCACTGCTACATCCTTTAATCGATTATTAATCGATTAAGCCCTTTCTAATTTTCTGACCTTAATCGATTAAGCTGCACAATTTTGCAGTATCTAGACTTTGAAAGGTCATAACTTCTTCGTTACCCGTTGGATCTTCCTCAAATTTTAAAGCAAGCGTCCTCACTTATCCTACTTCACATCCAATGGTAGAATTTGTGTTTTAAGCTACCAATCTTGTTATTCCTATTTCCCAAAGTCCTATGTTTTAAACTTGAATTTGCATGTCTAATTGGCCAATTTCTAACTTATATCACTATTGCTTCTACCCTAAGACTATCAAAACATAATTTACACTAAAAATTAAATTTGGGATGTTACAATCCTCTCCCACTTACCAGAATTTCGTCCTCGAAATTCAGCTGTCCTGAAACAACTGAGGATAAGACTCCTTCATCTTGCTCTCCAGCTTCCAAGTAGCTTCCTCTACGTTGTTTCTACTCCAAGTCACCTTCACCAACGGAATTTCCTTGCCCCGGAGTTGCTTGATCTGCCTATCCTCAATTCTGATTGGAAGAACCTCAAAAGTAAGATTCTCCTTCAAGGGCAAATCGTCAGCTGCTACCACATGAGAGGGATCATGAATGTACTTCCTCAACTGAGAAACATGAAATACACCATGAAGCCTAGACAAATGTGGAGGCAAAGCAATCCTGTACGCCAAAGGTCCAACTCTCTCCAGAATATCATAAGGTCCAACAAACCTCGGAGTCAGCTTCTTTGACTTGATTTCCCGACCAATGCCAGTGGTAGGGGATACCCTCAAGAATACATGATCACCCACCTCAAACTCTAGGGGCCGCCTACGCTTATCTGCATAGCTTTTCTGCCTATCTTGAGAAGTCTTCATCTTATTCTTTATCATAGTGATCTTCTCAGTGGTTTCTTGCACCAATTCCGGTCTCGTCAATGAGTTCTCTCCAATCTGGAACCAACAAAGAGGCATTCTACACTTTCTACCATAGAGTGCCTCAAAAGGTGCCATGCCAATGCTAGAATGGAAGCTATTATTATACGTGAACTCCATCAATGGCAACAACTGCTCCCAGCTACCAGCCTGCTCTAGAACACAAGCCCTCAACAGATCCTCCAAAGTCTGAATAGTACGCTCAGACTGCCCATCAGTTTGAGGATGATAGGCTGTACTAAACTTCAATTTAGTACCCAAGGCCTGCTGAAGACTCTGCCAAAATCTGGATAGAAACTGTGGATCGCGATCAGACACAATACTAGAAGGCACACCATGAAGCTTCACTATGTCCCGAATATACAACTGTGTCAGCTTCTCAAGTGTGTACTTCTTATTGATCGGGATAAAGTGAGCACACTTTGTTAAACGGTCTACAACCACCCATACACCATCACAACCTGCAGCAGTTCTAGGTAGACCCGTCACAAAGTCCATGGCTATGCTATCCCACTTCCATTCAGGGATGTCGAGTGATCGCAACGGACCACCTGGCTTTTGGTGCTCAATCTTCACCTTCTGACAAGTCAAGCAGTGAGACACGTGGTTGGCCACATCAGACTTCAACCCTGGCCACCAATAGATCCTCTTCAAATCCTGATACATCTTTGTTGTACCGGGATGGAAACTCATTTTTGTTTGGTGAGCTTCCCACAATATGTCTCTTCGAATCTGGAAGTCCATTAGAACACATATTCTACCTCTAAATCTGATGATTCCATCTGCTCCTTTGATGAAATCAGGTTCCTCTTTACTTGCTGCTCCTTCTAGCAACTTTTGAAGCTCTTTATCATCTGCTTGCCTTTCCTTAATCATGTCCATCAACTCACTAGTGACCTGCAACTTTTCCAGAACAATACTTTTCTCTTTCACCAGCATGTTCAAGTTGAGATCACTGAACTCCTGCATCAACTGCATCTCTTTCACCATCATGTTGCTAACATGCAAAGTCTTGCGACTTAGCGCATCAGCTACCACATTAGCTTTGCCCGGATGGTATTGAAGATGGAAATCATAATCTTTTAGAAACTCCATCCATCTCCTCTGTCGCATATTCAAATATTTCTAATCAAAGAGGTAGCGGAGACTTTTGTGATCATTGAAGACTTCAAACTTCGTGCCTTACAAATAATGTCTCCAAATTTTCAATGCAAAGACAACAGCTGCTAACTCCAGATCGTGTGTTGGGTAATTCTGTTCATGCTGTCTCAACTGTCTAGACGCATATGCTACGACTTTGCCCTGCTGCATTAGCACACAACCCAAACCTTGCTTTGAGGCATCACAATAAACATCAAAAGGTTGGGTCGGATCCGGTAAAACTAAAATAGGTGAGCTAGTCAGTCTCCTTTTCAACTCTTGGAAACTGTCTTCACATTGCTGGGACCACTGATAGGGAACATCTTTTCTAGTCAGCATAGTCAGTGGAAGAGCCAGCTTGGAGAATCCTTTAATGAATCTCCGATAATACCCTACCATTCCAAGAAAACTCCTGATTTCTGTCACTGATGTGGGTCTCTCCCACTTTAACACTGCTTCCACCTTGGAGGGGTCTACTGCAACTCCCTGTGCAGAAATAACATGACCAAGGAAATGAACTTCATCCAACCAAAAGCTACACTTGGAAAGCTTTGCATACAGTTGTTTTTCTTTGAGAACCTGTAGCACAATCCTCAAATGTTCCTCATGCTCACTTGGACTCTTAGAATAGATGAGAATATCATCAATGAACACTATTACAAAAGAATCCAAATAAGGCATGAAGATTCTATTCATATAGTCCATAAACACTGCAGGGGCGTTAGTCAAACCAAATGGCATCACAACATATTCAAAATGCCCATACTGCGTCCTAAATGTAGTTTTAGGAACATCCTCCTCACGGATACGAATTTGATGGTATCCCGATTGGAGATCAATTTTTGAAAATACTGCTACACCCCGTAGCTGGTCAAGAAAATCATCAATGCGAGGGAGCGGATACTTATTCTTCACCGTCACTGCATTCAGCTGCCTGTAATCAGTGCACATCCGGAGGCTACCGTCCTTTTTCTTGACAAAAAGAATCGGAGCGCCCCAAGGTGATACACTTGGCCTAACCAACTTCTTGGCCAACAATTCCTCTAGCTGCTTCTTCAACTCCTCTAATTCAGGAGGTGCCATTCTGTACGGTGCTATAGAAATTGGGCCGGCATCGGGCTTTATATCAATACCAAACTCTACTTCTCTTTTCGGGGGCAATCCAGGAATCTCGGCAGGAAAGACTTCCGGAAATTTGCAGACAATTGGAATTTGACTAACATCAGAAACTTCCTCAACATCCATGGCAGATAAAGAAGGATCACCAAAAACAACGGCCTTCTGACGACAATTAATCAACACATGATGTTGAGTCATCCAATCCATCCCCAAGATGATATCTAACTTTTTCAGAGGCAAACAAATCAGATTCACCTTGAAATCCCGCTCTAAGACTTGGAGTGGACATTCTTAACACATCTGGTTAGTCTCAACAGACGAGTTAGTAGGCGTAGAGATTGACAACTTAAAAGGCATTTCTACTGTTGACATCCCTAGCCTCTTCATGCAGCTAATAGAAATAAAAGAATGTGATGCTCCGCAATCAAATAATACTCCACATGTGTTACCATGAATAGAACATGTACCTCTGATCAGCTCGTCCTCCTCTGTCACTTCTTCACCATCCAAAGTGTAAACCTTGCCCTTTTGCATGGGCAGACTTGCACCAGCTTGTTGTGCCTTAGCAACATTAACTTCTTTCTTCAGAGTGCTCTTGGGACAGCGAGAAGCAAAATGACCAGGCTGCCCACACTGGAAACAAAGCCCCTCTCCTCGACCTGGGCCAATATTCCAGCATACTGTAACACCCCAAAATTTTAATCCCTGATTAATGAAATGTTAATTATAATTTAATTATAATTAATAGTTTCTATATTAATCCTTGATTAAAATATGTATTCATGTGACAAGCTTATGTGTGTAAATTATTTAATAAATAATTTAAATGCATAAAATGTGTATTTTGCATATTAGTCCCTGGGTTGGGACCTAGAAGCAATTATAGGAAAGGTTTTGGAGGGAAAGTAAATAAAATAATTATTTTTCAAAATCTGACCAAAACACTCGAGTATTATTCAGAACACTCGAGTATTTTGGGTCAAACTGCACGAGTTAGTGCGTTTGATGAGTCACCATGAACGATTCCGTGTCGTTGACACGAAATCGTCTCCTTGCCAACACCCTGGGTGGCGTGTTGTCACGCATGAACACCCTCCACTCCTATTTAAGCTCATCAACGAACCTTGGTAGAGAATTTTGCTTAATCTTGTTGAAGTTAAAGAAGTTAGGGTTTTGAATTCGTCTCCTTCGATTCTCATTCTCTGTTCTGATTCAAAACACAAATCATACACGAATACAAAGCTTACATCTTGATCTTTGTATAGAGAGTGAAATCGTGAGATTTGAGTTAGTGTGCTGACAGAATTGGAGCAGGGAAGTGGAGTTAGTTGTTGTCCAAACTGTTTCTGGAGTTTACTTTGATCTTGATTTCTGGTAAGCTCATGAACCCCTGAGTCTCAATTTCGGTTTCCTTAGTTAGATTTTGTTGCATAGAGTTTAGAAATCTAATTTTCCCCAATTTAATTCTCTGTTTCATGTACAAACCAATTCCATTTTGGTATGGTACTCAAAAATACTCTGCATGTCATGCTCTAGAGGATTTCTGGTGTTGGAGATCTTTCTTTGCAATTTCCCTGTTTGATTCACGTCTGAGAGGTAAGGGGAAGTAATTATATTCACTAGATAGAGTTTAAATTACATGAATTGTGTTAGAGAGCCACCAAGAGGCTCTAAGGGCTTAGATTGAATAGGAACTTTGGTTTGGAGACCAATCCATGCTCTAAAACTTTGTTGAGCAAGTTATATATCATGCATGCAAGCTTAAATGAACTTTAATTCATGAGTATTGAGCTTATTCTGCAAATTGAGGTATTGAGTTGTGAAAATGTGTTTTAATGCATGATTACTGAATTCTCTGTCAATTATGTGTTTTGATATGAAATGAATGTTGTAACATGTTCAAATTATGTTGTATGAACTCTGTGGATCCCTGGAATGGACTAGAATTAAGTAGAAATGAAAATGTTATGTTAAAACCAAGTTTCAGTGTTATCTTCTACCCGAAACACTCGAGTAAAAGGCAGGGTACTCGAGTAAAATGCTTTCAAAACAATGTAAAATGAACAAGAACACTCGAGTATTTTGTCTGGTACACGAGTATCGAGCATGACCTGAGGACAAGTTTAGGTCAAACACTCGAGTCATTCAAGGTCACTCGAGTATTCTGGAAATGTTCAAGAACACTCGAGTGACCCATGAACTACTCGAGTAAATTGTTGAATTGAAAACCCAAATCCTCAGAAAGTGATGAACACTCGAGTAGTCTAAAAGAACACTCGAGTAATCTGGAAAAGTTGAGGAACACTCGAGTGTCCTGAAGTTTACTCGAGTAAATGGTTCAGAACCTGAAAACACCATTTTCAATTCTGACTTAATAAACTAAGGAATTACTAATAATGGTCCAAGGGATCAAGACCTAGAGAAATTGATTAATACAAATAGATCGTTTGGTGACGGTCCTTTTTGATAAAGAACATAAAGCCTAGGTGGCCTATAAAGTATTAATCAACTTCCCTTAAGTCTAAAAGATAAAATGCATTCATTCTGGAGTTTGGATGGTAGGACGTATTTCATGTTTGTTAAACATGTGGAGGGCCTCTGGGAGTGCCAATACGCTTGCTTGATGACACGTTGTTGACGTGGTCGGCTTAGTGGATGCCGATATGGATATATCGTTTGGATGACGATCCGTTTGGATGATGGGATATGCTCGGGTGGCATGGATACCAAGCTTGTCATGTACATTCTAGGTGAATGTACGAATGGTTGTATACCTAGGAATACAACGCACTGTTGAGTGCTGGGTTGTCAGGGATGGACGTCAGAGAGTGACATAGTATTATGATGGAGATAGGCTTGAGAGCTAAGTCATGCATCATGTCATTCATTTAATTTAACTGTGATAAATGAACCAAGTGTGAGCATCTTACTTGCATTCAATACCTGCTAAGTGTTAAATGTGATTGATATTAATTGATACATATTTACATGCTTATATTGCATAATTTAGTCTCTGTCGATTATGTGTATAGAATTGCTTACCCCTATGCCCTTGTAGGTGATGTCTCGCTACATTGCTTGCATCGAGATCCGGCCATTTCCTAGTGGCATATGGATCTATGAGGACCATCGCGCGGTGTTCGAGGGGGAGGTAGAGATTACCTTCTACCACCCGAACCCGCTGATACGATTCCGTCCTCGTAGGTTTAGGATTCCCATCATATACACTATGCATGTACCCCCGTTTTACACTTACCATGGACCACCTCCCACGCGACCAGCTCGCTCTTACCATAGTTTTCGTTTTCGACCTACCCGCTCTCACCCTTTTACTTCGAGAGTCGTCCGCGAGGAGACTCCCCTATCTGATCCGAGGAGCCCAGTCAGGGTTTCACCATCACCTGACCCAGTACCCAGTGGTAGGGTACACTCTCCCTCGGATGACATCGAGGAGGATCCGGTGGAGGACGAGAGTGGGGGCAAGCCTGTCGTGCATTCTACTGGGAGTGACTGGAGGGACGATGATCCCTAGGTACATGCATATGGTGTATGATGTGGGTCAGAGGATCCGATGTGTGGAGGTTGTGGAGGAGATTTGCTGCTGCTGCTGTGATGATGATGATGCTACTATCTTACTACTACTTTTACTTTTGGGAGACTACTGCTGCTACTACTCCATCTGATGCTGCCAGATCTATGTGACTATCCCTAGAGTTATATATTTTGTTATGTATATATATTGTAGATATACTTTTGGAGCACTCTAGGGTTTGTAGTTACACTGTTATATAGATCTGATGATGGATTTGTATATTTTAAAACTTGGAGACTTTACGCATGGGCTATGTACTTATGACTCTCTATATCTATGAAAACCTATGTTTATATTCTATCAGTTGCATAGTCCAGTAATTTCCGCTTACTCTGATTTAATTTGTTAAAGAGCTCGGCTATAAATGGTATCAGTTCTATCGTACAAAGCAAGGGTAGCTTAAGCTACTTGATACAAAGATATTTTCTAAAAGATCGAATGTTACTCTATTTGCGAAAAGGTTTTAGAAATCGCCGAACTCGATACAATGATTTTGAGATAATATAGACTTTGTTCTCCAAGACTTTCAAGTGACGATTCGTGCACCCGCTTTAAAAGAAAATTTTATTTACCTATTTTCTTAACACTCACAAGTCCATATGTTATCCGATATAAAAGCTTAATCACTATATTATATTTGGGAAAAGCGGAAGGGTGTCACACATACTCCTCTGTGATACCTCCCACAATGCTGACAAAGAGGGGGAGGACCAATAGCAACTACTGGCTGCCCAATACCTCTTGGTGCTGCAGTAGTAGGGTTGGAATAAGGACTAGATCTCTGAACAGGGCCCTTACCTCTGATGGGACCAGCCCGCTGATCTGCCTTACTCTTCTTCTCTGCCCTTTTTTTGTTTCAATGCCTTTTCATATGCACTGGTCATATTCACTAACTGGGCCAAGTTTGCAATGCCTTGGTACGTGAATATGGCCCTAATATCGGCATCCAAACCTGCTTCAAACTTGATACACTTGGTCCGCTCGTCGGCATCCCTATAGCTTCCTGAGTATCTGATCAAGTCTTCAAACTGTGCGGCGTATTCCCCAACACTCATATTCCCCTGTTCTAGCTTCAGAAACGCCAAACATCCTCCGGAAAATACTTATCCAAGAATCGGACCTTGAAAAGATCCCAAGTTATCACCTCATTCTCAGCCTCTAAACTCCTCCTCTGGTGCTCCCACCAGTGTTCCGCCTCACTCATCAAAACATACTCCACCAACCTGACTTGTTGGTCTGCTGGTGGCTGAAGTGAACGAAGGATCTTCTCCATTTCTTGGAGCCATTTCTGAGCCCCATCAGGATTAAATCCTCCTTCAAAGCGAGGGGGATCATTCTTCCGGAATCTAGACATCCAATCTATATCCACAGGTGCTGGTGGAGGGTTCAGTGCCACCGCTGCTGCCGCTGCTGCTGCTGCAATGTTGTTAGCTTGGTTCTGTTGCAACTGCGCCATAGCTGGTGCATGATCTTGCTGCATCTGTGCCTGAGTTTGCTGCATTTGCACCTGATTCTGCTGCATTTGGGCCATGGAGGCTGCCTGATCCTGATTCATTTTCATGAGATTCTCCAAAATAGCAGCCATACGATCATTATCTCCACGACGTCCCGCCATGTTGCTAAGTCAAGGAGCAAATATCCCGTTAAGTTGCTAATAATAACAATTAAATAAACTCCTTATTCCTGGGACCTAGACTTTTAACTAACACATTAGTTACTCGCTTGGTGAGTAATCATTGGAGATGTGAGTCCACACTCCAAAAGGCCGAGGGAAACTGCTCTGATACCATAAATGTAACACCCTAAATATAACTACCCTTAATTACCCCATTATAAAAATAGCGACTTAAAATTTCTTTTTAAAACTATTTGAATTATGAAATTCATCTGTCAAATCGGACAGAGTTTCCTTTGTTTATCAGATATTCCAAAAACTTAGTTTTTCCTGTAACCTGTGCAAATCCAATATATTCAGTTCATCCAGAGCCAACAGGGCCAAAATACAATTGTGTGATATCCAAAACAAGTCATAAGTATAATTACATCAGAGATTGCAGCAAAGAACAAGTTGTGGAACTATAAAAGTTTTCCCAAAAAAATATGTATACTTCCTATCCATAGGAAGTGTCCTGGATGACCCAAAAGAAATAAGCTTTACAATTCATTTTCAAGAACAAATATGCCAACATGTATACCATATGCCAAAATAAATCCAGGGCTATACAAAATCCCCAAAAACCCACTACTATCTACTCTCCCTGGGAGGGAGAGTGCACCTGCTCGGCCGGGGGCTGTGCAATCTCAATCTCTGTACCTGTAAAAATAGTAAGGGAGTGAGCATTGCACATGAAATAGGAAAGCAGTTTCTCATTAGACATAATTACCCACTAGGCCAAGCACAATCATCAATTAGATCATATAGCACAATTTATTCACATACACACATCATGCATTCCCATTTTAGCAATCCATTTCATTTTCATTTACATTTCTCGTTACTTATCATTTTGTTTCACTTTTCATCTCTTTCATTTTTGACATCTTTTCATCTTTTCAACATTTTCATTTCTTTATCACTTTCATCATTCACATCACTTTCATCTTTTTATTTCCATTAGGGATTAGCGCACCTGTTAGGTCATTTCACACCCACTAGGACTTTCACCCAATCCAGGTAACTTTCCACCTATTAGGCCACGGTTGACACCCGTTAGGACTAAAAACAACATCTCAACTCTTTTACCATCACGTTCACATTTTCTCTTTTCAAACCTCTTATTATCGTGCAGCATGATTGATCCATTGGGTACACCCGCCTAACGGGGCATTTACGGGACCTAATAGGTAACTTTCACCTGGATTGGGTAACTTGTGCCTAATGGGTAACTTGTCACCTAACAGGGCACCTAATGGGTCGATGTATCCCAAGGATCAATCATAGCTGCAACATTAATCATTTTTATAATTCTATTTAGTTACATTCGAGTCATTTAATCACATTTAGAATCATTGGCAACATTACTTGCATTATCACATAAAAGTAAAATCTACATACATTCCAAATAATTCGCAAATTAAATCAATTGCTCACATTAACAAATATTCACAAAACTTAATCAACATTTAATATCAACAACATTTAGCACATACATAGCTCATATGCATTTCTCTAAATTTTCTCTTTAATGTCTTTACCTAAATCAAACATCCTATTACTTCACTAACCTAGGATTCTCAATAACACCACAAAAACAATTAACTCCTAGCAAGCTCTTATATACTAATTAGAACCTCTTCCCTAGGACAAGCCAATGCTCACTATATCCACCCCCTTACCTCAACCAAGTAGAGGTAAGAATAAACCTTCCAAGCCCTAGCTTCAATCCTTCAACAAGTGAACTCCAATGGCAAGAGAGTGATGGTGATCTTCCCTAAGCCAAAGGAATGGAATGATGATGAGATTGTTTCCCAATTTCAAGAGAAATTCGAATTCCTCAAGGAGGGGAAAGAGAGAGAGAGAGAGAAAATCCAAACTAGAGAGAAAGAGAAGAACTCAAGATTGGAATACTTACTTGGAGCAAGAGGGGAAAGGGATTTGGTGAAGGAAATGGGTGCCACACCCTTGAATCCTTGATAAATTGAAGTGGGAAGAGTGGTGCCCTAGAGGAGGGAGAGAAATTCGTGCATTTTGGGCAAGAAACAACGCGTGCTGCCATTATTTTTGCCACTGCTACATCCTTTAATTGATTATTAATTGATTAAGCCCTTTCTAATTTTCTGACCTTAATCGATTAAGTTGCAGCTTAATCGATTAAGCTGCACAATTTTGTAGTATCCAGACTTTGAAAGGCCATAACTTCTTCATTACCCATTGGATCTTCCTCAAATTTTAAAGAAAGCTTCCTCACTTATCCTACTTCACATCCAACGGTGGAATTTGTGTTTTAAGCTACCAATCTTGTTATTCCTATTTCCCAAAGTCCTATGTTTTAAACTTGAATTTGCATGTCTAATTGGCCAATTTCTAACTTATATCACTATTGCTTCTACCATAAGACTATCAAAACATAATTTACACTAAAAATTAAATTTGGGATGTTACATTTCAAATCATCTCTCAAATCATTATGAGTAATATGAGGATTTTGGGAACGAGATTCACTTAGAGTTACCTCGTGAGAAGTGTAAGAGCATGGTTCACTTTTGTTGTCTACAGACTCCTCATTTGAAGAACTAGATTCCAAGTGAGACTTCAGAAATGCTTCAAATAAGCTGTGTAAATCATCATCTTCATCTGACGAATTGCTCCTCATGCTATTGGTGTCATCATTCAAAACTTCATCATGGGAGATAGTCAATTCATCCTTTGAGCTTTCCTCTAGCTGAATTTCCTGATTATATCTGTGAACACTTACACTTTCCAAAAGATCATCAGTAGCATAAAGTGTGTGTAAAGTATCCCAAATACATTTAGCATTAACACAATCCTTGATTCTAGCATATGCATCATCGTTTAAGACATTTCTTAAAATTTGCATAGCTTGAATATTCAAGGCAAAACATTTTTTATCAAATTCGTTTAAAACATTTTTTGGGTTTAAATCAAAACCATTTTTCACAATAAACCATAAACGATAATTAATTGATTGCAGATAAAATTTCATTCTAGCACTCCAATACGCATAATTTTCTCCATTGAAAATTGGTGCATCATTGAATGAACAACCCTCCATTTTAAAATCAAAAAACAAATATCCCAATAAGCCAAACCACAAAGGATCTTTAACTCAAGCGATTAAGCTTGTTACCAGAGCATGAAGCTCTGATACCAATTGTTGGAATAATTGGTGGTATTGGCGAAAGTCACCCAAGAGGGGGGGTGAATTGGGTGTTTATAAAAACTCTGAAATTCAATCGCACTAATTGTTCTTTGAAAAAATAACAGAGATTAAACGAGCGGAAGACTTAAAAAACGAATTAAAAACGATTTTAAGATAATCAAAACACAATATTTATTAATAATAGGTAAAACTTATTACTCGCGAGATTGAAGAGATAAAACACTAAAACGCAATACTCGCTCTAATAGATTAATAACGTGAAAATAGTTTTTATCCGAAAAATATAATCAACATAATAATAAACATGCGGAAAGTAAAAGAGATAAGGGATAGGAAAATTTGCACCGGTGATTTTTATCCTGGTTCGGCAAACAACGCCTACATCCAGTCCTCAAGCGACCCACTTGAGCTTTTCACTAAGCCAAGACGCAACGCGTCCCCAAGTACATCTAGAGCGCCCCGCAAGCTACTAGGAATCCCACTGTTCGTATAGAGCTACCCAATACAATAGGGTTAACTCACCCTATGAACGCGACACACGTTCAATCCTAAGGGAAAACACTCCTTAATTTCTTAGGTTGTCACACCCCTTACGATGAAAACGATTTACACGAAGAAATGTGTGCAACTAACAATAAAGCTCTCTAGATAGAGCAGATACTACAATAGAATCCTATGACAAAATAATAGTCTTAAGCAAACTCAATGATACACCAATATGATGATAATGATGATTTTCTTCTCAAAAGATTTTTCAAAATTAAGTGAGAAGGAGAAGAAGAAGAAGAAGAACAACCAAGTGATGTGAGTGATGGTGTGTTTTAAAAAGGTAGAAGAAGCAGCCAAAATCAGAAACGTGATCATCGAGAAAAGGAAATAAATCATTCTGGGAATCAGATTGATTTCAGCACGTTTTTGAAAATTATGAATTAAGTAATCGATTACTTTGGTCAGATTAATTGATTACTTGCTCTCAGGTTTTTCACAAAAGTTGCAGCATTAGAAGGTAATTGATTAGCATCTTCAAGTAATCGATTACTGTCACTTAAATCACCAGTTCAAGGAAGTAATCCATTACAAGAATCTAATTAATCAATTACTTACTCTCTGGTTACAAGTTGCATCAAGTAATTGATTATTCCAGAAGGGGTAATCGATTACTCCACAATAAAAACAGATTTTCATGAAAATTTGTAACCAAAGGTTTTCGCAAAACATTTTCATAAAGACTTTTCCTGGAGCAGAGGTTTAAAAATGCTTCTTCTAGGTTTTTCAAGAACAAAAAATATGCCATCATCATAAGGTTATAATTAAGTGCTTTAGAGATTATTATTTGCCTTACAAAGAGTTCTAAGCCTAAAAGACTAGGTCTTCAAACAGGCAAACATACTCTTCGCATTCTTCAAAGTACCTGAACCTGTTCAAAACATATATTGAGTTGTGTTGTGTCATCATCAAAACAACATAAAGGGAAACCATGAGTTTCAACAGGTTGATGTAGATTTGTTACTTGAAGAGGATAAAAATGTTTTCAATTTTTACATGGATATCTTGTTATGAATATTTCAATTTTAAATACTTATATTTTCATGAGGGTGTGATGATCTTTATTAGAGTGGGAAAGTTGGGAGATAGTTTTGAGATGCAAAAGGATACATTTAGAGAGTTAACAATGGAATTCATCTCCTCTATTCTCTACATGGATCCTTAAGAAGAAGGGGGAGAAAGGAGAGTTAGCTTCTAGTTAGGAGGCCGGTCACGGATATTGACATTAAGGGATTTCTATGCCGTCCTTGGATTTGATACAAATGAGGCTTCCCTGTGTCCAAATTTGTTGAGGCTATGACCTCCTTTATTTCCTTACTTTTGCTATTGTGTGTTTTCTCCAATCTCTGACACGTTTACTTTACTTTCATTCCTTTTAACCTCTAAATCTTGTTTCCTGAAGGATTGTCTCCTTCAATTTTCCTTATTGTACTTGAATCTCTAACCCTTCAATCATGTTTTTTTTACTCTTCTCTACTCTATTCGTCTCACTTTATTGTTTCTTGTCCTTCCATGTTTCTCATGCTTCTTGTATTAACACAAGTGCAAGGCCTTTACTCACATGCATTGTCGTTTGTGACAACTTGAAATCTTTTAGAAGAACTTTGGAACTCTTCAGAACCTTTTTGAACCTCTTAAGATCCTTGTAGTTCTAGGTTGAAATCCTTTGGGAATCCTTAAACTTTGTTGGAGATCATTTCCTTGAAATGTTTTATTACTTATCCTTACTTTATCTTAAACGTCTATTACTTCTCCATACTCCTTTGAATTTCTTGAGTATATTTCAGAACCTCCTTCTTGAAGAATATTAGAGATCTTTATAGTTATTTATAGTTCTTCATTATCTTTATAGAGTCTTTTTATGCTGGCTCGAAATCGATTAGATCCTTCTCACGATCAGTCCAAACGGATTCCTATAACCTCTAACATTGATTAATACTTAGACTCGTTTTACTGTGCCCAATGGTTACCATGAAACATGACCTTCGCATAGTCAAGAAGTTCTTAGGTGACCAAGCCCAACATTTCATGGCCAATTACGACAGTGATAATGATGAGGCAAAGTCTGAGCATTATTTATCTCCTTCCTATGATGAACTGTAAGAAGCTTTTGAAGAGTTTCATAAGGAATCAATGAGACTTTCTTAGTTGGTTGCCTCTAAAAAGAAAAACATGGCCTTTTTATTAAATACAAATGTTGAGCTTCTTAAATAAATTCAAGTTTTTAAAGATGAAAACAAAAGGTTTGATTCTCTTAAACACAACACTTCATGTGCCTCTTGACCAAGGATCGAAACAAAGCATCCTCATTCTCTTATAAACTTTGTAAAGACCTTGTGAATGAAGTAGAACATTTAAAAAATGTCTTAGCAAAATTTACAAAGGTAAAAAACACTTTAAATTTAGTTCTTGGGAGACTACGACGTTTCTTTAATAGAGCAGGTTTATGTAACGAACTTAGAAGACATAAAAAAATGCTTAAAAACATTTTTGTCCCAACAAACACAACTAGTGATCCTCATTTTTTTTTGTAGAATAAAAAATACATTACCACAAGCAAAATTCAAATTCAACCTAAGGCCATAAGCATCTATCTTGCCACCTTCTAGGAAGGGTTCAAGACAGATGAGTATGCCAAAACCCAAATAGATAGCATGCCACCTTCTAAGAAGGGTTCACACTACCAACCGAGCCATACATCGACGATATGATTGCTAAGAGTTTGAAGGAAGAAGACCATGCTAAGGATTTAAAGATCATTCTCGGCAGAATTCGGCAATTCGATATGAGGTTGAATCCGGAGAAATGCACCTTTGGGGTTCCTGCTGGGTCATTCCTCGAATTCATGCTTACTGAACGTGGGATCGAGGCAAATCCGGAAAAGTGCCGAGCCATCCTCGAGATGAAGAGTCCCTCTGACATCAAGGTTGTACAGCAACTGGCAGGTCGGGTAGCGGCTCTTTCCAGATTTTTATCCCAATCAGCTCGGAAGGCTCTACCATGGTACCAACTGCTGAGGAAGGAAAAGGAAAAGGCATTTGAGTGGAACGTGGCATGCGAAAAGGCATTCACTGACCTTAAGCAATACCTGGCATCCCCCCCAATCCTATCTAGTCCTGTAACTGGAGAAATTCTTTTTCTTTACTTATCAGTGGGTGATTCGGTCGTCAGTTCGGTTCTAGTCCGGGAAGAATCAGGCAAAAAATCCCCTGTTTATTTTGTCAGCCGAGCGCTTCAAGGACCAGAGTTGAGGTACCAGAAGGTAGAAAAATTGGCTTTTTGTTTGGTTATCACGGCCAGAAGACTACGACAGTACTTCCAGAGCCATCACATCAAGGTCAGAACAACTCAGTCGATCCGTCAGATTCTTCAAAAACCCGACTTGGCAGGGAGAATGGTGAATTGGGCCATTGAACTTTCCGAGTTCGACATCACTTTTGAACCAAGGATGGCAATGAAATCTCAGGTCCTAGCTGATTTCCTTTCCGAGTTTACTGAGCCATCGACGAGCTCAAACTTGGACTGGAGCGTTTATGTTGACGGGTCGAGCAACAAACTTGGAGCAGGTGCTAGAATAATCAGGCGGAGTATGAAGCGGTAATGGCAGGTCTCAGGATGGCAAAAGAGGTAGGGGCCCGAGAAGTGAAGATTTTCAGTGATTCTCAGTTGGTGGTTTCGCAAGTTAAAGGTGATTATCAAGCCAAAGAACCCATCCTCCAGAAATATCTTGAGAGGGTGAAGTTCTTATCTTCAGAGTTTGCCAAGGTTGAATTCTGCCACATCCCAAGAGAAAGCAATGGTCGAGCGGACATTCTTTCAAAACTTGCTTCAACGAAAGGACCTGGAAATAACAAAACGTTGATCCAAGAAATGGTGCACGGACCTAGCGTTGTCCTCTCCGTTTCAGTGGATCCAAGTTGGACGGCTCCGATCACGAATTACTTGGAACAGGGAATCTTGCCGACTGACCCAATCGAGGCCAAGAAACTCGTCAGGAAAGCATTACAATTTTCCCTGGTGGAAGGAATTCTGTTTCGCCGAGGGGTTAGTGGCCCTATGCTCAGATGTTTAGATCCCGCTGAAGCAAAGCAGACACTGGAAGAGGTTCACGGGGGTATCGAAAGTCATCATGTTGGGGGGAAATCACTGGCCAAAAAGATTCTAAGGGTAGGATACTACTGGCCGACCCTTCAGCAAGATGCAATCAATCATGTGAAGAAATGTGAAAAGTGTCAATTTCACAGCGATGTGTATCAGAAGCCAGCCGAGGAACTCCACTCACTTTCATCTCCCTATCCTTTCTATCAATGGGGAATGGATTTGATTGGCCAGTTCCCCACCGCACCAGGACAGCAAAAATGGGTGATAGTTGCCATTGATTACTTTACCAAGTGGATTGAAGCCGAGCCTCTAGCAACAATCTCGTCGGTCAAGGTTCAAAAGTTCTTTGAAAGACAGGTCATAGCTCGGTTTGGAGTGCCACAAGTTCTGGTGACTGACAACGAAACTCAATTTGCAGCAAAGGCATTCCAAGACTTGGTTAATGCTTTAAACATTGAGCATTATTTTTCCTCGGTCGAGCATCCTCAGACCAACGGACAAGTGGAATCAGTGAACCGAAGTATCATCCAGGGGATCAAGAAGAGGCTCATCGGTGCGAAAGGAAATTGGCTGGACAACTTGCACGAATTACTTTGGTCGTATCGCACTACAATACAGACTTCGACGGGAGAGACTCCGTATCGACTTACTTACGGTTTTGACGCAGTCATCCCGATAGAAAGGATCATCCCTTCATTCCGAGCCATGCAACAACCAAACCCCCTCAACAACACTTTACTGTGTGAGGACCTTGTTCTGTCGGATGAAGTCAGAGATCTAGCCGCCGAGCGGGAAAAACATGTCAAGCTTATGCAAGCAAAGGGGTATAATCGCTCGGTAATACCCAAGGAGTTCGAGGTAGGTGACCTCGTCCTAAGAAGAGCTGACATTGGCCTCAAAAATGCCAAAGACGGGAAACTGGCTCAAAACTGGAAGGACCATACCGAGTAGCTTTCAAAACGGGAACAGGAGCCTACAAGCTCGAAACTCTCTCGGGTGCTCTCATCAATAACACATGGAACGTGGCGAAGCTTAGAGCCTATTTCAGCTAAATTTTTTATCCCTGTTTCAGTTCTTTTTTCCATCATTTTTAGTTTCATTATTAACTTTGCTTTGTTAGGATTGTTTATTTTTGATGATGGTGTACGCTCGGTGGAACTCTGAGCCCATTGTATTCACTGCTTCGAATAAATAAAAGTTATGTTATTGAATTCATTGTATTTACGTACTTTTCCTCATAACCGATTAGCCACCGTTTATGACGCGAACGATTATAAACAGCTCGAACAAGAGCTTATAACTCGTCAAGTACTTTAAAAAGATTCCCGATTCAAACATGATTCCTTTAATTCATTTTATACATCGCGGATAGAGGAACCCATGTAATACCCCTCAAAATCCTCGTACGGTTTTAATTTCTAAAAAGAATTATTTTTGAGAAAAGTATTTTTGAAAGGATATTTTCTTAAATAAATGTCTTGATTCACGTTTTCAAAGTGGTAAATAAATTTTAGGAAATGATGATATGATAAGAATTATTTTATAAAAGTGTGATTTGTGTTTGATATTTTTGATGCCATTATAAATTTAGGCATGAATAATTTTATAAATGGGAAGATTTATTTTTCTATGTGCATATATGTGCGGTTTTCTGTGTGTATGCTTAGTATTATATGGAATTTAATTAGTGAAATGAATGTAATTATGTGTGAGTGAATATATGTGTTTAACAAGTATGTATTGGCATGATGTATATATGTGCATGAGTGTATGTGTTAGGCGTGAAAATGAGTGAATGTATGCATGAATGTATGTATATATATATATATATGCATGTATGTGTGTGTGTGCAACGTGTGCATGCATGAAGGAGGGTGTGATCAAAGTGTGTATGTGTAAGTCTATGTGTGTGCCGTGTGTATGTGAAGAAAAACCTAGAAATTTCCCTAAGTGGTGAGCAAGTAACCAAATCCCAACCAAAACCCTGAGGAGAACCCTTAAGTCAAAAGCCTAGTATGAAACCCTAACCCCTTATGTACCCTACTTTGTCTCCTTAAGCAAATGCTAAACTCCACCCATGCAATTTTAGAGAAGGCCGAATTTACCCCTCCCTTTGGAAGCTCTTGGCCGAAGCAACCCAAGGACAAAATAGGAAACCATGAGTGTTTATATAAGCTTGGCCTTTGGTGCATTTCACCCATTTCCCATCTCACTTCTTCATTTCCTTCGTCCCACACACCCACACAAACACAAGTTCTAAGAATCTCTCAAACTCTTAGACTAAGAAATAGAAATTACAAGAGAAAGGAGGAAGAGGAACCGTGAGGTTTAGAGAGGAAGAAGAAGAGGAGAGCAAGCCTTAAACCTAGGATTTCTTGAAGATCAAGTGCTTAGAAGTGTTGAAGACCTTATTTCTTGGTATGAACCGAAGACCTAGAAGTTTTAGAATTAGTTGTGATTTGTGATCTTGTAATTTTACTTTCTTTTCTTCCTTTGCATGTGTAATCTTTTTCTTAGCCATGGACTTTTAAGACTCAAACTAATTTGTAATATGTGTAGTTGATGATTGATGGTTCGGTTTGTGTTTTTCATGTTAGATCTTGATGTTTTCATGGTAGATCTTAGTGTTTTTCATACTAGATCTTAATGTTTTTCCTCTAGATTTAAAGTTTTATTTATGATCTTTGTGAGTGTGAAGGGGATCTTCTTGCATGTGTGATTTTAGTGCTTAAAACCGTTGATCAAGTGGTGTTTAAGTGTTTGTTTTGTAAATAAATGTTTGATCTAAATTTGTTTTAATTTTTGGGTCTTGCATGTTGTTTGATTGTTGATCTTGAATCCTTGCATGTCTTGATTTTGATTTAATCTTAAGAAATGCTTTTATTCTTGACTTGATCTTTGATTCTTGATTTGATCTTTAAATTTTGTTTCGATCTTGATTTTTGTAAATGATTTTTGAATAAAAGTTTCTTATTTTCTTTAAGAGTGTCACGGTTTTTGCCTTTCTCTTACTCAAAATGGTTTTGAAACAAAAGCTTTTTATTTCTCGGTTTTGACCCCTTTGTTACCCAAGATGATTTTTGTCTCCTATTTGTGTTCTTATGTGTGATTCCATAATTTGATCTACATGATTTATATGCATGCTTGTGAGTGTTTGACTTTGGAAAGATTCCCTTGAAAACAAATTGAAAGTGTTGTGTTGATCTATGATTTTTATTTATTTTTGTAGGAAAGTTTAAGATTTGTTCTTGCATGTTAAATTTAACTAAAAGATTATGTGTTTCTTGTAATGCATGCCTCGGATTTTTAGGAAGAATTAAGGAAATAAGCTTTAAAATAATTTTCCTTGCATGAACATGGTTTCATCTAAGTGTTGATCTTGTATGTGATGTATTCGGCCATGGTTGAATTAAGGTCTATGCTTTTTATTTTATGTGAACTTGATATATGCTCTATGTTTTGCATGATTCTTGATTTGATGTAAGATAAGAAACAAATAAATTTAAAGGATGTAGCTCACGGTTTTTATTAGGAGAAAGAAGAACTAATTTCATAAGTTTTTGTGTGTTTGATGATTGCATGAATCTGTTTTGATATGTGTGTAGTTTCGGTTTGTGTATGTTAATTAGGTTAGGAATTCTTTCTCATGAAGTAACCTAGGAATAATGAAGGTATGTTGTAAAATAATTAATTAGGAACAAGTTTTGTGTTTGAATGATTATGTATGTGTGTACTCGGTTTATGTATTTAAATATGTTTAAGTGTTTTTGAAATCAATTATGTGTTAAATAATTGAACTAAGTGTTTGATTGTAAGATTGTTTGATTAAGAATGAGTGCTTGGTTTGAAATGAAATTGAATAATTGCTTAATTATTTAAGTGCCTTATCAAAGTGTGATGTTGATTATGTGTGTGATTGGTTTTGAAAATTATTTGGTTTGATTTATTTGAATTTGTAAATTTGTATTTTAAGTTTTGTTTTACAACAAAAACTTGGGTTCTCAAAGTATTAATATTGAATTAAAAAGTATTTGAAGCAAAACGAGTTTTTACGATATTTCTCGATTTTATTTTTGTAAAGTATTCCTTGCTATCCAAGTTTATTTAAAATTGTTTTCTTGATTTCTAAATTGAGTTCATGAGACTCAAAGTTTGGTTTTCAAAAGGTGATTGATTTTAGCAAAACCCGGATTGAAACCGGTGAATTTTTCGGTATTTTTGAATAAGGTTAAGGTGCTGTCCAAAACGGACCAGCAACCTAACCAATTGATTTAAATTGTTTTGTTTGATGTTTTTTAAAATGAATTCGAAGTGTTTAAAGAACTAAGAAAAGTTAATGGTGTTTTGAAAAAACAATCATGTTTTAAGATCTCCGACGAGGAAATGAAAAGCATTTTAAGTTAATAAAAGTTTTCCTGATAAAAGTTGGTAATGAAAATGTGTTTTTAATTAATTCGAGGGACGTTACAGACGAGGGATTAAGGCAGTGGCAGCAAACAAGATCAGAGGAGACTGTGCACATCTGACTGCTGGACCTCAAGTGAAAGAGTAGCTTTCCTAAGACACCGTGGTAGTAGGTGTTGTATTAAGGCGTTCCGTATCAGCTCAAAGATCGGAACTAAGTGGTTCTGCGTCAATAGTATAGTGGCAATTGTTTGCTTTGTGTGGCCACTTATACAAATAGGACAAAGACCACATTGTTGTGTGTGATGTGTGATGATGTGTTGTTTGTATTTGTTTACTTATGAATGTTGATATTGAATTGTGTGATAACGATAATAAAAGAGATTAGAATTAAAAGACATCAAGAAGAGATAACCCTTGTGTGGCTTAAGTCCTTGTGGAGCAAGGCAGCCTTACCTTGATAAGACACTAAGAGTGGAGATAATGATAAGAGGAATGAGATAATAACTGAGAAGAGATGATGATATGAGAGTGGTAAAGATGTAATGACGTGATGTGATCGAGCCAGAGCTGGGGAGAATGATGTTGTTTGTTGGATATGAGATGAGATTTAAATGGAGCCGGGCTCCTTTGTTTTGGTTTTAGTCTGGGACTAGTGTTGAGTTGAGCTTGCTCCTCCATTAGCGCTCAACAAACTTTTTGGAAAAAAGGTTTTTGAAAAGTAGTTTTGGAAAGAACTTTTAAAAAGAGATTTTTGAAAAGATTTTTGAAAATGAGATGGTTGAAAAGGACTCATGAAAAGAGTTTTTGAAAAGAGTTTGCGAACTAATTTTTGGAAATAGGTGTCTGAAAATGTATTTTTGAAAGGGATTCCCAAAAAAGGAGATTTTTGAAAATAGTTTACAAAACGTATTTGTGAATGAGGTTCCCAAAATGAGAAAAAAAATTTCCAAAATGTATTTTCTGAAAGTGATTGTGAAAAGAGGTTTTGAAAAGGATTCGAAAGGAGATTTTTGAAAAATATTTACGAAAGGAAATTTTAGAAAAGGATTTATGGTTTGGAGTTTTGAAAGAGTTTTTGAAGAAGAATTGTGAAGTGAGATTTTGGAAGTTTATGAATAGAGATGTTAAGAAAAGGTTGTCTGGGGAAAAGTTTTTGTGATGAGATTCGAATTGTGATTGTGATCCCGCTCTGTGCCAAGTTTGAGTTATGAAAAGTGATGCAAAGATAGCGGTCAGGACTCATTGAAGAGATATGTAACACCCCAAAATTTTAATCCCCGATTAATGAAATGTTAATTATAATTTAATTATAATTAATAGTTTCTAAATTAATCCTTGATTAAAATTTGTGTTCATATAACTAATTGATGTGTGGAAATTATTTAATAAATAATTTCAATGCATAAAATAAGAGTTTTGCATATTAGTCCCTGGGTTGGGACCTAGAAGCAATTATAGGAAAGATTTTGGAGGGAAGGTAAATAAAATAATTATTTTTCAAAAACTGGGTAAAACACTCGAGTATTTTCTGCACGAGTTAGTGCGTTTGGTGAGTCACAGCCAACGATTTCGTGATGGTGACACGAAATCACCACCATGCCAACGCCATAGGCGTCGTGTCGCCCCGCATGAGCTTTCCATTGGCCTATTTAAATGCATCATTGTCCCTTGGTCGAGAATTTCGATCAACTTGTTGAAGATTAGAAGAGTTAGGGTTTTCGAATTGTGTTCTTCGATTCTTCCTCTGTGAGTTAAGTTGAGTGATAATCTATACACCAATACAAAGCTCACATCACGAGCTTTGTATAGACACCAAAATTGTGAGGTTTGAGTGTGTGGATTGAGAGAATCGAAGTCTTGAAGTGGAGCTGTTCTTGCTTGAGTTGGTGTCTGGAGCTCACTGTGATCATCGATTCTGGTAAGCTCTTGAGTTCTTGAGTCTCAAACTCAATTCCTTTAGTTAGATGATGTTGCATAGAGCTTAGAAATCTAATTTTCCCCAATTCTTATCTCTGTTTTGTGGGTAAACCAATTCGGTTTTGGTGATGCATTCAAAACTGCTCTGCATGTGAAGTTCAAGTTGATTTATGGTGTTGGAGCTCTTTTCTTGGATTTCTTTTCTGTTGATTCACATCTGAGAGGTAAGGGGAAGTAATTATATTCACTAGATAGAGTTTGAAATCCATTAAATGTGTTAGAGAGCCACCAAGAGGCTCTAAGGGCTTAGATTGAATAGGAACTTTGGTTTGGAGACCAATCCATGCTCTAAATCCATATTGAGCAAGTTTGTTATCATGCATGTGAACTTAAATGAGCTTTGTTTCATGAATATTATGCTTATTGTGTAATTTTAGGTATTGAGTTGTTAAAATGCCTTTTTATGCATAATCAATGATTTCTCTGTCAATTCTGTGTTTTGAATTGAAATAAGTGTTGTAACATGTTTCATTAATGATATGTTAACTCTGTTGATCCCTGAAATGGACTTAAATTGAGTAGAAATGAAAATGGCATGTTAAAACCAGTTTTCAATACTGTCAGCTGCGAAACACTCGAGTAAATGGCAAAGTACTCGTGTAAATCGTGTTCAAAATAAAGTAAATTTCATAAGAACACTCGAGTATTTTGTCTGCTACTCGAGTATCGGGCATGAACTGAGAATTGTTATAGGTCAAACACTCGAGTCATTCAAAGTCACTCGAGTATTCTGGAAAAGTCCAAGAACACTCGAGTAACTCATGAACTACTCGAGTAAATTGTTGAAATTAAAACCCAAATCCTCAGAAAGACATGAACACTCGAGTAAGCTTAAGAACACTCGAGTAATCTGGAAAATCTCCAGAACACTCGAGTATTCTGAACTTTACTCGAGTAAAATGCCCAGAATCTGAAAACATCATTTTCAATTCTAACTTAATTAATTAAGGAATTATTAAGGATAATTCAAGGGATCATAAGACTTAGAGAAATTGATAAATACAAATAGATCGTTCGGTGACGATCCATTTTGAAAATTAAGCCTAGGTGGCAAGTAAAGTATTAATCAATTTCCCCTAAGTCTAAAATGCATTCATTCTGGAGTTTGGATGGTAGGACGTATTCATGTTTCGATAAACATGTGGAGGGCCTCTGGGACTGCCAATATGCTTTCTTGATGACACGTCGTTGACGTGGTCGGCTTTGTGGATGCCGATATGGATATATCGTCTGGATGACGATCCATTTGGATGACGGGATATGCTCGGGTGGCATGGATACCAAGCTTGACGTGTACATTCTAGGTGAATGTACGAATTGTTGTATACCTAGGAATACAACGCACTATGGAGTGCTGGGTTGTCAGGGATGGACGTCAGAGAGTGACTTGGAAAATGTGGAGATAAGTTGAGAGTTAAAGTCATGCATCATGTCATTCACTTAATGCAATTGATATACCTGAATTAAGTGTGAGCATCCTATGTGCATCTGATACTTGCTAGATGCTAATTGTGATTGTTATTAATTGATGCATTATTATCTTTCATATGTTGCATGATTTATTCTCTATTGATTATGTGAGTAGAATTGCTTACCCCTATGCCCTTGTAGGTGATGTCTCGTTACATTGCTTGCATCGAGATCCGGCCACTTCCTAGTGGCGTATGGATCTATGAGGACCATCGCGCGGTGTATGAGGGGGAGGTAGAGTTCACATTCTACCACCCTAACCCGCTGATGCGATTTCGTCCTCGTAGGTTTAGGATTCCCATTATATACACTATGCATGTACCCCCGTTTTATACTTATCATGGACCACCTCTCATGCGACCAGCTCGCTCTTACCATAGTTTTCATTTTCGACCTACCCGCTCTCAGCCTTTTACTTCGAGAGTTGTCCGCGAGGAGAATCCCCCTTCTTATCCGAGGAGCCCCGTCAGGGTTTCACCATCACCTGACCCGGTACCCAGTGGTAGGGTACACTCTCCTTCGGATGAGATCGAGGAGGATCCGGTGGAGGACGAGAGTGGGAGCGAGCATGTCGTGCATTCTACTGGGAGTGACTGGAGGGACGAAGATCCCTAGGTACATGTATATGGTGTATGATGTAGAACCAAGGATCCGGTGTGTGGAGGAGATGTGCTGCTGCTGCTGTGATGATGATGCTACTACCTTATTACCTATGTTTTTGGAAGACTACTGCTTCTACTACTACTGCATCTGATGCTGATGGATCTACGTGACTATCCCTGGGGTTGTATTTTGATGATGTATATATTGTACATATGTTTTACTCTAGGGTTATAGTATCATAGTGATGTAGATCTGTTTATATGGACTTGTTATATTTCGGAACATGGTGACTTATCTCATGGACTATGTATGTATGACTCTTTCGTATATATGAAAATCTATGTTTATATTATATCAGTTGCATAGTCCAGTAATTTCCGCTTACTCTGTTTTAACTTATAAATGAGCTCGGCTATAAGTATTAATTGACGGTATCAGTTTTATTGAACAAAGTATGGGTAGCTTCAATTGATTGTGAAATGTAAAGAAATTTCTAAAGAACGAATGTTATCCTGCTTGAGAAAAGGTTTTAGAAATCGCCGAACTCGATACAAGTGTTTTAAAGGATTTTAGAATTTATTCTCCAAGAGTTCCATTAGATGAATTGTGCACCCGCTTTAAAGAAAATTTTATTTACCATATTTTCTTAGCTCACAAGTCCATTTATTATCCAATATAAAGCATAAATACTATATTATATTTGGGTAATCCGGAAGGGTGTCACACTTAGTGGTATCAGAGCAAAAGTCAGATCCTGTAGTAGTAGAAGTGGTTCCAGAAAGGTAGAAATCAACATCAAGCAGGTATCTCCAAGGCATGTACATTATTTCGTATGTTATTATTTTGTTTGTTGAGGTTTAAATACCCTTGATTTGTTTGTATCTTTTCTCTTTGAGTACAAGACACAATTGATTGTAGATTTAATAAGTTTAAGATAGAGCCTTAGTATAGGTAGTGTAATGGAAGTTTCTTTAGTTCAACATATGTGACCATAAGTCCATAGCGCAGGTCTAATAAGGCAACTAGAAACCAAAATCACACTAATACGATGTTAGAAAGGATCACCACGGTGCTGGAAGCCATGCAACGACAGTCTCAGCAACCCTTTCAACCGGCAAATCCGTCTCATCAGTGTAATGTGGGTAACACTGAGGCGAAGACTCTGGCTGATTTTAGGAGTTGTAATCCGCCAAAGTTTGAAGAAGGATTTAAACCGGAGGAGGCCAACAAATGGATTCATACTATGGACAAGATTTTGAGGACTTTGGAGTGTTCTGATGTTCAGAAGGTGGCGTATGCAACCTACATGTTGGAGGATGAAGCGGAGAATTGGTGGAATCACACCATGCAGCTTTTGCAATATGAAGGAAGGGAGATAAGCTGGGGAGTATTTATGGAGAAGTTTCTCCAGAAATATTTTCCTGAGGATCTAAGGAGGAAGAAAGAGGTGGAATTCTTGCAACTGAAACAAGGGAACATGAGTGTGGGTGAGTACGCAGCTAAATTTGAGGAGCTGATGAAGTACTCTCCATACTATCAGATCAATCCAGATGAAAGGAGCAAGTGTATAAAGTTTGAAGGAGGCTTAAGGCCCAAGCTAAAGTCAATTTTCAGCTATCAGCGAATCCAAAGTTTTCCTGCACTGGTAGATATGTGTAGGATGTATGAAGACGACACCAAAGCTGAGGAGATGCAAGTCTCAGAGAAGAAAGACAATCAGAGCTGTGGACCACAAAGGCGTAAGGGTTTCAACAATCGAGGCAAAGGTCCATATGATCGTAGAGGGAAAGGCAAGGGCAAGGTTGGTGGTTCTGAGGGAAGAAATTATCGGAGCGAAGCTCCATTCTGCGACAAGTGCAAGCGCAACCATTATGGTCGTGTTTGCTGGGGAACAAGTGGATGTTTCAACTGTGGGAAGCCAGGGCATTTTGCAAGAGATTGCAAGGAACCAGCCAAGGCCAACTCAAGAGGAACTGCGGATAGATCAATGGCTCAAGGAAGGGTCTTCACCCTTAGTGGTGTGGAAGCTAATCGATCTTCTGATCTTGTGCAAGGTAAATACTTGCTTAATGGTCAGTTTTGCCATGTTTTGTTTGACTCTGGTGCAACGCATTCATTTGTTTCACATGAATGTGTAGACCGTTTAGGCTTGATTGTGTCTGAGATGCCTTATAATCTCAGAGTAGAAACTCCTACCAATGCTCCTGTAATTGTTTCTAGAGCATGTCTTAACTGTTGTATAGAAGTGTTAGGACAGACCTCTGAAGTAGATTTGATCTGCTTACCCTTAGCACAATTAGATGTGAACTTGGGGATGGACTGGTTAAGTCAGAACCAAGTGATCATTGACTGTGATAGAAAACTGGTAACCTATAGAAACCCAAAACCATCTGGTTACGTGTGTCTGTTCAATGCTGAGATGGAGGAAGTTGGTCCGAAGATGGAAGAGATTCCTGTTGTCCGAGAGTTTCCGGAAGTGTTTGCTGGCGAGATTCCTGGTCTGCCACCAAGAAGAGAGATTGAATTCGGTATCGACCTAATTCTGGAAGCTGGTCCCATTTCTATCGCTCCCTATAGAATGGCACCACCGGAAATGGCAGAAATGAAGAAGCAGATTGAGGAGCTGCTGCAGAAACAGATGATTCGACCAAGCGTGTCACCTTGGGGTGCTCCTGTCTTGTTCGTCAGGAAGAAAGATGATAGTATGAGGATGTGCATCGACTACCGACAACTTAATAAGGTCACCATCAAGAACAAGTATCCGTTGCCACAGATAGATGACCTTATGGATCAAGTTCGTGGGGCTTCAGTATTTTCCAAGATTGATTTGAGGTTGGGGTACCATCAGATCAGAATTAGAGAAGAGGATATCTCTAAGACTGCATTTCGATCTCGATACGGACATTATGAGTATGCCGTGATGCCGTTCGGATAGACTAATGCACCAGCTATCTTCATGGACTACATGAATCGAATCTTTAGACCTTATTTAGATTCATTCGTGGTTGTGTTCATTGATGATATTCTGATTTACTCTAAGAGCCCGGAGGAGCATGCTGAACACTTGAAGATAGTGTTAAGCATCTTGAAGGAGAAGCAGTTGTACACCAAACTTACAAAATGTGAATTCTGGCTGAAGGAGGTTAAGTTCTTGGGGCATGTGATTTCAGACAAAGGAATAGCCGTTGATCCGACGAAGGTAAGTTCGGTTTTGCAATGGGAGCAACCAAAGTCGGTCACGGAAGTCAGAAGTTTTCTTGGTTTGGCTGGGTATTATAGAAGGTTCATCGAAGGTTTCTCGAAGATTGCACTGCCTCTGACGAAGTTGACTAGGAAAGATCAACCGTTCCTATGGGATGAGAAGTGTGAGAGAAGTTTTCGGGAGTTGAAGGAAAGGTTGACATCGTCTCCTGTGTTGGTTCTGCCCGATATGCTGAAGAGTTCCGATGTGTATTGTGACGCGTCGAAACAAGGTCTTGGGTGTGTCTTGATGCAAGATGGACAAGTCGTCGCTTACGCTTCGAGACAGTTAAAGGTTCATGAGATGAACTATCCAACCCATGATCTGGAGTTAGCAGCTGTGGTTTTTGCCTTAAAGATCTGGAGACACTATCTCTATGGCACTACGTTCCGGGTGTTTAGTGACCATAAAAGTTTAAAATACCTCTTTGATCAAAAGGAGTTGAATATGAGGCAACGCCAATGGATGGAGTTTTTGAAGGATTATGAGTTTGAGCTCCATTATCATCCTAGGAAGGCAAACGTTGTAACGGATGCATTGAGTAGAAAGGCAATGCACATCAGTGCGATGATGGTCAGAGAAGCTGCACTGATAGAGGAATTTCGAGATTTGAGTCTGACGATGCAAGTGGAGCCGACAAGCATCAAGTTGGGAATGCTGCAGATTGCTAACGAGTTTCTGCAAAGGATACGGGAATTGCAACACAAGGATGGGAGACTCATGGAAAAGAGGAAGTTGATGCAAGAAGGTAAGGAGTTGGAATTTCAAGAAGGGAAGGATGGAATCCTTCGCTTTAAAATGAGGATTTGTGTGCCTGATGATTTGGAAGTAAGAAGGATGATTTTGGATGAAGCGCATAAGAGTAAGATGAGTATGCATCCGGGAGCTACTAAAATGTACCAGGACATAAAGAAGCTATTTTGGTGGCCTGGTTTGAAGAGAGATGTAGCTGAATATGTGGCATGTTGTTTAGTATGTCAAAAGGCCAAGGTGGAACATCAAAGGCCAGGAGGAGAGTTACTTCCTTTAGAGATCCCGTTGTGGAAATGGGATAGCATCTCGATGGATTTTGTGTCAGGATTGCCAAAGACATCTACTGGTCATGATGCAATTTGGGTGATCGTGGACCGTTTGACCAAGTCAGCGCATTTCATTCCCGTGAATATGCGCTACTCATTGGAAAAGCTCACTCAGTTGTACATCAAGGAAGTTGTTCGTCTGCACGGAGTACCATCAAGCATTGTGTCTGATCGCGATCTGAGGTTTACATCAATGTTTTGGGAAGATCTGCATAGAGCCTTGGGTTCAAGATTGAAGCTAAGTTTTGCATACCATCCTCAGACTGATGGTCAAACAGAAAGGACTATTCGGTCGTTGGAAGACATCTTAAGAGCTTGTGCATTGGAAGGACAATGAAATTGGGAGCAAATGTTGCCACTCGTGGAATTCACTTACAACAACAGCTATCACACGAGCATTGGAATGGCACCATTTGAAGCTTTGTATGGGAGAAAGTGTCAGACGCCGTTATGCTGGTTTCAAGTGGGGGAGAGTTCTCTGATTGGACCAGATATTGTGCAAGAGGCCACGGAGCAGATCAAAATGATACAAGAGAAGATGAGGGCAGCTCAGAGTAGGCAGAAAAGCTATGCTGATAGAAGGAGAAAAACCATAGAGTTTGCTGAAGGAGACCACGTGTTCATTAGAATAGTACCAACCAAAGGTGTTAGTAGAGCCTTGAAAACCCAGAAACTATCACCTAAGTTTATTGGTCCCTATCAAATTCTCAAAAGGATTGGCCCAGTAGCCTATCAATTAGCTTTGCCTCCGTCATTAGCTAACCTCCATAATGTATTCCATGTATCTCAATTGAAAAGATATGTCCATGACCCCACCATTGTCCTTAGAATCCAACCTGATAACTTAGAAGTCCATGAGAACCTGACCTTCAAAGCTATACTAGTTCGCATCGAAAATCGAAGAATCAAGCAGCTTAGAGGGAAGGACATCCAACTGGTCAAAGTTGTCTGGGTCTGTGGTGATGTGATAGAAGCATCATGGGAGTTAGAGGATAAGATGCGTCAGGATTATCCTGACTTGTTTGTATGAGTTGAATTTCGGGGACGAAATTCCTTGTAAGTGGGGGAGTAGTGTAACACCCCAAAACTTTAATCCCCGATTAATGAAATGTTAATTATAATTTAATTATAATTAATAGTTTCTAAATTAATCCTTGATTAAAATTTGTGTTCATATAACTAGTTGATGTGTGGAAATTATTTAATAAATAATTTCAATGCATAAAATAAGAGTTTTGCATATTAGTCCCTGGGTTGGGACCTAGAAGCAATTATAGGAAATATTTTGGAGGGAAGGTAAATAAAATAATTATTTTTCAAAAACTGGGTAAAACACTCGAGTATTTTCTGGAATACTCGAGTATTCTGGGTCAAACTGCACGACTTAGTGCGTTTGGTGAGTCACAGCCAACGATTTCGTGATGGTGACACGAAATCGCCACCATGCCAACGCCATAGGCGTCGTGTCACCCCGCATGAGCTTTCCATTGGCCTATTTAAACGCATCATTGTCCCTTGGTCGAGAATTTCGATCAACTTGTTGAAGATTAGAAGAGTTAGGGTTTTCGAATTGTGTTCTTCGATTCTTCCTCTGTGAGTTAAGTTGAGTGATAATCTATACACCAATACAAAGCTCACATCACGAGCTTTGTATAGACACCAAAATTGTGAGGTTTGAGTGTGTGGATTGAGAGAATCGAAGTCTTCAAGTGGAGCTGTTCTTGCTTGAGTTGGTGTCTGGAGCTCACTGTGATCATCGATTCTGGTAAGCTCTTGAGTTCTTGAGTCTCAAACTCAATTCCTTTAGTTAGATGATGTTGCATAGAGCTTAGAAATCTAATTTTCCCCAATTCTTATCTCTTTTTTGTGGGTAAACCAATTCGGTTTTGGTGATGCATTCAAAACTGCTCTGCATGTGAAGTTCAAGTTGATTTCTGGTGTTGGAGCTCTTTTCTTGGATTTCTTTCTGTTGATTCACATCTGAGAGGTAAGGGGAAGTAATTATATTCACTAGATAGATTTTGAAATCCATTAAATGTGTTAGAGAGCCAACAAGAGGCTCTAAGGGCTTAGATTGAATAGGAACTTTGGTTGGAGACCAATCCATGCTCTAAATCCATATTGAGCAAGTTTGTTATCATGCATGTGAACTTAAATGAGCTTTGTTTCATGAATATTATGCTTATTGTGTGATTTTAGGTATTGAGTTGTTAAAATGCCTTTTTATGCATAATCAATGATTTCTCTGTCAATTCTGTGTTTTGAATTGAAATAAGTGTTGTAACATGTTTGATTAATGATATGCTAACTCTGTTGATCCCTGAAATGGACTTAAATTGAGTAGAAATGAAAATGGCATGTTAAAACCAGTTTTCAATACTGTCAGCTGCGAAACACTCGAGTAAATGGCAAAGTACTCGAGTAAATCGTGTTCAAAATAAAGTAAATTTCATAAGAACACTCGAGTATTTTGTCTGCTACTCGAGTATCGGGCATGAACTGAGAATTGTTATAGGTCAAACACTCGAGTCATTCAAAGTCACTCGAGTATTCTGGAAAAGTCCAAGAACACTCGAGTAACTCATGAACTACTCGAGTAAATTGTTGAAATTAAAACCCAAATCCTCAGAAAGACATGAACACTTGAGTAAGCTTAAGAACACTCGAGTAATCTGGAAAATCTCCAGAACACTCGAGTATTCTGAACTTTACTCGAGTAAAATGCCCAGAATCTGAAAACATCATTTTCAATTCTAACTTAATTAATTAAAGAATTATTAAGGATAATTCAAGGGATCATAAGACTTAGAGAAATTGATAAATACAAATAGATCGTTCGGTGACGATCCATTTTGAAAATTAAGCCTAGGTGGCAAGTAAAGTATTAATCAATTTCCCCTAAGTCTAAAATGCATTCATTCTGGAGTTTGGATGGTAGGACGTATTCATGTTTCGATAAACATGTGGAGGGCCTCTGGGACTGCCAATACGCTTGCTTGATGACACGTCGTTGACGTGGTCGGCTTTGTGGATGCCGATATGGATATATCGTCTGGATGACGATCCGTTTGGATGACGGGATATGCTCGGGTGGCATGGATACCAAGCTTGACGTGTACATTCTAGGTGAATGTACGAATTGTTGTATACCTAGGAATACAACGCACTATGGAGTGCTGGGTTGTCAGGGATGGACGTCAGAGAGTGACTTGGAAAATGTGGAGATAAGTTGAGAGTTAAAGTCATGCATCATGTCATTCACTTAATGCAATTGATATACCTGAATTAAGTGTGAGCATCCTATGTGCATCTGATACTTGCTAGATGCTAATTGTGATTGTTATTAATTGATGCATTGTTATCTTTCATATGTTGCATGATTTATTCTCTATTGATTATGTGAGTAGAATTGCTTACCCCTATGCCCTTGTAGGTGATGTCTCGTTACATTGCTTGCATCGAGATCCGGCCACTTCCTAGTGGCGTATGGATCTATGAGGACCATCGCGCGGTGTATGAGGGGGAGGTAGAGTTCACATTCTACCACCCTAACCCGCTGATGCGATTCCGTCCTCGTAGGTTTAGGATTCCCATTATATACACTATGCATGTACCCCCGTTTTATACTTATCATGGACCACCTCCCATGCGACCAGCTCGCTCTTACCATAGTTTTCATTTTCGACCTACCCGCTCTCAGCCTTTTACTTCGAGAGTTGTCCGCGAGGAGACTCCCCCTTCTTATCCGAGGAGCCCCGTGAGGGTTTCACCATCACCTGACCCGGTACCCAGTGGTAGGTACACTCTCCTTCGGATGAGATCGAGGAGGATCCGGTGGAGGACGAGAGTGGGAGCGAGCATGTCGTGCATTCTACTGGGAGTGACTGGAGGGACGAAGATCTCTAGGTACATGTATATGGTGTATGATGTAGAACCAAGGATCCGGTGTGTGGAGGAGATGTGCTGCTGCTGCTGTGATGATGATGCTACTACCTTATTACCTATGTTTTTGGGAGACTACTGCTGCTACTACTACTGCATCTGATGCTGATGGATCTACGTGACTATCCCTGGGGTTGTATTTTGATGATGTATATATTGTACATATGTTTTACTCTAGGGTTATAGTATCATAGTGATGTAGATCTGTTTATATGGACTTGTTATATTTCGGAACTTGGTGACTTATCTCATGGACTATGTATGTATGACTCTTTCGTATATATGAAAATCTATGTTTATATTATATCAGTTGCATAGTCCAGTAATTTCCGCTTACTCTGTTTTAACTTATAAATGAGCTCGGCTATAAGTATTAATTGACGGTATCAGTTTTATTGATCAAAGTATGGGTAGCTTCAATTGATTGTGAAATGTAAAGAAATTTCTAAAGAACGAATGTTATCCTGCTTGAGAAAAGGTTTTAGAAATCGCCAAACTCGATACAAGTGTTTTAAAGGATTTTAGAATTTATTCTCCAAGAGTTCCATTAGATGAATTGTGCACCCGCTTTAAAGAAAATTTTATTTACCATATTTTCTTAGCTCACAAGTCCATATATTATCCAATATAAAGCATAAATACTATATTATATTTGGGTAATCCGGAAGGGTGTCACAGGATGCACGAAGGGTGAGCTGACCATTAGGATAATAAAAGATAAAAGCTTTTAAAAGACATTAACAGCGAACGCGGTGAGGTATGAGAGTTAACCCGAAGTAGTGGAGAGGAAGGAACCATAGGTATCTTCGGATACTTAGGAGGAGATTGCATTAGGGGAGGACGATGACGGTGAAACGTCAAGAAGTCTTGAGTACATTTCTAGGCAGAACGAACTCCACAAGTGGTGCACTAACGTGGTGGGGACTGGGTCCAATACCGTGGCAAGTTCTGCGTGCACACTAGAGTTGTACTGTCTCCCCCTAGATTGCAAATCGAGAACAGTGAGAGGAACTGGAGTGGGGCATTTTGTTTGCCACTGAGAGCGTGCCATGTTATATATGAATTGATATGATTTGAGGCTGGGCCTCCTGGTCAGGGACCATTTGTTGTGTGACAGCTGTCGTGCCCGCACGGTAAAGGTTCTGTTCTCCTGTTTGCTTCCGACTAGGTGGATGGTGGCCGAGGAGATGTAGGCATGAGACGTGAGTGCTAACTACGAACGGACGCGTACCACGATGATTCTTTATTTTCCCTTAATCATCGATGGTTGTAATTTGATAAGACTTATAAGAAAAGATTTATAATTAAGAAAAGTAAAGTTGTTGGAGTTTTGATGATGAGGATGTGAGTTTGGAATAAGTGATGGAAACCCTTGAAGAGGGAAAGAGAATAAGTGGATGATTGGAAACGGTGAATGAAGATGTGATTGAGGAAGGATTGGAATTTAAAAAGATGTTTTATAAAGATAATAAGATGATAATAAAGAGTTATTGTTCCATGCTTGAGTGTTGTATTGTGTGTGCTTGGTTTGTATTGTGTGTGCTGTCTTGATATTCCGCCTGCGGTAAATCCACAACGTCAACGACTTGTCGTTCGGTTCGCTAACTCTCTCCTGCCCGTTGGCATATCGGTGTCCCCGGTACTCCAACGCGCAGATGGATTATCGCATGGAGATTTCAACATGGACCAGACATGGATGCGGCTGGAAGCGTACCCCATCTGGTTGGGTATGGATTGGTGACTCGCAGATCGTGATTCCGGATCCTGAGCATCGACTTTGCGGAGCTAACTTAGGACCGTTGTTGGGACAAGTATCTGTCCGAGGATACAGAGATTACAAGGAGAAGGTGCGATGTGAAGCTCAGAAGATTGCTTCTACTTCAACTAGGATGCAGTGGGTACCTAAGAATGGTGGATCAGCAGCGACGGCAGTGACTTCATCTTCTGGAATCAAGAAAGAGTGCAAGGAGGATCAAGATCTTCATCCGATAGTTTTCGCTAGGAAGAGTCGTAGGTAGGGTAATTAGTTTAAGTTGTTGTAAGCGGGAGTCAAGGACTATCTTAGCAATGTATCACTCTTGTAACTATGCCCTACCTTATTTTGTGAACTGGCCGAATGTTTAAAACTGTTTTGAAGGGTTTTGAAGGGAAGGTGCGGAATGGTTTTTAAGTAATGACCCGGTTTTCATGTAAGGACGTGAGCATGCACCAACCGCTTTCCAAAACGTTTTAAAAAAAAATGGCCTCATTTTTAGCAACTTTTTAAATATATGATGATTATTTTCGGGAGGTGAAAATCGGGGCGTTACAGAAGTGGTATCAGAGCTATGTTAGTCCTTTGTGGCCTTAAGACATGCTTTGCTTTGCTTGCTTGTTTGTTTGCTTGTTTGTTTGTGTGATGGTGAGTGCTTGCTAGTGCAAGGATAAGATTTTGAGATTAGGTTCTCGTCTTCTTAAGATATAGAACTTGGTTGTCCCTAGTGCCTCTTGTTTCAGATTAAGGACCTTGTTGATTAAGTAGAAAGTAGAAGAGAACCGATTCTAGGATTGAAAATCCCATAACCCTTGGGGTAATACCATTGTTCGTTAGACCTAAGTGTGTTGACCCCGATGTACTTTTTGGTACAGGAATAGTCATTACCCCTAAGAAAATAGAATGTTATTCTTGAGACCCCGTGTTTGTTGAATTGTTTCAACAAAGGTAGTCAGTCGGAATCCAAATTCTTTCTTCAGCCTTCCTATTAAACCCTAGCCTTACCAATCTTTCCCAAATTTGCTGACCTGATTTGTGGTATTAGGAGTATTGAAGTACCCAAATAGTTTAGGCTTGAATGATTGTGGATGGATAAGTAGTGGTTATTGAGTAAAATGTAGGACAATGGTGAGCTTAGTAGTAGGATTGATCGAAGATGGGGAGCCATAAGGAAGAAAGGGAGTGTATATTGATCCTAATTTGAGAGAATAGTGAGGATGATTAGACCTCTTTTATTTTATAGTTAGATGTCTAGATGGAGAAAGTGGTAGGTTAGTGAGAACCTAAAGTGTAGAAGGTAGTGCGTATCTCAGGGTTTAGGCTAAACCCGGTGTTTTTGGAGATGTGTGAATTGTTATTTGCTTGCTTTTCCTTGGGTTTATACCCAAGGTTGTGCTCATGGTGACAATGATCAGCTAAAGGAGCGACATCTTCTTCGGTTAGTCTGTGTGACTTAACCCGGTTCGACACGTAAGTGGTTTGGTATGGAGCCTCTTCATCCGAGAGCGACATGTGAGAGTGTTGTGCAGAACATATTGTCAGTAAGAGAAAGGACGACTTTAAAGCGAAAGTAAAAATGATGTGAGAGTTGCTATGCCCTGCAGCCCAATCCGCAACGTATTTCTCGGGGACGAGAAATCTTTAAGTTGGGGAGAATGTAACACCCCTCAAAATCCTCATACGGTTTTAATTTCTAAAAAGAATTATTTTTGAGAAAAGTATTTTTGAAAGGATATTTTCTTAAATAAATGTCTTCATTCACGTTTTCAAAGTGGTAAATAAATTTTAGGAAATGATGATATGATAAGAATTATTTTATAAAAGTGTGATTTGTGTTTGATATTTTTGGTGCCATTATAAATTTAGGCATGAATAATTTTATAAATGGGAAGATTTATTTTTATATGTGCATATATGTGCGGTTTTCTGTGTGTATGCTTAGTATTATATGGAATTTAATTAGTGAAATGAATGTAATTATGTGTGAGTGAATATATGTGTTTAACAAGTATGTATTGGCATGATGTATATATGTGCATGAGTGTATGTGTTAGGCGTGAAAATGAGTGAATGTATGCATGAATGTATGTATATATATATATATATGCATGTATGTGTGTGTGTGTGCAACGTGTGCATGCATGAAGGAGGGTGTGATCAAAGTGTGTATGTGTAAGTCTATGTGTGTGCCGTGTGTATGTGAAGAAAAACCTAGAAATTTCCCTAAGTGGTGAGCAAGTAACCAAATCCCAACCAAAACCCAAACTAAACCCTAACTAATAGTTGAAGTCCTAAGGAGAACCCTTAAGTCAAAAGACTAGTATGAAATCCTAACCCCTTATGTCCCCTACTTTGTCTCCTTAAGCAAATGCTAAACTCCACCCATGCAATTTTAGAGAAGGCCGAATTTACCCCTCCCTTTGGAAGCTCTTGGCCGAAGTAACCCAAGGACAAAATAGGAAACCATGAGTGTTTATATAAGCTTGGCCTTTGGTGCATTTCACCCATTTCCCATCTCACTTCTTCATTTCCTTCGTCCCACACACCCACACAAACACAAGTTCTAAGAGTCTCTCAAACTCTTAGACTAAGAAATAGAAATTAGAAGAGAAAGGAGGAAGAGGAACCGTGAGGTTTAGAGAGGAAGAAGAAGAGGAGAGCAAGCCTTAAACCTAGGATTTCTTGAAGATCAAGTGCTTAGAAGTGTTGAAGACCTTATTTCTTGGTATGAACCGAAGACCTAGAAGTTTTAGAATTAGTTGTGATTTGTGATCTTGTAATTTTACTTTCTTTTCTTCCTTTGCATGTGTAATATTTTTCTTAGCCATGGACTTTTAGGACTCAAACTAATTTGTAATATGTGTAGTTGATGATTGATGGTTCGGTTTGTGTTTTTCATGTTAGATCTTGATGTTTTCATGGTAGATCTTAGTGTTTTTCATACTAGATCTTAATGTTTTTCCTCTAGATTTAAAGTTTTATTTATGATCTTTGTGAGTGTGAAGGGGATCTTCTTGCATGTGTGATTTTAGTGCTTGAAACCGTTGATCAAGAGGTGTTTAAGTGTTTATTTTGTAAATAAATGTTTGATCTAAACTTGTTTTAATTTTTGGGTCTTGCATGTTGTTTGATTGTTGATCTTGAATCCTTGCATATCTTGATTTTGATTTAATCTTAAGAAAAGCTTTTATTCTTGACTTGATCTTTGATTCTTGATTTGATCTTTAAATTTTGTTTCGATCTTGATTTTTGTAAATGATTTTTGAATAAAAGTTTCTTATTTTCTTTAAGAGTGTCACGGTTTTTTCCTTTCTCTTACTCAAAATGGTTTTGAAACAAAAGCTTTTTATTTTTCTTGGATTATGTCTCGGTTTTGACCCCTTTGTTACCCAAGATGATTTTTGTCTCCTATTTGTGTTCTTATGTGTGATTCCATAATTTGATCTACATGATTTATATGCATGCATGTGAGTGTTTGACTTTGGAAAGATTCCCTTGAAAACAAATTGAAAGTGTTGTGTTGATCTATGATTTTTATTTATTTTTGTAGGAAAGTTTAAGATTTGTTCTTGCATGTTAAATTTAACTAAAAGATTATGTGTTTCTTGTAATGCATGCCTCGGATTTTTAGTAAGAATTAAGGAAATAAGCTTTAAAATAATTTTCCTTGCATGAACATGGTTTCATCTAAGTGTTGATCTTGTATGTGATGTATTCGGCCATGGTTGAATTAAGGTCTATGCTTTTTATTTTATGTGAACTTGATATATGCTCTATGTTTTGCATGATTCTTGATTTGATGTAAGATAAGAAACAAATAAATTTAAAGGATGTAGCTCACGGTTTTTATTAGGAGAAAGAAGAACTAATTTCATAAGTTTTTGTGTGTTTGATGATTGCATGAATCTGTTTTGATATGTGTGTAGTTTCGGTTTGTGTATGTTAATTAGGTTAGGAATTCTTTCTCATGAAGTAACCTAGGAATAATGAAGGTATGTTGTAAAATAATTAATTAGGAACGAGTTTTGTGTTTGAATGATTATGTATGTGTGTATTCGGTTTATGTATTTAAATATGTTTAAGTGTTTTTGAAATCAATTATGTGTTAAATAATTGATCTAAGTGTTTGATTGTAAGAATGTTTGATTAAGAATGAGTGCTTGGTTTGAAATGAAATTGAATAATTGCTTAATTATTTAAGAGCCTTATCAAAGTGTGCTGTTGATTATGTGTGTGATTGGTTTTGAAAATTATATGGTTTGATTTATTTGAATTTGTAAAGTTGTATTTTAAGTTTTGTTTTACAACAAAAACTTGGGTTCTCAAAGTCTTAATATTGAATTAAAAAGTATTTGAAGCAAAACGAGTTTTTACGATGTTTCTGGATTTTATTTTTGTAAAGTATTCCTTGCTGTCCAAGTTCATTTAAAATTGTTTTCTTGATTTCTAAATTGAGTTCATGAGACTCAAAGTTTGGTTTTCAAAAGGTGATTGATTTTAGCAAAACCCGGATTGAAACCGGTGAATTTTTCGGTATTTTTGAATAAGGTTAAGGTGCTGTCCAAAACGGACCGGCAACCTAACCAATTGATTTAAATTGTTTTGTTTGATGTTTTTTAAAATGAATTCGAAGTGTTTAAAGAACTAAGAAAAGTTAATGGTGTTTTGAGAAAAGAATCATGTTTTAAGATCTCCGACGAGGAAATGAAAAGCATTTTAAGTTAATAAAAGTTTTCTTGATAAAAGTTGGTAATGAAAATGTGTTTTTAATTAATTCGAGGGACGTTACAGACGAGGGATTAAGGCAGTGGCAGCAACCAAGATCAGAGGAGACTGTGCACATCTGACTGCTGGACCTCAGGTGAGAGAGTAGCTTTCCTAAGACACCGTGGTAGTAGGTGTTGTATTAAGGTGTTCCGTATCAGCTCAAAGATCGGAACTAAGTGGTTCTGCGTCAGTAGTATAGTGGCAATTGTTTGCTTTGTGTGGCCACTTATACGAATAGGACAAAGACCACATTGTTGTGTGTGATGTGTGATGATGTGCTGTTTGTATTTGTTTACTTATGAATGTTGGTATTGAATTGTGTGATAACGATAATAAAAGAGATTAGAATTAAAAGACATCAAGAAGAGATAACCCTTGTGTGGCTTAAGTCCTTGTGGAGCAAGGCAGCCTTACCTTGATAAGACACTAAGAGTGGAGATAATGATAAGAGGAATGAGATAATTACTGAGAAGAGATGATGAGATGAGAGTGGTAAAGATGTAATGACGTGATGTAATCGAGCCAGAGCTGGGGAGAATGATGTTGTTTGTTGGATATGAGATGAGATTTAAATGGAGCCGAGCTCCTTTGTTTTGGTTTTTGTCTGGGACTAGTGTTGAGTTGAGCTTGCTCCTCCATTAGCGCTCAACAAACTTTTTGGAAAAAGGTTTTTGAAAAGTAGTTTTGGAAAGAACTTTTAAAAAGAGATTTTTGAAAAGATTTTCTAAAATGAGATGGTTGAAAAGGACTCATGAAAAGAGTTTTTGAAAAGAGTTTGCGAACTAATTTTTTGAAATAGGTGTCTGAAAATGTATTTTTGAAAGGGATTCCCAAAAAAGGAGATTTTTGAAAATAGTTTACAAAACGTATTTGTGAATGGGGTTCCCAAAATGAGAAAATTTTTTTCCAAAATTGATTTTCTGAAAGTGATTGTGAAAAGAGGTTTTGAAAAGGATTCGAAAGGAGATTTTTGAAAAAGATTTACGAAAGGAAATTTTAGAAAAGGATTTATGGTTTGAAGTTTTGAAAGAGTTTTTGAAGAAGAATTGTGAAGTGAGATTTTGGAAGTTTATGAAAAGAGATGTTAAGAAAAGGTTGTCTGGGGAAAAGTTTTTGTGATGAGATTCGAATTGTGATTGTGATCCCGCTCTGTGCCAAGTTTGAGTTATGAAAAGTGATGCAAAGATAGCGGTCAGGACTCATTGAAGGGATGCACGAAGGGTGAGCTGACCATTAGGATAATAAAAGATAAAAGCTTTTAAAAGACATTAACAGCGAACACGGTGAGGTATGAGAGTTAACCCGAAGTAGTGGAGAGGAAGGAACCATAGGTATCTTCGTATACTTAGGAGGAGATTGCATTAGGGGAGGACGATGACGGTGAAACGTCAAGAAGTCTTGAGTACATTTCTAGGCAGAACGAACTCCACAAGTGGTGCACTAACGTGGTGGGGACTGGGTCCAATACCGTGGCAAGTTCTGTGTGCACACTAGAGTTTTACTGTCGCCCCCTAGAATGCAAATCGAGAACAGTGAGAGGAACTGGAGTGGGGCATTTTGTTTGCCGCTGTGAGCGTGCCATGTTATATATGAATTGATATGATTTGAGGCTGGGCCTCTTGGTCAGGGACCATTTGTTGTGTGACAGCTGTCGTGCCCGCACGGTAAAGGTTCTGTACTCCTGTTTGCTTCCGACTAGGTGGATGGTGGCCGAGGAGATGTAGGCATGAGACGTGAGTGCTAACTACGAACGGACGCGTACCACGATGATTCTTTATTTTCCCTTAATCATCGATGTTTGTAATTTGATAAGACTTATAAGAAAAGATTTATAATTAAGAAAAGTAAAGTTGTTGGAGTTTTGATGATGAGGATGTGAGTTTGGAATAAGTGATGGAAACCCTTGAAGAGGGAAAGGGAATAAGTGGATGATTGGAAACGGTGAATGAAGATGTGATTGAGGAAGGATTGGAATTTAAAAAGACGTTTTATAAAGATAATAAGATGATAATAAAGAGTTATTGTGCCATGCTTGAGTGCTGTATTGTGTGTGCTTGGTTTGTATTGTGTGTGCTGTCTTGATATTCCGCCTGCGGTAAATCCACAACGTCAACGACTTGTCGTTCGGTTCGCTAACTCTCTCCTGCCCGTTGGCATATCGGTGTCCCCGGTACTCCAACGCGCAGATGGATTATCGCATGGAGATTTCAACATGGACCAGACATGGATGCGGCTGGAAGCGTACCCCATCTGGTTGGGTATGGATTGGTGACTCGCAGATCGTGATTCCGGATCCTGAGCATCGACTTTGCGGAGCTAACTTAGGACCGTTGTTGGGACAAGTATCTGTCCGAGGATACAGAGATTACGAGGAGAAGGTGCGATGTGAAGCTCAGAAGATTGCTTCTACTTCAACTAGGATGCAGTGGGTACCTAAGAATGGTGGATCAGCAGCGACGGCAGTGACTTCATCTTCTGGAATCAAGAAAGAGTGCAAGGAGGATCGAGATCTTCATCCGATAGTTTTCGCTAGGAAGAGTCGTAGGTAGGGTAATTAGTTTAAGTTGTTGTAAGCGTGAGTCATGGACTATCTTAGCAATGTATCACTCTTGTAACTATGCCCTACCTTATTTTGTGAACTGGCCGAATGTTTAAAACTGTTTTGAAGGGTTTTGAAGGGAAGGTGCGGAATGGTTTTTAAGTAACGACCCGGTTTTCAGGTAAGGACGTGAGCATGCACCAACCGCTTTCCAAAACGTTTTAAAAAAAATGGCCTCATTTTTAGCAACTTTTTAAATATATGATGATTATTTTCGGGAGGTGAAAATCGGGGCGTTACAGAAGTGGTATCAGAGCTATGTTAGTCCTTTGTGGCCTTAAGCCATGCTTTGCTTTGCTTGCTTGTTTGTTTGCTTGTTTGTTTGTGTGATGGTGAGTGCTTGCTAGTGCAAGGATAAGATTTTGAGAGTAGGTTCTCGTCTTCTTAAGATATAGAATTTGGTTGTCCCTAGTGCCTGTTGCGTCAGATTAAGGACCCTGTTGATTAAGTAGAAAGTAGAAGCGAACCGATTCTAGGATTGAAAATCCCATAACCCTTGGGGTAATACCATTGTTCGTTAGACCTAAGTGTGTTGACCCCGATGTACTTTTTGGTACAGGAATAGTCATTACCCCTAAGAAAATAGAATGTTATTCTTGAGACCCCGTGTTTGTTGAATTGTTTCAACAAAGGTAGTCAGTCGGAATCCAAATTCTTTCTTCAGCCTTCCTATTAAACCCTAGCCTTACCAATCTTTCCCAAATTTGCTGACCTGATTTGTGGTATTAGGAGTATTGAAGTACCCAAATAGTTTAGGCTTGAATGATTGTGGATGGATAAGTAGTGGTTATTGAGTAAAATGTAGGACAATGGTGAGCTTAGTAGTAGGATTGATCGAAGATGGGGAGCCACAAGGAAGAAAGGGAGTGTATATTGACCCTAATTTGAGAGAATAGTGAGGATGATTAGACCTCTTTTATTTTATAGTTAGATGTCTAGACGGAGAAAGTGGTAGGTTAGTGAGAACCTAAAGTGTAGAAGGTAGTGCGTATCTCAGGGTTTTAGGCTAAACCCGGAGTTTTTGGAGACGTGTGAATTGTTATTTGCTTGCTTTTCCCTGGGTTTATACCCAAGGTTGTGCTCATGGTGACAGCGATCAGCTAAAGGAGCGACATCTTCTTCAGTTAGTCTGTGTGACTTAACCCGGTTCGACATGTAAGTGGTTTGGTATGGAGCCTCTTCATCCGAGAGCGACATGTGAGAGTGTTGTGCAGAACATATTGTCAGTAAGAGAAAGGACGACTTTAAAGCGAAAGTAAGAATGATGTGAGAGTTGCTATGCCCTGCTGCCCAATCCGCAACGTATTTCTCGGGGACGAGAAATCTTTAAATTGGGGAGAATGTAACACCCCTCAAAATCCTCGTACGGTTTTAATTTCTAAAAAGAATTATATTTGAGAAAAGTATTTTTGAAAGGATATTTTCTTAAATAAATGTCTTGATTCACGTTTTCAAAGAGGTAAATAAATTTTAGGAAATGATGATACGATAATTATTTTATAAAAGTGTGATTTGTGTTTGATATTTTTGGTGCCATTATAAATTTAGGCATGAATAATTTTATAAATGGGAAGATTTATTTTTCTATGTGCATATATGTGCGGCTTTGTGTGTGTATGCTTAGTATTATATGGAATTTAATTAGTGAAATGAATGTAATTATGTGTGAGTGAATATATGTGTTTAACAAGTATGTATTGGCGTGATGTATAGATGTGCATGAGTGTATGTGTTAGGCATGAAAATGAGTGAATGTATGCATGAATGTATGTATATATATATATATACATGTATGTGTGTGTGTGCAACGTGTGCATGCATGAAGGAGGGTGTGATCAAAGTGTGTATGTGTAAGTCTATGTGTGTGCCGTGTGTATGTGAAGAAAAACCTAGAAATTTCCCTAAGTGGTGAGCAAGTAACCAAATCCCAACCAAAACCCAAACTAAACCCTAACTAATAGTTGAAGTCCTAAGGAGAACCCTTAAGTCAAAAGCCTAGTATGAAATCCTAACCCCTTATGTCCCCTACTTTGTCTCCTTAAGCAAATGCTAAACTCCACCCATGCAATTTTAGAGAAGGCCGAATTTAGCCCTCCCTTTGGAAGCTCTTGGCCGAAGCAACCCAAGGACAAAATAGGAAACCATGAGTGTTTATATAAGCTTGGCCTTTGGTGCATTTCACCCATTTCCCATCTCACTTCTTCATTTCCTTCGTCCCACACACCCACACAAACACAAGTTCTAAGAGTCTCTCAAACTCTTAGACTAAGAAATAGAAATTAGAAGAGAAAGGAGGAAGAGGAACCGTGAGGTTTAGAGAGGAAGAAGAAGAGGAGAGAAGGCCTTAAACCTAGGATTTCTTGAAGATCAAGTGCTTAGAAGTGTTGAAGACCTTATTTATTGGTATGAACCGAAGACCTAGAAGTTTTAGAATTAGTTGTGATTTGTGATCTTGTAATTTTACTTTCTTTTCTTCCTTTGCATGTGTAATCTTTTTCTTAGCCATGGACTTTTAAGACTCAAACTAATTTGTAATATGTGTAGTTGATGATTGATGGTTCGGTTTCTGTTTTTCATGTTAGATCTTGATGTTTTCATGGTAGATCTTAATGTTTTTCATACTAGATCTTAATGTTTTTCCTCTAGATTTAAAGTTTTATTTATGATCTTTGTGAGTGTGAAGGGGATCTTCTTGCATGTGTGATTTTAGTGCTTGAAACCGTTGATCAAGAGGTGTTTAAGTGTTTGTTTTGTAAATAAATGTTTGATCTAAACTTGTTTTAATTTTTGGGTCTTGCATGTTGTTTGATTGTTGATCTTGAATCCTTGCATGTCTTGATTTTGATTTAATCTTAAGAAAAGCTTTTATTCTTGACTTGATCTTTGATTCTTGATTTGATCTTTAAATTTTGTTTCGATCTTGATTTTTGTAAATGATTTTTGAATAAAAGTTTCTTATTTTATTTAAGAGTGTCACGGTTTTTTCCTTTCTCTTACTCAAAATGGTTTTGAAACAAAAGCTTTTTATTTTTCTTGGATTATGTCTCGGTTTTGACCCCTTTGTTACCCAAGATGATTTTTGTCTCCTATTTGTGTTCTTATGTGTGATTCCATAATTTGATCTACATGATTTATATGCATGCATGTGAGTGTTTGACTTTGGAAAGATTCCCTTGAAAACAAATTGAAAGTGTTATGTTGATCTATGATTTTTATTTATTTTTGTAGGAAAGTTTAAGATTTGTTCTTGCATGTTAAATTTAACTATAAGATTATGTGTTTCTTGTAATGCATGCCTCGGATTTTTAGGAAGAATTAAGGAAATAAGCTTTAAAATAATTTTCCTTGCATGAACATGGTTTCATCTAAGTGTTGATCTTGTATGTGATGTATTCGGCCATGGTTGAATTAAGGTCTATGCTTTTTATTTTATGTGAACTTGATATATGCTCCATGTTTTGCATGATTCTTGATTTGATGTAAGATAAGAAACAAATAAATTTAAAGGATGTAGCTCACGGTTTTTATTAGGAGAAAGAAGAACTAATTTCATAAGTTTTTGTGTGTTTGATGATTGCATGAATCTGTTTTGATATGTGTGTAGTTTCGGTTTGTGTATGTTAATTAGGTTAGGAATTCTTTCTCATGAAGTAACCTAGGAATAGTGAAGGTATGTTCTAAAATAATTAATTAGGAACGAGTTTTGTGTTTGAATGATTATGTATGTGTGTATTCGGTTTATGTATTTAAATATGCTTAAGTGTTTTTGAAATCAATTATGTGTTAAATAATTGAACTAAGTGTTTGATTGTAAGAATGTTTGATTAAGAATGAGTGCTTGGTTTGAAATGAAATTGAATAATTGCTTAATTATTTAAGTGCCTTATCAAAGCGTGCTGTTGATTATGTGTGTGATTGGTTTTAAAAATTATTTGGTTTGATTTATTTGAATTTGTAAAATTGTATTTTAAGTTTTGTTTTACAACAAAGACTTGGGTTCTCAAAGTATTAATATTGAATTAAAAAGTATTTGAAGCAAAACGAGTTTTTACGATGTTTCTGGATTTTATTTTTGTAAAGTATTCCTTGCTGTCCAAGTTCATTTAAAATTGTTTTCTTGATTTCTAAATTGAGTTCATGAGACTCAAAGTTTGGTTTTCAAAAGGTGATTGATTTTAGCAAAACCCGGATTGAAACCGGTGAATTTTTCGGTATTTTTGAATAAGGTTAAGGTGCTGTCCAAAACGGACCAGCAACCTAACCAATTGATTTAAATTGTTTTGTTTGATGTTTTTTAAAATGAATTCGAAGTGTTTAAAGAACTAAGAAAAGTTAATGGTGTTTTGAGAAAACAATCATGTTTTAAGATCTCCGACAAGGAAATGAAAAGCATTTTAAGTTAATAAAAGTTTTCTTGATAAAAGTTGGTAATGAAAATGTGTTTTTAATTAATTCGAGGGACGTTACAGACGAGGGATTAAGGCAGTGGCAGCAACCAAGATCAGAGGAGACTGTGCACATCTGACTGCTGGACCTCAGGTGAGAGAGTAGCTTTCCTAAGACACCGTGGTAGTAGGTTTTGTATTAAGGCGTTCTGTATCAGCTCAAAGATCGGAACTAAGTGGTTCTGCGTGTAACACCCTAATATATATAGCTTAATCATTAATAATTATGTTGGTTTTAATGTAGGACTTGAAAAATTTCTTTTTAAATCTTAACGAAAATCTGACAGAGTCTCCTGTGTTTATCGGACTTCCCAAAAATTTAGAGTTTCTACCTGTCAAACTAGAACAATCCAAAAAACATTTCAACATTTCTAAATATATTAATTAACTCTACAAGCCCTAATAACGTACATATAATAAATTCGGGCTTGCAGCGATTAAATTATTCCAAACACCCAAAATAGATTAATTATAATACAATAACTAGAGTACACCCTTAACTAAATTACACTCCACGATGTGGAGTGCACTCCTGCTCGGCCAGTGGTATTGCAAGCTCAAACCTCAGTACCTGTGGAGATAGTAAGGAGTGAGCATTACACATAAAATGGGAAAGCAGTTTCTGAATATGACATAATAACTAACTAAGCCAAACACAAATATCAAATAAATCAAATAGCACACAATTTTAAGCAACCAAAATCAGATTCCGGTTATAATCATTCCATAAGCCTTAATTAATTCATATTCCCCTTAACACACCATTAAACATAAATTCCAAATTCCTTAATTCCATTGCTCATTTCCGTTATCCATTAGATACACTATTTCCCTTTCCTTAATTTCCAATTACCATTGCACCACTAGGAATTGATGCACCTGCTAGGCAATTCGGCACCTACTAGGGACTTTAAACCTGTCAGGACTGAGACACCCATTAGGCATCACCCGTTAGGACAATGCTGGTTAATTTAATTAATATTCATTTCCCATAAATTCCAATTCACATATTATTCATTTTCAGGTGGTTATGCAGTGGGATTGATCCTTTGGCGCACCGACGCCTAACGGGAATTTAGGACCTAATGGGCAATTGGCCTAACAGGAATTCGGCCCTAGCAGGCAATTCACCACCTAGCAGGGCACCTAGTGTGCCGGCTTGCCCAAGGATCAAGTCACACTGCATTCCCTTTTATTCCATATCAAAAATTCATTTTCCAAGTAGATATATATATAAACCAAAATTTTCCATCATTCCAGTCCATTTTCACAAAAGTCAAACCAAGCCTCAATGATCAACACATATAATCAAATAGCCACAACTTCACATTCTTTACAACAATTTAACATTTATTTATAAACAATTAGCACCAAACACATATATCATCACATTTAGCACCAACTAAGCATATACTTAATCACAAACATTTATTAGAGTTACATTCACTTTTATTACTTAACCAAGGCACTCTCATTAATTAAGATCATTATTATCAATTTTATTTAGTTTCTCCCCTAGGTTTTCTAATTTCCTAACTAACACATAACTCCTAGCAATCATTATATACATACCACAAACTATTCCCCAGAGTATGGTAATACTCACTAATACCCACTCCTTACCTTGCGTTTCCATAAACCTGTTTCCTTTCATATAGTGCTGCCCAAATGTAGCGCGGTTCATTGCTTTCGCTTGCTCTAATCCTAAAGCTCCTTCGTCGTCTAAGCGGTCATATAAATTAAATAAAAATCAATATCATGCGTTTTATAAAAAAGGGACTTTAACTTGAAAACCGAGACAAGTTAGTTTTGAAAACATTTAGTTATTCCCAAATCAGAGTAACTAATTAAAATCATCATAAATAACGATTTAATTACAAATCGACACTAAATCACAATATCACTCATTTTCCAAAATAATAATAATAAGGTTCCAAAACAATAACTTTCTAAAACAGTTTAACAATAAATAATTATTACCAATATCATTAAAATTAGTATTAATATAAAAATTAAAACGTAACATAGAGCAATTAGAAAAGTATTAGGGATTTACCCTCAAAGATGGTGTTGAAGCAAAAAGAGGCAACTAGACGAGTTCGGTTTCTAGCTGCAAGCAATGATTCGGTCCGGTCTTAAACCAAAAGTTCATAACGAAATCGGTTTATATCTATTCGAAACCAGAGCAACCCAAACCGATCTGGACTGCAGCCACCACAGCAACAAGAGAAACCTCCAAGGCGTCGGTTTGGTTGAAGTTGCAGCATCCCTCGTCGACACAAGGAGGGAGAGACGGAGGCCGGAACTGGTGGCTTCCTTGGTGACGGTGTCGGTTCGCGAGTTGAGAAGGAGAAGAAGAGGACGACGGTGGCGGCTGGGACCTGGAAGTCGCGATTCGCGGGCTCCTCCAACAACAATGACAGCGGCGGCGCGAGGAAGGCAACAAGGGAACCATAAGGTTGCGATCTTCTTCGTGGTGGTGGCGGTCCGATTTGAGGAGGAAGGGAGTCGCGAGCGGCGGCGCGACAGCGGATTCCAGCATCAACGACGAGAGAGAGAGGGACACGCGCGATGGCGACGGCGGCATGGTGGGTTAGTCGGTCTGGAGAGAGAGGGAGAGAGCACAACGACGGGCACCGGCGGCGGAGAACCAGAGGGACGGCGGGCGGTGAGGATTTTGGCCAAGGGGGAAAGGAAGAGAGAAACGAGAGGTGGCGGCTGCTGAGTTGCTTTTAGGGTTTCCCCACCCCATTTCACTTAACACACATAATAATATTATTATTTTATTTTATTTTATTTTATTTTTTTTAAGTCTAAATAAATATTAATAAGTTTAATAACCATACAAATTCATTAGGAACTTATAAAGACTAGAACTTGATTGTAACTTAGGAAGTAAAATAAATTTATTTAACATTGTCTCTTTCTAAATACCAAAGTAAAGAATAGAAAGACTATTTTTCAAATAGGGTAATTGTTTTTAAATGAATTTACTTTAAAATATACGAATAAAAATATAATTTCCTAAATAATATAACGTACTTTATGAAAATATTCCAACACTTTAATAATTATATACGAGAATTAATCACTTAATTTGATAAAACTCAATTTATAAGGCAAAAGAAAATCAGGATGTTGTTGGAAACCAACAAGCGGCTCAATAAAGTCTAGAGGGGGGTGAATAGAATATTGAAGCCTTATTACAGATTTTTCGTTCACCTAAGAGAATGGTTTTATGAAAATAAATTTTCTTAAAAATTCAAGTCAGATTACTCGAGTAACTCAACACTTCACTCAAGTAATACGCAAGCAAAAATAATTTCACTCGAGTATTCAGCAAATCACTCGAGTATTACGAAAGCTATTTTTTAAATCACTCGAGTAACAGAAAACCTACTTGAGTATTGTTCATAAACTGAAAGCAGATTACTCGAGTGACAAGAACTTTACTCGAGTAAACTGGGTAAAATTCAATTAAAACTCAGTTTTCAATGGAGTTCTTCAAGAATAACAATGCTATGATGATTCAACAAATTATGAATGATTAATATGAACAATTTCAAGTAATATTAACATGCAATTTTAGATCAATTGAGTAGAATTAAGAAAACCCCAATTCTAACCTAAAAATGCAATTGTTAATGAATTAATGCAATACAAGGAATGAAAATAAAAGAGACACAAGGATTTATCCTGGTTCACTTTCACCCACTTGAAAGCTACTCCAGTCCCCTCTTGAATCAAGAGAGATTCTTCACTAGAAATCTTCAAATGTAGATTTTACAATGTTTTAAGATGCAACTAGATTCTTAGTTCTCCTATCTTAAAACCCAACTCAAAGTGTGTACCAAACACTTTGATCTAATCTACCCCTTTTGAGAATTCTAGATTTCCTTGCAAATTGATTGAAGATGCTTCCAACCAATCCTCTTTTCTTGCTTTGATTTGATCCTCAAAGTCTTCCTTGTGAGATTCTTCACTTGTGTTGAAACTTCAATGATGCAATCACAAATTGCAAATCTTCAACAACCACTAAGAACAAAAATTATGATCTCAAGAATATTTGAACAATGAGAGAATTAAAGTGAAGAATGAAAAGTTTCTTGTTGAATCTTGATAGCTCTTGAAAGATGTAAAATAGCTCTTGAATTGCTTTTCAAAGTGTATAGAAAATTGTAAGAATGAATGTGTATCTTCTGTGAAAGAGAAAATTAAGTCCTTTTAAAATTTTCAAACACTGATTGAATTACTCGAGTAAACCATATAACATCACTCGATTAAAACATGTCAGATTAAGTTACTCGAGTGATGTGTAAACCATTACTCGATTAACCTGTCATGACATAAATTACTCAAGTGACCCAATACTCATTACTCGAGTAAACTGATCAGAATCTGAATAAAAACAAGGTTTTTCTAAAAGGATTTTCACAAAACTTTTAATAGAGCTATTTAATCAAGATTTAAAGTATCTTCACTCTTAATCAAACATTATTTAAATATTCTTAAAATCACCTAAGCTACCCACACCAATGAGATGCATTGCATAAAAATAAAGATTACATTGAAATAGAATTAATAAAAATCCTAATTCTAATCTTCATGTGGTGTAGCTTGCTTGTTGCCAATGTTGTTGCTTGGAGAGAGATTGTTAGCATCAAAACATGAGAATCCTACAAACTCCCCCTTTTGATGATGACAAACCTCCTTTTCAATTAAGCACTAAGTTTTAACATACTCCCCCTAAATGTAAAACACCTAGGAAAAATATAATAAAACTTAACCTACAAGAACAACATCAACAAAATATTCTCCCCCTTTTGGCATCATTAAAAAGATAAGAAAGTTGAGAAAAGTTCTTTGCCAAAAGTTGAAGGTAAGTAGTTCACAATGGTATAAAAAAAATATAACAATAAAGACAATACCAAAATAAACCACAAGAGTGCCTCAACGAATAAAAACGTACAACGAAGATAGCACCATAATCCATAATATCAGAGTATCACACTAAGCAGCAAATCATAGTGTAAAGCAAAAAGACATCATCCATAGCAAATAATCAAACGAAACTAACCAAACTAGGCCAAACAGAGTCAGAAACATGCATATGAAACATGAAACAGAAATCAACATCAAATGAAAATGATGATTTGGTGAAGAACCATATAATAGAGAAGAGAGAAATACGAACAAGAGATAGAAAGAAACGTGAAAAAGATGCAGTTTCCAACAGTTCAGTTTTTTTAAAATCACGTAAGTTACTCGAGTGATGTTCATGTGTTACTCGAGTGATTCGAGCAGTAATCGAGTGAAAAAAAATGTTACTCGAGTATGCCGAAAGTAAAAAAGTTTTCACTCGAGTGATGGATGAAATACTCGAGTGATACGAAAGTCATTTTAAAATTAATCGAGTGAAATATCTGTTACTCGAGTGAACTGTCCAGAATTTTAAAAATTTCAAATTTTTCATGCAAAAACATTTTTCATGCACAACCACATAGAAACACTTAGCATTTAGCAAGTAACACACATACAAATAAAGCAATTAACATATTATAGAAAACATACACACATAACTACATATCACAAAAAATAAGAAACACTTTAATAAGATACAACAACTCAAAATACAAATCACATTGAAATAGGCTTGAAGGTGATTTCGAAAAGCATCAAATACAATTAGCTAATAGTTGATTCATCAAAAATACCAAGTTCTCTTCGAATCTTATAAAATGTGTCCCTTGGTAATGGTTTTGTAAAGATATCAGCTAATTGATCCGAAGTTTGTACAAACTCAATAACACAATCACCTTTTTGAACATGATCTCTCAAAAAGTGATGCCTAATTTCAATATGCTTTGTCCTTGAGTGTAATACTGGATTTTTAGTCAAATTAATTGCCGAAGTGTTATCACACTTTATAGGGATTTTTGTCAAATTTAATCCAAAGTCAGATAATTGTTGTTTCATCCATAAAAGTTGTGCACAACAACTACCTGCAGCTATGTATTCGGCCTCCGCGGTTGATAAAGCAACACAGTTTTGCTTTTTGGAAAACCACGATACAAGTGAATTACCAATTAAATGGCATGTTCCGCTTGTACTTTTTCGCTCAACTTTACAACCGGCAAAGTCAGAGTCCGAATAACCTATAAGTTTTAGAAAAGCATCCCTAGGATAATAAAGTCCAGTATTCATTGTACCCTTTAAGTATTTCATTATTCTTTTGACAGCAGTTAGATGCGACTCTTTCGGTTTTGCTTGAAAACGTGCACACATACATACACTAAACATGATGTCAGGCCTAGATGCAGTTAAGTATAACAAACTACCAATAATACCACGATACTTCGTTACCTCTACCGCTTTTCCAGCCTCATCTTGATCTAGGTAGCATGCAACGCTCATTGGTATAGAAGCGGATTTGCACGAATCCATCCCAAAACGTTTGAGAAGCTCTCTACAATATTTACTTTGATGAATATAAATGTCATCATTAAGCTGCTTTATTTGAAGGCCAAGAAAGAATGTAAGCTCTCCCATCATCGACATCTCGAATTCGCTTTGCATCAAGTCTGAAAACTTCTTACACAAGTTATCGTTAGTAGCACCAAATATAATATCGTCAACATATATTTGAACCAATAAAATATCCTTACCGGAACGTTCAATAAAAAGTGTAGTGTCAACAGTGCCTCGTTTAAAACCTTTTTGTAATAAAAAATTGCTTAGTCGGTCGTACCAAGCTCTAGGAGCTTGTTTCAAACCGTACAAAGCCTTTTTCAGTTTGAAAACGTAGTCCGGATGCTCAAAACTCTCGAATCCGGGAGGTTGTGACACGTAAACTTCCTCTTGAATGTATCCGTTAAGAAAGGCGCTCTTAACATCCATTTGATACAATTTAAAATTCATTATCGAAGCAAAAGCGAGAAGAATACGAATAGCTTCTAGTCTAGCAACGGGAGCATATGTCTCATCGTAATCGATTCCTTCTTCTTGACTATAACCTTGTGCTACCAACCTAGCTTTATTCCTAACAATAATACCCGATTCATCTAACTTATTCCTATAGATCCACCGAGTACCAATTTCAGGACAATCATAGGGTTTTGGCACAAGCTCCCAAACTTGATTTCTTTCAAATTGATTTAATTCTTCTTGCATGGCCATAATCCAATGATCATCTTGAAGAGCCTCTTTGATACTCTTAGGTTCTATTTGAGATACAAAGGCAACATAATAACAAAAATTATTTAAAGTGCGTCGGGTTACCACTCCCTTCGCAATGTCACCTAAGATGTTAGAAATCGGATGATGTTTGTTTGATTTCCAAGCTATTGGTAATTGAGATTGAATCTCTTGTGCTAAGTCTTTATCTTGTGCTTGCACCTCTCCATCTTCAATTTGATTCTCTTCCATTTGTTGTGGTGTTGACTTCTCATGATCCAAATATGTACCTATATTATCATCATCACAAGAAACAACACAATCTCCTTTCGAAGATTCATCAAATACAACATGCACGGATTCCTCAACGGTTAATGTTCTTTTATTGTAGGCTCTATATGCTTTGCTATGGGTTGAATAACCTATGAATATGCCTTCGTCGGCTTTGGAGTCAAACTTGCCGATCGGTTCGTTTCCGTTATTTAAAACAAACACCTTACACCCAAAAACATGAAAATGTGAAATATTTGGCTTTCGCCCTTTTAAAAATTCATAAGGTGTTTTATTTAAATGCGGACGAATAAGAACCCTATTAAGCACATAACAAGCAGGAACAAGCGGTGTTTACTGCATCGGCCCAAAAATATTTAGGAACATTTGATTCTTTCAACATAGTACGAGCAAGTTCCACTAAAATTCTATTTTTCCTTTCTACAACTCCGTTTTGCTCCGGAGTCCTAGGAGCCGAAAATTGATGATCAATACCAAACTTATCACAAAACGCATCAAACCTAGTGTTTTCAAACTCACCTCCGTGATCACTTCTAATAGACACAATTTTCAAACTTAGTTGATTTTGGATGAGTTTGGCAAATTTTTTAAAACATTTATAAACTTCACTTTTTGCGGATAAAAATAAAGTCCATGTGAATCTAGTAAAATCGTCTACTAAAACAAATCCATAGTAATTGCCACCTAAACTTTTAATTTGTGAAGGGCCAAACAAATCCATATGGATTAGCTCCAAAGGCTTTGTTGTGCTTATCACATTTTTAGGTTTAAAAGAACTTTTAACTTGCTTGCACTTTTGACAAGAGTCACAAATGCCATCAAGCTTAAAGTTTAGTTTAGGCAAACCAATCACTAAATCTTTTCGCAAAAGTTTGTTTAATTGATTCACATTCACATGAGCAATTCGTCTATGCCAAAGACGAATTTCATCAACAAAAGATTTGAAACAATTTGAAAATAGTGAAGTTATCTCATCCAAATCAATTAAGTAAGTGTTATTAGAGCGACGATCAACAAACTTAACACTATCATCTATGGAAGACTTAATGAAGCATAATTCCGGAGTAAAAGTCACATAATTGCCCATATCACATAGTTGGCTTATACTAAGCAAGTTGTGTTCTAAGCCTTCTACGTATAGGACATTTTCTATGACAAGGTTAGATACGTTACCGATCTTCCCGACTCCTAGAATTTTGCCCTTGTTGTTGTCGCCGTATGTCACAAATCCACCATTTTTCGGAGTAAGTTCCATGAAGTGCGTTTTGTCTCCTGTCATGTGTCTCGAACAACCACTATCCAAGTACCATTTGCGCTCTTTGGTTCGAAGACACACCTACAAGAAAGATATCATTTGGTTGACTTAGGTACCCAAGTGGTCTTGGGTCCTTTGTTGTTAGCATGGAGAGAAGTCCCCTTAACAATCCAAATATATTCTCCGCTTGGTATACCAAATTTCTTTATATTACATTTATTCGTGGTATGCCCAAAGATCCCACAATAATGGCAAGTTGGGTTTTTAGAAATCTTATTCTTTGAAAATCCACCAACTTTGCGATAATTGAGTTTCTTAGGTTTGGTATAGCCAAGACCGGATCTATTGCTATTGTTCCTTTGAGTTGAAAGCAAATGATCTAATGAAGTATCTCCTTTCATGAGCCTTGCAAGTCGATCATTCAAATTAAAAACTTCTTTTTCCAAAGACTTGCAATTTTCACAAGATGGAGTCTCATTTGATTTCAATTCACAATTGCATGTAGAGTTTGCATAAATGAGTTCAAGAGTTTCATTTTGAAGCTTAAGTTCTTCTAAATCTTTTTGAAGTTCAATTATCTTTTCATGTTGCTTCATTATGAAATTCTTTCTTTCAACATTTATTTTAGCAAGTTTCTTCAACTCTTTATGCATCTCTACATACACATTGTACAATTCATTGAATGAAGGAGAATTAGAACTAGAGCTAGCATCGGAAAGATAATCTACCTCATTGACGTTCTCACTTGATTTAATGCTCGAAGATTCCTCTTCATCAAGCTTCGTCATCAAACATAGATTTGCAAGTTCTTCATCATCCGATGAGCTAGATGTTGATTGACTCTCCACTTCATCCCATACTATGTAAGCCCTTTTTCCTTTAGATGAGTTGAACTTAGAGTTGTCACCTTCCGACTTCTTAGAATGAGTTGGGCATTTTGATCTATAGTGACCAAGCTTTCCACACCCATGACACTTGATGTGATCCTTGTTAGTCTTATTTCTTGGTTGAGAGTCCTTAGAATCTCTTTGTCTATTCTTATTAACGTTTCCCTTTCTCTTAAAGAACCTACCAAGCTTTTTAACTAGCAAGCCAAGGGTCTCATCATCTATATCGGAGTCCGAGTCATCCACTTGAGAGTTTTCCTCTTGTGCCTTAAGGGATTTTGAAGTTGATTTAAGAGCTATCCCCTTTTTCTTTCTATCGGCATCTTCATTCATGGATAACCGCCCAAGCTCCATTTCATGCTCTTGAAGCTTTCCGAATAAAGTTGCTAAGTCAATTTGATCCACGTCTCTAGCTTCCATAATGGCCGTCACCTTAGGTTGTCATTCCCTGCTAAGACATCTCAAAATCTTATTAACAACTTCACCATTAGTAATAACTTTTCCAAGTGCAGAAAGATGATTTATGATATGAGTGAACCGCTTTTGCATGTCACCTATATTTTCATTAGGTAACATACGAAAGAGTTCATATTCATGCATGAGTGTATTTAGCCTAGCCCTTCTAACCTCCGAAGTGCCCTCATGTGTGACTTGTAATGTGTCCCACATTTGTTTAGCATCAACACATTGAGATACTCGAAAGAACTCATCATAAGAAAGAGCGGACGTGATGATATTTTTAGCTTTTAAATCAAATGCAACTTTCTTCTTATCATCATTGTCCCAACTCGATTGTGGTTTGACCGAAACAACATCATTTACTTTCGTTTGAGGAACAAAAGGTCCATTCTCTATGGCGTTCCAAAGTTCCATATCTATGGCTTGAATAAAAATTTTCATGCGGACCTTCCAATAAGCGTAACCCTCACCATTGAATAGTGGAGGACGATTAATGGAAGTTCCTTCACCACCAAAAGGATTTGAAATTGAGCCCATTGTTTCCAAGTAAAAGGATCTTTTCGAAAAAGCTTTTTAAGGCTCGGATTTTTCGTCCGAGCTCTGATACCACTTGTTGGAAACCAACAAGCGGCTCAATAAAGTCTAGAGGGGGGGTGAATAGAATATTGAAGCCTTATTACAGATTTTTCGTTCACCTAAGAGAATGGTTTTATGAAAATAAATTTTCTTAAAAATTCAAGTTAGATTACTCGAGTAACTCAAGACTTCACTCAAGTAATACGCAAGCAAAAATAATTTCACTCGAGTATTCAGCAAATCACTCGAGTATTACGAAAGCTATTTTTTAAATCACTCGAGTAACAGAAAACCTACTCGAGTATTGTTCATAAACTGAAAGCAGATTACTCGAGTAACAAGAACTTTACTCGAGTAAACTGGGTAAAATTCAATTAAAACTCAGTTTTCAATGGAGTTCTTCAAGAATAACAATGCTATGATGATTCAACAAATTATGAATGATTAATATGAACAATTTCAAGTAATATTAACATGCAATTTTAGATCAATTGAGTAGAATTAAGAAAACCCCAATTCTAACCTAAAAATGCAATTGTTAATGAATTAATGCAATACAAGGAATGAAAATAAAAGAGACACAAGGATTTATCCTGGTTCACTTTCACCCACTTGAAAGCTACTCCAGTCCCCTCTTGAATCAAGAGAGATTCTTCACTAGAAATCTTCAAATGTAGATTTTACAATGTTTTAAGATGCAACTAGATTCTTAGTTCTCCTATCTTAAAACCCAACTCAAAGTGTGTACCAAACACTTTGATCTAATCTACCCCTTTTGAGAATTCTAGATTTCCTTGCAAATTGATTGAAGATGCTTCCAACCAATCCTCTTTTCTTGCTTTGATTTGATCCTCAAAGTCTTCCTTGTGAGATTCTTCACTTGTGTTGAAACTTCAATGATGCAATCACAAATTGCAAATCTTCAACAACCACTAAGAACAAAAATTATGATCTCAAGAATATTTGAACAATGAGAGAAATAAAGTGAAGAATGAAAAGTTTCTTGTTGAATCTTGATAGCTCTTGAAAGATGTAAAATAGCTCTTGAATTGCTTTTCAAAGTGTATAGAAAATTGTAAGAATGAATGTGTATCTTCTGTGAAAGAGAAAATTAAGTCCTTTTAAAATTTTCAAACACTGATTGAATTACTCGAGTAAACCATATAACATCACTCGATTAAAACATGTCAGATTAAGTTACTCGAGTGATGTGTAAACCATTACTCGATTAACCTGTCATGACATAAATTACTCGAGTGACCCAATACTCATTACTCGAGTAAACTGATCAGAATCTGAATAAAAACAAGGTTTTTCTAAAAGGATTTTCACAAAACTTTTAATAGAGCTATTTAATCAAGATTTAAAGTATCTTCACTCTTAATCAAACATTATTTAAATATTCTTAAAATCACCTAAGCTACCCACACCAATGAGATGCATTGCATAAAAATAAAGATTACATTGAAATAGAATTAATAAAAATCCTAATTCTAATCTTCATGTGGTGTAGCTTGCTTGTTGCCAATGTTGTTGCTTGGAGAGAGATTGTTAGCATCAAAACATGAGAATCCTACAGATGTTACACTGCGTTAGTAGTATAGTGGCAATTGTTTGCTTTGTGTGGCCACTTATACGAATAGGACAAAGACCACATTGTTGTGTGTGATGTGTGATGATGTGCTGTTTGTATTTGTTTACTTATGAATGTTGATATTGAATTGTGTGATAACGATAATAAAAGAGATTAGAATTAAAAGACATCAAGAAGAGATAACCCTTGTGTGGCTTAAGTCCTTGTGGAGCAAGGCAGCCTTACCTTGATAAGACACTAAGAGTGGAGATAATGATAAGAGGAATGAGATAATAACTGAGAAGAGATGATGAGATGAGAGTGGTAAAGATGTAATGACGGATGTGATCGAGCCAGAGCTGGGGAGAATGATGTTGTTTGTTGGATATGAGATGAGATTTAAATGGAGCTTGTAACACCCCGCAAATTCCTCGTACTATTTTAAATACTTAAAAGATCTAAATGGAGAAAATGTATTTGAAAGAATGTTTTCTTGAAGTAAATTTCTTATTTTATGATTTTAAATGGAGAATAATTTTGGAAGAAATAATTATGTGTTAGACATTTTTGGTGTTTTAAAGAAATTGTGATTTTATCAAAGAATGATTTTATATTTTTGGGTTTGTTAACTTTGAAAATCCATATCTTTTCAACCGTAACTCCGAATTTTATGATCTTTATATGAAAACGATCGTATTAAAATGTAGATTTCAAAAATATAACTCTTATAATTTTCTGGGTTGGTTTGCTAATATTTATTTTGAGGTGTTTAAAGGACGAATTTTGAGAGAATAACTTAGTAAAAATAGTTAAGGACTCCAAATGAATTTTTCCTTTTGAGAATATCTTTAATATATTAAAATATGATTTTAGAAAATGAAATGAGGGTTATAATTATAGTCAATTAGTACAGTTTATTATTTAAGAAAGAAAATGTGTTTAAGTGTTAAGATGTATGTGTGATTGAATATGAATGTGTGTATGACATGTGAATGTGTGCATGTATGATACATGTGTGGTATGTGTATAAATGGTGTGCATGTATGTGTTGCCTAGGATAGCATGACATAGAGCTTTGCTTGGTGACTAAGTTAAGAAGAAATGAAAATTGTAAGACATGTGTGTGTGTGCGCATGAGTGCCACGGTTTTTATGTGTGCATGTAGGAACCTAGGATTTTTATTTTCTAAGGCAAGAGGTGTGGAGAGAAAGTTAGAGTTATGAGGAAACTAAGCTAGAACTAGAACCCAACTAAGTTAGTAAAATCCTAACTATTAGCCAACTAGTTGTTAAGCCTAAAGTGATCCCTAAGTACCTAATCTATTCTACTTTGTTCCCTTAATTTTGCTAAACACCACCCATGCATATTTTTGAAAGCCCAAAACCGTCCCTCCTTAATTGTGAATGACCAAGCCAAGACCAAGGGCAAAGGAGTCATCTCACGAATTGCCTATATATAGTTGGCCCTTTAGTTCATTTCCACCCTTCCTCTTCATTTCCATTTCATTTCTAAGACCAAATACACACTTGGTTGAGAGCAACATCAAACTCTCAACCTTAGAGAGAAAAAGGGAAAGGGCCGTGAGGAAAAAGAGAAGAAGGAGGGGAGATCAAACCAAAACCTAGAGCTCTCCCTTGAAGATCCAAGAACCTAGAGCTAGAAGACTTTGATTTGGTGGGTGATTTGAAGAACCTAAGAAGTTTAGAGTAGCTTTTATTTTTCTTAGCCTTTTTGATCTTTATTTCTTCTTTGCATGTCTAGTTGTATGGTTGATCTATGGTTGTGTGTAATGTTTAAGCTTTGATCTTGAATTTTCAAGAGTCAAATGAACTTGTAAATTTCTAAACTATAGACTTAATGTTTCGGTTAAAGCTTTTCATAAGAGATCTTAAAATTTTTCCAACTAAATCTTCTAGATCTAAAAGTTATTAAGATTTTTGTGAAGTTTGAAGTAAGTCTACTTGCATGTTAAATTTTCTTTGTTCAAACCGTGAACCATGATGTTTTAAGGAATGATTTGATGAATAAATTTATGATCTAAACTTGTTTGATGATGATCTTGATGTTTGATGTACATGCATGTGTTATTTGTGTCTTGATCTTGAATTTTTTAAAAGTAAATGAACTTATAAAACACTAAACTAAGAACTATGCAATTTGGCCATGAATGGAAGATTAGATCTTGATGCTTTTAAATTTATTCTAAGTCCTTGCATGTTAACTTTAGGTTCATAAAAGTTGATTTGAGTTGTGGTTATGCTTGATTTTGATTTGTTTTTGAAAAAGCCTTTGATTTTGTCTTGATCTCTGAAAAAGTTTGATCTTAAGTCATGCATGTGATCTTCAAAACAAAAAGCTTTGATCTTGCGTTGATTTTTGGTACATGCATGTTGTGTTGAGTAAAAGATCTAGTCTTCCTTCATTTTCAAGTCACGGTTTTGGTCCTTTTTACCCAAAGTGATTTTCATCTTGATTTGTACTATGGTGATTGATTTTATGACTTGATCTACAAGATTTAAGAACATGCATGTTAATTTCTATATGATTCAAGAATTTCTAAAAAGTACATGTAAGAAAATTAAAATAAAAACTTGGTTTGTGTGGTAATCATGATTCGGTTTTATGCTTAGACATTTTTAGAATTTTGTGTGAGGAAGTGCATAATTTAAAACCCATGAATCTTAAACTTTGCATGTTGAAAAATAAATCCAAGAATCTTGTTTTGTCATAATGAAATTCGGCCTATACATAGGAATTAGACTAGGCCTCTTTTTCATGAAGTGACCAAAGAGAAATGAGTATGTTTTGGGGGATTATGTTAAGCTAAATTATCTAAGATAATGTTGTGATTAATATTTTTATATTCGGTTTTAATTAAAGAAAAAGGGAGTGAATTGATTGTACTGTACATGTTGATTTAAGAAATAAGATTCTTGGTGTGATGCTTGATTTAATGGATTGATTTAAGTTAAGGAAATAAACTAAAGTGTGATAATTTTCCCAAGTAAGCTCACGGTTTTTAAATATAAAAGGAAGAAATAATTTCTTTATTTTGTGTTTTGATGATGAACATGTTTTATGTGAAGAATGTTGCGTTTGATTTGAAATGTTAAATCATTTTCTTAAATCCTATTTGGTCTAGTATAATAAGAATATCTAAGATGGTTTAATTAATTGAAAATGAAATTTTGTTTGAATACTTGAAATAAATTAAGCTGGTTGTGTGACTTGGATTTGTAATTTTTAACTTATTTCCTTGATGTCATTCGACCATACAGTGTCCATGAGCCTAGGAGACTTAGTTGCATAAAAAATAAATGTGCTTGGTTTATATCCTTAATTCCATTCGGTTGTGAATATATGTGTGACTAAGTGTTTGTTTGAAAATAAATATTTGGTTTATAATTAAATAAGTAGTTGTATGATTTGATTCATCTAAATGTTGTTGTGGTTGTGTGTTCGTTTGTGTTTGAAAAATAATTGAGTGTGTGATTGGTTTTTTTTAAATATTAAATAGTTCTAAAATGAATCCATTTGAGACTTAAGATTGTGTGGTTGTTGTCCAAGAATTGTTTTATGACCAAAGCTTCAGTTTCAGAGTATTAAATTTAAACTAAAGAAGTATTTGAGATAAAAGAGCTTTTATGATGTTTTCGGGATTTTCTAAGACAGACTTGCAAACATATTTCCTTGCTGTCCAGATTTGTTTGAAGTTGTTCCTTGACTTTAAAATTGTGTCCCTATGATTTAAAAACATAATTTTCAAGTGGTATTTGATTTAAGAAAAAGACGGATTAAAAAATGGTGCGCTTTTCGGTGTTTTTGAATGCGGTTAAGGTGCTGTCCAAAAACGGACCAGCAACTAACCCAAATGAATTAAATTATTTTATATGATGTTTTCAAATGATTTTGAAGAATTTAAAGTTCTAAGAAAATATGGGAGTTGTTTTAAGAAAACAATCATGTTTTAAGTTTTTCCGACGAGGACCAAAATGCGAAATGAGTTAAGAAAATATTTTCTTAATACAAGTTAATAACGCACACGTATTTTATTTAGTACGAGGAATCTTAAAGACGAGGGATTGGGGCAGCTGGCAGAGACAAGGATCCGAGGAGAGCGTACGCATTTAATCGCTGGACCCCAGGTGAGAGAGAAGCTTTCCTAAGACACCGTGGTGTTTAGGTGATATATTAGGACGTTCCGTATCATCTCAAAGATCGGAACTTAGTGGTTCGGAGTCAGTAGTATAAGTGGCAATTGTTTGTATTGTGTGGCCACTTATACGAAGGTGACGAGGACCACATTATTGTTGTGTGATGAATGTGTGAAATAGCATGCTTGTATGTTTATTTATTTAATTATGCATGATGATAATTATATTGATGACTAATGTGAACAACACGCTGATGGACGTCTGTTACGTCCTGAAAACAGAAATGAAATAAATAAGATTGTAAAGTAAAGGCATCATGAGAAAGAAATAAGAAATAAGAATATGAGATTTATTGGAAAAGAGATAAAGCGTTGAGATTGGGGACAGATTTGATGATGAGAGTGAGGTTAAGCCAGAGCTGGGAAAGTGGTGTTGTGTTGATATGTGAAATGAGTGGTGATTTAAATGGAGCTGGGCTCCTTTGTTATATTGTTGAAGTGAAACTGGTGTTGAGTTGAGCTTGCTCCTCCAGTAGTACTTATTGAAACAATATGTTTTCGAAAAGTTTTTGAAATAAGGTTTTTGAAAAGATTTAAGGAAAGAGATTTTGAAGAGGTTTTTGAAAATGAGTATTTTTGAAAAAGGTTTTTAAAATGAGATTTTTAAAGATTTGCGAAACGAGATTTTTAGAAAATTGGTGAAATACTATTTTAAGAAAATTTGTGAAAAGAAGTTTTTAGAAAGTTCGTGAAATAAGATTTTTGAGAAAGTTTGTAAGAATTTATGATTTGAGATTTTAAGAAAAATTTTTGCGAGTTGAGACTTTGAGAGAGATGATGATATGAGATTGTTGAGACAAGTCGAGTAATAAGATGCAAGTGTGATGAGGTGAACCCAGCTCTGTGCTTTGATGAGAAAAGATTGTGCAAAGTTAGTGGTCGGGACTCATTGAAGGGATGCACGAAGGATGGGCCGACCTTAGGTTAATTAAAAGATAAAAGATATTAAAAGATATTAACGCTGTAAGGTATGAGAGTGCGAAGTAGTGGAGAGGAAGGTACCCCGGATATCAGGGATATTCGGGTTGTGAATGCAATAGGGTAGGCTCGGGCGGTAAAACGTCACGTTGCCTTGAGTACTATTCTGGGCGGAACGAATTCCATATGTGGTAGCCAGATGTGGCGGGGACTGGGTCCTAATACCGTGGTAAGTTCTGCATCCGGAGCCGGAATAGTGTTGTCACCCCTATGACATTTCGAGAACAGTGGAGAGGGACTGGAACGGGGCATTGTGTTTTGCCACTGCGTGGACAGTGAGCCTTGATATTATGAAATTGAAATGATTTGAGGACGAGATCCTCCTGGTCTGGGACCATCTTTGTGTTGAGACATCTGTCGTGCCCGCGTGGTAAAGGTCCTGTACTCCTGTTCGCTTCCGACTAGGCTGGGTGGATGACCGAGGAGATGTAGACGTGTGAGACGATGGTAACGAAGGGAGTGCCTCGATGATATTATTCTTCCCAATCATCGATGGTTATGATCTGATAAGACTTAATAATGATAATTGGAATGGTTTTCCCTGGAAGGTGCGGAATGGTTTTTAAGTAACGACCCGGTTTTCATGTAAGGACGTGAGCATGCACCAACCGCTTTCCAAAACGTTTTAAAAAAATGGCCTCATTTTTAGCAACTTTTTAATTATATGATGATTATTTTCGGGAGGTGAAAATCGGGGCGTTACAGAAGTGGTATCAGAGCTATGTTAGTCCTTTGTGGCCTTAAGCCATGCTTTGCTTTGCTTGCTTGTTTGTTTGCTTGTTTGTTTGTGTGATGGTGAGTGCTTGCTAGTGCAAGGATAAGATTTTGAGATTAGGTTCTCGACTTCTTAAGATATAGAACTTGGTTGTCCCTAGTGCCTGTTGCGTCAGATTAAGGACCCTGTTGATTAAGTAGAAAGTAGAAGCGAACCGATTCTAGGATTGAAAATCCCATAACCCTTGGGGTAATACCATTGTTCGTTAGACCTAAGTGTGTTGACCCCGATGTACTTTTTGGTATAGGAATAGTCATTACCCCTAAGAAAATAGAATGTTATTCTTGAGACCCCGTGTTTGTTGAATTGTTTCAACAAAGGTAGTCAGTCGGAATCCAAATTCTTTCTTCAGCCTTCCTATTAAACCCTAGCCTTACCAATCTTTCCCAAATTTGCTGACCTGATTTGTGGTATTAGGAGTATTGTAGTACCCAAATAGTTTAGGCTTGAATGATTGTGGATGGATAAGTAGTGGTTATTGAGTAAAATGTAGGACAATGGTGAGCTTAGTAGTAGGATTGATCGAAGATGGGGAGCCATAAGGAAGAAAGGGAGTGTATATTGACCCTAATTTGAGAGAATAGTGAGGATGATTAGACCTCTTTTATTTTATAGTTAGATGTCTAGATGGAGAAATTGGTAGGTTAGTGAGAACCTAAAGTGTAGAAGGTAGTGCGTATCTCAGGGTTTAGGCTAAACCCGGTGTTTTTGGAGATGTGTGAATTTTTATTTGCTTGCTTTTCCCTGGGTTTATACCCAAGTTTGTGCTCATGGTGACAACGATCAGCTAAAGGAGCGACATCTTCTTCGGTTAGTCTGTGTGACTTAACCTGGTTCGACACGTAAGTGGTTTGGTATGGAGCCTCTTCATCCGAGAGCGACATGTGAGAGTGTTGTGCAGAACATATTGTCAGTAAGAGAAAGGACGACTTTAAAGCGAAAGTAAGAATGATGTGAGAGTTGCTATGCCCTGCTGCCCAATCCGCAACGTATTTCTCGGGGACGAGAAATCTTTAAGTTGGGGAGAATGTAACACCCCTCAAAATCCTCATACGGTTTTAATTTCTAAAAAGAATTATTTTTGAGAAAAGTATTTTTGAAAGGATATTTTCTTAAATAAATGTCTTGATTCACGTTTTCAAAGTGGTAAATAAATTTTAGGAAATGATGATATGATAAGAATTATTTTATAAAAGTGTGATTTGTGTTTGATATTTTTGGTGCCATTATAAATTTAGGCATGAATAATTTTATAAATGGGAAGATTTATTTTTCTATGTGCATATATGTGCGGTTTTCTGTGTGTATGCTTAGTATTATATGGAATTTAATTAGTGAAATGAATGTAATTATGTGTGAATGAATATATGTGTTTAACAAGTATGTATTGGCATGATGTATATATGTGCATGAGTGTATGTGTTAGGCGTGAAAATGAGTGAATGTATGCATGAATGTATGTATATATATATGCATGTATGTGTGTGTGTGCAACGTGTGCATGCATGAAGGAGGGTGTGATCAAAGTGTGTATGTGTAAGTCTATGTGTGTGCCGTGTGTATGTGAAGAAAAACCTAGAAATTTCCCTAAGTGGTGAGCAAGTAACCAAATCCCAACCAAAACCCAAACTAAACCCTAACTAATAGTTGAAGTCCTAAGGAGAACCCTTAAGTCAAAAGCGTAGTATGAAACCCTAACCCCTTATGTCCCCTACTTTGTCTCCTTAAGCAAATGCTAAACTCCACCCATGCAATTTTAGAGAAGGCCGAATTTACCCCTCCCTTTGGAAGCTCTTGGCCGAAGTAACCCAAGGACAAAATAGGAAACCATGAGTGTTTATATAAGCTTGGCCTTTGGTGCATTTCACCCATTTCCCATCTCACTTCTTCATTTCCTTCGTCCCACACACCCACACAAACACAAGTTCTAAGAGTCTCTCAAACTCTTAGACTAAGAAATAGAAATTAGAAGAGAAAGGAGGAAGAGGAACCGTGAGGTTTAGAGAGGAAGAAGAAGAGGAGAGCAAGCCTTAAACCTAGGATTTCTTGAAGATCAAGTGCTTAGAAGTGTTGAAGACCTTATTTCTTGGTATGAACCGAAGACCTAGAAGTTTTAGAATTAGTTGTGATTTGTGATCTTGTAATTTTACTTTCTTTTCTTCCTTTGCATGTGTAATCTTTTTCTTAGCCATGGACTTTTAAGACTCAAACTAATTTGTAATATGTGTAGTTGATGATTGATGGTTCGGTTTGTGTTTTTCATGTTAGATCTTGATGTTTTCATGGTAGATCTTAGTGTTTTTCATACTAGATCTTAATGTTTTTCCTCTAGATTTAAAGTTTTATTTATGATCTTTGTGAGTGTGAAGGGGATCTTCTTGCATGTGTGATTGTAGTGCTTGAAACCGTTGATCAAGAGGTGTTTAAGTGTTTGTTTTGTAAATAAATGTTTGATCTAAACTTGTTTTAATTTTTGGGTCTTGCATGTTGTTTGATTGTTGATCTTGAATCCTTGCATGTCTTGATTTTGATTTAATCTTAAGAAAAGCTTTTATTCTTGACTTGATCTTTGATTCTTGATTTGATCTTTAAATTTTGTTTCGATCTTGATTTTTGTAAATGATTTTTGAATAAAAGTTTCTTATTTTCTTTAAGAGTGTCACGGTTTTTTCCTTTCTCTTACTCAAAATGGTTTTGAAACAAAAGCTTTTTATTTTTCTTGGATTATGTCTCGGTTTTGACCCCTTTGTTACCCAAGATGATTTTTGTCTCCTATTTGTGTTCTTATGTGTGATTCCATAATTTGATCTACATGATTTATATGCATGCATGTGAGTGTTTGACTTTGGAAAGATTCCCTTGAAAACAAATTGAAAGTGTTGTGTTGATCTATGATTTTTATTTATTTTTGTAGGAAAGTTTAAGATTTGTTCTTGCATGTTAAATTTAACTAAAAGATTATGTGTTTCTTGTAATGCATGCCTCGGATTTTTAGGAAGAATTAAGGAAATAAGCTTTAAAATAATTTTCCTTGCATGAACATGGTTTCATCTAAGTGTTGATCTTGTATGTGATGTATTCGGCCATGGTTGAATTAAGGTCTATGCTTTTTATTTTATGTGAACTTGATATATGCTCTATGTTTTACATGATTCTTGATTTGATGTAAGATAAGAAACAAATAAATTTAAAGGATGTAGCTCACGGTTTTTATTAGGAGAAAGAAGAACTAATTTCATAAGTTTTTGTGCGTTTGATGATTGCATGAATCTGTTTTGATATGTGTGTAGTTTCGGTTTGTGTATGTTAATTAGGTTAGGAATTCTTTCTCATGAAGTAACCTAGGAATAATGAAGGTATGTTGTAAAATAATTAATTAGGAACGAGTTTTGTGTTTGAATGATTATGTATGTGTGTATTCGGTTTATGTATTTAAATATGTTTAAGTGTTTTTGAAATCAATTATGTGTTAAATAATTGATCTAAGTGTTTGATTGTAAGAATGTTTGATTAAGAATGAGTGCTTGGTTTGAAATGAAATTGAATAATTGCTTAATTATTTAAGTGCCTTATCAAAGCGTGCTGTTGATTATGTGTGTGATTGGTTTTGAAAATTATTTGGTTTGATTTATTTGAATTTGTAAAGTTGTATTTTAAGTTTTGTTTTAAAACAAAAACTTGGGTTCTCAAAGTCATAATATTGAATTAAAAAGTATTTGAAGCAAAACGAGTTTTTACGATGTTTCTGGATTTTATTTTTGTAAAGTATTCCTTGCTGTCCAAGTTCATTTAAAATTGTTTTCTTGATTTCTAAATTGAGTTCATGAGACTCAAAGTTTGGTTTTCAAAAGGTGATTGATTTTAGCAAAACCCGGATTGAAACCGGTGAATTTTTCGGTATTTTTGAATAAGGTTAAGGTGCTGTTCAAAACGGACCGGCAACCTAACCAATTGATTTAAATTGTTTTGTTTGATGTTTTTTAAAATGAATTCGAAGTGTTTAAAGAACTAAGAAAAGTTAATGGTGTTTTGAGAAAAGAATCATCTTTTAAGATCTCCGACGAGGAAATGAAAAGCATTTTAAGTTAATAAAAGTTTTCTTGATAAAAGGTGGTAATGAAAATGTGTTTTTAATTAATTCGAGGGACGTTACAGACGAGGGATTAAGGCAGTGGCAGCAACCAAGATCAGAGGAGATTATGCACATCTGACTGCTGGACCTCAGGTGAGAGAGTAGCTTTCCTAAGACACCGTGGTAGTAGGTGTTGTATTAAGGCGTTCCGTATCAGCTCAAAGATCGGAACTAAGTGGTTCTGCGTCAGTAGTATAGTGACAATTGTTTGCTTTGTGTGGCCACTTATACGAATAGGACAAAGACCACATTGTTGTGTGTGATGTGTGATGATGTGCTGTTTGTATTTGTTTACTTATGAATGTTGGTATTGAATTGTGTGATAACGATAATAAAAGAGATTAGAATTAAAAGACATCAAGAAGAGATAACCCTTGTGTGGCTTAAGTCCTTGTGGAGCAAGGCAGCCTTACCTTGATAAGACACTAAGAGTGGAGATAATGATAAGAGGAATGAGATAATAACTGAGAAGAGATGATGAGATGAGAGTGGTAAAGATGTAATGACGTGATGTAATCGAGCCAGAGCTGGGGAGAATGATGTTGTTTGTTGGATATGAGATGAGATTTAAATGGAGCTGGGCTCCTTTGTTTTGGTTTTAGTCTGGGACTAGTGTTGAGTTGAGCTTGCTCCTCCATTAGCGCTCAACAAACTTTTTGGAAAAAGGCTTTTGAAAAGTAGTTTTGGAAAGAACTTTTAAAAAGAGATTTTTGAAAAGATTTTCGAAAATGAGATGGTTGAAAAGGACTCATGAAAAGAGTTTTTGAAAAGAGTTTGCGAACTAATTTTTTGAAATAGGTGTCTGAAAATGTATTTTTGAATGGGTTCCCCAAAAAAGGAGATTTTTGAAAATAGTTTACAAAACGTATTTGTGAATGGGGTTCCCAAAATGAGAAAAAAATTTTCCAAAATTGATTTTCTGAAAGTGATTGTGAAAAGAGGTTTTGAAAAGGATTCGAAAGGAGATTTTTGAAAAAGATTTACGAAAGGAAATTTTAGAAAAGGATTTATGGTTTGAAGTTTTGAAAGAGTTTTTGAAGAAGAATTGTGAAGTGAGATTTTGGAAGTTTATGAAAAGAGATGTTAAGAAAAGGTTGTCTGGGGAAAAGTTTTTGTGATGAGATTCGAATTGTGACTGTGATCCCGCTCTGTGCCAAGTTTGAGTTATGAAAAGTGATGCAAAGATAGCGGTCAGGACTCATTGAAGGGATGCACGAAGGGTGAGCTGACCATTAGGATAATAAAAGATAAAAGCTTTTAAAAGACATTAACAGCGAACACAGTGAGGTATGAGAGTTAACCCAAAGTAGTGGAGAGGAAGGAACCATAGGTATCTTCGTATACTTAGGAGGAGATTGCATTAGGGGAGGACGATGACGGTGAAACGTCAAGAAGTCTTGAGTACATTTCTAGGCAGAACGAACTCCACAAGTGGTGCACTAACGTGGTGGGGACTGGGTCCAATACCGTGGCAAGTTCTGTGTGCACACTAGAGTTGTACTGTCGCCCCCTAGTTTGCAAATCGAGAACAGTGAGAGGAACTGGAGTGGGGCATTTTGTTTGCCGCTGAGAGCGTGCCATGTTATATATGAATTGATATGATTTGAGGCTGGGCCTCCTGGTCAGGGACCATTTGTTGTGTGACAGCTGTCGTGCCCGCACGGTAAAGGTTCTGTACTCCTGTTTGCTTCCGACTAGGTGGATGGTGGCCGAAGAGATGTAGGCATGAGACGTGAGTGCTAACTACGAATGGACGCGTACCACGATGATTCTTTATTTTCCCTTAATCATCGATGTTTGTAATTTGATAAGACTTATAAGAAAAGATTTATAATTAAGAAAAGTAAAGTTGTTGGAGTTTTGATGATGAGGATGTGAGTTTGGAATAAGTGATGGAAACCCTTGAAGAGGGAAAGGGAATAAGTGGATGATTGGAAACGGTGAATGAAGATGTGATTGAGGAAGGATTGGAATTTAAAAAGATGTTTTATAAAGATAATAAGATGATAATAAAGAGTTATTGTGCCATGCTTGAGTGCTGTATTGTGTTTGCTTGGTTTGTATTGTGTGTGCTGTCTTGATATTCCGCCTGCGGTAAATCCACAATGTCAACGACTTGTCGTTCGGTTCGCTAACTCTCTCCTGCCCGTTGGCATATCGGTGTCCCCGGTACTCCAACGCGCAGATGGATTATCGCATGGAGATTTCAACATGGACCAGACATGGATGCGGCTGGAAGCGTACCCCATCTAGTTGGGTATGGATTGGTGACTCGCAGATCGTGATTCCGGATCCTGAGCATCGACTTTGCGGAGCTAACTTAGGACCGTTGTTGGGACAAGTATCTGTCTGAGGATACAGAGATTACGAGGAGAAGGTGCGATGTGAAGCTCAGAAGATTGCTTCTGCTTCAACTAGGATGCAGTGGGTACCTAAGAATGGTGGATCAGCAGCGATGGCAGTGACTTCATCTTCTGGAATCAAGAAAGAGTGCAAGGAAGATCGAGATCTTCATCCGATAGTTTTCGCTAGGAAGAGTCGTAGGTAGGGTAATTAGTTTAAGTTGTTGTAAGCGTGAGTCAAGGACTATCTTAGCAATGTATCACTCTTGTAACTATGCCCTACCTTATTTTGTGAACTGGCCGAATGTTTAAAACTGTTTTGAAGGGTTTTGAAGGGAAGGTGCGGAATGGTTTTTAAGTAACGACCCGGTTTGTGAGCATGCACCAACCGCTTTCCAAAACGTTTTAAAAAAAATGGCCTCATTTTTAGCAACTTTTTAAATATATGATGATTATTTTTGGGAGGTGAAAATCGGGGCGTTACAGAAGTGGTATCAGAGCTATGTTAGTCCTTTGTGGCCTTAAGCCATGCTTTGCTTTGCTTGCTTGTTTGTTTGCTTGTTTGTTTGTGTGATGGTGAGTGCTTGCTAGTGCAAGGATAAGATTTTGAGATTAGGTTCTCGTCTTCTTAAGATATAGAACTTAGTTGTCCCTAGTGCCTGTTGCGTCAGATTAAGGACCCTGTTGATTAAGTAGAAAGTAGAAGCGAACCGATTCTAGGATTGAAAATCCCATAACCCTTGGGGTAATACCATTGTTCGTTAGACCTAAGTGTGTTGACCCCGATGTACTTTTTGGTACAGGAATAGTCATTACCCCTAAGAAAATAGAATGTTATTCTTGAGACCCCGTGTTTGTTGAATTGTTTCAACAAAGGTAGTCAGTCGGAATCCAAATTCTTTCTTTAGCCTTCCTATTAAACCCTAGCCTTACCAATCTTTCCCAAATTTGCTGACCTGATTTGTGGTATTAGGAGTATTGTAGTACCCAAATAGTTTAGGCTTGAATGATTGTGGATGGATAAGTAGTGGTTATTGAGTAAAATGTAGGACAATGGTGAGCTTAGTAGTAGGATTGATCGAAGATGGGGAGCCACAAGGAAGAAAGGGAGTGTATATTGACCCTAATTTGAGAGAATAGTGAGGATGATTAGACCTCTTTTATTTTATAGTTAGATGTCTAGATGGAGAAAGTGGTAGGTTAGTGAGAACTTAAAGTCTAGAAGGTAGTGCGTATCTCAGGGTTTTAGGCTAAACCCGGTGTTTCTGGAGATGTGTGAATTGTTATTTGTTTGCTTTTCCCTGGGTTTATACCCAAGGTTGTGCTCATGGTGACAGCGATCAGCTAAAGGAGCAACATCTTCTTCGGTTAGTCTGTGTGACTTAACCCGGTTCGACACGTAAGTGGTTTGGTATGGAGCCTCTTCATCCGAGAGCGACATGTGAGAGTGTTGTGCAGAACATATTGTCAGTAAGAGAAAGAACGACTTTAAAGCGAAATTAAGAATGATGTGAGAGTTTCTATGCCCTGCTGCCCAATCCGCAACGTATTTCTCGGGGACGAGAAATCTTTAAGTTGGGGAGAATGTAACACCCCTCAAAATCCTCGTACGGTTTTAATTTCTAAAAAGAATTATTTTTGAGAAAAGTATTTTCGAAAGGATATTTTCTTAAATAAATGTCTTGATTCACGTTTTCAAAGTGGTAAATAAATTTTAGGAAATGATGATATGATAAGAATTATTTTATAAAAGTGTGATTTGTGTTTGATATTTTTGGTGCCATTATAAATTTAGGCATGAATAATTTTATGAATGGGAAGATTTATTTTTCTATGTGCATATATGTGCGGTTTTGTGTGTGTATGCTTAGTATTATATGGAATTTAATTAGTGAAATGAATGTAATTATGTGTGAGTGAATATATGTGTTTAACAAGTATGTATTGGCATGATGTATATATGTGCATGAGTGTATGTGTTAGGCGTGAAAATGAGTGAATGTATGCATGAATGTATGTATATATATATGCATGTATGTGTGTGTGTGCAACGTGTGCATGCATGAAGGAGGGTGTGATCAAAGTGTGTATGTGTAAGTCTATGTGTGTGCCATGTGTATGTGAAGAAAAACCTTGAAATTTCCCTAAGTGGTGACCAAGTAACCAAATCCCAACCAAAACCCAAACTAAACGCTAACTAATAGTTGAAGTCCTAAGGAGAACACTTAAGTCAAAATCCTAGTATGAAACCCTAACCCCTTATGTCCCCTACTTTGTCTCCTTAAGCAAATGCTAAACTCCACCCATGCAATTTTAGAGAAGGCCGAATTTACCCCTCCCTCTGGAAGCTCTTGGCCGAAGCAACCCAAGGACAAAATAGGAAACCATGAGTGTTTATATAGGCTTGGCCTTTGGTGCATTTCACCCATTTCCCATCTCACTTCTTCATTTCCTTCGTCCCACACACCCACACAAACACAAGTTCTAAGAGTCTCTCAAACTCTTAGACTAAGAAATAGAAATTAGAAGAGAAAGGAGGAAGAGGAAACGTGAGGTTTAGAGAGGAAGAAGAAGAGGAGAGCAAGCCTTAAACCTAGGATTTCTTGAAGATCAAGTGCTTAGAAGTGTTCAAGACCTTATTTCTTGGTATGAACCGAAGACCTAGAAGTTTTAGAATTAGTTGTGATTTGTGATCTTGTAATTTTACTTTCTTTTCTTCCTTTGCATGTGTAATCTTTTTCTTAGCCATGGACTTTTAAGACTCAAACTAATTTGTAATATGTGTAGTTGATGGTTGATGGTTCGGTTTGTGTTTTTCATGTTAGATCTTGATGTTTTCATGGTAGATCTTAGTGTTTTTCATACTAGATCTTAATGTTTTTCCTCTAGATTTAAAGTTTTATTTATGATCTTTGTGAGTGTGAAGGGGATCTTCTTGCATGTGTGATTTTAGTGCTTGAAACCGTTGATCAAGAGGTGTTTAAGTGTTTGTTTTGTAAATAAATGTTTGATCTAAACTTGTTTTAATTTTTGGGTCTTGCATGTTGTTTGATTGTTGATCTTGAATCCTTGCATGTCTTGATTTTGATTTAATCTTAAGAAAAGATTTTATTCTTGACTTGATCTTTGATTCTTGATTTGATCTTTAAATTTTGTTTCGATCTTGATTTTTGTAAATGATTTTTGAATAAAAGTTTCTTATTTTCTTTAAGAGTGTCACGGTTTTTGCCTTTCTCTTACTCAAAATGGTTTTGAAACAAAAGCTTTTTATTTTTCTTGGATTATGTCTCGGTTTTGACCCCTTTGTTACCCAAGATGATTTTTGTCTCCTATTTGTGTTCTTATGTGTGATTCCATAATTTGATCTACATGATTTATATGCATGCATGTGAGTGTTTGACTTTGTAAAGATTCCCTTGAAAACAAATTGAAAGTGTTGTGTTGATCTATGATTTTTATTTATTTTTGTAGGAAAGTTTAAGATTTGTTTTGGCATGTTAAATTTAACTAAAAGATTATGTGTTTATTGTAATGCATGCCTCGGATTTTTAGGAAGAATTAAGGAAATAAGCTTTAAAATAATTTTCCTTGCATGAACATGGTTTCATATAAGTGTTGATCTTGTATGTGATGTATTCGGCCATGGTTGAATTAAGGTCTATGCTTTTTATTTTATGTGAACTTGATATATGCTCTATGTTTTGCATGATTCTTGATTTGATGTAAGATAAGAAACAAATAAATTTAAAGGATGTAGCTCACGGTTTTTATTAGGAGAAAGAAGAACTAATTTCATAAGTTTTTGTGTGTTTGATGATTGCATGAATCTGTTTTGATATGTGTGTAGTTTCGGTTTGTGTATGTTAATTAGGTTAGGAATTCTTTCTCATGAAGTAACCTAGGAATAATGAAGGTATGTTGTAAAATAATTAATTAGGAACGAGTTTTGTGTTTGAATGATTATGTATGTGTGTATTCGGTTTATGTATTTAAATATGTTTAAGTGTTTTTGAAATCAATTATGTGTTAAATAATTGAACTAAGTGTTTGATTGTAAGAATGTTTGATTAAGAATGAGTGCTTGGTTTGAAATGAAATTGAATAATTGCTTAATTATTTAAGTGCCTTATCAAAGCGTGCTGTTGATTATGTGTGTGATTGGTTTTGAAAATTATTTGGTTTGATTTATTTGAATTTGTAAAGTTGTATTTTAAGTTTTGTTTTACAACAAAAACTTGGGTTCTCAAAGTCTTAATATTGAATTAAAAAGTATTTGAAGCAAAACGAGTTTTTACGATGTTTCTGGATTTTATTTTTGTAAAGTATTCCTTGCTTTCCAAGTTCATTTAAAATTGTTTTCTTGATTTCTAAATTGAGTTCATGAGACTCAAAGTTTGGTTTTCAAAAGGTGATTGATTTTAGCAAAACCCGGATTTAAACCGGTGAATTTTTCGGTATTTTTGAATAAGGTTAAGGTGCTGTCCAAAACGGACCGGCAACCTAACCAATTGATTTAAATTGTTTTGTTTGATGTTTTTTAAAATGAATTCGAATTGTTTAAAGAACTAAGAAAATTTAATGGTGTTTTGAGGAAACAATCATGTTTTAAGATCTCCGACGAGGAAATGAAAAGCATTTTAAGTTAATAAAAGTTTTCTTGATAAAAGTTGGTAATGAAAATGTGTTTTTTATTAATTCGAGGGACGTTACAGACGAGGGATTATGGCAGTGGCAGCAACCAAGATCAGAGGAGACTGTGCACATCTGACTGCTGGACCTCAGGTGAGAGAGTAGCTTTCCTAAGACACCGTGGTAGTAGGTGTTGTATTAAGGCGTTCCGTATCAGCTCAAAGATCGGAACTAAGTGGTTCTGCGTCAGTAGTATAGTGGCAATTGTTTTCTTTGTGTGGCCACTTATACGAATAGGACAAAGACCACATTGTTGTGTGTGATGTGTGATGATGTGTTGTTTGTATTTGTTTACTTATGAATGTTGATATTGAATTGTGTGATAACGATAATAAAAGAGATTAGAATTAAAAGACATCAAGAAGAGATAACCCTTGTGTGGCTTAAGTCCTTGTGGAGCAAGGCAGCCTTACCTTGATAAGACACTAAGAGTGGAGATAATGATAAGAGGAATGAGATAATAACTGAGAAGATATGATGAGATGAGAGTGGTAAAGATGTAATGACGTGATGTGATCGAGCCAAAGCTGGGGAGAATGATGTTGTTTGTTGGATATGAGTTGAGATAATAACTGAGAAGAGATGATGAGATGAGAGTGGCTCCTTTGTTTTAGTTTAAGTTGTTGTAAGCGTGAGTCAAGGACTATCTTAGCACTGTATCACTCTTGTAACTATGCCCTACCTTATTTTGTGAACTGGCCGAATGTTTAAAACTGTTTTGAAGGGTTTTGAAGGGAAGGTGCGGAATGGTTTTTAAGTAACGACCCGATTTTCAGGTAAGGACGTGAGCATGCACCAACCTCTTTCCAAAACGTTTTTAAAAAAATGGCCTCATTTTTAGCAACTTTTTAAATATATGATGATTATTTTCGGGAGGTGAAAATTGGGGCGTTACAACCCACCTCGGCTAAAGTGCTGGAGTTCCGAGGTCTTAACACTTGAATTCTTAACAAAAGGAACAAAAATAAGTACGAAATGATAACGAATATTATAAATATTCAAAATTAGTTACAGCAACAGATCCGAGCCCATCTATCGGGGCAAATACAAGTTAAAAAGCAAAGAAAAGATCTACTCTAGGTCAGACAGTACTACACTTTCAGGATCAAACTTGTCCTCTTCCTCTTCGACACCTTCAACACCCTCGGCCCCTTCTTCCTCGGATTCCTCAGCCAAGTGGTCAGGAAGATCATTTCCGCCCATATCTATTGGGAGCCCATTCTCGCCCACGATCTGACCATTGTTAACAGAAAAGTTGGGGTCAGCACCCTTGGTCACAAGGCCAGGATTCAGGACGCGAAGTTGCTCGGCGGTGTTGAGGAAAGAATCTTCAACCACATGATCCCAGTTGTTCAGATTCTCTTTGGCTGCCTTTTTATGTTTAAGAGCTTTCGCTCTCATCTTATCCAGAGAGGCTCAGAGCCCAGCGGCTTCGTCCTTGGCATACTCGAGTTGCTCTCGAGCCACAACAGCATCTTCCTCGGCCTTCTTCATAATCTCTTCGGCCTTTCTTATCCCCTCATTGGCCTCTTGAAGTGTTTTTTCTGCTTTCTATTTGTCAGCCTCGGCTTTAGCCTTGGCATCTTCAGCATCCTGCTTCCCCTTCTGCAGCTTTTCATTCTCGGCAGCCAATGCTTGAAGCTTTTTGTTGAGGCCCTCTACTTGAAGCTGTAAGTAGTCTTCCCGAGCATCAGCTTCACTTCGTTTTTTCTTCCCCTCGGTAGACACACCAGCGTGAACGTCGTCGCCACGCTGACTGAGGTAACGAAGAACGCTCGCACCTCTTAGAAGACTCCTCACCAAGGAAGAACAATTGTTTTCCCAGGTACCGAGGGTCCAGGCACCTATCACCTACGCATCTTCGGGAGGGAAGACAGTCGCGTTGAAGGTATCAGAATTCTTTCGAGCCCACACTATTCGGGCGACAATGTCTTCCATGCCTTCAGCAACTTGAATCCCTTTGTGGGACTTACTCAAATTGAGCCAATCTCCAGTTACTCCCTTCCCTTTTTCCATCCGAGGCCTCTTGGAGGGATGCTCGGGGGTACCTTGAGCAATTGGATGAGCCTCCACGTCAACATTAAGAACATCGATGACGCGATGCCCCTTAATCACTTGCTCGACACCTTCGACCCTCACAGTAGGAACAACATCGGGAATAGTGGTTGGACTATCAGTTGTGGCCGGCTCGGAAGACTGACTCTTGTTCGACGAACCAGGGGCTGCCTTGATTGCAGCTAGCTGCGCCATCCTAGCCGAGGCGGCAGCACTCTTCTTGGATTTTGTTTCTTTCTTCCCCATTTTTTCTACAAGTGGAAAATAGGTTATACCGAGCTAAAAAAAATAGTTGTCAGTACCCAGTTCGGCTTTCACTTCAGCCTTTGTTCTCTTCAACAAAATTTGTTTTGTGTCAATTTGACCCTTTGCTCGGAGGTACTCCCAAAACCGATCACATAAACGCCTCTCGGCCTTAGTTAAATCCGCTTTGTAATTAAATTGGTATAAGGAGGCCCCTCTGTTATAAATACCATTCGACCAGATCAATGGAAATCGAGGTACGACCTTAATTTCCCCTTCTTCCTCAACCTGCTCCATGAACCAGCACACTTCGACTCTGGTATACTCGTATTGGAAGAAGCGTGGTTTGAAGGACTTCCAAGAATCGGTTATTTTCGCAAAAAGGGCATGCTCCTTCTGAGCCTTCAATGACACCCAAATCCCCTTGGAGTCGCCGAACTTATTTACTTGGGGGGCATATAGCCAGAAGAAGGCTCGTAACGTTGCTACCAGACATTCTTCGTCACAGAACTGTTGGAAAGCTCTTACAAAAGCCCACCCGCTTGGATGCAGCTGGCTCGGGGCTATACCCAAGTGGTTGAGGACCTCCGTTTCAAAGGTAGAAAAGGGCGTGCGGATTCCGACCTTTGTTACTATCTCCTCATAAAAGTAAAAAAGTTGTTGATCCTCCGGCACTTAGAAGCATATCCGGTCGTCTATGCTCACATGTCTTAGCATAAATTCCGAGGCATTTCCATCTGCGCTCGGAGGTATTAGAATTGGACGAAGATGGTTCAAGCTGTCCGTCGTCAGCAGCGAAGGCCTCGTTCCAAATACTTCCCGATCGAAGACCCCATCGTACTGCGCGTGGTTCGGTGGCAAAGGATATTCTTCAGGATGAGTTTCACACCTGCGCTCCACCATATCTGGGGAAAAAGTAAAAGGCTCGGCATTAGCATTTTTGATAGCAGATGTTTTAATTCTAAAACTAAGGCCGAGCCTTGGACCTTTTCCCCCCTCTCTCTTAGGATCTCCCAAAGACTCTTCCCTCCTTGTAAAGCGCTCGGGACTAGTTCTAACCTGAGCTCGACGCTCGGCAAACCTATAAGCCAACAACCACTTTTTTCCTCTGCAGGATTTGAAGGATACTCTATGGTTAACGGTTCTACCTCGGATGGCTTGTTTGATCCTCGACAATAAGGGGGGGGTGGGAGGATCTACGGTATCATCGGCATTAGAATTGATTTCTAAGGTAACATTTTCACAAGCAGGATCCCCATAATCCCAAGAACTCCCAGAAAAACCCGAATCGCTGTCACTGGAAGGTTCCTCACCTAATCTCCTACAGAGTTCATGGTAAATTTTCTTCAAATCTTTCCAACTTCTCATTATTAGGAAACCCAAACCCTCCAACTACTTACCCAGAACAAATAAATCCCTAAATTTCTGCAAAACCCACAAAACGCAAAACCCTCTCAAAAAGTAGAAAAAACAGAACTAAAAATAAGTTATTCGAATTAGAAGAAGAAGAAGAGGTTACCTGCTTTTGATTATTGATCTCTGGAAGAAGTTGGTGGCAACGGATGATCGTGGAAGAACGGAAGAAAATGGAGAAAATGTGCAGGGAGCAAGTGAGAATAAGAGTTTATGGAATTTCTAGTTAGTGAAAAGGAGCGTCAAAATCTCTGGAGCAAGTGGAGAGTTTCTGATTTCTGGGAATTAGAAATGAGGAAATGAAGGAAGAGGGAGTGAAGGATTCGAATAACGCTCAACCCTAAAAAACCTTTCGGTTTCCCTCCACAATGCACGTTTGGGCCGAAAGCCCATTAACCCACTCAACCACTCGCAGGGTGGGACGTGGTAGTTACTAACGGCACTTTTTCAAATTTCAAAAATCATAATGATTTGGCATGACTTACAAGGACACGTGCCGCACCTAGAGGACCCAAAACGTCACCTCGGACAGGCTACATGGTTAAAGTGGGAAACAACTATCAAACAGTCCCGAACTAAGACATCCGAAAAGGTCAACCCTAGGCACTTGTTACCTCGTCACAGACTTTCCAAAGTCTTACGAGCTGGGGGGCTTGTAGGGTCTGCCACATACGGGGCCAAGTCTTACTAAAGGGTTCCTCTAAGGGCATTTTGCTCGGTCCACCTGTTATTAAAGTCTTTCGCTCGGACTCGTGGACTCCGAGCGATACGAAAGGGCCAGGCTTGGACTTGATGGAACTGAGCCTCACCATCGGTCCCCAATCCATCAGGCTCAGAACTCTAGGACCGAGACATATCGTCGGCTCGTGGATAAGCTCAGACTCACTGAGGCTTCTTATCCCTTCCGCAAATCTCTCCTAGATTCTCGCAACAGCCTAGACATGAGATCTTCAGCTGATCCTAACCAGATTCTAAAAGTATAATCCTCCGATATTATCTCACAGAATCCTGGTTCAACACAGCTCTGATACAGGGCCCAAACGGCCCATATCAGCCTCCTCTAAACCCTATAAATAGCTCATCACAGCTAGGGTTTCAGGTAAGTACTCTCATTCCTAAGTTGACACTCTGCACACACACGTTGACTAGGGAGACCCTGCTTTTCCCAACTAGAACTGCAGAAATACCACAAGTCACATATTAATACTTGATCCTCTCTCGGGCTCCTGGTTACCATAATCTTGAGCACTTAGGGGGTTAAGGACATCTACTGTTCAAGGACACTACAATAGGGTGTGCGGGTATGGGCCTGTGGTGAGGCCCGTTAGGATTACCATGCCAACGTCAGGCTCTGTAAAATATCTGATAAATATCTGTGGTTGTCTAGTGGATAGACTGTGCAGTACTGTGTATCAGAGAGCCTGGACGGTTCATTTGGTCTCATGTCTAGCCCGTATTAAGGATGTAGGGTGTAACACCCCGCATTTTTCCCATACGTGCGTAAACAAATTCGTTAAAAATAAACCTCGAGTTTTTGTTTTCAAAAGAATTTTCTAAAGAGGATTTTTCGTGTGTGATAAATAAGTGTGGATTTTTATAAACAAAGTGTTTTATGATAAGAAATGAATGATTTTTGTTGAGTTTAAAATGATTTGAGGATTTATGATTTTATTAAAGAGTGATTTCTTTATGGAATAAATTTGCATTTTTGGATTTGTGAACTTTGAAAATGTAATCTTTAGAATTTTCTGGATTGATTTACAAAATTTATTTCTGAAAATTGTTAAGTTCGAATTTTTAAGAAATCATGAATTTTGAAGATTAATAAGTTTAAATAAATTTGTCTTTTGAAAATTTCTTATTTGTATGAAAAGCTTGATTTTTAAGAAATTTTAATTATGTGTAATATATGTAGATAATTGATTTACTTTGAAAGAGTTTGAGTTTTCTTTATAGTAAAAATGTGTTCTTGTAGGAAATAAAATCTATTGCCATGACATGAATTTAATCTATGCCATGTGTTTAATGTGACATGTGTTTGTTTTAATATGTGAGTGTTGTTTGAAAATGGTTATGTGTGAATGTGATTCTTGTAAGTATTTGCATGATTATGTGAATTAATGATTATAAGGTCTTGAATAAGTTTGATTAGGAAATAAAAATATAAGATGTGTGTATATGTATGTGTATGTCACGATTTATGTGTGTGCATGTGTGTGTGGTGCTACGGTTTTGTGTGTGTGTGTGTAGGTTTAGGATTTTGAATTGTGGGCAAGGAAATTTCAAGGATGAATTAGGAACCAAAGGGAGATCACATGGGTAGAAAAAAGATTTCAAGTGATGGAAATAACCTTGCATGATGAAGCCTAATGCCCTAGCCTACTCCAATTTGTCTCCTTGATTAAACCCTTCCCATGCAAACTTTTGGAAACCCAAAATTGCCCTTCCATTTGATGCTTTATTTGGCCGAACCAAAACTCAAGGGCAAAGAGGACCAATTCGGTTGCCCATAAATACACATATCCTTGGTTCATTTCATACACTCCATTTCCATTTCCTTCACTTACACATCCAAACACTTTCTAAGGGCTCATCAAACCCTTAGAAGAGAAAAGAGAGAGAGAAGAAGAGAGTGTGGCCGTGGGGAGTAAGAAGGAAGGAGGAGGAGATTTAGAGCAAGATCCTAGACTTTCTTTGGAGATCAAGAGCATTTGAAGTTAGGAGATCAACTTTCTTGGTAGGTTATGTGAATATCAAGAAGAAGACCATGATAGTTAGGCTTTTCTTTTGGTTTTGTAACTTTTCCTTTTCTTTTTCCTTGCATGTTTATTTTTATAGCTTGAAAGATGAGTGCAAGTGTGGCTTAGACTTAACTATGGACTTTTAAGGTTTAAATTGGTTTGTAATATGTAAAATCATGGACTCTATGCCTCAGTTATGGCTCTCTAGGTAGATCTTCATGATTTTCTAAACAAACTTCTAAAGGATTTAAATAATTACTTGGAGTTTTCGTGAAAACTAAAAGTGAAATTCCTTGCATGATGGAATTCTTCTCTAAAACCGTGATCTATAAGGTTTTCATGAAATGTTTTGGTAAACCATTTATGATCTAAGTTTGATTTGTAACAAAGTAAAGATTTTAAGTCTTGCATGTTAACTTCTCTTGCTTAAATCATGATCTATGTGCATCTATATGAATGTTTAATAAACCATCACATGATCTAAACTTATTTGAGAAGAAAGTAGGGCTTTTTAGCTTTGCATGTTGATTTTGTGATGATCTTGGTTAATCTTTGTATGTGCATGTATTAATCCATGTTTGTTAATTAAAAGTTAGGATTTTGTGGGTTGCAAGTTAAGTTTTCAAGTGAAAAAGATTAAGTTTTCTCCTATGTGTGTTACGGCCTAGATGAAATGAGTAGGGTAACAAAATTCAAAATGATTCTTTTTAACATGAGCATAATTTAATTTAAGGATTTGTTTTATGCATGTTGTATTGGTGTGAAGGCCATTCGGCCATAAGTGATGAAGGTGTCATGATGTTTGATTATTTGGTGCATGTATATATTATGAGTGGATTTAGTAATTGTAAGGTCATGCATGATATTTTAGAAGTTTAAGGCATAATCTTAATTTTGTTTAAAGTATGAGTTGATGAGAATATTTTAACTAAATCTTGTCATAATAATGATAATCCATGCATGTTAATGTGCATGAATGATGATGTGTGATGTTTGGAATGACTTGCTTTGAAAACCTACATGCTTTGCTTTGATTTATTGTCTTTAGTATATTGAAAAGTAAATTAAAATTCTTGTCTTATGTATGATGATATTCGGTCATGAGGTAGGAGAATAGGGAATTGTGTTGATCATCATTTAGGTTGCATGTATACTAAGATTAGCCTCATTTAAGAGCATATAGGTGCATGAATAAAATAATTAAATTTAAAGGAAAAATAAAAATAAAACTTTGAAATGATTTGTGGTTTTGATTGTTGTCTTGACTTGAGTTAAGAAAATGAAATTGAAATTGTTAAATTTCCCTATGATGCTTACGGTTTTAGTCTTGAAAGAAGTAGAATAATTTCATTATTTTATGTCTTTGATTGTGTGTCATATCTTTGCAAGATTTTACTTAGATGTTTCGGCCAATGCATGTTTAGATGGTTAGAGAATTTTCTTTCTTGAAATGACTAGTGAGAGTGACTATATAATATGTGTATTCTATGATGTGTTAATTTCCTTTCTTCTTTTCGGTTTTTAGGAACGAAAATGAATAAGTTGATTGGATTAATTTTCATGATGATTAATTCTATGATTTCAAGGTTTAGAATTTATTGGTAATTAGGAAATGTTAATCATGGGTAATTCGGTTTTGTCATGATTTAATTAAGAGGTTAAGTTTGAATTATTTTCCTATGCATGATCGAGTTGGTGTGTTAGTGTTATAATTTAATTAGCTATTTTTTTAGGTTAAGAGTGTTTTTCAATAGGTGAATGGTGAATGTTTGGATTTTTAAATAATTTATTTTAATGTGATTCTAGGATTTCATCTTTTCGAATTTTGGTATCCTGTTGGATGTTTTCATAACATGAATGTTTTAAATTAAGTTTTCAATAATAAAAGGAATTTATTTGGATAAAGGGAGTATTTTAAATTGTTTTCAAGTTTCCTCGAAAGCTGTTTTAATCATGGATTTGAATTGAATTTGAAAGCCTTGGATATTGACAACGAGTTTTTAAAAGAGAAATTGTTTTCAAAATCGAATTAAACGAGTGTGTCGAAATTGTTTATAACGCACGAGAAAAATGTCTTAGTTCGAGCGACGGACGCGAAGGAAATGAGGAGAGGATAACGACCGAGAAGTCTTGGAGAGCTTTAGGACGTCTCGTCATTGAGGTGAGAGAGGGGCTTTCCCTTAAGACGTCGTGGTAATTAGGTAACATATTAAGGCGTCCAATCATCTCAAAGATTGGACCCCGATCTCACTTAGCGAAGTAGTGTGATAGCAGTTATTTGTTTGTTGTGTGTTGTTTGGCTATCCACTCGAACGACTGAGATCGGTTTATTTGTTGGAATGTTTTGATGGTATAGCTTATTATTAGAATTATGCATGAGTTGTTTGATTGAATGATTTAATTATTCATTTAGTAATTTATGATACTGTTAGAACTGTTTGAATAAGCGTAAGAACAAAGTTATGGAAGTAATTAATTAAGAATGAAAAGAAAAGAACAGCGGAAAAGAACGATAAGAATAATTGAGAAAGAGTGAAAGAAGTTGATAATGCTGCTGAGCTCGAGATGGCGAGGAAGGACACTAGTGATGCTGCGGAGCCATAGTGACGTGAAGGACGCGAGGGATGCTGCTGAGCCACAGTTGACGAAGAGGACAATGATGGCGTTGCTGAGCGATAATTGGCCAGAAGGAGTGCTGATGACGCTGTTGATCAAGGACTGATGAGGACAGTGCTAACAAAATATGTGAGAAAGAAAGAAAAGACAAAGATGTCGTGATGAATCAAGTAATGGAATATGAGTTTTAGGGGGATTAGATGCGAACGATTAGCGGTCGGGACTCGTTGAAGGGATGCACCAAGGATGAGCCGACCAATAGGAGTAAGCCGTAATTAAAATTTCTTAAAAGACTTTAAAAGACATTAACAAATACGGGGAGGTAAGAGAGTGATATCGAAGTAGTGGAGAGGAAGGAACCATAAGTATCTGCGGATACTTAGGAGGAGATTGCATTAGGGGAGGACAATGACGGTGATACGTCAAGAAGTCTAGAGTACTTTCTAGGCGGAACGAATCCCACATGTGGCGTACGAACGTGGTAGGGACTGGGTCCAATGCCGTGGAAAGTTCTGCATTCGAAACTAGAATAGTACTGTCGCCCCCTAGATTGCAAATATTGAATAGTGAGAAGGACTGGAACGGGGCATTGTGATTTGCCACTGTGATACAGTGAGCGTTGATTAATGATATTATATAAATTGAATTGATTTGAGGATGTAGTCCTCCTGGTCTGGGACCAATTGTTTGTGAGACAGTTGTCGTGCCCGCGTGGTAAAGGTCTTGTACTCCTGTTTGCTTCCGACTAGGTTGGGTGGTTGACCGAGGAGATGTAGACGTGTGTGCGAGCTCAATGATGTTCCCCCTCATCATTGATGCTAACCGAAACGATAAGACTTAAAGAACTAAGATATTCTAAAGATAAGCGCAACGATAATAATAATAATAGCAATAACAATACCAAGTGATGGATAAGACGGATGAGTTATTTGTGATATGAATCCCTCGAAGAATCCGATGAGTTTGAGAATAAGGAATGAAAGAGAAGTACCAAGGTTGAGAATGTGATATCAATGAATCTTGAAAACATTATTGTTATGAATGATTAGATGTGTGTTTATGTTTAAATTCGGATGGTGATCATGTGTTGTTTTGATTTAATTTATGCTGTTGTTTGATTTTATATGTTATAGTCGTTTGGTCTTAATATTTACCTGATGTAATCCCACATAGTCGACATTGCCGTTTTGGGTAGCTCACTCTCTCTCGCATTTCTATTATGTATTGTATAAACTCTGTACGGATCCCAGATGGACAACATTGCAAGATACCAGTTGATTCACGAGATCGGAGCATCCCCAATGAGAGGAGACAACATCACTATGTCTGCCTACGTGATGTTCTTCATAGAGATTAAGCGCAGAAGGGCAGAGCTCACCGAGAGAATTGCAGCTCATGAGTTGGAGATTGATAGCGTGTCGGACGAATCTAGGGTGGAGATTACTGAGGAGGCAGAGGAGGAGGATCCCGACACTTGGTCAGAGGCTGATACTGAGGAGTGTCTGAGTGACGAGGATTGGTGCCCGAGTCCTGGGGACATTCTAACAGAGGATGAGGACGAGTGAGAGCTGGATCGACCAAAGTGCAGTATTAAGTAGCAAGCTTTAGCATAAGTTTATGACTAGAGGTTAGGTAATTCCCTTCTGAGTAATGTATCCTACTTTCAGTCCTTAGTATCATGGCTCTATCATGCTGTAACCCCAAACAATTTTATTTTTAGTACTGACGTTTTAGAATTTCATTGAATGGGCTATTCGGTTTAAATGATGTTTTGGAAAACGAGTTTCAAAGTGCGATGTCTTGTGACATCTCGGTTTGGAACTTGAAAGATGTTATGCACTTGAGAACGTAAATTTTTAATTATAATCAAGTTTCAAAACGAAAACGTTCTCACAGGTACGTAATGCTTGTTTTAAAAAAAAATGGCCCAAATTTTCACTATATTTTATTGAAAGCGATTATGGTTTCAAGTTGCCAAATCGGGGTGTTACAGTTGTGGTATTAGAGCAATGGTTGATCTAAGAACTCTTGTGTGTGGACTTACATACTCTACCGTGTGGCTCTAAGTGTGCGCTAGTAGTAAGATAGCGATAGATAAGAATAGGAACGCTAGGAATGTGTCGATGTATTTCTGGAATGTATTAGTCTCCATCCGCAATAGAATCCGGAAGTAGTGTTCAGTGCCGTCCTGAGACGTTAATCTGTGATTTGAACTTTCCTTGTTGAACTCCTTTTGATAAGAACTCCTTTTGTTTGAAGTAACCTTTGAGTCATTGACCTGAGATCTTGTCTTGTGGCTAGAACTCTTCTTTCTTGTTGGAACCTTCTTGTGAAAATCCTGGATTTTTGCCAAACTGCTTTGGCAAGATGTTTGAAAGAGCCTTTTCCAGAAATTTTTTAACCCTTGTCTGTCAAGGAAACTTGATCATTTTCTATGAACATAGATGAACCCAAAAGTTTTCTCTTTAACCTTGATCAAATGTTTGTGATTCCCTAAAGCATTAGTGAGAATGTTAAACCCTGGCATCCGGCATCCGTCATACAGGTGTTCTTAGATTAGACAGTGGATGGTGAAGTGTCGTGAGGAAAGAATTGTAAGTATCAAGGAAACTAAGGATTGGTTGACATGAATGACAGAAGTGTGAGCCTTGGAGAAGATAGGAGTACCCTTTAGAGTCGTAGGAAGGTGATGAGTCATGTAAAATAAGCAGGAATTAGAATTTTGAGGTCGGATTAGTCTAAATGGTGGCCTAGATAGTGGTAAGATAAGGAGGAATTTGAGAAAATATTCAGGATCTGAAGTCATAAGTGTTTGATTTGAGGAGGAAGAAGGGTTAAATAGAGGAGAATAGGCGATAACATGGTGAAGACGAATTGATGAAGTGGTGGAACTTGTGATTAGAACCCTTAGGTGTGACTCAAAGATAGGCTGGAGAATTAAGACTTGACGTTTTGAGGAGTAATAGGTCTCTGAACTGAAGGAATATTGATGGCGTAGAACTCGTGATATATAGAAAAGTTGGTCAAAGGTTTAGAATGTTTAAGTTGTGTGATTAAGTGTTTAGAGTAGGGAGTAAAATAGTACGTATTTCTTGAAGATTAGTGGCAGTTAAGGAAAAAGGGGAAGATGAGATAGTGACCCTAGAAGTTAGATAAGGACGATTAATGGATGAAGTGTGAGACAATTAAAGGTTAGATTGACGCTAGGTGATGAGAAATTGCATAAAAACCGATCGTGGTATGATGAAGGATGAGAGTTTTAGAGGTTAAGTTGTGATCAAAAGGTGGCGTGTGGGGGTATGATTTATTTAAGTTGGGGAGCAAGTGGAGATATGAAATTTTAGGAAATGGCTTGACTAGGCTTGAACCGATGAGGAAGAATTTAACCCTATGCAGTAGTAGAGTCCTGATCCAAACGAGTCTAACCCTGTTATGTCTGGATGTTGCTCGGATATCTTGAAACTCTTTATTCTTTTGCTTTCCGTGAAAACTGTTTTGTTTGTACCCCATTTCGTTTGCTGTTAAAAAGTACCCCAAGAGATTACTTTTGCAAGTAATCCGTTTGATTAGCCTGTAAGGATGGTAGATAGACAGTACACGACCGCGGATGTTTGCGACGGTTGCTGTAGTTAAAGAATAGAGAGATTATTCAATTGAGCTACACATTTATAGATCAGGCTCGCTCTACATAGCATTTCTCGAGGACGAGAAATCCACAAGTTGGGGAGGATGTAACACCCCGCATTTTTCCCATACGTGCGTAAACGAATTCGTTAAAAATAAACCTCGAGTTTTTGTTTTCAAAAGAATTTTCTAAAGAGGATTTTTTGTGTGTGATAAATAAGTGTGGATTTTTATAAACAAAGTGTTTTATGATAAGAAATGAATGATTTTTGTTGAGTTTAAAATGATTTGAGGATTTATGATTTTATTAAAGAGTGATTTCTTTATGGAATAAATTTGCATTTTTGGATTTGTGAACTTTGAAAATGTAATCTTTAGAATTTTATGGATTGATTTACAAAATTTATTTCTGAAAATTGTGAAGGTCGAATTTTTAAGTAATCATGAATTTTGAAGATTAATAACTTTAAATAAATTTGTCTTTTGAAAATTTCTTATTTGTATGAAAAGCTTGATTTTTAAGAAATTTTAATTATGTGTATTATATGTAGATAATTGATTTACTTTGAAAGAGTTTGAGTTTTCTTTATAGTAAAAATGTGTTCTTGTAGGAAATAAAATCTATTGCCATGACATGAATTTAATCTATGCCATGTGTTTAATGTGACATGTGTTTGTTTTAATATGTGAGTGTTGTCTGAAAATGGTTATGTGTGAATGTGATTCTTGTAAGTATTTGCATGATTATGTGAATTAATGATTATAAGGTCTTGAATAAGTTTGATTAGGAAATAAAAATATAAGATGTGTGTATATGTATGTGTATGTCACGATTTATGTGTGTGTGTAGGTTTAGGATTTTGAATTGTGGGCAAGGAAATTTCTAGGATGAATTAGGAACCAAAGGGAGATCACATGGGTAGAAAAAGGATTTGAAGTGATGGAAATAACCTTGCATGATGAAGCCTAATGCCCTAGCCTACTCCAATTTGTCTCCTTGATTTAACCCCTCCCATGCAAACTTTTGGAAACCCAAAATTGCCCTTCCATTTGATGCTTTGGCCGAACCAAAATTCAAGGGCAAAGAGGACCAATTCGGTTGCCCATAAATACACATAGCCTTGGTTCATTTCATACACTCCATTTCCATTTCCTTCACTTACACATCCAAACACTTTCTAAGGGCTCATCAAACCCTTAGAAGAGAAAAGAGAGAGAGAAGAAGAGAGTGTGGCCGTGGGGAGTAAGAAGGAAGGAGGAGGAGATTTAGAGCAAGATCCTAGACTTTCTTTGGAGATCAAGAGCATTTGAAGTTAGGAGATCAACTTTCTTGGTAGGTTATGTGAAGATCAAGAAGAAGACCATGATAGTTAGGCTTTTCTTTAGGTTTTGTAACTTTTCCTTTTCTTTTTGAGTAATATGTCAGATTAGTCCTTGACTTTGTAAGCATCGGTCAAGTTAGTCCCTGAATTTTTCGAAATAGCAATTTAGTCCCTGAGATTTCATTTTAATTCACATACGTCCCTATCTTTATCCCATTTTAAAGCAAATACATCCCTGCGATAGTGACGGCAGGGACTAACTTGATCTACGTTCTCCTATCTCAGGGACTAAATTGCTATTTCGATAAAGTCAGGGACTAACTTGACCTACGCTTACAAAATCAGGGAGTAATCTGACATATTACTCTTTTCTTTTTCCTTGTATGTTTATTTTTATAGCTTGAAAGATGAGTGCAAGTGTGGCTTAGACTTAACTATGGACTTTTAAGGTTTAAATTGGTTTGTAATATGTAAAATCATGGACTCTATGCCTCAGTTATGGCTCTCTAGGTAGATCTTGATGATTTTCTAAAGAAACTTATAAAGTATTTAAATAATTACTTGGAGTTTTTGTGAAAACTAAAAGTGAAATTCCTTGCATGTTGGAATTCTTCTCTAAAGCCGTGATCTATAAGGTTTTCATGAAAAGTTTTGGTAAACCATTTATGATCTAAGTTTGATTTGTAACAAAGTAAAGATTTTAAGTCTTGCATGTTAACTTCTCTTGCTTAAATCATGATCTATGTGCATCTATATGAATGTTTAATAAACCATCACATGATCTAAACTTATTTGAGAAGAAAGTAGGGCTTTTTAGCTTTTCATGTTGATTTTGTGATGATCTTGGTTAATCTTTGTATGTGCATGTATTAATCCATGTTTGTTAATTAAAAGTTAGGATTTTGAGGGTTGCAAGTTAAGTTTTCAAGTGAAAAAGATTAAGTTTTCTCCTATGTGTGTTACGGCCTAGATGAAATGAGTAGGGTAACAAAATTTAAAATGATTCTTTTTAACATGAGCATAATTTAATTTAAGGATTTGTTTTATGCATGTTGTATTGGTGTGAAGGCCATTCGGCCATAAGTGATGAAGGTGTCATGATGTTTGATTATTTGGTGCATGTATATATTATGAGTGGATTTAGTAATTTTATGGTCATGCATGATATTTTAGAAGTTTAAGGCATAATCTTAATTTTGTTTAAAGTATGAGTTGATGAGAATATTTTAAGAAAATCTTGTCATAATAATGATAATCCATGCATGTTAATGTGCATGAATGATGATGTGTGATGTTTGGAATGACTTGCTTTGAAAACCTACATGCTTTGCTTTGATTTATTGTCTTTAGTATATTGAAAAGTGAATTAAAATTCTTATCTTATGTATGATGATATTCGGTCAAGAGGTAGGAGAATAGGGAATTGTGTTGATCATCATTTAGGTTGCATGTAGACTAAGATTAGCCTCATTTAAGAGCATATAGGTGCATGAATAAAATAATTAAATTTAAAGGAAAAATAAAAATAAAACTTTGAAATGATTTGTGGTTTTGATTGTTGTCTTGACTTGAGTTAAGAAAATGAAATTGAAATTGTTAAATTTCCCTATGATGCTTACGGTTTTAGTCTTGAAAGAAGTAGAATAATTTCATTATTTTATGTCTTTGATTGTGTGTCATATCTTTGCAAGATTTTACTTAGATGTTTCGGCCAATGCATGTTTAGATGGTTAGAGAATTTTCTTTCTTGAAATGACTAGTGAGAGTTACTATATTATATGTGTATGCTATGATGTGTTAATTTCCTTTATTCTTTTCGGTTTTTAGGAATGAAAATGAATAAGTTGATTGGATTAATTTTCATGATGATTAATTCTATGATTTCAAGGTTTAGAATTTATTGGTAATTAGGAAATGTTGATCATGGGTAATTATGTTTTGTCATGATTTAATTAAGAGGTTAAGTTTGAATTATTTTCCTATGCATGATCGAGTTGGTGTGTTAGTGTTATAATTTAATTAGCTATTTTTTTTAGCTTAAGAGTGTTTTTCATTAGGTGAATGGTGAATGTTTGGATTTTTAAATAATTTATTTTAATGTGATTCTAGGATTTCATCTTTTCGAATTTTGGTATCCTGTTGGATGTTTTCATAACATGAATGTTTTAAATTAAGTTTTCAATAATAAAAGGAATTTATTTGGATAAAGGGAGTATTTTAAATTGTTTTCAAGTTTCCTCGAAAACTGTTTTAATCATGGATTTGAATTGAATTTGAAAGACTTGGATATTGACAACGAGTTTTTAAAAGAGAAATTGTTTTCAAAATCGAATTAAACGAGTGTGTCGAAATCGTTTCTAACGCACGGGAAAAATGTCTTAGTTCGAGCGACGGACGCGAAGGAAATGAGGAGAGGATAACGACCGAGAAGTCTTGGAGAGCTTTAGGACGTCTCGTCATTGAGGTGAGAGAGGGGCTTTCCCTTAAGACGCCGTGGTAATTAGGTAACATATTAAGGCGTCCAATCATCTCAAAGATTGGACCCCGATCTCACTTAGCGAAGTAGTGTGATAGCAGTTATTTGTTTGTTGTGTGTTGTTTGGCTATCCACTCGAACGACTGAGATCGGTTTATTTGTTGGAATGTTTTGATGGTATAGCTTATTATTAGAATTATGCATGAGTTGTTTGATTGAATGATTTAATTATTCGTTCAGTAATTTATGATACTGTTAGAACTGTTTGAATAAGCGTTAAGAAAAAAGTTATGGAAGTAATTAATTAAGAATGAAAAGAAAAGAACAGCGGATAAGAACGATGAGAATAATTGAGAAAGAGTGAAAGGAGTTGATAATGCTGTTGAGCCCGAGTTGGCGAGGAAGGACCCTAGTGATGCTGCGGAGCCATAGTGACGTGAAGGACGCGAGGGATGCTGCTGAGCCACAGTTGACGAAGAGGACAATGATGGCATTGCTGAGCGATAATTGGCCAGAAGGAGTGCTGATGACGCTGTTGAGCAAGGACTGATTAGGACAGTGCTGACAAAATATGTGAGAAAGAAAGAAGAGACAAAGATGCCGTGATGATTCAAGTAATGACATATGAGTTTTAGGGGGATTAGATGCGAACGATTACCGGTTGGGACTTGTTGAAGGGATGCACCAGGGATGAGCCGACCAATAGGACTAAGCCGTAATTAAAATTTCTTAAAAGACTTTAAAAGACATTAACAAATACGGGGAGTTAAGAGAGTGATATCGAAGTAGTGGAGAGGAAGGAACCATAAGTATCTACGGATACTTAGGAGGAGATTGCATTAGGGGAGGACAATGACGGTGATACGTCAAGAAGTCTAGAGTACTTTCTAGGCGGAACGAATCCCACATGTGGCGTACGAACGTGGTAGGGACTGGGTCCAATACCGTGGAAAGTTCTGCATTCGAAACTAGAATAGTACTGTCGCCCCCTAGATTGCAAATCTTGAACAGTGAGAAGGACTGGAACGGGGCATTGTGATTTGCCACTGTAATACAGTGAGCGTTGATTAATGATATTATATGAATTGAATTGATTTGAGGATGCAGTCCTCCTGGTCTGGGACCAATTGTTTGTGAGACAGCTGTCGCGCCCGCGTGGTAAAGGTCCTGTACTCCTGTTTGCTTCCGACTAGGTTGGGTGGTTGACCGAGGAGATGTAGACGTGTGTGCGAGCTCAGTGATGTTCCCCCTCATCATTGATGCTATCCGAAACGATAAGACTTAAAGAACTAAGATATTCTAAAGATAAGCGCAACGTGTTGGAAGTCAAGCTGGTTGGAAGGCATGCTTCAAACTCTCTATGGACTTCAAAGGAATTCATTTATATGTTTTGATGATAACAAGCCAACTCAAGTTCAAGCTCACAAGTGCAAGCCAAGTCTCAAGATTGAAGACTCAAGCAAGCATAGAATAGAAACCTTCTCTTTAGATCAAAATGTAAGGTAAGGGAGTTTTTGTTTCTTTAAGTAGTTACAAAGCCAATAAGTTTTTCATTTTTAGAGAAGAAGGAAAAACGTGTTTTTGCATGAAAAATGTGTTTTCTGCATTTAACCTTAGTAAAATAATTGATGTTACAAAACTCTGTATATTTGTATGTGTGCAAGAGGGAGTAATCGATTATTTTCTAAAGTAATCGATTAACTTTGTTGCATCATAGAAAAATCAGAGAGGTTGTAATCGATTAAGTGATTTTTGTTAATCAGTTACTTTCTTATGGAAGTAATCGATTATAATTGTTGCACCATATATTTTTCAGAGGCTTTGTAATCGGTTACAAGTTTTGTAGTAATCAGTTACATGATGTTGCATCATATGCAAAACAGAGGCTTAGTAATCGATTAACTTATGAGTGTAATCGATTATTATAGTTGCATCACATAATGAACAGGAGTGATGTAATCGATTAACAATTCTTAGCCTAATCGACTACATGTTTTTCAAATGTTTTAAGAATTTCTATTTTTGTAGAAGTAATCGATTATTGCTTCTATGTAATCGATTATTTCTTGATTTATTGAAAAACGTGTCAGAATCATTTTTATTATTTCCTGATTTGCTTTTATATAAAAGATTCGGATATATTTTATAAAATTCGAAAATGATTTTAAATTTGAATTATTTCCTTTTTGGTTTTAAGAATCAAATCTTTATTTTATTTCGAAAATCGTTTTGATTTTATTTTGATTTTAAAACTTATTTCAAATCTTTTGTTATTCTATTTTGATTTGTTTTACTTAATTCAAAATCATTGTTGATTCAAATTGTTTTTCTTTTTAAATCAATCACTCGAACATTTTTCACGTTCAGTTAGTTTTTTCATTCATTCTTTTTGCTCTGCACGTTTTCTCTCTTCTTCTTCTCAAGTCTTCTGCTTTTCATCGTTCATACTTTTTGAAGAACAAATCCTTATTGGCTGAGTAACATCTAGAGAAACACTACTTCACTATCATAGAGCATATTGTTGTATCTGTGTTTTAAGAACACACAAAGCTATTGTAATCACAATCATATTCGTTCTAAACCTTAGTGGTAGGGAGAGAATCCCATAGTTGAACGTTGAGGCGTTCGTAGGGCGAGGAACCCTGTTGTGTGATTTAGGCCCCTAGAGAAAGGAGGTTCCTAGTAGTGTGCGGGGTGCTCTTGGTTGTAATAGGGTGCGGCTCTATTGCTTGGTTATAAGAACTCTCAGGCGGGTCGCTTGGGGACTGGACTAGGCCTTTCGACGGGAAGGCTGAACCAGTATAAAATTCACTGGTGCAAGCTTTTCTAACCCTTATCTTTTACGTTCCGCATATTTACTTTATTTACGTTTCCGCGCTACTCGATTATATTTTCTATCGTTTTCGCGATCCATTACGATCGTTTAATCTCTCCGTCTCAAAACATTTTTTATTTTGGTACGAATTTTTCAATACTTAATAAAACTCGATTCACCCCCCCTCTCGAGATTTTGAGGCCAAAACCAACACAACGATCATCGGAGATAACAATCAAGGACATGTGACCTTTGGAATAACAATCAAGGAAAGATCATCGGAATCGGTAAAATTGGTACACCACCTAACCCTTGCATTGAAAATTTTTTACATGTTGAGGGCCTAAAGCACAATTTGCTAAGTATTAGTCAATTGTGTGATAAGGGCAATAGGGTTATTTTTGATTCTGATAGATGTATTATCGAGGGAAAAATTGATAATCTTATTAAGCTAATTGCTCGTAGGATAAACAATGTTTATGTTATTGATTTTGATTCAATTCCCTCAAATGATGCGAAATGTTTATTATCTAAAGAGGATGAATCGTGGTTGTGGCATCGTAGAATAGGTCACATCCACATGGCTCATTTAAATAAAATTTCTTCTAAAAACTTAGTAGTTGGTTTGCCAAAGCAAAATTTTACTTTTTCTGAAAAATGTGATCCTTGTTCAAAATCAAAACTCACAAGGGCCAATTTTCCTTCTAAAAACCTTGTTTCAACTCAAAGGCCTTTGGAACTTTTACATATGGATCTTTTTGGACCGTGTCAAACTAAAAGCTTTGGTGGCAACTATTATTGTTTGGTTATTGTGGATGACTATTCTAGGTATACATGGACACTTTTTATTACTCATAAAAATGACGCATTTCATGAATTTAAAAAGCTTGCCAAGATTATTCAAAACCAATTACATTTGAGCATTGCATCCATTAAAACTGATCATGATGGAGAATTTGAAAATCATCTTTTTGAAAAGTTTTGCGAAAAACATGGAGTTAAGCATTATTTTTCTGCTCCAAGGACTCCAGAGCAAAATGGAGTTGTGGAGAGGAAAAATCGTTCTTTAAAAGAGCTTTCTAGAACAATGCTTAATGACATGAATTTGCCTGCATATTTTTGGGCCGATGCAGTTAGTACAGCATGTTATGTTATGAATCGTGTTTTGATTAGGCCTATTTTAAAGAAAACCCCCTATGAGCTGTACAAGGGGAGAAAACCTAATATTTCCCATCTTCGAGTTTTTGGATGTAAATGTTTTGTGCATAATAATGGTAGAGAAAATCTAGGATCTTTTGAGGCTAGAGCTGATGAGGGTATATTCCTTGGTTATTCTGCTTCGAGCAAAGCATATAGGATATACAATAAATCTCGTAATACTATTGAAGAATCTATTCATGTATCATTTGACGAATCCGATCCCAGAAGGTTGGGAAAGGTATCTGTTAATGAAATTTCAGGTATTCTTGGAGATTTATTTATTGATGAGGATGAGGAGTCAAATGCTAAAACGAAGAATCATTCCGAAAGCAATGGAAATTCAGTTGAAAATGTTGAGGAGAAAAATCAAGAACAATCAATGGAACTCAACGCTGATTTGCCTAAGGAATGGAAAACATCAAGACACCATCCTATTGATCAGATCATCGGAGACATTTCAAAAGGTGTAAGTACTCGCAACTCTATTAGCAATTTGTGTAACTTCTTTGCATTTGTTTCTCAAGTAGAGCCAAAGAATTATTCTGAGGCTATGCTTGATGAGCATTGGCTTTTGGCAATGCAAGAGGAATTAAACCAGTTCGAAAGAAATCAGGTGTGGGAACTTGTTCCTAGGCCTGAGTCTCATCCGATTATTGGAACTAAGTGGATTTATAAAAATAAACTTGATGAGGCTGGTTTAATTGTTCGAAACAAATCTAGGCTAGTTGCACAAGGTTACAACCAGGAAGAGGGGATAGATTATGAGGAGACATTTGCCCCTGTTGCTCGGTTGGAAGCCATTAGACTGCTATTAGCATTTGCATGCATTTTAGATTTTAAATTATATCAAATGGACGTAAAGAGTGCCTTTCTTAATGGTTTTATAAAAGAAGAAGTTTATGTGTGTCAACCGCCTGGCTTTGAATGTTATGAACACCCTGATTATGTTTACAAATTGAAAAAGGCTTTGTATGGTCTAAAACAAGCTCCTAGAGCGTGGTACGACCGTCTTAGCAAATTTTTACTGGAAAATAACTTTGAAAGAGGGAAGGTTGACAACACACTTTTTATCAAAAAGAAAGGAAAGGACATTCTTTTAGTTCAGATTTATGTAGATGATATTATATTCGGTGCTACTAATGAAATCCTTTGCAAGGAATTTTCTAGTATGATGCAGGAAGAGTTCGAAATGTCTATGATGGGCGAGCTGAACTTTTTCCTGGGATTACAAATAAAGCAAGCAAAAGACGGAATCTTCATTAGTCAAACAAAATACTGCAAAGAATTACTGAAAAGATTTGGCATGGATAAGGCCAAGGCAGTTGCAACACCGATAAGCACATCATGCTACTTGGACAAAGACGAAGGAGGTAAGTCCGTAGAAATAACAAAGTATCGAGGTATTATCGGATCCCTTCTTTATTTAATGGCAAGTAGGCCGGATATCATGTTTAGTTTGTGTCTTTGTGCTCTGTTCCAGTCGAATCCAAAAGAAACGCACATGGTTGCTGCCAAGCGTATAATGAAATATCTGTCTGGCACAACTGATATGGGTTTGTGGTACCCCAAAGGTTCATCTTGTAATCTTGTTGGGTATTCTGATTCTGACTTTGCTGGTTGCAAAGTAGATAGAAAAAGCACTAGCGGCACTTGTCATCTTCTTGGCAATTCATTGGTATCATGGGCTAGTAAGAAACAGTCTAGTGTTGCCCTATCTACAGCTGAGGCTGAATATGTAGCCGCGGGTAGTTGTTGCGCTCTGATTTTATGGTTAAAACAACAACTCCTAGACTTTGGTGTAAGTCTAGATCACATTCCTATTAAATGTGATAATACCAGTGCTATTTCTATTACCAAAAACCCAGTGCAACATTCTCTCACGAAGCATATCGAGATTCGACACCATTTTATTCGTGATCATATTCAGAAGGGTGATTGCATTATAGAGTATGTTGATACTTTGCGGCAGTTGGCTGATATCTTTACGAAACCGCTTTCAAAAGAAAATTTCTTTTTCATTCGTAGAGAAATTGGTCTAGCTTCTGCCTCTCACCTATTTTGAATGTGTGAATCTTTATCTCTCATGTTATTATTGATGCATCTTCTTAGTGTTTCAGGGGGAGATTGCACATCTTTTTTATGATTACAAAAGGGGGAGAAAGATTCTGATATCTGATATATTGGCTAATGTTTGTTGGCTAATACATTCAGGGGGAGAAGATATAATCCATTATTCTGGAAGGATGCTTGGTTCAAAAATGATATATTTTTAAGCATTCATACAGGGGGAGATGAAATAATCCATTATTTTTCCTATATTTAATGTTTCTAAGAAAGGTTTTATTATTATATATCTATTTCTGCTTGTATAACACTTGTGATGCAGATAATAAAGAGCATATCAGAATGGTTGTTTGTCATCATCAAAAAGGGGGAGTGTTGGAAGTCAAGCTGGTTGGAAAGCATGCTTCAAACTCTCTATGGACTTCAAAGGAATTCATTTATATGTTTTGGTGATAACAAGCCAACTCAAGTTCAAGCTCACAAGTGCAAGCCAAGTCTCAAGATTGAAGACTTAAGCAAGCATAGAATAGAAACCTTCTCTTTAGATCAAAATGTAAGGTAATGGAGTTTTTGTTTCTTTAAGTAGTTACAAAGCCAATAAGTTTTTCATTTTTAGAGAAGAAGGAAAAACGTGTTTTTGCATGAAAAATGTGTTTTCTGCATTTAACCTTAGTAAAATAATTGATGTTACAAAACTCTGTATATTTGTATGTGTGCAAGAGGGAGTAATCGATTATTTTCTAAAGTAATCGATTAACTTTGTTGCATCATAGAAAAATCAGAGAGGTTGTAATCGATTAAGTGATTTTTGTTAATCAGTTACTTTCTTATGGAAGTAATCGATTATAATTGTTGCATCATATATTTTTCAGAGGCTTTGTAATCGGTTACAAGTTTTGTAGTAATCGATTACATGATGTTGCATCATATGCAAAACAGAGGCTTAGTAATCGATTAACTTATGAGTGTAATCGATTATTATAGTTGCATCACATAATGAACAGGAGTGATGTAATCGATTAACTATTCTTAGCCTAATCGATTACATGTTTTTCAAATGTTTTAAGAATTTCTATTTTTGTAGAAGTAATCGATTATTGCTTCTATGTAATCGATTATTTCTTGATTTATTGAAAAACGTGTCAGAATCATTTTTATTATTTCCTGATTTGTTTTTATATAAAAGATTATGATATATTTTATAAAATTCGAAAATGATTTTAAATTTGAATTATTTCCTTTTTGGTTTTAAGAATCAAATCTTTATTTTATTTCGAAAATCGTTTTGATTTTAAAACTTATTTCAAATCTTTTGTTATTCTATTTTGATTTGTTTTACTTAATTCAAAATCATTGTTGATTCAAATTGTTTTTCTTTTTAAATCAATCACTCCAACATTTTTCACGTTCAGTTAGTTTTTTCATTCATTCTTTTTGCTCTGCACGTTTCCTCTCTTCTTCTTCTCAAGTCTTCTGCTTTTCATCGTTCATACTTTTTGAAGAACAAATCCTTATTGGTTGAGTAACATCTAGAGAAACACTACTTCACTATCATAGAGCATATTGTTGTATCTGTGTTTTAAGAACACACAAAGCTATTGTAATCACAATCATATTCGTTCTAAACCTTAGTGGTAGGGAGAGAATCTCATAGTTGAACGTTGAGGCGTTCGTAGGGTGAGGAACCCTGCTGTGTGATTGAGGCCCCTAGCGAACGGAGGTTCCTAGTAGTGTCCGGGGTGCTCTTGGTTGTAATAGGGTGCGGCTCTATTGCTTGGTTATAAGAACTCTCAGGCGGGTCGCTTGGGGACTGGACTAGGCCTTTTGACGGGAAGGCTGAACCGGTATAAAATTCACCAGTGCAAGCTTTTCTAACCCTTATCTTTTACTTTCCGCATATTTACTTTATTTACGTTTCCGCGCTACTCGATTATATTTTCTATCGTTTTCGCGATCCATTACGATCGTTTAATCTCTCCGTCTCAAAACATTTTTTATTTTGGTACGAATTTTTCAATACTTAATAAAACTCGATTCACCCCCCCTCTCGAGATTTTGAGGCCAAAACCAACACAACGATAATAATAATAATAGCAATAACAATACCAAGTGATGGATAAGACGGATGAGTTATTTGTGATATGAATCCCTCGAAGCATTCGATGAGTTTGAGAATAAGGAATGAAAGAGAAGTACCAAGGTTGAGAATGTGATATCAATGAATCTTGAAAACATTATTGTTATGAATGATTAGATGTGTGTTTATGTTTAAATTCGGATGGTGATCATGTGTTGTTTTGATTTAATTTATGCTGTTGTTTGATTTTATATGTTATAGTCGTTTGGTCTTAATATTTACCTGATGTAATCCCACATAGTCGACATTGCCGTTTTGGGTAGCTCACTCTCTCTCGCATTTCTATTATGTATTGTATAAACTCTGTACGGATCCTAGATGGACAACATTGCGAGATACCAGTTGATTCGCGAGATCGGAGCATCCCCAATGAGAGGGGACAACATCACTACGTCTGCCTACGTGATGTTCTTCATAGAGATTAAGCGCAGAAGGGCAGAGCTCACCGAGAGAATTACAGCTCATGAGTTGGAGACTGATAGAGTGTCGGACGACTCTACGGTGGAGATTACTGAGGAGGCAGAGGAGGAGGAACCCGACACTTGGTCAGAGAATGATACAGAGGAGTGTCTGAGTGACGAGGATTGGTGCCCGAGTCCTGGGGACATTCTGACAGAGGATGAGGATGAGTGAGAGCTGGATCGACCAAAGTGCAGTATTAAGTAGCAAGCTTTAGCATAAGTTTATGACTAGAGGTTAGGTAATTCCCTTTTGAGTAATGTATCCCACTTTCAGTCCTTAGTAACTTGCTCTATCATGCTGTAACCCCAAACAAGTTAATTTTTAGTACTGACGTTTTAGAATTTCATTGAATGGGCTATTCGGTTTAAATGATGTTTTGGAAAACGAGTTTCAAAGTGCGATGTCTTGTGACATCTCGGTTTGGAGCTTGAAAGATGTTATGCACTTGAGAACGAAAACATTCTCACAGGTACGTAACGCTTGTTTTTTAAAAAAAAATGGCCCAAATTTTCACTATATTTTATTGAAAGCGATTATGGTTTCAAGTTGCCAAATCGGGGTGTTACATAGGGTGTATGGCTCGAATTGTACGGCGTCCCGAGGTCGGTTGAATGCCTACCCATCCCTAGTTGGTCCACTCGATGTGCTCCTCATGGAGGCTGAGTGTACAGTCGGTTAGCGACCATGTAGGGGGGTCCGACCTGATGAACATCAGAGCGGATGGAATGCTCTCAACCTGTAGAAGGTCGGTTAGAGGCAACTTGTCGGGGTCCGTTCGAGGTCGTGTTAACTGACAGAGTTTCGACCTGTGTGGAGGCCAGGTGAGCTTTGATGATGTGTCGATCTTGTGTTCAGTCTTGATTCGTCTGGTTGGGACGTGATACTGGTTGACCTTTGTAGTCAGTCCGAGTAGTAGGCGATAAGCCTTTGAATTGTCAGGACGTTGAGCCTTGAGTGAAGGGACCTGGGTTGGTCAAGGAAGGTCAGTTCGGTTAACCCTACATTAATCACGCATCTAGGGGATGAGTTCTTTCCAGCATACAGTCTCAATAACTCCTGAGATATCAAAATATTATGAACAATGCTTCTACCATGAACAAAAGCTGTTTAATTATCTTGCACTAGGAGAGGTAGAATCAATTTAAGCCTAGAGCATAAGAGTTACACGTAACGCACATTTATCCAATTAAACATAAATAATAATTAAGAAAATCAAAGAAAAATGAAAAATAAATGACACAAATAATAACTACAATAATAGTAACATTTGAAAAGTTCTTATTATTATGAAAAGTTCTTATTATTATAAAAAGGTCTAAAATGAAAAACCATAATAATAAGGAATCTATAATAATACATTTTAGACCTTTTTATAATAATAAGAACTTTTCATAATAATAAGAAATTTTCAAATGTTACTATTATTGTAGTTATTATTTGTGCCATTTATTTTTCATTTTTCTTTGATTTTCTTAATTATTATTTATGTTTAATTGGATAAATGTGTGTTACGTGTATTTTTTGGACATACATTTATAAAGAGTAGAGCAGCAAACTATAGGCCTATAATCCCTAACAGAATTAGAGCATTCATATTTTGGAATTAAAACCAGAGTTGTATGATTAATCTCTTGCAGCATCTTGCCATTAGTCATGAAATCCTGAACAGCCTCTATGCATTCATCACCAATAATCTCCCAAGCTGATTGAAAGAAACAAGCTCCATAACAATCTGGGCCTTGGGATTTATCCTTGTTAATTTCAAAAAAAGAAGCCTTGATCTCCTCAAATGTGAAATTTTTTGTTGCTCAGCATTGAGAACTAGACCTTCATTGATTACCTCATCAGTGATAGTCCAGTCCAGCTTCCTTCCTTTGAAAAGATTCTTGTAGTACATTTCAAAAGCCTCAGCAATTCCATTCTGATCTGTGACCACATGACCATCCTCAGTTGCAATCCTCAAAATCCTATTCCTGTAAGCTCTTTGCTTGATTGCAGAATGAAAAATTTGAGTTGAGATCACCATCCTTCAACCAAGTTTGCTTTGCCTTCTTTCTGTAAAAAGCCAGTGCTGCCTTCTGAACCTGGTTTAGTTCCAATCTGGTTTCCTTTTCTAAAACCTAAAGTTCTACATCAAGGAGATTCTGAGTAAGCAACTGCTGCACTGAATCTAAATTGCCCCTAATCTCTATTTCCTTCAAGTCAATATGGCGGAACTGTCTTCTGTTTAGATCCAACAAAGAAACCTTCAATAAGGATAATTTTCTCATAATTCTATACATGGAAAACCCATCCACTTCAGTATTCCAAGTCTTTTTTACTATAGCAAAGAAATCATGATTCAGACACCACATGTCAAAGAACTTAAAGCCAAGAAAGGATCTATCCAACTTGCAATAGATTTTGGAGTTTCCATCCTACTTATTGTCCCAAGTATAAAATCTTCCTTGATATTTCATATCCACTATCCGGCAGTCATTGATGCATTCTCTAAATTCATTCATGCTGCTATGATCCACTGCATTACCACCCAGTTTCTCTTGAGCCTCAAGAAAACAATTAAAATCTCCCAAAATCAGCCACGACCCGTCCATTCCAACACTCAAATTGATCAAATCATTCCACAACTCTCTTCTAGAGTCAGTCTCATTTGCTGCATATACAAAAGTACAATTGAACTCATGATTGCCTTGTTTTTGCTTAACATTACAGTGAGCCATTTGATAGGTATGCTGCAACACCTCAACCATGAACATGTCAGGCTTCCACAAAAGCCAAATCCTTCCCACCCGGTGATCCTCAAAGCTAAAGAAAGAACCCCATCCAGGAGCACGTTTATTCAGTACACTGAGATAAGAGGGGCTTCTCAATTTATTTTCCAACACTTCTATCAAACCTACATTATTTTTAACATAGAATTTCATTAACTCTTTTTGTTTATGAGGGTGGTTAACCCCTCGTATGTTCCAAGCCGTTACACTATCCATTTAATTGGTTAGGTGGGTCATCTTCTTTAGTGATCCTCATATTACTTGTTTTTATTGTGGAAGAAAAGGCACAATGCTTCTACATTTGATGCAAGAAAAATTAAATTTGTTAAGAGTCAAGAAACTAGACTCATAAATGAAACAGTTATGCCATTGACATTCAAGGAATCGAGAAAGAATATCGGAACCTATAAAGAAACAATAAATTTCTTTTGTAGGTGTCTCTTAAAGGTAGCAGCTTAAACTGGTATTTGGATAATGACTGCTCCAAGCATATAACTGGAGATAAGTCAAAATTCTCATACCATATTCCCAAAGATTAAGGACACGTGACCTTGGGAGTTAAGAATAAAGTAAATGTTCTTGGAGTGGGTGACGTGAGTAAATATTCTAACTTTTGCATTGAAAATATGTTGTAAGTAGAAGTTCTAAAGCACAACTTGCTAAAATAGGTCTGTCTTTCACTTTAATTGTTGCATTATCGAAGGTAAAGATGAACATCTCAATAAACTTATTAGTCGCAAGGTTTACAATTTAACGACTCAGTTTCATAAACGTACATTATCGTATTTGCAAATAAATAATTGGTTGGAAATCAATGTATTTCGTAATAGTTATGAAAAACATGCATGAAAAATTTAAACCAAAACTATTTACAAAAGTACTGGTTTCATTTCAGTTCTCAAAAGAGTAGTTGTTAATTAACATAAGACTTCGAGAGAATAAGAAAACTACTTGAAACATAGACATAAAAACTGTACAGACTTTGAGCTATCTACTACATACATATTTCCTTTTATTATAAAAAGGTGTCTAATCCTGCTCTCTCATTCATCAATTTTGAAATGGTGCATTCTCATTAAAAGTTGGCATTTCCAACTCAAAGAGGGTATCCACATGTCCCCTTTTTTAAATTCAAATTAATAGTTTTTCACCCTTGGATAGGTAGTTTCATTGGCCCCTTCTGCAGAGTATTATACATGAAAAAACAAGTTACACGTGTAACCACCACTGTGTAACCACCCCCTAACCTCATAAGGTACTTATTTTCTTATAAAGGGAGGTATACCCATTACACTAAATTAACAGTGTAAAATGTTTTTTCTTCATATATCTTTTTTATGTTTGTGTGTGCTTCTTCTTCTTGTTTCCTTTTCTTTATTTTTTTATATCACTCGCAAAAAGCATTATAACACACAATCACCCATAATTCTATCTATGTTCACTCTCTGAGTATGCTTGGATAAGGTTGTTATGTACGTGCATCATGTTATACTAGAGACTATATGGAATAATTGTGCAAGAGTTAACTACAAGGGGAACACATCATAGTATACAAGAGTTACAGAGTTAGTTCTTCCTAACTTTTTTCTCATTGTTACTATTTTGTTATATTGTAATTATCTCTTCTTACTTGCTTTTATTGTTTGTAATTATCCGTGACTTAAATTTAACGATAGATCTTAGTTACTTAGTTTTCAGAACAAACACTTGTTTGTGTATCTAACGAAATAGTGTACAGTAAAATTATGTTGTTCCTCGATAATTAAGACTTATTCTCTTAGTCAGTGTTATTCTTTTTCTATATTTATTCATTTTTTATCTTAATAATTTGAAATTTTGAATTGTTAATATGCTATATTAATTTTATTTATTTAATATGTATGGAATAGTAGATGTTATCAGGAGTTTGAATGTTTTTGCAGAAAGCCAACTTATAGTCTAGTAGTTCCGGATCACAACTAAAGTCAATGAAAATTTTGATTATTGCAGTTCATTTCTTATTTTTTATTGTAGTTGGTCTAATTACGATAGTTTGTAATTCGTGACTTTTATATTGGGACAAAATTTAAATCAAAGCGAAAAAATGAGAATTGCGAATGAAAACTGCATGAATGCAGTTTCGTTTGAAATTAAACATCCCCTTTGTAATACCCACAATTTCCTCAACTATTTTATTTATTTAAAAATTAAATAGAAATTTATTTATTTGATTTATTGGATGGAATTTTATTTCCATAATTTAATTAAATTAATATTTGATTTGAATTTTCATGAATTTATAAATTTGTGGATTTTTGCATTTTTATTTATTTAAAAACAGTGGGAGTATATTTATTTTATTTAGATTAGATTTTTATTTTGTACTTCCTTTAAAGTAGAGAAGGAAAATTTTATTTCGCTCTCCAATGTGTTGTACGACCAAGCCTTAGAGGAGGAAGGAAAATTTTTAAGATTTGAGCCAAAATTCAAATTCAAAAGAGCCTTAATTATTTGTCTTCTCCATAGAGCATCTTTTAAGACAAAACATTTACTACCCTATTGATTATGTCTCCCACTAAGTGAGTTGTCATAAAACCTAAAACAGTTATAATGTGCTAATCGATTAATCCATTACTTGCTAATCGATTAACCACTGTAAAAAGTGATAAAAATTGCTTTTTCATTTTTACTTTGATTTAAACTTTCATTAGAGCTATTTTCTATCAAGTTAATCTTACTTCACTATTTATTCAATCAACATTAAATCCTATTTTGAGATAAACTAAGCTACCACCCACTCTCATGAAATACAAAATAAAATATTACATTGTATTTAATAACAAATACTAAACTAAATCTTCATGAGTGGTTCTTGAATTGAATGTTGATTGTTGTTGCTTGAGGTTTGGACAATTTGGTTTGTTAGCATCAAAGCATCATCAAATCTACAAACTCCCCCTTTTTGATGATGACAAACCCTCTTCACATTTAAACTTCAAGTTTTTAAATACTCCCCCTAAATGTAACAACACTTAGGAAAAATATATAAAAACTAAACCTACAAAGCACAACATCAAACAAACCTTTTTCTCCCCCTTGTGGCATCATTAAAAAGAATAGTAATTTAAAAAAAAAACTTTGCCAAAAGTTGAGAGGTAAGTACTAGACAATTGGTATATATAATAATACAACTTAAGAATAAGAAATTCAATATGCAGCAGAAAAACATAAGATAACTAAGGTCATAACCAAGACCAAATAGAAAGCTACATATTAAAAGTCTGAAAATCATACTTAAGTCCATACAAAAGAGAAACACAACCAATGTCCAGCAGCAAAACAGAAAAAAAAATGTCCAGTGGCCATACACAGACCATAACAACTACAACCATAGCAAGAGAAAATAAGATATAAACATAACAGTCCAGCAACTAATTAAAAGTCCATAAACCATAAAAACATAACAGTCCAGCAGCAGAGTAAGATAAAAGCAGCAGCAACAATAGATAATAGCAACAAAATAAGATGAAAATCACACAATGAGATCACAATGGCCTAAGGGTGAGGTGGAGGATGGGAAAAGAATCTGGTAATGTGGTCCAAAAGCCTCTGTTCCATGGCTCGATTTTGGGCTTCTAGCATGTCAAACCGGTTGTCCACATGTTGTATGAGTGCGATATGAGCAGCTTGGTGATAAAAAGGTTCATCCAAGTTTTCAAAATCAATGAAATCCTCAACATTTATCCCATGATCGGCATGTTGTTCCCCTTGATCAGTGTCCATCTCATCAACAACAATAGGCGGTGCTTGTGGAGCTTGAGCAGCAGGTTGTGCAGTAGGTTGTCCTAAGGCCCTGACTTGAGATTTCCACAACCATGTTCTAGACTCTTTGTGAAACACAATTCTCATCTGATTAATGTGGTGATCATTTAAGAGCACTTTACAGTCAAGATCCTTATCACACGGCTCATTGTCCGGTATGGGCACACCATAATGATGAAGCATCTTGCTCACGTGCATTGGATATGGCAAATATTGAGTAGAGGGAGATTGTGCAGCCGTGAGCATCCTCGCCATGATAGTCTTATACCAGTTGATTTGAATATTATTTTTGATTCCATGAAACAACTTCAAGTCATCTTCTTGGACTTGAGCATAGTTTTGAGAAGATTTAGGAATCAAACAATAAGCAATGATATACAAAAGTATCGTATCCTCAGCATGCAAAAGGGAGACCCGTTTAGTACCCACATTCCAATTTAATTCAGGCCTTACAGCATCAAAGAAAACAGTAGCAGCATCCACATTTAACTCATTAGACTCATCATCCCCAATAAAAGTGCCCTCATCTTTTAATCCAAACAGAATTCTCATGTGAGCAGGCTTAATAACAAAATGATGCCCTCTAACTTGACTTTGATATACACCATTTATGCTAGTGAAGTTTGCATAAAATTGTTTTACAAGCCTAGGGTATATATGTGTGTTGTACTCTAAAAATTTCTGTAAATGCTGATTAACCAGTAAATCATGAAATGCAAACCTTTGTTTCTTCAACCAGGGGAAGTACATATACCGTATAATGCCAAAGGATCTGTTCTCAAACTTAGGAGCCCTTTCTTCTCTTTCTCCTTGAGAAAACCAGATATTATCCTTGTCTGGATGAGCAGGACGCTTCTTTCTCTGCTGGGAATTCGGATTTGAGGAGGAAGAAGCCATAATCGCAGGAGAGAGAAAGTTAGGGTTTTGGAATTGGGGTTTTCGGATTTGGGCAATAAAAGGGTGAAATTGATGGGTTTTAATGATGGTATGATGTTAGGGAAGTGAATGGTGTAACACCCAGCTTTTATTTAAAAATATTATTCAAAAGGTTTAAGAATTTAAAATGGAGAACTTAAAATTTCCTTTCATTAAATCAAATTCCATTACAACATTGGGTATTTCAATTTACAATACGAGTAGCGCAACATATAATTTTTCCTTCTTTCCGTAACTTTTCCCCTACGACACTCTCTGATCCTCAAGCTCTTCTTCATTCACCTAAAAATGTTAACCACATAAGGGTGAGACCTTTTCACAACACAGTGAATTAGAAGATAGTAAAGAGCACATAATAGAAACTTAAGCATCAAAATCAAATCAAGCCACGAATAACAAAATGCTTCACTTTCTTCACATTTTTCAAAAATCATTTTCAATTCCTTTACTTTATCTTGGCCTCACATTGCCGTAGCTTAAGTGAGCACCAAGCCCTTAGCCTCACATTGCCGTAGCTTAAGTGAGCACCAAGGTACAACCTTATACTTTGCCCGAGATCTCACATTGCCGTAGCTTAAGCGAGCACCGAGACGCATACTTATACTTACAATAGACTCATATCATCATTGATCTCCATTCCTTTAGTTTTTACCACTAGGTAATTTGGTTGCTCCTGCTAGGGCGTTTGTACACCCATTAGGGACTTTATTCACCCATCTGGACTTTCAGCCACTAGGCCTCACCCGTTAGGACTGATACATATAATCTTTGCTCATACTCATTAAATTCCTTAGCATATTCAATTTACATACTTTAGTCCTTTTCACATTTTCCAGTCTTTTAATTTTCGTTGAATTGATCATTTTGGGACATCGACTCCTAACGGGGCATTTACACCTAGTGGGGCGTTTTAGCCTGATGAGTACCTAGGCCCTAATGGGGCGTTTGTACACCTAGCAGGAACACCTAGTGTCCCAATGTCCCAATGATCAATTCAACCGTCCTTTTCAATCCACACACATTCATCATAAGACACACAATTTCAGATAGCCATTTATGACAGTTAACAATCATTCACATTCAAGCATTCACGTCATTCCAAATTTTCACCTCACATAGCAACAAATAATTCAACATCATTCATTGAGTCTATTACATCAATTAGAAAGCATCCACAGTCAAGTACTTATATCCTTCAAATTTACAAACATCACATCTATTCATCATCATTTTACAATATTCTCCAATTCAATACAAGAACTCATTCCCTTCCCAACTAATATTAATACTATTAATTAACACTAACGAAAGAAATCCCTTGCAGTCCCAATAATCATTAACAACCCAGATAAACGATTATACTACACTCCTTATTTAAGCCTTCACGTACTATCCCTATGTCCATTAATTATTACTCCACCACTTAGCCCACATTATTAATTTATCACCTTAGTTAACTCTTAGCCCTGGATGTATTCATTTTACACACTTTGCAACATAACAACGATCAACAAACAACATATATTCACAGAGTCAATCGACATACTTAGATATGTCTCAGCATGCTTAAATATAAGTCAACTCCCTAGGGTTCTTCACTTCCTATATTTACAACATACATAAGGGGATTGTTAGCAATTTTATGACAATTAAATTAAATTATTAAATTAATTCAAATTGCCTTCATTCTTCTTAAACCAACGTATAACTGGTGCTATTTTGCTACCCACAACCCAATTCAACTACTTAGCCCAAATCCTATTATATACCCCAACTATCCCTAACTCAAAGTGTGGAAAAGCGACTCCCCTTACCTTAGAGAGGGAGAGAGCCCACACAAAGCTCCAGGGACTCCAAGTCTACTCCGGATCTACCTTGATTCCAACTCTATAGGCCCAAATTCCACTTGAGTCTTGAGATTGGAGGAGAGAGAAAACAAACCCTTGGAGAGAGAAAGAGAGACAGAGTCACGCATGGAGAGAGATGTTGGGAGGAGGATTTTATGATTATAGGCTTAGAAGGAAGGATTTTGGGTGGTTTTATAATGGTTTATAGTGATTAAGTGGAGGAGAGGGAGAGAAAACGTATGAGAGAGAAGAGAGAGAAAAGGGGTTTACCAAGTGAGTTGGATGGTGATTGATTATGAGTGATGAGCTTGATGATGATGGAGATGGAAGAATCCACTTGGGCTTGGTTGATTTGTTGAAGGAGGAAGGAAAATCTTAGGGAGAAGAAGGAGAGAATAGCGTGAAGCATGAGAGAGAGAGGAGAGAGTCGAATGGGATAAGGGGGAGAGGGTGTGTGGCTGAAATAGAGGATAAGGGGGTGGAAATTACGTTTCTGCCCCCAAACTTTATTTTTATTTTCTGCATCAGACCTGAAATAATCTATTACTTACAAAGAGTAATCGATTATTTTACCCCAATAATCGATTATTTCCTCCAATTAATCGATTATTTTTGTTGCATCATACAAAAACCAGAGCACTGATAATCGATTAATGGCCCCCAAATAATCGATTAGTACCTAAGATAATCGATTACTTCCTTAAGAGTAATCGATTAAAATGCTGCAACATTTAAGTGTTTTTATCAGAGGCCTAATAATCGATTAACCCCTTCAGAGTAATCGATTATTCTGATGGAAACTCTTATTTTGGCCAGTTCTAACTCTAAGACACTACGCTTAACTCCTACCCATAGTTTTCCTATGGTTCTTATCATAACTTCTAGCTTAAGTTTTTCCTAATTAACTTGGAATTAAATTTTGGGATGTTACAATTCTCCCCCACTTATTGAAATTTCGTCCCCGAAATTCCGCTCACAATCCTTAATTGGAGAACCATCCCGGAAAAAGGTTTGCTAAGCTACGCAACTAACTCATCTTAGGTTTACTCCCCCACTTGGGATTGGCATACCATTCAACATGAATGTGCCACAAGATTCTTGCACTCATTGAAGAGCACCGATTATGGTTTAATTTGGGTCAACCTCTAGGCTACGGTTCTAACAGATTCCTATGGTCAGCTGGCTTCCCACCGGAATCCTACTTCGATGGTTGGACAGGGCACTAACACTCTCTAAATACTATTACCTTAATGGGGTTACTTATACTCTAACTCTACAATATATTACTTATAACCTAAAGTCTAATCAAACACATCCATCATTCACATAACATAAATCATATAAGCATCAATCAAGGGTCAAACATTCACACAGCAATCCACAATATCTTACACCATAAACCTAAACACGACTTGACTTGGCTTCCTTCCTAACTATTTCTAGTCTAACTTAGGGCTAACACTTACCTCTACAAACACATTCACAATCATCATCACATATTTTGAAAATCGCTTACAAAGGGGTTCGGGGAAATAGGATTTGCATAGACTGCAACCAAAAATGCGTTTTATACATTTAATTTCCCAAGGTTTTTGAAGATTTGGAAGACAGTGTCCCTGTACCTACAAGAACATTATAGCAAATTTTCAAGTTCAATCAGAGTTCATTAGATTCACTTTTGACCCTATGTCCACTTTGTAAAAGATTTGTAATGGTCGGGGTGAACCTATGTCAAATCCATTTAAAAACAGCAAACAAACTCCAATTGGCCTCAAAATTTGATGGGACAACGCCTAAACTTAGCCCAAGGTTGTGCAAAATTGTCAAACCGATTAGAGCGCATTAAATTCATTTTGTTTAAATACGATAACTTGCTCCAATTGGCTTGAAGTGTTTCATAAAACAATAATTCAACCTTAGGGTGCTTATATCAATTCTTCCAAGTCAAACAAAATCCTAAACCCAAAAACTTAGCTTTCCCTTTATACAAAACCCTGAGTACCCCAAAACACTTAACCACAAACACATACGTCTTTAAAACCTTTGGTTTGAAAAATCACTAAGTATGGGGATTTAAAATTTAGGAAAAGGATCCCATACTAGTGGAACGTTTAGAAAACAAAGATACATTTATAAAAACAATTTTTTTTTTGAAAATTAGGTCCCTCTCTTAATGACGAACAATTATTTCATTTGAAAATTCTCTAAAATTTTTAATTATGCACCTTACCATGATGAGCTACCTTCATCTAATTTCATAAGATCCTAGATGAAGGAGTGACAAATCACTCAAGATGGATAAACTCAAAGAAAGAGGGAATGTGCCTTGAACTTGGAAAAATTTAGTTTTAATTCATCTTCAAAAGTTACAACAATTACATTCCCTTTTTACTTCAAGTTAAAAATTGAGTTTTCATTCCGAAGTGATTTTTGAGTCGCATAAGAAGAGTTCCTATTTGACCGATGTGTGATTTGGTTACAAAGTTCACCACTCGATCACTTAGAAATCTTTGTTTTTCTTACTAGTATCTTGAAAATTTGTTGTGCGACCTCATGATCCATTTAGAATGATTGTGGTTCGGTGCTAACCTTTGAAATTAATTTTAAACACTCACAAGCATCAAATACAAATTTTCACTTTACACAAAGACATACCAAGCACACATATCAATCGAGCATACACAAACAAAACTCAATTTCATCAAACACACAATTTCCAAAAACAACACTTTTAGTCAATGCTTAGTGGAAAGTAATTTGGGATTTCAATCATAAAGAGGGCAATTGAATAGTTATTAATCCCAAATTATTTTGAAAACATTTTTGAAAGTTTAGGTTCATTTCCACATAAACATAGACTTTTTCCTATATACCAAATGCACTACCAATGATGTAATCAAAAGTGAGGTAAGAACTTCTATGTCGAATTTTAACCCCATCCTCGATTAAATAAATCTCTTTTCGTTACAAAATTTTATCATAGTAGCTCGGGGTTCAAGTTCAATCCTTAGAAGCTTCACTTAACTTTCGATTAATATTAAAGTCACCGAAATCAAATTAGTGGTGGAATCAACCACGAATTCAATAAAATGTTTTTATTGTTTTTATGGAGTCTAATCTAACCGGTGCCACTATGTCACTCGAATAGATTAGAATCGAGGTAGTAAATTATTTTGATTATCGTGATTCCACTTCTAGTCTTTGTCCGCTTACTTTAACACTACACCATTCCACATGTAAGCATATTTCGAGAACCCTTTGGATTGCATTCAAGCCACTTCTCACATTGGGCAAAAAGTTCGTTTTTATATGAAACTCAGATTAATATGGTTCAGTTGTTTAAATCCAGTCGGTTAGTTCTCGATGCCTACTTTCATTTGATGCCACAATCACTTGAATCACGTTTAGTTACAGAACCGCTTAATAATTTAGTATAAACATTATTTTTCGCTCTCTCGGATACTAATCGAATCAACATGACCTTAGTCACTTAGTTGGATTAGTATTCGGGATTCACAATTTATTTATTCTATGCGGTTCCATTTCTAATCCCGGTTCAATTACTTTGACACCAAATTACTCAACAAACAAACATTAAGGTTACACACAAAGCACTTAGCAAAACAAACATACATAAAAGAATCAACACATAAGTTTGATACATAGGGAACCAAATACTAATTCACGATGATGCACAAACTTCTAGATTTCAACGACGTCACCTCCCGACAAATGCAACATCGGATTGGCCAGTTCCGACACTACATTCCATCAGTGGTAATAGCCTTCGTTATCCAGCTAAAGTTTATGCACTCCGTTATTAATTAGTAAGATTTCCTTTGTAAGAAACTTTAACTTTTAACTAACTCAACTTAGACTTTGTATCCCTTAAACAATAATCAATTGCACTTTTGAAGTTTTTCTACTTACAAACGTGCCACACTTATAGGATGTAATTCTTTGAATCCCTAAGGGATCCTAATTAGGTTCCCAAAGAATCACATTCTATTCTCCTTTATTATCAAACATTTGCACAAATCACCAAATATTAAAATTTTCACTTAAAAGGGTCTCACCTCTATGGAAGAAGCTTGAGACGAGAGTGTTCGCAGCGAGATCGGGACCACTTTCCCTCAGGTCGGAAAGGAAGGAAATGCTCTGATACCATAAATGTAACACCCAGCTTTTATTTAAAAATATTATTCAAAAGGTTTAAGAATTTAAAATGGAGAACTTAAAATTTCCTTTCATTAAATCAAATTCCATTACAACATTGGGTATTTCAATTTACAATACGAGTAGCGCAACATATAATTTTTCCTTCTTTCCGTAACTTTTCCCCTGCGACACTCTCTGATCCTCAAGCTCTTCTTCATTCACCTAAAAATGTTAACCACATAAGGGTGAGACCTTTTCACAACACAGTGAAGTAGAAGATAGTAAAAAGCACATAATAGAAACTTAAGAATCATAATCAAATCAAGCCACGAATACCAAAATGCTTCACTTTCTTCACATTTTTCAAAAATCATTTTCAATTCCTTTACTTTATCTTGGTCTCACATTGTCGTAGTTTAAGTGAGCACCAAGCCCTTAGCCTCACATTGTCGTAGCTTATGTGAGCACCAAGATACAACTTTATACTTTTCCCGAGATCTCACATTGTCGTAGCTTAAGTGAGCACCGAGACGCATACTTATACTTACAATAGACTCATATCATCATTGATCTCCATTCCTTTACTTTGTACCACTAGGTAATTTGGTTGCTCCTGCTAGGGCGTTTGTACACCCATTAGGGACTTTATTCACCCATCAGGACTTTCACCCACGAGGCCTCACCCGTTAGGACTGATACATATAATCTTTGCTCATACTCATTAAATTCCTTAGCATATTCAATGTACATACTTTAGTCCTTTTCACATTTTCCAGTCTTTTAATTTTCGTTGAATTGATCATTTTGGGACATCGACTCCTAACGGGGCATTTACACCTAGTGGGGCGTTTTAGCCTGATGAGTACCTAGGCCCTAATGGGGCGTTTGTACATCTAGCAGGAACACCTAGTGTCCCAATGTCCCAATGATCAATTCAACCGTCCTTTTCAATCCACACTCATTCATCATAAGACACACAATTTCAGATAGCCATTTATGACAGTTAACAATCATTCACATTCAAGCATTCACGTCATTCCAAATTTTCACCTCACATAGCAACAAATAATTCAACATCATTCATTGAGTCTATTACATCAATTAGCAAACATCCACAGTCAAGTACTTATATCCTTCAAATTTACAAACATCACATCTATTCATCATCATTTTACAATATTCTCCAATTCAATACAAGAACTCATTCCCTTCCCAACTAATATTCATACTATTAATTAACACTAACGAAAGCAATCCCTTGCAGTCCCAATAATCATTAACAACCTAGATAAACGATTATACTACACTCCTTATTTAAGCCTTCACGTACTATCCCTATGTCCATTAATTATTACTCCACCACTTAGCCCACATTATTAATTTATCACCTTAGTTAACTCTTAGCCCTGGATGTATTCATTTTACACACTTTGCAACATAACAACGATCAACAAACAACATATATTCACAGAGTCAATCGACATACTTAGATATGTCTCAGCATGCTTAAATATAAGTCAACTCCCTAGGGTTCTTCACTTCCTATATTTACAACATACATAAGGGGATTGTTAGCAATTTTATGACAATTAAATTAAATTATTAAATTAATTCAAATTGCATTCATTCTTCTTAAACCAACGTATAACTGGTGCTATTTTGCTACCCACAACCCAATTCAACTAATTAGCCCAAATCCTATTATATACCCCAACTATCCCTAACTCAAAGTGTGGAAAAGAGACTACCCTTACCTTAGAGAGGGAGAGAGCCCACACAAAGCTCCAGGGACTCCAAGTCTACTCCGGATCTACCTTGATTCCAACTCTATAGGCCCAAATTCCACTTGAGTCTTGAGATTGGAGGAGAGAGAAAACAAACCCTTGGAGAGAGAAAGAGAGACAGAGTCACGCATGGAGAGAGATGTTGGGAGGAGGATTTTATGATTATAGGCTTAGAAGGAAGGATTTTGGGTGGTTTTATGATGGTTTATAGTGATTAAGTGGAGGAGAGGGAGAGAAAACGTATGAGAGAGAAGAGAGAGAAAAGGGGTTTACCGTGTGAGTTGGATGGTGATTGATTATGAGTGATGAGCTTGATGATGATGGAGATGGAAGAATCCACTTGGGCTTGGTTGATTTGTTGAAGGAGGAAGGAAAATCCTAGGGAGAAGAAGGAGAGAATAGCGTGAAGCATGAGAGAGAGAGGGGAGAGTCGAATGGGATAAGGGGGAGAGGGTGTGTGGCTGAAATAGAGGATAAGAGGGTGGAAATTACGTTTCTGCCCCCAAACATTATTTTTATTTTCTGCATCAGACCTGAAATAATCGATTACTTACAAAGAGTAATCGATTATTTTACCCCAATAATCGATTATTTCCTCCAATTAATCGATTATTTTTGTTGCATCATACAAAAACCAGAGCACTGATAATCGATTAATGGCCCCCAAATAATCGATTAGCACCTGAGATAATCGATTACTTCCTTAAGAGTAATCGATTAAAATGCTGCAACATTTAAGTGTTTTCATCAGAGGCCTAATAATCAATTAACCCCTTCAGAGTAATCGATTATTCTGATGGAAACTATTTTTTTGGCCAGTTCTAACTCTAAGACACTACGCTTAACTTCTACCCATAGTTTTCCTATGGTTCTTATTATAACTTCTAGCTTAAGTTTTTCCTAATTAACTTGGAATTAAATTTTGGGATGTTACAAATGGAAGGAAGAAATTAGGTTTAGGTGAGTGAACTTAGACACTGTGAATCAAAACATGATTTTCGAGTAGAGAATGTTCAGAGAAACACGAAGAAGAAAGAGAAGAAAATAGGAAAAACGAGTCAAAGTGCAGTAAAAAAATCTTTTATATTTCCCTGTTCAGCATCGTTTATCGATTAACGAAACCATTAATCGATTAAGGCCTGAATGTGGGTTTAAAATTAATCGAGTAATAACTACATTAATCGAGTAGGTCCTGAATGGCTGTCAAAACTTAATCAATTAATGAGAGTTGATTAATCGATTAATGCGCACAAAACTCAAATTTTTGAAAGTTTGAAAAAATATTTTCACAATTACAAACACATATAGTCACTTAGCATTTAGCACACACATATACACAAACAAACATATCATAGAAAAACACACATATAACTACTTATTTAGAGAATTATGAAAGGATTTTCAAATTACTAAAACTCAAACAACAATCCATAATGAAATAGGCTCAAAAGTGATGAAATAAAATGATTTCAAATACAACTAGCTAATAGTAGATTCATCAAAGATTCCAAGTTCCCTTCTAATACGATAGAAAGTATCTCTTGGTAATGGTTTTGTAAAAATATCAGCAAGTTGATTTGAAGTTTGAACAAATTTAATAACACAATCACCTTTTTGGACATGGTCCCTTAGAAAATGATGCCTAATCTCAATATGTTTTGTTCTAGAGTGCAATACCGGATTTTTAGTTAAATTTATTGCGGATGTGTTATCACATTTAATAGGAATTTTTGATAAGTTTAAACCAAAATCCGAAAGTTGTTGCTTCATCCAAAGGATTTGAGCACAACAACTCCCGGCCGCAATATATTCGGCTTCCGCGGTTGATAAAGCTACACAATTTTGCTTCTTTGAAAACCATGATACAAGAGAACTTCCAATTAAATGACATGTTCCCCTTGTACTTTTTCTTTCAACTTTACAACCTGCAAAATCAGAATCCGAATAGCCAATTAAGTTCAAAATAACATCTCTAGGATACCATAAACCGGTATTAGTTGTTCCTTTCAAATATTTCATAATTCTCTTAACAGCAGTTAAATGTGACTCTTTTGGATTGGCTTGAAAACGAGCACACATGCACAAACTAAACATAATATCGGGACGAGAAGCAGTTAAATATAATAAACTACCTATCATACCACGATACTTAGTTACCTCAACGGGTTTTCCGATTTCATCTTTGTCCAAGTAACATGTGACACTCATAGGAGTTGAAGCTACCTTGCATGACTCTATACCAAACCGTTTGAGTAGTTCTCTACAATACTTCCCTTGATGAATGTAGATCCCATCATCAAGTTGCTTGATTTGCAATCCAAGGAAGAAGGTAAGCTCCCCCATCATAGACATCTCAAACTCACTTTGCATAATATCTGAAAATTTCTTGCACAATTTTTCATTAGTTGCACCAAATATAATATCGTTAACATATATTTGAACTAAGAGTATGTCCTTATCGGATCTTTCAATAAAAAGAGTATTGTCCACGGCACCTCGTTTAAAACCTTTTTCAATTAGAAAATTGCTTAAACGATCATACCAAGCTCTAGGAGCTTGTTTAAGACCATACAAAGCCTTTTTCAACTTAAAAACATAATCCGGATGTTCAAAATCTTCAAATACGGGAGGTTGTGAAACATACACTTCTTCTTGAATGTAACCGTTAAGAAACCCACTCTTAACATCCATTTGATACAATCTAACATTCATGATAGATGCAAAAGCAAGTAAGATTCTAATAGCTTCTAGTCTAGCAACGGGAGCATATGTTTCATCATAGTCTATACCCTCTTCTTGACTATAACCCTTAGCTATCAACCTAGCTTTATTCCTAACAATAATACCCGACTCATCTAGTTTATTTCTATAAACCCAACGAGTACCAATTTCAGGGCGATCATTAGGTTTCGGCACAAGCTCCCAAACTTTATTTCTTTCAAATTGGTTTAACTCTTCTTGCATGGCCATAACCTAATGTTCGTCTTGAAGTGCCTCATTAAATTCTTAGGTTCTAGTTGTGAAACAAATGCAACATAATAGAAAAAGTTATTTAAAGTGCTTCGGGTTACCACTCCCTTAGCAATGTCACCTAGAATATTAGAGACCGGGTGGTTTTTGTTCATTTTCCAAGCAATTGGTAGATCGGTATGCAGCACTTGTGCTAAGTCCTTTTCTTGTGTTTGCATTTCTCCATTCTCAACTTGATTCTCTACCTCTTGTTGTTGTATTTGCTTCTCATGTTCCATGAACGTACCTACTTCCTCATCATCACAAGAAACAACACACTCTCTTTTCGGAGATTCATCAAACACAACATGAACTGATTCTTCTACGGTTAATGTTCTTTTATTAAAAACACGATAAGCCTTGCTATGAGTTGAATATCCAATGAAAATACCTTCGTCGGCTTTTGAGTCAAACTTGCCGACCGGGTTCTTACCATTATTTAAAACAAACACCTTACAACCAAATACATGGAAATAAGAAATATTCGGCTTTCGCCCTTTTAACAACTCATAAGGTGTTTTATTTAAATGCGGACGGATAAGAACACGATTAATGACATAACACGCGGTATTAACTGCATCAGCTCAAAAGTAAGAGGGAACTTTAGATTCCTTAAGCATGGTCCTTGCAAGTTCCTCTAAAACTCTATTTTTCTTTTCTACAACTCCGTTTTGTTCCGGAGTTCTAGGGGCTGAAAACTGATGACTTATACCATATTTTTCACAAAACGCATCAAACTTTGAATTTTCAAACTCACCTTCATGATCACTTCTAATAGACACAATTTTCAAATTTAATTGATTTTGGATGAGTTTGGCAAATTTTTTAAAACTTTTATAAGTGTCACTTTTGGCGAATAAAAACAATGTCCATGTGAATCGAGTAAAATCATCTACCATAACAAAGCCAAAGTAATTACCACCGAAACTCCGAACTTGTGATGGGACAAACAAATCCATGTGGATTAACTCCAATGGCTTTGTTGTGCTTACCACATTTTTGGGTTTAAAAGAGTTTTTAACTTGCTTGCATTTTTGACAAGAGTCACAAACACCATCAAGTTTAAAATTGAGTTTAGGTATGCCAATTACTAGTTCTTTGCGTAGTAGTTTATTTAATTGATTAACATTTACATGAGCAATGTGTCGATGCCAAAGTCGAACCTCATCATCAAAAGATTTAAAACATGTTGAAAACAATGAGGTTATCTCATCTAAATCAATTAAATAGGTGTTATTAGAGCGTCGACCTACGAACTTAACACTATCATCAATACAACTCTTAATAAAACAAAATTCAGAAGTAAAGGTCACATTATTGCCCATATCACATAGTTGGCTTATACTAAGCAAGTTGTGTTCTAAGCCTTTTACGTATAGGACATTTTCAATGATAAGGTTAGATACGTTACCAATCTTACCCACTCCTAGAATTTTGCCTTTGTTGTTGTCGCCATAGGTGACATGACCACCTCCTTTTGTAGTAAGTTCAATGAAATGCGATTTGTCCCCCGTCATATGCCTCGAACATCCACTATCCAAGTACCATCTACGCTCCTTTGTTCGATGGCACATCTACAAAACAATGTCATTTACTTGTTTTAGGTACCCAAGTTATCTTGGGTCCTTTGATGTTAGTTTGGGGTGTGGTCCCCTTCACAATCCACATATATTTTCCACTTGGTATACCAAAATTCTTAATATTGCATTTACTTGAAATATGCCCAAAAATCCCACAATAATGGTAAGTTGGTGTTTTTGAAAAATTTACTTTAGAGAAATTACCAACTGCAACACCCTAAATTTTCATCCCCTGATGTAATGAAAATTTCGATTATGAAAGGTTATTTCATAATTATTTTCCTTAATCATAATTATATATTTCATAATTAATTTAGATTAAATATGTATTGGTACTTGTGCCTGTGTTAAGTGGAAAATATTTTGATAAAATATAATATGTAAAAATAATGTTTTTGCATATTAGTCCCTGAGTTGGGACCTAGAAGCAATATTAGGAAGATTTTGGAGGGAAGGGCATTAAAATAAATATTTTTGAAAAATTGGCCAAAACACTCGAGTATTCCAGGAAACACTCGAGTATTCTGGTCAGTGGTGAACTCGTTAGTGCGTTTGATGAGGCAACCCACAACGAATCTCTCTCGTTGACACGAAGCCCACTCGTTTGAACCTCCTGGATGTCGTGGCGACTTGCATGGATGTCCAATTTGTGTATAAAAACTGATTGTTGACGAGATTTTCCCATTTTGGTCGAATTGCTTCAAGAATTCGAAGTTTAGGGTTCTTGATTTCATCTCCTTCGTTCTCATTCGATTTGGAGTGTTAGGTTGAGAGTAATACACCATTGTGAAGCTCATGTTTCGAGCTTTACAAAGATATAAGATTCGTGAGTTGAGGTGCTTTGTGGAAGGAGAATCGAAGCTCGAAAGGAGGGGGAGTTTTGCTGTTAAACCAAGTTCCTGAGTTCTGGAGCTTACCTTAAGCTCTGATTTTGGTAAGCATGTAAACCCTACAAACCTCAGATTCGTTCCTACCTTTAGTTTATGTTGCAGAGAATAATTCCTAACCTCTTTCCCTAATTTTTACAACGATCTTGCATGTCAAATTCTCTGGTTTTGGTGCTCTGTTCACATGTTGTTGCATGCAAAGGATTTTGGGGGTTAGAGTGTTCTGGCCAATTTCTCTGCAATCTCTGTGTTGATTCACGGCCTAAAGGTAAGGGTGAAGCTATTAATTTGCTAGAATAAGTTTAAATCAATTGAACTTAGGTTGAGAGTCAACAAGCGACTCTATGGGCATAGTTTGAAATGCGATCAAGGCTTGGAGGCCTCTCTGAGTTCAAATGTTGATTTGGACAAGTTTCTTATGTTGTATGCAAGCTGTACCAAAGTTGTTTTCCTGCTAAATGTGCCTAGAATTGGATTTTATATGTTGAGTTGTTGGAAAATTGGATTTTATGCATAATTGATGCTATTGTTTGATTCAGTGTAATACGTTGTTAATTCTGCATTGGAACATGTTTAATGTGGATAATGTGAGCTCTGTTGATCATTGGTTTTAACTGGAATTGACTAGAATTGGAAATGGTATGTTAAAATGCAGTTTACACTGTTATATGTCTGAAAACACTCGAGTATTGGGGGTCAATACTCGAGTATTTTGACCAGACCTGAAATAGGAATTTCTGGAAAATGAAAAACACTCGAGTATTCATGAAGAACACTCGAGTACTTGGATAAAATCTGAGGAATACTCGAGTATCGATGAAGAACACTCGAGTATTTTGGTAAAACCTGAAAAATGAATTTCTAGAAAGTGAAGAACATTCGAGTAGTTATGAATTACTCGAGTATTTTTTATGAAAAGTATGATTCACTCGAGTCTAAGAAAATTCCACTCGAGTCTTTTGTCCAGGGACAGAAAAATATTTTTTTAAACATACCTAAGTCATTTCCATTTTGAATCAACTATGCTTATGGGGAAAATATCATGTTCCAATAAAAAGTGTAACATCCCTGAATTTTAGTTCCCAAATAATTCGTGCTTTGTGATTTAAATGTTTTGCTTTAGCTTGATGTGTTAGAACTTAATCTTGTTTAGATAGCAAATCGTGATTAGGGTTAGATCAAACCTAATTTATTAGGTTTAGACTTGTGTGGATTTAAGCTGATTTGGTTTAGTTAGCTAATAGTCTAGTTATGAGTTAGATTAGCTTAGTTATGAATGGCTTAAGAGTTACGTGGATTAGATTAAGTCTAAGTGAACCTAATGGGACTTGTGAGTGATGTTGGGCCATGAATGTGTGTTGGGCCTTGTGTGTGCATGTGTAGGCCGTGTGGAGTATTGTGTGTGGAGTAAATGGTCGGTTGCATGAAGAAAGTGAGGTGTCGAGCTTATGTTTCATGCATGTTGGTCAAACATTAGGTGTCAACACCATATTTTATTTCCTTGCATGAAGAGTTGAGGTGTCCACACCTTAACACACCACTTAGCCATCCTAATGACTCACCATTTGACCATAAGCTTTTATAAAAGTGCCCTTGTGTTGATGAGCTTCACTTTTGCTTTCCTTTTCTTCATGCCATCTTCACCACTTTCTTCTTCTTCTTTTCCAAGAGGCTCACGGCCACCTCCTTAAACACCACCATCCAACCATTTTCTTCCATTAAAACCAAGAAATCCTTACATACTCTAAGCCTAGATCATGAATACACAACATGCATAAGTGATTGAAGCTTAGAAGTTCAAATTCAACCTTTCCTCCTCTCAAGAACCTCACGGTCATAACCACCACCACCCTTGTTCTTGCCCAAACTTTTACCAAACACAAGAAACCTTGGCATATTCATACCCTAGATCATGAATATGCCACTTACTTGAAGTTGTGTTGAAGAAATTTCAATCAAAACCCAAATAGACCTCACGGCCAAACCTTGTTCAAGGCATTAGGATCTTTAGCTTGGAAGATCAAGTGGAGTCTTAGAAGTTTAGAAGCTTGGAAGTCAAATTTCAAGTGTCCAAGGAGGAAGTATTGCTCTCGGTTTTGGGAGAAGAAAAAGGCCAAAGGTTCTAAGTTTTTCTTTTAGTGTCTTCAAGAGGTAAGAGAGAAGCTTACACAATTGCTAGAATAAGTTTTAAGCTTAGAAATTTAGGGTGAGTCACCATGAGACTCAAGGGCACTAGTTAGATTTTGTTTTGGGCTTGGAGGCCGAATTTGATGAATCTTGATGTGTGATTATGCAATGTTCTATGCTGAAATTTATGAAGATGTTATGTGTTGATGAGTATTTACTTAAGTTATGTTCTTAATGGAATGTTCTATGCTGAATTTTGTAATTATGCTTTGTGTTGGTGATTAATTCCATAGGTGATGTTGTTAAGGGAGTGCTTAGATCCTTGTATGAACTAGGCTTAAGTATTGGCCCCAAAGATTTGAGTTAATTGGGCTCTAATTGTGAATTAGATAAGGTAATTAGGGTGTTGATCAATTCGGTTTTAGGTTTCAAAGCCTTGGTTAGGGAGTTAACTAAATAACTAAGAATGGTTTAGCTAACTAAGTGTCAATTAAACCTAGCTTTAGAAAAGTAAGTGGCACTTAGACTTAATCCTTGATTAGTAACCTTAATCCTTAATTAGTCAACTAATCCAAGATTAGTTGGACTTAATCCTAGATTAGTGAACCTAATCCGTGATTAGTCAACTAATCCAAGATTAGTTGGACTTAATCCGAACTTAATGAACTTAATCCTTGATTAGTCAACTAATCCAAGATTAGTTGGACTTAATCCGAATTTAGTAAACCTAATTCCATGATTAGTCAACTAATTCATGATTAATTGGACTTAATCCTCGATGAGTAACCCTAATCCCCTGATTAGTCAACTAATCCACGATTAATTGGACCTAATCCATGATTAGCCGGATTTAATCCGAGATTAGTCAATAAAGTTAGACTTAATCCATGATTAGTGAGACCTAATTCATGATTAGTGAGATCTAGTTCATGATTAGTGAGACTAAACTCCTGATTAGTGAGATTTAGTCCAAGATTAGTGGACTTAGTCCATGATTAGTCAACTGAAGTCAGTTAAACCTAGTCTTAAGTGATTAGGACTCACTTAACCAAAGTCTTAAGTAGTTAAGACTTGTTTATCCCAAGTTTTAGTCACTTGAGGTGACTTAGGTCAAGAAATGATGGGACCTTGACCGAACACTCAGACATAGACGAAATCTAGAACTAGTACGACTTTGCTATGTCATCTGTATGCTTAGATACTTATGGATACATGTTGGATGTCTATGGCTGTGTATGTATCCCTGCTGGACTGATGACATAATTGGACTAATGATAAACTCGGAACTTGAACATATGCATGATAACCTAGGATTGCAAGAGTTGCATCGAGAACATACATGACATGAGCTAGGTTATCAGACCAGTCCCAATTTGAGGAACACCTACGCAGGTGGAAACACCGTAAGGCGTGCCTTTCCTACGCCGATGAACCTGTGAACTGTTTTTGTAACTGAACTTGATATTTTATGAAAGCCTGCATAGGGTTCACCGTAAGTCGTGCCGTTTACGCTGGTGGAAACACTGTAAGTCGTGCCTATTTACGCTGGTGGAAATAATGTAAGTCGTGCCGTTTACGCTGGTGGACGCACTGTAAGTCGTGCCTTTTACGCTGGTGGAAACACTGTAAGTCGTGTCGTTTACGCTGGTGGAAACACTGTAAGTCGTGCCTTTTACGTTGGTAGAAATACTGTAAGTCGTGCCGTTTACGCTTGTGGAAACACTGTGAGTCGTGCCTGTTTACGCTGGTGGAAACACTATAAGTCGTGCCGTTTATGCTGGTAGACGTGTCGTAAGCCGTGCCGCGTCTGGGACGCACCGTTCCTCAGATCTGGACCCGGTGGACATAGAGGCCTCAGAGTCAGAGTTGGAGAACATGTACATGCATCATGCCACTTATCTCGAAGATAATAATTAAACTGGTGTTTGCTCATATGTATATGCATTTTTCTGCACTGGTGATTGCTGCTGTTTATCTGGCTGTGAATGTTAGGGCTTAGGCTTATTCGATAATGCGACTGTGTTAGGCTTACTCTCCTGCCCTTTTAGGTGATGGCCAGATGCCTGCCTTGCATCGAGATTCATCCGCTCCCTGATGGCGTTTGGGGTTGGATGAAACCGGTGATCCCTGACTATGGAATAGCTGCAGTGGACCAGTGACCAGCTCTGATGATACCCTTTCTTTTTGAGTTTTACTTTTTGTAAAAGTTGTTTTTGGTGAGGTATTGTCAGAGTGTTTTATTTCCAATGGACTTGTAACTATTTTGTATCCGACCTTTTATGACTTATTATCTACAACTATGGTTCACTTTACGCATTTCAATATTCCGCTTGCTTTTAATACGTTTTTGGAATCCGGTACGAATCATTTTTTAAAGAACTCGCAATCGAGGGACTAAAGGTTTGGTTTATGAAAATAATATTTAATGCGAAAACTCTCGACTGCTTTTTAATGACTTATAACTTTCCGGATTTCAACTCTCTGATTTTACTTATCAATCAAGTGTTTTAAAAAGAAAAATTTTTCCACCCTAATTTAAGGAAAACTATACAAGTCCAAATGATTCGAAAACGAAAACCTTTTGGAAAAATGAGCGCGTGACAAAAAGAATGGGATGATTAAGAACAACATGGAATACACTAATGAAATATTATTGATTTCACATAATATGATTTGTGGTTAATCTTAATGGATAAATTTATGTGCATTCATACATGGAAAAAGGAAATGGATAATTAATTCGGTGGTAACTGGCTCGATGACACATTTTGGTAATGTGGGCAGCATTGTGGGATGTTGTTACGTCTTGGTGACGTTATGTGCACACTGTCTGAGTAGTTTCACAATACATGGTGGACATGTATACGAATTGATGGATTGAACGTTCAATAAATAATGGAAATGGGAAGCATGCATCACGACACTTATATGATTGGACTAATTATAAATGAACCATGCTTACTCATTTGGTTATGCACATGACTACTTGGTACTTGTGGATGTTACTTGCTTTATTTATACTTATTTGATTATGCGAATTATATTGCTTACCCCTTATGCCCATTGTAGGTGATGACTCACTATCTAGCTTGCATCGAGTTGCGCCCGCTCCCTAGTGGAGTGTGGTACTACGAGGACCATAGAGCCACTTATGTGTTGGAAGTCAAGCTGGTTGGAAGGCATGCTTCAAACTCTCTATGGACTTCAAGTTTAATGCAAGTTTATGTGTTTTGATGATAACAAGACAACTCAAGTTCAAGCTCACAAGTGCAAGTGTCATTCAAGATTGAAGTCTCAAGCAATCTTAAGAATAGAAACCTTCTCCTTAGAATAAATGTAAGGTAATGAAGTTTTTGTTTCCTTTAAGAGTTACAAAGCCAATAAGTTTTTCATTTTGGGAGAGAAGAAGAAAAACGTGTTTTTGCATATAAAAATGTTTTTCTGAATTTAATCTGAGTAAAAATAATTGATGCTACAAAACTCTGTATATTTGTATGTTTGCAAAAGAGAGTAATCGATTATTTTCTCAAGTAATCGATTAACTTTGTTGCATCATAGAAAAATCAGAGAGGGTGTAATCGATTAACTGAATCATGTTAATCAGTTACTTTCTTATGAAAGTAATCGATTACATTAGTCAAGTAATCGATTATAATTGTTGCATCATATATTTTTCAGAGGCTTAGTAATCGATTACAAGCTTTGTAGTAATCGATTACATGATGTTGCATCATATGCAAACCAGAGGCTCAGTAATCGATTAACTCCTTAGTGTAATCGATTATTATGAGTTGCATCATACAATAAACAGGAGTGGTGTAATCGATTAACTATTATTAGCCTAATCGATTACATGTTTTTCAAATGAATTTAAGAATTTCTATTTTTGAAGGAATAATCGATTACCTTCAGAAAGTAATCGATTACTTCATGTTTTATTGAAAAACGTGTCAGAATCATTTTGATTATTTCCTGATTTGTTTTTATATAAAAGATTCTGATTTATTTTATAAAATTCGAAAATGATTTTAAATTTGAATTATTTCCTTTTTGGTTTTAAGAATCAAATCTTTATTTTATTTTGTAAATCGTTTTGATTTTGTTTTGATTTTAAAACTTATTTCAAATCTTATTTTATTCTGTTTTGATTTTGTTTTACTTATTCAAAATCCTTTTCGATTCAAAATTGTTTTCTTTTTAAATAAGGTTCACTCCAACATTCATAACGTGATTTTTTATTCATTCATTCTTCTGCACGTTCTCTCTTCTTCATCTTCTCAAGTTTTTTTTCTGATCTTCATTGTTCATAGTCTTTTGAAGAACAAAAACTTTTATTGGCTGAGTAAACTTCTATGAGAAACACTTCTTCACTATCATAGAGCAAATTGTTGTATCCGTGTATTGAGAACACAAAAAGCTATTGTAATCACTCTCATTGTATTCGTTCTAAACCTTAGTCGTTAGGGAGAGAATCCCTTAGTGGACGTGTGATACGTCGTAGGGCGAGGAACCCTGCTGTGTGATTGAGGCCCCTAGCGAACGGAGGTTCCTAGTAGTGTGCGGGGTGCTCTTGGTTGTAATAGGGTGCGGCTCTATTGCTTGGTATAAGAACTCTCAGGCGGGTCGCTTGGGGACTAGACTAGGCCTTTCGACGGGAAGGCTGAACCAGTGTAAAATTCACCGGTGCAAGCTTTTCTATCCCTATCTCTTTTAAATTTCTGCATATTTTATTATTTACGTTTCCGCGCTACTCGTTTATTATTTCTATATCATTTTCGCAATCCTTTTCAAACGTTTAATCTCTCCATCTCAAATCAATTTTTTAATTTGTCACGGTTTTTTACAATACATTAATAAAAATCGATTCACCCCCCCCCCTCTCTCGAGATTTTGAGGCCAAAATCAACATTATGAAGGGGAGGTAGAGGTGACTCTCTATCACCCTAACCCTCTGGCTCATGTCCGTCCTCGTAGGTTTCGCATCCCTATTATCTATACCTTGCATGTACCCCCTTTTTATGCTTATCATGGACCACCCCCGACTCGACCAGCTCGTCGATTTCATACTTTCCGTTTTAGAGCTGCCACTAGATCTCATCCCTCTGCTTCCCGAGTGGTTCGTGAGGAGACTCCTGTGCCTAGTCCGATGAGTACGGTTCATGGGACTCCTTCAGCTGACCCAGTGCCCAGTGGTAGGGCACCCACTCAATCGAACGAGGTAGAGGAGGACCCTGAGGAGGCTGAGAGTGAGGGCGAGCCAGTCGAGCACTCCACTGGGAGTCAGTGGGGAGTTGGGGATCCACCGGGAGATGCATAGTATAGATGGTTAGGATGTGGGACATGTGGAGCAGCTGTTGGAGATTCTGGAGACTTATGCTATGGAGGAGGATCATCAAACCACCGTTGGGATTTCATATTTTGCTCTGTTATTATATTGTATATATTTTTGAGAGATCTCAGTGAGGCGGTCTTTCCTTTTAGTATTTTATCGTGGACTTGTATTTTATAAACTTCTGCTACCTCGACATTGACCTTGGTGTACGTTGGTACTTTTATGTTATATTATGATATGGATATATATATAAATATATCTTTATATATATGACTTGCAATGTGGATGATCAAATCGAGGTCACTATTTTATTCAAATTCCGCTTACTCTGATAACTATGTTATTTTATTCTAACTAGAAAGATCATGTTGCTGAGTTTGGGAAGTTTTAGCAATTTATAAATAAAAACCCAACTTATTCTATCACAAGTACATTTTATAGTATGTATGGTAACAAAGAATTTTCATTATTTCTCCAACTTCTCCATTAAACGCAAGTCCATATATATTATATAAATACAAATAGAGACTGTATTTTGGTATTAAAAGAGAGTGTGACATTTTATGGTATCAGAGCATAATGGTCCTGATTCTTGATCCTCTCAAGCATGATCTGCCAGAAGATGCTACGGCTGGGTAATGTTTCTTAGCTATTTGATTTATTTCATATAGCTTGAGTTCTATTGATGTTTTGTTTAGAATGGAATTAGATAGATTTCAATGGTTTAGATAGACCTTTAACGACCTAGGTCCATAGTGCAGGTCCACTATGGCATCGCGTTATAGAAATCATACGAACGATCTGTTGGAAAGAATTACTGCGGTATTGGAAAATATGCAACAGAATCAGCATCGGCAACATCAACCTCAGCCAGTTAATCCACCTCCAGTGGGTGTAGCAGCTACGGAGGCCAAAACTTTGTCGAATTTCAGGAGCTGCAATCCCTTGAAGTTTGCTGGTGGGTTTAAGCCTAAAGAAGCTAATAAGGGGATCTTGGAAATGGACAAGATCTTTAGAACTTTGGAATGCTCCGATGTGCAGAAAATAGTTTATGCTGTTTTCATGCTGGAAGGTGAAGCGGAACATTGGTGGAATCATACTGCCCAGTTACTGACTCATGAAGGAAGAGAGGTAACTTGGGAAGTATTTATGGAGGAATTTCTAAAGAAGTATTTTCCGGATGATCCGAGGAGGAAGAAAGAGGTGGAGTTTTTACAACTCAAACAAGGCAGCATGAGTGTGGGTGAATACACTGCGAAATTTGAAGAATTGATGAAATACTCTCCTTATTATCAGATGAATCCTGATGAAAGGAGTAAGTGTATTAAGTTTGAAGGAGGACTGAGACCTGAACTAAAGTCAGTGTTCAGTTATCAAAAGATTCAAAGTTTTCCCATGCTGGTTGATATGTGTAGAATGTATGAAGATGATAAGAAGGCGGAGACAGTTCAGATTGTGGGAGGAAAGAAGGAACATCAGGAATATGGACCATAGAGGCGGAAAGGGCAAGAGCACCGTCATAAAGGTCCTTACTCCCATAAGAACCGAGGAAAGGGCAAGATGCCTGGTGACCGAAACAACTCTTACAATGATGCTCCTTATTGTGGGAAGTGCAAACGTCATCACTTTGGGAGATTTTGTTGGTCTCACAGTGGATGTTTTAATTGCGGGAAACCTGGACATTTTTCTCGCGATTGCAAGGAACCACCTAAAGACACTCAAAGAGGATCTGTGGACAAGCCAGTGACTCAAGGGCGAGTTTTTACTCTTAGTGGTGCTAAAGCTAACCAGACTCCGGGACTCGTGCAAGGTACTTATCTACTCAATGACCAACCTTGTAGAATTTTATTCGACTCAGGAGCCACTCATTCATTTGTTTCCTTTGAATGTGTGAATCGTTTGAAATTGTCTGTGTCTGAATTACCCTATTGTCTTAGGGTAGAAACCCCTACTAATTCTCCCGTGATCGCTTCAAAGGTGTGCCTTAATTGTAGAATTAAGGTATTAGATCGAGTCTCTCAGTTAGATCTGATCTGTTTACCTTTGTCCCATTTGGATGTGATTTTGGGCATGGATTGGATGATTAGCAATCATGTGATTATTGACTGTGATAAGAAGTGTAACACCCCTAATTTTCGTCTCCAGAATAATAGGAAATTAATAATAAAAGTTTTATTATTAATTTATAGAAATTTTCCCAAGTTTATATTTTGTATTTAATTAGCCTCAACCTATTTTTATATGGCAAATAAATGCAAAATATAATGATATTGCATTTTGGTCCCTGAATGAGGACTTAAAGGTAATATTGAATAGGTTCTTGGAGGGAAAGATTTAAAAATATTAATTTTTAAATTTTGTACTCATCTAACCGGTTAGTAATGCCCTGTAACCGGTTAGACGATGAACCCAGAAACTGGGTTAGTGAATTTTGATGAGTACTCACTTGATTAATCCCGAATTCGCCATGATTACAGCCTAATTCTAGTGGAGAACCATGTGTCACCTTGCATGCAAGTCTAATTTGTCTATAAATTGTGGATTTTCAGAGGTGTTGAGGGTTGGTTTTGCTGATCTGTGTTGAGGAGGGCAAATTAGGGTTTCGTTTTCATTCTGGGAAATTCGATTAAGTCATTGAGTATTAGAGAGTGAAACACACATTTCTGAAAATCTTGAATCAAGGGCTTTTCAATGGTTTACACTTTGTGAGTTGAGTTTTCGTGTAGAAGGAGAAATCAATCTTGGAAGCCACAAGTTGGAAACTGAACTCTGTTTCTTCTTAGTTCTGCAAGCTGAATTACAGCTTTGATTTTTGTAAGCATAGTTCATCATTAAGTCTCAAATCTCTTTCCTTCATTAGTGCATGTTGCCTAGAACAATCTCTAATTGTTTTCCCCAATTTCTTTGGCCATTTGCTATGTCAAAATTTCTGGTCTTTGGACCCTGTTGGTGGAATTCGTGGCTGAGAGCAGATTAGGGGAAATTGTGGGGAATCTGGGGTCTTTCTTCAAATCCAGTGTTAATCTCCATCAAACTCTGCCTTAAGTTATGGGAGAAGTCTACCTTATACTAGATTTAGACTAAAAATCAATTGAATTAGGATTTGAGTTAACAAAACTCAAAAGGGCATTATGTGTTTTAAGCACAAAGACTTGGAGGCCAAAATTCTGGCTCAATTCTGTTTGAGCAAAATTAAATTGATGCATGCAAGTGATTTAAGATTGGAAATCAGAAAGTAATTGTTGATTATGAGTTTTGTGGTATTAAATGGTGTTTGTGTTGATTTTTGTGAAAATTAATACCATAAACTTGATGCATGCAAACTAAATGTGTTTCCGGGTATGAGCATGTTTATCTTAAGGCATATGAACTTTGTGAATGTTGAAATTGGGTTAGATTTGAGAAAAGAAGAAAATGAATTGTCAAAGCTTTGGTTTTAGACCTTTTGAATGATAAAACAGTGGTTTTTGAGGCATAAAATAATGTTAAATTGATTTATGGATTGGGTAGAGAATTCAAGAAAAAGGGTTTTCCTGAATTACAATGGTAAACAGTTCAGGTCTGTAATTCTAATCGGTTAGCCTGAAACTGTAACCGGTTAGTACCTGAATCTGAAAAATAAAAAGTTAAGTTTTTAAATACCATTGGTTATATTTTTCCCAATCTAGGCTTAAAGGCATGTTTTGAGATAATTCAATGGAGAATTATGTGCCAAAGAGTATGCCTCAAATGGAATATTTTCTAAATCACATAATTAATGCAAAGATAAAACCAACCCCGATATTTGTGCATACATATAGACTGGATGTCTGGTTGGTAGGAACATTTATCATATTATGGGAATATGAGGAGGGTACTCCGGGAGTACCAAATTATAACCTACTTGATGACACATTATAAATATGTGGCCAGTGTCCGGGACCTGGTTTTGATGCGTTCTGGGAACGTGGTGCACACTCCGGGAGTGATGCTTATTATCCAAGTATGGTTCGGCATTACTTTCTGGGAACGAATGTCGGTGTTTCGGGAACACAAGGGGGTATTGGATGGACGTCCAAGATGGACTTTTAGAGGCCTCAGTTGTGGATAGAAAATCATACATCATGCCACTTGCATTATAAGAGTTATAATGTTGAAAACTGGTGTGCTTATATGTATTTGCATTATTATCTATCCATGATATATTTGTGATTGTAATTTTAGTCTTGATCAATTATGTATATGTGTATACTTACTCCCTGTGCCCTGTTTAGGTGATGGCCAGATACCTAGCTTGCATCGAGATACGCCCTATCCCTAATGGCATATGGACGTATGAGGAGCACCGTGCCACTTTTGAGGGGGAGGTTGAGATCACTCTCTACCACCCTAACCCTCTGGTGCGAGTGCGACCTCGTCGATTTAGGATCCCATTAGTCTATACTATGCATGTTCCACCTTTTTATACATATAGAGGACCACCCCCGGCTCGACCTATGCGTCGTTTTCATAGTTTTCGTTTTAGAACTGCCACTCGTTCCCATCCTTTCTCCCATAGAGTTGTCACTGAGGTGACTCCTTCTCCTGGTCCGATTGATTATGATAGGACTGCTTCTGCAGATCCTAGATCCAGTGGTGGGGTCTCTACACAGTCGGGCGAGGTCGAGGAGGACCCTGTGGAGGATGAGAGCGAGGAGGAGGTGCATGTTGAGCCGACTGTTTCTGCTAGAGGTGGACCCGCTGGTTCATAGGAGCCTGCATAGCGTAGATGTTTTGGATCCTAGATCCTAGGGATAGAGCTGTGGAGGATCTGAGGAGCTGCTGAGGACACAGATGACTTGCTCTGAGACTTCTACTTTTGGATTTTGTTATATATTGTATATATTCGAGAGGTCTTAGAGTGAGGTTTTATTTTATGCAGCTGGTCTGTATATGTTTCATCAAAACTTGCTATCTCGACTTCTTATCACTTGCTACTGACTGTACTGATGGGGTTTATGTTATGACTTATATATATATATATATGATGTTTTCTTTACCTCAGCAGTGCTCCATAAGTATTATTTTTATTTCCGCGAACTCTGATTTCTATTTAAAAGGAATTCGGCGATAAGTTTATGTTTATATATTCAAATCCAACTCGAGAGGCAAATGATATGTTTTAATAATAACTACGAATAATGTTTTCTATAATTAAGGAAATGTTATCTCGAGAGCCTTTTTCGAATCTAAGATATTACTAAGCCGAATTCAAAAATGGTTTGTGTTAAAAAGGGTTTATGAACGAGCAAGTACTAATCTTAAAAAGGAAAAATTTTCTAGTCCTAATTTTGATAGCAAGTATTCAACTATTTGGAAATATTAATTATTTTCAAGTTAAAAAGAGAGCGTCACACTTTTGGTGGTATCAGAGCATTGGTCTTGTCCCTCATGGCCTGAAGATGCAGCTAAGTATGATATTCAAAGTTGATTGAATATGTTTTGAGTAAGTTAGTAGCATTTATGTTTTAAAGACCTTTTTAGTGACCCAAAGCCCATAGTGCAGGTCTTTCTATGGCAACCAGAAATAGAAATATTACTAATGAAATGTTAGAACGAATCACGACCGTGCTGGAAGGCATGCAGCAGCAGAGACAACAACCATCTCAAGGGCAAGCTTGTAACCCATCTGCTGGTAACATGGTGAATCATGATGCTAAGACTCTGTCGGAGTTCAGAAAGTGCGACCCACCAAGGTTTGAGGGAGGATATAAACCTGATGAGGCGAACAAGTGGTTGTATGAGATTAACAAGATTTTCCGAACTCTGGAGTGTTCTGATGAACAGAAGGTGACCTATGCAGTTTACATGCTTCATGGGGAAGCTGAAAACTGGTGGGATCACACTGTCCAATTGCTGAATTTTGAAAGAAGGGCAATCAACTGGGGAGTATTTATGGAGAAATTTCTTAATAAATATTTTCAAGAAGATTTGAGGAGAAAGAAGGAAGTGGAATTCATGCAATTGAAGCAGGGAGATATGAGTGTAGGAGAGTATGCTGCCAGATTCGAGGAACTGATGAAGTACTCTCCCTACTACTTAAATAACCCTGATGAAAGGAGTAAGTGTGTTAAGTTTGAAGGTGGGCTAAGGTCGGAGCTGAAGTCTATCTTCAGTTATCAAAGGATTCAGAGTTTCCCTGCACTTGTGGATATGTGCAGAATGTATGAAGATGACAAGAAGGTTGAGCTGATTGGAAGTCAAGTGAAAGGGGTTGGACAGAACTATGGACCACAGAGGAAGAAGAAGTTTGATCATCGGAATAATGGTCCATATTCTAGGAACAAGGGTAAAGGGCAAGGTGGTGATGGATAACAAGAACAAGTCTCGCGATAATGCTCCTTATTGCGAGAAGTGCAGGCATTATCATCATGGTCAGTTCTGCTGGTCCACAGGAGGATGTTTCAAGTGTGGAAAGCAAGGTCACTTTGCTCGTGAGTGCAAAGAATTTGCAAAGGGTGATGCAAAGGGATCTGCTGGCAAGCCTGTGGTACAAGGAAGAGTGTTTACCCTGAGTGGTAATGAAGCAACCCAAACCCCGAATCTCGTACAAGGTAACTTTCTACTTAATAATCAACCTTGCAAAATCCTGTTTTTATCTGGCGCTACACATTCTTTTGTTTGTCCTGAATGTGTGAATAGGCTGAATCTTGTTGTTTCCGATTCACCTTGTTATCTTAGTATAGATACCCCTACGGGAATACCGATCATCACCACTAAAGTCTGTTTAGGGTGTAATGTAGAAATTCTGGGTCGTCTTTCGAAGGTAGATTTGGTTTGTCTCCCTAAGTTACAATTGGATGTGATCTTGGGTATGGATTGGTTGATGAAGAACCAAGTGATCATCAATTGTGAGGAAAAGACAATTCAATATAAGACCCTTGAACCAGAGGGTTATGTGTTTGTTCTCAGCTTCTGGGGAAGAAGAGTCGATGCTGATAGAAGAGATTCCGGTGGTGAGAGAATTTTCGGAAGTATTTCCTGAAGAGATACCAGGATTAAAGTTTATGGATCGAATGATCAAATTAAAGTTTTCGGAAGTATCAAATTAAAGTTTATGGATCGAGCTTTTCAAAGGTATAAAGTTTGTTGGCTATGGTGGACTGAGGAAACAAAAGTGAAGAAAGAAGGAGACGATTCAAAAACAGAGCAGTTTAGAACTTAGAAGAAAATAGCGTTCAATTCATCAACGAGGAGGATTTACATAGGCAAATTGAAGCACCATGCACGTTGACACGCATTTCCCACTATCATGGGAAGGATTTCGTGGCAACATTTGGATTAATTGTGCAGTTGACTCATCAAACACACTAACCCTAGGTTCTGCAACACCGTGATAATCGATTACCACGATGCAGTAATCCACATGGTAATCGATTATCATGCAGTAATCCACATGCAGTAATCCCTAGGTTCTGCAACACCGTGATAATCGATTACTGCATCGTGGTAATCGATTATCACGTCCAGAATTTTCAAAAAATCATATTTTATTTCTTTTCCCTCCAAAAACCTTTTTAATATTGCAAATAAGTCCCAAAACAAGGACCAAACTGAAAAGCCCATATTTTCCCACAAAATTTTATAGCAAAAATAATTCTCACACTCTTATTTATTTAAACATTGTATAATCTACAAAATCAAAAACATGAAAAACAAAACGAATTGTATATAATGACATATATAATATTATTTTAATCGAGGATTAAAATTAGGGGTGTCCCAATGAGATCCCCTCAAACGGTGCAAAGTGTTTACTATGTAAATAAGATCAATCTTGGCTATGGCATCGTAGAATGGATCACATCCACATGAATCATTTAAATAAATTAGTATCTTGGGACTTAGTAATTGTGTTACCACAGCAAAAATTTAAAATTGCTAAAAAAGGTGATCCAAGTCAAATTTTAAAGCTGAGAGTAGTCCTTTTTCCACCTATAAATAATGTTTCAACTAGAAGACCTTTGCGACTTTTACACATGAATTTATTTGGACGTAGTCAAGTAAAAAGCTTTGGTGGCAATTACTACACCCTTGCTATGAAGAAAATTATTTGTGATAGTGACTTAGCTTGCGAGGATCTATTGGTCTGGAATGAAGGTTGCACGAGTAATGTTGGCAATTCGGCAAGTGTACCGATCGCACAAGTAATTAAGAGTAAGTAAATTATCGTTCCCACGAGGATGGCAAATTGTTTGTAATTTATTTCACCTAATTGCGATTACTATGTGAAACTTGTATTGGTTTTGAGTTTGGAAAGAGGAATGTAGAATTAAAGGAATGAAACAATTTAGAAACTAAAAAGGATTTAGAAGCAAATATGGAAAAGGTTAGGAACTTGGTTTCGTTGTAGGATCAGGTTATTAATTATGAAAATATGTTTTCCAATAAATGAAAAACTCCAGAAACAATAAAAGCTAGATTTCTCATGGCAATTATGTTTCTTACCCCTTAATCCCTTAAGAGAGTTCTAAATTATAAGAGTTATACAATTTACCCAAAAGTATTCCTACGAGTTGAATAATTATATTGTTTGGTTGAAAGGCCTAATCTTAATCCTAATTTTCCAATTAAGGTTCATATTACCAAATCAAAACATAAAGTGATCAATTCTATGAATTGTAATTAAAACACAACCAAGCAATTGATTTGAAAAGAAAAACATCAATTCATAAATAAATAGCCAAATTAAGATCCATACAAATCCACCCTATTCCTAACAAGAGGTTCAATTATACATATTGGGAGAAGAAATACAAGGAATGGGAAAACTAATAATCATAGACAATAATCAGATTACCCCCAAGAGATCTTCAATCTTCCAATCTTCAATCCTTGTGCCTTGCCTCCTTGCTCTCAATTGCAGAACAACCTCTCTTCTCTAATCCTAATTTTATTCTAATAACTTATTTGGCTCTGAAAAGTCTACAAAACCTAATGGAAAAACCTATATTTAAAGTTTAAAACTAATCCCAATTGATAGGAAGCAAAACTGATTAGAAATCAGCCCAATTGGGCTTTCTCGAAGTGCGCGCGCCTGGATGCCCAGGACCTCACGTCTGGGCGCACAGGTCTGATCGGATGGTCCTGACCGGGGGCTGCGCGCCTGGGCGTGCAGGCTTGGGCGCCATGGCGTGCCAACCATACTCCGACTCCGTTTCGTTCCGTTCTTGCGCCATTTTCAAGATCCTTTCATCCTCTTTTCAGCTCCATAATTATTTTCTTCAATTAAGCTTCGAAAGTACCTGAAACATACACAAAACGGATCAAAACGTTCAAAGGATTCTAAATTACCTAACTTCCTAAAAACTATACAAAAAGTCCTAAATTTACAAGAGAAACAAGCCAAATCCATAGTAAAAGGGAGTCTAAATCATGCTCAAAACATCATATATTGGACCCAAATCACTCCCCCAAACTTAGTATTTTGCATGTCCTAGGCAAAAGTAAAATAATAACTCTAGAACACAAGACTACATTCTAAATCAAAATGTACACACCTAATTTAGAACTTCGACTCACAGACTCAGACACTTATTTTCACAAGCAATTCATACAATTAAAACCTGGTTAGAATAACAAACTCAACAAGAACTCAGAACTAATGAACAATCTCAACCTCTCAGTGTATATCTCTCATGTGTATCAAGGGTTATAACAATTCACTCAAGTTCATGCAATGACAATGTGTTACCATATGCTTGACCATAGACCCAAATCTCCATTGAAATTATTGAATGCACACAAAAATCAAAAGGTCTTTAATTTGGTTGCAATGAGGCCATGGTTAAAAGTGTCAGGTGGGATAAAAGAAAGAAAGGATAAAACTAAGGGCTAAATTGCAAAAACAAATTTCCCTCTACAATTATGAATGAGCAATAAATACCACAGAGGCACAACTTAACTCACAATCAATTTCATACTTCTTTTCTTTTCATTTTTTCACTTCTACTCTCTTCCAAATTCCTTTTCTTTTTTTTTATTTCATTCATGGAAGAGAAGTAGACTTAAACACTTTTTACCATTCATTCAATTTTCCTTATTCATTCCTCTCAATTGCTCATTCAAAATTCCTAAGGTACTAACAAAGAATATGCAATCAATGCAGGGTACCAAAGAAAAATCGTAATCTCATTAGGCTCAAAGTGGGCAACTAAGGGAACATTTATCAATTCAAATCAGTTGAAGGCCACAAAAACACATCCTAAGTGCCTTAATCATCTTAATGCATGCAATCAATTATCAATCTCAAAATGGTCACAAGTCAAGTTCTAGAACACAAAGCCAAAGTGAACAACACCCATGAAAGAAATAGGGGTTTCAAATCAGAATATTTCAAGAATAAATACCCCTTCAGTGTTTAGGATCAAAAACTCAGTAAGCTAAAGGTCATTTCACTAATCACAAATTCTCAAAAAGTTTGTCAAAATAACCAGATTTCAAAAATATTTACAGCTCAATCAAATCAATATCAAAAGTCAATGAGTCTAATCCTAAACTAAGTATTTACACCTATCATCAGAAAAACAGTCCTAAGTCTAGAATAATTACCTACTCCTACCAAAGACACAAACCAACACCAAAAATGGGAGAAAATTCAGATCTGAAAATTTTTTATTTTGTCCACTCCCCCAAACTTAGAGGTTGGCTTGTCCTCGAGCAAACTAAACTAACCTAAACAACAAAATAAAAATTAAAAACTAAAGCAAGGAGTTAGGAAACTTCCCTTTGTAGCACAACATTCTCCTTGATGCACCATGGAGGAGACTCCCCCAATCTTATTCACTTGTGTCACATGAACATCTAAAAATAGTGCTAGAAGCACTTCATTAGTAGTTACATATAGAAAGATCTAAACTCTTTATTCACTAACTAACTAAAAAAATTAAAACCTACACTACTACATAATTACAAAGAATCCACTAGGATCCCAAATGTTATAGGTTAAATCCCATGTGATGCAACAATAACAAGTTATTCCCACATCGCATGGGACAAAATCTGAATGATGGTGGAGTAAGGAAGTTTTAAAAATAACTTCAATCCCACTAGGGTCAAAAGGTGCATTCCTTACTCCATGCATCATCTCAGACAAGTTATTTCTTTTCCCATTCATGAAAGTGTTAATTCCATGAATTAGGAAAACTACCTTTCCAGGTTCCCTATTGTTCAATAATGATTTAGATTGATTTTGAAAATTTTAATGAAAGCACAGAGGTTGAATATAGTGGAAAAATTTTAAGTCATCCAAGCATGCAATAGATTTGACCAAATTTTTAATTGCTAGAAATTCATCATGCAAGGGTGGATCAAATTTTTCTACCATATTCACACATTCTATTGTTTTATCTTGGTCCACTTCCTCAAACTTATTATGCACATTTTCATTTAATTGATCCTCCATAGGAGTTTCATCATTGGTCATGTAACATCCCAAACATTATTTGTATTGTAATTTATATTACGATGGTCTTGGGGTAGAAGAAATGAGGGCATAAGTTAGAAACTTAGCCAATTGAGCATGCAACCTTAGGTTTAAAACATAGGAATTTAGGAAATTAGAATAACAATATTGGTAGCTTAAAATTTGAGGAAGCTTGCCTTAAAATTTGAGGAAGATCCAACGGGTAACGAAGAAGTTATGGCCATTCAAAGTCTGGGTACTGCAAAACTGAACAGCTTAATCGATTAAACTGCAGCTTAATCGATTAAACTGCAGCTTAATCGATTAAGGTCAGAAAATGGAAAATGGCTTAATCGATTAATAATCGATTAAAGGCTGTAGATGCTGAAAAAAAAATAAAGGTGCGTCCACCTCTTAGTTCTTGAGAAACTCGAATCCTCTCTCTCCTAGGGCACCAAATCCTCCATTTTCATCAATCAATCCTCAAGAGGATCACTCCAAGTCCATCCCCAAGTCCTTCCTTGTTGCTCCAAGTAAGTGAATGTTGATTTTATTCTTCTCTTTCTCTCCCTAGAATTCGAATTTCTCTCTCTCCCTCTTCCTCCCTTGAAGCTTTAGTCAACAACCTTGAGGAACTTGATGGGGTCACGAATTCCCTCAAGATTCTTGGGCAAATTTTGATATTTTGTTCCTTTATTTTATTGATTTTAGGTTCCTCCCTCTCTTTTGAATTGTGGCTCTTTCTCAAGTGAGTTCCAAGCACAAATTCTCTCTCTATCTCTAAGAGCTTGAGGTAAGGAGTGGGTTATAGTGTGTATTACCTTACTCTGGGGTTTAGTTTAATATATGCATATAATGGGTACTAAGAGTTATGTGTTAGTCTAGGTTGTTATAATATAGGGTAATAAATAACTAGAGCTTATGACATAGGAAAATTAATTAGATGATGATATGCTTTATTTTGAATATTTGGTATATAAGCATGTGACTTGGTGTTGTTTATAATTGAAGTGCTAATTTCGTTAAATGTTTGAGTTATGATTTTATTTTATAAACCAAGGCAAAGTATGGAAATGATGTTGCATATAAATGATTTTATTTTATGAGGCTGATGAGCTGATTCGAGGTATTGGCCATATAAATGATGTTGCATGTGGCATTCTCTTTGATTGTGGAGCTACACATTCATTCATTTCTGTCAATTGCATGAAAAGATTAAAGTTATCTGCTATTGAGATGCCTTTTAAATTGTTTGTGTCTACCCCTACAAATTCAGCTGTGGTTACATCTTTGATGTGCTTGGATTGCCCTCTTCGAGTATTAGATCGGGAATTCAAAGTAAACTTGATATGTTTTCCCTTAACCAAGCTGGATATCATTCTAGGCATGGACTGGATGTCCCAGAACCGTGTCCTTCTTGATTGTAGCCAGAAGTCAGTAATTTTCTGTCAAGTTTCAGCGTTGGCATTAAATGATGAGGAAACATCAGATATCAGTAGACTCCCAGTGGTTTGTGAGTTTCCGGATGTTTTTCCAGCTGACATTCCCGGATTACCTCCAGCCAGAGAAGTAGAATTTGGCATTGATTTGATGCCTGGTGCCGGCCCGGTATCTAAAGCGCCTTACAGAATGGCCCCTCCAGAGTTGGAGGAATTGAAGAAGCAGTTGGAGGAGCTTCTGGCTAAGGGGTTCATAAGGCCAAGTGTTTCTCCGTGGGCAGCTCCTATTCTTTTTGTTAAAAAGTAGGATGGAAGTGTTCGCATGTGCATTGATTACCGTCAGTTGAATGCGGTGACGGTGAAGAATAAATATCCGCTCCCACGCATTGATGATTTGTTGGATCAGCATAGGGGAGCTGCAGTTTTTCAAAAATTGACCTCCGATCTGGATATCATCAAATCCGTATCCTAGAGGAGGACATTCCTAAAACTGCTTTTAGATCTCGGTATGGGCATTTTGAATATGTGGTGATGCCTTTCGGTCTCACGAATGCACCTGCTATCTTCATGGATTACATGAACAGGATCTTCAGGCCGTACTTGGACTCATTTGTCATTGTGTTCATTGATGACATTCTTATCTATTCCAGAAGCCAGAAGGAGCATGAAGAGCATTTGAGAACGGTGCTCCAAGTTCTCAAGGACAAGCATCTTTATGCCAAGTTTTACAAGTGTAGTTTCTGGTTAAATGAAGTGCATTTTCTAGGGCATGTGATTTCTGAGAAGGGTGTGGCGGTTGACCCTTCTAAGGTGGAAGCGGTTCTTAAGTGGGAGAGACCTCAGTCCATCACAGAGATCAGAAGTTTCCTTGGTATGGCTGGGTATTACAGGAGGTTCATTGAGGGGTTTTCTAAACTGGCCCTTCCTTTGACTACTCTTACGCGGAAAGGTGTTCCGTTTGAATGGTCCCCAGAATGTGAAGAGAGCTTCCAAGAGTTGAAGAGGCGATTGACTAGTTCTCCAGTGTTGATTTTGCCGGATCCGACTCAATCCTTTGTAGTGTATTGTGATGCTTCAAAACAAGGGTTGGGTTGTGTGCTGATGCAGCAAGGGCAAGTCATAGCCTATGCATCCCAACAGTTGAAGCAACATGAGCAGAACTATCCCACTCATGATCTTGAGTTGGCGGCTGTAGTTTTTGCTTTGAAAATCTGGAGGCATTATCTATATGGCTCAAAGTTTGAAGTCTTTAGCGATCATAAAAGCCTTCGCTATCTCTTCGATCAAAAGGAGTTGAATATGAGACAGAGGAGGTGGATGGAGTTTCTGAAGGACTATGATTTCGATCTCCAGTATCATCCAGGCAAAGCAAATGTAGTGGCTGATGCATTAAGTCGCAAGACTTTGCATGTCAGCAATTTGATGGTGAAGGAGATGCAGTTAATCCAAGAGTTCAGTGGCCTCAATTTGAACATGCAAGTGAAAGAGAAGAGCATTGTTCTAGAAATGTTGCAGGTTACTAATGACTTGATGGGTCTTATTAGAGAAAGACAAGCTGATGATGCAGAATTACAGAAGTTGTTGGAAGGGGCATCGGGAAATGAAGAGCCCGATTTTGTAAAGAGTTCAGATGGCATTATCCGATTTAGGGGTCGGATATGTGTTCCCATGGACTTCGAGATCAGAAGGGATATTCTGTGGGAATCACATCGGACCAAAATGAATTTCCATCCTGGTGCAACAAAAATGTACCAAGATCTGAAAAGGATTTATTGGTGGCCAAAGTTGAAAACCGATGTAGCAGATCATGTATCTCATTGCCTTACTTGCCATAAAGTTAAGATTGAGCATCAAAAGCCTGGTGGTCCGTTGCGATCACTTGAGGTCCCGGAGTGGAAATGGGATAGCATAGCTATGGACTTTGTTACGGGTCTACCTAGGACGGCTGCAGGATGTGATGCAGTTTGGGTGGTTGTGGACCGTCTCACAAAGTGTGCTCATTTCATTCCGATTCACAAGAAGTACACTCTGGAGAAGTTGACTCAGTTGTATATCAGGGACATAGTCAAGTTGCATGGTGTTCCTACCAGTATTGTATCCGATCGTGATCCGAGATTTCTGTCTAGATTTTGGCAGAGTCTTCAGGAGGCATTGGGTACTAAGCTGAAATTTAGTACGGCTTACCATCCGCAGACAGACGGACAATCTGAGCGTACTATCCAGACACTGGAGGACTTGTTGAGAGCATGTGTTCTGGAGCAGACTGGTAGTTGGGAGCAGTTACTGCCATTGATGGAGTTTACTTATAATAACAGTGTTCACTCCAGTATTGGCATGGCACCATTTGAGGCTCTCTATGGCAGGAAGTGTAGGACGCCTCTGTGTTGGTTCCAAATAGGAGAGAATTTGTTGACAGGTCCTGATATTGTGAAAGAAACAACGGAGAGGATCACCATGATCAAGAACAAGATGAAAACTTCCCAGGATCGCCAGAAGAATTATGCTGACAGGTGAAGGAGACCCTTGGAGTTTGATGTTGGGGATCATGTGTTTCTGAGGGTGTCCCCGATCACAGGGATTGGTAGAGCCATTAGGTCCAAGAAGCAAACTCCTCGGTTTATTGGACCTTATGAGATCTTGAAGAAGGTTGGTCCGGTAGCTTACAGAATTGCTATGCCCCCTCACTTAGCTAGGCTTCATGATGTATTCCATGTTTCCCAACTAAGGAAGTACATTCATGATCCTACTCATGTGGTCACACTGGACGATTTGCCTTTGAAGGAGAATTTGACTTTTGAAGTGTTACCAGTGAGGATTGAAGACAGGCAAGTGAGACAATTAAGAGGCAAGGAGATCAGCTTGGTAAAAGTCATTTGGAGCAGGAACAATGTGGAGGAGGCTACTTGGGAGCTAGAAAGCAAGATCAGACAATCTCATCCACACTTGTTCGAGGACAACTGAATTTCGAGGACGAAATTCGGGTAAGTGGGAGAGAATTGTAACATCCCAAACTTTATTTGTATTGTAATTTATATTACGATGGTCTTGGGGTAGAAGAAATGAGGGCATAAGTTAGAAACTTAGCCAATTGAGCATGCAACCTTAGGTTTAAAACATAGGAATTTAGGAAATTAGAATAACAAGATTGGTAGCTTAAAACATAAATTCCACCGTTGGATGTGAAGTAGGATATGTGAGGAAGCTTGCCTTAAAATTTGAGGAAGATCCAACGGGTAACGAAGAAGTTATGGCCATTCAAAGTCTGGGTACTGCAAAACTGAACAGCTTAATCGATTAAACTGCAGCTTAATCGATTAAACTGCAGCTTAATCGATTAAGGTCAGAAAATGGAAAATGGCTTAATCGATTAATAATCGATTAAAGGCTGTAGATGCTGAAAAAAAATAAAGGTGCGTCCACCTCTTAGTTCTTGAGAAACTCGAATCCTCTCTCTCCTAGGGCACCAAATCCTCCATTTTCATCAATCAATCCTCAAGAGGATCACTCCAAGTCCATCCCCAAGTCCTTCCTTGTTGCTCCAAGTAAGTGAATGTTGATTTTATTATTCTCTTTCTCTCCCTAGAATTCGAATTTCTCTCTCTCCCTCTTCCTCCCTTGAAGCTTTAGTCAACAACCTTGAGGAACTTGATGGGGTCACGAATTCCCTCAAGATTCTTGGGCAACGTTTGATATTTTGTTCCTTTATTTTATTGATTTTAGGTTCCTCCCTCTCTTTTGAATTGTGGCTCTTTCTCAAGTGAGTTCCAAGCACAAATTCTCTCTCTATCTCTAAGAGCTTAAGGTAAGGAGTGGGTTATAGTGTGTATTACCTTACTCTGGGGTTTAGTTTACAATATGCATATAATGGGTACTAAGAGTTATGTGTTAGTCTAGGTTGTTATAATATAGGGTAATAAATAACTAGAGCTTATGACATAGGAAAATTAATTAGATGATGATATGCTTTATTTTGAATATTTGGTATATAAGCATGTGACTTGGTGTTGTTTATAATTGAAGTGCTAATTTCGTTAAATGTTTGAGTTATGATTTTATTTTATAAACCAAGGCAAAGTATGGAAATTAAGTATGAATTAAGGATAATGGGGATGATATTAATAAAATGTTGATTTTGTGCTAATTAAATTATAAGATTTAATAGTGGTGATTTGATCATGCAAATGTGTTATGTTATGAATAATTTTGAGTAATGTACTTGTTAAACAGTTAAGAGGTTTTCTAGAAAAAAGGACTGGTTAATATGATTAAGAAGGAATGTTATTTATAAAGGATAAAAAGAAAAGTGGAAAAATATATACCCGGACGCAGTAAGACGTGAGTGCACAGGAGTGCAGACACAGTAGGTCGTGACCAGGGGAGAATGAAAAATATACCCGGACGCAGTAAGACGTGAGTGCACAGGGGTGCAGACGCAGTAGGTCGTGACCAGGGGAGAATGAAAACATACCCGGACGCAGTAAGACGTGAGTGCACAGGAGTGCAGACGCAGTAGGTCGTGACCAGGGACAGATTAAAAACAATTATGATATGATTAAAGTGGAAGGAATAAATGACTTTATGAAAATGATGTATAAGAATGAATAGGCAAGATTGACTTGAGAAACCAATGGAATACTTTGATAATGAATTGTGATTTCTTGAGTTTTATTATATTGTTATTAAATTGTTAAATGTGTATGGCTTGGTATAGCATTATGTCGTAATTGGAAACTGTTTCCCCATTTTATGTGTAATACTCACTCCTTACTATTTCCACAGGTACCGAGGCTGAGTTTACACATGACCAGGCCGAGCAGGATTACTCTCCCTCACAGGGAGAGTAGGGTTGGGATTAGATGCATTCTTTTGACCTAAGCCTCTATATTATTTGATGTATATGTGCTGTATATTCTCTTTGTGAGAGGCTTAGGATAGTTTCTTTGGTGCATTTGCTTATGATTCATTTTTGGGCATGGTTGCGGATATGGTCTCTTGTTTTGCATACTTAGCACTGTTGCTGGCACTCTGACACTTTGACGTTGATGTTTTACACTTGAGCCCATGGGGCAACTATGTGATGCACTTATATCTATATTTGAGCCCTGCTGGCTACTGTTGATATTAGATAAATGTGTTTATCAGGTGGAAGATTTTGAAATGTCCGAAAAACAGACGAAACTCCGTCCGTTTGACGGTTGATTTTCATGAATTAAAAATGAATTTTTAAATCCGTATTTTTTATATAAAGGAAATTAAGGGTAAATAATATAGGGTGTTACAGGTCACATCCATCACCACCACTTTTTCCTCTATTTGAAGAGAGTCAAAAATTGTTGGTGATGCTTGTGACTCTTCATCTAATTGTTTTAAAATTTGCTCAACTTGCATTTGAAGGTTCTTTGAACTAGCACTTAAGATTTGACAATCTTTTCTAACTTGTTCAACAAAATCTTTAGTGCTTTGAGCACATTTCTCTAAAGCTATTTCCCATGGAGTTTTCTCCACAAGAATTGGCTCCACATAAAATTCTTCTGATAACTGTTTTGAAATTTGCTCAATTTGAATTTGAAGATTACTTAAACAATCTCTTTGGATTTGAAAATTAATTTCAGTTTCTTCAACAAATATATTAAAATTTTGAGCAAATTTCTCTACAGCTTCTTCCCATGGGGCTTTCCTAACACTTATGTTTTGTGCATAATAGTATGGAGAAAATGTAACACCCTAAACAATAATTACCCTTAAATACCCAAAAATTAGGATTTAAAATTTCTTTTAAAGGAAACGAATATAATAAATTACCAAAATAATTGTTCCTTCCATTAATACCAAAATACATCAGAGTTAATAAAGCGGAAGACTTAAATACATCAAATACATAAAGTATAAGTTTAAGTACATTCAGTTCGGTCATTCAAAATACAAATCAGTGTTTTAGCTCGGCCCAACTGGCCGAGACCCCATCAGCTATCCGACTCTAAATGACTTACTCTCCCTGTGAGGGAGAGTGAACCTGCTCGGCCGGGGACTGCGTCTGCTCGGGCTTAGTACCTGAAAAATGGTAAGGAGGTGAGCATTACACAGACCTTAAGTAAGCAGTTTCTTAAATGACATACCGAACTACCAAGCCAAACACAAGTAGACAGTTAGCATATAATAACAAGTAATCAAACCACATGCATACATCATCCTTTAGCTCGACTCACATCGTACAACATCAATTAGTTCGGCTCACACCGTTACTCAGCTTTTCCATTGCCTATTAACTATACCTCGGCACATACTTTTGATTCCCCTTATACTCTTTCCTTAATTCTTACACTTGGCATCTCGGCCACTATCCTCTTACCACGGGTTACCATCTCTATCTCGGATTCATTACTCATTATTCCACTTTTACATATCTTACAATCTTTTACTCTTCTTGAATGCATACACCCAGTGCATGTCTTACACCATTTAAAGTCGGATATCGGAGTGTCCATAACTGCGAGTACCCAGTACCCGTCTTACAGCTGCACATACCCGGTATGCGTCTGACGCGATCAATCCACACACCCAGTACGCGTCTTCTATGACCAGGAGCACTTCCGCCGATCATTGTATGGAGTAAGGAGTGTCCATAACTGCGAGCACCCGGTACTCGTCTTACAGCGGCGCATCTCGGCGACTTACGCGATCATTGCACGCACCCAGTACGCGTCTGCTATGACCAGGAACACATCCCACCGATTCCGTGCTCGGAACCTTGTATGAATCATAACTGCGAGTACCCAGTACCCGTCTTACAGCTGCACATACCCAGTATGCGTCTGACGCGATCAATGCACGCACCCGGTACTCGTCTGCTATGACCCGATCACACAACCATTTCTCTTTTATTCCTCTTATCCTTTTAACCATTTTAGTTCGGCCTATCTCGGCTCAACCTCTTAGTCTTTTTAACCATTTATTTAGTTCGGCCTCTCTCGGCTCAACCCTTTAACCATTCCCCTTTTTCCTTAACCTTTCTCATTATCTGACTTATTACTTTATCTCCCCTACTATCCATATTTACCATTTTCTCAACCCATTCGCAACCTCTCCCAGCTCGGCCCATCTCGGCCACAGATATAAATAACAAATATCAAAGCTCATAAACATTTATACAACAAAGTTCATAAACACCTATACAACAACAGCAATAAGAATAAAAGCATTCAACCAATCCATCATGTAAATACCAACATATAGCATAAACCAATACTCCTCCCTCCTTCAATCTCATGTTTCTAGTTCATTCATTAGTTCCCTTTACCCTTTTTACCTCTTCTTTCTATCATTAACCTATATCCATTCCCTAATCTACACCCACTCTTAGTACCCTTTATGAACACCCTAGAAACCCAAACTCAAGTAGAGGTTGTAAGACCATGAAGAATGTTTTGATAAATGCCAAAAAGTTTTGAACAAGCTTCAAATGTGTTGATCAAGTTCAAGCTCAACAAGCAACAACAAACATCAAGTTATGAAGAGAGAACCAACTCATGAAGACTTAGTTTGGTAGTTTATGTTTTATTGTTTTATCTTTTGCCTCACAAGTCTTTTAGTTTATGAGTTTGGGTAGAATTTATTAGAGGGTAGTGAATCTCTTTTGATTGCATGATTATATCATATTTTGAGTATTCACTTTGCCTAAAATCAATAGGTGGCTTAAAGGTTTGAAAGAAAAGGTTTAGTTTTAGAGAAAATAAGTTTTAAGTGATTTTTAATGTTAATAATCGATTAACAGATTTTGATAATTGATTAACAGTGTATTTTGAACTGATAATCGATTAACAAACTAATCGATTATCTGCACTTTACTCGAGTATTTTTGGTCTCACTCGAGTGAAAATTATCTTGCTTTCGGTTTACTCGAGTAACACTCATTTCACTCGAGTAACTTGATCAGATATGGTTTTTTAAATACGTTTTTCACTTCTCAAAAGCCATTCTAAGTGCTCCAACTTTTGGGTATTCTATATAAACCTTTTCCTAATCATTTCTATCAATGAGAATCAACCAGAATCATTTTGATACACATTTTTACAAGAATCAAAGCCACACTATTCTCTCTCACTCTCTCAAGATCAAAGCTCTCATTTTCATATTCTTTGATCAAGAACCTTGAATCTCTCATGTTGATATTTCATAGCTTTTGAAAGAGATTCATAGGATTGTTATTGTTTTTCATTTGAGTTGTAATCTTTGCAAGAGGCAAACATTCTACAACATTGGAAGCCTTGATTTTGTGAATCAAGCAAGTTTCATTGGAAGCCTTGGTGAGGCATTTCATCAAGCACTTGGAAGCCTTGTTGAAGAACAAGCAATTGGAAGTCTTGTGAGTGAAGCAAGCAATTGGAAGACTTGTTGTGAGGTATCGGCAAGCAAAAGAGAAGAGGTTAGATTAGATTATCAATAGGGTTACAAGGCAAGGGTGTGGTATCTCTTGTAGGCTAGCAAGAAGGGAGTCTTGTGAGGCATTTACTTGTAATTTGAGAAACTCTAATTCCTCATAGTGAAGAATCTCTCTTGGTTGAAGAGGGGACTGGAGTAGCTTTCAAGTGGATGAAAGTGAACCAGGATAAATCACTGTGTCGTATCTCTAAACTCTCTACTCTTTACAATTCTTGTTATTAATTGTGTTCTTGGTTGAAAACCTAGAAAAAGTGATTTTTCATATTTGATTGAATTGAATCTTTATTGTGCAAAATTGATAAAGGGAAAATCATTTTCATAACCTAGGTGAATCAATAAGAATATTGGTGTTGATTGTTTCCGCTTAATATCTGATATAATATTTGTTAATTGATTGATTTTCATTGGTTTTAATCGTTTAGATTTGTTTCTTGCGAAAATCTTTCAAAGTTTCTATAACACCTATTCAACCCCCCCTTCTAGGTGTTCTCCTAGTGTTCCTAGTTATTTCACCCACCGAGTGTAGTTTTCCAACAGAGGTAACACTCACTCCTTACCTCAAACCGTGAGAGATAAGAGTTGAGAGTTTGAGAATGGTTTCCTTGATGCTTGGTCTCTTGAACTTCACACCCTTGACTCCTTTTCTCCAAGCTGCCACGAGTCCCTCCAAGCTGCACACCAGCTCTACCAGCCACACACGAACTCCACAGCGGTCCAGGGGCTCCAGAACGGAAGGGAAGACGGCGAAAAGGAGGTCTCCGGTTGTGTGGTCCTCATTGGAGGCTTCTTGGGGAAGCTAGAATGTGTGGACAAGATTCATTGGCTTCCAAAGGAAGCCATGAATAGTACTTGAAAGGGACATAAAGCAATGATAGTGACATAAAGTGAAGGATAGTACCGTACGGATGGTACGAAAACCAAGGGACCAACAGCTCAACATGAGCTGGCACGGAGGAGCTAGGACGTGTCGGCTAGGACACGTCGGCTCGGTATGTCGGATCAGCAGTAGTCCGAGCTTCCTTCTCGGATGGTAATGTGAGGTGCGCTGAGGTCGGCTAATTCGGCTTGACAACAGGTTCCGCGTTTGGTTCCCATCTAGCTCGGTTCATATGCACACAATCTCATCTAGCTCGGCCGGGATCGGACCGAGGTCCAATGCTTACATACTAGGTCGGCCTATGCTTCCTATGACCTCACTACCCTTGTAAAATTTCTAAGGCTTAATCCTATCCTTAAATAAATATTTATATATATATATATATTATTTTATAAATTTATCATTTTATTATTAATTTCTAGGATGTTACATTCCTCTCCCACTTACAGAAATTTCGTCCTCGAAATTTAATCGGCATTGAACAGTTGCGGATATGACTGCTTCATCTTCTCCTCGAGTTCCCAAGTAGCTTCCTCCATATCATTCCGATTCCAGACGACCTTGACCAAAGAGATTTCCTTCCCTCTGAGCCGTCTGACTTGTTTGTCCTCAACTCAGACTGGAAGGACTTCGAAGGTCAGGTTGTCCCTTAGCGGCAGCTCGTCCACTGCTATCACATGTGAGGGGTCGTGAATGTACCTCCGGAGTTGCGAGACATGGAACACATCATGGAGCTTAGACAAGTGCAGAGGTGGAGCAATTCTGTAAGCTACTGGTCCGACCTTCTCTGATATCTGGTACGGTCCGACAAACCTAGGGGTCAACTTCTTTGATTTAATAGCTCGACCAATACCCGTTACAGGGGATACCCGAAGGAATACATGATCTCCTTCGATGAAGTTCAAGGGTTTTCTTCTCTTGTCGGCATAGCTCTTCTGTCGATCCTGAGCTGCTTTCATCTTTCCTTGTATCATTCAGATCTTCTCGGTCGTCTCATGAACAATGTCAGGACCAATCAACAAGTTTTCTCCTATCTGGAACTAGCATAACGGCGTCCGACATTTCCGACCATACAATGCTTCGAAAGGAGCCATCCCAGTACTTGAATGGAAACTGTTGTTGTAGGTAAACTCGACCAAGGGCAGAAGTGCTTCCCAACTTTCCGACTATTCGAGCACACATGTTCTCAGCAAGTCCTCAAGAGTCTGAATGGTGCGCTCGGATTGTCCATCGATTTGGGGATGATAAGCTGTGCTAAACCTCAACTTTGTACCCATAGCTTGCTGTAAACTCTGCCAAAATCGGGATAAGAAACGAGGATCACAGTCCGACACGATACTGCTCGGAACACCATGAAGTCTGACAATGTCCTTTATGTACAGTTGCGTCAGCTTCTCCAAGCTGTACTTCATGCTGATCGGCAGGAAATGGGCACACTTTGTAAGTCGGTCCACCACAACCCAAAGGCTTCCTGCCCTGATCTCGTCCTTGGTAGTCCCGACACAAAATCCATCGAAATGCTGTCCCACTTCCATTGTGGAATCTCCAAAGATCTGAGTAATCCTCCTGGTTTCTGATGCTCTATCTTAGCTTTCTGGCATGTCAAACACCGAGACACATAATCCGCCACGTCGGTCTTCAACTTCGGCCACCAAAACAACCTCTTCAGATCCTCATACATCTTTGTGGCACCCGGATGAAGACTCATCTTCGTCTTGTGGGCTTCTTCCATTAACTCTCTTCGGACTTCAAAGTCCATGGGAATGCAAACTCGGCCCCGAAACCGTACAAGACCATCAGGTCCTTTAGTGAAGTCGGGTTCATCATTTTCTCCTGCTCTTTCTAGGAGCTTCTGGAGTTCTAGGTCGGCAGCCTGTCTTTCCTTGATGAAACCCACAAAATCATTGGTTACTTGCAGCATTTCCAGTACAACACTGTTTTCCTTCTTCTGTATGCCAAGGTTGAGGTCGCTAAACTCCTGCATCAACTGCATCTCTCGAACCATCATGTTGCTCAAATGAAAACTCTTCCTGCTCAGCGCGTCGGCTACAACGTTGGCTTTTCCAGGATGATAGTGCAGGTTGAAGTCGTAATCTTTCAAGAATTCTACCCATCTGCGCTGCCTCATGTTCAGCTCCTTCTGGTCGAAAAGGTAGCCGAGACTCTTGTGGTCACTGAACACCTCGAATTTCATGCCATACAAGTAGTGCCTCCAGATCATAAGGGCAAACACCACGGCTACCAATTCAAGATCATGGGTGGGGTAATTCTGCTCGTGTTGCCGAAGTTGCCGAGAGGCATAAGCCACCACTTTTCCCTGTTGCATCAACACACAGCCGAGACCCTGCTTCGAGGCGTCACAAAACACGTCAAAGGCTTTGGTCGGATCGGGCAAAATCAGCACGGGCGAACTCATCAACCTTTTCTTTAGCTCTTGGAAGCTCTGTTCGCACACTTCGGACCACTGGTAAGGTGCATCCTTTCGGGTTAACGAGGTCAACGGTAGAGCCAGTTTAGAGAACCCTTCGATGAATCTTGTTGGTTTTGGCCTCAAAATCTCGAGTGGGGGGGGGTGAATCGAGTTTTATTATGTATTGAAAAATTCGTACCAAATTAAAAATTGTTTTGAGACGGAGAGATTAAACGTTTGTTATGGATCTCGAAAACGATAGAAAATATAATCGAGTAGCGCGGAAACGTAAATAAAGTAAATATGCGGAAAGTAAAAGATAAGGGTTAGAAAAGCTTGCACCGGTGAATTTTATACTGGTTCAGCCTTCCCGTCGAAAGGCCTAGTCCAGTCCCCAAGCGACCCGCCTGAGAGTTCTTATAACCAAGCAATAGAGCCGCACCCTATTACAACCAAGAGCACCCCGCACACTACTAGGAACCTCCGTTCGCTAGGGGCCTCAATCACACAACAGGGTTCCTCGCCCTACGAACGCCTCAACGTTCAACTATGGGATTCTCTCCCTACCACTAAGGTTTAGAACGAATATGATTGTGATTACAATAGCTTTGTGTGTTCTTAAAACACAGATACAACAACATGCTTTATGATAGTGAAGTAGTGTTTCTCTAGATGTTACTCAGCCAATAAGGATTTGTTCTTCAAAAAGTATGAACGATGAAACGCAGAAGACTTGAGAAGAAGAAGAGAGAAAACGTGCAGAGCAAAAAGAATGAATGAAAAACTATCTGATCGTGAAAAATGTTGGAGTGATTGATTTAAAAAGAAAACCAATTTGAATCAACAATGATTTTGAATTAAGTAAAACAAATCAAAATAGAATAATAAAAGATTTGTAATAAGTTTTAAAATCAAAATAAAATCAAAACGATTTTCGAAATAAAATAAAGATTTGATTCTTAAAACCAAAAAGGAAATAATTCAAATTTAAAATCATTTTCGAATTTTATAAAATATATCAGAATCTTTTATATAAAAACAAATCAGGAAATAATAAAAATGATTCTGACACGATTTTCAATAAATCAAGAAATAATCGATTACATAGAAGCAATAATCGATTACTTCTACAAAAATAGAAATTTTTAAAACATTTGAAAAACATGTAATCGATTAGGCTAAGAATAGTTAATTGATTACATCACTCATGTTCATTATGTGATGCAACTATAATAATCGATTACACTCATAAGTTAATCGATTACCAAGCCTCTGTTTTGCATATGATGCAGCATCATGTAATCGATTACTACAAAACTTGTAACCGATTACAAAGCCTCTGAAAAATATATGATGCAACAATTATAATCGATTACTTGACCAATGTAATCGATTACTTCCATAAGAAAGTAACTGATTAACAAAAATCACATAATCGATTACAACCTCTCTGATTTTTCTATGATGCAACAAAGTTAATCGATTACTTTAGCAAATAATCGATTACTCCCTCTTGCACACATACAAATATACAGAGTTTTGTAACATCAATTATTTTACTAAGGTTAAATGCAGAAAACACATTTTTCATGCAAAAACACGTTTTTCCTTCTTCTCTAAAAATGAAAAACTTATTGTCTTTGTAACTACTTAAAGAAACAAAAACTCCATTACCTTACATTTTGATCTAAAGAGAAGGTTTCTATTCTATGCTTGCTTGAGTCTTCAATCTTGAGACTTGGCTTGCACTTGTGAGCTTGAACCTGAGTTGGCTTGTTATCATCAAAACATATAAATGAATTCCTTTGAAGTCCATAGACAGTTTGAAGCATGCCTTCCAACCAGCTTGACTTCCAACACTCCCCCTTTTTGATGATGACAAACAACCATTCTGATATGCTCTTTATTATGTGCATCACAAGTGTTATACAAGCAGAAATAGATATATAATAATAAAACCTTTCTTAGAATCATTAAATACAGGAAAAATAATGGATTATTTCATCTCCCCCTGTATGAATGCTTAAAAATATATCATTTTTGAACCAAGCATCCTTCCAGAATAATGGATTATATCTTCTCCCCCTGAATGTATTAGCCAACAAAAATTAGCCAATATATCAGATATCAGAATCTCTCTCCCCCTTTTGTAATCATCAAAAAGATGTGCAATCTTCCCCTGAAACACTAAGAAGATGCATCAATAATAACATGAGAGATAAAGATTCACATATTCAAAAGAGGTGAGAGGCAGAAGCTAGACCAATTTCTCTACGAATGAAAATGAAATTTTCTTTTGGAAGCGGTTTCGTAAAGATATCAGCCAACTGCCGCGAAGTATCAACATACTCTATAATGCAATCACCCTTCTGAATATGATCACGAATAAAATGGTGTCGAATCTCGATATGCTTCGTGCGAGAATGTTGCACTGGGTTTTTGGTAAGAGAAATAGCACTGGTATTATCACATTTAATAGGAATGTGATCTAGACTTACACCAAAGTCTAGGAGTTGTTGTTTTAACCATAAAATCTGAGTGCAACAACTACCCGCGGCTACATATTCAGCCTCAGCTGTAGATAGGGCAACACTAGACTGTTTCTTACTAGCCCATTATACCAATGAATTGCCAAGAAGATGACAAGTGCCGCTAGTGCTTTTTCTATCTACTTTGCAACCAGCAAAGTCAGAATCAGAATACCCAACAAGATTACAAGATGAACCTTTGGGGTACCACAAACCCATATCAGTTGTGCCAGACAGATATTTCATTATACGCTTGGCAGCAACCATGTGCGTTTCTTTTGGATTCGACTGGAACCGAGCACAAAGACACACACTAAACATGATATCCGGCCTACTTGCCGTTAAATAGAGAAGGGATCCGATAATACCTCGATACTTTGTTATTTCTACGGATTTACCTCCTTCGTCTTTGTCCAAGTAGCATGATGTGCTTATCGGTGTTGCAACTGCCTTGGCCTTATCCATGCCAAATCTTTTCAGTAATTCTTTGCAGTATTTTGTTTGACTAATGAAGATTCCGTCCTTTGCTTGCTTTATTTGTAATCCCAGGAAAAAGTTCAGCTCGCCCATCATAGACATTTCGAACTCTTCCTGCATCATACTAGAAAATTCCTTGCAAAGGATTTCATTAGTAGCACCGAGTATAATATCATCTACATAAATCTGAACTAAAAGAATGTCCTTTCCTTTCTTTTTGATAAAAAGTGTGTTGTCAACCTTCCCTCTTTCAAAGTTATTTTCTAGTAAAAATTTGCTAAGACGGTCGTACCACGCTCTAGGAGCTTGTTTTAGACCATACAAAGCCTTTTTCAATTTGTAAACATAATCAGGGTGTTCATAACTTTCAAAGCCAGGCGGTTGACACACATAAACTTCTTCATTTATAAAAACCATTAAGAAAGGCACTCTTTACGTCCATTTGATATAATTTAAAATCTAAAATGCATGCAAATGCTAATAGCAGTCTAATGGCTTCCAACCGAGCAATAGGGGCAAATGTCTCCTCATAATCTATCCCCTCTTCCTGGTTGTAACCTTGTGCAACTAGCCTAGATTTGTTTCTAACAATTAAACCAACCTCATCAAGTTTATATTTATAAGTCCACTTAGTTCCAATAACCGGATGAGACTCAGGCCTAGGAACAAGTTCCCACACCTGATTTCTTTCGAACTGGTTTAATTCCTCTTGCATTGCCAAAAGCCAATGCTCATCAAGCATAGCCTCAGAATAATTCTTTGGCTCTACTTGAGAAACAAATGCAAAGAAGTTACACAGATTGCTTATAGAGTTGCGAGTACTTACACCTTTTGAAATGTCTCCATGATCTGATTAATAGGATGGTGCCTTGATGTTTTCCACTCCTTAGGCAAATCAGCGTTGAGTTCCATTAATTGTTCTTGATTTTTCTCCTCAACATTTTCAACTGAATTTCCATTGCTTTCGGAATGATCCTTCGTTTTAGCATTTGGCTCCTCATCCTCATCAATAAATAAATCTCCAAGAATACCTGAAATTTCATTAACAGATACCTTTCCCAACCTTCTGGGATCGGATTCGTCAAATGATACATGAATAGATTCTTCAATAGTATTACGAGATTTATTGTATATCCTATATGCTTTGCTCGATGCAGAATAACCAAGGAATATACCCTCATCAGCTCTAGCCTCAAAAGATCCTAGATTTTCTCTACCATTATTATGCACAAAACATTTACATCCAAAAACTCGAAGATGGGAAATATTAGGTTTTCTCCCCTTGTACAGCTCATAGGGGGTTTTCTTTTAAATAGGCCTAATCAAAACACGGTTCATAACATAACAAGCTGTACTCACTGCATCGGCCCAAAAATATGCAGGCAAATTCATGTCATTAAGCATTGTTCTAGAAAGCTCTTTTAATGAACGATTTTTCCTCTCCACAACCCCATTTTGCTCTGGAGTCCTTGGAGCTGAAAAATAATGCTTAATTCCATGTTTTTCGCAAAACTTTTCAAAACTATGATTTTTAAATTCTCCACCATGATCAGTTCTAATGGATGCAATGCTCAAATGCAATTGGTTTTGAATAATCTTGGCTAGCTTTTTAAATTCATGAAATGCATCATTTTTATGAGTAATAAAAAGTGTCCATGTATACCTAGAATAGTCATCCACAATAACCAAACAATAATAGTTGCCACCAAAGCTTTTAGTTTGACACGGTCCAAAAAGATCCATATGTAAAAGTTCCAAAGGCCTTTGAGTTGAAACAAGGTTTTTAGAAGGAAAATTAGCCCTTGTGAGTTTTGATTTTGAACAAGGATCACATTTTTCAGAAAAAGTAAAATTTCGCTTTGGCAAACCAACTACTAAGTTTTTAGAAGAAATTTTATTTAAATGAGCCATGTGGATGTGACCTATTCTACGATGCCACAGCCATGATTCATCCTCTTTAGATAATAAACATTTCGCATCATTTGAGGGAATTGAATCAAAATCAATAATATAAACATTGTTTATCCTGCGAGCAATTAGCTTAATAAGATTATCAATTTTTCCCTGGATAATACATCTATCAGAATCAAAAATAACCCTATTGCCCTTATCACACAATTGACTAATACTTAGCAAATTGTGCTTTAGGCCCTCAACATGTAAAACATTTTCAATGCAAGGGTTAGGAGGTATACCAATTTTACCGATTCCGATGATCTTTCCTTGATTGTTATCTCTGAAGGTCACATGTCCTTGGTCCTTAGCCACGAGATGCGAAAATTTTGATTTATCTCCAGTCATATGTTTTGAGCATCCGCTGTCCAAGTACCACCAAGACTTCCTTCCTTCCGGAGTAACCTACAATCAAAGAATTCAAGGTTTCTTTTTAGGTACCCATATCTTTTTGGGTCCTTGAGCGTTAGTATATCCATAGTTTAAGTCATGCCACCTTCTAGCTTCATTGTTCGGTTTAACGAACTTCACTTTTCGGTGTATGCATTCATGTGCACCATGGCCCTTTTTACCACAAATATGACATATAATAAGAGGTTTCTTATGATTACTGGCAGGGACAAAAATGGTACTAAGTTTCTTTTGATGCCTACCGGTTTGATATCCTAAACCCGCTCTATTAAAGAAACATTTTTGCCTACCTAACATTAAATTTAAAGTATTTCTACCTTTTGTAAATTTAGCAAGGGTTTCTTTTAAATCTTCAATTTCTTTAACCAGATCCTTGCAGAATTTACAAGAAGAAGAATTAGCTTTAATTTTAATGTCATTACTCGAAGTGTTTGAAGAGTTTTTCAAGGTCAAATTCAGCTCCTTATTTTTATTTTTCAAAAAATCATTTTCTTTTGTAAGCTCTTTATTCTTTTCTAAAATTGAAGCTGAATTTTTCTTTTCTAGAGAAACTAATAAGGATAACCTCATCAATTCCTCATGTAACTCTTCAAATGCTTCTTGTAATTCATCATAAGAAAAATTGAGTTCAGTGTTTACCTCATTGTCGTGAGCCATCAAGCACAGGTTGGCGGTCTCCTCTTGTTCGTCTGAATCCTCATCCGAACTTCCATCGTTGTCCAGCCACGCCAAGTATGCTTGCTTTCCCTTCTTTGAACTTGAGGTGCCCTTTTCTGAATTCTCTTTCTTCTTCAATTGATAGCAATCTGCTCGAATGTGACCAGGCTTGCCACACTCATGACATGTGATGGTTGAGCCTCCACTTTTATTGTTGTCTCTTCGATTGAAATTCTTCTTCCTCAGAAATTTCCCGAACTTCTTCACCAATAGACCCATGTGTTCATCATTGATCAGTTCTTTGTCTGAATCACTATCTGGTGCAGGTGCTTCAGCTTTGGATGCCAAGCTTTTGACTTTCTTGTTTTCTTCTTCATGCTGAGCCAACCTCTTCAGTTCACTTTCATGTTCTTGTAATTTTCCAAACAGAGTTTCCAGCGTCATTGTTGAGAGATTTCTTGATTCAGCGATTGCCGTCACTTTAGGTTGCCAATCTCTTCCCAAACATCTTAGAACTTTGTTGATGAGATCCTTATTGGTGAATTTCTTCCCCAATGTTGTTAGCTGATTTACTATCATTGTGAAGCGTTTTTGGATCTCTTGAATTGATTCTCCATCCTTCATTCTGAATAACTCATATTCACCAGTCAGCGTGTTGATTCTTGATCTTTTCACTTCCGTTGTTCCTTCATGCGTGACTTCCAGTGTATCCCACATTTTTTGTGTTGTCTCGCATGTAGAAATCCTGAAAAACTCATCATAGCTCAAAGCAGATGTTATAATATTTTTCGCTTTCAAGTCGTATTGGACTCTACGTTCCTCCTCCTCCGTCCACTCAGCCATAGGCTTTTCGACGGTGTTACCATTAACCACATAGGTAGGAACATAGGGACCATTAACGACGGCATCCCAAACTTTTAATCCTACTCCTTGAATAAAAATTTTCATACGGGCTTTCCAATACGCGTACCCTACCCCATCAAACATGGGAGGACGGTTAATAGAACTCCCTTCACCTCCAAACAGAGAGTTTGAAGCCATACTCTTGAGACGGTTAAGTCTAACACAAGAGACTAGCTCTGATGCCAATTGTTGGTTTTGGCCTCAAAATCTCGAGTGGGGGGGTGAATCGAGTTTTATTATGTATTGAAAAATTCGTACCAAATTAAAAATTGTTTTGAGACGGAGAGATTAAACGTTTGTTATGGATCGCGAAAACGATAGAAAATATAATCGAGTAGCGCGGAAACGTAAATAAAGTAAATATGCGGAAAGTAAAAGATAAGGGTTAGAAAAGCTTGCACCGGTGAATTTTATACTGGTTCAGCCTTCCCGTCGAAAGGCCTAGTCCAGTCCCCAAGCGACCCGCCTGAGAGTTCTTATAACCAAGCAATAGAGCTGCACCCTATTACAACCAAGAGCACCCCGCACACTACTAGGAACCTCCGTTCGCTAGGGGCCTCAATCACACAGCAGGGTTCCTCGCCCTACGAACGCCTCCACGTTCAACTATGGGATTCTCTCCCTACCACTAAGGTTTAGAACGAATATGATTGTGATTACAATAGCTTTGTGTGTTCTTAAAACACAGATACAACAATATGCTCTATGATAGTGAAGTAGTGTTTCTCTAGATGTTACTCAGCCAATAAGGATTTGTTCTTCAAAAAGTATGAACGATGAAACGCAGAAGACTTGAGAAGAAGAAGAGAGAAAACGTGCAGAGCAAAAAGAATGAATGAAAAACTATCTGATCGTGAAAAATGTTGGAGTGATTGATTTAAAAAGAAAACCAATTTGAATCAACAATGATTTTGAATTAAGTAAAACAAATCAAAATAGAATAATAAAAGATTTGTAATAAGTTTTAAAATCAAAATAAAATCAAAACGATTTTCGAAATAAAATAAAGATTTGATTCTTAAAACCAAAAAGGAAATAATTCAAATTTAAAATCATTTTCGAATTTTATAAAATATATCAAAATCTTTTATATAAAAACAAATCAGGAAATAATAAAAATGATTCTGACACGATTTTCAATAAATCAAGAAATAATCGATTACATAGAAGCAATAATCGATTACTTCTACAAAAATAGAAATTTTTAAAACATTTGAAAAACATGTAATCGATTAGGCTAAGAATAGTTAATCGATTACATCACTCCTGTTCATTATGTGATGCAACTATAATAATCGATTACACTCATAAGTTAATCGATTACTAAGCCTCTGTTTTGCATATGATGCAACATCATGTAATCGATTACTACAAAACTTGTAACCGATTACAAAGCCTCTGAAAAATATATGATGCAACAATTATAATCAATTACTTGACCAATGTAATCGATTACTTCCATAAGAAAGTAACTGATTAACAAAAATCACTTAATCGATTACAACCTCTCTGATTTTTCTATGATGCAACAAAGTTAATCGATTACTTTAGCAAATAATCGATTACTCCCTCTTGCACACATACAAATATACAGAGTTTTGTAACATCAATTATTTTACTAAGGTTAAATGCAGAAAACACATTTTTCATGCAAAAACACGTTTTTCCTTCTTCTCTAAAAATGAAAAACTTATTGGCTTTGTAACTACTTAAAGAAACAAAAACTCCATTACCTTACATTTTGATCTAAAGAGAAGGTTTCTATTCTATGGTTGCTTGAGTCTTCAATCTTGAGACTTGGCTTGCACTTGTGAGCTTGAACTTGAGTTGGCTTGTTATCATCAAAACATATAAATTAATTCCTTTGAAGTCCATAGAGAGTTTGAAGCATGCCTTCCAACCAGCTTGACTTCCAACAAATCTCCTGTAGTATCCTGCAAGACCGAGGAAACTCCTGATCTCGGTCACCGAGTTGGGTCTCTCCCACTTGAGTACAGCTTCTACCTTGGAGGGATCAACCGCAACACCGTGATCAGATATCACATGTCCGAGGAAGTGCACCTCTTTGACCCAAAAACTACACTTAGAAAGCTTGGCGTAAAGTTCCTTGTCCTTTAAGACCTGCAATACCGTTCTCAAGTGCTGCTCATGTTCACTCGGACTCCGAGAGTAGATGAGGATGTCGTCGATGAAGACTATCACAAACGAGTCTAGATAAGGTCGGAAAATCCTATTCATGTAGTCCATGAAGATGGCAGGGGCGTTGGTAAGTCCAAAGGGCATGACCACATACTCAAAGTGCCCATATCTCGTCCTGAAAGCTGTCTTCGGAATATCTTCATCTCGGATACGGATCTGGTGGTATCCAGATCGGAGGTCAATCTTAGAGAATACCGACGCTCCCTTAAGTTGGTCCAACAAGTCATCAATCCGAGGGAGGGGATATTTGTTCTTCACCGTTACCGCGTTGAGCTTCCGATAATCAGTACACATTCTGAGGCTACCATCTTTCTTTTTAACGAACAGGATCGGAGCTCCCCAAGGTGAGACGCTTGGTCGGATTAGCTTTTTGGACAAAAGTTCTTCCAGTTGTTTCTTAAGCTCTTCCAGCTCGGGAGGTGCCATTCTGTACGGAGCAATTGAGATCGGTCCAGTTCCCAGAATAAGGTCGATACTGAACTCTACTTCTCTTCTCGGCGGTAAGCCGGGCATTTCGTCCGAGAAAACCTCTGGGAATTCTCCGACCACAGGAATTTGGTCTAGGGTCGATTCCTCTGTTGCCTCTAACTTTGCAACAGAAGGGCCACTAAAGATGACAGTTTTCTCTCGGCAGTCGAGCAGGACAAGGTGTTGGGACATCCAGTCCATACCGAGGATAATGTCTAGTTTGGTTAGGGGTAAGCAAATCAAATTGACCTTGAACTCTCTGCCTAATACTTGGATAGGACACTCTAGACACATTAGGGAGGTAATTACAGAAGAATTGGTTGGGGTAGAAATGGATAGTTTGTAAGGCATTTCTACTGGGGATAGTTTTAGCTTGTTCATACAGTCAAGGGAAATAAAATAATGGGTGGCTCCATAATCAAATAACACAGCGCATGTGATGCTGTTTACTTGACAAGTACCTCGGATCAGCTCGTCAGCATCAGTCACCTCTTCACCATCCATGGTATAAACCTTGCCTCTCTGCATTGGTCGGTTAACACCAGCTTGTTGTGCCTTTCCCACATTGACTTCTTCCTTCACAATATTCTCGGTACACCGAGCTGCAAAATGACCAGGCTGGCCACATCGGAAACAAGATCCTCTTGCTCTGGTCGGATCCAGACTCCAGCATTCACCCCTGTGCTGCCTCCCGCAGTGTTGGCATATCGGATAGGGACCAGGGACAACCACCATCTGACCACCGCTCCTCGGAGTCGTTGACACTCTTGAGCTCGGATTCACATAGGGAGCAGATCTCTGAACAGCTCCCTTCCCTCTGATCGGCCCAACTGCTTTCTGTGCCGACCTGCTCCTCTTTCCGTCAACTTTCCTCTTGAGTCCCTTCTCATAGGTGCTAGCCATGTTCACCAACTGCGAGAGATTGGCCACGTTTTGATATTCGAATGCGAGCCGAATATCATCACGGAGACCAGATTCAAACTTGATGCACTTGGTACGCTCATCAGCATCTCTGTAGCTTCCTGAGTAGCGGATCAAATCCTCGAACTGAGCGGCATATTCCCCGACACTCAAATTCCTCTGCTCCAGCTTGAGGAAAGCAAGCTCCTTCTCCCTCCTAACATATTTGGGAAAATACTTTCCGAGGAATCGAGTTCGGAAAAAATCCCAGGTAATGACTTCATGAGCCGCTTCCAGTCCACGGCTCAGCTGCTCCCACCAGTGCTCGGCTTCACTAGCCAGCACAAACTCGGCCAACCTCACCCTGTACTCATAGGGCGGTTGCAGAGATCGGAAATTCTTCTCAATGTCTTGGAGCCATCTCTGAGCCCCATCAAGATTTTAACCCCCTTCAAACCGGGGTGGTTCATTCTTCCGAAATAGACTCAGCCAATCGATCTCGACCGGAGTCGGAGGTTGAGGCTGAAGGGCTGCAGCTGCAGCTGCTGCGGCTGTGGCGATGTTTTGAGCGAGGTCCTCAGCCTGATTCTGCTGATCCTGCGCTTGGTTCTGCTGTAGTTGAACCAGAGTTTCCAACACAGCAGCAATTCGGTCGTTATCAGCTCGTCTCCCAGCCATGCTGCTCGGTCATGGAGAGAAAGCCAATTAACTTCCGAATAATCAAGTAAATATATATATATATATATATATATAAACATATATACCTATGAGCTCTATTGTCTAACTTAGACTTCTAGACTTTACTTATTTGTCACTCTCTTGGTGAGTAACCACTGGAGTCCTTTGCAACTCCAATAGGCCGAGGAGAAACTGCTCTGATACCAAAAATGTAACACCCTAAACAATAATTACCCTTAAATACCCCAAAATTAGGATTTAAAATTTCTTTTAAAGGAAACGAATATAATAAATTACCAAAATAATTGTTCCTTCCATTAATACCAAAATACATCAGAGTTAATAAAGAGGAAGACTTAAATACATCAAATACATAAAGTATAAGTTTAAGTACATTCAGTTCGGTCATTCAAAATTCAAATCAGTGTTTTAGCTCGGCCCAACTGGCCGAGACCCCATCAGCTATTCGACTCTAAATGACTTACTCTCCCTGTGAGGGAGAGTGAACCTGCTCGGCCGCGGACTGCGTCTGCTCGGGCTCAGTAACTGAAAAATGGTAAGGAGGTGAGCATTACATAGAACATAAGTAAGTAGTTTCTAAAATGACATATCGAACTACCAAGCCAAACACAAGTAGACAGTTAGCATATAATAGCAAGTAATCAAACCACATGCATACATCATCCTTTAGCTCGGCTCACATCGTACAACATCAATTAGTTCGGCTCACACCGTTACTCAGCTTATCCATTGCCTATTAACTATACCTCGGCACATCCTATCGATTCCCCTTATACTCTTTCCTTAATTCTTACACTCGGCATCTCGGCCACTATCCTCTTACCGCGGGTTACCATCTCTATCTCGGATTCATTACTCATTATTCCACTTTTACATATCTTACAATCTTTTACTCTTCTCAGATGCATACATCCAGTGCATGTCTTACACCATTTAAAGTCGGATATCGGAGTGTCCATAACTGCGAGTACCCAGTATGTAACATCCCAAATTTAATTCCTAATATAATTGATGATGGTCAATCTTAGAGTGAAGGAAATAATGATATTGAGTTAAAAATAGTGGATTGAAGGCTTGATTTAGGGTTAACAACATAGGATATTAGGAAATTCAAAATAAAAGGTTTACAACTCTAAACATAAATTCCACCGTTGGATGTGAAGATTGGTATGTAGGGAAGCTTACTTTAAAATTTGAGGAAGATCCAACGGGTAACGAAGAAGTTATGGCCTCTCAAAGTCTGGGTACTGCAAAACTGAACAGCTTAATCGATTAAACTGCAGCTTAATCGATTAAACTGCAGCTTAATTGATTAAGGTCAGAAAATGGGAAATGGCATAATCGATTAACTGCTGTAGATGCAGAAAAAATAAAGGTGCAGTACACGTTCATTCCAATCCCAAATTCGTTTCTCCCTTTCTCTCTCCCTTAGGGTTCCATTCTCCATCATCAAATCCTCCAAGAACAAGTGGGATTTCTTCATTTCATCAACACATCTCTTCCTCCTTGCTCCAAGTAAGTATTCAAGCCTTTGAATTCCTTCCCTTTCTCTCTCTAATTCGAGTTTTCTCTCTCCTCCCTCTCATGGAGGTTTTCGTTTCTAAGCATAGAACCTTCAAGTTTTCCATGGGGTTTAGTTTGAGAATCATGGAATGAGCAATAACCCTCATTTTTTTGTGGCTTTATAATAGGTTCTATCACTCTCTTGTGGATTTTGAGCTCTTGGTGGGCAAACTCAAGTATAGGACACTTGGACTCTCCTTATCCTTAAGTGTTTCAGGTAAGGGGGTGGATATAGTGAGCTTTGCCTTGTTCTAGGGAGTAGGTTCTAGTTAGTATATAATACTTGTTAGGGTTATGTGTTAGGGGAGAAAATTAGATTATAAATCCCTAGGTTATTAAATATGAAATTCTAATTAATTAAATATACATGATGATTGGATGTTAAGGCTAGTAAAAGGAAACCCAATAATATGGCAATGAATTATTTGATAAATGAAACTTGGATAAGGATTAAATTGAATTACATGAGGAATTGGGTAATGTGATAATGAAGTTGACATAAATGAATTCTATGATTATTGACCTTAGTTGTAAAGTTGTGAATTAAATGATAATTAATTACTGTAGCAAATATATGTTTGTGTTGTGGAATAAATGGATATAGGAAGAAAATGGAATGAAAACGATTAAATGTGATGAAAGTGCATAATTGTATCTAATTGTTAAATGAGTAAAAATGTTAAGCATTATCAATTGTGAACAAAGGATCATGGCTTAGGAATTGAACTAATGAATATGGGAAACGGGAGTAAAACGATTATGTGCAAACCAAAGTAAAAGATGATATATGTAAAAATTAAAATGAAGGGCAAAACTAAATGTTGGGATATAAAAGAGAACACTATTTGGTATGATTGTGATAACTAAGAAAGGAAATAAATAAGAAAATTGCATGAATGATTAGATGTTGAATGTGTGTTGTTGATTTTAAATGTGCTAAGTTGTTTGTGTAAGATGGTGAAAGTATGATTTGGCCTCTGATGTGAGGTAATGTGAAATGAAAATGTAATAAGTGCGTTGGCCTCTGTTTTGAGGTGACGATTAATGGAAAGTGATGATTTGGCTGACCTCTGATATGAGGGGCACAAAATAAATGAAAGTAATAAAGTGTTGACCTCTGACCTGAGGGACACTGGATGAATTAAATTGAAAGTGTGTGTTGACCTCTGACCTGAGGGGCACGAAAAGGAATAGAGTGAATGGGTGTTGACCTCTGACCTGAGGGACATCATATGAATTAAAGTGAATGAGTGTTGACCTCTGACCTGAGGGACACAGAATGAAATAAAGTGTTGACCTCTGACCTGAGGGACACAAGATGAAATGAATGTTATTGGGTGTTGACCTCTGACTTGAGGGACACCGGATGAATTAAAGAACTGAGTGTTGACCTCTGACCTGATGGACACATAATTTAAATAAGGAAAAGAATGAGAGCCTCTGTTTTGAGGTGATAAATGTGTTGAATGAAAATTGTTCATTGGCCTCTGATTTGAGGTGATGTACTGAAATGAAATGAGTATGTGAAATGAATGAATTAATAATGAAAATGGATATTGAAATGAATAATGAATATGGAAATTATGAAATGTGCATGGCGTGCTATATGTGAATATATTCTCTATTTGCTAGTTGTGTTTGACCTAGCGGGTTGTTATGTTTAGTTAGAAATTGCTTTCTATTTCATGTGCAATGCTCACTCCCTTACATTTTCAGGTACGGAGATTGAGTTGGCACAGCCCCCGGCCGAGCAGGAGTACTTTCCCTTACAGGGAGAGTAGGGTGTTATGGGTTTAGAGTATATTATGAACCTAAGCCTCTTATATTATTTTGATGTAAATTTAATATGCATATTTTGAAATGAGGCTTAGGATGTTTTGTTAGACAAAGTTATATGGGTTGGTTATGACACTCAAAACTAATATTTTTCCGCTATTACTCTGATAAATTATTGTACACTGATTTATATATGTAAATCTGAAGCCCTGCTGGCTATTGGATGTTTATTTGAAATTGATTTATCACAGGTTAAATTTTGGATTAGTCCGAAAAACAAACAAAACTCCGTCAGTTTGACGGTTGATTTTAATGAAATAAAAATGAATTTTTAAGTACATATTTTTGATATAAGGGGAATTGAGGGTAAAAATCCTAGGTGTTACACAGTACCCGTCTTACAGCTGCACATACCCGGTATGCGTCTGACGCGATCAATGCACGCACCCAGTAGGCGTCTTCTATGACCAGGAGCACTTCCGCCGATCATTCTATGGAGTAAGGAGTGTCCATAACTGCGAGCACCCAGTACTCGTCTTACAGCGGCGCATCTCGGCGACTTACGCGATCAATGCACGCACCCAGTACGCGTCTGCTATGACCAGGAACACATCCCACCGATTCCGTGCTCGGAACCTTGTATGAATCATAACTGCGAGTACCCAGTACCCGTCTTACAGCTGCACATACCCAGTATGCGTCTAACGCGATCAATGCACGCACCCGGTACGCGTCTGCTATGACCCGATCACACAACCATTTCTCTTTTATTCCTCTTATCCTTTTAACCATTTTAGTTCGGCCTATCTCGGCTCAACCTCTTAGTCTTTTTAACCATTTATTTAGCTCGGCCTCTCTCGGCTCAACCCTTTAACCATTCCCCTTTTTCCTTAACCTTTCTCATTATCTGACTTATTACTCTATCTCCCCTACTATCCATATTTACCATTTTCTCAACCCATTCGCAACCTCTCCCAGCTCAGCCCATCTCGGCCACAGATATAAATAACAAATATCAAAGCTCATAAACATTTATACAACAAAGTTCATAAACACCTATACAACAACAACAATAAGAATAAAAGCATTCAACCAATCCATCATGTAAATACCAACATATAGCATAAACCAATACTCCTCCCTACTTCAATCTCATGTTTCTAGTTCATTCATTAGTTCCCTTTACCCTTTTTACCTCTTCTTTCTATCATTAACCTATATCCATTCCCTAATCTACACCCACTCTTAGTACCCTTTATGAACACCCTAGAAACCCAAACTCAAGTAGAGGTAACACTCACTCCTTACCTCAAACCGTGAGAGATAAGAGTTGAGAGTTTGAGAATGGTTTCCTTGATGCTTGATCTCTTGAACTTCACACCCTTGACTCCTTTTCTCCAAGCTGCCACGAGTCCCTCCAAGCTGCACACCAGCTCCACCAGCCACACACGAACTCCACAGCGGTCCAGGGGCTCCAGAACGGAAGGGAAGACGGTGGAAAGGAGGTCTCTGGTTGGGTGGAAGAGAGGGAGGAAGAAAGTGGGTTGGGGTTTGGTTGCTGGAATTCCAGAGAGAAAAAGAGAGAGAGAGAGAGAGAGAGAGACGTAGGAGAAGAAGAATGAAAGTGAGAAGTAAAAAGTGTTGTGTTATGTGTTGGGATTTTCTTTTATTCATTTAGGGGAAATATTTGTGTGGTCCTCATTGGAGGCTTCTTGGGGAAGCCAGAATGTGTGGACAAGATTCATTGGCTTCCAAAGGAAGCCATGAATAGTACTTGAAAGGGACATAAAGCAATGATAGTGACATAAAGTGAAGGATAGTACCGTACGGATGGTACGAAAACCAAGGGACCAACAGCTCAACATGAGCTGGCACGGAGGAGCTAGGACGTGTCGGCTAGGACACGTCGGCTCGGTATGTCGGATCAGCAGTAGTCCGAGCTTCCTTCTCGGATGGTAATGTGAGGTGCGCTGAGGTCGGCTAATTCGGCTTGACAATAGGTTCCGCGTTTGGTTCCCATCTAGCTCGGTTCATATGCACACAATCTCATCTAGCTCGGCCGGGATCGGACCGAGGTCCAATGCTTACATACTAGGTCGGCCTATGCTTCCTATGACCTCACTACCCTTGTACAATTTCTAAGGCTTAATCCTATCCTTAAATAAATATTTATATATATATTATTTTATAAATTTATCATTTTATTATTAATTTCTAGGATGTTACTGAAAAGGGATCCAAAACAAATCTATTACAATCTAAATCATTATTAAAATAATAGTTATACATGAAAAGGTACAAATTACATAAGTAATTAAAAAAAGGTACCGAAGAAAATTAGAATCGAATTTCAATCCCCGGCAACGGCACCAAAAACTTGTTGGCAATTCGGCAAGTGTATTGATCGCACAAGTAATAAAGAGTAAGTAAATTATTGTTCCCACGAGGATTGCAAATTGTTTCTAATTTCTTTCACCTAATTGCGATTACTATGTGAAACTTGTATTGGTTTTGAGTTTGGAAAGAGGAATGTAGAATTAAAGGAATGAAACAATTCAGAAACTAAAAAGGATTTAGAAGCAAATATGGTAAAGGTTAGGAACTTGGTTTCATTGTAGGATCAAGTTATTAATTATGAAAATATGTTTTCCAATAAATCAAAAACCTCGAGAAACAATAAAAGCTAGATTTCTCATGACAATTATGTTTTTTACCCCTTAATCCCTTAAGAGAGTTCTAATTTATAAGATATAGTTATACAATTACCCAAAAGTATTCCTACGAGTTGAATAATTATATTGTTTGGTTGAAAGGCCTAATCTTAATCCTAATTTTCCAATTAAGGTTCAGATTACCAAAGCAAAACATAAAGTGATCAATTCTATGAATTGTAATTAAAACACAACCAAGCAATTGATTTGAAAAGAAAAACATCAATTCATAAATAAATAGCCAAATTAAGATCCATACAAATCCACCCTATTCCTAACAAGAGGTTCAATTATACATATAGGGAGAAGAAATACAAGGAATGGGAAAAACTAATAATCATAGACAATCAGATTACCCCCAAGAGATCTTCAATTTTCCAATCTTCAATCCTTGTGCCTTGCCTCCTTGCTCTCAATTGTAGAACAACCTCTCTTCTTTAATCCTAAAGATAGGATAATCATCACTATCAGACTTAGTTGGGGAGACAAAGATTTGTCCTAGCCCGGTGGTTGTTAATCTCTCTAGCCTTAACTGATCTTTCTATTTCTATAGTGTCCACAGATATTTATCACATCCAACTGTGATAAAGGTTTTGATCACGGAAAGATTGGAGTTGAACTTCCCACAAGATATTGATATTTTCAAACGATTAGATTAACGTAATCGGAAAACATTTGACTACGTTAATTCAGATCAAAGGAAGAGATAGACTTGGGGTTATCTACGTCAGAATTATACTCAACTCTCATCCCACTAGATAAGCGCTTCTCGTGCTTGATTCGCTTGTTGTCTAGTCCTTTCTTACCTTTACCTTCAAGACAAACCGATGAATAATTACCTTGACTTCCTGTAATCGAACCCGGTTATCCCTTAAAATACCTCAAAACTTAACACAAAGAGATGTGCTCCACTCTTTCCACATTGAGGTGGACAAACGATTCCTTCCCTAATTTCTTTTTAACCACTTCCCTTGATTCAAGGCTTCCTTAACTTCTCTATATCTTTGGTTGACATTCTCCCATTTACTTTTCCTCATTCTCCAGTTGAGTCCTCAACTCACCAACCTCTTTTTTATTCTGGACTCAAATACTTCTCACATAAAATTCATGTATTTTCCTATTTTCCTCATAGATCTTAAATATGATGAATTCTTCAATTTGACTATTTGTGCACTTCCTACCATACAAATCTTCAAACAGTGCAATTCCGATACTCGCATGATAACTGTTGTTGTAGGTAAACTCTGCGAGCGATAAAATCTGATCCCAATTTCTTTGTTCTTCCAAAGCACAGGCTCTTAAGATATCCTCTAGCGTCTGAATAGTTTTCTCGATCTGGCAATCTGTTTGAGGATGATAAGCTGAACTGATCTTCAATCTTGTACCCAAGGCTTGATGTAAGCTTGACCAAAGCTTTGACACAAACCTTGGATCTCGGTTTGACACAATACTTGAGGGTATGCCATGCAATCGAACAACTTCCTTAATATAAATTCAGGTGAATCTTTCCAAATCATAGCGCATATTCACAGGAATGAAATGCGCCGACTTCATCAAACGATCCACGATCACCCAAATTGCATCATGATTTGCTGCTGTTCTTGGCAACCCATATATGAAATCCATAGAGATGTTATCCCACTTCCACTATGGAATATCTAAAGATTGCAGTTGTCCTCCAGGTTTCTGATGTTCTGCTTTGGCCTTTTGACAAACAAAACACGAAGCCACATATTCTACTACATCTTTCTTTAGTCCAGACTACCAAAATAACCTCTTCAGATCCTGGTACATCTTGGTTGATCCTAGATGTATACTCATCCGGCTCTTATGTGCTTCTCCTAAGATCATTCCTCTAACGTCTGAATCTCTGGGCACACAAATTCTCGTTTAAAATGAAGAATTTCATCTGCTCCAATACTAAAGTTCAGTTCCTTTCCTTCAGTCATCAATCTCTTCTTCTCTTTCAACTCCTCATCTTCTGCTTGTAATTCACGAATCCGATTCAAGAATTCGTTGGGGATTTGCAACATTCCCAGTCTAATGCTAGATGGTTCAACTTGCATTACCAGACTTAGGTCTCTAAACTCCTCGATTAAAATAGCCTCCTTGACCATCATTGAGCTCACATGAATAGCCTTTCCGCTCAAAGCGTCTGCAACTATGTTTGCTTTGCCAGGATGATAATGGAGCTCAAAGTCATAATCTTTTAGAAACTCCATCCATCGCCTTCGTCTCATATTCAACTCCTTTTGATTAAACAGGTACTTTAAACTCTTATGGTCACTGAACACCCGGAATGTAGTGCCATAGAGGTAGTGTCTCCAAATCTTCAAAGCAAACACGATTGCTGCTAACTCCAGGTCGTGTGTCGGATAATTCTCTTCATGAATCTTCAACTGTCGAGAAGCATATGCAACCACCTGACCTCCTTGCATTAAAATACTTCCCAAGCCTTGCTTCGATGCACCCAATATACCTCGAAATAGAGAATTCCATTCGCTTTTTCATGGAAATCTAGCTCCTTTCCCTCAAAAGCCAACTTCTCTTTTTCTTCAACTTTTTTTTTCTTATTGTCATTTACATTTTCGAACTCCAAACTTGTTCGTGAATCCCAACCTTCTTGTCTTAGCACTTATCGTCTCTTCTATATCATCTAGTTCAATTATCTACCTTCTCCGATTGGAGTAACTCCTTAATTTTAACTCTTGATTATTTCATAAGTATTATGATTTAATCCTCTTAAATCAATTTCAATGATGAATTAAGGTATTAAGTTATTTTACCACATTAAATCCTTCCTTAAATTTTACTTAGGTGATTGACATTGAGTTTGGATTGGAGGAAGATGTTTATTGATACCATAAGTTCCTTCACAAATGACTTAAATTTTTATTTTAAACTTTCAGCTTCTAACCGATTACAAGAAACTCTAACCGGTTAGTAAGTACAGTTTTAGAAATAAAACCAAAGAATTTCAAGACCATTTTATTTACATCATCCAATCCAACTCAAAATAGAATTTAATCATAATCTAATACCTTGATTCCAACTGAATTCATCACTGAAATGATTTAAATCATAATATACTCACATTTTTCCATAATTTCTATTGGACTAATCATATTATATTAGGGTATAATCCATCACTACCCCACTATAATTAAACAACATCCTATCATTCCATACAATCAGTTGATCTTTCCAAGTCAACTTGGTCAAAGGCCATGCGATCTTAGAAAATCCTTCAATAATCCGGCGATAGTATCCAGCCAGCTCTAAGAACATCTTACTTTAACCACAGTCTTAAGTTGTTCATATTACACCACTGAATTCACCTTCGCTGGATGTGACGACCCGCAAATTCCTCGTCTGTTTTAAATAAATTTTTGAGATGTATTTTATTAACAATAGATGTATTGATGTGAAGATGAGCGTTTTCATGGATTTACAACCGAAGATTTCATTATTTGAGATTTCTTTAAGAAGTGAATTTCTTTGTGAATTCTAATAGATTGAGTAACTTTGAAAATTCATATCTTTTTAACCGTAACCCCGAATTTTATGATCTTTATATGAAAACGATCGTATCGAAATTTAGATTTCAAAAATGTAACTTTTATAATTTTCTGGATTGACTTACGAAAATTTATCTTCTGAGTGTATTGTGAACAAATTTTGAGTATTTAAATGAGTAAAAATAGTTAAAAACCTCAAATGAACTTTTCCCTTTGAGGATATCTTTTATACATGAAAATATGATTTTAGAAAATGAAATGAGGGTTATATCTATAGCCAAGTAGTACAGTTAATTGTTTTATTTAAAGTGTGTGTTTTAGAGTTTTATTTGCTATGATTGATGATTGTTATGTTATAAAAGGAAAAATATTTTATGTAATCTTATAAAGTGAATTTAAAATAAAATGAGTATTTGATGAGAGGTGTATGTGAATGTTTGTGTGATGTATGAATTCTTTGCATTCTATTGTTTTTCATTAAGGTGGCATAACATTTTAATATTTGTATGATGTGTGTGATTAGAAAAATGAAAATTAAAATTGTGTATGAGTATGTATAGGTGGAATGCATGCATGAAGATAGAGTAGGAAGTTTATTTCTTCTAGGCTAAGAAAATTAAAAGCAAAATTTAATCCATGAAAAATAAATTAGGAGATGTGATGTAGAAAATAAGGATGATGAGTGATTAGACCTAATGCCTTAAATTACTCCTTATTGTCTCCTTGATAAAATCCACCCATGCAAACTTTCAAGTGCCAAAATTGCCCCTCCCTTTAACACATGGACCGAATTTCATCAAGGGCAAAAGAGGAACCACACGAATTGCCTATAGATAGGCTTGGCCAAACTCATTCCCTTCATTCATTCACTTCTTCATTTCCTCATTTCTTCATTCCAAACACACATTCACCTAAGAGCCCATCAAACTCTTAGAGAGAGAGGGAGAGAGAGAGAGGGCCGTGGGAGAAGAAGAAGGAAGAAGAAGAAGAAATTCAAGCTTGATCCATGGATTTACTTTGAAGATCAAAGGTGTTATAAGCTTGAAGATCATTTTCTTGGTGTGTGTTTCGAAAACCATAAGGAGTTTTGAGTTAGTTTAGGATTCTAAGCTTTGTAATCTTCTTTTCTTCTTGCATGTTGAATTTTATGGTTTAGTTAATGATTGCATGTGTTGTTTTGCCTTGATCATGAATTTTTAAGAGCTAAAGAAACTTGTAAATTGCTAAACAACAAGCTAGATGATTCGGCCATGGATAGTAAACCATGTGTTGATGATTTTTAATTAGATCTAAGTGGTTGCATGTTGGTTTTATTGATCTAAGTAATTGCATGTCTTGATCTTGACTTGATATTTGATAAAGTTTTGATCTCGAGTCTTGCATGTTGTTTTTGAGCAAAAAGAATTGATCTTTCTTGATGCATGTCACGGTTTTGAAAGAAACTAAGGAAAGCAAGCTTTTGAAAATGATTCTTGATCTAAAGAGGACTTGATCTATGCATTATGATCTTTGCATGTTAAAGATCTATGGTTGCATGTGTATGTTTTGATGTGATCTTAGAGTTTGAGTCACATGCATGTTACTTTTAAGTGTTGATCATGAGTATTTGTGCTAGAAAGTTTAGATCTTTCATTTGTGATTTTATTTGTCAAGGTTTTGACTAGAGTTTGTACTTAAACTTGGTTGTTTGCCTTGATCTTTATGTGCATGTGATGATTTAAACTTGATCCATGATAAAACATGGAACTTGATCTTTGCATGTTAACTTTAAGTGAAAAAGACTTGATTTTTCTTGATGATCTTAACGGTTTTAAAGAAACTATTAAGGAAGCAAGTTTTAAAAATTATTTTTGGCTTAAGCATGACTTGATCTATGTGTTAAGACTTTATGCATGCAAAAAGATTTGAAAGAAAATTTGTTTTGGGGATGATGATGTTTCGGTCTTGATGTTCATGATGCTTTAACAATCCTTGAAAGTGAATGCATGATTTAATCTACTCATTTGATTCTTTGCATGATAAGAAATTGAACAAAAGTTTTGCCTTTTTCCATGATGAAATTCGGTCAAGCTTGGGAAGGGTAAAGATCATGTTTTGATCATCCTTTAGGGCGCATGCATGTTGGTACTAGTTTAATCTAAGGATTTTAAAATACATGCATGAAATTATTAAGGCATGAAAGCTAAGACTTTGGTGTGATCTTTGATTTAATTCAAGTTAAGGAAATAAATTAAAGTTTGATAATTTTTCAAGGTAAAGCTCACGGTTTTTGAATTGAAAGGGAAGAAATAATTTCATGATTTTATGTCCTAAAGCTTTGAACAAATCTTTGCTTTGACTTATACTTATATTCGGCCAATGCATGTTCAAGTAGGTTTAAGAATCTTTCTCATGATATGACATGTGAAATGAGTATATTTCATAAGTTGATGTTGGACTTTGTTTGAAAATATGAGTAAATGGTTTTGTTCTTATGTATATATGTGTTTCGGCTATGAGAGGAAGAAAAGGAAAAATGACTTGTATTCCATGGAAATAAATTAGTGTTTGATTGTTTAATGGAATCATGATAGCTCAAGTGTCTAGGGTCGTGACTTCTAACTTATTCTTTTAATGTCATTTGGCCATGCATGTGATTGTAATGAAATGAATTTGATCTCTTGAGAATAAATTTGCATGCTAATGCTTGAACATGATTAGGTCATTTGAAGCATGTAAAGTTGTATTCCTAGCCTATTTCTTTGATTTGAATTCGGTTGTGAGTATATAAATGTTAAGTGATTTTATTTTTTGAAAGTGAAATCGCTTGAATTGATTTATTTTGCTAAATGAAATTCGGCTTTCCTATGTGCATGTAGGTAAACATGAAAATGAAAGTGTTTAGAAAATAATTAAGTGATTGGTTAAGTAATTATATGCTTGGATTTAATGGAAAGAACGTTGTTTATTGTTGAGGTGCAATTCGGCCAAGACTAGTTAAATAGGATAGGATTTTATTTGGTTAAATGCTAATTGATATTTGAAAAGTATATGATTTATATGACTTGATTTATCACAGTGTTGTTGTTGGTTGTGTGCTAGTTGATGTTTGGAAAAATGTTTGTATATGTAATTGGTTTTGAAATTAAGCAACTCCGAGTTCATTTGCTTGGATTTATTTGGAAACATGGGACATGTTTAGTGCCTGTCCTAAGTTCGTACTTATTGATAAAGCTTGAATTTTAAAGTGTTAGTTTTGAGCTAAAGAATTATTTGAAACAAAAGTGCTTTTACGATGTTTTCGGATTTTTATTAGTGTTATTTTGTGAAACAATCCTTTGCTGTCCAGAATCGTTTGGACTTGTTTCTTAATTTTAAAAATGTGTTCAAGTGATTTAAAGTATGGACTTTAAGTGGAATTTGATTTAGGAAAAAAGTCGGATTGAAAACGATGAATTTTTCGGTGTTTTGGACATGATTAAGGTGTTGTCCAAGACAGACCAGCAACCAAATCAATTGATTTAAATTACCTTATTAGATACTTTCAAAATGGTTTTGAAGTACTTAAATTACTAGAAAATATTAGAGTTGTTTTGAGAAAACAATTATATTTTAAGTTACCCGACGAGAAATAACATGAGTTTTGGAAAAAGAATATATGTTTTCAGTTTAAGAGGAGACTTTCCTTATACGAGTTAGTAATATAAACGTATTTTGTTTAATACGAGGAATGGTAAAGACGGGGGATTGGAGCAGCCGATAGCGACAAGGATCCGCGGAGATCGAGTGCTTTATTTGCTGGACTTGAGGTGAGAGAGAAGCTTTCCTAAGACACCGTGGTATTTAGGTGATTTATTAGGACGTTCTGGATCATCTCAAAGATCGGAACTTGGTGGTTCTGAGTCAGTAGTATAGTGGCAATTGTCTGTGTTGTGTGGCCACTTATACGAAGGAGACAAAGACCACATGTTGTTATGTGATGAAATTATATGATGATGATTTGAAATAGCATGCTTATGTTTATTTGTTTACATGTCTGATGATATTTGAATTGTGGATAATAAGAGTAGCATGCTGATGGACGTCTGTTACGTCTTGAAAATGAGATAATGCGAATAAGTTGGAAAGTGATGAAATGTGATTGAAAAGAAAGACGAATGAGGTATTAATAATGACGCAAGAAGTCTTGAAAGTAAAAGACACGAAGAGAAAGATATAGCACCCTGTTTAGCTTAAGTCCTTATTGAATAAGGCAGCTTTGATAAGACATTAAGAAAAGAAATAGTGATAAGAGATATGAGAATGATTGGAAAAGAGATATGAGCTGAGATTTAGAAAGAGTTGAGATGTAATGAAAATCCTAAGAATGTGATAAGAGATAAGATATGATGTAAATGAAAATATCGTAATGATGTTGAGCAAGAGCTGATGATAATGATGCTGATGAGCCAGAGCTGGGGAAAGTAATGCTGTTGTTGTTGAAATGAGATGTGATATGAGTTGAGCTATGTGAAGCCAGAGGGCTGATGTTCCAAAAAGAGATATGTTGAGATGTTGAGAAAGATTATGAAATGAGATGTTGAGAAAGATTATGAAATGAGATGCAAGTATGTCGATGTGATCCCAGCTCTGTGCTCTGTAAGAAAAGAAAAGAAAAGTAATGTTGTAACTTAGCGGTCGGGACTCGTTGAAGGGATGCACCAAGGATGAGCCGACCTTAGGGTAATAATTAAACCTCTAAAACTTTTAAAAGACATTGACGAACACGATGAGCAATGAGTGCGAAGTAGTGGAGAGGAAGATACCCCGAAATATCAGGGATATTTGGGTTGTGATTGCAATAGGGGAAGGTAAGGACGGTGATACGTCAAGAAGCCTTGAGTACTTTCTAGGTGGAACGAATCCCATAAGGGGTAAGGATGGGCCGATCCGATGCCATGGTTAGTTTCGCACTCGAGACTAGAATAGTACTGTCGCCCCCTATGGCAATTCGAGAACAGTGAGAGGGACTGGAACGGGGCTCTGTGATTTTGCCACTGTACCCGATTTTTCTACAGTGTGCCTTGATATTATATGATTTGATTTGAGGCTGTATCCGATTTTCTACAGTTCTCCTGGCTTGGAGCCATTTGTTGAGACAGTTGTCAAGCCCGCGTGGTAAAGGTCCTGTACTCCTGTTTGCTTCCGACAAGGTTAGGTGGATGACCGAGGAGATGTAGACGTGTGTGCTAACTGCTAACGAAACGAGTACCTCAATGATATTATAATTCCCCAATCATCGATGGTTGTGATCCAATAAGACTTGATAAGAAAAGTTTAAGAGTCATGAAAAGACTTATAATGATAAGAAGCGAAATCTTATGAAATATTGATAATGGGAAACGAATCGAGAATGAAAGTGTGGAAAAATGAATGAAACCATATGAGAATGGAAATGAATGCAACTCAAAGATTCACAAGTTGAGATCGAGAAAGAAATTGAGAAAGAAAGAATGATCATGTTGAGAAATGAGAATAAGTGTGGCAAGATAATGATGATGATGATGATAATGAACTTGAATGTTGTGTTGTCTTTATGTTTATTGTTATGTTGGTATTGTCTTGATATCTTGCCTATTGTAAACCCACACCGTCGACGATGCGTCGTTCGGAATGCTTACTCTCTCCTGTCTTGTTGTTTTGTTGGTGGATGCTAACGCCACAACGAGCAGATGGCATATTGAATAGACGTCACTGTATGACCTTCGCGAGAAAGAGCATGGGAAGTCCCTCCGAGACGGAAGAGCTTATAGTGGGGGACAACCAAGAAAGAGAAGCATGATCCCGCTGTTGAGGCTAATCATAAGTATGAGGAGGATAAGGAATTGGATTCTGCCACCGACGAGATTTGAGTGCGCCTGAAGCCGAGTTATGGTAGTGTTGTGTTCCTTAGAGTCTAGGTTTGTATTTTAGAGTTGAGGATTACCTAAGCAATGAACTATTTATGTAATTCAGCTTATTAGATCATGCCCTACTTTTGAAGAAATGTAAGAATGAAACCTTTTGAGAACTGTATAAGTTCTTCTGATGAAATACAAGGAACCATGTTGGGTTCGAAACCAAATCATTTATCCAATGATGAATGTTTTTAGAGATTCAAGCGAGTAAGCAAATGTTTTAGTAACAACTCGGTTTTCGGTAAAGATTGCTAAGTGCATCAACGATGTCTCAATAATGATGTTTTCAAAAAAAAATAAAAAAATTTGCCTCAGTTTTGCAACTTAATAAATAAAAGTTGGTTATTTTGTGTTACGAAAATCGGGTTGTTACACTAGATCCACCACAATTTCTTCTTTAAAGATCACATGCCCTGCGAACTTAACTTCGCTCAACCAAAACTCATCTTTGGTGAGCTTAGCACACAACTACTCCTCCTACAGGATTCTCAACACAATCCTGAGATGTTTCGCATGCTCCTCCGGATTCTTAGAATAAACCACAAACGAATCCAAATATAGTCTAAAGGTCTCATTCTTATAATCCATAAAAGAACAGGTGCATTAGTCAATCCGAACGGCATTATTTCCTACTCATAATGTCCGTATCGAGATCAAAATGCAGTCTTAGGTGTATCCCTGTCCCGAATCCTGATTTGAGGTTAATCCGACCTCCAATCAATCTTAGAAAACACTTAGACTCCTTTAACCTGATCCAACCATAACCTTTTTAGCAACTTCTCTACGTGTTTCTTCCATTTAACCATTCCCGATGGTACCATATCATAAGGGTAGTAGAGATAGAATCAGCTTCAAGAATTAACTTGATTCCAAACTCTATCTCTTTGCTCAAGGGTAAACCTCACATCATTTCTTGTAACCAAGATTTCTTTAACCCCCTTTTTCCTTCACTGCTGCCCAGAAGCAAACACATGGATCCATAGGATTCTAGATTCGAAGCTTGGGAATCCCAATACAGGGTTGTTCTATCATCATTAATCATGATCACTTGATCTCTCGACTTCCAAACCGTGCCTAAGATCAAATGTAATCATGACACAGGTAGATAGACAAAGTCTAATATCTTAATAGAACAATTCAGACATACATTGGAAACAACTACAAGAAGATTTGTAGGAGTCTCTACTTTGAGATAGCAGATTGGATAAGACACAGAGCAACTTTGATCAATACCCGTATCCATAAGGATCAAAAGAAAGGATAGCTTTAGAGTTTAACAAACTCAACAAGGTTGATCTTTAACAAGATGACTGCCCTGCACTCGGTCTGAAAAGTTGATTAACTTTAACACTAGTGAGGGTAAACACTCTTCCCCAGAGTCAAGGACTTAACTACAACTTCTTAAGATTTCCTTATCACTGGTTCTATGAGAACGTAATAAACCAACACTATGGTTTTGGGTTTACAACATGTCTAAAGAGAAGCATACAACTATCATACTTCTACTTAGACTACATAGAGCACTTCTTAATAGCAGACTAAGCTACTTATCTAGAGCTATTACACATAACCTTAGATCTAGTTTGGAAGTATATGAAAGCATACTTCCCGGGAAACATCACAGATATCGATGACCAGCGTATTGGACCACACACCCAAGGACCAAAAGTCAGGACCATTGCTTTGATACCATAAAAGTGTAACACTCATTGTACTATCATCTTCCTTTATAAGAAAAGTAATAAGTTTATGATTACCTGGACTTGTCATTGTTGGAAAAAGATCTGAAAATAAAAATTTTCCTTTCATTTGAAAATTCCTTTTACAAAAATTTGACTAATAATGAATTTGACTAATAAAATCAGAGTTTGCGGAAACATAGTAAAATAATCATATTATACTCTCAAAATATATCAAGTGTAACAAGTCCATGTATACCAAATAAGTATTATTATGAAACTAAATTCATTCTATGATACCTCTTTCAAAATGTGTATAATATAAATACTACTAAAAATAGAGATGTTATAGAGATGGTCACTGGTCCTCTGTCCAAACATCCATCTGGCCGGATCCTCAATATCTGTACAAAGGGTTCCCAACCCACACTATCTATATTCTGCATGCACCTAAGGGTCATCTCCCTTCACTGACTTTTGTGCAAGCTAGATATAAGATCAACACCTAATGAGGGCATGGGGATTAGCTATATATATTCGCATAATCAAATGAGAATAAAACTAACATACACAAGTAATCATGTAGCAAATCCGAATGCATAACCATATGAGCATACCCGGTTAATCATAATAAGTCTTTCAATGCAGGTGGCATGATGTGTGCTTTCTATCTCACAATCCTGAGGCCTCCAATACTAATCAATCTCGGACGTCCATCCAATACACCAATGTGTTCCCAGAACACTAACATACGTTCCCAAAACATATAGCAAACCCTACTTGGAATATAAACAAGCACCACTCCCAGAGTGTGCATCACGTTCCCAGAACGTATAGCAAACCATACTTGGAATATAAACAAGCACCACTCCCAGAGTGTGCATCACGTTCCCAGAACGTATCAAAGAAACCATGTCCCAGATACTGGCCACATTCCCAGAATGTGTCATCAAGTAGGTTGCACACCATTGTGTTCCCAGAACACATCAAAGAAACCATGTCCCAGACACTAGCCACATTCCCAGAGTGTGTCATCAAGTAGGTTGCATCAATTTGGTACTCCCAGAGTACCCTCCTCATGTTCCCAGAACATGACAAACGATCCTTGCCAACCTATTTCATCACCTTTCACCATGCATGAATGCACACATAATTATTAAGGTTGGTCTTTCCATTTATTTCCATTATTATGACTTAGAAGAACACAACTTCTGAATGATATCTTGAGGTATAACTTTACTCATAAAATTCACCTTTGAATTTAAGTTAAACATATGCTCATAGACCTGGATTGAAAGAATATAATCATTGGTATTAACAATTCTTACTCAAAAACCTAACTTTTATTTTTAAGTTTCAGGTACTAACCGGTTACATCATAACCTAACCGGTTAGAATTACAGACCTGAACTTAAAACCACTGATTTTCAAAGAATCTTTTCTTGAATTCTCTACTCAATCCAATAACAGGGTCTTAGCATAACAGAATACCTCATGTTCAACACATATTATCATTCAAAAGATCTAAGTCATAATCCAATTTCATTTATGCATAATTTCCTCTTGAAATTATCATTTAATATTAAGATATTAACTCATCACCTCCAATCTAAACCAAACAGTGCACAATCACATAATTTCATATTGGTTTTTATATGAAATTCTAGCTTAAACTTGAGTATAAATGGTATGAACACTTAGCCAATTTCAGAAACCTTTTTCTTTTGAAAACTGACAGTATCTAACCGGTTACAGCTTCAGACTAACCGGTTAGATTATGCAGAAAATACACTGAAAAGTGGGGTTTTGCATACCATTCCTTCCAATACTCAAATTTAACCTATTTTCACCATTAACCAAAGTTTAATACCTTAAAGTACACATGTTTAAACACTTAAACATATCATAAATTCATGCATGCAAAATTATCATACACCAAAAGTGCATAAATCACATATTTCACAACTTAATGCATCAATTCACATAATATCCAAATATGTCATAAAATTTTCATCACAATAGCTTGCATGCATCATATTATCACAATAGTTCAGTAAGTATAAAGAATGAGGAAGAGATTGAGAATGGAAATGTGGAAAAGATATTAAGCTCCATGAGAGGGACTGGAAATAAAGTGTAGAGGTATGAAGAAAATGATAATAAGATGAAATACTGAGGTGTATTGATGATGATAGTATGCTTGTTTGTTATCCTGTTTGTGTGTTATATATTGTGTGTGTCCTATATCTTGCCTACCGTAATTCCACATCGTCCACGCTACGTCGTCCGGATCGCTTACTCTCTCCTGTTCGTTGGTACATTGGTGTTGCTGATATCCCAACGGGCAGATGAATCGTCGCATGGAAATCTCTACGTGGCTTCATGAAGGGAACGGATGGAAAGCTACGCGTTACGGATGGGTATGGACTGGACATGTTCAGTCGGTAATCGCAGACCCGGAGCATAAGCTAGGAGGAAAGACAACGAGTTCGTATTTAGGAAGCGTATCCTTTGTGGGACACAATTCTGAACCACCATCTCGGGATACCAAGAAGGAGAACCCTGTGAAGCTATTCGGAGTGGAGCTTAAACCGAACTCTGAAGTGGATACAGCAAGTGAGGTCACATCAACCTCTGGCACAAAGGCATCAGCAAGGAAGAGAAGGAAGTTGGATCCGGTTATCTTTGATAGGAAGAGGGAGCCAGTAATAGAATTAGAATAAGTTGTTGTTTGTATTTGTATTCAGGATTACCTGAGTGATGAGCTAATGCTGTACTTTAATCATTTTGAAGCATGCCCGACTTTTATGGAATGTAAGGACACTTTTTATGAAACATGTTTAGGTCCTTTTGAGAATATGAAGGGAATTGCTTAAGTTGAAATCAAACTGTTTTCTTAATAAAATGTTTTTGGAAAACAAAGTAAGTGAGTTGTGGTTTCAAGTAACAACTCGGTTTTCGAAAGAAAAGGTTGAAGGACATTAATAACTTTTCAGGAACGCTTTCAAACCCTTCAACAATGTTTTACAAAAAATAAAAAAAAAATTTCCCCAAAAATTTGGCCTCATTTTTGCAACATTAATAAATAAAAAGTCAGTTGTTTTGGTTTTCGAAAATCGGGCTGTTACATCTCCTTAGAATCCACAATCTCTATTTTAAGCCAACAACAGGTTCGACAGGGTCCAAAAACTATAAGATTTGACACATGAAATGGACAAACAAATTGGGGGAAACCATCAATACTCACTCTATGCAACATGAACTAAAGATTTGAACAGATTTGAGACTCAAAAAGTGTGTATACTTACTCAAATCGAAGCTTGAAGTAAGCTCCAGAAATTCAGAGTCAGTGTTGACAGCTTCAACACCCTTACTTTGCAAGCTTCATTCTCTCGATTCAGGGACTCTCAACTCACGATTTTTAAGTCAATACAAAGCCCTTGATTTAAGCTTTGTAGAGGTGTATGACTCACACTCTAACTCACAAGGACAAGAGAGAATCGAAGGAATGAATTCGGGAACCCTAAAACAGAGCAGAATTTCAACTTAGAGCAAAAATGGGTTTCATTTCATCAACACAAGGCTATATATAGCAAAATCAGAGTTCCATGCATGTTGACACGTCTTTCCCCACTAAGATTAAGATGATTTCGTGGCGAATTCTGGGTTAAAACGCGTGATTACTCATCAAACGCACTAACCCAGTTTCTGAGTTCATCGTGTAACCGGTTACAGAGCCCATCTAACCGGTTACATACTGATAAAACTTCAAAAATTAATAATTTAATTACTCTTTCTTCAAAAACCTTTCTAATATTGCAATTAGGTCCCAACCCAAGGACTAAATTACAATATTCATATTTTTGCACAAAATAACCATATAAAAATATAAACTGATCAGCAGCTTCAATTGATAAAACCTGTCTCTGATGAGGAAATTAAGTAGGCTATGCTATCCATCCATATTGACAAATCACCTGGACCTGATGGTTTTGGATCAGGTTTGTTCAAGGATGCTTGGGACATTGTTGGTTCAGATCTTTGCAGTGATATCAAGGAGTTCTTTACAATAGGGAATCTTCTCAGGGAAGCTAACTTTACTAATTTGGTGATGATTCCAAAATCTGAGAATCCCTCTGGAGTGCAGGACTTTAGACTTATTGCTTGCTGTTCTACAATCTATAAATGCATAACTAAGGTGATTAGGAATAGACTTGGCATTGTTTTACCTATTCTGGTTTATGATAATCAGAATGCTTTCGTTCAGGACAGGCATATTCTTCACAATGTTCTAATTACCCAAGAATTATTAAGATTGTATGGAAGGCCTATGACACCTTAGAGTGGAATTTTATTGTGGACATGCTATCTGCTTTTAATTTTCCAGTAAAGTTCAGGGAATGGATCATGGCCTGTATTACTTCAACATCTTTCTCTATTCTCATTAATGGTCAGAAGGGAAGTATGTTCATAGGGACTAGAGGGATAAGACAAGGGGATCCTATGTCCCCCCTCATTTTTGTGTTGGCTATGGAAATCCTCACCAGAGCTTTGCAAGTGGCTACTTTGCACAAAAATTTCAGGTTCCACCCTTATTGCAAGGATACAAAATTGTAGAGCCTTGCATTTGTAGATGACCTTATGCTGTTTTGCAAAGCTCACCTTGCAAGTGTCGGGATCATGATTCAAACTCTTAATGACTTTGCTTCCTGGTCAGGATTGCAAGCTAATCAGGCCAAATCAGCTATTTATATGGCAGGGGTATCTGTGGACAGAAAGAATGAGCTCATGGCTTTATCTCAGTTTCAAGAAGGCATGTTTCCCTGTAAGTACTTAGGCTTCCCTCTATCTGGTAGGAAATGGAATGCAACCACTTGCCAAATATTAATTGATAAAATCACAAGGAGAGTAAATAGCTGGAAATCAAGACACTTGTCCTATCAGGCTAGAATTTGTCTGATTAACTCAGTTCTGATGTCTCTGCATACTTATTGGGCCTCAGCTTTTATTATCCCTAAATCAGTTATTAAGGAGATTGAAAAAATTTGCAGATCCTTCCTTTGGCCTTCAAATGACTCTGGACATTATCATGCTAAGGTTGCTTGGAATGTAATTTGTACAGAGAGGAAGTATGGGGGTTTAAGTATTCAGGACTGTGCTATTTAGAATGCTGCAGCCTTAGGGAAGCAGGTTTGGAGTTTGGAAGTCAAGAAGGATTGCTTGTGGGTTAGGTGGATTCACTCTTATTACATTAAAGAAGCATCCTTCTGGGATTGTCAATGGAGCCAGAATCAGAGTTGGCATTGGAGACAAATTTTGAAACTTAGGGACAAAATCAAGGTTGGTTTTCAGAATAATACATGGTCTGCATCTCCTGATGGTCTTTATACTGTGAAATCAGGATATAAATTCCTCAAGGGTAATTAGGAAATCTTCCCTATGCACAAAGTGATTTGGAATAGGGTGAGTGTTCAGAAGCATTGCTTCATTATGTGGCTGGTGATTCATGGCAAAATTCAAACCCTAGACAGAATGTTGTGGCTGATGATTCCTAATCATTGTTGTCTGTGTTTCTCTGCTGAGGAGACAGTTTCTCACTTGTTTTTTGAATGCCCTTGGAGTAAAACTTTGTTGCAACTTTGTGCTAATTGGATTGGTCTTGATCACTGTCCCTATAGGATTGGTAATTGGACAAGATGGCTTGTGCATGGATTCAGGGAGAAATATAGAAGGCAATGTGTTGCAGCCATGATAGTTGCTGTCATCTATTGTACTTGGCAGGAAAGGAACAACCGCACCTTCAATAATCAAGTTAAGACTATAGACTATTTTTTTAGATTGATCAAAAGGACCCTAGCTTGCAGGATAGATTTTTGTTTCAGGAATTTTAGGAGATGGACTAATAAGACTTTGGTTGATAGAATTTGTATTGAACTTTAATTTTTATCCTATTAGTCTTCTTGAACCCTTCATAGAAGGTGGCAAGAAACTAATAGGATGGTTTACTTAAGCTCCCTTGAACCCTTCCTAGAAGGTGGCAAGGTCTTAAGTAAAGCCAACCTCATGTGTGAGTTAGTTTTGTTCGTTGGTAATAAGATTTTTCTTCTACCAAAAAAAAATATATCTCATATTTTTATATATAAAAACACATAATGTACAAAAACTAAAACATTCAAAACTAATATAAATCAATTATAAAATACTTGTTATAACTAATTTCTTTGTTATTTGGGAGACGAAAATTAGGGGTGTTACATTGGGTAGTGAATCTCAAATGATTTTAATTGAAAATGCATGCATTAATCATTTAAATATGTGATTCATTGTGTGTTCTTGAAAAATAGATGCATAAATCTGTTTAAGTGTTTTAAAATGTTAAATATGCATCACTTATGTTAAACAAAGCAAGTAAAGGCTTATGAATTAGTATATAATTGGTTTTCCTATTTAAATTTTTTATTATTGGCCAAGTTACAAACCCTTAACCGGTTAAAGGGTATGTTAACTGGATAAGAGCTGTTAAAACAGTTGGCAAATTGGTTTGTTACAAAACCAACTCAAGGGAAACCAAATATATAATTCATTGATTCTTAGAAAATGTATTAGAAAGAGTTTTCATACTTTTACAGAGAATACACAATCCTTTACAAGTTCTTATCAATTTTCCAAAGATCCAAATTCAAGAACACATTATTGTTCATCTTCTTCTCATATCATTTCAATTAAATCTCTTGCATTTACATTTTCATGAAGAAATCAAGAGAGATCCAATAGGTTCAGTGTTGATTGTGTTGTAATCATTAGCAATTAGAGGAAAACTTTGTGCAACAACAAAAGATTGAATTCATTGGTGTGTGGTATCACCAAGGTGAAAGAGAAGTCTAAGTGGTGAGGCATCCACCTAGCAAGCAGAGAAAGCTAAGAGGTTCTTAGTGCTTAGAAGATGTTCTTTCAAGGAGTGGAGAAGAGATTTAGAAGATCAAGGTGTTGACAAGGGCAAGGGTGAGGGTATCCCTTGGAATGCTATCAAGTGGGGTATCTTTAGGAATGTGTCTTGTAACAAACAATTTCTAAAGTTCTCTATTAGAAAATCTCCCAAATCCACAAGGGAGGACTGGATGTAGCCTTTGATGTTCAAGGGTGAACCAGTATAAAAACCTTTGTGTCATATCTCTTCCCTATTCTCTTTACTTTACGCTTTACGCTTCATTACGCTTATTTTGAAAATTGATTTCTTGTTCATATCATATCCAATCTTTTTAATTGATTTGTGATTGTTTAATCATTGTTGGTTGGTTGCTGATAATTTTCCAAATTGGGTGCAAAGAAAGATTCGTGTTACAAATTATTTTGAAATTATCGCTCTTAGATTGTTTGGTTGCTTTAACCAGATAAGCATCTTGGTTATCCAGATAATCACCAGATAAATCAACCAGGTAAATCACAAAAATTTGCAACTAATTCATTAAATTAATCAATTTCATTTCAAATAAAATATAAATTGGCCAATGCTATACTCTCTACCTATTCACCGTCCTCTAGGTATTCGTATTGCCCACTTGTATTCCAACACTATATATATATATGGAGTACCCTTTGGAATGTGAATGGTGCAATCGGGAAGTTAGTTATTCAAATAAGGTGTTAATGTGATGTTATTGAGCATGAAACATCAAATGCATTCTCTTTATCCGTCTTTTGATTCCAAAAAAATAAACATAAATGAATAAATAAATAAATAATCAGTTAAATATCCCTTTGAGAGCAGGTAATTGCTTACTAATTAAGGAAATACTTGGTGTGTTACAAAGTAAAGAAGGAAAAGGAAGAGAATAGAGAGAATGAGAAGATGACAAAGATTGAAGCAATAAGCAATGTTGGAAGATGATGTTATAATAATGATTTTTATGCCCAATGCTCCATTTATACTTTTAAGTGTTATCATGTTTAAGGTTACAATATATAACCCTTTTATGTGATCATTTCTTTCATATATACCATCTGTCATATTTAACCATGCCCCCATTACAACCTGATGAAGACCTTTTGATTCTTGCATGCACTCAATAAATTTAGTGGAGATGTTGGTCTACTGTCAAGCTTATAGTAATCCAATTTCCTAGATGAACTTGAGTGAAATGTCTGTACCATGATACACATTGAGAGAAGGTGAGCGGAATGACTCCTTTTAGTGATAAGCAAGATTTGCAATAAGGGTCTGTTCGGCAAAACTAGCTTGTAGCTGTGAGCTTGTTACTTGTAGCTGTGAGCTTCTAGCTTGTAGCTGTTAAGCTAGCTATGAGCTGAGAGCTTGTAGCTAGGAGCTTATAGCTGTTTAGCTGACTATTTGAAATAGTGTTGTTCAGCAAAACTAGCTTTTGAAGTAGTTAAAAGTTATTAAATGGCCAAAATGGACATGCAACATTTTATTATTTTAAATTTTTCAAAATTTTTTCTTTATTTATTAATAAAATATATAAATATATAAATTATAATTAATGAAATTCATTTTTTCTTAATTTAATAATTTTGTTATAATTAATTGATTAATTAATTAATTTAATAATTTTGTTATAATTAATTAATTAACTACATAATTAATAAATTATAATTAATAATTATTTAAAGGGTAGTAAAATAATTTTAAATTTTGTTCGAGGGTATAATTGGTATATGAATTATTGAAAGCTAGTTTAGTTTCTAAAAGCTACTTCAAGTAGCTTTCTAAAAGCTAGCTTTTAAAAGCTACAAGCTCCTTTTTTAAAAGCAATAAGCTATTTCTAATTTGTGTTCACAGAACAGGGATAGTAGCTTATTAACTAAATCCAAAAGCTCCTAGCTAGCTAAAAAGCTCCTAGCTACCCTTTTCGAACAGAGCCTAAGTCTAATAAGTCTCTAATGGCGCAAACTTTTGATTATTTCATGATGGGATTGTGGTTGCTTGCTTGGGAGAATTGCAACTTGAGTCACTAGAAAAACTTGTTTTAAGGATGTTGTACTTTGTGGGTGTCATTAATGGATTATAAGTTATGTTTCTTGGGATATGAGTTAGTTGGCATTTCATATAAGATTCAATCAATTGCATATTTTGTAAGACCCCAAATTTTTAACCTCTAATTAATAAAAAAAATTAATTATAATGGTTTATTTATAATCAAACTATTTTTTTATAATCTCTGATTAATTATGTGTGTTATGTTAGAGGAAATATGTGGAAAATAATTTGACAATTATTTTTGTGTGAAAATAGGAGTTTTGCATATTAGTCCCTGTTTAGGACCTAGAAGCAATATTAGAAAGATTTTGGGAAAATAGGAAATAAAATATTATTTTACAAAATTTGGTTGAAATACTTGAGTATTTCTACCAATACTCGAGTATTGCGTACAGAGTTGCTCAACGTTAGTGCGTTTGATGAGTCAACCACTGAAATATCCCAAACATCGACACGAAATCAACCCAGAAACGTGTCCCTGATGTCGTGTCGAGCTGCATGCAACATAAAATCATCTATATAAGCATCAAGGTTGACGAATTTGCCTCCATTTTGCATGTTAGAGGTTCTGAAACTCGAGTTACGGTTTCCAATTTCGTTCTATCGATTCTCCTTCGATTCTAAGAGTTGATTTGAGAGTGATACACCATTGCAAAGCTTACATCTTGAGCTTTGCAAAGATATAGAGTTTATGAGTTGACGTTGAGTGTGGATCGAGAATGAAGCTGATCATTTGGAGGTGTTGAAGCTGCCTCAGTTTCCTGGAGCTTACTTTAGGGCTCGATTCTGGTAAGCTCAAGCAACCATTCCATCTCAAACTTGTTTCTTTAGTTAGTACATGTTGCAGAGAGTCTAGAGAAACTAATTTCTCCAATTTTCATTGTTGTTTCATATGTCAACCAATTCGGTTTTGGTGCTCTGCTGAAAACTGCTTTGTTCAGTGAGGAGTTTGTGGGATTCGAAGTTCTAGAGCTTTTTCCTATCAAGTTTCTGTTTCTTCACGAATTAGAGGTATGGGGAAAGCTTTACATTCACTAGAATAAGAGTAATTATTGTGTTTTGTATAGGGAGTCACCATGAGACTCATAAGAGCTTAGTTTGAAATAGGTTTTTGACTTGGAGGCCAATTTAGACTCTAAGGCTTGTTGGAGCAAGTTTAATATGTTGCATGTGAACTTAATTGATGCTGAAATCAAGTTAAAAACGAGTATATTTGAGTTTGCTATGTGAAGTTGTTGAAACTCATATTTTTATGCATAATTGATGTGAGATTTGGATTATCTATTAATTGACATGTTATAAGTGTTGAAACATGTTTAATATGCATAAATACAACTTTATTGATCATTGGTTTAAGTTAAAATTGGTTAGATTCGAAAATGGTATGTTAAAACCCATTTTTCAGTATATTTACTGTCAGTAAAATACTCGAGTATTGTCTGATGTAGAATGTTCAGAGTTCAGCTTAACACTCGAGTACCTGAGGAACTACTCGGGTATTTTGGGTAGATGAACTACTCGAGTATTTGAAGAACTACTCGAGTATTCTGAGTTAACGGATGCAAAAAATTTTATAACACAACGAACTAATCAAGTATCTGAACAAATACTCGAGTATTCAGTTTGAGATTGTTTAAAAATACCATTTTCAACTTAACCACTTTTATTTGAGCCTAATTATACTGAAAGGAAATGATATACTCAGTTCATTGATAATGTTGATTATCAATTACGCCATGCTTGATGAGTTTAGTACTGTCTCTTGCCACAATGTGTGTGTGGTGCAAATGATGAGACTAATGCCTAATATTAATGAAACTATTCATTACATTCATGCATGGTGAATGGTGATAAGTTATCGTTCGTCATGTTCGAGGAACATGAGGAGGGCCTCTAGGAGTGCCAAATGTTACTGCTTGCTCGATGACACATTAAGGTTGACGATGTTTCCAGTATGTGATATACTGTTGATGTGGTTATTACATCTTCGCGACGTGACGCTCGCAAGAGAAGCGGCGTTAAGTATCACAAAGTGATCATTACATCTTTGCGATGTGTCGTTCATCATATGGGTGACGTTGTGTATCACTTCCAAGCAAGTACGCCATACATTCTGATAACGTATTTATTGTATTCTGGGAATACACTGTGGTTATGGATGGACGTCCGAAAGAGTGATTAGTTGGAGAATCTCAGGAAATGAGAGATGACATGCATCATGCCATTATAATTAAAGGAATTAATTATAAATGAATCTGGCTTGATCATATGCATATACATGTGGGTTGATAATGTGACGATTATATGTGAATGTTTAATTCCAGTTATTCTTATTTGATTATGTGTATGTATATGCTTACCCCTGTGCCCGTATTAGGTGATGGCCAGATACCTAGCCTGCGTCGAGATGAGACCCATCCCTAGTGATATATGGACATTCGAGGAGCACCGAGCTACTTTTGAGGGTGAGGTGGAGATTACTCTCTATCACCCTAACCCCCTCGGTCGTGTGCGACCTCGTAGGTTTAGGATCCCTATCATTTATACTATGCACATACCCCTGTTCCATACTTATAGAGGACCACCACCAGCTCGACCAGTACGTAGATTTCACAGTTTTCGTTTCCGGACAGCCACTCGTTCTCACCCCTCTACTTCTAGAGTTTTCACTGATGATGATGTTTCCTCACCTGGCCCAACAGGTACTATTAGGACTGCACCTGCTGCAGATCCTAGGCCCAGTGGTAGGGTCTCTACCCCGTCGGACGAGATTGAGGAGGACCCTGAGGAGGGGGAGAGCGAGGAGGAGGTACTAGTCAAGCCGGCTACTAGGCCTCGTGGAGGACCGAGTGGTTCCTAGGTATAGGCATAGTATAGGTAGTACGGATCATGGACCTGATGTGTAGCTGCAGTGGACCCAGTTGGATACTTGGAGGACCAGTTTGACCTGCTCTTGGACATCTTTATTTTTGATATGTGATATATTGAATATAGTTTTGAGATGTACTAGAGCTGAGGTCTTTTCTTTTGTACTCTTTTTATATCTTCAGCTTATGGATTCAGTATCTTGGACTTACTTTAACTTTACTACGATGATGATCAGTTGTACTCATGGGATCCTTTTTCATATTATATATATATAGATATATAATATTTATCTCACTATTGATCCTTGGGTACTATTTTATTCCGCACACTCTGATTTTGATGAAATGAATTCGGCAATTGCTATTAGCTAGCTAATAATATCTAGCCTCATGAGACAACGCTAAGTTGATAATACCAACTGATTATTATAGTAATGAAAATGTTGTTGATTGAGGAGTTATCTGAGTTTTGATATTTCTAAGTTTATTATTATGCCGGATTCGATTTAATTTAATATAAGAAGATTTAAAGTTTGAACACAAGTCCAAGTGTTTTCGAGAAATGCAAACCATTATTATAATAATAATAGTAGTATTAAAAATGTAGTTCCAAAAAGGGTGTCATATATTTTGCTTGAGGACAAGCAAAGATTAAGCCATTATATGCCAAGAGTTTGCAATAAGAAAAATTGTACTCCTAGCTACATGCTTAAAATTGATCTCGGGAAGGCTTATGATAGTTATGATTGGGCATTTATGAGAGAAATTTTTATTGGTTATGGATTCCCTACTCGTTTTATTAGCTAGACTATAGACTGTGTGTTACCTCATCTTCATTTTCAATTTTTAAATGGTGGTGTGTTAGGGTATTTCAAAGGAGCCAGAGGGCTTAGACAAGGAGGTCCAGTGTCTCCTCTTCTCTTAATACTTTTAATGGAGTATCTATCAAGATTGTTGCAGGTTGTAGCTCATGATCAAGCATTCAAATTCCATATCCTAAATGAAAAGGTTGAAGAGAACTAATGTATGCTTTGAAGATGTTTTATTTAATGATATTTTGTAAAGCTGATGTCAATGCTATCAGGAATTTTCTTGAAGCTATGCAAATAAAATTTCTCTTATGTTTCTGGTTTGGAAACCGATATGGCTAAATCTCAAATGTTCATAGGAAGGTTAGATCAGTCTTAGAAGGAAATCAGTATGAGTTCTCATAATTCAGTGCTGGAATCTTCCTTGTCAGGTATTTTGCTGTTCCTCTTTAATTAAACAAATGGGCTGTCAAACTCTGATAGAGAAGATTGTTAATAGATTGAAGTGTTGGAGCACGAGACATTTAGATATGCTGAAAGACTGCAATTGATCAACTCTATACTTATTCTCTATTTTCATGCCTATTAGCAGTCTTAGGTGTATATAATGCCTAGCAGTGTCGTTAGGCAAATTAAGATTAATTGTAGGGCTTTTCTCGTGGAATTATGATGAAGCGGGGAAGCCAATAAGTCTAATCAGCTAGGAGGATTTTGTCAAAAGAAATCCATAGGAGAGCTTGCCAACAAAGACGTTGATACATGGAATCAAGTTGTTGTGGTTAAGCAATTATGCTCCTTGCTAGCAAGGATGATAGTTTATGGATGAAATGGATCTATGACTATTACCTTAAAGGAACTAGCATGTGACAATATGAATGTTACTGCATCATGGAGTATGATAAAAGTTGATAAAAGTAAGAATAAAATTAAATTGGGTTTTAATGACTCTAAGTGGCTGCTATTAAGATCTATCAATCATATTTTTATATATATAAAAAAATACTTTTGAGATTTAAAGCATTTACTTAATTACTGTTTTTTATGATAAGTTTTGATCATTATTGAACAACATATAATGATCACAAAAATCATGTTTTTGCATGGAAAAAGTGAACCTGAGCAACAAGTTTTTTTCCAATACATGTAAAGCTTTTTATTATTTGTGAATCTCCAATATATATATCTAAAAAAATAGATATTATCATATTCTATGTCATATTATTCTACTAGTAAGTTTTACGTACAAAATAAAAGATATATAAACTTCTGACATAGCTTTTTATTTTATTTTATTTTACAAATTTCTCACATTGCTTTATTAAAATATTATATAAAATATGGATCTTATTGACTGGAAGAAATAAAATATAGTATCATTTAAAAAACTATATACAAATAAATTTAATAATTCTAATTAACTCTTAAATTTTGAAAGGTTTATTTCACCTTCTGTGACACCCTTCCGGATTACCCAAGTATAATATAGTACTTAAGCTATAATATTGGATGATATATGGATTTGCGAGTATTAAGAAAATATGGAAATAAAATTTTTCATTCAAAAGCGGGTGCACAAATCAACACTTGGAATTCTTGGAGAATAAACACTAAATCATTTCAAACGGTTGTTTCGAATTCGGCGATTTCTACAACCTTTTCAAAAGTTGGGTAACATTCGTCTTTTGAAATCGAATTTGTTTAATAAAAAGTAAACGAAGCTACTCTTGCTTGATTTGATAATACTGATACCATCGAATACTTTTCTCAGCCGAACTCTTAAATAGATTAAATCAGAGTAAGCGGAAAATTATCAGACTATGCAATTGATGGAAATATAAACATAGATTTTATATATAAAAGAGTCATAAGTACATAGTCCCATCATTAAGTCTCCAAGATCCAGAAATGCAAGTCCATAGGCAGATCTACATAGTAATGTAACCAAACCCTAGAGTACTCCAAAAGTATATCTACAACATATATACATAACCAAAATATAACTCTAATGGTGGTCACGTAGATCTGGCATCATCAGATGTAGTAGTAGTGATAGCAGTAGTCTCCAAGAAGCAAAAGTAGTAAGGTAGTAGCATCATCATCAACACAGCAGCAGCAAGATCTCCTCCATAGCATCCACACATCGGATCCTCTGATCCTCATCACATACCCTATGCACATACCTAGGGATCATCGTCCCTCCAATCACTCCCAGTAGAATGCACGACAGGCTCGCTCCCACTCTCGTCCTTCACCGGATCCTCCTCGATCTCATCCGAGGGAGAGTGTACCCTACCACTGGGTACTGGGTCAGGTGATGGTGAAACCCTGACTGGGCTCCTCGGATCAGAAGGGAGAGTCTCCTCGCGGACGACTCTCGAGGTAAAAGGGTGTGAGCGGGTAGGTCGAAAACGGAAACTGTGATAAGAGCGAGCTGGTCGCGCGGGAGGTGGTCCATGGTAAGTGTAAAACGGGGGTACATGCATAGTGTATATGATGGGAATCCTAAACCTACGAGGACGGAATCGAATCAACGGGTTCGGGTGGTAGAAGGTAATCTCTACCTCTCCCTCAAACACCGCGCGATGGTCCTCATAGATCCATGTGCCACTAGGAAGTGGCCAAATCTTGATGCAAGCAATGTAACGAGACATCACCTACAAGGGCATAGGGGTAAGCATGTCTATACACATAATCAACAGAGAATAAATTGTACAATGTGAATATGTAAATATGCAATCATAAATAACAATCACATTTAGCACTTAGCAAGTATTGAATGCAAGTAGGATGCTCACACTTGTTTCATTTATCACAATTAATGCAAATGACTGGCATGATGCATGAATTTAGCTCTCAAGCCTATCTCCATCATTCTATGTCACTCTCTGACGTCCATCCCTGACAACCCAGCACTCAACAGTGCGTTGTATTCCTAGGTATACAACAATTCGTACATTCACCTAGAATGTACACGACAAGCTTGGAATCCATGCCACCCGAGCATATCCCGTCATCCAAACGGACCGTCATCCAAACGGTATAACCATATCGGCATCCACTAAGCCGACCACGTCAACGACGTGTCATCAAGCAAGCGTATTGGCATTCCCAGAGGCCCTCCACATGTTTACCAAAAACATGATATACGTCCTACCATCCAAACTCCAGAATGAATGCATTACTTTACTTAAAGGGGAATTGATTGATGTTTTGTCCTTTTATTAATACATTACGTGCCTCCCGAGCAACGTGTCATTATTCAAATAACAACATCATGACGTCAATCAATTTCCTTTAAGTCCAGGATCACTTGGTTTATTGTCCTTTAAGTGTTAGAAAATAACATAGAATTGAAAATGGTATTTTTCAATATCTGACTAAAAATACTCGAGTGTTTTCCATAATACTCGAGTAATTCATCAGTTTCCAGATTTTACTCGAGTGGTTCATAATTAAACTCGAGTTGTTCATGTCTTTTTAGAGACTTAAGTTTTCAGATCTCCATAAATATACTCGAGTAATTCATGAGATACTCGAGTAGTTCTTTACCCAGAATACTCGATTAGTTCATGTATTACTCGAGTTGTTCATCAATTTTTACTCTTGTTGCATCTGAAATACTCGAGTGCCAAGCCTGACTCTCAAGTTGGTGCGCCAATTTTCACACTGATGCACCACGAAATACTCGAGTGTTAAGCCATATACTCGAGTATTTTCAGAAAGAACAGGCTGAAACTTGGTTTTTACATACCATTTCAATTTCTAAACATTTTTAACCAAAACCAATTATCACAATAGTTCATATACCATATATTGAACATGTTACCATACTCATTTCATATCAAATAACAAATTTGACAAAGAATCAATCATTTATGCATAAAATACACAATTTAGCAACTCAACACCTCAAATTGCAAAATAAACATCACACTCATAAAACAATGGTCATTTGAGCTTGCATGCATGATCTAGAACTTGCTCAACACAGTCATAGAGCATGGATTGGTCTCCAAACCAAAGTTCCTATTCAAACTAAGCCCTTAGAGCCTCTTGGTGGCTCTCTAACACAATTAATGAAATTTAAACTCTATCTAGTGCAAGAAATTACTTCCCCTTACCTCTCAGACTTGAATCAAACAGAGAAATTCCAAAGAAGGCTCTCCAACACCAGAAATCCTTTAAAGCATGACATGCAGAGTAGTTTTGGGTGCAACACCAAAATGGAATTGGTTCACACATGAAATAGAGACACAAATTGGGGAAATTAGATTTTCTAAACTCTATTCAACATAAACTAACGAAGGAAACCGAATTTGGGACTCAAGGATTCGTGAGCTTACCAGAAATCGAAATTGAAGTAAGCTCCCAGAACTGAAAACAGCAACCAAACCTCAACTTCTCAGCTTTGATTCTAACAGCACACTCACTCTCAGCTCACAATCTTTATATCTATACAAAGCTCGTGATGTGAGCTTTGTATTGGTGTATGATTTGTGTTTCAATTTGACACAGAGAGGAAGAATCGATCAGACGAAGTTATGAACCCTAACTTACTCAACAACTCAAACTTAGCCAAAAATCTCCACGAATTCGGTGTTGCTGAGCTTAAATAGACATAGAGAAAGCTCATGCAGGGCGACACGACGACCTTGAGCTGTTGATGATGGAGTATTCGTGTCAACGGAGGGGAATCGGTGGTGGTGACTCACCAAACGCACTAACTCGTGCAACTCTGTCCAGAATACTCGAGTTTTCCGAGAAAGACTCGAGTATTTTGCCCCATTTTTGAAAAATAATTATTTTATTTACTTTCCCTCCAAAACCTTTCCTATAATTGCTTCTAGGTCCCAACCTAGGGACTAATATGCAAAACATTTATTTTATGCATTATTATATTTATTAAATCAATTCACACACACATACTAACTATATGAACACATATTTTAATCAAGGATTAATATAGAAATAATTAATTATAATTAATTTATAATTAACATTTCATTAATCGGGGATTAAAATTTTGGGGTGTTACACCTTCTCAATGAATGTTATGATCTTTAAATAATTTTTAAAATCATCATTTGGTAAATTATTTGTTTAGAAACAAATTATGATTATAACGGTACAACATACTAATTATCAAAGTCGGCTTCACTTAGCAGGAAAAGTGCAAAGGAAATGTGTCAAAATAACTTTCACATAAATATATACACACACACCAAACACAATTTAGTTCCCAAAAGATTTTTTACATCAATTTAGTTCTCAAAAGATTTGATAATTCAATTTAGTCCCGAAAAATTAATATGATACCACTTTGATTCTTTTAGGGACTTATTTGGTGCCCATGTGAATATTTCGTAACCAGAATTTACACTTCATGATGTCATCTTGATCTTTGAGAGACTAAATACCAAAAATCTTTTTGGAATTAAATTGATGATGAGTGTATCTTTTTGGAAGCAAAGTGACTATTAGCTCTTTCTCTCTGTATATATATATATATACACACATATACACACATACATAAAAACTTGGACCTTAAAAAAAAGTAGAGTAAAGATCTAATTTGGCCGGAACAAATTAAAATCTCAAAATAGTCTTTGAAAATTGTGTTTAGGACATAATTTGGTTTCTGAAAATCAAAGTCACCAAATGGTCTTCAATTTTTTTTTATGAGACAAATTAGTACATGAAAATTTTGACTCCATTGAATTTATGTCAAACTTTTTGGATTGGGACTTCTAGCAGGGAAGAATGTATAGGACAACACGCAGTTCCACCCACCCTTTCCAATGGTGGAGAAAAGAAGGAAAAGTGGATATCAGATTTTTCTCAAGCATGAATGCACAAGAATGAAAACTTGTGGTTAGGTCTCAGATGACAATTCCTGTCTTCTTACTATTTTTTATAAAGATCATTGTATACAATTCCTGTCTTCTTGCTATTTTTTATAAAGATCATTGTATTGACAGGTTCCATAAAACCTACATTAGTTTTTTGTCTATGTTTGTTTCCACCTATATGTTGTATAATTGTTTCCAGATTTTTGATAGTAAAATGTCTTACTCATGAATTCAGATAAGCATTCCTTTCAGCCTTAGTTTCTGAAGGTATTTCTTCATGTCATTGGATTTATGATTGTTTTTAATGAGTAATTGAGTAAATTATCATTTTAGTCCCTGAGAGTGTGATCTTCGGTCATTTTCGTCCCTCACAGATCATAATTATACTTTTAGTAGTATAGTCTCTGACAGTGTCTCACGTCGGTCATTTTAGATTTTTAGTCCATCCGTCAAGTGGAGTTATGTAACGACGTTAATTTTGATGCAGTGTCACGTTAAGTCACTTTGGTCCCTAAAAGATGCATAAATAATTCAATTTGGTCCTTATGAGATTGCATATCAATTCAATTTGGTCCTTTTGAAATTGCACATCAATTCGATCTGGTCTTTTTTAAATTGCAAATTAAGTCAATTTGGTCATAATTCAATTTGGCTTAGGAGCGTGAGACAGAGGAGGCAGCAGTGGTGGGACAGAGGGACAAAATGAGATATGTTAGTAGGATAGGATATGGTGTGCTTAGTGTAAGAATATATAACTCGATATATTTATACATATTTTTAATTTGACTAGAATTTAAATTAAACCGAGGTCATGAAGTTGACGAAGAAAAATGGATCTGGACTAAAAACGAATATTTTCTTCCCCAACTTTGTGTCCTCGATTTGCTTCCTTCCCGCCATCTCTAGCCAAAATCGATGACACCACCGTGTTCGTTGTCAAATTCCGAGCCGGATTCTGGCTAGATCGTCACCGACAGCCCTTCCACGTGCCCCCATGCGCACCCAGCATCAGCCGCGTGCTACTGCCTCCTTTATCCCACGCTCCTCAGCCAAATTGAATTATGACCAAATTGAACTGATTTGCAATTTAAAAAGGACCATATTGAATTGATGTGAAATTTCAAAAGGATCAAATTGAATTGATGTGCAATTTGAAAAGGACCAAATTGAATTATGTATACTTGTTTCGGGGACTAAAGTTACTTAATGTGACAATGCATCAAAATTAAATGTCATTACATAACCCCAGTTGACGGAGGGACTAAAATGACTTACGTGAGACACTGTCAGGAACTAAAAGTATAATTATGATCTGTGAGGGACGAAAATGATCGAAGGTTACACTCTCAGGGACTAAAATGACAATATACACTATTTTTAATTGGCTCAGAGAAAAATGTCTCATCAAGTGTTGTTCTGTCTCAAGTTGCCATTACTTATTTTCTGCACTGTTACTGAAATCTCAGCTCGAAATATTCTTGTCAAAATTATAAGTTTATATATCTTGTTTTCTAAGTTTTAATTCACTTGGTTATTGAGGTCGACGGAGGTCCATTTTTTATGGCCAAAACTTGTGTCAAATAGCATTATCTTTCCATTAAGTGCCATCTCATGTTGCAGTTACACATGCCACGTACTAACGTGGCTTTCCGTTAGTCAAGTCATCCCAAGAACCAAAACCAAAATACTTATATTTTTAAGAATCAGGATTGATAAAAAAAAATAGAACTCAAAATTCGATCAATTTTCAAGAATTTAAAACTTAAATAAGTCAAAGAATGAGAAGGAGTATTATTATTATTATATTGTTTAAAAAAATAATATAAAATATAAAAAGTGGATAGTTGGATCGATTAAAAAAGAAAAGATAGAGACTAAAACTAAAATTCAGTCAATTTTCAAATACCTAAAACTTAAATAAGCCAAAGAATGAGAATAGTAATATATTTATTAAAAAAAAGCTTATTTATGTTTTTGGTCCCTAAAAGTTCAATGAACTTTAGTTTTATTCCTTAGAAGTTATTTTGATTGAGACTAGTCCTTAATTTTTCAAACATTTTAATTTCGGTTCCCTCTATTAGAAAAAAAATCAGTTATTTGTTGACATGGTTAACGAAAATCCACACTAGCAGCTACGTGGTGTGAGATATTGACAAATAAGTAACATGACATGTGATTAAGACCCATGAACTCAAAATTGTGTATGAGACAATTTCGCGTTCAAGGATATGCATCATCCATGTCATATCACCTACTTGGCATCACATGAGACCACGTGGACGGCTGATGTGATGTTCTGCTAGCCACACAAACAAATACTCCTTCCGTTTCATTATGTTTGGCCTTTTAGGTCTGGACACACAGATTAAGAAACTGTTAATTGTTATAAGTATTATGTATAGTTTGTCCAAAATGCTCGTATTTAATCCTTATTAAAAATTGTATTAATATTTAATTTTTATTAGTAAGTATGTCCATTAATTAATGTATAGTGGTTTAGAGATAAGAGATTATAAACGTAAAATTAATGAGGAGTAAGAGAAATGATTGAATGAAAGGTTAAAATTGAAAATAAAAATATGTTTATGTATTGAAAATGTAAACGACCAAACAATATGAAATAGAAAAAAAAAGGCTAAAAGGTCAAACATAATGAAAGGAAGGGAGTAACATATTTTTACTAACAAAGGGATCAAAACCAGTCCGCGTAAGACAACCCAGTTGGTGGCTGCAGAGACACTTAGGATTTCCTCTTCCCTACGTCATGGGTTCTAGTCCTAGACCTCCCATGTAAACCAAAAAAAAAAAAGATCAAAACCAAAATGTTTGAAAAATCAAGGATTAGTTCTGATAAAATAAATAACTAACTTTCAAAACCTAAAATCAAAACAAGCCCTAAAAGTTGAGCGTATTTTGATTTTAGTCCCTATAAGTTATTTTGAGCATGTTTGAAAAATTAAGAATTAGTCCCGATCAAAATAACTTTTAGGAAATAAAACGAACAGGCTGAACTTTTTGGGGGGAAAAAACCATAAATGCTATAAAAATATTTTAAAAAAATGGATAGTTTCTAATTTTCTAATTTTGTATGCAGCGAGAATGAACATGATGCAACGACGATACTGAGAGAGAGTGAGAGCAAGCCATGGAGGTGGGCATGCTACCAATCTCAGCATCAAAGAGAGGCAAGCTCTTAGCAGCTGGCTACACCTCTCTGAATTCAATTTCTCGCGCCTCACCCATCGACCTTGCTCGCGGTATCAATTTCAAAACCTTTCATTTTCTTGCCCTTTCAGTTCCCCATTTTCCCTCCATTTTCCTATTCGACAAGTTTAATTTGTTATTATTATGAAATTATGAAACAATTCTTTAATTAAATTTTCACATACCCATTTTTTTATTTGAACAGATATACAAGTTTCTGATAGTGAAGCCTCTGAAATTCAGAAATATGCATCCAAAACTAGTAATTTGGATCAATCAAATGGGACTCCCGCTACTACTGTTGTTAATGGTATCTGTAACTAATTTTGTGATGTGTAACTAATTTAGTAATTTCTATGATGTGTAACTAATTTTGTTTTCTATTTTTCATTTTTCATTTTCTATTTGGAGATTTTTTTTTGCTAGTGATCAATATTCTTAGCTATTTTTATATGTATACTCCCTCCGTTCCTATTTAACTGTCATTTCTTGGAGAAATCTAAGTAATGATTGCATTTTTAAATGGTGTGTTTTGTTTGAAATAAGACAGATAAATAAGAACGGAGAGAGTATAAAATATATTTGGTGGATGTTCCTCTTGTTGGTCTGTCTGGTAAGAAGCTTGGTCCCTCTTGACTTCGAGTCTTGTGATTGAAAATTGGCACTGGGAGAGCTATGCCCTTTTAAATTGGTCCTCCCGACCCGACTCTGATAAGTTGGGATACAAAGCGACTTTCGAATACTAAGCGTCTCAAACTAAAAAGACTAAAAAGGTCACGCCATCTTTGGGTACCTCCTTCTATAACTTATTTTGGGGTGAAATGATAAAATTTTAATGTATTTGATAAGAAGGTGATGTTCCAAAGAGGTTAAGGATAGGATAAAAAAGAGCCATTCAATTGTGTGTGTTCTTGGGTTGCATTGTGGAAATGAGAATGAAAGCTACTGTACCAAAAGAAGTTCCGATTCACCAGATCAATTTTATAGAAGCACGGATGTGGTGTATCATAGAGATCAAATTATTTGAATTTGCAAATTTTGGAAAAGCTAAGAAGCCAAAAGTAATTGCTTTATCAATTTATGTGTGGAGCTTCCTACCATAATAATTCTGATGGGGGAGATCTGTAGACAAATGTTTAAGGGCATTATTATTGCATCCATATTCCTTAGATGGGATTCAAAATGATCTATTAGATGTCATTGATTTCCCGGAAGTATTCCCTTGTGAGAATGTGAAGATTACTGATTGGAGTAAGCTGGAGAGCTATCAACAGCCAATGCTCAATGAGAAAGTTAATAGTCATTCTATTTCTTCAGCAATAAGTGTTTTGCTTACTTGATTCTTGATTTTCTTTTACCATTGGAATATGTATGTTACTGTGTATTTATGAATTGAATACACTTCATTGTATTCTACAGAGCATTTTTAAATTATTTTTTTTTGCTTTTTGTATTTTGTGTCATGCAGGTGGTAAGACAGCGTGGGCTATGCTAAATGAGGAAAAGTTTTCTCCTCGCATTACCACATCTTGTGTGGATCTGGATAATATCCTTGGTGGAGGGATCAACTGCAAAGAAGTCACTGAAATAGGTTAGACTTTTTTGGTTTCTCTCAATAGTACGAAACCCATGATAATGACTTCCAATTAGTCAACTTATTTTTGAGCATGAATACTCAGCAGATTTCTTCTTTCTTTTGTAATATGGTTCTTTGTAGGTGGAGTTCCTGGCATCGGTAAAACACAAATCGGGTATGGTTTGCCGTCCTAATTTTCTACACCATGTTGTTCTTGTTTCTTTCCATCTTAAATTGTGAACTATTTTGGTTATTCGAAGTAGTGAGTAGTGTTTACTTTCACAGGATTCAACTAGCAGTGAATGTTCAGATTCCACTGGAATATGGTGGCCTAGGAGGGAAGGCAATATACATTGGTAAGAGCTATTTTTAATTGGATTTTTACTCTCATTCAGCATTTGATAATGTCATTGATTGCACGTCATGTGCCTGTATGATACTCAGACACAGAAGGAAGCTTTATGGTTGAACGTGTTTTACAAATTGCTGAAGCATGCATTGAAGACATGTCAAAATATGACAACCACTTTCATAAGGACTTTCAAGCTTGCGAAGTTAAAATGCACCCTAACAATATCTTGGAAAATATATTCTATTTTCGTGTTTGCAGCTATACTGAGCAAATTGCTTTGGTAAATTACTTAGACAAATTCATCACAGAGCATAAAGATGTAAGTTCAGTATTTCATCTTTTGAATTGGCTATTTTTCAGTTAAGATGTTGAAAATGATTCTTGATGGCCTTATTCCGTCACTTTATCTATTGCCTTGGGTTGGAGACAATGGAAATACTCTACTTTGGCTTTCTTTCCTTTTGCTTTTAATCAATTGTTTTAGTACATCTCAAGTATTCGGTCATGATCTTTTATGAATGTGTTATTCCAGGTAAAGATCATCATTATTGACAGTGTTACTTTCCACTTCCGCCAAGACTTTGAAGATATGGCTCTTAGGACTCGATTACTTAGTGCAATGGCTTTAAAGTTGATGAAGCTTGCAAGAAAGTTTTGTTTGGCTGTAAGAATCAATTTATTCTGCTCACCAGAGAAGTCTTCTGTATAGAACTTATATCTTTCATTTCAGACAAATCAGTTTGCTGTAATTTGAGTGGATGAAGCGTGATTATTTGAGTATTTGCTTTACAAAAAAAGCTTCCTTGGCTTAAAATCCAGTCCTTTTTTGCTTTCTCTATTGTCTTCTTTCCAACCTCCCTCCTTAACTTTCAGTCATAAATTTGATTTTCTGGCAGGTTGTTCTGTTGAACCAAGTCACAACCAAACATATTGAAGGTTCATTTCAATTGACCCTTGCTCTAGGTAAGTGTTAATTCAGCCGTCGAATTGCACTTGGACTTTTTCGCTTGTATGACCAATATTGTTTCTCCCTTTATCAAATGTTTTTCTTTTTTTTTTTTTTTTTTTTTTTTTTTTCCAGTTATTTCCTTAAAGTTTGTTGTTTATAATGCTGAATAGGTGATAGCTGGTCACATTCATGCACAAACCGGATCATCTTGTTTTGGAATGGCGATGAACGACATGCATTTATTGACAAGTCTCCTTCTCTTAAATCAGCATCAGCACAGTATTCTGTGACATCTAGGGGGATCCGTAATTCTAGTTCAAGCTGCAAACGAATCAAGATGATGTGAGATTTTGATTAGGAACATATTTTTTTGTTTGTTCCTTTTTCAAATTACAGGACATAACAAAATTATAAAACATGCTTCTCTTTTTCTTTTTGTTTTTTACCTTCCTACAATACCTGCTTGGTGTAGCATGGAAGTGCAGTGATTTTTTGTTTGGTTATATACAGAAAAGGTAAAGAAGGACCGTGTGGTCTCAGGCTCGATTCCTAAAAGTTGCAGGTTTGGGGAGGTCATATAACTGATGGAGGCCTAGATGGAGGCCGAGAGATTAGTCTTTCACCTTCGGGTGATAGGACACTATGGGAAACAAAAAAAAAGGGAAAATAAAATATATATACCTTTGTTAATGAAATCCCACTGAATTCACAATGCTGAATAGTAGTTTTTTTCCTCCTCCTTTCACATTATGTCATATGATGAATGCTATATCCTTTGATGTTGTCATTGAATCAGTTAGTAGTAGTAAATGTATGTGCATAAAGCGCCACAAGGGATGGCGGTACCTTTGAGTTGGAAAAATACTGATGGTAATTCGTACTACATACTTCCGACATTCTACTATGCGTGGATATCTTTTGTTGTTTGCCTTTAAAAAATAGAAAAAAACTTATTATAGTATTCAAAGATTTGGTCAAATATTTTTTTCCCAATTATATACATATTCGCTAATTATGATATTAATTTTACTCCCTCCCTTCCATATTTTTTGTTGTTTTTAGTCTTTCGTTTTTTATTCGAAAGTTTTGCTTTTGCTTTTTTTTTTTTTTTTGGTTTTTTAAGGTTTGGTCATGCAATTTTTCTCAATTCTATTATCATTGATTAATTATGATTTTAATTTTTTTTCTTCTCTCTTATTTATACCATCATAAATAAAGGTGTTTTAGTAAAAAAAAAATACTTCTGTTAATGATTTTTAAATTTGTGTTTGTCAATCTTAAACAACAAAAGATATAAAATGGATGAAGTATTTTTTTTCTCTCTTAATTACACCATTATAAATAGAAATATTTTAGACGAAAAAAAAATTAAGCATTACGCTAATTAATGATATATGCTCACATTAACATTAAATAACAAGATGTAGAATGGATGAATGCATAACAATGGTTGAAATCAAATGGAAAAGATGACAAAAAGAAATGAAAATTAATGATGGATGTTGTCAAAGTTGGTCAACCCAATTTACTTGGATTAGTTGGACTAGATTGACTCACTTTGATGAATCAAAATTTTGCCTGCTAGATCAGCTTGGCTCATCATAATTTCTGAAATTTTAAAGAGAAAATATGGGAAAAATAGCAAACTAATGTATAATGGACAGAAAAATGATGTAACAAAAGATTCTTTGTGAGACGTTAGAAGAATGAGAGAAGGGGATGATGGATGAGAGTGTCACATGATTCTCATAACATTTAATGAATTAATTTTAACGATTAGATATCATTAAAATGGATGGATAAAATTAGGAGTAACATTTTAAAGTTACTTTTGGAATAACTTATTCCTTTTTTAAAATATATATCAACGTCAGGAATCTAGTAAAAGAAAACTTCTCCATTTTTTTCCACGTTTCACTTAGATTGCACATCCCAACTATAATTATGGTATAGGTTGTTGACGGGTTTTTCAATGCATTAAATTTAAATGAGATATTTATGCAATATATTAAAATTACAGTTTTGTCTTCATCCTCTGTCTCTCATCATCATCTCATTGTTTTTTTCGATAACTTGCAGTAGCAGGTGACATTATCAATTTATAAATGACAATCATAATCTATTTGCAGCTAGTTTTGGACTATTAAGCTTAAGTAGAGAATGCAAAGAATAAGGAACTCACAACCAATATCATTTTTCTCTTCACCAGTCACCATTCACCATTCACTTCCACAATATTATCAATAACCATATTCATAAACTAGTCCCTATTGAAATAGCAAAAGAGACGAGGGTTGATGGTGGGCCTGCTTGGTTAAACAATACGAAGGAGGTGGTGGCGATGGCGTACAAGGAATGCCCAACCAGTAGCAGTGATTATTGGTGTTAGAATAGAAGGACATTGAGTTACTTGCTCAGCAAGTTAACTCTAGCTTAAATTAGGTTAGATTAATTAGTTTAAGTTAGTTCTTAGCCTTAGATTTGATGCTTGATTAGTTATAGATCAAGGGTTGAGATTATAGCTCACAAATTGTATATAAACTTGTAATCTCTTCACAAAGTTAGTTAGTGAGATCATTTTACAACTTTATGTTGGTGCCTCTCTTTCGCTCTCGAATTATCTCTCTCAGATTTCACTCAACAAGCTTTAGAAGCTTCTAGACATGGAGATTCAGGTTTTACATGGTATCAGAGCTCCTTGTTACAAGGAGCCATGTTGTGCAATTGAACTCTGATCCTCTTCTCTTCTTCTTTCATTTGTTCTTCATTCAAGCTTGGATCGATTTTTCAGTTTTTCTGATTTCGATTCCATTGATTTCTTCTTTTATGGGATTCTCGAGATAGATTGCTTATTCTTCTCAGAAATCTCTTTTTTCTTACTTCTTCTTCGATTTCTAAATCAATTTCACAATTTCATAATTCGTTTCTCTTCATTCAGTTGATAACTGTTTTTTGGTGGGAAGAACATAACCATTTTTCTCAACAACCAAATTCTCATTTCAATCATTTTTCTCTCTTCTAATCCACTTCTAATCCCTGGCTAATGTAAATCTCATTGTGAATACACTTAACGATCCAACAAGTCCATACTATCCTTGTGCAGTTTTGGTTTCAGGTCCATTACTTGGTGCTAATTATCATTTGTGGTCTTGTGCAATGACTATGGCATTGAAATCCAAAAAACAAATTGTAGTTCATAAATGAATCTTTCCTAAGACTAGCTACTGATGATCCTTTGTTTTCTGCTTGGGACAAATGCAATAAATTGGTGTTATCCTGGATCAACCATTCACTGGATTTATCCATTGTGCAGAGTGTTATGTGGCTTAAGACTGCATTTGAGGTATGGACTGACCTCAAAGAACGATATTACCAGGGTGATATCTTTCGAATTTGTGAATTGCAAGAGGAATTGTATTCTGCTAAGCAAGGGAATCTGTCTATAAGTGCATATTTTACTCAATTGAAGGGAATGTGGCAAGAGTTAGATAACTTCAGACCAATTCCCTCTTGCTCCTGTTATACACAATGTTTGTGATTTGATCCCTACAATTAGATCCTATATAGAGAATGTTTATGTGATTAGGTTTCAAATTATGTTGCTGAAGACACTAAAGTTTTAGCTGGCATTGTTGATAATTCTTCTGGTAGAGGATCTTCTAGAGGCCGAGGTTATAAAGGAAAAGGTTATAATGCCTCACAGCAAGGTTCTAATGCCGGTAGAGGTAAAGGCATTTTAGGCAAAGGAAACACCAAAGTGTGCACCTACTGTAATCGAGCAGGTCATATAGAAGATGTATGTTATAGAAAACACGGATTCCCTACTCACTACTTCAAGAATAATAAGACTACAGTGACGCATTATTGAAGAACAATTACTGAAGATGGCCAAACGACTTTCCTTTTTTTCTCTCAGCGCACGATAACACTTTGATAACGTGAGTTGCGGTGATGGCCAAACGTAAAGCTCGTAACGAAAAAACGCCGGTGACGGTGGCGACAAATTCAAGTGAGAAAGAACGATCAGCTGGGAAATCAAATGGGAACTCGATTCAACTTCAACAAGGGTCACAGAAGGAGTTTGCTCTAGATCTGGAAGAAGTAGCGAAAGTGTTGGAGGAGGGAAATCTAAGTGAAAAAATGAACAAGGTGTATAATCAAAAAGTTGTTTTGATCGATGAAGTCAATTGCCTTGAAGTTGAATCAACAAGAAACATCAACCAAAAGTCTACTCATTCTCTTGTAATTCATTGTATTCATTAATTTATCATTCATGTGTGTCGGTGGTAGATTTAGGTATTTAGCTCTATTTAATATGGTATATTAAGTATGCAAATTAGTTGAGTAAAATACCTGAAGAAGACTAGAAAGGGATTGGTAAAAATCAAAGGTTAAATCATAACAAAATTGAAAAACCAATTTTCAGTATTTAACAGTAACTACTCGATTAGTGCATGAACTAATCGAGTAGTCAGCTGAAAAAGAAAAATTTATTTTATTTTGGAAGCTCTGACTAATCGAGTAGTGCTTCAACTACTCGATTAGTACGAGTCTGCATCATCATCCAGTCTGATCCAAATATGACTGTTGGAGAGGCAATCAAGCCTAAAATCTAATTTGTTGCGCTCCTCCCTAATTTTTAGGGGTTCTTGGAGCCTATAACTTGTTGCCTCTTCCAACTCTCATGGAGACAAGCTGATACAAGAAAAACTTGTTTTACTCATTTCAATCCCTCTCTTAAGTCTTAGATCACATACTCAATTAGTTCTCATATTTTTATATCATATTAATTGAGTGTGTTTTTGGAGCCATTGTTATTCCTATTATTGCTGCCATTAAAGCTTGGATAAGGAGCTCTTGAAGGTTTCAAGAGGTTCTATTGCTAAAGGGAGAAGGTGTTCTTGAAGGTTTCAAAGATTGAAGAGGTTCTTCAACAGTGAATCAATTGAAATTGGGGTAGATTTCAAGAGTTTGGTACGCTCTTGAAAGGGTTAGGATTAGATTGAGTGAGGTTCACTAATTAATCCTGTTTGTATCCAATTTAATTGATTGTTAGTAAAGGCTCCCTAAGGTTTAGGAAGGACTGGATGTAGCTCTCAAGGTTTGAGAGTGAACTAGTATAAAATTCCTCGTGTCTATCTCTTTATTGTTTTCCTTTATTCTATCTTTGTTGCATCTCTGAACCCTAGGATAGTTATCTTGATTTTTGGCCTTGTTGTGTTCCTGCTGCAAATCCGTGATCTATCTGAAATTGCTCGTACTACTCGATTAGTTGGAGCACTAATCGAGTAGTTCAAGTATTTTTGCACAGAAACTTAATTTTGTTTAAAAACAGGAAGCGTGTTTATTGCTAATATCAATTAAATCCGAAAAATTAATATTTTTGCTTCCATTTACTATTCACCCCTCGTCTAGTAAATTGTTAGGCCGCTTGTTGGTTTCCAACAAGTGGTATCAGAGCTCGGTCGAAAGATCAAGTGTAAAAACTTTTTCGAAAAGATCCTAAAGGAAACCATGGGCTCTAACAATTCATTTGGAGGTGAAGGCTATTCAATAAACCGTTCTCCACTGTTTAATGGTGAAGGATATGCTTATTGGAAAGCTAGAATAAATTTTTTTATTGAAGCAATTGATATTGATATTTGGGATGCAATTGAAAATGGTCCCTATGTACCTAAAAAAGAAAATAAATGAGGAAGTTGTAGAAATTCCAAGGGCAAGTTGGATGGATGATGATAACAAGAAAGTTTCTTATGATTTAAAAGCTAAAAACATCATCACATCCGCCTTGTCATATGATGAATTCTTTAGAGTATCCCAATGTAAAAATGCTAAACAAATGTGGGATATCCTTCAACTTACTCATGAAGGTACAAGTGAAGTTAGACGTGCTAGATTAAATGCTTTAATGCACAGATATGAATTATTTCATATGCTTCCTAACGAATCCATTAGTGATGTGTAAAAACGTTTTACACATATCATTAATCATTTGATTGCTCTTGGTAAAACCTTTATGAATGCTGAAATTATTAACAAAGTGTTGAGATGTCTGAGTAGGGAATGGAAACCAAAGGTTACAGCCATCATGGAGTCTAAGGATTTGGACAACATGGACTTAGCAACACTTTTTGGAAAGCTTCAAGAGCATGAAATGGAGTTAGGACGTCTAACTTTTCATGAGGAGTCGGATAAGAAAAAGAAGGGAATCGCACTAAAGACCATCACAGTATCAACTAAGGTATGTGATGATTCCTCTAGCTCTAGTAATGACTCCGAATCTAGTATAGATGATGAAACTTTTCAAAAACTAGGCAAGAGGTTCAGTAAATGTTTTAAAAATAAAAATGAATTAAATAGAATAAAGGATCCTAAGGAATCTTACCATAAAAGTAAATATTCTAATGATAATTTAAAATGTCATGAATGCGGTAAGAAAGGACACATAAGACCTCATTGTCCGGATTATATTAAGAAAAATAAAAAGAAAAAGAAAAAGAAAAAGGGCAAAAGAGCTTATATTGTGTGGGATGCACCGGATGAAAATGAAGAGACAAGCTCAAGCACATCAAGTGATAAGGAAGAAGCCAATCTTTGCTTGGTGAGTAGATTTGATGAAGGCGCATCATCAAGTTTCACTTCAAGTAAGCAAGGAATCGAGGTAAATTCCGATTCCGAATCTGAGTCTCTTGATTATGAAGAATTATATAGTGCTTATGTTGAAATTCATAATGAATTCAAGAAACTTGCTAAATTAAATGATAAAAGAAAAAAAAGCTATTTTGAAATATAAAAAGCAAGTCTTGAATTTAGAAAAATGCATTGATGAGCTCTGTGGTGGACTCGGCCTAGCCGAGGTCCTCAGAACCCTTGCCTAAGGCCTCACGGCCATATAAGAAGCCCTCTGTGTGCTGGGCCGAGCTCAAGGCTCAACGGCCGAACAGATACCAGATACGGGCCGACCTCATACTCCTACCCAGGTCCGACTTCCCTGTCCGACATGTAGACTCACAATGAAGAATCAAAGAACTTTTGATGATGTCAAATAAAAAGACTCGGCATGTGCTTAGCGTTAGACAAGTCAGACTTATCAGCGCAAGCGTTCAGCTAAAGATATAAGCTCTGCAGAGGCTCAGAATCTTTGTTTTGCGTATGCGTTCCGCCAAAGGCAGAGGCTCAGCAGAAGCTCATAAAACTAGGGTTCTTCGCTACCTGCATCAAGTCAGCTTTTGTTGCTCAAGCTCGGATTTGACTCGGCCCGTGATCAAGGCCAAAGTTCATCCAAGTTTGCAAGCTCGGTTCTTCATTTCAAGGCAGTAAGCTCGGATGATGATTTGCTCGGTATTCGCTCGGATTAAGCTCGAAACAGCCACAGCATCTGATAGAGTAAATAAGCTCGGGTTGATCGTTCTAAACTTGACTATTTGCCGACGCTCAGAGCAAGCTCAGAAACACCAAGCTCGATCAAAGCCAAAAACTCGGCAATCTCTGTTCATCGTCTTCAACAATGCATCGTCTTCAACCTTCGGACTCTGCTCAACTGTTCCATACTTTTTATTATCGTTAAGTCTGGGTAGAAGTCCTAGGTTTAGCTCCTATGCTCTGACAAGTTTGAAATACAAAATGAGTTTAAATCAAAGGTTGGTGAACTGTCGCCATCACTGCTCTGCTGTCTAAATGTTACCGTTGGAAACCCCATCTCCGTACAGCTCTCTTTCTCTCTTTCTCTGCAGAAGATAGGAGACTATAAAAGAGGGGGTCTTCAATGTTAACACAAGATTGATAGCTTTTCAACCATTTTTCTCAGAACCAAAAACTTTCATTAAAACAGAGCAGAAATCAAAAACTCACAGAGAAGAAAAACATTCGATTTTCATACGAACTTAGAGACTTAAATCTTTCAAATCTTAACTCTAAGTTTGAATCAGTTCTTCTCTGTGAAATCCTTCTAGAATTGACTCACTCTTGTTATTCAATTTTTCATCATATTCGAAGAGTGTTTCGAATTGGAGCCATACACTTTCATCATCTTCTTCGTTGTATTTGCTGTTGTGAGAAGTTGGTCTCTGATCGAGAAAGCTTCGATTTGCAAAGGTTCCAAAGAGGTTCTTTGGTTGTCGATTTGTTGTGGGTAGTTTGTCACGAGTTTGGTACACTCGTTTGACTGGATAGGTTTAGAGGGGTAGGCTCTTGTAAATCCTTTGTAACCCAGAAAATCGATTTTTAGTGAAAGCTCTCTGAAAGGTTTTCAGAGGGGACTGGACTAGCTCTCAGGGTGAGAGTGAACCAGGATAAATCTCTGATGTTCTTTCTTTACTGCTTATCTGTTGCTGCCAAGCATAACGTTAATTCCGCTAATCTTCATTTATCTAAGTTTGAACTGTTATTTTTCTTAGCTCGGCCCTTTGAGTGTTGTTCTTCGAACTTAAGTCAAAAACCAGCTCTACCTTGAAGCAGCTCGGTTAACTGATTAACCATTTTGTTTATCTGATTGGTTAATCATTTAACCTTGTCTGCACGGAAAGAAGCTCGCGTTTTCTTTTAAAACCGAACAACATGAGGTTAATTTTCAATAAATCGAAAAATTGCCATATTAGCTTCAATCTCCTATTCACCCCCCCTCTACTCGATTGTTAGGCCTCTTGTTGGTTTCCAACAAGTGGTATCAAAGCTCGGTCGAAAGATCGAGTGTAAAAACTTTTTCGAAAAGATCCTTGAGGAAACCGAATGGCTACTAACAATCCCTTCAGAGGTGAAGGCTCTTCCATAAATAGACCACCACTATTCAATGGTGAGGGTTATGCTTATTGGAAAGCTCGAATGAAAATTTTCATTGAAGCCATAGATATGGAAATTTGGAAATCTATTGAAAATGGGCCATTTGTCCCTAAAAGAAAAATTAATGATGAAGTTGTAGAAATCCCGTGGGAAAGTTGGGATGATGATGACAAAAGAAAAGTATCTTTCGATTTAAAAGCTAAAAACATCATCACCTCAGCTTTGTCCTACGATGAATTCTTTCGAGTGTCAAGTTGCAAATCTGCTAAAGAAATGTGGGACATTCTACAACTTACTCATGAAGGGACAAGTGAGGTCAGACGAGCAAGATTAAATACTCTGATGCATGAATATGAGTTATTTCGAATGCTGCCAAATGAAAATATAAATGATTTGCAGAAACGGTTTACTCATATCATAAACCATCTTAATGCTCTCGGCAAAACTTTTCAAAATGCCGAGATAACTAACAAAGTGCTTAGATGTCTTAGCAGAGAATGGCAGCCGAAGGTCACTGCCATCATGGAAGCTAAAGACTTGGACACAATGAGTATAGCCACTTTGTTCGGCAAGCTGCAAGAGCATGAGATGGAGCTCGGCAGACTGACCATGCATGAAGAATCTGATAAGAAGAAGAAGGAAATTTCCCTCAAAGCTGCTATAAAGGCAACCAAAGAATCCTCTGAAGATGAGTCCAGCTCGGACATGGATGAGGAAGACTTTGGTCTCATGGTCAGGAAGTTCAGCAAATTTTTTAAAGGCAAAAAGAACTTTACAAACAGAGCAAGAGATACCAGAAGTACTCACCACAAAGGCTCAAGTTCAAAAGATCGAGTTAGATGCCACGAATGTGGTGAAGCAGGTCACATTAGAACTTACTGTCCAAGATTACAAAACCAAAGTGGTGAATAAATAAAGAAGAACAAAGACCACAAGAAGAAGAGAGCCTACATAGTATGGGATGCACCCAACAACAATACTAGCTCAAGCTCCAACTCAGGCGATGAAGAAGAAAAAGCAATTCTGTGCTTAATTGGAAGGGAAACTGTGTTCAGAAGCCCGAGCCAAACGAGCCCTGAGCAAGAATGGTGCTCGAACCGTGAAAAGGAAGTATCGAGCTCATTACTCAGAATAGATGAACAAGATCTCCCTGTATATGACTCTTGCTAGGAGTTTGAAGATGAGAAAGCTTGTTCGAGTCTCAGATATACCGATCAAGAAGACTCATCGAGCTCGACTTTTGGCGCAATTAATCAAAGATCAAATTTCAAATGCTTAATGGGAAAACACAGCGAGGAAACCTCAGCCAGCCGAACAATGTCCGAACATAAAAACACTGAGGTAACCTCTACATCTGATTCTGACTCTGAATCTGAATTTAATGACTCTGATGAATTGTATTCTGCTTATCTTGAAATGCAAACCGAATTCAAGAAGCTTGCTAAAAATTTCATTAAGTTGAAACTCAGTCTTTCAAAATACAAAGAGCAAGTTCTTGATTTGGAAAATTCAATTGAAATTCTGAAAAGCAGAAACGAGTCATTAGAAAACACTATCACTCAGTTGAAAAATGAAAATCTTGACTGCTGCACTAAATATGAAAAGGAAATTTCTGACCTAAAATTTAAAAGTGCAACTGTCATCAAGAGTGATGGCTTGTTTGATCGGCTTTTAGCCGAACATAGGAACTACTCGAACAAAACTGGCCTCGGCTATGCTCAGACCAAGAAGAAAGCAGTAAGGAAACTCGGCTATGTCTCCAACTTTAATAACTCAAAATGGCCGAGCTGCTCCTACTGTGGCCTTCATGGTCATACACCCAATGAATGTAAAATCCGACGTCACGGTGTAACCAAGGGCAACTTTGTTTGGGTAGTCAAAAAGAAAGATCCAACTGCTAACCCCCAGGGACCCAAAACAATTTGGGTACCCAAATCAAAGAAGTAATATTTTTGTGATGCAGGTGTGCTTCCGAGCAAAAGAGAGCCGATGGTACCTTGACAGTGGATGCTCGAAGCACATGACGGGGGACAAAAATCTATTCATTGAACTTTCACATTCAGATAAGGGCTACGCCACTTATGGTGATAACAACCGAGGTAAAATATTGGGTGAAGGTAAAGTCAGTAACTCTGCCAACTTGGTTATCAATAATGTTTTTCTTGTAAAAGGGCTAGAACACAATCTTTTAAGTATTAGCCAACTTTGTGATATTGGTAACCATGTTGTTTTTACCTCTACCCATTGCATTATTAAAAGTGACGAGGACAACTCTGTCAAATTTGTTGGAAAACGATTTAACAATACTTATTTGGTTGATTTGAATGAAATCACATCTTTGGTAACCACTTGCATGGTTAGCAAAGAAAGTGACACATGGTTATGGCATAGAAGGACAACTCATATAAATGTAAACCAGTTAAAGAAACTACAATCAAAAGAATTAGTGATTGGTTTACCAAAGCTAAATTTTAACATTGAGGGAGTTTGTTCTTCATGCAAGAAGTGCAAACCGATCAAAAAGAAAAACGATTTTCCATCTAAGTTGATGGTCTCGACAACGCATCCGTTGGAAATGTTACACATGGATTTGTTCGGACCATCACAAGTCAAAAGCTTTGGTGGCAATCTCTATGCCTTAGTAATTGTAGATGACTTTTCCAGGTTTACATGGACTTTATTTTTAAAATCAAAAAGTGAAACTTTTGAAACTTTTAAAGAGCTTGTCAAGCAACTCCAAAACCGAGCTAACCAAAAAGTAGTTGTAATCCGAACAGACCATGGAGGTGAGTTCGAGAACTACAAATTTGACAAGTTTTGTTCTAAGTTCGGAATAGAACATCAGTTTTCCGCTCCTCGGACTCCCGAACAAAACGGAGTTGTGGAACGGAAAAACCGAGTTCTAGAAGAACTAGCCCGGACCATGCTAAATGAATACAATTTACCACATTATTTCTGGGCCGATGCGGTGAACACAGCTTGCTATGTAATGAATCGCATCCTCATCAGACCAATTTTAAAGAAAACTCCATATGAACTTTATAAGGGTAGAAAACCAAAAATTTCTCATTTCCATACATTTGGCTACAAAGTCTTCATTTTAAACAATGGAAAAGAGCATCTCGGCAAATTTGATTCTAAAGCCGATGAAGGAATATTTTTGGGTTATTCTACTCATAGTAAAGCATTTAGAGTTTTTAACAAAAGGACCTCCACTGTGGAAGAGTCCGTGCATGTGGTATTTGATGAGTCTCCTCGGAGAGACAATGTTAGTTGTGCAGATAGAGAGGATCATCATATGGCTGAACTCGATCCGAGCACAACAACTGAAAGAGCTCAAAAGGATGAAACTGCTGAAGACAAAGATCGGAGGGACGAACTTGTTCCGAGCCAAACAAACAAGGAACAAACCGAACTCAGTCCGAGCCAAATTCAAAACAGTCAGTCTGAACTCTTTCCAAGCCGAGCAGAGCAGTTTGAACTCAGTCCAGCCTGGAAGAGAGTCAAGGACCATCCGATAGAGAATGTGCTCGGCGACTTGAATAAGGGAGTTTTAACTCGTCGTTCTATTCAGAACTTTTGCAATTTCGCTTCCTTTGTTTCTCAAATTGAACCTAATTCGATTGATCAAGCAATTGATGATGAACATTGGGCGATTGCCATGCAAGAGGAACTAAATCAATTCATCAGAAATGATGTCTGGGAATTGGTTCCTCGGCCCAATGATCATACGATAATTGGCTTGAAATGGATTTTCAGAAATAAAACAGATAAATTAGGCTCAATTATAAGAAACAAAGAAAGATTAGTTGCTCAAGGCTAAAACCAAGAGGAAGGTATCGATTATGATGAAACCTTCGCTCCAGTTGCTAGGCTTGAAGCAATCCGAATTTTACTTGCTTTTGCATCTATTATGAATTTCACCCTTTTTCAAATGGATGTAAAGAGTGCTTTCTTAAATGGCTTCATAAAAGAAGAAGTATATGTGAAACAACCTCCTGGCTTTGAAAATTTTGAATATCCAAACCATGTATTTAAACTCAAAAAGGCTCTTTACGGTTTGAAACAAGCTCCGAGAGCACAAGCTCCGAGAGCTTGGTATGATCGTTTGAGCTCATTTTTACTCGAACAAGGGTTTGAGAGAGGGAAGGTTGACACAACTCTATTCATTTATAAATCCAAAAAGGACATATTGTTAGTACAAGTTTATGTTGATGATATAATTTTCGGTGCTACTAACATGTCTCTTTGCAAGAAGTTCTCTGAATCAATGCAAGGTGAATTCGAGATGTCGATGATGGGAGAACTCACATTCTTCCTTGGGCTGCAAATAAAGCAAGTTTATGAAGGAACCTTTGTGCATCAAGGAAAATACTGCAAGGCACTCCTCAAGAAATTTGGCTTAGAAAATTGCAAAGAAGCTGCCACTCCCATGAGCACATCCAGCTATCTCGGCAAGGATGAATCAGGTAAAGCCGTGGATGTGAGCAAATATAGAGGCATGATAGGAAGCCTTCTATATTTGACTGCGTCTCGGCCAGATATTATGTTCAGTGTTTGTTTATGTGCTTGTTTTCAAGCTAATCCCAAAGAATCTCATCTTTCGGCGGTTAAGCGAATTTTTAAATATTTAAAAGGAACTGTGAACACTGGTCTGTGGTATCCTAGGGATGCCAATCTTAGTTTGATTGGGTATTCGGACTCAGATTTTGCTGGGTGCAAGCTTGACCGAAAAAGCACAAGTGGAACTTGTCATTTGCTCGGCAGTTCCCTTGTGTCGTGGTTTTCTAAAAAGCAAGCTTGCGTTGCTTTGTCAACAGCTGAGGCCGAATACATTGCTGTTGGTAATTGCTGTGCTCAAATTCTTTGGATGAAACAACAGTTATCAGATTTTGGCTTAATTTTAGATCACATACCTATCAAATGTGACAATACAAGTGCAATCAATCTAACTAAGAATCCAGTGTATCACTCTCGAACAAAACACATTGAAATTAGGCATCATTTTCTTCGAGATCATGTTCAAAAAGGTGATTGTGTCATAGAATTTGTAAGTACTGAAAATCAATTAGCCGATGTGTTTACGAAACCGTTGCCGAGGGAAACTTTATAAAATTCGGCGTGAGCTCGACATTCTAGACGAATCCAGTGTGTGCTCAGCACAAGCTCGGAATCCTGGATAAGTTTAGCATGTGCTCGGCATGAGCTTGGTTTTCAGTATATCATAAATTTTGATCACCTTCATAGTCTCGATCTTTACGTTCAATTGTGTATTTGTTTAAATTTCCTGAAATTTCACATCCTTCAAAACTTCTTCCCTTCCTCTAAACTTTTATCTAAGGGGAGAAGAGTGCTGTTTTTAATATTTGAACTTTCATATTATGTTATTCGTCATTCTCACCATTACCTTTTTAACTTCTCGGATGAGAAGCATGCTTTCACTGTTAAAGGGGGAGAACGATGATCATGAAAATTTTATTCCTTGGTTATCATTTTAAAGTCTTAAGGGGGAGAACAGTTTTTTTTTAATCAACAAGTGGTACATTACTAACAAGTGGTACCGAAAAATGTTAATCTCTTTTTTTTTTTCCAAAAAGGGGGAAGAAAGGTGTTAATCTTTTCGTTAGTTTTTATTTCTCTCTGTTGGCGAATGTGCTTAATCTTTGGCTCCTTTTTGATCATGCCAAAAGGGGGAGAAAGGTGTGTCTGTTGTGTGTGTCTGTTGTTTGTTTTTGATGTTTCAGATTTTGCGAGCATAAATTCAAGGGGAGTGTTTGACGAGCTGCTCCTGCTCCACATTTTTACATCCTTTCAACAAGTGGAAGGGGGAGAAAGTGTCAAGTCCAATCAACTTACGAGCATACAGTCAGGGGGAGAACACAAAAAGCAACAAACTGTTAAAATAATATTTGTCATCATCCTAAAGGGGGAGATTGTAGACTCACAATGAAGAATCAAAGAACTTTTGATGATGTCAAATAAAAAGACTCGGCATGTGCTTAGCGTTAGACAAGTCAGACTTATCAGCGCAAGCGTTCAGCTAAAGATACAAGCTGTGCAGAGGCTCGGAATCTTTGTTTTGCATATGCGTTCCGCCAAAGGCAGAGGCTCGGCAGAAGCTCAGAAAACTAGGGTTCTTCGCTACCTGCATCAAGTCAGCTTTTGTTGCTCAAGCTCGGATTTAACTCGGCCCGTGATCAAGGCCAAAGTTCATCCAAGTTTGCAAGCTCGGTTCTTCATTTCAAGGCAGTAAGCTCGGATGATGATTTGCTCGGTATTCGCTCGGATTAAGCTCGAAACAGCCACAACATCTGATAGAGTAAATAAGCTCGGGTTGATCGTTCTAAACTTGACTATTTGCCGACGCTCAGAGAAAGCTCAGAAACACCAAGCTCGATCAAAGCCAAAAACTCAGCAATCTCTGTTCATCGTCTTCAACAATGCATCGTCTTCAACCTTCGGACTCTGCTCAACTATTCCATACTTTTTATTACCGCTAAGTCTGGGTAGAAGTCCTAGGTTTAGCTCCTATGCTCTGACAAGTTTGAAATACAAAATGAGTTTAAATCAAAGGTTGGTGAACTGTCGCCATCACTGCTCTGCTGTCTAAATGTTACCGTTGGAAACCCCATCTCCGTACAGCTCTCTTTCTCTCTTTCTCTGCAGAAGAGAGGAGACTATAAAAGAGGGGGTCTTCAATGTTAACACAAGATTGATAGCTTTTCAACCATTTTTCTCAGAACCAAAAACTTTCATTAAAACAGAGCAGAAATCAAAAACTCACAAAGAAGAAAAACATTTGATTTTCATACGAACTTAGAGACTTAAATCTTTCAAATCTTAACTCTAAGTTCGAATCAGTTCTTCTCTGTGATATCCTTCTAGAATTGACTCACTCTTGTTATTCAATTTTTCATCATATTCAAAGAGTGTTTCGAATTGGAGCCATACACTTTCATCATCTTCTTCGTTGTATTTGCTGTTGTGAGAAGTTGGTCTCTGATCGAGAAAGCTTCGATTTGCAAAGGTTCCAAAGAGGTTCTTTGGTCGTCGATTTGTTGTGGGTAGTTTGTCACGAGTTTGGTACACTCATTTGACTGGATAGGTTTAGAGGGGTAGGCTCTTGTAAATCCTTTGTAACCCAGAAAATCGATTTTTAGTGAAAGCTCTCTGAAAGGTTTTCAGAGGGGACTGGACTAGCTCTCAGGGTGAGAGTGAACCAGGATAAATCTCTGGTGTTCTTTCTTTACTGCTTATCTGTTGCTGCCAAGCATAACGTTAATTCCGCTAATCTTCATTTATCTAAGTTTGAACTGTTATTTTTCTTAGCTCAGCCCTTTGAGTGTTGTTCTTCGAACTTAAGTCAAAAACCAGCTCTACCTTGAAGCAGCTCGGTTAACTGATTAACCATTTTGTTTATCTGATTGGTTAATCATTTAACCTTGTCTGCTCGGAAAGAAGCTCGCGTTTTCTTTTAAAACCGAACAACATCAGGTTAATTTTCAATAAATCGAAAAATTGCCATATTAGCTTAAATCTCCTATTCACCCCCCCTCTACTTGATTGTTAGGCCTCTTGTTGGTTTCCAACAGACCTCATACTCGTACCCAGGTCCGACTTCCCTGTCCGACACCTCCCAGAGTCCGACACCAAGGACAGGATGACGTGTCTCACCTTATCCACAAGGACAGCTCATCCACTCATAGCTCAGTACAGGCTGGCCCTACTTGGGCCTAAAGCAAGCCCATTAGGGCAACCAGCTCCCCCCTATAAGTAGCTCCGTACTACATGGGGCTCAGGTACGTCCTCTAACCCTAATTGTCATCCTCACACACCAGTGATTAGGGTTACTTCTTGGCTCTCTCTTTAGCCACTTGAGGACTCCCACCAAACATCACACAGAAACCCTAGATAGAGGTCCTTTGAAGGTCTTCTCCCTTAACCATTGGAGGACCTCACTGTCTAGGACATCACATTGGCGCCGTCTGTGGGAAAAGAAAAACTTCATCCCCACCCAGAAGATTCTACCATGTCTGAGGAACAACCAGTCCTAGAGGAGAAGGAGGGGGCGTCTAAGGAGGGTGCCCTCGACGGAGGGCCTACGCTTGCACCTTGAACCAAACAGAGCAGCAAGGTCCCCACAGCCACCCCCGCCTCCACCGTCACCTCCACCGCCAGAGTTCGCACGCACCCACAGGAAATCACACACCGTCAGCACTGCAGAGACTTTAGATCCAATACACCACCAGGAAAAAGGAGAAGCAAGGGCTGATCTGTCTCCAGAAGAGAAAAAGGAAGTACCAGAACGAGTGAGTATGGTGGTGGTGCAAGATTTGGAAAAGTCAATGGAAAATTTTCGAGTTGAAACCATCTCGGGAGGTTTTGCCGGTGGCGGCGAGAAGAAGTCAGAAAGGAAAAAATATGTTAACCAAGTTTTAGCCGTTCACCACAAACCTATCCGCAAGAAACCATCTCGGAACATCCCCATCGTCTTCTCCGATCAGGACATGGAAGGCATCATCCCAGATCACAATGACCCAATGGTGATCACGACATTAATTGGTAATTTTGAAGTCGCCCGAGTTCTCATTGATCAGGGAAGCTCGACTGATATTCTTTTTCTTCACACTTTTCAAGCATTGAAGTTGAGGCCATCCGACCTCATCGATTTTGAAGGAAACCTTATCAGCTTCACGGGTGAGGCGATTCGCCCCCTAGGAGAAATCCACCTCCCGGTAACCTTAGGCGAACAGCCTTCGGCCCGAACGGAGATCGTCAAATTTTTGGTCGTCAGTTCCGAATCCCCCTACAACGTGATTCTGGGCAGAATTTGTCTCCAAGCCCTGGGGGCGGTTGTGTCGACACTACACTTAGCCATGAAGTTTTTCGGTTCTGACGACAAGATCGTCACAATCAAAGCCGACCAGATCAAAGCCCGACTCTGCTACAACGCGAGTCTACGGGAAGTTAAAAAGAAACAAGAAGAGCTTACTGGTCCGATGTTGGCCAGAGGGAGAGTCCTACTCGCTGAGCTAGATGTTCGGGCCGAGCAGGATGATCTTAGGCCTTCTCCCCAAGGGGAATGGCTGGCAATTCAACTTGACCCGTCTGACCCCAACAAAAATGTTAAAGTGGGTGCCGACCTCCCTCAGGAGATCCAGGCCGACATCATCAACCTACTAAGGGCCAATTTGGATTTGTTTGCCTGGACCTCGGCCGACATGCCTGAAATTGATCCGAACTTTATCTGCCACAGGCTCAGCGTGGACCCGAAGGCAAGGCCGGTAGCTCAAAAGATGAGACGCGTTGGGACGGAGAAGGAAAAAGTTATTCAGGAAAAGGTTTCCGAACTGTTGGAAGTTGGGTTCATCAAAGAAGTACCATACTCCGAATGGGTTGCAAACACTGTTTTGGTCAGGAAGGCAAACAACAGTTGGAGGATGTGTGTGGATTACACCGACCTCAACAAAGCCTGCCCCAAGGATCAATATCCACTGCCAATTATTGACCAACTCGTCGATAGTTCGGCGGGATACCAGCTATTGTCATTCACTGAAGCTTACTCGGGATACAATCAGATTCCCATGTACCCCCAAGACCAAGACAAAACCACATTCACAACTGGGAAGGAAACTTACTGCTACACTGTCATGCCCTTCGGTTTGAAGAATGCTGGTGCAACCTATCAAAGAATGATGAACAAGGTTTTCGATGGAATCATTGGTAGCACCATGGAGGTCTATATCGATGATATGATTACAAAAAGCAAGAAAAAGGAGGACCACGTCCAAGATCTCACCATGGTTCTTGAAAGGGTAAGAGCGCATAAGATGAGGCTGAATCCGGAAAAGTGCACCTTCGGAGTTCCAGTTGGTGCCTTCCTCGGATTCATGCTGTCTGAAAGGGGAATTGAGGCAAACCCCGACAAGTGCCGAGCTATATTGGAAATGAAGAGCCCTGCCGATCTCAGAGGAGTGCAATAGTTAACAGGCAGGATGACAGCACTGTCAAGGTTCCTCCCTTAGGCAGCAAAGAAGGCCTTACCCTGGTATCAACTGCTGAAAAAAGGTACAACTTTTCATTGGGATCAAAATTGTGAAATTTCTTTCCAGACACTTAAGGAATATCTCTCCTCCCCCCCCGGTTCTCTCCAGCCCTCGGCAGGGGGAAAGCCTTTTCATTTATCTTTCTGTGGGTGATTCCGCTCTCAGCTCGGCGTTGGTCCGAGATGAGGGCCGAACTGAATTCCCTGTCTACTTCATAAGCCGAGCTCTGCAGGGTCCCGAGCTCCGGTATTCCAAGATTGAGAAATTTGCATTTTGTTTGATCCTTGCTGCACGGCGGCTTCGACAATATTTCCAGAGTCACCCCATTGTCGTAAGGACCGCCCAGCCCATCAAACAAGTTCTTCAGAAGCCCGACCTCGCTGGGAGAATGATGGCATGGGCAATCGAACTATCCGAGTTCGATATTTCCTACGAACCGAGGAAGGCTATCAAATCGCAAGCATTGACGGATTTTGTGTCCGAGTTCACAGAGCCCCACCAAAGCTCTAGCTTGGACACCTGGGTAATATACGTTGATGGCTCGAGCAATCAAAAGGGAGCAGGAGCTGGCGTTATTTTGGAAAATGCGGAAGGACTCAGCATCGAATATTCCCTGAAATTCGAGTTCTTAACCTCGAATAATCAGGCTGAATATGAAGCAGTCATTGCTGGCCTCTGCATGGCCAAGGAGCTTGGCGCAGCGGAGGTTCAAATTTTGAGCGACTCCCAGTTGGTGGTTTCCCAAGTCACCGGAGATTATCAAGCAAAAGAACCCATCCTGCAAAAATACCTTGACAAAGTTAAATCCCTGGCTCTTGGTTTTGCAAAATTTTCTATCACCCATATCCCCCGCTGTTCAAACTCCCGAGCCGATGTGCTTTCCAAGTTGGCAAGAACAAAAGGCGGAGGAAACAATAAAAGCCTCATTCAGGAACAAATCTCGGCCCCAAACGTGGTCATGGCTATTTCAGTATCGCCGAACTGGATGCACCCGATAAAGGCATACCTCGAACATGGCATACTCCCAGCCGATCAAAAGGAGGCAAAGAAACTTAAGAGAAAAGCGGCTGAGTATGTTATTATGGATGGAATCCTTTATAGAAGAGGAATGTCTTCCCCTCTCCTCCGATGTCTCACCTCCGAGGAAGCTCAGGAAACCTTGAACGAGGTTCACGGAGGACTGGGGAGCCACCACGTTGGAGGCAAATCCCTAGCAAGGAAGATACTGAGGGCCGAATATTTCTGGCCGACCTTAGTGACAGATTCAATTGACCACGTTCGACGATGTTCGCAATGCCAATTCTTCAGCGATGTTTATCAGAAACCCTCCGAGGAACTCCACTCTCTAGCATCCCCTTGGCCCTTCAGCATGTGGGGGATGGACATCGTAGGACAGTTCCCAACAGCTCCAGGTCAGCTAAAGTTCATTGTGGTAGCAATAGATTACTTCACCAAATGGATCGAGGCTGAACCGTTAGCAACCATCACTTCGGCAAGAATACATAAATTCTTCATGAAACAAGTCATTTCTCGCTTTGGACTCCCACTCACACTGATCACTGACAACGACAGCCAGTTCGTTGCCAACAACTTCCAGCTTTTGGCTGAGAATCTCGGAATCTCTCATCGGTTCTCCTCGGTCGAGCACCCCCAGAGCAATGGGCAAGCCGAGGCGGCTAACCGAGCTATTGTTGATGGCCTTAAGAAGAGAATTACTCAAGCCAAAGGGGCGTGGGCCGATCTGCTACTTGAGGTCCTCTAGTCGATCAGGACCACGGTACAAACCTCAATAGGAGAGACCCCCTTTAGACTCACCTATGGTTGCGATGCGGTCATCCCCATCGAACGAAGGATTCATACCTTCCGAATGAGGGACAAACCCGAGCAACAAAATGAAAGTTTGATCAAAGAAAATCTAATACTGGCGGAAGAGATCCGAGAAGCCGCATCCATTCGGGAGAAGAAAGCAAAGGAAAGGCAAGCCAAGCAGTACAACAAAACGGTGCAACCCAGGTCTTTTGAGGTCGGAGACCTCGTCCTCCGAAGAGCAGATATCGGTCTTAAAAACCGAAGGGATGGGAAATTTGCTCAGAATTAGGAAGGCCCCTACAGAGCCGTCTCAAAAACATACTCTGGGACATACAAGCTGGAGACTCTTGAATGAGCCAAGCTCAAAAACTCCTGGAACGTTGCAAAACTGAGAACCTACTTCAGTTAGGTTTACCTCGGACGATCATCAACAGTCACCAGCACCTCCAGCTAAAGTCTAAGTTTTACTTTAGTTTCTGTTAATGTTTTTGCATCTACTTCCCTTGTCACGTTCTTTTCCATTGTGATATACTCACCTTTTTTAAATCCATGAAAGGCAATGTACTCATGTCTATGATTAATGAAAAGTACAAACTTGCTCAGACTCAAGTGCTACAGTTTTATATACGTACGTACTAGCTTCGCATTTAGCACTAGCCACCTAAATGTTGCATGGCGCTATGTACAGCCAACGTCTTCTAGATAAGATCGGCTCATATGCATAGTGTACAAGGGACACCCGGTAAAGTATAGCTTGCTGTGAAATGTTCTCACATAACTTCACTCAGCAACCTCTTTCACATCGGGGACGAGGACACCCACCTCGGGTAAGGGGGGTAGATCCGAGATCCCTACCGTATGCATTTATGTACAGTACCTCTTTTCAGAGGAAAACTTATAAGTTACTGCACTTACTGAGTCATCCGAGCTTAACCTCACTACTTATTTTCCGATCCGATCAATTCCGAATACAACAAGTAAAAGCAGGACTTGTATTCTCAAAAACAGTTTTTCTTGGTTATCTAAAATGCAACAAGTCTCAAACACTTGCATTCTTTCTTAAGTTTTCTTGGTGACCGCCTAACCAATCGCAGTTCGGATCCGAGGTCTAATGAATAAACATGCAACGAGTTAGCAAAGTAAAACTCGCGTTCGTGCAACAAGTTAAAGTAAAGGCTTGCACAAAATTGACCTCGGACACAATGTGTATGCAACAAGTTGAAATAAAAACTTGCATCAAAATAACATGCAACAAGTTAAACTGAAAAGAACTTGCATAAAAAGAAAATGTTGTACACAATTAGCAAAATAAACATTGTCAAAAAGGTTACAAAAACATAAACAAGTCGCAAGTTGCCCAACATAAGGGACTTATGCTGCTTCATCTTCCACATCGGAAAGGACAACCGAGCTCGGGTTGAACTCCTCATCCGGTTTCTCCACCAAAGGGTTTGGAAGATTCTCCTCGGATTGGTCGAGGTCAACCTCGGCCCCGTCTTTGTCATAGTCGACCATCTTCCCATCTTCCACCCCAAACCCGGCGGAGGCGCCAAAAACCCGAATTCGAAGTCCTTGGTTCAGATGAAGAATCTGCTCTACGGCACCCGCAAAAATTTTGCTCCCTGCCTTCTCAAAATTGAAGTCTGCCTCGGATGCCGCCACCTTGTGTTTAAGAGCTTGAGCGGCTCTTCTCTTCAGCAAAGTCCTCACCCTCTCCACCTCGGCCAGGCCTTCCTACCGACCAGCTTCCTTAGCATCTCCCTTCGCTTGAGCCAGAGCCTCCTCATGACTTTTCAGAAGCTCATCCACCTGCTGGCGGTGCTTCTCTTCCAGCTCAGCCAACTTTTGCTCGGCCGAGTTTTTGCTATTCCTCAGCTCAGCCACCTCGGCCATCATAAAAGATCGGGCCCTCTTCTTGGCAGGCGACATGCCTTCCGCCACGTCATCAGCAACTTCGGCCAACACATTGAAAATGTTTGTTGACCTCTTCAAGTGATAAGCCAACCCCTCGGCCATCTTCTTCCACTCGGCCCCCGACATCTTTATGAGAGCATCTTTAACTTAAGGCTTGACGGTGCTGGTTGGCGGTCTCGGAAGACTATCAGTTCCTCTCCTCGGACAGCCTGATGAAGGTGGGGAATCTGCAACAATGACCTCGGTACTCGGGCTTGGAGACTGAGGAGGAGGAGGGGCGATAATCACAGCAGGTGGAGTAGGTTGAAGGGGACCCGAATCGGTAGAGGTGCTGTCATTTGAAACCTCGCCAGGCACGTTTTCAGTGGAAGAACTCTCAGCCCTCTTCCTCTTTCGGGCCTCCAGGGATGCTTTGAGCGCTCTGGACGACATGTCCGACCAATGTTCTTCTGCAAACAAAAGGATAAAGGAGAGTCAATAAGAAATTCGAAAGAAAACGTACAAATACAAGAGTAAAGTTAACTACCAATTTTGGCCAAGACTTCATTATCAGGGCACTTCATGAAAACTCCAATGTTGAGCTGGAATTTCCGAGCTCGATATTCGGTTTGGAAATGGTGGGCCGTCACGACCTCGTCGGCGTCAAGTGTTGCGCCTGACCAACGCTGTGGCGTGCCGACATGGCGATTGAAGAACTCAGGGGTCCACTCCAAAGGGAACCTCGGACCCGTCTCAGATTGGAACCAAGGCAGCCCTGTTCCAACATACTTGTACTTAAAAAACTGGGCTTTAAAATGTTTCCAAGATTCGGTGAACATGCCGAATAACCCACAGTGAGCTCGGGCCTTAGCCGATACCCAAAGGCGACTAGTGACCCCGTCTTTATTGCTGACGAACGGGTTGTACATCCACAGGAAGAGCCGAACTGTACAAACCAACCCCTTGGCCCCGCAGTACTTTTGAAATGCTCAGAGAAAAGACCAAGTGTTGGGATGGAGTTGCGAAGGGGCCAGCCCGATCTCGTTCAAGACCCTCATTTCCAGATCGGTGAACGGGAGGGTCACGCCGAGATTGTGAATCAGGTTGGCATAAAAGAAGAACGAGTTGTTGTCGGTTCGAGTGCATATCCTGTCATTTTCCGAACAGGGGAGTACTTCATAAGAAGTCCCGGTGGCATCCCCAGGGCAAGGCAGCATGGCTCTCCTTACTTCGGCAAGCTTGTCCTCGGAGTCTAAGCTAGACCGAACTCCCTTGGGTTCCACATCGACCCACTCGTACTGATCGGCATCGGTAGGTGCAGGATAAAGCTCCGGTCGGCTGATACACTTTCTGGGCGGCATGGTGCATGTGGAAGAATAGGGGAGCTCGGTGTTAGTCCTACGGGTTACAAAGAATAACCCCCCCAGAAAACCCCCTCGAAGTTGTCCCGAGGGGCGAGCATCTCCCCTCTACCACAGGTACCCCCCGTTCATACATCCCCTATTTCTCCATCCTCTCGAAGTCGGCACGCTCCCTACCGTCAACAAACTCGGCCCAGGCGTACTGCCGTATCCACTCTCTCTTCTCCTCCCAATCCCGAGGATAGATTACCTAAACGGGATCAACCTCCAGAACCCGTCTCTCATATTTCTGCCTATACTCCCTGTGGCGACGGAGCTCCTCGTCTACCTCCGTGGAGGAACAGGACGAGGAGGAAGAGCCGTCCTCATCCTCACTACTGCTAGATGACAGGGAGACTACCCCAGCCCATTTCCTAAACCATTCCCTACTCATACTTCCCCAATTCACTTCTCTGGTCTTCTGAAAAACAAAGGCAAAAACACAAATCAAAAACCCTCCACAAATCCTAAAACAGCCCAAACCCAGGAACACCAAAAACCCCAAAGATATCCCCAAAACCAAAACTTCAATACGCAAGGAAAAAACCCCAACATCGTGATAACAGAAACAGAGAACAAGAATAGTAAACCCATCCCATGTAAATCGCGAAACAAATAAGAAGAGAAGAAAAGGGAAGAAGAAGAAAAAGCAAAGAAAGAGACAATACCTTAAGATTATAAGCCTGGAAGAAAGAGATTGCGAATTCAGAACGAATCTACTGTTGAAACAGAGGAGAGGAAACCACAGCGTAGGAGGGAAGAGTTTTTGTTCGTGATAGAGGAAGAAGAAAAATCTCAGGATTACAGAGAAGGAGAAAGGATCTTCGTGTTGTGCAGATAGAGAGAGGGAGAATAATAGTGGAAGAGAGAGAAAATTGCAGTTTTGTGAAAGGGGGAGAAGAGAAACCGTCGTTTTCCCCCCCACTTTCGAACTATGGGCCTGGTCCAAAAGGCCCAACCCAGCATGAGGCCATACACAATAGGACATGTGGCGCGGAATAGCTGGAATCACGAACCTCGAGCAACGTCGCAGTAATGGCGACGCTTCGTTAGGTGTAATTTCTGACACGTGTCAGACCTGGAGAATGCAAGCGTCACTTCGGAGTAGGTGAAAGGACAGCTCTCAGACCTGCTCCGTCATAATGAAAAGACGTCAGAGACAGCAGGATCCAGCTCTTGGCAGCTCATCGTCCGAACTCCCTAGAACCTCGGAACAAGGCTCAGATAGCCTTGACCGAGCTGGGGGGCTTATGTGGTGGACTTGGCTCTTATGTTGTGGACTTTGGAAAAGGACCTAAACCAAGACCTCGGAACAAGACTCAGATAGCCTTGACCGAGCTGGGGGGCTTATGTGGTGGACTCGGCCTAGCCGAGGTACTCAGAACCCTTGCCTAAGGCCTCACGGCCCTATAAGAAGCCCTCTGTGTGCTGGGCCGAGCTCAAGGCTCAACGGCCGAATAGAAACCAGATACGGGCCAACCTCATACTCCTACCCAGGTCCGACTTCCCTGTCCGACACCTCCCAGAGTCCGACACCAAGGACAGGATGACGTGTCTCACCTTATCCACAAGGACAGATCATCCACTCATAGCTCAGTACAGGCTGGCCCTACTTGGGCCTAAAGCAAGCCCATTAGGGCAACCAGCTCCCCCCTATAAGTAGCTCCGTACTACATGGGACTCAGGTACGTCCTCTAACCCTAATTGTCATCCTCACACACCAGTGATTAGGGTTACTTCTTGGCTCTCTCTTTAGCCACTTGAGGACTCCCACCAAACATCACACAGAAACCCTAGAGAGAGGCTCCTTTGAAGGTCTTCTCCCTTAACCATTGGAGGACCTCACCGTCTAGGACATCACATGCTCAATAGTAAAAATGAAGCACTACAACAAAGTATTGATTCTTTGAAAATTCAAGAAATCTCTCCTTGTGAAAGTTGCAAAAGTCATGAACATGAAGTTACATATTTGAAAAACACTATTGCAACTTTATCAAGAAGTGATCAAAGATTAAATGAACTTCTTGAAAATCAAAGGAACAATACAAATAAAACCGGCTTAGGATACATGAATGTCAAGAAAAAGAATTTTAGAAAAGTTGGTTCATTTTCAAATGTTAATTATTCTAAAAAGACAACTTGCTTTTATTGTGGCATTCATGGACACACCTCAAATATTTGTGGAATTAAATCTCATGGTGTGCCTAACGGTTCTTATGTTTGGATTGTGAAAGGTGAAAATCCCGATAAGCCCAAAACAATTTGGGTACCCTCAAGCAAAACTTAACTTTTTCAAGTACTTTTGAAGGGCTATGTGGTAAAATGTTTGTTTTTAAATTTAATTGCCTCTTCGTAAGTATACTTGTTTTAGGGGGAGAAAAGTTTTTTTAATCGGGCTATAAATCAACACGTGCTATCATTGCTCATAATCCAACAAGTGTTATTATGTTCTTCCTATGGCATATTGCTCTTAATTTAGGCTCCTTTTTGATCATGCCAAAAGGGGGGGAAATGGTGTTGTTGTTTATGTTTTGCAGGTTTTTGATGTTGCATAAAGTTAGGGGGAGTTTATGCAAAACAACAAGGATTATATTATCAAGGATTTGTCATCATAAAAAAGGGGCAGCTTGTAGAATCAAAAAGGTTTTAATGAAGACAAATAAATCAACAAGTTGTTTTGATGAAGTCAATTGCCTTGAAGTTGAATCAACAAGCAACATCAACCAAAAGTCTACTCATTCTCTTGTAATTCATTGTATTCATTCATTTATCGTTCATGAGTGTGGGTGGTAGATTTAGGTAATTAGCTCTATTTAATATGGTATATTATGTATGCAAATTAGTTGAGTAAAAAACCTGGAAAAGACTAAGGATTGGTAAAAATCAAAGGTTAAATCATAACAAAATTGAAAAACCAATTTTCAGTATTTAACAGTAACTACTCGATTAGTGCATGAACTAATCGAGTAGTCAGCTGAAAAAGAAAAATTTATTTTATTTTGGAAGCTTTGACTAATCGAGTAGTGCTTCAACTACTCGATTAGTATGAGTCTGTGTAACATCCTAAATTTTATACCAAATAATTGGAATATTAATAAGGTTAGAAATAAATAATAATTTGATTTAAGAAGATTTAAAGTAATTAATTAGGACCCCTTTCAATGCCATAAAAGAATTAGGAGGTGTTGGTAGCGCATAAGAGGTGGGAAAATTAAACAAAAGAATATCCAATACGACGTTTATAATGTTAAGAACACTCTATATTAGAAAATTAGAAATAAAATATTTACAACTCAAAGCACCAATTCCACCGTTGGATGTGAAGATATTCATATAAGGAAGCTTGTCTTCAAATTTGAGCACGATCCAACGGTTAATGAAGAAGATATGACCATTTGAAATTTGAATCAAGATCAAATATATTGGACATCGATATGCGACATCGATATCCACTTTCTCACATAGATGTCCACGAGTCCACAGGGGAAAACTTAAGGTTTTAAAAGGCAAATCAGTGAGGAATAAACGAAGAAAAACCACGACCCTTCTTCCCTTCTCTAGAAATTTCTCGATTTCTCTCCATCCATTCATCACAAATCCATCTCTATACTACCTTTAATCATGAAATTATCTCATTAAGCTCTTCACCACCCTCTTTAACCTCTCTTTCTTGCTTCAAATCCCAAACCCATCATCTCAAATCAATTGTTCTACTCCCTCTCTTACTTTTGTTCGAATTAAATTGAGGAAGAGGAGTTTGAAAGCTAAGAAATCATCTAGGAAGGATTAATTGAGGAAGAGAAACAAAACATTCACAGCCATTAAAGCTTGGAAAGGAGCTCTCACTCTCACTAATTCAGTTCCTCTCCTCACCCAAGGTAAGGGAGGAGCTCTTTTCCTTTTAGAATAGGATTTAAGTCTTGGAATTAATAAAGGATTATAGCATGATATAATATGTAGATTAAACATTAGGATAGTTGATTTTGTTTCAATTTCATGCCTGGGTTTGAGAAGAAAACACTATTATGCTTGATAAAGGAGTTCAAACTTATGAATTAACTAAGTAAAAACTAGTGAAGCTAAACTGTTCGATGTAATGCCTGAATAGAATTTGTAAGGTCATTATGTTACTTACAATAATATGTTGGATAATAGCTTTATCACTAAATGATGAAGATTGAATTAATATACTTGAAGCCAACTCTAAGATTATAATTTACACATTGACTTCTTAATAGATGGTACAATCTATGATATTATACCATAACCAAGGGTGAAAAATTTAAAAGGTATCGTAAATGAATAGGAAATGGATATAAACTTCCAACAATTCTTATAAATACAATAAGCAAGATTCGGATAAATGATGAGAACATCGTTATAATGCATAAGAGAATACAAGTTGAGAGTATACAAGGATAGAAACGAAATTAATTAAGAAGAGCAAGAATTGAAAGTAAGCTAATGTTTGCAATAAAATTTCTAAAACCTATACAATCAAAGTAATCCAAGCATAAATCCTTAAACTTTATGGAAATGTTCATAAATTGCATTGAACTTATATAGAAATTTTACCAATTGCTGTATTTCCTTTACTGTTTTCAATTCTTAATTTCTATTCTATTTGGGAAAAGGTGTTCACTCCCTTGTGGTTTAACATTTTAGGTACCTTACAAGGAGCAAGGAACCAGAGATTCACCAGGCCGAAGGCAAAGGAAAGAATTACCAATGATATATTATGTTGCATATTGTATAATCCCAATGTAAATTTTTATGTAAACATGATCGGATTTTTAGTAATTGGATTTAATAAATGATGATTTTAAAATGCAAATTATCTTCTATAAATAATAAAAAGTTGGGATGTTACAATATGGTATCAGAGCAGTTCTTTCCTTTCGCCCTGAGGGAAATGACCCATGTCCTGTGAATCTTCTGTTCCAAACTCAGTGATCACAAGGAGTGAAACATATAAAATTAATTGTAATAAACTGTGAGTAAAATATAGGATTAGGTATAGTAAATTAAAGTTATGGATTGTTTGGCACAAGGAAGTCAAAAGGGATATAGCACCATAAGAAATGGAAACAATTTTCAATTAATATTAAGGATTACAAAAGAGAGTAATGAGGTTACTGTTAAAATGTGTGAAAGAGAATGTGTTAGTAACACGAGAGAAAAGAAGGAAAGTGATGAACCTTATTTGGCATGGTCGGGTTTTTACCGCAATAGCGTAGTCGACTAGTGTAGTACACACAGTTCGAGTCTGCTATGAATGCATAGCTGACCAATGCCAAAATGTTGTTGTATGAGACAAGTTGGAGTGAAATTTTGGAGGGTGATTTAAATTGTTGAATGATGCATAATGAACATATTCAAGTTATTGGAAAGGAAAAATAATATTATGGTGATTTAATTTATTTCCAACTTTTGGACTGATATCAAATGCTAGTTTGGGAAATTAAGTTGAAAAGTAAATAAGTTTTGAAATCGATTCCTTTCCAATCAATGCGATTACGATATAAAATTTATATCATATTTTAAAAAGGATTTGAAATTCTTTCTTTAAATTTTAATCTTTTGTAGTATGTTGCATTATGCATCACAACATGAGTGGATACCTTACTAGGACCAAGGAAAAGGAAAACACTTATGTACAAATGCTTTGAATCAAATCACATATCTTCTTTAAAGGAAATAAATTGTTTTTAAAATTTCGAAAGGATTAACACATAGTTTTCCTTTTCAATGATCTTAGTAACGTAATCTATGTAGACAAGTTACATTCTCAATCTAATTAATTATGCATTGCAAATGAATTTTTGGAAAATAATGTCAATTAGTATTACTCAATTGATTTGGAAACCTATTCAACAACACTTGATTTACAAAAACATTGCAAAAGTGGGGTTCTAAGTCAATTGAGTCAATCCATTTAGAAAGTTCTAAGTTTAATTTAAATTTAATTGAGAATGTAAACTGCCTACATAGAAGCGAATATCTTGAAGCCATAAGGTGGACGGTGAGGAAGTTAGGGAAGACATACACGGAGGCACGTGAATGATATGTGATTAGGAGTTATCGTGGGTGGAACTTCGATCTCCTAGGAGGGCATGGACTGGCCACCCATGTTGGGGGATTGGTTCTGCGTTAACTACGGTAATTCTATTGGTCACAGAGTCATTTCGGGACCGGTTGAGGGTGGTTCCCTGCTAAAGCCAACTTGGGCCTTCAACCCAAGTTGTACTGGACTGAAAATGGGTGTCCAGTACCGTGCAAGCAGTGGTGGAGGGACACTTACTCCCGGTTGGTCTTTCCCTGGAGTGAAGGGTGAAGTGAGGAAATTGAGTGGAATATAAAAAAAAACAAAAAAAATGATGAATGTCTCGTACAACAATATAATGATTGAGGTTTGCATGAGTTTTGGAATGATAAATTGTTGATATAAAGTGTAAAGAATTAATTTGGATTGTCATAATCATTATCCCTAAAGGAATGTAAAATTGGGACTGATCACCCCAATACTTACATTCAGCGAGTAATAATGCAATTGAAATTTTAAAAGTTTGCACATATAAGAGAATAAATAAATGCTGTGGTGTTAGCCCTTTTGACTCTTCGAAAATTTGGATATTGATTGGATACAAACTGATTTTTAGACAAATATGAATTTGAGATAAAAATAAATAGTATGGCTGTGGTGAAGTGAGAATGAGAAATTTGTTGAATAAGAACCTGAGGAAAGGATGTAATTGATACATGTTGACAAAATAGAAGGAAAATAGAAAGGTTGAATAAATTAAGATTTGAATAGTATATTGTGCCACTGAGGTAAAATTTTCAATTGTTATTGAGTTGGTTAAGAATTAAAATGAACGAAACTGAAAAACCTGAGAAATCACCTTACTGACACAAGTGGATATCGATATCCCAGATATTGATGTGCAGTATCGATATCTGCCACTTGATATCGATGTGCACCAGTTAAAAATTATAGAGAGCTGGTTCTGTTTTGCTGCAACAAATGGTTAATTTCACAAATACAAGGCAGCAGCAAACATGTAATGATAAGCTTGATAAAACAGAGTAATAATGAATTTAAATATAGCGGAAATTAAATCCTTCACGAATGCCCCATTATCTTTTCCATGTAGTTAGAAAAATTGTTTCAGAAATTCAAATTCTGAGTCGTGCACATCGATGTCCAAAAGCTGCAATCGATATCCAACATCGATGTTAGCTTTGGCATATTGATGTCCACGAAGCAGTTTTGCCAAAATACTTTAGTTTGACTTTTTCTCAAGTGATATGAGGATTGTGAAAGTCTGGTTGCAATAGATGCAATTAATTTATAGAAGCATAGCAGCAGATTTCATAATAAATTATGTATCAAATATATTAAAAAGAACTATAGTGTAATCTATACTTTAATTTCATACAATAAGAAACCGTTTATGTCATTATATATTGACCGGTTGTTTCTATCTCACCTATTCATGAGTTATAGAATTATTGAATTGTAATATACTCACATTTTAATTATGCATTAATTGTTTACATTAAAGCCCTGTATATAATTTATATTGTTTATCAAACCATAGATGGATATGATTGAGACGTGCTTGTGCACGTTGATTAATGATCTATTCTAAGATGTTGGTTTGAATAAAATGAACAAAGTTATCAAAATATCATGATCTTGATAATTACAGGTTCAAACAGGTGAATGGTAAATGGGAAAAGTTCTATATTTTAGAGGAGACTCTGGCAAAATTTTACAAAAATGTACTAATATGATCAAAGCATATTCAGTAAATACATAGAGAATATAGATAGTAATATTATGTCTAAGATAATTAGGAAACTTGATGAATATAAGAGACAGCAGGAAACAGAGAAATTAAATGTTTGTACTAAAGTAATTATAGAAATCATAAACAAGAGAATACCATGTACGAGAATTGAATTAAGTCATATGAATTACATATTATAAATTGCATTCTATACAATTCTTAAATTTTCAAGTCTAACCCAGTAATGTTAGAAAATTTTTATGAACTAAGCTCAGGAAATAGTCAAGTTATAAGTGGGGGAGTAGTAACTCCCAGTACATTAATAAAGATAGTACAGTCTTGATTTTTTTTTTATTTTAAAATAGTGTATCCAAAACCGTTTAGTAAATAAATTGTAAACTTTGAACATTAGTAAGTAGTAAATTTAATTATTCTGAGTATTATTTTAATATTGTTTAGATAAAACGGAAATTAAGTGATGTCGGACATGAAGGAATGGACCACGTTATTAAGATGAGATAAATTTTAGTAATTAGGTTCAAGTTTAAGTATTCGTTGCCTTAACTATTTAATCACCTAATAAAAATGGAAGAATACACTTGATTTAAATTCTAATTCTAATTTCATACTATATATGAGTATAATATATGAGTATAATATATGTGTATATAGATATAATTTTTGAACATTATTACTTTAGCATATAAACGTTTACATATAATTATTCAAATCCGAACAGGTGAGACGGGCTAATGGTTTTACACAGGGAATATTTATATTTAAAAACTAAATATCAAAATTTTAGTCAAATTTTTATAAATAAATTATTAACAGAACGTTAACTATAAAACTTATAATTTAAATTTTGGAAAAGTTCATGAAAGGAAATTGCTCTACAAATTTTAATTGACGAAAAGTTAAACATTAAAAATCTCGAATAAACCTAAGGATAAGTAAGTGTTATATTATAAATTATACAATAAACTAATAAATAAAATATGGAATATCATTTGTGATAGGTTAATAATATACGAAAGTGTTTAATTATACAATATATGTATTAAAAAAAAATGAAAGACCAATTGTCAAAACGATTTTAACTCCAACTGCGAGAATAATTATTTTTTTAAGGAGTGTAAGTCCGAACATATCCTTACTAATAATATTTTTATATATAAATCCTATGTTATTTTGTAACAAATTGATCTCATTATATGACTAGTGGATTTATTCCTTTTATGAATTCATTATGTAATTGTAGAATTTTTTGTCTTTAAAATAATGGTGTGCAGATTTCCTTATAAAACAATAACATGTAATCTGTTAGTTATTAATAATCACCACATTATAGTAAGTACACAAAACAAAAGACCATCGTCTACTTGTCCTACTCACAAAAATATAGAAAACTTCAAAAGACAACCAAGAGCCTGAAAGAACAAGATATCTCTTGGAAGAAAATAGGACGAATACTACTAAGAATAATAGATTTCCTTTTTACTATGTAACTCCCTTTCTCCCCACCTCTCTCCGAGCTTAACCGAATTTCGGGGACGAAATTCACATAAGTGGGGGAGAATTGTAACATCCTAAATTTTACACCAAATAATTGGAATATTAATAAGGTTAGAAATAAATAATAATTTGATTTAATAAGATTTAAAGTAATTAATTAGGACCCCTTTCAATACCATAAAAGAATTATGAGGTGTTGGTAGCGCATAAGAGGTGGGAAAATTAAACAAAAGACTATCCAATACGACGTTTATAATGTTAAGAAAACTCTATATTAGAAAATTATAAATAAAATATTTAAAACTCAAAGCACCAATTCCACCGTTGGATGTGAAGATAAGCATATAAGGAAGCTTGTCTTCAAATTTGAGCACGATCCAACGGTTAACGAAGAAGATATGACCATTTGAAATTTGAATCAAGATCAAATATATTCGACATCGATGTCCACTTCCTCACATCAATGTGCGACATCAATATCCACTTTCTCACATAGATGTCCACGAGTCCACTGGGCAAAAATTAAGGTTTTAAAAGGCAAATCAGTGAGGAATAAACGGAGAAAAACCACGACCCTTCTTCCCTTCTCCAGAAATTTCTCGATTTCTCTCCATCCATTCATCACAAATCCATCTCTATACTACCTTTAATCATGAAATTATCTCATTAAGCTCTTCACCACCCTCTTTAACCTCTCTTTCTTGCTTCAAATCCCAAACCCATCATCCCAAATCAATTGTTCTACTCCCTCTCTTACTTTGTCCGAATTAAATTGAGGAAGAGGAGTTTGAAAGCTACGAAGTCATCTAGGAATGATTAATTGAGGAAGAGAAACAAAACATTCACAACCATTAAAGCTTGGAAAGGAGCTCTCACTCTCACTAATTCAGTTCCTCTCCTCACCCAAGGTAAGGGAGGAGCTCTTTTCCTTTTAGAATAGGATTTAAGTCTTGGAATTAATAAAGGATTATAGCATGATATAATATGTAGATTAAACATTAGGATAGTTGATTTTGTTTCAATTTCATGCCTGGGTTTGAGAAGAAAACACTATTATGCTTGATAAAGGAGTTCAAACTTATGAATTAACTAAGTAAAAACTAGTGAAGCTAAAGTGTTCGATGTAATGCCTGAATAGAATTTGTAAGGTCATTATGTTACTTACAATAATATGTTGGATAATAGCTTTATCACTAAATGATGAAGATTGAATTAATATACTTGAAGCCAACTCTAAGATTATAATTTACACATTGACTTCTTAATAGATGGTACAATCTATGATATTATACCATAACCAAGGGTGAAATATTTAAAAGGTATCGTAAATGAATAGGAAATGGATATGAACTTCCAACAATTCTTATAAATACAATAAGCAAGATTCGGATAAATGATGAGAACATCATTATAATGCATAAGAGAATACAAGTTGAGAGTATACAAGGATAGAAACGAAATTAATTAAGAAGAGCAAGAATTGAAAGTAAGCTAATGTTTGCAATAAAATTTCTAAAACCTATACAATCAAAGTAATCCAAGCATAAATCCTTAAACTTTATGGAAATGTTCATAAATTGCATTGAACTTATATAGAAATTTTACCAATTGCTGTATTTCCTTTACTGTTTTCAATTCTTAATTTCTATTCTATTTGTGAAAAGGTTTTCACTCCCTTGTGGTTTAACATTTTAGGTACCTTACAAGGAGCAAGGAACCAGAGATTCACCAGGCTGAAGGCAAAGGAAAGAATTACCAATGATATATTATGTTGCATATTGTATAATCCCAATGTAAATTTTTATGTAAACATGATCGGATTTTTAGTAATTGGATTTAATAAATGATGATTTTAAAATGCAAATTATCTTCTATAAATAATAAAAGGTTGGGATGTTACAGTCTGCATCATCATCCAGTCTGATCCAAATATGACTGTTGGGGAGGCAATCAAGCCTAAAATCTGATTTGCTGCGCTCCTCCCTAATTTTTAGGGGTTCTTGGAGCCTATAACTTGTTGCCTCTTCCAACTCTCATGGAGACAAGCTGATACAAGAAAAACTTGTATTACTCATTTCAATCTGTAACACCCTACTTTTTATAAAATATTTATTATGAATTTACTTATTAAAATAGGATTTGTTACTTAATATAAAATTCAGGACTTAAAAATTTCTTTTTATATTTAAAGTGTACTATAGTTTTCAAAACATTGTTAATTATTTTTTTTCTAGAAGATCGGACAGAGTCTCCTCTGTTTTTCCGACTTTCCCAAAATTTAGTTTTTTTTTTTACTTATTACCTGTCCAAACATCCAGGATAAATATACATATATAATTTAATTCTTCTCCCAATATCCGGGGATAAAATACTAAGATGAAAATACTTAGTTTTTCAAGAATTAACTAAAGAACCCAGGCCATCAAATATACACCCGAGATTTAAAATACTTTAAATAAGAAGTTTTTAAAATACATAATATTCCACATATGGCCCGGTGCGACTCAAACTCACAATAACCCAACAACTAACACTTCCCGTAGGGAAGTGTGCTCCTGCTCGGCCCAGCAATCAGCTATGCTCCTGACCTGTACCTGTGGTGGTTGTAAAGGTGAGAATTGCACAAACTAGTAAAGCATAATACGAGCCAAGTCACACACATTTAGGAAATAGTCAAATAATACATCATAATCACACCCAATCACCTATTCACTACAAACACAATCGTCTCCAATTATTAGTACTCCCTAACTAGTGTCAGTTCCTATTCTAATTCTGTCCACTTAGCACTCAACTCTCACAAGAACTAATACCCTCAACTCTACTTCCACCCCTATTTCCGCTCACATTCTTCCTGGTTACACTAACTAATTAGTTCCAATACCCTTTCTAATTTCTCCCCCTCATTCATTACCTTCTCACCTTTCTTCTCCTTTTCCTTTTTATTTCATTCTTTACTATTTCTTTTTCCTTTTTCTGGATCTTTGTGGTTTCACTATTGCGTCCCATTCCGGGAACGACTTACGGCTCCGCGCGCCCGAAGGCGGACCCGAGCGGCTCCCCTGCACACTTCCCAAGCGGCTTACGTTATCCTGCACCCGGGAGCATGACTTAGGCGTCCTGAATTACCACAAAATCCTTGGCTATGCGAATTTGCCACTGCGACCCATTGCGGTGCCAGCTTACCGATGCGTACGGTCCCGTAGGCCGCACGTCTTACTCAACCCATGCACACGGAGCAGCTCGAGGCTTACTGCAGGTGTTGCACACCTGGCTTATTGCACCCCACCGTGTGTCTTCTAGGATCCAAACCGCATACCAATACTCTTTTTCTTTTCCTTTCTTTTCTTTCCTTTTTACTCTTTTTCTTCTCTCAATTTTAATCCGCCCTCGCCTAACACCACTTTCTCCTATTCTTATTTTCCTCTTTTCTTCCTCTCAACTAACTAATCATTTCCTTTCCTAGAATCACTCACTACTATTTCGAAAAGGTTTCCTATTTCTCTCATTTTCCTCTTTTTCTCTTCTCCCCTACTCATTTCCTATTTCCCTGCAATCGCTCAATCTCACCTCTAATAACATTTTCTATTTCCCTAAGTTGTTTTCTTAAATTCTCCTTTAAGAGATACCACGTAATCCAATTCTCACTCACTCCTATCCTTTTCAATTCAATATTCAAAATCACCACATATATGCACTAATTCAACATTCATTAATAACCATATCAGAACATAGCATACATTTATAATTAATAAATCAATTTACACAATCAAACATACACATGCCTCATTCATGTTCTCAACAAGTCACACATAGCTCATATCATTAATTACCACTTAGCATGTTATCACATGGTTTTCATAACATGAAACATATTTTATAGACATACATACATCAAGTTGTCAATTAGCACATATAAATAGGCAAATCATAATATAAATCATAAATAACAATTCCTAATAACAACTACACACAAGTCAATTAATCTTGAGCACGACTACAGAATACTAGCGTCTCACCCACCGAGACGGCAATAAAACCCCTTACCTTAAATATAGTCAGGAAAGAGAAAACCTTAATTGGAACTTGCAAACCCTAAGTAGGAGGGGTGTCGAACAAGCTTAATGACCACAATCACTACTCCGAGGGATGCTGGAATTCGTCAAGATTTGGAATGAAATGGGTTGATGAACTCCCCTTTCTCTCTCTTGTGTTGGCCGAAATCCTCAAGGGCCAAAGGAGTCCATGATTTTGTCTTGGATTACCAAGGACAATAATAATGAGTAAAAGTAAAACTAATACTAAAATCAAGAGGAAAATGAGAGGAAAAGCTTGGTTATTGCTTACCCACACATTCAAATATGATGGAAGAATCCCAATGGAAAGCAAGGGAGCATAGATGATGATGATTCCTCTTGAAGGAAAGAAGGGAAAGGAAACCTTGATGATTATGGAGGTTGAAGCTTGAAGCTCACACCATGGAAGCCATGGAAAGCTTGAGGATGAAGATGATGATGGTGAAGCTTGAGGTGGTGATGGTGGTACTAATTGGAAGAGGGAAAGAGAGAGTGAGAGATGCCTTGGAGCTTGGAAGCTTGATTCTTAAGCATTAATGGTGATAGTGGAAGGAGGGAGGGTTGGGAGGTGGAACCCTAGCCTCTTGAATGAGAAGAAGAAGATGGAGAATGGGGGAGAGAGTGAGGGGTTCGAGTATGAGAGGGGAAGGGGTGTTTGGGGCTTTAAAATGGGTTTTGGGGTGGGGAAATACCGAAAATGTCCCCAAAAACACGAATTTAGTATTGCAGGTCGCAGACATTTCGCTTAAGCGAAATTTGGTCGCTTAAGCGAACTCAATTGGTGTTGATACTGGAGCAGTTTCGCTTAAGCCAAAAATTTTCGCTTAAGCCAAATGTACAGGTACTGCTACTTCATTTTTTCTATTTTTCAGCTATTTTCTCCCCAACTTCAAATAGTCATAACTTCTTCGTTCACCGTCGGATCTTGCTCAAATTTGACGAGCAACTTCCTAAAAATCATACCTTCATATCCAACGGTGGGAATTGTGTTTTGAGTCTTAAATCTTTTATTTTGATTTTCTACCCTATGTTATGTTTTAGTACCGAATTATCTATTTTTCTGGCCTGTTCCTAACTTCAATTTAATGCTCCTTTCTTTTCTAACCTTATTATTATTATTGTTATCCTTTCCTAATGTTAAAATACTTCTTTTAAATAAATATTTGTAGTTTATTATCATTATTTCCTTTATTCTAACTATTATTTACTTATTCGTCTTTGGGTTTAAAATTTGGGATGTTACATTTCTCCCCCACTTATTGAAATTTCGTCCTCGAAATTCCAGTTGTCCCTTAACTTGGAGGAGCATCCCTTGGCATAGTTTTCGACCATGTCAATTAATTCCTCCGGTTCCGTTCTTCCATTGGAGGAATTCCTAAGGTGAAAGTTCGTCGGCATACTTACTTGTCTCCTATGGGGTTTATCTCGGTCAATCGGGGTCCTGTGAAATGCATAGGGTCCCAAAAGACTTAGATTATCACTTGCGGTGTTCCGACATAACATCTTAATTGAGATTCCACTTTGCGACTTCACTTTTATCCTGTTCACCTTTTACTCCTTCAAGTGAGTCTAGCAAAGTCACTCTTAAAATCAATCTTCACCACACTCGCATTCTACTTCGATGCTACTTCCTTTCCGTTCGTTTAACGATTTCAATTCGGTATAGGAATTCCTAAAGATCGATTCCACTTGAGGGTCAAGGTCAAGGTCTAGTAGTTATTTCTCAATTCGGTGTTATTTTGGGGAGGTCTTGTTTTATCCCTAGTTTAACTCTCATTCGATTCTCCGCGAAGCGTTTGGAATTATCTGTTTAGTAGTCATATGGCTTATGGTATGATTACTAGTTATTGTCGCTCGGATAGGATCCGAATTGATTCGTCAAGTCTCCCCCACTTAGTATCAACATACCTGAGTAAGTCAAAGGCAGGGAGGAAACTGGGTTGATTCCAAGAATTGATTAGCTAGGTTCTTAATTGGTTGGCGAGGTGGTACATGGGGTTAAGTTGACTGCTAATCGGTATTATTGGTGTTGTTTCGAATTTTCTATGATACGATGGCTCTTCATACCTACGCATACGGCTAAGTTCTCATACAAGTTAGAGGGGTGGTTCGATCATTTAGTTGAATGTTCTCGGTGGAAATATAGAATAAGAGTGTCTTAAATGGGGTTGGTTTGCGAATCTGTAACACCCCTAATTTTCGTCTCCCAAATAACCAAGAAATTAATTATAACAATTATTTTAGTTTTTGTACATTATGTGTTTTCATATATAAAAATATGGGATATATTTTTATATGGTTATTTTGTACAAAAATGTGAATATTGTAATTTAGTCCTTGGGTGGGGACCTAATTGCAATATTAAAAAGGTTTTTGAAGAAAGAGTAATTAAATTATTAATTTTTGAATTTTATCAGTATGTAACCAGTTAGAAGGGCTCTGTAACCGGTTACACGATGAAATCAGAAACTGGGTTAGTGCGTTTGATGAGTAATCACGCGTTTAAACCCAGAATTCGCCACGAAATCACCTTAATCTTAGTGGGGAAGGACGTGTCAACATGCATGGAGCTCTGATTTTGCTATATATAGCCTTGTGTTGATGAATTGAAACCCATTTTTGCTCTTGAATTGCTGAAGCTCTGTTTTAGGGTTCCGTAGTTCTTCCATTCGATTCTCAGTCTGTGTTGAGAGTTAGAACACGAGTGATACACTGTTACAAAGCTCACATCAAGGGCTTTGTATTGATATAAAGTTTGTGAGTTGAGAGTCCCTGAATCAAGAGAACGAAGCTTGCAAAGTAAGGGTGTTGATGCTGTCAAACCTCAGCTTCTGGTTTCTGGAGCTGACTTTGAAGCTCGATTTTGGTAAGCACACAAACCCTTTTGGTTTCAAATCTATTCCTACCTCTAGTGCATGTTGCAGAGAACTCAATTTGACTATGTTCCCCAATTCTTAATTGGGTTTTGCATGTCAATTTCCCTGGTTTTGGTACCCTGTCCAACTCTATCTGCATGTAGTGGATTTAATGGAAATCTATGTTGGAGCCTTTCTCTCTGCAACGTTTTGGATCAAGCACGAACCTAAGGTAAGGGGGAAGCTTACTATTTGCTAGAATGAGAATAAATTGTGGTAGAATATAGGATGAGACACCAAGAGACTCAAAGTGCATAAGTTAAAATGGTTAAGTGGCTTGGAGGCCAACCCGAGCTCAATTGTTGTTATGAGCAATGTTATCTAGATGCATGCAAGCTATGTTGATGTTGGATTCATGACTTAGTTAGCTATTATGTGAATTGATGCATTAAGTTGTGAAATATGTGCAATTATGTGCAATTTGAGTATCCATATTGAATGCATGCAATATAGATATGTTTCTGTGGTTGAACACACTAGTATTAAGGTATGTGAACTCTATTTATGAATGAAATTGGTTAAATTTGAGTATGGTAGAAAATGGTATACAAAACCTCACTTTTCAGTGTATTTTCTGCCTAATCTAACCGGTTAGTCGAAATCTGTAACCGGTTAGAGACTGTCAATTTTCAAAGGAAATGAATTTCTGAAATTTGCTAAATGTCCATACCATTTGTACTCAAGTTTAAGCTAAAATTTCATACAAAGACCAATCTAAAACTATGTGTTCGAGCATTGTTTGGTTTAGATTGGAGGTGATGAGTTAATACCTTAATATCAAATGATAATTTCAAGAAGAAATTATGCACAAATGAAATGGGATTATGACTTAGATCTTTTGAATGATATTATGTGTTGAACTTGAGGTATTCTGATATGCTAAGGCCTTGTGATTGGATTGAGTAGAGTATTCAAGAAAAGATTCTTTGAAAATCAGTGGTTTTATAATCAGGTCTGTAATTCTAACCGGTTAGGTGATGATGTAACCGGTTAGTACCTGAAAACTTAAAAATAAAAGTTAAGTTTTGAGTAATAATTATATTCTCTCAATCCAGGTCTATGAGCATATGCTAAATTTAAATTCAAAGGTGAATTTTATGAGTAAAGCCATACCTCAAGATATCATTCAGAAGTTGTGTTTTCTAAGTCATAATAATGGAATTAATGGGAACATGACCCTGTACTCTAGGAGTACCAAATTGTTGCAACCTACTTGATGACACATACTGGGAATGTGGCCATTGTCTGGGACATGGTTTCTTTGATACGTTCTGGGAACGTATGCGTTCTGGGAACGTGGTGCACACTCTGGGAGTGATGCTTATTATTCCAAGTATGGTTGCGATACGTTCTGGGAACGTATGTTAGTGTTCTGGGAACACATTGGTATAATAATAGAATTAAAGATAAAAACCAACCTTAATGATTGTGCATTCATCCATATAGAATGGAAGTTTGGTTGGTAGGAACGTTTATCATATTCTGGGAATATGAGTAGGGTATTCCGGGAGTACCAAATTATAACCTACTTGATGACACATTATAAATATGTGGCCAGTGTCTGGGACCTGGTTTTATACGTTCTGGGAACGTATGTTAGTGTTCTGGGAACACATTGAGATGCAACCTACTTGATGACACATTATAGATATGTGGCCAGTGTCCGGGACCTGGTTTTTATGCGTTCTGGGAACGTGATGCACACTCTGGGAGTGATGCTTATTATTCCAAGTATGGTTTTCTACACGTTCTGGGAACGTGGTGCACACTCTGGGAGTGATGCTTATTATCCAAGTATGGTTCGGCATTACGTTCTGGGAACGAATGTCGGTGTTCCGGGAACACAAGGATGTATTGGATGGACGTCCAAGATGGACTTTAGAGGCCTCAGTTGTGGAAGGAAATCATGCATCATGCCACCTGCATTGAAAGAATTATTAAGATTAACCGGGTGTGCTCATATGATTATGCATCATGATTTGCTACATGTTGACTTGTGGATGCTAGTTTTATTCCCATTTGAATATGCGAATATGTATAGCTAACCCCCATGCCCTTAATAGGTATTGATCGTGCATCTAGCTTGCACAAGAATCAGTAAAGGAAGATGTTCCTTAGGTGCATGCAGAGTGTAGAAAGTGTGGGTTGGGAACCCGTTGTGCAGATATCGAGGATCCGACCAGAAGGATGTTTGGACGAAGGACCAGTGACTAGCTCTATAACAATTCTATTTTTAATAAAATTTATATGATACATATTTTGGAAAGAGGTATCATAAGAGGAATTCAATTTCATAATAATACTTATTTGGTATTAATGGACTTGTTACACTTGATATATTTTGGGAATGTAATATGATGATTTTACTATGTTTCCGCAAACTCTGATTTTACTAGTCACCTTCATCATTAATCAAGTGTTTGTGAAAATAAATTTTCAAGGGAAGGGATAATTCTTATTTTCAGATCTTTTTCCAACAATAACAAGTCCAACTAATCAAAAACTTATTACTTTTCTTATAAAGTAAGATGATATACAAGGAGTGTTACACTTTTATGGTATCAGAGCAATGGTCCTGACTCTTGGTCCTTTGGTGTGTGGTCCAATACGCTGGTCATCGATACCTGCAATGTTTCCTGGGAAGTATGCTTTCATATACTTCAAAACTAGAGCTAAGGTTATGGGTAATGGCTCTAGATAAGTAGCTTATTCTGCTATTAAGAAGTGTTCTATGTAGTCTAAGTAGAAGTATGATAGATGTATGCTTCTCTTTAGACATGTTGTAATTCTAAAACCATAGTGTTGGTTTATTCCGTTCTCATAGAACCAGTGATAAAGAAATCTTAATGGAATTGCAGTTAAGTCCTTGACTCTGGAGAAGAGTATTTACCCTCACTAGTGTTAAAGTTAATCAACTTCTCAGATCGAGTGCAAGGCAGTTATCTTCTTAAGGATTAACCTTGTTGAGTTTGTTCAACTCTAAAGCTATTCTTTCTTTTGTTCCCTATGGATAAGGGTATTGATCAAAGTTGCTCTATGCCTTATCCAATCTGCTATCTCAAAGTGGAGACTCCTACAAACCTTCTTGTAGTTAATTCCAAGGTATGTCTGAATCGTTCTATTAAGGTATTAGACTTTGTCTATCTACCTGTGTCATGATTTCATTTGATCTTAAGCACGGTTTGGGAGCCGAAGGATCAAGTGATCATAATTAATAACGATAGAACAACCCTGTATTGGGATTCCCAAGTTTCGAATCTGGAATCCAATGGATCCATGTGTTGCTTCTGGGCAGCAGTGAAGGAGAAAGGGGGTTAAAGAAATCCTGGTTGTAAGAAATGATGTCAGGTTTACCCTTGAGTAAAGCGATAGAGTTTGGAATCAAGTAAATTCTTGAAACTGATTCTATCTCTACTACCCTTATGATATGATACCATCGGGAATGGTTAAATGGAAGAAACATGTAGAGAAGTTGTTAAAATGGTTATGGTTGGACCAGGTTAAAGGAGTCTAAGAGTTTTCTAAGATTGATTGGAGGTTGGATTAACCCCAAATCAGGATTCGAGACAGGGATACATTTAAGACTGCATAGTTGATCTCGATACGGACACTATGAGTAGGAAATAATGCCATTCAGATTGATTAATGCACCTGTTCTTTTATGGATTATAAGAACTGGACCCTTAGACTACATTCGGATTCGTTTGTGGTTTATTCTAAGAATCCTGAGGAGCATGAGGAACATCTCAGGATTGTGTTGAGAATCCTGCAAGAGGAGTAGTTGTGTGCTAACCTCACCAAAGATGAGTTTTGGTTGAGCGAAGTTAAGTTCGCAGGGCATGTGATCTTTAAAAGTAAGAGGTTCTTAGGGTTGGCTGGGTACTATCGCCGGAGTATGTAAGGATTTTCTAAGATCGCATGGCCTCTGACCAAGTTGACTTGGAAAGATCAACTGATTGTATGAATTGATTGGATGTTGTTTAATTATGGTGGGGTAGTGATGGATTATACCCCAGTATAATGTAATATGATTAGTCCAAGAGGAATTATGGAAAAATGTGAGTATATTATGATTTAAATCGTTTTAGTGATGAATTCAGTTGGAATCAGGGTATTAGGTTATGATTAAATCCTATTTTGAGTTGGATTGGATGATGTAAAGAAAATGGTTTTGAAATTCTTTGGTTTTATTTCTAAAACTATACTTCATAACCGGTTAGAGTTTCTTGTAACCGGTTAGAAACTGAAAGTTTAAAATAAAAATTTAAGTCCTTTGTGAAGGAACTTTTGGTATCAGTAGACATCTTCCTCCAATCCAAACTCAATGTCAATTACCTAAGTAGAAATTTAAGGAAAGGATTTAATGTGGTAAAATAACTTAATGCCTTGATTCATCATTGAAATTGATTTAAGAGGATTGAATCATAATACTTATGGACTAATCAAGAGTTGAAATTAAGGAACTACTCCAATTGGAGAAGGTAGAGGATTTGGCTGGACGATGCAAAAGAGACGATAAGCATTAAGATAAGAAGGTTGTGATTCATGATCAAGTTTGAAGTTCGAAAGTATGAATGACAATAAGAAGAGGAAGAGTTGAATGTGAGACAAAGGCGATGGATGGAGTTTCTAAAAGATTATGACTTTGAGCTCCATTATCATCCTGGCATAGCAAACGTAGTTGCAGACGATTTGAGTTGATAAGCTATTCTTGTGAGCCAATGATGGTTAAGGAGGTTATCCTGATCGAGGAATTCAGAGACCTAAGTCTGGTAACCCAAGAGGAACCCTCTAAGTATTAGATTGGGAATGTTGCCAATCACCAACGAATTCCTGAATCGGATTCGTGAATTACCATCAGAAGATGAAGAGAAGAAAGAGAAGTTAACTTTTGAGGAAAAGGAGTTAGATCTCTATAAAGAAACGAATGAGATTTATTCTTTAGAGTTAAAGTTTGTGATTATGGATATTAGAAAATATATTATGGAAGTAAGGGATTTAGGAAGTGTTGTCTAGGACAACCTAGATGAGAAATCCAAAGGCATGAACTTTCAGAATAGATTATGTTTGAACCCAAGTTAGCTATCAACTATCAAGGAATAAGGAATTTCTCGATGTTGGTAAGCATGTATGAGGACTATGGGAAAGCACATGAATTTCATACGAGAAATGTCTGAGTTCAGAATAAGAGAAAGATTGATGAAATAAAGGCCCAATTGGAGAAAGAGGAAAAGTAAATGGGAGAATATCAACCACGGAAATATCAACGTTAAGGAATCCTCGATTGAAGAAAAGTGACTAAGGAGGAAATAGGGAAGGGAACATTTGTCCATCTCCAGGTGAAAACTGTGAGGCACATCACTTGGAGTTTAATTGTGATGTACCTAAGGGAATAGTCAATTCTGATTATAGGAAGCTGGAGTATTATTCACCGAAACGTCTTGAAGGAAAAAGGTGAGAAAGGAATGGACGAATCCAGCACGAGAAGAATTCACCGGCTGAGATGAGAGTGGAATGTAATCCTGACGTAGACAACCCAAGCCTATCTCTTCCTTTGATCTGAGTTAACGTAGTCAAATGTTTTTCGATTACGTTAATCTAATCGTTTGAAAATATCAATATCCTGTTGGAAGTTCAACCCCAATTTTTCTGTGATCAAAACCTTGATCACAGTTGGATGTGATAATATCTGTGGACACTACAGAAATAGAAAGATCAGTTATGGCTAGAGAGATTAACAACCACCGGGATAGGACAAATCTTTGTCTCCCCAACGGAAATGTCTCTAGAACTTGACTATCTAACTAAGTCTGATAGTGATAATTTCCCTATCTTTAAGTTCATCTAACTTAAAGACCTGTCGTATGGTCTTTCTTGCGAAAGACTATATCTGAAAGGGATGATTTTGTTATTAATGGTTTGAATATTGGGACTGATCACCCTAATGTCTCAAACTATTAAGGAATAAAGTCATACAAATGTTTCTTTGATCGTGCTCAAGAGATCAGAGTGCGCAACCCAAAAAGTTTTTCCAAAAAGTTTATTGGAAAGTGTTTTAATTGAAGAATATTTCTGTGAAGTGTAACGATTATTTCTTTTAAAAGAAATTCTTCCACCTAAGAGTTTTTATACAAAGAATTTTGGTTTAAAGTGAAAGGTTTTATTAGAAATGTTTCGAAATAAAAAGAACTATATCGAAACTCTTTTAAGTGGGGGAGGACCCTAAAGAATAAATTTTTGGGAGCTAGATGAAGTTTTCTAGTATAAAAATATTTTGGAAAAGTGGAAAATTTCAAAAGATGAATTTCGGGGACGAAATTCCTTTTAAGTGGGGGAGTAGTGTAACACCCCTTATTTTCGTCTCCCAAATAACCAAGAAATTAATTATAACAATTATTTTAGTTTTTGTACATTATGTGTTTTCATATATAAAAATATGAGATATATTTTTATATGGTTATTTTGTACAAAAATGTGAATATTGTAATTTAGTCCTTGGGTGGGGACCTAATTGCAATATTAAAAAGGTTTTTGAAGAAAGAGTAATTAAATTATTAATTTTTGAATTTTATCAGTATGTAACCGGTTAGAAGGGCTCTGTAACCGGTTACACGATGAAATCAGAAACTGGGTTAGTGCGTTTGATGAGTAATCACGTGTTTAAACCCAGAATTCGCCACGAAATCACCTTAATCTTAGTGGGGAAGGACGTGTCAACATGCATGGAGCTCTGATTTTGCTATATATAGCCTTGTGTTGATGAACTGAAACCCATTTTTGCTCTTGAATTGCTGAAGCTCTGTTTTAGGGTTCCGTAGTTCTTCCATTCGATTCTCAGTCTGTGTTGAGAGTTAGAACACGAGTGATACACTGTTACAAAGCTCACATCAAGGGCTTTGTATTAATATAAAGTTTGTGAGTTGAGAGTCCCTGAATCAAGAGAACGAAGCTTGCAAAGTAAGGGTGTTGGTGCTGTAAAACCTCAGCTTCTGGTTTCTGGAGCTGACTTTGAAGCTCGATTTTGGTAAGCACACAAACCATTTTGGTTTCAAATCTATTCCTACCTCTAGTGCATGTTGCAGAGAACTCAATTTGACTATTTTCCCCAATTCTTAATTGGGTTTTGCATGTCAATTTCCCTGGTTTTGGTACCCTGTCCAACTCTATCTGCATGTAGTGGATTTAATGGAAATCTATGTTGGAGCCTTTCTCTCTGCAACGTTTTGGATCAAGCACGAACCTAAGGTAAGGGGGAAGCTTAATATTTGCTAGAATGAGAATAAATTGTGGTAGAATATAGGATGAGTCACCAAGAGACTCAAAGGGCATAAGTTAAAATGGTTAACTGGCTTGGAGGCCAACCCGAGCTCAATTGTTGTTATGAGCAATGTTATCTAGATGCATGCAAGCTATGTTGATGTTGGATTCATGACTTAGTTAGCTATTATGTTAATTGATGCATTAAGTTGTGAAATATGTGCAATTATGTGCAATTTGTGTATCCATATTGAATGCATGCAATATAGATATGTTTCTGTGGTTGAACACACTAGTATTAAGGTATGTGAACTCTATTTATGAATGAAATTGGTTAAATTTGAGTATGGTAGAAAATGGTATACAAAACCTCACTTTTCAGTGTATTTTCTGCCTAATATAACCGATTAGTCGAAATCTGTAACCGGTTAGAGACTGTCAATTTTCAAAGGAAATGAATTTCTGAAATTTGCTAAATGTCCATACCATTTGTACTCAAGTTTAAGCTAAAATTTCATACAAAGACCAATCTAAAACTATGTGTTCGAGCACTGTTTGGTTTAGATTGGAGGTGATGAGTTAATACCTTAATATCAAATGATAATTTCAAGAAGAAATTATGCACAAATGAAATGGGATTATGACTTAGATCTTTTGAATGATATTATGTGTTGAACTTGAGGTATTCTGATATGCTAAGGCCTTGTGATTGGATTGAGTAGAGTATTCAAGAAAAGATTCTTTGAAAATCAGTGGTTTTATAATCAGGTCTGTAATTCTAATCGGTTAGGTGATGATGTAACCGGTTAGTACCTGAAAACTTAAAAATAAAAGTTAAGTTTTGAGTAAGAATTATATTCTCTCAATCCAGGTCTATGAGCATATGCTAAATTTAAATTCAAAGGTGAATTTTATGAGTAAAGCCATACCTCAAGATATCATTCAGAAGTTGTGTTTTCTAAGTCATAATAATGGAATTAATGGGAACATGACCCTGTACTCTAGGAGTACCAAATTGTTGCAACCTACTTGATGACACATACTGGGAATGTGGCCATTGTCTGGGACATGGTTTCTTTGATACGTTCTGGGAACGTATGCGTTCTGGGAACGTGGTGCACACTCTGGGAGTGATGCTTATTATTCCAAGTATGGTTGCGATACGTTCGGGGAACGTATGTTAGTGTTCTGGGAACACATTGGTATAATAATAGAATTAAAGATAAAAACCAACCTTAATGATTGTGCATTCATCCATATAGAATGGAAGTTTGGTTGGTAGGAACGTTTATCATATTCTGGGAATATGAGTAGGGTATTCCGGGAGTACCAAATTATAACCTACTTGATGACACATTATAGATATGTGGCCAGTGTCTGGGACCTGGTTTTATACGTTCTGGGAACGTATGTTAGTGTTCTGGGAACACATTGAGATGCAACCTACTTGATGACACATTATAGATATGTGGCCAGTGTCCGGGACCTGGTTTTTATGCGTTCTGGGAATGTGATGCACACTCTGGGAGTGATGCTTATTATTCCAAGTATGGTTTGCTACACGTTCTGGGAACGTGGTGCACACTCTGGGAGTGATGCTTATTATCCAAGTATGGTTCGGCATTACGTTCTGGGAACGAATGTCGGTGTTCTGGGAACACAAGGATGTATTGGATGGACGTCCAAGATGGACTTTAGAGGCCTCAGTTGTGGAAGGAAATCATGCATCATTCCACCTGCATTGAAAGAATTATTAAGATTAACCGGGTGTGCTCATATGATTATGCATCATGATTTGCTACATGTTGACTTGTGGATGCTAGTTTTATTCCCATTTGATTATGCAAATATGTATAGCTAACCCCCATGCCCTTAATAGGTATTGATCGTGCATCTAGCTTGCACAAGAATCAGTAAAGGAAGATGTTCCTTAGGTGCATGCAGAGTGTAGAAAGTGTGGGTTGGGAACCCGTTGTGCAGATATCAAGGATCCGACCAGAAGGATGTTTGGACGAAGGACCAGTGACCAGCTCTATAACCATTCTATTTTTAATAAAATTTATATGATACATATTTTGGAAAGAGGTATCATAAGAGGAATTCAGTTTCATAATAATACTTATTTGGTATTAATGGACTTGTTACACTTGATATATTTTGGGAATGTAATATGATGATTTTACTATGTAACAGCCCGATTTTCGTGAACCGAAATAATTAACTTTTACTTATTAAAGTTGCAAAAATGAGGCCAATTTATTTTTTTTAAAAACATTGTTGAAGTGTTCTTGATGTATTCCACATTACATAATTAAAAACTTAGCTGAATTACATAAATGGCATAATGCTAGGTAATCCTTGACTCACAAACAACAACAAACTTAAACTAGACACACTACTCTCACTTCCTTCTGATGAAGACAACGGGATACGGTTTCCTTTCCTTCTTGCGCCCTTTCTTCGCTCTCGAGGATGAAGCCACCTCTGCTGCTTCCCCGTTGTCGTTAACTCCAGCACCAATTCATCTAAAGTGGTGATCTCCAAGCGATGCTCCGCCTGCCGATTGAGATATCAGCAGCCCCAATATGCCAACGAACAGGAGAGAGTAAGCGATCCGAACGACGCATTGTCGACGGTGTGGGATTACAGTAGGCGAAATATCAAGACCATACAAGCATACAACACACAACAAACATCCAACATAACAATCAAGCATATCATGATTATCGTCATAATTCTTATCACTATTTTCTTTATTTTATCCAACTTATTAACATTCTTTCTTTCTCAACTACTTTCTCAATCTCACTTACAAATCTTTTACTTTCATGTCTCAAACCCATTCCTGCCCTCAACATTTCAGGGGACCTTAATCGTGTTATTAACATTCTTTTTATTACTTTCCAATTATCATTATTAAGTCTTATCAGATCCTAACCATCGATGATTGGGAAGAATAATATCATGGAGGCACTCCCTTCGTTACCAGCGTCTCACACGTCTACATCTCCTCGGTCATCCACCCAGCCTAGTCGGAAGCGAACAGGAGTACAGGACCTTTACCACCCGGGCACGACAGCTGTCACAACACATAATGGTCCCAGACCAGGAGGATCTCGTCCTCAAATCATATCAATAATATCAAGGCTCACTGTCCACGCAGTGGCAAACACAATGCCCCGTTCAAGTCCCTCTCACTGTTCTCGATTTGCAATCTAGGGGGCGACAGTATGTTTCTAGTGGGCCCGCAGAACTTGCCACGACATTAGACCCAGTCCCCACCATGTTAGTGCGCCACATGTGGAGTTCGTTCTGCCTAGAAACACACTCTAGACTTCTTGACGTGTCACCGTCATCGTCCTACCTTAATGCAATCTCGTCCTAAGTATTCGCAGATACCTATCGTTTCTTCCTCTCCACTACTTCGCACTCTCATACCTCACCGCGCATGTCTTTTAAGTCTTTTATATTTTAGTTAACCTAAGGTCGGCCCATCCTTCGTGCAACCCTTCAATGAGTCCCGACCACTAACTTTGCACAATCTTTTCTCATCAGAGCACAGAGCTGGGTTCACCTCATCACACTTGCATCTTATTACTCGACTTGTCTCAACAATCTCATATCATCATCTCTCTCAAAGTCTCAACTCACAAAACTTTTTCCGAAAACTTATTTCACCAGTTTTCTAAAAATCTCGTTTCAAAAGCCTTTTTCAAAAATACTCATTTTCAAAAACCTCTTCAAAACCTCTTTCCATAAATCCTTTCAAAAACCTTATTTCAAAACTTTTGAAAACATATTGTTTCAATGAGTACTAGTGGAGGATCAAGCTCAACTCAACACCAGTCTCACTTCAACAATATCACAAAGGAGCCCAGCTCCTCTTAAATCACCTCTCATTTCACATATCAACACCACACCACTTTCCCAGCTCTGGCTTAACCTCATTCTCATCATCAAATCTGTCCCCAATCTCAACGCTTTATCTCTTTTCCAATAAATCTCATATTCTTTATTCCCATCTCTTTCTCATGGTGTCTTTACTTTACAATCTTATTTATTTCATTTCTGTTTTCAGGACGTAACAGACGTCCATCAGTGTGTTGTTCACATTAATCATCAATATAATTGTAGTGTCCTTGAACACTATATGTCCTTAACCCTCTGAGCCCTCAAGATTATGGTAATCAGGAGTTCAAGAGAAGGTCAAGTATCTATGTATGACCTTATGGTTTTTCTGCAGTTCCAGTTGGGAAAAGCAGGGTTTCCCCAGTCAACAAGTGCGTGCAGAGTGTCAACTTAGGGATGAGAGTACGTACCTGAAACCCTAGCTGTTGTGAGCTATTTATAGGGTTTGGAGGAACTTGATGTGGGCCATATGGGCCTCGTATCAAGGTGAGCTGAACCGGGATTCTGTGAGGAAATATAGGAGATTTATTCCCTTAGAATCCGGATAGGATCAGCTCACGATCCCATGCAGAGGCTGTTGCGAGATTCTAGGAGAAACGGGCGGAAGAGATAGGAAGCCTTGGCGAGACTGAGTCATCCTACCAGCCGACTTATATCTCGGTTCTAGAATCCCGAGCCGATGGAGTGAAGACCGTTGTTGAGGCTCGGTCCCATCAAGTCCGAGCCTGGTCTTTTCGTATGCTCGGAGTGAACGTGTCCGAGCGTGGGATGTTTGTGTTAAGTAAACCGAGGGAAAGGTCCTTGGAAAATCCTTTATATAGGACTGTAGATTTTATACGGTCGGCAGACCCTACAAGCCCCCCAGCTCGTAAGACTTTGAAAAAGTCTGTGACGAGGTAATGAGCGCTTAGGATAGACCTTTCCGCATGCCTCGTGACAACTGTAATCGTGCCGACTGCTTCGAGGTGATGTTTTGGGTTCTCGAGATACGGCGCGTTTCCTTGTAAGTTGTGCCAAATCATTGCGTTTTTGAAATTTGAAAAAGTACCTTTTGGAACTGCCACGTCTCTCCCTATGATTGGTTGCATGCGTCCATGGGCTTTTGGCCCAAATGGCTAAGACGGAGGGAAACTGAAAAGTTTTCTCTTCTAATTGAAACTTACCCTTTCTCTGCCTCCAATCACTCACTCTACTCCCGAAATTTCTCAGAATCCCCTCATTCTCTCTTCCATTTCCATTTTGTTGTCTTCGTTCCCAAATTGAGATCCTCCAATCCTTCACCAGTTTTAGCAACTTCACGCAGGTAACCCCTTCTACTCCTCTTATTTCCATTCCTGCAGTTTTCCTTATTCGTTTGGGGTTGTTTTTCTTTTAGAGGGAGTTTTTCTTTGTAAACGGGTTTTCTGGTTTCGGGATTTGGCAGGGATTTCTGGGTAGAGTTTCTGGGTTTCTTTTGTTTTTAAGTGAGAGGAGTTTATACCTCAATTTGTTTGAATCATGAGGGGATGGAGAGGTTTTAGGGAAGTTTATCGTGAACTCTGTAGGAGATTAGGAGAAAATCCATCTAGTGACAGTGAATCAAGTTCTTCATCCTTTTTTGGGGTTTTTGAAGATTCTGGAAACGAAAAGAATCCATGCTCGGAAAGTTCTACGCCTATCCCTACTATTCCCCCCATCGACTCGGGTTTTTCCGAGTTAAAACCATTAACAGTAGAACATCCATTGAATCCTGCCGACGAGACTAAGTGGTTATTAGCCTATAGATTCGCTGAGCGTAGAGCCCAAGTTAGATTTAGCCCCGATCATGATACGGGGGATAAAGAACCTGTAGGAAATCCATCTCAGGTGGGGGGAAAAAGTTCGGGGCTCGGCATTAGATTTAAAGTAAAAACTCTTGCTGCAAAAAATCCTAACGCCGAGCCTTTTTCTTTTTCCCCAAAAATGGTGGAACGCAGGTGTGTGACCAATCCTGAAGAATATCCTCTGCCGCCTAATCATGCGCAGTACGATGCTGTTTTTGATCGGGAAGTACTGGGGACGAGACCTTCATTGTTAACAACAAATAGTCTTAATCATCTCCGGCCGATATTGACACCTCCGAGAGTCGATGGAAATACCTCAGATTTCGTATTAAGACCTTTGGGAATCGACGATCGGATTTGCTTCGAAGTGCCGAAAAATCGTCAATATTTTTACTTCTATGAAGAAGTAGTAACTAAAGTCGGTATCCGCTTGCCCTTCTCCACCTTCGAGGTCGAAGTCCTCACTCATTTAGGAATAGCCCCAAGCCAGTTGCATCCAAGTGGGTGGGCTTTCGTCCGAGCCTTTCAACAATTTTGCGATGTTGAAAACTTGGTCGCGACGGTACGGTCCTTCTTTTGGTTATATGCTCCCCAAGTAAATAAGTTTGGTGATTCCAAGGGTCTTTGGGTGTCCCTAAAGGCTCGGAGGGGACATTCCCTTTTCGCCAAGGTGACAGACTCTTGGAAATCTTTCAAACCTCTCTTCTTCCAATATGAGTATACTGGGGCCGAAGTATGTTGGTTCATGGAACAGGTTGAAGAAGATGGAGTGATGAAGGTCGTGCCTCGGTTTCCATTGGGTTGGACGACTAACATTTATAACCGGGGATCCTCCTTGTATCAATTCGACTACAAGGCGGATTTAACGAAAGCCGAAAGGCGATTATGCGACCACGTTTGGGAATATCTTCAAGCAAATGGTCAAATTGATTCCAAACGAATTTTGCTGAAAGATACGCGAGACGAAGTGAAGGCGGAGCTGGGTACTACAAAATTTATTTTTTTTTTAGCGTGCTAATCCATTTTTCTCGCAGAATCAATGGGGAAGAAAGCAACCAAAGCCAAGAAGAGTGAAGCTCGGGCAGCTAGAGTGTCACAGCTAGCAGCACTCAAAGAGTCTGCGTCCGGTTCTCCCATCAATGGTCAATCTTCTGAGACGACCCATCCTGAAAGCCCGACCGTTATCCCCAATACCACCCCCACTGTAAGGGTTACTGGTGTTGACCAGGTGATCAAAAAGGGCCGCGTTGTCGACGCTGTGAATATTGAAGTAGAAGCTCATTCATCTCCCCAAGACGTTCCCGAGCGCCCCCTCAAGAGGACTCGGCTGGATAAAGGAAAAGGTCTCGCTGGAGATTGGTTCAATTTGAGCAAGTCCAACAAAGGGATTGAAATTCCCGAGGGTAAGGAAGATGCAGCTGCCAAGACGGTGTGGTGTAGGAAGATGTCCGACTCATTCATTGCCACCGTCTTCCCTCCTGAAAATGCTGAAGTAATCGAGTCTTGGACCCCTGGGACTTGGGAAAATAATTGTACAACGTTGGTGAAAAGCTTTTTACGGGGTGCGAGCATTTTCCATCACCTTGGTCATCATGGTGATGATGCTTATGCTGGATTGGCTGCCGAGGAAAAGAAGAAAAGATATGAAGCCAACGAGCGGGAAGATTACTTGGAAATTCAGGTCCAAGGTCTGAATAAAAGGATACAAGAAATGGCAGCTGAAAACGAGAGGCTTCAAAAGACTGCACAAGATTCGGAGGGGGCCAAAGTTCATGCTGAGCAAACACTTCAGGCTGTCGAGGCACAGATAAAGAGGTCGGAAGAAATCCAGAAAAAGGCTGAGGAGGATGCTGCTGCTCTTCTGGTGGCTACGGAGAAAGCTCGTACGATCGAGCAAGCTGCTGCAGTGGCTCAGGAGCAACATGAGTATGCTAAGGACGAGATACTCAGGCTCCGAGCTTCCTTGGAGAAGATGAGCGCGAAAGCGCTCAAGCATAAGAAAGCAGCTAAGGAGAATCTGTTCAATTGGGACCATGCAATTGAAGATTCTTTCTACAACACTGCCGAGCAACTCCGTGTTCTGAATCCCGGGCTCGTGACCAAGGGCGCTGACCCTAATTTTGCTGTGAAAAAAGGTCAAATTGTCGGCCCGAGTGGAGTTCCCATAGATCTGAACAACTCCGACCTTCCTGACCATTTGGCCGAAGATTCCGAAGGGGAAAGAACCGAGGATGCCGAAGGTGAAGAAGAAGAAGAAGACACATTCAATGCTGACAGCATTGTATTGTCCGATTTAGAATAGTTTGATCATTCTTTTTTTTTTTTTGTGATCGCCCCAGTAGTGGGTTATTGTAACCGCCCCAGTAGTGGGTTTGAACTTTTTCTATGCTCCTTTGCTCGAAATATTGTGAACGTTTATAGTATTCGCAGTCGAATGTTTGCTTCTTTTTATACTTTGTGTTAAGAATTCAAGTGTCAAGACCTCGGAACTCCAGCGCTTTAGCCGAGGTGGGTTCCTCTATCCGCGATGTAAAATGATTTTAATAAACCATGTTCGAATCGGGAGTCTCGGTAGGATACTTGACGAGTTATAAGCTCTTGTTTGAGCTGTTTATAATCGTTCGTGTCATACACGGTGGCTAATCGAATATGAGGAAAAGTACGTAATACAATGAATCCAATAACAGTCTTTTTATTAATCAGAAGCAGAAAGTACAATGGGCTCGGAGTTCCACCGAGCGTACACCATCATTAAACAGAAACAGTAATAAACAAATCTAACAATTCTAAAAAGAATAAATAAACCATGAAATTATGAAACTATGGAAGAAAGATTCTAACTGTAATATCCTTTGAGCTTCGCCGCATTCCATGAATTGTTGATAGGAGATCCCGAGAGAGTTTCAATTTTATAGGCTCCCGTCCCACTTTTGAAGGTGACTCGGTATGGTCCTTCCCAGCTCTGGGCCAGTTTTCCATCCTTAGCATTCTTAAGACCAATATCAGCCCTTCTTAGGACGAGGTCACCCACCTCGAACTCTCTGGGATTAACCGAGCGATTATATCCCTTCGCCTGCATCCTTTTAGCGTGCTTTTCTCGTTCGGCGGCCAAATCTCTTACCTCCTCCGACAAAACAAGATCCTCGCAGAGTAAAGTGTTGTTGATGGGGTTTGGCTGTCGCATAGCTTGGAAAGAAGGGATAATTTTCTCAATGGGAATGACTGCGTCGCAGCCATAAGTGAGCCGATAGGGCGTTTCTCCTGTTGAAGTTTGGATGGTGGTGCGATACGACCAAAGTACCTCGTGCAAGTTTTCCATCCAATTTCCTTTTGCTCCTTCAAGTCTCCTCTTGATTCCCTGAATGATGGACCTGTTCACTGATTCTACCTGACCGTTGGTTTGAGGGTGTTCCACCGAGGAGTAGTAGTGTTTAACCCCCAATGCACTGACCAAATCTTGGAACGGCCTTGCTGCAAACTGGGTTCCGTTATCGGTCACCAATACTTGCGGCACCCCGAATCGAGCCACAACTTGCCTTTCAAAAAACTTTTGCACCTTTGCCGAGGATATGGTTGCCAAAGGCTCGGCCTCAACCCACTTTGTAAAATAGTCTATGGCCACGATCACCCACTTCAACTGTCCTGGTGCAGTTGGGAACTGCCCAATCAAATCCATTCCCCGTTGGTAAAAGGGATAGGGGGATGAAAGAGAATGAAGTTCCTCGGCTGGTTTTTGATAAACGTCATTGTGAAATTGGCATTTATCACACCTTTTCACGTGGTCTATCGCATCTTGTTGAAGGGTAGGCCAGTAGTACCCTGCCCTTAGGACTTTTCTAGCCAGTGACTTCCCTCCAATGTGGTGGCTGCCTATTCCTCCATGAACTTCTTCTAGTGCCAGCTTTGCTTCGGCGGGGTCGAGACACCTGAGCATTGGACTGTTGACCCCTCGGCGAAAGAGTACTCCCTCAGCCAGTGCAAATTGAGATGCCTTCCTGACAAGTTTCCTAGCTTCCACCAAGTCGGTCGGCAAGGTCCCTTGTTCCAAATAGCTTGCAATTGGGCTAATCCAGCTTGAATATAGTGATATGGAGAGGACAACGCTAGGTCCATGCACCATTTCCTGAATTAAACTCTTGTTGCTTTCAGAGTTTTTTGTTGAGGCGAGTTTGGAAAGAATATCCGCTCGGCTATTGCTTTCCCTCGGTATGTGACAGATTTCGACTTTCACAAATTCGGATGACAAGAATCTTACTTTTTCCAAGTATTTTTGAAGGATTGGCTCCTTCGCCTGATATTCACCCTTGACCTGTGAAACCACCAATTGAGAGTCGCTGAGAATTTTCACCTCTCGGGCTCCCACTTATTTTGCCATCCTCAATCCTTCCAAAACAGCTTCATACTCCGCCTGATTGTTGGATGTTGAAAATCCGAACTTCAAGGAGTATTCAAGGGTGACTCCCTCGGAGTTCTCCAGAATTATTCCTGCTCCTGCTCCCATCTTATTACTTGATCCATCCACATAGATGTTCCAATCCGAGTTTGAGCTCGTCAATGGCTCAGTGAACTCGGTAAGGAAATCAGCCAAGGCCTGAGATTTCATCGCCTTTCTCGGTTCGAAAGTTATTTCAAACTCAGAAAGCTCGATAGCCCAAGTTACCATCCTCCCAGCCAAATCAGGTTTCTGCAATATTTGTCTGATCGGTTGAGCCGTTCTGACCGTGATGCGGTGGCTGTGGAAATATTGGCGCAATCGCCTGGCAGTTATTACTAAGCAGAAGGCTAATTTCTCCACTTTTTGATATCTGATTTCTGGTCCCTGGAGAGCTCGACTCACAAAATAAATCGGAGACTCTTTACCTGATTCCTCACGGACCAAAACCGAACTAACCACAGAATCTCCAACCGACAAATAAAGGAAAAGAGTTTCGCCATGGCTCGGACTAGACAGAATGGGAGGCGATGTCAAATAATGTTTAAGGTCAGTAAAGGCCCTTTCACATTCTTCATCCCATTCAAACATCTTCTCCATCTCTTTCCTCAGCAGCTTGTACCATGGAAGGGCCTTTCTAGCTGACTGAGATAGAAACCTTGAAAGAGCTGCGACCCAACCTGTTAGCTGCTGAACCCCTTTGATGTTCGAGGGACTTTTCATCTCCAAAACGGCTCTGCACTTGTCCGGATTTGCCTCTATTCCATGCTCTGTAAGCATAAACCCGAGGAATGATCCTGCCGGAACTCCGAATGTGCATTTTTCCGGGTTCAGCCTCATATCAAACTGTCTCACCCTTCCTAAGATTTCTTTCAAGTCTTTTGCATGATCTTCCTCTTTTAAACTTTTCGCAATCATATCGTCTATATAAACTTCCTTCCTCGGCCCAATCAGAGGACCAAAAACCTTGTTCATCATGCGCTGGTAAGTAGCCCCAGCGTTTTTCAATCCGAACGGCATAACATTATAGCAATAAGTAGCGTTTTCCGTGATAAACGAGGTTTTTACCTGGTCCGGGGGATACATTGGGATCTGATTGCATCCCGAGTAAGCATCCATAAAGGACAACCTTTGATAGCCAGCCGAACTATCCACCAATTTATTGATGCATGGTAGTGGGTACTGATCCTTCGGGCATACCTTGTTCAGATCTGTGTAGTCCACGCACATCCTCCATTTCCCGTTGGACTTCTTGACTAGCACAGGATTGGCCAACCAATCAGTGTATACCACCTCTCTAATAAATCCAGCTTCCAACAGCTCAGCTACCTTCTCATCAGTCGCTTGCGCTTTCTCGGTTCCGACCCTTCTCTTCTTCTGACATACTGGCTTGGCGCCAGGATATACACTTAACTTGTGGCAGATGAAGTTAGGATCGATTCCCGGCATGTCTGCCGAAGTCCATGAAAACAAATCCTTGTTTTCAATTAGAAGTTCAGTAAGCTCTTTTTCTAGCTTCTCCGACAGGCCAACTCCGATCTTGACGCAGTGAGATGGCTCGGGACCGAGGATTACTTTTTTGAAGTCCCCTTGCGGAGTTGGTCGGGTTTCATCCTCTTCTCTGACGTCAAGATCGGCCAAGTTGACGCTTCCTTTGTTCAATGGTTCCTTCATAATTTTCTCATCTAGTTTCAGCTTTGCCAAACTGATGTTATAGCATTTTCGGGCCAACTTCCGATCAGACCGTACTGTTACTACCTTGTCATCCGACCCCAGAAACTTCATGGCCAAATGTACTGTCGAAACGACGGCACCAAAAGATTGGAGTGCTGTGCTTCCGAAGATAGCGTTATAGGCCGAGGGAGCCTGGACAACGAGCCACTTCACCATTTCGGTTCGGGCAGAAGGTGGTTCACCCATTGTCACTGGGAGGTGGATATGGCCTAATGGAACGATTGAGTGTCCCGTGATGCCAATCAAGCTTCCCTCGAATGGAGTAAGATCCGACCTTTTTAACTTCAATTTCTCGAACAGATCAAGGAACATGATGTCCGCCGAACTCCCTTGATCGACGAGAATTCTTCTTACTTCATAGTTGCCAATCCGAGCTGTGACGACCATTGGATCATTATGGTCTTGCAGGATGTCTTCAAAGTCTTCATCACTAAAACTAATTACAACATTCTTCTTTCTCGGTTTCTGAATCGGTCGGCTTGCCACCGAAAGAACTTGCCCCACGTACTTCTTGCGGTCACACTTCTTTTCCCCACCACCAGCAAATCCTCCAGCAATAGTACCGATAAGGAAGTCATTTGCTTTCTCGGATTGTTGTATTGGGGCTCCGCTTGCAGGTGGTGAAGGACTTTTATTCCTCTTCTGCTCGGTTTTGGGAGGCGAGGGGCTCTTCCTTCTAGAACGCTTGCGCAAGGCTTCCCCGATCTAATGCTGAAGCTTTCCATCCCTTACCATCTCTTCAATTAGATCTTTCAGTTGGATACATTGGTCGGTGGTATGCCCCCATCCACCATGGTGATCGCAATACTTCAATTTATCCTTTTGGGCCGCCTTTCTTAAGGCTGGTGGCCGAGTGATGTTGCGCATTTCAGTATGCATGGTCTCACGAAGGATTTGACTCCTCGGGACCGTTAATTGAGTGTATTCCTCGTACCTGCATTTGGGAGGCTGTTTATCACCTCTTTCTTGTTCCCTCTTGTCTTTCCTTCCTCTTTCCCGAAAACGATAATTCTGACGAGCCTCGTTTTGGCGAGGCCGTTGCTCCTGTCGTCCTTCGGTACCCCTTGCCGCAGTGCTTATCCTTCGGAACTCCTCTAGATTGACATATTTCCTGGACCTTTCTCTAAGTTCTGCCATGTTATGAGGTGGTTCCCCGATCAAACAATCTTTGAAATCTCCGTCCAACAATCCCTGAGTGAGTAGGAGAACGGATACCCCCGGCTGTAAACCAGATATGCCACTGGCCTCTTGCTGATACCGAGCCAGGTAGTCGCGTAAAGACTCGCCAGGTCTTTGTGCGACTCCAGCTAAAGAATGATCCGATTTGGGCTGTGACATGCTCACTGTATATCGATTGAGGAAAACCCTCCGAAGCTCGGCCCAGGAACTGATGGAATTTGCCAGTAGGGAGTTGAAAATCCGAACTCAGCGGCGCCGAGCCTAGCGTCATTGAGAAAGCTCGGCATTTCATTTCATCTTCTCCTCCATAAAACATCATAGAAGACTCATAAGATGCAATGTGATCCATCGGATCAGTCGTCCCATTATAGCGAGAGACGTTCTGATGGCCCATGAAAGCTTGTGGAGTCCGAAATGCCATGATTGCGGCTGTGAACGGGTGCCCCGGATGCGGTTCAACAGCAGCAGGTTCAGCAACCTCATTCGAAGTAAGGGGTGGAGGCAAGGGAAGATTACTAGGGTTGCCAAGAGCCATGCGAGTGCCTTGCTCGGCAAGCCTAGCCATGCTTTGCTGCTGTAACGTAGCGATAGCTTGGTTTTGCTTTTCGATTAATGAAGTTTGAGTCCTCAGAATTTCCATAATTGACTCTTCTCTTCTCCTGGCAGAAGAGGTCGTCATGTAAGATCTTCCCTGAGACTCGGAACGTTCACCGCCCTGAAGTGTTCCGAAGCGTCCTCTAGTAAATTGTGGTACTCCCCTAAACAAGGGTATTTCTCTATCAGACCGCTCGGTTCGGGAGTTTTGTCGAACATGACGTTCAGCTCGTCGCTCCTCCCCAGTTCGGGATCCAGCAGGGGCTCTTCTAGACTGGTGTGGTCCAGAATCCGCAGTGTCACGCCATTCCGACACATGGCCATCAGAAACACGACGTGGCTGAGATCGTCGTTCATGGCCCTCCACAGCCGGAACGACGGCGGCTTGCGGTTGGACCTGAGGAACGGCCAGATCAGCAGGGTGGACAACTGGAGGAACTTGGGGGTTCTCAACCTGATTACCCTCAGGGGGAGCAAGTCTGTCCCTAACATTCCTTCCAGCAGCATTCCTAGGTCCGGCGTTCTTTGGTGGTCTTCCTCTAAGACGACGGCGGAGATCACCTCCTCCTTGGCTGTCATCGTTGTTGTTTGCCATTTCCTGCAGTGAGCGGTGGGAATACTGGTTATTCAGGTCCCCACAGACGGCGCCAATGTAGTGTCCTTGAACACTATATGTCCTTAACCCTCTGAGCCCTCAAGATTATGGTAATCAGGAGTTCAAGAGAAGGTCAAGTATCTATGTATGACCTTATGGTTTTTCTGCAGTTCCAGTTGGGAAAAGCAGGGTTTCCCCAGTCAACAAGTGTTTGCAGAGTGTCAACTTAGGGATGAGAGTACGTACCTGAAACCCTAGCTGTTGTGAGCTATTTATAGGGTTTGGAGGAAGTTGATGTGGGCTGTATGGGTCTCGTATCATGGTGAGCTGAACCGGGATTCTGTGAGGAAATATAGGAGATTTATTCCCTTAGAATCCGGATAGGATCAGCTCACGATCCCATGCAGAGGCTGTTGCGAGATTCTAGGAGAAACGGGCGAAAGAGATAGGAAGCCTTGGCGAGACTGAGTCATCCTACCAGCCGATGTTATATCTCGGTTCTAGAATCCCGAGCCGATGGAGTGAAGACCGTTGTTGAGGCTCGGTCCCATCAAGTCCGAGCCTGGTCTTTTCGTATGCTCGGAGTGAACATGTCCGATCGTGGGACGTTTGTGTTAAGTAAACCGAGGGAAAGGTCCTTGGAAAATCCTTTATATAGGACTGTAGTTTTTATACGGTCGGCAGACCCTACAATAACTATCATCATGCATAATTAAATAAATAAACATGCAAGCATGCTATTTCACACAATCATCACACAACAATAATGTGGTCTTCGTCACCTTCGTATAAGTGGCCACACAATACAAACAATTGCCACTTATACTACTGACTCCGAACCACTAAGTTCCAATCTTTGAGATGATACGGAACGTCCTAATATGTCACCTAAACACCACAGTATCTTAGGATAGCTTCTCTCTCACCTGAGGTCCAGCAATTTAATGCGTACCCTCGTTTCGGATCCTTTGTGCTGCCGGCTGCCCCAATCCCTCGTCTTTAAGATTATTCCTCATACTAAATAAAATACGCTTACGTTATTAACGTATAATAAGAAAATATTTTCACATCTCAAAACACTTTTCGTTCTTCGTCGGAAGACTTTTTAAAACATAATCGTTTCTAGTTTGGGTTTTTCTTAAATCAATTATCACTTAAAAACTTTACTTTAAATTACTTGAATACATTTTTAAAGTTAAGAGACAATTATAATTAACTCTGAACAGCAAAGAATTATTTTACAAAAATCATTTTGATAAAATTCCGAAAACAGCGTAAAAACACTTTTTATTTCAAATATTTCTTTAACTCGAAAATAACACTTTAATCCAAACCTTTTATCATACAACAAATCTTGTACAGTCATGAACACAATCCAATAATCCCAAGAAATTCTCATCAAATCATTCTAAAACCAACAATTCTTCAAAATCAATTATATACTTAATTTCTTTCCAATTATCAACTTAACATACAACCAACAACACCTTATTAGAAACGTATAGCCAAGTTAGTCAATTATCAAGGCAATCATGCACTCACAAATAATTCATTCTCACAAAACATTTAGTCATGCATATATTCACAAACCAAATTGAATCAAAAATGTAGATCAAACACATTTACATTTATTTTTCTTACCTTAAACAATTTTTTTTATGCAACAAAATCATTTACTCTCTATTTTACTCTCACCCGAATACATTCTCATGCACACACATATCCACAAAACTTTTTCTAAAACCATTTAGTTCATTTATTTCCCTTATCTTTTAAAAAAAAGGAATCGAATATAAATTAGATATTCTCAACACAATTTCATACAATTTAACTTAACAATATTCCACAAACACACTCATTGTTTTTATGTCATTTCATTGAAAAAGGATACTAGTCTAGCTAGTATGTGTAGGCCGAATATCATCATGGTCAAAACAAGGATTTTGGTTCACTTTTTCATCATGCACATATTAAGGTTCATGGGCTTTATCATACACCTTCCTACACAATGGTTTAAAAATAGTATTTCCATTTTCAAAGGTAAACCGAGTGCACATCAATTGACAATCAAGTTTTTACTTTAAATTTTCATCATATATGCACCTATAGCATGGATCAAGACAAAATCATTTTTCAAAAGTTGATCTCCCTTGGTTCTTGGTAGAACCGTGAGGATCATTAAGGAAGAGAAAAATCTTTTTGTTCAAAACCACATGCATGTACCTAGATCTTGTAGATCAAGTCATGAAATCAAACATAATAGTGTAAATCAAAGATTAAAATTACTTTGAGTAAGGAAAGGTGAAAACCGTGATGGTTATTGAAGAAAATCAAGTCTTTTTGGTTTAAAACAACATGCATGACTCCATGGGTATAACTTATTCATAGATCAAAATAGGATTTAAAGCTTTCAAAGGTCAAAACTCCACAAATCAAAGTTTTATCAAAACCAAATCAAAAATCAAACATTTCAACACCTCACATCAAATGTCATGAACATAAAATTAACATGCAACCAATTAAAAACATCAAGACCTACACTTTTAATCATGGCCGAAATGTAGAGTTCTTGATTTAGTGTTTTATAAGTTCATTTAGTCTTAAAAATTCAAGATCAAGGGTTAATTAACACATGCATGAACTCAAATCATCAAGATCATCAACAAATCAACATGCAACACCAATTCATCTTTAAATCACGGTTTAAGAAAGAAAATCAACATGCAAGGAGATCCACTTCATTCTTCACAAAATCTCATCAAACCTTTAGATTAAGAAGATTTAGTTTGAAAAGCTTTAGGATCTCTTATGAAAACTTTAAACAAGTTAGGAAATCCATTGATTAGATGTTTACAAATTTATTCAAGTTTTGAGAAATTAATATGTAAAGAGATACACTTTAAACTTTACAAAAATCTCCAAAACTATTTAGATCTTTATGATTTATGTTGAAAAACTTTAAGATCTTTCATGAAGATCTTAATGGAGTTATGAAGTCCGTTAGTTAGAAGTTTATAAGTTGCTTTAAACTTTAAAATCCATGATGAAGTACAAACACACTTGTACTCATCATTTAAGCTTTTGGGAATTAATATGCAAAGAAAAAAGAAAGAAAAATCACAAGATCAAAAGGAAAAATCTAAACTATTACAACTTTCTTCATAATTTTCGAACTATCCACCAAGAAAGGGTTGATCTTCAAGCTTCTAAGGTCTTGGATCTTCAAAGAAAACTTAGGTTTTTGGCTAGATCTTCCTTCTTCTTCCTCCTTCTTTCTCACGGTTTCTCTTTCTCTCTATGTGTGTTGAGAGCTTTGATTTGTGCTCTACAACAATTGTGTTTGGGAATGGAAGAATGAAAGGAAGGGAATGGAAAGAGTTGTGTGCCAATGTACTAAGGCCAAAGGTATTTATAGGCAACCCGTGAAGTCCCTCTTTTGCCCTTGGTGTGGTCTTGGTTGTACACAAATGGGAGGGGCGATTTTGTCCTTACAAAAACTTGCATGGGTGGAGGTTATCAAACTTAAGGAGACAAGGTAGGATAGTCTAGGGTATTAGGGGTCATTTTAGGGCTAATGGGTGGTTGGTTTCTAGTTAGGGTTTTTCTTCTAATCTAGTTTGGTTATGGTTCTAGTTAGTTCCCTTGGTTACTTGCTTAAGAAATAAAAATCCTAGGTTCATGCATACACACACACGGGTAACACACACACATATACACACAAATATACGTACATACATACACATTGCAATCCCACCCAATCACTCAATTAGTCATGAAATAATTTCCCCTTCAATAATCAAATATAAATATTAACACTTAAACATACTTTTTCTTTGACTAATAAACAGTACCATTTGGATATAATTATGATCCTAATTTCATTTTTGTAACACCCCAAAAATTTTAATCCTGGATTAATGAAATATTAATTATAAAGTTTATTATAATTAATTATTTCTATTCTTGATCTTTAATTGAGATCTTTGTTTATATTGCTAGAATTTATTTTGGTGAGTAAATTTGTGCATAAAATAAATATTTTGCAAATTAGCCCCTGGATTGGGACCTAGAGGTAATTATAGGAAAGGTTTTGGAGGGAAAGTAAATAAAATAATTATTTTTCAAAAATTGGGAAAAATACTCGAGTATTTTCTGAAAAACTCGAGTATTCTGGACAGAGTTGCACGAGTTAGTGCGTTTGGTGTGTCACCACCACCGATTCCCCCTTCGTTGAGACGAAATCACCACCATGCCAACGCCATGGATGTCGTGTCGTGATGCATGAGTCTCTCCCACGTCTATAAAAGCCTATCAACACCGATTTGTTGAGGAATTTGGTCAAATTCGAGTTTTCTACTCAAGTTAGGGTTCTATAATCGTTTCCTTCGATTCTCCTTGTGTGCTTAGATTCAAGTAACAAATCATACACCAATACAAAGCTCACATCACGAGCTTTGTATAGACATAAAGTTTGTGAGCTGAGAGTGAGTGTGCTGTTAGAATCAAAGCTGAGAAGTTGAGGTTTGGGTACTGTCATTAGTTCTGGGAGCTCACTTTGATCATTGATTGTGGTAAGCTCACGAGTCTCTGAGTCTCAAACTCAGTTCCTTTAGTTAGATGATGTTGCATAGAGTCTAGAAAACTTAATTTCCCTAATTCTATTCTCTGTTTCATGTGTAAACCAATTCCAATTTGGTGATGCACTCAAAATGCTCTGCATATGGTGCTTGAAGTTGGTCTGAGAGTTGTGGAGCTTTTCTTTGGAGATTTCTTGTTTGATTCACGTTTGAGAGGTAAGGGGAAGTAATTATATTCACTAGATAGAGTTTAAATTTCATTAATTGTGTTAGAGAGCCACCAAGAGGCTCTAAGGGCTTAGTTTGAATAGGAACTTTGGTTTGGAGACCAATCCATGCTCTATGACTGTGATGAGCAAGTTCTATATCATGCATGCAAGCTTAAATGAACTTTGTTTCATGAATATTGTGCTTATTTTGCAAATTGAAGTGTGGAGTTGCTAAATTGTATATTTCATGCATAATGGATTGATTCTCTGCCAAATTTGTTATTTGATATGAAATGAGTATGTTAACATGTTCAATATGTGGTATATGAACTATTGTGATAACTGTTTTGGGTTAAAAATGTTTAGAAATGGAAATGGCATGTAAAAACCAAGTTTCACTCTGTTCTGTCTGCAGATACTCGATTATTTGGCTTAATGCTCGAGTATTTCGTGGTGCACCAGAGTGAAAATTGGCGCACCAACTTGGGAATCAGATTGAACACTCGAGTAATGTATGAACTACTCGAGTATTCTGGGTAATGGAATACTCGAGTATCTCATGAATTACTCGAGTATATTTATGAAGACCTGAAACCCTAAATCTCTGAAAAGACATGAACGACTTGAGTATGATTATGAACAACTCGAGTAGAATCTGGAAAATGATAAACTACTCGAGTATGTTGGGAAAAACTCGAGTATTTTTAGTCAGATACTTAAAAATACCATTTTCAATTCTAAGTCATTTTGTAACTCTTAGAGGACAATAAACCAAGTGATCCTGGACTTAGAGGAAATTGATTGACGTTATGATGTTTTCATTTGAATAATGATACGTTGCTCGGGAGGCACGTAATGTATTAATAAAAGGATAAAACATCAATCAATCTCTTTTAAGTAAAGTTAATGCATTCATACTGGAGTTTGGATGATGGGACGTGGCTCGAGTGGCACATCATAACGTTGCTCGGGTGGCACGTTACGTATTATCAATTGAGGAAGACCAATCAAATTCCTTAAGAGCTGGAGTGCTGGATTGTTTACTCATGTTCGGATGACATGAGTAGGACTTCTGAAATTGCTAAAAATTGCTACTAGCTCGATGACACATTAAGGTGTATAATGTGGGCAGTATGTGGTATACTGTTGATTGGATGTTTCAACGGTGTGTTGCACACAAGTGGTAAGGTTTACGTCGGTAGGCGACGTGACGTTCATCAGACATGGTGACGTTGTTTATCACCTCTGTTGTTTATCACAAGTGATAAGGTTTACGTCCGTAGGCGACGTGACGTTCATCAGATGTGGTGACGTTTTTTATCACACCCGTTGTTTGTTGAGAAGGGTGTGGTGCACACAAGTGATAAGGTTTACGTCCGTAGGCGACGTGACGTTCATCAGACATGGTGACGTTGTTTATCACCTCTGTTGTGTATCACAAGTGATAAGGTTTACGTCTGTAGGCGACGTGACGTTCATCAGATGTGGTGACGTTTTTTATCACACCCATTGCATGTTGAGAAGTGATAGGTTTACGTCCTTGGGCGACGTGACGTTCACCAGGTATTGTGACGTTTTTATCACTTCCGAGCTAGTATGCCATACGTTTTGGTAACGTATTCGTGATTTGGAAATGCATTGTGGAATTGGATTGGCGTCCGTGAGGACATTTGATGGAGAATCTCAGAAAGAGAAGAATGTCAGGCAATCATGCCACTTAACCTTATTTGAGCTAAGGTTTGATATTAAGAATGAGTATGAATATCGTATCTGCATTAAGTGCTGCTAAGTGTTAACCATGGCTGTTAACTGATTTGGGGTTATATGTGCATAATCATGATCATTTCTACATTTAAGCTCTATTGATTATGTGTATAGATTTACTTACCCCTATGCCCTTGTAGGTAATGTCGCGTTACATCGCTTGCATCGAGGTCCGCCCACTTATTAGGGGCATATGGATCTGCGAGGATTGCCGAGTAGTGTATAAGGGTGAGATAGTGGTTACCTTCGATCACCTTAATCCACTGGTTCGGTCACATCCTCGTAGGTTTAGGATTCCCATCATATACGCTATGCATGTATCTACTTTTTATATTTACCATGGATCATCTCCAACTCGACCAGCTCGCTTCTCTAACAGTTTTCAATTCGAACCTACCCGCTCATACCCTTTTTCTCTTAGAGTTATTCGAGAGGAGACTTCCCCGTCTATTTCAAGGAGTCCTATTAAGGTCACTTTTTCATCAGACCTTGTACCCAGTGGTAGGGTAATTACTCCTTCAAATAAGATCAAGGAGCATCCTGTCGAATACGAGAGCGGAAATGAGCTTGTCGTTTAATCTATCGGGAGTCAATGGAGAGGCGATGATCCCTAGGTATGTGCATAAGGTAAATGATGAGGATCAAGGATCCGGTGTGATGGATGCTGTGGAGAAGATTAGCTGCTGATGCTGATGTTGGATGATGGTTGCTGCTACTTCTTGGAGACTTCTACTACTACTGCCGCGACCAGTGCTATGAGACCAGCTTTGGGAAGTTTTATATACTGTGGGAATTTCTTTTGAAAACTCTGGAGCCATGGTCTATTTTGATGTACATATAAATACATAGCCTTATGGACTTGTTCTGGGATTTTGGAGATCCTTACCGCCGGACTATGTATTACGTACCTTTTGATATGAATAAAATCCATGCTTATACTAGAGTCTATACGTAGTCCTGATATTTCCGCTTACTCTGATATTGATTTGAAAGAATTCGGCTTTGACATTTTGGAAATGGTATCACTTGGCTAGACGAAAACTGGATGGCAATACTTGAGTTCCTTTATATGAAATAGAGTACATTTATCCTCAAAGAGAATGCTATCCATGATTTGCGAAATTATATTTTGAGCAAAGTAAATGCCGAATTCGATTTTAAAAGTAATACGTAAACTATTCTCCAAACATCCTATGTTTTGGTTTGTGCACCCGACTATTTGGAAATATAAAAGAAAATTTTGAATCCAGTATTTTCTAACATTTTACAAGTCCATATATTCTCAAGTAATAGTATTCATTTTGTATTAATCACTTGGGTAATTTTGAGGGTGTCACAATTTTCAAAAATCATATTTTAATATATTAAAGATATTCTCAAAAGGAAAAATTCATTTGGAGTCCTCAACTATTTTTACTTAGTTATTCTCTCAAAATTCGTCCTTTAAACACCTCAAAATAAATTTTTTCCAACCAACCCAGAAAATTATAAAATTTACATTTTTGAAATCTACATTTTAATACGATCGTTTTCATATAAAGATCATAAAATTCGGAGTTACGGTTGAAAAGATATGGATTTTCAAAGTTAACAAACCCAAAAATAAAAAAAAATCATTCTTTGATAAAATCACAATTTCTTTAAAACACCAAAAATGTCTAACACATAATTATTTCTTCCAAAATTATTCTCCACTTAAAATCATAAAATAAGAAATTTACTTCAAGAAAACATTCTTTCAAAAACATTTTCTCCATTTAGATCTTTTAAGTATTTAAAATAGTACGAGGAATTTGCGGGGTGTTACATTCTCCCCAACTTAAAGATTTCTCGTCCCCGAGAAATACGTTACGGATCGGGGAACATGACACAACTTTTCACATTACGGCGTTGTCCATAAAGACGCTTTCGTTCTCCTTTCAGGGTCGTACCTCTGTTGCTGGCATAATTCTACGTTGTCGTGCTCCTCATTTGTTACTTTAGGAGGAAGAAGTTCCACTCGTACCATCATTCACGTGTCGAATCGGGTCAAGTCCATCGGACTGACCGAAGGGGATATCGCTCCTTAGCTAATTGTCGTTACGGAAAGCACAATTGTGGGTACAATCCCAGGGGGTATCAAGCAAACATAGATACAAACATCTCCGAAAATACTGAGTTTGACCCAAAACTCTTAAATACTCGCTACTTTTATTACTAGGGATTTTCACTAACTCTCAACAATTACTCCTTCCTCTAATTCTCCCGCTACCCTAAGATGTTCGTCCATTATTTCTCCAACTTAAGGGGAATCCTATGACGACTTTGGTTCTAATTTCTTATAACAACCTCACTTTCCTTGTTGAATTCATCCTAAACTTTAATCAAGCCTATTACTTTTGCCGTTTAGACCTCGATTACGGTATAAGACAATCCTAGTCCTCAGACCTTCTTCGAATAACCAGTAACATACACCTTTTTCCTTCCATGTAACTCCCCAACTTTGATCAAGCTTATCTCTAAATTCACTATTTTGTTCTATTCTTAATCAACTTCAACCACTAATCCCTCATAAATAATTCAAGCCTAAATCATCTGGGTACTATGACATTTTCGGTTCTGTAAATCAAGCTAATAAATCTGGGAAAAGGAGGGGTAGAACTACAGTTTGGTAGTAAGACTGATGAAGAAAGGTCTCGAATTTCGATAACAAGGGACTGTCTTTGCTGAAGCAATTCAACAAACACTGGGATCTAGGGATAACATTCCACATCCTTGAAGGTAATGACAATTCTTGTACCAAAGGTACGCTAAGGTCAACAAACTTAAGCCTATCAAGCACTAATAAAACATCAAAGGGTATGGGTTCTAAATCTTGGAATCTATTTACCATCAACTTCCTTCCAACTACAAAACTAACAGATCCCTTAAACTAGTGCAGTAGGCACTAAGCCACAAACAGAAGCTCTTAGCCTAGAAAGACTAGAACTTGATCTTGTACCCCTACCCTTACGCTAGCAAACACACAACACACAGAGTCACACAAACAAAGCATGTAAGCCCATGCTTAAGGCCACTAAGGATTACCATTGCTCTGATACCATTCTGTAACAGCCCGATTTTCGTGAACCAAAATAATTAACTTTTACTTATTAAAGTTGCAAAAATGAGGCCAATTTTTTTTTTGTAAAACATTGTTGAAGTGTTCTTGATGTATTCCACATTACATGATTAAAAACTTAGCTGAATTACATAAATGGCACAATGCTAGGTAATCCTTGACTCACAAACAACAACAAACTTCAACTAGACACACTACTCTCACTTCCTTCTGATGAAGACAACGGGATACGGTTTCCTTTCCTTCTTGCGCCTTTCTTCGCTCCCGAGGATGAAGCCACCTCTGCTGCTGCTTCCCCGTTGTCGTTAACTCCAACACCAATTCATCTAAAGTGGTGATCTCCAAGCGATGCTCCGTCTGCCCGTTGAGATATCAGCAACCCCAATATGCCAACGAACAGGAGAGAGTAAGCGATTCGAACGACGCATTGTCGACGGTGTGGGATTACAGTAGGCGAAATATCAAGACCATACAAGCATACAACACACAACAAACATCCAACATAACAATCAAGCATATCATGATTATCGTCATAATTTTTATCACTATTTTCTTTATTTTATCCAACTTATTAACATTCTTTCTTTCTCAACTACTTTCTCAATCTCACTTACAAATCTTTTACTTTCATGTCTCAAACCCATTCCTGCCCTCAGCATTTCAGGGGACCTTAATCGTGTTATTAACAATCTCTTTATTACTTTCCAATTATCATTATTAAGTCTTATCAGATCCTAACCATCGATGATTGGGAAGAATAATATCATCGAGGCACTCCCTTCGTTACCATCGTCTCACACGTCTACATCTCCTCGGTCATCCACCCAGCCTAGTCGGAAGCGAACAAGAGTACAGGACCTTTACCACGCGGGCACGACAGTTGTCACAACACATAATGGTCCCAGACCAGGAGGATCTCGTCCTCAAATCATATCAATAATATCAAGGCTCACTGTCCACGCAGTGGCAAACACAATGCCCCGTTCCAGTCCCTCTCACTGTTCTCGATTTGCAATCTAGGGGGCGACAGTATGTTTCTAGTGGGCCCGCAGAACTTGCCACGGCATTAGACCCAGTCCCCACCACGTTAGTGCGCCACATGTGGAGTTCGTTCTGCCTAGAAACACACTCTAGACTTCTTGACGTTTCACCGTCATCGTCCTCCCCTAATGCAATCTCGTCCTAAGTATCCGCAGATACCTATCGTTTCTTCCTCTCCACTACTTCGCACTCTCATACCTCACCGCGCATGTCTTTTAAGTCTTTTATCTTTTAGTTAACCTAAGGTCGGCCCATCCTTCGTGCAACCCTTCAATGAGTCCCGACCACTAACTTTGCACAATCTTTTCTCATCAGAGCACAGAGCTGGGTTCACCTCATCACACTTGCATCTTATTACTCGACTTGTCTCAACAATCTCATATCATCATCTCTCTCAAAGTCTCAACTCACAAAACTTTTTCCGAAAACTTATTTCACCAGTTTTCTAAAAATCTCGTTTCAAAAGCCTTTTTCAAAAATACTCATTTTCAAAAACCTCTTCAAAACCTCTTTCCATAAATCCTTTCAAAAACCTTATTTAAAAACTTTCGAAAACATATTGTTTCAATGAGTACTAGTGGAGGAACAAGCTCAACTCAACACCAGTCTCACTTCAACAATATCACAAAGGAGCCCAACTCCTCTTAAATCACCTCTCATTTCACATATCAACACCACACCACCTTCCCAGCTCTGGCTTAACCTCATTCTCATCATCAAATCTGTCCCCAATCTCAACGCTTTATCTCTTTTCCAATAAATCTCATATTCTTTATTCCCATCTCTTTCTCATGGTGTCTTTACTTTACAATCTTATTTATTTCATTTCTGTTTTCAGGACGTAACAGACGTCCATCAGTGTGTTGTTCACATTAATCATCAATATAATTATCATCATGCATAATTAAATAAATAAACATGCAAGCATGCTATTTCACACAATCATCACACAACAATAATGTGGTCTTCGTCACCTTCGTATAAGTGGCCACACAATACAAACAATTGCCACTTATACTACTGACTCCGAAGCACTAAGTTCCGATCTTTGAGATGATACGGAACGTCCTAATATGTCACCTAAACACCACAGTATCTTAGGATAGCTTCTCTCTCACCTGAGGTCCAGCAATTTAATGCGTACCCTCGTTTCGGATCCTTTGTGCTGCCGGCTGCCCCAATCCGTCGTCTTTAAGATTATTCCTCGTACTAAATAAAATACGCTTACGTTATTAACATATAATAAGAAAATCTTTTCACATCTCAAAACACTTTTCGTTCTTCGTCGGAAGACTTTTTAAAACATAACCGTTTCTAGTTTGGGTTTTTCTTAAATCAATTATCACTTAAAAACTTTACTTTAAATTACTTGAATACATTTTTAAAGTTAAGAGACAATTATAATTAACTCTGAACAACAAAGAATTATTTTACAAAAATCATTTTGATAAAATTCCGAAAACAGCGTAAAAACACTTTTTATTTCAAATATTTCTTTAACTCGAAAATAACACTTTAATCCAAACCTTTTATCATACAACAAATCTTGTACAGTCATGAACACAATCCAATAATCCCAAGAAATTCTCATCAAATCATTCTAAAACCAACAATTCTTCAAAATCAATTATATACTTAATTTCTTTCCAATTATCAACTTAACATACAACCAACAACACCTTATTAGAAACGTATAGCCAAGTTAGTCAATTATCAAGGCAATCATGCACTCACAAATAATTCATTCTCACAAAACATTTAGTCATGCATATATTCACAAACCAAATTGAATCAAAAATGTAGATCAAACACATTTACATTTATTTTTCTTACCTTAAACAATTTTTTTTATGCAACAAAATCATTTACTCTCTATTTTACTCTCACCCGAATACATTCTCATGCACACACATATCCACAAAACTTTTTCTAAAACCATTTAGTTCATTTATTTCCCTTATCTTTTAAAAAAAAGGAATCGAATATAAATTCGATATTCTCAACACAATTTCATACAATTTAACTTAACAATATTCCACAAACACACTCATTGTTTTTATGTCATTTCATTGAAAAAGGATACTAGTCTAGCTAGTATGTGTAGGCCGAATATCATCATGGTCAAAACAAGGATTTTGGTTCACTTTTTCATCATGCACATATTAAGGTTCATGGGCTTTATCATACACCTTCCTACACAATGGTTTAAAAATAGTATTTCCATTTTCAAAGGTAAACCGAGTGCACATCAATTGACAATCAAGTTTTTACTTTAAATTTTCATCATATATGCACCTATAGCATGGATCAAGACAAAATCATTTTTCAAAAGTTGATCTCCCTTGGTTCTTGGTAGAACCGTGAGGATCATTAAGGAAGAGAAAAATCTTTTTGTTCAAAACCACATGCATGTACCTAGATCTTGTAGATCAAGTCATGAAATCAAACATAATAGTGTAAATCAAAGATTAAAATTACTTTGAGTAAGGAAAGATGAAAACCGTGATGGTTATTGAAGAAAATCAAGTATTTTTGGTTTAAAACAACATGAATGACTCCATGGGTATAACTTATTCATAGATCAAAATAGGATTTAAAGCTTTCAAAGGTCAAAACTCCACAAATCAAAGTTTTATCAAAACCAAATCCAAAATCAAACATTTCAACACCTCACATCAAATGTCATGAACATAAAATTAACATGCAACCAATTAAAAACATCAAGACCTACACTTTTAATCTTGGCCGAATTGTAGAGTTCTTGATTTAGTGTTTTATAAGTTCATTTAGTCTTAAAAATTCAAGATCAAGGGTTAATTAACACATGCATGAACTCAAATCATCAAGATCATCAACAAATCAACATGCAACACCAATTCATCTTTAAATCACGGTTTAAGAAATAAAATCAACTTGAAAGGAGATCCACTTCATTCTTCACAAAACCTCATCAAACCTTTAGATTTAGAAGATTTAGTTTGAAAAGCTTTAGGATCTCTTATGAAAACTTTAAACAAGTTAGGAAATCCGTTGATTAGATGTTTACAAATTTATTCAAGCTTTGAGAAATTAATATGTAAAGAGATACACTTTAAACTTTACAAAAATCTCCAAAACTATTTAGATCTTTATGATTTATGTTGAAAAACTTTAAGATCTTTCATGAAGATCTTAATGGAGTTATGAAGTCCGTTCGTTAGAAGTTTATAAGTTGCTTTAAACTTTAAAATCCATGATCAAGTACAAACACACTTGTACTTATCATTTAAGCTTTTGGGAATTAATATGCAAAGAAAAAAGAAAGAAAAATCACAAGATCAAAAGGAAAAATCTAAACTATTACAACTTTCTTCATAATTTTCGAACTACCCACCAAGAAAGGGTTGATCTTCAAGCTTCTAAGGTCTTGGATCGTCAAAGAAAACTTAGGTTTTTGGCTAGATCTTCCTCCTTCTTCCTCCTTCTTCCTCCTTCTTTCTCACAGTTTCTCTTTCTCTCTATGTGTGTTGAGAGCTTTGATTTGTGCTCTACAACAATTGTGTTTGGGAATGGAAGAATGAAAGGAAGGGAATGGAATGAGTTGTGTGCCAATGTACTAAGGCCAAAGGTATTTATAGGCAACCCGTGAAGTCCCTCTTTTGCCCTTGGTGTGGTCTTGGTTGTACACAAATGGGAGGGGCGATTTTGTGCTTACAAAAACTTGCATGGTTGGAGGTTATCAAACTTATGGAGACAAGGTAGGAGAGTCTAGGGTATTAGGGGTCATTTTAGGGCTAAAGGGTGGTTGGTTTCTAGTTAGGGTTTTTCTTCTAATCTAGTTTGGTTATGGTTCTAGTTAGTTCCCTTGGTTACTTGCTTAAGAAATAAAAATCCTAGGTTCATGCATACACACACACACGGGTAACACACACACATATACACACAAATATACGTACATACATACACATATACATACACATTGCAATCCCACTCAATCACTCAATTAGTCATGAAATAATTTCCCCTTCAATAATCAAATATAAATATTAACACTTAAACATACTTTCTCTTTGACTAATAAACAGTACCATTTGGCTATAATTATGATCCTAATTTCATTTTCAAAAATCATATTTTAATATATTAAAGATATTCTCAAAAGGAAAAATTCATTTGGAGTCCTCAACTATTTTTACTAAGTTATTCTCTCAAAATTCGTCCTTTAAACACCTCAAAATAACTTTTTGCAAACCAACCCATAAAATTATAAAATTTACATTTTTGAAATCTACATTTTAATACGATCGTTTTCATATAAAGATCATAAAATTCGGAGTTACGGTTGAAAAGATATGGATTTTCAAAGTTAACAAACCCAAAAATAAAAAAAATCATTCTTTGATAAAATCACAATTTCTTTAAAACACCAAAAATGTCTAACACATAATTATTTCTTCCAAAATTATTCTCCACTTAAAATCATAAAATAAGAAATTTACTTCAAGAAAACATTCTTTCAAAAACATTTTCTCCATTTAGATCTTTTAAGTATTTAAAATAGTACGAGGAATTTGCGGGGTGTTACATACTATGTTTCCGCAAACTCTGATTTTACTAGTCACCTTCATCATTAATCAAGTGTTTGTGAAAATAAATTTTCAAGGGAAGGGATAATTCTTATTTTCAGATCTTTTTCCAACAATAACAAGTCCAAGTAATCATAAACTTATTACTTTTCTTATAAAGTAAGATGATATACAAGGAGTGTTACAGAATCACTATTTATGAGTCTTAGTAAAGATCCTATAGGATTAAAGTTCAATCGGGCTTTCGACAGAGATATAATTCCTAGATGGTTTATTCGAATTTCAACTAGATGATTGCAATAATATAGCATGTCAATAAACGCGAAGACCGAGGTGGTCAGTCCCAATCTCACATTTATCAACTGTACATCACTGCGTTATTGAATGATAGCATTATCTTTTAACAGATGCAAGAGAAAGGATGACCAATCCTGACCTTACACTCTATTAAAGGATGACACTATTACAAGGTTTTTGGTTAGGTCTCTTGTTACGATCTTATAACTAAGTAAGGTTTTTCCTACGTGTTCCATTAGATGGTACTCAAGATTGGATTGAATATGAGTATTTCTTAGGTTTCACAACGTCTAGAAATACAGGATTAGGAATTTCAAATTCCAAGAGAATTGATTTAGGATGTTTTACACTGAAACTTAATAGAGATGAAGGCTTAAAATACTTAGAGTATTTCTCTAAAATTCAGTATCAAGTCGAAAACATGGAATTCTTAGATATTGCAACTATTCGGTAATAGAGGTTTAGGAATTACGATTCTATGTAATTTGGATTAAGATGTTCCCGCTGAAAATTAATAGAGATGCAGATTGAAAGTACCTAAAATGTTTATCTAAATTTTTGAATCGTCTCGTACCTTTTGTTGGTTTGGCCCTGATCTCCTTAAGTAGCTGTACCGCAGACCTCAATGGTGTGGACCAGGAAACTGATATTGTCGGAATGTAAGGTTGAGACGTCCAGGATGAAGTGCTGTGTCATTGAGTAATCCCTCTGGGGCTGTGTCTGGTATGATTGAAGTACTACCTTTGCTTGTTTCTTCAGTCCGGCTATTTCCGATGGTATTATCCAATGAAAAACAATAAAGATGAAACCATCCTCTAGAACCAAATCGATACATCTCCATGCTTTGATGACAAAACCCGATACTTCAATAGAGAATATCCGGAAAATTCTTCGAAACCAAGATCTCTTCAATTTCCCTCTTCCTTAAATCCACTATGAAACAACACACACATACCTTTTGGATTTCGGATTCTTGCCTCGCTATCATAATTAAGTATTACTTGGTTCTTGGGCTTCCACTCCAAGTCCAAGATTACACTTAATTGTTAAAAGGATGGGGAGACCATGCCTACTCCGAAGAGATAGCTCAATAAAATAGTTCAAACAGACGAGGGAGACAACTACAAGAAAACTTGTAGGAGTTCGATCTTGAAGTAGCAGAGTGGATCAAACACAGGAAAACGCAACCATTTCACGTCCTCACAAAGAATTAATCAGTCTCAAAGTTACAAACTCTGCAAAGCCAATACTAGGGAGGTAACTGTAGAATCAAGTCTCCAATGAGGTGGATTTATTTTGATGATGACAATATAATTAGATCATGGATTTAAAGGAAGAATTCAAGCTCACCAAGTCAAGAAGATCAAGTGCATCAAATTAGCTAGTCATTCTCTATTTTATTTTAATTGTAATTTTATTTCTATAATTGAGAGTAGGTAGCTTAGGAAATAATCTCATCCTAGGATAAATAATTTTAATGCATGAAAAAGGTTGGGTTTACATAAAATTATTCCTTGAGAAGAGAATTGAAATTAATCTTTGAAAAACTTAATTTTTATCATCTCTGGGCAAAAGACTCGAGTAGTCTGAAAATTACTCGAGTATCAAAAGACTCGAGTAGTTTCCAAAAGACTCGAGTTTTTCAGCCTCAATCAGAGATTTGACCGTTAGTTTAGTACATGGGCATTTCTATTGAAAGATGGGCAAAAGACTCGAGTAGTGTCAAAAATACTCGAGTATTTTGGTTCTGACAGCAAATTTTTAACCGTTGGAAGAGGGCAAAAATGACATGAAAAAGTTTGTCTTACTCTCTCATTCCCTCTTCCATATATCAGAATTGATTGCCCTTGTACTAGACAATAAGAACATTAACAAGACTTAAGTCAAACATTCTCTTTGCTCATTCTCTCTCTCAAGTGAAAATTCTCTAACTCAACCAATTCATTCATTGTCATTATTTGTTCAAAGAGTTAGAGATTGTGCTTAATTGGTGTAGAAATCATTTGTTGTATTTCTCCACACACACTTTCATACCTTGTTCTAAAATCTTGGTTGGGAACCAAGTGTACCTAAGTGGGTCTTAGGTTCATCCAAGTCTTGAGAGGTTCTCAAGCAAAGTCTAAGAGGTTCTTAGCTTGGTGGAGCACTTGAAGGTTTCAAGGAGCTTGAGAAGAAGGAGTCTTCATCACCAAACTTCAAATTGGGGTAGAAATTCAAGAGTTTGGTACACTCTTGGAAGGGTTAGGTTGAGTGAGGCATCTCAATATCCCTTGTAATATTTCTAACAATTTGATTTTAGTAGACACTCCTAAGGTTCTTAGGGGGACTGGATTAGCTCTCTTAAAAGAGAGTGAACCGGTATAAAATTGGTGGAGTCCTCTTTTTATTGCTTTCTTTTCATTCAAGTAAAAACCAAACCTAAGTTTCTCAAAAAGGGGCTTTTTAATTAGAGTAGTAATTCCGCAGCAATTAGGGTGTTTTTAAGTTGTTTTAGCTTTATTTAATTGCTTACTACTCTTCTATTAATCTGCTCTGGACTGATTTTTTACTCGTATTGATTTAAAGTGCAAATTTCACAAAAACTGCTTTCTGCACTCTGCACGATTTACTCGAGTATTCTTCAGAAGACTCGAGTGTTCTTGCTATTTTACTCGAGTAGTCTGTAAAACACTCGAGTGTTCTTGCTCTGTTTCTATAAAATCTGCACAAAATCAATTACATCTTAATTGCATTCAAAAATTAGTCACTGTAGCATTCAGATTACTATTCACCCCCCTCTAGTAATTTCTAAGCCCGCTTGTTGGTTTCCAACAAGTGGTATCAAAGCTCGGTCGAAAGATCGAGCGTAAAAGCTTTTTCGAAAAAGATCCTTTTGGAAACAATGGGCTCTAGCAATCAACAAGAAGGGTCTATGTCACTTAACCGACCTCCATTCTTCAATGGTGAAGATTATTCTTATTGGAAGGTTAGGATGAGAGTCTTTGTAGAAGCAATAGACACCGATATTTGGGATGCAATTGAAAAAGGTCCTCATATTCCTAGAAGAGTGGTTAATGGTGAAGCCTTTGTTATTCCTAGAACAAGTTGGAATGAAGATGATAAAAAGAAAGCTTCATATGATTTAAAAGCTAAAAATATCATCTTCTCCGCTTTGTCCAAAAATGAATTTCATAGGATTTCACAATGTAAATCGGCTATAGAAATGTGGGATACCTTGCAAATTACTCATGAGGGAACTAGTGAAGTTAGAGACTCAAGATTAAATGCTTTAACTCATGAATATGAGCTCTTTCATATGTTCCTTAATGAGTCCATCAATAATATGCAAACAAGGTTCACACATATCGTTAACCAATTGATTGGCCTAGGAAAAGAATTTAGAGATGGTGAAACTACTAACAAAGTCTTGAGATGTCTTGATAGGAGATGGCAACCAAAGGTAACCGCCATCAAGGAAGCTAAGTGTAACAGCCCGATTTTCATAACATAAAATAATCGTTTATTACGTAGTAAGTTGCAAAAATGAGGCCATTTTTTTTTTAAAAAACACAATGTTCATTGTTCATCGAATCACTTAATCGAAAACCGAGTTGTTACCAAAATCGTTTCGTCAAAATCAAGTTACCCTTAAAAGGAGTTCATCATGAAAGTAGTTAGGATCCATCATAGTTTCTTTCCACAACATCGGTATTTCAAAAGATTACAACCCACATTCTCTCAAAATAAGGTATGAAATATAAAAATGGCTATTTACAATAATGGTCCATGGCTATGGCAATCCTCAATTGGAAACACAGAACCTAGACACTAAGATGGTTCCACCACTAAACAGCCTCGACATATCATCCTTCGCAACTAATCAATCATTACGCTACTTCCGCGGTCCTTCATGCTGATAGTCTCGTAGCTCGACATGTCCTAGATGTGCATCTCTTGTTGTCCCCGTCACTACGTCCTAGATCTCATATTTCTAGAAGAGAGTTGCCTCGTCAAGTCCATCCGCTAGGAGCGACCTCCCAGGCTCCCTCCCGAAGGGGCCATGTAAATTACTTAATGCTGGGCCATCTACCCGTTGCAATACCGGAGTAACCCGATACGACAACATGGTAGGAGAGAGGTCAGCGTTCCAGAAGTACAACAGTAACATGACAGACTATTGATGACTCAAAGAAAAGGAAAGTAGAAAGAATAATTTATGAAGACAGATTCCTAATATTAACAGATAGTAAACATGTATCGGACATATATAACTGAAAACATATAGCAGCAGGTAAACATGATGTGCATGTAACAGTTATTTACAGCTCATAAGACATCATTTCTTATACTATCAAAAGATTCACATAGCAGATAATCACAATGTAATGATAACATAGCAGATATCTTTAACAAGGGAAATTATTTCATCAACCTATAACACCGGTCATTTCATATCTCAATAAACTTTGATATCACATCATGCTCACTCTTGATTATTCATCTCATAAACTTCTCAATTATTATTTATTACAACAGATTCCAATGTTAGATCTCCTTAAGAGTATTCTTTTCTTATCATTAAGTTTTATTATTCCGAATCCTTCAATGATGTGGGAAAGCATCATTGAATATAGCACACACGCCTACATCTCCTCGGTAATCCACCCAAACCTAGTCGGAAGCTAACAGGAGTACAGGACCTTTACCACGCAGGCATTGACAGCTGTCTGCTACCTCGTAGCACAATAAAAACATCATACTGGCTCATTACACAGAATAGCACATTGCCTCGTTCCAGTCCCTCTCACTGTTCTCGAATTGCCATAGGGGGCGACAGTACTATTCTAGTCTCGAGTGCAGAACTCACCACGGCATAGGACCGATCTGCCCGTACCACATGTGGAATTCGTCTGCCTAGAATAGCACTCAAGGCTTCTTGACGTATCACCGTCCTTGCCCTCCCCTATTGCAATCACAACCCGAATATTCGCAGATATTCCGGGGTATCTTCCTCTCCACTACTTCGCACTCATACTCACCGCGTTAATTAATGTCTTTTAAAAGTTTTCTTATATCTTTAGTCTTTTAATGTCCTAAGGTCGACTCATCCTCGTAACATCCCTTCGATGAGTCCTAACCGCTAACAAGATTATTATTTTTCCCAAAGGAGCACAAAGTTCCACATTCCTCGAGATATCATTGCGAGCCAGCTTGAATCGTTGAGCCTCGAGTCACGAACATTGCACCATCATATTTCTTTGCCATTGGCACTTCATCATTTGATTTCACACCTCTACACATAATTTGAGCTTTCACAAAACAAGCCACAACCCATTTTATATTTCTTTATGCAATATTCTCATCCGCATTACTCTCACCTCAACTCATGATCTATTTCCCATGAATTCCATACTATCTTTATTCTCATCTTAATTTTCATAATACCCATTTTCTCACTTCAATCATTACCATGACTCCATCATGATGCATATATCTTTCAAACATGCTTATGAATTCGAGCAGATCATATATAAATAAGTTTAAATGCATGATAGTCAGAATCATAACATATAATCGTGTAAATGCATAGTATATAGCAATTATTAGAATTTCGAACTTGATATACTCAGTTAGGAACTGAGTCTAAGTGTCACGTTGACTTAGGTCTACTGCATCTCTCACCTCTCGTTCCAACAGACACTTGCACTAGATTTCCGCGGGCACTTGCTACAGACTGATGCTCAATCCTTCGTCTTTAAAATACCTCACTTTAAACAAAATATGTTTTCATTACTAATTGATTCAGGTGGGATTATTCTTTTCAAACTAAATAAAATCTCTATTTTCTTTTGAAAGTTCTTCTTTTTGATTTTGTAAGACAGTATAATACATAATCGTTTTCTCAAAATCATTCCAACTTTTGAACATACTTTAAATACCTCAAAATTAATTAAAACAATCCACAAAACATTTTAAAACGATTTCTTTAGCTGCTGGATAGTAAAGAAACCATTTAAAATCACATTCTCAACAATTCCGAAAATACCGTAATTAATAGATTAGCTTATTTTCCTTTATTTTCTTTCACACCCAATATTCTAAGGTAAGGAAATACATAATCATATAATTCATTAGACATCTCACAAACAATTCAATCAGCATATAACACACAAAGCAGAATATCCTATCTCTTAGAAATAAATGCCTAAACCGGAACATGTTAACTCATATTCACATGCAAGATCACTTTCATATGTCTTAAACACAACTTCAAACATTATTCGACTATCTCAAGGAATCCCAACACATATACACATTCAGCCAAGTCACCAAAGAAAACTCACAAGATCATATTTATCAAAAGTGCTTCAAAAGAGAGTTTAATCCATCATGGAAAGACACAAGAGATAAAATTTCAAAACTTCATCAAATCAATTCATTTTATTCCCTAAATTTCCAGAATAATAAAACACATATTAAGGTTCATTATATAAAATTTTCAAGTAAATTAAACATCCAGAATTTAAGTTTCAATTCAAATTTCGCACAAAAACCGAAACAGAAACGCACTGACTTGAGGCACAATTTCGTTGGTTAAAAAATATCAAATCAATTCCGAATGGCATAAAATTTGGTACAAACGTCCCTCACATAGTCAAGGTCATATAGTAAAAATTTCAGAGCATTTGGAGTTGTTTAAGTAATACTTTTTCAATTAATTCCGCCACTAAGTCCGAAAATCCTGAACCTCTGTACTTACTGTTTTTCAAATAAAAGAAATACCAAACCAACTCCAAATCACTCCAAATTTTTCAGAGACTTACTGGACACATTGGTAAAGCTACCATAAAAATTTCAAGTCGTTTAGAGAAACTTAAGTTTGAAAACTCTATCCTTCTTTCAACCGAAAAACTTGTTTTCTTAAATTAGTTTTCACAAAGTTATTTCTTGTAAAAATAGTAAACTAGTTCCCAAAAATCATACCAAAATTCAGAGGCACTTTAATTAACATTATTAAAACAGTGGCTAAGTCACGAAATCATTAAACATATGAAAGGGCTATTTATCAAGATCACATCATACCAAATTTCAGCACTTAGTCAACTTAATCAAACTAAATCATTTTTATGCAAGAACAAAACAAACCAAGCCAAAACCGAATTAACAATGTAACATAAAATTATGTGAGCAAAATAAATACAAAACCGAATTGAACTCAAAACATCGTGCATTTTCACTTTTCATTTTCTAGACTTTTAACTCAAGCATAAAGGTCATTAAAAATTAAAACTATCATGTTAGAGACAAATACCTTCAAACATAATCCTATTCTTACCTATTTACACAAACAGTAGCATATATACAAGGAGATATTGTTCAAAAACAACCTTTTTATTCATGTACATCATATATTTTTGTGATCTAAGCTTTGATTCCTATTTGCATGCTACTACAAACCATCGTTCTACCAAATAAATTAACATGCAATCATATTCCAACACAAAGATCAAAGCCTCTCTTCTTTTTTTTTCTAAAGATTAAGTCTCAAAAACAACAGATCACAACAAAAATACAACATGCATCAAAGTTCCAAAACAAAATCAAAGCTTTAAGTCCAAAAGCTAGAAATCGAAACATAAGGGAGCACATATAAGTCTTACTTCTTCAAATCAAACATAGATCATGACATGCATAGACTTTAGAACCATAGATCTTCATAAAAACATTACATGCATCAAGATCTAAGAACAAAAGTTCAAGCCTTCAAAATTCCAATAATAAAATGAAAATAAACATTCAAAGAAAAGATCAAAAGCTTATGTTTATACCTACTCCAAGCCAAGAATCAAGTTTAGGAGTTCCAAGAGTTGAAAATCCTCTTTCCCTTCCATCATCATCACCTCGGCTCCCTCTCACTCTAACTCTCTTATTCTATTCCTTTTCTAAGAGCTTGATGTCTCTCTTAGAAAATGTGTTTAGCTTTGGAAGTGAAATGAGAAGCAAAATGAATGGGTGTGCTACGGTTTTGGGGTTATAAGGAGCAACCAACAATTCCTTTCCTACCCTTAAGTTAATTTGGTCAAGAGTGCAACTAGGAAGGGTAAAATTGGCATCATCAAGGCTTGCATGGCTCAAGCCAAGCCATTGGACAAATAGAGAAGAATTAGGGCTAAGCTTGCTTCCTATTGGTTGGTCAAACTATTAACCATGCTTAACTCTAATTAAACCTAGGTGCTAATGGGTTACTAGCTTAGGGTGCAAGAAGTCAACAAAATTGCATGGTGCATGCCACTCACTCACACCACACGGCGACACCTACACACACATGCACCACATTTCATTTTTTTTCCAATATATTTACCATGTAAGTACTTTAATTATTAAAACAATGCAATTAATTTCATGCATCATGCTTCATACAACATTCACATACATTATGCAAGCATCAAAATACACTCATCAAATAAAACACACATTTCATTTTAAATTGACTTTATAAAATCACATAAAATAGTTTTTCCTTTTTATAAGAGTACAGACATCAAGACTAGCAAATAAAATTCCAAAATACACTTTTAAATAAAATAATTAACTGCACTAATTGGCTATAGATACAGCCCCCATTTCATTTTATAAAATCATATTTTCATACATTAAAGAGATTCTCAAAAGGAATAGTTTATTGGAGGTCTTTAACTATTTTTAGTAATTGATATCTCCAAAATTTGTGCTTCTCAAGCCTGGAAAATAAATTTTCATAAATCAACCCATAAAATTAAAAACTTTGTATTTTTAAATTCTACGTTTCAATATGATCGTTTGCATATAAAGATCGTAATTTTCCGAGTTACGGTTAAAAAGATATGAATTTTCAAATTTAATGACTCTTTAAAAACAATAAAACAATTCTTTATTCCAAAAGATAGCTATTCAAAATAACTAAAACTATCTTTCATGAATACACCTTAAAATTATCAATATATAAGACTTCACTTGAAAATACATATTATTATTTTAACAAAACCTTAAAGTATCAAAATCATACTTTAGACAAAAATACATTTGAAATACCACTTTATCAATCAAACACTAATTTATTTTATTTCTAAAACACTCTTATTTGCAAAATATACTGTAAAATAATATTTTATTATTTAAAATATACGAGGATTTTGACGGGTGTTACACTAAGGATATAAAATCTATGGACTTGACCACCTTGTTTGGGAAGCTCCAAGAACATGAGATGGAACTATCAAGACTTCACTTAAATGAAGATTCGGACAAGAAAAAGAAAAGCATCTCTCTAAAAGCCTCAACCAAAATGCCAAAAGAGGATGAAGATGAATCTTCAAGTGAAAGCTCCGATCGTACTCTAAATGAGGAAGACATTAGTTTATTTGCCAAGAGGTTCAACAAATTCCTCAAAGGCAAAAAGGGTAGTTCATCATTCTCTAAGGACAAGAGAACTCAAGACAAAAGATTCAAGGATAACAAGCCAAGAAACAAGAGCTCAAGTGAAAGTGTGAAATGTCATGAGTGTGGTGGGGTAGGACACATAAAAATGGAATGTCCCACCCACTTGAGAAAGAATGAGAAGAAGACCCAAGATGGCAAGGGGAAGAGAGCTTACATTGTTTGGGATGAACCGGAAAAGGATTCCAAGTCAACCGCAAGTAGTTCGGATGATGAGGAAGCCAAGCTATGTCTCATGGCCAAGAATGACAATGAAGCCTCCTCAAGTAGTGAAAGAAAAGACAATGAGAGTGAGGATGAGGTATCATCTAATTATTCTTACACCTCTTCTCATACTATTTCTTATGATGATTTGCTAAATGAATATAATGAAATGCTAACTCAATTTGAAAGACTTGCTAAAGTTAACAAGGAAAAAGGAAAGAAGCTTTTGGAGTATCAAAAGGAAATCAATGAATTGGAAAAATCTATTAATGATTTGAAACTCCAAAATGCATCCTTAGAACTTGCTAACTCTAGTCATGTTTGTGAGAATGCAAATCAATTATATACCATCACTCATTGTGAAAAGTGTTGTGAGCTTGAAATGGAAGTAAATGATTCGAAAATCAAACTCAACACTTTTAACAAAAGTGATAGAAACCTAGATCGGTTAATTGGTTCTCTTAGACACAATTCAAACAAAACCGGTTTAGGATATGTCCACAAGAAAAAGAAAAATAAAGTGGTTGGTTCATTCTCAAAAATTGATTTTACAAAGAAACCAACTTGCTTTTATTGTGGAAAATTTGGACATACAAACAATAAGTGCCATATCAAAACTTTTGGAATTCAAAATGGTACTTATGTTTGGATTAAGAAGGGAGAATCATCCAAGACTAACAAAAAGGGACCCAACATAATTTGGGTACCCAAAATGAGCAAGTGATTGTGTCTGGTAGGTGTGCCTAAGAACCGGAAAGCAACCTTGGATACTTGATAGTGGATGTTCTAGGCACATGACGGGAGATAAGCGACAGTTCATTGAGCTTACTCCTAAAGAAAAAGGATATGTCACATATGGAGACAACAACAAAGGCAAAATACTTGGTATAGGTAAAATTGGTAATTCTTCCAACTTGGTTATTGATAATGTACTTTATGTTCAAGGATTAGAACATAATCTTTTGAGCATTAGTCAATTATGTGATATTGGTAACCATGTATTATTTACCTCTACTCATTGTCTCATAAAAAGTGACAAAGATGAATCTATCAAATTTGTTGGAAAAAGGTCTAATAACACTTACATGGTTGAATTGAATAATATCACTTCTTTAGTTTCAAAATGTTTAATTAGAAAAGAAAGTGATACTTGGTTATGGCATCGTAGGACCGCTCACATTAATGTAAATCAACTTAAGAAACATCAATCCAAAGACTTAGTAGTTGGTTTACCAAAGCTCAATTTTCAAATTAAAGGTGATTGCACTCCTTGCAAGAAGTGCAAACAAACTAAAAATCATTTTGGTTCCAAAAATGATATGTCCACAACAAGACCATTGGAAATGCTTCACATGGACTTGTTTGGACCTTCTCAAGTAAAAAGCTTTGGTGGCAACTACTATGCCTTGGTGATTGTTAATGATTTTTCAAGATTTACATGGACAGTATTTTTAAGTGCTAAGAGTGAGACCTACAAGTCTTTTAAACGCCATATTAAGCTTGCACAAAACCAAGTAAACCAAAAAGTGATTATAATTCGAACCGACCATGGAGGTGAATTTGAAAACTATAAATTTGATAGATTTTGTGATAAGCATGGAATTGAGCACCAATATTCGGCACCTAGAACTCTGGAACAAAATGGAGTTGTTGAGAGGAAAAATAGGGTGTTAGAGGAACTTGCTAGAACCATGTTAAATGATTCTCAAGTACCTCAATACTTTTGGGCCGATGCCGTTAATACGGCTTGTTATGTAATGAATAGAATTTTAATTAGGCCCATGATAAAGAAAACCCCCTATGAGCTTTACAAAGGTAGAAAACCCAATATATCCCATTTCCATGTTTTTGGATGCAAAGTTTACATTTTAAACAATGGAAAAGATCACCTTGGAAAATTTGATTCTAAATCGGATGAGGGAATATTTTTGGGTTACTCTTCTCATAGTAAAGCTTTTAGAGTTTATAATAAACGAACCATGACTATTGAAGAATCTATTCATGTTGTTTTTAATGAGTCTTCGAAAGAAGATAGTGTGTTGTGTGATGGTAGTGATGATGGACTTGAGATTTCAAATGTTGACAAAGAGATGGAAAAATCTAAGGATGAAGGAGAAGTCAAAGATGAACTTGATCCGGCTTGGAAAACGGTGAAAGCTCACCCTATTGACAATGTCATAGGAGACCTTTCAAAGGGAGTATTAACTCGTAGGTCAATTCTTAATATTTGTCATTTTGTCTCATTTGTTTCTCAAATTGAACTGGATTCCATTAAAACGGCGATTAAGGATGAACATTGGGTTATGGCTATGCAAGAAGAGCTAAATCAATTTACTAGAAATGATGTGTGGGACTTAGTCCCTCAACCCGATGATCATACCATAATCGGCACAAAATGGATTTATAGAAATAAACTTGATGAATCCGGATTGATTATAAGAAACAAAGCGAGATTAGTAGCTCAAGGGTACAACCAAGAGGAAGGTATCGATTATGATTAAACCTTTGCTCCGGTTGCACGACTGGAGGCAATCCGAATTTTGCTTGCTTTTGCATCAATTATGAAATTTACTCTTTACCAAATGGATGTTAAGAGTGCTTTCTTGAATGGTTTTATAAATGAAGAGGTGTATGTTAAGCAACCTCCCGGTTTTGAAAGTCATGAATTTCCAAATCATGTTTAAAATTGAAAAAGGCACTTTATGGATTGAAACAAGCTCCTATAGCTTGGTATGATCGATTAAGTTCCTTTTTATTAGAGAATGACTTTCAAAGGGGAAAAGTTGATAATACCCTATTCATTTATAAAACTAAAGAAGACACATTGTTAGTGCAAATTTATGTTGATGATATTATCTTTGGTGCCACTAACGAGTTTCTTTGTAGAAAGTTTTCTAATTTGATGAAAAAGGAATTTGAGATGTCTATGATGGGAGAGCTCAAGTTCTTCCTAGGACTTCAAATCAAGCAAGTCAAGGAGGGGATTTTTGTGCATCAAGGAAAATATTGCAAAGAGCTCCTTGAGAAGTTTGGATTGGACAAATGCAAGGAGGCCTACACTCCAATGAGCACTTCATGCTACCTAGACAAGGATGAACAAGGTACCCCGGTTGATGTTAGTAAATATAGGGGCATGATAGGTAGTCTCCTATATCTCACTGCATCTAGACCGGATATTATGTTTAGTGTATGCATGTGTGCTCGATTTCAAGCTAATCCTAAAGAATCACACCTATCCGCGGTTAAACATATATTTAAATATCTCAAAGGAACAATAAATACCGGATTATGGTATCCTTGTGATGCAAATCTTAGTTTAGTTGGTTACTCGGATTCCGATTTTGCGGGATGCAAGCTTGATCGTAAAAGCACTAGTGGTACTTGTCATGTATTGGGAAGTTCACTAGTGTCATGGTTTTCTAAAAAGCAAGCTTGTGTTGCTCTTTCAACCGCCGAAGCGGAATATATCGCCGCCGGAAGTTGTTGTGCTCAACTATTATGGATGAAACAACAACTATCGGATTTTGGTTTAAAACTAGAAAGTGTTCCTATTAAATGCGATAATACGAGTGCCATAAACTTAACTAAGAATCCGGTTTATCACTCAAGAACCAAGCATATTGAAATTAGACATCATTTTCTTAGAGATCATGTGCAAAACGGTGATTGTACTATAGAATTTGTTAGCACATCAAGTCAATTAGCCGATATTTTTACAAAACCATTGCCAAGAGATACCTTCTATAACATAAGAAGGGAACTTGGAATTTTAGATGAGTCAAGCATTAGCTAATTGATTTGTGCTTTTATTGAGAAATCACCAAACATGTCTAATTAAATGTGCATTGATGCTTGATGAACAATTGGACCTTGAGATATTGTGAAATATATGATTTTGATTGTGAGTGATTTTAATTCCAAGTTTGTGTTGATGTTCAATATGTTGAATTTGTGCAAATGTGTTCAAAATGCATTTAAATCTGTCTGTCTGATAAATTCACTCAAGTATTTTTCATGTTACTCGAGTATTTTAATTCCAATTTAAATCGTTTTAAAATAGAAAAAGTTTTTGGGCATGTCTGATGGTTTCACTCGAGTATTTTCAATTTTACTCGAGTAATTTTCATTTTACTCGAGTCTTTTAAACGACACTCGAGTGATTCGGATTTCTCAAAATTGATGCTTTCAGGAAACCCCAAAACACTCGAGTAAAATACAGTTTACTCGAGTAAATTTCAGATCTGAGACTTTGGACTTTCGGGCTAGGCGTATTACTCGAGTACTTTCACCAAGACTCGAGTCTTAGGCCTTATAACACTCGAGTGTTTTCAAAAACACTCGAGTAATGCGATCAGTTCATAAGCACCAGCAGCGTTTCTTCCTCTCATTTTTCACGAACCCTTCTCTCTCATACTCGAGTTCTCTCAACCTCTTTCATCAAAAATTCGATTTCAACTCAAATCTTTCACTCATTTCAACTCCAAATCATCTTCTCATCATTCTTCATCACTTATTTCACTTCAAATCTCCATTTTTCACACTTTAATTCAAAAACCCCTTTCTAAACCCTAACTCCCAATCACCCAAAATTCTTCAATCTTTCTTCAAATTGGTGCAAAATGTCTTCTAGCAGAGGTCCCAAGCGCCCAAGGAAGCAAAGGAGGGAGCCCACTCCTTCACCTTATTCATCTTCATCAGAGGAGGAAGAGGATTTCTTCTCTGCTGCTGAGTGTGCCAGGAGGGAGGCCCTGTTTGTGACTCATTCTTATGGTGTACAACGTTGGACTACTGAGGCATTTCTTGAGGGTAATGGTTTTTCTTTTGTTCAAAAACTTAGAGACCAACTTCTTATGCAGTTTATATCTTTTCATGGTCCCATCTACCTTAGGATAGTTCGCCAGTTTTATGCCAATACTAACGAGATAGATAAGACTAGGTATGAAACCAGTGTAGAGGGCATCCATTTTCAGATTCACCCTAGGGATTTAGAGACTGTTTTCGGTATATCACGAACGGGGACGAACAATTACACTGCCAATACAGACACTATTTTTAGCAACTTGCTTCGCCCCGATCGTGTATATAACGGAAACGAAAAGAAAGCTGTGCACATGACCGCCTCAAACCGACTCCTCCATCATATAGTATCTCACCAACTTGTGCCACAAACCTCTCCCAATTACTCAAAGCCCACCCAATTAGAGCTTCGAATTATGGATGCTATTCTTAATGACAATCTTCTGAATTGGGCTGCTATTATTCTTTCTCGGATGGTGAAGGCAGGGAGCTCCAAACCCTCCCAAAATTTGCCTTACCCGATGCATGTTTGTAAACTCCTCCAGCACTTCAATGTGCCTATTCCTGATGATGAGGAGTCCTTTACTCCTTCGGAGGAGTTGCATGCGATTCATGATGGGCTACTCCGCCAGATGAAGATGAGGTTGCGTGGTGGGAGGTATCATTGGCAGGATGAGGTGGCAGCCATGGAGGCTCAGGAGGCCGCTGAGCGTGCTGCAGCTCAGCAAGGTGTGGATGCTGAGCAGTTGGCTCAGGAGCAGGCTGAGTTTGACCAGGCTGCTGGTGGTGGTGCAGATGACGATGACCCTGCTGATCATATCGATTTTAGCAGACCTTCATTCCAGGGTTATATGACTCATTTTGATGCTCGATTGGATAGTTTCGAGCATCGACTGACTGAGCAGCAGGACAGTATTAGCAGACTTGAGTCACAGATGGGTGTTCAGTCAGCCATGATCTACTCTAGGTTGGACCAACATTCAGCTCAGATGAATGCTCGGTTTGATGATATGATGACTGCGTTTGGCCGATTCTTTCCTCCTACTGACCCTCCTGCGCCAGACATGTTTTGAGCTGTTGCGGACTTTGCACTCCATTTGGGATCTTTCATATCTTTATGTCATGTCGTTTATGGTTTTTCAGTTTTTTTTTTATTTTGGGAGTTAGTTTGCTTTATGTAACCCCTGCGTGGGTATTTCTCAGCTTTTAAGATGTTGACCTTTTCATTTCAAACTCGGATTTAGTTATGATGTTTTATGATATGATGACTTTTGATTTATTTTATGCTCTGATTTTCATTGGTGTTCACATGTTTTATGTTCTCCGATAGTCATGATTTTTTATCTTGCTTATATTTCGGGGGAGTTTTCGTTATTGGTATCCTTCTTATCTCCTCCGTTTCCAAATGATATCTTTTTGATTATGACAAAAAGGGGGAGAAAAGAGGCAAAAGAGGCATGAGAGCAAGCACATTTTTTTTAATCTGATATTATATATGCTCTAGCTCTGATACCAAGTATATAGTGTGCACTTGACTATGATTATTATGATATTATGTTGTGCTTGGAATTATCTGGATTGACAGGTTTTACAGGTTCCTATATTAAGGGGGAGCTCTCAAAAGTGATGGAACGGTTTAATTATTTTGTCATCATCAAAAAGGGGGAGATTGTAGAATCAAGTCTCCAATGAGATGGATTTATTTTGATGATGACAATATAATTAGATCATGGATTTAAAGGAAGAATTCAAGCTCACCAAGTCAAGAAGATCAAGTGCATCAAATTAGCTAGTCATTCTCTATTTTATTTTAATTGTAATTTTATTTCTATAATTGAGAGTGGGTAGCTTAGGAAATAATCTCATCCTAGGATAAATAATTTTAATGCATGAAAAAGGTTGGGTTTACATAAAATTATTCCTTGAGAAGAGAATTGAAATTAATCTTTGAAAAACTTAATTTTTATCATCTCTGGGCAAAAGACTCGAGTAGTCTGAAAATTACTCGAGTATAAAAAGACTCGAGTAATCTGAAAGTTACTCGAGTATCAAAAGACTCGAGTATTTCAGCCTCAATCAGAGATTTGACCGTTAGTTCAGTACATGGGCATTTCTATTGAAAGATGGGCAAAAGACTCGAGTAGTGTCAAAAATACTCGAGTATTTTGGTTCTGACAGCAAATTTTTAACCGTTGGAAGAGGGCAAAAATGGCATGAAAAAGTTTGTCTTACTCTCTCATTCCCTCTTCCATATATCAGAATTGATTGCCCTTGTACTAGACAATAAGAAAATTAACAAGACTTAAGTCAAACATTCTCTTTGCTCATTCTCTCTCTCAAGTGAAAATTCTCTAACTCAACCAATTCATTCATTGTCATTATTTGTTCAAAGAGTTAGAGATTGTGCTTAATTGTTGTAGAAATCATTTGTTGTATTTCTCCACACACACTTTCATACCTTGTTCTAAAATCTTGGTTGGGAACCAAGTGTACCTCAGTGGGTCTTAGGTTCATCCAAGTCTTGAGAGGTTCTCAAGCAAAGTCTAAGAGGTTCTTAGCTTGGTGGAGCACTTGAAGGTTTCAAGGAGCTTGAGAAGAAGGAGTCTTCATCACCAAACTTCAAATTGGGGTAGAAATTCAAGAGTTTGGTACACTCTTGGAAGGGTTAGGTTGAGTGAGGCATCTCAATATCCCTTGTAATATTTCTAACAATTTGATTTTAGTAGACACTCCTAAGGTTCTTAGGGGGACTAGATTAGCTCTCTTAAAAGAGAGTGAACCAGTATAAAATTGGTGGAGTCCTCTTTTTATTGCTTTCTTTTCATTCAAGTAAAAACCAAACCTAAGTTTCTCAAAAAGGGGCTTTTTAATTAGAGTAGTAATTCCGCAGCAATTAGGGTGTTTTTAAGTTGTTTTAGCTTTATTTAATTGCTTACTACTCTTCTATTAATCTGCTCTGGACTGGTTTTACTCGTATTGATTTAAAGTGCAAATTTCACAAAAACTGTTTTCTGCACTCTGCACGATTTACTCGAGTATTCTTCAGAAGACTCGAGTGTTCTTGCTATTTTACTCTAGTAGTCTGTAAAACACTCGATTGTTCTTGCTTTGTTTCTGTAAAATCTGCACAAAATCAATTACATCTTAATTGCATTCGAAAATTAGTCACTGTAGCATTCAGATTACTATTCACCCCCCCCCCCCCTCTAGTAATTGCTAAGCCCGCTTGTTGGTTTTCAACAGTAACCACCTAGCACTAAATCTAAGGATTTGATAACCTTTCATTCTACTGAGGAAAATACCCTCCCTAGAGGATATTAGCTATCTTTTAGATCCTTTGGAATCACCCCTCATCGATTCCTTGGTGTCATAATGGATCAGCATTATGAACTTAAGGTTGAATCAGACCTAAAAGAAGTACATTAATATCATACTTTGACTTAGGCTACATCAAACACTACCAGATAAACACTAGGCCACAAACCAAGGGTCAAATGATAGAATCTTTACCCCAGTTAGAAGTATGCAGGAGTAAACTTCACAGAAAAACTCCACAAATCTTGATGACCAGCGTATTGGACCACACACCCAAGGACCAAGAGTCAGGACCATTGCTCTGATACCATAAAATGTAACGTCCATCGTTTAATCAAAAGAATTTTATGCTCTTATTGACTATGTTGGAAAAATCGGAGTATGAAAATTTTTCCTTAAATGTGGTACTCAAGTTTAAACCATGCAACTGGAAGTGAACTCGGTGGAAGGATTAATTATTTTCTGAACATCTTAAAATCATTTTGAGATAACCTTGATTGCACGAAATAGCTTTCGAAAATAGCTTAGTTATAAGGTCATCCCAGGAAATTGACTTTAACAATACTTCCTTCATTACCGAACTCAAATGATAAAATCAGAGTCAGCGGAATATATTAAAATGGTTTATTTATATTTTCATAGAGTTTATAAATCATGAAAAAGGTCATTGACTCATAAAATCAGGTGTACAAACTCTATGGGTACCACCATTATCTTAAAGTATGAAAACAGAGTTCTTTCCCTGATACATTTCTCAAAATATGTACAGTGTACTCTTTATAAAAACCGATACGTCCCAAAGCTGGTCACTGGTCCTTTATTCGTTCATCCGTCTGGTCGAATCCTCAAGAGTTGTACATAGAGTCTCTATCCCATGATGACTATGAACTTCATGAACCTAAGGGTCATCCATGATCACTGATCTCTAGAAAATGTAGGTACCTGGTCAACACCTAATAAGAGCAGGGAGGTAAGCTATACTCATTCACATAATCAAATGAGAACAAAGTACTGACATGCACAAGTAAGCGATTCATCATGATCCCAATGCATATACACGTGTACAAAATACTCAAGTGATATGCATAGCTTATGACCAAGCCACACGACTACGCCTGGAACGTGGTCCATAATGCCAATATTGATGTGCACATCTCGTCATCGAGACGAATATCCAACGTTCGCAGCAACCAATGCTGGCCACATTACCAAAATGTGACTACAATAATCCTTTCGTCACCAAGACGAATATCCAACGTTCTCATCAACCAATGCTGGCCACATTACCAAAATGTGACTACCATAATCCTTTCGTCACCAAGACGAATATCCAACGTTCGCAGCAACCAATGCTGGCCACATTACCAAAATGTGACTACAGGCTAGTCGCAACCAAATTGGTACTCCCATAGTACCCTACTCATGTTCCTCGAACATGAACAAATGATATGCTACACATCACCATGCATAAATACATACCAACATTCCATTTAAGATTATTCCTTAATATCCATATGTGCAACATGCAATAAATTTACCAATGTAACGACAAGTTTGGCTTCATAAACAAAACGTCCCATTCGGATTGTACGTGCACGTTTTCAAAAAGCATTCTCCTCAATCTCAACAATATTCTTTGAAGGTTGTCCATATTCTCAAAATGTGTTATCAAGCTTTTCATGCAACCTTCGGTACTCTTAGAGTACATTTTTACGTTTCCCGAACAAATGACATTAATAACCAAGCTTGGTATCATACGTCCCAATCCGAATGTACGTCCACGTTCCCAGAACGAAATCAACAACATTCCTCGAATATTGCCCACATTTCTAGAATGTGTCATCAAACTTATCGTGTACATTTGGTACTCCCAGAGTACCCTCTTCATGTTCTGCGAACATGACAAATGGTGTCCTATCGTCTTATCATCATGCATGAATGCACACAAATTCTACATTTAAGACTATCCATTAATCTTATTATGTGCAACATGCATTATGTTCACTCATGTAATAACAATGTAATTTAACACAATATATCCTCCTTGGAACATGACCCTTTTCTTGGTAATTCATCCTTAACTTACTTGAAATTTGACTTAGTTGAAAATGATATTTTGGTAGCACAAGACTCGAGTTTAATTTAAAAGACTCGAGTAGAATTTTAACTCAATGCAAAAATACTCGAGTGTTCTTCATTTTCCAGAAATTCATTTTTCTGGTTTTACCAAAATACTCGAGTGTTCTTCATGGATACTCGAGTGTCCTTCAGATTTTATCAAAATACTCGAGTGTTCTTCATGAGTACTCGAGTGTTCTTCATTTTCCAGAAATTCTTGTTTCAGGTTTGGTCGAAATACTCGAGTATTGAGCCCCGATACTCGAGTGTTTTCAGACAGATAACAGTGCAAACTGCATTTTAACATACCATTTTCAATTCTAGTCAATTCCAGTTAATACCAATGATCAACAAAGCTCCCTTTATACATATTAAACATGTTCCAATACATAAATTACATTGTATTACAGTGAATCATAATTGAGCATCAATTATGCATAAAAACCATATTTTGAGCAACTTAACATACCAAATTCCATTCTAATCATTTTTGGCATGAAAATAACTTGCATACATTACACATGCAGCATAACAAACTTGCTCAAACATATAGCATGTCTTAGATTGGCCTCCATGCCATTTCTCTAATTCAAAACTATGCCCTTAAGCCTCATGGTGGCTCATCCTAATTTTCTAATACATTTTACTCTCATTCTAGCAAATGATTAGCTTCCCCCATACCTTAGGGTCGTGCTTGAACAAAAACTCCATAGAGAACAGCAACCAAAGGCTCTAACCACTTCCAACCCGAACTTGCATGACAGTTTCAGCAGGGGTTCAAAACCACATTAATTGACATTCGAATCATGCATAAAAATTGGGGAAATTGGTTAGACTATGTTCTCTATAACATGAACTTTGAAAACCAATAAGTTTCAGACCAAAAGGAAGCTTGAGCTTACCACAATTGAAGCTCAAAGTCAGCTCTTTGAATCTGAACATTTGGTTTGGCAGATTTTAGCACCTAACTTCGCAGGAGCATAACTTTTCAACCAGGGACTCAAATCTAACAAACTTGGTATCAAATCGAAGCTCGTTGAAAGAGCTTTCCAATGGTATCTTACTCACGATCTAACTCTCAAGAAAGAGAGAGAATCGAAGACAAGAAGATGACGGGTCTGAACAACATTCTAGTTCTTTGGCAGATTTCGAACTCTCTTTTGCAGAGCTCATTACTCTCTCCACACTCCAACTTAGCTCATGAATTATGACTCTTTTCAAAGCTCTGGATGTGAGCTTCGAAATGGTGTATGATTTGTGGTGTATAACTCAAGAACAAAAACGAATGCAGAGCTAGAATTCAAGAACCCTAACTTGGTTTCTGCACTTCAAGGATTGAGTTTTATACCAAGGAGAGGAGGAATTGGCCAAATCCTTCTCTTAGAAGGATGAATAAACAATGGAAATGTTTGCATGCAGGGCGCCCCGAATCATAGGACGTGGCTGGGGTTGTATTCGTGTCAACACCGGAGTTTGCATGGCTGAATTTTTTAATCGCGTACCAACTTGAGTTGTCTGCCCCAGAATACTCGAGTATTCAGCCAAATAATAGAGTATTTTGGCCAGTTTTCACTAAAAACTTTGTTTAATTAATTTTAACTCCAAAAGACTTTCAATTATTGCTTTTAGGTCCTCCCGAAAGACTTAATTGCAGAAGCCTAATATTTTATGCAAAAAGCCCAACATAATAATATTTTCACATAATATATATATATATATATATGTGTATATATACAGTGCAAGCCAAAAATCAAACATGAAATTGTTATTTATTTAATAAACAATTCTATTAACATATTTATTCTGAAAACGAAATTAGGGGTGTTACAACCCGACCTCAAGATAATTCTTTCTGCTCTCCTTGGATCTCTTTGGTCTCCATAGAGAAACTCAGCCGAGTCACCAATGCAGAATGATACTACTGGTATCCCTCTTTGCAGGCTTCCAACACTTTCGTCACGGTCCTGATGAAGACCAAGCTTTCCATTTTCTTCATAGAAATTGACAATGCAGACATCAGGGGACATGGAAGGGAGTATGTCCTCCACTTCACTTACACCGCATTCCTTCTCAATCAAAGATTGTGCTTCTTGCATTGCTCCCATAACCAGCTGAATGAAATGATCAGGAATATTGGGTGGTTCGCTTCCATCAATTACCCTTTTGTGTCCATATACTCGGGTTTGAGGATTCCAGTCTAAGCCGAGGCACATCATTTTCAGTCGAAGTCTGGCTCCACTTGTAAAGCCTGGTTGATAAAAACCTCCAGGACCTAAGCCCATCTCACGACAGTTCTTCACTACGCCCACCTGTTCTTCATGAGCCAAGTGTTGCTTCAGGAGAACCATTCCCGGTCTCAAAATTATACTCTTCTTCTCACCAACTTTTACCCCCACATGTTGCTCCTTGTCTTCAATAGTCGACCTAAGCTTAACCATTGCAGAAGTTTGCCCTTCTTGAAAACAGATGTCATACGGCTCGGATTTCAAAGAATCAGCTGGGGAATTGATCTTACGATCAGTAGCCGAACTACTAGCAGGGGAATGGAAAAGCTGATTCTTCATGTTGCTACAGTGTGGCAACAAAGGATTCTGTTGATGCAGACATATACATAATTTAGTACATAACTACATAGGGTTTTATAACTATAAACCTAAGTAACTACTATAGAACTTGACACTATTTCCTGGTTACTCTCTTGGTGAGATAACCATTGGAGTAACTCGCAACTCCGAGGCCGAGGACAACTGCTCTGATACCAAAATGTAACACCCTACTTTTTATAAAATATTTATTATGAATTTACTTATTAAAATAGGATTTGTTACTTAATATAAAATTCAGGACTTAAAAATATCTTTTTATATTTGAAGTGTACTATAGTTTTCAAAACATTGTTAATTATTTTTTTCTAGAAGATCGGACAGAGTCTCCTCTGTTTTTCCGACTTTCCCAAAATTTAGTTTTTTTTTTTTACTTATTACCTGTCCAAACATCCAGGATAAATATACATATATAATTTAATTCTTCTCCCAATATCCGGGGATAAAATACTAAGATGAAAATACTTAGTTTTTCAAGAATTAACTAAAGAACCCAGGCCATCAAATATACACCCGATATTTAAAATACTTTAAATAATAAGTTTTTAAAATACATAATATTCCACATATGGCCCGGTGCGACTCAAACTGACAATAACCCAACAACTAACACTTCCCGTAGGGAAGTGTGCTCCTGCTCGGCCCAGCAATCAGCTATGCTCCTGACCTATACCTGTGGTGGTTGTAAAGGTGAGAATTGCACAAACTAGTAAAGCATAATACGAGTCAAGTCACACACATTTAGGAAATAGTCAAATAATACATCATAATCACACCCAATCACCTATTCACTACAAACACAATCGTCTCCAATTATTAGTACTCCCTAACTAGTGTCAGTTCCTATTCTAATTCCGTCCACTTAGCACTCAACTCTCACAAGAACTAATACCCTCAACTCTACTTCCACCCCTATTTCCGCTCATATTCTTCCTGGTTACACTAACTAACTAGTTCCAATACCCCTTTCTAATTTCTCCCTCTCATTCATTACCTTCTCACCTTTCTTCTCCTTTTCCTTTTTATTTCATTCTTTACTATTTCTTTTTCCTTTTTCTGGATCTTTGTGGTTTCACTATTGTGTCCCATTCCGGGCACGACTTACGGCTCCGCGCGCCCGAAGGCGGACCCGAGCGGCTCCCCTGCACACTTCCCAAGCGGCTTACGTTATCCTGCACCCGGGAGCATGACTTACGCGTCCTGAATTACCACAAAATCCTTGGCTATGCGAATTTGCCACTGCGACCCATTGCGGTGCCAGCTTACCGATGCATACGGTCTCGTAGGCCGCACGTCTTACTCAACCCATGCACACGGAGCAGCTCGAGGCTTACTGCAGGTGTTGCGCAACACGGCTTATTGCACCCCACCGTGTGTCTTCTAGGATCCAAACCGCATACCAATACTCTTTTTCTTTTCCTTTCTTTTCTTTCCTTTTTATTCTTTTTCTTCTCTCAATTTTAATCCGCCCTCGCCTAACACCGCTCTCTCCTATTCTTATTTTCCTCTTTTCTTCCTCTCAACTAACTAATCATTTCCTTTCCTAGAATCACTCACTACTATTTCGAAAAGGTTTCCTATTTCTCTCATTTTCCTCTTTTTCTCTTCTCCCCTACTCATTTCCTATTTCCCTGCAATCGCTCAATCTCACCTCTAATAACATTTTCTATTTCCCTAAGTTGTTTTCTTAAATTCTCCTTTAAGAGATACCACCTAATCCAATTCTCACTCACTCCTATCCTTTTCAATTCAATATTCAAAATCACCACATATATGCACTAATTCAACATTCATTAATAACCATATCAGAACATAGCATACATTTATAATTAATAAATCAATTTACACAATCAAACATACACATGCCTCATTCATGTTCTCAACAAGTCACACATAGCTCATATCATTAATTACCACTTAGCATGTTATCACATGGTTTTCATAACATGAAACATATTTTATAGACATACATACATCAAGTTGTCAATTAGCACATATAAATAGGCAAATCATAATATAAATCATAAATAACAATTCCTAATAACAACTACACACAAGTCAATTAATCTTGAGCACGACTACAGAATACTAGTGTCTCACCCACCGAGACGGCAATAAAACCCCTTACCTTAAATATAGTCAGGAAAGAGAAAACCTTAATTGGGACTTGCAAACCCTAAGTAGGAGGGGTGTCGAACAAGCTTAATGACCACAATCACTACTCCGAGGGATGCTGGAATTCGTCAAGATTTGGAATGAAATGGGTTGATGAACTCCCCTTTCTCTCTCTTGTGTTGGCCGAAATCCTCAAGGGCCAAAGGAGTCCATGATTTTGTCTTGGATTACCAAGGACAGTAATAATGAGTAAAAGTAAAACTAATACTAAAATCAAGAGGAAAATGAGAGGAAAATCTTGGTTATTGCTTACCCACACTTTCAAATATGATGGAAGAATCCCAATGGAAAGCAAGGGAGCATAGATGATGATGATTCCTCTTGAAGGAAAGAAGGGAAAGGAAACCTTGATGATTATGGAGGTTGAAGCTTGAAGCTTGAAGCTCACACCATGGAAGCCATGGAAAGCATGAGGATGAAGATGATGATGGTGAAGCTTGAGGTGGTGATGGTGGTACTAATTGGAAGAGGGAAAGAGAGAGTGAGAGATGCCTTGGAGCTTGGAAGCTTGATTCTTAAGCATTAATGGTGATAGTGGAAAGAGGGAGGGTTGGGAGGTGGAACCCTAGCCTCTTGAATGAGAACAAGAAGATGGAGAATGGGGGAGAGAGTGAGGGGTTCGAGTATGAGAGGGGAAGGGGTTTTTGGGGCTTTAAAATGGGTTTGGGGGTGGGGAAATACCGAAAATGTCCCCAAAAACACGAATTTAGTGTTGCGGGTCGCAGACATTTCGCTTAAGCGAAATCTGGTCGCTTAAGCGAACTTAATAGGCGTTGATACTGGAGCAGTTTCGCTTAAGCCAAAAATTTTCGCTTAAGCCAAATGTACAGGTATTGCTACTTCATTTTTTTCTAATTTTCAACTATTTTCTCCCCAACTTCAAATAGCCATAACTTCTTCGTTCACCGTCGGATCATGCTCAAATTTGACGAGCAACTTCCAAAAAATCATACCTTCATATCCAACGGTGAGAATTGTGTTTTGAGTCTTAAATATTTTATTTTGATTTCCTACCCTATGTTATGTTTTAGTACCGAATTATCTATTTTTCTAGCCTGTTCCTAACTTCAATTTCATGCTCCTTTCTTTTCTAACCTTATTATTATTATTGTTATCCTTTCCTAATGTTAAAATACTTCTTTTAAATAACTATTTTTAGTTTATTATCATTATTTCCTTTATTCTAACTATTATTTACTTATTCGTCTTTGGGTTTAAAATTTGGGATGTTACACAATCCCTCTCTTAAGTCTTAGATCACATACTCAATTAGTTCATATATTTTTATATCATATTAATTGAGTGTGTTTTTGGAGCCATTGTTATTCCTATTATTGCTGCCATTAAAGCTTGGATAAGGAGCTCTTAAAGGTTTCAAGAGGTTCTATTGCAAAAGGGAGAAGGTGTTCTTGAAGGTTTCAAGAAGCTCCCTTTGCGGAAGATTGAAGAGGTTCTTCAACAGTGAATCAATTGAAATTCGGGTAGATTTCAAGAGTTTGGTACGCTCTTGAAATTGTTAGGATTAGATTGAGTGAGGTTCACTAATTAATCCTGTTTGTATCCAATTTAATTGATTGTTAGTAAAGGCTCCCTAAGGTTTAGGGAGGACTGGATGTAGCTCTCAAGGTTTGAGAGTGAACTAGTATAAAATTCCTCGTGTCTATCTCTTTATTGTTTTCCTTTATTCTGTTTTTGTTGCATCTCTGAACCCTAGGATAGTTATCTTGATTTTTGGCCTTGCTGTGTTCCTGCTGCAAATCTGTGATCTATATGAAATTGTTCGTACTACTCGATTAGTTAGAGCACTAATCGAGTAGTTCAAGTATTTTTGCATTGAAACTTAATTGTGTTTAAAAACAGGAAGCGTGTTTATTGCTTATAACAATTAAATCCGAAAAATTAATATTTTTGCTTCCATTTACTATTCACCCCCCCTCTGGTAAATTGCTAGGCCGCTTGTTGGTTTCCAACAAGTGGTATCAGAGCTCGGTTGAAAGACCAAGTGTAAAAACTTTTTCGAAAAGATCCTAAAGGAAACCATGGGCTCTAACAATTCATTTGGAGGTGAAGGCTATTCAATAAACCGTTCTCCACTGTTTAATGGTGAAGGATATGCTTATTGGAAAGCTAGAATAAATTTTTTTATTGAAGCAATTGATATTGATATTGGGGATGCAATTGAAAATGGTCCCTATGTACCTAAAAAAGAAAATAAATGAGGAAGTTGTAGAAATTCCAAGGGCAAGTTGGATGGATGATGATAAAAAGAAAGTTTCTTATGATTTAAAAGCTAAAAACATCATCACATCCGCCTTGTCAAATGATGAATTCTTTAGAGTATCCCAATTTAAAAATGCTAAACAAATGTGGGATATCCTTCAACTTACTCATGAAGATACAAGTGAAGTTAGACGTGCTAGATTAAATGCTTTAATGCACAGATATGAAAAATTTCATTTGCTTCCTAACGAATCCATTAGTGATGTGCAAAAACGTTTTACACATATCATTAACCATTTGATTTCTCTTGGTAAAACCTTTATGAATACTGAAATTATTAACAAAGTATTGAGATGTCTGAGTAGGGAATGTCAACCAAAGGTTACAGCCATCATGGAGTCTAAGGATTTGGACAACATGGACTTAGCAACACTTTTTGGAAAGCTTCAAGAGAATGAAATGGAGTTTGGACGTCTAACTTTGCATGAGGAGTCAGTTAAGAAAAAGAAGGGAATCGCACTAAAGACCATCTCAAAATCAACTAAGGTATGCGATGATTCCTCTAGCTTTAGTAATGACTCCGAATCTAGTATAGATGATGAAACTTTTCAAAAACTAGGCAAGAGGTTCGGTAAATGTTTTAAAAATAAAAATAAATTAAATAGAATAAAGGAACCTAAGGAATCTTACCATAGAAGTAAATATTATAATGATAATTTAAAATGTCATGAATGCGGTAAGAAAGGACACATAAGACCTCATTGTCCGGATTATATTAAGAAAAATAAAAAGAAAAAGAAAAAGGGCAAAAGAGCTTATATTGTGTGGGATGCACCGGATGAAAATGAAGAGACAAGCTCAATCACATCAAGTGATAAGGAAGAAGCCAATCTTTGCTTGGTGAGTAGATTTGATGAAGGCGCATCATCAAGTTTCACTTCAAGTAAGCAAGGAATCGAGGTAAATTCCTATTCCGAATCTGAGTCTCTTGATTATGAAGAATTATATAGTGCTTATGTTGAAATGCATAATGAATTCAAGAAACTTGCTAAATTAAATGATAAAAGAAAAAGAGCTATTTTGAAATATAAAAAACAAGTCTTGAATTTAGAAAATTGCATTGATGAGCTCAATAGTAAAAATGAAGCACTACAACAAAGTATTGATTCCTTGAAAATTCAAGAAATCTCTCCTTGTGAAAGTTGCAAAAGTCATGAACATGAAGTTACATATTTGAAAAACACTATTGCAACTTTATCAAGAAGTGATCAAAGATTAAATCAACTTCTTGAAAATCAAAGGAACAATACAAATAAAACCGGCTTAGGATACATGAATGTCAAGAAAAAGAATTTTAGAAAAGTTGGTTCATTTTCAAATGTTAATTATTCTAAAAAGCCAACTTGCTTTTATTGTGGCATTCATGGACACACCTCAAATATTTGTGGACTTAAATATCATGGTGTGCCTAACGGTTCTTAAGTTTGGATTGTGAAAGGTGAAAATATTGATAAGCCCAAAACAATTTGGGTACCCTCAAGAAAAACTTAACTTTTTATAGTAATTTTGAAGGGCTATGTGCTAAAATGTTTTTTTTAATTTAATTGCCTCTTCGTAAGTATAGTTGTTTTAGGGGGAGAAAAGTTTTTTTTATCGGGCTATAAATCAACACGTGCTATCATTGCTCATATTCCAACAAGTGTTATTATGTTCTTCCTATGGCATATTGCTCTTAATTTAGGCTCCTTTTTGATCATGCCAAAAGGGGGAGAAATGGTGTTGTTGTTTATGTTTTGCAGGTTTTTGATGTTGCATAAAGTCAGGGGGAGTTTATGCAAAACAACAAGGATTATATTATCAAGGATTTGTCATCATAAAAAAGGGGGAGCTTCTAGAATCAAAAAGGTTTTAATGAAAAAATAGATCAACAAGTTGTTTTGATGAAGTCAATTGCCTTGAAGTTGAATCAACAAGCAACATCAACCAAAAGTCTACTCATTCTCTTGTAATTCATTGTATTCATTCATTTATTGTTCATGAGTGTGGGTGGTAGATTTAGGTATTTAGCTCTATTTAATATGGTATATTATGTATGCAAATTAGTTGAGTAAAATACCTGAAAAATACTAGAAAGGGATTGGTAAAAATCAAAGGTTAAATCATAACAAAATTGAAAAACCAATTTTCAGTATTTAACAGTAACTACTCGATTAGTGCATGAACTAATCGAGTAGTCAGCTGAAAAATAAAAATTTATTTTATTTTGGAAGCTCTGACTAATCGAGTAGTGCTTCAACTACTCGATTAGTACGAGTCTGCATCATCGTCCAGTCTGATCCAAATATAACTGTTGGAGAGGCAATCAAGCCTAAAATCTGATTTGCTGCACTCCTCCCTAATTTTTAGGGGTTCTTGGAGCCTATAACTTGTTGCCTCTTCCAACTCTCACGGAGACAAGCTGATACAAGAAAAACTTGTTTTACTCGTTTCAATCCCTCTCTTATGTCTTAGATCACATACTCAATTAGTTCTCATATTTTTATATCATATTAATTGAGTGTGTTTTTGGAGCCATTGTTATTCCTATTATTGTTGCCATTAAAGCTTGGATAAGGATCTCTTGAAGGTTTCAAGAGGTTCTATTGCTAAAGGGAGAAGGTGTTCTTGAAGGTTTCAAGAAGCTCCCTTTGCGGAAGATTGAAGAGGTTCTTCAATAGTGAATCAATTGAAATTGGGGTAGATTTCAAGAGTTTGGTACGCTCTTGAAATTGTTAGGATTAGATTGAGTGAGGTTTGCTAATTAATCCTGTTTGTATCCAATTTAATTGATTATTAGTAAAGGGTCCCTAAGGTTTAGGGAGGACTGGATGTAGCTCTCAAGGTTTGAGAGTGAACTAGTATAAAATTCCTCGTGTCTATCTCTTTATTGTTTTCCTTTATTCTATCTTTGTTGCATCTCTGAACCCTAGGATAGTTATCTTGATTTTTGGCCTTGCTGTGTTCCTGCTGCAAATCTGTGATCTATCTGAAATTGCTCGTACTACTCGATTAGTTGGAGCACTAATCGAGTAGTTCAAGTATTTTTGCACAAAAACTTAATTTTGTTTTAAAAAGGAAGCGTGTTTATTCCTAATATCAATTAAATCCCAAAAATTAATATTTTTGCTTCCATTTACTATTCACCCCCCCTCTAGTAAATTGTTAGACCGCTTGTTGGTTTCCAACAAGTGGTATCAGAGCTCGGTCGAAAGATCAAGTGTAAAAACTTTTTCGAAAAGATCCTAAAGGAAACCATGGGCTCTAACATTTCATTTGGAGGTGAAGGCTATTCAATAAACCGTTCTCCACTATTTAATGGTGAAGGATATGCTTATTGGAAAGCTAGAATAAAATTTTTTATTGAAGCAATTGATATTGATATTTGGGATGCAATTGAAAATGGTCCCTATGTACCTAAAAAAGAAAATAAATGGGGAAGTTGTAGAAATTCCAAGGGCAAGTTGGATGGATGATGATAAAAAGAAAGTTTCTTATGATTTAAAAGCTAAAAACATCATCATCATCACATTCGCCTTGTCAAATGATGAATTCTTTAGAGTATCCCAATGTAAAAATGGTAAACAAATGTGGGATATCCTTCAACTTACTCATGAAGGTACAAGTGAAGTTAGACGTGCTGGATTAAATGCTTTAATGCACAGACATAAATTATTTTGTATGCTTCCTAACGAATCCATTAGTGATGTGCAAAAACGTTTTACACATATCATTAATCATTTGATTTCTCTTTGTAAAACCTTTATGAATGCTGAAATTATTAACAAAGTGTTGAGATTTCTGAGTAGGGAATGGCAACCAATGGTTACAGCCATCATGGAGTCTAAGGATTTTGACAACGGACTTAGTAACACTTTTTGGAAAGCTTCAAGAGCATGAAATGGAGTTAGGACGTCTAACTTTGCATGAGGAGTCGGATAAGAAAAAGAAGGGAATCACACTAAAGACCATCACAAAATAAACTAAGGTATGCGATGATTCCTCTAGCTCTAGTAATGACTCCGAATCTAGTATAGATGATGAAACTTTTCAAAAACTAAGCAAGAGGTTCAGTAAATGTTTTAAAAATAAAAATGAATTAAATAGAATAAAGGAACCTAAGGAATCTTACCATAGAAGTAAATATTCTAATGGTAATTTAAAATGTCATGAATGCGGTAAGAAAGGACACATACGACCTCATTGTCCGGATTATATTAAGAAAAATAAAAAGAAAAAGAAAAAGGGCAAAAGAGCTTATATTGTGTGGGATGCACCGGATGAAAATGAAGAGACAAGCTCAAGAACATCAAGTGATAAGGAAGAAGCCAATCTTTGCTTGGTGAGTAGATTTGATGAAGGCGCATCATCAAGTTTCACTTCAAGTAAGCAAGGAATCAAGGTAAATTCCGATTCCAAGTCTGAGTCTCTTGATTATGAAGAATTATATAGTGCTTATGTTGATATGCATAATGAATTCAAGAAACTTGCTAAATTAAATGATAAAAGAAAAAGAGATATTTTTAAATATAAAAAGCAAGTCTTGAATTTAGAAAAATTCCTTGATGAGCTCAATAGTAAAAATGAAGCACTACAACAAAGTATTGATTCTTTGAAAATTCAAGAAATCTCTCCTTGTGAAAGTTGCAAAAGTCATGAACATGAAGTTACATATTTGAAAAACACTATTGCAACTTTATCAAGAAGTGATCAAAGATTAAATCAACTTCTTGAAAATCAAAGGAACAATACAAATAAAACCGGCTTAGGATACATGAATGTCAAGAAAAAGAATTTTAGAAAAGTTGTTCATTTTCAAATGTTAATTATTCTAAAAAGCCAACTTGCTTTTAATGTGGCATTCATGGACACACCTCAAATATTTGTGGATTTAAATCTCATGGTGTGCCTAACGGTTCTTATGTTTGGATTGTGAAAGGTGAAAATCCCGATAAGCCCAAAACAATTTGGGTACCCTCAAGCAAAACTTAACTTTTTCAAGTACTTTTGAAGGGCTATGTGCTAAAATGTTTTTTTTTTAATTTAATTGCCTCTTCGTAAGTATACTTGTTTTAGGGGGAGAAAAGTTTTTTTTTATCGGGCTATAAATCAACACGTGCTATCATCGCTCATAATCCAACAAGTGTTATTATGTTCTTCCTATGGCATATTGCTCTTAATTTAGGCTCCTTTTTTATCATGCCAAAAGGGGGAGAAATGGTGTTGTTGTTTATGTTTTGCAGGTTTTTGATGTTGCATAAAGTCAGGGGGAGTTTATGCAAAACAACAAGGATTACATTATCAAGGATTTGTCATCATCAAAAAGGGGGAGCTTGTAGAATCTAAAAGGTTTTAATGAAGAAAAATAAATCAACAAGTTGTTTTGATGAAGTCAATTGACTTGAAGTTGAATCAACAAGCAACATCAACCAAAAGTCTACTCATTCTCTTGTAATTCATTGTATTCATTCATTTATCGTTCATGAGTGTGGGTGGTAGATTTAGGTATTTAGCTCTATTTAATATGGTATATTATGTATGCAAATTAGTTGAGTAAAATACCTGAAAAAGACTAGAAAGGGATTGGTAAAAATCAAAGGTTAAATCATAACAAAATTGAAAAACCAATTTTCAGTATTTAACAGTAACTACTCGATTAGTGCATTAACTAATCGAGTAGTCAGCTGAAAAAGAAAAATTTATTTTATTTTGGAAGCTCTGACTAATCGAGTAGTGCTTCAACTACTCGATTAGTACGAGTCTGCATCATCATCCAGTCTGATCCAAATATGACTGTTGGAGAGGCAATCAAGCCTAAAATCTGATTTGCTGCGCTCCTCCCTAATTTTTAGGGGTTCTTGGAGCCTATAACTTGTTGCATCTTCCAAATCTCAAGGAGACAAGCTGATACAAGAAAAACTTGTTTTACTCATTTAAATCCCTCTCTTAAGTCTTAGATCACATACTCAATTAGTTCTCATATTTTTATATCATATTAATCGAGTGTGTTTTTGGAGCCATTGTTATTCCTATTATTGCTTCCATTAAAGCTTGGATAAGGAGCTCTTGAAGGTTTAAGAGGTTCTATTGCTAAAGGGAGAAGGTGTTCTTGAAGGTTTCAAGAAGCTCCCTTTGCGGAAGATTGAAGAGGTTCTTCAACAGTGAATCAATTGAAATTGGGGTAGATTTCAAGAGTTTGGTATGCTCTTGAAAGGGTTAGGATTAGATTGAGTGAGGTTCACTAAAAAATCATGTTTGTATCCAATTTAATTGATTGTTAGTAAAGGCTCCCGATGGTTTAGGGAGGACTAGATGTAGCTCTCAAGGTTTGAGAGTGAACTAGTATAAAATTCCTCGTGTCTATCTCTTTATTGCTTTCCTTTATTCTGTCTTTGTTGCATCTCTGAACCCTAGGATAGTTATCTTGATTTTTGGCCTTGCTGTGTTCCTGTTACAAATCTGTGATCTATGTGAAATTGCTCGTACTACTCGAGTAGTTGTAGCACTAATCGAGTAGTTCAAGTATTTTTGCACAGAAACTTAATTTTATTTAAAAACAGGAAGCATGTTTACTGCTAATATCAATTAAATCCAAAAAATTAATATAGTTTCTTCCATTTACTATTCACCCCCCTCTAGTAAATTGTTAGGCCGCTTGTTGGTTTCCAACACAAGGAACAATCGGAGGCTTTGATGAGGCAAATGGAAAACTTAGTGGAGAAGATGAAAGTGAAGTCAAGGAAGTTATAGGCTGACCAAGTAGAGATTGAATAGAAGGAAGAGGAGGAACTCAAAATTGATTCTGGTATCATCCCTTATAATGTTTGAGAGAAACTGTATGGGATAAATTTGACATCTCTATGCTTAGAAATGCTGGGAGTAAGCTTACCTACTTTCAACCAGAAATGAAAGAGGACATAACAGTGGGGAAACTTGAGATGAAAGATGTTGAGAAAGAGAAGAGTATTGGGGGACTGCAGTGGTTTGCTTTATGCTGGGAGCAAATCCACCATATCAAGTGATTGATGGATTCCTTTGAAGAATATGGGGAAAATTAGGGTTGGACAAAGTACTAATGGACAATGATGGTACAATTATTGCTTGATTCAACACAATTGAAGCCAAGAATGAGGTCCTTGACATAGGGATTTTCCACATTGATAATAAACCTGTGATGATTTCTCCATGGTCAGGGAAAAGGGTTGGAAGAGGTAAAGTGCAAAATGTTCCAATATGGATCTAGTTTCCGGATCTGGATGTTAAAATTATGGGGGGATGAATCGCTAAGCAAAATTGCAAGCTTAGTTGGACAACCTATCATGGCTGATAAGATGACACAAGCCAGAGAAAGAATTTGTAACACCCTGATTTTTTCTTAAAATAAAAATATACGGAAATAAAAGTTTTGGAAAAATAATCGAGAACTCTGAAGGTAGTCTCATTAAATAAATTACATAATCAAAGTTTGAAACACAACGGATAACTTTAAAAGTTACATTTTTACAATTTAAGTTAGTACAAAAATGTGGGGCATTCAATTACAATATAGAACACATGTACATAAATCAGTTTCCTTTCTTTCGACTTGTTCTGCTGCACACTCTGGTCTCCAAGCATCTTGAATATGTACCTAAATTGTTATCCACTAAGGGTGAGATCTTTCACAACACAGTGGATTAAAAGGACAGTATGCAATTCATAATAAAGACATAAGAATAATAATTAAATTAAAGATAGAGGCAACACAATGCAAGCACATATACAATTCCCTTTATCAATCGTTCATTTTTAGCCATTTACACTATTCATTCTCTTTATTCCTTTAAACTATATATATATATATATATATATTCCCATTCGTTTATATTCCATTTTCAATTTCACACTTTACCAATTAAAACACTAAAACACAATCATAAACATTTAACACTTAGGTGGTTCATTAATTAATTCACAATCAATAACAAACAACAGTTCAGCAGATATCCAGCAACCAGTCGACATACTCAGGTATGTCTCAGAGTGCAGTAAAATAAGTCAGCTCCCTAGGGTTCTTCACTTCCTACTTTACGATTTATAAAGAAATAATTTAATATAAACATTTATAAAAATATCAAAGTTAATTAAAAATTACAAGAACAACTCTAATCTAACACTAATTGCTACCCACACTCTAATTTAATTGTTAAACTCAAATCCTATTATAAACTCTAACTATCCCTAACCCAAAGTGTGGAAAGAGTCCCCCCTTACCGGTTGAAGAGTAGAGGAGAAGGAGAGAGAAAGAGAGCTCCACCAAGCCTTGGGTCAAGCTCCTAAGCTCCTAGTTTCTTGCTCCATGATTGATTCCTAGCTCCCTTTGAGGATTGCCCAACTCCATGAGAAAGATTGAGGGAGTTAGGGTTTAGAAAAGGAAATTGGGGATTTGAGAGAAAGAGAGGAAATTGGTGTTTTGGTTGATGGAGAATGATAGGGAGTTGATGGGGAATGATTATAGGGTGTTAATTTGGTTTGATTTGGTGTTAGAATGAAGATTGAGAAGGAAAGGGGAAGAGGAAGAAGAAGCCTTCGAAGAAGAGGAAAAGAAACAATGGAAATCAACACTTGAAAACCGTGTTTTATTTCTGATTTTACAGTGGTTAATCGATTAACCACTTTGGTTAATCGATTAACTCTCATAGTTTACAAGGGAAATTGATTAACATCTGAGTTAATCGATTAAGGCCAGAAGGTGCACAAAAATCTAATCGATTAAGCTATGCCTTAATCGATTAGTGCCTGAATGGTGCTCAAAGATTAATTGATTAACAGACCCATTAATCGATTAATGCACTACTTTTTCCTTTCTTTCAAGCCTTCTAAGAGTTCTAAGCTGATCCTAATGCACCCTAACTTATCCTATCATAATAGCACTATCTAAACACCTTCTAAACACCTCCTAACACACACAAAACATCACAATCATAAATCACAACAATAAACACACAATTCACAAACACGAAAAGATGAACGAATCGACACTTCAAAATCTAGACTTAACCTATTCTTAAACACTCGATCTAACTCGATCGATCTAAGACATATTCTATAACCACTTAACCCTAATACCAACCAATCTCGAGGCATAACCAATAGGGTCGAATTGATCCCAATTGCCTCTCACCTTTATCGGATTCCGAAACTCAATTGAAGTGCGAGTTCGAGGGAATTCTCCGAACATAGACACTAGGGTTTATTCTTAAGGCTCAAGGCTCTATTCTAGAATCCTTTAACCCTTTACTCTATCGAGATCGAAACCCTAAAAGCACTCACAAGGGCTCCGAAACTCCCTTGACACCTGATCCTACACAAACCTACGCAATCAAACACAACCATACCAATCTAGGATCTAAACCGATCACCCCTCGACCAAAACCAACGACTCTAGAACACTTCCCTATCTTAACCTAACGATACGATCACACAACGAATACACGCATACACACAAGGACACAAACACAAACACTAAAGCCTAAGAATACATATGAGCACACACATATATATACACATGAACACATATCCTAACTTAACCTAAATACATATACCTATGCATACATACATATAGATATACACATACAAATACACACATGCATATACACGAGGATATAGTTACAAATACTAATACCTACACAAAGATATATTTATACAAATATATATACATATACTAGAAAAACGTTTACAAATACTTATTCATACACATATTTTGATTCAACATAATAGTATACGTATAAGAAAATAGTTGAGAATCATCTTTAACTCGTAAATAAAATATTCTTAAATGTACTTCTTAGGTTAATAAAAATGAGGATGTTACAGAATTCAATATGCAAGAGGAACAAATTCTGACACAGGAGGTGATCTATGAATGGAAGCCAGTCTTATGTGCTAAGTGTGATAAGTATGGCCATGATGAGAAGCAATGCAGGAAGAGTGAGCAGAAGAAGAAGAAACAATGGGTTCCTAAAATTGAACTTGAAAAGGCCAGGGAAGAAAAAGAAAAGGAAGTCCAAGAAATGTAAGATGCAGTAAGGGAAGGAAAAATTACAAGTATAAGACAAGTGAATGAGGTCCAAGGGGAACAAATCCAGCATCAACCTGAGAGGAAGACTCGGGAAGATTCAGAAACTAAGGCTTGGCAGGTGGTCACACCAAAGTCAGGTAATAAAAGAAGAAACCAAAGAAGTGATGTTGTTAATAGAGAGGTGCAGTTAACCTCTACTAGTGATCATGGATAACTTTGCATGCTGGAATATCAGGGGGATCAATAGCTCACTGAAACAATGAAATAAAACAATTGATTAGCAAATATAATATAGGTCTTATGGGAATTATTTAAAATAAGATCAAAGAAAAGAAGTTTAATAATGTTATAAGGAATAAAGTTGCAGCAGGTTGGTGGTCTTTTATTAACCCAGCTAATCACCCTCTTGTAAGAATTTGGGTGGTCTGGAAACCTGATATGTTTGAAGTTGATATTATGTATATCTCTGCTCAATTGGTTCACTGCAAGGTGTCTGTTAATCATACTTAGGAGTGGTTTTTGATGTCAGTGGTGTATGCTTTTAATAGCAGAATCTCAAGAATGGATTTGTGGGATGACATAAGGAGGCTTGCTGTTACTAATAACCCTTGGGTAATTCTAGGGGGTTTTAATTGTATCTTAAAGCCTGAGGAGAAGCTGGGAGGGAATGATGTTGATATGCAGCAAATTCAGGAGTTTAAGGAGTGCTTTAATGATGCAAAGCTGATTGATATGAAGGCAAGAGGCAGTGTGTTCACCTGGGATAATAGAAATGAGCAAGATGAAAGAATATTTTGTAAGCTTGATAAAGCTCTTGTTAATGAAGCATGGATTGATACATGGCCTTGTACAGAAACAAATTTCCTTGAAAATGGTGTGTCAGATCATAGCCCCATAATTGTTGAATGGCAGCAAAATTTCATGCAGAGGAGGCACTCATTTATATTATTTAATATGTGGTGTCAAGATAATGCTTTCAGGGATACTGTGCAGAGGAGTTGACAACAACCTATAACAGGATGCAGAATGTACCAGATAACCAGGAAGCTATACAGACTTAGAAAAGATTTGAATGAGTTGAATAAAAAGAGCTTTGCTGGCATAACTACAAAAGTGGATGAGAAGAAGTATTCAATGTTGAAAACTCAGAGAGATCTTCAGGTTGATCCAACAAATAGAATCTTGCAGAACTTTGAGAAAGAGAAAGTTGTTGATTACATTACATCAAACAAAGCAGCTGAAGCTTTTTACAGGCAGAAAACAAAAGAGACATGGTTCAAAGAGGGGGTCAAAATACTCAATACTTCCATATGGTGTTGAAACAGAAGCACTATAGAAACAAAATTCTTAGTATTACAGATGAGTAGGGCTGCAGGAAAACAAACATCAAAGAGATTCAAGATGTGTTTGCAAACTTCTATAGGAATCTCCTAAATGGAAAAAATCAACAGTGGCTCACGATAGAGGAGGAAATAGAGGCAGGGAATTGTCTAACAGCAAGTCAGCAACTCCAGTTAATCAAGCCATTCACAGACAGAGATATTAAAGAAGCAATGTTCTCAATTCATAAGGATAAAAGCCCAGGTCCTGATGGATATGGCTCAGGCTTCTTTCAAAAAGCTTGGAGCATAGTTGGTGAAGACTGTTGCAAGGCTGTTCAGGAATTCTTCAGAACAGGGAAGCCTCTAAAAGAGGTAAACAGCACAGTTGTTTCATTGATTCCTAAAAATAACTGTCCAACCTATGCGAAGGATTTTAGGCCTATTGCTTGCTGTAACACCATATATAAATGTATCTCTAAGTTGATTTGTATGAGAATGAAGCCTATTCTACCTGGAATTATAAGTGATAATCAATCTATTTTTGTAAGTGGGAGAAGTATAGGAGATAACATCATGATAGTCAGGATATTTTGAGATTGTATGAGAGAAAGACTGTCTCTTCTCAATACTTGATTAAAATTGACATAAAGAAAGCTTATAATATGGTTGATTCGAACTTCCTTGAGAATGTACTATGTGCCTTGAAATTCCCTCACAAATTCAAAAACTGGATAATGATCTGTGTCAGAACAGCTACTTTTCAATTATCTATGAATGGTGAAAGGTTTGCTAATATAAGGAGTAGCAGAGGGTTAAGGCAAGGAGACCCTATGTCTCCTCTCCTTTTTGTTTTGGTGATGGAAATGTTAACAATAAAATTGAAGATAGCTTCTCAACAGCTTAAGTTCAGATTTCATCCTATGTGTAAAGCTTTAAAGCTATCCAATCTAGCATTTGAAAATGACTTGATGCTGTTTTGAAAAGGAAATATTGAATCAGTAAAAATAATGATTGAAGCTTTCAATTCCTTCTCTGCTCAATCAGGGTTATATGCTAGCCCAGAAAAGTCCAATATTTACATGGCAGGAATCTCTAAAATATGGAAGTTGCTATCATAGAATATACAGGTTTAAAGCTTGGAAAGTTTCCTTTCAGATACTTGGGAGTTCCTATGTCTGCAAGAAAATGGAATGTTAGCACATGTCACGTTCGAACTGACAAGATTACAAGGAGAATCCAGACCTGGACTTCAAGAAACCTTTCCTATCAAGGAAGAGTGCAACTAATAAATGTTGTTCTTATGTCACTTCATACTTACTGGGCATCGATTTTTATAATTCCTAAGAAGATCTTAAAGGAGATTGGCCAGATTTGTAGATGCTTCTTATGGACAGGAAATCAAATCCATAAGTATAATGCCCTTGTCAGCTGGGATCAGATCTGTAACAGAAGGGATCAAGGGGGTCTGAATGTTCAGCATTGTGTGCACTGGAATGAAGCAGTTGTTGGTAAGCTGATTTGGAACATTGCAGCAAAAAAAGACTCCCTTTGTGTCAAATGGACAAATGCTATTTACCTTTAAGGTGAAGATTTCTGGGCTTACAAAATTAAAGGTGATGTTGGATGGTATTAGAGGAAGATAATCAAAATTAGAAATTTACTTGCCCCTGGTCTTAATGGAGATAGCTGGAGAAACAAAAGTAATGGTTGCTACAATGTGGCTGATGGATACAGATGGCTCCAAGGAGATAGGCAACAATTCAGCTACTGGAAAATTGTTTGGAGTAGAGGGAACATACCTAAACACAACTTTATCTTATGGTTGATGTTCCAGAACAGATTACAAGCCATTGATAGGCTAAGTAAATTCATGAATATAGATACATGTTGCTGTTTATGCAAAATGTACCCTGAATCAAGGAACCATCTATTTTTTGAATGTGCTTGGGCTACAGATTTATTGAAGCTCCTTTGCCAATGTATCTATCTTGATACATGGCAGACAGACATTAACATATGGCCAAGATGGATTAATTTTGCCTTTAAATGTAATAAAAAAAGGCAGAGAATCATGTGGGCAATTTATGCAGCAACCACCTACCAAGTTTGGATGGAAAGAAATAGAAGAAAATTCCAAATGAAAGAGGCTCAACCTGTGCAGATTTTTGAGATAGTAAAGAAGGATATAGCTAGTAGACTTTTATTTTATTTTCCTAGATTAGATAAATGGAAAGATCGCATATTGATAGGAAGATTACAGAGAGATTGTAATTAGTTTTGGACAGCTTAATTCTTATTGAACCCTTCCTAGAAGATGACAATAAGATTAAGTTGGTCTTTAGGTGTACTTAAATTTTGTCGGCGGTAATAGATTTATTCTTATACCAAAAAATAACACTATACTAAACAATTTTATCAGTAATAATGATGATGAATTTGATGAAGATAATGCTGACAAAGCTTCACAGAAGGAAGGTCCTCAAGAGGGTTCAAATTTTTTTTTCACTCTTGATCAACACAAGGCAATTTTAGCATTGCTTAAACAATCATCAAGCTCTCAGCCAATGCATACTCTTAAACACTTCAACCAAAACCCCTATGGCCTCATGTAAATTGAATGATTTATGATGCATTGTCAAAACCAAATCATGAATCCTTGACTCAAGGGCTACAGACCATGTCTATTTCTCTTTGTCAGATTTCCAATGTAACACCTTAATTCGGAACATAGAATTTTCGTAAAAATTAGAGCCATTTTTTTACACATTAATAAAACATTTTCAATTATAGTTATTACAAAATACGTTTACTTCAGTTCAGGAAACTTGTGTAATTAAAATGAATCAACAATACTTAGCCTTGTCACATTTACCAAATTGAGATATTACCCATACCTTTCTCAAAACTCATTTCATAAATATCGATGGTTAGTTCGCGGAAAAAGGCCTTTCATTACTTTATAAAACTTTACTCATATCCAAAGGTAACAATTCATTATCCGACTTCAAAAGATCATTCATTATAAAATAGGTTACATTGGGATGGAGCAATAATATCCTAATCACCTTAAGATAGGAGACAAGACCTAACTAAGATATTCTATACTACTAGTCATTATCTCCATTCTCCACTGCAGATGCCTCATCGGAGTCAGTCTTCTCTTTAGTAGGTTTCTCAATTGCAGCCTTTATGGTCCTCCTCAAGTACGGGGGCTGTCTCGTGGTCCTTCTCCATTCCTAAGTGCATATCACAATATGCTGTCTGTGGACACCGTTATGGAAGTCCACAAGGAAGGGGAAAGAGGAGAGTAAGCACTTCCGAACGAAATAATCGTCGACGGCGAGGACTTACTATAGGGGAATATTAAGACCACAAACCAAAAGTCACACAGTAACAACATAGCAATATTTATAGCATCTTACTTATTCTCCTAATATATGAACATCACCTCATAAGATAACTTCAACATAAACACCATTAAGTCCTTTCCCAAAAGGATACTCCTCATAAGATCGTAATATTCATTATCTTTAGGCTCTACGTTTCTAAGGGATTACTTACTCAAATACCTTCTTGATGCCAAAGTTCATTTCCCTAGCCAAAACAAACGCCATTCCATTTCATCAAGATCAGGCATGTCTCCCGGACAATGCGATCAAGGGAAATTTCTAATATAAGTCTTATGCCATAAGATCTCTTACTCAATTCCCAAAACATAACATCGTATGAATAAATTGTCTTCCCATCATCATAACAAGATATAACATACACATATAAGCCAGGCAAGCTATCGTCAGGTAGTTAACAATATATAAATATCATAATAAAATCAACATCATAATTAATCATGATATATAACACATACAATTATTACGGAGGGATCGTAATTTTCGTGTGAACGATAGAACACATACACACAATTGCCGTTCAACTACTCAAATGATAGATCCCTAGTTCCGATCTTTGAGATGATACGGAACGTCTTAATATTAACCTACATGCCCCTATGTCTTAGAAAGGCTTCTCTCTCACCTTAAGTTGAAGCTAAAAGGAGTATGTCTTGATGACTGGAATTAACGTCACCTCTTGATTCCACGCGAATCCCTTTATACTCGAATGGTAACATGATATACAAAATTAATATCTAATATAATACAAGAAAGTTAAATACAAGCTAAGCAAACTCCCATTTTTCATAGTGTCGTTGATTTATTAATTAAAAATTTTGATGATTAATTTTGTGGTAGACCGACCCTCGATCTACCCTAAAACACCCTTGGCCGACCAGAATACTCATTGGCCGACCAGAATACTCATTGGTCGACCAGAATACTCATTTTGCCAGGTCACACATCTTCGGGCCGAGCGCATGCCATAGGACCCATCCTAGCGACTCTGGGCCGAGCACAGGGATCTCTTCCCTTAAAGAGTCCAAGCTAAGGGTGCGTGAGCCTAGCTCGCTAGCCAGATAAGACTAACCGCTAACAGGATAAGGATGAATGACTCATCCCTTATCCTATAAAGGGACACATCAGCCCTACTGGACCTCCGTACAGGCCCATAGGGTACAACACCGCTCCCCCTATAAATAGCTGTCTCCAGCTAGGGGCTCAGGTACGTTCTCTCTCCCTAATCGTACACTAGCACACACCTCTGATTAGGGAAACCCTAGTTATCCCCACTGGATAGCTAGCATACCAAAAAAATCACACAGTAACATCAGACCGTTCTCTAGCTCTTAGGTCTTCCATACCCTTGAGCTAGGGATTTACTCTGAACATTGTGTCTTGGACACTACATTTGGCGCCGTCTGTGGGGATCCGTAAACTGCTATTCCCACCCCAAAATGGTAGACACGCGAGGAAACGCCGCATCACGTGGCGCAAACCGCCAAGCAGGGCGAAACCGTCAGAGGTTGGAGGAAGGCAGCGGTGACAACGGCAGAGATCTCCAAGGAAGGAACCCTACCCATCCCAGCATACCATCAGTAAGACAGATTCCATCCCGGAGCCACCACTCCATTCCAGCCCACACGCATAGTGGCCCTTACACCGTTCATTCCAGGCAAACAAACCCTGTTAACCCAAACCCCGTTAACCCAAACCCTGTTAACCCAAACCCTGTTAACCCCAATCATACACAAAACCGTGGATCGGGCCGATCCATCGACGCTCGTGTTTCTGGAGGGGATAGGGACTACTCCCGTGGCCAAAGAGAAAGCCAGTTGGAAGAAATCATTAAGCAACAAGCTCAGATCTTGGAGCGGCAGGGAAAGGCCATCGCCGACCTCCAATAGCTCCATATGCAGGCGGTAACTAAAAGGGCGTTAGCAACAACACCTGCAACTCAGCTGATCCCCCACCCTACCACCACTCTACCTCCACCACCTCCCATAAACCCAGCCCTAGAGGCCATATATGAAACCGACCACACTGCTCACCCTGGCCATCCCTTCACTCCGCGAATCATGGCATACGAGACACCCTCAGCCTTTCTCGGCCCAACGAGTGTTTCCAAGTATAACGGGTTAACCGACCCCTTGGAGCATATATTATCTTTTGAAGGAGCTATGAACTTTTACGACGGAGGAGACCTGATGAAATGCAGAGCTTTTTCCATGACTCTGCAACCACCCATCTTAAGATGGTACTTAGCTTTGCCCAGGAACTCTGTCAACTCCTGGGCAGAAATGAAGAAAGTTTTTCTGAACAGATACACTTCTAGTTGCGTCCAGCCAAAGTCCGACCACGCACTAGCAGGCGTTATGCAGCAACCTGAAGAGCCTTTGCGAGAATACCTCTCACGCTTCCATTCGGAGGCAGGGACCGTTCCTAACTTGGAACCGAGCTTTGCAGTTTTTCTCTTCACTCAGGGTCTCCGGAACGGAGATTTCAAAAACTCGCTAGTGGGCAAACCGCCGAGGGATATGGCGGAGCTGAGACATCGTTCTACTAAGTTCATAAACTTAGAAGAATTCAGCAAATGGCAAAAAAACAGAGATAGAGGCGAGCGAGGAGAGCCATCCTCCCAGGGAAAACCAAGAAAAGACGAGAGAAGAGATGAAAGAAAGGATGACCGAAGAGAGGATCAAAGGAGAGGACCCCGAGGGGAGAGGAGATTTGGACCTCCCCGAGGAAAATTCGAGCAATACACCCCTCTCACAGTTCCAAGAAGCCAAATTTTGCAGGAGACAATGCAGACTGACCTCCGAGCAATAGAAAGACCACCCCCCTTGAAGAGAAGTCAACGCCAAGATCGCTCCATATTTTGCTCGTATCATGGTGGGTATGGGCACACCACAGATGAATGCACTTGGCTCAGGGATGTGATCGAGCAGTTGATTAGAGATGGAAAGTTACAGCAGTATGTCAGGGAAGCGCTCAACCGACATGCTCGAAGAAGAACTCCATCCCCAGACAGGAATGGCCGATCCTCAACCAGGCAGGCCGACCACAACACTAACCAACAACAACCACCCAACCAGCAGAGAGTGGCCATGGTAGAAGTGGCCACGACGGATCAATCCCCACAAAACCTGCGAGTCAACACCATTGCTAGAGGTTTTGCGGGAGGAGGAGAAAAACGATCCGACAGAAAGAAATACATCAATCAAGTGCTTGCTGTCCACAACCATCCAATTCGAAAGAGAACCACAAAAAGTATTCCCATTTGCTTTTCTGATGATGATCTTGAAGGGGTGATCCCGGGTCATAACGACCCTATGGTCATCACGGCATTGATCGGCAACTATGAGGTTGCCAGGATATTTGTCGATCAGGGTAGCTCGGCAGATATCATGTTCCTGAACCTTTTTGAAGCACTGAAGTTAAAAGCCTCAGACCTGACCCCTTTTGAGGGGAAGCTGATCAGCTTTACTGGAGATGCAGTGGTTCCCAAAGGACACATCCAGTTGCCAGTGACCCTTGGGAACCACCCCTCGGCAAGAACCGAGATCATCAAGTTCCTCGTCGTCGATTGCCCATCGGCATATAACGCCATCCTTGGCAGGACATGCTTGCAGGCCTTCGGCGCGGTTGTCTCAACTGTCCATCTGGCTATGAAGTTTGAAGGCACTGACAGAACTGTAGTTACCATCCGAGCCGAGCAGGAGAAGGCTCGACTGTGCTACAACGCTAGTTTAGCAAAGATCAAGATTCCAGAAGAAATTCAGCCAAAGTTAAGTTTGAGCAAAGGAAGTGTACTCTTGACGGACCTAGATGTCAGGTCCGACTTGGATGATTCAAGACCGACCCCACAAGGAGAGTGGGAGTTCATTGTGTTAGATGAAGAGCTACCAGACAGAAAGGTGAAACTAGGAACCAACCTTCCAGGAGAAGTACGAGCAGAAATGCTCGCGCTTTTAAGAAAGAACAAAGATCTTTTCGCTTGGACCTCGGCAGACATGCCGGGGATTGATCCGAACTTAATATGTCATCGGCTCAGTGTTCATCCGACCGCCAAGCCAATCGCCCAGAAGAAGAGAAGGGTTGGCACCGAGAAAGCTGCGGTAATAGAGGAGAAAGTTTCCGAGCTCCTCTCCGCCGGGTTCATCAGGGAGGTCAGCTACTCAGAGTGGCTTTCCAACACCGTCTTGGTCAAGAAATCAAACGGGAAGTGGCGCATGTGCGTCGACTATACCGACTTGAATAAAGCGTGCCCAAAATACCAATACCCCCTCCCCATCATTGACAAATTGGTGGACAACTCATCTGGCTATCAGCTCCTCTCTTTTATGGATGCATACTCAGGATACAATCAAATCCCGATGCCTTTCGAATTGAAAAACGCTGGCGCAACCTACCAGCGTATGATGAACAAGGTCTTCTCGGGTTTGATCGGACCTACTCTCGAGGTGTACATTGATGATATGATAGCCAAAAGCAAGAAGAAGGAGGACCATCCTAGGGACCTCGCAGCTATTTTGGACAGAATCAAAAAATTCAACATGCGCCTGAACCCCGATAAGTGCACCTTTGGGGTCCCAGCCGGGGCCTTCTTAGGTTTCATGCTCACGAAGAGGGGTATCGAGGCCAACCCAGAGAAATGTCAAGCTATTTTGAACATGCACAACCCATCTAATGTCAAAGAAGTTCAGAGGCTAACTGGTCGAATGGCAGCCCTCTCCAGATTTCTCCCTCAAGTAGCCAAGAAAGCTTTACCATGGTACCAACTGTTCAGAAAAAACAAGAATTTTCATTGGAATGACTCTTGCGAACAAGCGTTTGCAGAACTCAAGCAATACCTCTCGGCCCCTCCCGTCCTCACCAGTCCCCGGGAAGGGGAAACTCTGTTTTTGTACTTATCCGTGAGTGAAACATCTGTTAGCTCGGTCTTGGTCAAAGACGACTAAGGGACCGAGCGTCCCATTTACTTTGTCAGCAAGGCCCTCCAAGGGCCTGAGGTAAGATATTCCAAAATTGAAAAGATCGCCTTTGCTTTGGTAGTTGCTGCTAGGAGGCTCCGGCAGTACTTTCAGAACCACCCCATAGTACTCAGAACAACTCTGCCGATCAGGCAGGTTCTCCACCGACCTGACCTGGCAGGAAGGATGGTCTCTTGGTCTGTTGAAATGTCAGAGTTCGACATCGCCTACGAGCCAAGGAAAACTCTCAAGTCCCAAATTTTGGCAGATTTTGTTTCAGAGCTATCAGATTCTACTTTTTCCAACCTCTCCCAACCGTGGAAGATTTATGTTGATGGCTCTAGCCACAATAAGGGGGCAGGAGCAGGGATAATCCTTGAAAGCGCAGCAGGCATTTGTGTGGAGTATTCTCTCAAGTTCGACTTCCCCACCTCAAACAACCAAGCAGAGTACGAGGCGGTGATAGCCGGCTTGCGAATGGCCCATCAAATGGGGGCGTCGCATAGAAGTTTTCAGTGATTCCCAGCTAGTAGTATCCCAAGTTAAAGGTGAATTCCAAGCCAAAGAACCAATCCTCCTGAAATATCTAGAACAAGTTAAAACCCTCACAGATCTCTTCCCCCAGTTCTCTATCACCCACATCCCTAGGTCTTTTAACAACCGAGCAGATATCCTGTCAAAGCTCGCAAGTACTAAAGGGCCAGAGAACAACAAAACCCTAGTCCAAGAAACTGTCCATCAGCCGAGTGTTATCTTAGCTATATCTTTGACCACCAGCTGGATGGACCCCATCAAGCAGTATCTCCAATTCCAAATCCTACCAACCGACCCCTCTCATGGAAAGAAGATAGTCAGGCAAGCGGCTCAATACACCATGGTCGGTGACATTTTTTACAAACGGGGAATGGACTCCCCAATGCTAAGGTGTTTGGACCGAGCGGAAGCTGATCTGATACTGGCCGAGGTTCATGAGGGAATCTCGAGCCACCATGTAGGAGCGAAAGCATTGGCTCGCAAGGTGCTCCGAGCAGGCTACTATTGGCCTACACTTCTCAGCGACGCCTCGGAACATGTTAAAAAATGCGAGTCCTGTCAGCTTCACGGAAAGGTGTTCCAACGTCCCCCGACGGAGCTTCACTCAATGATCGCACCATGGCCCTTCTATCAGTGGGGTATGGACATCATTGGGAAATTCAAAACAGCTCCGGGGCAACTGAAGTTTGTAGTAGTTGCTGTTGATTATTTCACAAAGTGGATTGAGGCCGAGGCATTGGCTACAATCTCTTCCGCCAAGATTCAAAAGTTCTTTCTCAGACAAATCATCACTCGTTTCGGTGTCCCACACACCCTGATCACCGACAACGGTACTCAATTCACTGCTAAGGTTTTCCAGGAACTTGTCGACCACTTCCATATCACCCATCACTTCTCATCAGTCGAGCACCCACAAACCAACGGGCAGGCTGAAGCGGCGAATAAAACCATCATTGACGGTTTGAAGAAAAGGTTGTTGGATGCCGAGGGTTCATGGGCTGACCTCCTTCCCGAGGTATTATGGTCGATCAGAACGACCATACACACCTCAACAGGAGAAACCCCATTCCGACTTACCTACGGTTGTGAGGCCTTGCTACCTATTGAAACTCGGATCCCTACCTTTCGTATATCCGAGCGACCAATAGAGGTAAACGAAGATTTGCTAAAGGAAGAGCTAACCCTCAGCGAGGAAATCCGATCTCTAGCCTCGAACCGAGAGAAAAAAGCTAAGGAAAGGCAGTCCCGAGAATACAACAAATGGGTGGTTCCGAGGAGCTTTGGTGTGGGGGACCTGGTCCTTAGACGAGCCGACATTGGAATGCAAAATTCAAGAGAAGGGAAGTTCGCAAGAAACTGGGAAGGTCCCTACCGAGTCATCTCAAAGACAGGCTCGGGGGCCTACAGGCTGGAAACACTAACCGAGCAACAGTTGAACAACTCTTGGAATGCCACCAAGCTTAAGCCCTATTATAGCTAAGTAGGAATCACATCACTTTCTGCAAAGCTGCAACCCTGGTTTCAAAATTCTGTTATTTGAAAATCTGTTATTTAAAATTCTGTCATTTAAAATTCTTGTCATTTATCTTAAATTTGATCTTAGTTATCCTTTGTATTTGACTCCTGTTTACAAACGGATCAAGGAAATTTAATGAAGTTTTTTCGTTTCAATTATCTCTCGTACCTTCTTACTGTTAACGTACTAACCATTTCCCCTCGGCTCGCCACCGAGGCGAACTTGGGTGTTTATACATGACCTTCTAACAAGGACATACAAACTAACAATCGCAAGTACTTTAATAGATGCCCGGCTAAAAACTCGTTACAGTTTCCACAAGCCGAGGACCGAGGATCCCACCTTGGCCAAAGGTTGGAGATTCGAAATCTAAACAACAGTCTATAACGAGATAAAATACATGAAAAACAGAATGAGATTCACTTCTTACACCGCAATATTACAAAAAGAAATGTTTAGGTCTAGCCGACCAGTTCATACTTGAAAGAAATCCAAAACAAGATCAAATTACAAAATAACACAGCAAAATACATCTCAAAGGAGCTAATCCTCGTCCTCGGACAAAGCAATGGACGACCCATCAAAATCTTCTTCGTCATCTTGCTCCAAGTCAAGGGGGTTCGGAAGGTTGGATGCGGACAAATCCACTTCAGTGTCATCATGGGAATAATCAACCATCCGATCACCATCAACCCCATAGTATGGACTAGCCCCAACCACTCGGATTCCAGGGTTCATGAACAATAGCTGTTTCACAGCATTCACGAAAGAATCAACAGCAGAATGATCCAAGTTGAAATGGTTCTTCTGAGCCTGTACTTTATGCTTTAAGGCCTTCCGACGAACTTTGGTCAGTTCCCCCTGAGCCTTTGCCAGTTCCCCTTGCAACCTATTCACCTCCACCTCTGATCTCGTCAACCGACCCTCAACACCTTCAAGTTCGGTAAGCTTTGCCGAGCTTCAGTCAATTTTGCTTGGGCCGCTTGCAGCAACCGTCCTTTCTCGGCATCCTTTCCCGCCGTATCCTCCAAGGCCTTTTGAGCAGTCTCCCGAGCTCTCTCAGAAGCATCATATCTTTTTTGAAGCTCGGCATTAGCTTCTGTCAGAGCTTGGAGATTTACCTCACTTTGCTTAATTTGACTTAGCAGATTTTTAGTTTCAGCAGCAGCAGCTTTCCTTTTCTCCTTTTCAGCCGCCGAGAGGGTGGCACTGATATCCTCAGCATTTTTGCTCAGGTGAAACATGTAACTGGCAGCCCTCAACATGTTTCTGCCCAAAAGGTCACAATGACACCTTAAGGTGCTTGCCGTCTGATCCGACAGCCTTTTTTCATCATTTGGCGTATAAACCAAACCGACGAACTTCTCATTCAGCTTCTTAGCCCAAACACTCTCCTCGTCTGGGTCAGACATATCAAACCATAGATTGGTCCTTTGAAGGTCGGCAACCTTCGTCTTCACCACCTCCACAACCTTGCCTTTGCCTTTATCCAATTTAGCCCTTTTGGCAAGGGGCACTCGATCCTCCTCATCCTCCCTTCCCCCCACAACCTGAACCAAAGGAACCCCAGTAGCAATTTCCAGCCCTTTAGCCGATGAAGGGTGGACATCTTGCATCACTTCAACCTCGGAGGGACAGCCCTCGGCAACGGTCACCGAGCGAGTGGCTTCCGAAGAAACGTCCCCGCTCCGAGAGCCAACCGACCCTGTAGTTGCCTTTGCTTTTGCAAGCTCCTTCATGCGAGCAACAGCCTTGTTTTCCTTAGCCATTTTTTCTGCAAAACCAAAAATCCAACTGTTAAAAAAAAATATACATATATATCTATATTTGTACCAAGCTCGGCTTTTATAAGCTCTTGAGGAAAAATAATGATGTTTCTGATGTCTACTGGACCATTCCGCCTAAGGTAGGAAAAGAAGGTATCACAGGTGATCCTCTCGGCTACCGATAGCTCGGTTTCATACTGATACTGGTAAAGTTTGGGATTACGGTTAAAAAAATCAGGCGACCAAGACAAGGGAAACCAAGGTTGATCACCCTCCATAAACCAACAGTCCCCATTTCCGACGAACTGATACTTAAAATATAAAGGCTTGAAAGTTTTCCATGAATCTGTGAACTTATCAAAAAGGGCATGTCCGTTGCGCGCTTTCAACGACACCCACAGTCTCTTGTACGACCCCTTCTCAAAGACGTTCACTTGCGGTATGTACAACCATAGAAATGCTCGGAGCGAGCAAGTCAACTTTTGAGCTTCACAAAACTTTTGAAAGGCCCGAATGAAGGCCCAACCACTAGGGTGCAGTTGGGTAGGAGCCAAGCGCAACCGACGCAACAGCTCTATTTCTATGTCAGAAAAGGGCATCTTCACCCCCAGCCGAATGATAACTTCTTCGTACATGAAAAACTCTTTGCGATCCGCGGCGATCGCCGTACATACTCGGTCGTTGGCTGCAGGTGATTTAATTGCATAAGACGTCCCTGCTTCATCCGTGGGGCAGGGGAGTATGTGAGCTCGGATATGACTTAGATTGCTGTTGACTAAAGCCGACGGGGTACCGAGCACCTCCAGGTCAACCCAGTCATAATCTCTAGAGTTCGGAGGCACAGGAAACTCGTGAGGATGTGAGACGCACCGTCGAACCATACCTGGGGAAAGGGAATACTCGGCGTCAGAGTCTATAAAATCAAAATTCTTAAACAGCCTAACCCTAGCTTTATTAGTCCTATAGCCGAGCCTACTACACCTTCCCCTAACTCTAACAGCTTTTCCCCAGAAGGGTTTCTCCCAGGGACGGTTCGAAGGGCGGCGGGATACTTGGGCCCGCTCTTCCGCCGCATGATACAGTAGTTTCCTACTTTCCTCCTCCTCGGAATTCCGAGGGTAATCTACTGATAATGGTACCTCCGCCATCGGATCTGCCATGCGATGGCGGAAAGGTGAGGGTAAGGAGTCCAGCACCTCCAGATCGGAAGAAGAAGAAGATGAAGAGGAAGAATCCTCAAGATCACTCAAACCCAGAATTCTAGACCACTCCTCATACTGAGACCAGTTGATACTCATAATGAAATCTAACTTACCCAGAAACCAACCCAGAAAATTAGCAAACACAAAAACAACCAAAAACCAAAAACGCAGAACCTAAGGAATCAACAGCTCAGTAGAAAAAGAAAAAAGAGGATAGAAGCAAAACCAAAACCAGAAAGCAAAATACCTGAAGTTTGAGGATGAGAACTGGCACGAACGAACTGGAGAATCAAAACAGAAGCCAAAAAGCTTCAAGACAAACTGGCAGAGAACGATGGAGTAAAAATGGAAGTCCAAGAGCCAAGGAGACGAATTGCAGAAAGAGGAGGAATACCAGAAGTCCAAGTTTTGGAAGGAAGTGTGAAAAAGAAAAGAAAAAGGAGCAGTTGAAGTTCAAGAGCGTAACTTCCCCCACGTTTGAAAACTTGGGCCTGATTACAAAAGCCCAAAAGCCTGCATCGAGCCACGGAGAAGCCACGTGGCGCACAATTAGTGGAAAGAAACATTTCGAAAACCCAAAAGGCAGCATGCACCATCATGACCCCTCTGACACAAGGCAGCACGTGTCAGGAGAAGGACATCCAAACGTCCTTTCAGTCAGTCAATGGGACAGCGAGGCAATGTGAGTTGTCCTGAACTCGTTATCTCCTGCCGAGCTTAACCCTCGGCACCTTGAAGGTCACATACGAAGAACTCTCAGCTCGGCTCAAGACTCAAAAAGTCTTATCGAGCTAGGGGGCTTATGAGGTAGACCGACCCTCGATCTACCCTAAAACACCCTTGGCCGACCAGAATACTCATTGGCCGACCAGAATACTCATTCTGCCAGGTCTCACATCTTCGGGCCGAGCGCATGCCATAGGACCCATCCTAGCGACTCTGGGCCGAGCACAGGGATCTCTTCCCTTAAAGAGTCCAAGCTAAGGGTGCGTGAGCCTAGCTCGCTAGCCAGATAAGACTAACCGCTAACAGGATAAGGATGAATGACTCATTCCTTATCCTATAAAGGGACACGTCAGCCCTACTGGACCTCCGTACAGGCCCATAGGGTACAACACCGCTCCCCCTATAAATAGCTGTCTCCAGCTAGGGGCTCAGGTACGTTCTCTCTCCCTAATCGTACACTAGCACACACCTCTGATTAGGGAAACCCTAGTTATCCCCACTGGATAGCTAGCATACCAAAAAAATCACACAGTAACATCAGACCGTTCTCTAGCTCTTAGGTCTTCCATACCCTTGAGCTAGGGATTTACTCTGAACATTGTGTCTTGGACACTACAAATTTTAAAAGTTGAAGTAATAATGAATTGAAATAGATTTTAAGATAATTAAGAGATAACGATGTAACACCCCAAATTTTCATTTCCTGATGTAATGAAATGACAATCATGAAAGTTAATCAAAATTCCTTCCTTAAATTATAAATATTATTTTTATAATTAATTTAGTATTAATAACGTAATTATGTGTGTGCTGGTGATAAATGTAACTGCATGAGAAATATGTTGACAATTAAAAATATGTGAAAATAGGATTTTTGCATATTAGTCCCTGATTTGGGACCTATAAGTAATATTAGAAAGATTTTGGAGGGAAGAGAATTAAAATATTTATTTTTCAAATTTGACCAAAAAGACTCGAGTCTTTCAGGAAAGACTTGAGTATTCTGGTCAATGTTGCACTCATTAGTGCATTTGATGAGTGAGCACTCAACAATTATTAAACGTTGACATGAAATCAACTTGAAGACTCGATAGTGGCCTTCGTGTCACCATGCATGATCAATGGTTCATGCTATATAGGCAAGATTGTTGACAAAAATCGACCATTTGGTCGAATTGCTCTAAGAATTTGAGTTCTAGGGTTTTCAATTTCGTCTCCTTATATCTCCTTCGTTTCTGAGTGTTAGAGTGATTATTATACACCATTATAAAGCTCACATCACGAGCTTTACAAAGACATAGAGATTGAGAGCTAAGAGTTCGTGTAGAGGAAGAATCGATGCTCGAAAGAGAGGGAGCTTTTGCTGTCAAACTTGGAAGACTGAAGTCTGGAGCTTACTTCAAGCTCTGATTTTGGTAAGTTTGTGGACCCTATGACCCTCAATTTCATTCCTACCTTAAGTCCATGTTGCAGAGAATAATTCCTAACCAAATTCCCTTATTTTTAAACTGAAATTGCATGTTAAAATCCCTGGTTTTTGGACTCTGCTCAAATGTGGCTTCATGCAAAGGGTTTTGGGGGTTAGACTGTTCCAGCCAATTTCTCTGCAAATTCCCTGTTAATTCACAGCCCAGAGGTAAGGTTGAAGCTAATTGTTCACTAGAATAACCTTAATTCATTGAATTATAAGTGTAGAGTCACCATGAGACTCTATGGGCATAGCTTGAATTAGATTTTTGGCTTGGAGGCCTATTTGAGTTTCAAAGTTGTTTGGAGCAAGTTCCATATGTTGCATGCAAGCTGTATTAAGGTTATTTTCATGTTGAAAATGCTTAGAATGGAATTTGGTATGATAAGTTGATGAAAATGTGATTTTATGCATAATTGGTTCTCAAACTCAATTCAGTATGATATGATGTTATCCTGGGGTTGGAACATGTTTAGTTTACATAATGTTAGCTCTGTTAAGCATTGGTTTTGATTAAATTTTATTAGAAATGAAAATGGTGTGTTAAAACTCAATTTTCAGTGTTGTCTGTCTGTCAACACTCGAGTCCTTCACTCGAGACTCGAGTATTTCAGACGCACCAGTGCGTCTGGTGGCACCAACACTCGAGTTTCTGACCCAGGACTTGAGTACCGACTGATGCTAATGATGCACCTTTCTGATGAACCACTCGAGTAGTGCATGATCCACTCGAGTCTTGTGGGTTGATGAAGACTCGAGTATTTCATGAACCACTCGAGTATTTTAGAAAGACCCGAGACTTCAACTTTGCGGAAAATTAAGATCCACTCGAGTCTTGCTAAGAACCACTCGAGTATTTCAGTACATATTAGAACGCTACTCGAGTCTTTTAAAAATCACTCGAGTATTTTTGAACAGAATGATAAAACAATGCCTTTTTCATCTAAGTCAAGTTTAATTAAATCCAAGAGTCAATCATGTTCCAAAAGAAGATATGATATGTTCAAATACTTTAGTAATTGCATTATGGGACGTACTGCATGATGTACATTATGAAATTTATGGATAACCCTAAACGGGATGTTGTGTGCATTCATGCATGGTGATGTGGTGACAGCATATTATTTGGTCATGTTCGAGGAACATGAGGAGGGTACTCTAGAGAGTACCAATTTGGTTACGACTTGCCTATAGTCACATTTTGGTAATGTGACCAGCATTGGTTGTTGCAAACGTTGGGTATTCGTCTTGGTGACGAGATGTGCACATCGATAATGATATTGGTATTACGGACCACGTTCCAGGCGTAGTCGTGTGGCTTGCTCGATGACACATTTTGGTAATGTGGGTAGCATAGGAGATGTTGTTACGTCTTGGTGACGCAACATACACTTTGGTAGTGTTGTTTTGGATTGTATTCTGAGCAGGTTCACTATACGTCCGAGACACATATACGGGTTGTTTGGATGGTCATGCATGAGAACATTAGTTGGAGAATCTCAGGACTGGAAAGATTGTGTGCAAGCATCATGGCATATCATTTATAAAGTTGATTATCAGTTTATTTGGCTTGTTCGCATGTGGTGTATATCTCTTGGCTATAGTATACATGTTATTTATATGCTTAATATTATGCTTATTTGATTACGTGGACTATATTGCTTACCCCTTATGCCCATTGTAGGTGATGGCACGCTATCTAGCTTGCATCGAGTTGCGCCCACTCCCTAGTGGAGTGTCGTACTACGAGGACCACCGAGCCACCTTTGAGGGGGAGGTAGAGGTTACCCTCTATCACCCCAACCCCTTGGCTCGTGTCCGTCCTCATAGGTTCCGCATAACCATTATCTATACCCTGCATGTACCCCCGTTTTATGCATATCATGGACCACCCCCGGCTCGACCAGCTCGTCGATTTCACCCTTGTCGTTTTAGAGAAGCTACTAGATCCCATCCCTCTGCTTCCCGTGTGATTCGAAAGGAGACCCCTTTAGCTAGTCCGATGAGTCCAGTTTATGGGACTCCTTCTGCTGACCCAGTGCCCAGTGGTAGGGCACCGACTCAGTCGGACGAGGTAGAGGAGGACCCTGAGGAGGCAGAGAGTGAGGGGGAGCCAGTCGAGCACTCTACTAGGCGCTAGTGGGGAGTTGGGGATCCACCGGGTGATGCATAGTATAGATGATTGGCATGTGGGATGCGTGGAGCTTTTGGCTGGAGACTTTGAGGAGGAGGATCATGCTGTGGAGGAGGATCATCAGACCACCACTATGGGATTTTCATATTTTGCTCTGTATTTATATTGTATATATTTTTGAGAGATCTCAGAGAGGTTGTCTTTTCTTATGTTAGTTTTTATGTTTATGGATTTGTACTACTCAAAACTTTGCTACCTCGACTTTGATGTACCTTGACTACTTTTATATATATATATATATATATATATGCCTACTGGTTTGATGTTTAATAGCTCAAGGTTCATATTTTACTTCCGCATACTCTTATGATAACTCTATTCGAGAATATTTTATTTTTTTTAAGTACCACGATATAAACAAATCTTTTCACATTTAGAGTTCAATAACTCTTTGGATTAATTTGTAAGATTTATATTTACCCTCTCTAATATACAAGTCAAGTCCATATTAACTATCTTATATCTTTATTTAAAGTAAATAAAGATTTCATTTTTGTATTGAAGAGTGAGTGTTACAAACGACATATGCCATATCATTTTTTGAAAGATTGTTGAGGTCAAGGATACTGTCACGTTGATGGAACGATTTTCATAGTTGAAGCTGACTTAACGACAACGTTGGTAGCGTAGGGTAAGAGATATTGAACTATTTGCAATAGGGCAAAAATAGATGAAATTTGATATTAAAAACAAAGCTAAAAAAAACTTTTGTGAATAAAAATGAAAAGAAGTGCATGCATATCATTTATAAAAGAAAACATCAAAGAATCACCCCATATGGTAATATATAACTAACTAATCATTAATTGGTTCTTTTTAGCTTGTTTATTTTCTCAGCAACCTTTGAATTATTGACAAAGTTTTTTTTCCCTTCTGAAGTGTTCTCCCAAGATTTGCATGTAAGATTTTAATATCTTAGTATGTCTCATGTGATGTGCATGTGACATGTATTGATGTGTGTTTAGTAAATAAATAATTAAATATTAATGGGCTAAATCATAATTATATATAAGGGAGATTGTTTCTGAAGACCCATTAGCTTGATGTAAGCTAATGGATAATAGTTAGGGTTTTTACCTATTTATGGGAAACAGGTCTTGTTCCTGGCCATAAGGTATTCTTTTCTCCCTCATCACAAAACAGCTAAACAAACAGCATAGAAAAGAATAGCATAGGAGCCAAAGGATTGAATCCTAATTATGGTGTTTAGGGAATGAATTTTTGCATAAATCCAAATCATGAAATTTAGGAACTTTGAACCCTAATTATGAAATTTAGGGCTTTGTTTCAGTATGAATCCTTATTATGAAATTTAGACTTTTACGCTTCCGCATTATTGCTAAATGAAATATTAGGATTATTTGAAACTTGATTGTTTATCGATTTGTTTTATCCATCAAAGTTGTTTTCCAATTGGGTATAATGTATACCAAGTGTTTCAATTATATATTTTTAAAGTTCATCAAGTTTTTTCTAATTGGGGTATAACTATTAATATTGTTATATGTGAAAAGCATTAGGTATTGCTTCTATCACTATTTAGGATTCGTTTTACTGTATAAAAGCACATTACAGTGAATAACAAATAATTATATATTCCTTTTGCATAATAATGAATATATAAATATAACAAGTCCAGTATGTCATGGACAATTTACGTTTATATATATATATATTTGGGATTAATTTGAGTTTTTTATTAGCAAAATTTTTTTTTGAATTGACATTGCTTTATTTGATATTAATGTACGATGATTTGATCATCATTAAAGTTGTCAAATCATAAAGATATTAATTCCGATTGTATAATTTTTATTATAATAATGAATTTGATTTGAAGTTAATTGTATGTTGATTTTGTTAATCACCAAAGTTGTCAAATCAGTAAGTAAATTAATTTCAAATCATATGATGATTTTTCAATTACTCATAGATTTGATACTATATGAATGAGATAATGGTTTTCTAACAGCCCAAATTTAATTCCAAGTATAACCTATGTTGGGATGGTCTTAGGGTAGAAGAAATGGAGATATAAGTTAGAAATTAGCCAAAAATACATGTAGAACTAGGTTTAAAACATAGAACCTTAAGAAATTTAAAATAAAAGATTGGAAACTCTAAACACAAATTCCACCGTTGGATGTGAAGATTGGTATGTAGGGAAGCTTGCTTTAAAATTTGAGGAAGATCCAACGGGTAACAAAGAAGTTATGGCCATTCAAAGTCGGGGTGCTGCAAACTCTGCAACTTAATCGATTAAGCTGCAACTTAATCGATTAAGTTCAGAAAGTTGGAAAAAGCCTAATCGATTAATAATCGATTAAAGGCTGCTGATGGAGAAAAAAGAAATAAAGGCAATCACGTGTTCTTCCCTTGCCAAATTCGACCCACTCTTTCCTTCTCTCTTAGGGTTCCATTTCTCTTCCTCAATCAACCAAAATCAAGAGGCTCTCAACATTGCCATCATCAAATATCTTTCCTCCTTGCTCCAAGTAAGTATTCAAGCTTTTGATTTCTTCCCTCTCTCTCTCTAATTCGAGTTCTCTCTCTCCTCCCTCTCATGGAGGTTTTCGTTTCTAAGCTTAGAACCTTCAAGTTTTCCATGGGGTTTAGTTTGAGAATCATGGAATGAGCAATAATCCTCCTTTTGTGGCTTTATAATAGGTTCTATCATTCTCTTGTGGATTTTGAGCTCTTGGTGGGCAAACTCAAGCATAGGACACTTGGAATATCCTTATCCTTAAGTGTTTGATGTAAGGGGTGGATATTGTGAGCATTGCCTTGTTCTAGGGAGTTGGTTCTAATTAGTATATAATGATTTGTTAGGGTTATGTGTTAGGGGAGAAAATTAGACTATAAAACCCTAGGTAATTGAATATGAAATTCTAACTAAGTAAATATGTATGATGTTGGATGTAAAGATTAGGAAAAAGGAAACCCAATGACATGATAGTGAATTAATTGATAAATGAAACTTGGATAATGAGTATATTGAAGTGCATGAGAAATTGGGTAATATGATAGTGAAGTTGACATAAATGAATTCTATGATTATTGATTTTAATTGTAAAGCCTTGTATTAAATGATAATTCACTACTATTGCAAATATGTGTATGTGTTATGGAATAAATTAATATAGGAAGAAAAGGGAATGGAAACGATTATATGTGATGAATGTGCGTATTTGTATCTAAATGCTAAATGAGTATAAATGTTAAGTATTGTCAATTGTGAACAAAGGTCATGGCTTATGAATTGAACTTGTGAATATCGGAAATGGAAGCAAATGATTTTGTGTAAGCAAAATGTAAAAGGTGATGTTATTATGTAGTGACAAAGCAAATATGTGAGAAGGTGAAATATGTAATTTGAAATGAAGTGTAATATAAATGTTGGACTATGAAAGAGAATACTATTTGGTATGATTGTGATAACTGAGAAAGGAAATGAATAAGGTAATTACATGAATAATTAGTTGTTGAATGTGTGTTGTTGTATTTAAATGTGTTAAATTGATTGAACAAGAAAGTGAATAATTCTTGGCCTCTGAAATGAGGCGCCGAACATTGAGAATGTGGTATATGCGTTGGCCTCTAATTTGAGGTAACGATTAATGGAAAGATTTGATAATTGATATAGGGAATGAGTATGGAAAAAGAATGAATGGGAAATGTGTGTAAGTGTATTTGTGATTGTATATGTTAAGTTGTTTGTGTAGGAAGATGAAAGTATGATTTGGCCTCTGATGTGAGGTAATGTGAAATGAAAATGTGATAAGTGCGTTGGCCTCTGATTTGAGGTGACGATTAATGGAAAGTGATGATTAGGCTGACCTCTGTTATGAGGGGCACAAAATGAATTAAAGTAATAAAGTGTTGACCTCTGACCTAAGGGACACAGAATGAAATAAAGTGTTGACCTCTGACCTGAGGGACACAAGATGAAATGAATGTTATTGGGTGTTGACCTCTGACCTGAGGGACACCAGATGAAATAAAGAATTGAGTGTTGACCTCTGACCTGAGGGACACCGGATGAAATAAAGAATTGAGTGTTGACCTCTGACCTGAGGGACACCGGATGAAATAAAGAATTGAGTGTTGACCTCTGACCTGAGGGACACTGGATGAAATAAAGAACTGAGTGTTGACCTCTGACCTGAGGGACACATAATTTAAATATGGAAAAGTATAAGGGCCTCTGTTTTGAGGTGATAAATGTGTTGAATGAAAATTGTTCATTGGCCTCTGATTTGAGGTGATGTATTGAAATGAAATGAGTATGTGAAATGAATAAATTAATAATGGAAATGGATGTTGAAATGAATACTGAAAATGGATGTTGAAATGAATAATGAAAATGGAAATTTGGAATGAATAACAAATATGGAAATAATGAAATGAGTATGGTGTGCAAATGTGAATATATGCTTATTTGCTAATTGTGTTTGACCTAGTGGGTTGTTATGTCTAGTTACAAACTGCTTTCTATTTCATGTGCAAAGCTCACTCCCTTACATTTTTCAGGTACGGAGATTGAGTTGGCACAGCCCCCGGCCGAGCAGGAGTACTTTCCCTTACAGGGAGAGTAGGGTGTTATGGGTTTAGAGTATAGTATGGACCTAAGCCTCTTATCTTATTTTGATGTAAATTTAATATGCACATTTTAAATGAGGCTTAGGATGTTTTGTTTTGGCGAATTTATATGTTTTGATTACGACACTCAAACTTATTATTTTCCGCTCAAAACTCTAAATATTTGATTATCTTATGCACTCTGATATATTTGGAGCCCATAGGGCCTTGTTATGAATTAGATATATATATTCTGAAGCCCTGCTGGCTACTTGATGTTTAATTGAAATTATTTATCACAGGTTAAATTTTGGAAAATTCCTAAAATCAAGCAAAACTCCGTCCGTTTGACGGGTGATTTTTATCAGATTAAAATGAAATTTCAAATTCATATTTTTAATAGCGGGGTTTTAAGGGTAAAAATCATAGGGTGTTACATTATGGTATCAGAGCAGTTTCTCCTCGGCCATGGAGTTGTACAAACTCCAAATGATTACTCACCTAGCGAGTAATTGATGCTCATAGTAATAGTTTAGGATTATAATAGGATAATTATAGTACTATGTATCTACTTAGTAATTGAGTCTTACTAGTCTGTTCTCTCTGGCTAAGCAGTATGGCTGGAAGAAGGGCTGGTAATGATGGACTTGCTGCTATTCTGGAGCATCTGTCTCAGATGCAGCAGCAGGGGGAATAGATGGCAGTCGCTGCAGCGGCAGCAGCTACCGCAGCAGCAGCAGCTCTGCAACCAGCTCCAGTTGAGATTGACTGGATGTCTCGGTTCTAAAAGAATAATCTGCCTCGCTTTGAAGGTGGAAATGACCCGGATGGAGCACAGAGGTGGATACAGGAGATAGAGAAGATTCTCCGTTCTATTCAACCACCAATCGAGCAGTATGTTCGACTAGCTGAATTCATGCTGACCAACGAGGCAGAACATTGGTGGGACCAGCAGAGGAGAGGATTGGCGGCAGCTAATCCTGTGATTCCTTGGGAGATGTTCAAGGATCTATTCCTGGGGAAGTATTTCCCTGAAGATGATAGGAGGGAGAAGGAGATTGCTTTTCTCCAATTGACTCAAGGGTCTATGTCTGTAGGGGACTACGCAGCTCGATTTGAAGATTTCATCCGATTTTCTGATTATCGGTATGCAAGTGACTGGGGCAAGTGTGTTAAGTTTGAAGCTGGACTTAGGAGTGATCTTCGCCTCTCGTGTGAGTATCACAACATTGATAACTTTGCTCGCTTGGTCAACATGGAAAGAACCTATGAGAAGGGTCTCAAACGAAAGCTAGCTGATGAGAGATCTCGGGCAAACCAGAGAATCGGAGGTCAAAGTAAGGACAAGGGACCGAATCAGAAGTCAGGACCATACTCTCATTCTGGGGTCACGTTTCCTAGGGAATCCGGACCAACAGTGAATGCTTATGGTCCCATACCAACTTGTCAGCATTGTGGCAGGATGCATAGGGGAGTGTGCTGACATTGGGTCGAAAGGAGGGGTTATGCTTTCATTGTGGACAACCCGGACATTTTGCTTCAAATTGTCCTAAGAACACAATGAAGAAGGAGATTAATGCTACTAAGGCACAGAAGGCCCGTGGTGGTCCATCATTGCAGAAGGGAAAATTGTTTACCGTCGAGGGTGACGAGGTGGACCCAGCTGATATGGCCGCAGGTAACTAATGTTTGCCAAGTCCATGCGTAATGTTTCTAAGTTCAATTGATGTGGAGTTAGTTTTCTCCTTAGTTAGCTAAATAGTGAGTTAGTAATGTCTTAGGGTAGAATTGTTTAAAAACATGTTGGATATCTGCCTCTCCAAATGCAATCCTGATCTTATAGATAACATATGAAAGACCTTAGAAAGAATTCTTAAGTTCGAGAATTCTAGTACCAAGTGACCAATACTATACTGTGACGTTGTTATTTGATGTAATGTGAGGTTAGAACTGATCACTCTAATCCTTGCATTTGTTAAATGATGACCTCATTGACAGAACCTGACAGTGATGTGTTGTTGGTAGACGTGAGGTTGGGATTGATCACCTCAATTCTTGCATCTATCAATAAATGCTATCATTGTAACCTCTAAAGTGAAAATAGACAACCAAAGTAGTGTAGCTAATTGCTAAATCCTAGGAAATGAATTAAGAAAACTCTCCAGAAATTATTCTTAACCATCCTATCAACTAAACCAATCATTGAGCAATTTGACAATTGCTTCGAATCTTTTCCCGGTTCTTAGATAACCATTCATAAGAATAGCCAGTTGTGTCAAATTTGAAAACCCCTCCATTAAGACCAACCAACTCTAAACACAAATCTTGTCCTACCCTTCACCTTTGGTAGTTGGGTAAATCTTGGAACTAATGTGGACTCCTTCCTTCCTATTCTTTTTATCGATTCATGGAAGAAGTTGAATGTGGAGCATTTAATAGGAATTGTGCCTGCTCTAATCAACTAAGCATTGGGGTGCTTCTTGTTCATGAACGCTTGTGTATGTTTTTGAAAGGTTCTAAATCTTACTGACGCTAGTCAAACCTTGTGAGGAGATAAACTCTAAGGCGTTCTATCCTACAAAAATCTTTGCATGCCACGATCCCAGGGTATCTATTCTGGGAAAGATTCTAAAACTATTCTGGAACGCTAAATATTTCGAGTTTTCCCGTATCTAGCTAATGCAACTCCTGTCTTGCATCTATCCTAAGGACGATCGGAAACGGATTCGCCCGATCCCACATCCTTTAGCATAGCGGTAATTGGGTAAGTCGATGCCAAGTGGGGGAGCACTTCCTACCCTAATTTAAATTCTATCTAGGTAAGGGCAAATCAAAAGACTGACGGAAGAAACCAAACGGAATTAAAGGTAGGAATCACAAGTCCTATCACCGGGGTGATTCTCCATTTACTGAACCTAACGGAATTTCGGGGGCGAAATTCCAATAAGTGGAGGAGAATTGTAACATCCCAAAATTAATTCCAAGTATAACCTATGTTGGGATGGTCTTAGGGTAGAAGAAATGGAGATATAAGTTAGAAATTAGCCAAAAATACATGTAGAACTAGGTTTAAAACATAGAACCTTAGGAAATTTAAAATAAAAGATTAGCAACTCTAAACACAAATTCCACCGTTGGATATGAATATTGGTATGTAGGGAAGCTTGCTTTAAAATTTGAGGAAGATCCAACGGGTAACGAAGAAGTTATGGCCATTCAAAGTCGGGGTGCTGCAAACTCTGCAACTTAATCGATTAAGCTGCAACTTAATCGATTAAGTTCAGAAAGTTGGAAAAAGCCTAATCGATTAATAATCGATTAAAGGCTGCTGATGGAGAAAAAAGAAATAAAGGCAATCACGTGTTCTTCCCTTGCCAAATTCGACCCACTTTTTCCTTCTCTCTTAGGGTTCCATTTCTCTTCCTCAATCAACCAAAATCAAGAGGCTCTCAACATTGCCATCATCAAATATCTTTCCTCCTTGCTCCAAGTAAGTATTCAAGCTTTTGATTTCTTCCCTCTCTCTCTTTAATTCGAGTTCTCTCTCTCCTCCCTCTCATGGAGGTTTTCGTTTCTAAGCTTAGAACCTTCAAGTTTTCCATGGGGTTTAGTTTGAGAATCATGGAATGAGCAATAATCCTCCTTTTGTGGCTTTATAATAGGTTCTATCATTCTCTTGTGGATTTTGAGCTCTTGGTGGGCAAACTCAAGCATAGGACACTTGGAATATCCTTATCTAAGTGTTTGAGGTAAGGGGTGGATATTGTGAGCATTGCCTTGTTCTAGGGAGTTGGTTCTAATTAGTATATAATGATTTGTTAGGGTTATGTATTAGGGGAGAAAATTAGACTATAAAATCCTAGGTAATTGAATATGAAATTCTAACTAAGTAAATATGTATGATGTTGGATGTAAAGATTAGGAAAAAGGAAACCCAATGATATGATAGTGAATTAATTGATAAATGAAACTTGGATAATGAGTATATTGAAGTGCATGAGAAATTGGGTAATATGATAGTGAAGTTGACATAAATGAATTCTATGATTATTGATTTTAATTGTAAAGCCTTGTATTAAATGATAATTCACTGCTATTGCAAATATGTGTATGTGTTATGGAATAAATTAATATAGGAAGAAAAGGGAATGGAAACGATTATATGTGATGAATGTGCGTATTTGTATCTAAATGCTAAATGAGTATAAATGTTAAGTATTGTCAATTGTGAACAAAGGTCATGGCTTATGAATTGAACTTGTAAATATCGGAAATGGAAGCAAATGATTTAGTGTAAACAAAATGTAAAAGGTGATGTTATTATGTAGTGACAAAGCAAATATGTGAGAAGGTGAAATATGTAATTTGAAATGAAGTGTAATATAAATGTTGGACTATGAAAGAGAATACTATTTGGTATGATTGTGATAACTGAGAAAGGAAATGAATAAGGTAATTACATGAATAATTAGTTGTTGAATGTGTGTTGTTGTATTTAAATGTGTTAAATAGATTGAACAAGAAAGTGAATAATTCTTGGCCTCTGAAATGAGGCGCCGAACATTGAGAATGTGGTATATGCGTTGGCCTCTGATTTGAGGTAACGATTAATGGAAAGATTTGATAATTGATATAGGGAATGAGTATGGAAAAAGAATGAATGGGAAATGTGTGTAAGTGTATTTGTGATTGTATATGTTAAGTTGTTTGTGTAGGAAGATGAAAGTATGATTTGGCCTCTGATGTGAGGTAATGTGAAATGAAAATGTGATAAGTGCGTTGGCCTCTGATTTGAGGTGACGATTAATGGAAAGTGATGATTAGGCTGACCTCTGTTATGAGGAGCACAAAATGAATTAAAGTAATAAAGTGTTGACCTCTGACCTGAGGGACACAGAATGTAATAAAGTGTTGACCTCTGACCTGAGGTACACAAGATGAAATGAATGTTATTGGGTGTTGACCTCTGACCTGAGGGACACCGGATGAAATAAAGAATTGAGTGTTGACCTCTGACCTGAGGGATACCGGATGAAATAAAGAATTGAGTGTTGACCTCTGACCTGAGGGACACCGGATGAAATAAAGAATTGAGTGTTGACCTCTGACCTGAGAGACACCAGATGAAATAAAGAACTGAGTGTTGACCTCTGACCTGAGGGACACATAATTTAAATATGGAAAAGTATAAGGGCCTCTGTTTTGAGGTGATAAATGTGTTGAATGAAAATTGTTCATTGGCCTCTGATTTGAGGTGATGTATTGAAATGAAATGAGTATGTGAAATGAATAAATTAATAATGGAAATGGATGTTGAAATGAATAATGAAAATGGATGTTGAAATGAATAATGAAAATGGAAATTTGGAATGAATAACGAATATGCAAATAATGAAATGAGTATGGTGTGCAAATGTGAATATATGCTTATTTGCTAATTGTGTTTGACCTAGTGGGTTGTTATGTCTAGTTACAAACTGCTTTCTATTTCATGTGCAAAGCTCACTCCCTTACATTTTTCAGGTACGGAGATTGAGTTGGCATAGCCCCCGGCCAAGCAGGAGTACTTTCCCTTACAGGGAGAGTAGGGTGTTATGGGTTTAGAGTATAGTATGGACCTAAGCCTCTTATCTTATTTTGATGTAAATTTAATATGCACATTTTAAATGAGGCTTAGGATGTTTTGTTTTGGCGAAGTTATATGTTTTGATTACGACACTCAAACTTATTATTTTCCGCTGAAAACTCTGAATATTTGATTATCTTATGCACTCTGATATATTTGGAGCCCATAGAGCCTTGTTATGAATTAGATATATATATTCTGAAGCCCTACTGGCTACTTGATGTTTAACTGAAATTATTTATCACAGGTTAAATTTTGGAAAAGTCCTAAAATTAAACAAAACTCCGTCCGTTTGACGGGTGATTTTTATCAGATTAAAATGAAATTTCAAATTCATATTTTTAATAGCGGGGTTTTAAGGGTAAAAATCATAGGGTGTTACAGGTTTGATGTTCTATGAGTATATTGTAGTTCATTGTTATAAAACATTTATGGATCGCCCAAAGATTTGATTAGTTGTTCTTATAATTAATGGACATGACTATACGCAATATGTTTGTGCTATTGATTTATTTATACATCCAAAGACAATAGATAATACTAATTGGTGCATATATCATTGTCAATTATTGATTATTAATTTTATTAGCATCATTATGTTTGAATGTCATGTACTAATGTGTAACCCAAAGGAGAGCTTTAGTGTACATTAATTGTTTAAGTAACATGTACGTCATGTCTCAAAACATTTATGTTATGTAGTACATGTTCTTAATTTTCTGCATTCTCATGACTTGTATGTGTCAGTGTTATTTGTTAAGCTTTCTGACTAGAGTTTGCAAGTCTTTCTTATCATTTAAAGAAAAGTTTGTTGCTATTAATGGTGTTAGCAAAAATAAAGTTAAAGTTTATTATAAAATCTGAGTAATATTTGAGAAAGATTTGACAAACACTTATGTTATGTTCATGAGAATAAGTGTTGCAGATAACATTAAGATAATTCTCTCCAAAATTGAAAGTAATTTTAAAAAAAATGAAAAGAACTTTGTGAAAGAGTGCCAAATATTTTGTGAGTCTCTTTTTGGGACATTAATGAGTACCCCAACCCCATAAAGTTTGGTGATTTGTGTACTATTTATGAATGCATCGTTAAGACGACAATTATTGCAGCAAGACTTAAGTTTAAGTCCTTAAGAATAGTTGTGGATGAGAACTTCTTATTATAGTTTATCCTCATTCATTACCGATTGAGTGCGACTTGTTTTTGAATAAGTTATAACGCCATGAAAGATAATGGGTTGTGCAATAAATTGCACAATATCTTAGTTTAAGAGGAAACTAGACTTACGATTATAAGAAGTTTCTTGGTCCAACTTTTAAGGACATCAAGGAGCTGGAAATAAATTTGTGAAGAAACATGATAAGGACAAAGGATCACTTAGAATTAATGAGGCATATGTGAAAATTCATATGAAAGAACCTCATTATCATAAATGTCATTTTGTGCAAAAATGTTGAATTCAGAAGAAGTGCATAAAATGAAAATCTTGATTCTAGAAAATATAAGCTTAAAGCTTATGTATGTTTGAGTCAAACTTAATCAAAGATTCACATAAAATTTGGTGGATTGATCCTGGATTAATCGAAACATGCTTCTAGCATAATGAATTTTGTTTAATCCATACCATAAACCTACATGTAAAGTACGTGTTTGTGGGAATAAAGTGAAGGCTCTAGTGGAACTTGTCAGGATTTAATGTTTAATCCTTGACATTGGACATCATCCAGAATCATTTGAGACCCTTTAGGTACCTAGTTTTTCTAGGAGTTTGGTTTATTTTTTAGGATTGATGTTACTAGATACTCTTTTATGTATGGTTATGGATGTTTCAATTTATTTAAGTATAATCATCACATTGGTATTTGTATATTAGTGATAGTTATATAAATTGAATTTTAAATGTTTTTTTTCCTAATTTGTGGCATAAGTGTTTGGTCATAAATCCAAGGAAAGAATGGAAAACTTTATAAGGAACAAAGTCTTTCCAGATTTGGATTTTATTGTCCTAATTATTTGTGTAGATTGTATTAAAGGAAAGAAAACCAAACACGCAAAGAAAGGAGCCACAAGAAGTACCTAGCTTCTTGAAAATGTGTTCGTCAAAACTTGTGGACCTCTAATGTTAACTTTCTTTTAGAAAGGAAAAGGTATGTCATCATCTTTATTGATAACTATTCATGTTATAGTTATATGTCTACTAATATCGTGAGAAATCTCAAGTAGAGGATGAAAGTTAATTAGACATATAAGTGAATGCTGTCAGGTACGACAAAGGTATAACCGCCATAAAAGAAGTAATTAAAATGGGCAACATCCATGACTGTTTGTTAAACTCCTCAAGAAATAAGTTATTTGTGTGTAATACACAATGCCAGTTACACTGCAACAAAATGGTGTATATAGGGCATAATAGAACATTAATGAATATGGTTACGAGTATGGTATTTAGTCTTTACCCGCAATGCTGGATGTATTTCTTGAAACTGCCATTTGTCTATTGAACAGGGTTGCTAGTAAGACAGTGCCAAAGAAAACTTTAAACTGTGTGCTTATAGGATACCCAATTTAAGGCACGCGCATATTTGCGGTTGTCGGGCTGAAACAAGGATTGCAATCCTCAATAAAAGAAAATGGATATAAAACATCAATGAGTATTTCACTGATTATCCAGATAAATCAAAAGGTATAGACCTTATTGTTCTAACCATAGTACAAGAATTACTGAAACTGAGAATGACATGTTCATTGAGAATGGTGAAATTAATGGGAGTATAGTTCCACATAATGTAGAAATTAACGGAGTTAGGTGAAAGTTCCTGTAATCTATTCTTCTACCTCAACAATAATTGTTTATTTTATTGTTGAATCATATAACAATAAAGTACGAAAACATTTAAATGAATTCACTATTCACAATGATTTTATTGTAGAAGAACCATGAGAAATAGTATAAAAAAAACTGCTATTTCGAACGTTTGAGTGGTTTATCTACAAGAATATTAATTTGACTTAGTCATTAATGAAAATAATGTGTTGTTTTCACAAATCATAAGTTGTGATAATACTGATAAATAGTTAGATGTCATGAAAGTATTAATAACTATTAAATATTTTTTAATTTGGGACCTTGTAGAATTGTCTAAAGGTTGCACGAGAGTTGGGGGTAAGTGAGTCTTTTAGACCAAATATAACTCTCGTGAAACCTTGAACGTTACAAGTCCAAATTTGTTGTGAAGGATTTCCCTCACAATGTTGACATTAACTATAAATGAGGTATTTAACCAATTTCCTGAAAGTTTTATTCAGCATTATGATCATGGCACATGTAGTCCGTAATGATTTGGAACTGTAGTAAGGAGAATGTGAAAACAGCCTTATGAATTTTATAGGAGGATGTTTACTTGGATGACCCACTGATGTGGTTCTCAATTGAAAAGAATGAACACATAATGTGCATATTTGAGGAAATTAATATACAAATTTAAACAAACGTCCCACCAATAGTATCTAAAAGAAAGTCAATGATACTATTGTTTCTTTTAGATTTAAGGAAACACAATTAACTTGTGTAAGTATCCGAAGGTCAGTGGGAGTGAGTTTATTATGTTGATTCTGTATGTTATTATATTTTGCTTGAAACTTATTATCTTGGTCTTTTACACTAGACTAAGAAATTTTTTCGAGTAACTTTGAATGAAAGATATAGGTGAGTCGAGCCATGTGATTAGAAAATGAATATTCTAGAATATGTCACATGAATTGTTAGGCGTATCTCATAAAGCATATATCATTAAAGTACTAGAATGATTTACAATGAATAAAATTTACGTTAAGGAAGTATTAACTATACTCATAAAGTCTTGAGGTATTAGCATGGAACAAGTAAATACATGCTTACTTTTGTAATGAATGATCACGTTGAGGTGATCAGAATGTTGAATTTGTAACAAGTTTGGAGGTTATAATTCAAACTAATTGACTGCAAAATTTTATTTCGGGGCTTAGAACTGCCGACAATATTGCTTAGCCGCTGAAAACGTACTGTGGTGCTTTGCAGCAATGACAAGTACTATAAAGGTGCTAAAAGTATGTGAATGAAGTACTTTGTCTCTAAAGAATGAGATCAGAACCAAAAATTGTCAATAGAGCATATTAGCACCAATCTTCTGATTGCTAATCCCTTGAAAGAAGGGTTATTGCCTAAACATTTATTGAACATGTTAAAAGTATAGGCATTATTGTTATTAAGTAAAATTGAATTTGATGTTGACATCCTTATGTATGATGTAATTGACACTCTGAGCTGATCTCATTTATGATATGTTTGTTATGTTTCTGATGTTGGAAACCAACAAGCAGCTCAATGTAGTCTAGAGGGGGGGTGAATAGAATATTGAAGCCTTAGTACAGATATTTCAATCACCCTAGAGAATGATTTTAAGAAAATAAATTTTCTTTCAAAAACAAGTCAGGTTACTCGAGTAAAATACCTTTTAATCGAGTATTACGCAAGCAAATTTTATTTCACTCGAGTATCAGAAGTCTCACTGGAGTAAAGTTCAAAACAGCTTTCAGATTAATCGAGTAATCTGGGTAAAAAATCAAATAGTAAAATAGTTTTGATGAGAATTCTTTTAGAATCGCAATACTATGATGATTCAACAAACTATGTATGAATGCTATGAACAATTGCAAGTAAATTTACCAACCAATTTTAGGTCAATTGATAATGAATTGAAAAACCCCAATTCTAACCTAAAATTCAATTGTTCTTGAATTAATGCAAAACAAGAAAAGAAACAATGAAGACGGTGATTTTATCCTCGTTCACTTTCACCCACTTGAAAGCTACATCCAGTCCCCTTTATCAAAATGATAAAGAGTTTCTACTAGACAAATTCAATTGTTAGAATTACAATGTTTAAGATGCAACTTTCTCACAAAGCTATCCTATCTTAACCCTTCTTCAAAGTGTGTACCAAACACTTTGAAATTCTAACCCAATTGTATTTCCGTCTTCTCTTGTTGATTTGTTGAAGATGCTTCCAACCAAATCCTTTTCAATCTTGCTTTGATAAACCTTCAAAGACTTGCTTGTGAAATTCTTCACCTTTGTTGAACTCTTGAAATGTGCAACCTCTTGTTGCAAAGCTTCAACACAATTAAGAACTAAAAAAAATATTGATCTCAAAGAAAACTTAGAACAATGATTAATCTTGAGTGAAGAATAGAAGAAATTTGTTGAATCTTGATTTCTCAAAGGAAGTGTGTAATAGCTCTTGAAAAATGAAAGTGTATTGCTCAAAATAAAATTTTAAAAGAGTGTATATATTTGTTCATGTAAAAATGAAGTCCTTTTAAAATTTTCTGCCACTGTTCAAGTTACTCGAGTGAAGTGTAACACACTACTCGATTAACACATGTTGAAATACGTTACTCGAGTGACGAATAACTCATTACTCGATTAACCTATAACAACACACATTACTCGAGTAAAGGCAAACTCATTACTCGAGTGACCTGATCAGTTATGGACTAAAAACAAAGTTTTTCAAATAGATTTTCACAATAACTTTAATATGAGCTATTATAATCAAGATTAAGTTTTCTTCACTCTTAATCAAACATTATTATAAGCTTCATTAAGATCACCTAAAGCTACCCACTCTCATGATATGCATTGCATAAAATTAAATATTACATTGCATTAGAATCAAACTAAATCCTAATTCTATTCTTCATGAGATAGCTTCCTTGTTGATAATGTTGTTGCTTGGAGAAAGGTTGTTAGCATCAAAACATAGAAACCTACAAACTCCCCCTTTTTGATGATGACAAACCTCCTTTGCAATTAAGCACTAAGTTTTAAAATACTCCCCCTAAATGTTAGACACTTAGGAAAAATAAAATAAAACTTAACCTACAAGAACAACATCAACAAAATATTCTCCCCCTTTTGGCATCATTAAAAAAAATGTGTAGAAAAATCCTTTGCCAAAAGTGGAAGGTAAGTGTAGTAACTATGATAAAGAATGAAAATATAGTTAAGACATAATGAATAAAATCCAAAATCAGAGTATAGTCTAAAACCATATAACAATCCAGAATAGTGCCATAATGTAAATATAACAATCCAAAACAAAGCACCACAAAACATAGTACCACAATGTATCCAACATAGTCATCAACCATGAACAGCAAATACATAAACATAGTCTAAAACATAACATAGAAAAAAATAACCATAAAATAGTCAGTGAAATGCATATAAAAGAAAATAAAATGTCCAAAGAACAACATCAACCACATGAACTAAGGGTGAGGTGGAGATGGAAAGTGATGGGAAAAGAGTCCAGAAATATGATCCATCAGACTCGTATGAAGAGAGAGAAGAATTCGGAAAAATGATGCAAAATGCAGCAGTTCAGGTTTTATACTGACGCGCGTTACTCGAGTGAAATGATACATTACTCGAGTATTTCGTTCCTTAATCGAGTGAAATCAAATTTAATCGAGTAAGCCGAAAGATGAAAATATTTTACTCGAGTGACAGTATCAGTTAATCGAGTAAGCCGAAAATGATTTAAAAATTAATCGAGTGACAGATGCAATTAATCGAGTAAGCCGAAAGATATTGAAAAATTACTCGAGTGAAAACATCTGTTAATCGAGTAAACTGCTGAAAAACTTAAAATTTCAAATTTTCATGCAAAATCATTTTCATGCACACAAACACATAGAAACACTTAGCATTTAGCAATTAACACACACTCAAATAAAGCAAGTAATCATATCATAGAAAAACATACACACACAACTACATACCAAAAGATTTATGAAACACTTTATCAAAATACAACAACTCAAAATACAAATCATATTGAAATAGGCTTGAAGGTGATTTCTAAAAGCATCAAATACAATTAGCTAATAGTTGATTCATCAAAAATACCATGTTCTCTTCTAATTTTATAAAATGTATCCCTTGGTAAAGGTTTTGTAAAGATATCAGCTAATTGATCCGAAGTTTGAACAAACTCAATAATACAATCACCTTTTTGAACATGATCTCTCAAAAAATGATGCCTAATTTCAATGTGCTTTGTCCTTGAGTGCAATACCGGGTTTTTAGTCAAATTGATTGCCGAAGTGTTACCACACTTTATAGGGATTTTTGTCAAATTTAAACCAAAATCTGACAATTGTTGCTTCATCCAAAGGATTTGAGCACAACAACTACCGGCCGCTATGTATTCAGCCTCCGCGGTCGATAAAGCAACACAATTTTGCTTTTTAGAAAACCACGATACAAGCGAACTACCAATTAAATGACAAGTTCCACTTGTAATTTTTCGCTCAACTTTACAACCGGCAAAGTCAGAGTCCGAATAACCTATAAGTTTTAAAAATGCATCCCTAGGGTACCACAAATCGGTATTGGTTATACCTTTTAAGTATTTCATTATTCTTTTGACAGCAGTTAGATGCGACTCTTTCAATTTAGCTTGAAAACGTGCACACATACAAACACTAAACATGATATCAGGCCTAGATGCAAATAAGTATAACAAACTACCAATAATTCCACGATACTTTGTTACCTCTACCGCTTTTCCAGCCTCATCTTGATCTAGGTAGCATGCAATGCTCATTGGAGTAGAAGCGGATTTACATGAGTCCATGCCAAAACGTTTGAGAAGCTCTCTACAATATTTACTTTGATGTATATAAATGCCATTGTTGAGTTGCTTTATTTGAAGGCCAAGAAAGAATGTAAGCTCTCCCATCATCGACATCTCGAATTCGCTTTGCATTAAATCTGAAAACTTCTTACACAAATTATCATTAGTAGCACAAAATATAATATCATCAACGTATATTTGAACCAAAAGAATATCCTTATCAGAACGTTCAATAAAGAGAGTAGTGTCCACAGTACCTCGTTTAAAACCTTTTTCCAATAAAAAATTGCTTAGTCGATCATACCAAGATCTAGGAGCTTGTTTAAGACCGTACAAAGCCTTTTTCAACTTAAAAACGTAGTTCGGATGATCAAAACTTTCAAAACCAGGAGGTTGTGAGACATAAACTTCCTCTTGAATGTATCCGTTAAGAAAAGCACTTTTGACATCCATTTGGTACAATTTAAAATTCATGATAGATGCAAAAGCGAGAAGAATACGAATAGCTTCTAATCTAGCTACGGGGGCATAAGTCTCATCGTAATCAATTCCTTCTTCTTGACTATAACCTTGTGCTACCAACCTAGCTTTATTTCTAACAATAATACCCGATTCATCTAACTTATTCCTATAGACCCAACGAGTCCCTATTTCAGGACGATCATTAGGTTTGGGAACAAGCTCCCAAACTTGATTCCTTTCAAATTGATTTAATTCTTCTTGCATGGCCATAACCCAGTGATCATCTTGAAGAGCCTATTTGACATTCTTAGGTTCTATTTGAGATACAAAGGCAACATAATAACATAAATTATTTAAAGTGCTTCGGGTTACCACCCCCTTAGCAATGTCACCTAAGATGTTAGAAACCGGATGATTTTTGTTGGACTTCCAAGCTATTGGTAGTTGAGGTTGTGTCTCTTGTGCTATGTCTTTATCATGTGTTTGCACCTCTTCATGTTCTACTTGCGTCTCCTCTAATTGTTGTGGTGTTGACTTCTCATGATCCATAAGAGTACCTATATTATCATCATCACAAGAAACAACACGATCTCCTCTCGGAGATTCATCAAATACAACATGCACGGATTCCTCAACGGTTAATGTTCTTTTGTTATAGACACAATATGCTTTACTATGGGTTGAATAACCTATGAATATACCTTCATCGGCTTTGGAATCAAACTTGCCGACCGGATTCTTTCCGTTATTTAAGATAAACACCTTACACCCAAATACATGAAAAAATGAGATGTTTGGCTTTCGCCCTTTTAAAAGTTCATAAGGTGTTTTATTTAAATGCGGACAAATAAGAATCCTATTTATCACAAAACAAGCGGTGTTTACCGCATCGGCCCAAAAATATGTAGGAACTTTAGATTCTTTTAACATTGTACGTGCAAGTTCCTCCAATACCCTATTCTTCCTTTCTACAACTCCGTTTTGCTCCGGAGTTCTAGGGGATGAGAATTGATGTTTAATACCAAACTTATCACAAAACGCATCAAACTTAGTATTTTCAAACTCACCTCCGTGGTCACTTCTAATAGTCACAATTTTCAAACTTAGTTGATTTTGGATGAGTTTGGCAAACTTTTTAAAACTTTTGTAAACTTCACTTTTTGCGGATAAAAATAAAGTCCATGTGAATCGAGTAAAATCATCTACTAAAACAAATCCATAGTAATTGCCACCTAAACTTTGAACTTGTGATGGGCCAAACAAATCCATGTGGATTAGCTCCAATGGCTTTGTTGTGCTTATCACCTTTTTAGGTTTAAAAGAGCTTTTAACTTGCTTGCATTTTTGACATGAGTCACAAATGCTATCAAGCTTAAAGTTTAGTTTAGGTAAACCAATCACTAAGTCTTTTCGCAAAAGTTTATTTAATTGATTCACATTAATATGTGCAATTCGTCGATGCCAAAGACGAATCTCATCATCAAAAGATTTAAAACATTTTGAAAATAGTGAAGTTATCTCATCCAAATCAAATAAGTAAGTGTTATTAGAGCGACGACCAACAAACTTAACACTATCATCTATAATAGACTTAATAAAGCATAATTCCGGAGTAAAAGTCACATTATTGCCCATATCACATAGTTGGCTTATACTAAGCAAATTGTGTACTAAGCCCTCTACGTATAGGACATTTTCTATGACAAGGTTAGATACGTTACCAATCTTCCGGACTCCTAGAATTTTTCCCTTGTTGTTGTCGCCGTAAGTCACATATCCACCACTTTTTGAAGTAAGTTGAATGAAGTGCGTTTTGTCTCCCGTCATGTGTCTCGAACACCCACTATCCAAGTACCATCTACGTTCCTTGGTTCAAAGACACACCTACAAAACAATTATTATTTGTTTTATTTAGGTACCCAAGTTGTCTTGGGTCCTTTGTTGTTAGCATGGGGTGAACTCCCCTTAACAATCCAAATATATTCACCACTTGGTATACCAAACTTCTTTATGTTACATTTATTCGTGGTATGCCCAAAAATCCCACAATAATGGCAAGTTGGGTTTTTAGAAAAATTAATCTTAGAAAATACACCAACTTTGCGATAATTGAGTTTCTTAGGTTTGGTATAGCCAAGACCGGATCTATTACTATTGTTCCTTTGAGTTGAAAGCAAATGATCTAAGCATGTATCTCCTCTCATGAGCCTTGCAATCCGATCATTTAAATTGAAAACTTCTTTTTCTAAGGATTTGCAATTCTCACAAGATGGAGTCTCATTTGTTTTCAATTCGCAATTGCATGTAGAGTTTGTATAAATGAGTTCAAGAGTTTCATTTTGAAGCTTAAGCTCCTCTAAAGAGTTTTGAAGTTCCAAAATCTTTTCATGTTGCTTCATAATAAAATTCTTTCTTTCAACATTTATTTTAGCAAGTTTCTTCAACTCTTTATCCATCTCTACATACACATTGTACAATTCATTAAATGAGGGGGAATTAGAAATAGAGCTAGCATCGGAAAGATAATCTACCTCATTGACGTTTTCACTTGATTTCATGCTCGAAGATTCTTCTTCATCAAGCTTCGTCGTTAAACAAAGGTTTGCAAGTTCTTCATCTTCCGATGAGCTAGATGAGGATTGATTCTCCGGTTCATCCCACACTATATAAGCCCTTTTGCCTTTAGATGAGTTGGGCTTCCAATTGTCACCTTCGGACTTCTTAGAGTTAGTTGGACAATTTGATCTATAGTGACTAAGCTTCCCACACCCATGACACTTGATATTTTCTTTGTTAGTCTTGTTCCTTGATTGAGTGTCCTTAGAATCTCTTGGTCTATTTCTATTAAAGTTACCCTTTTTCTTAAGGAATCTTCCAAGCTTTTTGACTAACAAGCCAAGGGTCTCATCATCTATGTCGGAGTCCGAGTCATCCATTTGAGGGTTTTCCTCTTGTGCCTTAAGGGATTTTGAAGTTGATTTGAGAGTTATTCCCTTTTTCTTCCTATCGGCATCTTCGTTCATGGATAACCTCCCAAGCTCCATTTCATGCTCTTGAAGCTTTCCGAATAGAGTTGCTAAGTCAATTTGGTCCAAGTCCTTAGCTTCCATAATGGCCGTCACCTTCGGTTGCCATTCCCTGCTAAGACATCTCAAAATCTTATTAACAACTTCACCATTTGTTAGTACTTTACCAAGAGCCGAAAGATGATTTATAATATGTGTGAAACGCTTTTGCATGTCACCTATATTTTCATTAGGTAACATACGAAAGAGTTCATATTCATGCATGAGTGTATTTAACCTAGCCCTTCTAACCTCAGACGTGCCCTCATGTGTGACTTGTAGTGTGTCCCACATTTGTTTAGCATCAACGCATTGAGACACTCTAAAGAACTCATCATATGAAAGAGCGGACGTGATGATATTTTTCGCTTTTAAATCAAATTGAACTTTCTTCTTATCATCATCGTTCCAATTCGATTTTGGTTTTACAGAAACAACATCATTTACTTTAGTTTGTGGAACAAAAGGTCCATTCTCTATGGCGTTCCAAATTTCCATATCTATGGCTTGAATAAAAATTTTCATTCGGACCTTCCAATAAGCGTATCCCTCACCATTGAATAGTGGGGGGCGGTTAATGGAAGCTCCTTCACCACCAAAAGGATTTGAAATTGAGCCCATTGTTTCCAAGTAAAAGGATCTTTTCGAAAAAGCTTTTTAAGGCTCGGATTTTTCGTCCGAGCTCTGATACCACTTGTTGGAAACCAACAAGCAGCTCAATATAGTCTAGAGGGGGGGTGAATAGAATATTGAAGCCTTAGTACAGATATTTCAATCACCGTAGAGAATGATTTTAAGAAAATAAATTTTCTTTCAAAAACAAGTCAGGTTACTCGAGTAAAATACCTTTTAATCGAGTATTACGCAAGCAAATTTTATTTCACTCGAGTATCAGAAGTCTCACTCGAGTAAAGTTCAAAACAGCTTTCAGATTAATCGAGTAATCCACAATTCACTCGAGTAATCTGGGTAAAAAATCAAATAGTAAAATAGTTTTGATGAGAATTCTTTTAGAATCGCAATACTATGATGATTCAACAAACTATGTATGAATGCTATGAACAATTGCAAGTAAATTTACCAACCAATTTTAGGTCAATTGATAATGAATTGAAAAACCCCAATTCTAACCTAAAATTCAATTGTTCTTGAATTAATGCAAAACAAGAAAAGAAACAATGAAGACGGTGATTTTATCCTGGTTCACTTTCACCCACTTGAAAGCTACATCCAGTCCCCTTTATCAAAATGATAAAGAGTTTCTACTAGACAAATTCAATTGTTAGAATTACAATGTTTAAGATGCAACTTTCTCACAAAGCTATCCTATCTTAACCCTTCTTCAAAGTGTGTACCAAACACTTTGAAATTCTAACCCAATTGAATTTTCGTCTTCTCTTGTTGATTTGTTGAAGATGCTTCCAACCAAATCCTTTTCAATCTTGCTTTGATAAACCTTCAAAGACTTGCTTGTGAAATTCTTCACCTTTGTTGAACTCTTGAAATGTGCAACCTCTTTTTGCAAAGCTTCAACACAATTAAGAACTAAAAAAAATATTGATGTCAAAGAAAACTTAGAACAATGATTAATCTTGAGTGAAGAATAGAAGAAATTTGTTGAATCTTGATTTCTCAAAGGAAGTGTGTAATAGCTCTTGAAAAATGAAAGTGTATTGCTCAAAATAAAATTGTAAAAGAGTGTATATATTTGTTCATGTAAAAATGAAGTCCTTTTAAAATTTTCTGCCACTGTTCAAGTTACTCGAGTGAAGTGTAACACACTACTCGATTAACACATGTTGAAATACGTTACTCGAGTGACGAATAACTCATTACTCGATTAACCTATAACAACACACATTACTCGAGTAAAGGCAAACTCATTACTCGAGTGACCTGATCAGTTATGGACTAAAAACAAAGTTTTTCAAATAGATTTTCACAATAACTTTAATATGAGCTATTATAATCAAGATTAAGCTTTCTTCACTCTTAATCAAACATTATTATAAGCTTCATTAAGATCACCTAAAGCTACCCACTCTCATGATATGCATTGCATAAAATTAAATATTACATTGCATTAGAATCAAACTAAATCCTAATTCTATTCTTCATGAGATAGCTTCCTTGTTGATAATGTTGTTGCTTGGAGAAAGGTTGTTAGCATCAAAACATAGAAACCTACATCTGATTACCTGTTTTCTAGAACGGCATGCATTATTGTATTAGAGTAATGTAAACAGGTATTGTCTTGCAAAAAGACATTATGGACCAATTATGTATTTCCCAATTATAGATCGTGTTAAGGAAAAGACTATTTTGTGGTACATGGAAGGAACTATGTCGAACAAATGATGTACAACCGCCATGACCCGAATTAGTTCCTATCTTTAATCATGATTAATAGAGTATCTAAGTATAAAATGATTTAGCTATATAAATGCGCATTAATTGTTTGTTTAATCATTTTGTTTATTAGACCTTAATGTTGAATTATGTCACATGAGCCAAGTGGGAGAATGTAAGATTTTCATATCTTAGTATGTCTCATGTGATGTGCATGTGACATGTATTAATGTGTGTTTAGTAAATAAATAATTAAATATTAATGGGAAAAATCATAATTAGATATAAGGAAGATTGTTTCTGAAGACCCATTAGCTTGATGGAAGCTAATGGATAATAGTTAGGGTTTTTACCTATTTATAAGAAACAGATCCTGTTCCTGACCATAAGGTATTCTTTTCTCTTCCCATCACAAAACGGCTAAACTAGCAGCATAAAAAAGATCGAATAGCATAGGAGGCAAAGGACGTTTGGAGAACTATCTTTCAACTCTAGCAATGGATAGAGGTTAGTAATAGTATTCCTTATTGTCTCTATAATATGTGAAAGTCATGTAATTTCAAGATCCTTATTAATATAGTTGTAACTAATAAATTAAACTACAACTTATATTGCATAGCTAAAGTATAAACGCAAAGTCGTGATCCACTTGGCTTAAACGCTAGCTTTGCAACTCGAAATAGATCATTACATAGTTTAGAACTATTGATCTCAATATATTACTAATAGATTAGTGGAATTAGTTAGGTCCCTGAAAGATTAGTGGAATCTCTTAAACTCCTCAAAGATCATTTTGGAATCAGTCAAGTCTCTAAAAGATTTGTGGAATCTCTTAAAACCCCCAAAGATCAATTTGGCATCACATTAGTCCCCCCATGAGGAACCTAACGGAATTCTATGTGACACATTAAATGCTTTGTTGGCCCAATCGTGGCACCTTCTTAACATTCCAACATCGCATTGAGGCCGACAAAGCATTTAACGTGTCACATAGAATTACGTCAGGTCCATCCTGATGAAATTGAATGGGAGGGACTAATGTGACGTCAAAATGATCTTTGAGGGATTTATTAAGAGATTCCACAAATCTTTTAGGACCTAACTGATTTCACAAGTATCTTTCGGGGACCTATATGACTATTAACTCTTACTAATAACCAGTCACCCAATTTATATTTTCTTTTAACAAGTAATAGGCCACGCAATAATTCATCGTGACTAGGACCTTTAAGAGCCAGCAAGTGGAAGAGGGAAATTTAAAATAACCCAAAAAACAAGGGGTTATTAACACTCTAATTACATTACTCAATTGTAATTTTATTTATAACAAAATAAAATCAAAGTCATGATCGATCATATACATTAGAATATTTATATATTGTGTAATTAGAACTTTAAGTTAATGTTATTTTAGGCTTTATTATGATATATGTATTAGTCCTATATATATATATATATATATATATATATAGATAGATAGGATCCTCACTTTTTCAATCATATGACATATTTTCCATATTTCTAACAGATCATTTAGTAATTAAGAAACGTAAATAGTCAAATTAAAGTGTTACAGTATTTGTCTCATCTAGAAACAAAGATAAATATTGGCGCAGTGAAGAAGTGCCATAATAATTCACAAAATTGAGTATTGCTCTTACTTCAGAATTCAACAACTACCGTATGGAACTTTTATTTTTCTATTTGGTTGTTGAATGTTTTATGTGCAAAAAAAAGTAATTTAGCTGCATGATTAGGAGGCTGAACATTTATTTAGAAAAGAAAATAAAAACATACATATAAATACAGAGATTAATAATCAAAGCAGAGTTTCTAGTAGCATGTATATATTGAGCCAAATCAGAGTTCAACACTCAAAAATTGAAACTATACTAGTAAGCAAGTGCACGGGCGAAAGAGGGAAGGGTATTATTTAGTAATTGAGTAACATATTAAATATTTATATTATATAAAAATTAAGAAAGTTTTTATTAAATATTATTTGATAAAAAGCATGTTGTATATTTATTTATTAGTTGGGCTTTACCAAAAAAAATTTCATATAGGAAAGCTATCAAAAAAACTTCATAGGCACATGTTGGGCTTTACCAAAAAAATTGTTTGCAATTACTATTACCTTTGCACAACTAAAAAAGAGATAGACTTTGGTATGTCTTCATTCTCAATATATTTAACCATCCACTTAAGTTTTGGACATTTCGTTTCTTCAGTTAAAGTTGTTCAGTTAACGTAGTATACTGAACTTAGTTTCTGTTTGTACAGTATATCCATATCAAGTTAACATTGAATATGAATAACTAATTGAATTGCCAGCAAAGTAATTTCATACCCTTTACATTTATAAATTCATAATAATTTCATAAGTTGATAGCAAAACTTCAAATTAGGACATAAAAATCATAGTATTATGGTAAGAAAAACATAACTGAAACAGTGTTTTTGATTAAGGTTAAATCTGCAATAGTGGTTGAAATGAATTAAGAAACCGAAAAATTTCAAACCAAACAATTCTTCTTGTCTCAAAATTATAGTTTTATTTCAGAGATGGCAGAGAGTGCTGAATTTTTTTGCTTGAACCTGCAAAGTGAATGATAATATTTGTTACATATATACCTTATTATATCTGAATTAAAATATACTATTCTATTGTATAACAATGGAAACTATTTGCTAAAAGCTTTGTATTATTTATCAAATCAAACACATTCATTATGCAACGAAAAATGCAGAATGGTATCAGATATTGTAAACATATATATCTAACAGGAATGAATTTAGTTTCTTAACTTTTGTTTTTATGATTGAAGATTAAAATATATTCTTTTAGTTTCTTAACTTTTCGTTTTTTAGGTTTTTTTTATTCAATATTTTTTTCGTAGAAATCAGTTACTATAAAAAAAATCAGTTACTAAGAGAAGAAAAAATCAATTACAAATTAGTTACTAAAGGTATGAAAATATGGTGTGATTCATTAATTAATAGAAGATAAATTTTTAATAGAAGAGAATTTAATGGGATCATTGAGAAAAACGAATTTAATGGCATTGAGAAGGCCAAAATTAATGAGATTATTGGGAGCACAAATAGGAGAGAAATATTTACAATATTTAATACCGAAATTAATGGGATTATTGAGAAGACAAATAGGAGAGCAATATCTCTAACATTTAAGATCGAAATTAATGGCATTGAGAAGACCGAAATTAATGGGATCATTGAGAATATAAATAGGTGATAAATATTTACAACATTTAAGGAATATTTTCAAGTTGTTTATTATTAATTACTGGTTTTTGTTATGCATTGATGCATAAGTTACGAAAATTTGTATTTCATTAAAAAGTTTCAATTTTAGGTATTATATTATTTTTTTTGAATGTAATTATTTTATTCCAAATCCGAAGCAAATCTTTTTCAAACAAAAAAAACATAGAGAAATATATTAGTAGTTATTATGATTGAAGATTAAAATATATTTTTTTTAGTTTCTTAACTTTTGGTTTTTTAGGTTTTTTTATTCAATATTTTTTTCATAGAAATAAATTACTATAAACAAAAAAAATCAGTTACTAATAGAAGAAAAAAAAATCAATTGCTAATTAGTTACTAAAAGTATGAAAATATGGTGTGATTCATTCATTAATAGAAGAGAACTTAATGGGATCATTGAGAAGACCGAAATTAATTTCATTGAGAAGACCAAAATTAACGGGATTATTGGGAATAAAATTAGGAGAGAAATATTTACAAATATTTAATACCGAAATTAATGGGATTGTTGAGAAGACAAATAGGAGAGCAATATCTCCAACATTTAAGATCGAAATTAATTGGATCATTGAGAAGATAAATAGGTGATAAATATTTACAACATTTAAGGAATATTTTCAAGTTGATTATTATTAATTAATGGTTTTTGTTATGCATTGATGCATAAATTATTTTTTTGAATGTAATTATTTTATTCCAAATCTGAAGCAAATCTTTTTAAAAAAAAAACATAGAGAAATATATTAGGTAGTTATTATGATTGAAGATTAAAATATATTTTTTTTAGTTTCTTAACTTTTGGTTTTTTAGGTTTTTTTTATTCAATATTTTTTTTCATAGAAATAAGTTACTATAAACAAAAAAAATCAGTTACTAATAGAAGAAAAAAAATCAATTGCTAATTAGTTATTAAAAGTATGAAAATATGGTGCGATTCATTAATTAATAGAAGAGAACTTAATGGGATCATTGAGAAGATCGAAATTAATGGCATTAAGAAAACCAAAATTAATGGGATTATTGGGAAGACAAATAAGAGAGAAATATTTACAAAATTGATCAACCTTCCACCAAAATATTTACTAAGAACTTTGGTGTCAAATTGATCAACCTTAATTGGATTATTGTGACAGGAAGTGCTTAATTGCTTAAAATTTTGAGTACTATTAATTACTAAACCTCAATTTTGATCTTTGAGTCCACTTTTTTCTTAAAATCAGACACAGACCCATAATTTCATTCAATTGAAATATTTGAACTTTGTTGTCAAATTGATCTAACTTTTTTTCCCAACTGCCCGCGTTATTGTTAGATATCATGTAGCTAAAAGGTTAATACAAAATAATGCAAAACCAAAAGATCTTTCCAGCCCACCATTTTTTTTTCAGACAAAAGAATAAAAGAAAAGAGCAGATGACTCAGCCACATAATGTATTTCAAGATAACTAATCACTTCAAATGCAGTATATCGACATAACTAAAACGCCACCTGGAGTACATATTATCAGAGTATATTACAAAAGAGAAACTAAAACGGCACCAGACAAACGAAACTCAATGTTTTCATCATTACGAATTGGAGTTTTATTATTTTCCAGAACGGAGTTCCCAGATCGAGATTTCAGCACAGAGGTTGGAGTCACAAAGCCTTCTGCAATGTCAAGTTAATCAACTTTATAGAGAAAGAAATGTTGGAAATCAAAAATAAAGATGAGTTAAAAATAATGAGTTTATTCTTGTATTGAGTATTGATTACCAGAAACATCGCTATTGAGTATTGATTGAGAAGAGCTCCCATCAAAGTTTCCATCTCTATTTTTCTCTGCACCATCCCCATTTGATAGCTTGGAGATTTCACTGCCCATTTTCGATACTAAGAATTCAATCCCACCCTTTTTTTTCTCATCCGATATATTTGGGAAAACAAATATATTTGGGCTTGAAGCCCACTAACTCAATAAACACTCACATAATAAATGCACTCTCTCTCATTAGACTTCTTAAGTCAAAATTGGCTACTAAAATCATATTTTGGTCTCCTAATTGGAAACCATTATGGATTTATAATAATATTGATAAAAACTTTTATTTGGTATGATTGTTACTCCTATTACGTGTGATAGATTCGATTACATGCACGTATATTGTTAATTCAAAAGCATATATATTTTAGCACATGATTTAACAACTCGCCGTCACTTTTCTTTTCCTGTGATACATTCTAACCACTCATAACCAGCGGTGTCTCAAATCTCAATAGTCTTGTAAATGATTATTATTCATTGTATGTGAGAATCATGCACCGCAAACTTTGAACAGCAAGCACTTAGATTTCATCGGATCAATATTCACACTTTAGTAACCCAAAAGATCTAAAGAAACCCATATGCACAATCTCTAACCAAAATATGATCAAAACATGATACTTTGACACAATGGGTTAAAACGTGATTTGATTTTTATGTGCTGTTTGAAATTTGAATATTCACTTGTCAATATTTTAAGCAATATGATGAAGATTTGCTATGTCGTAATTTGATTTACTAATATGTAAATAATTAGATCAACGTGTGATTGGTCAGGTGGTAGCTCACTTAGTCCCTTAACCAATTGGTCTTGAGTTCGAGCCTTGGGTATGGAGCAACACTGCTGGGAGACCCCTACCACTTAGTGCGAGCTTGGTTGGGTCGGACTGAATGAGTCGGATTCTAGGTAAACAATATCCGGGTAGCGGTTGGTGTACACAAAAAAAATATGTAAACAATTAGTCGGCAATGCATGGACCCTCAGCCTGGAGGAATTATTGGTCTCGAACACATCCACACCGTTGATTTCATTAAACATTTATATTTTTAATTAATTAATAATACATCCAACGGTGTGGATGTGGCCCATTTGACAGGTTATGCCCAATCCAAGCCGAGCGCTTGTCCTGGGACTCTCTAGCGACCCCAGGCCGACCACATGGGGCCACACCCCTAAGGGTCCGAGCTAGAGGCGCGTGAACCTAACTCGCCACAGGGATAAGGACTTCCAACACAGGATAAGAATGAATGACTCTTTCCTTATCCTAAAAGGGACACGTTAGCTGCCTTGCTGGACCTCCGTACAGGCCCACAAGGTACAATGCCACCCCTATAAATAGCTGTCTCCAGCAAGGGGCTCAGGTACGTTCTCTCACTCCCTAATTACACACTAGCACACACCAGTGATTAGGGAAACCCTAGTTGTCCCAACTGGACATCTAGCATACCAAAACAATCACACAGTAACATCAGACCATCCTCTAACTCTCAGGTCTCTCCATACCTTTGAGCTAGGGGTATATCTTATACATAGTGTCTTAGACACTACATTGGTGCCGTCTGTGGGGAAGATAAACTATCATTCCCACTCAAAATGGCAAACACCCGCGGAAACGCTACGGCCAACTCACGTGGTGCAAACCACCAGGCTGGAAGAAACCGCCAGAGATTGGTAGAGGGCAGTGTTGACAATGGAATAGATCTCGAAGGAAGAAACCCTCCCCATCACAGCATACCATCAGTCAGACTTGAAATCCCATCCCGTAGCCACCACTCTATACCAGCCCGAACTCACAGTGGCCCATACACTGTTCACTCTAGACAAACAAACCCCAACCCCCCCAATCGTGTACCAAACCACGGCTCCGGCCGATCCATTGATGCCCGTGTCTCTAGAGAAGAAAGGGGACACTCCCAAGGCCGAAGAGAAACCCAACTCGAAGAAATAATTAAACAACAAGCTCAAATGTTGGAGCAGCAGGGAAGGGCTATAGCAGAACTCCAGCAAATCCACATGCAGGCAGTTGCTGCACGGGCAGTAGAAACAGCCCCAGCAACCATACCAGCCCATGATCCACAAGGCCCCATTGCCCTTCCCCCACCACCTCCAATAAATCCAGCCCTAGCAGCCAGTTATGAGACCGACAGCAGCGCTCACCCTGGCCACCCCTTTACTCCGCGTATCATGGCTTATGAGACACCCTCTGCATTCCTCGGCCCCACCAGCGTGGCGAAGTATAACGGCTTGACCGACCCCCTGGAGCATATCTTGTCTTTTGAAGGAGCAATGAATTTTTATGATGAAGGAGACTTAATGAAATGCCGAGCCTTTTCAATGACTCTCCAACCACCCGTATTGAGATGATACTCGGCCCTGCCCAGGAACTCCGTCAATTCCTGGGCAGAAATGAAAAGGGTTTTTCTTAACAGATACACTGCTAGCTGCATCCAACCAAAATCCGACCACGCATTAGCAGGCGTTATGCAGCTCCCAGAAGAACCCTTGAGAGAATATCTCTCCCGTTTCCACTCAGAGGCAGGATCTGTTCCAAATCTTGAACCGAGCTTCGCAATCTTCCTTTTTACTCAGGGACTCCGGAACGGAGACTTCAAAAACTCACTGGTAGGGAAACCGCCGAGGGATATGGCGGAATTAAGGCACCGGTCTACCAAATTTATAAATTTGGAGGAATTCAGCAAATGGCAGAGAAACAGACAAAGAGGTGAGAGAGGGGAGCCTTCCTCTCAAGGAAAGCCAAGGAGAGACGACATAAGAGATGATAGAAGGGAGGAGCAAAGAAGAGGACCCAGGGGAGACAGAAGATTCGGCGTTCCCCGAGCCAAGTTCGACGAGTACACCCCTCTCACGGTCCCAAGAAGTCAGATACTGCAAGAAACAATGCAGACTGACCTTCGAATGGTGGAGAGACCCCCCCCCTTAAAAAGAAGCCAGCGCCAGGATCGTTCCAAGTTCTGCTCGTATCATGGGGGATATGGGCATACTATAGACGAGTGCACCTGGCTGAGAGATGTGATTGAGCAATTGATAAGAGATGGGAAATTACAACAGTACGTCAGGGAGGCACTCAACCGACATGCTCGAAGAAGGACCCCTTCCCCGGACAGAAATGTCCGATCCTCAACTAGACAAACCGACCACCACACCAATCAGCAACAACCATCTAATCCACAGAGAATTGCTATGGTAGAAGTAGCCACAGACCAATCCCCGCAAAACCTCAGAATCAACACCATAGCTGGAGGTCTTGCGGGAGGAGGAGAAAACAGATCTGGTAGAAAAAATACATCAACCAAGTGCTTGCCGTCCATTACCATCCAATCCGGAAAAGAACTACAAAGAGTGTCCCCATCTGTTTCTCGGATGAGGATCTTGAAGGGATCATCCCGGGTCACAACGACCCAATGGTCATTACTGCTCTGATAGGAAACTATGAGGTTGCCAGGATATTTGTCGACCAAGGAAGTTTGGCAGATATCATGTTCTTAAATCTTTTTGAAGTTCTGAAGTTAAAAATCTCTGACTTGACCCCTTTCGAGGGAAAGTTAATCAGCTTTACAGGGGACACGGTGGTCCCCAAAGGACACATTCAAGTTCCCGTGATGCTCGGGAATCACCCCTCGGCAAGAACCGAGATCATCAAGTTTCTGGTTGTCGACTGCCCATCAGCTTATAATGCCATCCTCAGAAGAACATGCTTGCAGGCTTTCGGGGCGGTCGTCTCAACCGTCCATCTGACCATGAAATTCGAAGGCTCTGACAGGACTGTTGTTGCCATCAGAGCCGAACAGGAAAAAGCTAGACTATGCTACAACGCTAGTCTAGCGAAACTCAAAAGCCCCGAAGAGACCCAACCCAAGTTAAGTTTGAACAGAGGAAATGTACTTTTGATGGACCTAGATGTCAGGTCCGAGTTGGATGACACAAGACCGACCCCCCAGGGTGAATGGGAGTTCATTGTGTTGGATGAAGAAATTTCGAGCAGGAAAGTGAGGCTAGGAACCAACCTCTCAGAAAATATACGAGCAGAAATGCTTGAACTTTTGAAGAAAAACAAAGATCTGTTTGCATGGACCTCGACGGACATGCCGGGGATTGACCCGAACTTTATATGTCATCGCCTCAGCGTCAACCCGACCGCCAAATCGGTCGCCCAGAAAAAGAGATGAGTGGGAACGGAGAAAGCTGCAATCATTGAGGAGAAGGTGGTCGAGCTCCTCTCGGCTGGATTCATCAGGGAGGTTAATTACTCGGACTGGCTCTCGAACACCGTGCTGGTCAAAAAATCAAACGGGAAGTGGCGCATGTGCGTCGACTACACCGACTTAAACAAAGTCTGCGCAAAAGATCAGTATCCCCTCCCTATCAATGACAAACTTGTGGACAACTCTTCTGGGTACCAATTCCTCTCTTTTATGGATGCGTATTCAGGGTACAACCAGATCCCGATGTACCCTCCTGATCAGGAGAAAACGGCCTTAATCACCGAAAATGCCACATGCTGTTACACAGTTATGCTTTTCAGATTGAAAAACGCTGGCGCAACCTACCAGCGGATGATGAACAAGGTCTTCTCGGGATTGATCGGTCCCACCCTCGAGGTTTACATAGATGACATGATAGCCAAGAGCAGGAAGAAGGAAGATCATCCCCATGATCTGGCAGCCATCTTGGACAGAATCATAATGTACAACATGCGGCTGAACCCCGATAAATGCACTTTTGGAGTTCCTGCCGAGGCTTTCTTAGGCTTCATGCTTACGGAGAGCGGTATTGAAGCCAACCCAGAGAAATGCCGAGCTATTTTGAATATGCACAGTCCATCTAATGTGAAGGAGGTTCAGAGGCTGACCGGTCGGATGGCAGCTCTCTCAAGATTCCTCCCACAAGCAGCCAAGAGAGCCCTCCCCTGGTATCAACTGCTCAGAAAAAACAAAAATTTCCATTGGAATGAATCCTGCAAACAAGCGTTCGCTGAACTCAAGGAATACCTCTCATCCCCCCCCCCCCCCCGTCCTCACCAGTCCTCAGGAGGGGGAGATCTTGTTTCTATATTTGTCTATTGGTGAAACTTCTGTTAGCTCGGCTCTAGTCAAGGATGACTCGGGGACCGAGCAACCTGACTACTTTGTAAGTAAGGCCCTTCAAGGACCTGAGATAAGATACTCCAAGATAGAAAAACTTGCCTTTGCTTTGGTGATTACTGCTCGGAGGCTCCGACAGTACTTTCAGAACCACCCCATTGTGATCAGAACAACCCAGCCGATAAGACAGGTGCTCCACCGACCTGACTTGGCTGGAAGAATGGTCTCTTGGTCCGTTGAACTGTCAGACTTCGACGTAACCTACGAGCCGAGAAGAACACTCAAGTCCCAAATTTTGGCAAACTTTATCTCAGAGCTGTCCGATCCTAACCATCCCAGCAAGCCACAACAGTGGAAGATCTATGTTGATGGTTCCATCCACAGTAAGGGGGCCGGGGCCGGCATAATTCTTGAAAACACCGAGGGCCTCAGCCTAGAATACTCCCTGAAGTTCGAGTTCCCCACCTCCAACAATCAGGCGGAGTATGAGGCGGTATTGGCCGGCTTACGGATGGCCCATCAGATGGGGGCCTCGGAGATCCAAGTTTTCAGTGATTCTCAACTAGTAGTCTCTTAGGTCAACGGAGAGTTCCAGGCTAAGTAACCAATTCTTCAAAAGTACCTAGAACAAGTCAAAGCCCTTTCAGACCTCTTTTCACAATTTTCCATCACCCACATCCCCAGGGCCTCCAATGGCCGAGCGGATATCCTCTCCAAGCTCGCTAGCACCAAAGGCCCTGAAAACAACAAAAGCCTAGTTCAAGAAACTATCCACCAACCGAGCGTGGTTCTAGCAATATCATTAACCACCGACTGGATGGACCCCATCAAGCAGTACCTCAGATACCAAGTTTTACCAACCGATCCTTTGAAAGGAAAAAAGATAGTCAAGCAAGCTGCCCAGTATGCCATGATTGGTGATACCTTGTATAAACGGGGAATAGACTCCCCTATGCTGAAGTGTCTGGACCCTACGGAGGCTGATCTTGTTTTGGCCGAAGTCCACGAAGGAATATCGAGCCATCACGTAGGTGCAAAAGCTCTAGCCCGCAAGGTTCTCCGAGCAGGCTATTACTGGCCCACGCTCCTAAGTGATGCTTCAGAACATGTCAAAAGATGTAAATCCTGTCAAATCCATGGAAAGATTTTCCAGCGACCTCCGACGGAGCTCCACTCGATGATCGCCCCATGGCCCTTCTATCAGTGGGGCATGGACATCATCGGAAAATTCAAAACAGCTCCTGGGCAACTAAAGTTCGTCGTGGTTGCGGTTGATTACTTCACAAAATGGGTCGAAGCCGAGACTTTGGCCACAATCTCTTCAGCTAAAATCCAAAAATTCTTTCTCAGACAAGTCATCGCTCGCTTCGGCGTCCCACACACTCTAATAACCGACAATGGCACATAGTTCACCGCCAAGGTTTTCCAAGAGTTGGTCGATCACTTTCATATCACCCACCATTTCTCATCGGTCGAGCATCCGCAGACGAACGGACAGACAGAAGCAGTGAATAAAATCATCATTGATGGATTGAAAAAGAGATTGTTGGAAGCCGAGGGGTCATGGGCTGACCTCCTTCCTGAGGTATTATGGTCAATCCGAACGACCATACACACCTCGACAGGAGAAACCCCATTTCGACTTACCTATGGTTGTGAGGCTGTGTTACCTATAGAAACTCGGGTTCCCACCTTCCGAATTTCCGAGCGTCCATTAAGCGTGAACGATGGTTTGTTGAAAGAAGAGTTAACTCTCAGCGACGACGTCCGATCTCTCGCGGCTGCCCGAGAGAAAAAGGCAAAAGAAAGGCAGGCCCGAGAATACAACAAGTGGGTGGTTCCGAGAAGCTTTGCTGTAGGAGATCTGGTTCTCAGACGAGCCGACATCGGCTTGAAAAATGCAAGAGAAGGAAAATTGGCCAGGAATTGGGAAGGCCCCTACAGGGTCGTCTCAAGAACAGGGTCTGGGGCATACAGGTTGGAAACATTAACAAAGCAGCAACTAAACAACACCTGGAATGCTACAAAGCTGAAACCCTACTACAGCTAGCTCGGAGTCCTACAACAACTTCTGCAAAAGCTCAACCCCGATTTTAAAATTCTGTCATTTAAATTTCATTTACTTTAATGTCGTTTATTTTAATACCTTTATGTTCCTGTCATTGCAATACTCTCTGTATTTGACATTCTACTATTTGTAAACAGATCAAAAGAACTTAATGAAGATCTCTCTTTTCAGTACTACATCCTCATATTTTCTCACTATTAACGTACTAACCATTTCCTCTCGGCTCGCCACCGAGTTGAACTTGGGTGTTTATACATGTCCTCCCAACGGGGACTTATAAACTAACAATTACAAGTACTTGTAGAGATGCCCGGCTAAAAACTTACACAATTTACATAAGCCGAGGTCCGAGGATCCCACCTTGGCCAAAGGTCGGAGATCCGAAATCTCGATAACAGTTTACAACAACACAAAGGATAAAGCTAAACTATCGTTGGAACAGAAGGATAAGGATCAAAATATCATAAATAATTGCAAACTTCAAAACCAACAAAAACAGTCAATATAACATCCCGATCGTCAGCAAACCGGTCATATTACAATGATAATCACTACATAAAAATATAACAGGGAAATACATCACAAAAGATATACTCTTCATCCTCGGAAAGTGCAATGGACGACCCATCAAAGTCAGCTTCATCTTCATCCTCTAAGTCCAAGGGGTTGGGGAGATTCGGTGCCGAAAAATCTACTTCTCTATCCTCGCGAGCATAGTCAATAATGCGATCACCATCAACCCCAAAGGTCGGACTTGCCCCTACAACTCGGATCCCCGGATTCATAAAGGTCAGCTGTTTGACAGTGTTAACAAAGGAATCATTCACTGCATGGTCCCAATTAAAGTGATTCCGTTGGGCCAAGACCTTATGCTTCAGAGCTTTCCGGCGGGCCTTTGCTAGCTCCCCCCGCAAACGACTCACTTCATTTTCAGAATCTGTTAGCCGACCCTGAACATCCTCCAACTCGGTAACTCTTTGCCGAGCTTCAGCCAATTTCTCTTGGGCAGTTTGCAACAGCCTTCCTTTCTCAGCATCCCTCCCAGCAGCATCCTCTAAAGCCTTCTCAGCAGTCTCCCGAGCTTTCTCAGATGCATCAAATTTCTTCTGCAGCTCGGCATTAGCCTCCGTCAAAGCCTGGAGGTTAGCTTCACTCTCTTTAGTTAGGAGATTTTTCGCTTGAACAGCAGAAGCTTTCCTCTTCTCCTTCTCAGCCACCGAGAGTGTAGCACTTATATCCTCAGCATTCCTCCCAATATGAAACATATAGCTTGCAGCCCTTAGCATATTTTTGCCCAGCAACTCACAGTTACTTTTCAAAGTATTGGCCGACTGGTCCGACAGCCTTTTCTCGTCATTTGGAGTGTAAACCAAATCAATAAACTTCTCCCTCAGCTTCCGAGCCCATACGGTCTCTTCCTCGGGATCAGAAACATCAAACCATAAACTTTTCCTTTCAGCCGATTGTAATGGCTTCAGCAGATCGACAACTTTTCCCTTGCCCTTGTCCACCCTAGCCCTTTTTGACAATGGCATCCGATCTTCTTCTTCTTCCCCTTCTACCTGAACAAGAGGAATTTCGGTAGCTACTCCCACCTCACGAACAGACGGTGGTCAGACCTCTTGCACCACTTCAACTTCAGAAGGCGGTGCCGTAGCCACTGCCATAGACCGAGTACCCTCCGAGGAAACGGCTCCACTCAGAGACCCGACCGCCGCACCCGCCTTCGACCTAGAAAGCTCCTTCATACGAGCAGCAGCTTTGTTTTCCTTAGCCATTCTAACTGCAAAGAGAAAGTAAAAGTGCATTAAAAAAAATAGTTACTACCAAGCTCAGCCTTCACGAGCTCTTGGGGGAAAATAATAATGTTCCTAATATCAACTTGGCCATTTTGCTTAAGATAATTAAAGAAGGTATCACAAGTATGCCTCTCGGCATCCGTCAATTCCTTGTCATAATGATACTGGTAAAACTTCGGGTGTCTGTTGAAGAAGTTGGGCGTCCAAGATAGAGGGAACCGAGGGTGACCATCCTCCATAAACCAACAGTCTCCTTCTCCAACGAACTGATACTTGAAAAATAATGGTTTAAAAGTTTTCCACGAATTAGTGAACTTGGCAAAAAGGGCATGATCATTACGTGCCTTCAACGACACCCATAGTCTCTTGGTCGACCCCTTCTCAAAGATGTTTATTTGTGGTATATACAACCATAGAAATGCTCGGAGCAAGCACCTCAGCCTTCGAGCCTCACAAAATTTCTGAAATGCCCGAACAAATGCCTAACCGCCAGGATGTAGTTGGGTGGGAGCCAAGCGCAGCCGCTGCAGTAGAGCTATCTCCAAATCGGAAAAGGGCATCTTAACGCCCAGTCTTATCACGACCTCTTCATACACGAAAAACTCCTTGCGGTTCTCTTCTATTGCTGTGCACACCCGGTCATTAACTGACGGAGCACTAATTGTGTAAGATGTCCCAGCCTCATCCGTGGGGCACGGGAGTATGTTAGCTCGGATATGGCTCAGATTGCTGTTGACTAAGGCTGACTGCGTACCAAGTACCTCCAAATCAACCCAGTCATATGCTCCAGCGTTTGGTAGCAAAATAAATTCATGAGGATGTGAGATGCACCGACGAACCATACCTGGGGAAAGGGAAGACTCGGCGTTAGAATCTACAAAATCAAAATCTTTAGACATCCTAACCCTAGGTCTATTCGTCCTATAGCCGAGCCTACTACACCTTCCCCTAACCTTTACGGTTTTCCCCAGAAGGGGCTTTCCCTAGGACAATTCGAGGTGCGGCGGCTGGAGGCACGAGGCGCCGCTTGTGCCCGCTCCTCCGCCGCGTGATACGCTAACTTTCTACTCTCTTCCTCTATGGAATTTTGGGGGAAATCCACCGCTAGCGGTGTCTCCACCGTGGGATCCGCCATGCGATGGCGAAAGGGGGAAGGAAGGGAGTCTAGTACCTCCAAGTCAGAAGGAGAAGATGACGATGAAGAAGAGGAAGAATCCTCAATATCACTCAAACCCAAAACTTTAGACCACTTTGCATACCATCTATTATCCATGATTAAGTGAAAAACCCAGAAACAAAAAACCCAGAAAGTCGAGAAACAGAAAACCCAGAAAACCCAGAAAGAAACGCAGAACCCAATGAAAACCAGAACCTCAGAACCTATAAATGAATAGTTCAAATGAAGAAGAATCAAAGTACCTGATATTTGAAGACTGGCACGAGTCAGATTGGTGTAGCAAGAAGAAAGCCAAAAAGCTTCAAGAGAGAATGGCAGAAAAAATGCAAAGGAGAAGAGTCTGGAGACCAAGAAAGGAAATCGGAGGAGGGAGAAGATAGTGTCAGAAACGCAAGGTTTGGAAGAAAGTGGGAATAAGGAAACTGAAAAGACGGTTGAAGTTCAAAAGGGAACTTCCCTCCACGATTTTGAGTATTTGGGCTTGGTTGCAAAGGCCCAATTCTACATTGAGCCACGAGAAGTGAAACGTGGCACATAACCACTGGAAGGGAATATTTGAAAATCCAAAAGCCAGCATGCACAATAATGGCATAACGGACACAAGCAGCACGTGTCAGCAGAAGGACATTCAAACGTCCTCTCGAGCAGACGAAGGGACAACGAGGCACATTGAGCTGTCCAAAGATCATTACCTCATTCCGATCACAACACTCGGCTCCTCTAATACCAATCTCCATCAACTCTCAGCTCGGCTCAAGAATCAAAAAGTCTTACCGAGCTAGGGGGCTTATGTGGTAGACCGATCCTCGATCTACCCTTAAGATACTCGGCCAACCAGATAGGCCCATTTGACAGGTTATGCCTAATCCAAGCCGAGCGCTTGTCCTGGGACTCTCTAGCGACCCCAGGCCGACCACATGGGGCCACACCCCCTAAGGGTCCGAGCTAGAGGCGCGTGAACCTAACTCGCCACAGGGATAAGGACTTCCAACACAGGATAAGAATGAATGACTCATTCCTTATCCTAAAAGGGACACGTTAGCTGCCTTGCTGGACCTCCGTACAGGCCCACAAGGTACAATGCCACCCCTATAAATAGCTGTCTCCAGCAAGGGGCTCAGGTACGTTCTCTCACTCCCTAATTACACACTAGCACACACCAGTGATTAGGGAAACCCTAGTTGTCCCAACTGGACATCTAGCATACCAAAACAATCACACAGTAACATAAGACCATCCTCTAACTCTCATGTCTCTCCATACCTTTGAGCTAGGGGTATATCTTATACACAGTGTCTTAGACACTACAATAAATTTTAATTTTTATTGAAATTGGCATTTGAAAATTTGTTTTATAACTTAATTCCTTTAAAATATTTTACGAAAATCCGGCAGAGTTTCCTCTGTTTATCGAACTTTCCCAAAATTTCTTGTTGTACCTGTTCAGCCAGAATAGTTTTCAGACTTAAACCATAAAACTAAAACAATCATTTGAAAATCCTAGTGCCCTATTAATTCCAGATCAGGGCCGATATATGTTACACATTTTAATTTTCAAAAATATTAGTTTCCACATAATTAAATCTACAATCTACTCATAATAACGACCACTCCACGTAATCCTGCTCGGCCACGACTTGTGGAAGCTCCTTCTGTACCTGCAAAATATAGCAAGAAGGGTAGCATTACACAGGACTTAAAAAGATAAATTCTAAAAGGAATAGCAATAAACTAAGCATACGTTACTATTAACATGAAATGTATATTAATATCCATACATTAAATTTTCTTTTACTTCTTCTCTTATTCTCACATTTATTTTCATTTTTAGTTCTCTATTCATTTCTCATATTTCTTTTCACTCTTAATTCTCCGTTCATTCTCTCACATTCATTCACTTGTTTCCATTCTTTATCCTTTTAATTATTTGGCTTAGAGCTGGTTACCATTATTTCCTTTATTTTGTTTAGTGATGGCAGTGACTTCCGCCCGCCTGTCATCGATACCATTCCTTTCTTTTATTTCATTTAGTGATGACAGTGACTTTCGCCCGCCTACCATCGGTACCATTCCTTTATTTCTTTTAGTGATGTCAGTGACTTCCGCCCGCCTGACATCGAAACCATTCTTTTATTTCTTTTAGTGATGACAGTGACTTTCGCCTGCCTGCCATCGAACCCATATTTTCTTTTATTCCTTTTAGTGATGACAGTGACTCCCGCCCGCCTGTCATCGAATCCACTCTTTTCTTTTAATTCTTTTAATGATGACAGTGACTTTCGCCCGCCTGTCATCGAAACCATTCTTTTAGTGATGTCAGTGACTTCCGCCCGCCTGACATCGAAACCATTTCTTCATATTTCTTTTTAGTGATGACAGTGACTTTCCCCCGCCTGCCATCGTGTCCATTATTTCTTTTAGTGATGGCAGTGACTATCGTCCGCCTACCATCGTGTCCATTATCCCTTTTATTTCTCTATTATTTCCTTTACTTTTCTTTTTACTTTTCTATTAATATGATAGTGCCATTTTTCCTTTCTCTTTTTTTCCTTTCTCTTTTTAGATTTTACATATTTCTCTTTACTAATTTTTCTCATCTTTAATTAACACTACTTAGTTTGGTCATGTACAATATATTTAAATAATCGTTACTAGATTCTTGGTTTTTCCCCAGTTCTCTTTCTTCTCTTTTTTTTCTTCTTCTCCTCCTTTTTCTTTTTCTTCTTCTAATTATTAATTGTTCTAGTTTATATCCAACTCTACTTAACTTGGTTATGTTTATTATATTTTAGATCTCGTTATTAATTCTTAGTTATTTCTTTGTTTCCTTTATCTTATACTATTACATAACTTATGGTTTCTATTTCATTAACTCCCGTTTATTTAACTACTCTACTAGCTCACATTATTACTTAACTTATTATTCCTATTTCATTAACTCCATTTTATTTAACTATCCTATTAATTCAACTTAGTTTCCCTATTTTATTATGCCATTTTATTTAACTTCCCTAATATCGACCTCTCTCTCGTCTCATTATCTTTTTACTAATTTCTTTTACCAGTTTCCTATTTATACTTGAAATTTAGTTTATTATCTCGTTTCTATTTTTCTAATCCCAACATCTATTAACTAATTCCACTCAGAACCTACCTATTGCCTTCACATTTAAACTCTTCTTTTATCTCCCTTTGGTTATAACTTATACTTTCTTATGTTTTCATCCAATGTTGACCGAATTAATATTCTTAAATACCCTCATTCATGCTGGACCTTATTCTAATTATATACATTTTATTCCCTAGGGTATGGTTTCTATTAACAATTTTATTTATTTCATTTATATCAGCGGGGACTACCCTAAGGTTCATTAACATATTTTTTAATTACCCTATTCTTAGCTATCACTATAGCATCCTAGAATTTACTCTCTAAGTAAAGGTAACGCAACCCGTCTTACCTCAGGCTTTTAAATAGAACCTGGTTTGCGGCTCGGCGACAATGACGGCGTCGGTGTTGCTCCTCGTTAGCGAGAACGATCGCGGCTGGACCAAGGCAAGAGCTTCGAGCTTCGGTGCACCCGATACAAGCCCGGTGCGATCAAGGGTCAGTAACGACGCCGGTGAGATCCGTGGAGAGAGAGAGCTCGTGGTGAGAGAGGGGAAGGTATGAGGGAGGAGCTGTGGCTATTGGTGGCTCGTGGTGGTCGATCGGCAGCCACGGTGGCGGCTCCGGTCGGAAAGAGAAAGAAGAGAGAGAGAGAGACCGAAGAGAGGGAAGAGGGAGAAAGAGAGCAAGGGCCAAAGGGAGAGAGAGAGAGAGAGAATGGAAGAGGGAGGGGTTTATGGTTGTGGTGATGGATCGGGGCGGTGATGGTGGTGGCTCGTGGTGGCTGCGGTTTCGCCGGAGGGAGAAAGAGAAGAGAGAGAAAGAGATCAAAGAGGGGAAGAGGGAGAGAGAGGAAATGAAGAGAGAGGAGAGGGAGGGTGGCCAAGGAGGTGGCGGCTTAGGGCGGCGATGGTGGTGCTGGACGGAGGAGCTAAGGAGGAGGTGAAGCGGGGGAAGAAAAATGGGGGTTTGGGGGGGTGCGGTCGACACACCATTTATGGTGCTGGTGCTGCTATTACGCTCACCGCGCGCTTGAGCGCGGCCGCGCGTGCCTGGACGCGCCCCCCCCCCCACTGATCAGTTTTTTTTTTGTTTTTTTTTGTTTTTTTGACTATGAGTTGACCGTGCTATAACTTCTTCGTTAACCGTTGAATCTTGCTCAAATTTGGTGGAACGCTTCCTAAGACCCTTATCTTCATATCCAACGGTGGAATTTATGGTTTGAGTGGTAAATCATTTATTCCTAATTTTTCTATTATTAAACATTTTCTAACACTAAACCTTTCATTTTAGTATTTATTTAAGACTTGTAATTATCATTCCATTTACCCAAACTAATAATTAGTCTAATTATTTTTGGGATTAAAATTCGGGATGTTACATTTCTCCCCCACTTTTTTGAATTTCGTCCCCGAAATTCGGATTCCTACGTAATGTGGAGAACTATCCTGTTGATGGAGTTCTTGTCTATGATCTTTAGGTTCCTATTGGTTCCATTTCCCCGCTTCCGATGTGTCTAGATTCAGGTTCTTTAGTAACGTTATGTTTGTCCTCGGATACTTCATATCTTCTCTATTATGACAGGGTCCACAATTTTTTTATTATTAAAGTTCTATCTCCCATTCCTTGGATTGAAATCCTCCCCCACTTAGCATCGACTTGCTTGATTATATCCATGCTAGGGTAGTTTCGGTCGCTGTGAAGAATCGATTCCATGGGTTTCCCGAACGTCTTCCGGGATTGAAAGTGGTGCGGGGTTGGCTACCCGCGGGTGGCACTGAATCATGTTGGTTTCTTACGGCTTGGCGAATTCTCCTATATATAAGTCTGAGTTTTATCACTAGATGCTTGAAACTCGAAGAGAGTGAAGATGAAAAGAAGAAACACGAAGCACTCAAGGGAATGTTTAATGGGATTTGCAAGATGACCAAGGACGGGTCAGGTGACAAGAGTGTAGAGATCGTGGTGTCTAACGGTGTTATGGCTTCCTACATAAGGTTCGGTGACTGACGAGTGTCGGTGGACTGCAAACATAAAAGAGTCATGTAGGAACCGACATTGAAGGATAGCAGCATGGCTGATTCATGTCAAACAAGAAAACAACAGAGATTATCCCAGAGGACGCATTTTTATTGGGGAATCATCGAAAGGTGCATCTCCTATAGAGCGATGGTTGGTTTGATCGAGTACGAGGTAGCGCTAGAGTGATGGGTTCTAACTTCGCTCTTTATTACAGACATTACCATAATTGGGCTTGGCAGTGCTTCTGACTAAGGTACTACCGTCTGCTGATTTCTTCTAAGTTATACTAAACGCTCTTAATCTATATGGAAATTTATATGTAGACAGTTGATACATTATTGACATAGAAAAATACCTTGAGCAGGTTTACTAACTCCTTCGTCCGGTGCGTTCGAGACAGTTAGCCCAAATGTGTCCCGGTTGCCCACATCGATAGCAGCGACCCTCTTTCTTGTGTTGCTTTAACCGCATACACAAACACCTGTGGGGTTTTCCACACTCTGGACAGGGTAGTCTAGGTCTTGGGGCATTCACATATGGAGCCATGTCTATTGGCACTATTGCCATAGCATTGATGTCGGCATGTGTATCCGATTCCTGAGCTGGTACCTTGCCTATGCTAGAACCTGCAGCCCACTGTATCATCCTGTTCCTATCCTCGGATGTCTTCCGCCTCAATCCCTTCTCATAAGTGCTAGCCATATTTACCAGTCGGACCAAATTATCTACGTTCTGGTACTCAAAAACTACCTTGATCTCAGTGCGAAGTCCTGCTTCGAACTTGATGCACTTGGCTCTTTCATCAACATTGCTATAGCTTCCAGAATACCGAATGAGGTCTTAAAAGTGTGCGGCATATTCTCCAACACTCATATTTCCTTGTGTTAAGTTCAGGAAGGCTAGTTCTTTCTCTCGGCGAACATCTTCGGGGAAGTACTTCTCTAAAAATCTGATTTTGAACACGTCCCAGGTGATTTCCGGGTTAGCGATCTCCATTTCCCTTCGTACACGCTCCCACCAATATTCAGCTTCTCCTGTGAGCATGTACGTTGCCAAAGGAACTGCCTGTTCCGCGGGCGGTGACATTGTGCGAAAATCTTCTCCAACTCTTGGTGCCATCTCTGGGCTGCGTCAGGATTGTAGCCACCTTCAAACTTGGGTGGATCGCTCTGCCTGAATCTAGCTAGCCAATCAATGTCGATTGAGTTTGGTGGTTGATGGAGTGTGGCTGCTGCTGCTGCTGCGGGTGCTGCTACTGTTTCGGCTTGATTCTGATTCATTTGGACCAGATTCTCAAGTATCGCGGCCATCCTATCCTCATGAGTACGCCTCCGAGGCATGATGACTGATTTCTGGAAAAAGGATACGTTATTCTCAATTAACTAAACAATTCTCAATCTAAGTGTACCTATTCATCTATTCTAAAACATGACACTAACATTTGGTCACTCGCTTGGTGAGTAAACCATAAGAGTTGTGAGTCCACACTCCAAGGCCGAGGGAAACTGCTCTGATACCATAAATGTAACATCCTCAATTTAATTAGTAAATTTTAATTTTTATTGAAATTGGCATTTGAAAATTTCTTTTATATTCCTTTAAAATATTTTACGAAAATCCGGCAGAGTTTCCTCTGTTTATCGGACTTTCCCAAAATTTCCTGTTGTACCTATTCAGCCAGAATAGTTTTCAGACTTAAACCATAAAACTAAAACAGTCATTTGAAAATCCTAGTGCCCTATTAATTCTAGATCAGGGCCGATATATGTTACACATTTTAATTTTTAAAAATATTAGTTTCCACATAATTAAATCTACAATCTACTCATAATAGCGACCACTCCACGTAGTGGAGTGGTAATCCTGCTCGGCCACGACTTGTGCAAGCTCCTTCTGTACCTGCAAAATATAGCAAGAAGGGTAGCATTACACATGACTTAGAAAGATAAATTCTAAAAGGAATAGCAATAAACTAAGCCTACGTTACTATTAACATGCACTGTATATTAATATCCATACATTAAATTTTATTTTACTTCTTCTCATATTCTCACATTTATTTTCCTTTTTAGTTCTTTATTCATTTCCTCATATTTCTTTTCACTCTTAATTCTCCGTTCATTCTCTCACATTCATTCATCACTTGTTTCCATTCTTTATCCTTTTAATTATTTGGCTTAGAGCCAGTTACCATTATTTCCTTTATTTCGTTTAGTGATTGCAGTGACTTTCGCCCGCCTGTCATCGATACCATTCCTTTCTTTTATTTCTTTTAGTGATGACAGTGACTTTCGCCCGCCTGCCATTGGAACCATTCCTTTATTTCTTTTAGTGATGTCAGTGACTTCCGCCCGCCTGACATCGAAACCATTCTTTTATTTCTTTTAGTGATGACAGTGACTTTCGCCCGCCTGCCATCGAACCCATATTTTCTTTTATTCCTTTTAGTGATGACAGTGACTTCCACCCGCCTGTCATCGAATCCATTCTTTTCTTTTAATTCTTTTAATTATGACAGTGACTTTCGCCCGCCTGTCATCGAAACCATTCTTTTAGTGATGTCAGTGACTTCCGCCCGCCTGACATCGAAACCATTTCTTCATATTTCTTTTTAGTGATGACAGTGACTTTCGCCCGCCTGCCATCGTGTCCATTATTTCTTTTAGTGATGGCAGTGACTATCGTCCGCCTACCATCGTGTCCATTATCCCTTTTATTTCTCTATTATTTCCTTTACTTTTCTTTTTACTTTTCTATTAATATGATAGTGCCATTTTTCCTTTCTCTTTTGTTTTTCTTTATCTTTTTAGATTTTACATATTTCTCTTTACTAATTTTTCTCATCTTTAATTAACACTACTTAGTTTGGTCATGTACAATATATTTAAATAATCGTTACTAGATTCTTGGTTTTTCCCCAGTTCTCTTTCTTCTCTTTTTTTTCTTCTCCTCCTTTTTCTTTTTCTTCTTCTAATTATTAATTGTTCTAGTTTATATCCAACTCTACTTAACTTGGTTATGTTTATTATATTTTAAATCTCGTTATTAATTCTTAGTTATTTCTTTGTTTCCTTTATCTTATACTATTACATAACTTATGGTTTCTATTTCATTAACTCCCGTTTATTTAACTACTCTATTAGCTCACATTATTACTTAACTTATTATTCCTATTTCATTAACTCCATTTTATTTAACTATCCTATTAATTCAACTTAGTTTCCCTATTTTATTATGCCATTTTATTTAACTTCCCTAATATCGACCTCTCTCTCGTCTCATTATCTTTTTACTAATTTCTTTTACCAGTTTCCTATTTATACTTGAAATTTAGTTTATTATCTCGTTTCTATTTTTCTAATCCCAACATCTATTAACTAATTCCACTCCGCACCTACCTATTGCCTTCGCATTTAAACTCTTCTTTTATCTCACATTTAGTTTATTTATTTTACTCTTCCTGCCTATTCAATTACTCTTTTTTTTTATTTTACACTAACGCTTAGTTTGTTTTTCCCAAATTTTCCCTTTGGTTATAACTTATACTTTCTTATGTTTTCATCCAATGTTAACCGAATTAATATTCTTAAATACCCTCATTCATCCTGGACCTTATTCTAATTATATACATTTTATTCCCTAGGGTATGGTTTCTATTAACAATTTTATTTATTTCATTTATATCAGCGGGGACTACCCTAAGGTTCATTAACATATTTTTTAATTACCCTATTCTTAGCTATCACTATAGCATCCGAGAATTTACTCTCTAAGTAAAGGTAACGCAACTCGTCTTACCTCGGGCTTTTAAATAGAATCTGGTTTGCGGCTCGGCGACAATGACGGCGTCGGTGTTGCTCCTCGTTAGCGAGAACGATTGCGGCTGGACCAAGGCAAGAGCTTCGAGCTTCGGTGCACCCAATACAAGCCCGGTGCGATCACGGGTCGGTAACGATGCCGGTGAGATCCGTGGAGAGAGAGAGCTCGTGGTGAGAGAGGGGAAGGAATGAGGGAGGAGCTGTGGCTGTTGGTAGCTCGTGGTGGTCGATCGGCAGCCATGGTGGCGGCTCCGGTCGGAAAGAGAAAGAAGAGAGAGAGAGAGACCGAAGAGAGGGAAGAGGGAGAAAGAGAGCAAGGGCCAAAGGGAGAGAGAGAGAGAGAATGGAAGAGGGAGGGGTTTATGGCTGTGGTGATAGATCGGGGCGGTGATGGTGGTGGCTCGTGGTGGCTGCGGTTCCGCTGGAGGGAGAAAGAGAAGAGAGAGAAAGAGATCAAAGAGGGGAAGAGGGAGAGAGAGGAAATGAAGAGAGAGGAGAGGGAGAACGGGTCTATGGAGAGGGAGGGAGGCCAAGGAGGCGGCGGCTTAGAGCGGCGATGGTGGTGCTGGACGGAGGAGCTAAGGAGGAGGTGAAACGGGGGAAGAAAAATGGGGGTTGGGGGGGGGGGGTCGACGCACCATTTATGGTGCTGGTGCTGCTGTTACGGGCACCGCGCGCTTGAGCTCGGCCGCGCGTGCCTGGACGCGCTCCCCCCCCCTCCCCACTGATCAGTTTTGTTTTTTTTTGTTTTTTTTACTATGAGTTGACCGTGCTATAACTTCTTCGTTAACCGTTGAATCTTGCTCAAATTTGGTGGCACGCTTCCTACGACCCTTATCTTCATATCCAACGGTGGAATTTATGGTTTGAATTGTAAATCATTTATTCCTAATTTTTCTATTATTAAACGTTTTCTAACACTAAACCTTTCATTTTAGTATTTATTTAAGACTTGTAATTATCATTCCATTTACCCAAACTATTCTGTTGTAGAACGTCTGGTACTTGAGCTGAGTGGTCAAGTGTCCAATATTCTACTGTTTGCTTTCAGACTGCAGATAGGCACCCTGATTTCCAGGATACCAGCTCTATTGTCGTTTTCAATGATTTTGGGGGTGGTGTGTGTGTTTGTGTGGGATTGAAGGATGCATACCTGGTTATCCTCTGTTTGTTATATAAGCAGATTTCCTCACCGTTGGGTTTCCTTCCTCATCAATGGGGCGGCCAAATTACTGCTAACGGTAAGTGATAATGGTCTTTATTGGAGAGTTGATGCTCATCATGATACTGGAATCCAAGGTATTCAGGCTTAATGGCTTTGTCTTCTGAATAACCGTCATACCGGTTTCGCGAGGTAAGGAATCCTATGTCAGTCAACGAGAAGTCTTCTTCTCCACCAGTTTGGAGGAATAGAGGATTTGGGCCACTAATGGGCCTCTTATACCGGTAATCCGGTTTCAAGGGTTACTGGGCTACTAAAGAACCTTTTATGTTGAGAAACTGATTCAATAGGAGCATGGGCCCTTATAAGACCTCCAAATCCGGTAAACCGGTTTTACGACGTCCAATCCCTTAAAAGGGCCTTTATAGCCGATAAACCGGTTTAATGAAGTATTTTCCTAAATCCGGTCCATAACAGTTGCCCCCCAGACCATGGTTTATAATTATGAACCTTGGTTTTATTGTTTTAATGAGAAGTATCTCATTTAGAAGCTTAACTGGTTTTGTGAAGCGTTCGAGCGTCATATCATCACACCGGTAATTCCTCTAAATATACCTCCTTGCCGGTTTAAGTTCGTCAAAAAAGGTTGGGTCCTGATGAACCTCTTCTCTTTTCGCATTACTGAAGGATTTAAGACAGATGCTTTGATACTCCGGTTAACCGGTTTACCGGTTTAACGCGGTATCTTTATGCTCTCTTGATTTTTTGGTAAGCCGACTTTCTACCGTTTTTGGAGGATCTCAATATCTGACACCGATTTAATTGGCCTCGAATAGGACTTTGCAATACTCGTGCATTGAAGGGACAAACCTGTAAACCCGTTACATGATCTAAAAAGATTTTTCTTTAACCGGTTTATGCATTGTTAAGACGTCTTTCAACTGGTTTCCTGAATAACAGGTTAGTATTCTTAACCGGTTTACCGCATAACCGGTTAGCACGCGAATCTTGGGACCTACTCCTCACTGACAAAAATCAGTCTTCAAGAAGTTAACCTTTACCTTCCCCAGGCCTCATAATGTCAGAAACACGTCCTCCAAGAAATCACATTTTCAAACCTCATCTTGATATTTGCAGGGGAATCTCTTCCTTTGTTATCCGTGTCAGTGCTCATTCCCAAGAAACAATTCAAATTTTGAATTTCAAACACATGTTTTAGCTCCAAAATTTGGTAGCTTTTGAACAGTTGTTGTTAGTACCACGGTCGCAGGTGTTAGAGACACTGATTTGCCGATTTTCTTACGCCACAAAAACGGGTTGTCTTCTAATTTGACCGATTTACCGGTTTAATGGAGAGCTTACTGACCCTCCTTCCTTCGTTCCTTCTGCCAATTTATCGGATAACGGATTTAGAGGAGAATCTCAAATCCTGCTATCATAATTCGGTCAAACGGTCTTATGAAGGAGAGTGACTGCTTTGCTGAGTCCAATATCAACCTTCTTATGCGCACAATTTCCAACAAATCAATGTGATTTGACCGAGGCACTTTTCTTAGTCTGCTGTGCCTATCCAGCCATTCCCTAGGTGAAGTTTGAAATTCAAATTTGCTTTGGGTACTCCATCTTTGAGCACTTAAACTTAATATTTTCTGATGAAAACCGATTTTCTGACCACCATTAAATGCAAGTCATGCTTCATCTTCTCAACTGATGTAAAGTCACTTTTATCATAAATGATAGGATTTATCACTGCATTTACTTTAAGAACTGATCTTTCCCAAGGAATCTGAAAAGATTCTCTGAAAAGCTATGAAGTATGCCTCACTTTATCAGTCTTTTACTTGTCAAATCTCCTCTTTTCCTCTGATTTCGAACTGACCAGTCCCCTAAGCTTCTTATACATTCAAAGTCTCAATAAATAACAGAAGTCCTTTCATTGGTCTTTGGGAATCCGAATTTGGCTATAAATAAGGGGGTTTGTTTGATTTCAAACTCACTCCTTCTTCACTTGAGAACTTTAGAAATCAAAGAGTAGCAAGAGAATTTGTTCAGCTCCTCTTATCTTCTGAAAAACGTGTTTTGCTTTTCTTCTTCTGGGAAATTCGTGTGACTTCTTTCCTCTACTAATCTTCTTAGTTCCAGCTTCTCCTATACCTTCAAGTAACTCCTTGCTTTTTTCTAATGGATAATCTTCCTCTTTCTGTCATTTATCCTACTAAAAGCTCTTCCTCTTCTTCATCTTCTTCTTCAAACAATACAACAACTAATAATATACCTCCTATTAATTCTTCTTATTCACATTTAGGAAGTTCTTCCATTAGTTCTTCTGAAAAATTTATGCTGGACGAACTAGCTAGACAATTTGTAATAAAAAACTATTTTTTTGAAGTCGTTAGCAAACCAACTCCTCCTCCTAATGTCTCCTATCTTTCTCAGGAATCACAAATGGGAAACAAGAGATCAGAAACCAATCCGGAGGAATTCGTCATACCGGACGATGTTTCTAGTTATGAGAGGATAGACTTAGATGCTTTAGGTAGACCTTCTAAACTTGTAGATTTGGCCAAACTTCGTTCTTACCACCTCCATGCCAATTTGGTAAGGCCCGGTTTTACTCCCAACTTTTATGCTGTGGAAGCTCCTAATAACCAAGACCGGATATGTACAGTAGGTGATACTGATGAAAATTTTTTCTTTATGTATTGTGTTTTGTTTGACGTATGTGGCGTAAGAATCCCTTTCACCGATTTTGAAAACCAAGTTCTTACTCATTTAGAGATTGCACCTTCTCAACTTCACCCGAACGGTTGGTGCTATCTTAGAGCCTTTCAGCTTTTCTGCAACCATTTTAACCTTTAATGCACAATTCCTGTCTTTTTTTACATTTTTGGTCCCTTCCAATCCAGCAAAGTGAAGGGAAAATGGGCTTGGGTCACACTCAAATCCCGTAGTGGAAGAAGGGTGTTCGAGTCCTATTCTGAGACGTGGAAGGATTTCAAAGACACATATTTTAAAATAACCGGAGCACAAGATGTTTGGCCTTTTATGTTTGATCACGGGGGAAATCCTTATTTCCCTCTCTTCTGGTCACCTCGTAATTCTCTTATTGCAGCTAAGCTATTTGCAACTCCTGAAAACCGGTTAACCGATTTAGAGAGGTCCACTGTTTCTTTCCTTATTTCCTTCTGTGATCGCTTTGGGCGCATAAGCACAAAGTCTATTGTGGACTCTTCCCCTGACAGTTTACAAACAACTTTTGGTAGGAATTTTTGCTTTATTAATTTGAAATATTTTGTACTGCATTTTTTCCTCTCTTCCTATTTCTGACACGATTTTTATGCAGCTGAAATGGCTTCTCCCTCCGATTTGGCAGCGCTTGCAGCCGCTCTTGGAAATGCTCCTCGCAATCTGCGTCCCCGAGTCAGCAAATCTACTGTTCCACGACCTCCTTCTTCATCAGCAGCTATGGAGGTTACGGGGACTGGTCCTGCTGGTACTCCCAAACGAAGGAGAAACGACAGTCCTTCTCATCCGGAAGCCGGTAGTTCGGCTAATCCACAGCGGTGGAGGCTCTTCTCTTTGGCCTGATGATTTATCCGAGAGCTTCGATCGGATGCTTCTCACTGATTCCACTTCCCAACAATTAGGCAATATGAACATAAGGGAATTTGTTGCTCTACTGAAATCCCTAAAAAGGGAACAAGTTAAGGCTGCCTCAACTATCCAATTTCTTGTCGAAAATGCTGAAAAGGTCCTGTTAGTTGGACAAGATGCTGTAGACCTAGCTGATCATGTTAAAAGAGAAGCAGAATTGGTTCAGCAACTTGCTTCAGAGACTGCTAAATTTAACAAGGACAAACAGGAGTTGTCCCAAGCTGAGGAGGAATATACTAGGAAGTTGAACTCCAAGATTGCTGAAATGAATGAAGCCCATAATGCTGCTCTCACCACTTTGAGGGATGCATTGAGGGACATGGAGTCGGAAAGGGACATGTACAAGGGGAAGTGGATAGTTCAGTTCAATCTTCCTTCATGAATGTTGTTGATCAAGCTAACTATCTAAATCCTACTTTCTCAGCCAAAGGGATGCATTATCTTCATCGTGTTGAAGATGGGGTGCTATATAGTTATCTTCCTGATGGAAATTGGGTGCCTGTGGATTTAGCTGACCCTGGTTGTCCCGATTTCTTGGCAACCGGAGGAGAAGAGGTCGATGATGATGATGACGAGGCCACTTCATAGGGGCTCATTTGCTGATTTCTTACTGCTTTATCTGTTTTATGCTTTTTAACTTGTTGTCTTTGATTACCTTTTTCCTTTGTTTCCAGCAAGTCTAGTTGTAATCTGCTTTTTATTAATGAAAAGTTTGCTTTTGTTCTCTAACGTCTTGTTTTCAAATTATATCCATACTTAGTAGACTTTAAGAATCTAGCCAGCGAATGAAATTCTCTTAACCTTATCAGACTCTTATAGAATCCGAAAGTAGTATTACTATCAGTACATGGGTGGTGCCTAATATTTTTAAAACATCTTCTAACCCATTTCACTCCTTGTAAGGTGGCTAGCCATACAAGTGGTGTACTCTAAGTTGGATCTTTATAAGATTGAATACCTTTCAAAACCGGTAAACCGGTTTAGGAATTACAGGATATTTGGTTTGTGGCATAATTAAACCATGAAACCAATCATTCTAATAGGCTAGATAAACCGATTTGTGATGTGAAGTAAATGATGTAGTCTTTGGACGTGATTAATCCATAAAACCGGATATTCATACTTATCAGCTGATAAACCGATTTGTTAATGTAAAGAAATTGAACCGGTTTGTGGACGTAATCAAATCATGTAACTGGATGTTCGAACTAATAGACCAATTTGCAGCTAATGAACTATTGAATCCATTCATGGATGTTAAATTGAATTATGATCGTAGAAAACACTATCAAATCATAAAACCGAACTGATGTGTTATATGAGTAGTTAACCCATTTTATGGATTGTAGAAAGGTCATAATGCACTTCCAAACTGAAAATCCGGTTTAGTGTGCTTGAATAATTGAAAATCGAAAGATAGAGTAATTATTACAAACTGAAATTTTTGATTAATGCAATGAAAAACTTGTACAGGAGAAAGACTTCATTCTGCTAACAACAATGGCACAATGGCCTTATTGAAAAAGAAATGACTTAGTAAGCCTTATTCAAAGAAACATGTCCTAAAAGCCGCTTTCTCCTCTCTAGGGGATTTTTAACTGTAATAAATTCGGAGCTTTGCCGCATTCCACGAGTTTTTGATCCTGTTTCCAGTTAATGTTTCCAGAAAGTAAGCTCCATTATCTGTCTTTGCGCGGATCCGATACGGACCTTCCCAATTGGCAGCTAACTTCCCATGTGTTGGCTCTTTTCCATGCACATCTGACCTTCTTAGGACCAGGTCCCCTTCTTTGAACGAACGGCGGATAACCTTCAAGTTGTACTGCTTGGCTGATTGTTGCTGGATCGTTGCCATGCGAATAATGGCCATCTCCCTGGATTCCTGCAAAAGATCAAGATTCGATCCCTCAGAAGTTTTACATTTGTGTCAGGGTCAAAGTATCTTGACCTCAAGTTGGTGGATCCTATTTCTAACGGGATCATAGCTTCACTTCCATAGGTTAATTTAAAAGGAGTTTCTCCAGTAGCAGAGTGAGGGGTGGTTCTGTATGACCACAACATGGACTCTATGATTTCCACCCACTTGCCTTTACTGTCTTCTAGCTTCCTTTTTAAACCTCTTAAGATGCACCTATTTGCCGCCTCTGCCTGTCCATTGGTCTGTGGATTTTCTACAGAGGATAACCTTTGTTTGATTCCCAAATCACGGAGGAAATTTTGAAAGGTTTCGCTGATAAATTGGCGGCCGTTATCAGTAACAATTACTTTAGGAATGCCAAAACGTGGAATTATCTGATTGCTCAGGAATTTCTGGATTTGGGCTGAAGTGGTGGTGGCCACTGCCTTGGCTTCGATCCACTTGGTAAAATAATCTACTGCTACAATTAGGTGCGTCACTTGTCCAGCAGCTTGTGGAAAAGGGCCTAATAGGTCCATTCCCCATTGATAAAAAGGCCATGGAGCAGCAATCGAGTGTAACTCTTCCGGAGGGGCCAAGTGGACATCTGTATGCTTTTGACACTTATCACATTTTTTGACGTGATTGATGGAATCCAGCTGTATTGTTGGCCAGTAAAATCCAGCTCTTAAGATTTTTCTTGCCAAACTCCTTCCCCCTAGGTGATGGTTGCATCTTCCTTCATGTATTTCTTTCATGGCTACTTCCGCCTCTTTGCTGGATAAGCATCGGAGTAGGGGCGAGGAAAACCCTCTTCTGTACAACAATCCATCCCGAATGATAAAGTGTGGGGCCATTCTCCATACCTTTCTGGAAGCCTCTTCTTCTGCTGGAAGCGTGCGATGGAGCAAATATGCCAAAATAGGGGAGGCCCACGAGTCTTCATCTTCCACTACTAGTGTCGCACTAGGGTGGAATATAGTTTGTTGCACCACTGATCTGTAATTCCCCGGTTTTTTGGTGCTTGCCAATTTTGATAAGATGTCAGCACGAGAATTCTGCTCCCTTGGAATGTGTTCAAAATCTGCTTCCTCAAACGTTTCTGCCAGTTGTTTGCATTTCATGAGGTATTGCTGCAGCAGAGGCTCTTTTGCTTGAAAATTTCCTTTTATTTGGGAAATCACCAATTGAGAGTCACTGTACAGGAGAATAGAGCGCGCTCCTAGATCTTTGGCCATAGTCATGCCAGCAAGGCATGCCTCATACTCGGCTTGGTTATTAGACGTTTGAAAATCAAATCTAAGAGAGTATTCAATGGAAATACCTTGAGCATTCTCCAGAATGATTCCAGCTCCTCCTCTGGAGGGGTTAGAAGATCCGTCCACAAAGAGTGTCCAGCTTTTAGGGTCTGCTTTCGGCGTCAACTCAGCTACAAAATTTGCCAGTACTTGCGATTTTATAGCTGTCCTCGCTTCATAGTTGATCCCATATTCAGAAAGTTCCACTGACCAGGCGATCATGCGACCTGCCAAATCAGGCTTTTGTAGTATTTGCCGGATGGGTTGATCAGTTCGTACTATCACCGGGTGACACTGGAAATACTGCCTTAAACGTCTAGCAGTGACGACTAATGCGAACGCCATCTTCTCCACCTTCTGATATCTCTTTTCAGCTTCCTGTAATACTTTGCTTACGAAATATACAGGCTTTTGTCCTTCTTCTGTTTCCCTGACCAACACAGCACTTACAGCCTCATCATTAACAGATAAATACAAATACAATGTTTCACCTGATTCGGGTTTACTGAGGATTGGAGGGTTTGAAAGGTAATGCTTGAGCTCCTGGAAAGCAGCCTCACATTCTCCAGACCACTTAAACTCCTTATCCTTCTTTAGTAACTTGAACATGGGAAGCGACTTGTAAGCAGATTTGGACAGGAACCTTGTTAATGCAGCAATACGACCTATAAGCTGTTGAACTTCTTTGACTGAACTTGGGCTCCTCATACGAGTGATTGCCTCGCATTTCTCTGGGTTAGCCTCTATCCCTTTGTTGGTGAGCATAAAACCTAAAAACTTTCCTGCCGTGACACAAAATGCAGACTTTAGTGGATTAAGCCGCATATTGTGCTTACGTACCTTGGCAAGGACCGCTTCTAGATCTTGTTTGTGGTTCTCCTGTATCATGGACTTGACAATCATGTCATCCACGTAAACCTCCAAAGTATGACCTATCAGTCCAGCAAAAACTTTGTCCATCATTCTTTGGTAAGTGGCACCTGCATTTTTCAAACCGAAGGGCATTACAGTATAGCAATAGGCTGCCCTATCAGTCATGAAAGCTGTTTTCTCCTGATCATCTTCAAACATTGGAATTTGATTATAACCAGAATAAGCGTCTAGAAAGGAGAGTAGCTGGTAACCAGCTGAGCTGTCTACAAGTTTGTCAATATTGGGAAGTGGGTAGGTATCTTTGGGGCATGCTTTGTTAAGATCTGTATAATCGACGCACATGCGCCATTTTCCATTAGCTTTTTTCACCAAGCCCACATTTGCCAGCCATGTAGTGTAGGGGACTTCACGAATGAAACCGGCCTGTAAAAGCTCCTCCACGCTTGAAGCGATGACTTTCTGTCGTTCAACACCCATCTTCCTCCTGCGTTGAGCCACTGGTTTGAATGTAGGATCTATAGACAGACGGTGGCATATAAATTCCGGATCCAAACCAGGCATGTCAGCAGCTGTCCATGCAAACAGATCTCTGTTCTCCCTTAACAAAGTAACCAGCTTCTCCTTCTCTTCTTTTGGCAAATCTTTTCCTACCTGCGTCCAGTGATCTGGTGTTTCACCTATCTGAACTTTTTCCAACTCTCCTTCAGGCTTGGGACATTCTTCTTTAATGTCTTCCCTCATGTCTAAATCTACCATCATCACACCAGAAGAGGAAACGGGGGCTTTGCCTTTCTTTATCTGCATATGCTTCTTTGCATTTTCTTTAGTGGCCTTCAAGCTAGCAATATAGCAGGTTTTCGCCTGCATCTGATCCACCCGTACTGTAATAACCGCGCCCTTCTCTCTTGGGAACTTTATTGCCATGTGAAGAGGGGAAGCGACCGCCTAGAATGCTTTCAGGGTGGGGCGCCCAAGAATCGCGTTATACGCTGATGGGCAATCTACCACCGCAAAAGATATCTTCTCAGTCCGACATCGAGGGGGTGTTCCCAATGTCAACCTGATGTCAATATACCCCCTTGGTCTGATGGTGTCTCCAGTGAAACCAATTAACTCTTTTTGGCATGGACGCAGATCCTGAGGCTTCAACTTCAAACGGTCAAAGAGCTCGGAAAACATGATGTCGTAAGAACTCCCTTGGTCTACCATCATTCTGCAAACCTTGAATCTATCAATTATTCCTGTTATCACCAGTGGGTCATTATGATGGGGAATGACTCCCTCCAGGTCTGCTTCAGTGAACATAATGGGAGGATGGGACACTTTTTGTCTGCTGGAGGAGGCGACAGCCATTGTCGCAAGTTTCAGCTGTCGCTTTCGAGACGTTATAGAATCATTTTCACCTGAAAATCCTCCTGCAATCGTAGAGATTAGTTCTAAATCTTCATTACTATTACCACTGTTACCTTCTTTTTTGTCGGGGGACTGCCTGATATGCCTGGGAGTTCTATCTCTTTTTGCCGATGATCGGGTTCTCCTCCGTACGGGACTCCTGGTTCTTCTCCTTACTGGGCTTTTGGCTCTCCTTCCAGAGTTGCGTTCGTTAGATGATCCTTGTGACACCCTTCCGGATTACCCAAATATAATATAGTATTTATGCTTTATATTGGATAATATATGGACTTGTGAGCTAAGAAAATATGGTAAATAAAATTTTCTTTAAAGCGGGTGCACAATTCATCTAATGGAACTCTTGGAGAATAAATTCTGAAATCCTTTAAAACACTTGTATCGAGTTCGGCGATTTCTAAAACCTTTTCTCAAGCAGGATAACATTCGTTCTTTAGAAATTCCTTTACATTTTACAATCAATTGAAGCTATCCATACTTTGTTCAATAAAACTGATACCGTCAATTAATACTTATAGCCGAGCTCATTTATAAGTTGAATCAGAGTAAGCGGAAATTACTGGACTATTCAACTGATATGATATAAACATAGATTTTCATATATACGAAAGAGTCATTCATACATAGTCCATGAGATAAGTCACCAAGTTCCAAAAATATAACAAGTCCATGTAAACAGATCTACATCACTATGATACTATAACCCTAGAGTAAAATATATGTACAATATATACATAATCAAAATACAACCCCAGGGATAGTCACGTAGATCCATCAGCATCAGATGCAGTAGTAGTAGCAGTAGTAGTCTCCCAAAAACATAGGTAATAAGGTAGTAGCATCATCATCACAGCAGCAGCAGCACATCTCCTCCACAGCACGGATCCAAGGGTCCACATCATACACCATATGCACGTACCTAGGGATCATCGTCCCTCCAGTCACTCCCAGTAGAATACACGACAGGCTCGCTCCCACTCTCGTCCTCCACCGGATCCTCCTCGATCTCATCCGAGGGAGAGTGTACCCTACCACTGGGTACCGGGTCAGGTGATGGTGAAACCCTGACGGGGCTCCTCGGATAAGAAGGGGGAGTCTCCTCGCGGACAACTCTCGAAGTAAAAGGGTGAGAGCGGGTAGGTCGAAAATGAAAACTATGGTAAGAGCGAGCTGGTCGCGTGGGAGGTGGTCCATGATAAGTATAAAACGGGGGTACATGCATAGTGTATATAATGGGAATCCTAAACCTCCAAATCCGGTAAACCGGTTTTACGACGTCCAAGTCCCTTAAAAGGGCCTTTATAGCCGATAAACCGGTTTAATGAAGTATTTTCCTAAATCCGGTCCATAACACAAACCAATAATTAGTCAAATTATTTTTGGGATTAAAATTCGGGATGTTACACCAATGATCCCGAACCACACTATAATTTTCACTCAGCCTGGCCGACACAATAATGGACTATGCAAATAGTTGCTGCACGCGGGTGAAAACGAAATGAATTTAGAAGATATGAAATGTAAACAATGTCCCAGGACTAGTTATAGGATTTAGAGATATAATGTTTGAGTGATGCTATTGAGTGGGAAAAAAACTAGCCCCGAAATTTCAGGAACGTTAAATAGTGTTTGAACCAGTAAAAAAATGTCAAGATCAAAATAGATAATTACCAAAACACAAATGAGTTGATGTAGGGTTGTAAATTCGTGTATCATATCATGATTTTGGTACTATTTAGTATTCTCCTAATTTTTTTTATCAGAGAATAGCGTATTTAATAACTCCTAATTTTGATTTATTAAACAATACCCTTGAGAAATTTCATATTCATGTGCTTCATTGAACTCGCAGCTTTGTGAACGGAAGGTGGACCTTTTACTAATTGTCTTTTGACTAAGATTAGTGCAAATATTTGCTGAAAGAAAGATGTATGCAATATCCTCTATATTTAATGCAATATATTAAGATTAAGAAAATTAGTTGATTATATTTAATTTTTTTAATTTATAAAAAACAAAATTATTTTAAGAGAGTTATGTTAGGAATAAAACAAAAATTAAATAAGACAATCATTTTATAAAAATATTTTAAAATAATTGTAGTAGGATCGAATAGAAATTATTATTATTTTAATTTGAAACCAAAATAATATTTTATTTTTTTTCTTATAATTAGAAAATAGAAGCATAAAATGTTCAAAATATGGCATGTTATTATTGGTATGAATATTATTAAAATTGTAACGGTGATTAAATCGGGTAAGGCAATGGTTTATTGTTTAGTGGTTTAACAAGTAGAATAGCAATTAAACCGCATAGATGTATGCCGGTTAATTCGGACACAATATATATTTTTATATAAGAATATTTGTAATTGTCTTTAAAAAAAAAAAGCATACTCAAATTTAAAATCCATTATTTACGGTAGTCTATTATGAATTCTTTTTTTTTTGAACAAACATTCATAACAACATAACAATTATCATTTAACTGTTTAACAAGTTCATAGTTTAAACTTTAAACTTCAAAATTTTAAACTCAAACTTAAAATATTTATCGCACTTAAAAAAAATTAAGTTTCTTTTATTTTTTTTATATTAAAAATGACATATTTTAAGATTTTTCATTAAAAAAAGAGAACTCACACGGTTCACAAAACTTCAATTGGTTTGACGATTTATCGAAATTTTGGTCAATTTTCATTAATTTAATCCAATTTGATGCATAATCAATTGAATAAATACTATAACATACCAATTAGAGTCTGATTAATCGATTAAGTTGGTTGGTACGATACTATATTTATAACACCGATTGGAATTGTTACGTGAATTGACCGGAAGAACAAATAAGGAAACCATCATAGTTAACTAATCATTTTGTCTCTTTTCGCGGAACCAACTTAGAAAGAGTAATCATTTTCTCTCCTTGGACCAAGAAGGTGACTCATCTCTCATCTTCTGAATGCTTTTTTCAAAGGGAAAATATGCATTTTATTCCATAGAAAAGGATAGTACAAGCAAAACTAACGATACCCAAACAAAATATATAGTTTTCACACAAATAACATTAAGAAAAGTAAGGTATTCTGCACCAACAACATCTTTCCTCTGGACATGTGTCATCAACCTCTTCCAAAATCAGTCTCTAACATGAGATTCAACGTCTTTATCTCCAAGATAACAATCTCATTAATGCTGGAACCAAACACATTTCGGCGACAAGGAATCTCAAATTTGTAGAGAAGGAACCGCTGAACAAAAGTCAAGTCAGAAGTCTGCAAGTGAAGAGCTGTCTCTGCTATCATTCTTCGAGGATGACCATCAGATCTAGAAGCTAACACAAAGCACAGACCTCCCCAAAATAAAAACACCCAAAATAAATAAGAATAACACTTATTTATATAACAAAACTCGCACAAAGGTAAGAGTAAAACCCAGAAAAGTTGGGGCTGAAAACCACACACCCTCCAGAAGCTACCGCTATCTCTTTTTGATAAAGCAAGAAAAAGAAAAAAAAAACCAAATAAAAAAGGAGAAAGACTGAGAAATCTAGAGAGAAGATAGAGTCTCTCTTTCTAAAAATTAGGGCCGGCTCACGCACTTATTCTTATTATCTTCTGAATGCTGAAGCTCGTGAGATTCAAGTCAAAATAGAAGTACTACCTCAATTCTTTTACTATATACATAATCACTTGATTTTAATTTTTTTTTAAAATTTTTTTATAAGTTCTTATTTTCATTTTAATTATTTTTTCACAAATATTCTTACTTATTTAATATTTTTTTAATTTTATTTATAAATCATATTTAACCATATCACATAAAATAAGAAGGATAATTATATTTTTTAAATTTTAAAAAGGTATTTTAACATTAAAAAAATAATATACATAAAAATTAATTTGTCTAATGCTACTTTGAAATATAATATTTTAAACTTTTTTCATATTTTTTTTAATCTAAAGTATATTTAATATACAGCATAAAGCACACATTATAATAACTCATTAAGTAACCCGTGGCGTTGATTGATAATTAAGTATTTGCCCGGGTACGCAATAATCCCTTCGGAACTGCAAGATTATATTGCCTATCTATAGATCACTGTATTATATATTTTTTTTTATACAAAGGGGCTAAAAGCACAACAAACAAAAGAGAAGAAAAAAACTAAACTAAAACATCCCGAGGAAGATAAACTCCTCTACCATCATTAGCTAAAAGGCTCCTCAAAGACTGGTCAGGAGCAAGGATCTCATGAAAACCAAATTGCATTTGGAGTCTAAGATTAGAAAGATAATCAGCACAAGTATTGCCTTGTCTAAGAGTGAGATTGAAGGAGATATTCCATCCGCGAGATATTAACTTGAAGATCTTTGAAAGGAGACAATTGTTGTTATTCTCCTGGCTGTACGAATTCATTCTGTTGTTAATGAATTGCACAACCGTTTTTGAGTCACACTCAACGATTAAATTTATGAATCCCTTCTCCCAAGCCCACTGAAGCCCGGTCAGGACTCCCCAAAGCTCCGCTTTATAAGCAGTACAAATTCCAATTTTATAACAGTAGCCTGCAAGCCAGCGACCATTCGCATCTCAAATAAGCCCTCCACAACCTGCCTCCCCTGGGTTACCTTTGGAGGCGCCGTCAGAATTCAGTTTCACAAGAGAAGAAGGAGGAGGAAGCCAACGAATATTTATTGTGATCCGCTGCCTAAATCTTTCCTCCTTGCTATGACCTGAATAGAGCTTGATTTCTTTAGTAACATTTGAAATAATCTTGCACTTCTCCTCAAGAGGAATGGAAATTCCTTCCGCTACATATTTGTTCCTCCAAAACCACAACAAGTAAAGAATGAAGAAGAAGAAATCAAGCCAATTAGAATTCAGTTTCATGGATTTACTGATATGAAAATTATATCTGAGCCAAGAAAACAAATCCAGGGAAAAAAAGGTAGAACTCCAAGTAAGGGACAAAACATTTCTAAACTTGAGTAGCCAAATAGCAGTCCCTCATGACATGAAGAGAGTCTTCAACAAGACCAAAGCAAAAGGGACAATCCAAGGGAGATAAACCCCAGGAGCTCTTCCTTTTGTTAGTTAAAAGCTTATCATGACTAAGCTTCCAGAAATAAATTTTGTACTTTTCTGGACCTTTCCTACTCCAAATTGTGACCCAAGGCATATGAGAAACCCATGCTTTTTCATTGGCCAGCAAATTGTATGAACTTTTAATGGAGAAAACACCATTATCCTCGGCTGACCAGATTAAACTATCAGGACCTGAATCTTCATCCAGATGAAGGATAACACGAATTTTATTAGAGATATGAGGAGGAAGAATGTTGCCCAGGAGTGGAAAATTCCATTCTCCATCATCGGCAATAGCCTGATTAACAGAAGCATCAAAAGGAAGAGGATTGAAGTTGGGATCAAAGAACTCCTCAAGGGTAAAGTTTTCTCCCCACCATTTATCTATCAAGAAAAAAGTGCAGGCACCATTTCCAATACTAACACTTCTATTATCAACGACCAAGGGCCAATAAGGGGCCATTGCTTTCCAAAGGGAAGAATCTAAAGGAAGAGCTTTAGCTGAAAGCAACAAGTTCAGACCTCTCTCATATTTTAATCTAATAACACAAACCGGGTTTTTCATGACATTCCAGCAGCGTTTCTTAAGAAAAGAATTATTCATATGAGACTGGCGTTTGAATCCGAGGCCGCCATGAGATTTAGGGAGACAAACATGATCCCAGCTGATGAGATGAACACGACGCCGCTCCCTAGTACTTCCCCAAATGAAATTGCGCTGAATCTTTTCAATCTCTTGGCAAATAGTTGAAGGCACTCTGGCATGTTGCATTGTATGATTGGCCATGGCTCCTATAACTGATTTCGCCTAGACCACTCGACCCGCCATAGAAAGAGATTCAGCTTTCCACCCTGAAAGTTTGTTCTGGATGTGCTCAAGGAGAGGTTTAAAACTGTCCTTCTTCCTTCTTCCACTTTGGTCTATCGATCCAAGGTAGCGACCTAGGCCCTGCGAAATCGAAAAATTACAAGCATTTGCAATATCTAATTTCAATTCATTATAGACATTAGACGAAAAAAAGATAGTGGTTTTATCCACATTCACCTTATGACCAGAACAATTACCAAATTTATTCATGATACTTATTACCTCTTGAATTTGAGACATAGAGGCTTCAGCAAAAATGAGGAGGTCATCAGCAAACAGAAGGTGCGAAATAGCTAGACCATTTCTACCAGCTTTGATAGGTTTCCATCTATTATGATGCACTGCTTCCGTAATCATATGGGAGAGCTTTTCCATGCAAATGACAAAAATATACGGGGACAGAGGGTCTCCCTGCCTAATCCCTCTAGAAGGATAGAAAGCATCTGTTTTACTGCCGTTCCAGAGGAGGTGATGAGAAGAGGAAGAGATGCAACACATTATCAGATCAATGAATTCGGAAGGCAGATTCAGATCTATAAGATAGTCACGTATAAACTTCCAAGAAATTCTGTCGTATGCTTTTTCAAGATCGAATTTGATGGACACAAAGCCTTTTTTCCCTCTAAATTTCTTCATGGAATGCACTAATTCCTGAGCAATAATGATATTGTCCAGAATATTCCTGCCAGGAATAAAACTCGCCTGGTGCGGAGAAATCCAATCATAAAGAAAGGGTTTCAAACGGTTGGCAATAATCTTAGTCATACACTAGTAAGTGACATTGCATACAACAATAGGACGGAAGTGAGTAGCAGAATAGGGATTCGATATCTTAGGAATAAGCACTAAGAGCGTGGAATTAATATTTCTGATTAAATCATGATTACTCCAGGCCTCTTTGATAAAAGAAAGGAAGTTTCCTTTAATGCGAAGCCAATTATATTTAAAAAAAATATAGCAGGATAACCATTAGGTCCCGGAGCTTTGAGAGATCCCATAGAAAAGATAGCTGTTTTAATCTCATTCTCAAGCACATGATTCGACAACATATTTAAGTCAGAATGAGCAGCAGGATAATTAATGGAAATATAAGGCATACATTTGTTAAAATTCTCTTCAGTATACAATTAAAAGAAAAAAGATCTAACCAGATTAAGAGTAGTCTCATCATTCTCTATCCAATTACCATTACCATCTTTCAAGGAAATAATTTTATTCTTATTTCTCCTGGAGATAGTGTAACATCCTGAATTTAACTTCAAGATTTATTAGAATAATTCTAAGCGAAACCAATGGAAATCATAAGAATAAGTTGGGGTTTAATGAGGGAAAAACATAGCCAAAATGAGTATAGGAGTTGAGAAGTATGCCATAGAGTTAGAAGCCATCAGTACATAAAAAAAAATCTGTTGATGTAATCGATTATCGTGGGGTGATAACCAATTACAATAATTCTGCTAAGCAGTGGAAAGCCTTAGTAAAGAGTAAGAGAGTCCGAGTATAATGGATCGGACCTCGGACCGACCTAGCTCATTTTAGCCGACCAATGAGTGACGTTCTGGGTCACCTACCCCATCTTAACCAACGTACGTCGACCAGCGAATACCAGACTGTTAGGCAACCCCGTAAACTTGAGATGAGCTCGAATCACCTTTCCAAGCTAGGAGGACGTATGTAGCGTATTGCTTCCGAACCGACCAGTTAGTATTGAGCTCAAGAGAACCGACCTCGTTTCATTTGACAACCCTTGACAGTAACCAGCCGACCACTTCGAGCCGCTTCGCGTCGGACGATCATGCACACATACCTCAGCAATATTCCGTCGACCACAGCAAGTCGCCTTGTGTCAATCGATTATAAGTTTGGCCTCTTATTGACCAATCGAGATGCTACAACGGCCGACCATCGTGAGGCTGGACCGACCTCGCATCCTTTTCCTCGCCCAAGCGCACGTGTCAGAATGGGAAATTCCCAGCCACTTGTTATTGGCTTCCTCATGAAGCCATTAATTATCCTCCACTCATTTGTGTCCTCTCATGCAAGTTACGAAACTAAATTATAGCTACAACAACACAATATAACATCACATCGCCACAAATCATCTTCTTCATTCTCTCTCTTAGGGTTCAAGAATGAATCTTATTGTCATCACCAAAGACACTAAGATCAAGAGCAAAACACTATTAAAATATCATCACCCTCAAGTCTTTACTATGTAAACAAGAACAAAAAAATCATTCCCTCCTATCATCCCGTCAACTCGTCACTCTCTCACTCTCTCTCTCATTCTCCATTGATTTTTGAAGTTCTCAAGCTATGGAGACTAGGGTTCGCTAATGCCACAACAAGACCAAGTGAAACCAATTCCTCTTCCTCCTTTTAAATCCCCACTTGACAAAGTCCATCTTCATCTTATTGTTGCTTTCTTGAGACACATCAAGAGGTTCAAGGGTTTAAGGATTTAAGAGCTAGGACTCAAAGGTCTCCTTATCTCTCATCACCCTTAAGGTAAGGAGTGGGTATTACCCTATCTTAGGGGTTTGTTTCTAGTATGTTCATAAGGCTTGATAAGAGATGGGTGTTAGGTTAGGATTTTTGCACCTTAGGGTAGAAGATAGAATTGATAAATGAAAATAGGGAGTCAAGAAAGAAATTACAGTTGTGAAATTAGTTGTGATGATGATATGTGATATATGTCACTAATGTTGTAATGTGATTGAATGATGAATTAACTAGGAATTTAGAAAGTGTAAAGATAGTGAACGAATAAAGTGAATGTACAATAGATAAAAATACTTAAAAGTGTTGAGAGAAGATAAACCAATTTGATAACGGACCATGAAAATAAATGAATGTACAATAACCTCCTGCAGCCGACTGTGATATGACGCGAATTGGACAGTACGTGAAGAGGAAAGTACAATAACCTTCTGCGGCCGACTGCGATATGACGCGAAGAGGAATATATAATAACCCGTGCGTCCGACTACGATTTGACGCGAATCGGTTAGTACACGAAAGTGAATGTACACTACCCCCATGCGACCGACTGCGATGTGGCGCCAATTGGATAGTACGTGAAAGGGAATGTACACTAACCTCCTGCAATCGGCTGCGATATGACGCGAACCGGATAGTACGCGAAGAGGTATATACACAAAAATATGAAAGATATGACCGAAAGAAAGAAAAGACTAGAAAAGAGAAAGAGAGAAAATAAGCGAGAATTTGGAAGAAGTAATTAGTAGAAAGAGGAAAGAAATAGATATGCTAGAACAAAATAATTGTTTTGAATTGCAGGTGAGCATGGTATGGTTTGAGTATGTGAATATGTTAACTATTTGAAATAATTGTGTTTGGCTTAGTCGGTTATTATGTCATATCAGAAACTGCTATTCCGACTTTATGTGTAATGCTCACTCCTTACCTTTTTTTCACAGGTACTGAGTCTGAGCTAACACAGGTACCGGCCGAGCAGGAGTACTCTCCCTGTAAGGGAGAGTAGGTTGATTTAGTGGACATGGTGTCATGTCCTGGGCCTTGTATTTTGATATGATGACATATTCTGTTTTGATGTAAATATGTAAATAGTTCTTTTGGGTGGGCCCAGGACTACTCCTTTGGGGAAAGGAGTATTTTGGGAAAATACTTTTTCCGCAACTTGTTTATATTTGCTGCTTTATTGTGATGTTGATATACTGATGCTATGATGTGTGCACAAAGATGCACTAAAATGTGATATATGCTGATGATAGCCCTGCTGGCTTTTGAAAATTATGAATGAATATATTTTTCAGGTTGCAGGATAAAATCTAATTTTTGGAATAATCAGAAAAACAAAGGAAACTCCGTCCGTTTGACGAGAGATTTTTATAAGTTGAAAAGAAATTTTAAATCCCCTATTTCCGTAATGGGTACAAAAGTGTAGTAAAATGTAAGGTGTTACATTTATCGTATCAGAACAGTTTCTCCTCGGCCTTGGAGTTATGAGTTACTCCTGTGATTACTCACCGAGCGAGTAATCGATGTTTACAGTTAAGAGTCTAGAACTAAGTAATAGGATACATAGGCAACTGTTTAATTACTTTAATAATTAACTGGCTGTCTTATCCATTACTAAACAGTATGGCTGGTAGACGAGCTAGTAATGATGAGATCAATGTTGTTCTAGAACGTATGGGACAGATGCAACAGGCTCAGGCTACTACTATTTCTGCTAACATTGCACAATTATATCACAATCAGGGGGAGAACATAGCAGCAGCAGCTGCTGCAGCGACAGCAGCAGTAGCGGCAGTGCAGCCTCCACCAGCAGCTCCTATTGAGATAGATTGGATGGCGGGGTTCAGGAAAAGCGAGCCACCCAGATTCGAGGGAGATTATGATCCGGATGGGGCACAAAAATGGCTCCATGAGACCGAGAAGATTCTCTGTTCTCTTCAGCCACCTGCCGACCATCGAGTTCGGTTGGCCGAGTACATGTTAGGTGGTGAGGCCGAGCACTCGTGGGAGCAACAGAGGAGAGGCTTTGAGGCGACCAACCAGGCAGTGACATGGGATCTGTTTAAGATCCGCTTTCCTGGGAAATACTTCCCTGAGGATGTCAGACGAGAGAAGGAGATTTCGTTCCTTCAGTTGGTGCAAGGAAACATGACTGTCGGCGAGTACGCTGCCCAGTTCGAGGATCCGATCTGCTATTCTGGCAGCTACCGAGATGCCGACGAGCGCACGAAGTGCATTACATTCGAGGTTGGTCTTCATGATGATGTTCGGCTCTCCTGTGAATATCACAACATATAAAATCTTTCTCAGCTGGTGAATATGGCAAGTACATATGAGAAGGGCCTCAAGCGGAAATTAGCTAATGACCAGAACCGAGAAGCTCAGAGGTCTGGTGGTCCTGTTAGAGGTAGAGGTTCGATGCAAAGATCAGGTCCTTACTCTCAGCCTAAATCAGGCCAAGCAGTGAGTGCTCCTGGTCCTATTTCGACCTGCCCACATTGTGGAAGGAAACATAGAGGAATGTGTTGGAATCTAAATCCGAACAAAAGAGAAGTACTCTATTTTCATTGTGGTCAGCCTGGTCATTTTGCAGCCAATTGTCCCAAGAGCACAATGAAGAAAGAGGTGAATGTGGCTAAGGTGCAGAAAGCAAGTGGCAGTCAACCACTCCAGAGGGGCAAAGTGTATACACTTGATGGCGAGGAAGTGACTGACGCTGATGAGTTGATAAGAGGTACTTGTTTTGTTCATGATATTCCTTGTGGTGTTTTGTTTGACTATGGGGCTACACATTATTTTATTTCTGCCGATTGCATGAAGAAGTTAGGATTATCATCTATAGAAATGCCTTATAAATTATCGGTTTCTACTCCTACTAATTCTTCTGTGGTAACATCACAAATGTGCTTGAATTTCCCCCTTTGAGTATTGGCGTGGGAATTCAAAGTGAATCTGATCTGTCTACCGTTAACTAGACTGGATATCATTCTAGGCATGGACTGGATGTCTCAACACCATGTTTTGATTGATTGTCACCAGAAATCAGTAACCTTTAGTGATCCTTCCTTGTCTACCATAGAAGTGAATGAAGTATCATATGTTAGCTAGATTCCAGTAGTCTGCAAATTCCCGGAAGTTTTTCCTGTAGAGATTCCCGGATTATTGCCAATCAGAGAAGTAGAATTTTGCATTGATCTTCTTCCTGGTACAGGTCCGATTTCTATCGCACCTTACAGAATGGCACCTCCTGAACTTAAAGAGCTGAAAGAGTAGTTAGAAGTGTTATTGGCAAGAAATTGATTAGGCCGAGTGTGTCACCCTGGGGAGCTCCGATTCTTTTTGCTAAGAGCTCCGATTCTTTTTGTTAAGAAGAAGGACGGTAGTCTCCGGATGTGCACTGATTACAGGCAACTGAATGTTGTGACAGTGAAAAACAAATATCCACTCCCTCGTATTGATGATTTGTTGGATCAGCTAAGGGGAGCAGCAGTGTTTTCTAAAATTGACCTCCGATCGGGATACCATCAAATCCGTATTCGAGAAGAGGACATTCCGAAAATTGCATTCAGGACACGTTATGGGCATTTTGAGTATGTGGTGATGCCCTTTGGTTTAATGAATGCACCTGCAATCTTCATGGACTACATGAACAGAATCTTCAGGCCTTATTTGGATTCTTTTGTAATAGTATACATCGACGACATTCTTATCTATTCTAAGAGTCCAAGTGAGCATGAAGAGCATTTGAGAACGATGTTGCAAGTTCTCAAAGACAAGAAGCTTTATGCAAAGCTTTCTAAATGTAGTTTTTAGCTGAATGAGGTTCACTTTCTGGGTCATGTTATTCCTGAGAAGGGTGTTGTTGTGGATCCTTCTAAGGTGGAAGCAGTGTTAAAGTAGGAGAGACCCAAGACAGTGACAGAAATCAGAAGTTTCATTGGCATGACAGGTTATTATCGGAGATTTATTGGTGGGTTTTCTAAGTTGGCTCTTCCATTAACTATGCTAACTAGGAAAGATGTGCCCTATGAATGGTCGCAGCAATGTGAGCATAGTTTCCAAGAGCTAAAACAGAGGTTGACTAGCTCTCCGGTTCTGACTTTTCCCGACAGAACTCAATCCTTCAATGTTTATTGTGACGCTTCGAAACAGTGATTAGGTTGTGTGTTGATGTAGCAAGGGAAAGCGATAGCTTATGCATCTAGATAGCTTCGATAACATGAGCAGAACTACCCCACTCATGATCTTGAGTTGGTAGCTGTTGTCTTTGCTCTTAAAATCTGGAGACATTACTTGTATGGCACGAAGTTTGAAGTCTTCAGTGATCACAAGAGTCTCAAATATCTCTTTGATCAGAAAGAGCTGAATATGAGACAGAGGAGATGGATGGATTTCCTGACAGATTATGATTTTCATCTTCAATACCATCCCGGCAAAGCGAATGTTGTGGCCGATGCTCTAAGTCGGAAGACTTTACATGTTAGCAATCTGATCGTGAAGGAGATGCAATTAATTTAGGAGTTTAGAAACCTTAGTCTAGGCATGCAAGTGAAAGAAAAAAGCATAGTCCTGGAGATATTGCAAGTTACAAATGAGTTAGTCGATCTTATTAAAGAGAGACAAGCTGATGATGAGGAGCTACAAAAACAGCTGGAAATGGTAACAGAAGATATGGAGCCTAATTTCAAGAAAGGTTCCGATGGCATTATCCGATTCTGGAACAGAGTGTACATTCCGATGGACTTTGAAGTGAGAAGAATGGTCCTAGAGGAAGCCCACAAGACTAGACTCAGTCTACATCAAGGTACCACCAAGATGTATCAGGACTTGAAGCTATTGTTTTGGTGGCCAGGGTTGAAGAAGGATGTAGCAAATTATGTGTTTCGATGTTTGGTATGTCAGAAGGCCAAAATCGAACACCAGAAACCATGTGGTTTGTTAAGACCCTTGGAGATTCCGGAGTGGAAATGGGACAACATAGCTATGAATTTCATATCTGGTTTGTCGAGAACCAATACAGGATGTGAAGCCATTTGGGTAGTTGTGGACCGATTAACTAAGTGTGCCCATTTCATTCCAATGAATATGAAGTATAGCCTGTAGAGATTGACAGAGCTATACATCAGAGATATAGCCAGGTTGCATGGAGTTCCTTCCAGCATAATATCCGACCGAGATCCTCGATTGCTATCCAGGTTTTGCAGAGTCTTCAGAAAGCACTGGGTACCAAGCTGAAGTTCAGTACTGCATACCATCCACAAACAGATGGCCAAAACGAGCGCACAATTCAATCCCTAGAAGATTTGTTGTGGACATGTGTGCTTGAACAAGCTGGTAATTGGGAAACGCTATTGCTACTGGTGAAATTTACCTACAACAATAGTTATCATTCTAGTATCGGAATGGCTCAGTTTGAGCACTTTATGGTCGAAAATGTAGAACACCATTGAGCTGGTTTCAAATAGGAGAGAACTTGCTAATTGGTCTTGATATTGTGCATGAGACGATTGAAAAGATCCGAATGATCAAGGACCCAATGAAAGCATCCCAGGATCGTCAAAAGACTTATGCAGATAAACGTAGAAAGCCCTTGGAATTCGATGTTGGTGATCATGTATTTTTGAGGGTAACTCCTACCACTGGTATTGGACGAGCAATAAAGTCCAAAAAGCTAACTCCTCGGTTTGTTGGACCGTATCAGATCTTGGAAAAGGTTAGCCCAGTGGCATATAGAATTGCTCTACCTCCCCATTTGTCCAATGTTCATGATGTTTTCCATGTTTCCCAACTAAGGAAGTACATTCATGATCCTTCGCATGTCACTACAGTTGATGATTTGCCTTTGAAAGAGAATCTGACTTTCGAAGTTCTTTCGATCAAAATCAAAGATAGAAAGGTGAAGCAACTCAGAGGCAAAGAAATCCCATTGTTGAAGGTGATTTGGAACAAAAACAACGTGGAAGAGGCTAAATGGGAATTGGAGGACAAGATGAAGGAATCTCATCCACAACTCTTCCAGGATAGCTGAATTTCGAGGACGAAATTCTGGTAAGTGGGAGAGGATTGTAACATCCTGAATTTAATTTCAAGATTTATTAGAATAATTCTAAGCGAAACTAATGGAAATTTTAAGAATAAGTTGGGGTTTAATGAGGGAAATTCATAGCCAAAATGAGTATAGGAGTTGAGAAGTATGCCATAGAGTTAGAATCCATCAGTACATAAAAAAAATCTGTTCATGTAATCGATTACCGTGGGGTGATAACCGATTACAATCGTCCTGGTAAGCAGTGGAAAGCATTAGTAAAGAGTAAGAGAGTCCGAGTATAATGGATCGGACCTCAGACCGGCCTAGCTCATTTTAGCCGACCAATGAGTGACGTTCTGGGTCACCGACCCCATCTTAACCAACGTACGTCGACCAGCGAATACCAGACTGTTAGGCAACCCCGTAAACTTGAGATGAGCTCGAATCACCTTACCAAGCTAGGAGGACGTATGTACTGGATTGCTTCCGAACCGACTAGTTAGTATTGAGCTCATGAGAACCGACCTCGTTTCGTTTGACAATCCTTGGTTGTAACCAGCCGACCACATCGAGCCGCTTCGCGTTGTACGATCATGCGCACATACCTCAGCAATATTTCGTCGACCACAGCAAGTCGCCTTGTGTCAATCGATTATAAGTTTGGCCTCTTATTGACCAATCGAGATGCTACAACGGCCGACCATCGTGAGGCTGAACCGACCTCGCATTGACGCTAGAGTATCTCGGCCACCACGTGTCGAGCATTTTGATTTATCGGACTCTGTCCGAGTAGGTGTCTTCTGGGATCCGAGCACCAACACCAAAACAAATAACTCTTATAGTGTTTTTCTCGCCAAGGCGCACCCTTTTCATCGCCCAAGCGCACGTGTCAGAATGGGCAATTCCCAGCCACACGTTATTGGCTTCCTCATGAAGCCATTAATTATCCTCCACTCATTTTTTTCCTCTCATGCATGTTACGAAACTAAATTAAAGCTACAACAACACAATATAACATCACATCGCTACACATCATCTTCTCCATTCTCTCTCTTAGGGTTCAAGAACGAATCTTATTGTCATCACCAAAGACACTAAGATTAAGAGCAAAACACTATTAAAATATCATCACTCTCAAGTCTTTACTATGTAAACAACAACAAAAAAATCATTCCCTCCTCTCACCCCGTTAATTTGTCACTTTCTCTCTCTCATTCTCCACTGATTTTTGAAGTTCTCAAGCTATGGAGACTAGGGTTTGCTAATGCCACAACAAGACCAAGTGAAGCCAATTCCTCTTCCTGCTTTTCAATACCCACTTGACAAAGTCCCTCTTCATCTTATTGTTGCTTGCTTGAGACACATCAAGAGGTTCAAGGGTTTAAGGATATAAGAGCTAGGACTCAAAGGTCTCCTTATCTATCATCATCCTTGAGGTAAGGAGTGGATATTACCCTATCTTAGGGGTTGGTTTCTAGTATGTTCATAAGGCTTTCTAAGAGTTGGGTGTTAGGTTAGGATTTTTGCACCTTAGGGTAGAAGATAGAATTGATAAATGAAAATAGGGAGTTAAGAAAGAAATTACAGTTGTGAAATTAGTTGTGATGATGATATGTGATATATGTCGCTATTGTTGTTTTAACACCCCGATTTCGGCAACTTGAAAACATTATCTCTTTAGTAAAAATTTGGGAAATTTTTTTTTAAAGGTGACATGTGCATGAGAACCTTTGGGTTCAAACCATTTCTGCAACTTAAATGTAATAAAATACTTTCTCATGTCACATATCACAAGTCAAGTTCCAAACCGAGATGTTACTTAACATCACGCTTTGTAACTTGGCTTCACTAATCTCTTTTGGGAAAACATTTTCACAGCTTGTTTCATAAAAACTTTTTCCTTAAAAACCATATTCGATAAAATACCAAGTGGGGTTCAGAATGTTATGACAATGTAACCAAATAGTTGCAAGGGAGTACAGTACTCGAAGGGGATTACCTATTGCTAATCTTGATTCCTAATCTTCCTCGCTGAAGTCCACTACCGAATCCGCATCGAGACGAAGGTACAGACTCTACTACAGGGACAACCATCTACCCGTTGCAATATCGGAGTAACCCGACACGACAACATGGTAGGAGAGATGGTCAGTAATCCAGAAGTACAACATGACCAGACAGAATACTACCGACTTCGTAGAAAAGAATGCTCAAACTAAAAATGCAATAACCACTACTCATGCTATGCACATGACAAATATATTCACATAAACACATAGGAAACACTTATAACAAAACACATCATAACATAAAAATTTCTTAACTCATCACAATAAACATTATCACACTTGGCATCACCAGCCTTCGAACTTTTCAGTCTAATCATCAGCTTTCTCAACACCCAAGTCCTTTCACAATCTTTCTCAACCTTTTCATAATCAATTATACTTTCTCTCTTAGAATCGAATCTTTCACAATTCTTCATACATTCTTTATACTTTATAATTTTTCTCGTTCTTAAGTCTTATCAAACGGTTCGCTCAATGATGAGGGGGAAACATCATTGAACTCGCACACACGTCTCCATCTCCTCGGTCATCCACCCAACCTAGTCGGAAGCTAACAGGAGTACAGGACCTTTACCACGCGGGCACGACAGCTGTCACAACACATAAATGGTCCCAGACCAGGAGGACTCAGCCTCAATTCAATTCAATTCAATTCAATTCACATAATCAAAGGCACGCTCTCAGCGGCAATCATAAATGCCCCGTTCCAGTCCCTCTCACTGTTCTCGAATTGCCATAGGGGGCGACAGTACTAATTCTAGTTGATCGTGCAGAACTTACCACGGCATCGGACCGATCTTCCCGTACCACATATGGAGTTCATTCCGCCTAGAATAGCACTCAAGGCTTCTTGACGTATCACCGTCTTTACCCTCCCCTATTGCAATCACAACTCGAATATCCGCAGATACTTCGGGGTATCTTCCTCTCCACCACTTCGATACGACACTCATACCTCACCGCGTATATAAATGTCTTTTAATTCTTTTAAAGTTTTAGAATTTTATTCAACGACTTAATCCTAACAGTCGGCTCGTCCTTGGTGCATCCCTTCAACGAAGCCCGACCACTAATCGCAATCTTTTCCCCCCTAAATCTCAATGGCATCATGCCTCAATCACTTTCATCTCATCATCATGACACATTCTTTCTCATCCACTTTCACAAAGCTCATTTCCTCGTCTTTCTCAAATATCTTTTCAAAAACCTTTTTCAAAAATCACTTTTTTGGGTGAGTGTTAATGGAGGAGCAAGCTCAACTCAACACTAAGCTTCTTCCCAAAAACGTGTGCGAGGAATCATATTTCCACTCAAATCACATATTACTTTCATCACCACATTCTCTTTCAAATCTCAACTCCAATCACAATCACATCTCTTTTCATTCTCTTTCTCACTCATTTCTTATAACCTTCTCCTTTTTCTCATTTCATCTTTGATCTCTTACTTCTTTATTGTTTTTCTTTAATTTCTTACTCAGTCTCAAGTCTTATTCTTTCTCATAATTCGCATTATCACTCACACCCACATTCAGACATAACAGGATATACTCAACAAAATGCTCATAGAGAAATTCAATACATAACCAAAATTATTCATGCAACATATTTAACAAAACAAATGAACATCTAGCACATATAGATCACATATAATTATGCAATGCATAACCTATGACGGATACTCAATCAGACTTGATGCACTCAGTTTAGAACCGAGTTTATGCGTCACGAAGACCTAGGCCTACTGCATCTCTCACCTCATCTCCAGCATCTGAAATCGTTGTGGGTCCTTTCTGATACGTCAGCTGTTCCACTACTCGACTCATATGCACCTTGTGCTAAACAAACGATACTAACGTCACTAGTCTATCTTAAATAATTACCCTACTTAGGATTAAGCGTTTTCGAAAACTCTCTTTTATTTCTTGTTGTTAAAACTTTTTCAAATCAAATCTTTATCAATTTAAATACCATTTAAAACTTAATCCTTAAACCAACCAAACAAGTTTTTAAGATTGAAAAACAATTCAAATAAAATCTGGACAGCAAGTGTGCAAGTCCATAAATTATCCTTTAGAAAATCCAAAAACACCGAAAAATCATTCTTGAGTTCATATAATACTTTGTTATAAAATAAACACTTAAATAATTTATTTTTCAATCTTAACATTGTGAAATGAATTAAGGGCAGCAACCATCAAGTCCAAATTTATTCAATTAGATCAAGTTAAACTATTCCAAAATCAATTAATTTTCAAAACCCATTACAAAATCAAACACAACACTTGGTTAATTAAATAATTCATTTATGCATACCCCAAACATACCATCAAATAATCACTCATCCAATCATTTCAAAACATCATAATTACCATACAAATCAGCCAAGGTCATAATATAAAGTATACAAATTCATATTCATTAAAAACACTCAAATAGAATCTCAGTGGGATCACAAGCAAAACACAAAAGATAAAATCCAAAACTATATCAAATAAATTTTTTTAATCCTAAAAATTTCCAGAACACACACACATATGATAAAGTTCATCATATAAAATTTTCAAGTCATTTGAACAATCCTAAGCTAGGTTTCAAATCATATTTTGCATGGAAAACAACATGGTACTGTTGCTGGTCAGAGGCAAAAACGTTATTATTAAAAATAGTTGTTCAACTCCGAATTGCATAAAAATTGGTATAAGTCTTCCTTATACAGTCAAGGCTATCTCATAAAAGTTTCAGATTATTTGGAGTTGTGAAAGTATTATTTTTCTAATTAAATTCGTTGCTAAGTCCAGAAAATCTGAACCAAGCAGTTCACTGTTTTGCCTTTAGTAAAAATACTAAATCAACTCCAAATCTCTTAAAATTTTTCAGAGAACATCTAGAGATGTCCAGGAAGCTACCATAAAATTTTCAACCCATTTGAAGCAGTAAAAGTTCAAAAATTATTTTCATCTTTGAGCTGAAAAACTTATTTTCTGAAATTTGTTTTCACAAGGTTGGTTCTCATAAAAATAGAAAATCACTTCCAAAAATCATACGAAAATTCAGAGAAGTCCATTTTGATTTACTTAAGACCGTGACAAAATTCCAGAATTATTAAACATACACAAAGATCATTTATCAAAATAAAAAGCACACATATTCACCATTTCAGCATACTCTTTATTTAACTAATTTGTTCATTCATTCATCTTTTATAAAAATCAAGAATACACTCACACACAATTCAATTAAAAAATCAATCCATTAATTATTTTTCCTTCTAAAACCGAATTAATTTAATTTTTTTTTATAAAAACAATTTTATTTAATTTGAATACAACATGCATCAACGTCCAAAATCAAGCCTTTAGAACTAAAATTCAAGAATAAAAATAAACTAACCTAGATCTTAACATGCACATACTTAAAATTAATAGATCTCAAGGAAAATTACACATGTATTAACATTTAACAACCAAAATCAAGAATTGAAGAGAAAATCAAACAAACATCAAAACTTATTCCTTTCACTAGGTCTTCACATGCATGTAGCAAAGACTTTCATTAAAATTTTATTTCTAAAGATCTAAGCCCAAAACCGAAACATGCCTAAGAAAATAAGTTCATTTTATCAAAAATAATTTTCATGACATGCACATAAAAACCAAATAAACCAAGGAAACAAGATCATAAGCACAAAAATTCTTTTTAAAACCGAATGAACATCAAGCTCTTAAACATTTTAGATCTATTATTTTTAAGTCAAGATCTTTCACATACATATAAGAAAAATTGAATCAACTTGAGAAAATCACATGCATGTAGTTAGAAATACTAGATCTAGCTCAAAACCAACATGCATCAAAGAGTAATTTCAAAAATCAATTTCTTTTTCCAAGGACAAGCATAAAAACCAAGGTTCATCAAATAAACAAGAATTATTCACACAAAATAATTATAAAAACCGAATCACCCTTAATCATTTTTGCATGTTTATTTTTGTTTTAAAACTTTAAATCTTCATTTATTAGTCTTTGAAAAACATAGATCAACAATAAAAATTAACATGCAAGAACAAATCAACACATAGAAGAAGAAAGAACATCAATCATAAAGTTTTAACATATTACAAATTAAGTGAGTCCTTATAATCCAAGATAAAAGAATAACAACACATAAAATCCTCTTTAAACTTAGAAAAATTAACATGCATGGAAGAAAATGAAATAGATCTAGAGAAAACTAGACTATTACAAAAAAAAAATATTCTTCTTGTTCTTCAAATTCCTACCATGAAAAGAGGGTTGGTCTTCTAGTCTCCTAGCACCCATGATCCACAAAGAATAAGGCTTGAAACATCCTTCCTCTCTCTCACGGTTCTCTCTTTTTTTTTTCCATGTCTCAAGAGCTAATGTTGCTCTTGAGACTAAATGTTTGTGTTTATGTTGGTGTGAAATGAAGGAAGTGAAATGAAAGGGATGGAAAGAATGGAAGGAACAAAGGAATGGATGGGAGGAAGTAGGCTAAGGTGAAACATTATTTCCCTTAAGAAGTTCAGCCACACATGCACCTAGGAGGGGTATTCTAGGCATTCTAATATTGCTAGCTACTTGGTCCCCAAGTTCCCATTTTCTTTTTCTTTTCATTTTATTTTATTTTTACTTAGTCAACATGCAAATGCACTTACACACACACACATATGTGTCAACTACACACACAAGACACATACCTCCTCATGCATGCATCCTCCTAGCCGTGGCACCCATGCACCATTCACACATGTCCTACTTTTTTTTTCTTTTCTAATTACATTTTAATTACTTAAGAAATCATACTTATAATTATTAATTCATAGTATAATGTAAACATCACTTAATCAAACATACACATATAAGCACATATTCACATATCATACACACATTTATGAATTAATCACACACTTGATCGCAAAACAAATAACCAAACATACATATTAACCATTTAAACACATTTTCCTTCAAATAATAAACTGCACTCATTGGTTGCACTTATAGCCCTTATTTCATTTTCTAAAATCATATTTTAATATATTAAAGAGAATCCCAAAAGGAAAAATTTATTAAAAATCAAAAACTATTTTTCATGATTTATTCCTTGAAAATTCGTCCTTTTCACACTGAAAAACAATTTTCTCAAACCAACCTAGAAAATTATGAAAGATACAATTTTCAAAACTACGTTTCGATACGATCGTTTTGATTTAAAGATCATAAAAATCGGAGTTACGGTTAAAAAGTTATGAATTTCTGAAGTTAATAAATCTTTTAAAGTCCATAAAAATTCATTTCTTCAACAAATCACCAATGGATAAAATCATTTCTTATAAAAATTATTTTCACTGACTTCATAAAAATATTTATTTATTAAAACTCCGTAAAATAAACACTTTACTTTGAAATCGAATTAAAATATTCACCAAAAACTCTTTGAAAAACGATTTCTTAAAACTTTTTTTTAATAAAATTTTATTCGTCCTAGTCGGAAAACGCGGGATGTTACAGTTGTAATGTGATTGAATGATGAATTAACTAGGAATTTAGAAAGTGTAAAGATAGTGAATGAATAAAGTGAATGTACAATAGATAAAAATACTTAAAAGTGTTGAGAGAAGATAAACCAGGTTGATAATGGACTATGAAAATAAATGAATGTACAATAACCTCCTGCGGCCGAGTGCGATAAAGCGCGAATCAGACAGTACGCGAAGAGGAATGTACAATAACCTCCTGCGGCCGACTGCGATATGACGCGAATCGGATAGTACGCAAAGAGGAATATATATAATAACCCATGTGGTCGACTGCGATATGACGCGAATCAGTTAGTACACAAAAATGAATGTACACTACCCCCGTGTGACCGACTGCGATGTGGCGCGAATCGGATAGTACGCGAAGAGGTATATACACAAAAATATGAAAGATATGACCGAAAGAAAGAAAAGACTGGAAAAGAGAAAGAGAGAAAATAAGCGAGAATTTGGAAGAAGTAATTAGTAGAAAGAGGAAAGAAATAGAAATGCTAGAAAAAAATAATTGTTTTAAATTGCAGGTGAGCATGGTATGTTTTGAGTATGTGAGTATGTGAACTATTTGAAATAATTGTGTTTGGCTTAGTCGGTTATTATGTCATATCAGAAACTGCTATTCCTACTTTATGTGTAATGCTCACTCCTTACCTTTTTTAGCAGGAGTACCCTCCCTGTAAGGGAGAGTAGGTTTTTAGTGGACATGGTGTCATGTCCTGGGCCCTGTATTTTGATATGATAACATAGTCTGTTTTGATGTAAATATGTAAATAGTTCTTTTGGGTGGGCCCAGGACAACTCCTTTGGGGAAAGGAGTATTTTGGGGAAATACTTTTTTCGCAACTTGTTTATATTTTCTGCTTTACTCTGATGTTGATATACTGATGCTATAATATGTGTACACAAAGATGCACTAAAATGTGATATATGCTGATGATAGCCCTGCTGGCTTTTGAAAATTATGAATGAATATATTTTTCAGGTTGCATGATAAAATCTAAATTTTGGAATAGTAAGAAAAACAAAGGAAACTCCGTCCGTTTGGCAGGAGATTTTTATAAGTTGAAAAGAAATTTTAAATCTCCTATTTTCGTAATGGGTACAAAAGGGTAGTAAAATGAAAGGTGTTACAGATAGTCTTCAAGTGATAGAATCTAGTATTATGGTCTTCACTGACAATCCAATCCTTCCTGGACTTTTGATGCCAAAAAGTTTCCTCATGTTTGAGAATGTCATCTAATTGGGATTTCAGGTCCTGCTCCAACTTGTGCAAATGAGGATTGGAGGGGTACGAAGCAGCATTCCGAGCCATAAGCTCTTTCTTTTTCCACATAATATGACCAAAAACAGATTTGTTCCATTGTTGAAGTTGAGGAGTAAGAGATGACAAGGCTGCATTAAAAGGCAAATTAGACAGCCAGTGAACATCCTTAAAACTATTAAAATCAGAATGATCTAACCACTTAGATTCAAAACGAAAAGGTCTATTAAGGGAAGAAGACACTTGGATATTAGTGTAAAGGCAGAGAGGGTGGTGATCCGAATGCAGCCTCACTATGGTTTTTACACAAGCATCCAGAAATCTGAGTCTTCAGTTGAGGTTGGCCAAGGCACGATCTAGTCTTTTAAAAACACGATCGTAACCTTCACTTTGAGGACCCTGCCAAGTGTAAAGACCTCCTTTTTGGCCTAAATCCAGCAGATTGTTGGAATGAATTCTGTTGTTAAAATCCAGGCAATTGCTAATACTCGTAGGAGCTCCCCCTTTCTTCTCTGAAGGGCTGGAAATTTCATTAAAATCTCCAAAAAGCAGCCACTTTGATTGCATATGTTGGGCAATATCATTAATAGTGATCCAAAGAGAGTGTCTTTCCTCCTCTCTAGGGCTAGCATATATCGCAGATAAGAACCAAGGATTGAAAGATTCTTCTTGAATTTTGACATGGATGATTTGCTCATGATTAAGAACTTCAGTAATACTAAAAAAAGGATTATTCCAGAGAATCCAAATACCTCCAGAATATCCATGAGCCTCACAGATAATGGAAAATTGAAACCCCAATTTTTTAATTGTGATTCTTGCTTTGTTGCCACTGCATCTCGGTTCCTGAATCAGAACAATATCAAGTCTGTTGTTCGCCATCAAGCTTCTGAAGGAGCGACCAAAATCCTTTCTCAAGGCCCCTCTTACATTCCATGAGAGCACAATCATTGGGAAGAGTTTGAGATGTGGCTTTCAAGCCTTGCTTCGTATGAGTCATTCGACTCTTTAATCTAAATGTCTTCTTATTGTTTAGAGCCTTGTCTAGGTCCATATCTCATTGATTATGGGACGGATCAGGAGGACGAGAAGTACTTGACCCATTGATGATACGGGCGGTACTATTATGCAATGAAGTGATGGTTTCCTGATAAGGAAGGATGACTTGTGTTGTGAAATAGTCAAAGAAACTTGAACTCTCATTACTTAGAATTCTCATCCTCTGGAGCATCTGTTTCTCTTTCTCTCTCATGGCCACTTTAGCTTCTTCACTAGCTGAAGAATCAATATGTTTCAGATTAACATAAGTCTTACCCTCAGTGATGGGCTTACTTCCTTTTCGACAGAGTTGGTGCGAATAGGTTTAGATTTTGGGCCAAAGCCTACACCTTTAGTATTGCCATTTTGCTGAGAGTTTTTTCCACTGGTTGCATTACGAACTCTAACTTCTTTACTTGATTGAGACCCCGGGCCCACTTGAGGATAAGTAGGAACACTATTATTATCAGCAGAAGAATCTTGCATGGGAACGTTGACTTCAGCTAGTGAAGCATAATGTGATCCACCGACAGAGGAGAAATTTTTGCTAGAAGATTCGCTCTTGTATTTAGATGAGGCCTTACCGTTAGAATCCTTAGAGGGAAATCTACCTCTTGTGTGATTATATTTCTTAACCAACATTTAAGGTCCAAAGTGAGACTCCTCACAATCCGCACTTGACGAGATTTTCCTATCTGGAGTTTCCACTTCCATGATGGATTGAACCTGCATAATCAATGCTTCCTTATTTTGCACCTTCATTAAGGATCTGGTCGCATCTGAATCGAGTATTTCCTTATTCATCTTATGGACCGTTTCCCTGTCAGCTTCCACATCGCCGCCGCTCACACCACCGTGCGTCTTGCCAACATTCATAACCGGAAGGGGAGATTTTGGGCAAGAGTCCAACCTGTGACCATACTTTCCGCAGGTAAAGAAAATTTGGTGAAGCCCCTCGTATTCCAGATTAATTTCCATTCCTCTAGCTTGCACCTTGGGCACAAGTTTTTCATTAGATCAATCTCCACACAAATTCTGGCAAATTTTCCTTTGGAGTGTATTGAGGTCATGTGATCCACCTTCATCGTGTTGCCAATCTTGTTGCCCACCTTTCGAAGAAAACGGTAATTGTATAATTCCATATCCAGATTGGGAATTCTCACCGAAACCGCTATTTTCCTTATAGAGCTCTCCGTAGCCTAGAACCTAGGACAACATCGCTGGACTATGAGATAGTGGTCTGCCACCTTCCAGGGTCCTTCATAAAGGGCATGCTTGTAGTCATCTTCCGCTGAGTATTGAACCAAGTAGTAACCTTTCGGCATTTCAATTATTTTAATAGTGCCATTCTTGACCCAGCTGCGATTTAGTTTGTTCTCAAGGATTCTGGAGTTGATTCGTTTACCAAAAACATTAACTACTAAGGCATTGCGTCATGGTTTGCACCATTCATCATACTCCTCATTCGAAATTTCAATGTTTGGGCAAGGATCAAAGGCTTCCTCCTCTTCATACTTGTCATCTTCTACATTCTTGTACCACCGATATTCATGAAGAGTATCCTTGATTTGGGTCTAATATATGATGTTTTGTGCATGAATTAGACTCCCTTTTACTAGGGATTTGGTTTGTTTCTCTTGTAAATTTACGATGTTTTTATTAGTTTTAGGAATTGTTATTAGTTTAGGATCCTTTGAAAGTTTTGATCTGTTTTGGGTATGTTTCCGGTACTTTTGGAGCTTAATTGAAGAAAATAAATATGGAACTAAAAAGAGGACGAAAGGACCTTGAAAATGGCGCAAGAACGAAGCGAAACAGAGCCGAAGTAGGTGACGCACGCCTAGGCGCCCAGGCTGGGGTGCCCAGGCGCGCAACCCACGTTAACAGCACCAGACCAGACCTGGCGCGCCCAGGCGTGGAGCCCTGGGCACCTAAGCGCGCAACATTCGAGCAGGCCCAATTGGGCCACTTCTTGATCAGATTTGCTCCGATTCAATTAGGATCAGTTTTAGACTTCAAATATAGGTTTTTCCATTAGGTTTAGACTTTTCAGATAGACTTTTTAGAGACTTTTCAGATAGACTTTTCAGAGACTTTTCAGAGATTAGGAATAGAATTAGGATTAGAGAAGAGAGGTTAGAAACATATCATTGAGAGCAAGAGGCAAGGCACAAGGATTGAAGATCAACATTGCTGGAGGGATCCACTTGATGATTGAAGATCTCTTGGGGGTAAATTCATTATTGTCTATGATTATGTGTTTTTCCCATTCTTGTATTTCTTCTTCCATTATGTGTAACTAAACCTCTTTTTAGGAATAGGGTGAATTTGTATGGATCTTAATTTGGCTATTTATTTATGAATTAATGTTTTTCCTTTTAAATCAATTGTTTGGCTGCGTTTTAATTACAATTCATAGAATTAGCTACTTTATGTTTTGCTTTGGTAATCTAAACCTTAATTGGAAGATTAGGATTTAGATTAGGCCTTTCAATCAAACAATATAATTATTCAACTCGTAGGAATACTTTTGGGTAATTGTATAACTTTCATAAACTAAAACTCACTTAAGGGATTAAGGGGTAAAGTTTAGTAAGAAACGTAATAGCCATGAGGGGTCTAGCTTTTATTGTTTCTGAAGTTGTTGATTTATTGGAAAATAGATTTTCATAATTTGTAACCTGATCCTACAATGAAACCAGGTTCCTAACCTTTTCCATAATTGTTTTCTTCTTTTATTTTCTGTTTTTATTATTCAACTATTCCTCTAATTGTTCTCAAAACCAATACAAGTATCACATAGTAATCTCAATTAGGTGAAAGAAATTAGAAACAATTTGCAATCCTTGTAGGAACGATAACTGGTCTTACTGACTATATTACTTGTCGACCTGGTATACTTGCCGGTTATCCTACAATCCTCTTCCATGCCCTAATCTTCTACAGCATGAGATGTTCCACAGTTGAGGAGAGACTCCTTGTAGGAAAGAGTCCCCGAGATAGCTTCCTTAGGATTCGACACACTTTCCACTGTATCCACGTTTCCACTATCAACATGAATAATATCATCAGCAGTCTCATTAGGCTTCACTTTTTTGATACTTCTCTCCTTGAGATCCTTCTCTTGTTCAGATGACTGGGGATTGACGTTGATAGCACTAGTAAACCGTAGCAGAGGATTCCTTGACGAGTTTCCATCCTTGACTAACATTGCTTTGGGAAAGTGCTTTATACTCCAATATATATTGTTCCTACATTTACTTGACTTGATAGGCATACTGTATTATATTTTATAGGAAAATAACAATGCATAATTGATAGGAAATGCGGGAAAAATTTTGCTCGTTGATTGTGACATGAAATGAGTAATCTTTTTGTTTGTTTTTTTATACATGTAACATAAATCTTTGTTTATCAGATATACGTTAAATACGGTGAAATTAATATAAGAGGGGACCAAAAAATATACGTTAAATCTTCGTTTATCTCGTTGAGCAATATGGTTCCCATCTTTATTTTTTAATTTATTTCATTTAAAAATATATATATTCCATTACTAGGTGAAGAAGAATAGATGAAAATGAACTTCAACTTGAAATTTAATTTTGATGTTGTTTTAAACTGTAGTAGTAAGGTATATCTTTTCTTTGGTTCATTGGTACGTAGGTGTACCAGGGGTACCAAATCAAATCATTAAAGATAATTATAGTATAGATATATGTGATGGATGAATCCAAACTTCATGAAAAGAACTTATCAAAAAATTATTATGTGTGGATATCCTCTTGATCCAAGCTCCACAGCACAACTATTTTGTGTGGATATCCTCTTCATTTTTTTGATTTTTTTTTAGGGTTCATTCCACTCTGTTTGATGGTCAAAAATCTTTTAAAGCCAAGTTGAAATAGTCGAAAAAATTGTTTCGATCAAAAAATTATATGATGAAGTAAGTATATAATACTAATCATTAAAAGTACTTTACTTGTATAATAACCCCTTAAAAGTTTAGACCCATAGTTATATGTAATTACTATATTGTTTCTCCACTTGTGTAATTATATGCTCACAAGCTTGTAAGACCAACTGATACATGGCAAAATGACTATGCCAGCAACTCGCTAATGAGAACAAATTTTCCCACCCCACTTCAACATTCCTACACCCCACTTTTTTTTAATTTTTCCCAAAATGCACCACCCACCCCCTTCCCACACACACCACACACACCACCACAGCACCCACCCCCACAGCACCTTACTCCCACACACACCCCACCCCCACCCTAACCCACCGCACCCCACGACACCCTTCCTCCACCTCACCCCACCTTTCCCCCACCGCATCACCCCCACCCCCATCAGCACCACCACACCACACCCCACCCCACCCTTTCCCTTTCCCCCACAACACCGACACCACCTATACATCCACACCAGCAACCGATATCGTCCTGACACTCACGGCCCCAGCCACGGTGGCTACCACCCTTCGTCATTTTTTTAAATTTCGACCTCGGGTCGTGAGTTCCCTCACTACCGGGGTCGTGAGGAGCCTCACTACCACCCTATTAAATAGGTAGTCTGTCGTGAGGCACCCCATTATATAGGTCATGACCCCTTTCACCACCTATACAATGGGGTGGGTCGTGAGGGCCGGTAGTGAGGGGCCTCACGACCCGAGGTCGAAATTTAAAAAAAACTGAGAAAAGAGGAAGAAGAAGGAAGGGAAAGGGAAGAGTGAGGTGGGGTGGGTGGTGCGGTGGAGTGAGGGTGGTGCGGTGGATCGGTGGTGTGGGGTGTGGTGGAGGTGGTGGGGCTGGGGTGGTCGGGTGGTGTGGTGGCGTGGTGGAGGTGGTGTGTGGGGAGTTGGGTAGGGAAGATGAAGATGGGAGTATTTTGGAAAATAGAAAATAAGTGGGGTGTGAGAATTGAGGTGTGTGGTGTGTAAATTTTTTCTCGTTAAATTTAAAACAGAATTTTTTTTAAATAGCCCGCGGGCGGCCCAAAAATGCCCGTAAATTTAACGGGCGGGCATGCCCTGCCCGCATTGAAGAATAGGCGAAAAATCTATGCCCTGCCCGCATTTTTGCGGGCGATCTGGGCCAGTCCACGGGCTTGGGCCCTAATTGTCAATGCTAGTTACGTGTATTTTGATAAAAGCAATATGTGAAAAATATAATTATGCTTGTTTTAGGACCTAAAAGTAATATTAGAAAAGTTTTTGGAGGGAAATGAAATAAAATATGATTTTTTCAAAATTCAGTCGTGGTAATCGATTACCACGATATCAGTAATCGATTACCATAGTGTAGCAGAACCAGTTTCAGTGCGTTTGATGAGTAATCAACCACAAATTACCATGCTTTGACACAAAGTCAAACCATAACATGTCCCTAAATGCGTGTCAACATGTAAGTAACTTTGATTTTGCTATTTAAACCCTGTTGGAGACGAATTTGGTCTCATTTTGCCTAAGTTCTGGAAAATTAGCTGGGTTAGGGTTCATAGATTCGTGCCTTTCGTTCTCCTTCAATTCCAAACAATACACCACAAATAATACACTATTGTGAAGCTCACATCTAGAGCTTTACAAAGATATAAGAATTGTGAGCTGAGAATGAGTGTGTTAGGAATATTGAGCTTGCAAAGTTGGGGTTCTTATTCTGCATAAAACCATAAACAATGTCTTGGAGCCCACTTTGATCATTGATTTTGGTAAGCTCGTGTAACCATTCGATCTCAAACTTGTTTCAATCCTTAGTGCATGTTACAGAGAACAAAACCTAACCATTTTTCCCAATTATTATGCATGTTTTCTTGATCAAAATATCTGGTTTTGTGACCCTGTTGAAAATGGTTCTGCATGTGTTGCTCTAAAGGGGTTTTTGTGGAATTCAAATTTGGTTGCTTTCTCTCTATGAAGTTTCTATTCAAAAACGTATGTGAGGTAAGTGGAAAGCTATTCATACACTAGTTAGAGTTTAAAGCATGTGATGTTATGTACAGAGTCACCAAAAGACTCTAAGGGCTTAGTTGAAATAGATTTTTGGTTTAGAGACCATTTTATGCTCTCTCTGCGATTTGAGCAAGTTGTATTTGATGCATGAAAAGTGTTTGATCTCTGATTTCATGATTTAAATGAGTATATTGAGTTTTGATGTTATGAGTTGTTAGTTTTATGGTTTTATGCATAATCAAATGGATTGACTCAATTCCTGTGAATTGATGTGTTTTCAGTGTTTGAACATGCTCAATATATGTTAATTTAGCTATGTGAATGATTGATTTAAGTTGAAATTGGTTAGAAATGAAAATGGTATGTTAAAACCCAATTTTAAGTGTTCTGCTGTCATGAGTAATGGATTACCACGATATAGTAATTGATTATCAGCTTGTATTTGATACAGAGTTTTCAGAATACACGTAGTAATCCATTCGAATTTCTGATAATCGATTACCGGTGTTAAAAATATTTAAAAATACCATTTTAAATTATGAACCATTAATTTATAACTTAAATTGATTTCATAGACTGATTATATGTCAGAAAAATGCGTAATGTAATATTTTATGATTTTATGGTAATTAATGTTGGAATTTATGATCGAGGTCGCACCCGATCAAAATAAAAGGGGTTTAGTTCTGTAGTACTAGGAAGGTGATCCTATTAGATCCAGTGAGAATGTTTTGATAATGACAAAGGTTTTGAACAAGCTACAAGTGTTTGTGATCAAGCTCAAGTATGAAGAAGTTCATCAAACAACAACAAACAACAAATGATGAAGAGAGAGCAAGCTCATGAAGACTTAATTTGTGTATAATTTTAATATCTTTAGTTTGAGTCTTTTATTTTTGATGAGTTTGGGTAGAGTCATTAGAGGGTAGTGAATCTCTATCAAGGTCATGATTATATCATAATTTGAGTTTTCACTTAACCTAAAAACAATAGGTGGCTTAAAGGTTTGAAAGAAAAGGTTTAGTTTTGAGAAAACAAGTTTTTAATTGACTTTAGCAATAGTTAATCGATTAAGAGGAATGGTTAATCGATTAACATGTTTTTAACATTGTTTAATCGATTAACATGATGAGTTAATCGATTAACACCTGCAGTACTGGTTTTTAAAAGATGTTTTTCACTTCTCAAAATCAGTTTTTAATGTTACTAACTTTTGGATATTCTATATAAATCTTTTCCTAACCTTTGTGAATCATTAGAACACATTAGAACAATTTTCATATCAATTTTACAAAGATCAAAGCCATACTATTCTCTCTCACTTTCATAGATCAAAGCTTTTAACTTTTACATTCTTTGATCAAGAATCTTTGAATCTCTTATGTTGATATTTTCATAGCTATTGAAAGAGATTCATAGGATTGTTATTGTATATTCATTGAGTTGTAATCATTGCAAAAGAGGCAAACATTCTACAACATAAGGAAGCCTTGGTGGTTGTTCATCAAGCAAAGTTATCTTGGAAGTCTTGTTGTGTTAACAAGCAATTAGAAGTGTTGGTGTGAGGCATCATCAAGGAAGTGGAAGTCTTTGAAGCATCTCAAAGCAATTGGAAGACTTGTTGTAGGGATATCGGCAAGCAAGGGAAGAGGTTAGATTAGATTCAATAGGGTTGCAAGACAAGAGTGTGGTATCTCTTGGAGGCTATCAAGAAGGGAGTCTTGAGAGGCATTTACTTGTAATTTGAGAACTCTAATTCCTCATAGTGAAGAATCTCTCTTGGTTGAAGAGGGGACTGGATGTAGCTTTCAAGTGGATGAAAGTGAACCAGGATAAATCTCTGTGTCGTATCTCTAAACCCTTAACTCTTTACATTCAAGTCATTTCAATATTGTTCTTGATTGAAAACCTAGAAAAGATTGATTTTCATAATTGATTGAATTGAATCTTAATTGTGTAAATTGATTTGGGGAAAATCATTTTCATAACCTAGGTAATCAATAAGAATATTGGTGTTAATCAATTCCGCTTTATCTCTGATCATATGTGTTAATTGATTGATTTTCGTATTTGTGTGAAAAGTGATTTTTCAGTTTTAACAGTGATTAATCGATTAACTAAAAGTGTTAATCGATTAACCAAAATCAAGCTTTCTTAAATAATCGATTAACCTGTTTGATTAATCGATTAACTAAGTGTTTTTAAAAGGGTTAATCGATTAATAAGATTTGTTAATCGATTAAGTGCTGAGGTTTTTGTAAAAATCATTTGTTTTAATCGTTTCGATTCGTTTCTTTCGAAAATATTTCAAGGTTTCTCTAACACCTATTCAACCCCCCCTTCTAGGTGTTCTCCTAGTGTCTCCTAGTTATTTCACCCACCGATTGTAGTTCTTACAGATCCTAGGTCGTTTCCCAGCGAATATCGGTCTAGGCAAAGTAGCCAACACATAGTGTGCAGTAAAATGGGGGCTTTTTGTATGTGTCAAATGTGAAGAACAAAACACAAAACAAAATATTAAAACTAAGAAAATCAAAAACAAAAGCGGGCAAACCCCTTTGGCTACGCACACTACTCAATCCTAGCTCACTAAAGATCGATTCCTCTCCTCTCCTCTGTTCAACTCGTGAGACCTAAATACTAAGCGAAAATTCAGTTCTCACCCCAAAACCCTAGCTTCTAATTAAGCATCAGAAACCAAAGCATGGGATTTTTACGAGTTAGCATAAATTAAGCATTCACACTCATGGATTATCGCTAATAAATAGAACTAAGCGAACCATAAATAGAGATAAACCACAAAAACAGTAGAGAGAAATTGAAATAGCATTAAGAACAAAAGCTCATGAGTAAGTGATACAATACCAAAGGGATTAACCCTTGAAGTTAGCCTTCCATGGTCATAAATCAAGAAAAACGAGTAGAAATGGGGAAGAGCAAAACCCTAGCAGCCACCACCACTTGGGAGAGCCAAGAGAGAAGTTCTAACCTAGAGAGATAGTGAGAAATCTGAAATGGGAGTGTGGTCATAGTGCTACACGAGTTTCCCCTTCTTTAGTCACAAAAATGGGCCTAAAACATGGGCCCAAGTCCTAAGAAACACTATTATGAAAATTACAACTAAAAAGGGACCTAATTGCAAATTACAATCTTCACTTCAATACTTCAATCTTCATTTCCAAAATGCCCAAAGTGTCCTTGTTCCAAATATTACCTAAAAATAGAAATAGAATTAATTAGGCTAAATAATCCCAAATTAAACAATATTCGGAATATTAGTCCAATAAACTCTAAATCACTAAATCAAGCAAAACAATGTCAAATGGGCAACAAGTATCAATAATAGGAGTAAAATAATGCAAGGAATAATGGGAAATAAAATGCTCATCTAATACCCACACACTTATCCTTTTGCACTTCTGGGCAAAATCAAAAGATAGGACTATGAAGATCAATATGCACCAAAGTGAATCATGCAACAAGATTACTACACCTAAGAAATGCAAACCTAAGAGATTACATACTTCACAATGAATTCTAGGAAATGCAAAGAAATGGGCAAAGTCAAGCACACAAAATGGTTAAGGATCAAAGAGTCAAAGCATCCGTGAACATCATCCAATTACTTCAAGTATGCAAAGAAACAAATAACATCAAGAGGATAGTTACAAAGATGATAGAAACTCACAAGGATCACTCAAAAGTGTTTACACTCAAGTGTTTGGGGTTAATCATTATTTACATCCAAGGCACATCATGAAAAACAAACGCAACCATAAGCTTGACAAGCCTCTAACATCAACTATCAATACACATGCACAAAATGATCAAGAGGTATTTTCAGGGTTGTAATGGGGCCAAGGACAAGGTAGGATAAAAATATGGGAATGTAGCTAAAACCAAGGGAATAGAGGAGCAATGGGGAATAAGTAAAAAGTAAGCAAAATCCACCCCAAAATAAACAACCACTAATTCCAATCCTCTTAGCCTCAACAACCTTTTATTCACTTTTTTTTTCTTTTTCTTTTTGCATTTTTTTCTTTTTTTGTACTTTTTGTATTTTTGTCTTCTATTTTTTTTTTGAGAGATATACAAAAAGAAAAGAAGAAACAACACAAATGGCATGAAGATGAAACCATAACTACAACAACCAATGAGGCAAACCAAGAACTCAACCAATTGAAGCATAGAGCACACTTCTTACCTAATACCCATTCCCAAAACAATTCCAAAGCTCCAAAATTCCCTAAGGTTAGGACAATCATGGTTTTTCAGTCATAGGCTTGTAATGAGCTAAAGAACAAGGAAAGGGATAAAAAGGCTCAAAGGGGCTAGCAAAGGATACATTCATTCAAGGTAGGCTCATATGACTAGTAGCTTATTCAAGAAAGAAAGTGCCTAAATCATTTCAAAATGTGCATGAGCAATCAAGTATCAACAAGAGTGAAGTCAAGTTCTAGAGTGAAAGTAATCCAGAGTGCGATCACACATGAAAGAAAATTAGGTGGCATATATAGCAATCCACCCACAATTAAGGCTCAAATCCTCACAAAAAGGGACAATTCTATCACAGTGTTACCACCTCTTAATTATCAAAAGCAACTTTGCACACAGAAATGCATGAATTCAGACACAGGATACCAAGACTCTACTAAAATGAAGCAAAAACATGAAAGAAAATGCCCAAAACTAAGCAAAACCTAAAAAAAATCAAAGCAAAAATATGCAACCTAAACTACTCTCCCCCCCACACTTAAATCACACATTGTCCTCAATGTAAAACAACCAGAAAATCCAGATAGATATACCAGCCAACAGATATAGACAAGTGAAATAAAAAGAGTAAGGAAGGAGAAAAGAAGACTCCCTAAGTCATGGTGGGTCAAAACTGGGGTCGACCAATGAGGCCTCCTCCACAGGTGCATCATCCAAAGTAGGGTGGTGAGGAAGGGCTTGAGTCGATGTCCATTAACTTCGAAGCTCTTGTCCATGGACTTGCTCCTAATCTCCACAGTGCCATAAGGAAACACCTGAGTGACAATAAATGGTCCAATCCACTTGGAGCGGAGCTTTGCACTCATGAGACCAAGCCGAGAGTTGTAGAGCAACACTTTCTGGTCAACCGAGAACTCCTTTCTAGAAATTGAGCTATCATGGAGCTTTCTGGTCTTCTCCTTGTAGAACTTAGAGTTCTCATAGGCCTCCAACCGGATCTCATTCAACTCACTCAATTGAAGCTTCCTTTGCTTACCCACCAGATCAAGGTCCAAGTTGCACTGCTTCACTGCCCAGTATGCACGGTGCTCAATCTCCACAGGTAGGTGGCATGCCTTACCAAAGACAACCCGATAGGGTGACATCCCTATGGGTGCCTTGTAGGCGGTCTGATGTGCCCAAAGAGCATCCTCCAGTCTTGTGCTCCAATCTTTCCTATTCGGGCGCACCATCTTCTCCAAGATCCTCTTAATCTCTCTGTTTGAAATCTCAGCTTGCCCATTGGTTTGGGGGTGATATGGTGTGGAAACTTTGTGCACAACCCCATACTTCTTGAGCAAGGCTTGCATGGATCTGTTGCAGAAGTGGGTGCCCTGTTCATTAACTATGGCTCTGGGTATGCCAAACCTGCAAAATATGTGAGACCTAACAAAATCCACAACAACAGCAGAGTCATTAGTCCGGGTGGCTTTAGCTTCCACCCATTTGGACACATAGTCCACAGCAACCAAAATATAATGAAAACCAAAAGAGACAGGAAAAGGGCCCATGAAGTCTATACCCCAGACATCAAAAACCTCACAGAACAACATAGGTTGTTGAGGCATCTGCTGTCTCCAAGAAAGTGTGCCTCCTTCTCTTTGACATTGCTCACATGAGCTGCAGATGTTGCTTGCATCCTTGAAGATGGTAGGCCAATAAAATCCAGAATCCAGCACCTTTCGTGCTGTCCTTTGAGTCCCAAGGTGGCCTCCAACTGGTGAAGCATGGCAAAACTGGAGAACCGATTGGATCTCATGATATGGAATGCACTTGTGAATGACCTGATCACTGCAAAAATGCCACAAATAGGGGTCATCCCATACATAATACTTGGCATCGCTCTTTAATTTGTCTCTCTGAGCTTTGGATGCCAAGGTAGGAAAAATAGAAGCAACCAGATAATTAACAATGTCAGCAAACCATGGAGTTTGGGGAGGGGGATGGGAAACATGTAAAGATAAAAGCTGCTCATCCGGGAAGTCATCTCGGATAGGAAATGCATCCTTCTCTCTCTCTCTATCCTGCTCAAGTGGTCTGCGACAAGGTTATGCACGCCACTCCGATCCTGAATCTCAAGATCAAACTCCTGGAGGAGCAACATCCACCTAATCAACCTAGGTTTGGAATCTGTCTTTTTCAAAAGATACTTCAGAGCAGCATGATCAGTGTACACTACAACCTTAGAACCAAGCAAATATGATCTAAACTTGTCAAGTGCAAAAACAATAGCCAAAAGTTCTTTTTCAGTTGTTGTGTAATTAACCTATGTTGCATCTAAAGTCCTAGAAGCATAATAAATCACATGCGATAGCTTACCAACCCTTTGGGAGAGAATTGCTCCCAAAGCATAATTTGAAGCATCAGTCATGACCTCAAATGGGAGAGTCCAATCAGGTGGTTGGATGATGGGGGTGGTGGTCAGTGCTTTCTTCAATTCATCAAATGCCCTCTTGCTGTGGTCTCCAAATTCCCATGGGGCATCCTTTTTAAGCAGCTTGGATAGAGGAAGGGCAATGTTGCTAAAGTTTTGAATGAACCTGCGGTAAAATCCTGCATGGCCTAAAAAAGGAACGAACCTCTCGCACAGAAGAGGGGTAAGGGATGTGTGAAATAACAATCAATTTAGCAGGATCTACTTCTATGCCCTTGTGCGAAACAATGTGCCCTAAGAATATACCTTGTTCTACCATGAAGTGGCATTTTCAAAATTCAAGGCAAGGTTAGTCTCAATGCACCTGTTAAGCACCTTAGTCAAATTATCAAGACATGCATCAAATGAGGAGTCATATACACTAAAATCATCCATGAAGACCTCTATGCAATGCTCGAGCAAGTCAGCAAAAATACTCATCACACATCTTTAAAATGTGGCAGGAGCATTGCATAGGCCAAAAGGCATCTTCCTATATGCAAATGTGCCAAAAGAACAGGTAAATGTGGTCTTATGTTGGTCCTCTGGTGCAATGCAAATTTGAAAATAAACAGAGAAGCCATCTAAGAAGCAATAATGAGATTTACCTGATAGGCGCTCCAACATCTGATCAATGAAGGGGAGAGGGAAATGATCCTTGCGAGTTGCCCGGTTGAGCTTTCTGTAATCAATGCAGACTGTCCAACTGTTCTGCACTCTAGTGGGAATCAGCTCATCCTTCTCATTTTTGACAACTGTGACACCAGACTTCTTGGGAACAACTTGCACCGGGCTCACCCAAGTGCTATCTGAAATTGGGTAGATGATACCCGCTTGGAGCAGCTTGGTGACCTCTTTCTTAACCACATCAAGAATCTGGGGGTTCAACCGCCTTTGGGGTTGTCTCACTGGTTTAGCCCCATCCTCCAACAAAATGCGGTGCATGCACATGGAGGGGCTAATTCCAGGAATATCTGCTAAAGTCCTCCCAATTGCCCTCTTGTTCTTTCTTATCACATCCAGCGGTTTCTCCTCTTGATCAACAGAAAGTGAGGTAGAGATGATCATTGGGAGTTTCTGCTCATCCTCCAAGTAAGCAAATTTGAGATGAGGAGGGAGGGGCTTCAGGTCCAATGAGGGTGCTTGCATAATAGATGGAACTAAAGGGACAGCATAAATGGATTCTGTTGCCTGCACCTAAACAAGTGAATCAGACTCATGCATAACAGATATGGGGTTAGGGTTAGCATAATCTGAATCTATAACTTATGAATCATCAGATGCAGTAGTAGAGTCTAGAAACTGAGCTATTTCAATGCATGCAGTGCACCATCCAGAATCAGTGCATGATGGACAAGTAAATGAATTAGTGAAAGATGGCAGTTCAAAATCATGATGCAAAAAGTCAAGCATATGCTCATCTATCAACTCATCAAGCAAGTCCACATGGAAAACAGAGTGAGCCTCAGGAAAATGTTTCATAGCATGAAAAATGTCAAATTGGATCACACTGCCATCAAACTCCATGGAAAGTGAACCTGAATGCACATCTATCTTGGTTCGGGCTGTTTTCAAAAATGGCCTCCCCAAAATAATATGAACAGCATTACGGGGGGAGTCATCTTCCATATCAAGTATGTAAAAATCAGCAGGGAAGATCAACTCTTCAACCCGAACCAAGACATCCTCTATCAAACCTGCGGGGTGGGCAGTACTTCTATTTGCCAATTGAATCACCACACCCGTAGGTTGAAGAGGTCCAAGAGAAAAAGACTTAAAAACAGACATAGGCATGACATTTATGGATGCTCCTAAATCTAGCATAGCATTTTCAAACTTAACATTGCTTATGATGTAAGGTATAGAGAAAGTTCTAGGATCCTTATATTTTTCAGGAATGTGAGGGATAGGTTTACCTATGAGAGCGGAGACATTCCTTCCCATGCTTATCCTCTCATTGCCCTTGAGTCTTCTCTTATGAGTGCACAACTCCTTAAGGAACTTTGCATACCTTGGAATATGTTTTATAGCATCAAGAAGGGGTATGTTGACTTCCACCTTCCTGAATGTGTCAAGAATATCCTTGTCCACCTCTTCCACCCTTTTGTTTTGAGGCACTCTTGGTGGGAATGGAAGAGGAACGGGAGGAGGTTGTAGGACAACAGCAGGACTTGTGGTTGACGTTGAGGAAGGTTGAGTTCGATGATTCTCCTTAGGGCTAGCATGCTCACCTTCATCTACCACTTGGCTCTTCCCTTTTGAGGAAGCTAGAGCATCATTGTTGAAGTGAGGTTATGGTGTGGGTGTGACAATCTACTTTCCTGACCTCAGGTTGATGGCACTCACATTCTGATTCTGAGGGTTGATCACTGTCTGGGATGGCAACTTGTCAGAATTTTGAGATTGCAGGTTGTTGAGAGAAGTTGCCATTTGACCCATTTGATTTGTCAAAGTTTGAATGGATGTCTCTTGTCTCTGAATGGATGCTCTAGTCTCTTGTTGAAATTGGAGGTTTTGCATGGTCATTTGCCTTACCAACTCCTCCAAGGTCGGTTGGTTGGATGGAGGGGCTAATGGTGCAGGATGAACCACTTGCTGATGCTGTTGTTGTTGTTGTCGTTGCTGCTGGATTGGAGGAGGTACATATGGTGGTCTACTCGGTCCAGCGGTGTTCTAAAATGGAACATTAGGAGGAGGTTGCTGTTGTTGATCAGACCACTTCAGGTTGGGATGGTTCCTCCATCCAGGGTTGTATCTATTGGAAGAGAGGTCATGATTGCGCTGTTGTGGGCCTCTATTGTTGTATATGTTGGCTGCATAGGCCTCGGGTCGGTCACCACTGGTCATCAGTTATTGCTGCTGAAGGGAAGGGCATGCATCTGTGGGGTGCTCAATGGATGTGCATATGCCACACACTCTAGCAGGAAGTACCATCTTTTTCTGATTGACAGCCAATTGTGTGACCAATGTTGTAAGAGAATCAATTTTCTGCTCAAGCTTCTCAACCTTGCCCGAGTCTGCACCAACATTACTTACATCCCTCACAACTATTGCATCACTGTTGCTTCTTGCATGGAATTGCTGACAGTTGGAAGCCATCTTCTCAATTTTGCTCCTGGCTTGTAAGGGTGTCATATCTCCCAATGTACCACAACTTGCAGCGTCTACCATGTTTCTCTTCATAAAGTTGAGACCTTCATAGAAATATTGAATAAGCAGCTGCTCTGAGATCTGATGATGGGGGAAGGAAGCACACAACCTCTTGAATCTCTCTCAATATTCATAGAGACTCTCTCCATGTTGTTGCCTGATACCAGAGATTTCTTTTCTGATTGCAGTGGTTCTGTTTGCAGGGAAGAATTTTTCCAGAAATGCCCTCTTCAAGTCATCCCAGCTTGTGATGGAACCAGGGGCCAAGTCAGATAACCAATCCTAGGCCAAACCCTCTAAGGAATGTGGGAATGCTCTAAGACAGACATGATCCTCTTGCACATCATGTGGTTTTGTAACATCCTCAATTTTTATATTTCAAAATATATTACTTTTTATAGGATTTAATATTTAAAATACTTGGGGTTTTATAAAAAATTTGGCGGAGTTTACTCTAAAATATGGACTTTCCCCAAGTTAATTTTGTACTTGTCAGTCCAGAACAGTTTATAACAATTACAAAACTATAATTGAATTGCAAGTGGTTGTGGCTTACTTAGAAACAATTCAGAAAAGGATATTTTTATATCCTTCACAACCATTAACACATTTAATCAAAACGAAAACTTTCATAAAGTCCTTTTTACAAAAATTAGAAGTGTAATTAACTTATAATAATAAAAGTTACATTTAAAATAACTTTAAGTAATAATACATTTTACAGTTTAATATCCTAACAATGATTGCAATAACAACAATAATGAGACCACCAAGGTCTCATCAATTCATACACTCTCATTGAGGGAGAGTGTATTTTCTCGGCACGGAAGCAGTGAATGTCTTTCTCCAATTGTACCTAAAATGGTCAACTTAATGGGTGAGTAATTTGAATAATAATCAAGGAAAACACTTAAAACAACAGTAATAGGACATAACTAGACATACCCACACACATAGAACCATATTCACTTATCCTGATCAATTCTACCATTTCTAGACCTTGGCCTTTGCTATTCCTTTATACTATATATATTTACAATTCATCATATAACAATGCTTTGATGCTCAATCATATGAGTATGAATGCACTTTATACCATTATGGTTTAATTCCTGAATCCAATGTAACACTTTCCACTTTACTTTATACACTTTAACACTTTCATTGGATTCAGTGAATTAAACCTATTATATAACAATGAATGCACTTCTCCATTCCCAGTAACAATAACACTTTTCAATGACAACACAACCACCTCACATACCCTCCCTCAACTCTGGGGAAAAACCGACCAGGAGTAAGTATTTCTCAACCTATAGTTGGGTGCTTCACCTGCACTTAGGAAGGTCCCTCTCTCACCCGCTTGCACAACACTTCATCTCCACTTAGGAAGGTCCCTCATGTAATTCAGATTGATTTTCCCGAATTGGCTTTAGCAGAAATCACCCTCGACTGGCCCGAAGAAACCAAAGTAAATGGAATTATTATGGTTTGCCTAGGACCAATCCGCAACATGGGAATCAAACCCATGTCCTGTGCAAGATCAAAGTCCTCCATAATAATCCTCCTAATTTACTTTTGTCCTCATCAATCAAAATAGACGTGTGTTTTTCCCCGTACACCTAAGGTCCACCTTACTTCCATAATGCACGTGTTTCTAATTCGTTTTATGTGGTTTTCATTAATTGAACCTTTAATAATTATATCCAACTGGTTGGGTCTCTAACTTAGGATTTGGCCATGATTTATATATATATATATATATATATAGACAATCACACTCAACAACAATAGAGATCACAATCATGCCATTACTTCATTTAATTTCATAACAATTATAACAATTTGTTCCTAACAGAATCCTAAGTTCATAACATACATACACTCATAGTAAACAAATATAGCATATCACAACAATAATTATAATCATACTATTCATTTAAACATTTAATTCAATAGCAATCTAATTATCAATTACTAAACACCCTAAGTTCATTACACACACTATTATTTTCAAACATAACAATGTCAACTTACAAATCAAACATACACATATAAAATACATCTAATTATAACCCTATTACTATTATTAAGCCCTTTCCCTAATTAAAACCAAAGTACTCCCCCTTACCTCTTGGAGAGAAGAGGAGACAATGGGGTTCTCATGGAACCCACTCACCAACTCCAAATCCTAGCTCCTTCGCACTCCAATCCTTGATTCCTAGTGATCCCAAAGCTCCCTTGATGATTATAGGCCACTAATCCATAGATTGCTCAAGTTGGGGTTTAGGGTTCCAATTGGGAATTATGAGAAAGAGAGGGTTATATGTGATTTAAGAGAGGGAAATTGATTGGGAAGAGATGGGGAGGTGATGGGTGGTGATGATTTCATTTGATTTAGTGTGGATTTGGGGAAAATCATAAAACCCTAGGAGATAAGGAGGAGAATTTCGTGGAGAAGAGAGAGAAAATCCTGAGAAAAATGACCCAAAAACGTGTTTAAAAAGCTGATTCAGTAGTGGTTAATCGATTAACTGGGTGGTTAATCGATTAACCAATGTAATTTTGGCCAAAACCAACATTCAGGCCTTAATCGATTAACCTCATGCTTAACAGATTAAGTCGTGTGCATCATTCAGGCCTTAATCGATTAACTCAAGTGTTAATCGATTAACCTATTCAGCCCACTTAATCCCTTGTACTTCGATTTGCCCTAACTTCTTCGTTAACCGTCGGATCTTGCTCAAATTTTGAGACAAGCATACTAAGACACTCGTCTTCATATTCAACGGTGGAATTTGGGTTTGGAGCTATGGATATTTAATTCCTAATTTCCTAAGGTCCTATGCTCTTTAACTTATAATTACACTTCTAAAACTCACTTCTAAACTAATTCTACTTCATCAAACCTACCCTTACTAAATTCTACATTCTAAACATACTCAAAGACTTGGAAACAAAACCACTCTTGTCAAAATTCTATTAATTAAAGCACCTAATAATTTGGGAAAATCAGGGATGTTACAATCTCCCCCACTTATATGAATTTCGTCCCCGAAATTCGGCTAAGCTCAAAGAACTAGAAGAGACATAGAGCTACATGCTCTAGTCATAAGATGAATCTTGTACTAGGTTATGGAATGGTTATCACTTTTGGGGATTTCCCCCTCACTTAAACGCAACTTGGGTGGATCTCAATGATAGAACTACCCCACTACTACCGAGACTTCTTCTTACACTAAGTCTTACTATCCTATTGAGGTTCATTCCTAGGAAAAACTAATCTATTTCCACAACTCAGGAAAATAAAGCCTTAAACTTCCCTATAGCACATCATTCTCAACAAAACATAAACATCAACATCATAAAACATTTTAAACAACAAGCACAAATAATATACTCAAAGAGAAATAGAATAGAAAGCATTTAACCATAAAAGAAGTAACACAACAAAACCCAGTTCAAACACAATCAATAGAAATAACAGCATATATCAGCAATTTAAAATATTATTTGTTTAACTAAATCAAATACAAAGAACATCATTTTTAAAATCTTATCAAAGAGTATACCTTTGGAAGAAAGTAAAACATTAACTCAACACAAGTAAGTATAAATGGTCAATGCATATCAAAATAGTTTTGCATTGAATTGAATTGAGTAAAAGTTTTGAAAAGATTTTGATATTCATGTGATAAAAGTTACACATGTTGTAGCTCAAAGGGTAAATCACATTTGCACACATAGAAGGTCACCCAAAATAGAGTTGGTTACTCATGAAGAATGGTTTCAAATTCCAATCCAAAGTTACTCAATATAAAAGAAAATAGGATCAAAGTCAAAGGATGCGTTATTCATGAATGCAGTTGAAAATAGAGATTAACAGTGTAGGGTAAACACAAGGAGGGTCTTTGGAAAAATCCACTTGGATATATATTTATAATCTAGATTGAAAATACTATATAAAAATATGTTTCATTTCTATATACATATATGTATAGAAAAGAGTTGCCCTTTATATAAGGACTCAATTTATCAATTTATAGATTGGATCATCAGCAAAACGTTTTCTTTAAAGACATATTTCATTGCAAAATATAGATATCTTAAGAAAGAATTGAAATTAAGAATAGCTAAGTAAAATGTAAGGCAATTAACTTTGAAAATTTAATTTGATACTTAATAGATAGAGAATAATTTAGTACTTTTACAAAAATCACCGTTAATGGTGGTTGAGAAAAACATTCTTTATCTTGGAGAAACATCAAATAGTATAAAGAGTTTATAAAAACAGCCAGAGTTGGAACTAGAACGAAGAAATACAAAACAAATAGCTCCAACAATAACTTGTCTTAATACATAATCTTAGAAAGTTTGAAATTCCAGTTATACATATATATACACAATTTAAACAAGCACAAATCAATAACTCCATAACAAACAAAAACTACCTCCTATATTCATCTATCTATACTTATATACCTAAGGTTTTAAACTCTAACACTCATCTAAGAAGAACTTAACTTCTAACACTTAATCTAAACCTCACTCTATCGATGTTCTACTACTTAATTCTAAACGAAACTCTACTAGCTTAAGGCTTACACTAGGTCTATGTAACATCCCAAATTTTAAATCCAAAGACGAATAAATAAATAATAGTTAGAATAAATGAAATAATGATAATAAACTACAAATAGTTATTAAAAGAAGTGTTTTAACATTAGGAAAGGATAACAATAATAATAATAATGTTAGAAAAGAAAGGAGCATTAAATTGAAATTAGAAACAGGCCAGAAAAATAGATAATTCGGTACTAAAACATAACATAGAGTAGAAAATCAAAATAAAAGATTTAAGACTCAAAACACAATTACCACCGTTGGATATGAAGGTATGCTTTTTAGGAAGTTGCTCGTCAAATTTGAGCAAGATCCGACGGTGAACGAAGAAGTTATAGCACGGTCAACTCATAGTAAAAAAAAAGGGAAACAAAAACTGATCAGTGGGGGGCGCGCCCCAGGCGCGCGCGCGGCCGCGGCCCAGGCGCGTGGTGCGCGTATCAGCGCACCAGCACTTTAAATTGGTGCACCAGCTGCCCCTCCACCCTATTTCCTCCGCACCACTTCTCTCTCCCTCACCCAAATCAACCCCCAACACCCCAAAACCGCCCCAGCACCACCAGCCGCCACCACCGGAGCCCCAAGGTCACCCCACCTCCTTGGCTCTTCCTCCTCCCCATGGATCCACTCCCTCTTGATCTCTTTCTCTCTCTCCTCCATGGCCATCCTCTCTCTCTCACCTAGGGCTTTACTTTCTCTCTCCACCGTCCACCTTCTTTCCCTCCGGCCGCCACCGCCGTGAGCCGTGGCCACCATCACGGTGAGCACCCTCATCCCTCTCTCCTTCCCCTTTTGGCCGAGCTTTCTCTCTCTCTTCGCCGATCTCACCGGCGCCGTTACCGACCCGTGATCGTGCCGGGTTCGTGTCGAGTGCGCCAAAGCATGGAGCTCTTTCCTAGGTCCAGGCATGATTGTTCTCGCCACCGACGTCGATCTCCGTTGACCCGTTCATCACCCGGATCGCTAACGCTTCACAGATCGCCGCTCCCTCCTCGGAGTTGAGGTTATCTCTTTACTTTCGTCAACCGAGGTAAGAAGGGTTCGTGTTACCTCTACTTAAGAAGTGAATTCTAGGATGGCATAGTGGTGACTAGGAATAGGGTAACATGTTAATGAACTTGAGGGTAGTTCCCGCTAACATAAATGGAGTATTTAGAATTATTAATGAAAGTCACACCTTAGGGAATGGAATATGTACGTGTAGGACAAGGTCCGGAACAAGTGAGTATATTTAGGATATTAATTGGTTAATATTGGATGAAAATGTAGAGAAGTATGCACTGTAATACAAGGGAAAATTTAAGGATAAACAAACTAAACTTAGGAGTAAAAGAATAAAAGGATAAATGTAATAGGTAAAAAGAGTAGAACTAATAAGCTGAAAGACCATAAAGTAAAGTAGTAAGTGAAGATTAAATGGGATAAAAGAGGGATAAGAATGTGGTCATGCATGATTATATGAAAAGGTGAATTTTGTTGATACTTGCACTAAGTGTTTATGTGAAAAGTGATATGCATGAATAGTGGTGGTTGTAATTATGTGTTATATTTGGCATTACTTAAACATTGGACTGGTGATAATTATGAAAGTGAATTGTGGCTAATTGGTTATATATGTGATGATGCTTGTGTGTGAAAGGACTAAGTGGAAAGAAACGGAATTGGTCGACTAATAATGACATATAATATGGATAACTAATACTGGATAAATATGGTGATGTATATAGGCCTTCGATTTGGGGGAGATATACATCGTAATTGGTGATGTATTGTAGGCCTTCGATTTGGGGGAGATAATACATCGTAAATAAGGGTTGTATTGTAGGCCTTCGATTTGGGGGAGACAATACAATGTAACTGGGGCGATGTATGTAGGCCTTCGATTTGGTGGAGACATACATCGTCGATGGTGTATGTATGTAGGCCTTCGATTTGGTGGAGACATACATACACCCTAAGTAAAAGGAAAAAGGAAATGACAATGGATAAAATAAGGTAATCGGTAATGGACAAGCGATGTATGTAGGCCTTCGATTTGGTGGAGACATACATACACCGAAAGTAAAAGGAAATGAATAAAGGAAAAAGGGGATAAAATTGGATAAGATAATGGTAATGGAAGAGCGATGTATGTAGGCCTTCGATTTGGTGGAGACATACATACACCGTAAATAAAAGGAAAAGGAAGTAAAAATGGATAAATTAATATAAATGGTAAGGTAAAAGCGATGTATGTAGGCCTTCGATTTGGTGGAGACATACATCGTAGATGGTGTATGTATGTAGGCCTTCGATTTGGTGGAGACATACATACACCGTAAATAAAAGGAAAAGGTTAAAGGAAAAGGAAATAAAATGGAAAAGATAAGGAAAGCGAAAAAGGAAAAAGATAAAGAAAGGAAAAAGAAAGAGAAAAGGAAAAAGAAAAGGAAGAGAAGAAGAACGAGGAAAGAAAAGAGAATATAGGAATAATTACAGACTTAAGAACGGAAATAAATGGGTGAAGGAGGTAAATGGAATAGCGAATTGAGAATTTAAAGAACGTGAGGAATAGAGGAGAATTATTGGAAAATCAAATGTATGGAAAGTTATAAGTAATTGATGTCAATAATAGGGTAGGCTTGGTTTATTGCTATGCCTCTTTTAGAATTTATCTTTTTAAGTTCTGTGTAATGCTACCCTTCTTACTATATTTTGCAGGTACTAAAGTGGAGCTTACATAGGACAGGGTCGAGCAGGATCTTCATTCCACTACGTGGAATGTATATTGATTATTATGAGAGGATAAATATTTTTGTAACTTATAACATGGAATAGACGTATGCCCTGTGACTTGTACTATTCGGGCATTAGGTTCTGTCATGACTATTAAACTGTTGTAGTTTATGTTTTTAAATATTTCTAGACTGACAGGTTTTAAGAAGAAAATTTTTGGGAAGTCCGGAAAACAGAGGAAACTCTGCCGGATTTTCGTAAAAAGTTTTTATAAGTAATCAAGTTTAAAAAGAAATTTTCTAGCCCGATTTTTATAAAACCTAAAATTAACTAATAAAAGTGAGAGCGTTACATTTTGGTATCAAAGCAGTTTTTCCTCGGCCTTTGGAGTGTGGACTCACATCTCCAATGGTTACTCACCAAGAGAGTAACCTGGAAATAGTGTCAAGTTCTATAGTATTTACTTAGGTTTATAGTTATAGAACCCTATGTAGTTATGTACTAAATTTTGTACATGTCTGCATCAACAGAATCCTTTGTTGCCACACAGTAGCAACATGAAGAATCAACTTTTCCATTCTCCTGATAGCAGTTCGGCTACTGATCGTAAGATCAATTCCCCTGCTGATTCTTTGAAATCCAAGCCGTATGACATCTGTTTTCAAGAAGGGCAAACTTCTGCAATGGGTAAGCTTAGATCGACTATGGGAGACCAGGAGCAACACGTGGGGGTACAAGTTGGTGAGAAGAAGAGTATAATTTTGAGTCCGGGAATGGTTCTCCTGAAGCAACACTTGACTCATGAAGAACAGGTGGGCTTAGTAAAGAACTGTCGTGAGATGGGCTTAGGTCCTGGAGGTTTTTATCAACCAGGCTTTACAAGTGGAGCCAGGCTCCGACTGAAAATGATGTGCCTCGGCTTAGACTGGAATCCTCAAACCCGAGTATATGGACACAAAAGGGTAATTGATGGAAACAAACCACCCAATATTCCTGATCAATTCATTCAGCTGGTTATGGGAGCGATGCAAGAAGCACAATCTTTGATTGAGAAGGAATGCGGTGTAAGTGAAGTGGAGGACATACTCCCTTCCATGTCCCCTGATGTCTGCATTGTCAATTTCTATGAAGAAAACGGAAAGCTTGGTCTTCATCAGGACCGTGACGAAAGTGTTGGAAGCCTGCAAAGAGGGATACCGGTAGTATCATTTTGCATTGGCGACTCTGCTGAGTTTCTCTATGGAGACCAGAGAGACCCAAGGAGAGCAGAAAGAATTATCTTGGGATCGGGTGATGTATTAATATTCGGTGGCGAGTCTCGTCACATTTTTCATGGAGTGTCGACGATCATACCAAACACAGCTCTAGAGGGATTACTCAATGACACAGGACTTCGTCCTGGACGTCTCAACCTTACCTTCCGACAATATCAGTTTCCTGGTCCACACCCTTGAAGTCTGTGGTCCAGCTGCTTAAGGAGATCAGGGCCAAACTAACAAAAGGTACGAGACCATTCAAAACTTGGATAAACCTTTTAGGTACTTTCAATCTGAATCTCTATTAAGTTTTAGTGTAGAACATTCTAAATCAATTCTCTTGGAATTTTAAATTCCTAATCCTGTATTTCTAGAAGTTGTGAAACCTAAGAAAAACCCATCTTCAATCCAATCATGAGTACCATCTAAAGGAACACGTAGGAAAAACCTTACATAGTTATAAGACAGTAACAAGAGACCTAACCAAAAACCTTGTGATAGTGTCGTCCTCTAATAGAGTGTAAGGTCAGGATTGGTCGTCCTTTCTCTTGCATCTGTTAAAAGATAATGCTATCATTCAATAACGCAGTGATGTACAGTTGATAAATGTGAGATTGGGACTGACCCCCTCGGTCTTCGCGTTTATTGATATGTTATATTATTGCAATCATCTAGTTGAGATCCGAATAAACCATCTAGGAATTCTATCTCTGTCGAAAGCCCGATTTAATGTTAATCCTATAGGATCTTTACTAAGACTCATAAATAGTGATTCGCAAACCAACCCCATTTAAGACACTCTTATTCTATATTTCCACTAAGAACATCCAACTAAATGATCGAATCACCCCTTTAACTTGTATGAGAACTTTGCCATACGTGTAGGTATGAAGAGTCATCATGTCATAGAAAATTCAAAACCACACCAATAATACCGATTAGCAGTCAACTTAATTCCATGTACCACCTCGCCAACCAATTAAGAACCAAGCTAATCAATTCTTGGAATCAACCCAGTTTCCTCCCTACCTTCGACTTACTCAGGTATGTTGACACTAAGTGGGGGAGACTTGACGACTCAATTCGGATCCTATCCAAGCGACAATAACTCGAAACCATACCATAAGCTATAGGACTACCAAACAGATAATCCCAAACGCTCTGCGGAGGATCGAATGAGGGTTAAACTAGAGGTAAAACTAGACCTTGACTTTGACCCTCAAGTGGAACCGATCTCTAGGAATTCTTTTACCGAATTGGAATTATTAAACGAATGAGAAGGAAGTAGCATCGAAGTAGAATGCAAACGCGGTGAAGATTGATTTTAAGAGTGACTTTTCTAGACTCACTTGAAGGAGTAAAAGGTGAACGGGATAAAAGTGAAGTCATGAAGTGGAATCTCAAGCAAGACGTTACGTCGGAACACCGCAAGTGATAATCTCAGTCCTTTGGTACCCTGTGCATTTGATAGGACCCCGGTTGACCGAGACCAATCAGTTAGCCGCATATCCATAGAAAACGCGTCCTTCGACGACTCTCTGCTGAAAATGCACACTTTGGGGATAATCTCCATTGTCTTCTTGCTTGACATGTGTCCATTACATCCTGGGTCATCTTGCAAAGACCATGAGACTCATTCTTGAGTGCTTCATGTTTCTTCTTTGCATCTTCACTATCTTCAAGCTTCAAGCATCACAGATATATGTGCGAGAAATTCGCCAAGTCGTAGAAACCCGGCATAGTTCTATGCCTAGCGATGGATAACCATCCACGTGTCCCTTCTAACCTTGGATACCGGTCGAGAAGCTTATGTGCGAAATTCGGAATAACGAATGAGCATACCCCCAAGCATGGATATAACCAAGTATGTTAATGCTAAGTGGAGGAGGATTTCAATCCAAGGAATGGGAGATGGAACTTTGATAATAACAAAAAACTGACGATCCTACGCAGATAGAGATAGTACGTAGTACTGGAAGACAAACGTTGAAATAGGCATGACCCTAACCACATATGGAATGGAAAGTAAAAATCGAAGGGAAGTGAAAACCGTAGGCAGAAGCTTACCAATGGGATGGTTCTCTATTCACGGAATCGAACAGAATTTCGGGGACGAAATTCAAATAAGTGGGGGAGAAATGTAACATCCCAAATTTTAAACCCAAAGACGAATAAATAAATAATAGTTAGAATAAATGAAATAATGATAATAAACTACAAATAGTTATTAAAAGAAGTGTTTTAACTTTAGGAAAGGATAACAATAATAATAATAATGTTAGAAAAGAAAGGAGCACTAAATTGAAATTAGAAACAGGCCAGAAAAATAGATAATTCGTTACTAAAACATAACATAGAGTAGAAAATCAAAATAAAAGATTTAAGACTCAACACATAATTCCCACCGTTGGATATGAAGGTATGATTTTTAGGAAGTTTCTCGTAAAATTTGAGCAAGATCCGACGGTTAACGAAGAAGTTATAGCACAGTCAACTCATAGTAAAAAAAAAAGGGAAACAAAAACTGATCAGTGGGGGGTGCGCCCCAGGCGCGCGGTGCGCGTTTCAGCGCACCAGCACCTTAAATTGGTGCACCAGCTGCCCCTCCACCCTATTTCCTCCGCACCACTTCTCTCTCCCTCACCCAAATCAACCCCCAACACCCCAAAACCGCCCTAGCACCACCAGCCGCCACCACCGGAGCCCCAAGGTCGCCCCACCTCCTTGGCTCTTCCTCCTCCCCATGGATCCACTCCCTCTTGATCTCTTTCTCTCTCTCCTCCTTGGTCATCCTCTCTCTCTCACCTAGGGCCTTACTTTCTCTTTCCACCGTCCACCTTCTTTCCCTGCGGCCGCCACCGCCGTGAGCCGTGGCCACCATCACGGTGAGCACCCTCATCCCTCTCTCCTTCCCCTTTTGGCCGAGCTTTCTCTCTCTCTTCGCGGATCTCGCCGGAGCCGTTACCGACCCGTGATCGTGCCGGGTTCGTGTCGAGTGCACCAAAGCTTGGAGCTCTTGCCTAGGTCTAGCCGTGATTGTTCTCGCCACCGGCGTCGATCTCCGTTGACCCGTTCATCACCCGGATCGCTAAAGCTTCACAGATCGCCGCTCCCTCCTCGGAGTTGAGGTTATCTCTTTACTTTCGTCAACCGAGGTAAGAAGGGTTCGTGTTACCTTTACTTAAGAAGTGAATTCTAGGATGCCATAGTGGTGGCTAGGAATAGGGTAACATGTTAATGAACTTGAGGGTAGTTCCCGCTAACATAAATGGAGTATTTAGAATTATTAATGAAAGTCACACCTTAGGGAATGGAATATGTACGTGTAGGACAAGGTCCGGAACAAGTGAGTATATTTAGGATATTAATTGGTTAATATTGGATGAAAATGTAGAGAAGTATGCACTGTAATACAAGGGAAAATTTAAGGATAAACAAACTAAACTTAGGAGTAAAAGAATAAAAGGATAAATGTAATAGGTAAAAAGAGTAGAACTAATAAGCTGAAAGACCATAAAGTAAAGTAGTAAGTGAAGATTAAATGGGATAAAAGAGGGATAAGAATGTGGTCATGCATGATTATATGAAAAGGTGAATTTTGTTGATACTTGCACTAAGTGTTTATGTGAAAAGTGATATGCATGAATAGTGGTGGTTGTAATTATGTGTTATATTTGGCATTACTTAAACATTGGACTGGTGATAATTATGAAAGTGAATTGTGGCTAATTGGTTATATATGTGATGATGCTTGTGTGTGAAAGGACTAAGTGGAAAGAAACGGAATTGGTCGACTAATAATGACATATAATATGGATAACTAATACTGGATAAATATGGTGATGTATATAGGCCTTCGATTTGGGGGAGATATACATCGTAATTGGTGATGTATTGTAGGCCTTCGATTTGGGGGAGACAATACATCGTAAATAAGGGTTGTATTGTAGGCCTTCGATTTGGGGGAGACAATACAACGTAACTGGGGCGATGTATGTAGGCCTTCGATTTGGTGGAGACATACATCGTCGATGGTGTATGTATGTAGGCCTTCGATTTGGTGGAGACATACATACACCCTAAGTAAAAGGAAAAAGGAAATGACAATGGATAAAATAAGGTAATCGGTAATGGACAAGCGATGTATGTAGGCCTTCGATTTGGTGGAGACATACATACACCGAAAGTAAAAGGAAATGAATAAAGGAAAAAGGGGATAAAATTGGATAAGATAATGGTAATGGAAGAGCGATGTATGTAGGCCTTCGATTTGGTGGAGACATACATACACCGTAAATAAAAGGAAAAGGAAGTAAAAATGGATAAATTAATATAAATGGTAAGGTAAAAGCGATGTATGTAGGCCTTCGATTTGGTGGAGACATACATCGTAGATGGTGTATGTATGTAGGCCTTCGATTTGGTGGAGACATACATACACCGTAAATAAAAGGAAAAGGTTAAAGGAAAAGGAAATAAAATGGAAAAGATAAGGAAAGCGAAAAAGGAAAAAGATAAAGAAAGGAAAAAGAAAGAGAAAAGGAAAAAGAAAAGGAAGAGAAGAAGAACGAGGAATGAGGGAACCAAATACTAGCTCACTAAAGATCGATTCCTCTCCTCTCCTCTGTCCAACTCGTGATAACCAAATACTAAGCGAAAATTCAGTTATCACTCCAAACCCTAACTTCTAATTAAGCATCAGAAACCAGAATTGGAGTTTTTACGAGTTAATACAAATTAAGCATTTATATTCATGTATTATCTCTACAAAATGGAATTAAGCAAACCACTACACATCGATAAACATGAAAACAGAGAAGAGAAAACGAAATTGCATTAATAAAAAGAGCTCAAGAGTAGATAATACAATACCAAAGGGATTCACCCTTGAAGTCTAGCCTTCCATGGCCATAAATGAAGAAAAACGAGTAGAAATGGGGAAGAACAAAACCCTAGCAGCCACCACCACTTGGGAGAGCCAAGAGAGAAGTTCTAACCTAGAGAGAGAGTGAGAAATCTGAAATGGGAGTGTGTTCTTGGGGGTTACACGAATTTCCCCTCTTTAGTTATGAAAATGGGCCTAAAACATGGGCCCAAGTCCTAAGAAACACTATTCTGAAAATTACAATTAAAAAGGGACCTAAATGAAAATTACAATCTTCACTTCAATGCTTCAATCTTCATTTCCAAACTTCCCAAAGTGTCCTTGTGCCAAATATTGCCTGAAAATAGAAATAGAATTAATTAGGCTAAATAATCCCAAATTAAACAATATTCGGAATATTAGTCCAATAAACTCAAAATCACTAAATCAAGCTAATCAATGTCAAATGGGCAACAAGTATCAATAATAGGAGTAAAATAATGTAAGGAATAATGGGAAATAAAATGCTCATCAGCCTTCGATTTGGTGGAGACATACATCGTGGTCACTGCGCCCAGGCGCGCTGCGCGCATCAGACCCCCATCAGGCGCACCAGACGCATGCGCCATTTCCTCCTGACCGCACCAGCAGCACCATCTGGTGCTGGATTCTCGCCCAAGCGAGTAAAGGCTCGCCCAAGCGAGCGCGCGCCACCAGATCAGGTCTGGTGCGTTAAATTTCAACTTCGGCACCAAGCCAAGCACCATCAGCCACACGATTTCCTTCCTCTTGGCAAGAAACACATAAACAACAACAAAAACACCAAACCACCACCAACATGCCTTCATCTTCCTCTCCCCCCTTACTCCATACGTGCCTCTCTCACTCACCAAGGCATTAAGGCACCACGACCTCTTCTCCTTATTGCTCAAGCTCACACCAATAAGCACCCAAGCACCTTCTCCTTCCCTTCCCCAACTCCACCGTGTCTCTCTCTCAACCAAGCTAGCAATCATCATCCTCATCAACCACACCCCAAACACCATGATCAAGGCACCATCAAGCTTGATCTTCATGACCATCACCCCCCATCATGGGCCAATCACCAAATCACCACCAACCACCACAACAACTCACCCTCTTGATCCAAGAACCTAGCTCCACCATCATCAACTCAAACACTAGTAACCAAGTCCCACTATTCTCATAAATCATCATCAACTATCAAGCAACCAAAGAGCTAGCACCATCTTCCTCCATAAATCCATGATCAAGACCTTTGATCACCATCTCCACCAAAAAAATTAAGTATGAAACTAATAACCCACAACATCCCTCCTCTTCCCCTTGAAATTCGTGTGCTTCTTCCTCTCCATGGGTTTCTCTAATTCAAGTGGCTAGGGAGAACACCTCATGAGCACACCTTTAGCTTCAAGTCAAAGAGTAGGAGATTAAGGCTAGGGTTTTAAGGGCCAAGTGGGTACAAGTCAAGGATTAGAAAGGCTAAGAACAAGGAAATCAAACAAGGACCAATGGGCTAGGACTTGAGATTCTTCTCCACCTCTTAAGAAGGTAAGAGGGGTTTGTGTTACCTTTCCTAAGGATATAGATTCTAGGTTGTTGTAATGATGACTAGGTGCAGACAAATAATTAAAATAATAAATCATAGGATAATTAAGGTGTAAGGAATGAATCTTAGGGCATAATTGCTTAGGAATGTGTAGATTATATGTTAACTCAGTAGGAAGTTGAGAACCCTAGGGAGTGGACTTAATTTATAGTACTCTGAGACATACCTGAGTATGTCGACTTTTTGGTTTATTAATTGTTGATTGTTACTTGTTATTGGTGTGTTATCATATCGTGCTTGTTTTGGATGTCTCGTAAAGCAAAGAACGGGTTAAGTGTTAACGTAGGCAAATCATTTAGGAAGAGCTAAGTAATAAAAGAGAAATTCGAATTTAATGGACAATTATGAGCGGGTAATTAAAGAACGGATTAAGGATAAATAGCTTGGGAAAAAGTAAGTGAAGTTTATTATTAAATGAATTATAAGTTAGTGGATGGTGATTGAGTGACTAAGAATTTGATGGATGTTGTGCTTGATTTAATTTGTTAAGTGTAAATGTGACAATAACGGTCGGGTGATAATATGTGATTTTGAAATGGTGTTTGTGCTTGAATATTCATGTGAAAATGTGATGTTATTATGGAAAATGAGAATTAAAATATATACCCGGACGCAGTAAGACGTGAGTGCACAGGGGTGCAGACGCAGTAGGTCGTGACCAGGGGAGAATGAAAATATATACCCGGACGCAGTAAGACGTGAGTGCACAGGAGTGCAGACGCAGTAGGACGTGACCAGGGGAGAATGAAAAATATATACCCGGACGCAGTAAGACGTGAGTGCACAGGGGTGCAGACGCTGTAGGTCGTGACCAGGGGAGAAATGAAAACATACCCGGACGCAGTAAGACGTGAGTGCACAGGGGTGCAGACGCAGTAGGTCGTGACCAGGGACGGATTGAAAAGAATTATGAATATGATTAAAGTGGAAGGAATAAATGACTTTATGAAAATGATGTATAAGAATGAATAGGCAAGATTGATTTGAGAAACATACCCGGACGCAGTAAGTCGTGATCGCACGGTGGTGCGAACGCAGTAGGTCGTGACCAGGGGATTTGAGAAACATACCCGGACGCAGTAAGTCGTGATCGCACGGTGGTGCGAATGCAGTAGGTCGTGACCAGGGACAAAATGAAAATGGAATGTGAAATTAATTGAATTGAAAAGTAAACTTAAGATTGAAAGTAGGATTGCTAGGAAGGTAGTATGGGCATAGGGCATAAGTTATCAAAGATGAACTTGTATGTGATTACCTGAAAAAGAATTCTAGGTTAACATACAACTTTGACTTCAATAGGGCCTAGTTTGTCAGCTATGCTTCTTAGAAGCTATTATTCTTAGTACTGTGTAATGCTACCCTTCTTGCTATATTTTTACAGGTACCGAAGGAGCATACACGTGTCTCGCCGAGCAGGATTACATTCCACCACGTGGAGTGTGGATAGTATTTAGCGACCACCTATTGGTCATGGGTTATTTTGGGGAAGTTTTATTGTATTTCATTTACTTTGTATTTTGAGAAACTATGAGTTTGAGAAACTATTTGTATTTCCTTAGAAATAATGTAATGAGTGGACTAAACCATATTTTGGGCCCTGCTGGCCTCTGATGAATTTAAAATGCTATTGTTTATCAGGTTACAGGAAAAACAGGAATTTTGGGAAAGTCCTAAAAACAAACAGAACTCCGTCCGTTTGACGGGAGATTTTCATATGAATTAAAAATAACTAAGTGTTTTTCCTAATCAAATCATAAGTTTAAAATGAAATTTTCAATCCACTATTTTAATTAAGGGTGTAAAAGGGTTAATAAACTTAGGTGTTACATTTATGGTATCAGAGCAGTTTTTCCTCGGCCCGAAGGGAGTAACTGATTACTCCTGTAGTTACTCATCAAGCGAGTGACTTGTAGTTAAATGTTAAACTGCTTTGTGGACTAGTCAGGTGTTGTTGTAGCATGATAATAGGTATAGTTGCTGAGTCTAGCATAGTGAGTACTCTAGATTCTTTAAAGTTTGTTGAGTGATTTGAGGAGCGCGATTAGCATCTGACGATTTCTTTTAAAAAGCATGGTAAGCATTGGAAAATCTTTTCTAAGTCCACTCAAATCATGTTCAGTTTACCATGCTAAACTTGAAATCTTGTGGAAATCAATGAGTCATATTTAGAAGTGGATGAATGACGAGACTAAGGAAAGCAATACCCCAACGGGCACTAGATTGCTACCCCACCGGGAGAAAGTGATCTTTAGTTTCGCGCCAAGTAAACCAACTCTAAATGTGACACACAAAGCAAGATTTCAACATTTTAAAACTAATAGGCTATGAGTTTCAAACTTAAGTAAGACGAGAATGGTCTTATCATCGATATGATGTATGGTTGAGCCTGATCACCTCAAGTATACACATATTGGAGGTATCATCATCCTGTCCTTAGTTTCGGCGAGTAATTTGGGAATTTAGTGAGATCCCAAATTTAGGAGGATTAGAGGTCTTGTCATAGGTTTCCGTATGCGTAAATATTTTGAATCAGAGATTGCGCAACGGAAGTGTAGGAAGTATTGTCTTGTCTTAAGATAAGAGGAGCAGCTAAATAGGAATCCTAGTTAACTATGATAGATTGCTAGGGTTTGTACGTTAGAATTGAACATAGGAAGCCTTAAGATAGTAGTACATAGTAATTGTCCTAAGTCTAGAGTTAGCATAAATGCTTGTATTGAATTAATGTGATGTTATGTATTGTTTTGTGTTTGCCTACATGATGAATTGTGCATTTTAATGATAATTGTTATTGTCTGAAACATGTGCATGATGAAAATTGTGTGGAGCATAAAACCTTTCGCAAACATCCTCATAGAATGGTGTTGCTATCAACAAATCGCTTGGTTCTCAAGCATAATCATTTCAAAAATCAGGAACCATTCGATTTATTTTCTTAAGTGTGATAGTAACCCCAATGAATTTTCATGTTTTGAAATTGAATTCAAAAATGAATATCACTGTTTTAACAAGATCGAAAATCATTCTAAATTGAGTGCTAAGTCGTATCACGAAATTTTGAAAAGTTGATTAATAAACTAAGGATTCCTAAGTAATCAAGCGATGAACTAATTTATTCTTTTAAGCTATTTCCCCCGCTGATTAAATAGGAACCCTTCTATGTGACTTTACTCAATTCGGAATGGAGCTTAGTTGTCAAACTCAAAGTCAAAGGGGATGTGACTATTTTGATTGTTTGAGAATGCATTGAAATAAATTTTCTAGTAAACCACATACTCCTATTCTCATTGGGTTTGCTAATCTTGAGAAAGGTTATAATCCTTCACCTAAATCTCCCGAAATTAGATGGAGAAAATCATTTACAAAAGATATGCTTTGCTTTGTAAAATTTGTTTTTGGAACTTCATTCAAAGTTATTTGGCATGAATATGTGAAGGTTTTTAAAGTGTGAAATAAATTTTCCTGATTTAATCTTTTCCTGAGAATTTTGCGTAAAACGAATCAAAATGTTGTTCCATCAAGAAAGGAATTCGATTTTTCAAGAATAAGGAAAGCATTCATGTCTTTCGGCATATCCTTTTGGTTTTATAAATGCATAAATGCACATACTTTGAATTTATAGGATTTTAATTATTGAACTTTGAAACCATACAAAGTGATTGATTTTGTCGAAGTTTTATCTTGACATGCATAACTTGAATGTGTGAACAAATCATGGGAAACCATGCAAATTTTCAAACTCTTCTTGGATTGCATTTGAAATGTGTGCAGCTTATCTAAGATGTGTGCATGGATTTAGACTTGAGTTCTAGGGTTGATTTAGGTAGATCGGGATTGGATTAGAATCAAGTAGAGATTGCCAAGTTAGTGGTTGCATTTATGTGCTGATATGAAATGTTGGTGTGCGTATCTGAATTTTGATTGTTATGTATGTGCTAACTGTTTACTTGTCAATGAGTGTGATTGCTTATGACTTAAGAATAGTGCCTAAGTGTAGATCACCAGGTAGATTGTGATTAGAACTCTTGTAATGTTTAGCCCACATCGGAGTGAACCTCAAAAACCTTAGAGCATTTTGCTTCTAATCTAACCAAACTAAACCACGATTTGTATTCTTCATTGGATGCATGAGTCCGGTGGCGTACTTGAGCAAGGTAGTATGCCGATTCAAAGTGGGGGAGTAGAACCTAGTGCAGAATGCATCGTAGTTAGAAAACCCTTTGTTGGGATGGTTCTCCATTTGAAGGAATTGAATGGAATTTCGGGGACGAAATTCTAATAAGTGGGGGAGAATTGTAACATCCCAAACTTTATTTTAAATTAGATTATTAATAAAAACCTTAGAAAAATTGGAAAAAAGTGACTTAATGAATTTTGGTAGATAGGTGAGTGGTGATTATAAGTCCTAGGGGTTGTATAGAAGGCAATTGTGGCTTTGGGCAAAGTCAAATAAGCGAAATCGTGAGTTAAATCGGCGTTTTAGATGTTAGAAATCAACCGAAAAGAGAAAATTAGGAATAAAATACCCATAGCTCCAAACCAAATTCCCACCGTTGGATGTGAAGATTAAGGTCTTAGGAAGCTTGTCTCAAAATTTGAGCAAGATCCGACGGTTAACGAAAAAGTTACGGCGAATCGAAGATTTGGAATTCTGGTGCACGCCCAGGCGGGTGCACTGTTCATTGGTGCACCAGACAGTGAAAAACCCGCCCAGGCGGTGCACCAATTCGCCCAGGTGAGCTGAAACACGCACCAGCCGCACCAGTTTCGCGTGTGGCGCGCCAAAACCCCACCTGACCGCACCAAATCTCGCACCAGGCGCACCAGCAGCACCAGTTGGTGCTGATCTCATGCCCAGGCGCGTGGTCACTGCGCCCAGGCGCGCTGCGCGCATCAAACCCCCATCAGGCGCACCAGACGCATGCGCTATTTCCTCCTGACCGCACCAGCAGCACCAGCTAGTGCTGGATTCTCGCCCAAGCGAGTAAAGGCTCGCCCAAGCGAGCGCGCGCCACCAGATCAGATCTGGTGCGTTAAATTTCAACTTGGGCACCAAGCCAAGCACCATCAGCCACACGATTTCCTTCCTCTTGGCAAGAAACACATAAACAACAACAAAAACACCAAACCACCACCAACATGCCTTCATCTTCCTCTCCCCCCTTACTCCATACGTGCCTCTCTCACTCACCAAGGCATTAAGGCACCACGACCTCTTCTCCTTATTGCTCAAGCCCACACCAATAAGCACCCAAGCACCTTCTCCTTCCCTTCCCCAACTCCACCGTGTCTCTCTCTCAACCAAGCTAGCAATCATCATCCTCATCAACCACACCCCAAACACCATGATCAAGGCACCATCAAGCTTGATCTTCATGACCATCACCCCCCATCATGGGCCAATCACCAAATCACCACCAACCACCACAACAACTCACCCTCTTGATCCAAGAACCTAGCTCCACCATCATCAACTCAAACACTAGTAACCAAGTCCCACTATTCTCATAAATCATCATCAACTATCAAGCAACCAAAGAGCTAGCACCATCTTCCTCCATAAATCCATGATCAAGACCTTTGATCACCATCTCCACCAAAAAAATTAAGTATGAAACTAATAACCCACAACATCCCTCCTCTTCCCCTTGAAATTCGTGTGCTTCTTCCTCTCCATGGGTTTCTCTAATTCAAGTGGCTAGGGAGAACACCTCATGAGCACACCTTTAGCTTCAAGTCAAAGAGTAGGAGATTAAGGCTAGGGTTTTAAGGGCCAAGTGGGTACAAGTCAAGGATTAGAAAGGCTAAGGACAAGGAAATCAAACACAAGGACCAATGGGCTAGGACTTGAGATTCTTCACCACCTCTTAAGAAGGTAAGAGGGGTTTGTGTTACCTTTCCTAAGGATATAGATTCTAGGTTGTTGTAATGATGACTAGGTGCAGACAAATAATTAAAAGAATAAATCATAGGATAATTAAGGTGTAAGGAATGAATCTTAGGGCATAATTGCTTAGGAATGTGTAGATTATATGTTAACTCAGTAGGAAGTTGAGAACCCTAGGGAGTGGACTTAATTTATAGTACTCTGAGACATACCTGAGTATGTCGACTTTTTGGTTTATTAATTGTTGATTGTTACTTGTTATTGGTGTGTTATCATATCGTGCTTGTTTTGGATGTCTCGTAAAGCAAAGAACGGGTTAAGTGTTAACGTAGGCAAATCATTTAGGAAGAGCTAAGTAATAAAAGAGAAATTCGAATTTAATGGACAATTATGAGCGGGTAATTAAAGAACGGATTAAGGATAAATAGCTTGGGAAAAAGTAAGTGAAGTTTATTATTAAATGAATTATAAGTTAGTGGATGGTGATTGAGTGACTAGGAATTTGATGGATGTTGTGCTTGATTTAATTTGTTAAGTGTAAATGTGACAATAACGGTCGGGTGATAATATGTGATATTGAAATGGTGTTTGTGCTTGAATATTCATGTGAAAATGTGATGTTATTATGGAAAATGAGAATGAAAATATATACTCGGACGCAGTAAGACGTGAGTGCACAGGGGTGCAGACGCAGTAGGTCGTGACCAGGGGAGAATGAAAATATATACCCGGACGCAGTAAGACGTGAGTGCACAGGAGTGCAGACGCAGTAGGACGTGACCAGGGGAGAATGAAAAATATATACCCGGACGCAGTAAGACGTGCGTGCACAGGGGTGCAGACGCTGTAGGTCATGAGCAGGGGAGAAATGAAAACATACCCGGACGCAGTAAGACGTGAGTGCACAGGGTGCAGACGCAGTAGGTCGTGACCAGGGACGGATTGAAAAGAATTATGAATATGATTAAAGTGGAAGGAATAAATGACTTTATGAAAATGATGTATAAGAATGAATAGGCAAGATTGATTTGAGAAACATACCCGGACGCAGTAAGTCGTGATCGCACGGTGGTGCGAACGCAGTAGGTCGTGACCAGGGGATTTGAGAAACATACCCGGACGCAGTAAGTTGTGATCGCACGGTGGTGCGAACGCAGTAGGTCGTGACCAGGGACAAAATAAAAATGGAATGTGAAATTAATTGAATTGAAAAGTAAACTTAAGATTGAATGTAGGATTGCTAGGAAGGTAGTATGGGCATAGGGCATAAGTTATCAAAGATGAACTTGTATGTGATTACCTGAAAAAGAATTCTAGGTTAACAGACAACTTTGACTTCAATAGGGCCTAGTTTGTCAGCTATGCTTCTTAGAAGCTATTATTCTTAGTACTGTGTAATGCTACCCTTCTTGCTATATTTTTACAGGTACCGAAGGAGCATACACGTGTCTCGCCAAGCAGGATTACATTCCACCACGTGGAGTGTGGATAGTATTTAGCGACCACCTATTGGTCATGGGTTATTTTGGGGAAGTTTTATTGTATTTCATTTACTTTGTATTTTGAGAAACCATGAGTTTGAGAAACTATTTGTATTTCCTTAGAAATAATGTAATGAGTGGACTAAACCATATTTTGGGCCCTGCTGGCCTCTGATGAATTTAAAATGCTATTGTTTATCAGGTTACAGGAAAAACAGGAATTTTGGGAAAGTCCTAAAAACAAACAGAACTCCGTCCGTTTGACGGGAGATTTTCATATGAATTAAAAATAACTAAGTGTTTTTCCTAATCAAATCATAAGTTTAAAATGAAATTTTCAATCCACTATTTTAATTAAGGGTGTAAAAGGGTTAATAAACTTAGGTGTTACATGTTTTTTATAATGAACTGGGATCTTTAGTATGTTTTATCACTGTTTAGTTTTTAAAAGTCAACCGGGATCTTTAATATTTATGATCACTGTTGAGATTTTTTAAAATGAACCGGGATATTTAGTATGCATGTTTTTTTTTTAATTTATAATATTTGCTATATCCATATATTTAAATAAATTGTCAACATTTCTTTTTCAACTAATAAATACCATAAATATATAAACGTGAATGTCAATACACATTTAAGATATATAACTCCCAAAACAAAACAAGTGGCTCCATAAATACAAAGGCTAAACAAGCTAAGGTAATAACTAGTCAAAAAGTGGCTCCATACATACAAAAGTGCCCTAAACTCGAAACTAAGCTAAGGTAACTCGTCAAAAACATATATTGCCCATTCATCCATGACTTCATTCAGCAATTCATCGGAGTAGTAGGTGCACTAGCAATCTTCAAAATACTATACAATTTAATAGAAAATGGAATTAGAATTGTGTTAATAAACTAAACGATATATTTATTATTTATATCAAATATGTGGTAAACATAAACTATATAACGAAAATTACAGACCAATGGTGGAATCATGTCATCTCCATAGTGCAATTGCACGATTTCCTTCATATATCGCATGACATAATAACCACAATCAATATGATTGGTTTGCTTGGGACACTGTAAATTCAAAATTAAAATATTAAACGACATAATAAGCACCTTAAATGCAATAAGAGCATCAGTACTATAGTAGTGCTATAGAATATGTAACCACAATATTAACACAATATGCAATCAATAAGTGGTCCAATTGTGCCTCCTGCTGCAGTAGCTTACTACTCAAATTATTCACCTACTTCTAAAGGTTTGGTTGTAAGAAAGTTAATGGCGGGTTCACCCTTTTCAACAGGAGTGTTGGCAGCATTTAAAGTTGAGTTACGAGTACTGCTAGTGAAAGTATGTTCCAAAATAACATGTTTCTTATACTTTTAGGAGTGACTGGTACATGCTTCTATAAATGGCACAGGCATGATGCCATCAAAGAGAGAAACCAAATACTAATGTAAGAGTAGCCAAGGCCCAAAAGTAGTAAACTGAAGGAGGAAAGGGGCTTAATGCATGTTTTGAAAAATCCAGAGCTACCATGTGAAGCACACATTGTTATTATTATTAATTAAGCAATATTGCACTTTTCCTAATTACACAGTCAAGTTTCTTTTAGATAACTTAATGGAGCTAACAAGAGGAATGCACAATGTACACCCTTATTTTTGGCATAATACTCATGCTTAAGGTCTTACCCAGTTAGAGGATGCATGGTAATTGGTAAGCAATAGGAATAACAAACAGATCAGTTTTCCTTCTTAGATAACTTCCATAAGTTTCAGTCATGTCAAAGTTTTCAGAACTAGCTCCAAAATTAAAGGAAGTTCCCAGACATAAAACATTTATCACAAGAAACACCATCAACAAATACTTAGATAACTCATCAGGAATACTGGAAATCCATACCCCTCCCTCCCCAATTAACTTTTTTTTTCATGAATATAGTTAAAAATAAATAATTTCACAACAAGTTTTTTCATGAACAAATTCCAATTTCCATACAGTTTTTTGGTAGTTTTTTTGCTACTAGTTTTCAGGGGATAATTAATGTTAATATTGTTATATTCACATCAACATATTCCAGAATTCAAACCAGAAGCAGTAAGCAATAAAACAAAAGCAGTAAGCTAGCTAATTAGATAGTACAGCATCCTTATATATACCTTAATGGGCACCCATTTGAATGGTTTATTCAGCTCCCTTTGAGTATAGGTTATCTTATTTATACCCTTGTAGGTTGTTATTGCTCTAAAAAAATAAAACAAATTTAATTATTAATGAATATTTTAAAACATATAAAAAGACACACAAAGAACATGTAATATGTAATTGCTTACGAATTAAACATTTCCACCAAGTCTTTTCTGACTTGCAAACTTTTCCTTAAGGGGTCCATGTAATATATAATCTCTTTGGTGAAATCAATAATGACCAATACCCAATGGAACCTACAAAATAATAATAAGTACACTTTAAGACTTGAAAACACGTGCTGATTACTATAAGGAAACACAAATGTATATGATAATATGATATATTACAACATATACAGAGGAGTCAATTTATATGTATTAGTGTACAACATTGAATACACAACATGGACAAAATGAATAAAATTAAATTAATAAAATAGAAATTAAAGAATAATAGTTTGATCAAGTACCTCATATATAAGCAAATGATCGAGGCATCTAGTTCCAAGTGATTAAAGAAGTTCTTGATGGCCACAACCATTTTTGAATAAATCTTGATCCACTAAGAGGATGAAGCTTACATCGGTCTGCTTGTTCAGATACTTATCAAGAGCCTTGCAACTAGGAGGTATTACTTGAGCATTTGCATTATTGGGTAGGCACACAGATTTTCCATGATTTTTCAATGGGGACAAAATTGATTCTTTGGACTGAGCAAAGCATTTTCCAATAAAAGAGAGAACAAGAGTTTAGAACTTACATTACAGCCAATTACTAAATAATGAAATAGTTACTAACTACTCAGTTATAATTGTCTTAGCTGTCATTACATCCATAATTGCAAAAGGACATTGCAGGAGCAAAACATACACAATTGCAATACGTACCAATGGATCCTTGAATGAGTGAGGCTGCCGAAGCTCATGGTTTTCAGGATTCTTTTTAGGTGTCGTAATTGGCTTCTTGGCATTGATCCCTGTCCTTTTGGGTGTGCTCTTACCGTTTTCAGGATTCTTTTTAGGTGTCGTAATTGGCTTCTTGGCATTGATCCCTGTCTTTTTGGGTGTGCTCTTGCCGTTCCATTTCGATCCATTAGGCATCTGACCAAATCATTTAATGTTTAAAAAATATACGTAAAACACAAGCAAAGCATACTGTTATACATGAATATTTTCTAAATCAAATGACATACCAAATCCTCTACAACAATAAGGTGTTCTGGCCATGGAACATGACTTCCTAAAGCCTCTCCAACGGTGGAGAGATCATCTTGGGGTACCGGCAATTCAGCATTCATATAAAATGGAACCTCAATTAAGCCCCTCAAATGCTTGGGGGGTAGTGCACTATTGTTCAGTGGATCACCTACATGGTTATACAATTGACCGGAGGCAACTTTGCGCTCATTCGGATCTGCTAACAACAAGAGACACCGACTAGTGCCCTACATACCAATGAAAATGTTATTCATGATACACATTCTAGTTTTTATAAAAAAAACAGTAGTCATGAAATAAATAAGAGAAGCAAAGAATGTTCTGATACCTTTGGAAATTTTTCAGCAATTGTGCAGCTACCTTTGCCACTGGTGGGAGTGGGCAAATCTGGATGTGTGTCTGCTTCTAACTTCTCCTTCTCCTTTTCTTTTTCTTTTTCCAACATTTCAACCCTTTCTAGCACAGTGCGCAAAGATTCTACGACCTTATTGTGTTCAGAAATTTCGACATATTTTTTTTGTCGTTTTTGTTGTGGGAAATAATCCCTTTGTGAGATAAAATGACCCACACCGGTGACACGACCTGGGTGCTCAGGTTTTTTCAAGACTTTGGCCAATATGTCATCACGGCCATTTTCCTCCACCCCTCCATTTTGTTCATAGAATGTCTGAAAAAACAAAGATTAGTTCATTGACCAAGAAAAAAAACAAACTATACAAAACACATCATCCTCGCTATGTCAAACTTACAATTTCTTCCACAATTTGCCTAGCATTCTCATTATCAACCTCGCCTTTCTTATTTAAGCGAGAAGCCCTATATAATGCGTAGCGGGGCAATGATGCTTCATTCGAAGCCATCTCCTTAAGCTACACAATAAGACAACAAAAAGCAGGAAAATAAAACAAATTTACAAGCATGCTTAATTCACAAGAGTTAAAATAAAGAACTAAATGAGATGAAAAATTACAAGTTTTTCTTCTAAACCAGCATATCCTAAACGTGAGCAGCGTGATGGACACCTCTAATTTGAAGCTTTTTTCTTATTTTCATTGCTTAGTTTCTACACAATGTAAACAAATGTGAACCATAACACATATATAGTTTGTATGACTCAAACATTTAAACGTATTTATAAAATACCACAAAATTCTCGGTTGTACAATGCTGCACAAATTCCTCCCATTCTTCAAGTGTGATTGCGTCAGCATATTGTTTAGGAGGATGATTTGCACCAGTTTTCTTACGCCATCTATTCAACCTGACTCTGAATGTTTTGAGTGAATCGCCGGCAGCCTTAAGAACATATGAGCGATGCTTTTCATCAATATCCCAAGTGGTCTACAAAAGTAAAAGAAACCCTAGATATTAGAATATATACAAATAAAAAACTGCAATAAGATAATTAAAAAAACAGCAATAGGAGCAACTAGACATATACATACCAGTACTTCCATCCAAATATCATTTCTCAATGTATTATCGGCCTCTGTTTTCCAATTTTTTATTGTAATTGGAACCTCTTGCCTAACAATAAGGCCGATGTGGCTTCTAAACATGGCCCTGTATTTGCCTGTAGGTTGTCCTTTTACATTCCAGTCCACCTAATAAAGTTAAACAAATTAATAAAAATTAAATTAAGTATTGGTATGTATATAAGAAGTGGGAAGTACAAGCCATTATGATATTACCAGAATTTTTTTCCCTCCTAATTTATTTCTCAATAATATCAACTTCTTCAAAATTGTCTTCCCACGACCTTTCTTTTTGCTTCCCTTACTATCACTACAATCCACGTGACAACAATCCTCATCACTACAATCCTTGTCTCCATGATCCTTGTTCCTGTGGCAAATTAAGAATATAGAAACAACATGTCACTAACATTAAACAAAGAACACAACAAAGCAGAATACAAACAAAAAAAGTATGTGAATTTGGATATGTTTAAATTAAAAGTTCATACATGAAATATAAAAAATAAAAAATAAAATTCATACATGTTTTGCGATTAAAAGAATCTCCTCTTTTTCCTCATACGAGGAACCTTATGCCTGATATAATCTCCTTCATTATGATCATCTCTCATATACATACAAGTATCTACGAGTGGATCACTCTCATAACATGGTGGTGTAGAGAAAACAAGATCTTCCTCATTATTCACATTACCTTCACCTGCTGGATCATCATCATACTTATTGACATTTATTTTGTTGGAATAAAGAACAATTGACCATTTCTTATCAACAGGATCAGAGACATAGAACACCTGTTCAGCTTGTGATGCTAAAATGAAGCGATCATCTTTGTAACCCACCCTATTAAGATCCACCTTTAGGAACCCGGGCTCGTCCATCAAAATGCCATTTTTGTTGTCAACCCACTTACAACCGAACACTGGCACACGAAAGTTCAAATAATCCAACTCCCATATATCTTCAATGACCCCGAAATAAGGCATATTTGCATTGTCATTACCCTCTGAGGTATGCATAGATTGGGCCACAAGAGTCACACCACTATTTTGCATTGTGCGACGATCATCCTGCCTTTTGGTATAGTATGTGTACCCGTTAATTGCATAACCGGAGTAAGATATAGCATGTAAACTTGGACCTTTTGATAACCATTTCATTCTTTCAGAGACTAAACCGGGACTTTCATTAAGTATTTCTGAAACCTCATCTTTTAGCCAACCTGCAAAAGTTCGATTATGTTCTTTAGCTAGCCAAATATCACTCTTTGTTGAATGCAACCCATGCAGTATATCGAAGTGTCTCTGAATATATGGCTCAACTTCATCACTATTATGTAAAACATACAAGTGCGCTTGCTCCTTTTCTGACAATGACATGGTCACAACTTCAGTTCCAGATATCTTTTCCCCTTTCCTTTTTCTCTTGGGACGAGAATTTGGAAGCCCTATCGGATTAACATTGCTTAGGTATTCACTAAAAAACTCAACACCTTCTTCGACTATGTATCGTTCAACAATACAACCTTCCGGTCGACTTCGGTTTTTCACATACCCTTTTAATATTTTCATACAGCGCTCAACAGGATACATCCATCTCATATAAGCTGGCCCACACAATTGTGTTTCTCTAACTAAATGAACAGTCAAATGAATCATTATATCAAAGAAAGACGGGGGGAAATACATCTCAAGCTCACACAAAGTTTCTACAATTTCATTTTGTAATGTTGGCAACTTCAAAGGATCAATCACTTTGCTACAAAGAGACCTGAAGAAGAAACATAGCTTAGTTATTGTCGCTCGCACCTTCTTGGGGAGAACCGAGCGTATAGCTATCGGTATCATATGCCCCATGAGGACATGACAATCATGAGTCTTTAAACTCTTTAACTTGAGGCCTTTCATAGAGACAAGCTTTTGGATGTTCGAAGAGTACCCCTTTGGAACCTTAACCTTATGAAGAGTCTGACAAACAACTTGTTTCTCTTTCCTTGCTAGAGTAAATGCAGCGGGGGGCAAATATGTGCCTTTTCCCTTGATCACCGGTGCCAATTCTTTTCTGATTCTTAACTCAACCAAGTCTCTGCGCGCATTAATGTTATCTTTAGTCTTCCCTTGCACATTGAATAATATACCGTGAAGACTTTCGAAGAAATTCTTTTGAATATGCATAAGGTCAAGAAAATTCCTCACATACAATGTTTTCCAATAGGGTAATCGCCAACAAATGGAACACTTTTTCCACCCTTGAGTGCTAACTTTTCCAGCAAAAGGTTTGCCAAAATCAATGGTCAAATCTTTTACCTTTTCGAACAACTCCTCTCCTGTTAGCTGTTTTGGTGGCCTTCGCTCTTCTGTCTCTCCATTAAATGCTTTTCTCCACCTTCGGTAACTATGTTTTGAATGCAAAAATCTGCGATGCCCGAGGTATACATGTTTTTTCCAATGTTTCAACCGTATACTATCTGTATTATCTTCACATATTGGGCATGCATGCTCTCCTTTGACACTATATCCAGACAAATTACCATAAGCAGGAAAATCATTAATAGTTCCAAACAACATAGCCTTCAACCGAAAAGTTTCATCCCTGTACCCATCATACACATCAACACCTGGGTCCCACAGTTTAAGCAAATCTTCAATCAAAGGCTCCAAGTATATGTCTATGTCATTTCCCGGTTGACTCGGGCCAGAAATTAACGTAGCCAACATCATGAACTTGCGCTTCATGCACAACCATGGAGGAAGGTTATAAATAATCAAAAACACCGGCCATGTACTGTGGGAGTTGCTTTGAATACCATGCGGGTTCATTCCATCGGTAGATAATGCGAGGCGCAAGTTTCTTTTTTCTTGGCCGAATTCAGGGTACACAGTGTCAAATTTAGCCCATTGAGGAGAATCTGCAGGGTGTCGAAGCTTGCCATCTTTAATCCTTTCATCTGATGCCATGTCAAGTTCTTTTCATCCTTTTCATTACGGAACATGCGCTTAAATCTTGGTATTATTGGAAAATACCAAGCCACCTTTTCGGGAGCAGACGATTCCTTCTTATATCGTGCAACATTGCATTTTGGACAAAACTTTAGAGATTCATAATCATTCCGAAATAAAATGCAATCGTTGGGGCAAGCATGTATCTTCTCATAATTAAGACCAACGGTGCTCAACATTTTTTTCGCGTCATATGTTTTATTAGGAAGCTCATTATCCTTCGGCAACAGTACCTTCAAAAGTATAAGTAGGTCTGTGAAGCTCTTGTCACTCCATCCATTGGCCGCTTTCAAGGTATACAACTTTAACACGGCATCCAATCGTGTGCACACACTACCATCATATAATGGTATCCTTGCATCATTTTGTAGCCTATCTAACAATTCGGGACAATCACGGAGATCATCTACAACTGCATTTGCCATGTCATCCAAATGATCACCCTCGTCGTATGTCGCCGTGTCGGTGTCATTTTTAGCATAACTTTGATAACCGCAACTTGCACTTGTCTCACCATGCCTTCTCCAAAATGTATAACTTGGATCAATTCCAAAAGCCAATAAATGCCCTTCCAACACAGTTTCATTAACTCCATTACCGTAGCAACAACTCAAACATGGGCATCGAATATGATCACGATCTTTTGCATTCCTAGCGGCAAACCTAACAAACTCTTTAACTCCTTCCGCATATTCGGGTGACAAAATATTAGCTTTCATCCATTCACGGTCCATCCTGAACCGCCAACATATGTACAAAAAAAAATATAAGAGAAAGGCCCCCCGAAGATCAAGTGTTATATGCATATTTCGGTGTAAGCATACTGCTGTATGCACAACATACCAACCCCAAGAACAAAATAGAAAGATTAAATAAACTCCTTCTCATATTGGAATAAGGTCTTACAATATTATCTAAGAAAATGTCAAATATGCAACAGTTCTTATTCATAATTGTTAGATTTAATTAAAAAACAATGTGACTACGTGCAAATAGGGAAATAAATTAAATAGATAACCTTGTGGGAGAACCGCTTCCTGTCATCTTCAGATTAAGAGCAACAAACAGAATCTGAAAAAATTGGAAATGGCAAAAATGGGTTAGGGCTGAAATGGGAGTGAGCTAATTGGTACATCACCAAATAACTATAATCTTAATATAATCCTCAAACAATTATAATCCTAACAATTGTAAACCTATACATCCTTTATGAGATCTCATTTAATTTCTTTATATCTAATTAGATACTATCTATCTGACTCTAATATATGATTATTAATTAGGTTTAAATAGATGTGGAAAAAGTTGCAGACTGAGATGGCTTAACTATCTTAGGCCCAACATCAAGCATGGAGAATTTTCAGATGAGGAAGACAGAATAATTTGCACCCTTTATGCTAACATTGGAAGCAGGTATATAACTCACCAAAACACACAAAATGTTTGTAGTCCTGGTTCAAGGAGAAAGGCATAAAATGATACAGGATCTTTAAGAGACTAATCCAGAGTAACTAGTCCCCATGAGTTAGTGCTGAAGGTATTTATGGAATACCTCAACGATGAGCTAAGGTACCAAACGACCTATGCTGCTTAATTTCCATTAAACATAAGCAAATAAGAGAGAAAGACTAGCAAACATTATCCAATGATTGCTTGAATTCCAGTATCATAGAAGATAAGAAAGGCAAAACTAATCCAACACAAATAAGGTACTGGTGGGAAAATAAACAGGTATATGGTACTGGTGGGAAAATAAACTGGTCTCACTGTATTGTTTCAATTTAAATCATGAAATTGCATAGCAACCCATGTACCCAGAAAACCAGCTCCCAATTCAGAAGATCGAATGATTACAAAAACTAAGCAGTGCAGGTGATCACATTTTGTTGCGCAATTATCAAAACTTGATGCCAATAGCACTAGCGCCATGATAGACCCTCATTACCTGATGTGCATGGACAAAAAATTTCGATGATACTATGGCCAGAACAGAGTTTCCTAGAGAAAATCGGGTATCAATTGTGTCCAGACTCATTTATATGGGGTGACACTAATTGGAGCTTATTATAAGCATAATTGATCACAGTAGTATTTTTGGTTGGAGGGGTGCCTGCCACATGCACTAGCTTTGGCACGGCACATTTGTAATTACAAACTTGTTCATCCTGGTTGCTCATTTATATTACCAAGTAGATAATAACAGGCTAACCTAAATGACCTGGAAACCATTGAAAGATTCAAAACTCAAGGAAAATGATCCCCAAAAAATAGAGGGTTTTTGTTTCTTTTTTTTTGTAAGGGTGGGTAAGTTAGTACAGAAATTCAGTACAGAATCACATATGCTAATTGGAGAGCATCACTTAATCAAATTCCATATGGTCTATTTCAACAGGTACTTTATTGTAAGGAATTGGAATTACAAATAGATCACTTTTCCTTCTCACAGTAGTGCCAAAAGATTCAGTCATGCTAAAAAAAGTGACTAGTTCCAAAAGAAAATTCCCCATCAAAATAGTATAGCAACTGTGCAAAAGGAGGTTCAATATTATGAACGTCAAACAAAATGCATTTTATACAGGAAAGTACATTCATAATTCAGAAACAAAAAACATGAAATGCAGCAGAAATAAAATCACGCACATGCAAAGGGAAATAAGGAAATGAATTAATACCTTAGAAACAGTGCCTTAGAGAGTGTGAGGAAGAGGAAGGGTTAGGGCTGAAATGTGTGAGCTAAGGGCTGAAATGAATTAACCCCTGCCACAGCCTTACCGCTGCCACAACCGCCATGAGAAGGAGGGAATGTGAGAGTGAGATTGGGGGTTCTCCACGCCGCAGCCGCAGCCGTGAGCCAGAGGTGGAGCGCTCGAAAGGTTAAGGAGAGAGGTTGGGACTTGGTTGTAACGTGAAAGGAGGGTTAGAAGGGTCGCCGTCTTGAAAGAGACTTAGGGCTGAGATTGGGGTTCTCCACGCCGCCTTGAGAAGGAGGGAAAGTGAGGGCTGAGATTGGGGTTCTCCACGCCGCAGCCGCTGTCGTGAGCCAGAGGCGGAGCGCTCGATGTCATGGAGATGGAGGCTCGACGTCGTGAGGGAGATGGAGGCTCGGTTCGGGAGCGAGAGGGAGAGGGAGAAGATCGATGAGGGAGGGAGGGTTTCTTCTTTTTTTTTCTGATGAAGAATAAGTTGAAGTTGGTACTATACTGAACAATTAGCACCAAAATAAAAAAAAACCCGGGAAACAAAAATCAATTTATTCATCCCAGTTGTAGTAAAATAAAGGGATAAATAGGGTTTGTGGGATTTTTAATTTTTAAAAAATAAAAAATTATTTATGTTATAACATTAATCCTGGTTCCTTGTTGTTATTATTCATCCCAGTTGAAGTTAAACAACGGGATAAATAAGGTTTGTGTGATTTTTATTTTTATAAAAAAAAATATTATATATGTTATAATATTGATCCCGGTTCCGTGTTTTTTATAACCGGGATCAATAAACTCATGGTATTTTTTCATTATAATTTGTCTATTCATCCCAGTTCCGCAACGGAACCGGGATTAATATCTGGGAACTTTTTAACAAATCTGTAGTAGTGCTTGAAGTTAGCCTTCCATGGTCATAAATCAAGAAAAACGAGTAGAAATGGGGAAGAACAAAACCCTAGCAGCCACCACCACATGGGAGAGCCAAGAGAGAAGTTCTAACCTAGAGAGAGAGTGATAAATCTGAAATGGGAGTGTGGTCATAGTGCTACACGAGTTTCCCCTTCTTTAGTCACAAAAATGGGCCTAAAACATGGGCCCAAGTCCTAAGAAACACTATTCTGAAAATTACAACTAAAAAGGGACCTAAATGCAAATTACAATCTTCACTTCAATACTTCAATCTTCATTTCCAAAATGCCCAAAGTGTCCTTGTGCCAAATATTACCTGAAAATAGAAATAGAATTAATTAGGCTAAATAATCCCAAATTAAACAATATTCGGAATATTAGTCCAATAAACTCTAAATCACTAAATCAAGCAAAACAATGTCAAATCGGCAACAAGTATCAATAATAGGAGTAAAATAATGCAAGGAATAATGGGAAATAAAATGCTCATCAATTTACTTTGATTATTTATTGAAAAAGTTGAATATTGTGGAATAATCAAAGACCAATCAACTAAATTGAATCATGTGCATTCATACATGGTGATTGGATGATAGTATCGATTTCATGTTTATGTAACATGAGGAGGGCCTCTTGGAGTTCCAAATGACGATTCGCTTGATGACACATTTATAAGTTAGAAATGTGGCCAGTAATGGTAGATTACTAATGATGTGATTATTACGTTTTGGAAACGTGATGTCTACTGGAGATGTGGCGTTTTGTATCACTACCAAGCTTGTTCGTAATACATTCGGGGAATGTATCGTGTTGTACCACGAAGGTTACAAAGTACAGGAATTGTACACCGGAGTTTGAGGATGGATGCCCGAGAGTGAAATAGTTATGGAGCTCAGGATTTGAGTGATAGACATCATGCATCATGACACTCATTTTTAATTAAAAGAGAATTGATTGATAAAGTGAGTTAGGGCATATGATTTGCATCCTTATCTGTCATTGATTTATATGTGTACTATCTTGTATCTGATGACATATTTGGTTGATATCTGCTTTACACATATACTATAATTGTTTGTTCTCTTTCGATTATGTGTATGTTCTGCTAATCCCCATTCCCTTGTAGGTGATGTCTCGCTATCTCGCCTGCATCGAGATCCTTCCTCTCCCTAGTGGAGTATGGATCTATGAGGACCATAGGGCAGTGTATGAGGGTGAGGTGGAGTTGACCTTCTATCACCCTAATCCACTGGTTTGTATTCGTCCTCGTAGATTCTGGATCCCCATTATCTATACTATGCACGTACCCCCTTTCTATACCTATCATGGACCACCTCCAGCTCGACCTGCTCACTCTTATCATAGTTTTCGTTTTAGATCAGTTTACCACTCTCACCCTTTTACCTCTCGAGTTGTCCGGGAGGATACTCCTACACCTGATCCGACGAGTCCAGTCGGGGTTGCATCATCACCTGACCCAGTACCCAGTGCTAAGGTACCATCCCCGCCAGATAAGATAGAGGAGAATCCTGATGAGGCAAGGAGCGAAGATGAGCCAGTCGAGCACTCTACTGGGAGCCAGTGGAGGGATGATGACCCTTAGGTATGTGCAGAGTATAGGTGTAACACCCTCACAATTAATTAGTTAAATTAAGATTTATTAAAATAGGTACTTGAAAATTTCTTAATAAAATCCGACAGAGTTTCCTCTGTTTTTCGGACTTTCCAAAAATTTCTTCCTAAATACCTGTCCAGTCCAGAATATATCAAAACATAAACTTATATATTGATTACAGCCAGCCTATTACTAAAGCCCTGATTTATAAAATAATACAAGTTTTGGGCTTCAATATTAAACTATGCTAATTACACCAAATTAATTATAATCCTCTCATGACTAGTTACACTCCACGGGGTGGAGTGTACTCCTGCTCGGCCATGCGTAGTGTAAGCTCCAGCTTCGTACCTGTATAAAAAAAGGCAAGAAGTGTAGCACTACACAGAACTTAGAATAATAGGTTCTACAAAAGTATAGCAATTAACTAAATAAGTACGTCATAAACTCTAGCCCATTTAATGCAATATCTCCTAATATTAATTACAACTTACAATTTCAACCTATTCATTTCCTAGAGCAAAATCATTAATTATTCCTATTCAGCAACGTTCATCCATTATTACTACTCATTCTATTTCCGAGCACTTCACCCTCTCAAGGGTCCCTCGTACCAGCTTTCTATTACCATTCATCCTATTTCCGAATACTTCACCCTCAGCAAGGGTACCTCGTACATGCATCCTGTTCCGAGTACTTCACCCTCTCAAGGGTCCTTCATACACGTTCTCTATCCGAGTACTTCACCCTCCACAAGGATACCTCATACACACATCCTATTCCAAGTACTTCACCCTCTTTAGGGTCCATCATACACGCTCTCTATCTGGGTACTTCACCCTCCGCAAGGGTACCTCGTACACACATCCTACTCCGAGTACTTCTCCCTCTCAAGGATCCCTTGTACGCGCTCTCTATCCGGGTACTTCACCCTCCGCAAGGGTACCTCGTACACACATCCTACTCCGAGTACTTCAGCCTCTCAAGGGTCCCTCGTATGCACTCTCTATCTGGGTACTACACCCTTCGCAAGGGTACCTCGTACACACATCCTACTCCGATTACTTCACCCTCTCAAGGGTCCCTCGTACGAGCTCTCTATCCAGGTACTTCACCCTCCGCAAGGGTACCTCGTACACACATCCTACTCGGAGTACTTCACCCTCTCAAGGGTCCCTCGTACGCGCTCTCTATCCGGGTACTTCACCCTCCGCAAGGGTCCCTCGTATGCTACACCTATCTTTCCTAGTACATCACCCTCTGCAAGGGTACCTCGTACACTACCATTATTTCCTTTCTTAGCTTTATTTAACGCTATACATTTTATTTCTTATCCTTTACCATATTTCCTGAGTTTCTATTTATTTTCATTATTTCTCTTTATTACTCCTTTATCTGATGTTCTTGGTTTCTATTTCCATTCCTTATTCTCACTCTATTATTATTCCTTATCTCTATTTTATTCTCCTTATGAATATTCTACCTTATTGTTGTTAACCACTTTCTAATCTATTATCTATCTAATCATTCATTTCCTTGCTATCTATAAATATATTCACTTACTCTCATAAAGCTACAAACATTTTCCTTCTCTTCTCACATACTATTCATTTTCAATATTCATATCAACTATCCTAATGTTTTATACTCTACTTATTCCTCTACCCCTAGTAATCACTATAACAAAAGAGAAACTACACCCTAAACCAAGGTAACACTACCTTCTTACCTGAACAATATCACGTTCACGTTCGCGCTAAAACTAATTATAACACTAAAAGTTTATATTTATATCTTTATAAATAAAATCAACTAAATTCATTTTTGTCAAAACAATAAATATATATCATTATATAATAAAAATATATCACTTCTTTCCCAAAACATCTCTTTATTTGAAAATATAGGGATAATAAAAATATTGACGTATCATCGAATAAATTACATAGATGGGTAGAGGGAGTTGAGGAGTGTTAGATCACACGAGGAGATTGTTAGATCCGATGTGAAGGTTTTGATAATGACAAAGGATGACAAAAGGTTTTGCATAAGCTACAAATGTTTTGATCAAGCTCAAGTATGAAGAAGTTCATCAATCAACAACAAACAACAAATGATGAAGAGAGAGCAAGCTCATGAAGAATTAATTTGTGTTTAATTGTAATATCTTTAGTTTGAGTCTTTTATTTTGATGAGTTTGGGTAGAGTCTTTTAGAGGGTAGTGAATCTCTATCAAGGTCATGATTATATCATAATTTGAGTTTTCACTTAACCTAAAATCAATAGGTGGCTTAAAGGTTTGAAAGGAAAGGTTTAGTTTTGAGAAAACAAGTTTTTAAGTGAATTTAGCAGTGGTTAATCGATTAAGGGTTTGGTTAATCGATTAACATACACATGTTACAGTGGTTAATCGATTAAGCCATGTGTTAATCGATTAAGACCTGTAAAACTGGTTTTTAAAATACGTTTTTAACTTCTCAAAATCAGTTTTTAAGTTTCCTAACTTTTGGGCATTCTATATAAATCTTTTCCTAACCTTTGTGAATCATTAGAACAAATTAGAACAACTTTCATATCAATTTTACAAAGATCAAGCCACACTATTTCTCTCTCACTTTCTTAGATCAAAGCTTTCAACTTTTACATTCTTTGATCAAGAATCTTTGAATCTCTTATGTTGATATTTTCATAGCTATTGAAAGAGATTCATAGTATTGTTATTGTTTTCAATTTGGTTGTACTCATTGCAAGGAGGCAAACATTCTACAACACAAGGAAGCCTTGGTGGTTGTTCATCAAGCAAAAGTCATGGAAGTCTTGTTGTGTTAAGAAGCAATTGGAAGCCTTGGTGTGAGGTATCATCAAGCAATTTGGAAGTCTTGTTGGGTAAACAAGAAAATTGGAAGACTTGTTGTGGGGATATCAACAAGCAAGGGAAGAGGTTAGATTAGATTCAATAGGGTTGCAAGACAAGAGTGTGGTATCTCTTGGAGGCTATCAAGAAGCGAGTCTTGAGAGGCATTTGCTTTTAATTTGAGAACTCTAATTCCTCATAGTGAAGAATCTCTCTTGATTGAAGAGGGGACTGGATGTAGCTCTCAAGTGGATGAGAGTGAACCAGGATAAATCTTTGTGCTGTATCTCTATTCCCTTAACTCTTTACATTCAAGTCATTTCATATGTTCTTGGTTGAAAACCTAGAAAAGAGTGATTTTCATAATTGAATGAATTAAGCTTTTAATTGTGCAAATTGATTTGGGAAAATCATTTTCATAACCTAGGTAATCAATAATAATATTGGTGTTAATCAATTCCGCTTTATCTCTGATCATACGTGTTAATTGATTGATTTTCGTATTCGATTGAAAAGTGATTTTTCAATTTTAACAGTGATTAATCGATTAACTGGATGTGTTAATCGATTAACCAAAAGCAAACTTTCAGGCATTAATCGATTAACTGAAGTATTAATCGATTAACCATTTGAAGACTTTCAGGTGTTAATCGATTAGTTGCAGACTTAATCGATTAAGGGCTTAAGTTTTTGTAAAAATCATTCGTTTTTAATTGTTTCGATTCGTTTCTTTCGAAAATCTTTCAAGGTTTCTCTAACACCTATTCAACCCCCCCTTCTAGTTGTTCTCCTAGTGTCTCCTAGTTATTTCAACCACCGATTGTAGGTTCTTACAATTGGTATCAGAGCTCGGTCGAAAGACACGAGCATAGAACTTTTTCGTTAAGATCCTTGAGGAAGCTACAATGGGTTCTATGAATCCCTTTGGTGGTGAAGGTGCTTCAATTAGCCGCCCTCCTATGTTTGGTGGAGAGGGTTATGCTTATTGGAAAGTTAGAATGAGAATTTTTATAGAAGCCATAGACATGAACATTTGGGAAGCCATTGAGAATGGTCCTCATATTCCCTCAACTCAAGTAGAAGGTGTATCTCAACTTACCCCCAAAGATAAGTGGACCGATGATGATAAAAGGAAAATTCAATATGATTTAAAAGCTAAGAATATCATCACCTCCGCTCTATCTTATGATGAGTTCTTTAGAGTCTCCCAATGTCGTAATGCAAAAGAAGTGTGGGACACCTTGCCAGTCACACATGAAGGCACTAGTGAAGTTAGGCGTGCTAGATTAAATTCTTTGATGCATGAATATGAATTGTTTCGTATGTTGCCTAATGAATCTATATGTATTATGCAAAAACGTTTTACTCATATTATTAATCATCTCATTGCTCTTGGAAAAACTTTCATGAATTGTGAACTTGTTAACAAAGTTTTAAGATGTCTAAGTAGGAAATGAGCTTAATCTTCAAAATGAAACTCTTGATCTCATATATGCAAGTTCTTCTTGTGATTGTGCTAGTAGATTGAATATTGTGGTTGATTTTGAGAGTTGCAAGTTGCTTAAAGATGAAAATGCTATTTTGAAAAATAAGCTTGCAAGTTTCACAAGTGGTGATATTAGATTGCGCACATTGTTAAATTTTCAAAGAGAAAATTCAAACAAGTTTGGTTTGGGTTATACTAATGCTAAGAGTAAGTCTCATAGAAATGTTGTTGATTTTTCTAAGGTTGATTTTTCAAATGCACCAACATGTTTCTATTGTGGCACTCATGGACATACTTCAAATGTGTGTTACATTAAAGTACATGGTATACCTAGAGAAAATTTTGTTTGGGTTAAGAAGGGTGAGAGTCCCTTAACTAACAAAAATGGATCCAAGACTATTTGGATACCAAAAAGCAAAGCATGATTGTTTTTGTAGGTATGATTGAAGAGCAAAAGGCTTACAAGTATTATTCAATTATTTGCATCTTCAAATCTCAAGTGAAAGTCCTACAAATTGGTACAAATGATATTGTTGATCATTTACAATTGGTATTATTTCTACAAAGTTTAATTAGTATCATTCAATGATCATGATATGATTATCATGCTATTTTGATTATTGTGATATTTCTTTACCATTGATATCTTACTTTGTTAAAGTGATATGATGACTTTTTAGTTCCAATTGGTATCATATTTGATTGTCATATTTCTTTCCTATTGGTATCACAATAATGTATAGAAAGGATTTTATAAAAGAGAAATCAATATTCATTGTTAATTCTCCATTTTGGCTTAGAATTTTATATTTCAATTGGTATATATTACTTTTTGATAATGCCAAAAGGGGGAGAAGAGGTTGTTTTGCTGTTTCTATATAGGTTGAGCAAAGTTGTTGAAGATAGGGGGAGAATCAAGCTTATCTCAATTGTATTTCAAATGTCAAAAGCATTTATTGAGGGGGAGCAAGAGTCTCACCAAGTGCTCAAAAGGTTCAAGCATCAACAACTTCAAATAATTTCAAAACAAGTTTGTCATTTTCAAAAAGGGGGAGATTGTTAGATCACACGAGGAGATTGTTAGATCCGGTGTGAAGGTTTTGATAATGACAAAAGGTTTTGCATAAGCTACAAATGTTTTGATCAAGCTCAAGTATGAAGAAGTTCATCAATCAACAACAAACAACAAATGATGAAGAGAGAGCAAGCTCATGAAGACTTAATTTGTGTGTCATTGTAATATTTTTAGTTTGAGTCTTTTATTTTGATGAGTTTGGGTAGAGTCTTTTAGAGGGTAGTGAATCTCTATCAAGGTCATAATTATATCATAATTTGAGTTTTCACTTAACCTAAAATCAATAGGTGGCTTAAAGGTTTGAAAGGAAAGGTTTAGTTTTGAGAAAACAAGTTTTTAAGTGAATTTAGCAGTGGTTAATCGATTAAGGGTTTGGTTAATCGATTAACGTACACATCTTACAGTGGTTAATCGATTAAGCCATGTGTTAATCGATTAAGACCTGTAAAACTGGTTTTTAAAATACGTTTTTAACTTCTCAAAATCAGTTTTTAAGTTTCCTAACTTTTGGGCATTCTATATAAATCTTTTCCTAACCTTTGTGAATCATTAGAACAAATTAGAACAACTTTCATATCAATTTTACAAAGATAAAGCCACACTATTTCTCTCTCACTTTCTTAGATCAAAGCTTTCAACTTTTACATTCTTTGATCAAGAATCTTTGAATATCTTATGTTGATATTTTCATAGCTATTGAAAGAGATTCATAGGATTGTTATTGTTTTCAATTTGGTTGTAATCATTGCAAGGAGGTAAACATTCTACAACACAAGGAAGCCTTGGTGGTTGTTCATCAAGAAAAAGAAGTCTTGGAAGTCTTGTTGTGTTAACAAGCAATTGGAAGCCTTGGTGTGAGGTATCATCAAGCAATTTGGAAGTCTTTTTGGGTAAACAAGCAAATTGGAAGAATTGTTATGGGGATATCAACAAGCAAGGGAAGCGGTTAGATTAGATTCAATAGGGTTGCAAGACAAGTGTGTGATATCTCTTGGAGGCTATCAAGAAGGGAGTCTTGAGAGGCATTTGCTTGTAATTTGAGAACTCTAATTCCTCATAGTGAAGAATCTCTCTTGGTTGAAGAGGGGACTGGATGTAGCTCTCAAGTGGATGAGAGTGAACCAGGATAAATCTCTGTGCAGTATCTCTATTCCTTTAACTCTTTACATTCAAGTCATTTCGTATGTTCTTGGTTGAAAACCTAGAAAAGAGTGATTTTCATAATTGAATGAATTAAGCTTTTAATTGTGCAAATTGATTTGGGAAAATCATTTTCATAACCTAGGTAATCAATAATAATAGTGATTAATTAAGCTTTATCATAATTAAGCTTTATCTCTGATCATACGTGTTAATTGATTGATTTTCGTATTCGATTGAAAAGTGATTTTTCAGTTTTAACAGTGATTAATCGATTAACTGGATGTGTTAATCGATTAACCAAAAGCAAACTTTCAGGCATTAATCGATTAACTGAAGTATTAATCGATTAACCATTTGAAGACTTTCAGGTGTTAATCGATTAGTTGCAGACTTAATCAATTAAGGCCTTAAGTTTTTGTAAAAATCATTCGTTTTAATTGTTTCGATTCGTTTCTTTCGAAAATCTTTCAAGGTTTCTCTAACACCTATTCAACTCCCCCTTCTAGGTGTTCTCCTAGTGTCTCCTAGTTATTTCAACCACCGATTGTAGGTTCTTAGAAGAAGGTATTTACCTAAGAAGGATTTTAGATTGGACGGTTGGATCTTGAATTAGTAGACCGAGAAGATGAGAAAACCTTAAAGTTTCCTCATCTCTGTCATGCGCCTCTGCTCTCTCTCACCTGTAACATCCTAATTTTTATTTCCATTGTTAATTACTAAAGTGTTCTGGATCTTTTTATTGCAAAAGATATAATTATACAGAGATTAACGGGTTCGTAAGCTTGATGAAATTATGGCCTCGAAGGCGTACAAGTACTACAGGTATCACAAGTAAAGGGACATCACTACTTGCTATTTAACTATGGTAGGATGCGCCCTTGATAGTGCGTAGGGACACCTTCTGTAGCGGGAATCAGGGCTGGTGCTTATAGAGGCTCGGCAATGATGGTGAGTCTCATCACCAGTGTAGTAGTTGCAGTGGTGGAGTTTCTTTGAGATGGTAATGAGGGGGAGATGGTGAGCGCTCTTGCTGCTCACTTCACTCTTTCACGTTTCTCACCCTTATCTCTTTTCAGTGTTCCTTCTCTGAAACTTAGAGAATAGAACCATGTGTTTTGTGTATTGTTTCTGTGTGTCGCCGTTGCATTTTCTTGCCCTTGCTCTGATTGATGGTGGCACCTTTATATAGTGCTTCTTTTATCCACTGGTCATTGCCCTTTTCTCCTTTATCTGTTGGTCCACGTAGCTTTTCCCTCTTTGTTGCTGCCTTCCTCCTTTTTTATCAGGTGCCAGTTTGTCCTTTTGCCATTTCAAGCTTTCCATTAATGGCTAGGGAAGGAAGGCATACAAGGCATGTCATTTCCGTCTCTCTCTTGGGAAGGGTCTAGGTGAGGTGAGAAAAGATTCCCTTCTAGCTTCCTGTGCAAGCTGCACGTGTCATGTGGAGTTGGGTGGCTCTTTGTCTGCTTGTGTGCTTTCTGAGGGTGGGGTGCGCCTTTGTGTGCAAACGTGTACCCCAGGTACGCCCTTCTCCGTTGCTACTTCTGCTCCGTAGTTCTTTTGATTCAGCCCGTGTTTTGGCATGCTTAATGGATTTGGGCCTGGCTGTATTTTTGGGCTTCATAATTGGGTTGTCATATTTTTTGGGTATCAACAATAGCCCCCTTTGCAATGAAAAGGGTAGGAACTTCCCTTTTTGGTGCAAATCCTGGTCTGTCTCTCTTCTCTCTTTTTCTTCTTCTCTTTGTTGCCTTCCACGTGTATACAAGGGAAGAAGCTTTTGTCCAACAGCTCATAAGGCTTCACTCTTTCCCACGTTCCCCACTTCTTTTCAAACTGCTGCACATGAACCCTTCAGTTACTTCCACTTACCTCCACTCATTATTTTTCTCCCTCGGTTCTGCTCATATCTCACCGTTCTTCTCTTTTCTTTCTTTCCGGAAATTTGCTCTCTTTTCACATGATGACAAGATCTGCAGCCCCTTCTGGTTCTGGGGAAGAAAGGTCTTCTTCTTCTGATGAGGGAAGTCAAATGCAAAAGGAAGCCACCGAAGAGCACGTTCCTCAATCTCTTTCGTTCTGCTTCCTGGACGCTCTCCCTCTGCCGCGTTCTGATCCAGTGGAGTCAGGGCATCGCCGTTGGGTGCCTGGGGCGCGCGCTAAGCTCCCTTTCCCACAGCCCCCAAAATCCGGCGGCCTCTTCTTGGGCCAGTCATCTAAGGCTCTGGTGGTCCCGGAGAGCGCAACACGCCTATGTTCCAAGCCTTCTTACTCCAAAGAACATTGCAAATTGGGCCCCTTTCTTCTACGCTATTGCCTTGCTTGCTCGGAGTTCCCCTGGGTTGACCTTCGCTTTCATGTCAGAGTCACTTCTACAGGTGGATGGGCAGAATGGGTGGATTATGTTTTCCAACGGGATCCTCCCTTCGTGGAGATTTTGAAACAGGTGGGGATTTTCGACGCTATGAAGGCGTCCCCTCGTCTGGGTGTGAACAAGAGAGTAGAGAATCTGCACATGCTAGTTCAGCGCTGGTGTTCAGCGACTCATATGTTTCTTACTTCTTGGGGGGAATTTACTCCGACTTTAGAGGATGTGGTTGTCTTGCTAAAATTGCCTTCATTCGGAGACAGTGACCTTGATCTCTCCAGTGTGGATGAAAGTATCATCGGGTTGGACAAGGAGCTCAAGAATGCTTCTATTGCTAGCACCAAGTATTCCAAGGATTTGCTCCAGCAAAGGCGCACCTCCTATGCTGACGGGTCCTCCTCAAGGAGGGTGCGGGGTACAGGGAACCTCGTTCCTCAAGACCAAAAAGTGAGTCAAATGTACTCTCTCAAGTATACTTTTGCGAGTTGGGTACGCTACTTCTTTGGTGACTTCTATGATGACAACTTTTTGAGCGGTCCTGTTACCGATCAGCGCCTCAAGAGAGCCGCCTTCGTCGCCTTTTGGCTTAGAAGATATGTGTTTCTTGGACCTCCTTGGGAGTCAGTAAGTTCTTCTATTTTCATCTTTGCGTGTATGCTTGCCGAAGGTATTCGTTTGCCTCTTTCTTCACTTTATTTGGGTAGCCTTTACGCTCGCCTTGACCAGATATCAGAACAGATGAAGAATTCTTTTGGTCGCTTTCCTGTCAATTGCTATGTTGATTTGTCTTTTCTACAATGCTTTTTATTTGAACGCTTTCCTTCGTATGGCCCAGTCAGATTTCTTCCTGAAATTGCTTCTGATGCCAATGCTGACGCTTTGGAACCACGTTCGTGGTGCTGGTACTTGGGGAAGCCAAGGCGTCACCTCGCATAGATCATCGATCACGAGAAAAGCTTTGTTTTCAGGCCTTATCTGGGTGACTTCCTTCTTGGTGGAGAGAAGTTACATCCTTTGTATCAGGAGGACGCATTGAGTTTCCAAAATGATCTTGCTGCAAGGACTGAGGGTGTATTTGATTTGTGGAAATTGATCTTAACCGTACGCTTCCTTCCGGGTTTTGTAACTATGGACAACAAGAGTGCGCATGGCGGGGCTTTTTGGCCTTTGTCTACAGGCCAGATGGCGTCGCCAGGCAGTTCGGGCGCGACCAGCCCCCTTGCCCTCTTCTCTTGGATTCTGTTGATGTGGAGACTTCCTTCCAGTCCACACTCTTCGGCTCGACGCCTTCTCTTGTTCCAATAGTTTACATTCCTTCTCTTCATGTCGGCGGGGTTCTGCGTGCTTGGTTGACTTCTCACAGTGACACACTTCAACATTTGCAAAGCTTTGAGAGTACCCCAAGCACTGTCACCACTCCTTTGGTCTCCATAGTGCACAACGATCCTTACTATTCTACTTCCATCAAGAGGACTATCAACAAAGGTACGCTCTACTCTTGTCATATGCAACTCGCCTCATTTGTTTCTTTTCTCTTGCTTTCGTGCTTTTGTTTACTATCAACGTCTCTGGTTGTATTTCTCTTGTATCTGAAAAGGAACCTCCAGCACCCCGCAAGTGCAAGGCTCCGACGTCTCCTTCTTCTAGTGCTTCTGCCCCAAAGAAAGGTAACACCAAACTTCCTTCTTCCAGTTCTCCTGCCTCTAAATCCCCCTCACAGGCCAAAGGGAGAGCTGCTGCCACTTCTTTGCAAGGCAAAAGCTCCACTCCTGCTCCTTCGCGGTGCTCTAACCGTCTTTGTGCCCAGGCTGTTCCTTCCACTCCTTCCTCTCCCGCCCTCATAAACATAGATGGGGATGAAGGGACTGCTTCCGGGGCTTCCATTCGGGCCTTCTTCTACTTCTTCTGACAAAGATGATTCCAACGAGAGCTCTAAGACTTCTATTTCCGAAGGCGATGATGCTCAAAGTAAAGGTTCTCCGAATACTTCCGTTCCGTCTTCCACACAGGGTTCGCTTACTCGTTTCCAAACAATTCTCTTTGGCCTCTTGCTTCTTTCTTCTCCTTTTACCTTTTACCCATGGCTCCCCTTTATGTGTTTATTTCCTTTACTGATTTTATTCCTTTTGATGAGTATGCTGCTCATCGTTTGCTTGACTGCTCCTCTTTTGTAGGTCCATCTAAGGCGGACGGTAAGCCTTCTCCGACGCTCTCTTCCTGAGCTTCTCAGAATGCCCAAGCTCCCTCAGGGTCTCCTTCTGTTCCTTCCTTCGCTGCCCAAGAGGCCCCTTCACTTTCTCTCAAGGTTGCTGCTGCACAAGGGGGGGTCGTGCCCACTGGTTTTGCCACCTACGTACCATTTGGTAAGGTGAGCAGTCCCCTGAATCTGCAGCCGCTTATGACCATTCCGGCTTCCGACTATCCAATTAATGCGGATCCTTTTCCAGTGGAGGAGAGCAATCCTTCAGTTGATCTAGTGCCTTTCACTCCTGAGGACGCTTCCGCTGAGCCCCCGACTTTGGTTAAAGGGAAGGTCGACGTTGCCGATCTCATTGCTGAAGGTGCCATTGATCCTGATGTCGAAGTGGTCAATGGAGATGATGCTGGCTCTGCTACTCCCAAGGGTGAGGATCATGTGACCGAGGATGTCGTCATGCAAGATGCTGCTCCTACTACCGAAACAGCTGCTGATATTGTTGCTGAAAAGAGCGCTGCCCCTGCTACAGAACCTCCTGTGGAAGACGAGGGGAGTTCCAGCTCTAACTCCATGGGGACGCCTTCAGGAAAAGGTCCAAAGGAGACTGTTGTGGAGACTCCTTCTTCATGTAAGTGTTGCTCCCCTTGTATATTTTAATTGGCATCTCCCTTTTTTGTTTCTTATCACTTTTTATGTTCATGTGTTCTGCAGCCTTCTTGTCTGTTCGTTCTCCTGATGCCGCGGATGAGGCTAACATGGTGCTCATCAATTCCTTCATGGAGGCACATCCCGGATTGCAGCCACCTAGTGATTTGCTTCCTCGCATCTTCAAGGAGAGCAGCACACAGACTCTGCTGAAGCTATTCAAGTTCATCTCTTCCTGTAATGTTGACGCCTTAGCATGGGATGACAAGGTTTTGTTGCTGGATTGCTTACGTTCCTTGGAGCTCCTTCATTACTCTGGCCGTTGGTTGGACACTGCCATCGCGATGATAGAACGACAACGTCCTCCCTTTGATATGCGTGCGGTTGAGGAACAGGAGAAGGCCTTGCTGGAAAGGCATGCTTCGGCTACAACCCTTGTGGAGGAGCTTTCTTCTAAATTGGTGAACGCCAATTCTAAGTTGTCTGGCATTAACAGTGAACTTGACCAGATCGCCGCCAATAAGGAGGCCTATGAAGATGCCTGCAAATCCGTCGCTTTGAGCACCCTTGTTTAGTATATCATGCTTTACTATGTCGCTCTGATGTTATCCCCGTTCCTTTTGAACTTCATTTGGGTTGAATTTCGAATTTATCTTGCTATTTTCTTTGACTTTGAGCTCTTTAGCTTTTAGGGCTCTTTGTATGCTGGACATGCTTGCTCGATTTTGTTTTCGGCGACGTACGCCCATTGCTGAAAACTTGTTGCTTGTTGCATATTGACTTCTTTGTGTTTCTATGTATTTCGTATTTCTCGGGTGTTGGGCTTGCAACCTTTCTTTTCTTATGGCAACTGCATGCATAGACCGCATTCGACAGTGGGTCCTCATGTCATTGGTGCCAAAGATTTTGTCTTTAGATGTGGCAATCTTATGCACAATTCTTTTCAGTAGTGGCCCCTCATGTCATCGATGCCAAGATTTTATCTCAGGGTGCACGTTGGGCACACTCTATAGTTTTTGCCGCTTTGGGCTTTTCTTTTCAGTTGTCACTTTGGACTTTTCAACTTGCCGTTTTTGGGCTTTATTCGATTCATAAACTAACGGATCACTTTCGGATCTTATGTTAGCCAACCTCTTTTTCTACAGATTTTTTTTCTACCCGCGTTTAAAGACTAGCGCCCTTGTTTCTCGGGACCTTTTCTAGCCTCGCGATATGTCGTTCTTCGCCCGCGTTTGATCCCAGAAATTTGTTTTCAGAGAGGTCCATCCGGGTGCCGCGATAAGGCGTTTTGTGCCCGCGGTACGATCCAACTACCTTTAGTTTTTTATTACTACAGTTTTCTTTTCAAAGATACCCTCAGGCGTTGGATCTCGCGATTGGCTTTTTGGCTCTTTCGTTTGAGAGCGCTTTTCTACAGATTTCACGTTTCTTCAGAGGAGTACCCTCCTTTTCTTTGTCATGTATATATTTTCTGTTATTTCATTCTTGTAAAGCAAAACTCTTTAGTGTTTGTATTTAAAACAAGGTATTCTGAGAGATGCTTTCGGTCATGGGAAAAGTGAGTTCAAAACATTTTCATTAATTTTGCAGGATGGGATACATGCTTCTTTTCCAAAAGAGAGTCACAAAAGGAAATCAAAATATTTCTTTTCTTTTCCCAGCAAACTAAGCATAATATTTCTTAATGTATTTGAAATTTAATGGTCCTACTTTTCTTTGGGTATTTGGGTCAAGCAGAAGACAATACCCATTAGGATGCGCCTCCTGCACAATGTATGGCCCTTCCCATTTGGGTGTCCACTTGCTGGTGTGAATATTCCACATGACCGCGTTTGTCGCCTTTAGAACAAGCTCGCCTTCAGCAAACATTCGTGGCCTCACCATCTTTTCATATGATAGCATGACACGCCTTTGGTTCTTGAGTAGTTCCTCGTGCTCTTTGTCCCTGACGCCTTCTAACATTACCAGCCTGCTTTCCGCACTCTCTTCATTCTGTGCTATCATTCGGGTGGAGGGAACCATTATTTCTGAAGGCAGTGTCGCTTTTGCTCCGTAAACCAGGGAAAACGGTGTTGCTTTTGTTGAACCATGCTTGGTAACACGGTACGCCCAGAGGGCGAGCGGCAAGTACTCACTCCATCGGTGGGTGTGTCTTCCACCGTTTTGGCCAAAATCTTGACGAGGATTTTGTTAGTGGACTCTGCTTGACCGTTGGACTGAGGGTAGTAGGGAGTGGACCTATGGTGTATTATTCCATATTCTTCCATGACTTGTTCTACTTTCTTGTTGATGAAGTGGGTTCCATTGTATGACACTATTTTCCTTGGTAATCCGAAGCGACATATGAAGTGTTCTTTGATAAATCGCACAGTGGTGTCCGCGTCCGCTTTCTTGCATGCTATCGCCTCAACCCACTTGGTAGAGTGTTCTGTTGCCGCGAGGATCCACTTCTTCCCTTTGGATGGCGGATCAATTGGACCTACGAAGTCCATCGCCCACGTGTGGAATGGATAAGGCGAACTGAGCCCTTTCATGGCTAGAGTGGGTGCATGAATCTTGTTATCGTGCTTCTGGCACTGTACACACCTCTTGGTGAAATTGAAGGCGTCCTCTTTCATATTTGGCCAATAATAGCCGATCCTCAACAGTTCGTTCTAGAGCGACTTCCCCCCTTGATGTCTTCCGCAAGATCCCCTGTGCACTTCTTTCATGACCTTGACTTGATCTTCCTTGCCAATGCATCTAAGGTGCTACCTGTGAAGTTCCTTTTGAATAGCTCGCCTTTCTCCAAGAAGTAATGCTCAGACTACTTTTTTACCCTTTCTGCCTCCATGTGGTCTTCCGGAAGGATGCCGCTTTCCAGATACTCTTGTATAGGCCTGGCCCAATCTTCCTCTACCAAATGAACCTCAAGCTCCTCCTTGGTGTCTTGGCATTGGCTGCACGCCCTCTGGAGCGAATCGCATCGCACTTTCATGTCGGGCCAAAACACTCCTACCCTCTGCATCCTTCTATACAAAGCAGGACCCACCTGCCCATAGATATTGTCATGTAGCCTTGTCATCTTCTGGACCCCTTCTTTTTCATCAACACACTTCATGAGCAAGCCATCAGCACTCCTTTTATATAGTACCCCTTTTAGGAGGGGAAAATCTCTGGCTGCCTTTGTTATCATCTTGCTGTGGAGCTCCTCCATGATCGGAGTCCTCCAATCTCCCCTTGCCTGGCTTTCCTGTACACCATTTTGGATCCCGGGTTGGTACGCCTTCCTGAAGTGTACCAGATGTTTGCCTTCAGCCATGACCGCTTTGCTTCCCAGAGTGGCCAGGGCATCTGCTTTTCTGTTTTCTGCAATTGGCACATGCTCTAGCGATTCTATTTTAAAACTTGCCAGCGCTGGCTGTGCCCTTTCCCTGCATAACACCAAAGATATCTCTTTCACACCGTACTCGCCCTTTAGTTCCTTTACCACCAGATTTGAATCTCCTTTGATAATGATCCTCTTAATTCCCAGCTTTTCTGCCACATCAAGTCCTAGCAATAGAGCCTCGTACTCAGCTTCATTGTTGGTGCATTGGAACTCAAGTTGGAAAGCAAAAGCCAGCTCCTCTCCTCTTTCATTCGACAAGGTGACTCCGGCCACGCCTTTGGGTGATGAAGGCATTCCGTCAAACATTAGTGTCCATACTTCAGGTCTTTCGCAGATGTTGACATGCTCAATATCTTCCTCTTCTCCTTGTGTCACGCAGATAGACATCAAGTCCACTAAAGCTTGACTTTTTAATGCAGTAGGCATCACTAAAACTATTTCATACTTAGTTAAAGTGAGCGCCCACTTGCTCATTCTTCCTGTGAGAATAGCGCCCTGCAACAAATACTTGACCCCTGTCGCCTTGCTTACCACGTGAATGGTGTGTTCCTGGAAATAGTGACGGTACTTCTGGGAAGCGTACACTAGAGCCAAACACTGCTTTTCTTGGGTGAAGTATCTGGTTTCTGCTCCTTTTAACATCCTGCTCCAGTAGGTGACGGGACGTTTCGCGCCTTTAATTTCTTGCGCAAAGAGTCCGCTCACTGATGTTTGGGTCACGGCCATGTATACTCTGAGTGGCACTCCCTTTTGCGGTGGTATCATTACTGGCGGGGATGCTAAAGCCTTCTTGATTTTGTCGAAAGCGTCCTGGTGTGCCTTTTCCCATTTGAAGGTCTCCTTTCCTTTAAGAAGCCCCCTCATGGGTCCCATCAGTTCTCCCAAGGCTGGTATGAATCTGCGGATGTATCCCAGCTTGCCCATCATCTGTTGTAACTCTTTCTTGGTACGAGGCGCCTTCATTTCCCTTACCGCCTTGACCTTCCTCGCATCAGCTGAGACGCCTTCTTTGTGGACCTTGAAACCCAGGAAGTCTCCAGAGGAAACTCCGAATTTGCATTTAAGAGGGTTCATCCTTAATTTGTATCTTTTGCACCTGATGAAGACAGCTCTCAAATGTTCCAAGTGTTGTTCTTTCTTTCTCGACTTGACTACTATGTCATCAACATAGTCTTCCACTATGTCGTGCATCATGTCATGAAAGATCGCTGTCATTGCTCTCTGATATGTTGCCCCGACATTCTTGAGCCCAAATGGCATAACCACATAGAAGAAGTTACCCACTGGTGTCCTGAAGGCGGTCTTTTCTTCATCCCCCTCTGCCATTCTTATCTGGTTGTAACCGCTGAACCCGTCCATGAAAGAAAAGCGTTCATGCTTTGTTGTTGCATCCACCATACTGTCAATGTGCGGAAACGGGAAGTCGTCTTTGGGGCACGCCCTGTTTAGGTCCCTGAAATCCACGCAACACCTAATCTGTCCATTCTTTTTCTTCACAGGGACTATGTTGGCCAACCAGGTTGAGTGTTGTATGGGCTTGACGAAACGTGCCCTCAACAACTTCTCGACTTCGTCTTTGATCGCCTATTCAATTTCTGGACTGAACTTCCTAGGCGGCTGCTTTACTGGCACGGCGTCGGCCTTCACTGCCAAGTTGTGTGTCACTAGTCTGGGGTTGAGTCCCGGAATTTCTTCATATCCCCAGGCGAATACTTCTCGAAACTCCTTCAATAGGGCTACCAATTCCGCTTTCTCTGATTGAGTGAGCGAAGAGGCGATGAAGGGTGGCATATACTCGCCTTCTTCGCCCACGTTGACTTCTTCTAGCTGCTCTGGACCATCGGCTTCACTCCCTTGTTCTTGAGCGTGCATAACCTCCTCCTGTGAAGCGAACTTTGCTTCCCCTCTTATGACGCTCATGAGGGTGGGGCTAGCCAAGTCTCTTAGTTTGAGCTTGGTTGGCCCCGCGAGTTCCTAGAGGATAGCCCCCTCCATGAGGAAGGTGCTGCTTCTGTAATTTGAGCTTGGTCCTTGGCCCTGACCCTTGTACGCCTTCTGGCTGACGAAGTCTTTTGAACACTGATACCCTTTTTCCAGGTTCCTCTGCTTTCTCTTTCCCTTTGATCTGTACCTTTGACTCTCTTCCTACCCATTAACCCCTGGAGGAGCCAGTTCATCGAATGCTGATGCATCAATCAGGTGTAACTCCGATGCTTCGAAGGGAGCCTTTGTTGCTGGGATCTCAATGTCTTGCCCCTTCTACATGGATTTCACGCATTGATTCAATGTGGAAGGAATACATCTATGCAAGTGAATCCAGGGGCGGCCTAGAAAAATGTGGTAACTGGGGTCCCCATCTACAATGTGGAAGGTGTTTAGTGTCTTGATAGGCCCCACTTCAAGGTTGATTACGACACACGCTCTTGCCGTGACCAGGCCCCCATTGAAGGTGCTCAATGCAGTCTCTGTTTTCTTGAGCCTTTCCTTGGATATTCCCAGCTTCGCAAAGATGTAGGTAGGAATGATGTTTACCCCTGAACCATTGTCTATGAGGGCACGCCTTACACATACGCCTTCGATCACGGCCTCCACGTACAACGTCCTGTTGTGACAAAATCTTGGGTGGGACTGTTGTGGTTCTTTGAACATCACCGCCGAGGCGTGCGCCTTGGCCACCCTGATCGCTGGTGCATATGCAGCGCTGGCGTTACCGCCTTTTCTCACTATTACGTCCGCCAGAGCGTGCGCTGCTTCGTTTCTCACATCCGCCCCCAACCTTAACTAATCAAACAGGGCTCTGAACCCCCTGGTCTTTACGATTCCTCTTCTCGGCTCTTCCTCTACTACCTCCTCCTCTTCAATTTCTTCTAAAAGGTCATCCCTGCTGGATAGAATGACATTCACATCATGCCTAGGCAAAGGACGAACGCCCAGGCTTTCTTCTGCGTCGCCTTCTGGCAGTAATACTTTCCCGGCTGCCAATTGTTTTTGGAAGACCCCTCTGATGACGTAGCAGTCCATGGCGCCGTGACTCTTTTGCCTATGCAATATACAGAACTCAGGGTCTTCATATTCTTGACGAGTCAGTGGACGCTTTTCTGCTCTTTCAGTGAGGATGCCTTCCTTTAGCCACTTCTCTACCAGCTGATATAATTATACAGAGATTAACGGGTTCGTAAGCTTGATGAAATTATGGCCTCGAAGGCGTACAAGTACTACAGGTATCACATGTAAAGGGACATCACTACTTGCTATTTAACTATGGTAGGATGTGCCCTTGATAGTAGGGACGCCTTCTGCAGTGGGAATCAAGGCTGGTGCTTATAGAGGTTCGGCAATGACGGTGAGTCTCATCACCAGTGCAGTAGTTGTCGTGGTGGAGTTTCTTTGAGATGGTAATGAGAGGTAGAGGGTGAGCGCTCTTGCTGCTCACTTCACTCTTTCACGTTTCTCACCCTTATCTCTTTTCAGTGTTCCTTCTCTGAAACTTAGAGAATAGAACCATGTGTTTTGTGTATTGTTTCTGTGTGTCGCCGTTGCATTTTCTTGCCCTTGCTCTGATTGATGGTGGCACCTTTATATAGTGCTTCTTTTATCCATCGGTCATTGCCCTTTTCTCTTTTATCTGTTGGTCCACGCAGCTTTTCCCTCTTTGTTGCTGCCTTCCTCCTTCTTTATCAGGTGTCAGTTTGTCCTTTTGCCATTTCAAGCTTTCCATTAATGGCTGGGGAAGGAAGGCATGCAAGGCATGTCATTTCCGTCTCTCTCTTGGGAAGGGTCTAGGTGAGGTGAGCAAAGATTCCCTTCTAGCTTCTTGTGCAAGCTGCACGTGTCGTGTGGAGTTGGGTGGCTCTTTGTCTGCTTGTGTGCTTTCTGAGGGTGGGGTGCGCCTTCGTGTGCAAACGTGTACTCCAGGTACGCCCTTATCCGTCGCTACTTCCGGTTCGTAGTTCTTTTGATTCAGCCCGTGTTTTGGCATGCTTAATGGATTTGGGCCTGGCTGTATTTTTGGGCTTCATAATTGGGTTGTCATATTTTTTGGGTATCAACATAAAGTATGAAAACTTTAGAAAAATTTTGGCAGAGTTTACTTTAAAATATGGATCATTCCCTTTAAAAGTTTTAAAATACAACCTGTCAGATCCAGAAACAGTAGAAGATATACATTTACAATACATCATTTTCACAAAAGAAGGATATTCAGATATCCCTTACCTTTGACATCCATATATTAATTTAAATAAAATAAACATTGAAAACTAAATTATAATTTACATTTATAAAAAATCGGGTGATAAAAGCCTAATGGTTGCAAAGCTATGATTACATAATCATAGGGTCCATATGCACTCCACTAGGAGGAGTGCAATTGTCCTCAGCATTCGTGCCCTTATGACTTCTCCGATCGAGGTTCCTAAAATGTCCACTTAAGAGGGTCAGGTATTAATTCAAAATCAAGGGAAACAATTAAAAACGATAATAAGACATAATAGAAATGCATGCCTTAAAACAATTAAGAACTACAACAATATATAATTCGTAACAATCTCTTCTTCCTTAACAATTTATCCAATTTAGTAACTATACATAACCATCATCACACTTATCAACTATTAACGATAATGCATAATCAATATTCAGAATGCAATGCGAATACCATGCAATGCCACCCTTTCCTTTAACCTTTGCTTTAACACTTTTCACTTTAACCTTTAACACTTTTCACTTTGTCCTTTAACAATTTCCTACATTGTACTTCACATTCTCCCCGTAGGAGGGTTCTTCGTACAATGTACACTTTATAACTTTTGCCTCACATCCCCTCCACACTTTAGGAAAGACCGACTAGGAGTAAATGTTCCTCTACCTTTACCTATATTGTACTTCACATTCTCCCCGTAGAAGGGTTCTTCGTACAATGTAAGCCCCTCTGTACATCTCGATCGCATACATCATACAGGGGAGGAACCACCCTCCGTAGCCATGAAGTAGGTAAGTGACCGATAGAATTACTATAGTGTGCACAGGACCAATCACCAATTCAACCAGTACTTCACGTATCGCGTCCATCGTACCAGTCTCTGCTAGGGTGATCAAAGTCCCCTATAGTAACTTCCGTGATTGTTTCATAAACACAATCAAATTACTATCTACTCACGTCCACTAGTTCTATGAACCTTCACAATCTCCCCGTAGGAGGGTTCTTCAGTTCATAGAACCTGGATTCGATTATCTTTCCAAATTTCCTAAGGTCCACCTTACTCCGTAAATGCACGTGTTTCTAGTTCATTTTATAGTGTTTACAATAGTCAATCCTCCTTATAATTATAGAAAATTGGTTGGGTTCTCTAACTTAGAGTATTCGGCCATAACAATATAACAATAAGTTCTTATATATACACTAGCATTAAAAGAATTAATAACACTCAATCATTCCAATGGTTAACATTCAAGTAACAATATCATCATTTCAATATTTAACATTCAATTATAACAATATTAATTTCATTAACAATCACATTTGTTCATTCTAATTAATATATTTTCAAGGCAATAATTGCAACAAGCATCAACATCACTATACATAATCCACTCCTTAGTTCAAAAACCAAAATAATTTACATTTAACATACAATTTTACATACATAACATTATATTCGTACTACCATAATTAATCCCTTCCCCTAATAGTGAAAAATACCTCCCCTCTTACCTTTGTAGAGAGAGAAAGAGAGAAAGGAAATTGGGGGTTTGAGGAACCTACTTCACCACTTCAATCTACAAGCTCTAGCTCCTATTCTTCTTAATCCCAAGATCCTTATACCCTTCTAATTTGATTATTAAGACAAGACCTCTTGATTTGGGGATTTAGGGTTCATGGGTATTGATGGTGTTAAAAGGATTAGAGAGAGATTCATGAAGTTTTAATGAAGAAAAAGCATGGATTTGTGATGAGAACCAAGTTGGGAGTGATGATTTGTGGAGTATTTTGGTTGATTTTGAGATGGGAAGACTTAGGGGTTGGAAGAGGGAGAAATCGTGTATTGAGGGAAGAAGGGAAAGAATGAGCATTGGAGTGAAATGGGGGCTTGATACCCTTTATTTTTTTCACTTCAGCATCGTGTTAATCGATTAATTGGGTGGTTAATCGATTAACCAGTCAATTTTGGCCAAATCAGCTGTCAGGCATTAATCGATTAATATCAGGCTTAATCGATTAAGTCATATGCATGGCTCAGGTCTTAATCGATTAACTCAAGGTTTAATCGATTAACTGGTTCAGTCCACCATTCCTTTGCACTTCAAAATGTCATAACTTCTTCGTTAACCGTCGGATCTTACTCAAATTTGAAAGCAAGCTTCCTAATAAGTCCAACTTCACATCCATCGGTGGAATTTGGGTTTAAAGCTATAGATCTTCTATTTCTAAGTTCCTAAAGTCCTATGCTATTAATCTTAAATAACCCTTCTAAACCATGAGTTTAACCTAACATATTCCTTTTTCTACACTCTAAACCTATTATCACTAACTAAGGCACATAGCTATTGTATAAAATCGGGGATGTTACAATACTCCCCCACTTATATGAATTTCGTCCCCGAAATTCGGCTTAACTACAAAGGGAAACTTATGGAGACTCTAATTGTAAGAAAGAAAGTTTCCTTACTCTTTGGGGATTGCTCCCCCACTTATGGTGGAACTAAGGTTAGGAATTCAAGATTGTGCACCACCCATACACTAGTGAGGTTTGGACTTCCTTAGGATTTCCACTAATTACCCACGATTTAACCCTTAGAGATATAACCTATTACAATAATCACACCCATAGCATAAGAAAATCATACATTCAATCATGGCATGTTCTTATCTAAAGCAACATATAAGTTAAAATTATTAGATGGGAGCATTAGAATAGTAAAAGCAAGGATTCTACAAGAAACAAAAGCAAAGATTCATTTGATTTAAACAAAAGAGACATATGGTAAAAGAGAAACAAAACATAAGACAATTATCATTAGAGAAATTAATACAACCAAAATTATAATTCAAACACAAGTCAGAGAAAGAACATAACACATACCAAAACATTCAAAAGATCATTCATTTGAAAAACTCATCCAAGAGTACAATATTAAAATGGAAACACAACATACACAAAACACAAGTGAGAAGGTCTATCAACAAACATACTTAAATCGTTTAAAATTAGATTACATTGGAGGTAATCAAAATAAAAGAGTTTGACAATGGCAAGACTTAAAAAGATTGGGTGCATAGTGAATAGATAAAACAAAACGATATAGAGAAGAAATAGGTAAGCAAATTTTGATTTGAAATCAATGGTGTGGTTTGTAACTAAAAGAGATATATATAATACTCAAACTTAAGTAAAATATCCAGAAAAGATTGTTGTGTAACAATAAAGAAAAGATAAGTTCAATTCTAACAAAAATTATGAAAGTATGGCGAAAATAAGGTTTGATATCCATATACTTTAGATTACTAAAAATTAAGAGAAAATACTTCAAAATGGAAATATCAATTTCCTCGTAAAATTTTTCTTAAGATAACAATTAAAGTTAAAGAAGATAAAGTTTTGTTAATAGAAGCGTTAGTTGTGCAGATGATAGAAAATAAGGGTTGTTATAGAAGATAAACATAATGATTGTCTTTTGAAAATTAACTTAATAAGAAATTATAATTTGGATAGAAAAATCACATACAAGTATAAACTTCAATCATATATATATATATATATATATACATACATATGTACATCAAAATAAATTACCATTCACACAAATATATTTCACCTAAGCATACTATCTAACTAAACTTAGGTCTTAACTTTAACTTTGCTAACTAGTCTAACAAATTCTTAATTCTCATTCTAAAGGAAAGGTCTCTTAATGGGACTCTTCTTATGCAGGACTATACCCTATGAGACTTAAGGGTTGCTAATCTAACCTATAGACTTAAGGAGGAAACATCATAGATTGGTTTACACCTAATCACCTCCGTTGCGCACTCTGATAAAGAAGTTTGGCATCTATAAGGTTTGATTGAACTCAAGGACTTCGATAATACTATCTGTCAATAAATGTAAATCTCGAGGTGATAAGTCTCGAATTTACATTATATTGAGGATGGAATCATTTTCAGTACTTGAGTTTCATAACAGGCTTTACATTCTTTGTCACATTTGGAATTAACATACTTAGTTTAAAACTAAGGATCAGAGTCCTTCCCGTTGAGGTAGCGATTCATGCTCTGGCCCATTGGGAGTTTTCATTTTCCTTAGTTTCAACTTTCTATTTACTTCTAAATATGACAAAGTTACCTCTTTGAAAAGAGTTTATACTCACTTCACTTAAACCGGAAATGCATCCTTACTAACTTATACTATATACCAAAACATTATGCTGGTATCCTAAGACTTAATCTTTACCACTAGACAATGCATTATGCAAAAGGTTCAAAACTATCTACTTAACTATTTCGTACCTTACTTTGGCTTCTGCGATTTCCTTGTCTTCCTTCCAGAAGTAGAAGGGACCTTTCCTTGGACAGTGGTTTGGTTCACACTAGACTTTGTACCCATTCATCTCTTACCCACATCAGGGTTGTGGGGACAATTGGAGATAACATGCCCGAGCTGTAGGCATAAGAAACAGACTATCTCCCTTCCTTTACTCAAACCTCTCCGACAAAAGCCTGGATGATCCTTCCTACAGCGAGGACACCGTAGAGGAGGATCCATTAGAACAGGGGCAACTTCTCCTGAAGTTTCTCCTTGAACAGTTTCTGGAATTGGATAGGGATCTAGGCTGAAAACAGGTTCCTTGTCCTTCCTATGGGTAGATTCACTATTCCCTTGGTGAGGTCTAGCATATCTCTCCTGTATCCCCTTTTCTTTTAAGTCTCCTTCATAGGTGCGACACATGTTTACCAATTGAGGGAAACTACGAATGCTTTGATAACTAATGGCCATTTTGATCTCTGGACGGAGACCATTTTCAAACTTAATGCACTTTGACCTTTCATCAGGGTGATATTGGTAATAGGGTGAGAACTTGATGAATTCTTCAAACTTGGAGGCATAATCACCCACGGTCATAGCACCTTGCTTCAATTCTAGGAATTCTAACTCTTTCCTACGCCTTACGTCTTCAGGAAAATATTTCTCCAGAAATTTTTCCTTGAAGAGTTCCCAGGTAATTGGCCTTGCTTCCGCCTCAAGGAAGTGTCTGGTATCCTCCCACCAGTACTCGGCCTCTTCCGCCATCATGAATGTAGAGAAAGCAACCTTGTCTGCATCCATGCAAGGCATGGACCGAAATATTTTCTCTAATTCCCGTAACCACCTTAGGGCTCCTTAAGGATCGAAGCCACCTTCAAAACTAGGAGGATCTAATCCCTTAAACTCCGCTACCCCAGGTTTGTCAGCTTGCTGCTGAGGTGGATTGGCTTGATTGACTTGATTGGCACTGGCTTGGACCAGATTTCTCAAAACATCGGTCTGGTTGGCGTTAATCTGAGAGAGGTTCTCCAGAGCATCTGAAAGACTCTCCAGAACTCGATTACTTCGAGTCGCCATTTTCTAAATCTGAAATTTGGATGAGATTGGTAAGAAACATGGCCACTATTGGAATCAATAAACTATACCCATCTACCCGAAGACTTACGCATATTCTAGACATCTAACTATTTAATAGCTACTTCTAACTATTACCGTAATTCCGAATAACTACTAGATAACTATCTACCTACTACATCTAGCCATTTAGCTACTTCCTAGCTATAGAGGACTATTTGCTAACCACTTTATATGTTACTCTCATGTGGAGCAACACCTTAGGAGTAGGAAAACCATACTCCACAGCCGAGGAATGCAACCATTGCTCTGATACCATAATATAACATCCTACTTTTTATTTCCATTGTTAATTATTAAAGTATGAAAACTTTAGAAAATTTTTGGCAGAGTTTACTTTAAAATATGGATCCTTCCCTTTGAAAGTTTTAAAATACAACCTGTCAGATCCAGAAACAGTAGAAGATATACATTTACTATACATCATTTTCACAAAAGAAGGATATTCAGATATCCCTTACCTTTGACATCCATATATTAATTTAAAGAAAATAAACATTGAAAACTAAATTATAATTTACATTTATACAAAATAGGGTGATAAAAGCCTAATGGTTGCAGAGCTATGATTACATAATAAAATGAGACTAAAATACCAAACACATATAATAATAGACACATAGAATATGCATAGACATATGAGCACACCCATTTTCGTGTATATAACTCTTTCAATGCGGGTGGCATGATGCATGGTTTCTATCCACAATCTGAGGCCTCCAAACATCATATAGATATCTATCCAAAGATATCCTTGCGTTCCCAGAACACTAAATAATATGTTCCGAGAACGTATGGCATAATTGCTTGGGGTGATTTCCTTAACGTTCCTCCCAGAGTATACGTCACGTCGCGAAGACGTAATGAATCACCGTGGTACATAACATCACTGCTAGAGTGAACGTCACGTCATGAAGAAGTAATGACCATATCAACAATGAACCCACACTGGCCACATCCATACCCATAATGTGTCATCAAGCAAAACGCAACAGTTTGGTACTCCCAGAGTACTCTGGTCATGTTCCCAGAACATTACCCAATCACATCACCAACCTAATCTCCATGAATGAATGCACATACACAATGCATTAAAGGTTGACCTTTTATTAATTCCCATAATTAATCCATAATTATTATGGCATAATCTTAACATCTCGACAATTAAGATTACACACATGTCATAATTTCTTTTTATTATTTTCAATGATGAACTTGAGGTATTAAGAATAAATTACCATTACACATAAAATTCCTCCATGAATTTAACTTAGGTAATTTCCACTAATTTTTGGGTTAAAAGAATATAATTAAAAATGGTATCGATCATTTAGAAAAATTCATTTGAAATTTGTTTTTGCTGTCAGGCACTAACCGGTTAGTTTATGCAGCAGAACACTAAAATTGAGGTATTACAATACCATTTTCAATTCTACTCAAATTTTACCAAAAACAGTCCTCAACAGAGACTTAATACCTTAATATAAACATGTTCCATCATTGAAAATTTCCACAATCATCAATACATTAAAGTATCACATATTTTCCAAATGAATTTATTTGTATATTAAGGTATAAAATTAATTACCAAACCTCGATTCCTCTTTAAGTAATCACAGGGTAATTTATAATAAAAATAGGCTAAAAGAATCAAACAAAATTGGTGTGAACAACTGAACATATCCAGACTTTCATTTTTGATTTCTGTCAGGATCTAATCGGTTACCAGAGCCTCTAACCTGTTACATTCTGCAGAACAGAGCACTAAAATTGAGGTTTTCAACACCATTTTCATTGATACTCAAATTTAACCCATTTTCCTAATCAACAGAGGTTTAATACCTTAATATAAACATGTCTAAACACATAGACATCCAACAAATTCATGCATGCATAATTCAAGTATCAAATTGCCCAAAAATCACATAAACACAATTTGATATACCAAACTCATATATAATGCATATAATCATCAACACAACATCATATAAGCTTGCGTGCATCATATTAAAGCTGCTCAAAACAACAGTAGAGCTAAAATTGGCCTCCAAGCCTCGAAACCAAATCAAACTATGCCCTTAGAGTCTCTTGGTGACTTTCACTATACAAATTGCATTTTAAATCTCATTCTAGTATAAGGTAAGCTTCTCCCTTACCTGTAGGTAGTGTTTGATGAGTTTAATCACTGACTTTTGCAAGAAATCCACAGAATCCACAATCTTTGTTTTCAGCCAACAACAGGTTCAACAGGGTGACAAAACCAGTAAAATTGACACATGAAAAGGCCAAAGAAATTGGGGAAAATGGTTAGGTTTCACTCTATGAAACATGCACTAAAGGATTGAACAAATTTAAGACTCAAAAAGTGAATGTTCTTACCTAAATCGAAGTCCAAAGCAAGCTCCAGAAACTCAGAATCAATGTTGACAGCTTCAACACTCTTACTTTCCAAGCTTCGTTCTCTCGATTCAGGAACTCTCAACTCATGATTTTTATGTCAATACAAAGCTCTTGATTCAATCTTTGTAAAGGTGTATTACTCACAAATTGAATCTCAGAAACAAGGAAGAATAAGAGGGACGAACTCTGGAACCCTAAACAAAGTCTCACACCTTTAGATCAACAAAATGGACCAAAACTTGATCAATTGGGGTTATTTATAGAGCAATTACATTGCCATGCAGGTTGACACGCGTTTCTAACTATGAATCGAGTGGGATTCATGGCACAATTTGGCTAAACTCAGTGATTACTCATCAAAATCCACTAACCCAGCTTCTGGGTTCGTCCACAAATCGGTTATCGGGCACCAATAACCGGTTAGTTACTGGAAAATTTCAAAAATTAATATTTTAATTGTTTTCCCTCCAAAAACCTTTCTAATATTGCAATTAGGTCCCAACCCAAGGACTGAATTGCAAAACTTATATTTTTGTACAAAATATCCATATAAAAATATATCCCATATTTTTATATTTCCAACACATAATGTGCAAAAATTAAAACTTCAAAACTAATATAAATTAATTATAAAACTAATTCTATAATTAATTTCCTATTATTAGGGAGACGAAAATTAGGGATGTTACATGGGGCACTTGGGATATATATATATATATATATATATATATATATATATATATATATGTGTGTGTGTGTGTGTGTGTACATATTATTTAGGTGGGGCGGTGGGGTGTTGGGTAGTTATAGGGAATTTTATATATATTTTTTAAATAATTTATTCTCGTTTGTGGATCAATCTGTGTAAGTATTTTGAATTATAACTAAAAGTTTGACGATCCTAAAAATAAAATATATTTAAGTACAACAATATTGTATTTTTAATTATTTAAAACTGATTAAAAAATAATAAAGTTATCGATCCTTACAGATAGCTATTGCGTAAGAAAAAAGTATTGAAATTCAAAAGTAAATATGTTTTCTCAATCCTGATGTTAAACTTGATAAAATATAATATATATAATTTTGAAATAGAAGATCATTATATATAACTTATATCAGTAATATATTAAAACTAGTCTAGAAGCTAAAAATAAAACAGTCTCCGAACGCTATGAAAATTTACAGGGACGCTCAAAATATTAAGTTAAACATATCTTTCTAAAGAAATTATTTGTGAAAATGCCTCTAAGGCCTGTCACTTGAGATCCCTGACAAAATATTAAATAAACTAAATAAAAATACTCTTTTATTTTTGAAAAACGTATGATAACAAATTTACACTTATTTTGACTAGAAAACATATTTCAATTATAATGATGAAATCAAAATTTTATTATTTCACTCAAATCTTGAAAACATTATATTAAATCATTTAATTACTTTATTCTTAATTTTCTATTATTATACGTTTCTAAAGCTAAAATATCCCTTTCTAACAGTCACTTAACCTTGTTATTATTATTACTATTATTCTAATCTCGCTATTATTCTAATTATACTTGGGATTAAAATTCGGGATGTTACAATTCTCCCCACTTACTGAAATTTCGTCCCCAAAATTTCGTTCAGTTCCGTAAATGGAGAGTCATCCCATTAGACATGGTTTTCAACTATGGCCTTTACGACCCTTCGGTTTCGTTCTCCCACTTAGGATACTTCTAAGTCCATACTCCTTGGCGCTCTCGGCTTAGGCTGCGCTAGAACTTTCTACTTCTTGTTCTCGCCCGACTTTCCTTCTCGCTTCTGTTCTGTTACTCAGACAAGATTTTAGTTGGGTTACCAAGTTCTCCCCCACTTGGCATCGACATACCTGGTTGTATCAATGCCAGGAAGTAGGAATTGAATGCGTCAGTTTCTAACCGCCCTTCGGGATTGAGAGTTGTGTTGGGTTGACTACCTGTTGGTGGCCATTGGGTTGGGCTGACCTCTTAAGGTTTGCGGAATCTCGTATCCGCATACGCCTGAGTTCCTATACTCAACGAAGAGAACGGTTCAATTGTTCAACTTGGTTGGTCTTGGTGTGGATATTTTATGAGGTTGTCAGAATTTTTTTTTTCTCGCCATTATCCGTTTAGGAATCATGGTAAGATTTGTAACATCCCAAAATTTAATTCCAAGTTAATTAGGAAAAACCTAAGCTAGAAGTTATGAGGAAAACCATAGGAAACCATGGATAGGAGTTAAGGGTAGTGTCTTAGAGTTAGAATTGGCCAAAATAGGAGTTTTCACCAGAATAATCGATTATTTTGTAGGGGTTAATCGATTACAGGGCCTCTGGTGAAAACACTTAAATGTTGCAGCATTGATAATCGATTAACTCATGGAAATAATCGATTATTTTGTTAAGTAATCGATTACTCCAAGTGGTTTAATCGATAATTTTCCCTCTGGCAGAAACACCAAGAAATGTTGCATTGAAGGGTAATCGATTACTGAGGGTCAAGTAATCGATTATTCTAGGTCTGATGCAGAAAATAAAAATAATTTAAGGGGCAAAAACGTAATTTCCACCCCTTATCTCCCTATTTCAGCCACCCACCTCCCTCCTCCCTTATCCATTCGATCTCCTTTCTCTCTCTCATGTTTCACGCCTCTCCCTCCTTCTCTCCTTCCCCTTCTTGCGATTTGAAGCTTCGATGGAGGATTGGAGCTTTTAATCATCAACCCACATCATCTCTATTAATTTCCTTCTCCTTTTTCTTCTTATCTTCCTTTCCATGGAGTTTTCTCTCTCTCCATCTCTCTCATGGAGGCTCTTCCTCTCTCCTTCACTCCCATCTCCATCAACAACCCACATCACCAACACAAAACCATCCAAACCCTCCCTTCATAGCTTATAATCATGAGACCCACCTTCTACCTCAAACCCTCTCTCACTCGTGGCCCCTTTCTCTCTCCTCTAGGGTTTGCTTTCTCTCTCCTCCAATCTTGAAGAATGGAGTGGCGATCGGTCTAGAGGCATGGAGTCAAGGTAGATCCGGTGTAGATTTGGTGTCTTTGGAACTTTGTGTGGGCTCTCTCCCTCTCTAAGGTAAGGGGAGTCTCTTTTCCACACTTTGAGCTAGGGATAGTTGGGGTATATAATAGGATTTGGGCTAAGTAGTTAAAATGGGTTGTGGGTAGCAAAATAGCACCAGTTATAAGTTGGTTTAAGAAGAATGAATGTAATTTGAATTAATTTAATGATTTAATTTAATTGTCATAAAATTGCTAAAAACCCCTTATGTATGTTGTAAAGGTAGGAAGTGAAGAACCCTAGGGAGTTGACTTATATTTAAGCATGCTGAGACATACCTGAGTATGTCGACTGATTCTGTGAATATATGTTGTTTGTTGATCGGTGTTATGTTTGCAATGTGTGTAAAATGAGTATATAAAAAGGTGACTGTGTCATAGAATTTGTAAGTACTGAAAATCAATTAGCCGATGTGTTTACTAAACCTTTGCCGAGGGAAACTCTTTATAAAATTCGGCGTGAGCTCGGCATTCTAGACGAATCCAGTGTGTGCTCAGCGCAAGCTCGGAATCCTGGATAAGTTTAGCATGTGCTCGGCATGAGCTTGGTTTTCAGTATATCATAAATTTTGATCACCTTCATAGTCTCGATCTTTACGTTCAATTGTGTATTTGTTTAAATTTCCTGAAATTTCACATCCTTCAAAACTTCTTCCCTTCCTCTAAATTTTTATCTAAGGGGAGAAGAGTGCTGTTTTTAATATTTGAACTTTCATATTATGTTATTCGTCATTCTCACCTTCACCTTTTAACTTCTCGGATGAGAAGCATGCTTTCACTGTTAAAGGGGGAGAACGATGATCATGAAAATTTTCTTCCTTGGTTATCATTTTAAAGTCTTAAGGGGGAGAACAGTTTTTTTTAAATCAACAAGTGGTACATTACTAACAAGTGGTACAGAAAAATGTTAATCTCTTTTTTTCCAAAAAGGGGGAGAAAGGTGTTAATCTTTTCTTTAGTTTTTATTTCTCTCTGTTGGCGAATGTGCTTAATCTTTGGCTCCTTTTTGATCATGCCAAAAGGGGGAGAAAGGTGTGTCTGTTGTTTGTTTTTGATGTTTCAGATTTTGCGAGCATAAATTCAAGGGGAGTGTTTGACGAGCTGCTCCTGCTCCACATTTTTACATCCTTTCAACAAGTGGAAGGGGGAGAAAGATCTGATAAGTGCATTTTCATGTGCAACATGTGGTGTATTTTCGAGCAAATTCCAATCAGTGTCAAGTCCAATCAGGGGGAGAACACAAAAAGCAACAAACTGTTAAAGAATATTTGTCATCATCAAAAAGGGGGAGATTGTAGACTCACAATGAAGAATCAAAGAACTTTTGATGATGTCAAATAAAAAGACTCGGCATGTGCTTAGCGTTAGTCAAGTAAGACTTATCAGCACAAGCGTTCACCTAAAGGTTCAAGCTCTGCAGAGGCTCGGAATCTTTGTTTTGCATATGCGTTCCGCCAAAGGCAGAGGCTCGGCAGAAGCTCAGAAAACTAGGGTTCTTCGCTACCTGCATCAAGTCAGCTTTTGTAGCTCAAGCTCGGATTTGACTTGGCCCGTGATCAAGGCCAAAGTTCATCCAAGTTTGCAAGCTCGGTTCTTCATTTCAAGGCAGTAAGCTCGGATGATGATTTGCTCGGTATTCACTCGGATTAAGCTCGAAACAGCCACAGCATCTGATAGAGTAAATAAGCTCGGGTTGATCGTTCTAAACTTGACTATTTGCCGACGCTCAGATCAAGCTCAGAAACACCAAGCTCGATCAAAGCCAAAAGCTCGGCAATCTCTGTTCATCGTCTTCAACCTTCGGACTCTGCTCAACTGTTCCGTACTTTTTATTACCGTTGAGTCTGGGTAGAAGTCCTAGGTTTAGCTCCTATGCTCTGACTAGTTTGAAATTCAAAATGAGTTTAAATCAAAGGTTGGTGAACTGTCGCCATCACTGCTCTGCTGTCTAAATGTTACCGTTGGAAACTCCATCTCCGTACAGCTCTCTTTCTCTCTTTTTCTGCAGAAGAGAGGAGACTATAAAAGAGGGGGTCTTCAACGTTAACAGCAGATTGATAGCTTTACAACCATTTTTCTCAGAACCAAAAACTTTCATTTTTACTTTAAAACAGAGCAGAAATCAAAAACTCACAAAGAAGAAAAACATTCGATTTTCATACGAACTTAGAGACTTAAATCTTTCAAATCTTAACTCTAAGTTCGAATCAGTTCATCTCTGTGAAATCCTTCTAGAATTGACTCACTCTTGTTATTCAATCTTTCATCATATTCGAAGAGTGTTTCGAATTGGAGCCATACACTTTCAACATCTTCTTCGTTGTATTTGCTGTTGTGAGAAGTTGGTCTCTGATCGAGAATGCTTCGATTTGCAAAGGTTCCAAAGAGGTTCTTTGGTCGTCGATTTGTTGTGGGTAGTTTGTCACGAGTTTGGTACACTCATTTGACTGGATAGGTCTAGAGGGGTAGGCTCTTGTAAATCCTTTGTAACCCAGAAAATCGATTTTTAGTGAAAGCTCTCTGAAAGGTTTTCAGAGGGGACTGGACTAACTCTCAGGGTGAGAGTGAACCAGGATAAATCTCTGGTGTTCTTTCTTTACTACTTATCTGTTGCTGCCAAGCATAACGTTAATTCCGCTAATCTTCATTTATCTAAGTTTGAACTGTTATATTTCTTAGCTCGGCCCTTTGAGTGTTGTTCTTCGAACTTAAGTCAAAAACCAGCTCTACCTTGAAGCAGCTCGGTTAACTGATTAACCATTTTGTTTATCTGATTGGTTAATCATTTAACCTTGTCTGCTCGGAAAGAAGCTCGCGTTTTTTTTTAAAACCGAACAACATCAGGTTAATTTTCAATAAATCGAAAAATTGCCATATTAGCTTCAATATCCTATTCACCCCCCCCCCCCCCCTCTACTCGATTGTTAGGCCTCTTTTTGGTTTCCAACAAGTGGTATCAGAGCTCGGTCGAAAGATCGAGTGTAAAAAGTTTTTCGAAAAGATCCTTGAGGAAACCGAATGGCTACTAACAATCCCTTCGGAGGTGAAGGCTCTTCCATAAATAGACCACCACTATTCAATGGTGAGGGTTATGCTTATTGGAAAGCTCGAATGAAAATTTTCATTGAAGCCATAGATATGGAAATTTGGATATCTATTGAAAATGAGCCATTTGTCCCTAAAAGAAAAATTAATGATGAAGTTGTAGAAATCCCGTGGGAAAGTTGGGATGATGATGACAAAAGAAAAGTATCTTTCGATTTAAAAGCTAAAAACATCATCACCTCAGCTTTGTCCTACGATGAATTCTTTCGAGTGTCAAGTTGCAAATCTGCTAAAGAAATGTGGGACATTCTACAACTTACTCATGAAGGGACAAGTGAGGTCAGACGAGCAAGATTAAATACTCTGATGCATGAATATGAGTTATTCCGAATGCTGCCAAATGAAAATATAAATGATTTGCAGAAACGGTTTACTCATATCATAAACCATCTTAATGCTCTTGGTAAAACTTTTCAAAATGCCAAGATAACTAACAAAGTGCTTAGATGTCTTAGCAGAGAATGGCAGCCGAAGGTCACTGCCATCATGGAAGCTAAAGACTTGGACACAATGAGTATAGCCACTTTGTTCGGCAAGCTGCAAGAGCATGAGATGGAGCTCGGCAGACTGACCATGCATGAAGAATCTGATAAGAAGAAGAAGGGAATTTCCCTCAAAGCTGCTATAAAGGCAACCAAAGAATCCTCTGAAGATGAGTCCAGCTCGGACATGGATGAGGAAGACTTTGGTCTCATGGTCAGGAAGTTCAGCAAATTCTTTAAAGGCAAAAAGAACTTCACAAACAGAGCAAGAGATACCAGAAGCACTCACCACAAAGGCTCAAGTTCAAAAGACCGAGTTAGATGCCACGAATGTGGTGAAGAAGGTCAGATTAGAACTTACTGTCCAAGATTACAAAAGCAAAGTGGTGAAGAAATAAAGAAGAACAAAGACCACAAGAAGAAGAGAGCTTACATAGTATGGGATGCACCCAACAACAATACCAGCTCAAGCTCCAGCTCAGGCGATGAAGAAGAAAAAGCAATTCTGTGCTTAATTGGAAGGGAAACTGTGTTCAGAAGCCCGAGCCAAACGAGCCCCGAGCAAGAATGGTGCTCGAACCATGAAAAGGAAGTATCGAGCTCATCACTCAGAATAGATGAACAAGATCTCCCTGTATATGACTCTTGCTCGGAGTGTGAAGATGAGAAAGCTTGTTCGAGTCTCAGATATACCGATCAAGAAGACTCATCGAGCTCGACTTTTGGCACAATTAATCAAAGATCAAATTTCAAATGCTTAATGGGCAAACACAGCGAGGAAACCTCAGCCAGCCGAACAATGTCCGAACATAAAAACACTGAGGTAACCTCTACATCTGATTCTGACTCTGAATCTGAATTTAATGACTCTGATGAATTGTATTCTGCTTATCTTGAAATGCAAACCGAATTCAAGAAGCTTGCTAAAAATTTCATTAAGTTGAAACTCAGTCTTTCAAAATACAAAGAGCAAGTTCTTGATTTGGAAAATTCAATTGAAATTCTGAAAAGCAGAAACGAGTCATTAGAAAACACTATCACTCAGTTGAAAAATGAAAATCTTGACTGCTGCACTAAATATGAAAAGGAAATTTCTGACCTAAAATTTTAAAGTGCAACTGTCATGAGAGTGATGGCTTGTTTGATCGGCTTTTAGCCGAACATAGGAACTACTCGAACAAAACTGGCCTCGGCTACACTCAGACCAAGAAGAAAGCAGTAAGGAAACTCGGCTATGTCTCAAACTTTAATAACTCAAAACGGCCGAGCTGCTCCTACTGTGGCCTTCATGGTCATACACCCAATGAATGTAAAATACGACGTCACGGTGTAACCAAGGGCAACTTTGTTTGGGTAGTCAAAAAGAAATATCCAACTGCTAACCCCCAGGGACCCAAAACAATTTGGGTACCCGAATCAAAGAAGTAATATTTTTGTGATGCAGGTGTGCTTCCGAGCAAAAGAGAGCCGATGGTACCTTGACAGTGGATGCTCGAAGCACATGACGGGGGACAAAAATCTATTCATTGAACTTTCACATTCAGATAAGGGCTACGTCACTTATGGTGATAACAATCGAGGTAAAATATTGGGTGAAGGTAAAGTCAGTAACTCTGCCAACTTGGTTATCAATAATGTTTTACTTGTAAAAGGGCTAGAACACAATCTTTTAAGTATTAGCCAACTTTGTGATATTGGTAACCATGTTGTTTTTACCTCTACCCATTGCATTATTAAAAGTGACGAGGACAACTCTGTCAAATTTGTTGGAAAACGATTTAACAATACTTATTTGGTTGATTTGAATGAAATCACCTCTTTGGTAACCACTTGCATGGTTAGCAAAGAAAGTGACACATGGTTATGGCATAGAAGGACAGCTCATATAAATGTAAACCAGTTAAAGAAACTACAATCAAAAGAATTAGTGATTGGTATACCAAAGCTAAATTTTAACATTGAGGGAGTTTGTTCTTCATGCAAGAAGTGCAAACCGATCAAAAAGAAAAACGACTTTCCATCTAAGTTGATGGTCTCGACAACGCATCCGTTGGAAATGTTACACATGGATTTGTTCGGACCATCACAAGTCAAAAGCTTTGGTGGCAATCTCTATGCCTTAGTAATTGTGGATGACTTTTCCAGGTTTACATGGACTTTATTTTTAAAATCAAAAAGTGAAACTTTTGAAACTTTTAAAGAGCTTGTCAAGCAACTCCAAAACCGAGCTAACCAAAAAGTAGTTGTAATCCGAACAGACCATGGAGGTGAGTTCGAGAACTACAAATTTGACAAGTTTTGTTCTAAGTTCGGAATAGAACATCAGTTTTCCGCTCCTCGGAATCCCGAACAAAACGGAGTTGTGGAACGGAAAAACCGAGTTCTAGAAGAACTAGCCCGGACCATGCTAAATGAATACAATTTACCTCATTATTTATGGGCCGATGCGGTCAACACAGCTTGCTATGTAATGAATCGCATCCTCATCAGACCAATTTTAAAGAAAACTCCATATGAACTTTATAAGGGTAGAAAACCAAAAATTTCTCATTTCCATACATTTGGCTGAAAAGTCTTCATTTTAAACAATGGAAAAGAGCATCTCGGCAAATTTGATTCTAAAGCCGATGAAGGAATATTTTTGGGTTATTCTACTCATAGTAAAGCATTTAGAGTTTTTAACAAAAGGACCTCCACTGTGGAAGAGTCCGTGCATGTGGTATTTGATGAGTCTCCTCGGAGAGACAATGTTAGTTGTGCAGATAGAGAGGATCATCATATGGCTGAACTCGATTCGAGCACAACAACTGAAAGAGCTCAAAAGGATGAAACTGCTGAAGACAAAGATCGGAGGGACGAACTTGTTCCGAGCCAAACAAACAAGGAACAAACCGAACTCAGTCCGAGCCAAATTCAAAACAGTCAGTCTGAACTCATTCCAAGCCAAGCAGAGCAGTTTGAACTCAGTCCAGCCTGGAAGAGAGTCAAGGACCATCCGATAGAGAATGTGCTCGGCGACTTGAATAAGGGAGTTTTAACTCGTCGTTCTATTCAGAACTTTTGCAATTTCGCTTCCTTTGTTTCTCAAATTGAACCTAATTCGATTGATCAAGCAATTGATGATGAACATTGGGCGATTGCCATGCAAGAGGAACTAAATCAATTCATCAGAAATGATGTTTGGGAATTGGTTCCTCGGCCCAATGATCATACGATAATTGGCTTGAAATGGATTTTCAGAAATAAAACAGATGAATTAGGCTCAATTATAAGAAACAAAGCAAGATTAGTTGCTCAAGGCTACAACCAAGAGGAAGGTATCAAGTATGATGAAACCTTCGCTCCAGTTGCTAGGCTTGAAGCAATCCTAATTTTACTTGCTTTTGCATCTATTATGAATTTCACCCTTTTTCAAATGGATGTAAAGAGTGCCTTCTTAAATGGCTTCATAAATGAAGAAGTATATGTGAAACAACCTCCTGGCTTTGAAAATTTTGAATATCCAAACCATGTATTTAAACTCAAAAAGGCTCTTTACGGTTTGAAACAAGCTCCGAGAGCTTGGTATGATCGTTTGAGCTCATTTTTACTCGAACAAGGGTTTGAGAGAGGGAAGGTTGACACAACTCTATTCATTTATAAATCCAAAAAGGACATATTGTTAGTACAAGTTTATGTTGATGATATAATTTCCGGTGCTACTAACATGTCTCTTTGCAAGAAGTTCTCTGAATCAATGCAAGGTGAATTCGAGATGTAAATGATGGGAGAACTCACATTCTTCCTTGGGCTGCAAATAAAGCAAGTTGATGAAGGAACCTTTGTGCATCAAGGAAAATACTGCAAGGCACTCCTCAAGAAATTTGGCTTAGAAAATTGCAAAGAAGCTGCCACTCCCATGAGCACATCCAGCTATCTCGGCAAGGATGAATCAGGTAAAGCCGTGGATGTGAGCAAATATAGAGGCATGATAGGAAGCCTTCTATATTTGACTGCGTCTCGGCCAGATATTATGTTCAGTGTTTGTTTATGTGCTCGTTTTCAAGCTAATCCCAAAGAATCTCATCTTTCGGCGGTTAAGCGAATTTTTAAATATTTAAAAGGAACTGTGAACATTGGTCTGTGGTATCCTAGGGATGCCAATCTTAGTTTGATTGGGTATTCGGACTCAGATTTTGCTGGGTGCAAGCTTGACCGAAAAAGCACAAGTGGAACTTGTCATTTGCTCGGCAGTTCCCTTGTGTCGTGGTTTTCTAAAAAGCAAGCTTGCGTTGCTTTGTCAATAGCTGAGGCCGAATACATTGCTGCTGGTAATTGTTGTGCTCAAATTCTTTGGATGAAACAACAGTTATCATATTTTGGCTTAACTTTATATCACATTCCTATCAAATGTGACAATACAAGTGCAATCAATCTAACTAAGAATCCAGTGTATCAATCTCGAACAAAACACATTGAAATTAGGCATCATTTTCTTCGAGATCATGTTCAAAAAGGTGACTGTGTCATAGAATTTGTAAGTACTGAAAATCAATTAGCCGATGTGTTTACTAAACCTTTGCCGAGGGAAACTCTTTATAAAATTCGGCGTGAGCTCGGCATTCTAGACGAATCCAGTGTGTGCTCAGCGCAAGCTCGGAATCCTGGATAAGTTTAGCATGTGCTCGGCATGAGCTTGGTTTTCAGTATATCATAAATTTTGATCACCTTCATAGTCTCGATCTTTACGTTCAATTGTGTATTTGTTTAAATTTCCTGAAATTTCACATCCTTCAAAACTTCTTCCCTTCCTCTAAATTTTTATCTAAGGGGAGAAGAGTGTTGTTTTTAATATTTGAACTTTCATATTATGTTATTCGTCATTCTCACCTTTACCTTTTAACTTCTCGGATGAGAAGCATGCTTTCACTGTTAAAGGGGGAGAACGATGATCATGAAAATTTTCTTCCTTGGTTATCATTTTAAAGTCTTAAGGGGGAGAACATTTTTTTTAAATCAACAAGTGGTACATTACTAACAAGTGGTACAGAAAAATGTTAATCTCTTTTTTTCCAAAAAGGAGGGGAAAGGTGTTAATCTTTTCTTTAGTTTTTATTTCTCTCTGTTGGCGAATGTGCCTAATCTTTGGCTCCTTTTTGATCATGCCAAAAGGGGGAGAAAGGTGTGTCTGTTGTTTGTTTTTGATGTTTCAGATTTTGCGAGCATAAATTCAAGGGGAGTGTTTGACGAGCTGCTCCTGCTCCACATTTTTACATCCTTTCAACAAGTGGAAGGGGGAGAAAGATCTGATAAGTGCATTTTCATGTGCAACATGTAGTGTATTTTCGAGCAAATTCCAATCAGCTTACGAGCATACAGTCAGGGGGAGAACACAAAAAGCAACAAACTGTTAAAGAATATTTGTCATCATCAAAAAGGGGGAGATTGTAGACTCACAATGAAGAATCAAAGAACTTTTGATGATGTCAAATAAAAAGACTCGGCATGTGCTTAGCGTTAGTCAAGTCAGACTTATCAGCACAAGCGTTCAGCTAAAGGTTCAAGCTCTGCAGAGGCTCGGAATCTTTGTTTTGCGTATGCGTTCCGCCAAAGGCAGAGGCTCGGCAGAAACTTAGAAAACTAGGGTCCTTCGCTACCTGCATCAAGTCAGCTTTTGTAGCTCAAGCTCGGATTTGACTTGGCCCATGATCAAGGCCAAAGTTCATCCAAGTTTGCAAGCTCGGTTCTTCATTTCAAGGCAGTAAGCTCGGATGATGATTTGCTCGGTATTCGCTCGGATTAAGCTCGAAACAGCCACAGCATCTGATAGAGTAAATAAGCTCGGGTTGATCGTTCTAAACTTGACTATTTGCCGACGCTCAGATCAAGCTCAGAAACACCAAGCTCGATCAAAGCCAAAAGCTCGGCAATCTCTGTTCATCGTCTTCAACAATGCATCGTCTTCAACCTTCGGACTCTGCTCAACTGTTCCGTACTTTTTATTACCGTTGAGTCTGGGTAGAAGTCCTAGGTTTAGCTCCTATGCTCTGACTAGTTTGAAATTTAAAATGAGTTTAAATCAAAGGTTGGTGAACTGTCACCATCACTGCTCTGCTGTCTAAATGTTATCGTTGGAAACTCCATCTCCGTACAGCTCTCTTTCTCTCTTTTTCTGCAGAAGAGAGGAGACTATAAAAGAGGGGGTCTTCAACGTTAACAGCAGATTGATAGCTTTACAACCATTTTTCTCAGAACCAAAAACTTTCATTTTTACTTTAAAACAGAGCAGAAATCAAAAACTCACAAAGAAGAAAAACATTCGATTTTCATACGAACATAGAGACTTAAATCTTTCAAATCTTAACTCTAAGTTCGAATCAGTTCTTCTCTGTGAAATCCTTCTAGAATTGACTCACTCTTGTTATTCAATCTTTCATCATATTCGAAGAGTGTTTCGAATTGGAGCCATACACTTTCATCATCTTCTTCGTTGTATTTGCTGTTGTGAGAAGTTGGTCTCTGATCGAGAAAGCTTCGATTTGCAAAGGTTCCAAAGAGGTTCTTTGGTCGTCGATTTGTTGTGGGTAGTTTGTCACGAGTTTGGTACACTCGTTTGACTGGATAGGTCTAGAGGGGTAGGCTCTTGTAAATCCTTTGTAACCCAGAAAATCGATTTTTAGTGAAAGCTCTCTGAAAGGTTTTCAAAGGGGACTGGACTAGCTCTCAGGGTGAGAGTGAACCAGGATAAATCTCTGGTGTTCTTTCTTTACTGCTTATCTGTTGCTGCCAAGCATAACGTTAATTCCGCTAATCTTCATTTATATAAGTTTGAACTGTTATTTTTCTTAGCTCGGCCCTTTGAGTGTTGTTCTTCGAACTTAAGTCAAAAACCAGCTCTACCTTGAAGCACCTCGGTTAACTGATTAACCATTTTGTTTATCTGATTGGTTAATCATTTAACCTTGTCTGCTCGGAAAGAAGCTCGCGTTTTCTTTTAAAACCGAACAACATCAGGTTAATTTTCAATAAATCGAAAAATTGCCATATTAGCTTCAATCTCCTATTCACCCCCCCCCCCCTCTACTCGATTGTTAGGCCTCTTGTTGGTTTCCAACAAAAAGGTCTCACCCTTATGTGGTTAACATTTTAGGTAAATGAAGAGGAGCTTGAGGATCAGAGAGTGTTGCAGTAGAAGTTACGGAAAGAAGGAAAATTTTATGTTGCGCTACTCTTATTGTAATTGAAATACCCAAGTTCATGTATAAACTTGATTTATGAAAAGAAAATTTTAAGTTGCCTATTTTAAATTATTAAACGTTTTGAATAATATTTTTACATAAAAGCTGGGTGTTACAAGATTCCTAGTGAGTTTATGGCTACCAAAATCTGATTTGGTTTGTCATGGAAGTTAGAATTGGTTTCTAAGGCCAGCTTGATTCCCTCCAGGATGCTGCATGAAGGGTTCGGAAAGGGTATTGTTCGGGTTGGTTTCCTTCACTACAACAGAATAGCTAAAAGATCCCGATTCCGCATGCCTATTGATCCCGGTTCCGAACCGGGATTGTATCCCCTGGTATAACAAGTCTGATTCTTATGATCCCAGTTGTTTTAGAAAACACGGAACCGAGATCAATAAAAAAACAAGGAACCGGGATCAATAAAAAAAAGGAACCGGGATCAATAACATATATGATCATTGTTGATTTTTAATAATGAACTGGGATGTATAGTGTATATGATCACTGTTGAGTTTTTAAAATGAATCGGGATCTTTAGTATATATATATATATATTTAATTTATAATATATTTGCTATATCCATATATTTAAATAAATTGTCAACATTTTTTTTCAACAAATAAATGCCATAATTATATACATTAAAACGTAAATGTCAATACACATTTAAGATAGACTCCCAAACCAAAACAAATGACTCCATACATACAAAAGGCTAAACAAGCTCGATCATATAGATGTTACATAGCCACAATCAAAAATATATATGGTGCGCTAAATTCAAAACTAAGTTAAGGTAACTCGTCAAGAACATATGTTTCCCATTAATCCTTGACTTCATTCAGCAATTCATCGAAGTAACCTTTTGTAACATATCCCACAAGCAAGACACCATGATTTAGCAATTCCACGAACCTTTTGCATTTTCTATGACTAAAGCTCAACATTACAGACCTGTATAATAACGAATAATGTGCAGGGATCACAATATATGAACACCTTAAAAAAATATGCAACTATAAAGAAAAAAACACAAATTCTTACATTTGCATTATCCTTGGATTCCACAATTTCGACATTGTTGTAATGGAAAGAAGCTGAAATAGCAGCAATATTGCACCAATATCCTAGTATCTGATAATATAATACAGATAGAACAACTGAAGTAAAGCAATCAAATGCACCAAATAACTAATATATGGAGATTTGGATGAGCATGATGTGCCACATTCTCTGCTAACAATCATATATGATGAATACTTATTATTCCAAGCCTGTCAGGTTCAATGGTGTATGTTTCGTCCATCACTACTGTCATCAAATCAATAGAGGAGTCACACACACACACAACTATTGCAATGAGATAGCACTGGTAATAGAAATCAATGTTACTATAGATATTAGTAAAAAGATGACATACTTGATACTGAACCAAACAACTTAAGCTTTTGGAAGAAATTGGTTCTTGACGAATCACTGTTCCAAGTATATATGCTGCGAACTTTAGGAGTTTTTTTTATGATCGAGTGAAATTGCATGTTACTATTAGTCATCAAATTCTAATTGAGTGAAAAACGAGCACAAAAATCTGAAGGTAAAGTGCTTCGAAAATGTAAACTATACTTATAAAGTATCATTATTGATGCCAAGAAGAGTGTACCTCTGAAATTGGAGGCTTGATTTTTTCTTGGCCTGCAATGCTTCAGCATGCTCAACCTCTAAAGCAAGCACCCTTTCTATGCTTGTTGAATGAATTTAGAATATCAAGAACCATAATCACAATTTTGTATAAAAACAAATTTCAAGGAGCTAAGCAATCTAATAAAGCACTATCCTTCTAGTACAGATTATGCTCCAGCAAACGTGGCAGAATTCAAGGTCTTGTCCACAGCTAATGCAACAAGTATGCTATCAGCCTCAAATTTAAGATGACTTATTAGTTTGCACTTTTGAAGTATATAATTTTGGGCAAAACTGCAATTAATCTGCCATATGTAAACCATAATTCAAAGGGACACAAATATGATCATTAAATCTAAGCCACTAGGAAAAAGGTCGAGTGCTCAATTCCCATTATCATGGCCAATCATGTTCTCTATCGGAATCTGTTTGAAGGAAAAAACAATGTGTTGTTGGTAGAAGAAGCCCCGTCAAAATGAGGTGGAGGTACAGGAATCCAGTTGGGCGTATATCCCGTCGGTTTACTATTTAAAACATCAGCATAGCAAACTCATCAGTAATACTTCTATAATAATCTACATCACATGTACTTATATATATACACACACATTCAATTATTACCTCAATATGTCAAGTTCTATGGTTTTCTGAAATTGAGTAGGTATCTCATTCAAAGCTGCAAGAGCAAACTCTGTCTCTTTCCTAGTTGGATCTACCCTCTTTGACATTATTTCTGTAAAATTCACAAACTACACACAACCAAAAATAAAATAAAGTATTCACATTTCAGCATACTCCTAATACAGAGGGAGATTTAATAAAATATGGCAATTCACATAGCAGGTTAAGACAACATACCTCAAAATTGTCAAAGGCTCGAGCAGGAATGTTAGCATCCAATTCCTTCATCATGTCCCATGGCCCATCTCCAACTCCCACCAAAATTATTGACAGTGGATATGCACTCAATTTAATCAACCCTTGTGTATTAGTTTTTCTTCATATACACCCTCTTCTTATTGCAACCATGAACAATGTATTCCAAAAGTCTTGGCTCTAATATGAAATATAATGAAGTGTGTTGGTGTCTTTAATAAGATTCAACATCCAATTATGATAAACGGCCCTGACTAAAACTCTCATAACTTGATAAATACCAAAAATTATGATTATATGACTGAAACACCAAAGTACACAAAAGCTGTAGAGCAAGCATTATCGAAAGTGAGGGGATAAATCACCTAGTAAAATAGAAAGTGAGGGGATAAATCACCAAATACAAATCTGAACCAATAATATGAGATACTAGATTTAAGATTCCAATAGAACTTTGATGATGTGCCTAATGAAAGAAAAAGTTAAGGGACTAAATCCAAAACACCCCCTAAGTTCAGGGACCTGGCACTTAAAAAAGCCTTATTAATAAAGGCTTACCTATTTACAAGAACACATCAATATCTTCTATGCATGATGCTGACATTTGTGGAATAATATGAAATACAACTTCACATGGATAACTCTTCCAAACAAGATAAGTGAAAGGTTGCTATAAAAAAACATACTCGAAGGATCTTAATAAAAAAAGGTTAAATCTAATCCTAAGTTGCTAACTGAACGAGCAAGCAACAAATTAGTAGTATCAAAGGTTTCTTCGTTCTTTCATGATTGCGTAAAGACCATTTCACGAACTTGTGAAAACAAAGCGGAGACTAAAATTCTTGCTAAACTTAATGAACTTGCAGAAACATCAAACGGAACAAAAAAAAGAGACAATGAATTCATTCCTTTTGGCTAATGATCGGTCCACAAAACACTATTAAACAAAGCTTCATGAGTTTTCATATGCCATCTCTCAAACAATCTGGATTCATAATGATAAAGGATGTAAACAATACCTCATAAGAAAATATTTTGTTTGGAAACATTGTAGCAAATCTTGACATAAGTATGAGAATCAATGCACAAATCAACGCTGAAAATGAAATTAAAAGGTAGAGGAAAAACACTGTAAATACAGCAAGGTCATGAGTATATCTCATACTTAAGAGTAAAGATCCCAAGAAAAAAATTCTCAATATATGCATCAATGCCAAGAATAACGAACATCAAGAGTGTATGAGCAAAACTTACAGTCATTCATATGATGCAATGCTATGAAGAAGTACACATCAAGAAGACGAGGTGCCATGCTGAGTGCTTTCAGCCTATCAGAGTAAGGAGTATTGATTGCAGCCTGCAATATTGTGGCCATCACTGGAAACGACCAAGGACGTTCCTAACATACAACATAATTTACTTTCAAAAACCTAAACGAAGATTAAACCAAACAACAAACCTATAATTGTATTGGGGCTATGATATTAAAAAGATCTTGAGCAACATATAAATTTACCTTGATTAGTTTAAGGGTATATAACTTTCCAAGTTTAGAAAGCATTAATAGTTATATCAAACTTTTATCAATCTTTTTACTAAGTGACTAAAGATGTAATTTAGAAAACATGATGGCTGGGAAAAAGTGTTTTGCAACTTGAATTTGAACATTACAGTTAACAAGAATCAAAGCAAAGGGAAACGAACAATTATGAGTAACCATACAACGATTCCATCATTTTCATCCTTTAAAAGCTTAAGGAACAAAGGATCAGTAACATCAATTGCACCGCTTTCCTCGGATTCAGAGTCTCCTCCTCCATCTTCTATAGTAGAACCAGTATATGCTTCATCCATAAAGGCATACCTCCAATTTATAACAATTAATTAACAAAATACAGAGAAAAAATAAATAAATACTTTCGAGAAGAAGAAGAGGAGCATCGACGATGGAAGTAGAAGAACTGAAGGCGTGGTGGAGGCAGAACCGAATGCGTGAACCGAAGCTGAAGAAGAAGAGCGGCGACGATGGAAGCAGAAGAAACAGGATCTTAGATAGTTAATTGAAATCAAGCAATATGTACTGTAAAATGCTGGTAGTGCATAAAACAAACCAGGGAGCACACGAACCAGGGACAGCTTTTTCCCCTTCGCAAACTTATGGCAGCACACAAACCAGGGAGGAACGGCGGTGTTCACTAGCTCCTTCATGGCGACAGTATCAGCCACGAGCGGCGGCGGCACGCGATGGAAGTGAGGAGTCGTGATCTCCTTCGTGGCTGCGGCAGTTCGATCTGAAGAAGAAGTGAGTCGCGATTTGCGACTGGACTGGAGAGGGCCTTGAGCTTGGAGATGGCGGTGGTGATGGTGGTTCAGCGAGCGGCGGCGGCAACAGGGAGAGGGAAAGAGAGAGAGCGGGACGAAGAGAGAGAGGGACGGAACGAAGGAGAGTAGGAAGGGGGTGGCGGTGGCGTGAACCCCATTTTGGCAAAGGGAAATAGGGTTTTCCCCATCTCATTTTATTGATCCCGGTTCCGTGTTTTTATTATTCATCCCAGTTGAAGTAAAACAACGGGATAAATAAAGTTTGTGTGTTTTTTAATTTTTAAAAAATAAAAAATTATATATGTTATAACATTGATCCCGGTTCCGTGTTTTTTATAACCGGGATCAATGTATTTTTTAGGTGTCATTTGTCTATTAATCTCAGTTCCGGAACGAAACCGAGATTAATATTCGGCTACTTTTTTGAAATTCTGTAGTAGTGCTTCCTCCTAAAGGTGGTACTTCTTAGGGAAATTCTATTTCGGGTTGGTTTCTTTTTTAGTTAGAAGCTTTCAATGACGTCGACCATGAATAGGTGCGAAGATCGAGGTGATCAATCTCAATCTCCCATCTATCAATAGCAACATCATTGGAGCGGTTGTTGATGATATTATCACTTAACAGGTGCAAGGATCAGAGTGATCAGCTCTAACCTTACATCCCATCAAACGACAACACCATCGCCGAATTCAGTTAAACTTAAACTAGTGTCCTATAGTCTATCGTTTCTTTCTAACTGTTGCTATTGTCTCCACTTGGCTTTGGTTCATTTGAACCAAATTCTCTAGGATTGAGACAATCCTATCATAGTTACTACGCCTCCGAGTAATGCAACCTAATCCTGGAGAAGAAAACAAGTTAACACATATATAAATAGGTAATTATACATATATTCCATTCATCTGACATAGGTACTTAGCAATCTATCGGTTACTCGCTTGGTGAGTAAATCAAAGGAGTTGTGAGTCCACATTCCAAGGCCGAGGAAAAACTGCTCTGATACCAAACTGTAACACCCTCACAATTAATTAGTTAAATTAAGATTTATTAAAATAGGTACTTGAAAATTTCTTAATAAAATCTGACAGAGTTTCCTATGTTTTTCGAACTTTCCAAAAATTTCTTCCTGAATACCTGTCTAGTCCAGAATATATCAAAACATAAACTTATATATTGATTATAAACAGCCTATTACTAATGCTCTGATTCACAAAATAATACAAGTTTTGGGCTTCAATATTAAACTATGCTAATTACACCAAATTAATTATAATCCTCTCATGACTAGTTACACTCCACAGGGTGGAGTGTACTCTTGCTCGGCCATGCGTAGTGTAAGCTCCAGCTTCGTACCTGTATAAAAAAACACAAGAAGGGTAGCATTACACAGAACTTAGAATAATAGCTTCTACAAAAGTATAACAAATAACTAAAGAAGTACGTCATAAACTCTTGCCCATTTAATGCAATATCTCCTAATATTAATTACAACTTACAATTTCAACCTATTCATTTCCTAGAACAAAATCATTAATTATTCCTATTCAGCAACGTTCATCCATTACTACTACTCATTTTATTTCCGAGCACTTCACCCTCTCAAGGGTCCCTCGTACCCGCTTTCTATTACCATTCATCCTATTTCTGAGTACTTCACTCTCCGCAAGGGTACTGTAACATTCCGTTATTTTTAATACCTCTAGCAAAATAATTAAATGATTTAATATGATGTTTTCAAGATTTGAGTGTTGCAATTAAATTTTGATTTCATCATTTTAATTGAAATATGTTCTGTAGTCAAAATAACTATAAATCTGTTATCATACGTTTTTCAAAAATAAAATAGTACTTTTATTTAGTTTAATTAACATTTTGACAGGGAGCTCAAGTGACAAGCCTTAGAGGCATTTTTATAAATAGTTCTTTAAAAAATATGTTTAACTTAATATTTTGAGCGTCCCTGTAAATTTTCATAGTGTTCAGAGGTTGTTTTATTTTTAGCTTCTGCATTGGTTTAATATATTACAAGTACAAGTTATATATAATGATTTGCTATTTCAAAATTATAAATATTATATGTTATCAAGTTTAATATCAGGATTGAGAAAATATATTTACTTTTGAATTTCGATAATTTTTCTTACGTAATAGCTATCTGTAGAGACTAGTAACTTTATTATTTTTCAATCAATTTTGAGTTATTAAAAATAAAATATTGTTGTATTTAAATTTATTTTATTTTTAAGATCATCAAACTTTTAATTATAATTCAAAATATCTATACACATTGACCCAAAAAATAAGAAGAAAACGTAAAATTATAATTATTTTCCTACTATAACTGCTGCCCCAAGTAGCCACCCCAATCCCGTAAAAGCTACCACCAAAAAAATAAAAATAAAAATGAAGGGCTGTGGCCATAAGGCCACCACGTAAGTAAGAAAAAAAAAAGGGAAAAGAGCTTTGTCCTTAAAGGCCTTTACGAGAGAGAAAGAGTACATAGAAAAGCAAATAGAACGGGAGAGAGAGAGCAGAGGCGCGCACTGAGAAGAGGAATCTTTAAGATTTTCTCATCTTCCCGATCTAATAATTCAAGATTCAACCGTTCAATCTCAAATCTTTATTAGGTAAATAATCTTCTCAACTCCCTCTACCTATCTATATAATTTATTTTACGATCCGTTAATATTTTTATTATCCCTGTATTTTCAAATAAAGATATGTTTTAGGGAAAAGTGATATATTTTTACTGTATAATGATATATATTTATTATTTTGACAAAAATGAATTTATTGATAGATATATTTTAATTTTATAATTAGTTTTATCATATGTCCCTATTTGATCCAACACGCTATTGACCTTGATCCTGGAGCAAGTCGCGGATGTAAACGTGACTATGTTGTTATTGTTAGGATTTTCAGGTAAGGGGAGTCTCTTTTCCACACTTTGGGTCAGGGATAGTTAGGGTTTATAATAGTATTTGGGTATAATGATTAGACCGGGTTGTGGGTAGCAAAATGGTTTTTGATTTAGTGTTGGTTTAGGAGAAATTAGTATATTTATGGTTGATTTCATATTAATTGAATTGTTTATGTTAAATTCGCTTTTTATTAATGTTAAAGTAGGAAGTGAAGAACCCTAGGGAGTTGACTTATATACGAGTACTTTGAGACATACCTGAGTATGTCGACTGATTTGTAATATTGGTTGATGGTTGATAAATTGATGTATTCGCTAAGGGTTTTATATGTGATTAATTGAAATGTGACCCTATATGTTAGTAATTGATGGTGCATGTATATAAACATTAAAAATGGAAATTTGATGTAAAAAGAAATAATAAATTGGAATTTGAAATGAATTTATATTTAGATATAACTTGAAAATGTTTGTGTGTGAAGTGTGTTTGGAAATATGTGATTTGTGAAATACTTGATGAATGGTGTGTTTGTGTACTTAACTTTTTGTGAATGAGCTTTGATATGGAATAAAAGGAGTGCAATGTGATTTGATCCTTGGGCAAGCCGGCACACTAGGTGCCCTGCTAGGTGGTGAATTGCATGCTAGGGCCAAATTCCTGTCAGGCTAATTGCCCATTAGGTCCTAAATTCCCGTTAGGCGTCGGTGCGCCAAAGGATCAATCCCACTGCATAACCACCTAAATAATAATAATATGTGAATTGGAAATTTATGGGAAATGAATATTAATTAAATTAACCAGCATTGTCCTAACGGGTGATGCCTAATGGGTGTCTCAGTCCTGACAGGTTTAAAGTCCCTAGTAGGTGCCGAATTGCCTAGCAGGTGCGTTAATTCCTGGTGGTGCAAAGGTAAATGGAAATTAAGGAAAGGGAGATGGTGTATCTAATGGATAACGAAAATGATCAATGGACTTAATCAATTTGGAATTTTATGTGTATTGAATTATGAATTGAATGCGTTGCATTTTGGTTACTCCATTGCCTGATTTAGTTATTATTCTTGAATTTCTATTATGACTATTTACTATCTTATAATCCATTGTGTTGTGAAAAGGTCTCACCCTTATGTGGTTAACATTTTAGGTACTTGGGCAAGAAGCTTGGAGATCAGAGTGCTCAGCGGGTCAGTCGAAAGAAAGGAACTCAAGTGTATTTTATTATATTGTAATTGAAAGCCCCCAACGCTATTTGTGAACTCTGATTTATAAAAGAAAATTTAAAGTCCTATGTTTCATTTTCAAACGTTTATTGTTTATTATTCATTATATTACGGGGTGTTACAGGAACCTCGTACACGCATCCTGTTCCGAGTACTTCACCCTCTCAAGGGTCCCTCATACACGCTCTCTATCCGGGTACTTCACCCTCGCAAGGGTCCCTCATACACACTCTCTATCTGAGTACTTCACCCTCTCTAGGGTCCCTCGTACGTGCTCTCTATCCGGGTACTTCACCCTCCGCATGGGTACCTCCTACACACATCCTACTCCGAGTACTTCTCCCTCTAAAGGGTCCCTCGTACGCGTTCTCTATCCGGGTACTTCACCCTCCGCAAGGCTACCTCGTACACACATCCTACTCTGAGTACGTCACCCTCTCAAGGGTCCCTTGTACGCGCTCTCTATCCGTGTACTTCACCCTTCGCAAGGGTACCTCGTACACACATCCTACTTCGAGTACTTCACCCTCTAAAGGGTCCCTCGTACGCGCTCTCTGTCCGGGTACTTCACCCTCTGCAAGGGTCACTTGTACGCTACACTATCTTTCCTAGTACTTCACCCTCCGCAAGGGTACCTCGTACACTACCATTATTTCCTTTCTTAGATTTATTTAGTGCTTTACATTTTATTTCTTATCCTTTACCATATTTCCTGAGTTTCTATTTCTTTTCATTATTTCTCTTTATTACTCCTTAATCTGATGTTCTTGGTTTCTATTTCCATTCCTCATTCTCACTCTATTATTATTCCTTATCACTCTTTTATTCTCCTTATGAATATTCTACCTTATTGTTGTTAGCCACTTTCTAATCTATTATCTATCTAATCATTCATTTCCTTGCTATCTATAAATATATTCACCAACTCTCGTAAAGCTACAAACATTTTCCTTCTCTTCTCACATACTACTCATTTTCAATATTCATATCAACTACCCTAATGTTTTATACTCTACTTATTCCTCTACCCTTAGTAATCACTATAACAAAAGAGAAACTACACCCTAAGGCAAGGTAACACCACCTTCTTACCTGAACAATATCACGTTTGTGTCCGCGTCTTATTCGGGGGTCAGGGACAACAATGGATCTAAATAGGACACACGTTAAAACTAATTATAACATTAAAAGTATATATTTATATATTTATAAATAAAATCAACTAAATTCATTTTTGTCAAAATAATAAATATATATCATTATACAATAAAAATATCACTTTTTTCCCAAAACATCTCTTTATTTGAAAATATAGGGATAATAAAAATATTGACTGATCATCTATAAATTATATAGATGGATAGAGGGAGTTTATAAAATTATTTACCTAAAAAGGATTTGAAATTGGACGATTGGATCTTAAATTATTAAACCGGAAAGATGAGAAAACCTTAAAGTTTCCTCATCTCTGTCGTGCGCCTATGCTCTCTCTCACCCATTCTATTTTCTTTTCCTGTGTGACGGGGTTGGGGTAGGGAACTTGGGATATATATATATATATATATATATTTAGGTGGGGCGGTGGGGTGCTGGGTAGTTATAGGGAATTTTATATATTTTTTTAATAATTTATTCTCGTTTGTGGATCAATGTTTGTAAGTTTTTTAATTTGGATTATAACTAAAAGCTTGACGTTCCTAAAAATAAAGTATATTTAAGTACAACAATATTTTATTTTTAATTATTCAAAACTGATTGAAAAATAATAAAGTTATCAGTTCTTACAGATAACTATTGCGTATGAAAAAAGTTTCAAAATTCAAAAGTAAATATGTTTTCTCAATCGTGATGTTAAACTTGATAAAATATAATATTTATAATTTTGAAATAGAAGATCATTATATATAACTTATATCAGTAATATATTAAAACCAATCCAGAAGCTAAAAATAAAACAGCCTCCGAACTCTATGAAAATTTACAGGGAAGCTCAAAATATGAAGTTAAACATATCTTTCTAAACAAATTATTTGTGAAAATGCCTCTAAGACCTGTCACTCGAGCTCCCTGACAAAATATTAAATAAACTAAATAAAAATACTCTTTTATTTTTGAAAAAGTATGATAACAAATTTACACTTATTTTGACTAGAAAACATATTTCAATTTTAATGATGAAATCAAAATTTTATTACGACACTCAAATCTTGAAAACATCATATTGAATCATTTAATTACTTTATTCTTAATTTTTTATTATTATACGTTTCTAAAGCTAAAATATCCCTTTTTAACACTCAGTTAACCTTGTTATTATTATTATTATTACTATTATTCCAATCTTGCTATTATTCTTATTATACTTGGGATTAAAATTCGGGATATTACAATAGGTGGTGAGGGTCGGGGACCCGTTTTGTGGCTGCTGTGAACCTTTTGATGGATGGACGATGACATGCTTATGACTTGGACTACTACTACTGGATCAGCCCTGAAGCCCTTTATTTTGAGTTGTTATATATTGTACATATTTTTGAGAGAGCTCTAGAGTGTTGGTCTTTCTTTTCAGTTTTTATGTTTATGGACTTGTACTATGGACTTGGTTATCTTTGACTCTCTGGACTATGTACCTTTTACTACTAATGTATAATTATGTTTTTTTCTACTACTCATAGTCCAATGATTTTTCGCTTACTCTGATAATACTTTAAAAAGGATTCAGCTGCGCTATTTACGCAAAGATATTACCTTAAGTTCTGAAATGACATGAGATAGCATTATTACTAATTTTAATTATGAAATCGAACTAATTTTAATGTTAAGAGGATGCTATCTCAATCTTTGTATCTAAGAGCATAACTTTATCAAATTAATGTTTCAACGCCGAATTCAATGATAAACAAATATATACTTTATCTCCAAGATCCAATGTTTTGTGTATGTGCACCCGAGTCTTTAGAATTTAAAAGGAAAAAAATTATTTCCAATAATTCTACTTATTCTGGAAGTCCATACTATTTTCGAGTAAACGTTCTATATTTATGTAATTACTCGATCCAATGTATGAGGGTGTTGCACTTGGTGGTATCAGAGCATGATTGGTCCTTAAATTTAAGAATTAGTCCAAAGAGCTAGTCATCCACATCAAACAGGTTACTGCAGGGTATGTTTTTTTATGTTTTGATTTGATAGTATCTCACTTTAATAAGTGATAGATACAAATTGTAATGTGTGATTTGAGCCATTAACATGGCTTCAACATAGATTTGATTGTTGAGTGTTTCTTTTGTCAATCATATTTGGCCATAAGCCCATAGTGCAGGTCTAATATGACGACTAGAAACCAAAATCATACGAATGCGATGCTGGAAAGGATCATAACTGTTTTGGAAACCATAAAACAACAACAAGTTAATCTGCCTCATCAGCGTAATGCCGGAACTGCTGAATCCAAGAGTCTCGTGGATTTTCGTAGTTGTAATCCACCTAAGTTTGAAGGAGGATTTAAACTAGAAGAGGCTAATGAGTGGATTCATGAGATGGATAAAATTTTAAGAACTCTTGATTGCACTGATGCTCAGAAGGTGACATATGCAGTCTATATGTTGGAAGGAGAAACTGAGAATTGGTGGAACCATACTGTCCAGCTTTTGAATTATGAAGGAAGGGCTGTCAACTAGGGAGTATTTATGGAGAAGTTTCTCAATAAATATTTTCCAGAGGACTTGAGGAGGAAGAAGGAAGTAGAATTCCTACAATATAAGCAAAGGGATATGAGTGCAAGGGAGTATGCTGCAAAGTTTGAAGAGTTGATGAAGTACTCTTCCTAATATCAATACAACCCTGACGAGAGAAGTAAATGCATTAAGTTTGAAGGCGGGTTGAGGCCAAAGCTAAAGTCTGTTTTCAGTTACCAGAGAATCCAGAGTTTTCCTGCGTTAGTGGATATGTGTAGGATGTATAAAGATGACAAGAAGGAGGAAGAAGTGCAAGTGCAGGAGAGAAGGGATCATCAGAATTATGGACAACAAAGAGATAAGGGGTATGATCACAGAGGCAAGTGTCCATATTCTAACAAGGATAAAAGGCAAGGGAAAGGCCAAAGTGGATGATAGAGGCAAGTCTCGCAATGATGCTCCATATTGTGAGAAGTGCAAGCGTCACCATTTTGGTCGCTTTTGTTGGGCTACAAGTGGTTGTTTCAATTATGGGAAGCCAGGTCATTTCTCTCGTGATTGCAGAGAACCGGCTAAGACCAATCCGAAAGGATCAGCTAATAAACCTGTTGTTTCTGGCAGAGTTTTCACTCTTTGTGGTGTGGAAGCAAACCAATCTTCTGATCTCGTGCAAGGTAATTACTTGCTCAATGGTCAGTCTTGCAATGTTTTGTTTGATTCAGGAGCTACACATTCTTTTGTTTCTTATGAATGTGTGAATCATTTGAGAATACCTGTGTCTGATTCACCTTATGTTCTTAAGGTTGAAACCCCTACAAATCTTTTTGTTTTTGCTTCTAAGAGGTGTCTTAGTTGTCATGTGGAAGTGTTAGACCAATTCTCTAGAGTAGACCTGATCTGTCTACCTTTGTCACAATTAGATGTGATATTGGGAATGGATTGGATGAGTAAAAACCAAGTGATCATTGATTGTGATAAAAAGATAGTTTCCTATAAGAACCCAGAACCTGCAGGTTATGTATGTTTGTTTACCTCAGAGGTAGGAGAAGGAGATCAATCAATTGAGGAAACTCTTGTTGTTAGGGATTTTCCAGAGGTGTTTGCTGACGAAATACCGGGTTTACCGCCGAAGAGGGAGATCGAGTTTGGAGTCGATCTAATTTCGGGAGTTGGTCCCATTTCTATTGCTCCTTATAGAATGGTACCACCGGAGATGGCTGAGTTGAAAAAGCAAGTGGAAGAGCTGCTGCAAAAGCAACTAATCAGACCAAGTGTGTCTCCGTGGGGAGCTCCGGTTTTGTTTGTGAAGAAGAAAGATGGAAGCTTGAGGATGTGTGTTGATTATTGACAATTGAATAAGGTCACTATTAAGAATAAGTATCCTTTACCATGGATAGATGACCTTATAGGTCACTATTTTCCAAGATTGATCTATGATCGGGGTATCATCAGATCAGAATCTGGGAAGAAGATATCTCTAAGACCACATTTCGATGTCGATACGGACATTATGAGTATGTAATACTGTTCAGATTGACTAATGCACCTGCAATCTTCATCGATTACATGAATCAAATCTTTAGACAGTATCTAGATTCATTCGTGGTAGTGTTCATTAACGATATTCTAATCTATTCGAAGAGTCCTAAAGAGCACGCGGAACATTTAAAAATTGTGTTGAAGGTCCTAAAGGAGAAGCAATTATATGCTAAACTCACTGTGTGAGTTTCGGCTAAAGGAAGTTAAATTCCTAGGACATGTAATCTCTGAAGAAGGGATAGCGATGGATCCGACAAAAGTGGATTCAGTTTTACAATGGGAGCAACCAAAATCAGTCATTGAAGTTCGGAGTTTCTTAGGACTGGTTGGGTATTATAGAAGATTTATAGAAGGATTTTCTAAGATTGCTCTACCATTGACCAAGTTGACTCGGAAAGATCAACCTTTCTTGTGGGATGAGAAGTGTGAAAATAGCTTCCATCAGTTGAAGGAAAGGTTAACATCGTCTCCTGTGTTAATCTTACCTGACCTGCACAAGAGTTTTGAAGTATATTGCGATGCATCCAAGAAAGGGCTCAGAAGTGTGTTAATGCAAGAAGGGAAGGTGGTAGCTTATGCTTCTCGACAGTTGAAGATGCATGAAGTGAATTATCCAACTCATGATTTAGAGCTCGCAGCTGTTGTGTTTGCTCTAAAGATCTGGAGACATCATCTCTATGGCACTACGTTTCGGGTGTATAGTGACCATAAGAGTTTGAAGTATCTCTTCGATCAAAAGGAGTTGAATATGAGGCAACACCAAGGGATGGAGTTCTTCAAGGATTATGATTTTGAACTTCATTACCATCCTGGGAAGGCGAATGTGGTGGCAGATGCATTGAGTCGAAAGGCAATGCATATTAGTTGGATGATGGTAAAGGAAGCTGCTTAGATTGAGGAGTTTAGAGATTTAAGTTTGACAATGCAAGTGGAGCCGTTAAGCATTAAGTTGGGGATGATGCAAATCACCAATGAATTCTTGAAAAGAATTCGGGAATTGCAACAAGAAGATGATGAGTTCAAGGAGAAAAGAAGGTTAATGATGGAAGAAAATGAACCAGAATTTCAAGAAGGAGGAGATGGAATCCTTCGTTTCAAAACAAGGATTTGCATACCGAGTGATCCAGAAGTTAGTAGGATGATTTTGAATTAAGCACACAAAAGCAATATGAGTATGCACCCTGGAGCGACGAAAATGTATCAGGACCTGAAGAAGTTGTTTTGGTGGTCTAGTCTTAAAAAGGATTTGGCTAAGTATGTGGCTTCTTGTTTGATTTGCCAGAAAGCTAAGATAGAACATCAGAAGCCTGGAGGAGGATTACATCCCTTGGAGATTCCACAGTGGAAGTGGGATAGTGATTGGGGTCTAATATGTGATGTTTTTGTACTTTTTTTTGCCTCCCTTTTACTTAGTAAGTGGCTTGTTTTTTTTTGAGTAAATTGGAATAAAACAATGGAATTTTGTCATTATAAGATTTCTGGAACATTTTGATGTGTTTGGTGCGTTTTCAGGTATTTAAGCTCTTAAAACAGTGATTTTTGCAAAGGAATGAAGAAGGAGAGCTTGGTACTTGAATTGGGAAGAAAAAGTGAAGAAAAGTTGAAGGTGACTGTAACACCCCTAATTTTCGTCTCCCGGATAATGAGGAAATTAATAATAAATGAAGTTTTATTATTAATTTATATAAATTTTCCAAGTTTATATTTTGTATTTAATTAGCCTTGAAATATAAAAATAGGTGAAGTTATTTTTATATGGTGAATATATACAAAAATATAGATATTGCATTTTAGTCCTTGGGTTAGGACCTAAATGTAATATTAGAAAAGTTCTTGGAGGGAAAGGTTTTAAAAGTGTTAATTTTAAAATTTTACACTGATATAACCGGTTAGTAATGCCCTGTAACCGGTTACACGATGAACCCAGAAACTGGGTTAGTGCGTTTTGATGAGTAATCACTTGATTAATCCACAAATTCGCCACAAAATCAGCTTAAGATTAGTGGAAAACACGCGTCCTCATGCATGTAATCTTGATTTCTCTATAAAAGGAGGAATTGTTGAAGAATTTAGGGTTGATTTTCTGAGTAGAAGGTTGTGTTGGAAACCAACAAGCGGCTCAATATAGTCTAGAGGGGGGGGAAATAGAATATTGAAGCCTTATTACAGATTTTTCGTCCACCTAAGAGAATGGTTTTATGAAAATAAATTTTCTTAAGAATTCAGTTCAGATTACTCGAGTAACTCAAGCCTTCACTCGAGTAATACGCAACCAAAAATAATTTCACTCGAGTATTCAGCAAATCACTCGAGTATTACGAAAGCAAATTTTAAATCACTCGAGTAACAGAAAACCTACTCGAGCAACTTTGTTTTCAATGGAGTTCTTCAAGAATAACAATGCTATGATGATTCAACAAATTATGAATGATTAATATGAACAATTTCAAGTAATATTAACATGCAATTTTAGATCAATTGAGTAGAATTAAGAAAACCCCAATTCTAACCTAAAAATGCAAATGTTAATGAATTAATGAAATACAAGGAATGAAAATAAAAGAGACACAAGGATTTATCCTGGTTCACTTTCACCCACTTGAAAGCTACTCCAGTCCCCTCTTAAATCAAGAGAGATTCTTCACTAGAAATCTTCAAATGTAGATTTTACAATGTTTTAAGATGCAACTAGATTCTTAGTTCTCCTATCTTAAAACCCAACTCAAAGTGTGTACCAAACACTTTGATCTAATCTACCCCTTTTGAGTATTCTAGATTTCCTTGCTAATTGATTGAAGATGCTTCCAACCAATCCTCTTTTCTTGCTTTGATTTGATCCTCAAAGTCTTCCTTGTGAGATTCTTCACTTGTGTTGAAACTTCAATGATGCAATCACAAATTGCAAATCTTCAACAACCACTAAGAACAAAAATATGATCTCAAGAATATTTGAACAATGATAGAAAATAGAGTGAAGAATGAAAAGTTCTTTGTTGAATCTTGATAGCTCTTGAAAGATGTAAAATAGCTCTTGAATTACTTTTCAAAGTGTATTAGAAAATTGTAAGAATGAAAGTATATGCTTTGAAAGAGAAAATTAAGTCCTTTTAAAATTTTCCCAACACTGATTGAATTACTCGAGTAAACCAAACAACGTCACTCGAGTGAAACATGTCAGATTAAGTTACTCGAGTGATGTGTAAACCATTACTCGATTAACCTGTCAGAACATAAATTACTCGAGTGAACCAATACTCATTACTCGAGTAAATTGATCAGAATCTGAATAAAAACAAAGTTTTTCTAAAATGATTTTCACAAGCTATTTAATCAAGATTTAAAGTATCTTCACTCTTAATCAGACATTATTTAAATATTCTTAAAATCACCTAAGCTACCCACACCAATGAGATGCATTGCATAAAATAAAGATTACATTGAATTAGAATTAATAAAAATCCTAATTCTAATCTTCATGTGGTGTAGCTTGCTTGTTGCCAATGTTGTTGCTTGGAGAGAGATTGTTAGCATCAAAACATGAGAATCCTACAAACTCCCCCTTTTTGATGATGACAAACCTCCTTTCAAATTAAGCACTAAGTTTTAACATACTCCCCCTAAATGTAAAACATCTAGGAAAAATATAATAAAACTTAACCTACAAGAACAACATCAACAAAATATTCTCCCCCTTTTGGCATCATTAAAAAGATAATATTTTTGAGAAAAGTCCTTTGCCAAAAGTTGAAGGTAAGTAGTTCACAATGGTATAGAAAATATATAACAATAAAGACAATACCAAAATAAACCACAATAGTGCCTCAACGTATATAAACAACGAATATAAACGAACAACGAATATAGCACCATAAATCAGAATATCAGAGCATCAAACTATGCAGCAAATCATAGCAGATAATCAAAACGAAAACTAAACAAACTAGACCATACACAAGGTCCTAAAGTCATAGTAGCAACAGAGTCAGAAACATGAAACAGAAACATAAACAGAGAATATGCAAATGAAACATGCAACAGAAATCAACAGCAAACATCATCAGCATCCACAGGTCTAGGAATCAGGTGGAGGAGGAGGAAAATGGTGAGAAAATAATCCAGACATGTAATCCATCAAACGATGCTCCATGGCAATATTCTTCACATCCTGTCTCATCTCCAACTGAGTGAATTGAGCATTGATGTGCTCAACCAATGACTCATGAGCAGCTTGTGCATCAAATGGAGTACCAAGATTATCCAAATCAATATAGTCCTCAACACGATCGGTATCCATCGGATCAGTAGAAGTAGGAGGAACAGAAGAGGATGCACCAGCCCTATCACCAAGTAAATTCCTTTTCCTAGTACCTGAAACTCTTGCAGCCTTTGCAGCTTCAGCCATTTCCTTAATCTGTGATTTCCATAACCAAGTGCGACTGTCCCTATGCCAAGCAATTTTCATATAACTAATGTGCGAATCATTAAGACACCAGTTATTTTTCTTTTCCTTTTCAGCTGGCTCATCATCAGGAATTGGAACACGATAATACCTCATGATCTTGGTGACATGCATAGGATATGGCAAGAATTGGGTAGGAGGAGATTGAGCAGCAGCTTCCATACGAGCTAAAAACATTTTATTCCAATTCATCTCATACCTCTTTTTAATCCCATGAAACAAAGTAAGATCATCATCTCCCAATTGAGCATAATTTTGATTGCATTTTGGAATCAAACAATAAGAGATAATATACATGAGCACCCTATCCACAGCATGCAAAGGTGATACAGTTCTAGTAGTTCTATCACCCCAAGATTCACCAGTACGCAACAAATCAGTATAAATCTTATTAGTATCGACATCCAAATCCAGACATTCAGTATCACCAATAAAAGTTCCCTTGTTTTCTAAACCAAACATCATAGTCAAATCCGCAGGCTTTATAACAAAATGATGTCCTCTAACCATTGTTTGATACTCACCATCTAGCTTAGTAAAATTTTGATAAAATTGTCTGACAAGCCTAGGGTAATAATGAGTCTCAAATTCCAAAAACCTCTTCAAATTCTGAAATTCTAAATCCTCTACAAACGGAAATTGCTCCTTATGCAACCAAGCAAATTTAACATACCTTGTAAGACCAAAAGAGCGATTGATAAATGCCGGTTCCCGCAAATCTCGGTTGATTCCAGAAAACCAAGTATCATTACGACCTGCTCCTTGCTTTGCTTTCTTTTGAGGAGGTTGATAGTGAGAGGAAGAAGCCATTGATTCAGAAAAAACAAATTTGGTTTTGGGGGTTAGGGTTTTGATTTGGGGTTTTCGGATTTTTGGAGAAAATTGGTGAAATTGATGAATGAAAGGAGTAGAAATGATGATATAATGATGAAATATGGAAGAAATTTGTATGATTTGTGAGTTTTGTGGCTGAAAGATGATGATTTGATGAAGACCCGTATGAGAGAGAAGAGAGAAAGACGAACAAGAGAGAGAAAAAAATCGTGAAAATGATGCAGATTTCAACAGTTCAGCTTTTAAAATCACGTAAGTTACTCGAGTAATGTTCATACGTTACTCGAGTGATTCGAGCAGTACTCGAGTGAAAGAGTATGTTACTCGAGTATGCCGAAAGATAAAAAAAAATTTACTCGAGTGATGGATGAACTTAATCGAGTGATACGCAAGTCATTTTAAAATTAATCGAGTGACAGACAGAATTACTCGAGTAATACGAAAGAGTTTTTAAAATTACTCGAGTGAAATTTCTGTTACTCGAGTGAACTGTCCAGAATTTCAATAATTTCAATTTTTCATGCAAAATCATTTTTCATGCACAAACACAGAGAAACACTTAGCATGTAGCAAGTAACACACATACAAATAAAGCAATTAGCATATTATAGAAAACATACACACATAACTGCATAAAAAAAATAATAAACACTTTAATAAGATACAACAACTCAAAATACAAGTCACATTGAAATAGGCTTGAAGGTGAGTATAAAAAGCATCAAATACAATTAGCTAATAGTTAATTCATCAAAAATACCAAGTTCTCTTCGAATCTTATAAAATGTGTCCCTTGGTAATGGTTTTGTAAAGATATCAGCTAATTGATCCGAAGTTTGAACAAACTCAATAACACAATCACCTTTTTGAACATGATCTCTCAAAAAGTGATGCCTAATTTCAATATGCTTTGTCCTTGAGTGTAATACTGGATTTTTAGTCAAATTAATTGCCGAAGTGTTATCACACTTTATAGGGATATTTGTCAAATTTAAACCAAAGTCAGATAATTGTTGCTTCATCCATAAAATTTGAGCACAACAACTACCTGCAGCTATGTATTCGGCCTCCGCGGTTGATAAAGCTACACAATTTTGCTTTTTAGAAAACCACGATACAAGTGAATTACCAATTAAATGGCATGTTCCGCTTGTACTTTTTCGCTCAACTTTACAACCGGCAAAGTCAGAGTCCGAATATCCTATAAGTTTTAGAAAAGCATCCCTAGGATAATAAAGTCCAGTATTCGTTGTACCCTTTAAGTATTTCATTATTCTTTTGACAACAGTTAGATGCGACTCTTTCGGTTTTGCTTGAAAACGTGCACACATACATACACTAAACATGATATCAGGCCTAGATGCAGTTAAGTATAACAAACTACCAATAATACCACGATACTTCGTTACCTCTACCGCTTTTCCAGCCTCATCTTGATCTAGGTAGCATGCAACGCTCATTGGTGTAGAAGCGGATTTGCACGAATCCATTCCAAAACGTTTGAGAAGCTCTCTACAATATTTACTCTGATGAATATAAATGCCATCATTAAGCTGCTTTATTTGAAGGCCAAGAAAGAATGTAAGCTCTCCCATCATCGACATTTCGAATTCACTTTGCATCAATTCTGAAAACTTCTTACACAAGTTATCGTTAGTAGCACCAAATATAATATCGTCAACATATATTTGAACCAATAAAATATCCTTACCGGAACGTTCAATAAAAAGTGTAGTGTCAACAGTGCCTCGTTTAAAACCTTTTTGTAATAAAAAATTGCTTAGTCGGTCGTACCAAGCTCTAGGAGCTTGTTTCAAATCGTACAAAGCCTTTTTCAGTTTGAAAACGTAGTCCGGATGCTCAAAACTCTCGAATCCGGGAGGTTGTGACACATAAACTTCCTCTTGAATGTATCCGTTAAGAAAGGCGCTCTTAACATCCATTTGAAACAATTTAAAATTCATAATTGAAGCAAAAGCGAGAAGAATACGAATAGCTTCTAATCTAGCAACGGGAGCATATGTCTCATCGTAATCGATTCCTTCTTCTTGACTATAACCTTGTGCTACCAACCTAGCTTTATTCCTAACAATAATACCCGATTCATCTAACTTATTCCTATAGACCCACCGAGTACCAATTTCAGGACGATCATCGGGTTTTGGCACAAGCTCCCAAACTTGGTTTCTTTCAAATTGATTTAATTCTTCTTGCATGGCCATAATCCAATGATCATCTTGAAGAGCCTCTTTGATATTCTTAGGTTCTATTTGAGATACAAAGGCAACATAATAACAAAAATTATTTAAAGTGCGTCGGGTTACCACTCCCTTCGCAATGTCACCTAAGATATTAGAAATCGGATGATTTTTGTTGGACTTCCAAGCTATTGGTAATTGAGGTTGAATCTCTTGTGCTAAGTCTTTATCTTGTGCTTGCACCTCTCGATCTTCATTTTGATTCTCTTCCATTTGTTGTGGTGTTGAATTCTCATGATCCAAAAATGTACCTATATAATCATCACAAGAAACAACACAATCTCCTTTCGAAGATTCATCAAATACAACATGCACGGATTCCTCAACGGTTAATGTTCTTTTATTGTAGACTCTATATGCTTTGCTATGAGTTGAATAACCTATGAATATGCCTTCGTCGGCTTTAGAGTCAAACTTGCCGACCGGTTCCTTTCCGTTATTTAAAACAAACACCTTACACCCAAAAACATGAAAATGTGAGATATTTGGCTTTCACCCTTTTAAAAGTTCATAAGGTGTTTTATTTAAATGCGGATGAATAAGAACCCTATTAAGCACATAGCAAGCGGTGTTTACCGCATCAGCCCAAAAATATTTAGGAACATTTGATTCTATCAACATAGTACGAGCAAGTTCCACTAATATTCTATTTTTCCTTTCTACAACTCCGTTTTGCTCCGGAGTCCTAGGGGCCGAAAATTGATGATCAATACCAAACTTATCACAAAACGCATCAATCCTAGTGTTTTCAAACTCACCTCCGTGATCACTTCTAATAGACACAATTTTCAAACTTAGTTGATTTTGGATGAGTTTGGCAAATTTTTTAAAACATTTATAAACTTCACTTTTTGCGGATAAAAATAAAGTCCATGTGAATCTAGTAAAATCGTCTACTAAAACAAATCCATAGTAATTGCCACCTAAACTTTTAATTTGTGAAGGGCCAAACAAATCCATATGGATTAGCTCCAAAGGCTTTGTTGTGCTTATCACATTTTTAGGTTTAAAAGAACTTTTAACTTGCTTGCACTTTTGACAAGAGTCACAAATGCCATCAAGCTTAAAGTTTAGTTTAGGCAAACCAATCACTAAATCTTTTCGCAAAAGTTTGTTCAATTGATTCACATTCACATGAGCAATTCGTCTATGCCAAAGACGAATTTCATCATCAAAAGATTTGAAACATTTTGAAAATAGTGAAGTTATCTCATCCAAATCAATTAAGTAAGTGTTATTAGAGCGACGACCAACAAACTTAACACTATCATCTATAGAAGACTTAATGAAACATAATTCCGGAGTAAATGTCACATAATTGCCCATATCGCATAGTTGGCTTATACTAAGCAAGTTGTGTTCTAAGCCTTCTACGTATAGGACATTTTCTATGACAAGGTTAGATACGTTACCGATCTTCCCGACTCCTAGAATTTTGCCCTTGTTGTTGTCGCCGTATGTCACAAATCCATCACTTTTTGGAGTAAGTTCCATGAAGTGCGTTTTGTCTCCCGTCATGTGTCTCGAACAACCACTATCCAAATACCATTTGCGCTCTTTGGTTCGAAGACACACCTACAAACAATATCATTTGGTTGACTTAGGTACCCAAGTGATCTTGGGTCCTTTGTTGTTAGCATGGGGAGAAGTCCCCTTAACAATCCAAATATATTCACCGCTTGATATACCAAATTTCTTTATATTACATTTATTTGTGGTATGCCCAAAGATTCCACAATAATGACAAGTTGGGTTTTTAGAAATCTTATTCTTTGAAAATCCACCAACTTTGCGATAATTGCGTTTCTTAGGTTTGGTATAGCCAAGACCGGATCTATTGCTATTGTTCCTTTGAGTTGAAAGCAAATGATCTAAAGAAGTATCTCCTTTCATGAGCCTTGCAAGTCGATCATTCAAATTAAAAACTTCTTTTTCCAAAGACTTGCAATTTTCACAAGATGGAGTCTCATTTGATTTCAATTCACAATTGCATGTAGAGTTTGCATAAATGAGTTCCAGAGTTTCATTTTGAAGCTTAAGTTCTTCTAAATCTTTTTGAAGTTCAATTATCTTTTCATGTTGCTTCATTATGAAATTCTTTCTTTCAACATTTATTTTAGCAAGTTTCTTCAACTCTTTATGCATCTCTACATACACATTGTACAATTCATTGAATGAAGGAGAATTAGAACTTGAGCTAGCATCGGAAAGATAATCTACCTCATTGACGTTCTCACTTGATTTAATGCTCGAAGATTCCTCTTCATCAAGCTTTGTCATTAAACATAGATTTGCAAGTTCTTCATCATCCGATGAGCTAGATGTTGATTGTCTCTCCACTTCATCCCATACTATGTAAGCCCTTTTTCCTTTAGAAGAATTGAATTTTGAGTTGTCACCTTCCGACTTCTTAGAATGAGTTGGACAATTCGATCGATAGTGACCAAGCTTTCCACATCCATGACACTTGATGTGATCCTTGTTAGTCTTATTTCTTGGTTGTGAGTCCTTAGAATCTCTTTGTCTATTTCTATTAAAGTTCCCCTTTTTCTTAAGGAACCTACCAAGCTTTTTAACTAGCAAGCCAAGGGTCTCATCATCTATATCGGAGTCCGAGTCATCCACTTGAAAGTTTTCCTCTTGTGCCTTAAGGGATTTTGAAGTTGATTTAAGAGCTATCCCCTTTTTCTTCCTATCGGCATCTTCATTCATGGATAACCGTCCAAGCTCCATTTCATGCTCTTGAAGCTTTCCGAATAGAGTTGCTAAATCAATTTGATCCACGTCTCTAGCTTCCATAATGGCCGTCACCTTAGGTTGCCATTCCCTGCTAAGACATCTCAAAATCTTATTAACAACTTCACCATTAGATATAACTTTTCCAAGTGCAGAAAGATGATTAATGATATGAGTGAACCGCTTTTGCATGTCACCTATGTTTTCATTAGGTAACATACGAAAGAGTTCATATTCATGCATGAGTGTATTTAGCCTAGCCCTTCTAACCTCCGAAGTGCCCTCATGTGTGACTTGTAATGTGTCCCACATTTGTTTAGCATCAACACATTGAGATACTCGAAAGAACTCATCATAAGAAAGAGCGGACGTGATGATATTTTTAGCTTTTAAATCAAATGCAACTTTCTTCTTATCATCATTGTCCCAACTCGATTGAGGTTTAATTGAAACAACATCATTTACTTTCGTTTGAGGAACAAAAGGTCCATTCTCTATGGCGTTCCAAATTTCCATATCTATGGCTTGAATAAAAATTTTCATGCGGACCTTCCAATAAGCGTAACCCTCACCACTAAATAGTGGAGGACGATTAATGGAAGTTCCTTCACCACCGAAAGGATTTGAAATTTAGCCCATTGTTTCCAAGTAAAAAGGATCTTTTCGAAAAAGCTTTTTAAGGCTCGGATTTTTCGTCCGAGCTCTGATACCACTTGTTGGTTTCCAACAGGTTGAAGCTCTGTTTTAGGGTTCTTAAGTTCGTCTATGTAATTCTTCTTCGTTTCTGAGTGTTGGAGAGTGAGTGATACACCTTCACAAAGCTTGAATCAAGGGCTTTGTATTGACATAAAAATCGTGAGCAGAGAGTTCTTGTGTGAGGAGGAATCAATCCAAGAAGTTGAAGCTTTGAAGCTGTCAACACTGTCTCTGTGTTCGTGGAGCTGTCTTCGAGTTTCGATTTAGGTAAGCTCAAGCACTCTTTAAATCTCAAACCACTTTGATTTCCTTGTGCATGTTGCATACAACAAGTCCTAACCATTTTCACCAAATTATATTACCTTTTCATGCACCAAAATCTCTGGTTTTTGAACCCTGTTGAACCTGTGTTGGCTGAGGACAGAGCTTGAGGTTCTTGTGGATTTCATGCCAAAGTCAGTGATTTCACTCATCAAACACGATTTAGAGGTATGGGAGAATTTTACCTTATACTAGATTGAGACTAAAATTGTGTGTTTTAGGATTTGAGTCAACAAAGACTTAAAAGGGCATTATGTGAATAGGTTAAAAGGCTTGGAGGCCATTTCTGTGTCTCAATTCTTTTTGAGCAAGTTTGATAAGCTGCATGCAAGTGATTTTGATGATTGAATCATAATTTAAATGCTTATTATGAGTTTTGTGATATCAAGTTGTGTTTATGTGGAATTATATGCAATTTGATTATCTAAATTGAATGCAAGCAAAATGAATATGTTTCTGTGGTTAAACATGTTTATATTAAGGTATGTGAACTCTATTGAGTGTTGAAATTGGTTAGATTTGAGTATTGGAAAGAATGGTATGAAAAACCTCACTTTTCAGTGTACACTCTGCATAATCTAACCGGTTATTCGAAATTTGTAACCGGTTAGATACTGTAAATTTTCAAAGAAAATGAATTTCTGAAATTGGCCCTGTGTCCTACCATTTGCACTCAAGTCTATGCTCTAATTTCACTTGGAATCAATCTGAAAACATGTTAATAAACACTGTTTATTTCAGATTGTAGTTGATGAGTCAATGCCTTAATGTAAAGGATAATTTCAAGAGGAAATTATGCTCAATTGGAATTGGATAGTGATTTAGACTTTTGAATGATGAAATCAGTGGGTTTGAGGTATATGATAATGCTGAAACCTTGTTTATGGATTGGGTAGAGAATTCATGAAAAAGCGTTTTCTGAATTTCAATGGTTAATTGGTTCAGGTCTGTAATTCTAACCGGTTAGCCTGAGACTGTAACCGGTTAGTACCTGAAACTGAAAAATAAAAGTTAAGTCTTTTGAATGAAACGTTTGATACCATTGATTAAGTTTTTCCCAATCCAAGTTTAATGGCATGTTTTTAAGTAAATTCATGGATGAATTTTGGTGCCAAAAGGTTATACCTCAAATTAATCATTCAAAAGAGAATTTGAGATATTTCTAAATCACAATAATTAAATTAAAGATAAAAACCAACCTTATTAATTGTGCATTCATGCATAGAGGATGGAAAATAGGTTGGTAAGAAACGATTATCATATTCTAGGAATATGAGGAGGGTACTTCGGGAGTACCAAATTTGTAACCTACTTGATGACACATTCTGGGAATGTGGCCATTGTCTGGGACATGGTTTTTATGCGTTCCGGGAACGTGATACACACTCTGGGAGTGATGTTTGTTTATCCAAGTATGGTTTAGCATACGTTCTGGGAACGTATGTTAGTGTTCTGGGAACACATTGGTGTATTGGATGGACGTCCAAGATGGACTGATAGTGGAGGCCTCAGTTGTGGATAGAAATCATGCATCATGCCACCTCCATTATAAGAGATATAATGTTGAAAATTGGTGTGCTCATATGTATTTGCATTATTTTCTGTCCATGATATACTTGTGTTTGTATTTTAGTCTTTATTGATTATGTATATGTGTATACTTACTCCCTATGCCTTGTTTAGGTGATGGCCAGATATCTAGCCTGCATCGAGATACGCCCTATCCCTAGTGGTATATGGACGTACGAGGAGCACCGAGCCACCTTTGAGGGGGAGGTGGAGATTACTCTCTACCACCCTAACCCTCTGGTTCGGGTGCGACCTCGTAGGTTTAAGATCCGTTTAGTCTATACTATGCATGTTCCATCCTTTTACACATATAGAGGACCACCCCCGGCTCGACCAGTGCGTCGATTTCATAGTTTTCGTTTTAGAGCTGCCACTCGTACTCATCCTTCTTCCCATAGAGTTGTTACTGAGGAGACTCCTTCTCCTGGTCTGACTGATTTTGAGAGGACTGCTTCTGCAGATCCTAGGCCCAGTGGTGGGGTCTCTGCTCAGTCGGGCGAGGTCGAGGAGGACCCTGTGGACGATGAGGACGAGGAGGAGGTGTCTGTCGAGCCTATTGTTTCTTCTAGAGGTGGACCTGCTGGTTCCTAGGAGCCTGCATAGCATAGATGTTTTGGATCCCAGGTCTAGGGATAGAGCTGCAGAGGATCAGAGGAGTTGCTGAGGACATGGATGACCTGCTCTGGGACTTCTATTTTGATCTTGTCATATATTGTACATATTTTTGAGACGTCTTAGAGTGAGGTTTATCTTGAGCAGCTGGTTATGAATATGTTTTACCAAAACTTGCTATCTCGACTTTTGTTACTTGCTACTGTGATACTGGTGGGGGTTTTATATTATGATATATATATATATATATATATATATATATATATATATGATGTTTTTATTTACCTCAGCTGTAACACCCCACATTTTCCCGAATGTGCGTAAACGAATTCGTTTAAAATAAACCTTGAGTTTTATTTTCCAAAGGATTTTTCCAAAAAAAAAAAGAATTATTTATAATTCTATTCAAGAACGATCTCTTTATGGAAAGAATTTGTATTTTTGTGGATGAACTTTGAAAATGTAATTTTTAGAATTTTCTGGAATTATTTACAAACTATATTTCTGGAAATTTTGGAAAATGAATTTTTATAAAACCATGATTTCTGAAAAGCTGATGACTTTAAATAAAATGATCTTTTGGGAATTCTCTATTTCTACGAAAAACTTGATTTTTAAGGATTTCTAATTATGTGTTTTGTGTAGATGATTGTTTCACTTTGAAAAGAATTTATGTTTTTCCTAGGATAATGATGTGTCTTCGTAGGAGATTAAATCAATTGCTACGATATAGAATTAATTTGTAATGTGTGCTCATCATGATATGTGTTTGATTTAGTGTAGCTTGAAAATAAACATGTGGGTGTATGTGTGTGAATGTGTTACGGTTTGGGCTTATAGGTGTACATGACTTTTGAAAATGTTGCATAAATCACATGAACTAATGATCATGATGCCTTGACTAATTAAGATTAGGAAATGAAAATGAAAATGCATGAGGTGTGGACATGTGTGTGCTATGGTGTGGGCTTGTATGAGTGCCACGATGATGAGTGAGTGTGAGTGGGATAGAACCTTGACTTTAGGGTAGAAAAGAGAAGAGTGGAAGTGACCATGCATGATGAAGTCTAGCCCTAACCTAAGCACCTTGTCTCCTTGATCTAAACCTTGCCATGCAAAATTTTAGAAACCCAATTTTTCCCTTCCTTGTAGTGCTTTGGCCGAACCCCAACTTAAGGGCAAAGGAGGCAAACTCGTTGGCCCTTAAATCTATCTTGCCTTAGTTCCTTCCTCACATTTCATTCCCATTTCCTTCACACATATGTCCAAACACTTCTAAGGGAACATCAAATCCTTAGAAAAGAAAAGAAAGGAGAGCAAGAGAAAGAGGGTGTGGCCGTAGGAAACAAGGAGGAAGAAGAAGGAGAATTAGACCAAGATCTTGAAGTTCCCTTGAATATCAAGAACCTTAGGAGTTAGAGAACCAACTTTCTTGGTAGGTTATATGAAGATCAAGAAGAAAACCATGATAGTTAGATTTTCTTTTGGATTTGTAACTTTTCTTTCCTTTTTTCCTTTCCTTGCATGTTTGTCTTTATGACATGAAAGATGAGTGCAAGTATATCTTAGCCTTAACTATGGACTTTTAATTCGGTTTGTAATTATGTGAACTCATGGACTCTTTAAGCTTCGGTTATGGCTCCATTAGGTAGATCATGATGATTTTCTAAACAAGCTTCTAAAGGTTCTAACTTATTATTTGAGATTTTAAGGAAACAAAAATGAAAACTTCATGCATGTTGAATTTATCCTCTTAAACCGTGAACCGTGAGGTTTTTATGAAAAAGTTTAGTAAATAATTTATGCTCTAGGTTTGATTTGTGGCAAAGTGAAGAATTTGTGTCTTGCATGTTGATTTCTTACACTCAAACCGTGACCTATGTGTATATATGTGAATGTTTTATTAACAAATTCATGATCTAAGTTTATTTGAGAACAAAATAGAGACTTCTAGCTTTGCATGATTTTTGGTTGATCTTTGTATGTGTTGCCATTAATCCATGTTTGTTGATAAGAAGTTAGGACTTTGAGGCTTTGCATGTCAAGTTTCAAATGAAGAAGGCTATGTTTCCCCTTTGTGTATGTTTCGGCCTAGTAGAAACAAATAGGATAATGGACTTTAAAATGACTTCTCTTCTTGTGAGCATGACTTGATTTAAAGACTTGTTTTATATTTGTGGTGTTGGTATGAAGGTCATTCGGCCATGAGTGCTAAAGATGTTTTGGTGATTGATTATTGGGTGCATGTATGCATTAGAGGTAGATTTAGTGATCTTGAGTTCATGCATGTTATTCTTTTTGAAGATTAAGTTATAAACCATGTTTTCATTTTTAGAAAATTATGAGTTTGAGTTTTTAATCAAAAGGTTTAAAGAAAACCTCATAATGGTTCATGCATGTTGGTGTGATTAAATGGTGATGTGTGATACTATTCGGCCTTGAGGTAGGAAAATAGGAAAGTGTGTTTGATCACCTTTAGAATGTGAGTAGATCTTAGACTAAGATTAGCTTAATTTAGGAGCATAAAAGGTGCATGTATGAAATAACCAATTTAAAGGAAAATAAAATAAATTTTTGAAATGATTTGTAGCTTTAATTGTTGTGCGAATTGAAGTGAAGAAAATGAAATTGAAGTTGTCAAATTTCCCTATGATGCTCACGGTTTCAATCTTTGAATGCATGGAATGATTTTATTTTGCTTTGGTTGTGTGTTATGTTTAGATGATTAGAAGAATTTCTTTTAAGTGAATAATGAGAATGATTATATGCTATGTTTATGCTATTATCTGTTTGATGAAATGATGTAATTTCTTTTCTTCTTTTCGGATTTTAGGACTAGAAATAAATAAATTGATTTCAAGGGTTTGGAAATTCTTAGTTGGTAATTCGGTTTTGTCATCATTTAACTGAGGGGTTAAGCTTGAATTGTTTTCTCATGCATGATTAGTTTGTGTGTTAATGTTATAAATTGATTTAATGTATCTTTAGGATTTCATCTTTTAAATCTTGTTATTTTATTGAATGTTTCCATACCCCAAACGTTTTAAAATAAGTTTTAACGAGGAAAGGAAGTTTATTTTACTAAAGAGTATTTCCAAATTGTTTTCAAAAGTTTTTCTCAAAAACCGTCTTAATCATGAATATTGAATTGAATTGGAAAAACATTGGACAATGATAACAAGTTTTTAAAAGAGCAATTGTTTTCAAAACAAATTCACCAAATGTATCGAGTTCGTTTCTAATGCACGGGAAAATGTCTTAGTTGAGCGATGGACGAGAGGATAAGAGGCGAGGAGAGATGATCGGGAAACCTTGGGAGCTATAGGACGTTCGTCATCGAGGTGAGAGAGGGGCTTTCCCTTAAGACGCCGTGGTAATTAGGTACATATTAAGGCGTCCAATCATCTCAAAGATTGGACCCCAATCTCATTTAGCTTAAGTGGTGTATGTGATAGAAATTGCTTGATTGGTTTAGCTATCCACCCGAACGATTGAGATTGGCTTATCATAAGTGATATTATGTTTTCTGTTTCCTCTTGTTGAATTGTTATCTTATGCTTTGCTTATTGGTTAAATAAAAATGGCATTGTTAGATGGTTTGATTTTGCGCTAGTAAAGAAGTTATGAAAGTAATAAGCTAAGTATGAAAGGAAAAGAATAATGGATTCAGATAATGAGAATAAGTAACGAGAATGAATGGCGACAGATTTAAATGGTAATTGGAAATTTAGAAATTCGGAAAGAATGTGAGGAGTTGCTGATGCTGTTGAACCCGAGATGACGAGGAGGACACTAGTGATGCTGCTGAATCCCAATTGGCAAGGAGGACAGTGATGGCATGCCAAGTAACAAGTTGATTTGAAATAGTGAGGCTAACGTTGATGAGAGCAACGTGCTGCAATTGCGAAAGAGAAAGATGATGTGATGATGTTGTGATGATTCAAGTGATGCTATGCGAGTATTAGGGGGATTAGATGCGTACGATTAGCGATCGGGTCTCATTGAAGGGATGCACCAAGGATGGACCGATCATTAGGACTAAGCCGTAATTAAAAATCTTTAAAAGACTATTAAAAGACATTTATAAATGCGGTGAGGCATGAGTGTCGAATCGAAGTAGTGGAGAGGAAGGAACGATAAGTATCTGCGGATACTTAGGACGAGATTGCATTAGGGGAGGACGATGACGGTGAAACGTCAAGAAGTCTAGAGTATGTTTCTAGGCAGAACGAACTCCACATGTGGCACACTAACGTGGTGGGGACTGGGTCTAATGCCGTGGCAAGTTCTGCGGGCCCACTAGAAACATACTGTCGCCCCCTAGATTGCAAATCGAGAACAGTGAGAGGGACTGGAACGGGGCATTGTGTTTGCCACTGCGTGGACAGTGAGCCTTGCTATATTTGATATGATTTGAGGACGAGATCCTCCTGGTCTGGGACCATTATGTATTGTGACAGCTGTCGTGCCCGCGTGGTAAAGGTCCTGTACTCCTGTTAGCTTCCGACTAGGTTTGGAGGTTGACCGAGGAGATGTAGACGTGTGTGAGCACAATGATGTTTCCCCCTCATCATTGATGCTAATCGAATTGATAAGACTTAAAGAACCAAGATGTTCCAAGGATAAGTGTAGCAATGATGATAATAATAATAATGATAGTAGTGATGATGATACGAAGTGACAACGGAAACGGAGGGAGTAATTGTGATATGGAACCTTGAGGCATACGTGGAGGGTGTGAATGAGAAATGAAAAGAAGTACTAAGATTGAGAAGGGATATTGAGGAAATTGTGAGAACATTATTGTTTATGAGTAACCAAATGTATGTTTATGTTTATGCTCTGATGAGAATTATGTGTTGTTTCGGATATACTTTATTAATGGTTGGATTTACCTTGCTATATTTATTTGTCTTAGTATTTACCTAATGTAATCCCACATAGTCGACATTGCCGTTTTGGGTAGCTCACTCTCTCTTTCCTCTACAATTCTATTATGTATGAAATGTACGGATCCTAGATAGACAACATTGCAAGATATCAGCGGTTCAGGGGAATCAGAGCCCTACCAATGAGAAGAGATAACAACGCTATGTCAGCCTACGTGGTATTCTTTCTGAGGATCCAGCGCAGAAGCGTAGAGCTAGCCGAAAGAGTCACTCCCTTGGATACAGAGACTAACAGAGCGCTGGGTGATTTTGCAGCAGAAACCACTAAGGAGGCAGAGGAGGAGGACGAATGACAAGAGCGAGTAGAACCTGACTACTGTAGAATAGGTGATTCCCTTTTGAGTATTGTATCCCACTTCAAGTTATTAGATACCTGGATCTACTATGCTGTAACCCCAAACCAGATTATGTTAAGTACTGATGTTTTGAAATCAAAATCAAATGGGGTAATTTATTTGAACTACGTTTTAGGAAAACGAGTTTCAAAGTGCGATGTCCCGTGACATCTCGATTTGGAACTTGAAGGGTGGCATGCCTTGAGAACGTAATGTTTTATATCTTGGTTTCAAATTGAAAATGTTCTCATGAGTGTGTAACTCTTGTAACAAAAAATGGCCCCCAATTTTCACTTAAATGACTATGGTTTTCAAGTTTCCAAAATCGGGGTGTTACAGAATGGTATCAGAGCATATGGTTGATCTAAGAACTCTTGTGTGTGGACTTACATACTCTATTGTGTGACTCTGAGTGTGCGCTAGTCATAAGATAGCAATAGAGAAGAATAGGAACGCTAGGAACGTATCGATGTATTCCCGAAAGGTGTTAGTTTCCATTCGCAATAGAATCCGGGAACAGTGCTCGGTGCCGTCCTGTGACGTCAATCTATGATTCGAACCCTTCTTGTCGAACTCCTTTTGATGATAACCTCTTTTGTTTGAAATAACCTTTGAGACGTTGACCTGAGATCTTGTCTTGTGACTGGAACTCTCCTTTATTATTGGAAACTTTCTTGTGGAAACCCGAGATTTTTGTCAAATTGCTTTGACAAAACATTTGAGAGAACCTTCTTCAGAATATTTTAGCCCTTGTTTGTTAAATGAACCTGACATATTTGTTATGAACATGGATGAACCCTCAAAGTCTTCTTTTGACCTTGGACGAATATTTGCTCTTTCCTAAAGGCTCATTGAATACCTAAACCCTCGGTATCCGGCATCCATCATATAGGTGTTCTTAGATTAAGCGGTGAATCGTGAAGTGTCCAGGAAAGTAAGGATTGATTGATATGAATGAAGGAAGTGTGAATCCTGGAAAGGATAGGAGTACCCTTTTAGAGCCATAGGATGGTGATGAGTTATGCCCATTTGAGTAGAGATTAGAATTTTGAGGGCGAATTGGTCAAAATGTTGGTCTAGATGGTGTAAGACAAGGAGGAAATTGAGAAAGTATACGGGATCTAAGGTTATTTTCAAAGGAAGAATAGTTGAGTAAGGAAGAATAGGCGCTAATATGGTGAAAAGGAACTTGTGGTTAAAACCTTTAGGTATGACCCAAAGTTAGGATAGGGAAGTCAAGACTTGACGTTCTGAAGAATGATAGGTCTCCGAACCGAAAGGGATGTTGATAGAGTAGAACCCGTGATAAGTAGAAAAGTTGGTAAAAGGTTTAGCATGTTTAAGTGGTATGATCGAATATTGAAAAACTGGGAGAGAAGTATAGCGTATTCCTTGAAGATTAGTGACAGTTAAGTAAAAGGGGAAGGGGAGATAATGGTCTTAGAAGTTGGATAATGATGATTAATGGAAAAGGTGTGAGATCATTAAAGATAGGAGACGAGAAATTGCATAGGAACGATTGAGGTATGGTAAAGAGTGAGAGTTTTAGAAGTTGAGTCGTGATCGAAAGGGAGGTGTGCGTGTAGGAATATGATTTATCGAAGTTGGGGAGCAAGTGGAGATACGGGATTTTAGGAAATAGTTTGACTAGGCTTGAGCCGATGGAGAAGAATTAAAAGATGTAGTAAAGTTTCGACCCGACTGAGTCTAACCCTGATTATGTGTGGATGGTGCCTGGAAGTCTCAAAACCCCTGTAAAATTCCTTGCTTTCCTTAAAATTATATCGTTTGCACCCCATTCTGTTCGATGGCCAGAAAACCCGAGAGATTACTTGCAAACATAGTCTGCTTGGATAACTCGTAAGGATAACGGATCAGCAGTACACGACCACGGGTGTTCGCGACGATTGCTGCAGGTAGAATAAAGAGACTAATCAATTGAGCTACGCATCCATGACCAGACTCGCTCTACACAGCATTTCTCGAGGACGAGAAATCTCTAAGTTGGGGAGAATGTAACACCCCGCATTTTCCCGAATGTGCGTAAACGAATTCGTTTAAAATAAACCTTGAGTTTTATTTTCCAAAGGATTTTTCCAAAAAAAAGAATTATTTGTAATTCTATTCAAGAACGATCTCTTTATGGAAAGAATTTGTATTTTTGTGGATGAACTTTGAAAATGTAATTTTTAGAATTTTCTGGAATTATTTACAAACTATATTTCTGGAAATTTTGGAAAATGAATTTTTATAAAACCATGATTTCTGAAAAGCTGATGACTTTAAATAAAATAATCTTTTGGGAATTTTCTATTTGTACGAAAAACTTGATTTTTAAGTATTTCTAATTATGTGTTTTGTGTAGATGATTGTTTCACTTTGAAAAGAATTTATATTTTTCCTAGGATAATGATGTGTCTTCGTAGGAGATTAAATCAATTGCTATGATATAGAATTAATTTGTAATGTGTGCTCATCATGATATGTGTTTGATTTAGTGTAGCTTGAAAATAAACATGTGGGTGTATGTGTTTGAATGTGTTACGGTTTGGGCTTATAGGTGTACATGACTTTTGAAAATGTTGCATAAATCACATGAACTAATGATCATGATGCCTTGACTAATTAAGATTAGGAAATGAAAATGAAAATGCATGAGGTGTGGACATGTGTGTGCTACGGTGTGGGCTTGTATGAGTGCCACGATGATGAGTGAGTGTGAGTGGGATAGAACCTTGACCATGCATGATGAAGTCTAGCCCTAGCCTAAGAACCTTGTCTCCTTGATCTAAACCTTGCCATGCAAAATTTTAGAAACCCAATTTTGCCCTTCCTTGTAGTGCTTTGGTCGAACCCCAACTTAAGGGCAAAGGAGGCAAACTCGTTGGCCCTTAAATCTATCTTTCCTTAGTTCCTTCCTCACATTTCATTCCCATTTCCTTCACACATATATCCAAACACTTCTAAGGGAACATCAAATCCTTAGAAAAGAAAAGAAAGGAGAGCAAGAGAAAAAAGTGTGGCCGTAGGAAACAAGGAGGAAGAAGAAGGAGACTTAGACCAAGATCTTGAAGTTCCCTTGAATATCAAGAACCTTAGGAGTTAGAGAACCAACTTTCTTGGTAGGTTATATGAAGATCAAGAAGAAAACCATGATAGTTAGATTTTCTTTTGGATTTGTAACTTTTCTTTCCTTTTTTCCTTTCCTTGCATGTTTGTCTTTATGACATGAAAGACGAGTGCAAGTATATCTTAGCCTTAACTATGGAATTTTAATTCGGTTTGTAATTATGTGAACTCATGGACTCTTTAAGCTTCGGTTATGGCTCTATTAGGTAGATCATGATGATTTTCTAAACAAGCTTCTAAAGGTTCTAACTTATTATTTGAGATTTTAAGGAAACAAAAATGAAAACTTCATGCATGTTGAATTTATCCTCTTAAACCGTGAACCGTGAGGTTTTTATGAAAAAGTTTAGTAAATAATTTAGGCTCTAGGTTTGATTTGTGGCAAAGTGAAGAATTTGTGCCTTGCATGTTGCTTTCTTACACTCAAATCGTGACCTATGTGTATATATGTGAATGTTTGATTAACAAATTCATGATCTAAGTTTATTTGAGAAGAAAATAGAGACTTCTAGCTTTGCATGATTTTTGGTTGATCTTTGTATGTGTTGCCATTAATCCATGTTTGTTGATAAGAAGTTAGGACTTTGAGGCTTTGCATGTCAAGTTTCAAATGAAGAAGGCTATGTTTCCCCTTTGTGTATGTCTCGGCCTAGTAGAAACAAATAGGATAATGGACTTTAAAATGACTTCTCTTCTTGTGAGCATGACTTGATTTAAAGACTTGTTTTATATTTGTGGTGTTGGTATGAAGGTCATTCGGCCATGAGTGCTAAATATGTTTTGGTAATTGATTATTGGGTGCATGTATGCATTAGAGGTAGATTTAGTGATCTTGAGTTCATGCATGTTATTCTTTATGAAGATTAAGTTATAAACCATGTTTTCATTTTTAGAAAATTATGAGTTTGAGTTTTTAATCAAAAGGTTTAAAGAAAACTCATAATGGTTCATGCATGTTGGTGTGATTAAATGGTGATGTGTGATACTATTCGGCCTTGAGGTAGGAAAATAGGAAAGTGTGTTTGATCACCTTTAGAATGTGTGTAGATCTTAGACTAAGATTAGCTTAATTTAGGAGCATAAAAGGTGCATGTATGAAATAACCAATTTAAAGGAAAATAAAATAAATTTTTGAAATGATTTGTAGCTTTAATTGTTGTGCGAATTGAAGTGAAGAAAATGAAATTGAAGTTGTCAAATTTCCCTATGATGCTCATGGTTTCAATCTTTGAATGCATGGAATGATTTTATTTTGCTTTGGTTGTGTGTTATGTTTAGATGATTAGAAGAATTTCTTTTAAGTGAATAATGAGAATGATTATATGCTATGTTTATGCTATTATCTGTTTGATGAAATGATGTAATTTCTTTTCTTCTTTTCGGATTTTAGGACTAGAAATAAATAAATTGATTTCAAGGGTTTGGAAATTCTTAGTTGGTAATTTGGTTTTGTCATCATTTAACTAAGGGGTTAAGCTTGAATTGTTTTCTCATGCATGATTAGTTTGTGTGTTAACGTTATAAATTGATTTAATGTATCTTTAGGATTTCATCTTTTAAATCTTGTTATTTTATTGAATTTTTCCATACCCCAAACGTTTTAAAACAAGTTTTAATGAGGAAAGGAAGTTTATTTGACTAAAGAGTATTTCCAAATTGTTTTCAAAAGTTTTTCTCAAAAACCGTCTTAATCATGAATATTGAATTGAATTGGAAAAACATTGGAACAATGATAACAAGTTTTTAAAAGAGCAATTGTTTTCAAAACAAATTCACCAAATGTATCGAGTTCGTTTCTAATGCATGGGAAAATGTCTTAGTTGAGCGATGGACGAGAGGATAAGAGGCGAGGAGAGATGATCGGGAAACCTTGGGAGCTATAGGACGTTCGTCATCGAGGTGAGAGAGGGGCTTTCCCTTAAGACGCCGTGGTAATTAGGTACATATTAAGGCGTCCAATCATCTCAAAGATTGGACCCCAATCTCATTTAGCGTAAGTGGTGTATGTGATAGCAATTGCTTGATTGGTTTAGCTATCCACCCGAACGACTGAGATTGGCTTATCATAAGTGATATTATGTTTTCTGTTTCCTCTTGTTGAATTGTTATCTTATGCTTTGCTTATTGGTTAAATAAAAATGGCATTGTTAGATGGTTTGATTTTGCGCTAGTAAAGAAGTTATGAAAGTAATAAGCTAAGTATGAAAGGAAAAGAATAATGGATTCAGATAATGAGAATAAGTAACGAGAATGAATGGCGACAGATTTAAATGGTAATTGGAAATTTAGAAATTCGGAAAGAATGTGAGGAGTTGCTGATGTTGTTGAACCCGAGATGACGAGGAGGACACTAGTGATGCTGCTGAATCCCAATTGGCAAGGAGGACAGTGATGGCATGCCAAGTAACAAGTTGATTTGAAATAGTGAGGCTAACGTTGATGAGAGCAACGTGCTGTGATTGCGAAAGAGAAAGATGATGCGATGATGTTGTGATGATTCAAGTGATGCTATGTGAGTAGTAGGGGGATTAGATGCGTACGATTAGCGATCGGGTCTCATTGAAGGGATGCACCAAGGATGGACCGATCATTAGGACTAAGCCGTAATTAAAAATCTTTAAAAGACTATTAAAAGACATTTATAAATGCGGTGAGGCATGAGTGTCGAATCGAAGTAGTGGAGAGGAAGGAACGATAAGTATCTGCGGATACTTAGGACGAGATTGCATTAGGGGAGGATGATGACGGTGAAACGTCAAGAAGTCTAGAGTATGTTTCTAGGCAGAACGAACTCCACATGTGGCACACTAACGTGGTGGGGACTGGGTCTAATGCCGTGGCATGTTCTGCGGGCCCACTAGAAATATACTGTCGCCCCCTAGATTGCAAATCGAGAACAGTGAGAGGGACTGGAACGGGGCATTGTGTTTGCCACTGCGTGGACAGTGAGCCTTGCTATATTTGATATGATTTGAGGACGAGATCCTCCTGGTCTGGGACCATTATGTATTGTGACAGCTGTCGTACCCGCGTGGTAAAGGTCCTGTACTCCTGTTAGCTTCCGACTAGGTTGGGAGGTTGACCGAGGAGATGTAGACGTGTGTGAGCACAATGATGTTTCCCCCTCATCATTGATGCTAATCGAATTGATAAGACTTAAAGAACCAAGATGTTCCAAGGATAAGTGTAGCAATGATGATAATAATAATAATGATAGTAGTGATGATGATACGAAGTGACAACGGAAACGGAGGAAGAAATTGTGATATGGAACCTTGAGGCATACGTGGAGGGTGTGAATGAGAAATGAAATGAAGTACTAAGATTGAGAAGGGATATTGAGGAAATTGTGAGAACATTATTGTTTATGAGTAACCAAATGTATGTTTATGTTTATGCTCTGATGAGAATTATGTGTTGTTTCGGATATACTTTATTAATGGTTGGATTTACCTTGCTATATTTATTTGTCTTAGTATTTACCTAATGTAATCCCACATAGTCGACATTGCCGTTTTGGGTAGCTCACTCTCTCTTTCCTCTACAATTCTATTATGTATGAAATGTACGGATCCTAGATGGACAACATTGCAAGATATCAGCGGTTCAGGGGAATCAGAGCCCTACCAATGAGAAGAGATAACAACACTATGTCGGCCTACGTGGTATTCTTTCTGAGGATCCAGCGCAGAAGCGTAGAGCTAGCCGAAAGAGTCACTCCCTTGGATACAGAGACTAACAGAACGCTAGGTGATTTTACAGCAGAAACCACTAAGGAGGCAGAGGAGGAGGACGAATGACAAGAGCGAGTAGAACCTGACTACTGTAGAATAGGTGATTCCCTTTTGAGTATTGTATCCCACTTCAAGTTTTTAGATACCTGGCTCTACTATGCTGTAACCCCAAACCAGATTATGTTAAGTACTGATGTTTTGAAATCAAAATCAAATGGGGTAATTTATTTGAACTACGTTTTAGGAAAACGAGTTTCAAAGTGCGATGTCCCGTGACATCTCGATTTGGAACTTGAAGGGTGGCATGCCTTGAGAACGTAATGTTTTATATCTCGGTTTCAAATTGAAAATGTTCTCATGAGTGTGTAACTCTTGTAAAAAAAAAATGGCCCCCAATTTTCACTTAAATGACTATGGTTTTCAAGTTTCCAAAATCGGGGTGTTACATCAGTAGTGCCCCACAAGTATTATTTTTACTTCCGCATACTCTGATTTTGGTTAAAAAGGGATTCGGCGAATAAGTTTATATTCTACAAATCCGATTAAACTCAAGAGACAATTAATAAGTTTTTAACAAACGCTAAGGATATATGTTTTTAGAAAAAGGCGTTGTCTCGAGAGATTTTTGAACAAGGTACTATTAAGCCGAATTCAAATTATTCGTCAAGATTAAAAGTGTTTATGATTGAGCAAGTACCAACTAAAAAGGAAAAATTTTATAGTCCAAATTTTGATAGCAAGTATTCTATATTTGGAAATATTTATTATTTTCAAGATATAAAACAAGGGTGTCACAGTGACGCCTAGGCTCGGCTCCCACGCGCCCAGGGGCGGGATGGGGTCAACTGGTCAATAATGGGGTGCATTTGGTTGATTTTTCCAGACAGCCGCACACCCAGGCGCCGGAGTTTCACGTCTGGGCAAGAAAGTGACACTGTTTGCCGTTTTGATCATAACTTGAGCTACGCTTATCTAAATGAGACGATCTAGGTATCATTTTAAAGATAAGGAAAAGATCTACAACTTTACCAGAAATAGACTTGCTCAAATTCGTCCATCTTGAGGGTCAAAATCAGTGCCGAAGTTGCTGTCAGACACAAATATGGGATTCTAGAAAGATTTTAATGATAAGTTCTATTTCTAAATAAGATTCTTACAGATTAGTTTATTCTAATAGGATTTTATCATATTATATTCAGATTTAGGATTAGTTTTATTAAAATAAAAATCTTTTCACATTAGATTGAAAATTAGGTTAGTCTTTATCTATATAATAATAGGATTAGGATTCATTCCGAGAATTGAGACACTCATACAACTCCATAGAATAATAGTAGATTAGGATTTGAGACTTGGAGAAGGAACAAGGATTGGAGGTTTTTTTGAAGAACACGGAGTTAGCTCAAGGATTCATGGTAATTATTTTTATCATGTTTACTGTGTTTTCTCTTGTAAGTATGAACTAATTCCATCCTTGGGTTGTAGGAGTAGATGTACGGAACCTTTTCAATATTTCTAGTAATAAATTAATCTTGTTTTCTGTTATTGAATTTTGTGTTTGATTGTTCTTATTTGTTTCTCATGAAAGAAACTGTTTCATGACTTTTGAAAATCCTTTATGAATAGACATATGAATTTAGGATTTAGTCATTAATCAAACAACTCAATTGTATAGGCACAGACATGCTTTCTATGAATTGGGTAATTTTATAAAAAGAGGTTTTGACTGAACTTAATGACAGGGTTAGGTTTTAAGGCTCCCTTGAGACATCATTGGGAGATTAATCTCTAAAATATAGAAACACGCTAAGACATTAGGTGTTATCTAATTTTGAAAAACCAATTCGGAATTCAAGGAAAATAAATTAATTTGTTATAGAATATTTAGGAACCTGCATCGAAACTACATCCCGCCTTTCCCCTTATCAAAAAGTCATTTTTTTAATTTATGTTTTTATTTACAAAATCATAAATCCTTTGTCTTGTTCACTAAGTAATATTAATTAGGTGGAATTAATTAAACGGTCACTCCCTTGGGTACGATACTCAGACTACATTGTCTATATTACTTGTACGACCCGGTGCGCTTGCCGGAATCTTCCAACAAGTTTTTGGCGCCGTTGCCGGGGAGAGATTTTGTTTTAATTAATTTCGGTACTAATTTAATTTTACTTAGTGTAATTTGTGTGTATATTTTTATTTTTTTTAATTATTATGTAACATGGCTTATTCTCATGATGACATAGAATGTATCAAATTTATTTTGTCGGCACCTATTCCATCCTGTTTTGCACAAAATATTTTTGATGAGATTAAAGTTTTTGATGGTCTTTTAGAGGAGGTGGTACAAAAATCTTCTATTACGGAAGACCAAAGTGCTTCCCTTTCTAAACCCATAGAAAAAGAAGAAATTGTGCATGATGAGATTGAGGAAGTGAAACAAGATAAATTGAATAATGAGATGAGTCTAGGGGTTGAATTAGGGTTCACTTTGCATGATGAATTTTCTGCTCTTTCTAAATGTATTGGATTGCATGAATATGTGGAACCCTCAAAAAAATTTTGTGACACCCTAAGTTTTATTATACGATTAAACAAAGATTTTATGAGTTTTCTTTGCTTAATTAATTTCTAACTCCATTATCAGAGTGGGGAAGCCTAAATTCATTATTAAAATAGTGGTCTAGAATTTTTCTTTTCCTAACTTTTACAAACAAAGGGGTACACATGTGGAATTACTTAATTACCCTTATTTAGAAAATATATTTAGTAGTATTTAGTTATAGAAAATTTTTACGAAAAATCCGACAGAGTCTCCTCTGTTTATCGGATATTTTCCATATTTCTTGAAAACCTGCTACCTGCGTGAAAGTTAAAAATACATTTTCCAGTTCAGTTCCTTTTACTTATGTGCGGTGCTAGGGTGTTTCCCCAGCTCATTCTATAGCCCCGCACTCATTTAGTTTTGCAACATTACATAGGTATTATTTACAACAAAAATATGCACGGAACGTCCCCGTCATAGCGGAGGAAATCCGGCCCAAAGGTGCTCACACATTGCACCACAAAAATATACTAAGTCATAAGGAAAGTTTAAACTAAGTTTTTATAAAAAATCTCAAAATAACTAAATCCAAAACTAGTAGAATAAAAGTATGAACCACTACTCTCCCTAGTTGGGAGAGTGATCCTGCTCGACTGGGACCTCGGAATCTAACTCTGAACCTGAAAAATGGGCGCAAGGGGTGAGAAATCCACGAACCCAGAAATGTCATTTTAAAGAGGCATAAGAACAACTAAGGCATGCAACAATCAATTCATACACATACATAAATCATGCTTCATTGCATACCTTATTGGTTCGAAATTAAATCATATATATATATCAATGATAAACACTCTTGGTTTTTCTTCAACTTTAAACATGACTTTTACTTTCACAAGCTTTTAACTTTTGTATCTTAACTTTGCTTGCATTATGAATTCCATTAGGTATTCTTGCTGCACAATTGGTTAGGATGGTATCTTCACCCAATAGGACTTCTTCTCACTCAGGACTTCTTGACCCATAAGACCTTTCCCTCGTTAGGGCCTTTTCTTTATTTTCTTTTCTTCACTCTCTTTCATATATTCTCATTTATTCATATTTCATGATTATATTTGGTAATGCAGCTATTAATCATCACGTAGGATCCACGTAACCTAACGAGCCTTTGATCTTATGGGGATTTTTCCTGAGCGAGCTTTGTACCTATTGGGGCTAATTCGGGCCTACTTTGCTAGTAGGACCCTGTCCTAACCGTGTGCACCTAATGGGTGTGGATCCCAAAACGCGATTAATAGCTGCAGACCTTCTTATTTTTTTTTCCTTACTTTGCATTACCACTTTATTTCTTTCATTTCTCATACTCATAATTTGCAAAGTAACACTTCTCATTTCCAATTCATATAAACTTTTCAAAACATCTCATTTTTTTACTTGAAGTTACATAATTACATATTTACTAACATAAACAATTTCTTACTCCTTATTCTCATAAATTCCTTTTTCAACTTATTACTTACAATGTCCATAAATTCCTCAACTAATTGCAAGGTAAACAACTAATACAAAACAAACCACAAATACAACTAATAATCATGCTTATTTCATGTAGCAAATAGGGTCAAGCAATTTCATGAACAATAACATATATATTAAAGAGAGAAAATCATATTATCTAACCCTAAACTTAATCATAATTATACACACCCAAAATTTAACTCCCAAACCCATGAATCAACCCCCTTACCTTGATTTTGAAGATTAAAGATAGAAAATACCAATTTGAGCTAAAACCCTCTTGCTGGATGAGAGAGAAAAACGTGGAGAGAGGGAGAGAGAGAGCTTCCAATCCTTGATCTTGAGAGATTGATAGAAGATTAAAGGTTTGTGGGTGATGGGGATTGATTTTTAGTGATTATTCATGGGTTTAAGTGATGATTTGAAGGTGAAATCATGGAGAGAAGGGAGAGAAGTTCGGCCCCTAGTAGAGAGAGAAAGCCATGGAAGAATGTGTGAAGAAGAAGGCCAAAACGCTGTTTTCTGGGCTGAAAAACTCGACTTAATCGATTAATACTCGATTAAAATGGCAGTTAATTGATTAATACTCGATTAACCACTGCTAATTGCCTTTTCTATTTTTCTTCTATTTTCATCGTGTTTTCAAATCACCATAACTTCTTCGTTAACCGTCGGATCTTGCTCAAATTTTAAAGCAAGGTTCCTAAAAATCCATACTCCATATCCAATGGTGGAAATCTTGATTAGAGTTGTAATTATTTAATTACAATTTTCCAAACTAGGGTTGTTGGAAAGGTGATTTAACTTAGCTAAAATTGCACTTTTTAACCCGATTCAATTTCGATTTCGATTCTCCCCTTTCTAACTCCTTTCTAACACCTCACATACTCGTTGGATTAATTATCTTAATTTTTCTTAATTAACTCTAATATATTTTGATAACAATTAATTAAATAAATTAACTGGAAATTAAATTGAGGACGTTACAATCCTCTCCCACTTACCAGAATTTCGTCCCCGAAATTCGCTAGGTGTTGAATAATTGTGGATATGAATCCCTCATTTTGTCCTCTAGCTCCCACGTAGCTTCTTCAACATTATTGCGATGCCAGATAACCTTTACCAAAGGAATCTGTTTGCCTCGAAGTTGCTTAATCCGACGATCTTCAATCCGAATGGGATGGATTTCAAAAGTCAGATTTTCTTTCAAAGGTACATTATCCACATCGATTATATGCGAAGGGTCATGCACGTACTTCCGAAGTTGTGATACATGGAATACGTCATGCAACTTAGCTAGATGAGGAGGCAATGCAATTCGATACGCCAAAGGTCCAACCTTCTCAATTATCTGGTAGGGACCAATAAACCTGGGAGAGAGCTTCCGGTACTTGATTGCACGACCGATACCGGTGGTAGGACTTACCCTTAAGAACACATGATCACCACTATCGAATTCCAAGGGCCGTCTACGCTTATCTGCATAGCTCTTTTGGCGATCCTGAGATGCCTTCATCTTTTGCTGAATCATTTTGATCTTTTCTGTGGTTTCTTGCACAATGTCTGGACCAAGAAGCAGATTTTCACCAATTTGAAACCAGCACAGTGGAGTCTGGCATTTTCTGCCATAGAGAGCTTCAGAAGGAGCCATCCCAATACTGGAATGGAAGCTGTTGTTATAAGTAAACTCAATTAGTGGCAGAAGACGTTCCCAACTATCTGATTGCTCAATAACACAAGTTCTTAGCAAATCCTCCAATGATTGAATGGTGCGCTCTGTTTTCCCATCCGTTTGGGGATGATATGCTGTGCTGAACTTGAGTTTTGTGCCCAAAGCCTGTTGAAGACTTTGCCAAAAACGAGAGAGGAATCTGGGATCACGGTCAGAGATAATACTTGAAGGGATTCCATGTAATCTCACAATATTTTGAATGTATAGTTGTGTCAACTTATTCATACTATACTTCATATTCATTGGAATAAAGTGAGCACATTTGGTAAGTCGATCGACTACTACCCAGATAGCTTCATAGCCGGAAGGGGTTCTTGGAAGACCAGATACAAAATCCATAGAGATGCTATCCCATTTCCACTCGGGAATCTCTAAAGGCCTTAACAAGCCTCCGGGCTTTTGGTGTTCAATCTTGGCTTTTTGGCATACTAGGCAGTGGGATACAAAATCTGCAATCGCCTTCTTCATTCCAGGCCACCAAAATAGCCTTTTAAGGTCTTGATACATCTTTGAGGTACCTAGGTGGATACTTAATTTAATCTTATGTGCCTCGTGAAGAATATCCCTTTGAACTTCAAAATCTTTACGAACACATACTTTGCCTCGAAATCGGATGACTCCGTCCGAACCCTTGATGAAATCGGGCTCTTCTCCATCAGGAGCTCTTTCAAAGAGCTTCTGCAATTCCGGGTCCTCTGCCTGCCTTTCTTTTATCAGGTCGATGAATTCATTATGCACCTGCAACATTTCCAGAATAATACTCTTTTCTTGCACCTGCACACCCAACATGAGATTACTAAATTCCTGCATCAATTGCATCTCCTTTATCATCATATTGCTAACGTGAAGTGTCTTGCGGCTTAGAGCATCCGCCACTACATTTGCTTTGCCTGGATGATATTGAAGACTGAAGTCGTAATCTTTAAGAAATTCCATCCACCTCCTTTGTCTCATGTTCAGCTCCTTCTGATCAAATAGATACTTGAGGCTCTTATGATCGCTGAACACCTCGAATCGACTGCCGTACAGGTAGTGCCTCCAAATTTTCAATGCAAATACCACGGCTGCCAATTCGAGATCATGGGTAGGATAATTATGTTCATGTGGGCGAAGTTGCCGAGAAGCATATGCAATCACTTTGCCTTGTTGAATTAGCACGCATCCTAATCCTTGTTTCGATGCATCACAATAAACGTCGAAGGGCTGAGATGGATCCGGCAAAATTAAGATGGGTGAGCTAGTGAGTCGCTTCTTTAATTCTTCAAAACTATGCTCACACTCCTCTGTCCATTGATAGGGTACCTCCTTACGAGTTAATTTGGTTAGCGGAAGTGCTAACTTAGAAAAACCCTCAATGAATCTCCTATAATAGTCGGCCATGCCTAGAAAGCTTCTGATCTCTGTGACTGTGGTGGGTCTCTCCCACTTGAGTACTGCTTCTACCTTCGATGGATCAACTGCCACTCCTTTTTCTGAAATGACATGACCCAGAAAGTACACTTCATTTAACCAGAAACTACATTTGGCAAGCTTAGCATACAATTGTTTCTCCCTGAGGATCTGCAACACCATCCGCAAATGCTCAGCATGCTCACATGGAGTTTTAGAATATACAAGAATATCGTCGATAAAGACAACGACGAAAAAATCCAAAAAAAGGTCTGAATATCCGGTTCATGTAGTCCATGAAGATTGCCGGTGCATTAGTAAGGCCGAAGGGCATGACAACGTATTCAAAATGCCCATAACAGGTGCGAAAAGCTGTTTTGGGAATGTCGACCTCTTTAATTCGGATTTGATGATAGCCTGATCGAAGATCAATCTTAGAGAATATGGACGCTCCCCTCAGTTGATCTAACAAATCGTCAATTCGGGGAAGTGGATACTTGTTCCTGATTGTTACCGCATTCAACTGGCGGTAATCAATACACATTCTTGAACTGCCGTCCTTCTTTTTAACAAATAATACCAGGGCTCCCCATGGTGACATAGTAGGCCGAATGAATTGTTTAGCAAACAACTCTTCGATGTGCTTCTTTAGCTCGGCCAATTCAGGAGGGGCCATCCAATACGGGGCAATTGATATTGGTCCAGCACCGGGAACCAAATCAATGCTAAATTCTACTTCTCTATGTGGCGGTAAACCAGGAATATCATCCGGGAATACCTCCGGGAATCCCTGCACAACAGGAATCTTGCTTACATCTGATTCTGTTTCAATCTCTAGATTTGACACGGTTGCATTAGGAAAGATGACGGCCTTGCTGTGGCAATCAATAAGAACTCTATTCTTCGCCATCCAATCCATGCTGAGGATGACATCGAGCCCCTTGAGAGGTAAGCAAATAAGATTCAAGTCAAATTCTCTCTCAAGTACTCGAAGAGAACAATTTGGACACACAAGAGACGTAGACACTGCGGTACTATTAGGTGTTGACACCGCGAGCACATACGGCATCACCACTGTAGGCACTCCTATTCTCTTGACGCATGATGATGAAATAAAGGAATGCGATGCACCACTATCAAACAATATTTTACAAGGGAGATTATTTAAAGTACCAGTACCTCGAATAAGTTCATCACCATCCTCTATCTCCTCTCCATCCATAGTATACACTTTACCCTTCTGAACGGGTTTCTTTCCCTTGACTGGTTGCGCCTGAGTCGTATTAACTTCTTGTTTCACATTCTTCTTCGGGCATTGATAATAGAAATGACCAGGTTGTCCAGAAGTAAAGCAAACTCTGGGTTTTGAGTCTTGATTCTTAAACCAGCATTCACCAAGATGACGCTTTCCGCAATGAGTGCATGAAGGATAACTAGGAAAAGCAGCTCCTGTGGGACCAGATTTGGATTGTTGAGGGCCTCTGTTGCCACTAACAGAATAAGGACCAGATTTATGCATAGGTGTTTTACCCTTGATCGGGCCTCCAGACTTCTGCACAGCTTTCCCCCGATCAGTCACTTGCGCATTCTGCAAGCTCTTTTCATACGCACTAGTCATATTAATCAGTTGAGACAAATTGGCGATATTCTGATATTCAAACAGCACCTTGATCTCAGAGTGTAAACCACTTTCAAATTTGATACATTTTGCCCTCTCCTCAACATCTCTGTAACCAAGTGAATAGCGCATCAACTCCCGGAACTTCGCAGCATACTCTCCAACATTCATGTTGCCCTGAACAAGATTCAGAAATTGCAGCTCTTTCTCTCTGCGTTCATTCTCTGGGAAATACTTGTCCAAGAAAGTAGTGCGGAAAAGCTCCCAAGTGATCTCCCGATTTGCCGCTTCAAGATCGCGACGTTCCTGCTGCCACCAATATTGGGCCTCACCGATCAGCATGAATTCAGCAAGACGAACCCGTTGATCCTGTGGAGGCTGAAGAGAAGCAAATATTTTCTCAATATCCTGGAGCCAATCTTGGGCTCCATCAGGATTGTGTCCCCCTTCAAACCTCAGAGGATCCTGCTTCTTAAACCTTGAAAGCCAATCAATAGCAGGAGGGGCGGGTTGGGGTGGTTGCATAGCAACAACAGCAGCAGTGACAGCGTTTGCAATATTCTGAGCCTGATTCTGGTTGGCTTGAACCAGATTCTCTAGAATAGCTGTAAGATGATCATTCTCGTTTTGTCGACGAGCCATGAAGGGTATCTACCTTGTTGAAGATCACAACTAAATTAGTATGCCAAGAAGAATTTAAAGAAGAAAGACTTAAAGGAAATTATTTAAGAATTACTAAAGATGAACCTAAACATTGACATTTGAACAATTTCTCGCTTGATGAGAAATCAAGGAGTAATGAAACTCCATAGCCGAGGACAAAACTGCTCTGATACCATGAATGTGACACCCTAAGTTTTATTATACGATTAAACAAAGATTTTATGAGTTTTCTTTGCTTAATTAATTTCTAACTCCATTATCAGAGTGGGGAAGCCTAAATTCATTATTAAAATAGTGGTCTAGAATTTTTCTTTTCCTAACTTTTACAAACAAAGGGGTACACATGTGGAATTACTTAATTACCCTTATTTAGAAAATATATTTAGTAGTATTTAGTTATAGAAAATTTTTAGGAAAAATCCGACAGAGTCTCCTTTGTTTATCGGATATTTTCCATATTTCTTGAAAACCTGCTACCTGCGTGAAAGTTAAAAATACATTTTCCAGTTCAGTTCCTTTTACTTATGTGCGGTGCTAGGGTGTTTCCCCAGCTCATTCTATAGCCCCGCACTCATTTAGTTTTGCAACATTACATAGGTATTATTTACAACAAAAATATGCACGGAACGTCCCCGTCATAGCGGAGGAAATCCGGCCCAAAGGTGCTCACACATTGCACCACAAATATATACTAAGTCATAAGGAAAGTTTAAACTAAGTTTTTATATAAAATCTCAAAATAACTAAATCCAAAACTAGTAGAATAAAAGTATGAACCACTACTCTCCCTAGTTGGGAGAGTGATCCTGCTCGGCTGGGACCTCGGAATCTAACTCTGAACCTGAAAAATGGGCGTAAGGGGTGAGAAATCCACGAACCCAGAAATGTCATTTTAAAGAGGCATAAGAACAACTAAGGCATGCAACAATCAATTCATGCACATACATAAATCATGCTTCATTGCATACCTTATTGGTTCGAAATTAAATCATATATATATATCAATGATAAACACTCTTGGTTTTTCTTCAACTTTAAACATGACTTTTACTTTCACAAGCTTTTAACTTTTGTATCTTAACTTTGCTTGCATTATGAATTCCATTAGGTATTCTTGCTGCACAATTGGTTAGGATGGTATCTTCACCCAATAGGACTTCTTCTCACTCAGGACTTCTTGACCCATAAGACCTTTCCCTCGTTAGGGCCTTTTCTTTATTTTCTTTTCTTCACTCTCTTTCATATATTCTCATTTATTCATATTTCATGATTATATTTGGTAATGCAGCTATTAATCATCACGTAGGATCCACGTAACCTAACGAGCCTTTGATCTTATGGGGATTTTTCCTGAGCGAGCTTTGTACCTATTGGGGCTAATTCGGGCCTACTTTGCTAGTAGGACCCTGTCCTAACCGTGTGCACCTAATGGGTGTGGATCCCAAAACGCGATTAATAGCTGCAGACCTTCTTATTTTTTTCCTTACTTTGCATTACCACTTTATTTCTTTCATTTCTCATACTCATAATTTGCAAAGTAACACTTCTCATTTCCAATTCATATAAACTTTTCAAAACATCTCATTTTTTTACTTGAAGTTACATAATTACATATTTACTAACATAAACAATTTCTTACTCCTTATTCTCATAAATTCCTTTTTCAACTTATTACTTACAATGTCCATAAATTCCTCAACTAATTGCAAGGTAAACAACTAATACAAAACAAACCACAAATACAACTAATAATCATGCTTATTTCATGTAGCAAATAGGGTCAAGCAATTTCATGAACAATAACATATATATTAAAGAGAGAAAATCATATTATCTAACCCTAAACTTAATCATAATTATACACACCCAAAATTCAACTCCCAAGCCCATGAATCAACCCCCTTACCTTGATTTTGAAGATTAAAGATAGAAAATACCAATTTGAGCTAAAACCCTCTTGCTGGATGAGAGAGAAAAACGTGGAGAGAGGGAGAGAGAGAGCTTCCAATCCTTGATCTTGAGAGATTGATAGAAGATTAAAGGTTTGTGGGTGATGGGGATTGATTTTTAGTGATTATTCATGGGTTTAAGTGATGATTTGAAGGTGAAATCATGGAGAGAAGGGAGAGAAGTTCGGCCCCTAGTAGAGAGAGAAAGCCATGGAAGAATGTGTGAAGAAGAAGGCCAAAACGCTGTTTTCTGGGCTGAAAAATTCGACTTAATCGATTAATACTCGATTAAAATGGCAGTTAATCGATTAATACTCGATTAACCACTGCTAATTGCCTTTTCTATTTTTCTTCTATTTTCATCGTGTTTTCAAATCACCATAACTTCTTCGTTAACCGTCGGATCTTGCTCAAATTTTAAAGCAAGGTTCCTAAAAATCCATACTCCATATCCAACAGTGGAAATCTTGATTGGAGTTGTAATTATTTAATTACAATTTTCCAAACTAGGGTTGTTGGAAAGGTGATTTAACTTAGCTAAAATTGCACTTTTTAACCCGATTCAATTCCGATTTCGATTCTCCCCTTTCTAACTCCTTTCTAACACCTCACATACTCGTTGGATTAATTATCTTAATTTTTCTTAATTAACTCTAATATATTTTGATAACAATTAATTAAATAAATTAACTGGAAATTAAATTGAGGACGTTACAATTTTCCTTCAATTTACCCCTTAATTTTTTATGACTTCCCTCATGCTCATGATGATGATAAGCCATTGTTCTCCTTTTTAGAGCCTGAAAAGGCAACCTTGCTAAGCCATGGAGTTTACACTTTCATAGACTCCATGCATGATGAAAAAGGCAAGCACCATGTGATGATGCTTGGAGTGAAAAATGCACCATTTGACCCGGGAGGGTTTGAAACTATTTTTAAACATTTGCTCCAACATCATCCGTGCATATTTACATGGGATCCAGGAATAACTTGTTATTGCTGCATAACATGGAAGTTGTGTTATAGGATTTGGGATCCTGGTGGAAACCACCAAACGTCAGGCTCGTGACGTTAAACAAACGCTTCTGGGAGGCAACCCAGTGGTAGTTAAAAAAAAGGAGAGAGAGAGGTTTGGTTTTGAGGTTTCTATATTTTGATTACTAATGAGGTGCTCCAAAGCACCACTTGTTAGTTTTCATGTGTGCAGGTACATAAGTTTGGCGAGTTTCTTCCTTGGATTGTTACTTGGGTACTTCAAGAAAAAGGGAAGTCTTTTACTCTTTCTTTTCTTTTCTTTATTTTTTTATTTATTTTGTAGTTTAGTTAGTTTAGTTTGCTTGAGGACAAGTCAACCTCTAAGTTTGGGGAAGTGGAACAAAATAAAAATAATTTTTTGCATGAACCCCTATTCCATTTTCCCTTAGTGTTGAGTTGTGTCCTGGCAGAAGTATGTATTGTTGTATGACTATTTTTCTGTGAATGATGTAAATATCTGGTTTAGGAATGTGATTCACCTTGATAATGTATTGATTTGATTGAATGAGTGAATTTTTCAAAATTTAGTTATTTGGACAAACTTGATTGAAATACTTGTTTAATGGATTTGACTTTACCTAGTGAGATTTTTGAGCCCACACACTTATTGGGGTGATTGTTTCTCTAACTTTTTTTTTTGCATGAACCCCTATTTCTTTCATGAGAGTTGTTCACTTTGATTATATGTTCTAGAACTTGACTTGTGACCATTTTAAAATTGATAATTGATTGCATGTTTGAAAATGATTAAGGCACCTAGGTTTGTGTTTTTGTGGCCTCCAACTGATTTGATTGAATATTATTCCTTAGTTGCCCATTTTGAGCCTTACATGATTATGATACTTTCTTTGGTACCTTGCACCTGATTGCATATACATTGTATGAGTACCTTTGAATTTTTGAATGAGCAATTGAGAGGATAGACCCATTGGAGGTAAATAAAAGGTGATCTCTATGTCTCTTCCAAGAAAAAAATTAAAAAAAAAACGAATAAAAAGGAAGAGACTAGAAAAAAAATGAATGAAGAAGAAAAAGAAAAAGGGATAGGAATAGGAATAGAAAAGTGTGAGTGAGTGAGTTGTAAAACATCCTTTGCTCGTTCATAAATTGAAAAGGGAATTGTGTTTTTACATTTTAGCCCTTAGTTGTTATCCCTTCTTTCTTTTATCCCACCTTTCATTGATAGTCATGGCCCCATCACAACCAAATTTAAGACCTTTGATTCTTACATGTTTTCAATAATTTGAGTGGAGATTTTGGTCTAAGGTCAAGCTTATGGTAACATGTTCTCATTGATTGAACTTGAGTGAAATTGCATCCTAACATACACATGAGAGAAAAATATAGTGAGTTGTGTGTTTTCATTAATCGAGTGTTCTTTTGAAGGTTGTCTCTCTAACTGAGATTTGATTGAGTCACTTTTTCATCAAATTGATATGTACAAATGGGTGGATTAAATTCCTGGATTGGATTGAAATATTGTGAAACAGAAAGTAGTATTGAGTTGTAATATTTACTTTTGCCTGGGACATGCAAAATGCTAAGTTTAGGGGTGTGATTGGGATCTAATATGTGATGTTTTTGTACTTTTTTTTTTTGCCTCCCTTTTACATAGTAAGTGGCTTGTTTTTTTTGAGTAAATTGGAATAAAACAATGGAATTTTGTCATTATAAGATTTCTGGAACATTTTGATGTGTTTGGTGTGTTTTCAGGTATTTAAGCTCTTAAAACAGTGATTTTTGCAAAGGAATGAAGAAGGAGAGCTTGGTACTTGAATTGGGAAGAAAAAATGAAGAAAAGTTGAAGGTGACGCCCAGGCTCGACTCCCACGCGCCCAGGTGCGGGCTGGGGTCAAATGGCCTATAATGGGGTGCATTTGGTTGATTTTTCTAGACAGCTGCACGCCCAGGCGCCAGAGTTTCACGCCTGGGCGCGCAAAATGCAAGAAAGTGACACTGTTCGCTGTTTTGATCATACCTTCAGATACGCTTATCCAAATGAGGCGATCTGGGTATCATTTTAAAGCTAAGGAAAATATCTACAACTTTGTCAGAAATAGCCTTGCTCAAATTCGTCCATCTTGGGGGTCAAAATCAGTGACGAAGTTGCTGTCAGACACAAATACGGGATTCTAAAAGGACTTTAATGATAAATTCTATTTCTAAATAAGATTCTTACAGATTAGTTTATTCTAATAGGATCTTATCCTATTATATTCAGATTTAGGATTGGTTTTATTAAAATAAAAATCTTATCACATTAGATTGAAAATTAGGTTAGTCTTTATCTATATAATAATAGGATTAGAATTCATTCCGAGAAGGGAGACACTCATACAACTCCATAGAATAATAGTAGATTAGGATTTGAGACTTGGAGAAGGAACAAGGATTGGAGGTTTTTGTGAAGAACACAGAGTTAGCTCAAGGACTCATGGTAATTATTTATTATCATGTTTATTGTGTTTTCTCTTGTAAGTATGAACTTATTCCATCCTTGGGTTGTAGGAGTAGATATATGGAACCTTTTCAATATTTCTAGTAATAAATTAATCTTGTTTTCCGTTATTGAATTTTGTGTTTGATTGTTCTTAATTGTTTCTCATGAAAGAAGCTGTTTCATGACTTTTGAAAATCCTTTATGAATAGACATATGAATTTAGGATTTAGTCATTAATCAAACAACTCAATTGTATAGGCACAGACATGTTTTCTATTAATTGGGTAATTTTATAAAAAGAGGTTTTGACTGAACTTAATGAAAGGGTTAGGTTATAAGGCTCCCTTGAGACATCATTGGGAGATTAATCTCTAAAATATATAAACATGCTAAGACATTAGGTGTTATCTAATTTTGCAAAACCAATTCGGAATTCAAGGAAAATAAATTAATTTGTTATAGAATATTTAGGAACTTCATCGAAACTACGTCCCGCCTTTCCCCTTGTCAAAAAGTCATTTATTTTAATTTATGTTTTTATTTACAAAATCATAAATCCTTTGTCTTGTTCACTAAGTAATATTAATTAGGTGGAATTAAGTAAACGGTCACTCGCTTGGGTACGATACTCGGACTACATTGTGTATATTACTTGTACAACCCGGTGCCCTTGCCGGAATCTCCCAACAAGATTTTGATAGTATATCGATGGATTTGGTATCTGGTTTGCAAAAGATAGTTACCAACCACGATGCAATCTGGGTGATTGTGGATCGTTTGACGAAGTCGGCCCATTTCATTCCGGTGAATATGCATTATTCTTTGGAGAAGCTCACTCAGATGTATGTTAAGGAAGTAGTTGGGTTGCACGGTGTACCGTCAAGTATAGTTTCCGATCGTGACCCCAGGTTTACGTCAAGGTTTTGGCAGAGTCTACATCATGCTTTGGGGACAAAGTTGAAGCTTAGTTCTGCATATCACCCCTAGACTGATGGTTAAACGGAGAGTACTATTCAGTCATTAGAAGATATTTTAAGAGCTTGTGTTCTGGAAGAGCAAGGAAGTTGGGAACAAATGTTGCCACTCGTAGAGTTCACTTATAACAATAGTTATCATACGAGTATTGGAATGGCACCACTTGAGGCTCTGTATGGAAGGAAATGTCAGACCCCGCTGTGTTGGTTCAAAGTGGGGGAGAATTCTCTTATCGATCCTGAAGTTGTGCAAGAAACAACTGAAAAGATCAAGATAATCCAAGAGAAGATGATGACAGCTCAGAGTCGACAAAAGAGTACAATTATGCTGATTAGAGGCGAAGACCATTGGAGTTTGCTGAAGGGGAGCATGTATTTGTCAGAATAGTTCCAACAGTGGAGCTCTGAAAACCCATAAATTATCTCATAAGTTTATTGGTCCTTACCAAATCCTCAAACGAGTGGGTCCTGTAGCATCAGATAGCTTTAACCCCATCTTTAGCCAATTTGCACAATGTTTTTCATGTGTCTCAGTTGAAAAAGTTTGTCCATGACCCAACCACTATTCTTAAAATTCACCCTGATGACCTAGATGTACGAGAGAACCTAACCTTTAAAGTCATTCTTATTCGGATTGATGATCGAAGGATTAAGCAGCTCAGAGGAAAAGGAATTCCTTTGGTTAAGGTTGTTTGGGTAAGTGGTGATGTGATCGAAACCACTTGGGAGCTAGAGAATAGAATGCGTCAGGATTATTCTGAATTGTTTTGTAAGTTGAATTTCGGGGACGAAATTCCTTGTAAGCGGAGGAGTAGTGTAACACCCCTAATTTTTAATCCCTGATTAATAAAAGTTAATTATAAAGTTATTTTATAATTAATCACTTTTATTTTAATCTTTGATTAATTATGTGTATTACGTGTGTTTTGATAAAAGCAATATGTGAAAAATATAATTATGCGTGTTTTTGGGTGAAAATATAGGTTTTTGAATATTAGTCCTTGTTTTAGGACCTAAAAGCAATATTAGAAAAGTTTTTGGAGGGAAATGAAATAAAATATGAATTTTTGAAAATTCAGTCGTGGTAATCGATTACCACGATATCAGTAATCGATTACCATAGTGCAGCAGAACCAATTTCAGTGCATTTGATGAGTAATCAGCCACAAATCACCATGCTTTGACACGAAATCAACCCAGAACACGTCCCTAAATTCGTGTCAACATGCATGTAACTTTGATTTTGCTATTTAAATCCTGTTGGAGACGAATTTGGTCTCATTTTGCCTAAGTTCTGGAAAATTAGCTGAGTTAGGGTTCATAGATTCGTGCCTTTCGTTCTCCTTCAATTCCAAACAATACACCACAAATTATACACTGTTGTGAAGCTCACATCTACAGCTTTACAAAGATATAAGAATCGTGATCTGAGAGTGAGTGTGTTAGGAGTATTGAGCTTGCAAAGTTGGGGTTCCAATTTTGCAGAAAACCAGAAACAATGTCTTGGAGCTCACTTTGATCATTGATTTTGGTAAGCTTGTGTAACCATTTGATCTCAAACTTGTTTCAATCCTTAGTTCATGTTATAGAGAACAAAACCTAACCATTTTCCCTAATTATTATGCATGTTTTCTTGATCAAAATCTCTGGTTTTGTGACCCTGTTGAAAATGGTTCTGCGTGTGCTGCTCTGGAGGGGTTTTTGTGGAATTCGAATTTGGTTGCTTTCTCTCTGTGAAGTTTCTATTCAACACGTTTGTGAGGTAAGGGAAAAGCTATTCATACACTAGTTAGAGTTTAAAGCATGTGATTTTATGTAGAGAGTCACCAAGAGACTCTAAGGGCTTAGTTGAAGTAGATTTTTGGTTTGGAGACCATTTTATGCTCTCTCTGTGATTTGAGCAAGTTGTATTTGATGCATGCAAAGTGTTTGATCTCTGATTTCATAATTTAAATAAGTATATTGAGTTTTGATGTAATGAGTTGTTAGTTTTATGGTTTTATGCATAATCAAATGGATTGACTCAATTCCTGTGAATTGATGTGTTTTCAGTGCTTGAACATGCTCAATATATGTTAATTTAGTTCTATGAATGATTGATTTAAGTTGAAATTGGTTAGAAATGAAAATGGTATGCTAAAACCCAATTTTAAGTGTTCTTCTTTCATAAGTAATCGATAACCACGATATAGTAATCGATTATCAGCTTGTATTTGATACAGAGTTTGCAGAATACACGTAGTAATCGATTACCAGTTTCTGATAATCGATTACTAGTGTTAAAAATACTTAAAAATACCATTTTAAATTCTGAACCATTAATTTATAACTGAAATTGATTTCATGGACTGATTATATGTCAGAAAAATGCCTGATGTAATATTTTATGATTTTATGGTAATTAATTTTTGAATTTACTTTGATTATTTATTGAAAAAGTTGAATATTGTGGAATAATCAAAGACCAATCAACTAAATTGAATCGTGTGCATTCATACATGGTGATTGGATGATAGTATCGATTTCATGTTTATGTAACATGAAGAGGGCCTCTGGGATTGCCAAATGATGACTCGCTTGATGACACATTTGAGTTAGAAATGTGGCCAGTAATAGTAGATTACTGATGATGTGGTTATTACGTTTTGGAAACGTGACGTCTGCTGGAGATGCGGCGTTTTGTATCGCTACCAATCTTGTTCGTTATACTTTCGGGGAATGTATCGTGTTGTACCACGAAGGGTACAAAGTACAGGAATTGTACACCGGAGTTTGAGGATGGACGTCTGAGAGTGAAATAGTTATGGAGCTCGGGATTTGAGTGATAGACATCATGCATCATGACACTCATATTTAACTAAAGAGAATTGATTGATAAAGTGAGTTTGGGCATATGATTTGCATCCTTATCTGTCATTGATTTATATGTGTACTATCTTGTATCTGATGACATATCTGGTTGATATCTGCTTTACACATATACTATAATTCTTTATTCTCTTTCGATTATGTGTATGTTCTGCTTATCCCCATGCCCTTGTAGGTGATGTCTCGCTATCTCGCCTGCATCGAGATTCGTCCTCTCCCTAGTGGAGTATGGATCTATGTGGACCATAGGGCAGTGTATGAGGGTAAGGTGGAGTTGACCTTCTATCACCCTAATCCACTGGTTCGTATTTGTCCTCGTAGATTCAGGATCCACATTATCTATACTATGCATGTACCCCTTTTCTATACCTATCATTGACCACCTCCAGCTCGACCTGCTCGCTCTTATCATAGTTTTCGTTTTAGATCAGTTTACCGCTCTCACCCTTTTACCTCTCAAGTTGTCCGGGAGGATACTCCTACACCTGATCCGACGAGTCCAGTCAGGGTTGCACCATCACCTTACCCAGTACCCAGTGCTAGGGTACCATCCCCGTCGGATGAGATAGAGGAGGATCCTGTCGAGGCAGGGAGCGGAGATGAGCCAGTCTAGCACTCTACTGGGAGCCAGTGGAGGGATGATGACCCTTAGGTATGTGCAGAGTATAGGTGGTGAGGGTCAAGGACCCATTTTGTGGCTGTTGTGGACCTTTTGATGGATGGAGGATGATCTGCTTATGACTTGGACTACTACTGGATCAGCCCTGGAGCCCTTTATTTTGAGTTGTTGTAACACCCTAACTAAATTTACCTTTTTTCCGATTTTGACATATTAATTTCATTCTTATAATAATGAAGACCGAAGTATCAACGGAAGGGGTTTATACAAAAGCACTGAGTTGCAAAACAACAAAATTACAAGCTTTCGGTTACATAAAACAAAAGACCAAAACGTCAGTGTTTTGGTCGAGAACTTGAATTACTATCCGACTCTATAGACCTACTATCCCTGTGAGGGAGAGTGAACCTGCTCGGCCGGGGTCTACATTTTCTCGGGCTCGGTACCTGAAAAATGGTAAGGAGGTGAGCATTACACAGAACTTAAGTAAGCAGTTTCTAATATACCATACCGACCTACCAAGTCAAACACAAGTAAACAATTAAGCATATTAACACATATTCGGTCAAATCATGCATCATATACAAACAACCTCGTTATGCTCGGATTATACCTGTTTCCCACTGTATATTTCACTTATCATTTTATTTCCACATTTCCGATCACTTACCCTTGCATTCTTTTCTCAAGTCTTATTCTCTTTTTACTCGGTCTCTGTTTCTCTTTGATCGGTCTCTTCCTCTTATCATTCATCTTTTACAAGTCTTAAACCTTTTTATTCTTCTCGGCTGCGTACACCTAGTGCACGTCTTACACCATTTATGCTCGGATTCTGGAGTGTCCATAACTGCGAGTACCCAGTACCCGTCTTACAGCTGCGCATCTCGGCGTCTTACGAGATCAATGCATGCACCCAGTACGCGTCTTCTATGACCAGGAGCACGTCCAGCCGATTTCTTATATGGAGTTAAGGAGTGTCCATAACTGCGAGCACCCAGTACCCGTCTTACAACTGCGCATCTCGGCGTCTTACGCAATCAATGCACACACCCAAAACGCGTCTTCTATGACCAGGAACACGTCCTAACCGATTCCTTTTCTCGGAACCTTGTGTGAGTAATAACTGCGGACACCCAGTGCTCGTCTTTCAGTTGCGCACACCCCGTATGTGTCTTACACGATCAATGCACGCACCCAGTAGGCGTCTTCTATGACCCGCTCACATAGCCATTTTTCTTTAATTACTCTTTTATCTTTATAAACATTTATTATTAAGTTCCTCTCGGCTCATCCCTCTTGTTTATCCAGTTCACTTGTCTTCTCATTACTTGTTCATTAATTAATATTTCCTCCCTTAATCAGTTAACCGTATTTACCCCATTTTCCCATCTTGGCCTCTCATGGTCGGCCTACATGCAGAACTAGCCGTAGCAGACATGAACAACAGTTGTCACAGTTTATACGCATTTATGTAGCAACACAACATGATTAAACGTACTTAGCAAACATACGAATATTCACACTTAGCAACTATGCACATAACCATAGTTCACTTGATAGTTTCCTTTTTAGTTATTCATCACTCTTCCTAATATTAATCTATATCCATTATCCTAAACTAACACCCACTCTTAGTACCCGTTATGAACACATTAGAAACCCAAACCTAAGCTAAGGTAACACTCACTCCTTACCTCGATCCGTGAGAGATAAGAGTGATGTGAGTTTTGAGCCTGGTTTCTTCGCTTTCGATCTCTTGAACCCAAAATCCCTTGAACCGTTGCAACGCCTTCACTGAACCTCAGAATGCCGTGGAGAAACTGGAAGTTTCCGAAAAGATGAAAGAAATGGTTTTTGGTTTAATAAATATTGATAGAGAGGAAGAGAGTGTAGAATATGTGAGTGAGACGAGAAATGGTGAGTTTCTGGTACTGGAGTTTCTAGAGAGAAGATGGAGAAAACGAAGAAGAAGAAAAACAAGAAGTGTTCATGTATTGGTTATGAGCTTTTCAGTTATTCCCCTATGGGAGCTAATTGTGTGGTTCTGATTGGAGGCTTCTTTGAGAAGTTTGGGACATGTGGCTGGGATTAATTGGCTTTTTAGGGAAAGTCACTAATAGTGACTTGAGAGGGACAGTCAAGACATGATTGTGACATAAAGTGATTGAAATGACGTTAGTACATTTTTGATGCGATTGAGAGTGCGCGAGCACAATGCTCGGCTCTAGCTTGTAAGGACATAACCTCGGCAGTAAGGGTTCGAGGAGCATTAACTCGGATTAAGACATTAGAAGGAGAAATGCTCGTCACGAGGAGCCGAGGTGAATCAGCGTTGGCAAGAGACTGACCTTACCTCTCTCTAGTCGGCCAGGGTAAAGCCAAACCTATATTTGGTATACACAACTCGAATCGCTATGGTCGGCTACACATGGGTAAGGCAAGCGCTTGTACTCGACCACGGTGTGTTGTCTCGATATGCTAGGCTTAGGTAAGTCTGAGACCCTATGCGTTGCTAATTGGTCGACTATACTCGAATTCTCGTACTTCTGCCAAGGGTCTATTATCTAAATTTGTGCTTTCCTCTTAGTAAAATCTCAATTTATTTCTATGGTTTCCTTGTGTCCAAACATAATTTATTCAAATTAAATTGGATATTAAATTGAGGATATTACAGTTGTTATATATTGTACATATTTTTGAGAGGGCTATAGAGTGTTGATCTTTCTTTTCAGTTTTTATGTTTATGGACTTGTACTATGGACCTAGTTATCTTTGACTCTCTAGACTATGTACCTTTTACTACTAATGTATAAATTATGTTTTTCTCTACTACTCATAGTCTAATGATTTTCCGCTTACTCTGATAATACTTTAAAAAGGATTCGGGTACGCTATTTACGCAAAGATATTACCTTAAGTTCTGAAATGACATGAGATAACATTATTACTAATTTTAATTATTAAATCAAACTAATTTTGATGTCAAGAGGATGTTATATCAATCTTTGTTTCTAAGAGCATAAGTTTATCAAATTAATGTTTCAACGCCGAATTCAATGATAAACAAATATATACTTTATCTCCAAGGTCCAATGTTTTGTGCATACTTTATCTCCAAGGTCCGACTCTTTAGAATTTAAAAGGAAAAAAAATTATTTCCAATAATTCTACATATTCTATAAGTGCATACTATTTTCGAGTAAACGTTCTATATTTATGTAATTACACGATCCAATGTATGAGGGTGTTGCAAAATCTTCTCAAAGATAACCATAATTAATCTTGATATACTTAATGTGTTTTGGTAAACCAAATTATGGTTTTATATTATGTTTATTGAATTCACGTGGTTCAAGAGTACAAGTAACATGGCTTCTGTTTTCTGCACTATTCTTTTAAATACTTCCTTCTCCGTTTTTAATTATAAGGTAATATTATTTCGGTAGATTTTTTGTCCTTTTTTTATAAATTGTTTTAAAATATCTAGGTGGTATTGTAACATCCTGCTTTTAATTATAAGGGAAATTTATTTCTAAAGCATAAGAAGAGGTTAGAATAAATACATAAGATGATTTTAGGTGATGGATAAGGTTTACTTTAAGTGCCATAAAGGAGTTAAGAAGTGTTGGCAGCGGTTAGGAGATTTAAAGAAGAGCAAATAAATGTTAAAAATTGTGCTTTCAGTGTTACAAACACCCTATATTAGGAAATTAGAAATAAAGTAGCTACAACTTTAAGCACAAATTCCATCGTTGGATATAAAGTGGTATATATGTAGAAGCTTGGGTTAAAATTTGGGTAAGATCCAACGGTTAACGAAGAAGTTATGGAGTGGTCAAGGCAAAGTCAACAAGATCACGCCCAAGCGCACCAGTGCATGCCCAGGCGCACCAGCCAAAAATTTGGTGCTGCTTGTAACATCCTACATTTTATACTTTTAGAAATTACTTTAATTTAATATTTATTTACAAAAATATTCGGGGTTTATAAAAATTTAGACAGAGTTTCCTTTATAAAATGGACTTTCCCCGAATAGAATTAAACTTGTCAGTCCATAACAGTTTTCAATCCTGTAAAATATAACTTTCAGTTCAAAATAAATAATACTATGTCATACTTTAAAACTTAACGAAAATAAAGGATATACATATAAATCTACAATTTCATAAAATGCTTGAACAAAATAAAAATCATTAATTACATTTACAAAATCTATTTATTACAAAATGAACCTATGAATGGTTGCCCTACAAATGGGACCGTGAGGTCACCCTAACAATATACTCTCCGACGAGAGTATCACTTTCTCGGCCTTGATCTTCACATGTGCCTGTCTCCTTGGTGTACCTAATATGTCCACTGTAAGGGTGAGTACTTTGAAATCTAGATCAAAGAAAACATTTAAAAACAGTAATAAACCATAAATAGGTATATTCATACACAAACATTGACAATTAAGCAAATCACGATTCAATTATCAAGTACAACATCATAACTTTATCCAGTTTAGCTATAATACGTATATAACTTTAATATAATGCATCAATGCACAATCACATGATTATGCTCTACTAACGTCACACTTAGGTGATTTAATCCTTGAATCCGATATTAAACATTTCCTTTCAATTTAAACACTTTAACACTTTTGATTGGATTCGAAGAATTAAAACATCTATACAATGCATTCACACTTTCCCTTTTACATTCACACTTAAACTTTAACAATTAACACTTTTAACGATTGGGTACATTGTGCTTCACATTCTCCCCGAAGGAGGGTTCCTCACACAATGTACCTATACACTTTTAACACTTTAACTTTTAACACTTTTAACAATTGGGTACATTGTGCTTCACATTCTCCCCGAAGGAGGGTTCCTCACACAATGTACCTATAACATTTTCCCTTTTCAATAACAATAACAACACAACCACCTCACAACCCCCCTCCACTCTGGGGAAAAACCGACCAGGAGGAAGCATTTCTCAACCCCTGTTTGGGTGCTTCACCTCCACTTAGGAAGGTCCCTCGCTCACACGTCACACTCCTCTAGGGTAGTGTACAACGTACAATCTAGATTGATTCGCCCAGATTGGCTCTAGCAGAAATCACTGTCACTGGCCACAAGGAGCCAAAGTAAATATAATTACTATGGTTTGCGTCGGACCAATCACCGACACGGGTGGCGAACCCATGTCCTTTGGAAGATCAAAGTCCCCCATAGTAATTCCTAACATTTACTCTTGTCCTCATCAATCGCAAAGCGACGTATTTTTTCCCCTACTCCTAACGTCCACCTTTACACCATGCATGATCCAATATCTCAAGTGTTTCTCAATTGAATTTAAGGCCCTCTTAGTTCTTTAGAAAATGTCATTTAATTGGTTTAAACTCAATTGAGAAATACTTGGCCCTATTTAATGCATAACTATATGAATGTCATTTACAATTTATTTATATACACTTTAATAATATTAATACAAACAATATCAATCAACAATCAGTCGACATACTCAGGTATGTCTCAGGGACAGTAATTTAAATCACCTTCCTAGGGTTCTTCACTTCCTACTTTAACAATTCACAAAATCAGTTAATATAACATATCCCTAAAACTTAGAGTTTCTAACTATACTCTACCCCCTTAACCATCAATCTAGCCAATCATTAATATACCCAATTATAACTCTATTACTATAAATAAACCCTTCCTCTAATACTAGACCCAAAGTACACCCCTTACCTCTTGAAGAGAAGAGGAGAAGGTGAGAGATTGAGGGAGCACTAACACTAATACCAATCCAAGCTCCTATGTGCTTCCTTTCTTGACTCCTATGACTCCTCAAGCTCCTTGAACCAATTAGAGACCCCACTTGACCAATTGCACACTTTGAGGTTTAGGGTTAATTTGGGGTTTTATGGGAAAGAGAGGGAATTGAAAATTGAGAGAGGAAATCCATGAGGGAGTGTTAGGAAATTGATTTGGGGGTTTGATTTGTTGATCTATTGGGTGGTGGCTTTGAGGAATCAAAGCCCTAAGAGAAAGAGGGAGAGAGTTCGTGAGTGAGGAGAGAGGAAAATTCTGAGAAAATGAGTCAAAAAACGTGTTTTTAAGCTGAAATAACAGTGGTTAATCGATTAACCACTTTGGTTAATCGATTAACCCATGTAATTTTGGCTTAGAACAGCATTCAGGTCTTAATCGATTAACATCATGCTTAATCGATTAAGTCGTGTGCATCATTCAGGTCTTAATCGATTAACTCAAGGCTTAATCGATTAACTGGTTCAACCCACCATTCCTTTGAATTTCGAAGTGTCATAACTTTTTCGTTAACCGTCGGATCTTGCTCAAATTTTGAGGCAAGCTTCCTAAGACACTTATCTTAACATCCAACGGTGGAATTTGGGGTTAAAGCTATAGACCTTCTATTTCTAACTTTCTAAAGTCCTATGCTCTTAACTCTTAAATAACCTTTCTAAATCGCACTCTTAACCCAACATTTTCCCTTCTCTACACTCTAAACCTATTCTAACTTATTTTTACTTCACACAAACCTACTCTTAGCTAAATAATACACTCTAAACACTTAAGCTCATACTAATCCTAATACCAACTATCGTTTCTAAACGAAATCGACACTTAATAATACTACGATCCTCATCGAAATCCTACTCACTAATGCACCTAGCCACTTAGTAAATTTGGGGATGTTACAATTCTCCCCCACTTATATGAATTTCGTCCCCGAAATTCGGCTTACTACGAAGAAACGAGAGGATATAGAGCTGTACGCTCCATTAGAAGGATAGACACAACTTTGGGGAATTCGCTCCCCCACTTAGGATACAACTCCGGTTGGTTTTCTTTACTAGGTCTACTTGCTTGCTAATGAGACTTTCGACAAGAAGTCCTATTAATCCATTGGGGTTTTACTCTTGGAATCCTCTTCCACTACTGATACACACAACCACAAAGGGAGAGAGAGTCCTATACTCAAATACAACACCTACCACATAACACAGATAAAGAAAATCAAAACACAGAGCATTCATCATTGAGAAAAGTCAATGTCACAAATTATAATTCAAACATAAATTAAGGGAAAGATTAAACACAAAACAAAACATCCAAGTGTTATTACAGGTAAAAATTTTCATTTTAAAATCAAGTATAAATTAAGTAAAAGAATATCATTTAAATTTTATCAAAGAGGGTATTTCCTTAAAAGGAAAACAGAAAAATAACTCAACACAATTGAATAAAAGCAATCCATACACACCAAAAGGAGTTTTGCATTGAAGAGAAGAAAAAGGTTTGAAAAGTTTACAATTGAAAAGACTCCCTTAGAATCACAAGTAATCTTGATTGGTGTACGGATGAAAATAAGATTTGAGAAGAAACAGTTAAATACATCGGCAAGACAAAATGTAAATATTCATTGAGAAACTTAAATAGTTGAATACTATATATATGTATCCATAGTAAAATTGGAAATATGTTTAAGACATGTGATGGAAAAATACATTTTAATCATAGGTATAGAAAATAAGTTGTTGTTTTCCATTACAAGTTTGTCACTTGTAAGGTTTTATCTAAAAAGGTTACTTTGAAAAATATAGACATACTAGGAAAAACGAAATTTCAAAATTACCATGTGAGGACACACAAGGCAATCAACTTTGAAAAATTCATTTGGTAATTAATTAATAGAAGTTAATATAGTATTCTTTTAAAATCATTTTCAATGGAAGGTAGAAGATAGTCTTAGTCAAAAATCGATTTAAAATAATACATATATATATAGTACTTAAAAGAATTTGAAATTTGGGGATTACCCAAAATCATAAGAAAAGGTTCATGAAAACGTTTGGACTTAACACATAGTCCTAATAAGTTTAAGATCGAAAATATATATATAAAATTCCAGCGTTCGAAAACATTTGAAAACCGCTTCCTATATGCACATCTATATGCCTACACAACTATGTCCGAAACTCTAGGACTCACTAAGATCGAACCTAGCTTCTATCACCCAGTCTATGAAGGAAAACTATTGAGCTTCTACACTCAATCTAAAAGAAACTCTACAATGCAAGACTCCAACTATCCGACACTCACGATTTCTCCTAAGGTTTAAGGTTTCCTAATTGGTTCCTCAGGTTTAGAGATCACACAACTAAGATTTACCCTCAAATCCTAGTTGAGACTTCCCTATTACTAACTAGACTTTGGTGCTACGACTTTTATAATGGATGCTAAGACTAAAACTCTAACATTCACAAACTACATTCTACGGAAGAGTTAATAATGGTTTGAAAACGGTTTGAAAATTGTTCGCACTTCCGGAACACAGTTTGTTCAATAAACACAACGAATTCCTTGGAGTTCTATATGAACTTGAAGGAAGAAAGGAATAACATCCATTACTATGGTTTGGCTCTAGACTAGACTTTAACTCTAGGGTCGCTACATTACCTTTAACTCACCTCACTACCTTCAATTCACATTTTCCACTTCCACATTATAATAGAAACAATATAGTACCAACTTCGGTGTAAAAAGTTTGGTACTTGGTGATAAAAGAGTTTTCAAGAATTTGCATTTTCTTTAAAATGAGTAAAAACATTCTAGATTTTTGTAAATGCTTTTCATTTGAAACTTAAGCAAAATTATCGTTTAGAAAAAGGCATGTCAAGCACTTACAAGTTCAAATCATTTATATAGGTTTTTAAAATCATTTCACATCCATTTGAAATTGATTCTGAAGCTTGAGGATTCCTTTAATGAAGACAGTAAGAATCCTCTTTAATCGTCAAACCCAAATAAAAGGAACGGATTCATGGTTAAAAAGTTTTAATGTCATTCACCCTTTTCAATTCTAGTGAATGTCTTCCCTTTTATTTTAGTTTGGAAGTTCAAATTGACTTATGTCGCCTTCATTGAATTCCTATCAATTGATAATTGGTGTAACTTAAAAGTAAATTACACTATCATTCAATTAGTTAGGAATTCTCATTATGAGTAAAACTTTCTTGAAAATCAATGTTGCGACATTCAATTAATTATCGGAGTTTGAATCAATCCCATACTTTTAAAAATGTCAAAACATTACTGCACTTGACATTCATTTCAAATCGTAGTATTAATACTTTTAGAAAATAGAGTCTTAGAAAATTTGTTGCAAAACACTTTCATATTTTTTAAAAATTCAGAATGCATTTATCACCAAAATATAATGTGGAACTGTGAAGGCAATTAGATCTTACTAAGTCGACACTTAGTAATTATAGTTAAAGGTAATTACACTGGATTAACACCTATTCACTTCCGCTGCGCACTCTGATGAAGAATGATCGAGTTGTATAAACTAGATGACCTCTAATACCAATCCTATTCTTAGACTTAGAAAATAAATCCAACAATTATTTGGTTGGGTTCAAGGACTTTAATAATGTCATCTTCCGATGAATACAAAATGCGAGGGATCCGTCTCGATTCTATATTGCATTGGAGACAAAATTGTTTTCGTGCTACTTGAGTTCCAATCAAATAAAGAATGACTCGTCTTCGATTCGAAGAAAGGCTTTGAAATTTTCTCTTAAAGTGAAAATCTCAATGTCTTGTCATATTTTGAAATAGGCATGATTAATTCAAAACTAAGAGTTAGTACTTCTCGTTGGGATAGCGATTGCATGCTCTGTCCCGTTGGGAGTTTCTCTTTCTCTTAGTCTCTACTTTATGTCCATTTCTAAATACAACAAAGTTATACTATGAAAAATTTAGTTAGCCCACTTTAAATTGAAGAGACACTCCTATGATTACTAAACTAAGACTCACCCTACTAAACTAGACTCATTCCTGCTTACGATGCATGCATGCATGAAACACTAAAGTGCATTTCCTAATCAGCTACCTATTAGTTACTCTCATGTGGAGTAACTCTTTGGGAGTAGGGAAATCCATACTCCGCGGCCGAGGATTGCAACCATTGCTCTGATACCATCTGTAACATCCTACAATTTATACTTTTAGAAATTACTTTAATTTAATATTTATTTACAAAAATATTCGGGGTTTATAAAAATTTAGACAGAGTTTCCTTTATAAAATGGACTTTCCTAGAATAGAATTAAACCTGTCAGTCCAGAACAGTTTTCAATCCTGTAAAATATAACTTTCAGTTCAAAATAAATAATACTATGTCATACTTTAAAACTTAACGAAAATAAAGGATATACATATAAATCTACAATTTCATAAAATGCTTGAACAAAATAAAAATCATTTATTACATTTACAAAATCTATTTATTACAAAATGAACCTATGAATGTATACCCTACAAATGGGACCGTGAGGTCACCCTAACAATATACTCTCCGACGAGAGTATCACTTTCTCGGCCTTGATCTTCACATGTGTTTGTCTCCTTGGTGTACCTAATATGTCCACTGTAAGGGGGAGTACTTTGAAATCTAGATCAATGAAAACGTTTAAAAACAGTAATAAACCATAAATAGGTATATTCATACACAAACATTGACAATTAAGCAAATCACGATTCAATTATCAAGTACAACATCATAACTTTATCCAGTTTAGCTATAATACGTATATAACTTTAATATAATGCATCAATGCACAATCACATGGTTATGCTCTACTAACGTCACACTTAGGTGATTTAATCCTTGAATCCGATATTAAACATTTCCTTTCAATTTAAACACTTTAACACTTTTGATCGGATTCGAAGAATTAAAACATCTATACAATGCATTCACACTTTCCCTTTTACTTTCACACTTAAACTTTAACAATTAACACTTTTAACGATTGGGTACATTGTGCTTCACATTCTCCTCGAAGGAGGGTTCCTCACACAATGTACCTATACACTTTTAACACTTTAACTTTTAACACTTTTAACAATTGGGTACATTGTGCTTCACATTCTCCCCGAAGGAGGGTTCCTCACACAATGTACCTATAACACTTTCCCTTTTCAATAACAATAACAACAACTACCTCACAACCCCCCTCCACTCTGTGGAAAAACCGACCAGGAGGAAGCATTTCTCAACCCCTGTTTGGGTGCTTCACCTCCACTTAGGAAGGTCCCTCGCTCACCCGCTTGCACAATACGTCACACTCCTCTAGGGTAGTGTACAACGTACAATCTGGATTGATTCGCCCAGATTGGCTCTAGCATAAATCACTGTCACTGGCCACAAGGAGCCAAAGTAAATAGAATTACTATGGTTTGCGTCGGACCAATCCCCGACACGGGTGGCGAACCCATGTCCTTTGGAAGATGAAAGTCCGCCATAGTAATTCCTAACATTTACTCTTGTCCTCATCAATCGCAAAGCGACTTATGTTTTTCCCCTACTCCTAACGTCCACCTTTACACCATGCATGATCCAATATCTCAAGTGTTTCTCAATTGAATTTAAGGCCCTCTTAGTTCTTTAGAAAATGTCATTTAATTGGTTTAAACTCAATTGAGAAATACTTGGCCCTATTTAATGCATAACTATATGAATGTCATTTACAATTTATTTATATACACTTTAATAATATTAATACAAACAATATCAATCAACAATCAGTCGACATACTCAGGTATGTCTCAGGGACAGTAATTTAAATCACCTTCCTAGGGTTCTTCACTTCCTACTTTAACAATTCACAAAATCAGTTAATATAACATATCCCTAAAACTTAGAGTTTCTAACTATACTCTACCCCCCTAACCATCAATCTAGCCAATCATTAATATACCCAATTATAACTCTATTACTATAAATAAACCCTTCCTCTAATACTAGACCCAAAGTACACCCCTTACCTCTTGAAGAGAAGAGGAGAAGGTGAGAGATTGAGGGAGCACTAACACCAATACCAATCCAAGCTCCTATGTGCTTCCTTTCTTGACTCCTATGACTCCTCAAGCTCCTTGAACCAATTAGAGATCACACTTGACCAATTGCACACTGAGGTTTAGGGTTAATTTGGGGTTTTATGGGAAAGAGAGCGAATTGAAAATTGAGAGAGGAAATCCATGAGGGAGTGTTAGGAAATTGATTTGGGGGTTTTATTTGTTGATCTATTGGGTGGTAGCTTTGAGGAATCAAAGCCCTAAGAGAAAGAGGGAGAGAGTTCGTGAGTGAGGAGAGAGGAAAATTCTGAGAAAATGAGTCAAAAAAACGTGTTTTTAAGCTGAAATAACAGTGGTTAATCGATTAACCACTTTGGTTAATCGATTAACCCACTTTGGTTAATCGATTAACCCATGTAATTTTGGCTTAGAACAGCATTCAGGTCTTAATCGATTAACCTCATGCTTAATCGATTAAGTCGTGTGCATCATTCAGGTCTTAATCGATTAACCTCATGCTTAATCGATTAAGTCGTGTGCATCATTCAGGTCTTAATCGATTAACTCAAGGCTTAATCGATTAACTGGTTCAACCCACCATTCCTTTGAACTTTGAAGTGTCATAACTTTTTCGTTAACCGTCGGATCTTGCTCAAATTTTGAGGCAAGCTTCCTAAGACACTTATCTTAACATCCAACGGTAGAATTTGGGGTTAAAGCTACAGACCTTGTATTTCTAACTTTCTAAAGTCCTATGCTCTTAACTCTTAAATAACCTTTCTAAATCGCACTCTTAACCCAACATTTTCCCTTCTCTACACTCTAAACCTATTCTAACTTATTTTTACTTCACACAAACCTACTCTTAGCTAAATAATACACTCTAAACACTTAAGCTCATACTAATCCTAATACCAACTATCGTTTCTAAACGAAATCGACACTTAATAATACTACGATCCTCGTCGAAATCCTACTCACTAATGCCCCTAGCCACTTAGTAAATTTGGGGATGTTACACTGCTCACAGGTAAAAATTCACTCAGGCGCACCCTCCCGTGCGCTCAGGCGAGTCTCCCACGCACCAGCCAGGAAAATGGCGCGCTAGTGCCTCCAACGCCATGCACCAGTCTCCAGCGCCATGCACCAGAAATGAAGCTGGTCCTAATCTCGCGCTCAGGCACGCAAAACCGCGCCCAGGCACGCGCTGTCAGCTGGTGCAATCTCAACCGCACGATTTGGACTTGGTGACCAAGTCACCCAATATGAGCCACACGATTTGTTTCTTCTTGGCAAGAGACATACACATACAAAAAATACACCACCATTACACCATAGCTTCATCATATTCATCATCTTCCTCTCAAAACCCCAAGAGCACCTCATCATCTATCATCACATAAGACCCAAAAACAACTCAAATAATCATCACCACCATCATCCCCATCAAGAATCAAGCTAAGAAAGTGAACCACAAACTCTTCTCCTCTCCTCCATAAATTCGTGTGCCTCCTCTTCCCCCCACACCATTGGTTTTCAAGCTTCAAGAACCATGGAAACCATCACATGAATACACCCCCACATCAAAGGCAGGAAGGAGAAAGCTGAACACCATTCTACAACAATCACTCAAGAATCATTTACAACCATTGGATTATTGCTATTTTGAGGTAGCAGGAAAGACTTAGGATATTCAAGCCCTAAACTCACCAAGCTAAGGTTTTCCTTACCTCACACATCAAATTGAGGTAAGGGGGTGGGTATTGGCTTGTCATAGGAATGGGTATCCAACTAGTTATAATGATTTGCTAGGGTTTATTGATTAGGAGAGTAACTAGAAAACCCTAAGGTAGTGACAAATAGCATTAGTGTGTTTAGAAAATAAGTAATTAAAATGAGACACTAGGTAAGTTATTGAGAACTCATATTTGATTTAAATGCTAAATGTGGATGCTTGCGATTAATTGTGCTATAAATGCTTATTTATGAGTGTGTTATTAATGGAAATGTGTGATATATATATATATATATATATATATATATATATATTTGATGCTGGACACATGGTTGTGAAATGATTAAATAAATTGTAAAGAAATGAACTAGAAATGTAAATGGTGAATCGATGTGGGAATTGATCATTTGGGGCACCGGAACACTAGGTATCTGGCTAGGTGTTCCAATTACCTGTTAGGGCCAATTACCTGTCAGGCCAATTATCCATTAGGCCAAACCGCCCTGTTAGGCGCCGGTGTGACCCATGGATCAATTCCCTGCTAAAAATAAATGGAATAATTAATGGAATGGTATAATGTGCACAGTCCTAACAGGTTATGGCCTAGATGGGTGTAAAGTCCTGGACAAGTTGTAACAACCTATTTTATTTTACCTATTTTGAAAATATGGATTTGAAAATTTCTTTTAAATTAAAATACTTATTATAATTTTTTCGGAAAATTGGACAGAGTTTCCTCTGTTTTATGGACATTCCCAAAAATTATCTTTGACCTGTAACCTGTTTAAATCAGTTTCAACAACAACCAGACATCCATGATAAATATACATATAATTTAATTCTTCTCCCAATATCCGGGGATAAAATACAAAGATGAGAATACTTAGATTTTCGAGGAACCAAATAAAGAGCTCGGGCCACCAAATATACAACAGAGATTTAAAGTACATTTATTAATAAATTCTCAAAAATACATAATATTCCATAATATGGCCCGGTACGACTCAACTCAAAATAAAAATAAATTACTCACACTTCCCGTGGGAAAGTGTGCTCCTGCTCGGCCCAAATAACAGTTATGCTCCTGACCTGTACCTGTGGTGGTTGTAAGGGTGAGAATTGCACAACTAGTAAAGCATAATACGAGCCAAGTCATACACATTTAGCAATTAGTCAAATAATACAATCATACTCACACCCACACACCTGTTCACTACAAACACAATCGTCTCTGATTATTAGCACCTTCTGACACATGTCCTTACCTAATCTATTTCGCCACTTACCTATTTACCCCAAAATCACACTCTCTACACTTTACCCCAAGTCTTTAATTTTCTCTCCTATCCTCTCTAATCCTTTCTCTCACACACCTATTCTACTCATTTCTCTCACATCTCCTTTACTCCCCCGGCCTTCCTCTTATTTCCTTATATTTATTTATTCTTATTATTTTTCCTTTATGTTTTATGGCGTCATGGGGCTCCTGCCACTGCGTATCCTCCGTCTACCCAAGGATACGTCTTACCGATGCGCCAGGTTCTGTCTGGTCGTCTTACTCAACCAATGCGCACGGATCCCGCGGTCCGCACGTCTTCTAAGGCCCAGTACCCATCAACCCAGAGTCGTGGGGCTCCTGCCACTGCGCATCCCCGTCTGCCGAGGATTCGTCTTACCGATGCGTACGGTCTCGCAGGCCGTACGTCTTACTCAACCCATGCATGCGGATTCCACATACCACACGTCTTCTAGGGCCCAGTACCCATCGACCCATTCTCTTTCAATATCTTTTCTGTTTCTTTTGTAGTGTCGTGGGGCTCCCGCCACTGCGTATCCACCGTCTCCCCGGGGATACGTCTTACCGATGCGTACCGATCCCCAAAGGCCGCACGTCTTACTCAACCCATGCGTACGGTCCCGCAGGCCGCACGTCTTCTAAGGTCTAGTACCCACCGACACAGGGATAGGTGATGCGAATACCGCCACTGCGTATTCCCGTCAGCCGAGAATACGTCTTACCAATGCGTACGGATCCCCAAAGGCCGCACGTCTTACTCAACCCATGCGTACGGATCCGCCTGTCATCGTCATGACACCAGCCGTACGTCTTCTAGGATTGATATTCGCATACCCGAGTGTTTTCTTTATTCTCTTTTATTTTATTTCTTTTCTTTTTACTTTATTCCGCCCTCATGTCATACCTTATCCTCTCATTCTCAATTTTAGTCCGCCCTCGCCTAACACCTTTTTCTTCTACTCTCATATTTCCTCTTTTTCTCCCTAAACTTTCCTATATATTCTATTCTCTTCCTAACTTAGCACCTACGCAAACCAAACTCACTTTACCTCTTTGAACACATCAAACATACAAATTACAATCATAAATTAAATATTCAGTTAACAATTACAATTCTTATTTAATTATCACGCATATATTCCTTGACATCAAATAGCATTTTACTCAGGTACTGACACTTACATACATATAATTAACATGTAGTTCAAAAAATTCATCATTTAAACATTTAACACATTTCAAATAGCATTTATCTCATATAAGCATATTATCTGATTAAAATAAATTTTAAATTCCCTAATCACACATAAGCAATTAACCTTGAGCCAGATTATGCAGTACTAGTATCTCACCCACCGAGACGGCAAATAAACCCCTTACCTTGGGGTTCTACCAGAACCTGTTTCGAGGCACAACGAGGAGATCATGTTTCTACTCACGGCATTACATGGTTTGTTGCTCGCATTTTAGCTGGTCCTAAAGTCCTTCATCGTCTGACTATTTTATTAAATCAAATAGAAATTAATTTAATGCACCAAAAGCAACTCAATTTCAAATTTCGGTATATACTTATCATATATTAAAGTAGAGTATTTTCGTAGTTTTCCAAATCAATAAATCATTTAACTATAATTTACAAACCAAAATAACATAGGATTTCAAATTAAGATAATTGTCTTTTTCATAAAATAGTATAGCTTTTATTGAAAATACACTAACTTTCGAAACTAGCATAATCACCAAAAATTCATTAAGGTTAATTAGCTTTAGTTTTCAAGCCTTAAAATCAAAAGTTGTTGTTTGACAGTATTAATTCCGAACTAAAAGTAAGTGTGCTCAATTAAAAAATAAGTCCAAGTCGCCATTATAACATTAAAACAATTACACTTCCCTTCGGTTTGAAATTAATGCTCAACGCTTTAACTCGAATTAACGTTATGTCGAGTATATACCGGATTCCTATCTAATTGGTTTGTTGTTAGTTCAGGGATATTCCAGCTCACTAACCAACAACCCAATTACATAGGAATCCAACACATTTAACAAAAACACTTTCAAGACTCATAATTCGACATAACAGTTAATCTTGTATTATTCCAAATCAGAGTAACTAATTAAAATTATTATAAAAATAACAATCTAAAGGAAAATCAATATAAACTATAATACAGTTTAATTTCCAAACGAATTTAATACTAAATAATTGTTACTCATACTAGTATAATTAGTGTTATTATTAAAACACAATAAAGAGTAGTTAGGAAAGTATTGGGAATTTACCCTCCGATTAGGCTTTTGAGGCAGCAAAAGATCAAGGCCGGTTCGGTTCTAGCTTCACAGCCCTGGCATTCCTGATCAGCGTCGGTGACGATAACGGCATGAATCTGAACCGAGGAGAGAGAGAACGAGCTTAGCTTTGAGCTCCAAGCTCCGTCTACGACATCACCCAACTCCACCACACCCAGGCGGCGGCGGAGGATCTGCAGCACCTAGGGGATGGAGGAGTGCTCATGGTTGAGGCTCGAAGGGGGACATCAAGAGGCGGCGAACGGTGGGACTCGTGGCTCACGATTCGCAAGCCTCCAACAACGACGGCTGCAGCGTGACCGGAGGAGGGAGAACGCCATGGCGGCAGTCCAGAGAGAAGGAGAAGTCGCGAGGGAGAGAGAAGAAGTCCAGCGGAGAGAGAGAGAGAGCTTGGGACCGAGAGAGGAAGAGCGATGGTGATGGTGGCTGGCGGCCGGCGGCGGCGATACAAAGAGGAGGGAGAGAGAGGAAGAGAGATGGAGATAGGGGGAAGAGAATTAGGGCCGGCGGGAGGAGAAAACAAGGAGGGGGGTTCGAACCCCTTCCCTTTTATTTTTTTTATTCATTATTATTATTATTATTATTAATTTAAAAGTACTAATAAACATATTTTTTTTAAAACATATATACTAATACACACTTTTATTTATTTATTTATTTTATTTTATTTTAAAACTCAAAATACCAATAATCAATTTAAATAATAGAATAAAAATTATAAAGTAAGAAACTTATAAATATTTCCAACAAAATATTTTCATATGAAATATATCAAAATAAAGTAAAACACATAAAGTATATTTTTTTTTATATAGGATAACTATTTTAAATGAATTTACTTTAGAACATAAAAGAAATGAAATATATTTTCGTAATTAACATAATGTATTTTTTTTTAAAAAATACACAACTAAATAATTGATTTTTAAGAAACATTTAATTTAAGTCAATACAACTTATAAATATATTAGGGATTAAAATTAGGGATGTTACATTTCTCCCCCACTTATAGAAATTTCGTCCCCGAAATTCCAGTTTTCCCTTAACTTGGAGGAGCATCCCTTGACAGAGTTTCCGACCATGTCACTTGATTCCTCCAGTTCCATTCTTCCATTGGAGAAATCCTTAAGTTAAGGGTTCGTCGGTATACTTACTTGTCTCCTGCAGAGTTTATCTCAGCCAATCGGGTCCTACGTAATACACAGAGTTTTCAGAGACTGAAGTCATCACTTGCGGTGCACTGACATGACACCTTAAGTGAGGCTTCACTTCGCGACTTCACTCTTATCCTTTTTCCTTCACCTTTGTCAATCGCATAGGATCCGAATTGAGTCATCGAGTCTCCCCCACTTAGTATCAACATACCTGAGTAAGTCTAAGGCAGGGAGAAAACTAGGTTGATTCTAAGAATTTATTAGTTAAGTACTTAATTGGTTGGCGAGGTGGTACATGGCTAAATTGACTTCTAGTCGGTATTATTGGTGTTACTTTTAAATTTCCTGTGCCATATCTCAGCTCTTGCATTAAGAGAAGAGGGTGAGTTGATGATTTTTCTTAACTGGTCCGGGTGGAAGTACTTAATAAAGTTGCCCTAAACAGGATGGTAACCAACTGTTCACGGTTCTTGGTAAGGTTCTTAATGGACTAAAAGTTAGATTTGGCTTTGATGAAACTAGAATTCCTATGTGGGTTGTTCTGATTTCAACTAAAAGATTGCAATAATATAGCATGTCAATAAACACGAAGATCGGGGTGGTCAGTCCCAATCTCACATCTATCAACAGTACATCATCATCGCAGATAATGATAATATTATCCTTTAACAGGCGTAAGAGTAAGGATGACCAATCCTACCCTTACATTCCATTAAAAGATAACACTATTATAAGGTCTTTTCGGTTAACTTTCTCAATGAGATCTTACAACTGATTGGGATTTCCTATAATTTTTCATGATTTCCTACGAATTTGGATTGAGCCTATATGTATACATGCATACTCCCTAAGTTCACAGTTACTCTTAGTGAGAGGTCCGGAATTTGGATTCTAGGAAAGATGAGTTTAGCAAGGTCCTCCTTAAAGGATTAGCAGAGATGGAGACTTGAGGTTCTAAAATAATTCCCCATATTAGTAGCAGAATGTGCCTCTAATCATTCCGCTCAAGTCCTTCCGAACAAATTCTCTTCTTTCTTGGGATAGTTTGAAGTAATGTGGCCCGACTACTCGCACCCAAAGCAACAAGCTTCCTACTTAAAATGATTCAGGAACCAGTCTATACCACGGTGGGGTTTCCCTCACCATGGCATAATGGTGTAACACGTGAAGCGGTCTCGTTCCGTTTGGGGCCCCCGATTAATTGCCGTGTCACCTTTCGTCATCGCTTGCCTCTAGTGCCAGTCCCATTTTATAGGTGCTAATCACCTTCGCCAGTCGAGACGAGTTTGACTCGCCTTGACATCCCCAAGGTAACCTGATTCCAGGTCACAATCCCGCTTGAATTCGAGGTACTTCGCCTTCCAATCTACTCCTCTGTAGCCTGTAGTTCACCGAATCAAGTCTTCAAATGTTTCCGATTTAGGAAGACAATTTCCATCTTCCTACCCCCAGCTAAACGATTGGTCTCAGTCGAAGCGGGGTGTTGTCACTAGGTGTGTTGGTCATAGTACTAAGATTCTGTAATAGAAATAGATTATGGCACGAACGGTTGATAACTATAGAATTGGCTAAGTCTACCTAAATATATATATATATATATATATATATATATATATATAAACATACAGACCTACTACAACCGGACTTGACACTACTTTTCGGTTACTCTCTTGGTGAGATAACCATTGGAGTAACTCGCAACTCCGAGGCCGAGGACAACTGCTCTGATACCATAAATGTAACAACCTATTTTATTTTACCTATTTTGAAAATATGGATTTGAAAATTTCTTTTAAATTAAAATACTTATTATAATTTTTTCGGAAAATTGGACAGAGTTTCCTCTGTTTTATGGACATTCCCAAAAATTATCTTTGACCTGTAACCTGTTCAAATCAGTTTCAACAACAACCAGACATCCAGGATAAATATACATATAATTTAATTCTTCTCCCAATATCCGGGGATGAAATACTAAGATGAGAATACTTAGATTTTCGAGGAACCAAATAAAGAGCCCGGGCCACCAAATATACAACAGAGATTTAAAGTACATTTATTAATAAATTCTCAAAAATACATAATATTCCATAATATGGCCCGGTACGACTCAACTCAAAATAAAAATAAATTACTCACACTTCCCGTGGGGAAGTGTGCTCCTGCTCGGCCTAAATAACAACTATACTCCTGACCTGTACCTGTGGTGGTTGTAAGGGTGAGAATTGCACAACTAGTAAAGCATAATACGAGCCAAGTCATACACATTTAGCAATTAGTCAAATAATACAATCATACTCACACCCAAACACCTGTTCACTACAAACACAATCGTCTCCGATTATTAGCACCTTCTGACACATGTCCTTACCTAATCTATTTCGCCACTTACCTATTTACCGCAAAATCTCACTCTCTACACTTTACCCCAAGTCTCTAATTTTCTCTCCTATCCTCTCTAATCCTTTCTCTCACACACCTATTCTACTCATTTCTCTCACATCTCCTTTACTCCCCCGGCCTTCCTCTTATTTCCTTATATTTATTTATCCTTATTATTTTTCCTTTATGTTTTATGGCGTCATGGGGCTCCTGCCACTGCGTATCCTCCGTCTACCCAAGGATACGTCTTACCGATGCGCCAGGCTCTGTCTGGTCGTCTTACTCAACCAATGCGCACGGATCCCGCGATCCGCACGTCTTCTAAGGCCCAGTACCCATCAACCCAGAGTCGTGGGGCTCCTGCCACTGCGCATCCCCGTCTGCCGAGGATTCGTCTTACCGATGCGTACAGTCTCGCAGGCCGTACGTCTTACTCAACCCATGCGTGCGGATTCCACATACCACACGTCTTCTAGGGCCCAGTACCCATCGACCCATTCTCTTTCATTATCTTTTCTGTTTCTTTTGTAGTGTCGTGGGGCTCCCGCCACTGCGTATCCACCGTCTCCCCGGGGATACGTCTTACCGATGCGTACCGATTCCCAAAGGCCGCACGTCTTACTCAACCCATGCGTACGGTCCCGCAGGCCGCACGTCTTCTAAGGTCCAGTACCCACCGACACAGGGATAGGTGATGCGAATACCGCCACTGCGTATTCCCGTCAGCCGAGAATACGTCTTACCAATGCGTACGGATCCCCAAAGGCCGCACGTCTTACTCAACCCATGCGTACGGATCCGCCTGTCATCGTCATGACACCAGCCGTACGTCTTCTAGGATTGATATTCGCATACCCGAGTGTTTTCTTTATTCTCTTTTTATTTCTCTTTTATTTTATTTCTTTTATTTTTACTTTATTCCGCCCTCATGTCACACCTTATCCTCTCATTCTCAATTTTAGTCCGCCCTCGCCTAACACCTTTTTCTCCTACTCTCATATTTCCTCTTTTTCTCCCTAAACTTTCCTATATATTCTATTCTCTTCCTAACTTAGCACCTACGCAAACCAAACTCACTTTACCTCTTTGAACACATCAAACATATAAATTACAATCATAAATTAAATATTAAGTTAACAATTACAATTCTTATTTAATTATCACGCATATAATCCTTGACATCGAATAGCATTTTACTCAGGTACTACTGACACTTACATACATATAATTAACATGTAGTTCAAAGAATTCATCATTTAAACATTTAACACATTTCAAATAGCATTTATCTCATATAAGCATATTATCTCATTAAAATAAATTCTAAATTCCCTAATCACACATAAGCAATTAACCTTGAGCCAGATTATACAGTACTAGTATCTCACCCACCGAGACGGCAAATAAACTCCTTACCTTGGAATTCTACCAGAACCTGTTTCGAGGCACAACGAGGAGATCCTGTTTCTACTCACGGCATTACATGGTTTGTTGCTCGCATTTTAGCTGGTCCTAAAGTCCTTCATCGTCTGACTATTTTATTAAATCAAATAGAAATCAATTTAATGCACCAAAAGCGACTCAATTTCAAATCTCGGTATATACTTATCATATATTAAAGTAGAGTATTTTCGTAGTTTTCCAAATCAATAAATCATTTAACTATAATTTACAAACCAAAATTACATAGGATTTCAAATTAAGATCATTGTCTTTTTCATAAAATAGTATAGCTTTTATTGAAAATACACTAACTTTCGAAACTAGCATAATCACCAAAAATTCATTAAGGTTAATTAGCTTTAGTTTTCAAGCCTTAAAATCAAAAGTTGTTGTTTGACAATATTAATTCCGAACTAAAAGGAAGTGTGCTCAATTCAAAAATAAGTCCAAGTCGCCATTATAACATTAAAACAATTACACTTCCCTTCAGTTTGAAATTAATGTTCAACGCTTTAACTCAAATTAACGTTATGTCGAGTATATACCGGATTCCTATCTAATTGGTTTGTTGTTAGTTTAGGGATATTCCAGCTCACTAACCAACAACCCAATTACTTAGGAATCCAACGCATTTAACAAAAACACTTTCAAGACTCATAATTCGACATAACAGTGAATCTTGTATTATTCCAAATCAGAGTAACTAATTAAAATTATTATAAAAATAACAATCTAAAGGAAAATCAATATAAACTATAATACAGTTTAATTTCCAAACGAATTTAATACTAAATAATTATTACTCATACTAGTATAATTAGTGTTATTATTAAAACACAATAAAGAGCAGTTAGGAAAGTATTGGGAATTTACCCTCCGATTAGGCTTTTGAGGCAGCATTAGATCAAGGCCGGTTCGGTTCTAGCTTCACAGCCCCGGCATCCCCGAACGGCGTCGGTGACGATAACAACATGATCTGAACCGAGGAGAGAGAGAACGAGCTTAGCTTTGAGCTCCAAGCTCCGTCTACGACATCACCCAACGCCACCACACCCAGGCGGCGGCGGCGGCGGATCTGCAGCACCTAGGGGGAGGAGGAGTGCTCACGGTTGAGGCTCAAAGGGGGACATCAAGAGGCGGCGAACGGTGGGACTTGTGGCTCACGATTCGCAAGCCTCCAACAACGGCGGCTGGAACGTGACCGAAGGAGGGAGAACGCCATGACGGCGGTCCAGAGAGAAGGAGAAGTCGCGAGGGAGAGAGAAGAAGTCCGGCGGAGAGAGAGAGAGCTTGGGACCGAGAGAGGAAGAGCGATGGTGATGGTGGCTGGCGGCCGGCGGCGGCGATACAAAGAGGAGGGAGAGAGAGGAAGAGAGATGGAGACACTACTACAAAAAACAAATTTAATCCCGGTTCCGAAACAATTTCAATCCCGGTTCCGAACCGGAATTGAATATGTCGGGATTGTAAATAGGACAATTTACGTTTCCGGTTCTTTAAAAACACGGAACTGGGATCGTAAATAATAAAGAACCGGGATCTTAAATGAACTGAACCGGGATCGTATTTGATGGATTTTTTAAAAAAAAAATTTGAACCGAAATCTTAAATGAGGGGAGCTTTTTTTTATGAACCGGAATTGTAAATGATGGGACTTTTTTTTTTGGGAACCACAATTTTATATAATAATATGGCGTCACAATACCCTGTACCTATATAACAAATCTCAATATAATATATATCGTAATTGACTTCATCCAAAAAAGTTCCATAAAGTTGAGAAACATATACCAAAATAGCTAAATTATCAAGTGCTATATAACCAAAAGCTAAACCAAAATAGCTTCAAAAGTCTACTATCTAATTAAATTATCATGTACTACATATACATCTATATATATATATATAAATCTAAATCTAAGTCTAAGGTACTTCATCGAACATGAAAGCTGCCCAATCTTCCTTGACTTCATCCAACAACTCCTCAGTGTAGTACATGCATGGTATACTTGCAACCATCAAAGTACTGTAAAATTAATATGTAAAATTAATATAAAGTAGCGCAAGTTATAATATTGAACTAAATGAGTAATTATAAGAGTTGAAACAAACATAAATCAGAATGAAATTGCAAACCAATTCAGGAATCATGACATCTTCTTTACGGCTACCTCTAATTTTGAAACAAACATAAATTAGAATGAAGTGCATTTAGTATAATTAATGAAATTCTATTAAAACCAATGCCAAGGATTAGACAACCTGCTCAACGCAAGTTCAGTTCAAGGCTTAAGATATAAAGGCAACAATTGGTCGCAGACATCCAAGGAAGTAAATTCGCAGCACCAACTCAAGTATGAAAAAGGCGAAAGCTCTTAGGCAGGAACTGAGACTGTTATGAGAACAAGGCTTAAGATTAAGCATCAAGGGTCATCACATCAAGAGCTCAAAAAAAAAAAACAAAAAACAAAAATGTGAACAAAACGAATACCTGAAGTTAATCAACATGAAACGACTGCAAGATAACACAATCATTCACATAGAGAAAGTCTTTCGCTCAAGTTCCAAGTTTCACATACGATACTTGGTGAAATCAAGGTCATAAAAACCAATCAAAGAGTTTAAAATCAAGGCAAGCATTAAGCCAATAACAAACTCTCGGGCATCCAAGGAAGGAATAGAGCAGCACAAGCTCTCAAGACTGGCAGAGGCGAAAGCTCTTAGGCATCCACTGCTAATGTTTTGAGAAAAAATTCTTACATATATCATCATTGAAGCATTTCAAATGAAATCAGTAATATGCACATGGCAGAGAAAAACCAGAAAATGTTCATTAAAGTCCAAGGCTGCTACAGGTAAAAGAAACTTCACAAATGGAATTTTATATGAAAATACACTAAGGAATTAAGAATAAAACTTACAATGTATCAGACATCCAAGGAAGGATAAGAACAGCATTAGCTCTCAAGTCACTGCGATTGTTTTGAGAAACAAGCCTTTGATTTATCATCATTTAAAAGCATTAGGGATGTATGTGAAATTGAAATTAAAAAAAAAAAGCAAAATAAGAAAAGCATCCATTCATATATGTGAATCAAAATCATGAGCAAAATACTTATGGAATTGATGAACTGGCATATATAACTATAGGGTGATTCATGACAAATGGTTTTATAATTGGTCCTCCATGTCACTAGACCTAAGATAAATCGGCTTTCTTTGTTGCCAAGTGCCATTGAGAAAGTCTTTTGCTCAAGAGCATAATTAAACATAAAATACTTAATGAAATGAAAATAGTCATACAGCAATCAAGGAATTTAAAAAATTGGAACATCTAGTAAGAAAATAAAATAAATCTCAAACATCCAAGGAAGGATTAGGCTTGCATTGCTCTAGACTTCCCAACAAAAGCCAGCACCACTCGAATTTGTACAATCGTCTGTGATTTGGCACAATATTAGCAACAGTGAGATATGGTAAATTTTCTCCCAGTTACAAAGTTGGAATGTTGGTGTCTAACTAGTACTAGTCACAAAATAAAAACTGGAAACTTGAAATTTTCTCCCAGTTACAAAGTTGGAAAGTAATCTCTCAGTGCCTTTACCTGTTCCGCTATGTTTCCAGGTTGAGAAAGAGATTCCTGGCTTTTTCCAGAGAGCTTGGTCAAAGTGATGGTGTCAATGGCACCAACCACAGCTATCATAGGTACTACAGCAAGTGTGACTAGAGCCAATTGCCACACAGCAGTGAAACCCACAACAAAACCAGAAACAAAAGTGGCCATGTAGTGAATGAAGTTACCCAGCTGCAATATAAGAATTAGGCCTTGTTAAAATTCGTCAAACGACAAACTTAATTTGTAACTTACAGCAGGGGATATAATAGGTCTAATATATAATAGGTCTAATACTCTAATCTGCTTGATTAGTTCATATTAAGATAGTAAATAAATTATAATGCTTTATGGAAAGATACTTGCCAGTATCTATGCCATCAGTATTGGGAGCTTTATATACAGGAGCCAAAATTGTAACATTTTTTATAGTGACATTCTTGCAATCATATGGATGGAGTGTCATAATTAGTTCTCCCTGCCTGCTATTACATATAGTTCAATATAAATGATAAACAAGTTAACTTCCAGAAAAACAAACAAAATTTTAAATACTCACCTGTTATCACAACATCTCTGAGATTTTGGTCATGAATCAAGCTGCTATATCGAGGCCCAAGGTACTCCCTCCCATACCCATATGAAGGTAATGGGGGCATCAGTGGCCAATACTTTTCATTATGATAATCATCACATATGTTAACAAAGAAAATAACAAACATAAATACATAATGCACACAATTAGATTTGCCAATGAGAAAGATAGAGTTAGAGATATCAGTGACTAGAACCAAAGATGTCAATGATAAAATGAAGGATAATACATTATACATAGTCTTACAGATTGCTTGTCTGCCTTTGATGGATCTGCAAAGAGAAAAGTCAATTTGAAGTAATAGAGGCAAGATTGGTTCGGTTCAGACCCGGTTCACAGCAAGGTCGAGTGGCTCACAACATCACCTCCAAGAGAGGACCAGCGGCCATGGCGGTTGGTCCTGTAGCAACGTCACAAAACGGAGACAGGAAAGAAGTGGTGGCGGTGGCTCCACGGCGGTGGATCGTGACTTTGAGGAGAGAACATGGACGGCGTCGGTTTGCACGAACCAAGGAAGGAGAGCGGCTGCAGCAGCGAAACCAGCGGCGTTCATGAGCTCCTTCATGGCTGCGGCGGTTCGATTTGTAGGAGGGAGTCGCGATTTGCGACTGGGTAGAGAGGGAGAGCGCGAGCGTGGCGGCGGTGCGATGACCCAGGAAGAGAGAGAGAAAGAGAGATGGAGGTGGTGATGGTGGTTTGGTTTGGTGATGAAAGCCATGGCAAGGTCGAGAGACACGAAGAGAGGAGAAGGAAGGTGGAGGTGGGGCGGCGGCACCTCTAAGGGAAGAAGAAAGAAAGAGAACCCTACAACACACACTGACACTGCTTGAGAGTTGAGAGAGGCAGAGTACCAAAATTTCGTGTTAAAATTCGATAGCCCACTTAAAAAATTTATCATTACTGATCCCGATTCCTTATAAAAATGGAGATTAAAAATACACCGTTATTTTTAAAACTTAATTTATATTTATGATTCCAGTTTCGTGTTTTTTTTTAACCGGGATCCAAAAACGTTGGAATTTTAAATATATTTCTAGCTCATTTTTATTATTTTTTTAATAAAAATGTTATTTAATCCCAGTTATAACACGGAACCGGGATTAAAATTCAGGTATTTTAAATAGTTTTTGTAGTAGTGAGATAGGGGGAAGAGAATTAGGGCCTGCGGGAGGAGAAAACAAGGAGGGGGGTTCAAACCCCTTCCCTTTTATTTTTTTTTTAATTTTTTAATTTTTTATTCATTATTATTATTATTATTTTAAAAGTAATAATAAACATATTTTTTTTAAAACATATATACTAATACACACTTTTATTTATTTATTTATTTTATTTTATTTTAAAACTCAAAATACCAATACTCAATATAAATAATAGAATAAAAATTATAAAGTAAGAAACTTATAAATATTTCCAATAAAATATTTTCATATGAAATATATCAAAATAAAGTAAAACACATAAAGTATATTTTTTTTTATATAGGATAACTATTTTAAATGAATTTACTTTAGAACATAAAAGAAATGAAATATATTTTCGTAATTAACATAATGTATTTTTTTTTATAAAAATACACAACTAAATAATTGATTTTTAAGAAACATTTAATTTAAGTCAATACAACTTATAAATATATTAGGGATTAAAATTAGGGATGTTACACAAGTGCCCAAAAGTTCCTAGACAGGTGTTCCAATTACCTAGCAGGTGCGCAAAATCCTAGTGGTGTACGTAAAATGGGCATGAGAAAAGGTTAATGAGAATAGGAAATGGAAATGTTAGGTAAATGGAAATAATAATGCAAATGAGATATGATAATGAATTAATGATGTGTAACTTGGAAATGATTTGAATGTTGTGAAAGGTGAAAAGTTTAATATATGAACTATTTGGTAATTGTGTTTGGCTTAGTGGGTTGTTATGTCTATTTGGAAACTGCCTTTCTATTTCATATGCAATGCTCACTCCCTTAACATTTTTCAGGTACTGAGATCGAGCTCGCACAGCCCCCGGCCGAGCAGGTGCGCTCTCCCTCACAGGGAGAGTAGAGTCTAGTTCAGTAGGACATGGAAATGTCCTGGGCCCGATTAGAATGATGATGATGTGATTTACTTTTGTCTGTACAAATGTAAATATATACTTTTGGGTGGGCCCGGGACAGCCTCTTTGGGAAGGGGTATTTTGGGAAAACTTGGTTATGCTGAAAACTCTGATAATGACTTGACTATTGATGGGTGCACGATGATGCACAAAGTATGCTTTTAGCCCTGCTGGCTACTAAATGAATATGAATATCTTGTTTAAAAACAGGTTGCAGGTTAAACTAAAGTTTTGGGAAAGTCCTATAAACAAAGGAAACTCTGTCCGTTTGGTCGGAGAATTTTCATAAGCATCTGAATTAATAAAGAAATTTTTAAGTCACTAATTCAATTAAGGGTAGCTAAGGGTAATATTAAATAGGGTGTTACATTTATGGTATCAGAGCAGTTTCCCTCGGCCTTTGGGGTGTGGACTCACATCTCCAGTAGTTACTCACCAAGCGAGTAACCGATATGTATGGTTAAGTGTCTAGATTAGAGTAATAAGATATAATTGTTATTGTTTACTAGTATATGTTTTAACTTGTCGTTTTTCCCAGGATTAGAAGTTATGACAAGTAGATGCAGTGACGATGATAGGCTCGCTGCAATCTTAGAAAGCTTAATTCAGATCAATCGGAGTCAAGTTGAGACAGTGGCTACAGCTGTAGCAGCCGTGGCAGCACTTAATCAGTCCCCACAAGCATCTCAGAACCCGTCCACCACTGAGATCAACTGGTTGGCTGATTTCAGGTGGCATGGTCCCTCGAAGTTCGAGGGTGGCTATAATTTGGATGGAACTCGGAAGTAGCTTCAGGAGATAGAAGAGATTCTCTGCGATATGTCACCACCCGAGGAACAAAAAGTTCTTTTTGCTCAGCATACGCTCGTTGGGGAAGCAGAACAATGGTGGGAACAGGTTCGAAAGGGTATGGAGGCTACTAATCAAAAAGTGACTTGGGATGTCTTTAAAGAGACGTTTCGAGGAAAGTACCTTTTTCGAGGATGTTCGAAAAGAGAAGGAATGTGCTTTCCTGAACTTGAGACAAGAGAACATGAGTGTTGAGGAATATGTGGAGCGATTTAAGGATTTGATTTGTTATGCTACCAGCTACAAGGGTGTGGATGAGAAAACCAAGTGCATCAAGTTTGCTGCAGGACTTCGTCTGGACATCAAGATTGCCCTTGGGGATGCACCGATTGATGACTTTACTCAGCTAGTGTACTTGTCCAACATTTATGAGAAGGGTATCCAGAGGTTGAAAGATTTCTTCGGAGAAAAAGAATCCTACCCGAAACCCGAGACCAAAACGCCTACTCCAAAGAGAACAGAGCTGATTGTGACCACCCCGATGTCCACACTGCGGAAAACATCATCGGGGTATATGTTGGGAGGTGATTCGTAACGGGAGGAAAGGCTTTTGTTTCCAATACGGTCAACCAGGGCAATTGGCTGCTGGCTGTCCCAATCATGATCCTAAGAAAGAGGTGAAGGCGGCTAACGCACCGATGGTGCTTGGTACTAGGAGCAAGGATGTGCCAAGAGCAGGAGGTCCTATTAAGGGTAAAAGACCGGCTCAGAAATCAGGTCCATATGTCGGCACCCATGCAGGATCAGCAGATCGAAAGAAAGCGGGCCAGAATACGACTACCCAAAAATACTACGCCGTTATGCCCACATTGTAAGAAGTTTCATCGTGGTATGTGTTGGTGGCTGATCAGGGGTAATGCGGGGAACTGTTGCTTCCAATGCGGGCAACTAGGACACTTCGCTGCAAATTGTCCCCAGAACACTGCGCAGAAAGAAGTGAATACACTGCAGCAACAACAGGCATCGGGGAGCCAACCCATACCGAGAGGTACGTGTTAGGTGTCGCATTCCTGTATGGTGTACTGTTGGGATTATGAGGTCACGCATTCTTGCATTCCACTTTAAATGTCTGGCAAGATTGAGAACATTTCGTAAGCGTTAGGTTTCCATCTCCATTAGTTCCTTTGTGAAGTCTTATTAAGCGCATTCTATTTGTCCTTCCCAAGTATTTGGTCAATAGTTTTAAACGAAAATTAATATACGAGTTCAACTGAAACAAGAGTAAATAGCCAATATTCTTAGATAGTTCCGGAAGTGACTTTATACGAAGTAGTTCAGATAACTACAATCTTTAGATGACGTTCTGGTTAGGGCATTATCTTAAAAGTCAAAGGTGATAGGAAAGAACTTAGGATTTCTGATTTCTTATAGCAAGGAACTACGAAACTTAAGTGATACACGGAGGTAAGCTAATTCTTTAGGGAATCATGAGAAGCTTTAGAACGAGCTAATAAGTGTAGGACTTTACATAAAAATCCAACCAAGAACCGCGATGGTGTTATTGTTTGATAGAATGTAAGGTTAGAACTGATCACTCTAATCCTTGCATATGTTAGATGATGATATTATCAGCAAAAACCTGACGATGATGTGGTGTTGATAGACGTGAGGTTGGGATTGATCACCTCAATCTTTGCATCTATTAATGGACGATATCATTGTAACCTTTTGAGTGAAATCGAGATAACTGAAGTAGAGATTCCCAAGAAATAAATCCTTTATAAGGAAATAAACTGACCAAAAAGTATTCTTTCCTAAACTTCTTGTAGAATCAGGGAATAAACATAGAACAGAGCTGAGGAACGAAAACCTTAGGCTATTCCACTTGTTGCAGAGTAGTGTAATCAAATACTACAACCTGGAAAGAGTTAAGCAAAACTCTATGACAATCATCTCTAGCCATCATGAAAACCGAATTAGATGTACACAATCTAAAACTTACTTGGAATCTTACCAAGGTTCCTAAATGATCAAACTTTAGAAGAGCAAATCTCAACGACTTCATGAAGTCTCCACATCGGGACTGGGCGATTTTAATGATTGACCATCCACAAATAGTAAAACACAATTTGACCTTCAATCTTCGAAGTGAGGTAAATTTTGAGAGTGATGTAGGCCCTAAAAGTGACTAAGAGTCGAATTTCATAAACATACGTAGTTTCTACCGAGTTCATTCATTCTTGGAGGTTCGATTCAAAATGAGTGAAAGTTTGGTTGTTAGCAGGCATCAAGACGTGGTGTAGAGTTCTATAGATTTAGCTTAGTGAACAATGAAACGCTTCAATCTCAAGAATATATGTCCACTTTGATCCATGACCACCCAAACATCATTTAAGGCTCTATTACTGTTTCTGTGAGCTTTAAATAATGCTCCAATTAGTGAAAGTAGACATTTAAGTGCCATAAAGGAGTTAAGAAGTGTTGGCAGCGGTTAGGAGATTTAAAGAAGAGCAAATGAATGTTAAAAATGGTGCTTTCGGTGTTATAAACACCCTATATTAGGAAATTAGAAATAAAGTATCTACAACTTTAAGCACAAATTCCACCGTTGGATATGAAGTGAGATATATGTAGAAATCTGTAACACCCCAAATTTCGTCTTCCAAATAAATATGTTAGTAAAATGGTTTTATAAATAAATAATAATTTCATGTTTGATTTGGATATATATTCATTATAAGTATTATGTGAAAATATTTTATGGTGAGGTTTTTCCATAAAATATTAAATTTTGCAATTAAGTCCTTGGGAATGACCTAAAAACAATAATGGAAGGTCTTTTGGGGTTAAAATTAATTAAACAAAGTTTTTTAGTGAAAACTGGTCAAAATACTCGAGTATTTTTGAAAATACTCGAGTATTCTGGTCAGTGTTGCACGAGTTAATGCGTTTGGTGAGTCACCACCACCGAGTCACCGCCATTTGACACGAAATCAGTCCTTCAACACGTCTAAGGCCTTCGTGTCGAGCTTCATGAGCTTGGTGGAGGGCTATTTAAGCCCTGGTTGATGAATCAATCAACCCATTTTGCCAATTTCGTGAAGAATTCCACAAGTTAGGGTTCATAACTTCGTCTTCTCAATTCTCTCTCGTTTCAGGGTCATACTACACAAACCATACACCGTTTCGAAGCTCACATCCAGATCTTCGAAAAGAGTCATAAATTGCGAGCTAAGCTTGAGTGTGGTGAGAGTGATGAGCTTTGCAAGTTAGAGCTTCAAATCTGCCAAATACCAGAACTCTGTTTAGACCCGTCACCTTCTTGCCTACGATTCTCTCTCCTCCTTGAGAGTTACCTCACGTGTGTTATACCATTGGAAAGCTCTTTCAACGAGCTTCGATTTGATACCAAGTTTGTTAAATTTGAGTCCCTGGTCAAAAAGTTATGGGCCTGCAAAGTTAGGGGTTGAAATCTGCCAAACTAGATTTTCAGATTCAGAGAGCCGACTTTGAGCTTCGATTGTGGTAAGCTCAAGCCTTCTCTTGGTCTGAAATTTATTGGTTTTCAAAGTTCATGTTATAGAGAACATAGTCTAACCAATTTCCCCAATTTTTATGAATGATTCGAATGTCGATTGATGTGGTTTTGAACCTCTGCTGTATCTGTTATGCAAGTTCGGGTGGGAAGTGGTTAGAGCATTTGGTTGCTGTTCTCTGCGGAGTTTTTGTTCAAGAACGACCCTAAGGTATGGGGGAAGCTTACCATCTGCTAGAATAAGAGTAAATTGCATTAGAAAGTAGGAGGAGTCACCATGAGACTCTAAGGGCATAGATTGAAATAGGAATATGGCTTGGAGGCCAATTTGAGGCATGCTACATGCTAAGGCAAGTTTATTTGGTTGCATATGAGCTAAATCAATGCTGAAATTATGCCAAAAATGAGTAGAATTGAAATTGGTACTTTAAGTTGCATAATATGTGATTTTCATGCATAATTGATGAATGATTATGATTTTCTGTGAGTTGATGCAATCTCTGTGTTGAGACAAGTTTTAAATGTGTAAACAAAGTTTTGTTGATCATTGGTTTAAGTTAGAGTTGGTTAGAATTGAAAATGGTATGTTAAAACCAAGTTGTAGTGCATCTGCTGTCAAAAATACTCGAGTATTTGGTAAAACACTCGAGTATTTTCTGATGCAAGCTTCCCAGAAGATCACGAAATACTCTAGTATTTTGTAAAATACTCTAGTATTTTGTAAAATACTCTAGTATTCTGTGAAATACTCTAGTATTTTGGGCTGAAAAATACTCTAGTATTTTGTGAAATACTCAAGTATTCTGAACTGTAAACTACTCGAGTATTTTGTGAAATACTCGAGTATTCTGGGCAGTCTGATACACATTTTCATGAAATTGAAGAACTACTCGAGTATTGAAGCTACTACTCGTGTCTTTTTACTAAAATGTGGAGAAAATACCATTTTTAATCTAACCACTTCCATTTAAACCTAATGACACTTAAAGGGAACAATGTGATACTTCCTTTAATAAATCCCATAATTCCTAAGCATGGAAATTGATATATCTCATTGATGAATTCATTACATATTGTATACGATGAGATTAACGATTAATCTTCAGGGAATACTTGCATGCATTCATGCACCGTGAACGGTGATGAATTATCGTTGTGTCATGTTTTTGGAACATGAGGAGGGCCTCTGGGAGTGCCAAATGTTGCTACTTGCTCGATGACACATTAAGGTGGACAATGTGGGAAGTATGTGGTATACTGTTGGTTTGATGGTTCAACGGTGTGTTGCACACAAGTGGTAAGGTTTACGTTTTGGCGACGTGACGTTCATCAGACATGGTGACGTTGTTTACCACCTCTGTTGTGTTACACAAGTGATAAGATTTACGTCCTTAGGCGACGTGACGTTCATCAGATGTGGTGACGTTTTTTATCACACCCAGTGCATATTGAAAAGTGATAGGTTTACGTCCTTGGGCGACGTGACGTTCACCAGATAGTGTGACGTTTTTATCACTTCCGAGCAAGTACGCCATACGTTTGATAATGTATTATTTGTATTCTGGGAATACAATGGTGTTATGGAAGGACGTTCATCTGAGTGATTAGTTGAAGAATCTCAGGAATCGAGAGATGGGAAGCATGCATCATTCCATCTATTTGGAAAGAGAAATACATGAAATGGCGAGTGCTCATGGTTATGCATTTCTATCATGATGGTTGCTTACTTGTGGATGTTAGGACTTTACTCTTATTTGATAATGCGAATGTATAAGCTTACCCCCTGCCCTTAATAGGTTTTGACCAGGTACCTAGACTACCTAGAGATTAAAGGAAATGGGATGACTCTTAAGTTCATAAAGTGCCAAGTCATCATGGGATAGAGACTCTTTTGTACAACTCTGAGGACTCAACCAGATGAACGAATGGATGAAGAACCAGTGACCAGCTCTGGAACGTCTCTATTTTTGATAATGGAAACAATGTATATATATTGAGAGATGTATCCAAGAGAAAACCTAGTTTTCATACTTTAATATAATTGTGGCACACATCAAATTTATATCCTTGATTTCATGAGTCAATGAACTATTTTAATATATTCCGTTCACTCTGATTTTATCGTTCGACACGAAGGAAGTAATATTGTAGTTGATTTCTTGGGATGACCTAATGACTAAGTTATTTTCGAAAGCTATTTTGTACTACAAAGGTTATCTCAAAAGGGTTCTAAAATGTTCAGCAAATAATTACTCCTTCTACCGAATTTAGTTCCAATACATGGTTTAAATTTGAGTACCACATTCATTTGAAAAATTTTTCATACTCAGACTTTTCCAACACGTTTCAATAATTTATGAAATTCTTTTTAAGAAACGAGGGATGTTACAGAATCTTGGGTTAAAATTTGGGCAAGATCCAACGGTTAACGAAGATGTTATGGAGTGGTCAAGGCAAAGTCAACAAGATCACGCCCAGGCGCACCAGTGCACGCCCAGGCGCACCAGTGCACGCCCAGGCGCACCGGCCAAAAATTTGGTGCGTGCTGCTCACAAGTAAAAATTCGCTCAGGCACGTCTCCCATGCACCAGCCAGGAAAATGGCGCGCCAGTGCCTCCAACGCCATGCACTAGTCTCCAGCGCCATGCACCAGAAATGAAGCTGGTCCTAATCTTGCGCTCAGGCACGCAAAACTGCGCCCAGGTGCGTGCGGTCAGCTGGTGCAATCTCAGCCTCATGATTTGGACTTGGTGACCAAGTCACCCAATATGAGCCACACGATTGGTTTCTTCTTGGCAAGGGACATACACATACCAAAAATACACCACCATTACACCATAGCTTCATCATATTCATCATCTTCCTCTCAAAACCCCAAGAGCACCTCATCATCAATCATCACATAACACCCAAAAACAATTCAAATAACCATCACCACCATCATCCCCATCAAGAATCAAGCTAAGAAAATGAACCACAAACTCTTCTCCTCTCCTCCATAAATTCGTGTACCTCCTCTTCCCCCCACACCATTGGTTTTCAAGCTTCAAGAACCATGGAACCCATCACATGAATACACACCCACATCAAAGGCAGGAAAGAGAAAGCTCAACACCATCCTACAACAATCACTCAAGAATCATTTACAACCATTGGATTATTGCTTTTTTGAGGTGGAAAGCAAGACTTAGGAGATTCAAGCCCTAAACTCACCAAGCTAAGGTTTTCCTTATCTCTGATTTCGGTCTAACATATGATGTTTTAAGCATGATTTAGACTCCCTTTTACTATGGATTTGACTTGTTTCTCATGTAAATTTAGGAATTTTTGTATAGTTTTTAGGAAGTTAGGTAATTTAGAATCCCTTGAACATTTTGATCCGTTTTGGGTATGTTTCAGGTACTTTCGAAGCTTAATGGAAGAAAATAATTATGGAGCAGAAAAGAGGATGCAAGCACCTTGAAAATGGCGCAAGAACGGAGCGAAACAGAGTCGGAAGTTGTCCCGGGCGCCCAGGCGTGGAGCTTCCCACGCCCAGGCGTGTGTGCAGCGTTAATCACCACCCATCAGACCTGGGGCGCCCAGGCGTGAGGCCCCGGGCGCCCAGGTGCGCAGTACCCATGGAGGCCCAGTTGGGCTGATTTCTAATGCGTTTTTCATGGGTTTGCTTAGGATTTCGTTTTAGTTTTTAAATGTAGGTTTTAGAACTAGGTTAGGCAGTTTTTAGAGAGGGAGATTTCATAATTTTAGAGAGTTTTAGAAGAGGAGAAGATCAAGGATTGGAAGATACAAGGCTTTTCCATGGTAATCATGTATTCTTCTATCGCTTTTGTTCTTATTTTCATGATGTGTAATTAAAACCCTTTGTTAGGAATTGGTGGATTTGTATGGATTAGTTTATTTAATTTATGAATTGATGTTTTTCCGTTTCTAAATCATGTGTTTGATTGCATTTTATTTCCAATTTATAGATCTGGCCAATTTATGTTATGCTTTGGATCTCTAATTCTTCAATTGGGAAATTAGGAATTAGAATAGACCTTTCAATCAAACAATATAGTTATTCAACAAGTAGGGATACAATTGGGTAATTATATAACATGATTAATTCCATGTTCTTAATTAAGATTATTCAATGGTTTAATCTCTTATGGAATTAAGTTTTATCAAATTGAATAAGAAACGGTAATTATACAAGAGGGATCTAATAGTTACCAATTTAGGAATTCGTTCATGAATTAGGGAAAAATAGAGATTCATGATTAATAAACAACACCATACAATGAAACCACGTTCCTAACATCTTTCTCAAATTGCTCACAACTTTTATTTAATTTCTGTTTTGTTTTATTTTATTTGAAATAAACTTTTAATCACAAATAGTTTTAGTTAATAGATTCCGCTTATAACTACTCTTTGGTGAAAATTAATTGAACAATTTGCAATCCTTGTGGGACGATACTTGGTCTTACCAATTTTATTACTTGTCGACCCGGTATACTTGTCGTATTGTCATCAAGTTTTTGGCGCCGTTGCCGAGGATTGAAATTCGTTTCAATTAGTTTTCGGTACTTAGTAGTAGTTTTAGGTGAAATTTATTTTTTAGTCTCTTGTCTAATCAGGTGCTGCGTAATTTTTCTTTTGTTTTTGTGTTGTGCAGGAATTTATATCAATTTAAGTGCAAAGAGGAGAAAAATTCAGCACTAGAAGAGGGGAAAGAACAACTTTGAAGATGGCTGAAGAAGGAGGACCTCACGGATCCTCTCCGCTTCCTCCTTCCTGGAAAACTTTGGCGGGGAGTATGCAACTGTGGACCCAGACTTCCTTGCTTCCAGCATAGTCCGACCAGCCATCACTGCAACTGCATTCGCGATCGATCCGTAGTACATCCACTTGATCATGCAGGATCAGTTCAGTGGTGCGCCGCATCAAGACCCCAGGGTTCATATCGCCAACTTTCTGGGTATGCTCGAATTCTTCAAGATCGAGGGTGCTACAGAGGAGGCCATCAGAATGAGGATGTTCCCTCTCTCACTAAGGGGTGAGGCACTAACGTGGGTGAACAACCAGGCACCAGGGAGTCTTTCCAGTTGGAAAATACTTGTCTCCAAATTCATGGATAAGTTTCTTCCAACTGGGAACCAAGCGAAGCTGAGGCAGGATGTTCACTCATTCATGAAAGAGGACGACAAGCCATTGCATGAAGCTTGGCAGCGATACAACCAGCTACTGAGGAGGTGCCCAACATATATGCAAGACTGGCAACAGATTCAATTGTTCTATAATGGGCTCAACCGATTCAATCAAAGCATGGTTGATGCAGCAGTTGGTGGGTCGCTGATGAAGAAGACTGTTGAAGAGGCCAAGGAAGTTATTGCAAACATGGCATTCAGCAGCAGCCAAGGACTAAGGACCCAGGTGGAGTAGAGCATCTTGAAGAGTTATGATTTGGACTCTAGTCAAGCCCAGATCTTAATCGAGTAGAACAAGCAGATGCAGCAGCAAATTGCTACATTAATGAAGCAGATGAGCCAGATCAGTATGTCAATTGCATCTAGCACTCTGAAGTGTGACTTTTATGGGAAGGTCACCGGAATGGTGATTGTGCTTTCGAAGTCAGAAAGGGTCCAGCCACCATTGAGGAGAAGGCCAATTTTGTGGGTGGTGGAGTACCTAAAAATAACATGTACTCCAATATCCACAATCCAGGGCAAATCAGTCAGTCTCACACCTCATGGTACAACCCAGCACTCAATCCATCGCCGCCACAAAAGAAGGGCTGGGCGAAGGCATTTGAAGCAATGGCTACCACAACCAATACCTTCATGGCAGAAGCCAGGGCGAATTTCGCCAATTAGGAAGTCAGCATTTGCAACTTGGAGGTGCAAGTGGCTCAAATAAACAATCAGATATTAGAGATCGCAACCAACACCAAGGAGTGGTGCATGGCGGTCACCCTTCGAAGGGGCAAGTCGTATGAGGAGTCACAGAAGAAGGGTGATGCAACTGAGCCTGAGAAGAAGGATGAGGGGCCAAAGCAACCAAGTGGAGAAGGCTCAACTGCAATGGAACAGACGCAGGATCCACCTGTGGATCAAGAGAAAGGCACACCCAAACCAACACCACTACCTCCAAGGATTCCTTATCCTCCGAGGTTGAAGAAAGAGGATGACCAGAAGCAATTCACCAAATTTTTGGAGATGCTACGGAAGGTGCAAATCAACATCCCGTTTGCAGGGGCTCTCTCATAAATGCCTCTGTATGCGAGATTCATGAAGGAGTTGCTGACAAGGAAGAAGCGGATGCTCACTAAGGAGACATTCCTGATAGCAGAGAAGTGCAGCAACATCATCAAATCCAACCTTCCATCAAAGCTGAAGGATCCAGGTAGCTTCACCATTTCAGTTAGCATAGGCAAGGAGTATTCAGGTAAGGCTCTCTGTGACTTAGGAGCTAGTGTTAACATTATGCCATTGTCTGTGTGTGAAGCATTAAACTTAGGAGAGGTTAAGCCTATCCCGGCATTACTTCAGTTAGCTGATAGAACCACCCTCCGCCCATATGGAGCGGTGGAAGATATTCTGGTTAAGGTGAAAGATTTTATCCTGCCCTTAGATTTCATGATTTTAGATGTAGAAGAGGATGAAAATATTCCTCTAATTTTTGGAAGGCCATTCTTGGCCACAGCAGGGGCAGTGATTGATGTGCCTAGGGGACAAGTAATTCTTCGAGTGAATGGTGAGCAAACTACAATTAAAATTTTTGAAAAACCACCAATCACCGTGGAGAATTTCGCTCCTTTCATGTGCATTCAGCACTCGAATGGAGAGAGTGTTGGAAAGAAGTGGAAAAACAAGGTGTCACCCTTGAAAGGATATTGGAAACCACCCTACCTCTGAAAAGAGGTGACCCGTCGTGACGTTAAACAAGCGCTTGCTGGGAGGCAACCCAATGTTAAGTAGCTCCCTTAGATATTTTTTAGGGTAGTTTAGTTTTAGGTAGTTTTAAAAAAAAAGAAAAAAAGAAGAAAGAAGATGTACCGGTCCAGCCACGCCCAAGCGTGGTGCACTTCACGTCCAGGCGTGGCAGGGGGGTTTAACATTTCAGTTTGGGGGTGTGATCCCATTTTCTCCCATTAGTTCCCAATATGTCACCCCAGACCTGGTACTTCGCAAAAATAATGTCAAGTTTTTCGTAGTTTTTAATTTTAATTTTGTAGTTTTAGTTTAGATTAGTTTGCTTGAGGACAAGCCAACCTCTTAGTAGGAGTAGGTAATTATTCTAGGCTTAGGACTGTTTTTCTTATGATAGGTGTAAATACTTAGTTTAGGATTAGACTCATTGATTTTTAATGCTAATTGATTGAGCTGTAAATATTTTTGAAACTTGGTTATTTTGACAAACTTTTTGAGAGCTTGAGATTAGTGAACTGACCTTTAACCTAGTGAGTTATTTGAGCCTAAACATTGAAGGGGTATGTGATTATTGAATTATTCTGTTTTGAGACCCCTATTTCTTTCATGAGTGTGTCCACTTTGGCTTTGTGTTCTAGAACTTGATCGGTGACCATTTTGAGATTGATAATTGTTTGCATGCATTAAAAATGATTAAGGCACTTAGGATGTGTTTTTGTGGCCTTTAGATGATTTGATTGATTATAAATTCCCTTAGTTTACCATTTTGAGCCTTATTATTATGATTTTTCTTTGGTACCCTGCATCTATTGTATTATTTTTGTGAGTACCTTGGGAATTTTGAATGAGCAATTGAGAGGAATGACTCACGAGAATTAAAAAATTGGTGAAAAGTGTTATGAGTTCTATTTCTCTTACAAGTGAAGCAGAAAAAAAAGAATGAAAAATAAATGAAAAGGAAGAGAATAGAAGGAAAAATTGAAAAAGAAAGGAAGAATAAAATGTTCCTGATGTGAGTGTGAGTATTTATTGTATTCATTGCTCATTCATGATTTTTGAGAGAAACTTGTTTTTGTAAATATTTTTGCAAGTATAGCCTTTGTTTTATCCTTTGTTTCATTTATCCCACCTGACACTTATAGCCATGGCCTCATTATAACCCAATTAAAGACCTTTTGATTGTGTGCATTCAATAATTTCAGTGGAGATTTGCGTCTATGGTCAAGCATATGGTAACACATTGTCATTGTATGAACTTGAGTGAATTACATATATATAACCCTTGATACACATGAGAGATACACACTGTGAGGTTGAGAGTGTTCACCAATCATTGGTTCTTGTTGAGATTGTTTTTCTAACCAGGTTTCAATTGTATAAATTGTGTAACACTCCTTGTTTATCATCTTACTTTATAAGAAAAGTAATAAGTTTATGATTACTTGGACTTGTTATTGGGTGAAAAAGATCTGAAAATAAGAATTTTCCCTTCCCTTGAAAATTCTTTTCACAAACACTTGATTAATAATGAAGTTGACTAATAAAATCAGAGTTTGCGGAAACATAGTGAAATCATCATATTATACCCCCAAAATATATCAAGTGTAACAAGTCCATGAATACCGAATAAGTATTATTATGAAACTAAATTCATCTTATGATACCTCTTTCAAAGTGTGTATCATATAAATACTACTAAAAAATAGAGATGTTATAGAGCTGGTCACTGGTCCTCTGTCCAAACATCCATCTGGTCGGATCCTCGATATCTGCACAACGCGTTCCCAACCCACACTTTCTACACTCTGCATGCACCTAAGGGACATCTCCCTTCACTGACTCTTGTGCAGGCTAGATATACGATCACACCTAATAAGGGCATGAGGAGTAAGTATACACATATACATAATCAATAAAGACTAAAATACAAACACAAGTATATCATGGACAGACAATAATGCAAGTGCATATGGGCACACCAATTTTCAACATTATATCTCTTATAATGAGGGTGGCATGAAGCATGATTTTCTATCCACAACTGAGGCCTCCACTATTAGTCCATCTTGGACGTCCATCCAATACACCAATGTGTTCCAAGAACACTACCATACGTTCCCAGAACGAATGGCAAACCATACTTGGATAAATAATATCACTCCCAGAGTGTGTATCACGTTCCCAGAACGTATAGCAAACCATACTTGGAATATAAACATGCACCACTCCCAGAGTGTGCATCACGTTCCCAGAACGTATCAAAGAAACCATGTCCCAGACAATGGCCACATTCCCAGAATGTGTCATCAAGTAGGTTGCACACCAATGTGTTCCCAGAACACATCAAAGAAACCAGGTCCCAGACACTGGCCACATTCCCAGAATGTGTCATCAAGTAGGTTACAAATTTGGTACTCCCGGAGTACCCTCCTCATATTCCCAGAATATGATAATCGTTTCCTACCAACCCATCTTCCATTCTCTATGCATGAATGCACAATCATTAAGGTTGGTTTTTATCTTTAATTTAATTATTGTGATTTAGAGATATCTCAATTTCTCTTTTGAATGATTAATTTGAGGTATAACCTTTGGCACCAAAATTCATTCATGAATTTACTTAAAAACATGCCATTAAACTTGGATTGGGAAATCTCAACCAATGGTATCAAACTTCTCATTTAAAAGACTTAACTTTTATTTTTCAGTTTCAGGTACTAACCGGTTACAATCTTAGACTAACCGGTTAGAATTACAGACCTGAACTTACTAACCATTGCAATTCAGAAAACCCTTTTTCTTGAATTCTCTACCCAATCCATAAACAAGCTTTCAGCATTGTCATATACCTCAAATTCCACTGATCTCATCATTCAAAAGTCTAAATCACAACTCATTCCCATTGGAGCATAATTTCGTCTTGAAATTATATCAAAACATTAAGGTATTAACTCCTCAATTACAATCTGAAACAAACAGTATTTAGTCACATGTTTTAATATTGATTCCAAGTGAAATTAGAGTATATACTTGAGTAAAAATGGTAAGAATACAGATCCAATTTCAGAAATTCATTTTCTTTGAAAATTTACAGTATCAACCGGTTACAAATTTCGAATAACCGGTTAGATTATGCAGTCTGTACACTGAAGAATGAGGTTTTGCATACCATTCTTTTCAATACTCAAATCTAACCAATTTCAACAATCAATAGAGTTCATATACCTTAATACTAGTATGTTCAACCACAGAAACATATCTATCTTGCATGCATTAAATTTAGATACTCAAATTGCATATAATTCCACATAAATACAATTTAATACCACAAAACTCATAATAAAACTTTAAATTATGATTCAATCATCAGAATAGCTTGCATGCAGGTTATTAACTTTGCTCAAAAAGAATTGAGACACAGAATTGGCCTCCAAGCCTTTTAACCCTAAACACATAATGCCCTTTTGAGTCTTTGTTGACTCAAGTCCTAAAACACTTGATTTTAGTCTCAATCTAGTATAAGGTAAACTTCTCCCATACCTCTAAATCGTGTTTGATGAGTGAAATCACTGACTTTGGCAAGAAATCCACAAGAACCTCAAGCTCTGTCCTCAGCCAACACAGGTTCAACAGGGTTCAAAAACCAGAGATTTTGGTGCATGAAAAGGTAATACAATTTGGGGAAAATGGTTAGGACTTGTTGTATGCAACATGCACAAGAAAATCAAAGTGGTTTGAGATTCAAAGAATGCTTGAGCTTACCTAAATCGAAGCTCAAAGACAGCTCCACGAACACAGAGACAGTGTTGACAGCTTCAAAGCTTCAACTTCTTGGATTGATTCCTCCTCACACAAGAACTCTCTTCTCAAAAATCTTATATCAATGAAAAGCCCTTGATTCAAGCTTTCCAGTAGGGTATCACTCACTCTCCAACACTCAGAAACGAAGAAGAATTACTCCAAACGAATTAGAAACCCTAACAGAGCCTCCCAACACCAAACTCAGAAAAATCAGCCCCAATCCTTCAACAATCCATCCTTTTATAGAGAAATCAAGATTACATGCATGAGGACGTGTGTTCTCCACTAATCTTAAGCTGATTTCGTGGCGAATTCTGGGTTAAAACGCGTGATTACTCATCAAACGCACTAACCTAGTTTTCTGAGTTCATCGTGTAACCGGTTACATACTGATAAAACTTCAAAAATTAATAATTTAATTACTCTTTCTTCAAAAACCTTTCTAATATTGCAATTAGGTCCCAACCCAAGGACTAAATTACAATATTCATATTTTTGTACAAAATAACCATATAAAAATATATCTCATATTTTTATACATAAAAACACATAATGTACAAAAACTAAAACCTTCAAAACTAATATAAATCAACTATAAAATAACTGTTATAATTAATTTCTTGGTTATTTGGGAGACGAAAATTAGGGGTGTTACACTACTCCCGCACTTAAAAGGAATTTCGTCCCCGAAATTCATCTTCTGAAATTTTCCACTTTTCCAAAATGTTCCTATACTAGAAAACTTCATTTAACTTCCTTAAAAATTGTTCTTAGGGTCCTCCCCCACTTAAAAGGAGTTTCGATATAATTCTTTTATTTCGAAACATTTCTAATAAAATCCTTCAATTTAAACAATCGAGATTTTTTTTACATAAAACTCTTATGTGAAAGAATTCTTTTAAAAGAAATACTCTTTCGAGTAATACACTTCACATAAACATTCTTCAAATAAAACACTTTTCAATAAACTTTTTGGAAAAACTTTTTGGGTTGCGCACTCTGATCTCTCGAGCACGATCAAAGAAACATTTGTATGACTTCGTTCCTTAACAGCTTGAGACATTAGGGTGATCAGTCCTAATATTCCAACCCATTAATAACAAAATCATCCCATTCAGATATAATCTTTCGCAAGAAAGACCATATGACAGGTCTTTAAGTTAGATGAACTTAAAGATAGGGTAATTATCACCATCAGACTTAGTTAGATAGTCAAGTTCTAGAGACATACATTTCCGTTGGGGAGACAAAGATTTGTCCTATCCCGGTGGTTGTTAATCTCTCTATTCATAATTGATCTTCCTATTTCTGTAGTGTCCACAGATATTTATCACATCCAACTGTGATAAAGGTTTTGATCACAGAAAGATTGGAGTTGAACTTCCAATAGGATATTGATATTTTCAAACGATTAGATTAACGTAATCGAAAAACATTTGACTACGTTAAATCAGATCAAAGGGAGAGATAGACTTGAGTTATCTACGTCAGGATTAGACTCAACTCACATCTCAGCTGGTTAACTCTTCTCGTGCTTGATTCGTTTGCTGTCCATTCCTTTCTCACCTTTTCCTTCAATACAATTCGGTAAATAATACTCCAGCTTCCTGCAGTCGAAATTGACTATCCCCTTAGGTACATCACAACTAAACTCAAAGTGATGTGCCTCACATTTTTCACCTCGAAATGGACAAATGTTCTCTTCCCTATTTCCTCCTTAGTCAATCGAGAATTCCTTAACCCTGATATTTCCGTGGTTGATATTCTCCTATTTACTTTTCCTCTTTCTCCAGTTGGGCCTTTATTTCATCAATCTTTCTCTTATTCTGAACTTAGACATTTCTCGCATGAAATTTATGTGCTTTCCCATAGTCCTCATACATGCTTACCAACATCGAGAAATTCCTTATTCCTTGATAGTTGATAGCTGACTTGGGTTCGAACATAATCTATTCTTGAAGTTCATACCTTTGGATTTCTCATCTAGGTTGTTCTAGACAACACTTCATAAATACCTTGCCTCCATAATATATTTTCTAATATCCATAATCCCTGACTTTAATTCCAAAGATTAAATCTCATTCTTCTCTTTCAACTCCTCATCTTCTGGTTGTAATTCACGAATCCGATTCAAGAATTCGTTGGTGATTGACAACATTCCCAATCTAAGGCTAGATAGTTCCTCTTGCATTGCTAGACTTAGGTCTTTGAACTCCTCGATTAGAATAACCTCCTTGACCATCATTGAGCTCACATGAATAGCCTTTCCGCTCAAAGCGCCTGCAACTACGTTTGCTTTACCAGGATGATAATGGAGCTCAAAGTCATAATCTTTTAGAAGCTCCATCCATCGCCTTTGTTTCATATTCAACTCTTCTGCTTTCTATTGTCATTCACATTTTCGAATTCCAAACTTGTTCATGAGTCACAACCTTCTTATCTTAGCACTTATCGACTCTTTTTGCATCATCGAGCTAAATCCTCTACCTTCTCCGATTGGAGTATCTCCTTAATTTTAACTCTTGATTAGTCCATAAATATTATGATTCAATCCTCTTAAATCAATTTCAATGATGAATCAAGGCATTAAGTTATTTTACCACATTAAATCCTTCCTTAAATTTTACTTAGGTAATTGATATTGAGTTTGGATTGAAGGAAGATGTTTATTGATACCAAAAGTTCCTTCACCAAGGACTTAAATTTTCATTTTAAACTTTCAGCTTCTAACCGGTTACAAGAAACTCTAACCGGTTAGTAAGTACAATTTTAAAAACCAAAGAATTTCAAGATCAGTTTCTTTACATCATCCAGTCCAACTCAAAATAGGATTTAATCATAATCTAATACCTTGATTCCAACTGAATTCATCACTAAAACGATTTAAATCATAATATACTCACATTTTCCGTAATTCCTCTTGGACTAATCATATTATATTAGGGTATAATCCATCACTACCCCACCATAATTAAACAACATCCTATCATTCCATACAATCAGTTGATCTTTCCAAGTCAACTTGGTCAAAGGCCATGCGATCTTAGAAAATCCTTCAATAATCTGGCGGTAGTATCAGGCTAGCCCTAAGAACTTCTTACTTTAACCACAGTCTTAAGTTGTTCACATTACACCACTGAATTAACCTCCGCTGGATTCACCACAATTTCTTCTTTAAAGATCACATGCCCTGCGAACTTAACTTCGCTCAACCAAAACTTATCTTTGGGGAGCTTAGCACACAACTATTCCTCTTGCAGGATTTTCATCACAATCCTGAGATGTTCCTCATGCTCCTCCGGATTCTTAGAATAAACCATAAACGAATCCAAATATAATCTAAAGGTCACATTCTTATAATCCATAAAAGAACAGGTGCATTAGTCAATCCGAACGGCATTATTTCCTACTCATAATGTCCGTATCGAGATCAAAATGCAGTCCTAAGTGTATCCCTATCCCGAATCCTGATTTGGGGTTAATCCAACCGCCAATCAATCTTAGAAAACACTTGGACTCCTTTAACCTGATCCAACCATAACCTTTTTAGCAACTTCTCTACGTGTTTCTTCCATTTGACCATTCCCGATGGTACCATATTATAAGGGTAGTAGAGATAGAATCAGCTTCAAGAATTAACTTGATTCCAAACTCTATCTCTTTGCTCAAGGGTAAACCTAACATCATTTCTTGTAACCAAGATTTCTTTAAACCCTTTTTCCTTCACTGTTGCCCAGAAGCAAACATATGGATCCATTGGATTCCAGGTTCGAAGCTTGGGAATCCCAATACAGGGTTGTTCTATCGTCATTAATCATGATCACTTGATCTCTCGGCTTCCAAACCATGTCTAAGATCAAATGTAATCATGACACAGGTAGATAGACAAAGTCTAATACCTTAATAGAACAATTCAGACATACATTGGAAACAACTACAAGAAGATTTGTAGGAGTCTCCACTTTGAGATAGCAGATTGGATAAGGCATAGAGCAACTTGATCAATACCCTTATCCATAAGGAACAAAAGAAAGGATGGCTTTAGAGTTTAACAAACTCAGCAAGGTTGATCTTTAATAAGATGACTGCCCTGCACTCGGTTGGAGGATTTGATTAACTTTAATCACTACTAAGGGTAAACACTCTTCCCCAGAGTCAAGGACTTAACCACAACTCCTTAAGATTTCCTTATCACTGGTTCTATGAAAACATAATAAACCAACACTATGGTTTTGGGTTTACAACATGTCTAAAGAGAAGCATACAACTATCATACTTCTACTTAGACTACATAGAACGCTTCTTAATAGCAGACTAAGCTACTCATCTAGAGCCATCACACATAACCTTGGATCTAGTTTGGAAGTATATGAAAGCATACTTCTTGGAAAACATCGCAGATATCGATGACCAGCGTATTGGACCACACACCCAAGGACCAGAAGTCAGGACCATTGCTCTGATACCATAAAAGTGTAACACTCCTTGTTTATCATATTACTTTATAAGAAAAGTAATAAGTTTATGATTACTTGGACTTGTTATTGTTGGAAAAAGATCTGAAAATAAGAATTTTCCCTTCCCTTGAAAATTTCTTTTCACAAACACTTGATTAATAATGAAGTTGACTAATAAAATCAGAGTTTGCGGAAACATAGTGAAATCATCATATTATACCCCCAAAATATATCAAGTGTAACAAGTCGATGGATACCGAATAAGTATTATTATTAAACTAAATTCATCTTATGATACCTCTTTCAAAGTGTGTATCATATAAATACTACTAAAAAATAGAGATGTTATAGAGCTGGTCACTAGTCCTCTGTCCAAACATCCATCTGTTCGGATCCTCGATATCTGCACAAGGGGTTCCCAACCCACACTTTCTACACTCTGCATGCACCTAAGGGACATCTTCCTTCACTGAATTTTGTGCAGGCTAGATATACGATCACACCTAATAAGGGCATGGGGAGTAAGTATACACATATACATAATCAATAAAGACTAAAATACAAACACAAGTATATCATGGACAGACAATAATGCAAGTACATATGGGCACACCAATTTTCAACATTATATCTCTTATAATGCGGGTGGCATGATGCATGATTTTCTATCCACAACTGAGGCCTCCACTATTAGTCCATCTTGGACGTCCATCCAATACACCAATGTGTTCCCAGAACACTACCATACGTTCCCAGAACGAATGGCAAACCATACTTGGATAAATAATATCACTCCCAGAGTGTGTATCACGTTCCCAGAACGTATAGCAAACCATACTTGGAATATAAACATGCACCACTCCCAGAGTGGCATCACGTTCCCAGTACGTTTGACACCCTCAAAATAACCCAAGTAATTAACACAAAATAAAGGCTATTACTTGAGTATATATGGACTTGTTGAATATTAGAAAATACTGGATTCAAAATTTTCCTTTATATTTTCTAAAGAGTCGGGTGCACAAACCAAAACATAGGATATTTGGAGAATAGTTTACGTATTACTTTTTAAAATCGAATTCGACATTTACTTTGCTCAGAAACTAGTTTCGCAAATCTTAGATAGCATTCTTTTTGAAAATAGGATTTCATATAACAGAACTTAAGTAATGCCATCCAGTTTTCATCTAACCAAGTGATACCATTTCCAAAATGTCATAACCAAATTCTTTTAAATCAATATCAGAGTAAGCGGAAATAACAGGACTATGAAATACACCATAATATAAACGCAGATTTTATATATAGCAAAGGTTCGTAATGCATAGTCCAGTTGTAAAGATCTCCAAAATCCCAGTACAAGTCCATAAGGCTATGTATTTATATGTACATCAAAATAGACCATGACTCAAGAGTTTTCAAAAGAAATTCCCACAATATATAAAACTCCAAAGCCGGTCTCATAGCACTGGTAGCAGCAGTAGTAGTAGAAGTCTCCAAGAAGGAGCAGCAATCATCATCCAACATCATCATCAACAGAAAATCTCCTCCACAACATCCATCACATCAGATCCCTGATCCTCATCATCTACCTTATGCACACACCTAGGAATCATTGTCCCTCCACTGAGTCCCCGTAGAATTAACGACAGGCTCGCCTCCGCTCTCGTCTTCGACAGGATTCCTCCTCGATCTCATTTGAAGGAGTAGGTACCCTCCCACTGGGTACAAGGTCTGATGAATACGTGACCTTAATAGAACTCCTTGAAATAGATGAGGGAGTCTCCTTTCGAACGACTCTAGGAGTAAAAGGGTGTGAGCGGATAGATTGGAATTGAAAACTGTGATATGAGCGAGCTGGTCGAGTGGGAGGTGATCCATGGTAATTATAAAAAGAGGGTACATGCATAGTGTATATGATGGGAGAACTAGACCTACGAGGACGGAACCGAATCAGTGGTTTAGGGTGATAAAAAGGAAAACTCTATCTCCCTCTCATACATCACTCGGAGATCCTCGTAGATCCATATGCCACTAAGAAGTGGCTGGATCTCGATGCAAGCGATGTAACGTGACATCACCTACAAGGGCATAGGGGTAAGCAATTCTATACACATAATCAATAAAGCATAAATGTTGAAGCAACATAATTATGCACAAATATAACCCCAAATCAGTTAATAGCCATAGTTAACACTTAGCAAACACTTAATGCAAATAAGATGTTCGCACTCATTCTTGATATCAAGCCTTAACTTAATTAAGGGTAAGTAGCATGATGCCTGACATTCTTATTTTTCTGAGATTCTCCATCTAATGTCCTCACAGACGTCAATCCGATACAACAGTGCATTCCCAGATCACGAATACGTTACCAAAACGTATGGCGTACTAGCTCGGAAGTGATAAAAACGTCACACTACCTGGTGAACGTCACGTCGCCCAAGGACGCAAACCTATCACTTCTCAACATGCAACGGGTGTGATAAAAAACGTCACCACATATGATGAACGTCACGTCGCCTAAGGACGTAAACCTTATCACTTGTGATACACAACAGAGGTGATAAACAACGTCACCATGTCTGATGAACGTCACGTCGCCAAAACGTAAACCTTACCACTTGTGTGCATCACACCGTTGAAACATCAAATCAACAGTATATCACATACTGCCCACATTGTCCACCTTAATGTGTCATCGAGCTAGGAGAAACTTTTAGTATCTCTAGAGGTTCTGCTCATGTCACCCGAACATGAATAAACAATCTGGCGCTCAAGCTCTTAACTTAAAGAAATTGATTGGTCTAACTCAATTGATAATATATAACGTGCCACCCGAGCTACGTTATGACGTGCCACCCGAGCAACGTCCCGTCATCCAAACGAAATAACCATATCATCAATCAATTTCTTTTAAGTCCTAAATCACTTGGATTATTGTCATTTAAGTATTAACCAAATTATTCAGAATTAAAAATGGTATTTTTAAGTTTTTGGCCAAAACACTCGAGTGTTCTTCAAACTACTCGAGTGGTTCTTCAGTTTTCCCAGATTACTCGAGTGATTCATGAATACCCGAGTGTTCTTCATCAAATCCAGAATACTCGAGTGACTCATGCACTACTCGAGTGGTTCATCAGAAAATGTCCTTGAGCATCAATTGATACTCGAGTTCTTGGCCTGGTACTCGAGTGTTATAACAGAAAGACACACTGTTTTATTGCAAAATACTCGAGTGCCAAGACAAATACTCGAGTCTTTTCTTGCAGAACAGACTGGAAACTTGGTTTTAACATACCATTTTCAATTCTAACCATTTCTAATCCAATCCAATGATCAACAGAGCTTACATTAAACATATTAAACGTGTTCCAACACAAAAAACAACAACTTATTCCACTGAATCTAATTTGAGCAACAATTATGCATAAAAACACATTTTCAACAACTTAACATACCAAATTCAGTTCCAAACACTTTTGGCATGAAAACAACTTGCATATAGCTCACATGCAACATATAAAGCTTGCTCAGAACAACATTAGAACACAGGTTGGTCTCCAAACCAATTTCCCTATTCAAACTAAGCCCTTAGAGCCTCTTGGTGGCTCTCTAATCAAATGCATGCAATTTAAACTCTATCTAGTGAATAGAGAGATTCCCCCTTACCTCTTAGACGTGAATCAACAGAGACTTTACCAAAACTTAGCTTCCAAGCTGAATTCCCCAAACTCCACACTGAAACAGAGCAGTTTCAGCAGAGCACCAAGATTGAATTGGTTGATGCATAAGACAGACATAAAAATTGGGGAAATTAGTTTCTATATACTCTCTACAATTCGTACTAGCTAAAGAGACAAGATTCACATGGAGAGGTTGCTAGAGCTTACCAAAATAGAGCTCTAAAGTAAGCTCCAGGAAACTTGAGACAGCAAACGGACTCCAACTTCTAAGCTTCGATTCTTCCAATCCACTCACTCTCAGCTCACAATCTTGGTGTCTATACAAAGCTCGAGATGTGAGCTTTGTATTGGTGTATAATTTGTGGTTCAAATCAACACAGAGAGGGAGAATCGAATGGAACGGTTTAGGAACCCTAATGCACGCAACACTTCACGATTTGAGCAAATGGGTTGATTGATTCATCAACCATGGCTTAAATAGCCATTCATGGAGCTCATGCAGCTCAACACGAAAGCCATGGACTTGTTGAAGGACTGATTTCGTGTCAAACAGTGGTGACTCGGTGGTGGTGACTCGGTGGTGGTGACTCACCAAACGCACTAACTCGTCAACTCTGACCAAAATACTCGAGTACTCCCAAAAACACTCGAGTATTTTGCCCAGTTTTGAAAAATATTAATTTTATTTTCTTTCCCTCCAAAACCTTTCTAAAATTACTTCAAGGTCCCCAAACAGGGATTAATGTGAAAAATATTTATTTTCTCATATTAAAACCCTCTAATATTATCATTCATAACAAATTACTTTGAAATCAAGATTAAAAATAATTAATTATAAATAAGCTTTATAATTAACATTTATTAATCAGGGGTTAAAAATCTGGGATGTTACAGAACGTATCAAAGAAACCATGTCCCAGACAATGGCCACATTCCCAGAATGTGTCATCAAGTAGATTGCACACCAATGTGTTCCCAGAACACATCAAAGAAACCAGGTCCCAGACACTGGCCACATTCCCAGAATGTGTCATCAAGTAGGTTACAAATTTGGTACTCCCGGAGTACCCTCCTCATATTCCCAGAATATGATAATCGTTTCCTACCAACCCATCTTCCATTCTCTATGCATGAATGCACAATCATTAAGGTTGGTTTATATCTTTAATTTAATTATTATGATTTAGAGATATCTCAATTTCTCTTTTGAATGATTAATTTGAGGTATAACCTTTGGCACCAAAATTCATTCATGAATTTACTTAAAAACATGCCATTAAACTTGGATTGGGAAATCTCAACCAATGGTATCAAACTTCTCATTTAAAAGACTTAACTTTTATTTTTCAGTTTCAGGTACTAACCGGTTACAATCTCAGACAAACCGGTTAGAATTACAGACCTGAACTTACTAACCATTGCAATTCAGAAAACCCTTTTTCTTGAATTCTCTACCCAATCCATAAACAAGCTTTCAGCATTGTCATATACCTCAAATTCCACTGATCTCATCATTCAAAAGTCTAAATCACAACTCATTCCCATTGGAGCATAATTTCGTCTTGAAATTATATCAAAACATTAAGGTATTAACTCCTCAATTACAATCTGAAACAAACAGTATTTACTCACATGTTTTCATATTGATTCCAAGTGAAATTAGAGTATAGACTTGAGTAAAAATGGTAAGAATACAGAGCCAATTTCAGAAATTCATTTTCTTTGAAAATTTACAGTATCAACCGGTTACAAATTTCGAATAACCGGTTAGATTATGCAGTCTGTACACTGAAGAATGAGGTTTTGCATACCATTCTTTTCAATACTCAAATCTAACCAATTTCAACAATCAATAGAGTTCATATACCTTAATACTAGTATGTTCAACCACAGAAACATATCTATCTTGCATGCATTAAATTTAGATACTCAAATTGCATATAATTCCACATAAATACAATTTAATACCACAAAACTCATAATAAACTTTTAAATTATGATTCAATCATCAGAATAGCTTGCATGCAGGTTATTAACTTTGCTCAAAAAGAATTGAGACACAGAATTGGCCTCCAAGCCTTTTAACCCTAAACACATAATGCCCTTTTGAGTCTTTGTTGACTCAAGTCCTAAAACACTTGATTTTAGTCTCAATCTAGTATAAGGTAAACTTCTCTCATACCTCTAAATCGTGTTTGATGAGTGAAATCACTGACTTTGGCAAGAAATCCACAAGAACCTCAAGCTCTGTCCTCAGCCAACACAGGTTCAACAGGGTTCAAAAACCAGAGATTTTGGTGCATGAAAAGGTAATACAATTTGGGGAAAATGGTTAGGACTTGTTGTATGCAACATGCACAAGAAAATCAAAGTGGTTTTAGATTCAAAGAATGCTTGAGCTTACCTAAATCGAAGCTCAAAGACAGCTCCACGAACATAGAGACAGTGTTGACAGCTTCAAAGCTTCAACTTCTTGGATTGATTCCCCCTCACACAAGAACTCTCTGCTCACAAATCTTATATCAATGAAAAGCCCTTGATTCAAGCTTTCTAGTAGGGTATCACTCACTCTCCAACACTCAGAAACGAAGAACAATTACTCCAGACGAATTAGAAACCCTAACAGAGCCTCCCAACACCAAACTTAGAAAAATCAGCCCCAATCCTTCAACAATCCATCCTTTTATAGAGAAATCAAGATTACATGCATGAGGATGCGTGTTCTCCACTAATCTTAAGCTGATTTCGTGGCGAATTCTGGGTTAAAACGCGTGATTACTCATCAAACGCACTAACCTAGTTTTCTGAGTTCATCGTGTAACCGGTTACAGAGCCCTTCTAACCGGTTACATACTGATTAAACTTCCAAAATTAATAATTTAATTACTCTTTCTTCAAAAACCTTTCTAATATTGCAATTAGGTCCCAACCCAAGGACTAAATTACAATATTCATATTTTTGTACAAAATAACCATATAAAAATATATCTCATATTTTTATACATAAAAACACATAATGTACAAAAACTAAAACCTTCAAAACTAATATAAATCAACAATAAAATAATTTTTATAATTAATTTCTTGGTTATTTGGGAGACGAAAATTAGGGGTGTTACAAATTGCATGTGAAATTAAGTGTCTAAGTCTGTGAGTCGAAGTCCTAGATTAGGTGTGTACATTTTGATCTAGAGGGTAGTCTTGTGTTTTAGAATTTTTATTTTACTTTTGCCTGGGACATGCAAAATACTAAGTTTGGGGGAGTGATTTGGGTCCAATATATGATGTTTTGAGCATGATTTAGACTCCCTTTTACTATGGATTTGGCTTGTTTCTCATGTAAATTTAGGACTTTTTGTATAGTTTTTAGGAAGTTATGTAATTTAGAATCCTTTGAACGTTTTGATCCGTTTTGGGTATGTTTCAGGTACTTTCGAAGCTTAATTGAAGAAAAATAATTATGGAGCTGAAAAGAGGATGAAAGCAACTTGAAAATGGCGCAAGAACAGAGCGAAACGGAGTCTAAAGTTGTCTCGGGCGCCCAGGCGTGGAGCTTCCCACTCCCAGGTGTGTGTGCAGTGTGAATCACCACCCATCAGACCTAGGGCGCCCAGGCGTGAGGCCTCGGGCTCCCAGGCGCGCAGTACCCGTGGAGGCCCAGTTGGGCTGATTTCTGATGCGTTTTTCATGGGTTTGCTTAGGATTTCGTTTTAGCTTTTAAATATAGGTTTTAGAACTAGGTTAGGCAATTTTTAGAAAAGGAGATTATATAATTTTAGAGAGTTTTAGAAGAGGAGAAGATCAAGGATTGGAAGATCCAAGGCTTTTCCATGGTAATCATGTATTCTTCTATTGCTATTGTTCTTATTTTCATGATGTGTAACTAAAACTGTAACACCTAAGATTTATTATCCTTAAATACCCCATAATTAAAATGCGAATTTAAAAATTCCTTTTTTATTTAATAAAATCACCCGTCAAATGGACAGAGTTTTGTTTGTTTTTCAGACTAATCCAAAATTTAACCTGTGAAAACATTATCAAATGAACAACTAGTAGCCAGCAGGGCTTCATTCCAGATATATAATTCATGTCAATGCCCAATGGGCTCCACATATATAAGTGCATCAACTATCTCAGAGTAACAACAGAAATAAAGCTGGAGTAACATAAATCCAAGTGTAAAGCTTAACAAAATAAAGTCACCCTAAGCCTCATTCAAAAAGGTTTACACAACACATGTACACCAAAAACATAAGTGGCTTAGGTTCCAAAAAGATGTACTAATCACATATAACCCTACTCTCCCTGTGAGGGAGAGTAATCTTGCTCGGCCAATCCTGGTGTATACTCCAGCTCAGTACCTGAAAAATGGTAAGGAGGTGAGTATTACACAATAAAATAGGGAAGCAGTTTCTATCAAGCTATACTGAACCACTAAGCCATACACATATAGCCAAATATAGCACATTTCACAATTAAACACTCCCAATCAAAGTCATGTACCTTCCATAATTATTTAGTCTTTTTCAGAATATCCTATAACATAATTTCAAGTTCTATATCATTATTATAATTCATTTTCCATTTCATTTTTAAGATGTATCTCTTAGCATTGTACTTCACCTCCACACTGGAAGGTACCTCATACAATTGGGCCTATGGGTACTTCACCTCCACCCCGGAAGGTACCTCATACAAATTAGCCAGTGGGTACTTCACCTCCACACCGGAAGGTACCTCATACAAATTAGCCAGTGGGTACTTCACCTCCACACCGGAAGGTACCTCATACCATTGTACTTCACCTCCACACAGGAAGGTACCTTATACATTTTGGCCTATGGGTACTTCACCTCCACACCGGAAGGTACCTCATACCATTGTACTTCACCTCCACATAGGAAGGTACCTCATACAGTTTGGCCTATGGGTACTTCACCTCCACACCGGAAGGTACCTCATACCATTGTACTTCACCTCCACACCGGAAGGTACCTCATACAATTTGGCCTGATGATACTTCACCTCCACACCGGAAGGTACCTCATACCATCACATATGTTATTCATATAGATAATAATATTAAAGCATCACAATACACATGTTGCACTTAGTTTACTTCCGAACATCATATTTTTCTTTTCATCATTTATAAACTCTAGGGCACATTATGATTTAGCAATACATCAACCACATAGTTCAAGTATCAACAATTAGAATTAAACACAAAGTAAGATATCAAATTACTTTTATATAGGCTTACATTTTTAACACATTATTATCAATCCTAGGGTTCCTTATCCATAACTATCAAATACATTTTATATTCTATCCTAGGGTTCCTTGTCCCTAACTATCACATATCTCCTAGCAACCCAATATATACACAATACAACCTACCCCCTAGAATATGGTAACACAAACCTCCTTACCTCACTCTTAGAGATATGGAGATTTAGCTTGCCCTAAGCTTGAGCTTTTACCACCAAAGAGTTAAAATCACAGGGAGAATGAAGGAACCTAAAACAAGAGACATAAAAAGAAAAGATTATCACTTATGTCATGAGTTCTTGCCAAGATTCTAGTAGATGTGAAACTTCCATGGCTTGAGATTGAAAATCACCATGAAAGACAAGAGAGAGAAAGGGAAAACGAATTTTAGAGAGAGAAAGAGAAAATCCATGACTTACCCACTTGTTTGTAGTTAAGGAGGAAGAGAGTTGATGATATTAGTGTCCAAAACCCTTGTTCTTGTACCAAGAATGATGGAGATGTGGATCCTTGGGAGGAGAGAGAGATCACACATGAGAGAGGGAAGGAGAGAGATAAGGAAATCCAAGGCTTTTATACTTACATGGAGTGAGGAAAGAAAGGATTTGATGATTGATATGGGAGAAACCTCTTGATCTTGGTTGATTTGGAAGAAATAAAATGGAACCCTTAGGGAAGAGGAAGAAGAAGACGAAGTGGGGAGGAAGAAGAGGGAGGCGTTGATGTTGTTTTTCGTTCCTTTTTCTTTTATTTTGGGGGGTCTTATCTTGGCCCTTATTTGATTTGTGTGGCTGTGGATGCCTTCTTATCCACTATGCCACGAATGAGTGGCTGCCACGCGTAATTTTTTTTTTCTGATTTTTCCAGTGAGTAATCGATTACTTACTCCAAGTAAACGATTACCTATGTGATGCAACATTTCTCAGTACATTCATCAGAGCCTAAGTAATCGATTAACCCCCTGAATGTAATCGATTACTACTCAAAGTAATCGATTACTTTACCCTTGTAATCGATTAAATTACTGCAACATCTTAAGTGTTTCCACCAGAGGCCTTGTAATCGATTACTGCCATGCAGAGTAATCGATTACTTAAGTGAAAAGTCATATTTTGATGATTTTTCTAACTCCAATTCACTTCCTTAGGCTCCCATGCTCATTTAGGTTTGGATTGATACTTAAAACCTTCCTCAAATCTTGGAAATTCTCCCAAATACTTGGCATAATTTCCTATTATGCGGAATTAAAAATTTGGGATGTTACAATTCTTCCCCACTTATTGGAATTTCGTCCCCGAAATTCCGTTCAATCCTGTAGAAGGGGGAACAATCCCAGAAATAAGGTCGATGCTCACTTCATTTGGTTCTGTTTTCCTATTCTAATTGCTCAACTAACACTGGTTATCACCTTAATAACATTCCAAGTTGTCCACCAAGTTCTCCCCCACTTGGCATCGACTTGTCGCTTTGGATTTTGCCAATACGTAAGGAACTGAAATATTGGTCTCTACTTCGATTTGCACATCAATTTTCAATGTAACCTACAACACTTTAGCGATTAAAAATGGATCCGAATACTTTGGGATCCATGAGAAATTCATACTTTTCATGAATGAAGACAACTTAAGTTTACATGGTCAAGAACCTACTGTAAGGTACCGTAACTTATGGAGAAAATTTCCTCACTCATGAGGAAAAAGAGGAAAGAAACAAGACTGGAGTTTCAAGAACAATTTAAGTTTAAGATTGATAAACACGAAGAACACCGAACTCACAGCTATTTGCCAATACCATTAAAACGGACCCTTGATTAAGATCCAAGGATTGCTATTTCAAAAGTGATTCGGACCTAGAAGGATGAGACGGAGAAATATTTTCTTTTATTGGTTATAACCTTACCTAAGGTCTTCTAGTGATTTAGAACCTCACCCAAGGTTCCCAAGAACAGTATTAGAGTTTGAATGGTGTTTAGTACTTTAGACTTGGGATAAGCCGAAGCTACTCCGAGTAGACATTACCCTACCCCTTAATTTGAGTAGGTGGAGCTGAAGTGGTACATTAGGTGCACAACAGCAACTCCAACAGAATTTATCCGAAGCTGGATATTGAAAGAGAGCATGATTGATTTGAGTATCGATTAGGGATACTAGTGGAATCGAACTTGTCTACTATCTTAAGACTTACCTCACTCTCGGGATAAAATTTACTACCCCATGCTAATCATTGAATGAAACGATCTTTCCTAAACCTGGAGAGTTCCCGCATATATATATAAATTCTAGTTCTATTATTTGGCTCTATGTCTACCTTTTCGCTAGTTCATCCTTTTCTAACTATTCTATCATTTAGAGGTTACGACTTTGATTACCTTGACTTTCGGAAAAAGTGCAATGATATCGTCCATTGATAGATGTAAAGATCGAAGTGATCAATTCCAACCTCACGTCTATCAATAACACATCACTGTGAGTTTTTGACAATAGTGTTATCATTTAACAGATGTAAGAATTAGAGTGATCAATTCTAATCTTACCTTCCATTAAGCAATAGCATCATCAATGTCTTAAGAAGACTTTACTTGGAATTTCTAGACCTATTAATTCTTCTGCAGGTTTCTCTTAGCATTTCTTAAATAATGGTTTAACCATGGTTACCCCCTAGTCTCATACTCTTTAGTAAAGGAGGACCAGAAATTCCTAAGCCTATCCTTACCTCCACCAACTTCTAAGATGAAGCCTATGTCATATACACAATCTAGAGGATATAACTATTGGTTACAATCTACTGACACAATCGCTTCCGGGAAACTTAATGATATTTCTTATTTACTCTAATTCGGCTAGACACATATGTGACTCAGGCTTTGGAACAATCGACCTCTCAAAACGGAAAGAGTAACCAAAAATACATCACATACATTTGCTAAAGCTTAGGTAAGATAAATACCTATCACGCATCTCGTAAAGAGATTTCGCCGCTGACTTCCTGCGCTTTTGATGCATTCTCTTCCTTCTTTGCCTTCTGGGGACAGTTGGCCACAACATGACTAGGTCGCCTACACCGATAACAGAGTGCAGCCCTCCTACTCGAATTTAGATGCCAACATACTCCCTTATGCATCTTGCCACAGTGCAAGCAAGCAGGAACAGAATAATAGGCTCTCTCTGCCTGACCCAGCTTCCTAGGAACTACTGTTCTATCTCCAGGACGAGGACATGAATCCTGTAGAGGCCTTTTACCCTTGTTAGGACCTTCTACACTTTGCTCAAATCCAGGATTAAGGTAACCAATGGCCAAATGCCCTGGTTGACCGCATCGGAGACATGAACCTTCCTTCTTTTTCTGCATTACTTTCCTACATATACCCTTGTGAAGCTTTCCGCAATGAACACAAACAGATTTGAGATACGGAGGGGTCTTTATCAGTTTCGCTCCCTTTAAAATAGTCCTCTCAACCTGGGGTTCACGGTATGCTGTTGGGTCTGCCACATATTCTTCCGGCTGTGCAAGGCCCTTTTTCCAACAACTAGCCCATTCTACTAACTGGGCAAAGTTATCAACGGGTACATTTCCAAGAATGGTTTTGATATCATCTCGGAGTCCTGCAAGAAACTTGAGACATTTAGTTCTCTAATCCACACCTTGGTAGTTGCTAGCATATCTTATGAGATCCTCAAATTTCCAAACATATTCCTGAACACTCAAATTGTCATGTTTCAAACACAGGAAAGCCAGTTCCTTCTCCTTCCGAACATCCCCCATCAGAAACTTTCCCTGAAACCTTTCTTTGAAAAGCTGCCACATCACTCCTTGATTAGTGACCTCTACCTGCCTTCGAACCTGTTCCCACCACTGTTCTGCTTCCCCCCTTAGGATATATTGTGCCAGCAGAACTTTGTGCTCCTCCGGTGGTGCCACCTCACTGAGTATTTCTTCTACCTTTTGAAACCACTTACGGTTCCTATCCAAATCATAGCCGCCCTCAAAGTTAGGGGGACCATGCCACTTGAACTCTGCCAACCAATTGATTTCAGCTGGAGAGGGGTTCTGAGTTGCCTGAGAAGACTGATTGAGTGCTGCTACAGCGGTAGTCACCAACTCAGCTTGTCGTCGGTTAATTTGAGCTAAGCTCTCTAAGATTGCAGCGATCCTATTATCGTCACTGCGCCTATCTGCCATAATTCTAATCCTGGAGGAAAGGTAAAGTATTAAACATACTAATAATCAATAACAACTATATCTTATGACTCTGACTTAAACATTTAACCATACACTTCAATTACTCGCTTGGTGAGTAATCATTGGAGTTTGCATAACTCCGAGGCCGAGGAGAAACTGCTCTGATACCATAAATGTAATACCTAAGATTTATTACCCTTAAATACCCCATAATTAAAATGCGAATTTAAAAATTCCTTTTTAATTTAATAAAATCACCCGTCAAACGGACGGAGTTTTATTTGTTTTTCGGACTAATCCAAAATTTAACCTGTGAAAACATTATCAAATGAACAACCGGTAGCCAGCAGGGCTTCATTCCAGATATATAATTCATGTCAATGCCCAATGGGCTCCACAAATATAAGTGCATCAACTATCTCAGAGTAACAGCAGAAATAAAGCTAGAGTAACATAAATCCAAGTGTAAAGCTTAACAAAATAAAGTCACCCTAAGCCTCATTAAAAAAGGTTTACACAACACATATACACCAAAAACATAAGAGGCTTAGGTTCCAAAAAGATGTACTAATTGTGACACCCTTCTCAGATTACCCAAATTTAAACTAATAAATAAGCTTTTATATCGGATAACATATGGACTTGTGAGTGTTAAGAAAATAGGTAAATAAAATTTCCTTTTAAAGCGGGTGCACGAATCGTCACTTGAAAGTCTTGGAGAAAAAAGTCTATATTATCTCAAAATCATTGTATCGAGTTTGGCGATTTCTAAAACCTTTTCGCAAATAGAGTAACATTTGATCTTTTAGAAAATATCTTTGTATCAAGTAGCTTAAGCTACCCTTTGCTTTGTACGATAGAACTGATACCATTTATAGCCGAGCTCTTAAACAAATTAAATCAGAGTAAGCGGAAATTACTGAACTATGCAACTGATAGAATATAAACATAGGTTTTCAAAGATATAGAGAGTCATAAGTACATAGCCCATGCGTAAAGTCTCCAAGTTTTAAAATATAAAAGTCCATCATCAGATCTATATAACAGTGTAACTACAAACCCTAGAGTGCTCCAAAAGTATATCCACAATATATGTACATAACAAAATATACAACTCTAGGGATAGTCACATAGATCTGGCAGCATCAGATGGAGTAGTAGCAGCAGTAGTCTCCCAAAAGTAAAGGTAGTAAGGTAGTAGCATCATCATCATCACAGCAGCAGCAAATCTCCTCCACACCCCGGATCCTCGGTTCCACATCATACACCATATGCATGTACCTAGGGATCATCGTCCCTCCAGTCACTCCCAGTGGAATGCACGACAGGCTCGCCCCCACTCTCGTCCTCCACCGGATCCTCCTCGATCTCATCCGAGGGAGAGTGTACCCTACCACTGGGTACCGGGTCAGGTGATGGTGAAACCCTGACTGGGCTCCTCGAATCAGATAGGGGAGTCTCCTCGCGGACGACTCTCGAAGTAAAAGGGTGAGAGCGGGTAGGTCGAAAACGAAAACTATGGTAAGGGCGAGCTGGTCGCGTGGGAGGTGGTCCATGGTAAGTGTATAACGGGGGTACATGCATAGTGTATATGATGGGAATCCTAAACCTACGAGGACGGAATTGTATCAGCGGGTTCGGGTGGTAGAAGGTAATCTCTACCTCCCCCTCGAACACCGCGCGATGGTCCTCATAGATCCATATGCCACTAGGAAGTGGCCGGATCTCGATGCAAGCAATGTAGCGAGACATCACCTACAAGGGCATAGGGGTAAGCAATTCTATACACATAATCAACAGAGAATAAATTATGCAATATAGGCATGTAAATATGCATCAATTAATATCAATCACATTTAACACTTAGCAGATATTGAATGCAAGTAAGATGCTCACACTTGGTTCATTTATCACAGTTAAATTAAATGAATGGCATGATGCATGACTTTAGCTCTCAAGCCTATCTCCATCATAATACTATGTCACTCTCTGACGTCCATCCCTGACAACCCAGCACTCAACAGTGCGTTGTATTCCTAGGTATACAACCATTCGTACATTCACCTAGAATGTACACGACAAGCTTGGTATCCATGCCACCCGAGCATATCCCGTCATCCAAACAGATCGTCATCCAAACGATATATCCATATCGGCATCCACTAAGCCGACCACGTCAACAACGTGTCATCAAGCAAGCGTATTGGCACTCCCAGAGGCCCTCCACATGTTTAACAAACATGAAATACGTCCTACCATCCAAACTCCAGAATGAATGCATTTTATCTTTTAGACTTAAGGGAAGTTGATTAATACTTTACAGGCCACCTAGGCTTTATTTTCTTTATCAAAAAGGACCGTCACCAAACGATCTTTTTGTATTAATCAATTTCTCTAGGTCTTGATCCCTTGGACTATTATTAATAATTCCTTAGTTTATTAAGTCAGAATTGAAAATGGTGTTTTCAGGTTCTGAACCATTTACTCGAGTAAACTTCAGGACACTCGAGTGTTCCTCAACTTTTCCAGATTACTCGAGTGTTCTTAAGACTACTCGAGTGTTCATGACTTTCTGAGGATTTGGGTTTTCAATTCAACAATTTACTCGAGTAGTTCATGGGTTACTCGAGTGTTCTTGAACATTTCCAGAATACTCGAGTGACCTTGAATGACTCGAGTGTTTGACCTAAACTTGTCCTCAGGTCATGCTCGATACTCGAGTACCAGACAAAATACTCGAGTGTTCTTGTTCATTTTACATTGTTTTGAAAGCATTTTACTCGAGTACCCTGCCTTTTACTCGAGTGTTTCGTAGCAGATAACACTGAAACTTGGTTTTAATATAACATTTTCATTTCTACTTAATTCTAGTCCATTCCAGGGATCCACAGAGTTCATACAACATAATTTGAACATGTTACAACATTCATTTCATATCAAAACACATAATTGACAGAGAATTCAGTAATCATGCATTAAAACACATTTTCACAACTCAATACCTCAATTTGCAGAATAAGCTCAATACTCATGAATTAAAGTTCATTTAAGCTTGCATGCATGATATATAACTTGCTCAGCAAAGTTTTAGAGCATGGATTGGTCTCCAAACCAAAGTTCCTATTCAATCTAAGCCCTTAGAGCCTCTTGGTGGCTCTCTAACACAATTCATGGAATTTAAACTCTATCTAGTGAATATAATTACTTCCCCTTACCTCTCAGACGTGAATCAAACAGGGAAATTCCAAAGAAAGCTCTCCAACACCAGAAATCCTTTAGAGCATGACATGCAGAGTAGTTTTGAGTACCATACCAAAATGGAATTGGTTTGTACATGAAACAGAGAATTAAATTGGGGGAAAATTAGATTTCTAAACTCTATACAACATAATCTAACTAAGGAAACCGAAATTGAGACTCGGGGGTGATCGAGGCCGTACCCGATACAAATAAAAAACAGTTTAAGTATAGTACTAGGAAGGGACTCCTAGGTCGTCTCCCAAGGAATATCTTATCAAGCAAAAGGTCGAACACATAGTATGCATAGAAAGCAGGGGGGTTTTTTTTGTATTGAATATTGAATAATTGAAATCAAAACAGAATTAAATCAAAACGAAGAAACAGATAAGGAAAAGCGGATAAACCCCTTTGGCTCGCGTTCACAACTCTATCATCGGTCACAAAAGATCAATTTCTTTCCTCTTCACTGTCCAACTCGTGAGAACTAAATACTAAGCGAAAATTCAATTCTCACCCCAAAACCCAAACCTCTAATTAAGCATTAAAAGCCAAAGCATGGAGTTTTTACGAGTTTGCATAAATTAAGCATTCATACACATGGATTATCTCTATAGAATGGAACTAAGCGAACCATAACATATCAATAAGCATGAAAACAGTGAATAAAAACGAAATAGCATTAAGAACAAAACCTCAAGAGTATGTGATACATTACCAAAGGGATTTAACCTAAGAGTTTAGCCTTCCATGAAGAAAAATACCAAAAACGTGTAGAAAGGGAAGAGAGAGAAACCCTAGCAGCCTCCACAAGCTTGGAGAGCAAAACTAAGCCTTCTCTATGAGAGAGAATGTAAAAAAACGTGAATGGAAGGTCTCTCCAAGGGTTTACACGAATTTGGCTTTTTAAATCACAAAACGGGCCTAAATCATGGGCCCAAATCCTAAGGAAAGCTTATCTCTAAATTAAATCTAAAAATATCTTATAGATAAAATCTAAATCTTAAAAGATATAACTAAATCTCAACTAATCCTAAAGATAGATTACAATCTTCACTTCATCATATATCTTCTCTTCCAAAATTAAATCTTCATTCCCAAAATGTCCAAAAAGCCCTTGAGCCAAATATGACCTGAAAATAGAAATAGAATTAATTAGGCTAAATAATCCCAAATTAAACAATATTCAGAATAATAGTCCAATAAACTCTAAATCACTAAATCAAGCTAAACAATGTCAAATAGGCAACAAGTATCAATAATAGGAGTAAAATAATGCAAGGAAAAATGGGAAATAAAATGCTCATCAAATACCCCCACACTTATCCTTTTGCACTCCTGGGCAAAACTAAGAATTAGGACTGAGAAAATCAATATGCACCAAAGTGAATCATGTAACAAGATTACTAAAACTAATGAATGCAAACCTAAGAGATTACATACTTCACAATGAATTCTAGGAAATGCAAAGAAATGGGCAAAATCGAGCACACGAAGAAAATAAGGACCAAAGAATCAAGGCATTCATGAACATCATCCAATTATTTCAAATATGCAAAGAAAACCAATGACATCAAGAGGGTAGTCACAAAGATGATAGAAACTCACAAGGATCACTCAATAGTGTTTACACTCAAGTGTTTAAGGTTAATCAGTGTTTACACTCAAGGCACATCATGAAAAACAAACACAACCATAAGCTTGACAAGCCTCTAACATCAACAATCAAAACACATGCACATTAAGATCAAAAGGTCTTTTCAGGGTTGTAATGGGGCCAAGGACAAGGTAGGATAAAAATATGGGAAATGTAGCTAAAACCCAGGGAATAGAGGAGCAATGGGGAACAAGTAAAAAAATAACCACAATCCACCCCAGAATGAAATGGTAAACATAACAACAACCTCTAATTCCAATCCTCCATGCCTCAATCAACCTTTTATTCCATTTTTTTTTCTTTTTCTTCTTCTTCTTCTTTTTTTTTTTTTTTTTGAATTGCATTACATTGCAGAACTTCATGAACGAAAGAAAAGAAGAAACAACAAAAATGGCATAATGAGATAAAGCCATAATTACATCACCGACCATAGAGGCAAAACCCAGAACTCACAAGAGATGAAGAACAAAACACCCTCGCTTACTTAATACCCATTCCCAAAACAATTCCAAAGCTCCAACATTCCCTAAGGTTAGGACAATCATGGTTTTTCAGTCATAGGCTTGTAATGAGCTAAAGAACAAAGAAAAGGGATATAAAGGCTCAAAGGGGCTATCAAAGGATAAATTCATTCAAGGTAGGCTCATATGGCTAGTGGCTTATTCAAGAAAAAAAACAATGCCTAAATCATTTCAAAATGTGCATGGGAATATCAAGTATCAACAAGAGTCAAGTCAAGTTCTAGAGTGCAAGTAATCCAGAGTGCAATCACACATGAAAGAAAAATTAGGTGGCATATATAGCAATCCACCCACAATTAAGGCTCAAATCCTCACAAAAGGGACAATTCTATCACAGTGTTACCACCTCTTAATTATCAAAAGCAACTTTACACACAGAAATGCATGAATTCAGACACAAGATACCAAGACTCTACTAAAATGAAGCAAAAACATGCAAGAAAATGCCCAAAACTTAGCAAAACCTAAAAAATCAAAGCAAAAATATGCAACCTAAACTACTCTCCCCCCACACTTAAATCACACATTGTCCTCAATGTAAAACAAATAGTAGAATCAGACAGATATAGACAAGTGGAATAAAAGTAGTAAAGAAGGAGAAAAGAAGACTCCCTAAATCATGGTGGGTCAAAAATGGAGTCGACCAATGAGGCTTCCTCCACAGGTGCATCATCCAAAGAAGGGGTAGTGAGGAAAGGCTTGAGTCGGTGACCATTGACTTTGAAGCTCTTGTCTGTGGACTCACTCTTGATCTCCACAGTGCCATAAGGAAACACCTGGGTGACTACAAATGGTCCAATCCATTTAGAGCGGAGCTTTCCACTCATGAGTCCAAGCCTAGAGTTGTAGAGCAACACTTTTTGACCAACCAAGAACTCCTTTTTGGAAATTGAGCTATCATGGAGCTTCTTGGTCTTCTCTTTGTAGAACTTGGAATTCTCATAGGCCTCCAAACGGATCTCATCTAGCTCACTCAACTGCAACTTCCTCTCCTCACTCGCTTGATCAAGAGCTAAGTTGCATTGCTTCACAGCCCAATATGCACGGTGCTCTATCTCCACAGGCAGGTGGCATGCCTTACCAAAGACAACCCGATAGGGTGACATCCCTATGGGTGCCTTGTAAGCAGTCCGATGGGCCCATAGAGCATCCTCCAATCGTGTGCTCCAATCCTTTTTATTAGGCTTCACCATCTTCTCCAAAATCCGCTTGATCTCTCTGTTTGAAATCTCAGCTTGCCCATTGGTTTGGGGGTGATATGGTGTAGAAACTTTGTGCACAACCCCATACTTCTTGAGCAATGCTTGCATGGATCTATTGCAGAAGTGTGTGCCTTGATCACTGACTATGGCTCTAGGTATGCCAAACCTGCAAAGGATATTAGTCCTGACAAAATCTACAACAACCTGAGCATCATTAGTCCTGGTGGCCTTAGCTTCCACCCATTTGGATACATAATCCACAGCAAGTAAGATATAATAAAAACCAAAAGAAACAGGAAAGGGGCCCATGAAATCTATACCCCAGACATCAAACACCTCACAGAACAACATAGGTTGTTCCGACATCTGTTGCCTCCAAGATAGGGTGCCTCCTGCCCTTTGACATTGCTCACATGAGCTGCAGATTTTGCTTGCATCCTTGAAGATGGTAGGCCAATAAAATCCAGAATCCAGCACCTTTCGTGCTGTCCTTTGAGTGCCAAGGTGGCCTCCAACTGGTGAAGCATGGCAAAATTGGAGAACCGATTGGATCTCCTGGTCTGGAATGCACCTGCGAATGACCTGATCACTGCAAAAACGCCACAAATAGGGGTCATCCCATACATAATACTTGGCATCGCTCTTCAATTTGTCTCTTTGAGCTTTGGATGCCAAGGGTGGAAAAACAGATGCAACTATATAATTTACAATATCAGCAAACCAAGGAATAAGGGGAGGGGGATGTGAAACATGCAAAACTAAAAGCTGCTCATCCGGGAAGTCATCCCGGATAGGAAATGCATCCTCCTCTCTCTCTATTCTACTCAAGTGGTCTGCGACAAGGTTATGTGCACCACTCCGATCCTGAATCTCAAGATCAAACTCCTGGAGGAGCAACATCCATCTAATCAACCTAGGTTTGGAATCTGTCTTTTTCAAAAGATACTTCAGAGCAGCATGATCAGTATACACCACAACCTTAGAACCTAATAGATATGATCTAAACTTATCAAGTGCAAAGACAATGGCTAACAACTCTTTTTCAGTTGTGGTGTAATTAACTTGTGCTGAATCTAAAGTCCTAGATGCATAATAAATCACATGAGACATCTTACCAACCCTTTGGGAGAGAACTGCTCCCAAAGCATAATTCGAGGCATCGGTCATGAGCTCAAATGGGAGAGTCCAGGCAGGTGGTTGGATGATGGGAGTGGTGGTGAGTGCTCTCTTTAGCTCATCAAATGCTTTCTTGCATTGGTCTCCAAACTCAAATGCGGTATCCTTTTGAAGCAAGTTGGATAATGGAAGGGCTATCTTGCTAAAGTTCTGAATAAACCTGCGATAGAAACCTGCATGGCCAAGAAAAGAACGCACCTCTCGCACACAAGAGGGGTAAGGCAAATGTGATATTACATGCAGCTTAGCAGGATCAACCTCTATGCCCTTATGCGAAATAATGTGCCCTAAGACTATGCCTTGTTCTACCATAAAATGACATTTTTCAAAATTCAAGACAAGGTTAGTCTCAATGCACCTATTAAGCACCTTAGACAAACTATCAAGACATGCATCAAAAGAGGAACCATATACACTAAAATCATCCATGAAGACCTCTATGCAATGCTCAAGTAAGTCATTAAAAATACTCATCATACATCTTTGAAAAGTGCCAGGAGCATTGCATAGGCCAAAAGGCATCTTCCTATAAGCAAATGTACCAAAAGGACAGGTAAATGTAGTCTTATGTTGGTCCTCTGGTGCAATACAGATTTGGAAATAACCAGAGAAACCATCTAAGAAGCAATAGTGAGATTTACCTGCCAGGCGCTCCAACATCTGATCAATGAAGGGAAGAGGAAAGTGATCCTTGCGGGTCGCCTGGTTGAGCTTCCTATAATCAATGCAGACACTCCAACTGTACTGCACTCTAGTGGGAATCAGCTCATCCTTCTCATTTTTGACAACTGTCACCCCAGACTTCTTGGGAACTACTTGAACCGGGCTTACCCAAGTGCTTTCTGAAATGGGGTAGATAATGCCAGCTTGCAGCAGCTTGGTGACCTCTTTCTTCACCACATCAAGAATCTGGGGGTTCAACCGTCTCTGGGGTTGTCTCACTGGTTTAGCCCCATCCTCCAATAAAATCCGATGCATGCACATGGAGGGGCTAATACCAGGTATGTCTGCCAAAGTCCACCCTATTGCCCTTTTGTTTGCTCTAATCACATCCAGCAGCTTCTTCTCTTGATCAACAGAAAGGGAGGTAGAGATGATCACTGGAAGTTTCTGCTCAGCCTCCAAGTAAGCATATTTGAGATGAGGAGGAAGGGACTTCAGGTCCAATAAAGGTGCCTGCATCACAGATGGAACTAAAGGAGCAGCAGAATTGGATTCTGCCGCCTGCACCTGAACAAGTGAATTAGACTCATGCAAAACAGAAATAGGGTTAGCATGATCTGAATCTATATCATATGAATCAACAGATGCAGTAGCAGAATTTAAAAACTGGTCAATTTCAATGCATGCAGTGCACATTTCGGAATCAGAACATGCAGAACAAGTAAATGAGCTAGTGAAAGATGGCAAATCATAATCATGCAAAAAGTCTAGAACATGCTCATCAATCAGATCATCAATCAAGTCAACATGAAAGACAGAATGGTCATCAGAAAAATGTTTCATAGCATCAAAAATATTGAATCGAACCACACTGTCATCAAATTCCATGGAAAGTGTACCTGCATGCACATCTATCTTGGTTCGGGCTGTTTTCAAAAATGGTCTCCCTAATATGATAGGGACAGCACTACGAGAGGTGTCCTCTTCCATATCAAGAATATAAAAATCAGCAGGAAAGATAAGCTCTTCAACCCGAACCAGGACATCCTCTATCAAACCTGCGGGGTAGGCAGTAGATCTATTTGCCAAGTGAATAACCACACCCGTAGGTTGAAGAGGTCCAAGTGAAAGAGACTTGAAAACAGACATAGGCATAACATTAATAGATGCTCCTAAATCTAGCAAAGCATTCTCAAATTTAGTATTACCTATGATACAAGGCACAGAGAAAGTTCCAGGATCCTTACACTTTTCAGGAATATGAGGGACGGGTTTACCTATAAGAGCAGAGACATTTCTTCCCATGTTGATCCTCTCATTGCCCTTGAGCTTCCGTTTGTGTGTGCATAGATCCTTCAAGAACTTTGCATACCTTGGAATCTGCTTGATTGCATCAAGAAGGGGTATGTTGACTTCCACCTTCCTGAATGTGTCAAGTATCTCTTTGTCAATCTCTTCCATTTTCTTGCTTTGAGTCACCCCCCTTGGTGGGAAAGGAAGAGGAATGGGGGGTGGTTGTTGGGCAGCAGCAGGTGTTGTGCTTGTGGAAGGCTGAGCTGGATGAGATTTTCTGGTACTTGTGTGCTCACTCTCCTCGACCATTTGGCTCTTCTTGTTGGTTGAAACTAGATCATCTTTGTTGAGGTCAGATTCTGGTGTGGGTGTGACAATCTGCTTCCCTGACCTTAGACTAATGGCATTCACATTCTGGTTTGGATTGATCACTGTTTGGGATGGCAACTTGTTAGAATTCTGAGATTGCATAGTGTTGATTGTTGTTGCCATCTGTCCCATCTGATTGGTCAAATATTGAATTGAGGCCTCTTGTCTTTGAATGGATGCTCTAGTTTCCTGTTGGAATTGGAGATTTTGCATGGTCATCTGTTTCATCAGCTCTTCCAATGAAGGCTGCTGCTCAGTACTAGGAGCTGGTGGTGCAGAATTAGCATGTTGTTGTCTCTGTTGCTGGACTGGAGGAGGTACATATGGTGGTCTAGAATTGTTCTGAAATTGAACCTGTGAAGGTTGCTGCTGATCAGACCATATCAGGTTGGGATGGTTCCTCCAACCAGGGTTGTATCTATTGGTAGAGAGATCAAAGTTCTGTGGCTGCTGGTTTCTACTGTTGAAGATGTTGGCGGCATATGCCTTAGGTTGGTCAGCACCAGTCGTGGGCTGCTGCTGCATAGAAGGGCATGCATCTGTGGGGTGCTCAGCGGATGTGCATATGCCACATAATCTAAGGCAGGGACAACTTCTTCTGGTTGATGGCCAATTGAGTGACCAAAGTTGTAAGTGAATCTATCTTCTGTTCAAGCTTCTCAACCTTACCAGAACTTGTGCCAACATCATTCACTCCTCTCACTATGATTGCATCGCTGTTGCCCCTTGCATGGAATTGTTGACAATTGGAAGCCATCTTCTCAATCTTGACTCTGGCTTCTAAAGGTGTCATGTCTCCTAGGGCACCACCACTTGCAGCATCAAGCATGTTTCTCTCCATGAGGTTGAGACCTTCATAGAAATATTGAATAAGCAGCTGCTCTGAGATCTGATGGTGGGGGCAGCTCGCACACAGTCTCTTGAATCTCTCCCAATACTCATAGAGACTTTCTCCACTTTGTTGCCTGATGCCTGATATATCCTTTCGGATTGCTGTTGTTCTGCATGCAGGGAAGAATTTCTCCAAAAATGCCCTCTTCAGGTCATCCCAGACTGTGATAGAACCAGGGGCCAGATCGTACAACCAATCCTTGGCTAGCCCCTCTAGGGAGTGTGGGAATGCCTTAAGACAAACATGATCCTCTTGCACATCATGTGGTTTCATAGTAGCACAGACAATATGGAACTGCTTGAGATGTTTATGAGGATCCTCACCTGCAAGACCATTAAACTTGGGCAACAAATGAATTAGTCCAGACCTTAGCTCATACGGGTCATCGGGATACTGGATGCACAAATCTTCAATAGTGAAATCAGGTGCAGCCAGCTCCCTCAATGTCCTCTCACGTGGTGGAGGTTGAGCCATATTTTCAGAATAATCAGAATAAGAATCAGAATTTATAGGAATAGAAGAAAAAGAAGCAGACTCACTATGTAAAGACTCAATAGACTCACTACCTATGGACTGGTTCCTATTTTGTCTAACTAGTCTGTGATAAGTTCTATCAATTTCAGGGTTATATGGATGAAAGTAGCTTGGGTTGCCCCTAGTCATGTACTGAACAGAACACCACTAAGCATAGCAAACTGTCACTAATATACATGACCAAAATAGGCAACAAAAGTTTTTATTTTTTTAAAATTTTTTCTTTATTTTTTTCAGCACCCTAAAATCATGAAAACATACCACAAAAAGTTTGAGGACAAAATTCAAAAGGGAACCAAGTCAAACAATTAAATCAGAGACCAAAAACTAAGAAAATAAAACTTGTAAAATAAAAAAGAAATAGTAAAACGGCTTTTTCAGGATCCAGACGAAGGAGTTTTCTAACAAAGTGAGAAAAATCAGATTATTCAGAAAATTCCCTTCGATTTGATATAAAATTCGTCAAATTCCGAGTTACGGGTCAAAAGTTGCGACGATTTGAAGAAAGTGCTGCTAAAACTTGGAAAATTTTTCTGGAACTCACAACCAGTGATGATCTGAGTGATCGTGGTGCCTCAAAACCTTTTTATATGATAAAATTAGTGTGGATATAAATTTTCGTGCAAAAATTCCACCCACAACTATGTGAACTAGCAACCACAGAATCAATCAAATACACTAATTGCAACAAAATAGCAAAGCAGCAAACAGTGCAACTTCAACCGGTTATCAGAATTGACTACTAGACCCTAAATCAGAAAGGACACACTATAATAACTATACTAACTATGACACTAACTAACTACTAATGACCTTTGGCAAGAACCGATATTCCCCGGCAACGGCGCCAAATTTGATCGAGGCCGTACCCGATACAAATAAAAAACAGTTTAAGTATAGTACTAGGAAGTGACTCCTAGGTCGTCTCCCAAGGAATATCTTATCAAGCAAAAGGTCGAACACATAGTATGCATAGAAAGCAGGGGGGGTTTTTTTTTGTATTGAATATTGAATAATTGAAATCAAAACAGAATTAAATCAAAACGAAGAAACAGATAAGGAAAAGCGGATAAACCCCTTTGGCTCGCGTTCACAACTCTATCATCGGTCACAAAAGATCAATTTCTTTCCTCTTCACTGTCCAACTCGTGAGAACTAAATACTAAGCGAAAATTCAATTCTCACCCCAAAACCCAAACCTCTAATTAAGCATTAAAAGCCAAAGCATGGAGTTTTTACGAGTTTGCATAAATTAAGCATTCATACACATGGATTATCTCTATAGAATGGAACTAAGTGAACCATAACATATCAATAAGCATGAAAACAGTGAATAAAAACGAAATAGCATTAAGAACAAAACCTCAAGAGTATGTGATACATTACCAAAGGGATTTAACCTAAGAGTTTAGCCTTCCATGAAGAAAAATACCAAAAACGTGTAGAAAGGGAAGAGAGAGAAACCCTAGCAGCCTCCACAAGCTTGGAGAGCAAAACTAAGCCTTCTCTATGAGAGAGAATGTAAAAAAACGTGAATGGAAGGTCTCTCCAAGGGTTTACACGAATTTGGCTTTTTAAATCACAAAACGGGCCTAAATCATGGGCCCAAATCCTAAGGAAAGCTTATCTCTAAATTAAATCTAAAAATATCTTATAGATAAAATCTAAATCTTAAAAGATATAACTAAATCTCAACTAATCCTAAAGATAGATTACAATCTTCACTTCATCATATATCTTCTCTTCCAAAATTAAATCTTCATTCCCAAAATGTCCAAAAAGCCCTTGAGCCAAATATGACCTGAAAATAGAAATAGAATTAATTAGGCTAAATAATCCCAAATTAAACAATATTCAGAATAATAGTCCAATAAACTCTAAATCACTAAATCAAGCTAAACAATGTCAAATAGGCAACAAGTATCAATAATAGGAGTAAAATAATGCAAGGAAAAATGGGAAATAAAATGCTCATCAGGGGGTTCATGAGCTTACCAAAAATCAAGATCAAAGTAAGCTCCAGAACAGAATTTGACCAAGAACAACTTCACTTCAACTCCTTGAATCCTCCAACACACTCACTCAATCCTCTCGATTTTGGTGTTTATACAAAGCTCAAGATGTAAGCTTTATATTCGTGTATGATTTGTGTTTCAATCTAACTCTGAGAAGGAGAATCGAAGAGAGAAAATCCGGAACCCTAACTTCAACAACTACAACAAGAATGAGCAAAATTCTTCACCAAGAATCGTTGATGAGTTTAAATAGAGCTAGAGGAAGCTCATGCACGTCGACACGAAGGCATTGAGCTGTTGATGGCGGAGTAATCGTGTCAACGGAGGGGAATCGTTGGCTGTGACTCACCAAACGCACTAACTCGTGCAGTTTGACCCAGAATACTCGAGTATTCTGAATAATACTCGAGTGTTTTGGTCAGATTTTGAAAAATAATTATTTTATTTACTTTCCCTCCAAAACCTTTCCTATAATTGCTTCTAGGTCCCAACCCAGGGACTAATATGCAAAATACACATTTTATGCATTTAAATTATTTATTAAATAATTTACACACATAAGCTTGTCACATGAATACATATTTTAATCAAGGATTAATATAGAAACTATTAATTATAATTAAATTATAATTAACATTCCATTAATCGGGGATTAAAAATTTGGGGTGTTACACTAATCACATATAACCCTACTCTCCCTGTGAGGGAGAGTAATCCTGCTCGGCCAATTCTGGTGCATACTCCAGCTCAGTACCTGAAAAATGGTAAGGAGGTGAGTATTACACAATAAAATAGGGAATCAGTTTCTATCATGCTATACTGAACCACTAAGCCATACACATATAGCCAAATATAGCACATTTCACAATTAAACACTCCTAATCAAAGTCATGTACCTTCCATAATTATTTAGTCTTTTTTAGAATATCCTATAACATAATTTCAAGTTCTATATCATTATTATAATTCATTTTCCATTTCATTTTTAAGATGTATCTCTTAGCATTGTAATTCACCTCCACACTGGAAGGTACCTCATACAATTGGGCCTATGGGTACTTCACCTCCACCCCGGAAGGTACCTCATACAATTTGGCCTGATGATACTTCACCTCCACACCGGAAGGTACCTCATACCATCACATATGTTATTCATATAGATAATAATATTAAAGCATCACAATACACATGTTGCACTTAGTTTACTTCCGAACATCATATTTTTCTTTTCATCATTTATAAACTCTAGGGCTCATTATGATTTAGCAATACATCAACCACATAGTTCAAGTATCAACAATTAGAATTAAACACAAAGCCAGATATCAAATTACTTTTATATAGGCTTACATTTTTAACACATTATTATCAATCCTAGGGTTCCTTATCCATAACTATCAAATACATTTTATATTCTATCCTAGGGTTCCTTGTCCCTAACTATCACATATCTCCTAGCAACCCAATATATACACAATACAACCTACCCCCTAGAATATGGCAACACAAACCTCCTTACCTCACTCTTAGAGATATGGAGATTTAGCTTGCCCTAAGCTTGAGCTTTCACCACCAAAGAGTTAGAATCATAGAGAGAATGAAGGAACCTAAAACAAGAGACATAAAAAGAAAAGATTACCACTTATATCATGAGTTCTTTCCATGATTCTAGTAGATGTGAAACTTCCATGGCTTGAGATTGAAAATCACCATGAAAGACAAGAGAGAGAAAGGGAAAACGAATTTTAGAGAGAGAAAGAGAAAATCCATGACTTACCCACTTGTTTGTAGTTAAGGACGAACAGAGTTGATGATATTAGTGTCCAAAACCCTTGTTCTTGTACCAAGAATGATGGAGATGTGGATCCTTGGGAGGAGAGAGAGAGATCGCACATGAGAGAGGGAAGGAGAGAGATAAGGAAATCCAAGGCTTTTATACTTACATGGAGTGAGGAAAGAAAGGATTTGATGATTGATATGGGAGAAACCTCTTGATCTTGGTTGATTTGGAAGAAAGAAAATGGAACCCTTAGGGAGGAGGAAGAAGAGGGAGGCGTTGATGTTGTTTTTCGTTCCTTTTTCTTTTATTTTGGGGGGTCTTATCTTGTCCCTTATTTGATTTGTGTGGCTGTGGATGCCTTCTTATCCACTATGCCACGAATGAGTGGCTGCCACGCGTTATTTTTTTTCTGATTTTTCCAGTGAGTAATCGATTACTTACTCCAAGTAATCGATTACCTATGTGATGCAACATTTCTCAGTACATTCATCAGAGCCTAAGTAATCGATTAACCCCCTGAATGTAATCGATTACTACTCAGAGTAATCGATTACTTTACCCTTGTAATCGATTAAATTGCTGCAACATCTTAAGTGTTTCCACCAAAGGCCTTGTAATCGATTACTGCCATGCAGAGTAATCGATTACTTAAGTGAAAAGTCATATTTTGATGATTTTTCTAACTCCAATTCACTTCATTAGGCTCCCATGCTCATTTAGGTTTGGATTGATACTTAAAACCTTCCTCAAATCTTGGAAATTCTCCCAAATACTTGGCATAATTTCCTATTATGCAGAATTAAAAATTTGGGATGTTACAAAAACCCTTAGTTAGGAATTGGTGGTTTTGAATGGATTAGTTTATTTAATTTATGAATTGATGTTTTTCCATTTCTAAATCATGTGTTTGATTGTATTTTATTTCCAATTCATAGATCTGGCCAATTTATGTTTTGCTTTGGATCCCTAATTCTTCAATTGGGAAATTAGGAATTAGAATAGACCTTTCAATCAAACAACATAGTTATTCAACAAGTAGGGATACATTAGGGTAATTATATAACATGATTAATTCCATGTTCTTAATTAAGATTATTCAATGGTTTAATCTCTTAAGGAATTAAGGGTTATCAAATTGAATAAGAAATGGTAATTATACAAGAGGGATCTAATAGTTACCAATTTAGGAATTTGTTCATGAATTAGGGAAAACCAGAGATTCATGATTAATAAACAACACCATACAATGAAACCACGTTCCTAACTTTCTCAAATTGCTCACAACTTTTATTTAATTTCTGTTTTGTTTTATTTTATTTCAAATCAACTTTTAATCACAAATAGTTTTAGTTGATAGATTCCTCTTATAACTACTCTTTGGTGAAAATTAATTGAACAATTTGCAATCCTTGTGGGACGATACTTGGTCTTACCAACTTTATTACTTGTCGACCCAGTATACTTGCCGTATTGTCATCAATCTCACACATCAAATTGAGGTAAGAGGGTGGGTATTGGCTTGTCATGGGAATGAGTATCCAACTAGTTATAATGATTTTCTAGGGTTTATTGATTAGGAGAGTAACTAGAAAACCCTAAGGTAGTGACAAATAGCGTTAGTGTGTTTAGAAAATAAGTAATTAAAATGAGACACTAGGTAAGTTATTGAGAACTCATATTTGATTTAAATGCTAAATGTGGATGCTTGCAATTAATTGTGCTATAAATTCTTATTTATGAGTGTGTTATTATTGGAAATGTGAGATATATATATATATATATATATATATATATATATATATTGTGAAATCCCACATTTTCCTGACCTAAATAAATCAATGAGGTTTTATTTAAAGTGGATTTTGAGGATTTAAGAAGGATTTTTAGATGAATGTTTTAGCAAATGATTTTTATTTGATTTTGAATTAATGAAATTAAGTTATGGTTTTGTTATTTGAGATTTCTCAAAAAAATGAGTTTTCCTTTATGATCAAAATGAATTTGATGACTTTGAAAGTGCATATCTTTTCAACCGTTCTTCAGAAAATTATGATCTTTATATGAAAACGATCGCGTTGAAAAGAAGAATTTAAATATGTAATTTTTATAATTTTCTGGATTGATTTACAAAATGTTATTTTTCAGATTTGTAAAGTGCGAATTTCGAATGTATTGAGTGTTGAAAAATATTTAGAGGCTTCAAATAAATTATCTCTTTTTTTAGATCTTTTAACTATGTGAAAATATGGTTTTATAAAATAAAGTGAAGTCCATGTATATAGCCAATTTGTATGGTTTATTAATTTCCTTAAGGATTATATCTTTGGAATTTTTGAGTTCGTGAACATGTGTGTTTTCTTATCTTAAGAGTAAAATGAATTGCATACAAATTTAAATAGTGAATTTGAAATGAATGAGTGCATGATTTGATGTGAATATGAATGTGTGTATGATGCATGCTCTACTAAGAAATATAATGCCCTAAAGTATTGTATTTATGTTTGATTGTGCATGCATTGATTTTTTAGAGATTTCATGATTTAATTTGGTATTCTTGAATTTGTTTCTTTTCAATCAAGATGAAAGGAAAATTTTATTTCCCTCCTATATGTGTGTATGTTGTAACACCCCGCATTTTTCTCGTACGTGCGTAAACGATTTTCGGAAAAGTATTTTATGTGAAAAGGAAATAAAGTGATAATTTTCAAGGATTTTTATAAGCAAAGGTATTTTTATAAAAAGGGAAAACGAATAATTTTGTTGGTTTGATTTTTAAGAAATGAATTGTGATTTTCTAGAAAGTGATTTTTGTTTGAAATAAAGTTTTGAACTGTTAACTTGAAAAATTAGTAACTTTTAAACCGTAACTCGGATTTTTTCAAACTTTATATCAAAACGACCGTCTCGAAACGTAGATTTTAAAAATATAATTTTCAGATTTTTCTGGGTTGTTTTACAAAAATTTATTTTCAGAGATATGAAATACGAATTTTGGAATTTGTGTTTTAAAGAAAACAATTTTATTGATTTGGCTTAAATTTTTATGTGATGAATGCTTGGATGGATGTGTGTTTTCTGTATGATGCATGAAAATAATTTCCTTGTTGTGTGAATTGATAAATTTGAATAAATAAGATTAAGAAAATAAAAATGTGAAGTATGTATGTGTGATGTGTGTGCTACGGTATGTGTATGCATATGTGTATGTATTTGTGTGTATAGGTGTGTTGTACGTGTATATATGTATGTCTGTGTTAGGAGTATGATTTCTAAAAGACTTGGTGAGTAAGCAAAGTCAAAACCAAACCAAGTGAACTAAACCAAACCAAGTTAGAAAACCCTAACTATTTCCTAACTAAGTCTTAGCCCTAGAATGACCCCTAAGCTCTGGCCCATCCCACCTTGTCCCCTTGTATTTGCTAATCTCCACCCATGCAAAATTTTGAAAGCCCAAATCTACCCCTCCCAAGGTGCATGGCCGAACCACCCAACAAAGGGCACAAGGGAGAAAATAATTTTGCTTATAAATTAGGGAGAGCCTTAGTTCATTTCCCACTTCACTTTTCTTCACCCATTTCATTTCCTTCACACCAACACAAACACAACTTCTAAGAGACTCATCAACCTCTTAGAAAGAAAAGAAAAGAAATAGAGAGAAAGAGAGAGTGGTGGCCATGAGTTTAGAAGGAGAAGAAGAAGGAGTTCAAGCCCAAAACCTAGGAGTTCTCTTGAAGATCTAAGTGTAGGAAGACTAAAAGATTAACCTTTATCATGGTAGGAACCAAGACCAAGAAGAAGATTTTGTAATAGCTTAGCTTTTCCTTCTAGTTTATAGTTCTACTTCTTATTTCTCCTTGCATGTTGTTTTTATGTGTTGGTCTTCTTTAATCATGGACTTTTAAGGACTTTAAAATAATTGTAATATGTGATCTTTATACTTTGTGTTTCGGTTGGAATTTCTTTTGATAGATCTAATGTTTTTCTAAACTAAATCTTTTAAGATCTAAAGGAAAACTAAGATTTTTGTGAAAATTAAAATGAATCTCCTTGCTTGTCCATTTTTCCTTCTTCAAACCGTGACTTATGTCTGCTTTTATGTTTATATGTTGAATAAATTTAAGATCTAAACTTGATTTGTGAAAAGCTTAAAGTTTCTAGTCTTGCATGTTGGTTCAATGATGTCTTTATTTGTTTAAAGTGTGTGCATGTAATTATTTTTGCTTGATGAATGAAAAATGTTTGGATCTTTAGTTGCATGTTATTTTTCAAGAGAAAAGATTATATTTTCTTCTTTGTATTATTCGGTTTTTAAGGAGAAAATTAAGGTAACAAGTTTTAAATTAATTTTTGAGTATGAACATGTGTTGATTTAGTGTTTAACCTTGTGCATGTTTGGCTTTAATGAAAAGATTATTTTTTCTTTATGTATATGTGTTTCGGTTTTTTTAAAGAAAAATTTAAGAAATAAGTTTTTAAAATGATTTTTCAAGTTCAAGCATGAATATGTTTAGATCTAGTGTAGTTATGTGCATAATTTGATTTAATACTTGATTTCGTGTGTGTTATATTTTGTGAGGCCATTCGGCCATACTTAATTAAAAATGAAACTCATGTTTTTATTTTGGGAGAGTTGATGCATGATTGAAAAAGATTTCATAAAATTAATGCATGTTGAGGTGGTATGTTGTTGAAATTCTATATGTCTTAATGTGAATGCATGACTTTTGTGTGTTGAAGAAAATGAATGAAAACCTTGTCTCCTTGCATGTTGACTATTCGGCCACCTAGGGAGAAATAGGAAGCTAGGCTTGTTTCCCATTTAGGGTGCATGCATGAATAGATCAAAAGAATTTAAGAAATTCTAAAAAATACATGCATGAAAGAAATCAATTTAAAAGAAATATGTGTGATTTGATTTGTTGTGTTGATCTTGTTATGAAAATGAAATTAAAATTGTTTATTTTCTATTACATGCTCACGGTTTTAACTAGAAGAAAGAAAATAATTTCATGCTTTATGTCTTTGAGTGTGGCACTAAATTCTTGTCATATTATACATGTAGAATTCGGTCAATGCATGTTAAAATGGTTAAAGAGTTTTCCTTATAAAATGACATTGATGATGACTAAGTTCTAGATGTTGTGTGTGAATGAAAGTGTTGTGTGCCCTCTTTCATTTCTTGATTTTAGAAATGAAATTAAATAAGTTCCTTGGAGTATATGAAAAGATTTTTGTAATCTAATGATTTTTAGTTTTAAAGTTTATGTCCGATTAGAAAATTAATAACCATGTGATTCAGTTCTGTTAAATTAATTCTAAACTATTTTCTTAAGAATAATTGAATTAATTTATTTATGTTATAATTTAATTGATAATTAAAAGTTTGACTTCCTGTGTATATATGTGCGAATGTTGTGAATGCTTAAAGTCTGTCTGTGAATATTGTGCTGCTTGAATGTATTACGAGTTTGTTTGTGAAAAATGTTTTATTTCTAAAGTAAGGCTTAAATAATTTAAGTTAACTGGAAATTTTCTTGACATCCTCTGATCAGTGTTTGTCAATGTGGTAAAGTTTAGAAATTTAATGAATCAATTTTATGTGGATTTGGAATTCTATTTTCTTGAATTTTGAACTCGGTTTTAAAGCTTAAGATCAATGGTTTTAACTGGAATGTTTTAAGTTGAGAGAAATGAATTTGATTTTCTTTTAATGAAGAGATTATTTTGGAAGTTGTTTTTAAAGAGTTTCTTGAAAACCTTTTTGTTTGGAAAGTAATTTGGATTTAAAGTCTTTGGATATTGGCAATGTGCCTTTAAAAAGGGGATTATTTCAAAAGTATTTTAAAATGAAATTTAGAATTCACGTAAATCGTTTCTAACGCACGGGGAAAAATGTCTAGTTCGGGTGTCGGACGCGAAGGAAACGTGGCGAGGTTAGCAACTGGAAATCTCGGAAAGTCATTGGATGTGTCGTCATCCAGGTGAGTGAGAGTGCGGTGATCCCGTAACGTGGTTGCTCGCAATTCGAATAGACGGATTGCGAGAATACTACGAATTAGGTGATCCAAATATGTGTGTGTTAGACGTTTGGTTGCATACTACATGTTTATTTGTTGTGCATCACTAGATGTTTACTTGTTGTGCATAAATTATTTTGTTTAGATATTGTTTAGTTTTGTTTGATAGCGAAATGATGGTGATAGAACCGTGAGAATAATAAGATAAATTGAAAAGAGAAAAGAGAAGCGAATGAGAAACATGAGAAATAATTAAGAAAGAAATAAGTGATGAGATGAGGTTGAAAAGAAGTATGATGAGAATGGAATGCAAAAGAGATAAAGAATGAAAGAAAGAGAATTGGTATTTGAGTGGAAAGAGTTGAGATTGGAAAAAGGTTGTGATTATGGAAAGTGGTTGAGTAGAGACGTGATTTCTCGTTCACGTTTTTGGGAAGAAGCTTAGTGTTGAGTTGAGCTTGCTCCTCCATTAACACTCACCCAAAAATTGTGATTTTTGAAAAAGATTTTGAAAAGAAATTGTGAAAAGCTTTTGTGAAAATGATATTTTTGTGAAAGTTTTTGGAAAGATTATTTTTGAAAAAGTTTTGTGAAACCGTGTTTTCGAAAAGTTTTGCGAAAGATGTTTTGGAAAGACGAGGAAAATTTGTTGATAATGTGAATGAGAAAGTGATTTGAGGCTTGAGGCCATTTGAGATTTAGGGGGAATAATTTGCGATTAGTGGTCGGGCTTCATTGAAGGGATGCACCAAGGACAAGCCGACTGTTAGGATTAAGCCGCTAATTAAAACGTGAAACTTTAAAAGACTTAAAATACATGTACAAACGCGGTGAGGTATGAGTGTCGTATCGAAGTAGTGGAGAGGAAGGAACGATAAGTATCTGCGGATACTTAGGACGAGATTGCATGAGGGGAGGACGATGACGGTGACACGTCAAGAAGTCTAGAGTACTTTCTAGGCAGAACAACTCCACAAGTGGCGCACTAACGTGGTGGGGACTGGGTCTAATGCCGTGGCACGTTCTGCATCGGAACTAGAATTGTACTGTCGCCCCCTTGATTGCAAATCGAGAACAGTGAGAGGGACTGGAACGGGGCATTTGTGATTGCCGCTGAGAGCGTGCATTGTGATTATTATGATTATGATTTGAGGCAGGGCCTCCTGGTCTGGGACCATTTATGTGTTGTGACAGCTGTCGTGCCCGCGTGGTAAAGGTCCTGTACTCCTGTTTGCTTCCGATCAGGTTGGGTGGTTGACCGAGGAGATGTAGACGTGTGTGAGCTCAATGATGTTTCCCCCTCATCATTGACGTTAATCGAAATAATAAAACTTAAAAGACAAAGATGTCTCGAAGAAAAGTATATCAAAAGATATCAAGTGTTGAATAAGAGCTATAAGTCGAGCACGAGAATTGATTCGTGATGTAAGAAATCATGAGGCAACGATTTGAATGGAAAAGGAATTGTGAGGCAAGTGGGATGAAGGTTTTGGCTTTAAGAGATGATATTGGTGTGTTAAGAATATTTCTATATGCATTGTTTTATATGATTCATATATGCTAAGTGCATGACATGTTGCATATGTTGATGATGATGTGATGGCATTAGGATAAGTGTTTATGTTCTGCTGTTCTAGTTTTATTATCTATTTATTTTTACATTAAGTCTACCCGAGACCGCAAGGTCAACCCGTTAGTGTTCGGAACACTGACTCTCTCCTACCATGTTGTCGTATTGGCACTTGCTGATATTGCAACTGGTAGATGGCGCAGCGAAAGCGTGGTGGACTTCATCGACCAAGGTCTGGAGTTAGATGACAAGTAGTAGGAAGCATGACTAGAAGCTAGGCAAATTCCCCGGAGGAACATATACCATTGTAAGTACTTAGTTACCTTAGCTCTATCATACTGTACCCCGACAAATGTTGTATTCAATATTGATGTTTTGAAACAAGTACATGGGCATTATATTTAAATGATGTTTTGAAAATGGGTTTCAAAGTGCGGTGTCTTGTGACATCTCGGTTTGGAACTTGAAAGAGTTTATGTAATGTGAGAACACGAGTTTTAATTGTAACTATGTTTTAAAAGTCTAGTGTTCTCACGTTCCCATAACACTTGTCCTTAAAAAAAATGGCCCTAATTTTCACTACTTTTGATTTAAGTTTTTAAGTTGCCGAATCGGGGTGTTACATACGTTCGGCCAAGCATAGACCCAAGAGAACCAAAGTGGAGTTTATTTTCTTAGGAATTAAGAAAGTGAGATTTAGAGGGAAAATTAGTAGAAAAATAAGGTGGTGAGTGTCATGATGCATGAGATGACCTTTTCCCTTGAATCACTCCACCATGTTTCACCAAGACAAGAGCTCTCCCATGCAACTATTAGGATGGACCAATTTGCCCTTGGAGTTGCACCTAGGACCGAGTTTAGAAGAGGAAAATCCCATACCTTGGCCCTTATCTATTTAACCGTGTGTGTGTGTGTGGTTGGCTAATTTGATTCATTTCATTTTTCCATTTCCTTCTTCATTTCCTTTCTTCCACAAACACTTTGGTCCAAGAGCAACACAAAGCTCTTGAGACCCATAGAGAAATAGAGTGAGGCCGAGAGAGGAGAAGGAGAGAGGGAGAGTGGAAATCCAAGCTCTTAACCTAGCACCCTTAATTTCTTCCTTCACACACTTCCTTCTTCAAAGACTAAGAAGAAAATCACCCATCAACCTAAAGGAAGAGGAGGCCGAAGCAAACCCTAGGAGAAGGAGAGAAAGATTTGAAGCTTGAAGTTAGGATTTTGTTTGAGGTAGTTGTTTAAGAGAGTTTTAGTGTATTTAATATTGTGTTGTAAAGGACTTTATGATAAAATTTGTTTGAACTTAAAACTTTGTGATGCATGTGTTTATTTTCTTATGATCTTGAAGTTTAAATGACATGCATGCTCTTCTTAAGTCTTGATCTTGAATGTTTGTGTTTAAAAGCTTTGATCTTTAACTTGTAATTCTTCTTCATCACGGTTTTGTTCAAAGATTGTGTTTAAGTTTATTTATTTGCCTTGATCTTTTCTTGCATGTAATGATCTATGGATGATCTTTGAAAAAGCATGAAGCTTGAGCCTTGCATGTTGATTTTGAGTAAAAAGATTTCATTTTTCTTTGATGCATGTCACGGTTTTGGAAGAAAAATTATGATAACAAGTTTTAAAAATGATTTTGGTGCAAAAAGGATTTTAAAACAATATTTTGTGTGTGTGATGATGATGATGATGATTCGGTTGGTGCTTTGAGAAAGAAAATGATGCTTTAAAAGTTTTGCATGATATGATCTATGAGTTTTAATCTTGGCATGTGAAAATAAAATCTAAAGATCTTGCCTTTTTGCATGAGGTAATTCGGCCAAGCCTAGGAAAAATAGAAAATCATGTTTAATCATCATCCAAGTTACATGCATGTTGAAATTTATTTAATTCAATGATTTTAAGTACATGCATGAAATCATTAAAGGTTTGAAAGATAAAGATCTTGATATGACCCTTGATTTTTATTATGATGAAATAAGTTAAAGAAATGAAATTAAAGTTTGTTAAATTTTTATGTGAAGCTCACGGTTTTAATCCCCCAAATATCAAAGTTGGTTCATTTTGTTTTGCATGTGTGTTTTATTGATGGATTTATGGATTTTTAAACCTATGAGAGCTTGAAACCTTTGATTAAAAACTTGAAAGTAATTTTCATGTTCCATTCGGTTTTGGAACAAATCTTACTCAAGTTATTTTCATTTTCTTTATGTGTTATGGTTTAAGTTTAATTATGAATAAACAAAGTTGATTTGGTACATGATTATATCGTTGAGAGTTTGAGTTTTTTTCCTATGCTCCATTCGGTTTGATTAAGAAGTAAAAGAAATAAATTGATTTTCCTTTGCATGTTGATTTAAAGATAAAACTAATTGATTTGAAAGATGTTAGCATGATTTTAAGTAAGAATATTCTTTTTCTTTAACCATCATTTCGGTTGTGATGTTCAAAGTAGGATAATGTGATTAAAGGATTATTTTCCATATGTGCATGTTTTGATCAAGTGGTAGTAATCATTAGTGTTTGAAAATTGTGAATTTAAGCCTTGTCTTATGTGTGGTGAAATTCGGCCATGTTTAGAAAATAGGAGCATATGCTTGATTTTGTTTCATGTGCATGTATGATGAGTGTAAAAGTGATGTATGGATTGTGAATAACTTGAAATATTAAATATGTGTGTGTTTGAAAATGATTATAAAAATTGAAGAAAAGAATAAGAATGATTTAATGTTTTATATGGTTAATATTTTTAAGTGGTTATTAACTTAACCCTTGTGTTGTTTTCTTTGGTTTAATTTGGTTTAAAGGAAATAAAGTGAGTACTGTGATTTAATTAATTGAAAAAGTATTGTTTTGAAACGATTTTCATATGATTATTGAAGTGCATGGTTTTAATTTAAAGGTGTTTTGTATATGAAAACCCTTAAGATAAATGTGGCCTTTAAAGGAGTCAAGAAACTATTTACGTTTTTATTTTAATAAGCAAATGTTTGAAAAGAGTATTTCAAGTTTTAAATTCCTAAACGTGTTATTAAACGAATGTTTTTACTTGATCACGATTATGGATTTAAATCAAAGCGATTTCAAGTTTATTCTATTTTCAAATGAGAAGTTTTGATAATGTTGTTTTGTTTTCGAAACAATCGTATGAGAATGATTTTAATAAAAGAGAAATGTCTTAGTTGTCAGTAACGATCGAGGAGCGGATACGAGCGTCGCGTTGGAAATCAAGGAGCATATTGAGGATTGCTATCGGTAGAGGTGAGAGAGAAGTTTCCCCCAAACACTGTGGTATTTAGGTAACATATTAAGTTGTTTCGATCATCTCAAAAGTCGAAACTTAGTGGTTCTAAGTCAGTAGCACGGTGGCAATTGTATTGTTGTGTGGCCACTCGTGTGAAGGAGACAAAGACCACGTAAGGCTATATTATGAATTCATGTGATGATGCCTGAATGTTAGTATGTTATTTGTTTATTGAAGAATTTACTATGCATGCTAAGATCTGAGTTGTTAATGCTTATAATAATGATGGCAATAATAAAGTAGATAATAACGATGAGTAAGAAACATGAAAGAAACTGTGACGTTGTTTTGGGAAAGATCAAGTGATGAATATGATGTGGATGAGCCAGAGCTGGGGGAAAGTGATGTTGTTGCTACTTATTAAAGTAAGATATGATGAGAGTTGATCTATGCAAAGCCAGAGGGCTGATATTTCAAAGGAGATATGTTGTTACTTTGCGAAAGATTATGAAATGAGATTTTTAAGAAAGTTTACCAAATGATTTTTGAGAAAATTTGTGAACGATATTTTTGAAAAGGTTTACGAAATGATATTTTGAAAAAGTTTGTGAAACGATATTTTTGAAACAGTTTACGAAATGATATTTTTGAGAAAGTTGTGAAACGTTATTATCGAGAAAGTTTGTGAAACGGTATTTTGAGAAAATTCATGAAATGATACTTTGAGAAAATTTGCGAAAGGATATTTTGAGAAAATGAGGAAATGAGTTTTTTAGAAAGTTATGAAATGAGAAGTGAGAAAGATGGAGAAACGAGATGCAAGTTTCTCAATGTGATCCCAGCTCTGCGCTATGATGAGAAACGAGAGGTATTGCGATAATTAGTGGTCGGGACTCGTTGAAGGGATGCCCAAGAATGAGCCAACCTTAGGATTAAGACGTTAATATAATAAAACTTTAAAAGACTTTAAAAGACATGAATTAACGTGGTGAGTCATGAGTGCGATATCGAAGTAGTGGAGAGGAAGGAACCATGGGTATCCGCGGATATTCAGGTGGAGATTGCATTAGGGGAGGACAATGACGGTGAAACGTCAAGAAGTCTAGAGTACTTTCTAGGCAAAACAAACCCCACATGCGGCATACGAACGTGGTAGGGACTAGGGGCCAAAGTCGTGGTAAGTTCTGCACTACAGACTAGAATAGTACTGTCGCCCCCTAGATTGCAAATCTTGAACAGTGAGGGGGACTGGAACGGGGCATTTGTGATTTGCCACTGCACCCGAGTTTTTACAATGAGCCTTGATTATTTGATATGATATGAATTAAATTGATTTGAGACTGTACCCGAATTTTCTACAATTCTCCTGGCTTGGAGCCAATTGATTATTGAGACAGCTGTCGTGCCCGCGTGGTAAAGGTCTTGTACTCCTGTTTGCTTCCGACTAGGTTGGGTGGATTACCGAGGAGATGTAGACGTGTGTGCTAACTGTATTGAGCGACCCCCCTCAATGATGATTAATTTCCCCCGCATCATTGATGGATACGAATTCATAAAACTTAAATAAGAAAAGATGAAGTATATAGTAATAAGAAATGATTCCATAAAGTGACAGAATGGAAAAGTATATGAAAGTATGAGAAAGATGGATATGGATTTGAATAAGAGAATTATTGAAAGTGGCGTGGATATATTAAGAGATTTGAGAAAGAGAAAGTGATAATGTTGACAAGTATAAGTGATCGGGATGTTGATGATATGAATGAATATGAGAATGCTTTTATATGTTGTTTGTTTGTATGTTACTGTTATTTCTTAATATCTTGCATATTGTAATTCCACATCGTTGGCATTGCATGCTTGGGAATACTTACTCTCTCAAATTCTTCTGTTTCGTGTGCTTGTTATTATGATGTTTATCCCTTAGCCTATGGACCCTGTTAAGTTCACTTTCGACATTCGGGACGAAGGAAGATGAGAAGTGAATTATAGAGGTTGGGAGTGGCGTGGAGTCACGGAGGTTCGCATCTTTGACCCCAACCACACTCTACAAGGGACAGCGTCTGATACTCGCACTTGTCGCTTCGTGCTTGTGGATTTGCAGACTGGTGGACCAGCTGACTATCATGGTGGGCATCTGATGCCTTTGCCTGCACGCATTGACCCCGAGGCCGAGGAGTTGGATGAAGTTTTGGATGATCTACCAGATGAGGCTTTCGAGGCTATGCAAGAGGATGAACCAGAGGAAGATCCAGAAGAGGATCCTGACGAGGACTTAGATTATCCGGGAGCTGAGGTGATTGAGTTTGACCCTAGCGAGGCACCTCCTGTGGATCCGGCAGCTTCAGCTTAATGGGCCTGGTGGTAGTTCTTTTCTTTATTTATGTTTCCCTGTATTTACTTAGTTATCATTGCAGTACCAACATGTAACCCTAGACTTATGTTCATGAATCAAGTTTTATTTCATATCAATGATTAAGTTATGAAAGAAAAGGGCCATTGTAAAATAACTTTAAAGCAACAAGTTTCGAAGTGCGGTGTCTTGTGACATCTCGGTTTGGAACTTGAAGCTTAACATGAGACGTGAGAACGCTAATTTTAAATACGAAAGAGTTTTGGAAACTTAATGGTTCTCAGGTCCATGTTACTTGTTTTTAAAAAAAAAATTTGGCCCATATTTTCACTGCATTTTATAAAAAGGAAATATGTTTTCAAGTTGCCAAATCGGGGTATATATATATATATATATATATATATATATATATATATATATTTGATGTTGGACACATGGTTGTGAAAAAGATTAAATAAATTGTAAAGAAATGAACTGGAAATGTAAATGGTGAATCGATGTGGGAATTGATCATTTGGGGCACTGGAACACTAGGTACTCGACTAGGTGTTCCAAATACCTGTTAGGGCCAATTACCTGTCAGGCGAATTACTCATTAGGCCAAACCGCCCTGTTAGGCGCCGGTGTGACCCATGGATCAATTCCCTGCTAAAAATAAATGGAATAATTAATGGAATGGTATAATGTGCACAGTCCTAACAGGTTATGGCCTAGACAGGTGTAAAGTCCTAGACAGGTGACCAAAAGTCCCTAGACAGGTGTTCCAATTACCTAGCGGGTGCGCAAAATCCTAGTGGTGTACGTAAAATGGGCATGAGAAAAGGTTAATGAGAACAGGAAATGGAAATGATAGGTAAATGGAAATGAGATATGATAATGAATTAATGATGTGTAACTTGGAAATGATTTGAATGTTGTGAAAGGTGAAAAGTTCAATATATGAACTATTTGGTAATTGTGTTTGGCTTAGTGGGTTGTTATGTCTATTTGGAAACTGTCTTTCTATTTCATGTGCAATGCTCACTCCCTTAACATTTTTCAGGTACTGAGATCGAGCTCGCACAGCCCCTGGCCAAGCAAGTGCACTCTCCCTCACAAGGAGAGTAGAGTCTAGTTCAGTAGGACATGGAAATGTCCTGGGCCCGATTAGAATGATGATGATGTGATTTACTTTTGTCTATACAAATGTAAATATATACTTTTGGGTGGGCCCAGGACAGCCGCTTTGGGAAGGGGTATTTTGGGAAAACTTGGTTATGTTGAAAACTTGTAAATAGTTGCTGAAAACTTTGATAATGACTTGACTATTGATGGGTGCACAATGATGCACAAAGTATGCTTTTAGCCCTGCTGGCTACTGAATGGATATGAATATCTTGTTTAGAAACAGGTTGCAGGTTAAACTAAAGTTTTGGGAAAGTCTTATAAACAAAGGAAACTTTGTCCGTTTGGTCAGAGAATTTTCATAAGCATCTGAATTAATAAAGAAATTTTTAAGTCACTAATTCAATTAAGGGTAGCTAAGGGTAATATTAAATAGGGTGTTACAGGTATTAAATATTTATTTCAAATACACCTTCATAATTTCATAGAGGTGATAGAATAATAGTTACAACAGAGAAAAAATAAAGAAAGTTGTAAAGTTTTAAATAAGGGTAACTTTGGAATGACAACATATTTTTTATATATTTGAAAATAATACTCCATCCCTTCTCATTTGTTTGGTCTTTTAGGTCTGGACACATAGATTAAAAAAGTGTTGTTTATTGTAAGGTTTATGTGTATTTTGTCTAAAATGCCCCTATTTAATCTTTATTAAAAATTGTAGTAGTATTTAATTTTTATTAGTAAATGTGTCTATTAATTAATGTATAGTCCTTTAGAGATGAGAAAGAGGATAAAAATAGAATTATGTTACTCCCTCCGTTTCAGAAAGTTTGGCCTTTTAGGTTTTTTCTTGTTTCACAAAGTTTGGCCTTTTACATTTTCAATACACACATTTTTTTTTTCAATTTTAACCTTTCATTCATCAATCATTTCTCTTAATCCTCATTAATTTTACTTTTACTATCTCTCTCATCTCTAAACCACTATACATTAATTAATGGACACACTTACTAATAAAAATTAAATACTACTACAATTTTCAATAAAGATTAAAAAGGGGTATTTTAGACATATTATACATAATACCTATAATAACTAACACTTTCTTAATCAGTGTGCTCAATGTTAAAAGGCCAAATTTTCTAAAACGGATGGAGTATTATAAATTTTTGGTTTGAGGAATTTTTTTATTGTACTGAACAGGGGCAAAAATGTAACACAAATACGTATTGAAACTTGCAAAGTTGGTAATATTTAAAACTAATTAATGGTTATTTTATTTTTATTTTTTTTCATTTGGAGAGTGTGCTACAGATGCTTTCTCACGAATAGAAGAAATGAAAAGTACTCAGTCTACCAACGTGTTGTTGGTCTAGTGGCAACTCACTAGGTCCCTTAATCATGAGGTCTCGAGTTCGACATCCATGGGAATGGAGAGGCACGCGTTGGGAGACCACTGCTCACAAAGTGGAGTTCCGTAGGGTCGGGGTGGATTTAGTTGGGTCGCCAAAGTGCGAAAGCCCAGACACCACCTGCGAAAGCAAAAAAAAAAAAAAGTACTCAGTCTTTTGACTCTTTTCCAAAATTTTTGACCATTTAAACTTGAGCATACATATTAAGAAAATTTTTATTATTATAAACTTTATATGTGCTTTGTCTAATATGCTTTTATTTAATTTTATTGAAAATTGTAATAATATTTAATTTTATTAGGAAGTGTGTTCATTAATTAATGAATAGTAGTTTAAGTATGAGAGAAAAGATAAAATTAGAATTAATAATCAATATTACCTCCGTCCCTGTATATAAAACTCTTTTAAGAGTTTTATTTTGTCTCTATTTTTAAGATCATATATCAATTTTCAATGACAATTAATTTACTTCTTTCCGTAAACACCTCTGTTTGCTTAACACTTTTTAGATTCACAATACTATTAATAAGGATAGTTTTGAAAATAAATATCAAATATTCATATTTCAATGCAATTAACTAAATTTTTCAATTTTATTAAGAAAAGTGAAATATACCAAGAGGGACTTGTATATAAGAAGAGATAGATTAAAAAAAATATTGAATGAAGCCTTTAAAATGAAAAAAGAAAAAAACATAATCATATTGAAATAGTAAAAGAACAAAAATTATGGAATGAAAAAAAAACTAAATGGCCAAAAAAAATATGGAACGAAGGCAGTAAAAAAAGTTGTTAACACCGTCGTCAGTAAAAAAACTTGGAAAGGCAACATAAATAAATAATTCTAGAAATACAGTAATAAATATTGGAGTATTTGAAACATTTGAAAACTAAAGTATAAATAAAAACTGCTATCACTTCCAAAAAAAAAAAAAAGTGCAGCCCATTCAAATATATACTCCCTATTTTTCATTATCTCGGTAAAAATCAAACAGGTTAATGAAAATAAAATAGTATTTGTTTAGTAGTCCCTCTGTCCCTAAATATAAGACTTTTTTGACACTTTTATTTTGTCCCTATTTATAAGTCCCTTTACCAAATTTTTTTTTTTTTTATATTCAACGGGCTAACGCCCAGAAAACAGATTAAATAAAGCGGGGAAGAGCAACCCCATAAGCGTCCTCACAAATAAGAGGAAACAAATCAGAAGGACAATCAGCAAAGTAACTACAAATTAGAGGACCTTCATGGCCTTTGTTAGCCATAAAATCAGCACATCTGTTCGCTTCCCTGTAGATGTGTGTAACCGATATATTCCACTCCGAATGTAGAAGCTTCTGAATCTCCCGGACAAGAGGATAACATGGATGGGTTGTAGCACAATGACCTGTAACTAATGAAACAGCAGCTCGGGAGTCCATCTCCACCTCCAAATAAAGATCTCAAGGTGCTTGGCGAGTCTTAGACCCCATAAGAGAGACCAAAGTTCTGCTTTAACAGAAGAACAAACACCTAAGTTGCAATGAAAACCATGCACAAAAAAGCCAGTTGCATCACGAATAACTCCACCACAAGCCGCAGCATGACTGCTGGCTCTAAAAGAACCATCAGTATTGAGCTTCATAAAACCCACCTATAGAGGAACCCAGGAAATAAAGGTTTCCAGCTTGTACACCTGCAGACCAGACCGACAGGATCCTACTTCATAAATGAATCGAGAGAAGGACAGAGCTTGGATAATAATGTCAGTTAGCTTTGTTCTGATTTGGTTGAAAACAAGATCATTTCTGGCTTGCCAAATTAAAGAAATAACAACACCAAAAAGAATATGCCAGTCAGCATTTTCAATGCCAATCATGCTATCAGTAAGATTATAATGCAGCCAGCTTTGTGTGCCAATCATAAAAAATTTCGCCTAGGCATCATCTTTAACCAATACACTCCATAGATCTTTAATCTCATCACAATCCCTCAAACAATGCATCATTGTTTCTGGGGCAACCTGACATCTAGGACACAAATCCACCATTCCCATACCTCTATGCACCCTTTCAGCATTAGTAAGAAGTCTTTCATGTTTAACTTTCCAAAGCAAAGAGCGAATACGTTGAGGACCGGGCCAACTCCAAATTAAATTGAAATCATTCTGACTGTTGTAATCTTTGCTACTGGGCTAAAGGTTTCGTCATAGTCAAGCCCATACTGTTGAGAGAACCCGCGCGCAAGCAGCCTCGCTCTGTACCTTTCAACTGATCCGTCTGGCCCCTTAGAAAGCCATTTGCATTTGCACGATATGGGTTTTCTGTCTTTTGTTCTGGGTACCAAATCCGAAAGGTTAAAGATGACGCGCTTGACGTTGTGACCGGGTGACCGGGTGCCGGAATGAATTGGTCAAAACAAAATGGTCTTGCAAACCGGTGGGGATTTTACGTAACATTTGAGTACGAGGCATTACCTGCTGCACCATCCTGCAAAATAGCCACTGCAGAAGGTATTGAAAATTCCCCATTAGTTTCACGGGACCAAGCAATGCTATCATCTTCTTGAGACATGGATGGAGGGATCATAGCCGCCAGAATGCTTTTTATTTCTTGAGGAAGAGAAGCATCAAATAAATTCCATCTCCACCGTCCATTGTCGGAAAAGTTAGAAACTGTGAATTCACGCCCCCAATGAGGAACCACAACACCAGGAATGTTAATTAGCGTTGGCTTGCCAGGAATCCAGGGATCCAGCCAGAACCTAACTCTTGAACCATTCCCCAAGATCCAGAATAAATTGCCATACATTGTTTCGCAAGCTTTTGATATACCACGCCAAGTCATAGTTGCTAATGCGTTAGATGAAGCATTGATCTGAAATAAATCTCGCACCTTGTACTTGGCAATCAAAGCTTTAGCCCAAACAGTAGTTGGGTTTGAAAGCAGCCTCCAAGCTAATTTCATCATAAAAGCTTCATTAACCAGGCGTAATTTACGAAAACCCAACCCTCCTTCACACTTAGGCGAGCAAATAGTGTCCCAAGAGATAAGGTGACATCTCCGTCACTCACTTGAACTGCCCCAAATAAAATTCCGACATAACTGCTCAATGCTATCACAAACAGAAACAAGAATGAGAGATGATTGCAAAATATAGTTCGGAATACTCATAATGCATGATTGAGCAAGGGTCACTCTACCTGCAAAAGAGAGAGTATGCATCTTCCAACCTGACAATTTTTTCTTCACTTTATCAATGAGAAAAGAATAATCCTGGGCAGTACACCATGAGGATTTTATAGGGACACCAAGATAAGTCCCAAACTCAGCAGTGATATTAATACCCATTGCAGCACTAATTGAGCTTGCCAAAGGAGGGCTGGTATTCCTAGAGAAAAAGAATGAAGATTTATTCAAGTTCACCATTTGCCCCGAGACTTCACAAAAGTAATCAAGAATAGAGGTGATTTTTGCAGCCTGCGATAAAGAAGCTTCGGCAATTAACACAATGTCATCTGTGAACATGAGATGAGATATTTTAGGGCCATTTCTACCAACCGAAAAAGGCTTCCATTCACGATTTGCCATGCTGTCCTGAATCAGATGGGAAAGACGATCCATGCAAAGAACAAAAATATAGGGTGACAAAGGATCCCCTTGCCGCAAACCCCTGGTTGGGAGGAAACCTTGAGACTGCTCCCCATTCCAGTTTACATACATGAGAGAAGTAGTAATACAAGCCATAATTAACTCAATGAGATTCGGCGTAAAACCAATGTTCCTCAACGTATCTTCAATAAAGCTCCATCTAAGACGATCATAAGCTTTCGCTAAGTCCAATTTGATAGTCATGAAGCCTTTTCTCCCTTTCGTTTTATTAAAAGAGTGGATAATTTCTTGAAGAAGGATGATGTTGTCAACCTCTTGCCGGCCAGGAACGAAACTGCATTGTGTTTCTGAAATAAACTTGTCCATTAGTGGTCTCACTCTATTAGCAATGATTTTAGTCACCACTTTATAGATGACATTGCACAAAGAGATTGGGCGGAAATCAGAAACACGAGAAGGATTAGAAGTCTTTGGGATGAGGGTGATCAAGGTTTGGTTAACCTCTTTAATCGCTGCAGGATTAGCAAACACATGCTTAACAAACTGGACCATTGAGCTTTGGACAATTTCCCACTGGGACTTAAAGAAAATAGCATGTAGTCCATCCAAACCAGGAGCTTTAGGATTGCCCATGCTGAAGAGGGCCTGTTTCACCTCAAAAACCGAAACATCATGCCAGAGAAGAGAAAGATCCTCAGCAGACATTGCAGGAAAAGAAGAAGTTGTAAACAAAGGCCCTGTCATTGAAGAAACATTAGTATATATACCAATATAAAAATCTCGTACCATATTCTTTAGAATAGAGACCTCCACAACCCACTCATTCTGATCATTTAATAGAGTATCAACTCTATTTTTACGGCGCCGAACAATAGCTGACTGATGAAAAAACCGAGTATTACGATCCGCCAAATTCAGCTTATTTGTCCTTGCTTGATGATACCAAAAAGCCTCTTCTTGATGAAGGATAATATTGTACTCTTTCCACAAGTCATGCTTCAGATGAACTAAATGAGGATTAGCACCAGCTGCCAAGCTTCTATGAATTCCATTTAATCTGTTTAAAATTCTCCTTTTCCTATTAAAGATGTTACCGAAGACTTCTTTATTCCAAATTTGCATCTTGTCAGTGAACTGAGCAATATTATCCACCCATGAGATATTGGACGACCATGATCTTCTGACTTGCTCCCGAAAATCATGATGAGTCAACCACGAAGAAAGGAACTTAAAAGAACGAGAAGAATGAGCATAGTCATACTTCAACCGAAGCCAGAGAGCTGTGTGATCTGAGAAAGGTAACGGAACATTGATAAGAGAGAAGTCAGGAAAAGCTTCTCTCCAAAGAATGTTGGCTACTGCTCTGTCCAATCTCACTTGAAGATTACCCCTCTGCCAAGTGAAGGGAGGGCCTTTAAACCCAATATCTGACAGCTCACAATCATCAAGACAAGAAAATAATTTTGAGCTAGCATTTTGATTAAAATCCGCTCCACCCACCTTTTCATGAGAGTAGAGAGCCTGATTAAAATCACCTGCTACGCACCAAGGAGCATGGATATTTGCACTAAGGGATTTCAATTCATCCCAAACAACATTTCGTAATCCTTCTTGAGGGCTTGCATATATAACAGTTAACAACCAGGCAACAGATAAACTAGTACATTTCATATGAACATAATACCAAGAGGAAGAAATAATTTGGATATCAAGAGCAGGAGCATTCGACAAACACCAAATCCCACCAGAAAAACCAATAGCATCAACACAGAAAGAATTTGTAAAATTCAGCTTCCTGATAACATCAGAAGCTTTGTTCCCACTTATTCTAGGCTCTAAAATGGCCACAAAATCAACATTATACATTTTCTTGCAGTCATGAATAATGTCAGGAAAATTTTTACCCCCAGCACCTCTACAATTCCATATTAATGCATTCATCAATAAACAAAATAAAGAATGAATGAACATACCCATAAGGAATGTATTAAACTTTCTGGTGAGAAAAGCTCTCACTACCAGCACCAAATGAGCTCTCACGCTCCTGCATAACGAGATCATGATTTTCCTCGTTTTGATAAATGTCAAGGGGCTTCTTGGTTGAGCTAGGACTGCCTCCTTTCAAGAGATTATTAATATGAGCTAACTCTTCCTCTGACTTCTGATGAACATGCTGCCGAAGGATGTCCTCAGAATATGATTTCCTAGCTTGATAATTCTCCCAAATTTCATTTTGTTTCTGATTAACTATCTTCAAGATAGAAGCTTCACGTTCCTTTCTTCTTTCCGTGTCCTGAACAGTAACTTTAGGCAAGTCAACAGCCTTATCCACATGCTTATTGAGTCGCACATTAGGAGATGCCTTTTGAGACTGGGCCAAAGTCTGGTTTTGTTTGGGCCGTTGGGAGCTCTCTTTGGCCTGTTTAGAGTTGTTTGTACGCTGAGGCCTGCTAACAAAATTATCCCTTCTTGCCACGTTGTTACCACGTGAGGGCTCAGTAGTAACTATCTCATCATGAGATTCATTTTGTAAAACGTTGAAGCGGTTTGAATCTGCAGCTCTATTTTCGGGATTACCTCCCTTTCTTTGCGTACGCATATTGCGGCGAGGAGGTCTCTGGGCAATCATCCAAGGGCCGAATTCATCGCAAGAATCTTTACTATTGCTTACTCCTGATTCCACGGGATCCAGATGAGGATTCGGAACTGTCTTGGTGGAGATTCCCTCCTGAACGGTGGCAACATTTTCCACCACCATGACTGGCTGAGTCGCCGCCGGGTCAACCAGCTGTGGCTGGGCAGCAGTTTCTGGACAGAAGTCTTTCTTATGACCAAATTTACCGCATTGAAAGCAAATAAGATGTAACCCTTCATATTCAAGCTTGAACACCTCACCCATGACTTCAATTGATGGGACTAATTTCTTCCTTAAATCTACTTCTACACATTCTCGCAAATTTTGCACGAGAATGGACAGAAGTGTGTTCATCAATCTTGAGCATAGTGCCAATTCGACTGCCTGCACGCCATAAGAATTTTTGGTTCGAAAGCTCTATTGGGAGTATAGGAATTCGCACCCATACTGCTATACATCTCACTTCATGGTCTTCAGGCTTGAAAAACAGCCGCCAACGTTGGACTTGAATATAGTGATCAACAAACTTCCATGGTCCCTCAAATAGAGCATGATTGTAATCACCCTCATCCATAATCCGAACCAAGAAGAAGCCTTCGCTTAAGTCCATCACTTTTATTTCAGCCCTTAAAGCATAGAGTTTTTGCAGCTTTGCCACCATGAACCTGAAAGCCACCTTTCACCCCACAAGATTAACAATAAGAGCTTTCTGCCATGGCCTGCACCCGTCCTCATACTCTTCTAGTGAGATCGCTATCTTTGGTCTGCTATCAAACTCCTCACTATTATCTATCACCCTCTCTTCCTCCACTAGCATGGGGCAAAGATCTTCTTTGACCATCTGGATTATCTCTTTAGGACTAGCATTGTATCCCTCCAGAGTCATAGCCACTTCATAGTACGAAGGCTTTGACATGCTAGCCTTGTCCACAACATCCTTTGTGTTCTCCTGCTTATCAATCATTACTACTTCACTATCTTCATTAGTCACACTAGTCTTAATCTTTTTGTTGCTACGATCTTTTTGGTCATCTTTTTCGGAGGAAGGTTTCTCACGCTGCTCTGCTAAGGTTTTCTCTGCTAGGGTTTGCATGGCTACAGCGTTTTTCACGTTAAACCTCTTATACCCTTTACCAATTTTCAGTAATCATTAATTACTTTTTTCCACAAACATCCGTATTTATTTACCACTTTTTATATTCCCAATAATATTAATAGGGGTAATTTTGAAAATACATGTCAAAAGTTCACATTTCCAATATAATTAACTACTCAAAATTATTTCACTTTCTTAATGGACGTGAAATACATATCAAAATTATTTCACTTTCTTATTGTACGTGAAATCTTCTAAAGGGATCTTATATTTAGGGACGGAGGGAGTATAATGTATGATTCACTCATTAATTACAAATTGATATTACACAAATTTTCATATCAATACAATTAATACATATTACAATATTGCCTCAAAAAAATCTTTAAAATATATTTTCCTTACTTACTTATCAATCATCGATACAATATACAATTTTTAAGATTTTTCATTTATTTTTTTACTTTAATATGAGACAAATTCTTTTTGCATTTTCTTACCAAGATAATGGGACGGAAGGAGTATGCATCTTTAACACGAAGTATAAGTAGTGTCATTTCTTCTAATCATAACCTTCTTGCTGCTATTAAAAAAAGGAAAAATACACTTATGAGTTGTGTATTGTCTTCCAAGAGTTGTAAAACATTGTAACACCCTATTTATAATTACCCTTAATAACCCAATGATAAAAGTAGTGACTTAAAATTTTCTTTTTGAAGCTATTTATTTTATAAAAATCTCTATCAAATCGGACAGAGTTTCCTTTGTTTTATGGGCATTCCAAAAATTAAGTTTTTCCTGCAACCTGTGCAAATCAAAATATTCATTCCCTCTAAAGGCCAGCAGGGCCAAATTATCAAAGAGCAACAAGTACAACCATAGCAGAGTTATATTACATCAGAGATTAGCAGCAATGTGATCAAGTTTTAGAACTATTTAATTTTCCCAAAAATATGCTTCCCACCCCTAGGAAGTGGTCCTGGACCAACTCAAAAATAAACATTTACAAATTAGGCAAGTAATAGAGACAATAACATCCTATGCCCAAAAGATTCAGGACATAACACAAGCCCTATCTAATATGACCTACTCTCCCTGTGAGGGAGAGCACTCTTGCTCGACCGATAATAGTACAAGCTCAACTCATTACCTGTAAAAATATAGCAAGAGGGTGAGCATTACACATGAAGTAGGGAGCAGTTTCTAGCTAGACATAATAACCTACCAAGCCAAACACAATTAGACATGTAGCACATTTAATTTCATTTAATCATTCCACCAATCATGCCCATACACACTCAACATTTGCATACATAGTCCCATTATAAGTCAATTATACTTCAGTCTTTTCATCATTCAATCTCTTCTTGCTTTTATACCTTTTTCTCTTATTTGTACCACTAGGAATTGGTTGCTCCTGCTACGACGTTTGTACACCCATTAGGGACTTTATTCACCCATCAGGACTTTCACCCACTAGGCCTCACCCGTTAGGACTAATACATATAATCTTATATTCATACTTTAGTCTTTTTCACATTTTCCATTCTTTTAGTTTTCGTTGAATTGATCATTTCGGGACATTGACTCCTAACGGGGCATTTTTACCTAATGGGGCGTTTTAGCCTGATGGGGCGTTTGGCCCTAATGGGCCGTTTGTACACCTAGCAAGAACACCTAGTGTCCCAATGTCCCCAATGATCAATTCAACAGTCCGTTTTCTTTAATTTTTTTTATTGCTCTTTTCAAATAGTCATACACTCAATTCAATTAATCTAGTCCTAGCATATCAAATCGAACATAGCTACCATCATACATGTAATTCAATTAGAAATTAACATCAAGTAACAAATGTCTATATTCATACATATATTACAATTAATCATTCACACATTTATGACTAGCAACAATTATCCACATTTTTGCAAATATACAAACATTAACATTTAGAGTTCATCCTTGTCATATTCATAGTATGTTCAGTATTCACTATCCCTAAGGTTTCTATCACAACACAAAACACATAACCTTAGCAAATCACTATATACTAGTTAGAAACTAATTCCTAAACCAAGGTAACACACACCCCCTTACCTTAATCAAAGAGAGAGTGGGAAACCTTTACCAATCTTAACCTTAGCCCTTTGCCCTAGATCCTTTTAAGCCTCAACAAGAAGCTCCCAAGTGAAGTGAGTGGAAGGAAGAGAGGATTTGATTTCCTTTAAACCATGTAAATGAATAAAAACATGAGAGTGTGGCACTACATGAGGTGGAATTCGAATTTCATGTGGAACAAAAGTAAAATTCGTGTGACAAGGAGGAAGAGAGGAAAGAATGAGATTTTACCTTGCATTTGAGGATAAGAAGGTGAGATTGATGATGGATCTTGATGATGATTGAGAGTGGAGCCCTTAGACCTTGAGGAAGAGGAAGAACAACACTTGTTCTTGGTGGAGAAGAGCAAAATTCGTGTGGATCTCAAGAGGAGAGAGATGAAATTCGTGTGGGTTATAGAGAGAGAAAGGAGAAATGAGTTTTACCTATTAAGCTTGAGAATGATTTGATGAGATTGAGAAGGAAGAAAAGCTCAACATATACCATGGTGGAAGGAGGGTGGAGCTTGTATGGGAGAAGAGGAAGGAAGAGAGAGAGCTTTGTTGATGGAGAGAAGGAATGAGAAAGGAGAAAGAGTTTTGTTTTATTGGTTGGTATGGGAGGAAAATATGTGGCTAGAATTAAAGCCCCAAAACAAAGATGTCATTAGTGTGGTGGTTAGGTGCCACACGTACAACCCCTTTTTATCTTTTTTTTTTTGTTCAGACCAAGCCAGCAATCGATTACCCAGTCTAGGTAATCGATTAACGCTTCAATGCAACATTTTTGTGACTTCCAACCTGAGGCCTTGTAATCGATTACTTACCCCAAATTAATCGATTACCTCTCAAATTAATCGATTAATTCCCTAAGTGTAATCGATTAAAATTGATGCAACATCTTTGTGTTTCTACCAGAGGCTTAGTAATCGATTACTTACCCAAGAGTAATCGATTACCCCTTCAGTGCAACATTTTAGTGACTTTAGCTGAGGGCTCGTAATCAATTAATTCACTACAATTAATCAATTAATTTGCCATTTTCCTCCCTTTTGATAGTTTCTAGCTCTAAGACATTTCCCTTAACCCCTATGCTCATTTGGCTATGATTTCTATACACAATCCTAGCTCTTATTCTTATAATCCTCATAAAATTCATCTCAAATCAATATAATACTTGTAAATTGAAAGTTGGGATGTTACAAACATCATCACCCAATTTTTGTTCAAAGTATCACCCAATTTTTATTTTTGAATATGTTTAAAGTGGCTCTTTAATTAATTTCATATCCATTGCTTAACATGAAGAAAAATGTAACACCCCGATTTTGTTTCCTGAAAACATTACATTTATTTATTATAATATTAGTAAAAATGAGGGTCAAATTTTTTTTTTGAAACAATTATGTACACGTACTTTGCTTGGTTCATTTTATTTATTTCCAAAATCCATTAACTTTAATTATTTACAAAAGGTTACATTATTCGATTTGTCGCAAAAGAATTATCACCGCCATACACAAAATCGAGTTGTTACAAAAACACATTACGCTTCCACTGAACCACACACCGAAATACTTGTTTTGCATTTTTAACATCACCAAATGAATCCATAAGTACCACGTAATTACATAAGTTCGTAAAAGTAGATACTAAAGCAAAATAAAAAGAGTTGTGGACACCAAGTCCCAAAATACATCAAAAGATAAGGTAATTATATCATCAGATATCTAGAGTATGACTCTCCCCAGTTGAGACAAGACCCAGACTACAACAAAATAAAACACCTAAGCAGCAACACCTACGAGACTCCCTAAGCTGCCAGCTAATCCTCGTTATCCTCCGGTGCTATCTCCTCAACCTCCTCAGTCTTAACCTCAGCAGGCGGTGCGGGCCGCGCACGCCGTGCATAGCAAGTCCGAGGGCCACCCTCCATGTACTCTCTCAAGGTAATGCTACCAATGTGCAAGTCGACCCTTGCTCATCTAAGCCTATGCTCCGAGTCTTTAATCTCTAACCGAGTCGGGCCTCTCCAGATCCAGCCATCAGGGGTAACTTCCCACACTCCCCTCGCTAGGGGCCACATTTGGATTGCGATGTGCGATGACCCAAATTTATTTCCCTTTTCTCTAATTCTTTTTATAAAAATGCGGGTTAATTTTTTGCCTTTTAGGAAAATAAACTTAAGCCATCACCAAATCAACACATCATTCATTGTCCACATAGAGATGAAAACTAATGTACATCATATACATTATCATCAAAAGGTTTTAAGGACATATTTCACATCAGATCAGTAGCAGCAAAAGTGTAACTTTACTATCACATCACAAGATATAGACTCCGATTTAACCTATTTACACTATATTACAGACAAAAGACATAACCCAGAGCCTTGGTTCCAAGCTCCATAAACTATAGTAAAGAGAGTAGAAGTCATGCTAATTAGTATTATGCAACTCCACCTTTCCATTTTCAACTCAGTCGCTAGTAACCCACTGACTTCCTGTTGAGTTCTCAACCGGACTATCCTCGGCCTCGGGGTTTTCTTCTTCCCGAGGATCCTCTTCCTCTGGGTCCTCCTCCTCTTCGGGATCCTCTTCCTCCTCCTCGCCTTCTGAATGTTGTGTTGACCCACTAGGAACGTATTCCGGAGTCAACAGTCTAGATTGGGTGGAAGGGCCAGGACGAGTAGGATCCTCTCTAATAATCCTCTCACGAGGAGGAGAAGGACTCACAGGAAGAGATCGTCTAAAATGATGATTTGGAAGTGGAGGATAACCTGGACAATATCTCAAAGCAGGTGGAATATGCATAATATAAATCATAGGAAGCTTTACCCTCTTAGGACACATGCGGGATAGTGGATTCGGATGACGAAATATCACTTCGACGTCACCCTTGAATACTACCCGATCGTCCTCATAATGTCATTGGCCACTACGGAGTGGCCTCATCTCTATGCAGAAGAGATTCCTCGCCATGACCTAACAATCAAAAGGGCAGGGGAGTAAGTCATAGCCGAAGTACATCATCAAATAATAATCTATCAGTACTAGAAATAACAAACACAATCAAGTAATCAGAGAATAATGCATACATAATTGCACACCCAATTTATCAATACAATAATCTTGTAATTAAGTGGGATGATGCATGCTAATCTCGTCTAAATCATATCCCGGGGCATCACAGTTTGGAGGTAAATGGGTCCTCATGAGCTTCCTCCACTCGATCTTTCACGATTTACAGGCTTCCTCCACCCCACGCATTCACGACTTATAGGCTTCCTTCGCCCCGCGTAACTAGTATAAAGGCCTCAGAAACTGGAGCAAATCTCACTCAATGGATGTATGCAAATATGGTTCATTAACATTCTTTATCATTAATTCATTTGTCATGATTCCATCATCATCATAATATCATTATCTCAACATTCGCAACTTCTCGTGCGAGGGAAAGTAATTCATCATTCCACACTTCATTAATATTCATTTCGTAATTATGAATTCATATTCATAGTCAATCATCGTCAAAATCATCATAGAAATATTCATTTCTTCATAACAATACATTCCGTATTCCATAATTGAACATCATCATTCAAAACATTCTAATGTTCACAATCAAACTTCCAAGCATCAACAAATAAGTTTGATTAAGATTACGTGCACTAAAAATTGATAATTTTCATTTCAGGGTTTGATCTAATCGATTAAAAATGGTATTAATCGATTAGTTCTTTAAAAATTCAAATTTTGGTGTAAATTAAAATAGTCTAATCGATTAGCCACAGGGTCTAATCGATTAGATCCTGTAAAACTGCACCTAGAATAAGGTTTTAACATACCAATTTCTTGTGCACTTCACTTTAATCAAAACTAAGCCAAAACATATCAAATATATATCTATTTACACATGTTCAATTGCAATTCAAGTAATAAAATCATCATATTCATATGCAATTCATATAAATTGCATAAAAGACGTAAATCCATAACTTAACATGTGGTTTTCAATTCTCTTTCATAAAAGACCAATTTTAGCATTTATATAACTCATATGTGATTATTATAACTTTTTCAAGTCTTTACTTGAACTTGGTATGATCTCCAAGTCATAAACCTTATTCAAGTTCCATGAAATTCAACTCTTGCCCTTGAGTTCATGAGAACTCCTACATTTCTAGCCATTGAATTATTATTCTAGCACCCGGATAACTTCTCCCTTACCTTGTAAGTTCCATTGAGAATGTTTTGATAATGACAAAAGTTTTGAACAAGCTACTAAGGTGTTGATCAAGTTCAAGCTCAACAAACAACAACAATCATCAAAGGAAGAAGAGAGAACAAGCTCATGAAGACTTGAAGATCTAGTTTGAGTTTTGTTATTGTAATATCATTTGCCTCTCTAGACTTAGTCTTTTATTTGATGATTTTGGGTAGAGTTCTATAGAGGGTAGTGAATCTCTTTTGATTGCATGATTATATCATAATTTGAGTTTTCACTTAACCTAAAATCAATAGGTGGCTTAAAGGTTTGAAAGGAAAGGTTTAGTTTTGAGAAAACAAGTTTCTAACAAGTTTCTACAGGGCTTAATCGATTAAGGACAAATCTAATCGATTAAGTGAAGATCTAATCGATTAAACACTGCTGTACTGGTTTTTTAAAATACGATTTTCACTTCTCAAAATCAGTTTTTAAGTCTCATAACTTTTGGGTATTCTATATAAACCTTTTCCTAACCTTTGTGATCATTAACCATCATTTTCATACAAGTTTTACAAGAAATCAAGCCACTCTATTCTCTCTCAAGTTCAAAGATCAAAGCTTTTCTATTTTCATATTCTTTGATCAAGAACTCTTGAATCTCTCATGTTGATTTTGTCATAGCTATTGGAAGAGATTCATAGGAGTGTCATTTTGTTTTCTATTGTGTTTTAATCTTTGCAAGAGGCAAGCCATCTACAACAAACAAGAAGACTTGGTGTGTCGATTATCATCAAGCAAAGTTCATTCAAATTGAAGAAGAAGTCTTGGTTGTGAATCAAGCAAAGTGAAGCCTTGGTGTGTGGATTATCATCAAGCAAGTGAAGACTTGTTGTGTGGATTATCAACAAGGGGTAGAGGTTAGATTAGAGAGAAGATCAATAGGATTACAAGGCAAGGGTGTGGAGTATCTCTTGTAGGCTATCAAGAAGGGAGTCTTGAGAGGCATTTACTTGTAATTTGAGAACTCTAATTCCTCATAGTTAAGAATCTCTCTTGGTTGAAGAGGGGACTGGATGTAGCTTTCAAGTGGATGAAAGTGAACCAGGATAAATCACTGTGCCGTATCTCTAAACCCTTACTCTTTATATTCAAGTCAATTCATTGTGTTCTTGCTTGAAAACCTAGAAAAAGATTTATTTTCATAATTGATTGAATTGAATCTTAATTGTTCAAATTAAGTTGGGGAAAATCATTTTCATAACCTAGGTAATCAATAAGAATATAGGTGTTAATCATTTCCGCTTAATCTCTGATCTTACATGTTGATTGATTGATTTTCGTATGCGATTGAAAAGTGATTTTTCAGTTTCTGATCGATTAAGTACTTTCATAATCGATTAAGTGACTTTGAGTTTTCTGATCTTAATCGATTAGAATTCAGATTAATCGATTAAGTGCTGACAAATTTGCAAAAATCATTTGTTTTAATTCTTTCGATTCATTTCTTTCGAAAATCTTTCAAGGTTTCTTAAACACCTATTCAACCCCCCCCCCCTTCTAGGTGTTCTCCTAGGGTTCCTTAGTTGTTCCAACCACCAATTGCGGTTTCTTCAATTGGTATCAGAGCTCGGTCGAAAGACACGAGCATAAGAGCTTTTTCGTAAAGATCCTTTAAGAAAATCGCAATGGGTTCCATGAATCCCTTTGGTGGTGAAGGTGCTTCGATAAGTCGTCCTCCACTCTTTAATGGTGAGGGATACGCTTATTGGAAAGTTAGAATGAAAATCTTTATCCAAGCCATAGATAGTGAAATTTGGAAAGTAGTTGAAAAAGGTCCTCATATCCCCTCTAGTTTAGTTGAAGGCGTAGTACATTTAATCCCCGAGGATAAGTGGAAGGATGATGATAGAAAAAAAGTTCAATATGATTATAAAGCAAAGAATATCATTACCTCCGCTTTATCTTATGATGAGTTCTTTAGAGTTTCCCAATGCACTAGTGCTAAGGAAATGTGGGACACTTTACAAGTGACTCATGAAGGAACTAGTGAGGTTAGGAGAGCTAGATTGAATGCTTTAATGCGTGATTATGAATTGTTTCAAATGCTTCCAAATGAATCTATTAATGTTATGCAAAAGCGTTTTACTCATATTATTAACCATTTACTTGCTCTTGGTAAGACTTTCTTACAAGGTGAACTTTCTAACAAAGTGTTGAGATGTTTAGACAGGAATTGGCAACCAAAAGTAACGGCTATTGTTGAATCTAAGAATTTGGATGCTATGGATCTAGCAACACTTTTCGGAAAGCTTCAAGAACATGAAATGGAGCTTGGACGTTTAAGTATCAATGAAGAGTCGGATAAGACCAATGGAAGAAAGGGACTTGCTCTTAAAGTCAATAGATCATACAATAAGAAAGAGAGTTCCGATGATGATGATAGTGAAGATTCCAATTCGGATGTTGATGAAAAAGAAATGAAACTTTTACTAAGGAAGTTTGACAAGTTTCTAAGGAGAAAAGGAAGGTTGAACAAAGACAAAGGTAAAGAGAAGGATTCCCCACACTAAAAGACCAAGACATCAAAAGAAGGTGTAGTTTTCCATGAATGTGGAAAACCCGATCATCTCAAGTACTCATGCTCTAGGTATCTCAAGAAGAAGGAGAAAGACAAGAAAAATTCAAAACACAAAAGGGCATATATAGTTTGGGATAGTGATGTAGAAGAGAAGAAAAGCACATCGAGTAGTTCGTCGGATGATGAAGAAGTTTCTAATCTCAACTTGCTTGTTCAAGTCAATGAAGAGGAAAGTTCAAATGATGAATCAAGTGAACAAAGCGAGGATAGCGATGTAAGTGATACTAAATCCGAAATTTCTTCTAAATATGAATTGTTATATAATGCTTATGAAGAAATGCATGAACAACTTGAAAAACTAGTTTTGAAAAACATTGAAAGAAAGAAGCTCATTTTGAAACATCAAAAAGAGATTTTAGAACTTCAAAAACAAGTTGATGAGCTTAATCTTCAATATGAAACTCTTGATCTTATATATGCTAGTTCTTCTTGTGATTGTGCTAGTAGATTGAATATTGTGGTTGATTGTGAGAGTTGCAAGTTGCTTAAGGATGAAAATGTCATTTTGAAAAATAAGCTTGCAAGTTTCACAAATGGTGATATTAGATTGCGCACATTGTTAAATTTTTAAAGAGGAAATTCAAACAAGTTTGGTTTGGGTTATACTAATGCTAAGAGTAATTCTCATAGAAATGTTGTTGATTTTTCTAAATTTGATTTTTTAAATGCACCAACATGTTTCTATTGTGGTACTCATGGACATACTTCAAATGTGTGTTATATTAAAATGCATGGTATACTTAAAGGAAAGTTTGTTTGGGTTAAAAAGGGTGAGATTCCCTTAACTAACAAAAATGGATCCAAAATCGTTTGGATACCAAAAAGCAAAGCATGATTGTTTTGTAGGTATGATTGAAGAGCAAAGGGCTTACAAGTGTTATTCATACATTTTCATCTTCAATTGGTATTACATTTGCATCTCAAGTGAATGACCTACAAAGTGGTAAAATTTGGTACAAGTGATATTGTTGAATATTCTTATTTGGTATCAATTATAGTTTTTCTCAATTGGTATAATTGAATTGTCCTCAATTGGTATTACTTTTTCTAAAGTTCAATTGGTATCATTGAGTGATCATTAGATGATTATCATGCTTTTGTGATATTTTGTCAATTAGTGACAATTAGCTTTTCAATTGGTATCATTGATTATTTTGGTTCTTATCTTTCAATTGGTATCAATATTGTAAAGGAATGATTGGTGATTTCTCTTATTTTGGCTAAGCATTTTATATTTCAATTGGTATATATTACTTTTTGATAATGCCAAAGGGGGAGAAATAGTATGTTTTGGGAGAATGGTTGTTTTTGTTGTTTTTATGTAGGTTGAGCAAAGTTGTTGAAGATAGGGGAGAAACAAGCTTCTATCAATTGGATTTCAAATGTAAATTGCATTGATTAAGGGGGAGCAAGAGTCTCACCAAGTGATCAAATAGTTAAAGCGTCAACAACTTCAAACAACTTCAAAACATGTTTGTCATTTTCAAAAAGGGGGAGATTGTAAGTTCCATTGAGAATGTTTTGATAATGACAAAAGGTTTTGAACAAGCTACTAAGGTGTTGATCAAGTTCAAGCTCAACAAACAACAACAATCATCAAAGGAAGAAGAGAGAACAAACTCATGAAGACTTGAAGATCTAGTTTGAGTTTTGTTATTGTAATATCATTTGCCTCTCTAGACTTAGTCTTTTATTTGATGAGTTTGGGTAGAGTTCAATAGAGGGTAGTGAATCTTTTTTGATTGCATGATTATATCATAATTTGAGTTTTCACTTAACCTAAAATCAATAGGTGGCTTAAAGGTTTGAAAGGAAAGGTTTAGTTTTGAGAAAACAAGTTTCTAACAAGTTTCTACAGGGCTTAATCGATTAAGAACAAATCTAATCGATTACTAATCGATTAAGTGAAGATCTAATCGATTAAACACTGCTGTACTGGTTTTTTAAAATACGATTTTCACTTCTCAAAATCAGTTTTTAAGTCTCATAACTTTTGGGTATTCTATATAAATCTTTTCCTAACATTTGTGATCATTAACCATAATTTTCATACAAGTTTTACAAGAAATCAAGCCACTCTATTCTCTCTCAATTTTAAAGATCATAGCTTTTCTATTTTCATATTCTTTGATCAAGAACTCTTGAATCTCTCATGTTGATTTTGTCATAGCTATTGGAAGAGATTCATAGGAGTGTCATTTTGTTTTCTATTGTGTTGTAATCTTTGCAAGAGGCAAGCCATCTACAACAAACAAGAAGACTTGGTGTGTCGATTATCATCAAGCAAAGTTCATTCAAATTGAAGAAGAAGTCTTGGTTGTGAATCAAGCACAGTGAAGCCTTGGTGTGTGGATTATCATCAAGCAAGTGAAGACTTGTTGTGTGGATTATCAACAAGGGGTAGAGGTTAGATTAGAGAGAAGATCAATAGGATTACAAGGCAAGGGTGTGGAGTATCTCTTGTAGGCTATCAAGAAGGGAGTCTTGAGAGGCATTTACTTGTAATTTGAGAACTCTAATTCCTCATAGTGAAGAATCTCTCTTGGTTGAAGAGGGGACTGGATGTAGCTTTCAAGTGGATGAAAGTGAACCAGGATAAATCACTGTGTCGTATCTCTAAACCCTTACTCTTTATATTCAAATCAATTCATTGTGTTCTTGCTTGAAAACCTAGAAAAAGATTGATTTTCATAATTGATTGAATTGAATCTTAATTGTTCAAATTAAGTTGGGGAAAATCATTTTCATAACCTAGGTAATCAATAAGAATATAGGTGTTAATCCTTTCCGCTTAATCTCTGATCTTACATGTTGATTGATTGATTTTCGTATGCGATTGAAAAGTGATTTTTCAGTTTCTGATAGATTTAATCGATTAAGTACTTTCATAATCGATTAAGTGACTTTGAGTTTTCTGATCTTAATCGATTAGAATTCAGATTAATCGATTAAGTGCTGACAAATTTGCAAAAATCATTTGTTTTAATTGTTTCGATTCATTTCTCTCGAAAATCTTTCAAAGTTTCTTAAACACCTATTCAACCCCCCCCCCCCTTCTAGGTGTTCTCCTAGGGTTCCTTAGTTGTTTCAACCACCAATTGCGGTTTCTTCATACCTATTTCTAGTGTTTGGATTAGTTTGGAGTGGAAAGAAACAAGTTTGTTGGGAAAATCCCAAGTTTTTGTTTCAGCCTCTAGGTTCTCTGTTTTCAGTTGAACAAGACAACAAAATCAGTGTTGATCATCAAGAATAAGGCACAACAAATCATGATCAAGGGTTAGAATCAAAACTAGGAAATGTTATCTTGAAAATAAAACAAGTTTGAAGCCCAAAGGATGCTTGTGCTTACCACACGAATCAAGGAAAGATATCTTCTTGCACCTGAAATGCAGATTTCAGACTTAACCACCAAAGTTTGCAGGTTTATATCTCTCTCTACACTCCACCAAATCGAAGAAACTTGGTACCAAATCGAAGATGATTGAACGAGCTTTAATTTGGTATAATATTTGTAAAGGTTTCAGGTTCTGATAATGAAAAACGAATCAAGCAAAGTTGATGACAGCAAACACGTTTTTTCAGAGGGTTTGAGGGTGTTGTTCTTGTGTTTTAAGTGTATACTCCCTCCATTTATTTAAATTAATCACCCCCAAATGTCCCTTTCAATTAAGAATAGTGCCAAGGGTGATTTTTATGCAATTTGTGGTTGAAATCATGGAAAAATCCCAGCCATTCGTGATTTAACCGACTTAAAGTTGGTTGTCTGAGGCGGTTCTAATCGATTAAAAATTTCTTCTAATCGATTAGTCTAATCAATTAGATTTTTCTTCTAATCGATTAGACTGTGCAAAATGACAGAACCGTTTTGCATTTAAAATGTCATAACTTTTTCGCTAACCATCCGATCTTGCTCAAATTTGGAGATAAGCTTCCTAATATACTTATCTTCATATCCAATGGTCGGTTTTGTGTCTAATGTTGTAAATATTTTATTTAAATTTTTCTATTATTGTACATTCACATAATAACATAGAATTCACACCATAAACATAGAATATATTGTATATTTTATTAAATATATACCATATTTATAATTCCGAGGGTAAATTCCAGTGGGCGTTACAACTCTCCCCCACTTCAAGGAATTTTGTCCCCGAAATTCACCTAAACTTACATAGATTCAAACAAATGAGGATAATCCTCACGCATTTGATCTTCTAACTCCCAAGTCATGTCGATGACTTCACCTCGCTTCCATGCGACTTTGACTAAGGAAATATCCTTTCCTCTCAGCTTCTTGATTCTTCGATCTTGGATACGGATCGGACCAGTATCGAACATCAAATTTTCTTTCAATGGCAACATATCCGGCTGAATTTGGATGATAGCAGAGGGATCATGCACAAACTTTCGAAGTTGAGAAACATGAAAAACATTGTGCAAGTTGGATAGAAATGGAGGTAAGGCAATTTGGTATGCAACAGGGCCGACTCTTTTCAAAATTTGGTAGGGATCAATAAATTTTGGTGACAACTATTTGGGTTTCAACACTCAACCAATACCCGTGGTCGGAACAACTCTAAGGAACACATGGTCACCTTCTTCAAATTCCAGCTTCGATCTCCTGCGATCGGCATAGCTCTTTTGTCGACTCTGAGTCGTCTTCATTTTTTCTTGAATCACCTTGATCTTCCACGTTGTATCCTGAACTATATTGGGACCAAGCAGTGTATTCTCCCCCACTTGGAACCAACGCAGTGGGGTTCTACACTTCCTTCCATAGAGAGCTTCAAATGGGGCCATCCCGATACTTTCATGGTAACTGTTGTTGTAGGTGAATTCCACTAAAGGCAACAACTCATTCCAACTTTCTTGATACTCCAATGCACAAGCTCACAACAAATCTTCGAGCGATTGAATCGTCCTCTCTGACTGTCCATCCGTTTGAGGATGATAAGCAGAACTCATCCTCAATCTTGTCCCCAAAGCTTGATGCAAACTTTACCAAAATCTGGAGATAATCTCATATCACGGTCTGATATGATGCTAGAGGGAACTCCATGCAATCTTACGATCTCCTTAATATAAAGTTGAGTGAGTTTTTCCAACAGCTCAACCACATGTCTCAAGGCTTCTAAGGGAAGCTTCTAATACTAGCCACACATTTATTTTCAAGAAAAATAAAACAAAAACATAACCAACAGCTCACTCATTCCCTCCTCTTTGTACTTCTTCTTCCTCATCAACTCTCTTCTCTCTCAAGCTCTAGAAAATCCAAGAGCTTATCTTCCTCCACTCTCATCATCCACACTAAACCAAGAATCAAGATCAAAGAACCATCATTCATCATCACCAACCTTATTTTCTTCATCACATAATCAAGCTTCACCCTTCCCATTTCTTCCCCTTTGTATCTCTCTCTTCCTCTCAAACCTTAAACCCTAGGTTCAAGAGTAAGCCCCACAACTCCATCACCACTCACACCATTCGACCTTCACCATCACCAACACAAGAAAGAGCATCATCATCACCTCCCGCATTTTCTCTCTCCTCCTTCTCTTGGGAAGTTCGAACCACACATCTATGGAGGGCCACACACACTCATGCCTCCTCAATTTTAAGAGCTAGAAGAATCAAACACTCTCCCCTCTTCTTACCCACACCTCATAGTTTCTTGGTTTGGATTTCAAGGAGATTCAAGGGGGATCAAATTCTAAGGATACTAGGGCAAGGGAAAAGATCAAGGCTCTAAGGTTCACCATCTCTCTTCACACTTGAGGTAAGAAGGTGGTGTTACCTTAGCTTAGGAAATAGGTTCTCTTTTGTTATAGTGATGGCTAGGGGTAGATGGACAAGTAGAATAATGGAACCTTAGAGTAGATGATATTGATAATAAAAGGAGTAGTTAGTAAAAAGAGAAAGAACCCATTTGTAGTGTATGAGAATAAGTGTATATAATTATGGTTAGAAAAGGAATGATTGGCTAAGTAACTAGTAAGTTAGGAAGTGATAAGAATAACTAAGTTGAATATTCATAAGGAAACTATAAAAGAAATAAGGATAGATAATAGAGTGATAATAATGAAAAGAAATAGGAATTTAGAAAGTAAGATAAAAGACTAAGAAAGAAGAGATAAAATGGAAAGTGAAACAAGAGTAGATAATAATGATATAGATTCTAAGGTAGATAAAGAAAAGAAACTTGCTTGAATGACTGTAAAGATATAGATTTATGATAAACATGGAATATGGAATTATAGGAATAATTGAGAAGTAGAGAAAGAAAGGAAAAACATGAATTGTAAACTTGTTATAGTATAGATTAATAATAGATAATGTGATTATGATTGGAATATGTTAAGAACCCTAAAACTTAGAATTGAAATTGGAAGGAACTAAGTAATGAACGAATTAGTCATGTGTGTTGAAAAGTGGAAAATGGAATTATATTACTAATGTGAGAAGGACCCACCTAATATGGTGTGTGAATATAGGATTATGATGTGTGAATATATGAAAATGATGTGTGTGATTGAACAATGTGTGAATGACCCTCCCAAAGGGAGTGCGAATATGTGAATGAGAATGAATGACCCTTCCAATGGAAGTGAGAATATGTATAATTGTTAAAGACTCTCCATAGCGGAGCGTGTATATAAATGGACCCTCCATAGCAGAGCGTGTATATAAATGGACCCTCCATAGCAGAGCGTGTATATAAATGGATCCTCCATAACGGAGCGTGTATATAAATGGACCCTTCATAGCGGAGCGTGTATATATATGGACCCTCCATAACGGAGCGTGTATATAAATGGACCCTCCATAATGGAGCGTGAATAATGGACCCTCCCGTAGGGAGTGTGAATGTATATATATATATAATGGACCCTCCCGTAGGGAGCATGAATATTTGGGTTATGGACCCTCCACGAGGGAGTGTGTAATAAATAATAGGACCCTCCAAGATGGAGTGTGTAGTATGTAACATGACCCTCCCTAGAGTGTGTGAAATAATGACAATAGGACCCACCGAGAGGTGAGCGAAAAATAAGAGAGACATATGATAAGAATGAAAGTGAAAAGAGAAGAAAGGTTGAGATGAATAAGAAGGAAAGTGAGATAGTATGCGAATTGGGTGTTAAGTCGTAGTATAGGACCTTGGTTTATTACTATGCTTTTGTAGAAGCTATATTTCTAAGTTCTGTGTAATGTTACCCTTCTTGCCATTTTTGTTATAGGTACAGAGGCAGAGCATGCACGAGTCGTGGCCGAGCAGGGGCACATTCCACACCGTCGAGTGTGAGTATTTATGGGTGGAACCATATGTTGGCCCGGGGCCTTAAATTGGGACTTTTGATGTATACATACACATATATATATATATATATATATATATATATATATATGCTTTACATTATCTTTTGGGGACTCAAACAATTTTGTATCTTGCTTATTATTATGGAAATGATGTATTGGAATGCATTGTATTATATTTTTGCCTTGTTGGCATACTGTGGATTATATGAAAGTATTAATACAGGTTTTCAGGGTGAACTCATATTTTTTGAAAGTCCCTAAAACAAAGTAAACTCCGCCAATTTTTCCGAAGATTTTTATAATATAATAAGTGTTTTAAAAGGAAATTTTAAGTAACTAATTTCTGATTGGGGTAATTAGAGTATTAAATAAGGTAGGGTGTTACATGGAGTGTCGAAGGAGTTACACTCCTGCAAAGTAAGCTACTCAAAGTTGGGGAAGCTCGGTTCTTTGAGTTCGTGTGGTAAGCTCGAGCATCTTTTGAGCTTCAAATTTGTTCTAATCTCAAGTTTGTACATCCTAGATTGTGTTTTAATTCTTGTTCACAATTTTATTTGGTTTATGATTTCTATTGGATTTGCGAAGCTGATGTTCAGGCTGATCAGGATGCTCAGGGTGAGCAGGTGCTACATGAATTGGATCATTAGGCACAATGGGATATGGCTGCTCAGGAACAGGAATGACAACATCAGAGACTAGTAAATTGTCAGCTGCAGCAACTAAATCAGTAGTATCAACATGATTAGGTGGAAGAACTGAAACATCATCAACAAAAGATGGATTAGTAGCATCATGATTAGATAATTGTGTATGGACAAAAAAAGTAGAAGAAGGATTGTGGTCATAGGAAAGGCTATCTGGAAAAGGAGCAGGTTGAACAACATCCAGAAATGGATCAGGCTGAAGTATTTTAGGAGTGTTGAGATGAAAGGGGAAAACACTTTCATGGAATACTACATCTCTTGAAATGAATATTTTTTTAGTAACAAGGTTATATAATTTATAACCTTTGTAACCAAGTGGATATCCAATTAGGACTGAAGGTTCTACCCTTGCTGTGAACTTATATCTAAGGGAGGTTAATGTAGAAGCATACACTAAGCAACCAAATATACGCAATGTTGAGTAATTGGTCAATTTATTGTACAAAAAGGAAAAAGGGCAATTCATTTGTAGTAATGGAGTAGGTGTCCTATTAATAAGAAAGACTGTGGTCTGCACACAATCACCCCAGAATTGCATTGGAAGTCCTGACTAAAAATACAAGGATCTAGCTACATTCAAGAGATGTTGATGTTTTCTCTCAGAAACTGAGTTTTGTTGTGGTGTCTCAGCACAGCTAAACTGATGAAGAATTCCTTTTTCTGCAAAAAAAATCATGAAGACACAGCTTCTGGGCATTGTCAGACCTGAACTATCTAATGATGACATTAAACTGTGTTTGAATCAATTGAACAAATTGCTTGGTTAGAGAAGGTGCATCTGACTTATGTTTCATGAGATAAATCTAGGTAAATCTTGAGTTATCATCAACCAAGGTTAATAAAAATCTTTTGTTATCATGTGTGGGATGAGCAAAAGGACCCCAGATGTCACAATGTATTGAGTCCAAAGGTGAATCAGTAAAATGATTGTTTGAAGGAAATGGAAGTTTTTTTTTTGTTTTGCTAATGGACAAATGGAACAAGTATGAAAAGAACAACTTGCAGGAATGGAAATATCTAATGTTTTATTGATAGCTTTCAAACAATTCAGAGACAAATGACCTATCCTAGCATGCCAAACATGAGGAGAGACATGATTTACAAATGAAGGGGAAAAATCACTAGACCTATGATCAATAGAAAAAGAACTAGAACTAGAAGGTTGAAAAACATAATGTCCTTGATTGACTTCACCCTTGCCAATCATCCTCTTGCTCTTGTGATCCTGAATGATGAAGGAATCAACAGAGAACAAAATAGAATAATTAGAAGCAGTCAAGAGTGAATTCCAAGAATATGATAATAGTTTCCTACCAACCCATCTTCCATTCTCTATGCATGAATGCACAATCATTAAGGTTGGTATTTATCTTTAATTTAGTTATTGTGATTTAGAGATATCTCAATTTCTCTTTTGAATGATTACTTTGAGGTATAACCTTTGGCACCAAAATTCATCCATGAATTTACTTTAAAACATGCCATTAAACTTGGATTGGGAAATCTCAACCAATGGTATCAAAATTTTCATTAAAAGACTTAACTTTTATTTTTTTTCCAATTTCAGGTACTAACCGGTTACAATCTCAGGCTAACCGGTTAGAATTACAGACCTGAACTTACTAACCATTGCAATTCAGAAAACCCTTTTTCTTGAATTCTCTACCCAATCCATAAACAAAGTTCAGCATTGTTTTATACCTCAAATTCCACTGATTTCATCATTCAAAGTCTAAATCACAATCCATTCCCAATGGAGCATAATTTCCTCTTGAAATTATCTCAAAACATTAAGGTAGTAACTCCTCAAATTCAATATGAACCAAACAGTATGTATCAACATATTTTCAGATTGAGTTCAAGTGAAATTAAAATATTGATTTGAGTAAAAATGGTAAGAACACAGAACCAATTTCAGAAATTCATTTTCTTTGAAATTTCACAGTATCTAACCGGTTACAAATATCGAATAACCGGTTAGATTATGCAGTCTGTACACTAAAAAGTGAGGTTTTACATACCATTCTTTTTAATACTCAAATCTAACCAATTTCAACACTCAATAGAGTTCACATACCTTAATTTAAACATGTTTCACCACAAAAACATGTTTCATTTGCATGCATTCAATTTAGAGTATTAAATTGCATAAAAACCCACATAAACACAATTTAATACCACACAATTCATGAAAAGCACTTAGATCATGATTCAAGCATCAAAATTACTTGCATGCATCAAATCAAAACTGCTCAAAACAGAATTAAGCTATAAATTGACCTTTACACATAATGCCCTTTTGAGTCCTTGTTGACTCAAATCCTAAAACACTTGATTTTAGTATAATTCTAGTATAAGGTAAACTTCTCCCTTACCTCAAAGTCGTGTTTGATGAGTATAATCACTGAGGTTTGAAGGAAATCCACAGACTCCACAGAAATTCCAAGTTCTGCTCTCAGCCACGTTTTTCAGCAACAGGGTTCAAAGACCAGAGAATTTGACATAGAAATTAACCAAAGAAATTGGGGAAAAAAATTAGGACTTGATCTAGGTAACATGCACCAAAGAATAGAAGTGGTTTGAGACTTATAAATTACCTGAACTGACCAAAATCATTGCCTAAACCCAGCTTCCAATAGCAGAAGAAAACAGAATTCAGCTTTCCCAACTTCAACTTTCCAGATCAATTTCTCCTCACACAAGAACTCTCAGCTCACAAGTTTTATATCAATGAAAAGCCCTTGATTCAAGCTTTTCAGAAGTGTATCACTCGCTCTCTAACACTCAGAGAAGACGAAGAATTTCTCCAAACGAAATAGAAACCCTAACAGAGCAATTTCTCCACCAACACTCAGAAATCAACCTCAAATCTTCAACAATCTTGGCTTTTATAGAGGAATTGGAGTAACATGCATACCGACGCGTGTTATCCACTAGATTAGAGCTGTTTCCGTGGCGATTCCATGGATTAATCAAGTGATTACTCATCAAAATCCACTAACCCAGTTTCTGAGTTCATCGTGTAACCGGTTACAGAGCCCTTCTAACCGGTTACATACTGATAAAATTCAAAAATTAATAATTTAATTACTCTTTCTTCAAAAACCTTTTTAATATTGCAATTAGGTCCCAACCCAAGGACTAAATTACAATATTCACATTTTTGTACAAAATAACCTTATAAAAATATATCTCATATTTTTATAGATACAAAACACATAATGTACAAAAACTAAAACCTTCAAAACTAATATAAATCAATTATAAAATAATTGTTATAACTAATTTCTCGGTTATTTGGGAGACGAAAATTAGGGGTGTTACAGATACAGTCCCCATTTAATTTTCTAAAATCATATTTTCATATATAAAAAGGGATTTCCAAAAGGAAAAGTTCAATAGAGGTCTCTAACTATTTTTCATAAGTTAAATACTCAAAATTCGTATAAAATGTGCCCAGAAAATAATTTTTCTTAAACAACCCAGAAAATTCTAAACTTTTCATTTTTAAATTCTACGTTTCAATACGATCGTTTTCATATAAAGATCATAATTTTCGGACTTGCGGTTAAAAAGTTATGGATTTCCAAAGTTAATAAATTAATTAAAGTCCATAAGGAAATTCATTTCTCAAAAGAATCAAAATAATAAAATCATAACTTATCTCTGATCAATTGCAACAGCCCAAACTTAGTAAAATTATTTATCCATGGAAATATTTATTTATGAAACTCTATAAAAATTAATATCTTGTTACTTAAACAAATAAAATATTCACTCGAAATCCTTTATAAAATAAAATCTCAAAATTCATAAAAACTCATTTATGTATGTAAGGGAAAAAAATACGGGATGTCACAAATAGTACATCTTTAGGGTCATCATTTGTTAATTATGTAAGTTTTAATGTCATTGCAGTTCAGGTGGTCACTCCTACCTGAGAAAGACTGTCTTCAACTAGAGTTGCATTCTCATTTGCGCAACAACTTCTCAGTTTTTGAGACAACAGAGAAACTAGCAAATCCTTATTCACTAGATTACTATGGAGGAACTGAGATTTTGTTGTAATTTCATTGATGCTCTAAAGTGTACTCTTTTTATTACCTGGTTATGTAGTTTCATACTATGGTGGTTGACTTATGTGTAAAGCCTTTATTGTGAGGCTGTGATCTGTGATCTTTTGAATATTCTTGTGGAGTTTTATCGTATTATGTGGTTCAACTATTTTAGAACAAAAAATTCTTGTGTGTTGTTTGTATGTTCATGTTAAAATTTGTAGCATTAGCTTTTTGTGCAGCTGTTTTCCTGTTGTGTTGAACGTTGATAGATAGAGAAACGTTGAACATGAGGCAGAGTGTTGCTTTTTCTTTAGACGAAAGAAAAGCTGCTATGTGATGTGGTGGACTTGGTAACAAGGGATTGTCACCCTGAAAATCCTTGGCCATCACTTGAATTGACTCTTATCCTGCATAATGAACTCAATATTTTGGGATTAAAAGATTTTAAACACACAATACTTATAAGTTACACTTAGCATAGTTTTGATTCACTTTACAAAATCTTGTTAGCCCTGACTTTTACGTTGGAGTAGAAACTCATTTTTTTTAAAGTTTGGGATTTAATTCTTTGGTATTTTTTTAATAATTAATTTTACATTTTAACTCATTTTACTTGTATTACTCTTTTTATTAAAATTGAAACTTAGTTAATAAGAACTTTTATTTAATAAAAGTAGTTTAGGAAAAAAGAATTAAATACCTCTTATAAAATATAAAGTGACCTACTTATAAAATTGAAGGGAGCAGTAGCTTAATGGGCACAAAGTTGACACCATTTTATAGTTAAATTTTAGTCATCAGAGAGATTTAATTAAAAGAAAGTTAGGAACCCCTAATTAATTTTTTTGTTAACGAAGCAGAATGTACCTGTTATAAGATTATAAAAGAAAGAATTAAAATCTCTTTCTTCCAGCACATTATAAACAGTAAAAACTAAAAAGTGCTCGTAATAACAAAAAATTGTGATAATCATGCAGTCGCAACTTTTGAGAAAAAATTTCTCCACCCCACTCCCTAATTTCCACACCCCACTTTGGTTGAAAAAACCAAAAATACCATTCACCTTCCCCATCTTTCCCCCACCCCACACCACACCACACCCCATCCTTTCTCTTTCCCCTTCCCTTCCTCCACCCCACCACACCACACCACACCCCACCCCACCCCACCCGCATCCCCACCCCCACCCGCACCACCCACACCCACCCGCACCCCACCGCACTCTATCCCTTCCCTTCCTTCTTCTTCTTCTTTTCTCTGTTTTTTTTTTAAATTTCGACCTTGGATCTTGAGGCCCCGGTTGTGAGGCTACCTATATAATGGGGTGGATAGTGAGACTCCTCACGATCCCGGTTGTGAGGAGCCTCACGACTCAAGGCCGAAATAAAAAAAATATATATATATAGAAAAGAGGAAGAAGAAGGAAGGGAAGGGAAAGAGTGCGGTGGGGGTGTGTGTGGTGCGGGAGGGGTGGGGGAAAGGGTGGGGTGGTGCGGGTGGGGGAAAGAAGGGGAAAGAGAAAGGATGGGATGTGGTGTGGTGTGGGGTGGGGGAAGGTGAAGGGTATTTTTGGTTTTTCAACCAAAGTGGGATGTGGAAATTACGGAGTGAGGTGGGAAAATTTTTTCTCAATTTAATTGGCCCAGCCAAATAGAACTGGCCCAATTTACAGGTATAGAAGTATAGTATTAGCTTTTTATTTATATATTTATTTTTATATATTTGATATTTTAATGTATACATACAATCACACTGCTGATGAAAATACCTCTCTATTTGATGAAAACAAGCCCTTCATTTATTAATTTTTCTTTTTTTTTAATTCTGAAAGAAAAAATGGGCCGCCCGTATGCCCGCCTGCAAAAGACGTGAGCGGGCAGGGCATGAATTTTATGCCCTAAATCAAAAACAGTCCGCCCATGCCCGCTCGCAAAATTCACGGGCCAATGCGCGTCCGGCCCATGTCCGCTCGTTGGCCCTAATTGCCAATACTACACGTAACACACATAATTAATCAAAGATTAAAATAAAAGTGATTAATTATAAAATAACTTTATAATTAACTTTTATTAATCGGGGATTAAAAATTTTGGGTGTTACAGATTTACTTTTAATTGCTAATTAAAGAAAGTTTTTTAATATTTCAAATTTAGAATTGATTAGTAGTTCCACTTGACAAAACTTTCCAATATTCTTCCTTTAAATTTTACATATTAAGATTAAGATTAAGACTAGTATCTTAACCCCTGCGATGCATGGGATGGAGTTATTTGGTAAAGTAATTATTATATTAGATAAATTTAAGATATATATATATATATATATTTCACAAATTTTTAGTCACATATATTATTTTTTTAACCCACATTTTCAGTAAAAAAAAATAAAGCTTAGCTATTTGTTGATTCACCATAAAAATTAGATTAATTAACATTGAAATATTTTTCTAAAAATTTCAACTGTGAATGAATTGTATAATAATATCTATGCGACCAAAATTTTGAATAAAATAAATTTAGACTCAAAAATTCACCATTTATAGATCTAAGAAATATTAATAGTACATCTATTTTTATTCCCCCAAAATTTACCCTCTTTTAACTTTTAAAAAAAATAAACTCTTTTAATCGCTTCCACATCTCACAAAAAGATTGTGTTTGGTAATAAATATTTGCCAATTTTGAATTTTAAGACCAATTTTTTCATGTAAAATATATATTTGAAAGTTATTTTAATTTTGATAAGAGGGTGAATATTATATATTAGATAAGTTTAAGATGTATATATTTTGTAGGGTCTGCCGACCATATAAGGACTCAAGTCTCATTTAAGGGACTCTTCAAGGACCTTTCCCTCGGTTTACTCAGCACAAACGTCCCTCGCTCGGACTCGTTGGCTCCGAGCACACAAAAGGACCAGGCTCGGACTTGATGGGGCCGAGCCTTATAAACGGTCTTCCACCCATCAGGCTCGGGACTCTAGGGCCGAGACATACCGTCGGCTTGTGGATAGATTCAAACCCATTCAGGTTTCTTATCCCCTCCACAAATCTCTCCTAGATTCTCGCTAACAGCCTAGACATGAGATCTTGAGCTGATCCTATCTAGATTCTAAGAGTATAAACATCCGGTATTATCTCACAGAATCCTGGTTCAGCTCTACCCTGATACAGGGCCCATACGGCCCATATCAGCCTCCTTCAAACCCTATAAATAGCTCATAACAGCTAGGGTTTCAGGTATGTACTCTCATCCCTAAGTTGACACTCTGCACACACTTGTTGACTGGGGAGACCCTGCTTTTCCCAACTGGAACTGCAGAAACACCGTAAAGTCACATATCAACACTTGATCCTCTCTTGGGGCTCCTGGTTCCATAATCTTGAGCACTTAGAGGGTTAAGGACATAGTGTTCAAGGACACTACATTGGCGCCGTCTGTGGGAATCGAATAACCAGTATTCCCACCCACTGATCTCATGGCAAACAACAATAATGATGGTAATCAAGAAGATCTCCGCCGTCGCCTCCGTGGGAGGCCACCCAAGACCGGGAGAAACGTGAGGGACAGAATCGCTCCGGGAGCACCAACTGGAGGTAATCGGGCTGACGTTCAGACAATTCCACCAGTTCCAACGGCGGATCAGGTACAAGCCACGGTTCCTCCAGCTGGTCAAGTTCTCGGTGAGGGCGGCGGAGGGCAGTCTAACCCTCATACCGTCCCTGATGGCCACGTTTCAGAATGGCGTGACACGGCTGATTCTGGACGTCAGTCTCATCGGGCTGCTGCTGGCTCACGAACTGATGAGGATCGGCAAGTTGAACGGGCTGATCGGCGTGATCATTCCAGGGCTGACAGGTCCAACAGGGAGATACCTCATTTGACTAGAGGTCGTTTTGGAACTCTTCAAGGTGGTCAGCGTTCTGAAACGGAAGGCAGATCTTACATGTCTACTTCTTCGGCACGAAGGAGAGAGGAGTCGATCATGGAGATTTTGAGGACTCAGACTTCTTTAATTGAGAAGCAAAACCAAGCCATTGCTGCTCTTCAACAGCAGAGCATGGCAAGGATTGCCGAGGAAGGCCCTTACGCGGCCTATGGTAATCCGAGCAATCTTCCCCCACCTCCACCCCTCAACCCAAGCTTAACCCTAGAACGTATCACTAGGGAACCCCATCCTGGACACCCTTTCACACCTGAGATTATGGCTTTCCAAACCCCGCAGACTTATGTGGGTCATCAGAATATTCCTCGGTACAATGGAACAACTGACCCGATGGACCACATAGCTGCATACGAGTCCTCTATTATGTTTTATGGAGGAGGGGATTTTATGAAGTGCCAAGATTTTTCAATGACTCTGGGCTCGGCGCCTTTGAGATGGTTCAATTCTCTACCCGCCAATTCGATCCGATCGTGGGCCGAGCTTAGACAAGCATTCATAAACAGGTACACGGCCAGTATGTCGCAGCCCAAATCAGACCACTCACTAGCTGGAGTTGCACAGAGACCCGACGAGTCTCTACGCGACTATCTAGCTCGGTATCAGCAAGAGGCCAGTGGTATATCAGGCCTGCAATCAGGAGTATCTGTTCTTTTGCTCACTCAAGGGTTACAGGATGGAGATTTCAAGGATTGCTTGATTGGGGAACCACCCAAGAACATGGCTAAACTTAAGGAAAGATCTAGGAAATACGTTAATCTAGAGGAATTCCGTAGGATTAGTACTGCAGCAAGGGGTGGCGAAGGATGACATGAGCAACGTCCTCGTCAAAACGACGCTCGTCAGAATGATCGTTTTCGAGATAAGGGAAGGAAAGACAAAAGAGAAAGAGAGAGAGGGGAAAACTGCCTCCAAAAGGCAAGTATGATGAATATACCCAGTTGACAGTCCCGAGGAGTCAAATCCTTCGTGAGACTATGCATACAGAGATGCGTAACATCACTCGGCCACCAGCTTTAAGGAAGGTAGCTCAAAAGGATAAGACAAAGTTCTGCGATCATCACGGTGGATGGGGGCAACACACCGACCAATGTACTCAGTTGAAGGACTTAATCGAGGAAATGGTAAGGGATGGCAAGCTTCAACAATATATCGGCGAAGCATTGCGCAAACGCTCCAGGGGAAAGAGCCGTCACCACCCAAAACCGAACAGAAAAGAACTAGAAGCCCTTCACCACCTGCAGGAGGAGCCTCTACCCAACCATCCGAGAAGGAAAAGAATGGCTTTCTCATTGGCACCATTGCTGGAGGATTTGCAGGTGGAGGAGAAAAGAAATATGATCGCAAGAAGTATGTGGGGCAAGTTCTTTCGGTGGCCAGCCAACCAATCCAAAAGCCCAGGAAGAAAAACATAGTCATCAGCTTCAGTGATGAGGATTTTGAGGACATATTACAAGACCATAATGACCCAATGGTAGTTACAGTCAGGCTCGGCAATTACGAAGTCAAAAGGATTCTTGTCGATCAGGGAAGTTCGGCAGACATCATGTTTCTGGATCTGTTTGAGAAATTGAAGTTGAGAAGATCTGATCTCACCCCATTCGAGGGAAGTTTGATTGGCTTCACGGGACATTCAATTGTTCCCTTAGGTCACATCCATCTCCCAGTGACTATGGGGGAACCACCTTCTGCTCGGACTGAAATGGTAAAATGGCTAGTTGTCCAGGCCCCCTCGGCATACAACGCCATCTTTGGCCGAACTGCACTCCAATCTTTTGGTGCTATTGTATCGACGGTCCACTTGTCCATGAAATTCCCAGGGTCTGATGACAAGGTAGTAACAGTGCGGTCCGAACAGGAGTTGGCTCGGAAATGTTATAATATCAGCCTGGGCAAGTTGAAGCTTGATGATGAGAAGATCATGCAAGAGCCGCTTAACAAAGGAAGTGTCAACTTAGCAGATCTTGACGTAAGAGAGGAGGATGAAACTAGGCCGACCCCTCAAGGGGACTTCAAAAAGGTGATTTTAGGCCCCGATCCTTCTCGTTGTGTCAAGATGGGGGTGGGCCTTTCTGAGGAATCGGAAAAAGAACTGACTGAATTGCTGGTGGAAAACAAGGACTTGTTTGCTTGGACCTCGGCAGATATGCCAGGAATCGATCCAAACTTCATCTGCCACAGGTTGAGCGTGTATCCTGGATCCAAGCCAGTTTGTCGGAAGAAAAGAAGAGTCGGAGTTGAGAAGGCACAGGCAACAGATGAGAAGGTAGCCGAGCTACTAGAAGCAGGATTTATCAGGGAGGTGGTGTATACTGATTGGTTGGCCAATCCCGTGCTAGTAAAGAAGTCCAATGGGAAATGGAGGATGTGTGTGGACTACACAGACTTGAACAAAGTTTGTCCTAAGGATCAATACCCACTTCCCTGCATCGATAAACTTGTGGATAGCTCGGCGGGTTATCAAAGTCTTTCATTTATGGATGCTTATTCGGGGTACAATCAGATCCCAATGTATCCCCCGGATCAGGTGAAGACTTCATTTATCACAGAAAAGGCCACATATTGTTACAATGTGATGCCATTTGGATTGAAAAACGCTGGGGCAACTTACCAGCGGATGATGAACAAGGTGTTCGGCCCCTTGATTGGGCCGAGAATGGAGGTATATATAGATGATATGATTGCAAAGAGCTTAAAAGAAGAAGATCACGCTAAGGATTTGAAGGTAATTTTGGGAAGGATCCGACAGTTCAACATGAGGTTGAACCCGGAAAAATGCACATTTGGAGTTCCAGCGGGGGCCTTCCTCGGATTCATGCTAACCGAGCGCGGAATTGAGGCAAATCCAGAAAAGTGCCGAGCCATTCTTGATATGAAGAGTCCGTCAGATGTCAAGGGTGTCCAACAATTGACAGGTCGGGTTGCGGCTCTCTCGAGGTTTCTGTCTCAGTCAGCTAGGAAGGCCCTCCCCTGGTACAAACTGCTGAGGAAAGAAAAGGAAGAGACATTTGAATGGGACGAGACATGCGAAAAGGCCTTTACTGACCTTAAGCAGTACTTAGCATCTCCCCCGATCTTGTCAAGTCCGGTAAATGGAGAAATTTTGTTTGTTTACTTATCAGTGGGTGATTCTGTAGTAAGCTCGGCTTTGGTCCGAGAGGAATCTGGCAAAGAATCCCCCGTCTATTTCGTCAGCCGAGCTCTTCAGGGACCAGAGTTGAGGTATCAGAAAGTGGAGAAATTGGCTTTTTGTCTGGTTATCACAGCTAGACGATTACGTCAATACTTCCAGAGCCACCATATCACAGTCAGAACAGCTCAGCCGATCCGTCAAATACTTCAGAAACCTGATCTGGCAGGAAGAATGGTGACGTGGGCCATTGAGCTTTCCGAGTTTGAAATCACTTTCGAACCGAGGAGGGCAATGAAATCTCAGGCCTTAGCTGATTTTCTCACCGAGTTTACTCAGCCATTGACAAGCTCAAACTTGGATTGGAATATTTATGTTGATGGATCAAGTAACAAACTCGGGGCTGGTGCAGGAATAATCTTGGAGAACTCCGAGGGGGTCACCCTCGAATATTCTTTGAAGTTTGGATTTTCAACTTCGAACAATCAGGCGGAGTATGAAGCCGTATTGGCCGGGCTAAGAATGGCAAAAGAAGTAGGGGCCCGAGAAGTGAAAATTCTCAGCGATTCTCAATTGGTAATTTCACAAGTCAAGGGAGAGTACCAGGCTAAGGAACCAATCCTTCAAAAGTATTTGGAGAAAGTGAAGTTCCTATCCTCGGAGTTTGCTAAGGTCGAATTCTGCCACATCCCAAGGGAGAGTAACAGCCGAGCGGATATTCTCTCCAAGCTTGCTTCGACAAAGAGTCCTGAGAACAACAGAACGTTGATCCAAGAAATGGTGCATGGACCTAGCGTTGTCCTCTCTATTTCGCTGGATCCGAGCTGGATTGCTCCGATAACGGGCTACTTGGAACAAGGGGTTCTTCCAAGTAATCCGACAGAGGCCAAGAAACTCGTCAGAAAAGCTTCACAGTTTGCCTTAGTTGATGGAGTCTTGTTTCGCCGAGGGGTCAGCGGTCCAATGCTTAGATGTCTAGACCCTGCCGAAGCAAAACAGGCTTTGGAGGAAGTTCACGGGGGCATTGGAAGTCATCATGTTGGGGGGAAGTCACTGGCTAAAAAGGTTTTAAGGGCAGGATACTACTGGCCGACTCTTCAACAAGATGCAATCAACCATGTGAAGAGGTGCGACAAGTGTCAATTTCACAGTGATGTGTATCAGGATCCGGCTGAGGAACTTCATTCACTTTCATCTCCCTATCCCTTCTATCTATGGGGAATGGATCTGATTGGACAGTTCCCCACTGCTCCAGGACAGCTAAAGTGGGTGATAGTGGCCATTGACTATTTTACTAAGTGGGTGGAAGCCGAGCCTCTTGCAACCATCTCCTCGGCCAAGGTGCAGAAGTTCTTTGAAAGGCAAGTTGTGGCTCGGTTTGGAGTACTACAAGTGCTGGTGACTGACAACGGAACCCAATTCGCGGCAAGGGCGTTCCAAGACTTAGTCAATGCTTTGAGCATAAAACATTACTTTTCCTCGGTTCGAACATCCTCAGACTAATGGCCAAGTAGAATCTGTAAATCGATCTATCATCCAGGGGATTAAGAAAAGACTCGAATGAGCGAAAGGGAATTGGTTAGAAAACCTGCACGAAGTGCTTTGGTCGTATCGCACCATCATACAAACTTCAACAGGAGAGACACCATATCGACTCACTTACGGTTGTGACGCAGTCATCCCCATTGAGAAGATCATCCCTTCTTTCCGAGTTATGCAACAACCGAATCCCCTCAACAACACTTTATTGTGTGAGGATCTTGTTTTTTCGGAAGAAGTCAGGGATTTAGCGGCCGAACGAGAAAAGCATGCTAAGATTATGCAAGCAAAAGGGTATAATCGCTCGGTCGTATCCAGAGAGTTCGAGGTAGGCGATCTTGTCTTGAGAAGAGCTGATATTGGTCTCAAAAATGCAAAGGACGGAAAACTGGCTCAAAGCTGGGAAGGACCATACCGAGTTGCCTCCAAGACTGGAACAGGAGCCTACAAGCTCGAAACTATCTCGAGTGCCCTTATTAACAACACATGGAACGTGGCGAAACTTCGAGCTTATTATAGTTAGTTTTTTATCGTTTCAGTTTCGTTTTCAATAGTTTTAATTGTTTCATTACATTTGCTTTTTGAATTATTTCTTTTTAATGGTGTACGCTCGGTGAAACTCCGAGCCCATTGTAATTTTCTTCAAATGAATAAAACTTCTCGTTATTGAATTCATTGTATCACGTACTTTTCCTCGTAACCGACTAGCCACCGATTATGACGCGAACGATTATAAACAGCTCTAGCAAGAGCTTATAACTCGTCAAGTACTTTAAATAAGATTCCCGGTTAAATCATGATTTCATAAAATCATTCTATATCGCGGATAGAGGAACCCACCTCGGCTAAAGTGTTGGAGTTCCAAGGTCTTAACACTTGAATTCTTAACAAAGAGCGTAAAAAGAAGCATAACACAATTACAGATATTATAAAATATTCCAAACGAAACACAACAGTAAGAGTTTAAACCCATTTACTGGGGCAATTACAAAAGGGAAAGCAAAATGATAAGCTACTCTAAATCGGACAGTACAATGCCGTCGGCGTCAAATCTATCTTCTTCTTCTTCACCCTCAACATCCTCGGCATCGTCCCCTCGGAATCCTCAGCCAAATGATCAGGCAGATCGGCGCTGTTCAGATCTATGGGAGCCCCAGTTGGGCCGACTATTCGACCATTTTTCACAGAAAAATTAGGATCAGCACCCTTGGTCAAGAGCCTAGGATTCAAAACGCGGAGTTGCTCGGCAGTGTTGTAGAAGGAATCCTCAACCCCATGATCCCAGTTGTATAGGTGTTCCTGGGCTGCTTTTTTGTGTTTGAGAGCTTTTGCTCTCATCTTCTCCAAAGAAGTTCGAAGCCCCAGAATCTCATCCTTGGCATACTCATGTTGCTCCTGAGCCACGGCAGCAGCCTGCTCCGCTTTCTGAGCTTTCTCTATCGCCGCTCGGAGAGCAGCAGAGTCTTCCTCAGCCTTTTTCAGGACCTCTTCCGAGCGCTTTATCCTCTCTTCGGCCCCCTGGAGTGTCTCCTCGGCCTTAACCTTGGCACCTTCAGCATCTTGTGCCACCTTTTTCAACCGTTCGTTTTCAGCTGCCAAGGTTTGCAACTTCTTGTTAAGACCTTCAACTTGAAGTTGTAAATAATCCTCCCGCTCGGCTGCCTCGGTCCTTTTCTTCTTTTCATCGGGGGCTATCCCAGCATGAGCGTCGTCTCCATGATGACCAAGATGATGGAGTATGCTCGCACCCCTCAGGAGACTCTTCACCAACGATTTACAGTTGTTCTCCCAAGTCCCAGGGGTCCAGGCCTCAATCACTTCAGCATTCTCGGGAGGAAAGACAGTAGCAACAAGTGTATCAGTCATCTTTCGATGCCACACTGTCTTGGCAGCAGCTTCCTCCTTTCCTTCAGGAATCTCTACCCCTTTATGTGACTTACTCAAATTAAGCCAATCTCCAGCAAGACCTTTTCCTTTTTCCAGCCGAGACCTCTTGAGGGGACGCTCGGGAGTACCTTGAGGAGTTGTTTGAGCTTCCACTTCGATGTTTACAGCGTCGGTGATACGATCCCCTTTGATCACCGGCTCAACACCTTTGATCCTAACAGTCGGAGTGGTGTTGGGGATAATGGTCAGACTTTCAGAAGGGGTTGGTTCAGAGGATTGACTCATGTTTGGGGAGCCAGAGGCAGCTTTGATTGCAGCCAACTGTGATACTCTAGCTGCGCGGGCTTCGTTTTTCTTAGCCTTGGTTGCTTTCTTCCCCATGGTTTCTGCAAGAAAAAATGGATCAGTACCAAAATATATATATATATAGTACCCAGTTCGGCCTTCACTTCGTCTCGTGTTTCTTTCAACAGGATTCGTTTGGTATCAATTTGACCATTTGCTTGAAGGTATTCCCAAACATGGTCGCATAATCGCCTTTCGGCTTTTGTCAAATCCGCCTTAAAGTCGAATTGATACAAGGATGATCCTCGGTTATAAATGTTAGTCGTCCAACCCAGTGGAAACCGAGGCACGACCTTGATCACTCCACCTTCTTCAACTCGTTCCATGAACCAACATACTCCGGCCCCAGTGTACTCGTATTGGAAGAAGAGAGGTTTGAAAGATTTCCAAGAATCAGTCACCTTGGCAAAAAGGGCATGCCCCCTCCGAGCCTTTAGGGACACCCAAAGCCCCTTGGAATCACCAAACTTATTTACTTGGGGAGCGTATAACCAGAAAAAAGATCGTACAGTTGCTACCAAGTTTTCAACGTCACAGAATTGCTGGAAGGCTCGGATGAAAGCCCACCCACTGGAATGCAGTTGGCTAGGAGCTATTCCTAGATGAGTGAGGACTTCGATCTCGAAGGTGGAAAAGGGCAAGAGGATGCCGACTTTAGTTGCTATTTCTTCATAGAAATAAAAAAATTGACGATTTTCCGGTACTTGAAAGCATATTCGGTCACGAATTCTGAGGCATTTCCATTGGCGCTCGGAGGTGTTAACATTGGCCGAAGATGGTTAAGATTATCTGTTGTCAACAATGAAGGTCTCGTCCCTAGCACTTCCTGATCAAAAACGGAGTCGTACTGCGCATGATTGGGCGGCAGGGGATATTCTTCAGGATTGGTAACACACCTGCGCTCCACCATATCTGGGGAAAAAGCAAAAGGCTCGGCGTTAGGATTTTTTACAGCACGTGTTTTTATTCAAAAATTAAGGCCGAGCCCTGGACTTTTTCCCCCCCTCCCTCGGTGGACTTCCTAAAGGTTTTTCCTCGGTGCGACGATCGGGACTAGTTCTGACTTGAGCCCGACGCTCAGCGAACCTTTACGCTAGTAACCACTTACTCTCATCTGCGGGATTTGACGGGTATTCTACAACTAACGGTTTTACCTCGGTGGATCGTTGGCCAGAAGGGGGAGTAGAAGGGTGTGTAGAATCGTCAGTATCAGAGTTTCCCTCATCCCCAAAATTCCCAGAAGAACTTGAAGAATCACTATCACTAGAAGGTTCCTCTCCTAATTTCCTGCAGAGTTCACGATAAACTCTCCTCAAACGTCTCCATCCTCTCATGGTTTAAAGGTAAAGAATCCTAAACACAGCTTACCCAGAACAAAAACCCAAAACCCAGAAATCCCCTAAAGCCAAACTCCCTGCAAAACCCGGAACAAAAACCCAGAACCCAGAAATCCCCTAAATCCAAACTCCCTGCAAAACCCATAACCAAAACCCCTTTACAAAAAGCAGAAATCGCACAAAAAGAGGAAATCGCAGAAATGGAAATAAGAAGAGTATAGGAAGTTACCTGCTTTCAGTTGCTAGAAAGGATAATGGGAGAAGGTTGTGGATTCGAAGGCGGAGACGTGGAAAGGAGATTGGAAAGAGAATAATGGGATTCTGATGTGAAAAAATTCTGGAGTGGGGAAAGGAAAAATGGTAGTAAGAGGTTGAAAGGATTCGGACTAATGAAGGAAACTTTTCAGTTTCCCTCCATGTTACGCATTTGGGCCGAAAGCCCATCAACCCATGCAACCACTCGCTGGATGAGACGTGGCGGTTTCAACAGGTACTTTTTCAAATTTCAAAAATTGCAATGATTTGGCACAACTTACAAGAGAACGCGTCGTACCTAGAGAAACCAAAACGTCACCTCGGACAGCTGTTGCACATTCGAACTAAGGCATCTAGAAGGTCCAACCCTAAACACATGCTACCTCGTCACCGACTTTATAAAGTCTTACGAGCTGGGGGGCTTGTAGGGTCTACCGACCATATAAGGACTCAAGTCTCATTTAAGGGACTCTTCAAGGACCTTTCCCTCGGTTTACTCAGCACAAACGTCCCTCGCTCGGACTCGTTGGCTCCGAGCACACAAAAGGACCAGGCTCGGACTTGATGGGGCCGAGCCTTATAAACGGTCTTCCACCCATCAGGCTCGGGACTCTAGGGCCGAGACATACCGTCGGCTTGTGGATAGATTCAGACCCATTCAGGTTTCTTATCCCCTCCGCAAATCTCTCCTAGATTCTCGCTAACAGACTAGACATGAGATCTTGAGCTGATCCTATCTAGATTCTAAGAGTATAAACCTCCGGTATTATCTCACAGAATCCTGGTTCAGCTCTACCCTGATACAGGGCCCATACGGCCCATATCAGCCTCCTCCAAACCCTATAAATAGCTCATAACAGCTAGGTTTCAGGTACGTACTCTCATCCCTAAGTTGACACTCTGCACACACTTGTTGACTGGGGAGACCCTGCTTTTCCCAACTGGAACTGCAGAAACACCGTAAAGTCACATATCAACACTTGATCCTCTCTTGGGGCTCCTGGTTCCATAATCTTGAACACTTAGAGGGTTAAGGACATAGTGTTCAAGGACACTACATATTTCACATATTTTTATCCACGTATGTAATTTTTCATCCACATATTCACTAAAAAAATCGTAGCTATTTGTTGATACATATTACAAATTAGATTAATTAACTTTGTTAAAATGATCTTTCTAAAAATTTCAAACACATGAATGAATCGTATCACAACATTTATGCAACCAAAATCTTCCATAAACTAACATAGGTATTAATAACCATCATCTTAAGGAGTAAGAATCCCTTGACATCACATATAAGTCATATACACTTACACTTTCAAATAATATTTTACTCCCTTTATTCCTTAACTGTTACTTAATATCTTTATATTTATAAGTCACATTTAACTGAAACGCATGAACCAAAGTGGATAGTTAACTCATTTTTTCTTATAGAAAGACATACTATATCAATTTTACACTTTTAACCATTTTACTTACATTATCCATCTTATTGAAAATTGGAATGTAATTAATTAAAATGTTCATTTAATAGAGGTAATTTGAAAAAAATGAATTAATTATCCGATAAAAAATATATAATGAATTTTCAATTAATTAACCTCCTCGAGTGAGGAAAAATTAATCAATTAATTTATTTTTTATCATATTTTTTCACGGTAAAAAGCTTGGTGCCAAACCTTAAGCCTTGTTACTTACGTATGTTGTGACAAGTGAGTGTAACCCACATGGTCATGTACCAAGCCTTAAGACTTGTGAGTTGGAAGTCTCAGGTTCGATCTTGGGTGCGCCACCATTTGGTGGATTTAAATTCTCTTCCCCTATCCTCGTAAAAAAATAAAATTCAAAAAAAATCTACGTATGATGCACAAGTTAAATTTTTTTTATTAGTAATCTTTTCTAAAATAGAATATTTTTTTATTAAACAAAATAGCACAATATAAAAATGAAAATATAAAATTTTATCTGAACTTCTAATAATTTGATCACAAATATATATTTTCCGACGTTTAACTGAAATAAGAAAGATAAACAAAAAAACAGATAAGCCTAAACTAAAGGAACAATACATGCATTCAGGCTTGACCTCTCATAAACATCTCCTTTTAATCATATTAAGAGAATGTTTCTTCCGGTCTTAATATAAAACATTTTTGAGAAAAAATTTGGTCAATAATATTTAGTTAGAGTTACATTTTTGGAGTACTATAAGTTTATTTTTCAATTTTCAATGATATTCATTATTCCATTTTCACAAACACTTTTATTTATTCAATTTAGAGTTACAATAATAATTATAAGAATAATTTTTTAAAAAATATATCAAATATTTGGATCTGGATTGTCTGAAATAGCTAAATTAATGTCCCTCTGACATAGCCAAGTCAATGGCTCCAATTTGACCACGTGTCAACTTCTTTAAAAAAATAAAAATATAATTAAAAACAATTTTTGTTAGCCCCTGTTCGTGACATCCACATAGAAAAAGACCGGTTTGCAAAGTTTCACTATCGCAGTAGTGCCTCCGCAAGATACCCTCCAACCACCGCATGATCATCGTCCTCTCATGTGTGAAGCAAACCGACACATATCTGCGGCGATGAAACGGTGATGTTTTTGTTCAGTGATGAACAACAAAACAAGACAGAGAAAGTTTGGTGCCTGGTTGGTGACATAGAAAGCAGCGACAACAACAGTGACTCACTCTTGCTCCGGCATAGAAGACATTGACTATGCTGTGATGGTAGAGAAACCACTCCACTCCATTTTTATTGTTATTATGAAATTTAGACATGGCCATACAAATTTGCAAAGCAGCTCACACACATATTGTCATTATGAGATTGATTCTTTTAAAAATAACTAAAACAACAATAGCAAATTATAATCTATACTATATAAATCCCGAAGGGTAAAGCACAGGCGGGGAAAAGCACAGCATATACCAAAGCTGGACCCCACATGTAGTAATACCCAAGTACTCATGGGTAATTAGGAGCAGGCGGGAGTTTATATATATATATATATATATATATATATATATATATATATATATATATATATATACACTATACTATACTATACAACGTGCTCTTTATTTTTTTTAGAGAGAAGTATTGCTTCTCGACGTGCTTCTATCATGCACCAATTTTTAGTGCTTCGATTTTCTTTTATTTTAACTAGCGTGCCGACTTTCTAATATAATAAAAAAAATATGCTCTGGGTTTTTTGTGCTCTTTTAATGTACATGTTTCTTTTTTATTTGAATTGTTTTTATTATATGTTTCCTGACACAAGTAATGGTCCAAACAAGTAAAATATAAAACAAGGGTGCTTCTATCATGCACCGATTTTTGGTGCTCCGGCTTTTTTTTTAATTTTAATAAATCTAATATATTAAAAAAACATATGCTTTGGATTTTCTGTGTTCTTTTTATATACACTAACGTGCCGACAGGCACTGGGGAGTGCCTGTCGTCTCGCATTTCTATTGTTATGTTTTTATTTCAAAGAGTTGTTTATAGTAAAATGATATATTGAAAAATCGGTCTTTATGAATGGTATTTATATTTTAAAGATGTTCATTTTCTTGTAAATTGTTATTATTAATTTTATGCATTCTTTATTGTCATGTTCCAGAATATGGATCCATAAATTTCAACGAAACTAGTAAGTAAACCCGTCCTCAGGACGGGTCATAACCAAAAGAATATAATAATATGATATAAAAAAATTATGTGTAAAAATATTGTTAGCAAAAATTAGGTTATAAAAGAAATAATTTGTAAAATTTGGTGGAAAAAATGAATAATATTTAAATTATCTTTAAGAAGAATTCGTAACGAAGTATTTGTATTAAGAATGGCAGGAAAGAAATTGAGGACAAAAGATGGAACATTCTCTAGTTGGTTGACCCGTGCGGAATTTATTGCATAAGCTTTTTAACATATATAATTTACAAAATGTTGAATATACACAAATATTAGATTATTATTTTTCTAATGTATGCAATTTACATACTTCCGCTTTCTATTTTTACCTTGTCCATTTGGCATATAAAATTAAAATAATAGTTTAGAAATCTAATGTTATAATTCATATCAAAGAGGGTCAACCAAAAAAAGTGTCTAACTAAAAAATAGAAACAAAATTCGCAAGGTTTACTCATAAGGAAACAAAAGGTTAAGTCTAACTAAAAAAACTATCTCAGTGTATGGAGTATATGAATAAGAATAAGACTAAGAATGCTGTACTGGATAGAGTAAAACATGATAAAACCATGCAAACCAAAAGTACTATAACTACTTGTGAATTCAAGGGAGACCAACAACTACGACTGAGAACTTTTGTTTCTCAAATATTTGCAAGGTTATATAGCTATGCATTACAACATTCTATCAGGAAGAAGACCATATGACATAAATTGCATATGAAATTACAATTAAAGTTAGATATTGTTCTGCTCCAAAGTTCATGACATAAATGGCAGAACATTGGTTGTGTTACAAATAGCAACCATCAACCAACACTTTTCCAAATTAATGTTACTCTGACCTTCGATCTCAATATATCAATTTTTACGAAGACATCTTCTCTATAAGTAAGCATATACACAATTAGTTGGCAATAGCATAAACAAAAAGTTGCAACAAACAACATGATAATCAACTTACCATTTTAATATATGTCTGCTATGGGTTTTGCTATCACGAAGTACATACAAGAATTGTTATAAAACATATGGACTAAGGTAACATAAAATTTCTCATTAAAAAGCAAATCCATGAACTGAGTTGTTAAATTACTCACGAAAACCTAACATGCAATTCAACAATTTGGTTCTCATTTCTCCATAGAGCCCTCTATGAGTTGTTGTTCTCATCGCATTGAAAGTGAAAGGATTTAAATACTTATTTCCTGCAATAAAAAAGCAAAAAGGATTAACACAATTGCAAAGGGTAAAAATAACACAAGGTTTCAGTTCATGTTAATCATGATATGCACCAAAATGCAATTGCAAAAAATTCAGAAATCACACCTGCAGTTTTAGGAACCGTTCTCCCAAAAAGACCCATCGCAATACGTCCTGGAAGAAGGAAGTCAAGGATCACAATTCGCAACAAAAAAATATCAACAGTGGAGATGTGATACCAAAATCCAGGAAGAAACAAATATCGAAACATCATCTTATCTATTAAACTATATTTCTAACAAAATGACAGCATTCCCCTACCAAGCCCCTTGCAAGGAAAAGTTCTCCCTAGACTCTACCACACAAGCATAAATATATAGAAAATAAGAAAACTCTAGGAACTTAAGCATAGCAAAAACACATTATATCAGCCTTGCATTATTCTTATTCACCCTCATTGTAACACCCAAACTAAAATTACCCTTAAATTACCCAATTAATTAGCGGACTTGAAAATTTTTCTTTTAAAACATGTTTGATCCAATTTTAACTTGAACATTATTTTTAAAACATTATTTTTAAACTTGAACAGAACACAAAGCAAATAAGAAAACCCTTAATTGAAACCCCTTCATAACCTCATACCTTATCTCAACCAAAAATGATCTTAAAGATCACTTTTCGCAAAAGTTGTTAGTGCTGAAAAAATAAGTTTTTTTTTTAATGCAGATAAAAGTTTAAAAATTGTTATTAGAATGCGAATGTCAAACCAATTAATGCACAAGTGTACATTGAATTATAATAAAGCAAAAGTTAATAGAAGATAAAAAAAATGGCATCAATCTCAATGAAAAAAATACATTACAGAAAGTCGAAAAGAAACACAATATGATCGGAATTCTAATCCTAAGTTGAAAATAAACACCAAAAGAATAAGAACTAAAATTATGAAAGTTAATATATAATATTCAAAGAAGCAAAGTTTAGAACGATAATATATTAATGTTAGTGATTATGGTGATGATATAAATAAAACAGATTAACAACCACATAATCCTACTATAACTGTATGCAGTTTATAGTTATATTACAGAAAGTTCAATTGCTAAAAGTTTTGAATTCTACTATATTAGTGAATGACCAAAAGGATTGAATCTAATAATCCATAATCAAAGTGGCTAATAATCCATAATCAAAGTGGCAAATACGTGAATACAAAAAAAAAACAAAAAAATTGCATCAAAATATACCTCCACCAAAACTTCAATCATGCTCTTAGATGAATTAGATGATGTTTTTTCTTTTTTAATGGATGCTTATCTTGTGTATCCAAAAAATACCTGCATCAAGAAATAACAACATCAAAAATGTATTCCTAAGACTTTTCACAAACACTTGGTGTGCATCATAAACAAAACATATTATAACTATATCTCTTTTACTTTTTTATTCTCCAACTCGATAAAATCCAAAAGTCAAAACAGAGACCAATGGAGATAAAATACTAATCTTTTTTTTTTTTTGTTGGTAAAATACTAATCTTCTACATCAAAGAAAGCACAACAATTTATTTACTTGTTTTTTTTTTCTTATTTCATTTTTAATTACTTACATAAACTACGTAACTAATACTTAATGTAAAACACTAAAATGCTATAAACATCAGCACTAACCTTCACACATCTTGATTCCTCCAGCAATCAACATTTAAGCTAAGAAGATGGAAAAAAGAATTCAATTTATTAAAAAGCACAAATAGGAATTTCACCTTCTCAATACCGGGATTTCCTTCCCTGTTTCTTCTCTATTTATTAAAAAGCAGAAATTGATCCTTCTCATAATGTCTGGACAAAAATCAACAACAACAACAATGCATACAAATTACTATCCATAAATTTTCTAGAAAAATGAGTCAATGCAACATGGATGGAGCATAAAAGAATAAACTTTTTGGAAAGTAATCATACCCAAATGTTATCTTCTCGGTATCGATCTTCAATATTCACCGATGGTAGAGGTGTGATTTGTAATGGCAATCTGAGCGGCTGGTAGTGGTGGCCGCCGCGATTCTCGTCGGTGTAGTGATGAGAGTGAGGGAGATAAAGGAGATGAGAGCGGCTGGAGGTGGCGGCGGCCGCAAACCATGGTTGTGGACGGCGGGCTGATGAGAGTCGATGGAGAGAGAGAGAGAGAGAGAGAGAGAGAGAGAGAGGGGCGGAGGGAGATCGTTGGTTTTTTTCCTCTGAGAGAGGGTGTCGATGCAAGGAACCATGTTGAAGAGCATATTTCTGCAGAGGGTGGTCTATTTGATTGTGAAGCTTCCAAAAGAAGCTGATGTGTGTTGTCGTTGTAAGCTTCTCCTGGAAGATTCCTTGCATTGTTAACCTTGATTCCTTGCATTTTTATTGTTGATTGTTGATAATATTATATTCTTTATTTAATTTAATAATAACCTTGATTCCTTGCACTTTTGTTTTATTTTTATTTGTTTGGACCATTAACTGTGTCAGGAGTAGATTTATTTTACTTACCAATAATATATTAGATTTATTAAAAAAATAAATAAAAAATAGAGTCGGAGTAGCAAAAAACCGGTACATGATAGAAGCACCCTTGTTTTATATTTTACTTATTTGGACCATTACATGTGTCCGGAAGCATATAATAAAAAAAACTCAAATCCAAATAACAAAAACATGTACATAAAAAGAACACATAAAACTCAAAACATATTTTTTTTAATGTATTATATTTATTAAAATAAAAATATATTATATTTATTAAAAGAAAAATATATTATATTTATTAAAATTAAAAAAAAGACCCGGAGCACCAAAAACCGATGCATGGTAGAAGTATCCTTGTTTTATATTTTACTTGTTTACACCATTACCTGTGTCAAGAAGCATATAATAAAAAATTTCAAATCCAAATAACAAAAACATGTACACAAAAAGAACACAGAAAACTCAAAACATTTTTTTTAATATATTATATTTATTAAAAAAGTAAAATAAAAAAAAGAGTCGGAGCACCAAAAACCGTTGCATGGTAGAAGCACCTTTGTTTTGTATTTTACTTGTTTGGACCATTACCTGTGTCAGAAATCATTTAATAAAAAAAATACAAATCCAAATAACAAAAACATGTACATAAAAAGAACACAGAAAACCCAAAGCATATTTTTTAACATATTATATTTATTAAAATAATAAAATAAAAAAAAGAGTTGGAGCACCAAAAACCGGTGCATGGTAGAAGCACTTTTGTTTTATATTTTACTTGTTTGGACCATTACCTATGTCAGGAAGCATATAATAAAAAAATTTCAATCGAAATAACAAAAACATGTAAAAAAAGAAGGCAGAAAACTAAAAGCAGTTTTTTAATATATTATATTTATTTAAAAAAAATAAAAATTAAAGAGTACTGGCGTGGGTCCCACGGTGGGTTTCCTGCCTGTGGTGTCCCTCTTGCTTTTATATAGTATAGAATATAGTATAGATAATATAAAGCATATTTTTAATATATTATATTTATCAAAATTTAAAAAAAAAAGATTCGGAGCACCAAATACCGGTGCATGGTAGAAGCACATTTGTTTTATATTTTACTTGTTTGGACCATTAACTGTGTCAGGAGTAGATTTATTTCACTTACGAATAATATATTAGATTTATTAAAATAATAAAAAAAAAGAGTCGGAGTAGCAAAAAAACGGTGCATGATAGAAGCACCCTTTTTTTATATTTTACTTATTTGGACCATTTCATGTGTCCGGAAGCATATAATAAAAAAAAACTCAAATCCAAATAACAAAAACATCTACATAAAAAGAACACATAAAACTCAAAACATATTTTTTTTAATGTATTATATTTATTAAAAGAAAAATATATTATATTTATTAAAATTAAAAAAAAAGACCCGGAGCACCAAAAACCGATGCATGGTAGAAGCATTTTTGTTTTATATTTTACTTGTTTGGACCATTACCTATGTCAGGAAGCATATAATAAAAAAATTTCAATCGAAATAAAAAAAAACATGTACAAAAAAGAACGCAGAAAACAAAAAACATTTTTTTAATATATTATATTTATTAAAAAAATAAAAAAAATTAAAAAGTACTGGCGTGGGTCCCACGGTGGGTTTCCTGCCTGTGGTGTCCCTCTTGCTTTTATATAGTATAGATAATATAAAGCATTTTTTTTTTAATATATTATATTTATCAAAAAATTTTAAAAAAAAGAGTCGGAGCACCAAAAACCGGTGCATGGTAGAAGCATCTTTGTTTTATATTTTACTTGTTTGGACCATTAACTGTGTGAGGAGTAGATTTATTTCACTTACCAATAATATATTAGATTTATTAAAAAAAATAAATAAATAAAAGAGTCGGAGTAGCAAAAAACCGGTGCATGATAGAAGCACTCTTGTTTCTATATTTTACTTATTTGGACCATTACATGTGTCCGGAAGCATATAATAAAAAAAACTCAAATCCAAATAACAAAAACATGTACATAAAAAGAACACATAAAACTCAAAACATATTTTTTTAATGTATTATATTTATTAAAATAAAAATATATTATATTTATTAAAATTAAAAAAAAAAAGACCCGGAGCACCATAAACCGATGCATGGTAGAAGCACCCTTGTTTTATATTTTACTTGTTTGTGAAACACCCCAATTTGGATTTAGAATTTTCACCAAAAATTTGCGCCATTTTTTTTTTTATAATAAACATTTCCAAAGTCAGTTCATTTAATTTCTTTTACAAAAAGGTTTTCATACAACAGTTTGATTCATTTGTTTACAAAAATGATTTGATACTCAAACTCGCGTCATAAAAATTCTATTTCCAAAAAGAGATGTTATCTTCCAACACATTTCCAAAAACACATTTTCTCAATGTCATATTTTTGCGGAAAACAGTTTAATCACTTTAGGAACATAATATGTAACCGAAATAACTTCTTTCATTTTATTTAAAATAATCATTTATTACATCAGGGGTTACATTCGGGGTAGAGTAATCATGTCCTACTCATCTAAGGATGGGATACAAAACAAGAGCTATTTAATCTTAGACTACTAGTCTTCATTGCTATCCTTCACCATCAGTGTCTTAAAAGATTCCTCGGTTGCCGATTTTGCATGTTCCATCTTGCGATCATCTTCCAGCTCAAGCAACTACGACTTGAAAAGAACTACTTGGTCTGACATCTGTGAACATTGTTCCCCGATGTCCACAGAAAAGGAAAGAAGAGAGAGAGTTAGCGATCAGAACGAATAAGTTCGTCGACGGCATGGACTTATACCATGGATCGCACTAGAACCAAACACATACAACATAACATTATAACCTCTTCTCTTCCAAATAACATCAGATCATATTATTACAACATTATCCTCTTTACAATTTTTATCCATACGACTTTATCACATAACTTAATATTATTCTTTTAAATATTCCATACTCATAATCTTTCCACTAAGTATTTTCACAACCATCAATGGTCTAGGGAGGGAAATCATTGAGGTAAGGGTAGATTAGCACACAGGATACATCTCCTCCTTCAATATCCAACCACAACCTAGTTCGGAAAGCAGATGGGACGCACAGGAATCCTAACCACACAGGCATCGAAGTCAAAGGGTACGTACCAACCAAGGAAAACATAGTAAACAACTCGAGATCCGCCATGTTGGAACCATCAATATGGCCAACCGCCATGATCGTCGTAAGAAAATCAGTGACTTTTAGCCTTGTTCAGATTCCCTCTACACCATCTAGTATTTGCTCAAGGGGGCGACAGCTCTATCCCTAGTTCCGGTTGCAGTCCTCGCTACGATCAACGCCCGGCAAGTGACCTTGACCGTTGTAACTTCGTCCTGCCTAGGGAAGCGCTCTTAGGCTTCTTGACGAGTCACCGTCCTTGCCCTCCACTATCACAATTAACTCCTGAGTATCCGTAGATAAACAGGGTGTCTTTCCTCTCCACTACTTCACTCTCAACGCGTAGTTAGAAAGGATTTAAGCTTAAGTCTTTTAAATCTTTTCAGTCTTTTATTAAACCTAAGTTTGGTCGACCCATTCTAAGCCACGCTTCTAACGGGCCTCGACCTCTAAGGGACCACAGCAACAACCTCCCTATCGTACAGTGGAATCCACAAGACATAATCACGACACAATCATTCACGTGATTTGTCACTTAAAGGGAAAATAAAACGTAGTCATTGTGTAGCTTGCACCATCACTGTACACTACTAATAACGATTCCACCATTTCATATTAATCTTTATCATATTTTCATTTCATAACATAATTCCATAATACCAAGTCCTTTCCATAGGAACAGTTATTTCAACATAACCAATAATCTCAATCATATCCATCAATCACCATTTCTCAATTATACAATTTTCATCGATACTTCATCACATAATTTATCATTATTTTCCAAAGCCATATAAACAGAATAATATATCATAACCAAATAAAATCAGACAATCAACAATAGTTACTGTCGCAACGCAGGACGACTAAACACACCACAACCAATTGTCATCTCGTATATTGACAGATAACTTAGGATTCCGACCTTTGAGATGGTCGAAATCGTCCTAATGTTACCATGGTGCCATTGTGTCTTAAGATGGCTACTCTCTCACCTCGAGATGCAACTAAGAACTTGCGTCCGCTTGATTCACAATTGCGCTATTTGTTTCCAAATGCAGACCTTTAATCAAACCATATTTACAAAAATAGCTCTATAAATATCTATACCAACTTAAAATTAAAATTACTATAACTTTTGGACAAACACTATTTTCTTAAAAATTCTTGACGTCTTGAAAATATATAAACTCTTAGAAAATAAATTACTCCTTAAAAATCAAAACCTTTTTGAAAATCAAACACAGACTACCGTATCGGGAAATCACTTTTTATTTCTTTTAGCTTTTAAATCATGAAAATCTTTTCCAATTCGTAATATAACTTTTAAAACATAATCATAACATCTTAAGAATAAATCTCAATTTTTCCTTTACTACAAATCTTACTTTTAAGCACTTTATAACAACTACCATGTCCAGACTATGCATACAACATGAATTTAAAATATTATTCTTTGATGCACATTTTTAATCAGGCCAAGCAGTAAACAATTTTTGCATGATCATGTTATAAACACATATAACTCAATGAGAATATAAACTCAAGCATTCAAAGTTCACAACACTTTTTCTTTATCGTTAATGAAATTAAATTACAAACTATAAACAGTACACAGCAAATCACTTTTAATCATCAGTACATTCACAAAATCACTTTTATACTTCCTTGTTAATTTTTTAATACTTATAATAAAGATCTTAGCATAAAGTACACATTAACAATCCATTTCAAAATAATTTCTATCCTTGATGCAACTATTTCACAATCTTGGACAGCATATACTCTATTTCTTAAAAATCAGTTTTCTCCTAAACGGTTTATCAGAAACACATGCCGCTTTTTCCTAAAAACTCTTTACAAATCCTATTATAATAAAATGATTAAAATTAAAGATAAACAAAATAACTTTACTTGCTGTACAACCACTATAATTTGTTGCATTAACTTAAGAAAATAAAGCAAACAAACTTAAATAATTATACACATATTAACAACAACTACTACCTAATATATATACATTAATATATATATATATATATATATATATATATCACGGTCCAGAAAAGAAAAAATCAAAAGTACATTAAACTTATTCAATTTAATTTAATTTTCATTCCTTGTACATTCATCTTGAATCCAAAAAAAGGAATAAACTAATTCAAACAGATACAAAATTTCTATAAAATATAAATTCCTACATTTTAAGAACACCAAAAATTTTCAAAATTTTATTTTCCTATTTATCATAAAATTCGGTCATCATGGGTTAAGAAAAAAGGGGAGATTATCTCTTTAAACAATTCATTTTGTCCCTTTTTCTTAAACCTCAATTCATATGACCCAAAAAAAATATCAAAACACTATCAATAATCTTATTTCAATATCAAAATAGGAGTTAGAAATTTTTGTTCTTATTCTTTATCATAGAAGAAATTAGAGATTTTTATTTACTAAATAACAATAGAGCAAGAGATGAAAAATAGATTAAAAACATGAGTTTTGTAACATCCCAAAATTTAATTCCAAGTTAATTAGGAAAACCTAAGCTAGAATTATGGTAAAGACCATAGGAAAATCATGGGTAGGAGTTAAGTGTAGTGTCATAGAGTTAGAATTGGCCAAATAAGAGTTTTCATTAGAGTAATCAATTATTCTGAAGGGGTTAATCGATTACTAGGCGTCTGATGAAAACACTTAAATGTTGCAGCATTGATAATCGATTAACTCATGGAATTAATCGATTATTTTGTGAAGTAATCGATTACTTCAAGTGACTTAATCGATTATTTGCCCTCTGGCAGAAACACAAAGAAATGTTGCATTGAAGGGTAATCGATTACTGTGGGTTAAGTAATCGATTACTTCAGATATGATGCAGAAAATAAAAATAAAGTAAGGGGCAGAAACGTAATTTCCACCTCTTATCTCCCTATTTTAGCCACCCATTTCCCTTCCCTTATCCCATTCGACCCTCCCCTCTCTCTCATGCTTAACGCTTTTTCTCTCCTCCTTTCTCCCTTCTTCTTGCGATTTGAAGCTTCCATGGAGGCTTGGAGCTTCAAATCATCAACCCCCATCATCTCCATTGGTTCCTCCATCATCATCAAGCTTAGATCATCCTCCCATGACTCAAAGCCAAACCCTCATTTTCTCCCTCCTCCCTCTCATACGTTTTCTCTCCCTCTCCTCCCCTCAAACACCACAAACCACCCAAATCCACCATTGTAAAACTTCAACCATGAGGTCCATCATCTCCCTCATGATTTACCCTTCACCTCCTCCCTTGGTGGCCTTCTCTCTCTTCATGAAGCCCTTTCTTTCTCCTAGGGCTCCTTTCTCTCTCTCTTCCAATTTCAAGATTCAAGTGGAATGAGGGCTAAGGATTCAAGTGCTAAGGTTGAGGTTCATCATCTCTTCTTGAGAAGGTAAGAAGGGGTGTGTTACCTTTACTTAGAGGGTATTTTCTAGTATGTATATAGGGGGAATTAAGGATAGGGAATAAAATAGAAAGATGAACCTTAGGGTAATTGACTAGATTAGGATTTGGTGCAAATGAACTAAGAATTAGAGTTTATGAATATGCTAGTTGTATATGTATTTGTGGTTTATTCGACAAAAAATGGATTTAATGATGATGATTGTAGAAATAGCCTAGTTGAAGTTTAATAATGAATATATAGTGAATAGGAAATTGCATAAGTTAGTAACCTTATTGCTTTGAAGGAAATTGGAAGGAAAGGAACTAGTGATAAATTCTTTAAGTAAGTGGATGTGAATGTAAAATAAATATATATATTATCATGACCTTCCATAAAGGAGAGGAATATTATATTATCATGACCCTCCATAAGGAGTGGATAATATCAGGACCCTCCATAAAGGAGTGGATATTATCAGGACCCTCCGTAAAGGAGTGGATATTATCATGACCCTTCACTTGCACCGTAAGTGAAGTGAGAACAGGACCCTCCGCTTACTCTCTATGCAGGAGCGAGAATTGTATATATGGTATCATGACCCTCCATAATGGAGTGGATATAATCAGGACCCTCCATAAAGGAGTGGATATTATCAGGACCCTCCGTAAAGGAGTGGATATTATCATGACCCTTCACTTGCACCGTAAGTGAAGTGAGAACAAGACCCTCCGCTTACTCTCTAAGCAGGAGTGAGAATTGCATATATATATAGTATCATGACCCTCCGTAAGGAGTGAATAATATCAGGACCCTCCATAGAGAAGTGGAATATTATATAAACAAGACCCTCCATTAGGAGTGAGTATTAAATAGGAATAAAAGGGCAAATAGGTAAGTGTGTAAAATGATAGGAGGACATGTTAGAATCTAGAAAGGTTAAGGAAATAGTAAAAAGGAATAAGAAATGAATATGGACAACAATAGGGAATTAAGGAAGCAAAGGTAATTGAAATGGAAAATATAATTCAAGTGATAACGGGTAGTAATCTCTTAGTTGTTCTCTATGTCATTTTAGAATGTATTTTCTAAGTTCTGTGTAATGCTACCCTTCTTGATATATTTTTACAGGTGAAGAAGGAGCTTACACGAGTATGGCCGGGCAGGATTACACTCCACCTCGTGGAGTGCTGTGTAATTTTAGTTGGTTGGGTGACCCTTTGTCGGTCAATAGTTTTATTTGGGTATTTGAAATGTATATATAATTTTGGTAATCAAACGAAATTAAGAGTTGTAATTGTTTTCTAAAACAATGTAACTGAACTGAATTGTATTTTGGCCCTGCTGGTCCACTGTTAATGAAAATAAAGTTTCATGCAGGTCAATCAGGAAAATGGCATTTTGGGAATGTCCCTAAAACAAAGTAAACTCCGTCCGATTTTAAGGAGATTTTTATAAGAAATAAATGTAACCAAGTGTTTTTCCTAATCAACTAGTAGTATTAAAAGAAAAATATTACATTCTCAATTAATTAAGGGTAAAAATAACTAGGGTGTTACAAGTTTAGTGTTACCTCTTTTCCTTAAGCTAAATGACTTCCCCAAAGTGAGAAAATTTTCCTCCTCTTCCTCTTAGCAACTCGTCACCCTCTCTCTCTTTTCTCTTGGAATTTTTTTTTCTCAAAATAACAACAAGTAGTGTGTGAAATGGTGAGAGGTGTGATGGTCTATTTATAGGTGAAGAGAATGCAAATTTTCCCCAAAAATCTGATCAGAAATTCATCCCCCTTCATTCATGATGAGTCATCAACTTAACTTCATCACTTGGAAACTCACAAGCATTAAATGGGATTTTTCCAAAAACTATGGCTTAAGAATGATTCCTCACAATTTTCAGAAAATTCTCCTCTCTCATTTCTAATATATTTGGACGGTGCACACATAAAAAAATAAGGAGAAAAATTTCCATTGACCCATTTTGAATTCACCACATAATTGACCAATCACATTAAAGCTTTCATTTTTAATAATTAAGAAATAATTAGAAAAATGCTAATATTTGGACGGTGCAACCAGTAGGCACTTAGATAAATATTTAAATATATAAATAAAATTATTTTATAGTCCAATAATTTATTTCATGCTCCAAAATAATTTTTCTAAGTTAAAAATACCAAAATTTCGTTTTTTCCTACTGTACAGTACTTTTTCGTAGATGTCAAAATAAAAATTTTATTTTCACATATTCACATACTACATTTCAATACGATCGTTTTCATATAAAGTTTATAATTTTTGGACTTACGGTTTGAAAGTTATGAATTTTTGAAGTTCTAAGATCGTTTCCTTCAAAAATGCACTTCATAAGCTTTCAAATAATTTTATAATAAGAAAAAAATACGAAAATATATTTTATTTGGACGGTGGTCCAATAGAAAACCTCAGAAATGTATTTTTGTTTTCAAAATAAAATACACTTGAGTCAAAAGGTCATTTAATGCATTAAAATCACATCTTTACTCTTAAAACTCAAAAATTCGTTCAGTACTGTAGCAGTGATAAAATTTCGAAAACTCCAAAATAAAAATCAAAGCTTTACATTTTTATAATCTACGTTCCGATACGATCGTTTTGACATATCATTTGTAATTTTTCGAGTACGGTTTAAAAGATATGAATTCTGAAGATGAGATACCTTAATCCTTCAAAAAAGCATTTCATCTTCTAAGATTAGTTAAATCAAATACTTTACCTTAAAATATTTCATTTAAATATACTAGGGAAAACATTGGTATGCATATATATATAATTCATACGATTTTAATTAAATCCAGGTATCAAAATCAAATATAATTTCTTAAATTCAATTATAAATTCACAACTAAATTGGGAAAATTGTGGGTCTCACAATTTGCACCATTACCTGTGTCAAGAAGCATATAATAAAAAAATTTCAAATCCAAATAACAAAAACATGCACACAAAAAGAACACAGAAAACTCAAAACATTTTTTTTAATATATTATATTTATTAAAAAAATAAAATAAAAAAAAGAGTCGGAGCACCAAAAACCGTTGCATGGTAGAAGCACATTTGTTTTGTATTTTACTTGTTTGGACCATTACCTGTGTCAGAAATCATTTAATAAAAAAAATACAAATCCAAATAACAAAAACATGTACATAAAAAGAACACAGAAAACCCAAAGCATATTTTTTTAATATATTATATTTATTAAAATAATAAAAAAAAAAGAGTTGGAGCACCAAAAACCGGTGCATGGTAGAAGCAATTTTGTTTTATATTTTACATGTTTGGACCATTACCTATGTCAGGAAGCATATAATAAAAAAATTTCAATCGAAATAACAAAAACATGTACAAAAAAAGGCAGAAAACTTAAAGCATTTTTTTAAGGAACACTTTGGTCCCTCAAGTTTTTCGACAAGAACACTTTAGTCCCTCAAGAAATTTAATTCATTTTTAGTTCCCAAAGTTTTCCAAAAGTACCAATTTAGTCCTTGTCCTATTTCCGTTAGGCACTTCCTTGAGGGACTAAATTGGTACTTTTGGAAAACATGAGGGACTAAATTGGTACTTTTGGAAAACATGAGGGACTAAAAATGAATTAAATTTCTTGAGGGACTAAAGTGTCCCTGTCGAAAAACTTGAGGGACCAAAGTGTCCCTTCACTCTATATTATATTAATTTAAAAAAATAAAAAAAATTAAAGAGTACTGGCGTGGGTCCCACGGTGGGTTTCCTGCCTGTGGTGTCCTTCTTGCTTTTATATAGTATAGAATATAGTATAGATAATATAAAGCATATTTTTTTAATATATTATATTTATCAAAATTTTAAAAAAAAAAAGAGCCGGAGCACCAAAAACCGGTGCATGGTAGAAGCACCTTTGTTTTATATTTTACTTGTTTGGACCATTAACTGTGTCAGGAGTAGATTTATTTCACTTACCAATAATATATTAGATTTATTAAAATAATAAAAAAAAGAGTCGGAGTAGCAAAAAACCGGTGCATGTAGAAGCACCCTTGTTTTATTTTTTACTTATTTGGACCATTACATGTGTGTGATGTCCTAGACGGTGAGGTCCTCCAAGGGTTAGGGAAGAAGACCTTCAAAGGAGCCTTAGTCTAGGGTTTCTGTGTGATGTTTGGTGGGAATCCTCTGGTGGCTAAGGGGAGAGCCAAGAAGCAACCCTAATCACTGGTGTGTGAGGGTGACAATTAGGGTTAGAGGACGTACCTGAGCCCCATGTAGTACGGAGCTACTTATAGGGGGGAGCTGGTTGCCCTAATGGGCTTGCCTTTGGCCCAAGTAAGGCCAGCCTGTACTGAGCTATGAGTGGATGAGCTGTCCTTTTGGATAAGGTGGGACACGTCATCCTGTCCTTGGTGTCGGACTCTGGGAGGTGTCGGACTCTTGGGGGTGTCGGACAGGGAAGTCGGACCTGGGTAGGAGTATGTGGTCGGCCCGTATCTGGTATCTGTTCGGCCATTGAGCCTTGAGCTCGGCCCAACACACAGAGGGTTTATTGTAGGGCCGTGAGGCCTTGGGCAAGGGTTCTGAGGACCTCGGCTAGGCCGAGTCCACCACATAAGCCCTCCAGCTTGGTCAAGGGTATCTGAGCCTTGTTCCGAGGTCCTGGTTTGGGTCCTTTTCCCAAATCCACCCCATAAGGGCCGAGTTCACCACATAAGCCCCCCACCTCGGTCAAGGCTATCTGAGCCTTGCTCCGAGGTTCTAGGGAGTTCGGAGGATGAGTTGCCGATAGCTGGGTCCAGCTGTTTCTGACGTCCTTTCATTATGACTAGGCAGGTCTGAAAGCTGTCCTTTGACCTGCTCTGAAGTGACGCTTGCATTTTCCAGGACTGACACGTGTCAGAAACCGTACCTAACGAAGCGTCGCCATTACTACGATGATGCTCGAGGTCCGTGATTCCAGCTACTCTTCGCCACGTGTCTCCGCGTGTGTGGCTATATGCTGGGTTGGGCTTTTTGGGCTAGGCCCAAACTTCAAAATTGAGGGGGAAAACGGTTTCTCTTCCCCCTCTATCACAGAAAAACGCTTCTCCTTCTCTCTCTATCAATCATTCTCTCTTTCATATGAAAAAACCTTCATTCTCTCTCCACAGGAACCTTCCTTCTCCCTCCACAGAAACCTTCCTTCTCTCTCCACAGAAACCTCCCTTTTCTTTCTCCTCATCGAACCCCACTCCTCTTCTCTTCCTTTCGTCTTCTTCTTCTCCAGTAGCGGATTCTGCTTTGGCTTTTCAAGCTTTATTCGATTTCCAACTCTTAAGGTACTAGTTCTCTCTCATCTCTTCTTCTTCGTCATTGCCTTTTCTTCTTACTTTACTGCTTCATGATTTACACGGTGGGGGATCAGTATTTCTTGTTTTTTGTTTCTATTTTCATGGCGGTGGGGTTTTTTCCTTAGTTTTGTGGTTTTGATTTTGGGGGATAATGCTGGGGTTTGAGGTTTTTCTGAATTTGGGTGTTTTGATTCTGGGGGTCGTTCTTGGGGTTTTGGCCTTCTTTGGGTTGGGCGTGTTTTGGGATTTTTGGAGAGTTTTTGATTCGTGTTTTTTGTTTATTTTTCAGAAAACCAAAGGAGTAGATTGGGTTCAGTATGAGTAGGGAATGGTTTAGGAAATGGGCTGAGGTAGTCTCCCTGTCATCTAGCAGTAGTGAGGAGGAGGACGGCTCTTCCTCCTCGTCCTGTTCCTCTACGGAGGTAGACGAGGCGCTCCGTCGCCAAAGGGAGTATAGGCAGAAATACGAGAGGCGGGTTCTGGAGGTTGATCCCGTTGAGGTAATCTATCCTCGGGATTGGGAGGAGAAGAGGGAGTGGATACGGCAGTACGCCTGGGCCGAGTTTGTTGATGGTAGGGAGCGTGCCGACTTCGAGAGGATGGAGAAGGAGGGGATGTACGAACGGGGGGTACCTGTGGTAGAGGGGAGATGCTCGCCCCTCGGAACAACTTCGAGGGGGTTATCTGGGGGGTTATTTTTTGTAACCCGTAAGACTAATACCTAGCTCCCCTGTTCTTCCACAGGTACCATGCCGCCCAGGAAGTGCGTCAGTCGACCTGAACTTTACCCTGCGCCTTTCGATGCCGATCAATATGAATGGGTTGACGTGGAGCCCAAAGGAGTCCAGTCCAGTCTTTGTTTCGAGGACAAGCTTGCCGAGGTAAGGAGGGCCGTGCTGCCTTGCCCAGGGGACGCCACCGGGACCTCTTACGAAGTACTCCCCTGTTCGGCAAATGACAGGATATGCAGCCGGACTGACAATAATTCCTTCTTCTTTTATGCCGACCTGATTCATAATCTCGGCGTGACCCTCCCGTTCACCGATCTGGAAATGAGGGTCTTAAACGAGCTCGGACTGGCTCCTTCCCAACTTCACCCCAATACTTGGTCGTTTCTCCGAGCATTCCAAAGGTACTGTGGAGCCCGGAATTTGGTATGCACTGTTCGGCTATTTTTGTGGATGTACAACCCGTTCGTCAACAATAAGGACGGGGTCACTGGTCGCCTTTGGGTATCGGCTAAGGCCCGAGCTCACTGTGGGCTGTTCGGCATGTTCTCCGAATCTTGGAAACATTTTAAACCAAGATTTTTTAAATACAAGTACGTTGGAACGGGGCTACCTTGGTTTCGGTTCGAGACGGGACCGAAGTTCCCATTGGAGTGGACCCCCGAGTTCTTTAATAGTCATACCAGGACGCCGCAAAGGTGGTCGGGCGTAACCTTGGATGCCGACGAGTCCGTAACGGCCCACCATTTCCAGACCGAGTATCGAGCTCGGAAATTCCAGCTCGACATTGGAGTTTTCATGCAGTGTCCTGACAACGAAGTCTTGACAAAAATTGGTAGTTACTTTTGCTCTTATACTTGTACATTTCCTTACATCCTTTTTATTAATTTCTCTTTATCCTTTTGTGTTTGCAGAAGAACAATGGTCAAACATGTCGTCCAGGGCGGTGAAGGCTGTGCTAGATGCGCGGAAGAGGAAGAGGTCCGAAAATCCTTCCAACGAAGCGGTGGCTGCCGAGGTCTCCACCGAGACGACCTCAACTGATTCCGCTCCTCTTCACCCAACTCCGCCTGCAGTGATCATAGCCCCACCTCCTCCTCAATCTACGAGTCCAAGTACTGAGGTGATCCATGCTGCAGGTACCCCGCCCTCGGAAGCTGATGCTCTTTCGAGGCCGCCGACCACCCTTGCCAAAACTTCGGTCAAAGACGCTCTCATCAAAATGTCGGGAGCTGAGTGGAAAAAGAAGGCTGAGGATATGGCTTGTCAGCTGAAAAGGGCCACAACCATGTTTAATGTGCTGGCCGAAGTCGCTGACGATGTGGCTGATGGAGTGTCACCGGCCAAGAAAAAAGCTCGGTCTGCTATGGCTGCCGAGGTGGAGGAGCTGAAAAATGGCAAAAAAGCTGCTGAGCAAAAGCTGGCCGAGTTGGAAGGGAAGCACCGCCAACAGACGGAGGAGCTTCTAAAAAATCATGAGGAAGCTTTGGCCCAAGGGAAAGCGGACGCTAGGGAGGCTGGTCGGCAGGAGGGCCTAGCTGAGGTTGAGAAGGTTAGGACTTTGCTGAAGAGAAGGGTTGCTCAAGCTCTCAAACATAAGGTAGCCGCATCTGAGTTAGACTTCAATCTTGAGATGGTGGCGAGCAAAATTTTTACCAGTGCAGTGGAGCAAATTCTTCATCTGAACCAAGGGCTCCGCATTCGGTATGTCGGCGCCTCTGCCGGGTTCGGGGTGGAGGATGGGAAGATGGTCGATTATGACAAGGATGGAATCGAGGTTGACCTGGACCAGCCCGAGGAGAACCTTCCCAACCCCTTGATGGAGAAGCCAGATAAAGAGTTTGACCCGAGCTCGGTTGTCCTTTCTGATGTTGAGGATGAGGCAGCGTAAGTGCCTTATGCTGGGCAGCTTGTGATTTGTCTATGTTCTTTTTTGTAACATGTTTGACAATGTTGGGTTGTATTTTGCTTTATTGTGTACAACATTTTATTTTTATGCAAGTTCTTTCTAGTTTTAACTTGTTGCATGCTGTTATATTTATGCAAGTTTTTATTCTAATCCACTGGTTTGGTCACATCCTCGTAGCTTTAGGATTCCCATCATATACGCTAGGCATGTATCTACTTTTTATACTTACCATGTATCATCTCCCACTCGACTAGCTCGCTTGTATGACAGTTTTCAATTCGAACCTACCCGCTCATACTCCTTTTCTTTTAAAGCCATTCGAGAGGAGACTTCCCTGTCTATTTCAAGGAGTTCTATTAAGGTCACGTTTTCATCAGACCTTGTACCCAGTGGTAGGGTAAATACTCCTTCAAATAAGATCAAGGAGAATCCTGTCGAATACGAGAGCGGAAGCGAGCCTGTCGGAAGTCAATGGAGAGGCGATAATTCCTAAGTACATGCATAAGGTAAATGATGAGAATCAGGGATCCGCTGTGATGGTTTCTGTGGAGGAGATTTGCTGCTGATAATGATGTTGAACGATGATTGTTGTTACTTCTTGGAGACTTCTACTACTACTGCTGCTACCAGTGCTATGAGACCAGCTTTGGGGTTTTGATACTGTGGTTATGGGGATATTCCTTTTGAAAACTCTGGAGTTATGGTCTATTTCGATGTCATATATTTACATAGCCTTATGGACTTGTTCTGGGATTTTGGAGTTCTTTATCGCTGGACTATGTATTACGTATCTTTCGGTATATATATATATAAGATCCATGTTTATATTATAGTTTATTACATAGTCCTGTTAATTCCGCTTACTCTGATTTTGATTGGACAAAAGAATTCGGCTATGACATTTTGAAATGGTATCAGTTGGTTAGATGAAAAACTGGATGACATTACTTAAGTTCTGTTATACGAAATTCTATCTTCAAAAGGGATGCCATCTAAGATTTGCAAAACTATTTTCTGAGCAAAGCAAATGTCGAGGTCGTTTCAAAAAGTAATATGTAAATTATTCTCCAAATATCCTATGCTTTGGTTTGTGCACCCGACTTTTTTAGAAGCTAAAAAGGAAAAATTTTAAATCCATTATTTTCTAATAATTAAGCAAGTCCATATATACTCAAGTTATATCATTTATTTGTATTAATTACTTGGGTTATTTTGAGGGTGTCACACTTAGTGGTATCAGAGCAAAAGTCAGATCCTGTAGTAGTGGAAGTAGCTTCAGAAAGGCAGTCATCAACATCAAGCAGGTATCCACAGGGCATATTTATTGTTTTGAATATCAGTATCTTGCTCGAATGGAGCAATTGATATAATAGAAATTGAATCCTTTATAGAAAGCTATTGTTAGAACCTTAGTATAGGTTGTGTGAAGAATGTTTCTCTAGTCCATCATATGTGACCATAAGTTATAGCGTAGGTCTATTATGACGACTAGAAACCAAAATCGCACCGACGCGATATTAGAAAGAATCACCGTGGTGTTGGAATCTATGCATCAATGGCAACAACAACAATCTCAACAACCACCTTACCAATATGGTGTTGGTAATTCTGAAGCCAAGAGTTTGGCGGAGTTTAGAAGTTGTAACCCACCTAAGTTCGAAGGAGGATTTAAGCCTGAGGAGGCTAATAAGTGGATTTGTACGATGGATAAGATCTTTAGAACATTAGACTGCACTGAGGCCCAGAAGGTGGCATATGCAGTTTATATGTTAGAAGACGAGGCGGAGAACTGGTGGAATCACACAGTTCAGCTCCTGCACTATGAAGGAAGGGATATTAATTGGGATGTGTTTACGGAGAGGTTTCTCAATAAATACTTCCCGGAAGATTTAAGAAGGAACAAGGAAATTGAGTTTCTGCAATTAAAGCAAGGAGACATGAGTGTGGGTGAGTACGCGGCTAAGTTCGAAGAACTGATGAAGTACTCTCCATACTATCAAAACAATCCTGATGAGAGGAGCAAATGCATCAAGTTTGAAGGCGGTCTGAGACCCGAACTGAAATCCGTTTTCAGTTATCAGAAGATTCAAAGTTTTTCTACGTTAGTAGATAAGTGTCGAATGTATGAGGATGATAAGAAGGCCGAAGTATTAGCTGATCAGGCAAAGAATAACCAGCAGAAGTATGGATCACAAAGAAAGAAAAGATTTGATCCTCGGAATAAGGGTCCATACTGTGATCAGAACCGAGGCAAAGGAAGAGCTGAAGTTAAGGATGGAGTTAAGCCTCGCAGTAATGCTCCTTACTGTTAGAAGTGTAAGCATCATCATTATGGAAGGATCTGCTGGGCAACGAGTAATTGCTTCAACTGTGGAAAGCAGGGTCATGTTGCACGTTATTGCAGAGAACTTGTGAAAAGTAACCGCACCTTACTTGCTAGAAAACCAAAGACTCAAGGCAAAGTGTTTACCCTGAATAAAGTGGAAGCTAACCAATCTTCTGATCTCGTGCAAGGTAACCATTTATTTCTAAACCAACTTTGCATGATTGTGTTCGATTCGGGAGTTACCCATTCTTTTGTTCAATATATATATGTATAAGTAGATTGAAGTCGGATTTCCCTGACTGTTTTAAAATTTGAGACCCCATGAAACTACCCAAATTTATTTCTAAAAGTTTGTTTAGATTATAGTGTCGAGATATTTGATCGAGACACTAAGTTAAATTCGGTCTATTATCCTTTCTCCCATTTGAATGTGATTGTGGGAAGAGATTGATCGAATCTTATTGTTAAGTGGACTTTCTAAAGTCAAAAATATTCAATCAAGATAACCCGGGAGAAGTAGTCTTCTATATGAAATAAGAAGAACAACACGAACTTTCAGTCATTGAAGGGAAGAATAGCATTTCCTCCTGTGCTACCCTACTTGCTTTCACGCCAAAGTATTGGAGCATATTCCATTGCGTTGAGGCCATGACTTGAAAGGAGGTAACTTTAAGAAAGGAAGGTAGATGTGTATGCATCAAAGGGATTGAATATACAAGGTGATACACTTGGCACATGACTTGAGCTTTGCAACGATCAAGGTTGCTTTGAGGGCTCGAGGCCTTCTTCCCGTGTCATTATGCTTTAAGTGTTAATGACCCTGGAGAATCGAAGTAATTATTCATCCGAGAGGAGGAGTTGAACCAGGGACAACGTCGACGAACCATGTTTTAAAAGCTCGTGACCGGAGACTCTGTCGTCATTACAACAATGCAAATGAGGAAGCAACCACAAGGGGCTGAAAGGCAATTCATGTGAGCCCTACGGAGTTTAGGAAAGTGGATTTAAGGAGTCTGAGAGATTCGAGCTTGATGATACAAGTAGACCGACGAGAAGTAAGGAGGGGAGGTTGCAAATCACAATAGAATTCTTAACTCGAATTCGTGAATTGCAACAAGGGAACCGAAGAAGTAAGGACCAATAAGAAATTGATTTCGAAAGGGAAGAAACCTAAGTTCAATAGGGGATATTTTAAGGGTAAGAATTTGGATTCCAGACGATTTGGAAGATGAAGATTAGTTATGGGATCAAGCCAAATGGATGAGTAAAGGTTATACCACCTATATGATAAATGGTCAAGCTAAGACATAAGTGGAACTATGCAAATTTTATATTGGAAGCAAAGGATTGGCATGACACTTGGGAATTACTCAAGGATGAAATTTCTGAAAGATTAGAGAAAAGAGATTAAATGGTTGGAAATAAGGTAGGGCAATATGAATCTTGGGGGAAAATGTTGCCAAGTTCAAAGGATCGGAGAAGTATGTTTCGTTGTAATTTTGATAGAAAATTCAAACATGCAGAATCCGAAAAGAATTATGGTTGAACTTCAAACCAGTTGTCAATCATTGAGGAATAGGGGATTCCTGACATTAGCAAGCATGTGTAGAATTGGTATGGATAATGAGGAAAGCACAATAAGCTTTTAAGCACGGGAAGCTTATGAGTGAATCAATTATGGGGATCGGGATTTCATAAGGAATTAAGGAAACCTCCATCGCATGAGAGTGACTGAAAAGCCAATGGGAAGAGATTATTTGAGAAAGTAAGGTGCATCATCTTGGATTGAATAGTGATGGACGGAAAGGAATATTTGATTTTGATTACAAGGAAATGAAGTCTTATTCGCCGGATTACTTGAAGGAGAACTACGAGAGGGGAATGGTCAACCAGCGAATCAAGAATGGGAGAATTTTCCATCCTGTTAGGATGCGTGTTTAGATTCGGAAATAGGTAATCTGAGTTATCCCTTTGCCGGTTCGAATTAACGTGGTCAAATGCTTTCGACTGCGTTAATTAAATCACGTTGTAATTGGTATATCTGAACAAGTCTTTAACTTGAATTTCCGTGATCAAAACCCTTATCACAATTGGATGTGATAAATGCTTTTGGCACTACAGAAAGAAGAAGATCAGTTAAGACTAGAGAGATTAAGAACCACCGGGATAGGGCAAGTATTTGTCTCCCCAACGGAAGTTTCTCTAGAACTTGGCTATCTGAATAAGTCTGATAGTGACAATAATATTCCTAATCTTTAAGTTCATCTAACTTAAAGGTAAATCGTATAGTCTTTTTTGGGAAAGATTATATCTGAAAGGGATGATTTCATTACTGATAGTGTAAATATTAGGACTGATCACCCTGATGTTTACCACTATTAAGAAATGAAGTCATACGAATATTTCCCTACTCGTGCCGAATGATCAGAATGCGCAACGGGATGGGGTTTTTCCTCAAAAAGATCTTTGGAAAACGTTTTAATTAAGGAATATATATTTTAAGAGTATTATTCGAAGAAGTTTTTAGTCAAAAGATTTTACTTGTAGGAATTACGAGATAATTTTTGAGGAAGTTCGAGCAAAACCTTTTATGAGAAACAAGGATTTGTACATGTTTTGGAATGCAAAAGCTTTATTTGAGAAAAAGCTCAATTGAAATATTTTGTGAAACGTTTTCGGTCAGAAAGTTTGAAAAAGTATAAGAAAATTCCTTTTAAGTGGGGATGGATGTTCCCAAATTATACTTTGAAAACATATAACACCAGAACAACTTTTTGTGCAACTTTGGAAATTATAGAATTTTTTTTAAGAAGAATTTCGGGGACGAAATTCCTTTTAAGTGGGGAAGAGTGTAACATCCCTGATTTTTAACCCCTGATTAATAAAATATTAATTGTAAAGTCTATTTATAATTGATTATTTTTAGTCTCGATTTCATGTAATTTATTATGAAAGAAGATATTAGAGAAGTTTAATATGAGAAAAATAAATATTTTCACATTAGTCCCTGTTTGGGGGACCTTGAGGCAATTTTAGAAAGGTTTTGGTGGGAAAGAAAATAAAATCATTATTTTTGAAAAACTGGTCAAAACACTCGAGTGTTTCTGGGAATACTCGAGTATTTTGATCAGAGTTGCACTCGAGAGTGCGTTTGCTGAGTCACCACTCGGAATACCTCACGAGTTGACACGATTGCAACTCAGCAACACGCCCTTGGACTCGTGTCGTTGTGCATGAGCTTCATGGATGGCTATTTAAGCCATGGTTGATGAATCAATCAACCCTTTTGCTCAAATTTGTGAAGTATTGTGTGTGTTAGGGTTTCCGAATTGATTCAATCGACTCTCCCTCTCTGGGTTGATTCGAACCACAAGTCATACACAATTACAAAGCTCACATCTCGAGCTTTGTATAGACACCAAGATTGTGAGCTGAGAGTGAGTAGATTGGAAGAATCGAGGCTTAGAAGTTGGGGTCTGTTTGCTGTATCAGGATCCTGGAGCTTACTTTGGAGCTTGATTTTGGTAAGCTCAGGTAACCTCCTCATGTGAATCTTGTTTCTTTAGCTAGTGCGAATTGTAGAGATTATATAGAGACTAATTTCCCCAATTTTTATGGCTGTTTCATGCATCAACCAATTCAATCTTGGTGCTCTGCTGAAACTGCTCTGTTTCAGTGTGGATTTTGGGGAATTCGACTTGGAAGCTAAGTTTGGGGTGAAGTCTCTGTTGATTCACATCTAAGAGGTAAGGGGGAAGCTTTCTATTCACTAGATAGAGTTTAAATTGCATGTATGAGATTAGAGAGCCACCAAGAGGCTCTAAGGGCTTAGTTTGAATAGGGAAATTGGTTTGGAGACCAACCTGCATTCTAAAATTGGTCTGAGCAAGTTCTATATGTTGCATGTGAGCTATACGCAAGTTGTTTTCATGTCAAAAGTGTGTGGAACTGAATTTGGTATGTTAAGTTGTTGAAAATGTGTTTTTATTCAAAATTGTTGCTCAGATTCGATTCAGTGTAATAAGTTGTTGTTTTTGTGTTGGAACATGTTTAATATGTATAATGTAAGCTCTGTTGATCATTGGATTGGATTAGAATTGGCTAGAATTGGATATGGTATGTTAAAATGCAAATTACAGTGTTAACTGTATGCAAACACTCGAGTATTATGGGTGATACTCGAGTAATTTGGTAACAAATGAAGAACACTCGAGTAATCATAAGAACACTCGAGTAATTTGGTAAAATCTGAGGAACACTCGAGTGACTATGTAAAACACTCGAGTATTTTGGTGAAAACTGAAACATGAATTTCTTGAAAATGAAGCACACTCGAGTAGTTTTACCTAGAGATATCATTTCCAATCCTAGACCATTTGGTTAATACTTAAATGACAATAATCCAATCGATCTAAGACTTAAAGGAAATTGATTTATAAGATGATTATTCCGTTTGGATGATGGGACGTGGCTCGGGTGGCACGTCATAACGTTGCTCGGGTGGCACGTTATGTATTATCAATTGAGGTAGACCAATCAATTTCCTTAAGTTAAGAGCTTGAGTGCTGGATTGTTTACTCATGTTCTGATGACATGAGTAGGACCTCTGGAATTGCTAAAAGTTGCTACTAGCTCGATGACACATTAAGGTGGATAATGTGGGCAGTATGTGGTATACTGTTGATTGGATGTTTCAACGGTGTGTTGCACACAAGTGGTAAGGTTTACGTCCGTAGGCGACGTGATGTTCATCAGATATGGTGACGTTGTTTATCACTTCTGTTGTGTATCACAAGTGGTAAGGTTTACGTCCGTAGGCGACGTGACGTTCATCAGAGGTGGTGACGTTTTTTACCACACCCGTTGTTTGTTGAGAAGGGTGTGATGCACACAAGTGGTAAGGTTTACGTTTTGGGAAACGTGACGTTAATCAGACATGGTTTCGTTGTTTATCACCTCTGTTGTGTATCACAAGTGATAAGGTTTACGTCCTTAGGCGACGTGACGTTCATCAGATGTGGTGACGTTTTTTATCACACCCATGGTATGATTGATAAGTGATAGGTTTACGTCCTTGGGCGACGTGACGTTCACCAGGTGGTGTGACGTTTTTATCACTCCCGAGCTAGTATGCCATACGTTTTGGTAACGTATTTGTGATCTGGGAACGCATTGTGTATTGGATCGAAGTCTGTGAGGTCATTAGACGGAGAATCCCAGAAAAAGAAGAATGTCAGGCATCATGCCACTTACCCTTAATTTAGTTAAGGCTGGATATTAAGAATGAGTATGAACACCTTATTTGAATTAAGTGTTTTCTAAATGTTAACTATGGCTGTTAACTGTTTTGGGATTTTCTGTGCATAATCATGTTACTTCAATATTTAAGCTCTATTGATTATGTGTATAGATTTGCTTACCCCTATGCCCTTGTAGGTGAGGACAAGTTACATCGCTTGCACCGAGATCCGTCCACTTCTTAGTGGCATATGGATCTGCGAGGATTGCCGAGTAGTGTATGAGGGTGAGATAGTGGTTACCTTCGATCACCCTAATCCACTGGTTTGGTCACATCCTCGTAGGTTTAGGATTCCCATCATATACGCTATGCATGTATCTACTTTTTATACTTACCATGTATCATCTCCCACTCGACTAGCTCGCTTGTATGACAGTTTTCAATTCGAACCTTCCCGCTCATACTCCTTTTCTTTTAAAGCCATTCGAGAGGAGACTTCCCTGTCTATTTCAAGGAGTTCTATTAAGGTCACGTTTTCATCAGACCTTGTACCCAGTGGTAGGGTAAATACTCCTTCAAATAAGATCAAGGAGAATCCTGTCGAATACGAGAGCGGAAGCGAGCCTGTCGGAAGTCAATGGAGAGGCGATAATTCCTAAGTACATGCATAAGGTAAATGATGAGAATCAGGGATCCGCTGTGATGGTTGCTGTGGAGGAGATTTGCTGCTGATAATGATGTTGAACGATGATTGCTGTTACTTCTTGGAGACTTCTACTACTACTACTGCTACCAGTGCTATGAGACCAGCTTTGGGGTTTTGATACTGTGGTTATGGGGATATTCCTTTTGAAAACTCTGGAGTTATGGTCTATTTCGATGTCATATATTTACATAGCCTTATGGACTTGTTCTGGGATTTTGGAGTTCTTTATTGCTGGACTATGTATTACGTATCTTTTGGTATATATATATATAAGATCCATGTTTATATTATAGTTTATTACATAGTCCTGTTAATTCTGCTTACTCTGATTTTGATTGGACAAAAGAATTCGGCTATGACATTTTGAAATGGTATCAGTTGGTTAGATGAAAAACTGGATGACATTACTTAAGTTCTGTTATACGAAATTCTATCTTCAAAAGGGATGCCATCTAAGATTTGCAAAACTATTTTCTGAGCAAAGCAAATGTCGAGGTCGTTTCAAAAAGTAATATGTAAATTATTCTCCAAATATCCTATGCTTTGGTTTGTGCACCCGACTTTTTTAGAAGCTAAAAAGGAAAAATTTTAAATCCATTATTTTCTAATAATTAAGCAAGTCCATATATACTCAAGTTATATCATTTATTTGTATTAATTACTTGGGTTATTTTGAGGGTGTCACACTTAGTGGTATCAGAGCAAAAGTCAGATCCTGTAGTAGTAGAAGTAGCTTCAGAAAGGCAGTCATCAACATCAAGCAGGTATCCACAGGGCATATTTATTGTTTTGAATATCAGTATCTTGCTCAAATGGAGCAATTGATATAATATAGAAATTGAATCCTTTATAGAAAGCTATTGTTAGAACCTTAGTATAGGTTGTGTGAAGAATGTTTCTCTAGTCCATCATATGTGACCATAAGTTATAGCGTAGGTCTATTATGACGACTAGAAACCAAAATCGCACCGACGCGATATTAGAAAGAATCACCGTGGTGTTGGAATCTATGCATCAATGGCAACAACAACAATCTCAACAACCACCTTACCAATATGGTGTTGGTAATTCTGAAGCCAAGAGTTTGGCGGATTTTAGAAGTTGTAACCCACCTAAGTTCGAAGGAGGATTTAAGCCTGAGGAGGCTAATAAGTGGATTTGTACGATGGATAAGATCTTTAGAACATTAGACTGCACTGAGGCCCAGAAGGTGGCATATGCAGTTTATATGTTAGAAGACGAGGCGGAGAACTGGTGGAATCACAAAGTTCAGCTCCTGCACTATGAAGGAAGGGATATTAATTGGGATGTGTTTACGGAGAGGTTTCTCAATAAATACTTCCCGGAAGATTTAAGAAGGAAGAAGGAAATTGAGTTTCTGCAATTAAAGCAAGGAGACATGAGTGTGGGTGAGTACGCGGCTAAGTTCGAAGAACTGATGAAGTACTCTCCATACTATCAAAACAATCTTGATGAGAGGAGCAAATGCATCAAGTTTGAAGGCGGTCTGAGACCCGAACGGAAATCCGTTTTCAGTTATCAGAAGATTCAAAGTTTTTCTACGTTAGTAGATAAGTGTCGAATGTATGAGGATGATAAGAAGGCCGAAGTATTAGCTGATCAGGCAAAGAATAACCAGCAGAAGTATGGATCACAAAGAAAGAAAAGATTTGATCCTCGGAATAAGGGTCCATACTGTGATCAGAACCGAGGCAAAGGAAGAGCTGAAGTTAAGGATGGAGTTAAGCCTCGCAGTAATGCTCCTTACTGTGAGAAGTGTAAGCATCATCATTATGGAAGGATCTGCTGGGCAACGAGTAATTGCTTCAACTGTGGAAAGCAGGGTCATGTTGCACGTTATTGCAGAGAACTTGTGAAAAGTAACCGCACCCGACTTGCTAGAAAACCAAAGACTCAAGGCAAAGTGTTTACCCTGAATAAAGTGGAAGCTAACCAATCTTCTGATCTCGTGCAAGGTAACCATTTATTTCTAAACCAACTTTGCATGATTGTGTTCGATTCGGGAGTTACCCATTCTTTTGTTCAATATATATATGTATAAGTAGGTTGAAGTCGGATTTCCCTGACTGTTTTAAAATTTGAGACCCCATGAAACTACCCAAATTTATTTCTAAAAGTTTGTTTAGATTATAGTGTCGAGATATTTGATCGAGACACTAAGTTAAATTCGGTCTATTATCCTTTCTCCCATTTGAATGTGATTGTGGGAAGAGATTGATCGAATCTTATTGTTAAGTGGACTTTCTAAAGTCAAAAATCTTCAATCAAGATAACCCGGGAGAAGTAGTCTTCTATATGAAATAAGAAGAACAACACGAACTTTCAGTCATTGAAGGGAAGAATAGCATTTCCTCCTGTGCTACCCTACTTGCTTTCACGCCAAAGTATTGGAGCATATTCCATTGCGTTGAGGCCATGACTTGAAAGGAGGTAACTTTAAGAAAGGAAGGTAGATGTGTATGCATCAAAGGGATTGAATATACAAGGTGATACACTTGGCACATGACTTGAGCTTTGCAACGATCAAGGTTGCTTTGAGGGCTCGAGGCCTTCTTCCCGTGTCATTACGCTTTAAGTGTTAATGACCCTGGAGAATCGAAATAATTATTCATCCGAGAGGAGGAGTTGAACCAGGGACAACGTCGACGAACCATGTTTTAAAAGCTCGTGACCGGAGACTCTGTCGTCATTACAACAATGCAAATGAGGAAGCAACCACAAGGGGCTGAAAGGCAATTCATGTGAGCCCTACGGAGTTTAGGAAAGTGGATTTAAGGAGTCTGAGAGATTCGAGCTTGATGATACAAGTAGACCGACGAGAAGTAAGGAGGGGAGGTTGCAAATCACAATAGAATTCTTAACTCGAATTCGTGAATTGCAACAAGGGAACCGAAGAAGTAAGGACCAATAAGAAATTGATTTCGAAAGGGAAGAAACCTAAGTTCAATAGGGGATATTTTAAGGGTAAGAATTTGGATTCCAGACGATTTGGAAGATGAAGATTAGTTATGGGATCAAGCCAAATGGATGAGTAAAGGTTATACCACCTATATGATAAATGGTCAAGCTAAGACATAAGTGGAACTATGCAAATTTTATATTGGAAGCAAAGGATTGGCATGACACTTGGGAATTACTCAAGGATGAAATTTCTGAAAGATTAGAGAAAGGAGATTAAATGGTTGGAAATAAGGTAGGGCAATATGAATCTTGGGGGAAAATGTTGCCAAGTTCAAAGGATCGGAGAAGTATGTTTCGTTGTAATTTTGATAGAAAATTCAAACATGCGGAATCCGAAAAGAATTATGGTTGAACTTCAAACCAGTTGTCAATCATTGAGGAATAGGGGATTCCTGACATTAGCAAGCATGTGTAGAATTGGTATGGATAATGAGGAAAGCACAAGAAGCTTTTAAGCACGGGAAGCTTATGAGTGAATCAATTATGGGGATCGGGATTTCATAAGGAATTAAGGAAACCTCCATCGCATGAGAGTAACTGAAAAGCCAATGGGAAGAGATTATTTGAGAAAGTAAGGTGCATCATCTTGGATTGAATAGTGATGGACGGAAAGGAATATTTGATTTTGATTACAAGGAAATGAAGTCTTATTCGCCGGATTACTTGAAGGAGAACTACGAGAGGGGAATGGTCAACCAGCGAATCAAGAATGGGAGAATTTTCCATCCTGTTAGGATGCGTGTTTAGATTCGGAAATAGGTAATCTGAGTTATCCCTTTGCCGTTTCGAATTAACGTGGTCAAATGCTTTCGACTGCGTTAATTAAATCACGTTGTAATTGGTATATCTGAACAAGTCTTTAACTTGAATTTCCGTGATCAAAACCCTTATCACAATTGGATGTGATAAATGCTTTTGGCACTATAGAAAGAAGAAGATCAGTTAAGACTAGAGAGATTAAGAACCACCGGGATAGGGCAAGTATTTGTCTCCCCAACGGAAGTTTCTCTAGAACTTGGCTATCTGAATAAGTCTGATAGTGACAATAATATTCCTAATCTTTAAGTTCATCTAACTTAAAGGTAAATCGTATAGTCTTTTTTGGGAAAGATTATATCTGAAAGGGATGATTTCATTACTGATAGTGTAAATATTAGGACTGATCACCCTGATGTTTACCACTATTAAGAAATGAAGTCATACGAATATTTCCCTACTCGTGCCGAATGATCAGAATGCGCAACGGGATGGGGTTTTTCCTCAAAAAGATCTTTGGAAAACGTTTTAATTAAGGAATATATATTTTAAGAGTATTATTCGAAGAAGTTTTTAGTCAAAAGATTTTACTTGTAGGAATTACGAGATAATTTTTGAGGAAGTTCGAGCAAAACCTTTTATGAGAAACAAGGATTTGTACATGTTTTGGAATGCAAAAGCTTTATTTGAGAAAAAGCTCAATTGAAATATTTTGTGAAACGTTTTCGGTCAGAAAGTTTGAAAAAGTATAAGAAAATTCCTTTTAAGTGGGGATGGATGTTCCCAAATTATACTTTGAAAACATATAACACCAGAACAACTTTTTGTGCAACTTTGGAAATTATAGAATTTTTTTAAGAAGAATTTCGGGGACGAAATTCCTTTTAAGTGGGGAAGAGTGTAACATCCCTGATTTTTAACCCCTGATTAATAAAATATTAATTGTAAAGTCTATTTATAATTGATTATTTTTAGTCTCGATTTCATGTAATTTATTATGAAAGAAGATATTAGAGAAGTTTAATATGAGAAAAATAAATATTTTCACATTAGTCCCTGTTTGGGGGACCTTGAGGCAATTTTAGAAAGGTTTTGGTGGGAAAGAAAATAAAATCATTATTTTTGAAAAACTGGTCAAAACACTCGAGTGTTTCTGGGAATACTCGAGTATTTTGATCAGAGTTGCACTCGAGAGTGCGTTTGCTGAGTCACCACTCGGAATACCTCACGAGTTGACACGATTGCAACTCAGCAACACGCCCTTGGACTCGTGTCGTTGTGCATGAGCTTCATGGATGGCTATTTAAGCCATGGTTGATGAATCAATCAACCCTTTTGCTCAAATTCGTGAAGTATTGTGTGTGTTAGGGTTTCCGAATTGATTCAATCGACTCTCCCTCTCTGGGTTGATTCGAACCACAAGTCATACACAATTACAAAGCTCACATCTCGAGCTTTGTATAGACACCAAGATTGTGAGCTGAGAGTGAGTAGATTGGAAGAATCGAGGCTTAGAAGTTGGGGTCTGTTTGCTGTATCAGGATCCTGGAGCTTACTTTGGAGCTTGATTTTGGTAAGCTCAGGTAACCTCCTCATGTGAATCTTGTTTCTTTAGCTAGTGCGAATTGTAGAGATTATATAGAGACTAATTTCCCCAATTTTTATGGCTGTTTCATGCATCAACCAATTCAATCTTGGTGCTCTGCTGAAACGGCTCTGTTTCAGTGTGGATTTTGGGGAATTCGACTTGGAAGCTAAGTTTGGGGTGAAGTCTCTGTTGATTCACATCTAAGAGGTAAGGGGGAAGCTTTCTATTCACTAGATAGAGTTTAAATTGCATGTATGAGATTAGAGAGCCACCAAGAGGCTCTAAGGGCTTAGTTTGAATAGGGAAATTGGTTTGGAGACCAACCTGCATTCTAAAATTGGTCTGAGCAAGTTCTATATGTTGCATGTGAGCTATATTCAAGTTGTTTTCATGTCAAAAGTGTGTGGAACTGAATTTGGTATGTTAAGTTGTTGAAAATGTGTTTTTATTCAAAATTGTTGCTCAGATTCGATTCAGTGTAATAAGTTGTTGTTTTTGTGTTGGAACATGTTTAATATGTATAATGTAAGCTCTGTTGATCATTGGATTGGATTAGAATTGGCTAGAATTGGATATGGTATGTTAAAATGCAAATTACAGTGTTAACTGTCTGCAAACACTCGAGTATTATGGGTGATACTCGAGTATTTTGCCTGTTTTGAAAGATTGGATTTTCTGGAAAACTCAAGAACACTCGAGTATCCCGAGGAGCACTCGAGTAATTTGGTAACAAATGAAGAACACTCGAGTAATCATAAGAACACTCGAGTAATTTGGTAAAATCTGAGGAACACTCGAGTGACTATGTAAAACACTCGAGTATTTTGGTGAAAACTGAAACATGAATTTCTGGAAAATGAAGCACACTCGAGTAGTTTTACCTAGAGATATCATTTCCAATCCTAGACCATTTGGTTAATACTTAAATGACAATAATCCAATCGATCTAAGACTTAAAGGAAATTGATTTATAAGATGATTATTCCGTTTGGATGATGGGACGTGGCTCGGGTGGCACGTCATAACGTTGCTCGGGTGGCACGTTATGTATTATCAATTGAGGTAGACCAATCAATTTCCTTAAGTTAAGAGCTTGAGTGCTGGATTGTTTACTCATGTTCTGATGACATGAGTAGGACCTCTGGAATTGCTAAAAGTTGCTACTAGCTCGATGACACATTAAGGTGAATAATGTGGGCAGTATGTGGTATACTGTTGATTGGATGTTTCAACGGTGTGTTGCACACAAGTGGTAAGGTTTATGTCCGTAGGCGACGTGACGTTCATCAGATATGGTGACGTTGTTTATCACTTCTATTGTGTATCACAAGTGGTAAGGTTTACGTCCGTAGGCGACGTGACGTTCATCAGAGGTGGTGACGTTTTTTACCACACCCGTTGTTTGTTGAGAAGGGTGTGATGCACACAAGTGGTAAGGTTTACGTTTTGGGAAACGTGACGTTCATCAGACATGGTGACGTTGTTTATCACCTCTGTTGTGTATCACAAGTGATAAGGTTTACGTCCTTAGGCGACGTGACGTTCATCAGATGTGGTGACGTTTTTTATCACACCCATGGTATGATTGATAAGTGATAGGTTTACGTCCTTGGGCGACGTGACGTTCACCAGGTGGTGTGACGTTTTTATCACTCCTGAGCTAGTATGCCATACGTTTTGGTAACGTATTTGTGATCTGGGAACGCATTGTGTATTGGATCGAAGTCTGTGAGGTCATTAGACGGAGAATCCCAGAAAAAGAAGAATGTCAGGCATCATGCCACTTACCCTTAATTTAGTTAAGGCTGGATATTAAGAATGAGTATGAACATCTTATTTGCATTAAGTGTTTTCTAAATGTTAACTATGGCTGTTAACTGTTTTGGGATTTTCTGTGCATAATCATGTTACTTCAATATTTAAGCTCTATTGATTATGTGTATAGATTTGCTTACCCCTATGCCCTTGTAGGTGATGACAAGTTACATCGCTTGCACCGAGATCCGTCCACTTCTTAGTGGCATATGGATCTGCGAGGATTGCCGAGTAGTGTATGAGGGTGAGATAGTGGTTACCTTCGATCACCCTAATCCACTGGTTTGGTCACATCCTCGTAGGTTTAGGATTCCCATCATATACGCTATGCATGTATCTACTTTTTATACTTACCATGTATCATCTCCCACTCGACTAGCTCGCTTGTATGACAGTTTTCAATTCGAACCTACCCGCTCATACTCCTTTTCTTTTAAAGCCATTCGAGAGGAGACTTCCCTGTCTATTTCAAGGAGTTCTATTAAGGTCACGTTTTCATCAGACCTTGTACCCAGTGGTAGGGTAAATACTCCTTCAAATAAGATCAAGGAGAATCCTGTCGAATACGAGAGCGGAAGCGAGCCTGTCGGAAGTCAATGGAGAGGCGATAATTCCTAAGTACATGCATAAGGTAAATGATGAGAATCAGGGATCCGCTGTGATGGTTGCTGTGGAGGAGATTTGCTGCTGATAATGATGTTGAACGATGATTGTTGTTACTTCTTGGAGACTTCTACTACTACTGCTGCTACCAGTGCTATGAGACCAGCTTTGGGGTTTTGATACTGTGGTTATGGGGATATTCCATTTGAAAACTCTGGAGTTATGGTCTATTTCGATGTCATATATTTACATAGCCTTATGGACTTGTTCTGGGATTTTGGAGTTCTTTATCGCTGGACTATGTATTACGTATCTTTTGGTATATATATATAAGATCCATGTTTATATTATAGTTTATTACATAGTCTTGTTAATTCCGCTTACTCTGATTTTGATTGGACAAAAGAATTCGGCTATGACATTTTGAAATGGTATCAGTTGGTTAGATGAAAAACTGGATGGCATTACTTAAGTTCTGTTATACGAAATTCTATCTTCAAAAGGGATGCCGTCTAAGATTTGCAAAACTATTTTCTGAGCAAAGCAAATGTCGAGGTCGTTTCAAAAAGTAATATGTAAATTATTCTCCAAATATCCTATGCTTTGGTTTGTGCACCCGACTTTTTTAGAAGCTAAAAAGGAAAAATTTTAAATCCATTATTTTCTAATAATTAAGCAAGTCCATATATACTCAAGTTATATCATTTATTTGTATTAATTACTTGGGTTATTTTGAGGGTGTCACAGGGTGCGTGCCTGTCAATATGCTAGCATTTTCAAATTTACAATCATAAGTGATTATCCTATATTCACTTACAATCATAAGTGATTATCATATAAGTGAAAATACGATCATAAGAATGCAAGTAGAGGACCACTATAAGCTAGCAGTTTAAAATTTGCAATCATAAAAATGGAATAGGAATGCAGGTGGACAGACATGTGCTTGTCGACATGCTAGCATGTTATCTGATAGCGGTTGTAGCGCTATAACTTCGTCGAATTTAGGGAAACCTCTATTCGCTATACATAGCGTGGCGGAAAACGCTATTTTGCATGTTGCGACCGCTTTTCATAAAAGCGCTATAGCAACACATAGAGTGATGAAAAAAAAAAGGGTTTTTATCTGTTAATAATATTAACTTACTCTCATAAACCTTAAAATTGAGAATTAATAACTTATTTTTTTTAAAGGATATGAAAATTAGTCAAAAAAGACCGAACAAAATATTTTATAAGATAATTGGCGATAGTAAATATATGAAAATAGTTATTTAAAGTTTGAAAACCCCTCTAATATCTAATCTGTACTATATACATGACTAACTGCACTAACAACTTGCAGTATATATAACATTAAGAGTATGTTAGTGTCTAAATGATTATGTTTGTCCCGCGCACATAATAAAAAAGAACCGACACATATAAAAAGGGTAGAACAATGTAGTGTGAAGACAATAAGAGAAACTTCTACCAAGGTACATGGAGGAAAGAAATTAGCCAATAAATAGATGGTGCCATTAAAATAAATGCAAAGAATACAAAAGTTAAAGAGAGAGTGTATGCACCAGAGGAAGTAAAGAGCGAGTCATGTCAAGATGCGAAATACTACTGCATAATTCAACTTTTTACACAATCAAGCCTTAAGTTGAGAACTGCTTCCCAGAGTATCACTACAACAGAAAAGTGAAACAACAGCGCTTGAAAACAACCAATAACAGCATTTACGCTGTGTTGTAGATTTGCGTGCTGTAGAAAGTGGTATCAGAAACAACGGCGCTTCACAAATGCTGTTAAATGCCCATTTTCCCTCAGCTGATGTGCACAATTTACAGCGCTTATTTGAGAAAAGTGCGGTAAATTCACATATTTTCTACTGCATTTGCTTAAATAAGCGCTGTAAATATGGATTTAGTGGCTATTTTCTACAGCATTTGTTTGAGCAAATGCTTTAAATTCGTTTATTTTCTACTGCACTTGCTTAAATAAATGCTGTAAATGTGAATTTAGTAACTATTTTATACAGGATTTTAAAACTAAGCGCTGTAAATATATATATATATATATATATATAATTTTTCTAGGGGGCTCATATTGCTGTTTTTTTTATTTAACAAATAAATTTTTAAACTTGTTATTGCATATATTATTGAAATCATATAATTGATCAAAATCAAAAACATGCTAATGAAAATAAATGAAATATCAAAAGCATTATATCCATTGTATTATCCAATTATTCACAATAACATCCACATAGTCTTGACAACTCAAAATTATGCTATTGCATAAACAAAAAAAAATAGCTAAGAGAAATATATCGCTCCTTCTATTGCTTTCTCTTATCTTGCTGCTCCTGATTGTTCTTTAATTAAACTATTAGTTGCTCCGGCCTTCACCTCTGCATATGTGAAAAGCACAAATAAATAAGTATAAATTATTAGAACCGATGAAAAAAAAACTATAGCACAGGCACACAGCAAAAGATTGATGACATCATGATATACTGAATATGTTATCCTCAAATAACTCTAGATCATATTCCTACTAAAGAATACTACACAAAATAGTTCTTTTAGCAAATATATTTCAATCAGAACTGAATGTCATTGTTACACAAATCAAAGCTAAGGAAAACATATATCCAATTCAGATTTTAGCCACATGAGTTTTGAAACAAAAAGTACCAACAACACCACCATCCAATTCAGATTTTATCTTGGCAAGGGCACTATAAAACAAAAATTTAAAAAAAAAAAAAGATATTTTGAAACATTTTAATTATAAATGTTTGCTTGAAGTTTTGCTAATACCTTTAATCGGATCCATTTTATGGTGTTTGGAGTAGCATTGGATTGATTTTGTACCCGGTAAATTTGTAAACCCCTAATAATAACAACATCAAATTCAATAAAATACAAGTACACAATTTAAATCTTCACACACAAATAACAAATACTTACCTAGTGAAAACTGTCTTCATATCAGGGTACACAAATAACAAATTCTAATGCTGCAAAGAGTGATGATTTATTGATGGAATAATATTTTTCCCAATTTTCCAATTAAAGGAAGAATCCTAAATCATATCATGAGTAGGCCAAATTCGAAAAAAAAAAACATTAAACATACAATCAATAATCAATTAATGTGATAACAGTTTCATTCAAATTAGGAATCAAATTACATGATTAACATCAAGTTCCATTAAATCTGTAAAAAAAATAAATAAATAAAAACCTAGCTACTTATAATATTAACAAATAAGCAAATAGAATACAAGGAAAAGAAGATCAAATTCCATTGAAGGAAGAGATGCAAAATAATAAAAACTAATAAAAACAAGAACAATAATAAAAACAAGCACAATAATATTACCAGTATCCAATTCTACCCCAAATCCCTACTCTCACTGGCTTCTTCTGCTCTCAGTTTGCATGCAACAGTATATGCACTTCACAAATCCTAAAACAACATCTCCAATTCTCCATATAGTACTATTGAATAAAAATAAAGAAACAGTACCAAATCATCAATCACATGATGAAAATGAGATACCATGCACCAAATAGTACCAACAACACCATCACCATGCCCTCAAATTTCAAAACTAATACCTATTGTCATCTCTCTATCCATCTCTTCTTTATAGTCTTTATTTTCTTCACTATCTTTTCTCCTTGTCACTCTCAGGTTGCACTTTTGTTATGTACCTTAGCTTTTCAAAGGTCTTTTTGATGATTCACAGCCACTAAACCCAAAGTTAATTCTGCTCATGTCATGCGCTTATGTGAAATCATTATATAGCTGGTACTAAGCCTCTCAAAGAGAAAGGTTAGATTAGGTAGTCAACAGCGCGCCAATATCAGTCTTCGTTAAATATTTACGATATGGATAGATGATATGATTGCATTGCTGAAGGAGGAAAACACGACCAAACCAGAAAAATAAAATATATCAGTATATTTAGCAGAAACACCTTTATTTTATGCAAATTTATAAGAAGCAAGGTGCTAAGCTTCTTGTCTACCTTCAACTAAATTCCAGTTCTTTCACTTTTGGGTAAGGGGTAGTTGATATGAAAACAGTTCTTATTTACAACAAGATTATACACATTGTTAGATGTATTTATTAATTAATTTACTTTGCATTCATGGTCAGGAAGTTATCATAAGAAACTTTACTATGCTGCTGCAGAATAGGTGGTCATGTTAATTGCCACCACATAACTATCTAGAGGGTGGTGAAGAAGATGAGAAAAGAACCTATTTAGAATAGTGCTTTGCTGTCTGTGAAAAGATTGATTTATTGCTTGAGGATGGTGAGAATTTAGTTGTACAGCATTTAATGACAACAAAAATTGATGAAACTGATGATTGGAGGAGGCACAATATATATCAAACTTGAGGCATTTGGGGAGAAGTAAGCAATGTCATTTTGTTAATAGCAGCAGCAGAAAACATAATTTCCAAGAAAATTGTGTAAAAATTAAAGCTTCTACAGAGAAGCATCCCCAACCTTGCAAGGTTGCTTGGATCCAGAAGGCAATGAAGTACCTGCACTTCAAGTGCTTACAGCAGTTCAGAATTGGTGATGATTATAAGGTTGAAGTTTGGTGTGAAATTATGAGCCTATGGATGTTTTCATGTACGGTAGGAATATGAAGCATCTTACTACTCCCTCCCGAAAAAATATACATACCTAAAAGATGGAAAGGCTATCAAAATGCATCCGCTGAATGAGGAATTGACTGGTCAAAGGGTAGGAACTCCATGATGACAGAATTCAAACAAAAGCCATGAAAGCAGTCTCTGGCTTTTGTGGTTAGAATCTCAATTCCAACCAACAGTGATTTTTTTTTTATCTTGCAAAATTTTCTAATAAAAATCATATAGTAGTATCTATAAAAATATTGAATGATTTGGGGTGATTTATTTATTTTTTTTCAAGAGTTGAATCACTCTCAGTGGACAAGAATGACCAAAAATTCACATTAATTGGAGGGGGAGATGTCGACCCTGTTCGAGTAGTTAGAAAGCTAAAGAAACTATGTCACGTTGAAATAGTTTCAGTTGGACCAGCTAAAGAGGAGAAGAAAGAGGAAAAACCGAAAGAAGAGAAGCCAGAAGAAAAGGAAAAAAATGAAAAAAGGAACATTGGGATGATCACCAACAATTCACAACCTCATCAGACACAAGAAAACAAAAACCAGAATAATACTCAGCCTATCACACCAGACACAAAAACCATAAGACAGCAACGACACCATAACAGAGGCACCATTTTGACAGTAAACTGCTTCATACTCTAACAAGATCAGTACTTGCCTGCTTCATACTTCAGTACTTGCCTACTTGGTACCATTCATTTATATAAATGCATTTTCTCTCCAGAGCCAGTTATTAAGAGGTTTGCAGAATTTGGAGGCGACTCTGAGATTTTGGTTTAGTTTATAACTTTAGGAATTAGAGTACCTCATCAGGACTTGAAGCTTAACAAGAACATGGTAAGATACCTTAGGATAAACCCCTGAAGTATCAATTAGAAATTAGTTTAATAAGAACAATAGAAATATTATTGTTAATCCTTTAGTCAAATATTACCATGGCTATCTATCTACGGCTAGATTTTCATAGTTTTTACACTTGATATACTATAGTGATCTAGTTTGAAATAGACTACATAATGCATAATTTTGGTTCATATTAGCTTATTGTTCATAACAGCTTACTATTCTAGTAGCACATAATGAAAAGCAAATAACTACTGTAATTCCCTTCCCTGCTATTGTTATTACTACATTGGTTATATCAGTTTAGATAATAGGCATCTATCACCTTGCTGCAGTATTACCCATACAGTTGCTAACATATTAAAACCCTATATATATAACACATAACAGAATAGTAGAGAGCAGCAAGCAGAGAGAGAGCAAGAATGAAACACCCAAAAAACTAATCAGTCAATCACCAAGTATTATAAAAACAAAAAATTAAAACTTTAAACCTAATTCTTCAATCAAAACAAGAATTTTAAACCTAATTCTTCAATCAAAACAAGCTCATACACGAACATTAGATTGAAAAATTAAAACTCATACAACAAACAAAATGAATGGTGTGAGGACAACAACTAACCAAGGTGACAACTCCGGTTAGTGGTGAGAACGTGAGATGGGGAATGCTTCGGTGAGGAACTTCGTTCAGAGCAACAATGGTGGCTGAGGACCGTGATGGTTCAGCGGTCGAGGGAGGTGAAGGGATGAGGACGGTGATGTAAAGGAGAGTTTAGGGATCGACGCAGGTGAGAGAGGGTTTAGAGTTTGCGAGTGATTGCTGAGGATAGTGGAGTAGGACTGCGAGGACAGTGGAGAGGGAGTTTGTGAGGACGGTGGTGATCGTGGTGGCCGAGGACGGTGGTAATTGTGGTGGGTGAGGACGAAGGTGAGAGACCGTATAAGAGAAGAGAAGTGTGGCTGAGCGTGCGACCGTGCGTGGTTGAGGAAGGTGGTGGACGGAGTGTGGGGCGTGGCTGATGACGGTGGACCGTGCGTAGCTGATGACGGAGTGTGAGTGTGGTGGTCTTAAGGGTAAGAGAAGAGAAGGGAAGCTTCTTCGTGAAGGGAAGGGAAACCAAAGGACTTAAGGGTTTTTTTATTAAAAAATAATATTAAAAAATTAAAAACACAAAAAAAACAACAGCGTTAAAGCCAATTTTGCACCATTCATTCAACAGCACTTGTCTAAAGAAGTGCTGTTAATTAAGTGATACAATTTTATTAAAGGCATTATACAACATTCACTTGAACAAATGCTGTTGAAAATACAATCCTTATTCATAACCTATGCACTAACGATTTATTTACAGCATTTTCCACATGAGTGCTGTAAATTATGTGTTGTTAAAACTTCTTTGTGGTGTAGTGTACGTAGAAGAAAGACAAGTTAAGAGATGCAACACGAGGAAGAATAGAGTGAGGGAATCATTTATGTGAGAATTTACAACATATATGATCAATTTTTTATCTTATCCTTTTGTCAAATGTGTTTGAAATACATTGTGAAAGCTAAGGTTGATTATTGTAATGTCGGGGATAATGAAATTAGAGTAACCGCTTGTGAATCTCATAAGCCTCTTTGTTGCTAAAACCTGATCATGGTACATTTTGCAAGTGTAGCGATCTTTTCAAATATATCATCCGATAAAAGTATAAACAAATAAGCATTATGAGACACATAAGCACATATAGTTCTTAATAACATCAAATTAATTCATACTATATTTAATACTGGGAAAACCAAAAAGTATCGTGCTTATCTATAAATAACAATCATACTAACATACAGGTTTTACTTAGCATATAATGATAAGATATGCTAATTGATATAAAAGAGGATGTGGTACTTTCTGAGTAAAACTTTTTTTTATAAATCACAATCTCACTCTAATTTCTAATTTACAAAAAACACTTAATACTAAATTTCTTCTTATTCTTCTTTTTTTTTTTTGTGGTGGTTGAAAACTTCATATACTAAATTTCAAGCACTTCATTGAAGTAGAAGAATAGGAAGAAGAAAAAGAATATGTGAACCTAACTTTCTAGAAACTGATTTTGAGGGCTTCACCCCTCACATAGTTGCTAAGGGTCCTTTGTAAAATTAGATAGCAAGATAGTTAAGTACACTGTTCACGTTCTAAACCTGAGATGACATTTGTAAAAAGATATGTTAAATGCTACTCAGTATAAATCATTTATGCAAGTAAAAGCAGGCTTTGGTTCATTAGACTTTCAGGCAAGATTATTCATATTACAGTATCAGACTTGATGAAAGAACACAACAAATAAAAAATGGAAAAAATATCTTAAACCAAATAAATGAATTTTTTTTTATTTTTATTCTCACTTAATTGAAAGAAAAAAGTGAAGCATTTTTAATGGAAATACCATAAGAATCTAACGTACCAAGATTGAAATCAAACCATTGGTGGAAGTCACCAAGTCTTGGAAACGGCTGAAAGCATGCACACGAAGTGACAAAAAAAGTAGCTTTCCAAAGCGGAAGTATGCAGATGCATGAATGTCAACATATGAGTTATTTTCAATATTTGCATCAGTTGCCACAGAGAACTCTCCAAATGCACGTTTATAGTACCTGATACCATCAAATTATTAACTTCATTTCATGTAATAAAGTAGGCATGCAGTTATCACCTCATGTTGCTGCAGTTATTTTTTACTGCAGTTTCCTTTTGTTCCCGTAATAACCTGATAATAACTTCCGAGTTTTTTTTTTAACCCCAGCTTTTGCTCGTTGGCCCCCGTTTCTTTTTTTATGGACAAAATTGCCCTTAATTTACCGACTTAAACTAGGCGAAAGTGACTTCCCGACTTTAACAAAGCGGAAACAAATAAAAAAATTTTCCGACTTCCTAAAGGCGGAATGATTCCGCTTTCATTGAGTCGGAAGCAAAATATAAATTTCCGCCTATATAGAGGCGGAAGATGTTAAAAAAATTGTTGTAACTATAGCATAGGCTGTTTCATGCACAACACACTACACAGCTGTGGTGTGTAGTAACTAACAATATTTCTCTCTCAAGGACATGGTTTGAAGAAGAAGCTGACGTGTCATAAGAAGAAGAAGAGGGCATGGTTTGATGAACAGTGAGTTGAGCTTGTAAGAACTTGATGTATTTGTAAGCCTCTTCTAGAAGGGTACCTTAGTCCATTTTCTTGTCCCATGGCATTAGTTTTTGAAGGCAACGTGTCTTTTGGCATTAGTGAAAGGCAACGTGTCTTGTCCCATGGCATTAGAAACATTGTTAGTTACTGCGCACTACACAGCTTCCACCTCTGCTATAATTACAACAATTCTTTTAACATCTTCCGCCTCTTTATAGGAGAAAATTTGTATTTTTCTTCCGACTCAATGAAAGCGGAATCATTCCGCCTTTAGCAAGTTGGAAATTTTTTTCATTTGTTCCCACTTTGTTAAAATCAGGAAGTCACTTCCGCCTAGTTTAAGTCGGTAAATTAATGGCAACTTTGTCCATAAAAAAAGAAACGGGGGCCAACGAGCAAAAGCTGGGGTTCAAAAAGAAAAACTCATAACTTCCCTTCCCCTCAATTTATTTTAGAAGTGGTAATTTTTTAAATTAGGGAGGGTATAATAGGAAATAACAAAATTATGTACAAAGTTAAAAAACATGTTTTCTTTATAGGGTAACTTCTAGCATGCGCGTTTTGTTAGCATGCGCAGTGTTTTTTTTTGGGTGGTCAAAAACTATGGTGCACATACAAACAGTGGATGGAGAAATCTTGGCCGTTAAAAAGGCTGTGATTGGCGGAACCGGAAATTGGTAACCCCTGACGCCTGTTTGTGTATATTTTACTCTATGTAGCATATTTAGTTAGGATAATTTGCAACAGCTAGTGTTTTTTTTTTTATGAACCAGGGTATCCACTCGCGCAATTGGGTGACTAATCCCTCGCACCACGGTCGGACCCTTTCGGGGGCGATGCTCCGAGTAAGGCTTGCTCCATTCACATGCGCCTCGGGTACTACTCGAACCCGCGACCACATGCTTAAGGGACACAAGCCCCTTCCACTTGTGCTAACCTCCACTGGTAACAACTAGTGTTTTTAATCAAAACTCGAAGTGTACTTAATTTTTTTAGTACATCCGGCTCGAATTATAAGAAAAAAAAAGGATTAAACTTGTCCTGGATTAAAATATTAGCAAAAATAATTAATTTTATTAATATGTCGTTATATATAGTGATCATAATTGATTTAATGTTTGTTCAATTCCTAATTATAGTTAACTTAAATACCAATAATTTAAAGAAATTAGACAAAAGTAGTTAAAGTTGCTCATAATTTGAGGCGGGGGATTAATTATTAGTGTCAAATTTAACCAATAATATGTGAAGTGTGAGTTATTGAGTATAGTTGATATTTGATTATTAACCGTGATTTAGATGGTTAAATTTTTATGGGAGAACATTATAAACAATTGTGTAATCCATTTTGTGAGGGTTAATGTTTGATATATTTGAAAGCAATCCATCTGATGCCATATTTGAATGTCAAAAAAGGTTATTTTACATATAATTTATAGGGAGTATAGCATTTGTAATTAAAGGTGACTGTTATCCGAAAATGATAAAGTAGTATTATAGTTCAATTACTAAGCAATTTATAATTTGAAGGTGTTAGGTTTATAATATCGAGGAATGGAATAGCAAGATGCTGAATGGATATAAGAAGTGTATCGAACATAGTAAGTATTTGGCAATTACGGTTAGTACCCTAGTTCGGCAATTATTTTGTCTAGGTTTAGGTTGAGGGTGAACGAGTGAAGGTTGTTGATACCTCAATATTTGGTAGCCCAAATTACAAGGCCCAAATCATATGAGGGCCCAGGAATTGTCAAACAAAAAATAAAGCAATAAAGATACTGAGGAAAACGTGTCAACTCCAGGAATTGTACAAGGCGACACACGCCCCACGGCGACGACCACTAAGGCGACACGTCCTGATAAGGTACCCAGAAGAAAGAGTAAAGCGTACTGGTGGCGGTGAACGCCATGTGTCGCCTCAAAGCGTCTCAGGTGCCACAGAAACTCGGGGAGAGCATCGCAATGAGCGAAGGCGAGCCGGAAGTAGAAGCCCGCGAAAGGCGCACACATGACCAATCAGAGGCGACGTAGCTGTCCAAAAGCTCTAACGGCTTGCGGAGGAAGCCAGGAGGGATCTTTTAGTCATCCGAGGCAAAGCTGAGGGGAGTAAGACTTGGAGTCCTCTCCCTCTTTGTAATCATCAAATGCCAAAGCCAAGAATGGTAAAGAAGACAAAGTTACTGAAAAGATGCTTTGAACACATGATGCAAAGGGTCGTTAACCAACAGACAAAGGAGAGCGAGCAATGACCACTGGTCCAAAGCACCACTATAAATAAGAGGAAGAAAAAGGAAAAAGGGGGAGCCCCTAAAAGGCCCCGGAGGAGAGCCCTAAAAGGCCCCGGAGGGGAAGAGGCGACCCCGGGTAGAAGGTCGAAAGAGAGGGCCCAAGAGGCCGAGAGATACCGGAAGGAAAGAGGAACAATACCTCAGAGCAATAATAATGATAATACAATATACACAAGATACACAAAAGAAAACACAAAGTTCCTTCCTCTGGAACTTAGAGGAAGTATGAGAAAAGAAGAGAAACTGGAAGGAGGAAGATCGCCCAGCAAACACAAGAAACATCACTCCTCCCCTGAAAGCACCCTCTAAAAAGGGGTGCCATGAAGAAGCAAGAGACGGAACGAACAACGAAGGAGGAACAGAAAAGGAGGAAAAGCTGAAAAGCGTGCATCTCCAACAACCACTGCAAAAACCAAGATGAGGGGGTCAGAATACCCAAAGCGCTGCAATCAGTAACGATTGTCACACGGAGGGCGTACAACGAAAAGGAAAGGAAGCTCCCCTTCTGAAACTCAAGATTTAGCAACATAAAAGGAGTGTAAAGCCAAAGCGCACACTCCTTCCTCTGTAAAAATACCACAAATGTGGGAGCCATTTCCTTGTATCAACCCCTCTGTACCTCGTCTCAATATAATAAAAGCCTAAAGCTTCATCAAGATTACGAACCCATTATCTCTTTTATTTAAACAACCATTATCGCACAAAGCGGTCCGAAACAAAGGTTTAGATTGATCGTTTGATGTGTTAGATCGAACGATCGATATGTAGCTTGTTTGGTTAAGGTGTGAAATTGATGAGGTTGAGCGAAAGAGACGTGTTATCAGTGGTTAATTATTTAGGTGAACGAGTGGGTTGCACGTGTTATCTTGAGGTAAATAAATTTGTTATGTAAGAATGTAGTAATGATATTTTGAGAATATAAAATATAAGTTACTATAAAATGGTGTAACAAATTGGTGTAATAAAATGTACAGAATTAAAGTGGTGAAACTTTAAAATTTTAAATTTTTGCAAAATTTAGGCATGAAAAAAAAAAGGTTAAATTTTAATATTGAAAATGGATATTTAATTAGTAAAAATGTGAAGAACTAAAATGATTATTAAAGACATCTGCTGAACCAACCAACATACATAATTATATATTTTTTTTTCATTTTTTAAAGGGAGTTGGAGTTTTTCTAAAATTACATCATAACAATTAACTATTCATTCAAAACCAAACCCCAAGACAACCCCTAAACCATAACCCTAACCCTAACCCCAACCCTAAGTTATCAAACCCTACCTTTGCCCTAACCCGTTGATAAGCTCAACACTAACCCGCCACTTTGCTATCCAATTCGATCTTTTCTCTATCCATAACTCGTATGTATAACATTTCAATCGACGATGAGGGAATATAACAATTACTAACTTCATTACCTCCTTTTACATTTCGCACACCAATCAATTGGGGTTACTTCACGCAACACATTATTCGTTACAATTGAACATTAAATACACCAATCACTAACTTTGTATTAATCAAACCCTAATCAACGTTACTCAGGTTATATGTCAACGATTGCACCATTAAACCTTGTAGGTCAACTAATCCATAATGTACTATAGGCAATTTTGAGAGGTATGTTTTAATATTTACTATAGGTCAACTAATCCATTTTAATATTTACTTTTTGAAAAGTGTAACAATTTTTTTTCATTCCCAAATTTACTTTTCTAAAATACCTTTTATAATTGACAAAAATTAAAATATCCTTCTTATATTTCAATTTATTATCATTAATTTCATTAATATTAAAATGCCCAAATGTCCAAATTTTATTATAACATCAACAATAATAATAATATTATTATTAATAATAATAATGATAATAATAATAATAATAAATTATTTGTTTCCTTTTTAATTTTGACATGACTTATGCCATATTGCAAATTTTTTAATTTCAAATTTGACTTATATTAAAGAAAAAAATCCTAGGTGCGAAAAGTACATATAACTGATGCGGAAAGTACATATAACAGATGCAAAAAATATACTTTCCGCATCACTTATTTTAAAACAGAAGTAAAAAGTATAATAACTGATGCGGAAAGTACACTTTTCGCATATATTACTTTGTCAACAGATGTAAAAAGTGCACTTTTCGCATCTATTTATTTTAAAACAGATGTAAAAAGTATAATAACTGATGCAGAAAGTACACTTTTCGCATATGTTTTTTTTAACAGATGCGAAAAGTGCACTTTTCGCATAATGCGGAATGTTGATTTTTTTTCTTTGCAATATTTATAATTTATATCTAGTGACCTGCATTCTTTGCTTTGACTACCAAAACTAAAATCTTGAAACAAATGAATCCAAAAGGCAAAATAAATATATCCAAATAAATATATAAATATAACCAATAATTCAATACAAGTACAAATTCCAACAAAAATAATTCAATTCTACCCAAATCATTTTCATCAAAAGTTGAGATTTGGGTAACAAAACATAAATGCAGCTACAATAGCAAGAAATATTTTAACACATCTAAAAATTCCATCAACCCATTTCCAAGTCCCTCACACCAACTCACATACAGAGTCATTAAGTTTTGTTGTCACTTCTTCACTTGCTACTAGACTTGTGCTTCCATAAACCGAATTTTGCTCTTCTTCCATTACTCCTACAATTAAGGAAAAGGAAATTACTCAAATTAGTAGTCCAAACTGAAAAGTGATAACCAAACACACTTTTACTCAATCATTAATATATACCTTTATCTTCTAATAATCTAATCAAATCATGGACAGTATAAAAGGATTAAAGCAAATAGCATCAATCTAACCATGCAACTTACTATGACTATTCTAAAAAAAAAATGAGTAGCATCATGCTATTGGACACTCATAACCCAAATCAGAGACTAAGAAACTTAAAGCAAATGAGAAAAGGTCAACAATTTAAGGCCTAAAGATGCTATACTTTTGAATATCTTGAATAGTGGAAGCAACAACTACTCTTAGATAAAATCATTAAGACACTGAACTACTCAAGTAGTAAGTTAAGTAGTAATATCAGGTAGGACCTTATTTTTCATCACACCGTCATAATGCTCCTTATCCTGTAATTTAAATAAATCATACCACATAGCTTGCTAAATTTTAGTTTGAGATCATTGGCTTTCCCTGCTTTAAATTTTTACAAATGTATATCATGCTTGCACATAACTTGGGGAAAGAAAAGTATAAGAATGCAATTTTGGGAATATGGCTATTAACAAATATTAGTAGCAATTGATTTCTACAAGCTAAGATGTACAAAGCTAAGTCAGATAGTAGATAATTAAAATAACTAAAGCCTATTCAATAACTAAAGCTAAGTTAAGATTGTGAAATCAACTATATATAAATATATACCCGATAGAAACATTGCGGTCAACAACATCATGTAAAGTTTGATAAAGGGTAGCACCTTGATTGGAACCAAAGTGGCGCATCTCAGCATCTGATCTTTGGAGTAACCATAATCTCCGGATCAAGGATCCAGATATACAATTTTGTCCTTAGTCCCTTGTTCTAACTTCCTCATTTATATTGTAGTTAGAAAATAAAATGGAAAAAATTCACTCGTTAAGTTATAAGATTATAGATAATAAAAAGAGATGGGAAAAGTAACGCCACCTGCAAGTGACTCTTAACATGAGCTAGGGTTAGATCCTTAACATTCATTAACTCTAGCACAGACTTTGGTGTTGCCACTTTAAGTGACAAAAGAACCCAAAATTAGACATAACATGGTTATAATGTCCAAAACAAAATAACAGCACATACATGTAATGTAATCTGATCATCATAGCATATGTAATATAAAATATATATTAGATTAAATGTTACTAGATGATTTACTTTCATGACCACCAAGAAGCTGAACTGTAATAAGAAAAATGAGCATGAAGGGTGACAACCCATCTCATTCTAGGAGCTCTGATGCTTCTTTTTACAACTCTTGCATTTTGTTTGAAATTGTGCCTATAGATTTGTGGCTGATAGTTATAGTTTCAAAACTGTGGTTTCAAATCCTAAGCTCAATGTTGGTTCACTTTGGCCAAGGTTATTGACAGTAGTACTAGTAGTGTCATGGTGTAAAAAGCCAGCACTTCCAATGTTGCCACTACCAGAATCAGAGGTAGAGAAACACTTATCATTGTAATATGTTTTGCTGCTTGATCTCCAATTCCGTTGGCTTCATAATCAGAAAGAAAGGGTTGAGTTATTCAACCAAACCACCACTCATGAAAACTTAGTACCAATGCTCCACTCATTTTAACACTTAAGAAATATAGGTGGTTTAGGCATTTTAGCAAACATATAGCAAGCAATAGAAACTCAAATGCAAAACCAAAGGGACATAGTCAGATTGATGGGTCACATGTTCAATTGAATAAATTCCTATGTCAATAAGAGAGAAGAAGAGTATGCTACCATTGCTGCCTCAGCAGCAACTACAACAGCTCTGAAGAAAATGAACGATGCCTACCTACAATAGAAACGGCGGTGATTGGGAGGGGCGAGACTGAGAAATTGAAACCCTATACAAGAGTAATGAATAAGTAGTGTGGTTCAAGCATTATATCAAACACATTGTGAGCGAGCATCACAAAATCAAAAACACCAAAATAAATTACAAACGCAAGCAAAACGAAAAATCTACGGTTCAACATTAGACAATAGGGTAAAATTTTTTTTGAGAATAGAGAATAGATAGTAGACCACAGAGACGAACCTGGACAAGAACGAGAGAAACAAACTCACCGATTTACCTCGGGACAAGCACGAACAATGAATGAAACAAGAGGACCGAAGAGGGACGAAGAAGAATCGGGTCCCAAGCACGAAGAAGAAGAATTCAGGAACACCGCTCCAATGAACACCACAGCAGGAATCGGGTCCCAAGCTCCAATCGCGAACGAAGCTCCAATCGCGACTACATGAATGAAGAAGAGGGCAGCAGATCCATATCTGTGTTACAGCAACAACGACGAAGCGAGAATCACGAATAGGGAGAAGCACGAACGTAACAACTGGGAGAAGCACGAAGAGGGACGAAGAAGAAGGAGAACCACAAAACGAAGAAGAAGGAGAACCGCGAAGAGGAAAAAGAAGAAGATAGTGTTCCCCAGATCTAAGAAGAAGATAGGTCACATTTACACTACCCTGTTTTTTTACAGTGTCACTCTAACTGTTTTACCGTGTTTTTTTACTGTGCCAAAAGTGAAAACAAATCTCACCGGTGAGCATTCTAGAAGCTCCCATGTAATAGATTAAAAAACATGTTTTAGATTATGTAATAGTATAGATAGTATATTTTTTTATTTGGATTTGAATCTAATATAAAATAACTAACCCACGTCCGCGTAAGACAGCTCGGTTGGTGACTACAGTGACATTTAGGATTTCCCCTTTCCAGGTCATGAGTTTAACTCCCAGACCCATTCTCATTTGGCGCCACTGTCGCATCCTTCTTCCATGTCTCTCTCTTTCATCTCTATCTCTCTCACTCACCTCCACCTCTCTCTTCTCTTCTTCTTCTTCTTCGATGAATCCCAACAACAACAACAACAACAACATCAATACCTCATACGCTCGCAACCCAAACTTGTTCGTTATCTTCATTCATTCCTCCATCTCCCTCAAAATTAACCCTTTTTATTTCCGTGTTTTGCAATTTTGTATAATTCTTTCTGCTCGCAATTATTTTGTTATTGTGCTCAATCATGTTTCTTATTTTTTTGCTTTTTTATATCCTAAGAAGTAGGGTAGCTAACTCTATTTTCTGTTTTCTTGGATAATAAAATTAGTTAAATTTTTTGTTCCAAACTTAATTAATGAAAAAGCTTAAAAATTCAAATTTTGAATATTAAATTAATTGTTTGATAATTGGTTGAAATGTTAACAAACCATTAAATGCATGTTTCTTTATTATTATTATGTTTTTCTACTTTTGCAATTTTTTATCTATTATTCTTGTAGAATAGAGGGAGCAGAGAAAAGAGTATTTTGCCCTTAAAAGTTTTGTGTATATCAATTTGTTCCTCAAAGATCTCAATTGAAGGTCAAATTAATCCTTTCAGGACAATTTTATGAGACACTTGAGTATTTATGAAGGACTATTTTGACTCGTGTTTGAGATCTTTAAGGACTAATGTGGGTTTTTTGGTTTTTTTTTTTTTAATTTTAAGTTTAACTTATCATTATCATTATTTTTTGTTGGCAGTGGTAGCAGTGGGAGGGGTTTGGAGATGAGAAACAACAGAGAAAGAACAAGAGGGAGTACTCCTGGAAAGGATAAGATTGATGCTCTTGGCAGGCTCTTGTAAGCACAAGCACACTATTTCACTCTCAATGATTTTTTCCCCTTTCATAACAATTTGCTTTGTCTCTCTCTCTCTCTTTAATTTAAGGGGATTGTTAACGAATGCCCTTAGATATTGTTTATTAAGAAAACAAAAGTAGCATTTGGTATTAAGATATGCATGTTTTACATATCGAGAATTTTGGGACTCAGTTTTTCAATGCTCATTTACTCCTCTTTATTCCTTAAACAGTGCCATGCCCTTAGGGCACTCGTTAACACAACCCTATCTTTTAATTTTCATGGTAGGTTGTATTATCCGTAGTGAAAGAGATAAGTGCTATAGTAGTGTAGTTTTGGTTATTCTGTTTGTTATTTTGGTGCCAATAAATGTTGGGTCTAGTTAGTAAGGAATTGGCTCATACCCACAACGTCGTGAGTTCAAATCCTACTGCTGCTGACGTGAGGACCTCGTTGATGGGTAAACCTCTGTAAGCCCTCATAAAGCTGTGATGCCTGCCATGGCCCTAGTGAGTCCTTGAGGACCCAACTCACCTAAACTTTTCTTTTGTTATTTTGGTTTCCTTACTTTTGATGTATTTCCTAAAATTATGGTCGGCCCGTGATTGGCTCTTTAGGTTGTTAAATACCTGTGATTGACTCTCTAGGTGGTTAATTACCGGTATGTAAGAATAGAATGGAGAGAAGGAAGAAGTTTATCTTTAATTCTCCCTCTTCTCTCTGTCTAGGAGGTTTCTTGGACCTCGAATCCAAGAAAACACTATGTTGCGCATAACATTGTACTTATTAGCTGCTAGATTTTTCATTCTTGTGGATGGTGTTCTTATTCTATATATGCCTAGAATGAATGTTGTGTGGGTTATCTTTGTAACTTTACCCAACCAAAGCTAGTTTTTAAGGAAATTTTAGGTGCTGTGTTTCGTTTGCCTTGGTTTTTGGAGCAACAAAGTAAACGTTGTGGTATGCATGTAGAAACGCTTGCTTTTTTTTTATCTCTGTAATATCACCAAAGTATATTGTGGACTTCTCTCTATTATTAGCAGCTAGACCAGTTGCATCTGAGAATGTAGAGAAAACTTATGACTTAAAAGTTAAAACTGTTTAAAAAAAAATTCGTGCTGTAATTCTGTAAAATAATATTGAATGTCTACACGCAACTTTGATATCTTTTCTTAGTCACTGATTTTGTTGTAATATCTGCAGGACGCGAATTTTAAGACATATGGCATCTGAGTTGAATTTGAATGTGCGGAGTGATGGTTATGTGAAAGTTAACGATCTGCTAAATTTGAATATGAAGACATTTGCTAATATTCCACTGAGATCCCACACTATCGATGATGTTAGGGAGGTCAGCTAATTTCATATATGTTTATTTTTTAACTTCTCTGAATATGTACATGCCCATTACCTTTTCGTGTCATTAATATCATTTCTATGATGAGATTTTTGTGTTGCATTTTCTGAGAAGCGTTTGGATGAAATACAGAAATTTTATGCATAAAAATAAAAGCATATTGTTGATACTAGCAAGACTCTTCAATGATGTGTTTATTGTTATTAATCATAAATGATCAATTTATTATATTGGGTTTGTTGCCACTTTGAACTAGCAGTACCATTTTACTCTTTGGACTAGTATTGTCTCCATAGAAGTTTCCTCTCTTGCCCCTTCTTAGACGACCCATACAAACTGTCTCCATCTTGTAGTAGTGGTTATGGCTTAACAATTATCTGATCCATCATTTTAAGCAACTAATCCTGTTCTCAGTAAATAATTTAGTTGAGTAGTAACATTTACATGTTGGTTGTGTTAGTAATATGTTTAGCCTCCTCTTAGAGTCAAGTCTTTAACTTCGTGCAATGCAATGTCTGTGGTTTATGGCCTTGTGTTTCTTATGAATGGCTATCATAGTTATAGCCTCTTTTATCTATAAGTCCTACTTATTAATCAATTGTATTTGATTTTATTTAGTCATTAATGTAAAGAGTTTATGGGAATGTCTATTTCATTTTTGTTCTAATTTATCTCATGGTTATTCTCAGGCTGTTAGAAAGGATAATAAGCAGCGTTTCAGTCTCATAGAAGAGAATGGGGAACTACTAATACGTGCGAATGTTGACGCATCCAATTTGATTTCTAAGTTTTACAGAAGTAATTGAACATAAAGTGATTGGTTCTGTACTCTGACATGATTTCAAATGAATGCACCTAATTGCCTTAAATTTTCACTTGCCATTGTCATGTTCAGATGCCGATAAAGAAAAAGTAGATCTAATACTTAATTAATTTTATGGTTTCATCTCCTCTGTTTCCTACTGCATCATGTTTTGGTACTGAATCTTTTTCAGTCATATGACATGTCAGATCTCTGAATTTCTGAATCACAACTTAAATTTCTGTTTTCTTAATAAGAACTTGTAATATGACTTAAAAATATATTCATTTGTGAAGCATTACGATATTAAATATGTGCTTTCATGGTTAATTTTGATGGAAGTCCAATTGTTCAAAGCACTGTAGATTTGATGTTTAGCAAACACACAATTTATATGTGTCATGTAAGTGACATGGTCTGTTGTTTCTTATTCTTCTGCCTTTGGACTGTTAAACCTTTGTTTGGATATTGGCTTATATTGCCCTTTCTGGAAGATAGCAATCTTTAAACTTCTCTCAGTCAAGTAAATGGAAAATTTTATGTTAGTAATATTGTCCACTGCCTTGCCTTGTTTTGTGTAGTTTTTGCTCTTAATCAGAATTGGCACAGGTTCTTTTCTGTTTGCAATTGCTTGTTATATTGCATTTGTGTTAAAAATAAATATTGCATTTGTGTTAAAAATAAATATCGGATTAATGTTGTTGCTTATTTTCTGTTTAACTATTGGATTGTGAATTAATTCAATTTTCTTCATCCGTTCCTACAATGTCATTATTAACTTTTGATCTGCAGGCGGTTGAAACTGAAAGCTTACTAAAGCCAATCCTTTCAGCTGAAGAATTTCCAGGTTCATAATTACTGGACTTGTTTTATTGTAAACCCGGGCTCATACTTTATCTCTGTCTGCCATATTGCATAAATTTTAATTTTTTGCTATTTTGTCTGTTTCATTCGTTTATTTTGCCAATTTTCCCCATATGCAGTGTGTGTGCATGGAACCTACAGAAAGAACTTGGAGTCAATTCTAGGATCTGGTTTGAAGCGCATGAAGAGGTTGCATGTTCATTTCTCTTGGGGTTTACCAACAGATGGAGAAGTAATAAGTGGTAATATGATATAATTATAAACAAAAATTACATGTTTATAAATTTAAATTTAAATATTTATGTTTCGCTTTGATTAGGCATGTTATTTTTCCTACTAGAATATTATGGCTGGGGATTAGGTTTAAAGTACAAATGGAATGATGGAAGGCAGTGGGAGCTTTTTCCATTTACCTTTGTGTGGTTATCGGAGGCCAGGATAGTAGAAGTATTAATTCATCAAAATGCCTTTATACTTTAGTGCTTTATTAGTAGAGAGTAACTCATTTCTCTGCTCATGATTCATGCATTTTAGATGATTGCTGTGATTGAGCCATCTAATATTGCTATCAGAACTACCATTAATGACAACAGTTTGGATCTATAAGCATCTCTACCCCTTCACAATCCATCTGTTGGAGGGTGGAGAGGCTTTTGGATTGGAACTCTCCTTTTGGCTGTCATTTGAACTATTGCAACATGAGATTTCTGTAGGATATTATAGTATTTGAGGGATCATTTTACTCAACTCTTTGAAGATGATATTGGTTTATCAAGAATTAACATATCATGCTCTCAAATAGTTTCAATTTTTCCCATATTAGATGCAAAAAATTCTAGTAGAATTTGACTAGCTTCATCTTTGTACTTGATTTCTTAATTATTTTTTTGTTTTTTTATTTTTCCAGGTATGAGGCGAGATGTCAACATTCTGATCTTTCTAGATGTTAGAAAGGCATTAGAGGGTATGATAATTCAAAACATGTTCTGAATGTGAACAAATTCATCTTGAAATGTTTAACCTTCTTTTGTTGTGTTTTGCTAGAAATTAAAATCCTCAACAAATAAGACCTCTGACTGCTGCTAACCTCCTCTTTCTTCTTTTTTTGCCGTCCTATTTCAGAAGGTATGAAGCTTTACATCTCTGAAAACAAGGTGATCTTGACAGAAGGTTTTGATGGTGTTGTTCCAACCAAGTATTTTGAAAAGATAGAATCATGGCCTGCCAGACAACCTATTCCTTTTTAAATGTTCCTGCATAATTTTGTTTTTACTTTTGTTAAGTTAGGATTGCAGTACCTGAGTTATTTGTATATATTGTATTGGTGGTTTTGATTATATATCCATATTATCAAATATTCAATATTATTATAAAAGCAGCTGGTTCTCTCATGCTAATTCCAATTTTCCCTCCAAAATCAGTCCTAATTTTGACTAACTAACACACTAAGTAATTAATGAAGTTATGCAGCAGCCCTTGGTTACCTAAATGTATCATGGGAAATTGGTTAGTGGAATGTAAACAGTCAAGGCCGAAATCATTTATTTGGCCCATTTTCGAGCTCAGTGCATAAAAAACCGGAAAGTCCTTGCATAAACCGGACAAGATCTTCTTTCTTCTTTCTCTTTTCTATCTTTCATCTGATTTACTTCAATGCTCTATCTCTTTCTCTTTTTTTTTCTCTATGTTTCATTTTTTTTCCTGATTTCTCTCTTTATTTTTTATGTTTTTATGTTTTCAGATAATTACAAGATCAGCTCTTCAAAAATCAGAGATCAGTTAGCCACATACGAGGTATGATACTGAATTTGTCCCAAATTATTGAACAAAAACTAAACCAAAAAAAATGAAACAGAAAAAGTAGATACAGATTAGGAACAAAAATAAAAAAAATATGAAAAAAAGAGTTGTGCCTTGATCTCCCTTTGATCAGTAATGCATGGAACCAATTTGGGTGGATCGAAGGCGATGGCGGTGAGATCGAGCCACGATGTTGATGGTGAAGACCGAAGGAGCAGTGGGAGGAGCAAATCGGAGCAGATCGAAGCCGGTGGAAGGAGGCGTCGATCGATGTGGTGTGAGGAGCATATCAAAGGCTGTGGGAGGAGCAGATCGGAGGCGGTGAGGAGATCGATTGAGAAGGAGATGAAGAAGGAGACCGGTGGCGATGAGGAGATCGAAGGGCGGTGGCGGTGAGAAGATCGAAGGGCGTCTGGAGGCAGAGAGGGAAGGGAGAAGGGATGGAGGAGGAGAGAAGGAAAAAATGTATTTTCATATGGAGTTAAGAAAAAATGGGTGGCTCCAAGCAAAAGAAAGACTATACACTACTCTGCAATGTTTCTAGAGGATAACTGAAACTCAAATAAGCTACTAGCCAGTACAGTTAATAAAAATTTGGCTGATCCAAATAACACAAATTGTGATTCAGATATGCATCTTTCTATACTTTCTGGCATCATCAAATGCTGTGCAACAACTTCAAATAGAATTTCCTTTAAACTTAAAACGTGAAGACATGAAAGGAGCAGCAGCTTGCAATGGGCCTTTCCAATGAAGCGAGAAGGACTTATAGAAGATGGAAGATGTGAAAGTGTTTCTGCATGACTACAGCTTAATAGAAGGATGAAGTTGCAAGTAGTATGTTCATTGTCCAATGAGTTTGTGCATTGATATTATTACCGTTGTTTAATGTTGTGAGTGAGTAGTGCTTTTTTTTTTTGGCAAATTAGGTACTTTGGTCCCTTAAGTTATTTTTTGGTTTCAAATAAGTCCTGTAAGTTTTTTTTGTTTCAAAATGGTCCTGTAAGTTTTTTCCGTCCAACAAATACATCCTTCCGTCCATATCTGTTAGTAACGGTGTTATTTTTTTCCTAGTTGTGTCCTACATGGCATGAACGGGGTTAGAGCTGACCTGGGACTACATAAAACGACGTCGTTTTCTAATAGCTCCATAGAAGTTGGCCAAACGAACAGTCACCATAAAAATAAAAGGAGGGAAAAATGGTGTCAGTACAGCATGAAGTTACTTAACAAGAAAGGAGACCAAAATCAACATCATAGGGTTTAATGGTTAAGAATATTGTGAATCAGTAACCAGCAAAGAAGACGATTTTGTTCAAGGGTTTGCTAACTGAGGAGGTCATCGTATTGTAAGGTATGTTTCCCTGATCCATTGTGTAATGCATCGATCATCTTTGTTTCTATTTATACTTGAATTTTTGATGTGCCATGTAAGTGTGTAAGCTGATTTTGGATGGTTTGTTTGGTTTGTTTCTTTTTCTGGTTTTGGGTTTAGGAGGAATGGAACATTACTTTAGGTTACATGTTCATCATGGGGGTGCCTTTGTCAGTGGTGACAGAGGCAACTACCTAGGCCATGTGTCACTATGGAATTGTGACCCTGATAGATGGAGTTATTTTGAGCTGTTGGATATTGCCAAGCAAATGAACTATCCTGAAATAGAGAGTATGTGGTACAAAGGTTGGAAAAATCAGCTCAAACCATTAACTGATGATAAAGGTGCATGTCAGATTGCCAAAATTGCTAAAGCAAAAGGAGCAGCTCATTTGTATATGTTGCATCCAGTGTCACAACCTGTTACTTTAGGGGCTTTGCCAACAAGTGGAGCATGTGCAAATTATGATGCTGAAATCATTCATGTAGATGGTGGGCCTGTAGATGTTGGGCCTTCAAATGTTGGGCCTGAAACTGAAAATGTTGTTGAGGAAGAACAGAGGAACAATGATGGGCCTGAGATAGAGGAAGAAGGAACAGAGTATGATAGTGAAGACAGTGCTTTGGGGGTTAGATTCAGTGATTCTGAAGATGAAAGAATTGAAGATGATTTCTTTGGAAATGCTACCAACAATGACTCAACTGATCCTGCTGCCAATATTGAAGAAAACACTGCAAACCTTACTGAAAATGATGCTCAAAATGCCAACACCAACACTGATCCTGCTGCCAATTTTGAAAATGATGATTTAAATGCCAACACTGTTGGTGTTGCTGCTGAAAATGATGCTCAAAATGCGAACACTGCTGCTCAAAATGATGTTGATGCGAACACTGCTGCTGAAAACAATGTTGATGCTACTGAGAATGGAAGCAAGAAAAAAAGAGGCAGGCCACCAAAGAGAGTATCCACTGATCCTGATGAAGAAATAGTTCATAACTTTGACATTGAGGATGAAAGTGATTGCTTGAAATTTGATACACCACAGACCACTAAAGGTAAAGAGGTGGGTTTGGACAGGTTCTCTGATGCTGAATACAATAGCTCTGAACTGGATAGTGAAGAGGATACTGATGAGGACTGTGATGATGGTGAGATTAGGAGGAAGAAAGTCAAGTATCCAACCTTCAAGATGCCAAAGGATATGACCGACTACAAGTGGCAGATAGGGACTGTTTTTGCAGACAGAGAAGAGTTCAAGGAAGCTGTAATGACATATGCCATTCATTCTGGAAGGGATCTAAGTTACTGGAAAAATGACAAAGAAAGAGTGAGGGTTGTATGCAGGGAAGGTTGTGAGTGGGAGGCATACTGTGGGAAGTTGCCTAATGAAGATACTTGGCAACTAAGGAAAGTGGTGGATAAGCATACATGTAGCAAGGAGTACAGGATTCAAATGCTCTCAGCAAAATGGTTAAGCAAAAAGTTGTATGCTGGGGTGAAGGAAAACCCTAAGCTGAAACTGAGTGACATATGTGAGAGAGCACAACAAGCTTGGAATACTGGTGTGAGCAAATCTAAGGCATTTAGGGCAAAGAAAGCAGCACTGGACTTGGTTGAGGGATCATATAAACACCAATATACAAGGCTGTTTGATTTTTGCCATGAGTTACTCAGGTCGAATCCTGGTTCCACAGTTAAGTTGAATGTGCAAGTATTTGATGAACCTATTGCTAATGAAGACCCTTTAGCCAATGAAGTACCTGAAAGACCCTTACCAACATTTCAGAGATTGTATATCTGTTTCAAAGCTTGTAGAGAGAGCTTTTTGATATGTAGGCCAATTATAGGCCTTGATGGGTGTTTTTTAAAAGGTTACTATGGTGGGCAGCTATTGGCAGCAGTGGGTAGGGACCCTAATGATCAAATGCTACCTATAGCATTTGTAGTTGTGGAGGGGGAGAACAAAGAATCATGGAGCTGGTTCCTGGACCTGTTAGTGAATGACCTTGGTGGTAGAGATTGCTGCAGGTTATACACATTCACATCTGATCAACAAAAGGTCAGTTTGCATTTCAAAGATTCATTCTATAATCATGACACATAGGTTCAATTTGCATTTGAGTTTCAGTAATTCATTTCCTTGTTTTGATTAATTCTTAAACTGTTTGAAATCTAGGGATTAATTCCTGCATTAGATGAATTACTACCTGGAGTTGCACATAGGTTCTGTGTTAGGCATTTGTATAACAATTTTAGGAAGAACCATCCTGGAAAGAAGCTGAAATAGCTCATGTGGAAAGCTGCAAAGGCAACTTATCCTCAAGCTTGGGAGGCTGCAATGAAGGAGATAAAACAAGAGGATTTGAATGCTTTTAAGGATTTGATAAAGATTCCACCAAGATTTTGGAGCAAATCCTACTTCACATTTGATTCTAAATGTGATGTTTTGGTTAACAATATGTCAGAGACATTTAATAGTGTGATTGTAGGACCAAGGCAAAAGCCTATTGTCACTATGATTGATGAACTTAGAATTTATTTGATGGAGAGGTGGGAGGCAAACAGGGCAAAGACAACCAAGTTGCCTAATGGTAGTGTGCTGCCTAGAATCAAGAAAAAATGAGAGAAGGAGCAGGAACAAACAAACATGTGGATGGCTAGGTAAACACTTATTTCATATATCTGTTTCATAACTGTTTTGCTGGATTTGCTGGTTTTTTAGGTTCTATTGTCATACTCTCTTTTAATTTCTTTTCTAGATGTGCTGGTGAAAATATCTATGAAGTTAGACATGCAAACTTTGCTCAAACTGAAAGGTACACTGTCAACCTCAATGAAAGAAAATGCACATGTAGAAAATGGATGCTCACTGGCATTCCATGTGCTCATGCAATATCAAGCATAAATAGCAAGTGTGAAGATCCAGAAACCTACATACCAGATTACTACAGAAAGGAAGCATATGAGGCATGTTACCAACACATTTTATACCCAGCAAATGGTCAAAACTTGTGGGTGAAGACAGATGCAAGTGATGTGTTGCCCCCTCCACATAAAAAGCAACCTGGTAGACCCAAGAAGAAGAGGAACAAGGAACCAGGAGAAAGAGATGCCACGAAGATGAGTAGGAGAGGGTTCCCAAATAGATGCAGCAGATGTAAGGAGATGGGACACAAGAAGGGTAGTTGTAAGCTTCCACCCCCACCACCAGCTCCAACCCAAACCGAAACACAACAAACCCCTGGCCCAACCTCTGCCCCAAACCAAACCTCTGCTAACCCAACCCAAACCCCAGCCCCAGGCCCAACCCAAACCCCTGCCTCCCAAACCTCTGTTGCATCATCATCAAAACAAAGCAAAAAGACCAAAAAGACCAAAAAGAAGGACCCTGGCCCATCAACCCTTGGCCCATCAACCCAAACATCTGTCATACCAGCACCTGTTCCACCAAACCAGATAAAAAACAAGGCCCTTTCTGCCCCCAAACAGCCCAAAACCAAGGCCTCATCTGCACCAAAACAGGCTAATGCAACAGTCTCCATCACTGCTCCAGCTCATACCCAACATGCCACAAGTTCCAAGAAGAGATGCAGCTCCAGCACTGTCACAAGACAATTCAAAGCTCCAAGGACAACAGCTGAACCAGCACAAAGGCAGATGTTGCAAACAAAAAGGGCACCATGGAAGTAGCTTTAAGTATTAGGGAATTTCTTTAGTGTGAAATCTGTGTTTAGTGTTTATGTGAACCTTTTGTGTGAAAGACCTTATGTTTTGTGTGAAAGACCTTTTGGTGAAGCCTTTTGTATAACAGACCTTTGTTGAACCTTATGAGGTTTATGACTTATTATGATAATTTGGATTATGCAGCAATCAATGTGTTTTGATATTTTGGATTATGCAGCAATCTAATTGCAAGAGCAGTTATGTCACATAAATAGCTGACAAAGAACAAGTAGCATAAATTGCTTGGAAGAACATTCAATACATTTTTGATAAGTAGCTTACAAAGACAACAAAAGCAGGGGCAAGTACACAGAAAATCACTTACTACCGAACAACATTACACTTTCCAATCCCAAAACATTTCCAACCTAAAATAACTACACAAATCTACTTCCAAACATACAGAAACATTCCAATGCATAATACAACTAAAATCTTCATTCATTTCCTTGACCAAGCCAAATCCTTTTGCATTACTTCAATCTCCAGCTTCTGTTTCATAATGATTAGGTCTTTCTCACGAACAATGTCATCTTTGTACCACTCAAAGAAGTTGCATCCTGAGTCTGGGATATCTCTCTGTAAAATTCTCAAAAAAATCAGGTATGAACCTTGAATAAAAACAACATCTTTCTCAACAAAGAAATACAACACATTTACCTTATAAAACCTGCACCCCCAGAATCGCAACCCATAGTGTTCCTCTGTGCGAGCTGTACGCAATACTGCTCTAGCTCCACCGCAAGCACAATAAGGAGGAATCCCTTCATACCCACCGTGCATGAACACCTGACCTTTCTTCATTGAAGACGAAGCCGAATCCATGGTGCTTGAAGACTCGCGCTTTGACTTCCACTTGCAATCCCCCACATTGTCAAAGTATTGTTGTGAAGAAGCCATTGATTGATTGAAATAGGGATTCTTGGAACCCTAATCCCAATTTGTTATATATCCTAAGGAAGAAGAAGTACTACCAACGGTAACAACCACGTATGATGCCAAATAAGCATAGTGATAGACACGTAATAAAAAGATAACACCGTTACTAACAGATATGGACGGAAGGATGTATTTGTTGGACGGAAAAAACTTATAGGACCATTTTGAAACAAAAAAAACTTACAGGACTTATTTGAAACCAAAAAATAACTTAAGGGACCAAAGTACCTAATTTGCCTTTTTTTTTTATGAATATAATTTTAGTAGGAAAAATATAGTTAGGTAATTGTGGTTTTTATTTATCTTAAAATATTAAGAATATGGGGTAGCTTATGGGTTCCAATTTTAAGGACAAAGGTGAGTTCATAGATGTGGAGAATACATGTATTTATCCTTAAAAGTGTAGAAAATGTGTGAAAAATGATAAAATAATATGTAGGATCCATTTAAAGACAAAATCTGTGAACAAAATCTGTGTCCATTGGTGTGGATGCTCTTATCTTGCTATCTATTTGCAATTGTTGTTCTTCCTCTTTTTTTTCTTTGTTTTATCTCTTTTTAATTAATATTTACTTTTATAGCTTTTCTCTATTAATGGTTGATCTTATTTTAGGCTGAAATTAATGGCATTGAGAAGACCAAAATTAATGTCATTGAGAAGACCAAAATTAATGGGATCATTGAGAAAACAAATAGGAGAGAAATATTTACAACATTTAAGGAATATTTTCAAGTTGATTATTATTAATTAATGGTTTTTGTTATGCATTAATGCATAAGTTACGGAAATTTGCATACTATTAAAAAGTGTCAATTTTAGATAATATATTATTCTTTTGAATGTAATTATTTTATTTCAAATCTGATTCAAATCTTTTTCTATATAGTATTTCTCTATAGTTATTATGATTGAAGATTAAAATATATTTTTTTAGTTTCTTAACTTTTGGTTTTTTAGGTTTTTTTCATTCAGTATTTTTTTCATAGAAATCAGTTACTATAAACAAAAAAAATCAGTTACTAATAGAAGGAAAAAAATCAATTACTAATTAATTACTAAAAGTATGAAAATATGGTGTGATTCATTAATTAATTTGAATTTCGTTACTAATATTCAAACAAAAAAAAACAAGAAATCTATTATTAATAGAAGATAAATTTCTAATAGAAGATAACTTAATAGGATCATTGAGAAGACCGAAATTAATGGTATTGAGAAGACCAAAATTAACGGGATTATTGGGAAGACAAATAGGAGAGAAATATCTACAATATTTAATACCGAAATTAATGAGATTATTGAGAAGACAAATAGGAGAGAAATATCTACAACATTTAAGACCGAAATTAATGGCATTGAGAAGACCGAAATTAATGGGATCATTGAGAAGATAAATAGGTGAGAAATATTTACAACATTTAAGGAATATTTTCAAGTTGATTATTATTAATTAATGGTTTTTGTTATGCATTGATGCATAAGTTACGAAAATTTGTATTCCATTAAAAAGTTTTAATTTTAGGTATTATATTATTCTTTTGAATGTAATTATTTTATTCCAAATCTGATTCAAATCTTTTTCAAACAAAAAAAAAAAAAAGAAATCTATTACTAATTGAAGAGAAATTTACTAATAGAAGAGAACTTAATGAGATCATTGAGAAGACTGAAATCAATGGGTTTATTGAGAAGACAAATAGGAGAGAAATATCTACAACATTTAAGACCAAAATTAATGAGATTATTGAGAAGACCGAAATTAATGGGTTTATTGAGAAGTCAAATAGGAGAGAAATATCTACAACATTTAAGACCGAAATTAATGGGATTATTGAGAAGACCGAAATTAATGGCATTGAGAAGACCGAAATTAATGGGATCATTGAGAAGACAAATAGGTGAGAAATATTTACAACATTTAAGGAATATTTTCAAGTTGGTTATTATTAATTAATGGTTTTTGTTATGCATTGATGCATAAGTTACGAAAATTTGTATTCCATTAAAAAGTTTCAATTTCGGGTATTATATTATGGGCTTTGCTTGGGAACCCTATGAGATGAGAGGGTTTTGCTACCCTTTTGACATGGACCAATAGATATTTGTCATGCTTTGTTTTTTGTCATGTCAGCGGGGTATATTTTTGATTTATAAGTTTTATAATTAGATCCCTAAAATATTTATTTAAAAATATTTTTTTTTATCCTTAATGTAATTTACCCAAAATACCATCATTTTAATATTATTTTTCATCTACCCAAAATACCTTAATTTTAATTTTATATTTCATTTAACCTAAGTACCCTCATTTTAATACCATTTGTATCTATCCAAAATACTCTTAATAATTTATAATTTCTCATTTCACTATCCCCACATTATTCTTCTCCATCAATCTATCATACATTTCTTTTTCTATCACTGTCAAGTACCAACATCGTCACCTTCTTCTTCTTTATTCATACATTCGTTCTTCATAAAAAAAAACCAACAACAAACGCAAGAGCATACCTTCTTCATCATCACCTTCTTTTATATTATTCCCTCTGATTTCCAGACCCGTTTTCATTTCCAAACTCAATCCCAAATTCCGGCACCACCACCACCATATATAGGTTCTCTTTCTTCCTCTTTTAGGGATGTTCATATCCTTTAGATTTTATTTCTGTGGGTCTCGTGCTGTCAGCAGTACACGTTGATGTTTTTTTGGTTGATTGTTCTCTACCCAGGGAACCACAATATTGTGTAAACTCATAACACGTGATTATTTTTTTTATTCCCCAAATGTAATAATGAAGAAAATAAAAGTTTTCACATTTTCATTGACAAAAGTCTTAAATTGTTCATTAAAAAAACTCAATTTTTAGCAATAATGTTTTTTTAATACAGTTGAGTGATGGTGAGAAGCAACGTGTCCCATTATCTTGGAAAAAGTCAAAGTAGTCAACAAAAAAGAAGAGAATATCTATTTGATATAATGCTTGATTTTTTTTCAAATAAAATATAATGCTTGATTCCTTCATTAATTACAAATTTCTATCACACAAATTTTCATATTATTTTTACAATTTTTAAGATTTTTCATTAATTGTTTTAAAGAATTTTAATGTAATATACAATTTTTAAGATAAAATACAATCTTTAAGATTTATTGTAACACCCCTAATTTTCGTCTCCCGGATAATGAGGAAATTAATAATAAATGAATTTTTATTATTAATTTATATAAATTTTCCAAGTATATTTTGTATTTAATTAGCCTTGAAATATAAAAATAGGTGAAGTTATTTTTATATGGTGAATATATACAAAAATATAGATATTGCATTTTAGTCCTTGGGTTAGGACCTAAATGTAATATTAGAAAAGTTCTTGGAGGGAAAGGTTTTAAAAGTGTTAATTTTTAAATTTTACACTGATCTAACCGGTTAGTAATGCCCTGTAACCGGTTACACGATGAACCCAGAAACTGGGTTAGTGCGTTTTGATGAGTAATCACTTGATTAATCCACGAATTCGCCACGGAATCAGCTTAAGATTAGTGGAAAACACGCGTCCTCATGCATGTAATCTTGATTTCTCTATAAAAGGAGGAATTGTTGAAGAATTTAGGGTTGATTTTCTGAGTAGAAGGTTGAAGCTCTGTTTTAGGGTTCTTAAGTTCGTCTCTGTAATTCTTCTTCGTTTCTGAGTGTTGGAGAGTGAGTGATACGCCTTCACAAAGCTTGAATCAAGGGCTTTGTATTGACATAAAAATCGTGAGCAGAGAGTTCTTGTGTGAGGAGGAATCAATCCAAGAAGTTGAAGCTTTGAAGCTGTCAACACTGTCTCTATGTTCGTGGAGTTGTCTTTGAGTTTCGATTTAGGTAAGCTCAAGCACTCTTTGAATCTCAAACCACTTTGATTTCCTTGTGCATGTTGCACACAACAAGTCCTAACCATTTTCCCCAAATTATATTACCTTTTCATGCACCAAAATCTCTGGTTTTTGAACCGTGTTGAACCTGTGTTGACTGAGGACAGAGCTTGAGATTCTTGTGGATTTCTTGCCAAAGTCAGTGATTTCAATCATCAAACACGATTTAGAGGTATGTGAGAAGTTTACCTTATACTAGATTGAGACTAAAATTGTGTCTTTTAGGATTTGAGTCAACAAAGACTCAAAAGGGCATTATGTGAATAGGTTAAAAGGCTTGGAGGCCATTTCTGTGTCTCAATTCTTTTTGAGCAAGTTTGATAAGCTGCATGCAAGTGATTTTGAAGATTGAATCATAATTTAAATGCTTATTATGAGTTTTGTGATATCAAGTTGTGTTTATGTGGAATTATATGCAATTTGATGATCTAAATTGAATGCATGCAAAATGAATATGTTTCTGTGGTTAAACATGTTTATATTAAGGTATGTGAACTCTATTGAGTGTTGAAATTGGTTAGATTTGAGTATTGGAAAGAATGGTATGAAAAACCTCACTTTTCAGTGTACACTCTGCATAATATAACCGGTTATTCGAAATTTGTAACCGGTTAGATACTGTAAATTTTCAAAGAAAATGAATTTCTGAAATTGGCCCTATGTTCCTACCATTTGCACTCAAGTCTATGCTCTAATTTGACTTGGAATCAATCTGAAAACATGTTAATAAACACTGTTAATTTCTGATTGTAGTTGATGAGTCAATGCCTTAATGTAAAGGATAATTTCAAGAGGAAATTATGCTGAATTGGAATTGGATTGTGATTTAGACTTTTGAATGATGAAATCAGTGGGTTTGAGGTATATGATAATGCTGAAACCTTGTTTGTGGATTGGGTAGAGAATTCAAGAAAAAGGGTTTTCTGAATTTCAATGGTTAATTGGTTCAGGTCTGTAATTCTAACCGGTTAGCCCGAGACTGTAACCGGTTAGTACCTGAAACTGAAAAATAAAAGTTAAGTCTTTTGAATGAAAAGTTTGATACCATTGATTAAGTTTTTCCCAATCCAAGTTTAATGGCATGTTTTTAAGTAAATTCATGGATGAATTTTGGTGCCAAAAGGTTATACCTCAAATTAATCATTCAAAAGAGAATTTGAGATATTTCTAAATCACAATAATTAAATTTAAGATAAAAACAACCTTATTAATTGTGCATTCACGCATAGAGGATGGAAAATAGGTTGGTAAGAAATGATTATCATATTCTGGGAATATGAGGAGGGTACTCCGGGAGTACCAAATTTGTAGCCTACTTGATGATACATTCTGGGAATGTGGCCAGTGTCTGGGACATGGTTTTTATGCGTTCCGGGAACGTGATACACACTCTGGGAGTGATGTTTGTTTATCCAAGTATGGTTTAGCATACGTTCTAGGAACGTATGTTAGTGTTCTGGGAACACATTGGTGTATTGGATGGACGTCCAAGATGGACTGATAGTGGAGGCCTCAGTTGTGGATAGAAATCATGCATCATGCCACCTGCATTATAAGAGATATAATGTTGAAAATTGGTGTGCTCATATGTATTTTCATTATTGTCTGTCCATGATATACTTGTGTTTGTATTTTAGTCTTTATTGATTATGTATATGTGTATACTCACTCCCTATGCCATGTTTAGGTGATGGCCAGATACCTAGCCTGCATCGAGATACGCCATATCCCTAGTGGTGGTATATGGACGTACGAGGAGCACCGAGCCACCTTTGAGGGGGAGGTGGAGATTACTCTCTACCACCCTAACCCTCTGGTTCGGGTGCGACCTCGTAGGTTTAGGATCCCTTTAGTCTATACTATGCATGTTCCACCCTTTTACACATATAGAGGACCACCCCCGGCTCGACCAGTGCGTCGATTTCATAGTTTTCGTTTTAGAGCTGCCACTCGTACTCATCCTTCTTCCCATAGAGTTGTTACTGAGGAGACTCCTTCTCCTGGTCCGACTGATTTTGAGAGGACTGCTTCTGCAGATCCTAGGCCCAGTGGTGAGGTCTCTACTCTGTCGGGCGAGGTCAAGGAGGACCCTGTGGAGGATGAGGATGAGGAGGAGGTGCCTGTCGAGCCTACTGTTTCTGCTAGAGGTGGACCTGCTGGTTCCTAGGAGCCTGCATAGCATAGATGTTTTGGATCCTAGGTCTAGGGATAGAGCTGTAGAGGATCAGAGGAGCTGCTGAGGACATGGATGACCTGCTCTGGGACTTCTATTTTGATCTTGTCATATATTGTACATATTTTTGAGAGGTCTTAGAGCGAGGTTTATTTTGAGCAGCTGGTTATGAATATGTTTTACCAAAACTTGCTATCTCGACTTTTGTTACTTGCTACTGTGATACTGGTGGGGGTTTTATATTATGATATATATATATATATATATATATATGATGTTTTTATTTACCTCAGCAGTGCCCCACAAGTATTATTTTTTACTTCCGCATATTCTGATTTTGGTTAAAAAGGGATTCGGCGAATAAGTTTATATTCTACAAATCCGATTAAACTGAAGAGACAATTAATAAGTTTTTAACAAACGCTAAGGATATATGTTTTTAGAGAAAAGGCGTTGTCTCGAGAGATTTTTGAACAAGGTACTATTAAGCCGAATTCAAATTATTCGTCAAGATTAAAAGTGTTTATGATTGAGCAAGTACCAACTAAAAAGGAAAAATTTTCTAGTCCAAATTTTGATAGCAAGTATTCTATATTTGGAAATATTTATTATTTTCAAGATATAAAACAAGGGTGTCACACGTTTGGTGGTATCAGAGCAATGGTCCCGTTCCTCATGGCCCCGATGATGCAGATAAGTATGATATTCAATGCTATTTGAATATAATTGAGTAAGTTAGTCAAATAAGCTAGTTGTGCTTATGTTTTAAAGACCTTTTAGTGACCCAAAGCCCATAGTGCAGGTCTTTCTATGGCAACCAGAAATAGAAATTATACGAATGAAATGTTAGAACGTATTACGACTGTGCTGGAGGGTATGCAGCAGCAGCAACAGCAACCACCTCAAGGACGAGCTGGTAACCCACATGTTGGTAATGTGGTGAATAATGATGCTAAGACTCTGTCGGAGTTTAGAAAGTGTAATCCACCAAGGTTTGAAGGAGGATACAAACCTGATGAGGCAAATAAGTGGTTGTATAAGATCAATAAGATTTTCAGAACTTTAGACTGTTCGGATGATCAGAAGGTAACCTATGCAGTTTACATGCTTCATGGGGAAGCTGAGAACTGGTGGGATCATACGGTGCAATTGCTGAACTTTGAGAGAAGAGCAATCAGCTGGGGAGTGTTTATGGAGAAATTTCTTAATAAATACTTTCCAGAAGATTTAAGGAGAAAGAAGGAGGTAGAGTTCATGCAATTGAAACAGGGAGAGATGAGTGTAGGAGAATATGCTGCTAGATTTGAGGAGTTGATGAAATATTCTCCCTACTACTTGAATAACCCTGATGAAAGTAGTAAGTGTGTCAAGTTTGAAGGTGGACTGAGACCGGAGTTGAAGTCTATCTTCAGTTATCAGAGAATTCAGAGTTTTCCTGCACTTGTAGATATGTGCAGAATGTATGAGGATGATAAGAAGGCTGAATTGATAGGAAGCCAAGGAAAGGGTAGTGGACAAGGTTATAGACCACAGAGGAAGAAGAGATTTGATCACCGGAATAATCGTCCATATGCTCAGAAGAACAAGGGCAAGGGCAAGGCTGTGATTGATAATAGAAACAAGTCTCGCGATAATGCTCCTTATTGTGAGAAGTGTAGACGTTATCACCATGGTCAATTCTGCTGGTCCACAGGAGGGTGTTTCAAATGTGGAAAGCAAGGTCATTTTGCCCGTGATTGCAGAGAGCCCGCAAAAGGTGATGCTAAAGGATCTGCTGGCAAGTCTGTGGTGCAAGGAAGAGTGTTTACCCTTAGTGGTAATGAAGCAACCCAAACCCCGAATCTCGTGCAAGGTAACGTTTTGCTTAATGATCAACCTTGCAAGATTATGTTTGATTTTGGAGCTACACATTCTTTTGTTTCTCCTGAATGTGTGAATAGGTTGAATCTTGTTGTTTCTGATTCACCTTGTTGTCTTAGTATAGATACCCCTACTGGAATGCCCATCTTTACCTCTAAGGTCTGCTTAGGGTGTGAAGTTGAAATCTTGGGTCGTGTTTCTAAAGTAGATTTGGTTTGTCTCCCTAAGTTACAAGTAGGTGTGATCTTGGGTATGGATTGGTTGATGAAGAACCAAGTGATCATCAATTGTGAGAGAAAGACAATCCAATATAGAACCCTTGAACCACAAGTGATCATCAATTGTGAGAGAAAGACAATCAAGTGTTACCCCTTGCAGAATTCACATACAACAACAACTTTTATGCAAGCATCGGAATGACACCGTTTGAGGCTTTGTATGGAAGGAAATGCCAAACCCCACTATGCTGGTTTCAAGTGCGGGAGAACTTAGTGGTTGGACCAGAAATTGTGCACCAGACAACTGAGAAGATTAAGATGGTTCAGGCAAAAATGAAAGCGGCTCAGAGTCGGCAGAAGAGTTATGCTGATAAGAGGAGGAAACCAATAGAGTTTTTGGAAGGCGATCATGTGTTTCTTCGGATAGTTCCGATGAAAGGAATCAGTAGAGCCTTGAAAACTCGAAAGCTTTCACCTAAGTTTATAGGTCCATACCAAATCCTTAAGAGAGTTGGTCCTGTTGCCTATCAAATAGCTTTACCACCCTCTCTGTCAAATTTGCACAATGTCTTTCATGTTTCTCAGTTAAAGAAATATGTGCATGACCCATCGGTTGTTTTGAAAATTCAACCTGATGATCTAGCCTTGAAGGAGAACCTTACCTTTGAAGCCAGACCGGTCCGGATAGAAGATCGCGAGTTTAAGCAGCTTAGGGGAAAAGAGATACCTTTAGTTAAGGTTATATGGGAAAATGCTGACATGTCTGAAGCTACATGGGAGCTAGAGGATAAGATGCGTCAAGAGCACTCTGAGTTGTTTATGTAAGTTAGAATTTCGGGGACGAAATTCCTTTAAAGTGGGGGAGTAGTGTAACACCCCTAATTTTCGTCTCCCGGATAATGAGGAAATTAATAATAAATGAAGTTTTATTATTAATTTATATAAACTTTCCAAGTTTATATTTTGTATTTAATTAGCCTTGAAATATAAAAATAGGTGAAGTTATTTTTATATGGTGAATATATACAAAAATATAGATATTGCATTTTAGTCCTTGGGTTAGGACCTAAATGTAATATTAGAAAAGTTCTTGGAGGGAAAGGTTTTAAAAGTGTTAATTTTTAAATTTTACACTGATCTAACCGGTTAGTAATGCCCTGTAACCGGTTACACGATGAACCCAGAAACTGGGTTAGTGCGTTTTGATGAGTAATCACTTGATTAATCCACAAATTTGCCATGAAATCAGCTTAAGATTAGTGGAAAACACGCGTCCTCATGCATGTAATCTTGATTTCTCTATAAAAGGAGGAATTGTTGAAGAATTTAGGGTTGATTTTCTGAGTAGAAGGTTGAAGCTTTGTTTTAGGGTTCTTAAGTTTGTCTCTGTAATTCTTCTTCGTTTCTGAGTGTTGGAGAGTGAGTGATACATCTTCACAAAGCTTGAATCAAGGGCTTTGTATTGACATAAAAATCGTGAGCAGAGAGTTCTTGTGTGAGGAGGAATCAATCCAAGAAGTTGAAGCTTTGAAGTTGTCAACACTGTCTCTGTGTTCGTGGAGCTGTCTTTGAGTTTCGATTTAGGTAAGCTCAAGCACTCTTTGAATCTCAAACCACTTTGATTTCCTTGTGCATGTTGCACACAACAAGTCCTAACCATTTTCCCCAAATTATATTACCTTTTCATGCACCAAAATCTCTGGTTTTTGAACACTGTTGAACCTGTGTTGACTGAGGACAGAGCTTGAGGTTCTTGTGGATTTCTTGCCAAAGTCAGTGATTTCACTCATCAAACACGATTTAGAGGTATGGGAGAAGTTTACCTTATACTAGATTGAGACTAAAATTGTGTGTTTTAGGATTTGAGTCAACAAAGACTCAAAAGGGCATTATGTGAATAGGTTAAAAGGCTTGGAGGCCATTTCTGTGTCTCAATTCTTTTTGAGCAAGTTTGATAAGCTGCATGCAAGTGATTTTGATGATTGAATCATAATTTAAATGCTTATTATGAGTTTTGTGATATCAAGTTGTGTTTATGTGGAATTATATGCAATTTGATGATCTAAATTGAATGCATGCAAAATGAATATGTTTCTGTGGTTAAACATGTTTATATTAAGGTATGTGAACTCTATTGAGTGTTGAAATTGGTTAGATTTGAGTATTGGAAAGAATGGTATGAAAAACCTCACTTTTCAGTGTACACTCTGCATAATCTAACCGGTTATTCGAAATTTGTAACCGGTTAGATACTGTAAATTTTCAAAGAAAATGAATTTCTGAAATTGGCCCTGTGTTCCTACCATTTGCACTCAAGTCTATGCTCTAATTTCACTTGGAATCAATCTGAAAACATGTTAATAAACACTGTTTATTTCAGATTGTAGTTGATGAGTCAATGTGTAACACCCTTAATTTTCGTCTCCCGGATAATAAGGAAATTAATAATAAAAGTTTTATTATTAATTTATATGAATTTCCAAGTTTATGTTTTGTATTTAATTAGCCTGAAATATAAAAATTAGTTGAAATATTTTTATATGGCAAATAAATGCAAAATATAAGGATATTGCATTTTAGTCCATGGATTAGGACCTAAATGTAATATTGAAAAGTTCTTGGAGGGAAAAGATTTAAAAATATTAATTTTTAAATTTTGTACTGATCTAACCGGTTAGTAATGCCCTGTAACCGGTTAGACGATGAACCCAGAAACTGGGTTAGTGGATTTTGATGAGTAATCACTTGATTAATTCGATTAATCGCCACAAAATCAGCCTAAATTCAGTGGAAAACACGTGTCAACGTGCATGCTATTCCAAATTGGCTATAAATAGTTGAATTTCTGAAGAATTGGGGGTTGATTCAACTGAAATTGTGTTGAGAAGGGTTGTTAGGGTTTTAGATTCGTTATGGGAAATTCATTTTCTTCCTTGAGAGTTAGAGAGTGAGACACACACTTCTGAAAAGCTTGAATCAAGGGCTTTTCAGTGATATACACCTTGTGAGCTGAGTGTTCGTGTGTGAGGAGGAATCAGCCTTAGAAGTTGGAGCTGGAAACTAAACTCTGTCTTCTCTTGGTTCTGGAAGCTGAGTTCGAGCCTTGATTCTGGTAAGCACAAATAACATTTAAGCTTTAAATCACTTTTATTTTCTAGTGCATGTTACCCAGATCAAGTTCTAATCGTTTCCCCCAATTTCTTTGGCCAATTACTATGTCAAATTTGGTGGTTTTTGGACCCTGCTCGACTGTTGATGGCTGAGAACAGAGAGTTGCGATTCAAGGAACTTCTTGCTAATTTCAGAGGTTATACTTATCAAACACTATCCTAAGGTATGGGAGAAGCTTACCTTATACTAGATTTAGACTAAAATCAAGTGATTTAGGATTTGAGTTAACAAAGACTCAAAAGGGCATTATGTGTTTAAAGCACAAAGGCTTGGAGGCCAAATTCTAGCTTAATTTTGTTTTGAGCAGATTTAAGTTGATGCATGCAAGTGATTTTAAGGTTTAAATCAGAAACTAAATGTTGATTATAAGCTTTGAGGTATTGAATTGTGTTTGTATTGATTTTTATGCAAATTGATACAATAAGCTTAATGCATGCAAGTTAAATGTGTTTCTGAGTATGAACATATTTTTCTTAAGGTATATGAACTCTGAGAATGTTGAAATTTGGTTAGATTTGAGAAATGAAAAGAATGATTTGTCTAAACTCTTGTTTTAATGGACTGACTGCATAATCTAACCGATTACTCGATAATTGTAACCGGTTAGACACTGTAAAAATTCAAAAGAAAATCAGTTTATAAAATCAGTCCTGAAGTCTTAGTAATTTTACTCAAATCTATGCTTTAATTTCAGTAAAAACAATCTGAGAATAAATTGATAAAACTGTTTTGGTTCAGATTGAAGAGTGAGGGTTAATACCTTAATTTAATGAGCTAATTTCAAGAGGAAATTATGTTCATTTGAGAATAGAATGTGATTTAGACTTTTGAATGATAAACACAATGTTTTGAGGTGTAAAACAATGTTAAAACTTGTCTATGAATTGGGTAGAGAATTCAAGAAAAAGGGGTTTTTCTGAATTTCAATGGTAAACAGTTCAGGTCTGTAATTCTAACCGGTTAGCCTGAAACTGTAACTGGTTAGTACCTGAACTTGAAAAATAAAAAGTTAAGTTTTTAAATACCATTCGTTAGGTTTTTCCCAATCTAAGACTAATGGCAAGTTTTTGGGATAATTCAAGAAAGAATTTTTGGTGTCAAAATTATGCCTCAAATTAATCATTCAAAAGAGAAATGGAATTGTTACTAAATCACAATAAATAAAACAAAGATAAAACCAACCTTGATAATTGTGCATTCATATAGAATGGAAGTTTGGTTGGTAGGAACGTTTATCATATTCTGGGAATATGAGGAGGGTACTCCGGGAGTACCAAAGTTTAACCTACTTGATGACACATTCTGGGAATGTGGCCAGTGTCCGGGACCTGGTTTTTATGCGTTCTGGGAACGTATGCGTTCTGGGAACGTGGTGCACACTCCGGGAGTGATGCTTATTATCCAAGTATGGTTTGGCATTACGTTTTGGGAACAAATGTCAGTGTTCCGGGAACACAAGGGTGTATTGGATGGACGTCCAAGATGGACTTTTAGAGGCCTCAGTTGTGGATAGAAAATCATACATCATGCCACTTGCATTATAAGAGATATAATGTTGAAAATTGGTGTGCTCATATGTACTTGCATTATTATCTTTCCATGATATACTTGTGTTTGTAATTTTAGTCTTTATCAATTATGTATATGTGTATACTTACTCCCTGTGCCCTGTTTAGGTGATGGCCAGATACCTAGCTTGCATCGAGATACGCCCTATCCCTAGTGGCATATGGACGTATGAGGAGCACCGTGCCACTTTTGAGGGGGAGGTGGAGATCACTCTCTACCACCCTAACCCTCTGGTGCGAGTGCGACCTCGTCGATTTAGGATCCCTTTAGTCTATACTATGCATGTTCCACCCTTTTATACATATAGAGGACCACCCCCGGCTCGACCTGTGCGTCAATTTCATAGTTTTCGTTTCAGAGCTGCCACTCGTTCTCATCCTTCCTCCCATAGAGTTGTCACTGAGGAGACTCCTTCTCCTGGTTCGACTGATTTCGAGAGGACTGCTTTTGCAGATCCTAGACCCGGTGGTGGGGTCTCTACCCAGTCAGGCAAGGTCGAGGAGGACCCCGTGGAGGATGAGAGCGAGGAGGAGGTGCATGTCGAGCCGACTGTTTCTGTTAGAGGTGGACCCGCTGGTTCATAGGAGTCTGCATAGCGTGGATGTTTTGAAATCCTAGATCCTAGGGATAGAGCTGTGGAGGATCCGAGGAGCTGCTGAGGACATGGATGACCTGCTATGGGACTTCTACTTTTGGATCATGTGATATATTGTAGATATTTTGAGAGGTCTTAGAGTGAGGTTTATTTTATGCAGCTGGTTTGTATATATTTCACCAAACTTGCTATCTCGACTTTCACTACTTGCTACTGATGATACTTATGGGGTTTATGTTATGTTATACATATATATATATATATATTATGTTTTATTTACCTCAGGAGTGCCCCACAAGTATTAATTTTACTTCCGCATACTCTGACTTTGATTCAAAAAGGAGCTCGGCGACAAGTTTATATTTTATATATTCGGTTAAACTCGAGAAACTAATAATATATTTTAAGAAGGACTACAAAGATGTTTTACTATGTTTATGGAAATAGTATCTCGAGAGTCTTTTTGTAATTAAGATATTATTAAGCCGAATTCCAATATTTGTGCAGATTAAAAATGTTTATAATCGAGCAAGTACAAATTAAAAAGGAAAATTTTTTCTAGTCCTAATATTTGATAGCAAGTATTTCAATCATTTGGAAATATTAATTATTTTCAAGATGTAAAACGAGAGTGTCACACAATGCCTTAATGTAAAGGATAATTTCAAGAGGAAAATATGCTCAATTGGAATTGGATTGTGATTTAGACTTTTGAATGATGAAATCAGTGGGTTTGAGGTATATGATAATGCTGAAACCTTATTTGTGGATTGGGTAGAGAATTCAAGAAAAAGGGTTTTCTGAATTTCAATGGTTAATTGCTTCAGCTCTGTTATTCTAACCGGTTAGCCCGAGACTGTAACCGGTTAGTACCTGAAACTGAAAAATAAAAGTTAAGTCTTTTGAATGAAAAGTTTGATACCATTGATTAAGTTTTTCCCAATCCAAGTTTAATGGCATGTTTTTAAGTAAATTCATGGATGAATTTTGGTGCCAAAATGTTATACCTCAAAATAATCATTCAAAAGAGAATTTGAGATATTTCTAAATCACAATAATTAAATTAAAGATAAAAACCAACCTTATTAATTGTGCATTCATGCATAGAGGATGGAAAATAGGTTGGTAAGAAACGATTATCATATTCTGGGAATATGAGGAGGGTACTCCGGGAGTACCAAATTTGTAACCTACTTGATGACACATTCTGGGAATGTGGCCAGTGTCTGGGACATGGTTTTTATGCGTTCCGGGAACGTGATACACACTCTGGGAGTGATGTTTGTTTATCCAAGTATGGTTTAGCATACGTTCTAGGAACGTATGTTAGTGTTCTGGGAACACATTGGTGTATTGGATGGACGTCCAAGATGGACTGATAGTGGAGGCCTCAGTTGTGGATAGAAATCATGCATCATGCCAACTGCATTATAAGAGATATAATGTTGAAAATTGGTGTGCTCATATGTATTTGCATTATTGTCTGTCCATGATATACTTGTGTTTGTATTTTAGTCTTTATTGATTATGTATATGTGTATACTTACTCCCTATGCCCTGTTTAGGTGATGGCCAGATACCTAGCCTGCATTGAGATACGCCCTATCCCTAGTGGTATTTGGACGTACGAGGAGCACCGAGCCACCTTTGAGGGGGAGGTGGAGATTACTCTCTACCACCCTAACCCTCTGGTTCGGGTGCGACCTCGTAGGTTTAGGATCCCTTTAGTCTATACTATGCATGTTCCACCCATTTACACATATAGAGGACCACCCCCGGCTCGACCAGTGCGTCGATTTCATAGTTTTCGTTTTAGAGCTGCCACTCGTACTCATCCTTCTTCCCATAGAGTTGTTACTGAGGAGACTCCTTCTCCTGGTCCGATTGATTTTGAGAGGACTGCTTATGCAGATCCTAGGCCCAGTGGTGGGGTCTCTGCTCAGTCGGGCGAGGTCGATGAGGACCCTGTAACATCCCAAATTTATTTAATACAAAATAACTTAACAAAATATAGGTTTATTATGACAAAAGTTGAAAAATATTGGGATTTTACAAATTGATATTCAGAACTACATAATATAGTTCTCCCTTTTTGCCTGCTCTGCTGCGGAATCCGTTGCCCCAATGTTACCTAAAATGTTCAACCACAAGGAGTGAGACATTTTCAAATTATTTAAACAACAGGATTAGAAGAGAGCATAATGAAAATCAGAGAACACAAAAAGAAATCAATTATACATTTAACATAATTCAGTTCATTATCATAATAGCATTACACCAAGTTTATGATTACATAATTCATAATTAATTATTATAAAAGTATCTAATTAGAAATTCGATATCAAACATATAATCTATGGTTTTAGGTATTTTTGATCAAATCAATTAAAGTAATGCTAGCACACTTTACCCTATATTATGTAGTTCTGAATATCAATTTGTAAAATCCCAATATTTTTCAACTTTTGTAATAATAAACCTATATTTTGTTAAGTTATTTTGTATTAAATAAATTTGGGATGTTACAAAATGGTATCAGAGCAGTTCTTTCCTTTCGGCCTGAGAGAATTGGTCCCTATCCTGGTGTGAATCTCATGTTCCAAACTCAATGATCACAAGGAGTGAAACATATAATATTAATTGTAATAAACGGTTAGTAAGATATATGATATTATGTGTTATGAGCTGTGAGTACAAGGAAGTCAAAAGGATATAGCACCATAACAAAATGAAAACAATTTTCGGTTAATATTAAGGATTCAAAAAGAAAGTGAAAAGATGTTATAATTCGGTTAGATGAAAAGAATTTTAATGCTATATGAAAGGAAAGTAATGAGCTATGAATAAAGAAAAGTGTTGTGAATGGTGAAGTTGTGGGGCCTGGTTGACCGTGTCGACGTAGTCTGCTGGATGTGTTCCAGTGTTCGTCGATGTAATCGAAGACTGACCAGTGCCAAGACATTGTTGTATGAGACAAATTGAAGTGAAATCTGGAAGGGCAATTTAGATGTTGATTAGTGCATAATGAATATATTCAAGTTATTGGAAAGGAAAAGAACATTTTGTGATTTAGTGTATTTTCAAACTTTTGCTTTATATAAATTTCAGTTCAGAAGAATTAAATTGAAAAGTGGATGAGTTTTGAAACTGATTCCTTTCCAATCGATATGATATTGAAATTGTGTTAAGAATCATGACATATTCTCAATGGGACTTGAATAAAGAAAAAGAGTGATTTTGGAAATGCAAAAGATTAAATTTTAAAGAAAAGAAAAGTGATTCAAGTCCTTTTGAGAATCAATTACATTATGCACCACAACATGAGTGAATACCTTACTAAGACCAATAAAAAGGAAAATATTTGTGAACACATGTTTTGAATCAAATTACATGTTTCTTTAAGGAAAATGAATTGTTTCAAGAATTCACATGTAATTTTCCTTTTCAATGTCCTTGGTAAATTAATCTATGTAGACAGAGTACATTATCAATTTAATCTATTATGTGATACAAATTATTTTTGGAAAATAATATCATTTGGAAATTTCTCAATTGAATTGGAAACCCATTCAATAGTATTTGATTTATGAAAATGATAAAAAGTGGGATTCTAAATCAATTGAGTTATTCAATTTGGAAAAGTTATAAGCTGAATCAAAACTCAATTGAGAATGTAAACTGTCGTACATAGAAGCGAATGTAAAGAAGTTATAAGGTGGACGGTGAGGAAGTTGGGAAAGACATACGCGGAGGCACGTGAATGATATGTGACTAGGTTGTGCTAATGAAACAACCGCGAGAATTGTCGTTGGGTGAAACTTTGATCTCCTAGGAGGGCATAGACTGGCCACCTATGTCGGGGGATTGGTTTCACGTTAACCACGATGTTTCTAACGGTCACAGAGTCATTTCGGGACCGGTTGAGGGTGGTTCCCCGCTATAGCCAACTTGGGCCTTCAACCCAAGTTGTACTGGACTGAAAATGGGTGTCTATTACTGTGCAAGCAGTGGTAGAGGGACTCTTACTCCTGGTTGGTCTTTCCCTGGAGTGGAGGGAGAAGTGAGGAAATCGAGTGAAATGGAAAAGAACTATAAATGTCTCATACAACAATACCGATGATGCAATGTATGTGTAATATAAGTTTCAAAGTGAGAATTGTATAAAGCATTGAATATTATCACTAATAGGATGTGAGATTGGGACTGATCACCCCAATGCTTACATTCATTAATAAATAATATCATCAGGATCTAGAAGTTAAGAACCTCAAATGAAAGAATGAGTGGTTTCATGGTATTAAGTGGTGCTAGTCCTTTTGACCATCCAAGTTCTGTGAAGTATGATATGCGGAAAAGCATGAATGAAATCAAAGTAATAAGAGTGATGATGAAAGAAAAGCAAGTGGAAATTAGCTGTGGAACCGTGAATAAGAAAAGTGGAGTTTGTGCACCTCGTAATGAAATAGGTGAGATTATGAGTTATTTTGTGGTTCTTGAAATACTTGTTGATTAATTATTGGACATGAATTTAATGTATCTAACTTTAATTTTTTTTTACCTTTGTCAGTTTGAATATGGAATTGTTTGGTTACTTTTCATATTTACTGGTTATGTCTTTATTGTAATAAGCCTGCAACATTCTGAAAGCATGGTAGTATTATATATATGTATGTGTAAATGTCAGAAGTGAATTTTTAGAAGCTGAAAAATATTATAGCAAGTTATAAAAGCTGAAAATCAGTTTTTGCAGCTTCTGGTGTTTTTTCAAAATCCACCCAAACAAATGAGTATGTAACAGAACACGGGAGTGATTTTTTTATGAACAAATGGGCCTTAATAATGTGATCAGTTGAAGGATGAACCCCTCTTTTGCTTCTCATATCTTAAAAATGAATTTGATTGTCTGTGTGAAAATCAGAGTTTTGTTTTTATTTTCTTTTTCAATTTTGCTTATATGGGTACAGAGCTGATTAAGATTTTGTTTTGACACATGGATTCGATTGCGTGATGAGTCTTGGGGTTAATTAATTCTACTTGGATTGGTCTGCTTAAGTATTGAACTCTGCATTTGAATTTGATGGCGCTTTTATGCTAAGTAATGTACAGCATTTTGAAGTTGGACAGTGCGTTAGCATTCAGAACTAAAAAGAGCTAATTTGATGTTCTATATGCTTTTTACTATTAATGTTAAGGAAGCCAATGACATTACATTTGAGTTTTAGAAGTTGTAATGCAAGTTAGAACTATATCTTTATAGAGACCCGTGTATCATTTGATTATTTCTTTGTGTGCTGCCTTTGGAGTTTTAATTGGATGTATGACATCCTTAGTTAGCTATGTTACACCTATTTAGGTTTTGTGTGTCTGTGTATACTGAATTGTGCTATCCTTAATCACTAATTTTCGTAACTTTGTGTGAGTATACTTTGCGGTCATTGCTGGAATCTTATCGTCTTCTAAGTTAACATAAAATGATAAGGATATTTTTAGTGGCGATAAATGAGTTGGAAATAATTTTCTGTTTGGTTGGAAGGACGAAAAGTAAGAAGTCTTGGTATGTATGCAATAATATTGCATATGCTAGCCTTTGTATGCTATGTATGCTCTATAAGTTTGTCTGTTTAGTTTTTTTTCTCAACTGAACCGAATTTGTGATGTCCTACAATTAATATTTTAATTTTTAGAAAAGATTACCATTACAAAATCAGAATGAGTTGAGTAAATATTACCTAGGTATTAATTCTGTACTTGAGATTCACTACAACATTTTTGGTCTTATGCCACGCTCAAAAATTGTGGTATAAGCTCAAAAAACCGTGGCCTAATCTTTACACCGCGGTATTTCGTGCGTAGTAGTTGCTGGCGTGCACTATTCTAATAAGCCACGATTTTTTGACTTTAGGCTACGGTTTCAGAAAACCGAAGCCTAAAAACATGAACAAACCACGGTTTTATATAATGCATTGAGGCCACGGTTTTCCTCTATTTTTTAGGCCACGGTTTTCTCCACATGCTTTTGGCCACGGTTTTTTTCTCCTTTTAGCCACGGATTATTAAATGTCGTTCTTTCTTTAAACCACGGTTTATACCAAGTATTTAAGCCACAGTTTTGCTTTGATTTTTGGCCACGGTTTTCTTTACATTTGTTTTATTTTGTCCATCCTTTTGGCCACGGTTTGTTAAATGTGGTTATTTCTTTAAACCACAGTTTTCATAACCAACTTTAGACCACATTTTTTTATGCATTACTATTAGTTTAGATCACAACTTTAGACCACGTTCCTTGTACACAATACTAATACACTGACACCATGATTCTTTAGAACATATGGATTGTTAGAACAAGAGAAAGCAATTTTTTTATAAGAAAAAAATTCATCCCATAATAAAAAGTACAGGGAATACATCTGGAATAGAAGAACAAAGAAAAAATTCACATGATCCAAACACACATTACAACATAGAGGAGCTTAGAGTCTCGCCGAAATTAAGATTCTAAACAAAACATATCAACCCCACCTAAAAATACAAAGGCATAAAACCTCACATGAAAGACCAGATGCTGGAAGAAAAAATAGCAAAAGTTCCTCCTTTTGACAGGATAAAGCAGTAGCAGCACAGCTGAAGGAGTTGTCACAGACATTTGGTGGCTTCACAGGTGAAGGGGGTGATGGCCCAGGCTTGGGGGGATTTTGGCCTTTCTTAGCAGGGTAAGATGGCTCAATTGCAATTCCACACTTGCCTGATTTGCTAGCTATATTACGTTCAAGTCTGATATAGCCTTCTTCTCCCTAGTTATCACCCCATGAATTCCTCACAATCCAATAATCTTTACCATTTTCGGTACCATAACCAACAACACCAACACCATGGTCCAATGCAGTTCCACATCTCCCTGGCAAGAAGATAAGAAAATCAGAACAAACTAAATAAGAAGGTTCACGCAATCACATGGCAGCAAAACAAAAGCACTAGTATTGGCATAGATCAAATTCTGCAAAATATGACTTTCAACTTCTGTGGTCTCAAATAAGCAATGAAAAAATGAGTGAGAGGTTAGGGAAATCAAAATCACTAACCAAATGCAAGATTGTTTGTTTGGGTGAATAAATGCATGATTTGAATCCAAAATCAATACTACATGGAAATCCTGGTTATTCAAATGTATATATGTAATGAAGAAAATAAGGGGAAAAGGGGAGTAAAGGATTAAATCTCACAATGTAAGGTTGGATATGATGTTTGCTTCTATATATTGGCAAATTTGTATCCTCCCACTCTAGTACTCTTATACTATCATAGGCACAAAATTTCTTCCTCGTTCCTAAGTAAAATTGATTTAGAAACTTACAGATTGGTATAACTGGAATTCCCTGCCACCTCCTTCAACAACAACGCTAACATGCTGATTTGCAACAGCTTTTTGCAAGGCCTTCTCATCATATGTAGGAACATCTTCGTAGCCATCAATTACAACAACTTTAGCATTTTTATGCACACAAGAACAAGAACCAAATCAATAATATATATATATATATATATAAAGAAAGAAAAGGAGTGGTGACAATCTTTACAAGGATTCATTCATTATAATGAAATAACCAAGACTGAGTGACTAACCCTGTATTGGTCACAAATACCATCCACAGCTGTGTAGGGATAATCCTCTTCAGAGTCAATGCCACCATTCTTGATGATGAATTCGAAACCGTAATCCGTAAGTCCACCATTGCATCCTTCATTGTATGATCTATCACAATCCACCAGCTCTTGTTCTGATAGTGAAATCAGATCACCTGTCACAATCTTGTTTATTCCTTCAACCGCAAAGATTGTTGAGAATGCCCAACAGCTCCCTACATAATAAAATTAAAATTCATGCACATATTATTAACCATATGTCAACATAGGTAAAGCTTGTAAAAAATACATCATTAGAGTTTCATATATAGGCTAAAGATTTAATGAATACATCACTACCCAAAGACTTATAAATTGTAGGAATACATCAATATGGTGCCATATGGTGATCTGATTATTTGCCATATGGTGATCCAGTACAGATAGCAGAAACACCTGCATTATTATTTGCCATATGGTGCCATCATGGAAAACATGACAAACCCCGAATGTCGCTAATCTTTGATTATACTTATAACACAAAGTGACAAATTTCACAAAACAACAGAGCAAATTAGGTGTGCATAGCCCCATACAGTTTCTCCCATGTAATTCTTACTTTTAATGGGCTTTCGAAGGCATATATGCTTCATACAACTTAGCACGAGTTTTTAACAATAATTATGACCAGCAAGAGACCTTCCATCCATCTTTAGAACAAATTGACAAATCATCTAATACAGAGTCAATTAGCACATGGTTAGAAAGGAAAACTGCAGGCGAAAGTCATAAAAGAAGGGTCATCACTCATCACATGTGAGCAAAAAGCTTGCTTCAGGCCTTCAGCTTACAAAAATTAATGATGCTTCATTTCAATTTTTAGTCAGACAAGATGATAAAAAAATAGTTCAAATCTAGTAATGATATGAATGTCACTGAATTAATGATCAAAACAAATTAATGATGCTTCCTTTCAGTTTCTGAATCGCCATCAAAGTCACTGAATCACTGTGGTTTATTTCTAAAGCAGGCAATTAAGATTATATCTAATAATATAATCAGAGCGTTATATTTTTATGCAATTCATCAATCAATCAAACCACTGTGAATACAAATATCATGTTGACACATAATCTGTGCTCCAAAAGCAGATCGGAAAAGAGAGATGTACCTGAAGCATCGAGGGTTTGAATGATGGTGAGACTGAGATGGTGGGTTTATGTGAGCAAGGAACCAAATGAGGGTTGAGGGTTGTGGATTCAGACAAAGTGAACAAAATATAGAAATCCTAATACTCATATAAAATCAAACAATATAATCAACAAACATATATAGAACTACAACTAAAAGGTCAAAAAATCAAACATAAAATCAATAATATTACATAGAAATCCTGATAATAGAGAACCAAACGGGGGAAAAAAATCAAACATTAAATCAAAGCATAAAACAGAGAAGACTCGAAAGAGGAAAAAAATTTAAATAAAAAAACCTAACCTGGTTGAGCAAGGTTTGAACCAAGTGGGAGTCGCTGGTGGAGGTGGTTGCGGGCAGTGGAGGGCACGCACGGTGGAAGACATAGTCTTGGCTGTCGCGAGCGGGTGGAGAGCGCCAGTGGTGGAGCACGAGTCGGTGAAGGTTGCGAGCGGTGGAGCGATAGCTGCAGTGACGGTCGCGAGCAGCGGAGCACTAGCGGGGGCTAGATTCCGTGAGTGTGTCAAGCACAGATTGAGCTAGCAGAGCTTGGAGGATGTGATGGTATCCTCGTCGACCCAGGCAGCGGGTGCCTCTTTGTCGTCGCGGTGCTTGGGAGCGGCGTGAGATGTTGGACTAGGATTAGGTTGGGAAGAGGAAGGGAGAGGGAGTAAAGTATTTCATGTATGAGTTTTTTTAGTGCTTTATTTTTTTCTCTTTTGTTGTGGCCACGGTTTTACTTCATGAAATAAGCTAATTTTTAAATGACATGAGACCACGGTTTAAGTATCAAATTTATAGGCCACGCTCAGAAAACCGTAGTTTACTACTTATCCTAAAAACCGTGGCCCATTTTAAATCTTTGGCTACGGTTTAAATGTTAATACTATATGCTACATTTATAAAATCGTAGTCTAAAAAATTTTGTTTTAAAACCGTGGTTTAAAATGAATAGACCACGGTTGCCTTCCTTTTTCGTTTGGAAAATGGAAAATATATATATTATTGACAACACTGGTAAAACCGTGGTCTATTTGGTCTTATGGCCACGGTTTTTTAAGAAGAAAAAAAAAGGTGTGGTCTAAGATCAAAAATGCTGTAGTGATTTGAGATCTCTGTTGTGATTAATTCTAAAGTGGATTTAGCTTTTGAATTTGTCAAGTTATGCCTCCCAATTATATGTGGTGGACTATAAACTAAGTTTAAGCTGTAATTAGTGGTTGTTGGTCATGAATTCTAAACTTGATTGTGTTAAATGATGTGGTGGGTCCTTTAAATGGAATTGATTGAAACAGTTTACCCTCCGGAAGCAATCTCCGATTGATTTAGATACTCTTGCAACTTTCATGCTTTGTGTATTTGACTATTATTATAAGCCTGTTTAAACCTATTTGGAATATATGATAATTATTGCAAGTTTAAAGTTTTGCAAAAATTTAAGTATTATATATATAGGTATATATGTGTTCGTGTATGTGAAAATAAAATATCTGAATTTCTGGATTGGACAGGTACCCAGTTTATAAAATGGATATATCGAAAATACTGAGGAAACTCTGGCAAAATTTTTGCAAATTTACCGAGGTTTTAAGTATCACGTTAGTTTTTTTTTTAAAGTCAAGTCATTTAAAATAATGATCATATTTAAAGAATATATTCCCTTTACTTTACTTTGATTTGGATATTGTAGGGTCTGCCGACCATATACAGACCCAAGTCTTACCAAAGGGATTCTCTAAGGGCACTTTCCTCGGTTTACTTAGCAGGAAAGTCCTTTGCTCGGACTCGTGGACTCCGTGCATACCAAAGGGCCAGGCTCGGACTTGATGGGGCCGAGCCTTACAATCGGTCCCCAATCCATCAGGCTCGGGACTCTAGGACCGAGACATACCGTTGGCTCGCGGATAAGCTCAGGCTCGCCGAGGCTTCTTATCCCTTCCGCAAATCTCTCCTAGATTCTCGCAACAACCTAGACATGAGATCTTCAGCTGATCCTAACCAGATTCTAAGAGAATAATCCTCCGATATTATCTCACAGAATCCTGGTTCAGCACAGCTCTGATACAGGGCCCAAACGGCCCTTATCAGCCTCCTCCAAACCCTATAAATAGCTCATCACAACTAGGGTTTCAGGTAAGTACTCTCATCCCTAAGTTGACACTCTGCACACACACGTTGACTAGGAAGACCCTGCTTTTCCCAATTGGAACTGCAGAAATACCATACGTCACACATTAACACTTGATCCTCTACTGGGCTCCTGGTTCCATAATCTTGAGCACTTAGAGGGAGATCTCCGACGTCGCCTCCGGGGGAGGCCACCTAAGAACGGAAGGAATGTGAGGGACAGAATCGCTCCGGGAGGACCCATTGAAGGCAATCAGGCTAATGTCCCTCCAGTCCCTCCGGTTCCTCCAGTTCAGGCACAAGCCACTGTCCCTCCCCTTATTGAAGGTGGCGGAGGGCGGTCCAACCCTTGGACTGTTCCTGATGGTCATGTTTCAGAATGGCATGATACTGCAGATTCTGGACCACATCAATCTCGGAGGGCCCCTGCTGGATCATGAAGTGATGAGGATCGTCGAGTAGAGCGTTCCGCTCGTCACGATCATTCCCGAGCCGAGAGATCCGGCAGGGAAATACTGTAAGTTCCATGATGAATGTTTTGATAATGACAAAGTGTTTTGAACAAGCTATCATGTATTGATCAAGTTCAAGTTCAACAAGCAACAACAAACATCAAATGAATAAGAGAGAAAGCAAGCTCATGAAGACTTAGTTTGAGTGTAATTGTAATTGTTTTATCTTTTGCCTCTCAAGCTTCATAGGTCTTTTATTTGATGAGTTTAGTTAGAGTATCTTAGAGGGTCGTGAATCTAATTCATAAGTCATGAGTAAATCATAATTTGAGTTTTCACTTAACCTAGAATCAATAGGTGGCTTAAAGGTTTGAAAGGAAAGGTTTAGTTTTGAGAAAACAAGTTTCTAAAATGTGCAGTATGGATTTAATCGATTAAGGATGAATTTAATCGATTACTACTCGATTAAGAAAAGATTTAATCGATTAAACACTGCTGAACTGGTTTTTTAAAATACGATTTTCACTTCTCAAAATCAGTTTTTAAGTGCTACAACTTTTGGGTATTCTATATAAACCTATTCCTAATCTTTGTGATTAATTAGAACACTTTCATAATCAATTTTACAAGAATCAAGCCATTCTATTCTCTCTCAATTTCAAAGATCAAAGCTTTCATATTTTCATATTCTTTGATCAAGAACCTTTGAATCTCTTATTGTGAATTGTCATAGCTATTGATTGAGATTCATAGGAGTGTCATTGTGTTTTCTATTGTGTTGTAATCTTTGCAAGAAGGCAAGCCAACTACAACAACAAAGAAGACTTGGTGTGTCGTTTATCATCAAGCAAGTTCATTCAAGTGTTGAAGAAGAAGAAGTCTTGGTTATGAGTCAAGTTATCAAAGCGAGGAAAGCGATGTAAGTCATACTAAATCCGAAATTTCTTCTAAATATGAATTGTTATATAATGCTTATGAAGAAATGCATGAACAACTTGAAAAACTAGTTTTGAAAAACATTGAAAGAAAGAAGCTCATTTTGAAACATCAAAAAGAGATTTTAGAACTTCAAAAACAAGTTGATGAGCTTAATCTTGAAAATGAAACTCTTGATCTTATATATGCTAGTTCTTCTTGTGATTGTGCTAGTAGAGTGAATATTGTGGTTGATTGTGAGAATTGCAAGTTGCTCAAAGATGAAAATGCTATTTTGAAAAAGAAGCTTGCAAGTTTCACCATTTGTGATATTAGATTGCGCACATTGTTAAATTTTCAAAGAGAAAATTCAAACAAGTTTGGTTTGGGTTATACTAATGCTAAGAGTAATTCTCATAGAAATGTTGTTGATTTTTCAAAGGTTTATTTCTCAAATGCACCAACATGTTTCTATTGTGGTACTCATGGACATACTTCAAATGTGTGTTATATTAAAGTGCATGGTATACCTAAAGGAGATTTTGTTTGGATGAAAAAGGGTGAGAGTCCCTACACTAACAAAAATGGATCCAAGACAATTTGGATACCAAAAAGCAAAGCATGATTGTTTTGTAGGTATGATTGAAGAGCAAAGGGCTTACAAGTGTTATTCATACATTTGCATCTTCAATTGGTATTACATTTGCATCTCAAAAGAAGTTCTACAAATTTGGTACAAGTGATATTGTTAGATATTGATGATTATAGTATCTTCTCAATTGGTATAATTGAATTGTTCTCAAATAGTATTACTTTTCTAGAGTTCAATTGATATCATTGAGTAATGATTAGATGATCATCATGTTAGTTCCATGATGAATGTTTTGATAATGACAAAAGGTTACAAAGTGTTTGAACAAGCTATCATGTATTGATCAAGTTCAAGTTCAACAAGCAACAACAAACATCAAGTGAAGAAGAGAGAACAAGCTCATGAAGACTTAAGTTTGAGTGTGTAATTGTTTTTTTTTTTATCTTTTGCCTCTCAAGCTTCATAGGTTTTTATTTGGGTAGTTTGTTTAGAGGGTAGTGAATCTCATTCATAAGTCATGATTTAATCATAATTTGAGTTTTCACTTAACCTAGAATCAATAGGTGGCTTAATGGTTTTAAAGGAAAGGTTTGGTTTTGAGAAAACAAGTTTTAAACAAGTGTCAGACATGTTTAATCGATTAAGAACATGTTTAATCGATTAGTACTCGATTAAGTAAAGATTTAATCGATTAAACACTGCTGAACTGATTTTTAAAATACGATTTTCACTTCTCAAAATCAGTTTTCAAGTGCCATAACTTTTGGGTATTCTATAAAAACCTTTTCCTAACCTTTGTGATCATAATCTATCATTTTGATATTCATTTTAAAAAAGAATCAAGCCACTCTATTCTCTCTCAATTTCAAAGATCAAAGCTTTTCTATTTTCATATTCTTTGATCAAGAACCTTTGAATCTCTTGTGTGATTTGTCATAGCTATTGATTGAGATTCATTAGGATTGTTATGTGTATTCATTGAGTTGTAATCTTTGCAATAAGGCAAGCCACTACAACAAACAAAGAAGCCTTGGTGTGTCGATTATCATCAAGCAACGTTCATTGAAGAAGAAGTCTTGGTTGTGAATCAAGCAAGGAGAAGTCTTGATGTGTGGATTATCATCAAGCAATTGAAGACTTGTTGTGTCGATTATCAACAAGGGGTAGAGGTTAGATTAGAGAGAAGATCAATAGGGTTACAAGGCAAGGGTGTCGGTTATCTCTTGTAGGCTAGCAAGAAGGAAGTTTTGTGAGGCATTTACTTGTAATTTGAGAACTCTAATTCCTCATAGTGAAGAATCTCTCTTGGTTGAAGAGGGGACTGGATGTAGCTTTCAAGCGGATGAAAGTGAACCAGGATAAATCGCTGTGTCGTATCTCTAAACCCTTACTCTTTATATTCAAGTCATTTGATTGCGTTCTTGGTTGAAAACCTAGAAAGATTGATTTTCATAATTGATTGAATTGAATCTTTATTTGTTCAAATTGATAAAGGGAAAATCATTTTCATAACTAGGTTAATCAATAAGAACATAGGTGTTAATCATTTTCGCTGAATCTCTGATCTTACATGTTGATTGATTGATTTTCGTATTCGATTGAAAAGTGATTTTTCAGTTTCTGATAGATTTAATCGATTAAGTGTTCGTTTAATCGATTAAGGACTTTTGAACTTTCAGGTTTAATCGATTAAATTGCAGGTTAATCGATTAAGTGCTGTAGAATTTGCAAAAATCATTTGTTTTAATTGTTTCGATTTGTTTCGTTCGAAAATCTTTCAAGGTTTCTTAAACACCTATTCAACGCCCCCCTTCTAGGTGTATTCCTAGGGTTCCTTTGTTTCTCCAACCACCAATTGCGGTTTCCTCAATTGGTATCAGAGCTCGGTCGAAAGACACGAGCATAAGAGCTTTTTCGTAAAGATCCTTTAAGAAAATCGCAATGGGTTCCATGAATCCCTTTGGTGGTGAAGGTGCTTCGATAAGTTGTCCTCCACTCTTTAACGGAGAAGGTTATGCATATTGGAAAGTTAGAATGAAAATATTTATCCAAGCCATAGATAGTGAAATTTGGAAAGTAGTTGAAAAAGGCCCTCATATTCCCTCTAGTTTAGTTGAAGGAGTAGAACAATTGATCCCCGAGGATAAGTGGAAGGATGATGATAGAAAGAAAGTACAATATGATTATAAAGCAAAGAATATCATCACATCCGCTTTATCCTATGACGAGTTCTTTAGAGTTTCTCAATGTTCTAGTGCTAAGGAAATGTGGGACACTTTACAAGTGACTCATGAAGGAACTAGTGAGGTTAGGAGAGCTAGATTGAATGCTTTAATGCGTGATTATGAATTGTTTCAAATGCTTCCAAATGAATCTATTAATGATATGCAAAAGCGTTTTACTCATATTATTAACCATTTACTTGCTCTTGGTAAGACTTTCTTACAAGGTGAAGTTTCTAACAAAGTGTTGAGATGTTTAGATAGGAATTGGCAACCAAAAGTAACGGCTATTGTTGAATCTAAAAACTTGGATGCTATGGATCTAGCAACACTCTTTGGAAAGCTTCAAGAACATGAAATGGAGCTTGGACGATTAAGTATCAATGAAGAGTCGGATAAGAACAAAGAAAGAAAGGGACTTGCTCTTAAAGTCAATAGATCATATAAAAAGAAAGAGAGTTCCGATGATGATAGTGAAGATTCCGATTCCGATGTTGATGAAAAAGACATGAAACTTTTGTTAAGGAAGTTTGAAAAGTTTCTAAGGAGAAAAGGAAGGTTGAACAAGGACAAACGTAAAGAGAAGGATTTTCCACACTACAAGACCAAGACATCAAAAGAAGGTGTAGTTTGCCATGAATGCGGAAAATCCGGACATCTCAAGTATTCATGCTCTAGGTATCTCAAGAATAAGGAGAAAGAAAAGAAAAATTCTAAATCTAAAAGAGCATACATAGTTTGGGATAGTGATGAAGATAACAAGAAAAGCACATCGAGTAGTTCATCGGATGATAAAGAAGCCGCTTGTCTCAACTTGATAACTCTAGTAGATGATGAAGAACAAAGTTCAAATGATGAATCAAGTGAACAAAGCGAAAATAGCGATGTAAGTCATACTAAATCCGAAATTTCTTCTAAATATGAATTGTTATACAATGCTTATGAAGAAATGCATGAACAACTTGAAAAACTAGCTTTGAAAAACATTGAAAGAAAGAAGCTCATTTTGAAATATCAAAAAGAGATTTTAGAACTTCAAAAACAAGTTGATGAGCTTAATCTTGAAAATGAAACTCTTGATCTTATATATGCTAGTTCTTCTTGTGATTGTGCTAGTAGAGTGAATGTTGTGGTTGATTGTGAGAATTGCAAGTTGCTTAAAGATGAAAATTCTATTTTGAAAAATAAGCTTGCAAGTTTCACAAGTGGTGATATTAGATTGCGCACATTGTTAAATTTTCAAAGAGAAAATTCAAACAAGTTTGGTTTGGGTTATACTAATGCTAAGAGTAATTCTCATAGAAATGTTGTTGATTTTTCTAAAGTTGATTTCTCAAATGCACCAACATGTTTCTATTGTGGTACTCATGGACATACTTCAAATGTGTGTTATATTAAAGTGCATGGTATACCTAAAGGAGATTTTGTTTGGATGAAAAAGGGTGAAAGTCCCTACACTAATAAAAATGGATCCAAAACTATTTGGATACCAAAAAGCAAAGCATGATTGTTTTGTAGGTATGATTGAAGAGCAAAGAGAGCTTACAAGTGTTATTCATATTTGCATCTTCAATTGGTATCAAAAGAAGTCCTACAATATGGTATAAATGTTATGGTTAGTTTGTGAACTTCATATGGTATCTTCTCAATTGGTATTACTTTTCTAAATGTTTAATTAGTTCAATTGGTATCATTGAGTAGATTCATAGATGATTATCATGATTTATTGACATGCTTTGGTTGTTATTAAAGAAATATCACAATTGGTATCAAAATTTTGTTGATATATGTACTTCTTTACAATTGATATCTTCTTTGTTAAGTGATATTATGATCTTTTTAGTTCTCAATTGGTATCATATTTCATTTTTATATTCTCTTGCCAATTGATATCACATTTCAAAGTATAGTTCTATTGTATTTGTTTAATTGGTATCAATGTTGTAAAGAAATGATCATTGATTTCTTACCTTGGCTTAGATGTTATATTTCAATTGGTATATATTACTTTTTGATAATGCCAAAGGGGGAGAAATATGATGTTTTGAATTGATTGGAATGTTTCTCAAAGGTGGAGAAATGATTGTTGGATAAATATTATGATTTTTAGATGTTTGTTTGGAGAAAGGTTGTTTTTGTTGTTTTTATGTAGGTTGAGCAAAGTTGTTGAAGATAGGGGGAGAATCAAGCTTATCTCAATTGGATTCAAATGTCAAAAGCATTTATTGAGGGGGAGCAAGAGTCTCACCAAGTGATCAAATTGTTAAAGCATCAACAACTTCAAAGAACTTTTGGAGAACTTCAAAACATGGTTTGTCATTTTAAAAAAAGGGGGAGATTGTTAGTTCCATGATGAATGTTTTGATAATGACAAAAGGTTACAAAGTGTTTTGAACAAGCTATCATGTATTGATCAAGTTCAAGTTCAACAAGCAACAACAAACATCAAGTGAAGAAGAGAGAACAAGCTCATGAAGACTTAAGTTTGAGTGTGTAATTGTTTTTGTTTTATCTTTTGCCTCTCAAGCTTCATAGGTTTTTATTTGGGTAGTTTGTTTAGAGGGTAGTGAATCTCATTCATAAGTCATGATTTAATCATAATTTGAGTTTTCACTTAACCTAGAATCAATAGGTGGCTTAATGGTTTTAAAGGAAAGGCTTGGTTTTGAGAAAACAAGTTTTAAACAAGTGTCAGACATGTTTAATCGATTAAGAACATGTTTAATCGATTAGTACTCGATTAAGTAAAGATTTAATCGATTAAACACTGCTGAACTGATTTTTAAAATACGATTTTCACTTCTCAAAATCAGTTTTCAAGTGCCATAACTTTTGGGTATTCTATAAAAACCTTTTCCTAACCTTTGTGATCATAATCTATCATTTTGATATTCATTTTAAAAAAGAATCAAGCCACTCTATTCTCTCTCAATTTCAAAGATCAAAGCTTTTCTATTTTCATATTCTTTGATCAAGAACCTTTGAATCTCTTGTGTGATTTGTCATAGCTATTGATTGAGATTCATTAGGATTGTTATGTGTATTCATTGAGTTGTAATCTTTGCAATAAGGCAAGCCACTACAACAAACAAAGAAGCCTTGGTGTGTCGATTATCATCAAGCAACGTTCATTGAAGAAGAAGTCTTGGTTGTGAATCAAGCAAGGAGAAGTCTTGATGTGTGGATTATCATCAAGCAATTGAAGACTTGTTGTGTCGATTATCAACAAGGGGTAGAGGTTAGATTAGAGAGAAGATCAATAGGATTACAAGGCAAGGGTGTCGGTTATCTCTTATAGGCTGGCAAGAAGGAAGTTTTGAAAGGAATTTACTTGTAATTTGAGAACTCTAATTCCTCATAGTGAAGAATCTCTCTTGGTTGAAGAGGGGACTGGATGTAGCTTTCAAGCGGATGAAAGTGAACCAGGATAAATCGCTGTGTCGTATCTCTAAACCCTTACTCTATATATTCAAGTCATTTGATTGCGTTCTTGGTTGAAAACCTAGAAAGATTGATTTTCATAATTGATTGAATTGAATCTTTATTTGTTCAAATTGATAAAGGGAAAATCATTTTCATAACTAGCTTAATCAATAAGAACATAGGTGTTAATCATTTTCGTTGAATCTCTGATCTTACATGTTGATTGATTGATTTTCGTATTCGATTGAAAAGTGATTTTTCAGTTTTTGATAGATTTAATCGATTAAGTGTTCGTTTAATCGATTAAGGACTTTGAACTTTCAGGTTTAATCGATTAAATTGCAGGTTAATCGATTAAGTGCTGTAGAATTTGCAAAAATCATTTGTTTTAATTGTTTCGATTTGTTTCGTTCGAAAATCTTTCAAGGTTTCTTAAACATCTATTCAACCCCCCCTTCTAGGTGTATTCCTAGGGTTCCTTTGTTTTTCCAACCACCAATTGCGGTTTCCTCAATTGGTATCAGAGCTCGGTCGAAAGACACGAGCATAAGAGCTTTTTCGTAAAGATCCTTTAAGAAAATCGCAATGGGTTCCATGAATCCCTTTGGTGGTGAAGGTGCTTCGATAAGTCGTCCTCCACTCTTTAACGGAGAAGGTTATGCATATTGGAAAGTTAGAATGAAAATCTTTATCCAAGCCATAGATAGTGAAATTTGGAAAGTAGTTGAAAAAGGCCCTCATATTCCCTCTAGTTTAGTTGAAGGAGTAGAACAATTGATCCCCGAGGATAAGTGGAAGGTTGATGATAGAAAGAAAGTACAATATTATTATAAAGCAAAGAATATCATCACATCCGCTTTATCCTATGACGAGTTCTTTAGAGTTTCTCAATGTTCTAGTGCTAAGGAAATGTGGGACACTTTACAAGTGACTCATGAAGGAACTAGTGAGGTTAGGAGAGCTAGATTGAATGCTTTAATGCATGATTATGAATTGTTTCAAATGCTTCCAAATGAATCTATTAATGATATGCAAAAGCGTTTTACTCATATTATTAACCATTTACTTGCTCTTGGTAAGACTTTCTTACAAGGTGAAGTTTCTAACAAAGTGTTGAGATGTTTAGATAGGAATTGGCAACCAAAAGTAACGGCTATTGTTGAATCTAAAAACTTGGATGCTATGGATCTAGCAACACTCTTTGGAAAGCTTCAAGAACATGAAATGGAGCTTGGACGATTAAGTATCAATGAAGAGTCGGATAAGAACAAAGAAAGAAAGGGACTTGCTCTTAAAGTCAATAGATCATATAAAAAGAAAGAGAGTTCCGATGATGATGATAGTGAAGATTCCGATTCCGATGTTGATGAAAAAGACATGAAACTTTTGTTAAGGAAGTTTGACAAGTTTCTAAGGAGAAAAGGAAGGTTGAACAAGGACAAACGTAAAGAGAAGGATTCTCCACACTACAAGACCAAGACATCAAAAGAAGGTGTAGTTTGCCATGAATGCGGAAAATCCGGACATCTCAAGTATTCATGCTCTAGGTATCTCAAGAATAAGGAGAAAGAAAAGAAAAATTCTAAATCTAAAAGAGCATACATAGTTTGGGATAGTGATGAAGATAACAAGAAAAGCACATCGAGTAGTTCATTGGATGATAAAGAAGCCGCTTGTCTCAACTTGATAACTCTAGTAGATGATGAAGAACAAAGTTCAAATGATGAATCAAGTGAACAAAGCGAAAATAGCGATGTAAGTCATACTAAATCTGAAATTTCTTCTAAATATGAATTGTTATACAATGCTTATGAAGAAATGCATGAACAACTTGAAAAACTAGCTTTGAAAAACATTGAAAGAAAGAAGCTCATTTTGAAACATCAAAAAGAGATTTTAGAACTTCAAAAACAAGTTGATGAGCTTAATCTTGAAAATGAAACTCTTGATCTTATATATGCTAGTTCTTCTTGTGATTGTGCTAGTAGAGTGAATGTTGTGGTTGATTGTGAGAATTGCAAGTTGCTTAAAGATGAAAATTCTATTTTGAAAAATAAGCTTGCAAGTTTCACAAGTGGTGATATTAGATTGCGCACATTGTTAAATTTTCAAAGAGAAAATTCAAACAAGTTTGGTTTGGGTTATACTAATGCTAAGAGTAATTCTCATAGAAATGTTGTTGATTTTTCTAAAGTTGATTTCTCAAATGCACCAACATGTTTCTATTGTGGTACTCATGGACATACTTCAAATGTGTGTTATATTAAAGTGCATGGTATACCTAAAGGAGATTTTGTTTGGATGAAAAAGGGTGAAAGTCCCTACACTAATAAAAATGGATCCAAAACTATTTGGATACCAAAAAGCAAAGCATGATTGTTTTGTAGGTATGATTGAAGAGCAAAGAGAGCTTACAAGTGTTATTCATATTTGCATCTTCAATTGGTATCAAAAGAAGTCCTACAATATGGTATAAATGTTATGGTTAGTTTGTGAACTTCATATGGTATCTTCTCAATTGGTATTACTTTTCTAAATGTTTAATTAGTTCAATTGGTATCATTGAGTAGATTCATAGATGATTATCATGATTTATTGACATGCTTTGGTTGTTATTAAAGAAATATCACAATTGGTATCAAAATTTTGTTGATATATGTACTTCTTTACAATTGATATCTTCTTTGTTAAGTGATATTATGATCTTTTTAGTTCTCAATTGGTATCATATTTCATTGTTATATTCTCTTGCCAATTGATATCACATTTCAAAGTATAGTTCTATTGTATTTGTTCAATTGGTATCAATGTTGTAAAGAAATGATCATTGATTTCTTACCTTGGCTTAGATGTTATATTTCAATTGGTATATATTACTTTTTGATAATTCCAAAGGGGGAGAAATATGATGTTTTGAATTGATTGGAATGTTTCTCAAAGGTGGAGAAATGATTGTTGGATAAATATTATGATTTTTAGATGTTTATTTGGAGAAAGGTTGTTTTTGTTGTTTTTATGTAGGTTGAGCAAAGTTGTTGAAGATAGGGGAAGAATCAAGCTTATCTCAATTGGATTCAAATGTCAAAAGCATATATTGAGGGGGATCAAGAGTCTCACCAAGTGATCAAATTGTTAAAGCATCCACAACTTCAAAGAACTTTTGGAGAACTTCAAAACATGGTTTGTCATTTTAAAAAAAGGGGGAGATTGTTAGTTCCATGATGAATGTTTTGATAATGACAAAAGGTTACAAAGTGTTTTGAACAAGCTATCATGTATTGATCAAGTTCAAGTTCAACAAGCAACAACAAACATCAAGTGAAGAAGAGAGAACAAGCTCATGAAGACTTAAGTTTGAGTGTGTAATTGTTTTTGTTTTATCTTTTGCCTCTCAATCTTCATAGGTTTTTATTTGAGTAGTTTGTTTAGAGGGTAGTGAATCTCATTCATAAGTCATGATTTAATCATAATTTGAGTTTTCACTTAACCTAGAATCAATAGGTGGCTTAATGGTTTTAAAGGAAAGGTTTGGTTTTGAGAAAACAAGTTTTAAACAAGTGTCAGACATGTTTAATCGATTAAGAACATGTTTAATCGATTAGTACTCGATTAAGTAAAGATTTAATCGATTAAACACTGCTGAACTGATTTTTAAAATACGATTTTCACTTCTCAAAATCAGTTTTCAAGTGCCATAACTTTTGGGTATTCTATAAAAACCTTTTCCTAACCTTTGTGATCATAATCTATCATTTTGATATTCATTTTAAAAAAGAATCAAGCCACTCTATTCTCTCTCAATTTCAAAGATCAAAGCTTTTCTATTTTCATATTCTTTGATCAAGAACCTTTGAATCTCTTGTGTGATTTGTCATAGCTATTGATTGAGATTCATTAGGATTGTTATGTGTATTCATTGAGTTGTAATCTTTGCAATAAGGCAAGCCACTACAACAAACAAAGAAGCCTTGGTGTGTCGATTATCATCAAGCAACGTTCATTGAAGAAGAAGTCTTGGTTGTGAATCAAGCAAGGAGAAGTCTTGATGTGTGGATTATCATCAAGCAATTGAAGACTTGTTGTGTCGATTATCAACAAGGGGTAGAGGTTAGATTAGAGAGAAGATCAATAGGATTACAAGGCAAGGGTGTCGGTTATCTCTTGTAGGCTGGCAAGAAGGAAGTTTTGAAAGGAATTTACTTGTAATTTGAGAACTCTAATTCCTCATAGTGAAGAATCTCTCTTGGTTGAAGAGGGGACTGGATGTAGCTTTCAAGCGGATGAAAGTGAACCAGGATAAATCGTTGTGTCGTATCTCTAAACCCTTACTCTTTATATTCAAGTCATTTGATTGTGTTCTTGGTTGAAAACCTAGAAAGATTGATTTTCATAATTGATTGAATTGAATCTTTATTTGTTCAAATTGATAAAGGGAAAATCATTTTCATAACTAGGTTAATCAATAAGAACATAGGTGTTAATCATTTTCGCTGAATCTCTGATCTTACATGTTGATTGATTGATTTTCGTATTCGATTGAAAAGTGATTTTTCAGTTTCTGATAGATTTAATCGATTAAGTGTTCGTTTAATCGATTAAGGACTTTTGAACTTTCAGGTTTAATCGATTAAATTGCAGGTTAATCGATTAAGTGCTGTAGAATTTGCAAAAATCATTTGTTTTAATTGTTTCGATTTGTTTCGTTCGAAAATCTTTCAAGGTTTCTTAAACACCTATTCAACCCCCCCCTTCTAGGTGTATTCCTAGGGTTCCTTTGTTTCTCCAACCACCAATTGCGGTTTCCTCACATCATGCTTTTGTGGTTTTTGTGATATATTGTCATTAATTGACATTTAGTTTTTCAATTAGTTTCTAAATTGGTATCACAATAAGTGACAATTAGCTTTTCAATTGGTATCATTGATTATTTTGATTCTTATCTTAATTGATATCAATGTTGAAAAGAAATGAATGTTGATCTCTTCTTATTTTGGCTTAATATGTTATATTTCAATTGGTATATATTACTTTTTGATAATGCCAAAGGGGGAGAAATGGTATGTTTAAAAAAAAAATGGGAGAAATGATATGTTTTTGTGGAGAAAGGTTGTTTTGTTGTTTTTATGTAGGTTGAGCTAAGTTGTTGAAGATAGGGGGAGAATCAAGCTTCTATCAATTGGATTTCAAATATCAAATGCATTGATTAAGGGGGAGCAAGTTTCTCACCAAGTGATCAAATTGTTAAAGCATCGACAACTTCAAAGAACTTCAAAACATGGTTTGTCATTTTCAAAAAGGGGGAGATTGTAAGTTCCATGATGAATGTTTTGATAATGACAAAGTGTTTTGAACAAGCTATCATGTATTGATCAAGTTCAAGTTCAACAAGCAACAACAAACATCAAATGAAGAAGAGAGAAAGCAAGCTCATGAAGACTTAGTTTGAGTGTAATTGTAATTGTTTTATCTTTTGCCTCTCAAGCTTCATAGGTCTTTTATTTGATGAGTTTGGTTAGAGTATCTTAGAGGGTAGTGAATCTCATTCATAAGTCATGATTAAATCATAATTTGAGTTTTCACTTAACCTAGAATCAATAGGTGGCTTAAAGGTTTGAAAGGAAAGGTTTAGTTTTGAGAAAACAAGTTTCTAAAATGTGCAGTATGGATTTAATCGATTAAGGATGAATTTAATCGATTACTACTCGATTAAGAAAAGATTTAATCGATTAAACACTGCTGAACTGGTTTTTTAAAATACGATTTTCACTTCTCAAAATCAGTTTTTAAGTGCTACAACTTTTGGGTATTCTATATAAACCTATTCCTAATCTTTGTGATTAATTAGAACACTTTCATAATCAATTTTACAAGAATCAAGCCATTCTATTCTCTCTCAATTTCAAAGATCAAAGCTTTCATATTTTCATATTCTTTGATCAAGAACCTTTGAATCTCTTATTGTGAATTGTCATAGCTATTGATTGAGATTCATAGGAGTGTCATTGTGTTTTCTATTGTGTTGTAATCTTTGCAAGAAGGCAAGCCAACTACAACAACAAAGAAGACTTGGTGTGTCATTTATCATCAAGCAAGCTCATTCAAGTGTTGAAGAAGAAGAATTCTTGGTTGTGAATCAAGCAAATTGAAGACTTGGTGTGTGGATTATCATCAAGCAATTGAAGACTTGTTGTGTCGATTATCAACAAGGGGTAGAGGTTAGATTAGAGAGAAGATCAATAGGATTACAAGGCAAGGGTGTGGTATCTCTTGTAGGCTAGCAAGAAGGGAGTCTTGTGAGGCATTTACTTGTAATTTGAGAACTCTAATTCCTCATAGTGAAGAATCTCTCTTGGTTGAAGAGGGGACTGAATGTAGCTTTCAAGCGGATGAAAGTGAACCAGGATAAATCACTGTGTCGTATCTCTAAACCCTTAACTCTTTACAATTCAAGTTTTTAATTGTGTTCTTGATTGAAAACATAGAGAAAGATTGATTTTCATAATTGATTGAATTGAATCTTTATTGTTCAAATTGATAAAGGGAAAATCATTTTCATAACTAGGGTAATCAATAAGAATATAGGTGTTAATTGTTTCCGCCGAATCTCTGATCTTAAGTGTTAATTGATTGATTTTCGTATTCGAATGAAAAATTGATTTTTCTTTTTTCTGTCAGATTTAATCGATTAAGCATATATTTAATCGATTAATACTCGAGTAAATTGCAGGTTAATCGATTAAATGTTGTAGATTTTGCAAAAATCATTTGTTTTGATTGTTTCGATTTGTTTCGTTCGAAAATCTTTCAAGGTTTCTTAACACCTATTCAACCCCCCCTTCTAGGTGTTCTCCTAGGGTTCCTTAGTTGTTTCAACCACCAATTGCGGTTTCCTCAAATACCTCACTTGACTAGGGGTCACTTTGGAACGCTTCAAGGTGGTCAACGTTCTGAAACAGATGGCAGGTCTTACATGACTACCTCTTCGGCTCGAAGGAGAGAAGAGTCAATCATGGAAATCTTGAGAACTCAGACTTCCTTAATTGAGAAACAGAATCAGGCTATTGCTGCTCTTCAGCAGCAGAGCATGGCAAGAACAGCCGAGCAAGGCCCTCACGTGGCTCTCGAAACCCGAGCAATCTTCCTCCACCCCCACCACTCAACCCGAACATGGTTCCTGAGCATATTACCGGGGAACCTCATCCTGGACATCCTTTCACAGTTGAGATTATGGCATTCCAAACCCCGCAGACTTATGTGGGCCATCAAAATATTTCTCGGTACACTGGGACAACCGATCCGATGGACCACATTGCGGCTTACGAGTCTTCCATGATGTTTTATGGAGGAGGGGATTTCATGAAGTGCCGCGCTTTCTCAATGACTCTGGGCTCGGCACCTTTGAGATGGTTCAATTCCCTACCCGCTAATTCAATTCACTCTTGGACTGAGCTTAGAAGAGCATTCCTAAATAGATACACAGCCAGTATGTCACATCCAAAGTCCGATCATTCATTAGATGGAGTCGCACAGAGACCAGACGAGTCTCTATGGGATTACCTAGCTCGGTATCAACAAGAGGCTAGTGGCATATCAGGTTTGCAGTCTGGAGTATCTGTTCTCTTGCTTACTCAAGGGTTGCGAGATGGAGATTTTAAGGATTGTTTGATTGGAGAACCACCCAAGGATATGGCCGAGCTCAAGGAAAGGTCCAGAAAGTTCGTCAATCTGGAAGAATTTCACAGAATCAGTACTGCGGCACGGGGTAAGGAAGAACGTCAAGAGCAACGCCCTCGTCAAAACGACCCTCGTCAAAGCGATCGTTTTCAAGATGGTAGGGGGAGGAAGGATAAAAGAGAAAGAGAAAAAGGAGAAAACTGCCTCCAAAAGGAAAATATGATGAATATACCTAGCTCACGGTCCCAAGGAGTCAAATCCTTCGCGAGACTATGCACACCGAGATGCGCAATATCACTCGGCCTCCAGCTTTGAGAAGAGCTGCTCAAAAAGATAAGACAAAGTATTGTGACCATCATGGCGGATGGGGGCATACCATTGACCAGTGTACTATGCTAAAGGACTTGATTGAAGAAATGGTAAGGGACGGAAAGCTTCAGCAATACATTGGCGAAGCTATGCGGAAGCGTGCCAGGAGGAAAAGTCATTCACCACCCAGACTCGAGCAGAAAAGAAATAGGAGCCCTTCACCACCTGCAGGGGGAGCCTCTACCCTACTGTCCGAACAGGATAAGGGTCGAGAGACTTTTCTAATCAACACCATTGCTGGATGATTTGCAGGTAGAGGGGAAAAAAGAGGTGACCGAAAGAATTATGTGGGTCAAGTTCTTTCGGTGGCCAGCCGACCAATCCAAAAGCCCAAAAAGAAGAACATCGTTATCAGCTTCAGTGACGAGGATTTTGCTGACATTATCCAAGACCACAATGACCCAATGGTAGTCACAGCTAGGCTTGGTAACTATGAAGTAAAGAGGATTCTTGTTGATCAGGGGAGTTCCGCAGACATTATGTTCTTGGATCTGTTTGAAGCCTTGAAGTTGAAAAGATCTGACCTAAACCCGTTCGAAGGAAGTTTGATTGGCTTTACGGGCCATTCGATTGCTCCCCTAGGCCATATCCACCTCCCAGTTACCCTGGGGGAACAACCATCTGCTCGAACTGAGATAGTGAAGTTTCTGGTTGTCCAGGCTCCGTCGGCATACAACGCCATCCTCGGCCGTACTGCACTCCAATCTTTTGGTGCCGTTGTATCAACTGTCCACCTAGCTATGAAGTTTCCAGGATCTGATGATTGGTGGTAGCGGTACGTTCTGAACAAGAGCTGGCTCGGAAGTGCTATAACATCAGTCTGGGTAAACTGAAGATAGAAGACGAGAAAATTATGCAGGAGCCACTCAACAAGGGAAGTGTTAACTTGGCAGATCTTGATGTAAGGGAGGAAGATGAAACTAGGCCAACCCCTCAGGGGGACTTCAAAAAAGTGATTTCGGGAAACGATCCATCCCGTTGTGTCAAGATTGGTGTTGGCCTTGCTGAGGAAGTTGAGAAGGAACTGACAGAATTGCTAGTAGAAAACAAAGATCTGTTCGCGTGGACTTCGGCAGACATGCCAGGAATCGATCCGAAATTCATCTGCCATAAGTTAAGTGTCTATCTTGGCGCTAAACCAGTTTGTCAGAAGAAAAGACGGGTCGGAACCGAGAAGGCTCAAGCAACAGAGGAAAAAGTTGTCGAGCTGCTTGAAGCAGGGTTCATCAAGGAAGTGGTATACACCGGTTGGTTGGCTAATCCCGTACTGGTCAAGAAATCCAATGGAAAGTGGAGAATGTGCGTGGATTATACAGACTTGAACAAGGTCTGCCCCAAGGACCAATACCCACTTCCCTGCATAGACAAATTAGTAGACAACTCGGCAGGATATCATAGATTATCCTTCATGGACGCTTATTCGGGTTACAATTAGATCCCAATGTATCCCCCGGATCAGGTGAAGACTTCATTCGTGACTGAAAATGCTACATATTGTTATAATGTCATGCCCTTTGGACTTAAGAACGCTGGGGCGACTTACCAGCGAATGATGAACAAGATGTTTGGCTCACTTATTGGGCCCAGAATGAAGGTATACATCGACGATATGATTGCTAAGAGTTTGAAGGAAGAAGACCATGCTAAGGATTTGAAGATCATTCTTGGAAGAGTTCGGCAGTTCGTGTTGGAAGTCAAGCTGGTTGGAAGGCATGCTTCAAACTCTCTATGGACTTCAAGTTTAATGCAAATATATGTTTTGATGATAACAAGCCAACTCAAGTTCAAGCTCACAAGTGCAAGCGTCAAGATTAAGACTCAAGCAAACCTAAGAATAGAAACCTTCTCCTTAAATCAAATGTAAGGTAATGAAGTTTTTGTTTACTTAGAAGTTTCAAAGCCAACAAAGTTTTTATTTTTGAAGAGAAGAAGAAAAACGTATTTTCTGCATATAAAATGTTTTTCTGCATTTCATCGGAGTAAAAATAGTTGATGTTACAAAACTCTGCATATTTATATGATTGCAAAAGAGAGTAATCGATTATCTCTTGCAGTAATCGATTAACTCTGCTGCATCATAGTAAAATCAGAGAAGCTGTAATCGATTAACTGAATTTTGTTAATCAGTTACTTTCTTATGAAAGTAATCGATTACAACAGTCAAGTAATCGATTATAATTGTTGCATCATATATTTTTCAGAGGCTTAGTAATCGATTACAAGTCTTGTAGTAATCGATTACATGATGTTGCATCATATGCAAACCAGAGGCTTAATAATCGATTAACTCCTCAGTGTAATCGATTATCATAAGTTGCATCATACAATGAACAGGAGTGATGTAATCGATTAACTATTCTTAGCCTAATCGATTACATGTTTTTCAAATGTATTTAAGAATTTCTATTTTTGTAGAAATAATCGATTATTCCTTAAAGTAAATCGATTACTTCATGTTTTATTGAAAAACGTGTCAGAATCATTTTTATTATTTCCTGATTTGTTTTTATATAAAAGATTCTGATATATTTTATAAAATTCGAAAATGATTTTAATTTTGAATTATTTCCTTTTTGGTTTTAAGAATCAAATCTTTATTTTATTTCAAAAATCGTTTTGATTTTATTTTGATTTTAAAACTTATTTCAAATCTTTGTTTATTCCTTTTTGATTTTGTTTTATTAATTCAAAATCGTTTTTGATTCTAAAATGTTTTTCTTTTTAAATAAAGATCACTCCAACATTTCAAAAGAGTTTTTACGTTCAGACATTTTTCTCATTTCACGTTCTCTCTTCTTCTTCTTCTCAAAGTGTTCTGCTTTTCATTGTTCTAATATTTTGAAGAACAAACCTTGTTGGCTGCGTAAACTCTAAGACAAACTTCTTCTTCATTATCATAAGAGCTTATTGTAGAATCTGTGTTTTTGAGAACACGTGATACTTATTGTAATCACTCACATCTATTGTATTCAACCTTAGTGGTAGGGAGAGAATCCCATAGTTGAACGTTGAGGCGTTCGTAGGGCGAGGAACCCTGCTGTGTGATTAAGGCCCCTAGCGAACGGAGGTTCCTAGTAGTGTGCGGGGTGCTCTTGGTTGTAATAGGGTGCGGCTCTATTGCTTGGTTATAAGAACTCTCAGGCGGGTAGCTTGGGGACTGGACTAGGCCTTTCGACGGGAAGGCTGAACCAGTATAAAATTCTCCGGTGCAAGCTTTTCTATCCCTATCTCTTTTACTTTCCGCATATTTAATTTCTTACGTTTCCGCACTACTCAATTATTATATTTCTATCATTTTCGCGATCCGTTTCATTCGTTTAATCTCTCCATCTCAAATCAATTTTTTAATTTGATACGAATTTTTCAATACATAATAAAACTCGATTCACCCCCCTCTCGAGATTTTGAGGCCAAAACCAACAATTGGTATCAGAGCTAGTCTCTTGTGTTAAGACTTAACCGTCTCAAGAGTATGGCTTCAAACTCTCTGTTTGGAGGTGAAGGGAGTTCTATTAACTGTCCTCCCATGTTTGATGGGGTAGGGTACGCGTATTGGAAAGCCCGTATGAAATTTTTTATTCAAGGAGTTGAATTAAAAGTTTGGGATGCTGTTGTAAATGGTCCCTATGTTCCTACCTATGTGGTTAATGGTAACACCGTCGAAAAGCCTATGGCTGAATGGACGGAGGAGGAGGAACGTAGAGTCCAATACGACTTGAAAGCGAAAAATATTATAACATCTGCTTTGAGCTATGATGAGTTTTTCAGGATATCAACATGCGAGACAACACAACAAATGTGGGATACGCTGGAAGTCACGCATGAAGGTACAACAGAAGTAAAGAGGTCAAGAATCAATACGTTGACTGGTGAATATGAGCTATTCAGAATGAAAGATTGAGAATCGATTCAAGAGATCCAAAAGCGCTTCACAATGATTGTAAATCAACTGACGACATTGGGGAAGAAGTTCACCAATGAGGATCTCATCAACAAAGTTCTAAGGTGTTTGGGAATAGATTGGCAACCCAAGGTGACGGCAATTGCTGAATCAAGAAATCTCTCAACAATGACGCTGGCAACTCTGTTTGGAAAATTACAAGAACACGAAAGTGAACTAAAAAGGTTGGCTCAGCATGAAGAAGAGAACAAGAAAGTTAAAAGTTTGGCATTCAAGGCTGAAGCACCTGCACCAGATAGTGACTCGGACAAAGAATTATTGAATGATGAACACATGGGTCTATTGGTGAAAAAGTTTGGGAAATTCCTGAGGAATAAAAATTTCAACAAGAGAGACAACAATAAAAGTGGAGGCTCAACCATCACATGTCATGAGTGTGGCAAGCCTGGTCACATTAGAGCAGACTGCTATCAATTCAAAAAGAAAGAGAATTCAGAAAAAGGCACCTCAAGTTCAAAGAAGGGGAAGCAAGCACACTTGGCGTGGCTGGACAATGATGGAAGTTCGGATGAGGATTCAGACGAACAAGAGGAGACCGCCAACCTATGCTTGATGGCTCACGACAATGAGGTAACTACTGAACTTAACTTTTCTTATGATGAATTACAAGAAGCATTTGAAGAGTTACATGAGGAATCGATGAGGTTATCCTTATTGTTTTCTCTAGAAAAGAAAAATTCAGCTTCCATTTTAGAAAAGAATAAAGAACTTACTAAGGAAAATGATTGTTTGAAAAATCAAAATAAGGAGCTGAATTTGACTTTAAAAAATTCTTCAAACACTTCGTGTAACGACATTAAGCTTAAAGCTAGTTCTTCTTTTTGTAAATTCTGCAAGGACTTGGTTAAAGAAGTTGAAGATTTAAAAGAAACCCTTGCTAAATTTACAAAAGGTAGAAATACTTTAAATTTAATGTTAGGTAGACAAAAGTGTTTCTTTAATAGAGCGGGTTTAGGATATCAACCCGGTAGACATCAAAAGAAACTAAGTACCATTTTTGTCCCTGCCAGTAATCATAAGAAACCTCTTATTATATGTCATATTTGTGGTAAAAATGGCCATGGTGCACATGAATGCATACACCGAAAAGTGAAGTTCGTTAAACCGAACAATGAAGCTAGAAGGTGGCATGATTTAAACTATGGCTATACTAACGCTCAAGGACCCAAAAAGATATGGGTACCTAAAAAGAAACCTTGAATTCTTTGCTTGTAGGTTACTCCGGAAGGAAGGAAGGCATGGTGGTACTTGGACAACGGATGCTCAAAACATATGAATGGAGATAAATCTAAATTCTCGCATCTCGTGCCTAAGGACCAAGGACATGTGACTTTCGGAGATAACAATCAAGGAAAGATTATCGGAATCGGTAAAATTGGTACACCTCCTAACCCTTGCATTGAAAATGTTTTACATGTTGAGGGCCTAAAGCACAATTTGCTAAGTATTAGTCAATTGTGTGATAAGGGCAATAGGGTTATATTTGATTCTGATAGTTGTATTATCGAGGGAAAAGTTGATAATCTTATTAAGTTAATTGCTCGCAGGATAAACAATGTTTATGTTATTGATTTTGATTCAATTCCCTTAAATGATGCGAAATGTTTATTATCTAAAGAGGATGAATCGTGGCTGTGGCATCGTAGAATAGGTCACATCCACATGGCTCATTTAAATAAAATTTCTTCTAAAAACTTAGTAGTTGGTTTGCCAAAGAAAAATTTTTCCTTTTCTGAAAATTGTGATCCTTGTTCAAAATCAAAACTCACAAGGGCTACTTTTCCGTCTAAAAATCTTGTTTCAACTCAAAGGCCCTTGGAACTTTTACATATGGATCTTTTTGGACCGTGTCAAACTAAAAGCTTTGGTGGCAACTATTATTGTTTAGTTATTGTGGATGACTATTCTAGGTATACATGGACGCTTTTTATTACTCATAAAAATGACGCATTTCATGAATTTAAAAAACTAGCCAAGATTATTCAAAACCAATTGCATTTGAGCATTGCATCCATTAAAACTGATCATGGTGGAGAATTTGAAAATCATCTTTTTGAAAAGTTTTGCGAAAAACATGGAGTTAAGCATTATTTTTCCGCTCCAAGGACTCCAGAGCAAAATGGAGTTGTGGAGAGGAAAAATCGTTCATTAAAAGAGCCTTCTAGAACAATGCTTAATGACATGAATTTGCCTGCATATTTTTGGGCCGATGCAGTTAGTACAGCTTGTTATGTTATGAACCGTGTTTTGATTAGGCCTATTTTAAAGAAAACCCCCTATGAGTTGTACAAGGGGAGAAAACCAAATATTTCCCATCTTCGAGTTTTTGGATGTAAATGTTATGTGCATAATAATGGTAGAGAAAATCTAGGAAGTTTTGAGGCTAGAGCTGATGAGGGTATATTCCTTGGATATTCTGTTTCGAGCAAAGCATATAGGATTTACAATAAATCTCGTAATACTATTGAAGAATCTATTCATGTATTATTTGACGAATCCGATCCCAGAAGGTTGGGAAAGGTATCTGTTAATGACATTTCAGGTATTCTTGGAGATTTATTCATTGATGAGGATAAGGAGTCAAACGCCAAAGAAAAGGAGCATTCCGAAAGCAATGGAAAATCAGTCGAACCTGTTGAGGAGAAAAATCAAGAACAATCTATGGAACTCAATGCTGATTTGCCTAAGGAATGGAGAACATCGAGGCACCATCCTATAGATCAGATTATCGGGGATATCTCAAAAGGTGTAAGTACTCGCAACTCTATTAGCAATCTGTGTAACTTCTTTGCATTTGTTTCTCAAGTAGAGCCAAAGAATTATTCTGAGGCTATGCTTGATGAGCATTGGCTTTTGGCAATGCAAGAGGAATTAAACCAGTTCGAAAGAAATCAGGTGTGGGAACTTGTTCCTAGGCCTGAGTCTCATCCGATTATTGGAACTAAGTGGATTTATAAAAATAAACTTGATGAGGCTGGTTTAATTGTTCGAAACAAATCTAGGTTAGTTGCACAAGGTTACAACCAGGAAGAGGGGATAGATTATGAGGAAACATTTGCCCATGTTGCTCGGTTGGAAGCCATAAGGCTGCTATTAGCATTTGCATGTATTCTAGATTTTAAGTTATATCAAATGGACGTAAAGAGTGCCTTTCTTAATGGTTTTATAAATGAAGAAGTTTATGTGTGTCAACCTCCTGGCTTTGAAAGTTATGAACACCCTGATTATGTTTATAAATTGAAAAAGGCTTTGTACGGTTTAAAACAAGCTCCTAGAGCGTGGTACGACCATCTTAGCAAATTTTTGTTGGAAAATAACTTTGAAAGAGGGAAGGTTGATAACACACTTTTTATCAAAAAGAAAGGAAAGTACATTCTTTTAGTTCAGATTTATGTTGATGATATTATTTTCGGTGCTACTAATGGAATCCTTTGCAAGGAATTTTCTAGTATGATGCAGGAAGAGTTCGAAATGTCTATGATGGGCGAGCTGAACTTTTTCCTGGGATTACAAATAAAGAAAGCAAAGGACGAAATCTTCATTAGTCAAACCAAATACTGCAAAGAATTACTGAAAAGATTTGGCATGGATAAGGCCAAGGCAGTAGCAACACCGATAAGCACATCATGTTACTTGGACAAAGATGAAGGAGGTAAATCCGTAGAAACTACAAAGTATCGAGGTATTATCGGATCACTTCTTTATTTAACGGCAAGTAGGCCGGATATCATGTTTAGTGCATGTTTGTGTGCTCGGTTCCAGTCGAATCCAAAAGAAACGCACATGGTTGCTGCCAAGCGAATAATGAAATACTTGTCTGGCACAACTGATATGGGTTTATGGTACCCCAAAGGTTCGTCTTGTAATCTTGTTGGGTATTCCGATTCTGACTTTGCTGGTTGCAAAGTAGATAGAAAAAGCACTAGCGGCACTTGTCATCTTCTTGGCAATTCATTGGTATCATGGGCTAGTAAGAAACAGTCTAGTGTGGCCCTATCTACAGCTGACTCCTAGACTTTGGTGTAAGTCTAGATCACATTCCTATTAAATGTGATAATACCAGTGCTATTAGTATTACCAAAAACCCAGTGCAACATTCTCGCACGAAGCATATAGAGATTCGACACCATTTTGTTCGTGATCATATTCAGAAGGGTGATTGCATTATTGAGTATGTTGATACTTCGCGGCAGTTGGCTGATATCTTTACGAAACCGCTTCCAAAAGAAAATTTCTTTTTTATTCGTAGAGAAATTGGTTTAACTTCTGCCTCTCACCTCTTTTGAATATGTGAATCTTTTATCTCTCATGTTATTATTGATGCATCTTCTTAGTGTTTCAGGGGGAGATTGCACATCTTTTTTGATGATTACAAAAGGGGGAGAGAGATTCTGATATTTCATGGCTAATACATTCAGGGGGAGATACTCTGAAGGATGCTTTTTGTCTAAAATGATATATGTTATTTAAGCATTCATACAGGGGGAGAAGAATTAATCCATTATATTTCCTGTATTTAGTGATTCTAAGGAAGGTTTTATTATTATATATCTATTTTTTGCTTGTGTAACTCTTGTGATGCAGATAATAAAGAGCATATCAGAATGGTTGTTTGTCATCATCAAAAAGGGGGAGTGTTGGAAGTCAAGCTGGTTGGAAGGCATGCTTCAAACTCTCTATGGACTTCAAGTTTAATGCAAATATATGTTTTGATGATAACAAGCCAACTCAAGTTCAAGCTCACAAGTGCAAGCGTCAAGATTGAAGACTCAAGCAAGCCTAAGAATAGAAACCTTCTCCTTAGATCAAATGTAAGGTAATGAATTTTTTTTTTACTTAGAAGTTTCAAAGCCAACAAAGTTTTTATTTTTGAAGAGAAGAAGAAAAACGTATTTTCTGCATATAAAATGTTTTTCTGCATTTCATCGGAGTAAAAATAGTTGATGTTACAAAACTCTGCATATTTATATGATTGCAAAAGAGAGTAATCGATTATCTCTTGCAGTAATCGATTAACTCTGCTGCATCATAGTAAAATCAGAGAAGCTGTAATCGATTAACTGAATTTTGTTAATCAGTTACTTTCCTATGAAAGTAATCGATTACAACAGTCAAGTAATCGATTATAATTGTTGCATCATATATTTTTCAGAGGCTTAGTAATCGATTAAAGGTCTTGTAGTAATCGATTACATGATGTTGCATCATATGCAAACTAGAGGCTTAATAATCGATTAACTCCTCAGTGTAATCGATTATCATAAGTTGCATCATACAATGAACAGGAGTGATGTAATCAATTAACTATTCTTAGCCTAATCGATTACATGTTTTTCAAATGTATTTAAGAATTTCTATTTTTGTAGAAATAATCGATTATTCCTTAAAGTAATCGATTACTTCATGTTTTATTGAAAAACGTGTCAGAATCATTTTTATTATTTCCTGATTTGTTTTTATATAAAAGATTCTGATATATTTTATAAAATTCGAAAATGATTTTAATTTTGAATTATTTCCTTTTTGGTTTTAAGAATCAAATCTTTATTTTATTTCGAAAATCGTTTTGATTTTATTTTGATTTTAAAACTTATTTCAAATCTTTGTTTATTCCTTTTTGATTTTGTTTTATTAATTCAAAATCGTTTTTGATTCTAAAATGTTTTTCTTTTTAAATAAAGATCACTCCAACATTTCAAAAGAGTTTTTACGTTCAGACATTTTTCTCATTTCACGTTCTCTCTTCTTCTTCTTCTCAAAGTGTTCTGCTTTTCATTGTTCTAATATTTTGAAGAACAAACCTTTGTAAGAACCTACAATCGGTGGTTGAAACAACTAGGAAACACTAGGAGAACACCTAGAAGGGGGATTGAATAGGTGTTAGAGAAACCTTGAAAGATTTTCTCAAGAAACAAATCAAAACGATTAAAAGAAATGATTTTCTTGAAATTTTCTTCTATTAATCGATTAACAAGTCAACTAATCGATTAATGCCGAATGATCAATTCAAACTAATCGATTAATGAAACCAATTACTCGATTAATCAATGTTAAAATTGAAAAATCACTTTTCAATCAAATACGAAAATCAATCAATCAACACATATGATCAGAGATAAAGCGGAATTGATTAACACCAATATTCTTATTGATTACCTAGGTTATGAAAATGATTTTCCCCAAATCAATTTTGCACATTTAAGATTCAATTCAATCAATTATGAAAAATCACTTTTTCTAGGTTTTCAACCAAGAACACAATTAATAACAAGTATTGTAAAGAGTAGAGAGTTTAGAGATACGACACAGTGATTTATCCTGGTTCACTTTCATCCACTTGAAAGCTACTCCAGTCCCCTCTTCAACCAAGAGAGATTCTTCACTATGAGGAATTAAAGTTTCTCAAATTACAAGTAAATGCCTTACAAGACTCCCTTCTTGCTAGCCTACAAGAGATACCACACCCTTGCCTTGTAACCCTATTGATATCTAATCTAACCTCTTCTCTTTTGCTTTCCGATTCCCCACAACAAGACTTCCAATGCTTTGAGATTCTTCAAAGACTTCCACTTGCTTGCTTCACTACAAGACTTCCAAGTGCTTGATGATATGCCACACCAAGGCTTCCAAATAACTTTGCTTGATGAATAACTTCTTCAAGACTTCCTTTGTTGTAGAGTGTTTGCCTTCTTTGCAATGATTACAACTCAAATGAAAACAAAATAACAATCCTATGAATCTCTTTCAAAAGCTATGAAAATATCAACATGAGAGATTCAAGGTTCTTGATCAAAGAATGTAAAAATGAGAACTTTGATCTTGAGAAAGTGAGAGAGAATAGAGTGGCTTGATTCTTTGTAAAATGAATATCAAAATGATGGAATATGATCACAAAGGTTAGAAATAGGTTTATATAGAATACCCAAAAGTTAGGAATGGTTAAAAGTGCTTTTGAGAAGTGAAAAACGCATTTTAAAAACCATATCTGATCGTGTTACTCGAGTAAAATAAGTGCTAATCGAGTAACCATGCCTTAATCGAGTAATGCCGCAAGCCTGTAAAAATTTACTCGAGTAAAAGTCAAGTTAATCGATTATCAAAAGTTGTTAATCGATTATCAGTTCAAAATATACTGTTAATAGATTATCAAAACCTGTTAATCGATTATTTTGATTAAAAATCACTTAAAACTTGTTTTCTCAAAAACTAAACCTTTTCTTTCAAACCTTTAAGCCACCTATTGATTTTAGGCAAAGTGAATACTCAAAATATGATATAATCATGACTATGATAGAGATTCACTACCCTCTAATGACTCTACCCAAACTCAAACTAAGAGACTTGAGAGGCTAAAGATAAAACAATAAAACATAAACTACCAAACTAAGTCTTCATGAGTTGGCTCTCTCTTTATCACTTGATGTTTGTTGTTGCTTGTTGAGCTTGAACTTGATCAACACATTTGTAGTTTGTTCAAAACCTTTTGGCATTTATCAAAACATTCTTCATGGATCTTACAATCTCCCCCTTTTTGAAAATGACAAACATGTTTTGAATTTGTGAAGTCGTTGATGCTTGGACCATTTGATCACTTGGTGAGACTCTTGCTCCCCCTCAATTTATGCTTTTGACATTTGAAATCTAATTGAGATAAAAGCTTGATTCTCCCCCTATCTCCAACAACTTTGCTCAACCTACATAAAAACACAAAACAAACCTTTCTCCAAACAAATATACCATTTCTCCACAAAATAGTCAAAACATACTATTTCTCCCCCTTTGGCATTATCAAAAAGAAATATATACCAATAGAAATATAAGATCTAAGCCAAAATGAGAAATACTATGTCATATATAGAGATATCTAAACCAAAATAGAGAAATTAATAACCATACTATCTCTATACCAAACATTTCTTCAATAGCATGATAATCATCTAATAATCACTCAATGATACCAATTGAAACAATTGTTTACCAATTGTAATACTAATTGTAAGAATTTGATACCAATATTATTTTCCCAAAAGTATAAACAATATCACATCAAGAGAAATAATACCACTTGTGACTAAACAAATACCAATTGTATAATATCAAATGTTACCAATTTGTAGGATCTTTTCTTCATACCAATTGAAGATATCCAACAATATCAATTGTGTCAACTTGTAGGACTTTTACTTGAGATTTGAAGAAATGTGTATAGACCTTCATTTGCATCTTCAATCATACCTACAAAAACAATCATGCTTTGCCTTTTGGTATCCAAATAGTTTTGGATCCATTTTTGTTAGTGTAGGGACTTTCACCCTTTTTCACCCAAACAAAATCTCCTTTAGGTATCCCATGCACTTTAATATAACACACATTTGAAGTATGTCCATGAGTACCACAACAGAAACATGTTGGTGCATTTGAAAAATCAACTTTAGAAAAATCAACAACATTTCTATGAGACATACTCTTAGCATTAGTATAACCCAAACCAAACTTGTTTGAATTTTCTCTTTGAAAATTTAACAATGTGCGCAATCTAATGTCACCATTTGTGAAACTTGCAAGCTTATTTTTCAAAATAGCATTTTCATCTTTAAGCAACTTGCAATTCTCACAATCAACCACAATATTCAATCTACTAGCACAATCACAAGAAGAACTAGCATATATAAGATCAAGGGTTTCATTTTCAAGATTAAGCTCATCAACTTGTTTTTGAAGATCTAAAATCTCTTGTTGATGTTTCAAAATGAGCTTCTTCCTTTCAATGTTTTTCAAAGCTAGTTTCTTAAATTGTTCATGCATTTCTTCATAAGCATTATATAAAATTTCATATTTGGAAGAAATTTCGGATTTAGTTTCACTTACATCGCTTTCGTAGCTTTGCTCACTTGATTCATCATTTGAACTTTCCTCTTCATTTACTAGAGCTATCAAATTGAGACAAGCGGCTTCTTCATCATCCGAAGAACTATTTAATGTGTTTTTCTTGTCTTTTTCATCATCACTATTCCAAACTATGTATGCCCTTTTGTGTTTTGCATTTTTCTTCTCTTTCTCCTTCTTCTTGAGATACTTAGAGCATGAGTACTTGAGATGACCGGGCTTTCCACATTCATGGCAAACTATACCTTCTTTTGAAGTCTTTGTCTTGTAGTGTGGGGAATTCTTCTCTTTACTTTTGTCTTTGTTCATCCTTCCTTTTCTCCTTAGAATCTTATTGAACTTTCTTAGTAGAAGCTTTGTAACATCCTCATTTTTATTAATCTAATAATTATAATTATAACTACTTTATTTAGAATTGAAAGATGATTTCCCACTATTTTCTTATGTGTATATTATTATTATGTTGAATCTAGATACGTATATGCATTTAGGTTAAGTTAGGATATGTGTTTATGTGTATGTATATGTGTGTGTTTGTGTGCATTCTTAGGTGTTAGTGTTTGTGTTCGTGTCCTTGTGTGTATGCATGTATTCGTGGTGTGATCGCATCGTTAGGTTAGATAGGGAAGTGTCCTAGGGTCGTTGATTACAATTAAAGGGTAATCGGTCCAGACTCTGGATTGGTGCGGTTGTGGTCGAGTAAGTAAGTTTGTGTAAGTTAGGGGCTTAGGGTGTTCCATAGCCCACGTAGGTGTTTTTAGTGTGTTGATCTCAATAGAGTGAGTGGATAAGGATCCTAGGATAGAGCCTCGAGTTAAAGGGTAGACTCTAAGGTCTATGTGCGGAGAATTCCCTCGAATACATGTTTCGATGGAGATCCGGAACTTAGTGAAGGTTTGAGGCAATTGGGATCGATTTGATCCTATTGATTGTGCCTCGAGAGTGGTTGGTCTTAGGGTTGAGTGGTTATAGAACATAGCTTAGATCGATCAAGTTAGATCGAGTGTTTAAGAATAGGCTAAGTCTAGATTTCGGGGTGTCGATTATTTCGTCTTTTCGTGTATGTGAGTTGTGTGTTTATTGTTGTGATTTATGATTGTGATGTTTTGTGTGTGTTAGGAGGTGTTTAGATAGTGGTATTATGATAGGACAAGTTAGGGTGCATTAGGATCGGCTTAGAACTCTTAGGAGGCTTGAAAGAGAGGAAAAAGTAGTGCATTACTCAATTAATGGGTCTATTAATCGAGTAAATTTTGAGCACCATTCAGCATTACTCGAGTAAGGCATAGCTTAATCGAGTAGATCTTTGGGTACTTTCGGCATTACTCGATTAACACGTGAGTTAATCGATTAAGGCCGAAAGTTGATTTTAAATTAATCGAGTAACTTACTCAGTTACTCGAGTAACCTGCGCTGATCAGACTTAAAAACACGATCTTTACATGTTGTTCTTAATTTTCTTCTTTCTTCTTTCACGGCTCTTCTTCCTTCTCTTCCCCCAAACTCTTCCAATCTTCAAATTAACACCAAATAACTTCAATCCACCACCCCATAATCATTCCCCATCAACTCCCTATCATTCTCCATCAACCAAAACCCCAATTTCACTCTCAATCTCTCAAAATCCCCAATTCCCAAATTGAAAACCCTAACTCCCCAATCCTTCTCTTTTCTTTGGGCAATCATCAAGGGAGCTAGGAATTGGTCATGGAGCAAGAAATTAGGAGCTTAGGAGCTTGTCCCTAGAGATTGGTGGAGCTCTCTCTCTCCTTCTCCTCTACTCTTCAACTGGTAAGGGGGGACTCTTTCCTCACTTTGAATTAGGGATAGTTAGAGTTTATAATAGGATTTGGGTATAATGATTAAGTTAGAGTGTAGGTAACAATTAGTGTTGGATTAGAGTTGTTCTTTTGTGTTTTAATTAACTATGATACTTTTGTAAATGTTTAAATTAGCGTATTTCGTGGTAAATATTAAAGTAGGAAGTGAAGAACCTTAGGGAGACGATTTATGTTACTGCACTCTGAGACATACCTGTGTATGTCGATTGGTTGTTGGTTCTCTGTTGATGTTGTTGTTGGTGATTGACCATGGATTAATCCTTGATTTTTCCTAAGTGCTAAATGTTATATTGTGACTTAGTGTCTTATTGTGTTTTAATTGTTAATAGTTAACGGAAAAATGTAATGTAATGAGTCGTTATATATATATATATATATATATATGTGTGTTGGATTGTGAAAGGGATAAGAGGAAAGGAAAGTGGTAGAGTTATGAAAATGAATAGAGAAGTGAGAAAGAAAGTGTTTAAGGGATAACTAAAATGAACAGGGGTAAAATAATGGAAATAAATTGGTGAATGTGATTGTATGTTGTTACAACTATCTTTGATTTGATTGTTAGCCTCAAGTTTTGTTATGGACTGTTTACTATCCTTTTAATTCACTGTGCTGTGAAAGATCTCACCCTTAGTGGATAACAATTTAGGTACATGTCCAAGGAGCTTGGAGATCAGAGTGTGCAGCGGAACAAGTCGGAAGAAAGGAAATTTATTTTATGTATATATATATATATTCTGTATTGTATTGGTGCCCCACATTTTGTATAAACATAACTTGTGAATTGAATTTGTAAACAAACTTTTAAAGTTATCCGTTGTGTTTCCAAACTCTGATTTACGCATTTTTATTTAATGAAATCACTTTTAAAGTTCCTTTTCTATTTATAAACTTTTATTTATGAAAAATTTTATATTATGAAAATTGGGGTGTTACAAGCTTCATCTCCTCTTCATCAATGTCCGAATCGGAATCTTTATCATCATCATTATCGGAACTCTCTTCCTTTTGATATGATCTTTGAGCTTTAAGAGCGATTCCTTTTCTTTCTTTGTTCTTGTCCGATTCTTCATGCATATGTAAGCGTCAAAGCTCCATTTCATGTTCTTGAAGCTTTCCGAAAAGTGTTGCTAAGTCCATGGTGTCCAAGTCCTTTGATTCAACAATTGCGGTAACCTTGGGTTGCCATTCCCTACTTAGACATCTTAAAACTTTGTTAACAAGTTCACAATTCACGAAAGTTTTACCAAGAGCAATGAGATGATTAACAATATGAGTAAAACGTTTTTGCATAAAACATATAGATTCATTAGGCAACATACGAAACAATTCATATTCATGCATCAAAGAATTTAATCTAGCACGCCTAACTTCACTAGTGCCTTCATGTGTGACTTGCAAGGTGTCCCACATTTCTTTGGCATCATGACATTGGGAGACTCTAAAGAACTCATCATAAGATAGAGCGGAGGTGATGATATTCTTTGCTTTTAAATCATATTGAATTTTCCTTTTATCATCATCGGTCCACTTATCTTTGGGAGTTAGTGTAAGTACACCTTCTACTGCTTTTGAGGGAATATAAGGACCATTTTCAATGGCTTCCCAAATGTTCACATCTATAGCTTCTATAAAGATTCTCATCCTAATTTTCCAATAAGCATAACCCTCTCCACCAAACATAGGAGGGCGATTTATTGAAGCACCTTCACCACCAAAGGGTACGAATCCCATTGTAGTTTCCTCAAGGATCTTAACGAAAAAGCTCTATGCTCGTATCTTTCGACCGAGCTCTAATACCAATTGTAAGAACCTACAATCGGTGGTTGAAACAACTAGGAAACACTAGGAGAACACCAAGAAGGGGGGGTTGAATAGGTGTTAGAGAAACCTTGAAAGATTTTCGCAAGAAACAAATTAAAACGATTAAAAGAAATGATTTTCTTGAAATTTTCTTCTATTAATCGATTAACAAGTCAACTAATCGATTAATGTCGAATGATCAATTCAAACTAATCGATTAATGAAACCAATTACTCGATTAATCAATGTTAAAATTGAAAAATCACTTTTCAATCAAATACGAAAATCAATCAATCAACACATATGATCAGAGATAAAGCGGAATTGATTAACACCAATATTCTTATTGATTACCTAGGTTATGAAAATGATTTTCCCCAAATCAATTTTGCACAATTAAGATTCAATTCAATCAATTATGAAAAATCACTTTTTCTAGGTTTTCAACCAAGAACACAATTAATAACAAGAATTGTAAAGAGTAGAGAGTTTAGAGATACGACACAGTGATTTATCCTGGTTCACTTTCATCCACTTGAAAGCTACTCCAGTCCCCTCTTCAACCAAGAGAGATTCTTCACTATGAGGAATTAGAGTTTCTCAAATTACAAGTAAATGCCTTACAAGACTCCCTTCTTGATAGCCTACAAGAGATACCACACCCTTGCCTTGTAACCCTATTGATATCTAATCTAACCTCTTCTCTTTTGCTTGCCGATTCCCCACAACAAGACTTCCAATGCTTTGAGATTCTTCAAAGACTTCCACTTGCTTGCTTCACTACAAGACTTCCAAGTGCTTGATGATATGCCACACCAAGGCTTCCAAATAACTTTGCTTGATGAATAACTTCTTCAAGACTTCCTTTGTTGTAGAGTGTTTGCCTTCTTTGCAATGATTACAACTCAAATGAAAACAAAATAACAATCCTATGAATCTCTTTCAAAAGCTATGAAAATATCAACATGAGAGATTCAAGGTTCTTGATCAAAGAATGTAAAAATGAGAACTTTGATCTTGAGAAAGTGAGAGAGAATAGAGTGGCTTGATTCTTTGTAAAATGAATATCAAAATGATGGAATATGATCACAAAGGTTAGAAATAGGTTTATATAGAATACCCAAAAGTTAGGAATGGTTAAAAGTGCTTTTGAGAAGTGAAAAACGCATTTTAAAAACCATATCTGATCGTGTTACTCGAGTAAAATAAGTGCTAATCGAGTAACCATGCCTTAATCGAGTAATGCCGCAAGCCTGTAAAAATTTACTCGAGTAAAAGTCAAGTTAATCGATTATCAAAAGTTGTTAATCGATTATCAGTTCAAAATATACTTTTAATCGATTATCAAAACTTGTTAATCGATTATTTTGATTAAAAATCACTTAAAACTTGTTTTCTCAAAATCTAAACCTTTTCTTTCAAACCTTTAAGCCACCTATTGATTTTAGGCAAAGTGAATACTCAAAATATGATATAATCATGACTATGATAGAGATTCACTACCCTCTAATGACTCTACCCAAACTCAAACTAAGAGACTTGAGAGGCTAAAGATAAAACAATAAAACATAAACTACCAAACTAAGTCTTCATGAGTTGGCTCTCTCTTTATCACTTGATGTTTGTTGTTGCTTGTTGAGCTTGAACTTGATCAACACATTTGTAGCTTGTTCAAAACCTTTTGGCATTTATCAAAACATTCTTCATGGATCTTACAACCTTGTTGGCTGCGTAAACTCTAAGACAAACTTCTTCTTCATTATCATAAGAGCTTATTGTAGAATCTGTGTTTTTGAGAACACGTGATACTTATTGTAATCACTCACATCTATTGTATTCAACCTTAGTGGTAGGGAGAGAATCCCATAGTTGAATGTTGAGGCGTTCGTAGGGCGAGGAACCCTGCTGTGTGATTGAGGCCCCTAGCGAACGGAGGTTCCTAGTAGTGTGCGGGGTGCTCTTGGTTGTAATAGGGTGCGGCTCTATTGCTTGGTTATAAGAACTCTCAGGCGGGTCGCTTAGTCCCTTTCGACGGGAAGGCTGAACCAGTATAAAATTCTCTGGTGCAAGCTTTTCTATCCCTATCTCTTTTACTTTCCGCATATTTAATTTCTTACGTTTCCGCGCTACTCAATTATTATATTTCTATCATTTTCGCGATCCGTTTCATTCGTTTAATCTCTCCATCTCAAATCAATTTTTTAATTTGATACGAATTTTTCAATACATAATAAAACTCGATTCACCCCCCCTCTCGAGATTTTGAGGCCAAAACCAACAGTTCGATATGAGGTTGAATCCGGAAAAATGCACCTTTGGGGTTCCTGCTGGGTCATTCCTCGAATTTATGCTTACTGAACGAGGAATCGAGGCAAATCCAGAGAAGTGCCGAGCCATCCTCGAGATGAAGAGTCCATCTGACATCAAGGGTGTACAGCAACTGGCAGGTCGGGTAGCAGCTCTTTCCAGATTTTTATCCCAATCAGCTCGGAAGGCTCTACCATGGTACCAACTGCTGAGGAAGGAAAAAGAAAAGACGTTTGAGTGGAACGAGGCATGCGAAAAGGCCTTCACTGACCTTAAGCAATACCTGGCCTCCCCCCCAATCTTATCTAGTCCTGTAACTGGAGAAATTCTATTCCTTTACTTATCAGTGGGTGATTCAGTTGTCAGTTCGGCTCTAGTCCGGGAAGAATCAGGCAAAGAATCCCTTGTTTATTTTGTCAGTCGAGCGCTCCAAGGACCAGAGTTGAGGTATCAGAAGGTGGAAAAATTGGCTTTTTGTTTGGTTATCACGGCCAGAAGACTGCGTCAATACTTCCAGAGCCATCACATCAAGGTCAGGACAGCCCAACCTATCCGTCAGATTCTTCAAAAACCCGACTTGGCAGGAAGAATGGTGACTTGGGCCATTGAACTTTCCGAGTTTGACATCACTTTCGAACCGAGGAAGGCAATGAAGTCTCAGGTCTTAGCTGATTTCCTCACTGAGTTTACTGAGCCACTGACGAGCTCAAACTCGGATTGGAGCATTTATGTTGATGGGTCGAGCAACAAGCTCGGAGCAGGTGCTGGAATAATCTTGGAGAACTCCGATGGAGTTACCCTTGAGTATTCTTTGAAGTTCGGATTTCCCACTTCAAATAATCAGGCAGAATATGAAGCTGTAATGGCTGGTCTTAGGATGGCGAAAGAGGTAGGGGCCCGAGAAGTCAAGATCTTCAGCGATTCTCAGCTGGTGGTCTCTCAAGTTAAGGGGGATTATCAAGCCAAGGAACCCATCCTCCAAAATTATCTTGAGAAGGTAAAGTTCCTATCTTCAGAGTTTGCCAAGGTTGAATTCTGCCACATCCCAAGGGAAAGCAATGGTCGAGCGGACATCCTTTCAAAACTTGCTTCAACGAAAGGCCCCGGAAATAACAAAACGTTGATCCAAGAAATGGTGCACGGACCTAGCGTTGTCCTCTCCGTTTCGGTGGATCCAAGTTGGACTGCTCCAATCAGGAGTTACTTGGAACAAGGAATTTTGCCTACCGATCCAACCGAGGCCAAGAAACTAGTCAGGAAAGCATCACAATTTGCTCTGGTTGAAGGAATTCTGTTTCGCCGAGGGATCAGTGGCCCTATGCTCAGATGTTTAGATCCCACTGAAGCAAAGCAGGCACTGGAAGAGGTTCACGGGGGAATCGGAAGTCATCACGTTGGGGGAAAATCACTGGCAAAAAAGATTCTAAGGGCAGGATACTACTGGCCGACCCTTCAGCAAGATGCGATTAATCATGTGAAGAGATGTGAAAAGTGTCAATTCCACAGTGATGTGTATCAGAAGCCGGCCAAGGAACTCCACTCACTTTCATCTCCCTATCCCTTCTATCAATGGGGAATGGATTTGATTGGCCAGTTCCCCACCGCACTAGGACAGCTAAAATGGGTGATAGTTGCCATTGATTACTTTACCAAGTGGATTGAAGCCGAGCCTCTAGCAACTATCTCGTCTGCCAAGGTTCAGAAGTTCTTTGAAAGACAGGTCGTAGCTCGGTTTGGAGTGCCACAAGTTCTGGTGACTGACAACGGAACTCAATTTGCAGCAAGGACATTCCAAGACTTGGTCAATGCTTTAAACATTGAGCACTATTTTTCTTCGGTGGAACATCCTCAAACCAATGGACAGGTGGAATCAGTGAACCGAACTATCATCTCGGGAATCAAGAAGAGGCTCATTGGTGCAAAAGGAAATTGGCTGGAAAACTTGCATGAAGTACTTTGGTCATATCGCACCACAATACAGACTTCGACGGGAGAAACTCCTTATCGGCTTACTTACGGTTGCGACGCAGTCATCCCGATAGAAAGGATCATCCCTTCATTCCGAGCTATACAACAACCGAACCCCCTCAACAACACTTTACTGTGTGAGGACCTCGTTCTATCGGATGAAGTCAGAGATCTAGCCGCCGAGCGGGAACGACATGCCAAGCTTATGCAGGCGAAAGGGTATAATCGCTCGGTAGTACCCAGAGAGTTCGAAGTAGGTGACCTCGTCCTAAGGAGAGCTGACATTGGCCTCAAAAACGCTAAAGATGGGAAACTGGCTCAAAACTGGGAAGGGCCATACCGAGTAGTTTCTAAAACGGGAACAGGGACCTACAAGCTCGAAACTCTCTCTGGTGCTCTCCTCAACAACACTTGGAATGTGGCAAAGCTTAGAGCATACTTCAGCTAAAGTTTTTCATCCTATTTCAATTCTATTTTCAATTGTTTTTAGTTTCATTATTACCTTTGCTTAATGTTAGGATTGTTTATTTTTGATGATGGTGTACACTCGGTGGAACTCCGAGCCCATTGTATTTACTGCTTCGAATAAATAAAAGTTATGTTCTTGAATTCATTGTATTTACGTACTTTTCCTCATAACCGATTAGCCACCATTTATGACGCGAACGATTATAAACAGCTCGATCAAGAGCTTATAACTCGTCAAGTACTTTGAAAGATTCCCGATTCAAACATGATTATCAATCATTTTTTACATCGCGGATAGAGGAACCGACCTCGGCTAAAGTGCTGGAGTTCCGAGGTCTTAACACTTGAATTCATAACACAAAGAACAAAAAGAAGCACAAAATGATAGCGGATATTATAAATATTCTAAATTAGTTACAGCAAGGAGGTTCAAACCCATCTATTGGGGCAAATACAAAAGTTAAAAAGCAAAGAGTAAATCTATTCTATGTCGGACAGCACAACACTGTCGGGATCAAACTTATCTTCTTCTCCTTCATCCTCGGCCTCATCTCCTTCGGATTCTTCAGCGAAATGTTCTGGTAGATCGGCTTTACCCAAGTCCACTTCTGCTCCATCCTCGCCAACGATCCGACCATTTTTAACAGCAAAGTTGAGATCAGCACCCTTGGTCACGAGGCCAGGATTCAAGATGCGAAGTTTCTCGGCGGTGTTAAGGAAAGAATCTTCGACCGCATGATCCCAATTGTACAGATTTTCCTTGGCTGCCTTTTTATGCTTAAGAGCTTTCGCTCTCATTTTGTCCAAAGAAGCTCGGAGCCCAGCGGCCTCGTCCTTGGCATACTCGAGTTGCTCTCGAGCCACCGCGGCGTCTTCCTCGGCTTTCCGAGCCTTCTCTATGGCCTCTTGGAGGGTTGCACCATCTTCCTCGGCCTTTTTCAGGATTTCCTCGGATCGCCTCATTTTTTCATCGGCCTCTTGAAGAGCTTTCTCAGTCGTTTCCTTATCAGCCTCGGCCTTAGCCTTGGCGTCCTCAGCCTCTTGTTTCCCCTTTTGCAACCCTTCTTTTTCAGCAGCAAGTGTTTGAAGTCTTTTTTCAAAGGCTTCCACCTGGAGCTGTAGATAGTCCTCCCGACTCCCAGCTTCTTCCCGTTTTTTCTTCTCCTCGGTTGACACACCAGCATGAACGTCATCACCACGCTGACCGAGGTAACGAAGAATGCTCGCACCTCTTAGGAGACTCCTCACCAAGGCTGAACAATTGTTTTCCCAGGTACCTGGGGTCCAAGCACCTATCACTTGCGCGTCCTCAGGAGGAAAGACATTTGCATTAAAGGCATCAGAATTCTTCTTAGCCCACACCGTTTTGGTGATAATGTCATCCATGCCCTCAGCAACTTGAATCCCCTTGTGGGACTTACTCAGATTGAGCCAATATCCAGCTACCCCCTTTCCTGTGTCCATCCGAGGCCGCTTGGATGGACGCTCGGGGGTACCCCTGGCACTTGGCTGAGCCTCCGAGTTGATTATTTGCTCTATGCCTTCGGCGGCCGAAATCACCTCGGCAGGGACAGCGTGAGGAGCAACGGTTGGACTACTCTTTGGCGCTGGCTCGGAGGACTGGCTTTTAGCCGAGGAGCCCGAGCCTGCCTTCACAGCAGCCAGCTGAGCCATCCTGGATGAGGCAGCAGCACTCTTCTTGGCCTAGGATGTTTTCTTCCCCATTTTCTCTGCAAAAAGAAAAAGTATTTTATACCGAGCAAAGAAAAAAAAATACCCAACTCAGCCTTCACTTCGGCCTATGTCCTCTTCAACAGAATTTGTTTTGTATCAAGCGCCTCTCGGCCTTAGTTAAATCTGCTTTGTAATCAAATTGGTATAAAGAGGCCCCTCTGTTATAAATACCGTTCGACCAACTCAATGGGAATTGAGGCACGACCTTAATTTCCCCTTCTTCCTCAACTTGCTTCATGAACCAACATACTTCGGCTCCCGTATACTCGTATTTGAAGAAGCCAGGTTTGAAAGACTTCCAAGAATCGGTTACCTTTGCAAAAAGGGCATGCTTCTTCCGAGCCTTCAGTGACACCCAGAGCCCCTTGGAATTGCCGAATTTATTTACTTGGGGGGCATATAACCAGAAGAGGGATCGTAACGTTGCTACCAAACCTTCAGCGTCACAAAACTGTTGGAAAGCTCTGACAAAGGCCCACCCGCTCGGATGTAGTTGGCTCGGGGCTATACCTAAATGGTTGAGGACCTTTATTTCTAAGGTAGAAAAGGGCGTGCGGATTCCTACCTTTGTCACTACCTCTTCGTAAAAATAAAAAAATTGTTTGTTTTCCGGCACTTGGAAGCATATCCGGTCGTCTATGATCACATGTATTAAAACAAATTCCGAGGCATTCCCATCTGCGCTCGGGGGTGTTAGAATTGGACGCAGGTGGTTCAAGCTGTCCGTCGTCAGTAACGAAGGCCTCGTTCCAAGTACTTCCTGATAAAAAACTCCATCATACTGCGCGTGGTTGGGTGGTAAAGGATATTCTTCAGGATGGATATCACACCTGCGCTCCACCATATATAGGAAAAACGTAAAAGGCTCGGCGTTTGCATTTTTTATAGCAGATGTTTTAATTCTAAAACTAAGGTCGAGCCTTTGACCTTTTCCCCCCTCCCTCATAGGATCTCCCAAAAACTCTTCCCTTCCTGTAAGGCATTCTTGGCTAGTCCTAACCTGAGCCCTACGCTCGGCAAACCTATAAGCCAACAGCCACCTACTATCCTCTGCGGGATCAGAAGGGTATTCCGTTTTCAAGGGTTTTACCTTAGATGGCTCGTTTACTCCTTCGTCGCAAGGGGGGATAGGAGGGTCTACTACTGTTTCATTACCGGTATCATCAGGATCAGAACTAATCTCTATTGGAACGGATTCAGCATCAAAATCCCCAGAATCCCCAGAACTAAAACTAAAATCGCTGGAAGGCTCCTCTCCTAATCTCCTACAGATTTCATGGTAAATCTTCTTCCAATCTCTCCAACCCCCCATAATTACGAAATCCAAACCCTCTATACTATCTACCCAGAACAAAAACCCCAAATCCCTGCAAAACCCAGAGAAACCAAAACCCTCTTCAAAAAAGAAGAAATAGCAGAACTAGAGGCGGATAATTGAAACAGAAGGAGTAGAAGAAGTTACCTGTTTTTCAGTTATCGCTTGATTTGTATGGGAGTTGATTGTAATGGGATGATCCGGAAAGCAGCGGTATGCCAAAATGTGCTTGAGAGGGGAAATGAGAAAAGTTTCTGGTTTGTAAAAGTTGGAATGAATGAAGAGTAATGGAAGGGTGAGTAAAGGATTCGAATAATCCTCAAAAACTTTTTGGTTTCCCTCCATGATGCATTGGCTGGGCCAAAAGCCCATTAACCCACTCAACCAATCACGGGGTGAGACGTGGCAGTTACTAAAGGCACTTTTTCAAATTTCAAAATTTATAATGATTTGGCACGACTTACAAGGACACGCGCCGCACCTAGAGAACCCAAAACGTCACCTCGGACAGGCTACATGGTTAAAGCTGGAAACAGTTGTCAAATAGTCCCGAATTAAGACATCCGAAAATGTTAACCCTAGACACTTGTTACCTCGTCACAGACTTTCCAAAGTCTTACGAGCTGGGGGGCTTGTAGGGTCTGCCGACCATATACGGACCCAAGTCTTACCAAAGGGATTCTCTAAGGGCACTTTCCTCGATTTACTTAGCAGGAAAGTCCTTTGCTCGGACTCGTGGACTCCGAGCATACCAAAGGGCCAGGGTTGGACTTGATGGGGCCGAGCCTTACAATTGGTCCCCAATCCATCAGGCTCGGGACTCTAGGACCGAGACATACCGTCGGCTCGCAGATAAGCTCAGGCTCGCCGAGGCTTCTTATCCCTTCCGCAAATCTCTCCTAGATTCTCGCAACAGCCTAGACATGAGATCTTCAGCTGATCCAAACCAGATTCTAAGAGCATAATCCTCCGATATTATCTCACAGAATCCTGGTTCAGCACAGCTCTGATACAGGGCCCAAACGGCCCATATCAGTCTCCTCCAAACCCTATAAATAGCTCATCACAGCTAGGGTTTCAGGTAAGTACTCTCATCCCTAAGTTGACACTCTGCACACACACGTTGACTAGGGAGACCATGCTTTTCCCAACTGGAACTGCAGAAATACCATAAGTCACACATTAACATTTGATCCTCTACTGGGCTCCTGGTTCCATAATCTTGAGCACTTAGAGGGTTAGGGACATATAGTGTTCAAGGACACTACAGATATATTCAATAATATTTGTTAAATTTCATTTCATACAGATAATGACTAGATGTTTTGATTTTAGTATTTCCTAATTTCTACCTAAGTCCTAATTTCATGGTCTGCCCCAAATGAAATTATTTAGTGTTTAAATCCTGTTAGCACTATTTATTATCTAATAAAATTAGTACGTTTGTTGTTGTTGAGATAATTCGATCTATTTGTGAATAAGTTTTCCCCTACATGGTTGTACAGTTAGTTTTCATGCATCGGTTTCTTTTAGACTCCTTCTTTGTGATCTTAATTTTATGATCTTTATTCTAAAAGCTGGTGTAAAATGTAAATTCGATTTATTGACTTTTTATTTTTAAATATGAAATCATTACATAAAAAAAAATTGTTCTTTGATTTCACATGATTGCCTATACCTGAAACCGATAAATTTTTGAATGAGTCATTGGTTAATATCGTTTTGAAGGAAAATTGTTAAATAAAGTCCATCAATCAGCTTTTTCTTTTGCTTAACACATTACTCATAATTTTTTTTTAGTGTTGTATCAATGCCAATCTAATATATTACTTAACTTGCTCCAAAACTCTTCCCAAAATCTATTATGGTAAGGAAAATGTTTGAATGTTATTTTGAAATTAATTTTTAATTTCTTTTCAAATTTAAGTTTTCCTTTAAGATTTGATCTAACATTCATTTAATTTAATTGAATCATAATTATTTATTCCCACCTTTCGGAATCTTAATTTTGCCTAGATTTTCTACATCTTCTATTTCTTGTTATATTCTTCGTACAAAAATAGTTTTTAGTAAGTTTTTAGATATTTTATCATTTTAGATGTTGAACGCACTATGCAAACTCAAAACAAATGTGTGGTACTGATTGTGTTTAGATAAACTGGATTTTTTTTAATCTCCTACTTTGCATTATATTTTCTGTTGCCACTTTAAAAATTTGAATCTGTTTTACAGTTATGACAGAAAGTCAAAACATAAATGTGAAATTTTTTTAGTTTTAAGAACATAAATAATTTTGTTTTGTGACTTGTTTAACTGAAACTACTATTCATTCACAAATGATGGTTTTCTTTACTTGACATAGTTGTGGAATATGGTTTTTCCTCTCTAATTGTATTTAAGAAATCATTCTTCTTTATGAGTGTTCCTTTTGCTAATGTCAAACTTTGTTACCACTTAGGTTTGAGTTTTCTTATTATATAAGTGATCTTCAATAAAGGAAGAAGTTTTGCTTTTACCTAGTAAATTAGTCAAAGATCTTCATGTTGAATGTTTTGTTTGTCTATTTATGTCTATGTTTGTATGATTTAGTTGAACTAATGATCAAGAATTCTTAAATCTTAACCTTCATGATTTACCCAAATCAAATTTCGAGGACGAAATTTCTTTTTGGAGGGAAGAATTGTAACATCATGATTTTTGCTATTATAAATTTTGAATTATTTTATCAAAGTAAATGATAAAGCCTTGTTAATAATTATAAGAGTGTGGGGTATTTGCGTAAAGTATCTTATCAGTTTTACATTAAAATGTTTTATTTGCATACTTTAATGTAAATTCATTTAAGGAAAATTCCATGTTAAAATAAATGTATATACTTTATATATACTTTGCGTAGCTTTTGATATACTCAATAAATGAATTATGTTCAGTACTTTCAAATTTGTGACGCTATGGTCTTCTTATATATATGTAATTAATGTTTTAATTGATGATTAAATTTTATTTCTTGATACTCTTTATAGTAATTACCCTATGTGAAAAATATACTGTTTATATTTTATCTTGTTTTAGATATATTCAAGACAATATGAAAATTAGTTATTTTATGTTTCCAAATATTTAATTAAACTATAACCCTGTAGTTTTACTAAATGAATTTAGATGATGCTTAACTACTATTACTAATAATATTTCATTTACTTAGAGTAAATAAATTAATAAACAAATAATAAATTAACAATAATAATAGAATGAAAAAAATAAAATAAAAATAAAATAAAATAAAATAGGAGAAAGGGGAATAAAAACCCTAATTTTTCTTGCCCTAATGGCCTAGCCGTCACCCCCCTTTCCCCTTCTTCTTTGGTTGCCTCCCTCTCCTCAGAAAAAAAAACCAGCCGCCGCCACCCTCCCTTCCATTTTCCTTCATATGATTTCTCCACCCTTCTCCCGTGGCTTTCTCTCTCTCTCTCTCTCTCTCTCTCTCTCTCTCTCTCTCTCTCTCACCGCGCGTCTCTCTCTCTCTCTCCACAACTGAATCATATCGAAACAGAGACCGCCGTGAGATTCGCGAACTGCGCCACCGCCGACGCGATCCGAACCGGGATTCGCAGAGGTCCCTGTTCGCGCCACCGTTCTCTGGACAAAGCTCCACCCATTCCCTTGGTTCGTAATTGCCTCCGCCATTGGATGTTGTGGCGCTTGATGATGTTGTGGTTGCTCCGATCGTGGAGGTCGCGTGTCGCCGTCGCTCGTGTTGATGCTGCCGCCGTGAAGGAGCTCGTGAAACACCGCCTTCCTCCTCGGTTCGTGCCCCTGGTTCGTGTGTTGTTGTCACCGCCGGTCGTTGAGGTCGCGGCTGTCGTTACCTGCCGTTACAGCTGGTCTTGGAGAACATCATTGTTGCTGCCATGGAAGAGCTTGAAGCTATGGATACTGTGTGGGTATGGTTTGAACCGGTTCGACCATGAACCGTGTTGGATCGGTGCAAACGTAGTTTGGTTCGGGATAACCGGATTGTCGTGAGCCGGATCAGAACCTCCTTGTTGTGCCTTAAACCAGGTTTTAATGGAACCTAAAGGTAAGGAGGAGTCATTTTCTATTATTTAAGCACAGGGATTATTGGGTTTATAATGGAATTGGGGAAAAGTAGTAAGTCAAAGCTAAAAATCAAATTCATAAATTTTAATTTAAAATTAGAGTATAATTAGTAAAGTATATAAGGAAGATTTATATTATTATTCGTCTTGCTAACGTAAAAGTAGGAAGTGAAAAACCCTAGGGAGTTAAATTAATTTATGTAGAACTGAGACACACTTGAGTGTGTTGATTAATTGTGCGTGTTCGTTTTACCGGTTTGATTACTTGTGTGCGGTAGTTCTGCTTGTTTGATTATTAGTGAACATTAGTTGTTTGTTGATATTGATTATGTCATTTATATTATTTATTTGGAAGGGGTAAAGTGTGCTAGCGTTACTTTAATTGATTTGATCAGAAATACCTAAAACCATAGACTATATGTTTGATAACGAATTTCTAATTAGATACTTTTATAATAATTAATTATGAATTATGTAATCATAAATTTAGTGTAATGCTATTATGATAATGAACCGAATTATGTTAAATGTATAATTGATTTTTTTTGTGTTCTCTGTTTTTCATTATGCTCTCTTCTAATCCTTTTGTTTAAATAATTTGAAAATGTCTCACTCCTTGTGGTTGAACATTTTAGGTAACATTGGGGCAACGGATTCCGCAGCAGAGCAGGCAAAAAGGGAGAACTATATTATGTAGTTCTGAATATCAATTTGTAAAATCCCAATATTTTTCAACTTTTGTAATAATAAACCTATATTTTGTTAAGTTATTTTGTATTAAATAAATTTGGGATGTTACAGACCCTGTGGAGGATGAGGACGAGGAGGAGGTGCCTGTCGAGCCTATTGTTTCTGCTAGAGGTGGACCTGCTGGTTCCTAGGAGCCTGTATAGCATAGATGTTTTGATCCTAGGTCTAGGGATAGAAGGATCAGAGGAGCTGCTGAGGACATGGATGACCTGCTCTAGGACTTCTATTTTGATCTTGTCATATATTGTACATATTTTTGAGAGGTCTTAGAGTGAGGTTTATTTTGAGCAGCTGGTTATGAATATGTTTTACCAAAACTTGCTATCTCGACTTTTGTTACTTGCTAGTGTGATACTGGTGGGGGTTTTATATTATGATATATATATATATATATATATATATATATATATATATGATGTTTTTATTTACCTCAGCAGTTCCCCACAAGTATTATTTTTACTTCCGCATACTCTGATTTTGGTTAAAAAGGGATTCGGCGAATAAGTTTATATTCTACAAATCCGATTAAACTCAAGAGACAATTAATAAGTTTTTAACAAACGCTAAGGATATATGTTTTTAGAAAAAAGGCGTTGTCTCGAGAGATTTTTGAACAAGGTACTATTAAGCTGAATTCAAATTATTCGTCAAGATTAAAAATGTTTATGATTGAGCAAGTACCAACTAAAAAGGAAAAATTTTCTAGTCCAAATTTTGATAGCAAGTATTCTATATTTGGAAATATTTATTATTTTCAAGATATAAAACAAGGGTGTCACATTTATTTTTCATTAATTATTTTTACTTTGAATAGGAAAAAAAAAACTTCATTTTTTACCAAAATAGTGAACGGAGGGAGTATATGAGAGACAATAAATTGAGATGTTATGAGCGCAAAATAAGATAAATTTCACTTCTCTAATATAGAGTAGGAGATAAGGTATGAAAAAATTGAGAATTAAATGAGATGATATGAACATAAAATAAGATAATAGAAATTTCGCTCCTCTAATGAAGTAAAAGATAAGGAAAGAAAATTTGAGATACTCCTTCGATCCCGTTATCTTGATAAAAGTCAAAGTAGTAAACAAAAATAAGAAAATATATTTTTGATATAATGCATGATTATATTTTCAAAATAAAATATAATGCATGATTCATTCATTAATTACAAATTTTCATATCATTTTTACAATCTTTAAGATTTTTCATTAATTATTTTAAAAAAATTTAATGTAATATACAATTTTTAAGATAATATACAATAATTAAGATTTTTCATTAATTATTTTTACTTTGATTTTTGACAAAAAAAAACTTCATTTTTTTACCAAGATAATAGGACAAATGAAGTATATGAGAGACAATTAAATGAGATGATATGAGCATAAAATATGATAAACTTCACATCTCTAATATAAAGTAGGAGATAAGGTAAAAAAATTGAGAATTAAATGAGATGATATGTGCATAAAATAAGATAACAGAAATTTCGCTCCTCTAATAGAATAGGAGATAAGGAAAAAAAATTTGTGACACTCCCTCGGTCCAATTATCTTGGTAAAAGTCACAATAGTAAATAAAAATGAGAGAATATATTTTTTATTCAATGCATGATTCTATTTTCAAAATAAAATATAATGTATGATTCATTCATCAATTACAAATTTCTATCACACAAATTTTCATATTATTTTTACGATCTTTAAGATTTCTCAATAATTATTTAATTTCCTGCACATTTTTAACACAAGGAGAACCTTTTGGTACCCATTTCATCTTGGGTCCTTGGGGGTTAGTCATAGGTTCCTTAGAGGCCTTTGGAATCCATTGCATATTATTTCTCATATATAAATTTTTACGATAAAAGCATAAATGAGAAATATGTCCTAAATTACCACAATAGTTGCAAGTAATGAGTTTGGATGATGGTTTGACTTTTTCAAAATGACTTTCATGAAACTTGGAATTTTTAACTTCACATTGAAAAATTTCATTGTCAAACACTTTGCTTGATTTGTGAATATCAACATCATTTTCAATTTTACATTCAAGCAAGGAATTTGAACAAATGGATTTTTCAATGTTACTATATTCAAACAGTGCATCATCAACTTGTTTTTCAATATCAAAACAATTTTCAAAAATAGTTGAGGAGCTATTTTCTAAAAATATTTCTTTATCAAAAATATCTCTATTTTTCAAAATATCAATTTCATTTTCAATTAGAGATAATTTTTGTAAAGAGTCCAAGTTTTTATTTTTCAAGGATATCAAATCATCATTCAAATCATTATATGCAAATTGTAGAGATTTAGAACAAGGACTAATTGAAATTACCTCATGGTCCTCATGATCCAAGTAGTCGGATGTTTTAATTTCATCTGCCATTGATTCCGCATCCGAGTCACTTGATTCCTCCAGTGAGTCCATAAAGGTTTCAAAAATCCTCTCTAAGTCATCATAGTCGCTTGTTGAGTTACTCCCCACGCTTTCACTTTCATCATCAGAATCTTCGTCTAGGGAGTTTGATATCTCATGCTCAATATCATTTTCTTCTTGTTCCTTCTCCTCCTTTTTCCTGTGGACACTAACACTTCCATGAAGATCATTAGTAGCATAGTGTGTATTCAATGTGTCCCAAATATCCTTAGAATTTTCACAATTTTCAATAATAGCAAATGCATCATGGTTCAAAGCATTTTTAAAAACATGCATAGCTTGAAAATTCAAGGAAGAAGATTTTTCATCAAAACCATGTAAAACGACATTCCATAGACGAATGCTGATAGATTGAAAAAATATTTTCATTCTCGCACTCCAATAGTGAAAATTATTTCCATAAAAAATTGGTGTTTCATCGAATGAAAATCCCTCCATATTAACACAAATAAAATATCCCAACGCTGCCAATTTACAAGGATCTTTAACTCAGGCTGTTAGGCCTTTACCAGAGCACGAAGCTCTGATACCAATTGTTAGAATTATTGATAGGATTGGCAGCCGTCACCCAAGAGGGGGGGTGAATTGGGTGTTTACGAAAACAATTGAAAATATTCACTTTAAAACGTTTTCAATAAACTTAAAGAGATTTTGCAGCGGAAAACAATTATAACGATGAAAACGATTGCGCGAAAGCGAATAATATTAATAATTATATAAAAACTAATATGCGCGGATACACATAAAATAAGAACAACGAAAATCGTTACCGCGCTTATTATTTTAAATTCTCTTAAAATAGATTATTATGAAAATAGATGTTATGATGCGCAACAAATAAATATAACAGCGGAAAATAAAGAGATGAGGGATAGAAGAGATTGCACCAGAGATTTTTATCCTGGTTCGGCAAACCCGGCCTACATCCAGTCCCCAAGCGACCCGCTTGAGCTTTTCACTATACCAAAGACGCCTCGCGTCCCCAAGTACAACTAGAGCGCCCCACAAGCTACTAGGAACCTCCTTTCGCTAGGGACCTCGATACACAACTAGGAAAACCTTTCCTAGATTTCCAGATAGCCTAACTATTAGGTGACCCACCGTTCGTCTAGCACTACCCAATACAACAGGGTTCTTCACCCTATAACCACGAACGCCGCTCGTCCGCACTAGGAGATTCACTCCCTAGTCTAAGGGTTACACACCCCTTACAACACTGGTTAAGGTATGATTGATTGGGTACAACCACTATGATGCACTCTTGATAGTGCGGATACAACAATAATAGGCCACTCTAACAATGAAGTGTTCTAAGCAACACAGATACAACAATTAAGCACTAGGATAATGAAGTCTAGATAAGATTGTTACAAGGCCAAAATAAGGTTTAGTTTTTCTTCAAAAATGAATGAACGTGAAAACCAGAGAAGAAGAAGAAGAAGAAGAAGAAGAGCGTGATTATCAGGAGATGTAGAAGTATTGAAATGATTTTGAAAAACAAATAAATAGAGTTACTTTTGAAATCAAAATCAAATCAAAATATAAAATAAAAGATTTAAGAAATAAATTAAAATCATTTTGAAAATCGAAATAAGATTTTGAAATAAGTTTTAAAATCAAAACTAAATCAAAAAGATTTAAGAAATAAAACAAAGATTTGATTCTTAAAACAAATAAGGAATATTTTCAAAAATAAAATCAAATTCGAATTTTGAAAATAAATCAGAATCTTATATATAAAAACAAATCAGGAAATAAATCAAAATGATTCTGACACATTTTTCAATAAAACTTGAGGTAATCGATTACTTGAGGGAGGTAATCGATTATCCCTTTAAAAATAGAAACTTTGAAATTCATTTTAAAAACCAGTAATCGATTATCACATGCATGTAATCGATTACTTTACTTCTGTTTAATGTATGATGCAACTCATATAATCGATTACCACTTATCTAATAATCGATTACTGAGCCTCTGGTTTGCATATGATGCAACATCATGTAATCGATTACTACAAAGCATGTAATCGATTACTTTGTCTCAGGAAAATATATGATGCAACAATTTTAATCGATTACTTGATCCAGGTAATCGATTACTCTCATACAGAAAGTAATGGATTAGCAAAGTTCACTTAATCGATTACAAGCTCTCTGATTTTTCTATGATGCAACAAGGTTAATTGATTAACTCAGCCAAGTAATCGATTACTCCTTCTTGTATACATAAAAATATTCAGAGTTTTGTAACATCAGATATTTTCACCAAAACTAAGATATAAAAACTGATTTTCACAAAACTTCTTTTTCTTCTACTTTAAATGAAAAATATTTTAGAAAAACTTATATTGGCCTTTTAACATAATATAAACCTTAACTTCATTACCTTACATGATGTCCTAAGGGAAAGGGCTAACATCTTCATTTGCTTGAATCTTCAACTTCATTTGCTTGAGACTTCAACTTGAAGCTTGGACTTGAAGGTTGAAGAGCTTGTGATTGCACTTGATATGAGCTTGAGAATCTTGAGTTTGTTATCATCAAAACCATATAATGATTGCACTTGAAGTCCTTGGGAAAGCTTGACTTCCAACCGTGCTGGCGACAGAATTTAGATTGGGTTTGAAAATGAAAACGGGTTGGAGAGTGAAGAATTAAAAAAAGGATGATGAAGAAGGTATGTTCCTGGATTTGTTTTTGAGTTTTCCAATGAAGAATTTATGAATAAAAAAGAAGAAAGTGATGATGTTGGTACTTGGCAGTGATAGTAGAAGAAGGGTCTGATAGATTGATGGAGAAGAATAACGTGAGTGAGTAGTGAAATGAGAAATGAGATATTATATATTTTTAAGGTTTTTTTTTTGGGTAAATACAAATAATATTAAAATGAGGGTATTTTGGGTAGATGAAATATAAAATTAAAATTTGGGTATATGAAAAATAATATTAAAATAAGAGTATTCTAGGTAGATCAAAAATAATATTAGAATGATGGTATTTTGGGTAAATTACATTAAGGATAAAAATAATATTTTTAAATAAATATTTTAGGGACCTAATTATAAAATTTATAAATTAAAAATATGTCCTGATGACGTGGCAAAAAAAAACACGTGGCTAATTTCTATTGAGCCACGTTAAAAGGGTACATAAACCCTCTATTTTCAGAGGGTACCGAAGTAAAGCCCTTATATTATTCTTTTGAATGTAATTATTTTATTAAAAATCTGATTCAAATCTTTTTCAAAAAAAAAAAAAAGAAATCTATTACTAATGGAAGAGAAATTTATCTATAAACATCGCATTTTGTAGTCACTGTCATGGTGTAAGCTAGTTCTGCAACGTAGATATCAACATAATAATTAGTTTAGAAGGAAAAGAGAGAATAAAACTTAACAAAAGGCAAGATTATATGTAATAAATATAATACATTACCATTTACCACACAAAGTATATTTAATATAGAAAAGAGAGAAAGAAAAATTTTACCTGGGGCAATGTATCCATAAGTACCAACTACTAGAGATTGATTTGATGAATCAAGATCAAGAAGTCTAGCTGTGCCAAAGTCGGAAACAAAAGCTTGTAATTTTGAATTGAGCAAAATGTTGTTGCTGGGTATGTCACGATGCAGAATCGGTAGAGTGCAATGATGATGCATGTGAGCAAGAGCATAAGCTGTTTCTTTGATAATAGTGACTCTCTTGCTCCAATTTAGCTCTTGAGCTTCAATATCATTAACCAAGTTAGTAAACAAGCTTCCTTTTTCATATATTCATACACCAAAAACATGCACCTCTCGTGCAAACAATAACCATAAAGCTTAATGATGTTGCGGTCACCACAAGAAATATAGCAGTTTGTGGCGAAATATTTGCGGCAGTTCTCGGAACTGCCATCGGCGCTTAATCTAAAATTCGAAAATTGCGACGGTTTTATAACTCCCGCAAATTGCAAGTTAGGACATGCACCTCGCACGTTGTGCCAAATCACCCACTCTCCTCATTTCTCACTATCCCTTCGAGCTCTCTTCTCAGTTCTCACTCTCTCCCTATTTCGCATGTTGTCCTAAGAGACCCAAACATTCCGCATTTATTTCTTTCTCTCTACTCCCATTCGCATTTCGTCTTTCTCTGTCCTAAGGTCAGTGACTCGTTCTTCTTCGTTCTTCAATTTCTCTGTTCATTGAGATCTGAACAATTAAGAACTCAAATTTCTTCTTCGAGCTTCAGCAATCTAGTTTAAGCTTCTTCGATTGTGAGCTTCTTCCACCATCGATGCTACTTCCAAACCTAGGTAAGCTTTTTCTACTTCTACAATTTCTTCGATTGTTACAGCTTCTTCCTCGATTCACCTTAATTTCTGAATAGTTACTCTGTAATCTCTCTGGTTTAGCTCTCTGAATCAATTGATTGTGACAATGTAAATCTATCCCTATTCATAATGTGTTTTGTGGTCCTTGAATGAATGATGTATCAAAGGTGTTCGATGAAATGCCTTTAATAAAAGTCACATTAAAATTGAAAAGTTCTCACTTGACCAGATGCACAGCTCGTGCATATTTTAAACTGCTGATGTTCTCTACCTAGGGTGAGGGTATTTGTTGGGGAAAGGTTTGATGAAAAAGAATGCTAACTTGATTACACCATTTAGAGTCTCTGAGATGTTGTTCCTGCATAAGTTTGTGGAGTGTTTTGATGAGAAGCAGTTGCTCCATGGGAGAAAGAAGTTATATCTGACCCCAGCACACCAAAGCCTAACCCAGAGCCGTTCTTTTTCACTCCTGAAGGAATTACAATTTTGTGCTTACTAATTACATTTGATGCTTACTAATTTGTGCAAATTTCAACACGCATCAAATTAAATGATGTAGTTTAGAGCATAACAACTTATGGAATTATTTATGTTTATTTGTTTTTTATGTATTAATGCCATATGTAAAATGTCAAATTACCGCGAGTCTGCAACACAAATTACAAGGATACTTGTAATGTGCAGGATTCTTAAAATGAGCGACTGATTGTCATCAAATGCAGAAGTCAGTACGATATGCAATCGTAAAAGAAAAAAAAGAATAAATATGTATTATGTTAAGTTATATGCTTTTGATTACATATGTTTTGTGCATTAAGCATTATATATTAGGAAAGGAATCTACATTGCATGCTTATGAAGAACTGAACAAAATTTTATCTTTGTTCAGGTTGTGATATTTCGAGATGGGACATATCTGACCTTGAAAGAAGTTTTTGAGAGTCTGGATTTGACTGGGTAATGAATTTTTTTATTTTATTTTATATTTTTACTATGAATAATAGTTGAGTTTGGTTGGTAATAAGCAATAATAATTATTTTTATTTTTATGAACAGATATGACCTCAATGTTGACCTTTTAGACGTTCATGCTGACAAGAGTACATTTCATCGGTTTGACAAATTCAATCTTAAGTACAATCCTTGTGGTCAAAGTAGGCTCAGGGAGATATTCCTAAAACAGGATAATCTCATTCAAGGTAACTTTTTTCTTTTAGGGTGGGGGAGGGGGGTAGTAAGGTGCAGTCTTTTGCTTAGCACTTCTCTGAAAAGTTCTACTTCCAACTATTTTTTTTTTAAAAAAAAAAACATCTATAATGGCATTTTGGGTTCTGTTAACTTTTTAAACAACCCCCCATTATGTGTATAGTGGGATGTATATATGGCAATACACTCCGAAGTTTTCTACAATATGTTCTTCTCTAGTCATTGGCAATGGCATAGCTTGGAGTTGATGCAAAAGGAGGTTGGATATCTGTTCGGCTTAGGCCAATTAAGGCCATAATCTGGAATCTGGATAGTAGTTTAGTGGGAGGTTGAGTTAGTTAGGGTTGATATTTAAAGAGGAGAATCTGTGTAGGAAGAAGGCATTTATTCTAGCGTACTAACATTATTGTGTTGCTCTATATAGGTCGTTTCCTTGGTGAGCTGGCAAAGCAAGTGTTCTCTGACCTTGAAGCTAGTAAATATCAGGTCTTTCCCGAGTCTTTGAAAATGCTTTTTCCTTTGGTGCTAGAATATACAAAATTGCAGTAAGACACTTTCAATTTTTTGTGTTGGTCTGTTATATTTGTGCTTTTAATTTTTTGTTTTTTTTTCTGCGACTGAAAAGTAACATGATTTGGTATTTTGTATTTATTTATTATAGTTTCCCATTTCTTGATTGTTACTTGTATGCTTATTGCCTTCAGAAGTGAACCCTAGATGTTTCCTAACTTTTGTATTTCCATACCTATTTTATTCACAGATGGCTGAGTATAGAATATCAATATATGGAAGGAAGCAGAGTGAGTGGGACCAACTAGCTAGTTGGATAGTGAATAATGAATTATACAGAGAGAATGTTGTTTGGTTGATACAGGTATTTTGTTGTTATTTGCCTGGCAATTTCCTTTAGCTTCCATGCATAAATGGTTAGTTCATTACTCTTTATATTACTTATACATTTGTGACCAATTTGCCAAAGAAGTTGCATAGTATTGTGAGTTTGTGACTTTTCCCATTGTCTTGAGTACTTGCTGGTGCACAAATCATACTGAACACAATTGAGCAACTGTGTGGCATCGATCCCATAGAAACAATTCCTTCTAATCTAGTCACACAATTGATAAACATAAATACACCCGTAAATAAAAAAGCTTACTTTTTTGGGAAAAAAAATTTAATGAAATTAGGTTATTATCACATAATAATGGTGGTTGTTGATATTAGTTCTTTTAAAATTTGTCTTGCAGCTTCCAAGGTTGTACAACGTATACAAAGAAATGGGTATTGTGAACTCATTAGCATGAACGTGGAAAGAATACAAAATGTAGATGGAGCTTTCTTTGCTATATTAATTAATTAATTTCCCTATAATTTCATACCTGTAGGTAGGTGTACCAGAAAGAACTTAAATGTTCTGTTACTATAAACATGTAGCATCTCTAGTGATAATGTAGCTCAATTTTAGAATGCTTTCTATGACTGTCAATAAATAGATCTCTTGGCCGACTACAAATTTTCTGCGATATGTGATTCAGGATATAATTAGGCCAATAGAAAATCCCATCAAGAAGACAACACACATTCAAATATTATATGGGAATGTTGCACGTCAGGGTTCTCTGGTGAACTTTCTTCCCCTGTTTTCTTGAAGTTCTAAAAAATTGCTTTGCTCAAATTATATTTGTCCACGCCACAATTTTATTGATAGCAGGATAATTGAGCAGGTCCAGCACTTGTTTTTGAAGGAAAGGAGTCAATGCTTGCAGACATTTCAGAGGATCCTTCGAGTTTTAAGGTATATCTTTCTAATTTGTCTAGAATTTAATATTACATAAAGATAGTGCTTGCTGTAGGGTTATCAAGAGAATCAAGTCTTTTTGAATCTAAGCTTGTAAATTTCTGAGTCCATTTGGCAGGAACTCAGGGATGGGACAAGGGCTTCACAGCCTTCAAGTTCTAATAGCAATGCGAGGTACTTCTCGACTGTTTTCTATATGTTTTTGATGGTTTGCCATTGTTAGGCTTGTGCCATTGTTTCCTAATGACATTTGGTTATTGTATTTAATTTTTCTCTTTTAAAGTAGAATACCACTGACTAGATAGCTTAAGCCTACATTTGTTAATAATTTTGTTACCATCTTACCAAGCAAAATGACACCTAAACTTGTTTACTTCCTTGCAAATACAGTATTCGCGCTTTAGTTTTGTTCATCCAATGACACCTAAACTTGTGCTGTGTGGCTCATGTAGAAACAGTTAATTAGCGTCTTCCATGTCTGAACATCAAGTTGAGCCTATACTTAATTTTGAATCTATACTGGTATGCTCATGATTTGTTATGCTCTTGTGATATGCTTAGATTTGACCATTGTCTATTTAGTTTTAGGATGGTGCTGGTGATATGAACAAATTTGGCCATTGTCCATTTAGTTTTATAATGGTGCTGGTGATATGGACAGATTTGGCCACATCCACAGTCTGACGGACATTGTATTATCTCTTTTTAATTTAGTTTGAAATGACCAATCTAAAACAGCATTAATTAATAGATTTATAAATGAATTTGAAAATATTGTAGATCTCAATTTGTTAGGATTAAATGGAAGTGATTCTTTTCTTTTTCTTTTGATTGTATTCAGGTGCTATCAGTTTGGTTTCTGTTTGACATAATAACTGTACTAAGGAGTGAGTGTGATAAAGCAGCAGTGGCTAAAGTTTTGATGTATGTGTTGAAGCATATGAGAGACAGGCAAGGTGCTGAGAAGATAACAATTCTGAGTAGATTTTGATGTTTTGAGTATACTATGATTGAAAAGAATCCCCATCTAGTTTCTTTTAAGTAAATTTTGATGTTTTGAATATACTATGATTGAAAATAGAGCAGAAAAAGTCATTTCAACTTAATGGGAATGGTTGAGATCCACCTCTTTATCCGATTTACTACTTTTAAGAAATCTTTTTATGACATTTATATTTCACCTTATTCTAGTCCATTTTTTTGTTGACTCAAATATTCTTTAATTTATGGTTTTACTGTCGCAAATGTATATTTACTTGCGGTGGTTAAGAACAATCGGAATTGCTTTTATAAAATAGAAATGGGCATTTTGCGGCGGTTAAAACTGTCGCAATTGTTTTCATCATATAAAGAGGCATCTTGCGGCGGTTATAAACTGTCGCAATTGTTTTCATAATATAAAGAGGCATCTTGCGGCGGTTATAAACTGTCGCAATTGTTTTATAAAAATATATAGGCATCTTGCGACGGTTATAATTGTCGTAACTGTTTTTAATGGAATTTCATATTTGCAATTTGCGGGGGTTTTGAACCGCCGCAAATTTTGCGTCAAAATTCTACAGCCGTTGTCATAACCGCTGCAAAATATGATTCCCGACGGTCAGCTCTGCGTGAGTTAGAGAACCGCCGCAAATATATTTTGCGGCAAATATATTTTGCGACGGTTAAAACCGCAGCAAAAGACCTCCATAAACCGTCGCAATTTGCCCATTTTTTTGTGGTGGGTGGCGAATCTTTAAATTGCTAAATATGCAACAAGGCTTTTTAACTTTGCACCATAGTTAATATGAGTTCTTTAGTGTTTTATATATATATATAACCTTAACCAATATAATTGTGCATAGTTGGGTTCCTATAAGAAGGAAAAAGTCATATCTTAGTTTTCTAGGAGATGTCTTCCAATGGTATCTCAGAATTAGGGGTGAGCATGGGACTGGTTGGGATGAGTTAGGCTTGTCCCTTACCCGTTCCGAAATGTTGCTCGGGTCAATTTTTTAATCCGAACCCGTTCCTAATTATAGAGGGACAAGGTAAGGATGAGTCCAAACTTGGCGAGTCCTCGTAGAGTCGGGACACGGATGAATAACATTAAAAAAAATTTCAAACCATTCAAATTTTGAAATTTGCATAATCTTTCTAAAAATAATATAAAATTTAGTTGATGAATTCATTAAAAAGAAATTACAAATCAAAGAGATAAAATTGCTAGCTTCTGCAGAATCAATGAGCAAATGCATACTGCATGTTTGGTTATATATATATTCAAGAAAGGACAAGAAAATCTGTATAAGCAATAGATATGGGTACAAGTTCGAAGATCTAGTGTATGTTTAGTTTCACACACACGTTCACACTTAGTACTTAGTAGTTAGGGTCTGTTTTATTTTTTTTTTTCACATGTTTTACTGTTTTAGGTTTTAGAAATTAGAATAATAATTAAAATTAATATATATATATATATATAATTATATATCCGGGCCAGGTCCGGATGACCCGGGCATGAACCCGAACCCGTTCTTAATATTGTTGGGTCTGCCATTTTCACAAACGTGTTCGCCCCTTCAAAGACTTGGGGACGGGTTTGACCCGACCCGAACCCGTCGGGTTGGGACGGAACTCCGGGTAGGGCCGGGTCATGCACCCCTACCCTACTCAGAATTTATCAATAGCATGCTGCCATGAGAGTGACATTAGATGAAAAAATGTGCCAGTGTGAGAGTAACATTAAAGTTTTGGCAAATTTTTCCACAATGGTTTTGTTTGTTTCTTCATCTGAGGGTGACACGGTTGAGTTGGACACTACCATTTTTGTTGTTATCAAAGCAACGCAGCACTGGTACTAAGAGAAGCATAATTAATATCATTGTTTAGGACCACTTTTTGGAAAAGAGGTTTAACAGTAAAATGAGATTTTGAGTTCCTAAGCTTAAGAGATTATACAACAATGATGCCAATGTGAGAGCTACTGGGGTCTGGAGAGTGAGCAAGTCTTGTACAATAATTCTTAGTGGGAGGACCTTATACCAAAAAAGATTCTCAACCTTCCTCCTCTCTTTTATCCACTCCTCTCCTTCTGTATTTTCTCTCTTTCTTTTCTCTCATCTTTCCCCTCTGTTTTTCCGTTGTCCTCCCTCTATTACCTCCCTCCCTTCTTAAGCTCTTACCTCTCTCTCTTGTCACCATCTCCCTCGTAACTCTCATTATCTTATCCCCTAAGACACTTTTTCTCTTTTAATCTTCTTATTTGAAGATGACCCCTTTTAGCTAACTCCCAAAGGTCTTTCCTCTTTGAGTCAGGGACAAAAAGACCCGTTTCCATGATTTTCTGAACCATGGCCCACCTATTGCTGCTACCCCTCTTTCCCTTTTCTGCCTAAGGCTCGCTCTCCGATTACTGTACAAGTCCTCTTTGAGAGACCAGTTTGTCTCTATGAGGCGAAGCTTTCTCAGAGTCTGCCATGCCACAGTCCGCACAGTGCTCCCAGAGATTTCCACCTCGCTGACCATATCATCCTCTGATGACCAGCTTCGTGGGTGGAGACCCTAAAAGATGCTTTCCTTCCCACGCATGCCTCCCTTTCCTCTTCTTCTTCCTGTTGGATCCTTCAGGTTGGGCTTACGGGCCCAAACTTTGATGAGTGCTCCCATTTTCATTTTTTGGGTCATTCCTAAACAAACCCCCTTTTAATTTAGGGGATTTTTATCCCCAAACCCCATTTTAAATGGAAAATGTCTATATTGCCCTTTATTATTAAAAAAACCCCAAAAACCAAAATCTCAAACCCCAAACCCCAATATCCAAAATGTTAGGATTGGCAACCGACACCCAAGAGGGGGGGGTGAATTGGGTTTTTACAAAATCATTGATAAATATTTGTTTTAAATCGTTTTCAACAAATTTAAATAAACATTGTAGCGGAAAACAATATAACGTTGAAAAGCGATTGTGCGGAAGCGGATAATAATAACAATTATATAAAAACTAATACGCACGAAGACAATTGATAGAATAAAAACGAAAACATTACCGCACTAATTAATTTAAAACAATTAAATTAATATAATGATAAAATAGTTGTTACGATGCAAGAAGGATAAATATAATAACAACGCACATGCAACGATAACAACGGAAAATAGAAGAGATAAGGGATAGAGAGATTGCACCAGATATTTTATACTAGTTCAACATTTCTAGCGAAAGACCTACGTCCAGTCCCCAAGCGACCCACTTGAGATTTTATCAATTATAATCAAAGACGTCTCGCATCCCAATTACAACCAGAGGATGTCACACCCTCATACTAAGGTAGCCTATCTACTAGGTGCCCCACCGTTCGCCTAGCCACTACCCCAGATACACAACAAGGGTTCCTCACCCTACAAACATGAACGTGCCACACGTCCGAACTAGGGAGCCACTCTCTAATAGCTAAGGGTCACACACCCCTTTACAACAATGATTGAAATATGGAGATTGATACAACTAACAGTATTGCACTCTATGTAGTGTATATACAACAATTAGGCTCACTAACAAAAATGTGTTCTAATCAACACGGATACAACAATAACGTTCTAATGGCAAAGTTAATATGTTTCACTTATAGCATAGGTCAAGCATTCAGAGATTATGGAGAAGAAAAAGAACGTGAAAACGTGATTTCAAAAATGTGATCAGAATAGTTCTTCGAAAAAGAGAGAAAAACTTTCTATTTAAAAAGATTTGAAATATTTGAATTTGAATTTCAAAATTAAAAACAGAATCAAATCAAAAACGATTTTGGAAATAATTTAAATTCAAAATCAAAATCAAATCCGGAAATATAAAAAGATTGATTTTCAAAATAATAAAAGATATGAAATTCAAAAATTAAATCTTAACTTTAAAATCGGAACAAATCAGAATCAATTAAGTGAAAACAAATCTGGAAATATTTCAAATTGATTCTGACACGGATTTCAAAAATACTTAAAAGTAATCAATTACTTTTCCGAGGTAATCGATTATCCCTTTTCTGTGAAAATAGTGAAATAAACTTTTTAAGAAAGTAATCGATTATTTAAACAAAGTAATCGATTATCAACTCCCTGTGAGGAAGGTAATCGATTATTAAAACAGGTAGTCGATTATTTTCAATTAAAACTCTCAGGTCACAACTCAGAGTCATGGTAATGGATTATCCAGGGAAGGTAATCGATTACTTCTGCTTATTTTCATAAAATTGATTTTCTAAAGCAGAGTATGTAACCATAGGTTTTCAAAAACATTTTTAACTGAAAAACTGACATAAAACATTTTTTGCAATTAAAACATTTTTAGATTTAAAACGCTTCTTCTCCAAGAACTCTAAATAAGGCCTATAACATAAGTAAACCAATTACCTAGCCTTACATTGATTTCCTAATGTGAACGGAGAGATAACATCTTGAAGCTCTTACTTGAAGCTTGACTCGCACTTGACTTTGATTGGTTCTTGTTTGGCATCATCAAAACTCTTCAACGCACTTCCACGTTGACTTCTAACACTCCCCTTTTTGTTGATGTCAAACCTATTTTGCAAGACAAGGGTTAAAGCAGTATGCATGTATATGAATATCTCCCCCTCACACATAGGAACATCAATACAGTCATACAGACTATCATAATAGTTAATACAATATAAACACACAGTCATGCAGACAGTCATTCTCCCCCTATGTTGATGCACATAAACAAAATTAATACAATATTAACCTTGGCATCAACTAGAGACTCCAATATCCTGCAAGAGGGTATCTCCAATGCCCAAGTCAGTTAACACAAAAAGTAATATATAATGGACGATATAAATACACATACAAGCATAGACAGAATAAAGGTATAACAAACAATATGATTTGTTATCATCAAAACACAATGCTACAAACATAAGTGAAATTCATATTTCCACACAAAACCCCAAACCCCATCCCTTCACCATCTCACAAACCCCTCTTTCTTCTTCTCATCTTCCACCACCAAACCTCCTTCACTAAAAAAAAACTCCAAAAAGACAAGTTTTTTTTCTCCTTCAAGTTCAAAAGGAGTACCAATGGACGTTTCATACTTGTTGAATGTAAAATTCATGTCTTCTATTTTTTTACGCTACTGTGGAAATTCCGACAAACCAGTGTCGGAATTTTTTGAGATTCCGACACGGGTATGTCGGAAATTTTTAAGTAGTTTTTTTGTAAGAGTTTTCTGACATATATATGTCAGAATTTTTTCTAACGAAAAAAATAAAACACTGTAAATTTCTAGTACCCCCGTGTCGGAAATTTAAAATTTCGACACTGGTTCGTCAGAATTTTACAGCGTGAGAATAAAAAAAACAAACACTAACAACGAAGAGAAGACAAATGGGTTTGCTTAAAACATAACAAATGAACAAAAAAAACTACTAAAAAAATGAAAATCTAACTTTAAACAACCTATTAATCATCTACATCAAATAACAAAGCAAAAACGAAAAACCAAACCAAACCTAAATGAACAGGAAAGAGGAAATTCATACTTGAAAGAGGGAGTCCCAGTCGCGATGGCGATGAGGAAGAAGAACGGTGGAAGTTGAGTGGGTTGAGGAAGTTGGAAAGTTGGAGGAAGTTGATAAGTTGGAGGTGTGGGGTTTGGGAAATGAAAATATGAAATGGAGGGAGTGCAAAAGGGGTTTAGAGGAGGGTAGTTTTAGGATTATTCAAAAAAATTGGGTTTGGGGAATAAAAAGGGGGTTTGGGAACTAAACCCCTTTAATTTATTGGTCTTAAATAAAAATAGGTCCTCAACAATCATCAAAATGGAAGTGGATATATTGTCATCTTCACTGCAAATTCAGATATTCAACCACACTCCATTGTAAATTTCCAATTATGCTACATGTAATTGAAATCAATGTTTAACCTTTACCCTAACAATAGGCAAATATTGGTGAAGTAAATATACACCAATTTGGTCCTTCAAACTATGAAAAATTGTGTTTAATATTTGTAAGCCAAAGATCCTTGTTTGATCCCTCATTTATGGATTTCTACAGGAACTCAATAATTAGCAATAGTTAGTCATACTCAATTTTGCTAAATAAAAATTATGAAAAATAAATAACTTGGTAACCATATTAAGGAAATTTTATTTTTTTAAATCATTGCTAGGGTATCATGCAATTTTTGAATCAAGATCCTTTGTCGTCCCAAATCCTGTACCCTTCATACATATTCTAATAAACTGAAAAATAACTTTCCAATTGTTATGATATTTTTGTAATATTTAATGAAATATAATTGATTGGGTACAGGGTTTGGGACAAGGAATCTTGGTCCACAATTTTTATTAGGTTTATCAATATACGAAGGTGATACCAAAATAAAAAATAGAAGTGAAAAAATAAAAAATAGAAGTGAAAAGTACATAAATTAGTCACTATGTATGGCTTGGTTTTATCGATTTCACAGCATTTAATCACAAGCATTTCTCTTGTTTAATTTGTGTAGAAAACCACTCAATGAATCCAGTCAACAGCATGTCACTGTGTCCAACACGGTCGAATGTAAAACAAGACTTGGATTGAGATTTCCAAAATTCCAATAACCTGTTTGTCAACAGTATCACAATCTATTAGTCTTTTAAGTAACAACAAAGTTGTTGCTGTGTATGCCCTTTTCAAGTAAGAGTGATATTAGATGATAATGGACAAAGGAATTCTCAAATTATTGGTTGAAGAGGGGCCATCTTTGTCGAAGAGACGAGAGAGAATGAAATGTGTGAGATGGATAACTAATACACTAAATTTTTCCACACGTTTTTAGTTAAGTCAATGTTGGTAATTAATACATACCTCAAATCAAAAGTTAATTCAAGTTATCTATATCCAGTCCATGATTTCTACGAACTATGATCAGAATAATCAGATAAATTATGAGGCTCGATCTAATATAGCATGTCCAAAATGACACTTCTTCGCATTGACTATTGACGTTACTGCAGGAAAAAATGGTGAGTGATGGTATAAACCGTCATAAACTCATAATGGTCACAAAAACCGTGGCAAACTACACTTATTGAAAGTGTCACAATGAAGGCCATGGCAAAGTATTTACCCTCATTTTCAGTAGGCATTGATGTTATTCTTAGTCATGGATTGTATACAACATTTCAATAGGAATATTCATACCTAAATAACCAATACCCCAATTTTAAACATTTAACTACAGTGTTACCCGTTACGAAATAATCTATGATTTTTTTAAATAAATCTATCCGCGATCAAAATCTGCAGTTAATTTTTCTAATTAAAAGATACTTAAGCATTCAAAAAATTAAAAGATACTTAAGCGTTTAATAAGATTAAAAACATATAACGCAAATATTTATCTATTTATGAAGATTATAAATGTTCTTCATTAAAAATTAGCTTAGTTAGAAGTTAGAACATCCAGATGTTTAAATATCAAAGGTATTAGTAAAGGTGGGACTTCATGTATAACCACCAACATCATAGGTTGTGGCCTATTTTAAGTATCCAAGATAGTGAAGATACACCAGTAATTAAGCTGGTTAATATACTTAATTACTTTCATAGATTATCTATCCTTTGAAGATGGATCTCTCAATAAAAAAGAGAATTGCATTTCAGAATACAACAGAATCAGATTGAGAATCATTTCTTAGTCACTGTGAGGACCACCACAACTGCACTCACCAGTGATATGGAAGCAATTGTATCAATAAATATGGAAACTTTTTCCATGAAACAGATTTAGTTCAACCAATATAATAATCATCAAAGTATCAAACACTCACTGTCTTATTATTCCGACACGTCTACATGCATATATAATCTTTAAAATTGCAACTTGTGGTTCAAGCTCTAATTACCTGAAAGCTTAAAGTCAATTCCGCTTAAAGTAAATTCCACTCTAGACTTCCATTCCTTAATTTCCAAAAGCTAAAAGTTATCAAGTCCAAAATATCCTAAAATTGACATTTTAACGAATCAGTCCAAAATCAATATTGTAAGATCCATGAAGAATGTTTTGATAAATGCCAAAAGGTTTTGAACAAGCTTAATGTGTTGATCAAGTTCAAGCTCAACAAGCAACAACAAACATCAAGTTAAGAAGAGAGAGCCAACTCATGAAGACTTAGTTTGGTAGTTTATGTTTTATTGTTTTATCTTTAGCCTCTCAAGTCTCTTAGTTTGAGTTTGGGTAGAGTTTCTTAGAGGATAGTGAATCTCTTTTGATTGCATGATTATATCATATTTTGAGTATTCACTTTGTCTAAAATCAATAGGTGGCTTAAAGGTTTGAAAGAAAAGGTTTAGATGTTGAGAAAACAAGTTTTTAAGTGTTTTTTGAACTGATTACTCGATTAGCCACTTGTTTACTCGAGTAGAATTTTGCAGTCTTGCGCAAATACTCGATTAAGGGGTTGATTACTCGAGTAGAATTTTGAAGCCTTGCGTAAATACTCGAGTAGTAACTCAGATTACTCGAGTAGTGAACACTGATTACACTGATTACTCGAGTAATGACTTGGCTACTCGATTAACACGAGCTGTTACTGTTTTTAAATGAGTTTTTCACTTCTCAAAAGTACTTTTAACCATTCCTAACTTTTGGGTATTCTATATAAACCTTTTCCTAACCTTTGTGAATCATTATTACAATTACCTATCATTTTGATATTCATTTTACAAAGAATCAAGCCACTCTATTCTCTCTCACTTTCTCAAGATCAAAGCTTTAACTTTTACATTCTTTGATCAAGGACCTTGAATCTCTCATGTTGATATTTCATAAATTTTGAAAGAGATTCATAGGATTGTTATTTTGTTTTCATTTGAGTTGTAATCATTGCAAAGAGGCAAGCTATCTACAACAATTGGAAGTCTTGGTTGTGAATCAAGCAAAGTTATTTGGAAGCCTTGGTGTGGCATATCATCAAGCACTTGGAAGTCTTGTAGTGAAGCAAGCAAGTGGAAGTCTTTGAATAATCTCAAAGCATTGGAAGTCTTGTTGTGGGGTATCGGCAAGCAAGAGAAGAGGTTAGATTAGATATCAATAGGGTTACAAGGCAAGGGTGTGGTATCTCTTGTAGGCTAGCAAGAAGGAAGTCTTGTGAGGCATTTACTTGTAATTTGAGAAACTCTAATTCCTCATAGTGAAGAATCTCTCTTGGTTGAAGAGGGGACTGGAGTAGCTTTCAAGTGGATGAAAGTGAACCAGGATAAATCACTGTGTCGTATCTCTAAACTCTCTACTCTTTACAATTCTTGTTATTAATTGTGTTCTTGGTTGAAAACCTAGAAAAAGTGATTTTTCATAATTGATTGAATTGAATCTTAATTGTGCAAAATTGATTTGGGGAAAATCATTTTCATAACCTAGGTAATCAATAAGAATATTGGTGTTAATCAATTCCGCTTAATCTCTGATCATATATGTTAATTGATTGATTTTCGTATTTGATTGAAAAGTGATTAATCCATTAACAGAGGCATTAATCGATTAGTTCATGTCATTAATCGATTAAGGCTAAAGAATTTTCAAGAAAATCATTTGTTTTAATCGTTTTGATTTGTTTCTTGCGAAAATCTTTCAAGGTTTATCAAACACCTATTCAACCCCCCTTCTAGGTGTTCTCCTAGTGTTTCCTAGTTGTTTCACCCACCGATTGTAGGTTCCAACAATTGGTATCAGAGCTCGGTCGAAAGACACGAGCATAGAGCTTTTTCGTTAAGATCCTTGAGGAAACTACAATGGGTTCTACGAATCCTTTTGGTGGTGAAGGTGCTTCAATAAATCGCCCTCCTATGTTTGGTGGAGAGGGTTATGGTTATTGGAAAATTAGGATGAGAATCTTTATAGAAGCTATAGATGTGAACATTTGGGAAGCCATTGAAAATGGTCCTTATATTCCCTCAAAAGAAGTAGAAGGTGTACTTACACTTACTCCCAAAGATAAGTGGACCGATGATGATAAAAGGAAAATTCAATATGATTTAAAAGCAAATAATATCATCACCTCCGCTCTATCTTATGATGAGTTCTTTAGAGTCTCCCAATGTCGTGATGCCAAAGAAATGTGGGACACCTTGCAAGTCACACATGAAGGCACTAGTGACGTTAGGCGTGCTAGATTAAATTCTTTGATGCATGAATATGAATTGTTTCGTATGTTGCCTAATGAATCTATATGTTTTATGCAAAAGCGTTTTACTCATATTGTTAATCATCTCATTACTCTTGGAAAAACTTTCTTGAATTGTGAACTTGTTAACAAAGTTTTAAGATGTCTAAGTAGGGAATGGCAACCCAAGGTTACCGCAATTGTTGAATCAAAGGACTTGGACACCATGGACTTAGCAACACTTTTCGGAAAGCTTCAAGAACATGAAATGGAGCTTGGACGTTTGCAAATGCATGAAGAGTCGGATAAGTACAAAGAGAGAAAAGGAATTGCTCTTAAAGCTAAAAGGTCATATAAAAAGGAAGATAGTTCGGATAATGATGATAATGATGATAATGAAGATACTGATTCGGACATTGATGAAGAGGAGATGAAACTTCTACTAAGAAAGTTCAATAAGATTCTAAGGAGAAAAGGAAGGATGAACAAAGACAAAAGTAAAGACTAGAATTCCCCACACTACAAGACAAAGACTTCAAAAGAAGGTATAATTTGCCATGAATGTGGAAAGCCCGGTCATCTCAAGTACTCATGCTCTAAGTATCTTAAGAAGAAGGATAAAGAAAAGAAAAATTCAAAATCTAAAAGAGCATACATAGTTTGGAATAGTGATGATGAAGATGACAAGAAAAGCACATCGAATAGTTCTTCGGATGATGAAGATGCCGCTTGTCTCAACTTGATAGCTCTAGTAAATGAAGAGGAAAGTTCAAATGATGAATCAAGTGAACAAAGTGACGAAAGCGATGTAAGTCTTACTAAATCCGAAATTTCTTCAAATTATAAAATGTTATATAATGCTTATGAAGAAATGCATAAACAATTTAAGAAACTAGCTTTGAAAAACATTGAAAGGAAGAAGCTCATTTTGAAACATCAACAAGAGATTTTAGAACTTCAAAAACAAGTTGATGAGCTTAATCTTCAAAATGAAACTCTTGATCTTATATATGCTAGTTCTTCTTGTGATTGTGCTAGTAGATTGAATATTGTGGTTGATTGTGAGAATTGCAAGTTGCTTAAGGATGAAAATGCTATTTTGAAAAATAAGCTTGCAAGTTTCTCAAATGGTGATATTAGATTGCGCACATTGTTAAATTTTCAAAGAGAAAATTCAAACAAGTTTGGTTTGGGTTATACTAATGCTAAGAGTAAATCTCATAGAAATGTTGTTGATTTTTCTAAAGTTGATTTTTCAAATGCACCAACATGTTTCTATTGTGGTACTCATGGACATACTTCAAATGTGTGTTATATTAAAGTGCATGGTATACCTAAAGGAGATTTTGTTTGGATGAAAAAGGGTGAGAGTCCCTACACTAACAAAAATGGATCCAAAACCATTTGGATACCAAAAGGCAAAGCATGATTGTTTTTGTAGGTATGATTGAAGATGCAAATGAAGGTCTATACATATTTCTTCAAATCTCAAGTAAAAGTCCTACAAGTTGACACAATTGATATTGTTGGATATCTTCAATTGGTATCAAGAAGAGAATCCTACAAATTGGTAACATTCAATATTATACAATTGGTATATTCAATTTGATATTGTTGGATATTTCTCATAGTTCTCTCAATTGGTATTATTTCTTATAATGTGATATTGTTTATACTATTGAGAAAATACTATTGGCATCAAATTTTTACAATTGTTTTACAATTAGTATCATGCTATTGGTATACAATTTGTTATAATTGATATCATTGAGTAATCATTAGATGATTATCATATTTTGGTTGTTATATCTTATTAATCTCTCTATTTTGACTTAGATCTTATATTTCAATTGGTATATATTTCTTTTTGATAATGCCAAAGGGGGAGAAATATGATGTTTTGAAAAAGGGGAGAAATATTATGTTTTGATCATTTTGGAGAAATGAAATGGTATATTTGTTTGGAGAAAGGTTATTAAATATGATGTTTTGAAAAAGGGGAGAAATATTATGTTTTGATCATTTTGGAGAAATGAAATGGTATATTTGTTTGGAGAAAGGTTGTTTTTGTTGTTTTTATGTAGGTTGAGCAAAGTTGTTGGAGATAGGGGGAGAATCAAGCTTTTATCTCAATTAGATTTCAAATGTCAAAAGCATAAATTGAGGGGGAGAAAGAGTCTCACCAAGTGATCAAATGGTTCAAGAATCAACAACTTCAATGAACTTCATAACTTCAAAACATGTTTGTCATTTTCAAAAAGGGGGAGATTGTAAGATCCATGAAGAATGTTTTGATAAATGCCAAAAGGTTTTGAACAAGCTTAAATGTGTTGGTCAAGTTCAAGCTCAACAAGCAACAACAAACATCAAGTTAAGAAGAGAGAGCCAACTCATGAAGACTTAGTTTGGTAGTTTATGTTTTATTGTTTTATCTTTAGCCTCTCAAGTCTCTTAGTTTGAGTTTGGGTAGAGTTTCTTATAGGGTAGTGAATCTCTTTTGATTGCATGATTATATCATATTTTGAGTATTCACTTTGTCTAAAATCAATAGGTGGCTTAAAGGTTTGAAAGAAAAGGTTTAGATGTTGAGAAAACAAATTTTTAAGTGTTTTTTGAACTGACTACTCGATTAGCCACTTGCTTACTCGAGTAGAATTTTGCAGTCTTGCGCAAATACTCGATTAAGGGGCTGATTACTCGAGTAGAATTTTGAAGCCTTGCGTAAATACTCGAGTAGTAACTCAGATTACTCGAGTAGTGAACACTGATTACACTGATTACTCGAGTAATGACTTGGCTACTCGATTAACACGAGCTGTTACTGTTTTTAAATGAGTTTTTCACTTCTCAAAAGTACTTTTAACCATTCCTAACTTTTGGGTATTCTATATAAACCTTTTCCTAACCTTTGTGAATCATTATTACAATTACCTATCATTTTGATATTCATTTTACAAAGAATCAAGCCACTCTATTCTCTCTCACTTTCTCAAGATCAAAGCTTTAACTTTTACATTCTTTGATCAAGGACCTTGAATCTCTCATGTTGATATTTCATAAATTTTGAAAGAGATTCATAGGATTGTTATTTTGTTTTCATTTGAGTTGTAATCATTGCAAAGAGGCAAGCTATCTACAACAATTGGAAGTCTTGGTTGTGAATCAAGCAAATTTATTTGGAAGCCTTGGTGTGGCATATCATCAAGCACTTGGAAGTCTTGTAGTGAAGCAAGAAAGTGGAAGTCTTTGAAGAATATCAAAGCATTGGAAGTCTTGTTGTGGGGTATCGGCAAGCAAGAGAAGAGGTTAGATTAGATATCAATAGGGTTACAAGGCAAGGGTGTGGTATCTCTTGTAGGCTAGCAAGAAGGAAGTCTTGTGAGGCATTTACTTGTAATTTGAGAAACTCTAATTCCTCATAGTGAAGAATCTCTCTTGGTTGAAGAGGGGACTGGAGTAGCTTTCAAGTGGATGAAAGTGAACCAGGATAAATCACTGTGTCGTATCTCTAAACTCTCTACTCTTTACAATTCTTGTTATTAATTGTGTTCTTGGTTGAAAACCTAGAAAAAGTGATTTTTCATAATTGATTGAATTGAATCTTAATTGTGCAAAATTGATTTGGGGAAAATCATTTTCATAACCTAGGTAATCAATAAGAATATTGGTGTTGATCAATTCCGCTTAATCTCTGATCATATGTGTTAATTGATTGATTTTCGTATTTGATTGAAAAGTGATTAATCCATTAACAGAGGCATTAATCGATTAGTTCATGTCATTAATCGATTAAGGCTAAAGAATTTTCAAGAAAATCATTTGTTTTAATCGTTTTGATTTGTTTCTTGCGAAAATCTTTCAAGGTTTATCAAACACCTATTCAACCCCCCCTTCTAGGTGTTCTCCTAGTGTTTCCTAGTTGTTTCACCCACCGATTGTAGGTTCCAACAAATATATGGCATAAAAAACTACAAAATCATAACTTAATCAGCAGAAAATTAAAAGGCTAAAGAATTTATCAACTTCTACATACGATAATGCTCAAATTTTTATGAAGTTGTGTATTGGACTTGCTAACCATCCATGATCACTGAATTCTAGCTTCTACTGAATTTCTTAGTCAAAAAAATTCTATACTTTTGGTTCCAGCAAGAATATTGAACATATTATATTAGGCTAGAAAAGTATGAATTAATTTTCCCAAAAACTTTCTCATTGAATTAAAGGAAAAACTCAAGTTAAAACTTTTTGATATTAACTATCCGGCTGTTAACCGAAACTATCCTTGAAATCGAACAAATTATGTGGAGAGTGTAACGGAAAATATATATTTTTTTGAATTGTATACTGGTCATCAGGTTCATACACTGTAGGGTCTGCCGACCATATACGGACCCAAGTCTTGCTAAAGGGATTCTCTAAGGGCACTTTCCTCGGTTTACTTAGCAGGAAAGTCCTCCGCTCGGACTCGTGGACTCCGAGCATACCAAAGGGCCAAGCTCGGACTTGATGGGGCCGAGCCTTACAATCGGTCCCCAATCCATCAAGCTCGGGACTCTAGGACCGAGACATATCGTCGGCTTGTGGATATGCTCAGGCTCACCGAGGCTTCTCATCCCTTTCGCAAATCTCTCCTAGATTCTCGCAACAGCCTAGACATGAGATCTTTAGCTGATCCTAACCAGATTCTAAGAGCATAATTATCCGATATTATCTCACAGAGTCCTGGTTCAGCACAACACTGATACAGGGCCCAAACGGCCCATATCACCCTCCTCCAAACCCTATAAATAGCTCATCACAGCTAGGGTTTCAGGTAAGTACTCTCATCCCTAAGTTGACGCTCTGCACACACACGTTGACTAGGGAGACCCTGCTTTTCCCAACTGGAACCGCAGAAATACCACAAGTCACACATTAATACTTGATCCTCTCTTGGGCTCCTGGTTTCCATAATCTTGAGCACTTAGAGGGTTAAGGACATCTAGTGTTCAAGGACACTACATTGGCTGAGCGGGAACGACATGCGAAGCTTATGTTGGCGAAAGGGTATAATCGCTCGGTAGTACCCAGAGAGTTCGAAGTAGGTGACCTCGTCCTAAGGAGAGCTGACATTGGCCTCAAAAACGCTAAAGACGGGAAACTGGCTCAAAACTGGGAAGGGCCATACCGAGTAGTTTCTAAAATGGGAAGACTACTTATCGAGCGCTCCAGTTGCTGTACACCCTTGATGTCAGAGGGACTCTTCATCTCGAGGATGGCTCGGCACTTCTCTGGATTTGCCTCGATTCCTCGTTCGGTAAGCATAAATCCGAGGAATGACCCAGCAGGAACCCAAAGGTGCATTTTTCCGGATTCAACCTCATACCGAACTGCCGAACTATTCCAAGAATGATCTTCAAATCCTTAGCATGGTCTTCTTCCTTCAAACTCTTAGCAATCATATCGTCGATGTATACCTCCATTCTGGGCCCGATAAGGGAGCCGAACACCTTGTTCATCATTCGCTGGTAAGTTGCCCCAGAGTTCGTAAGTCCGAAGGGCATGACATTATAACAATATGTAGCATTCTCAGTCACGAATGAGGTCTTCACCTGATCCGGGGGATACATCGGGATCTGATTGTAGCCCGAATAAGCGTCCATGAATGACAATCTTTGATATCCTGCCGAGCTATCTACTAATTTGTCAATGCAGGGAAGTGGATATTGGTCCTTGGGGCAGACCTTGTTCAAGTCTGTATAATCCACGCACATTCTCCACTTTCCATTGGATTTCTTGACCAGTACGGGATTAGCCAACCAATCGGTGTATACCACTTCCCTGATGAACCCTGCTTCAAGCAGCTCGGCAACCTTTTCTTCTGTTGTTTGAGCCTTCTCGGTTCCGACCCGCCTTTTCTTCTGACAAACTGGCTTAGCGCCAGGATACACGCTTAATTTGTGGCAAATGAAATTCGGATAGATTCCTGGCATGTCTGCCGAGGTCCAAGAAAATAGATCTTTATTTTCTACGAGCAGTTCTGTCAATTCTCTCTCAACTTCTTCAGCAAGACCAACACCAATCTTGACACAACGGGATGGATCGGAATCCAAAATTACCTTCTTGAAGTCCCCCTGAGGGGTTGGCCTCGTTTCATCCTCCTCCCTTACATCGAGATCTGCCAAGTTAACACTTCCCTTGTTGATTGGTTCTTGCATAATCTTCTCATCTTCAATCTTCAGTTTACGAAGGCTGATATTGTAACACTTCCGAGCCAGCTCTTGTTCAGAACGTACCGTTACCACCTTGTCATCAGACCCTGGAAACTTCATAGCTAGGTGGACAGTTGATACAACGGCACCAAAAGACTGGAGTGCAGTACGGCCGAGGATGGCGTTGTATGCCGACGGAGCCTGGACAACTAGAAACTTCACTATCTCAGTTCGGGCAGATGGTTGTTCCCCCAGGGTAACTGGGAGGTGGATATGCCCTAGATGAACAATCGAATGGCCCGTAAAGCCAATCAAACTTCCCTCGAACGGAGTCAGGTCAGATCTTTTCAGCTTCAAGGCTTCGAACAGATCCAAGAACATAATGTCTGTTGAACTCCCCTAATCAACGAGAATCCTCTTTACTTTGTAATTGCCGAGCCTGACTGTAACTACCATTGGGTCATTGTGATCTTGGATTATGTCGGCAAAGTCCTCGTCACTGAAACTGATGACGATGTTCTTCTTTTTGGGCTTTTGGATTGGTCGACTAGCCACCGAGAGAACTTGACCCACATACCTCTTTCGATCACCTCTTTTTCCCCTCCACCTGTGAATCCTCCAGCAATGGTGTTAATCAAAAAAGTCTCTCGACCCTTATCTTGTTCGGATAGTAGGGTAGAGGCTCCCCCTGCAGGTAGTGAAGGACTCCTAGTTCTTTTCTGCTCGGGTCTGGGTGGTGAATGACTTTTTCTCCTGGAACGCTTCCGCATTGCTTTGCAAATGTATTGTTGAAGCTTTTCGTCCCTCACCATTTCTTCAATCAAGTCCTTATGCATAGTACACTGGTCAGTGGTATGCCCCCATCCACCATGATGGTCACAATACTTTGTCTTATCTTTCTGAGCAGCTCTTCTCAAAGCTGGAGGCCGAGTGATATTGCGCATCTCGGTGTGCATAGTCTCGCGAAGGATTTGACTCCTTGGGACTGTAAGTTGAGTATACTCATCATATTTGCCTTTTGGTGGAAGTTTTTCTCCTCTTTCTCTTTCTCTTTTATCCTTCCTCCCCCTACCTTCTCGAAAACGATCGCTCTGACGAGGGTCGTTTTGAAGAGGGCGTTGCTCTTGACGTTCCTCCTTACCTCGTGCTGCAGTACTGATTCTGTGAAACTCTTCCAGATTGACAAACTTTCTGGACCTTTCCCTGAGCTCGGCCATATCCTTGGGTGGTTCTCCAATCAAACAATCCTTAAAAGCTCCATCTCGCAACCCTTGAGTAAGCACGAGAACAGATACTCCAGATTGCAGACCTGATATGTCACTAGCCTCTTGTTGATACCGTGCTAGGTAATCCCGTAGAGACTCGTCTGGTCTCTGTGCGACTCCAGCTAATGAATGATCGGACTTTGGCTGTGACATACTGGCTGTGTATCTATTTAGGAATGCTCTTCTGAGCTCAGCCCAAGAGTGAATTGAATTAGCGGGTAGGGAATTGAACCATCTCAAAGGTGTCGAGCCCAGATTCATTGAGAAAGCGTGGCACTTCATGAAATCCCCTCCTCCATAAAACATAATGGAAGACTCGTAAGCCGCAATATGGTCCATCGGATCGGTTGTCCCGGTGTACCGAGGAATATTTTGATGGCCCACATAAGTCTGCGGGGTTTGGAATGCCATAATCTCAACCGTGAAAGGATGTCCAGGATGAGGTTCCACGGTAATACGCTCAGGAATCATGTTCGGGTTGAGTGGTGGGGGTGGAGGAAGATTGCTCGGGTTGCCGAGAGCCACGTGAGGGCCTTGCTCGGCTGTTCTTGCCATGCTCTGCTGCTGAAGAGCAGCAATAGCCTGATTCAGTTTCTCAATTAAGGAAGTTTGAGTTCTCAAGAATTCCATGATTGACTCTTCTATCCTTCGAGCTGATGAGGTAGTCATGTAAGACCTGCCCTCTGTTTCAGAACGTTGACCACCTTGAAGCGTTCCAAAGTGACCCTTAGTCAGGTGAGGTATTTCCCTGCCGGATCTCTCGGCTCGAGAATGATCATGACGAGCGGAACGCTCTACTCGACGATCCTCATCAGTTTGTGATCCAGAAGGGGCCCTCCGAGATTGATGTGGTCCAGAATCTGCAGTATCACGCCATTCTGAAACATGACCATCAGGAACAGTGCGAGGGTTAGATCGCCCTCCGCCGCCTTCAATAAAGGGAGGAACAGTGGCTTGTGTCTGAACTGGAGGAACCGGTGGGACTGGAGGGACATTAGCCTGATTGCCTTCAGTGGGTCCTCCCGGAGCGATTCTGTCCCTCACATTCCTTCCGTTCTTAGGTGGCCTCCCCCGGAGGCGACGGCGGAGATCTCCCTCATTACCATTGTCGTTTGCCATGAGAACAGTGGATGTGGGAATACTAGTTATTCGTTCCCCTCAGACGGCGCCAATGTAGTCTCCTTGAACACTAGATGTCCTTAACCCTCTAAGTGCTCAAGATTATGGAAACCAGGAGCCCAAGAGAGGATCAAGTATTAATGTGTGACTTGTGGTATTTCTGCGGTTCCAGTTGGGAAAAGCAGGGTCTCCCTAGTCAACGTGTGTGTGTAGAGTGTCAACTTATGGATGAGAGTACTTACCTGAAACCCTAGCTGTGATGAGCTATTTATAGGGTTAGGAGGAGGCTGATATGGGCCGTTTGGGCCCTGTATCAGTGTTGTGCTGAACCAGGACTCCGTGAGATGATATTACTTTAGAAATTAGTTCTGATACCCATGATACAGTAGATACTCCTATCCCCCCTTGTGGTCAAGGATCTAACGAGTCAATCGAGGTAGAACCGTTAACCATAGAGTACCCTTCTAATTCTGCAGAAGAAAATAGGTGGTTGTTGGCTTATAGGTTTGCCGAGCGTCGAGCTCAGGTTAGGACAAGCCCCGAGCGTTTTACAAGGGGGAAAGAGTCTTTGGGAGATCCTATGAGGTAGGGGGGAAAAGGTCCAAGGCTCGGCCTTAGTTTTAGATTTAAAAGATCTGCTATAAAAAATGCTAACGCCGAGCCTTTTACTTTTTCCCCAGATATGGTGGAGCGCAGGTGTGATACCCATCCTGAAGAATATCCTTTACCACCCAACCACGCGTAGTACGATGCTGTCTTCGACCGGGAAGTACTTGGAACGAGGCCTTCGTTGCTGACGACGGACAACCTGAACCACCTTCGTCCAATCCTAACACCTCCGAGCCCAGATGGGAATGCTTCGGAAAAACTCCGTTCCTTTACTTATCAGTGGGTGATTCGGTTGTCAGTTCGGTTCTAGTCCGGGAAGAATCAGGCAAAGAATCCCCTGTTTATTTTGTCAGCCGAGCGCTCCAAGGACCAGAGCTGAGGTATCAGAAGGTGGAAAAATTGATCCATGGTACCAACTGCTGAGGAAGTGAAACCGATGCTCGGGAAGACTACTTACAGCTTCAAGTAGAGGGCTTTAATAAAAAGCTTCAAGCATTGGCTGCCGAGAATGAAAAGCTGCAAAAGGGGAAGCAGGATGCTGAAGATGCCAAGGCTAAAGCCGAGGCCGATAAAGAGAAAGCAGAGAGAACCCTTCTAGAGGCCAATGAGGGGATGAGAAAGGCCAAAGAAATCATGAAGAAGGCCGAGGAAGATGCTGCAATCCTGCAAGAGGCCAAGGAGAAGGCCGAGGAAGATGCTGCAATCTTGCAAGAGGCCAAGGAGAAGGCTCGGAAAGCCGAGGAAGATGCCGCAGTGGCTCGAGAGCAACTCGAGTATGCCAAGGACGAAGCCGCTGGGCTCCGAGCCTCTCTGGATAAAATGAGGGCGAAATCTCTTAAGCATAAACAGGCTGCCAAGGAGAATCTGTACAATTGGGATCATGCGGTCGAAGATTCTTTCCTTAACACCGCCGAGCAACTTCGCATCTTGAATCCTGGCCTCGTGACCAAGGGTGCTGATCCCAACTTTGCTGTTAAAAATGGTCGGATCGTTGGCGAGGATGGAGCTGAAGTGGACTTGGGTAGAGCCGATCTTCCAGACCATTTTGCTGAAGAATCCGAAGGGGATGAGGCCGAGGATGAAGGAGAAGAAGATAAGTTTGATCCCGACAGTGTTGTGTTGTCCGACATAGAGTAGATTTACTTTTTGCTTTCTAACTTTTGTATTTGCCCCAATAGATGGGTTTGAACTTCTTTGATGTAACTAATTTAGAATATTTATAATATCCGCTATCATTTTGTGCTTCTTTTCGTTCTTTGCGTTATGAATTCAAGTGTTAAGACCTCGGAACTCCAGCACTTTAGCCGAGGTGGGTTCCTCTATCCGCGATGTAAAAAATGATTGATAATCATGTTTGAATCGGGAATCTTTCAAAGTACTTGACGAGTTATAAGCTCTTGTTCGAGCTGTTTATAATCGTTCGCGTCATAAACGATGGCTAATCGGTTATGAGGAAAAGTACGTAAATACAATGAATTCAAGAATAGAACTTTTATTTATTCGAAGCAGTAAATACAATGGGCTCGGATTTCCACCGAGCGTACACCATCATCAAAAATAAACATTCCTAACATTAAGAAATGGTAAAAATGAAATTAAAAACAATTGAAAATAGAATTGAAATAGGATGAAAAACTTTAGCTGAAGTATGCTCTAAGCTTTGCTACATTCCAAGTGTTGTTGATGAGAGCACCAGAAAGAGTTTTGAGCTTGTAGGCCCCTGTTACCGTTTTAGAAACTACTCAGTATGGCCCTTCCCAGTTTTGAGCCAGTTTCCCGTCTTTAGCGTTTTTGAGGCCAATGTCATCTCTCCTTAGGACGAGGTCACCTACTTCGAACTCTCTGGGTACTACCGAGCGATTATACCCTTTCGCCTGCATAAGCTTCGCATGTCGTTCCCGCTCAACGGCTAAATCTCTGACTACATCTGATAGAACGAGGTCCTCACACAGTAAAGTGTTGTTGAGGGGGTTTGGTTGTTGTATAGCTCGGAATGAAGGGATGATCCTTTCTATCGGGATGACTGCGTCGCAACCGTAAGTAAGCCGATAAGGAGTTTCTCCCGTCGAAGTCTGTATCGTGGTGCGATATGACCAAAGCACTTCATGAAAGTTTTGCAGCCAATTTCCTTTTGCACCAATGAGCCTCTTCTTGATCCCCTGGATGATAGATCGGTTCACTGATTCCACCTGTCCATTGGTCTGAGGATGTTCCACGGAGGAAAAATAGTGCTCAATATTTAAAGCATTGACCAAGTCTTGGAATGCCCTTGCTGCAAATTGAGTTCCGTTGTCAGTCACCAAAACTTGTGGCACTCCAAACCGAGCTACGACCTGTCTTTCAAAGAACTTCTGAACCTTGGCAGACGAGATAGTTGCTAGAGGCTCGGCTTCAATCCACTTGGTAAAGTAATCAATGGCAACTATCACCCATTTTAGTTGTCCTGGTGCGGTGGGGAACTGGCCAATCAAATCCATTCCCCATTGATAGAAGGGATAGGGAGATGAAAGTGAGTGGAGTTCCTTGGCCGGCTTCTGATACACATCACTGTGGAATTGACACTTTTCACATCACTTCACATGATTAATCGCATCTTGCTGAAGGGTCGGCCAGTAGTATCCTGCCCTTAGAATCTTTCTCGCCAGTGATTTTCCTCCAACGTGATGACTTCCGATTCCCCCATGAACCTCTTCAAGTGCCTGCTTTGCTTCAGTGGGATCTCAACATCTGAGCATAGGGCCACTGATCCCTCGGCGAAACAGAATTCCTTCAACCAGAGAAAATTGTGATGCTTCCCTGACTAGTTTCTTGGCCTTGGTTGGATCGGTTGGCAAAATTCCTTGTTCCAAGTAACTCGTGATTGGAGCAGTCCAACTTGGATCCACCGAAACGGAGAGGACAACGCTAGGTCCGTGCACCATTTCTTGGATCAACATTTTGTTATTTCCGGGGCCTTTCGTTGAAGCAAGTTTTGAAAGGATGTCCGCTCGACCATTGCTTTCCCTTGGGATGTGGCAGAATTCAACCTTGGCAAACTCTGAAGATAGGAACTTCACCTTCTCAAGATACTTTTGGAGGATGGGTTCCGTGGCTTGATAATCCCCCTTAACTTGAGAGACCACCAGCTAAGAATCGCTGAAGATCTTGACTTCTCGGGCCCCTACCTCTTTCGCCATCCTGAGCCCAGCCATTACAGCTTCATATTCTGCCTGATTGTTTGAAGTAGGAAATCCGAACTTCAAAGAATACTCCAGGGTAACTCCCTCGGAGTTCTCCAAGATTATTCCAGCACCTGCTCCGAGCTTGTTGCTCGACCCATCAACATAAATGCTCCAATCCAAGTTTGAGCTCGTCAGTGGCTCAGTAAACTCAGTGAGGAAATCAGCTAAGACCTGAGACTTCATTGCTTTCCTCGGTTCGAAAGTGATGTCAAACTCGGAAAGTTCAATGGCCCAAGTCACCATTCTTCCTGCCAAGTCGGGTTTTTGAAGAATCTGACGAATCGGTTGGGCTGTCCTGACCTTGATGTGATGGCTCTGGAAGTATTGGCGCAGTCTTCTGGCCGTGATAACCAAACAAAAAGAGAATTTTTCCACCTTCTAATACCTCAGCTCTGGTCCTTGGAGCGCTCGGCTGACAAAATAAACAGGGGATTCTTTGCCTGATTCTTCCCGGACTAGAACCGAACTGACAACCGAATCACCCACTGATAAGTAAAGGAACAAAATTTCTCTAGTTACAGGACTAGATAAGATTGGGGGGGAGGCCAAGTATTGCTTAAGGTCAGTGAAGGCCTTTTCGCACGCCTCGTTCCACTCAAAAGTCTTTTCTTTTTCCTTCCTCAGCAGTTGGTGCCATGGTAGAGCCTTCCGAGCTGATTGCGATAAAAATCTGGAAAGAGCCGTTACCCGACCTGCCAGTTGCTGTACACCCTTGATATCAGAGGGACTCTTCATCTCGAGGATGGCTCGGCACTTCTCTGGATTTGCCTCGATTCCTCGTTCGATAAGCATAAATCCGAGGAATGACCCAGCAGGAACCCCAAAGGTGCATTTTTCCGGATTCAACCTCATACCGAACTGCCGAACTCTTCCAAGAATGATCTTCAAATCCTTAGCATGGTCTTCTTCCTTCAAACTCTTAGCAATCATATCGTCGATGTATACCTCCATTCTGGGCCCGATAAGGGAGCCGAACACCTTGTTCATCATTCGCTGGTAAGTTGCCCCAACGTTCTTAAGTCCGAAGGGCATGACATTATAACAATATGTAGCATTCTCAGTCACGAATGAGGTCTTCACCTGATCCGGGGGATACATCGGGATCTGATTGTAGCCCGAATAAGCGTCCATGAATGACAATCTCTGATATCCTGCCGAGCTATCTACTAATTTGTCCCTGGCCTCTTGTAGGATTGCAGCATCTTCCTCGGCTTTCTTCATGATTTCTTCGGCCTTTCTCATCCCCTCATTGGCCTCTTGAAGGGTTCTCTCTGCTTTCTCTTTATCGGCCTCGGCTTTAGCCTTGGCATCTTCAGCATCCTGCTTCCCCTTCTGCAGCTTTTCATTCTCGGCAGCCAATGCTTGAAGCTTTTTATTAAAGCCCTCTACTTGAAGCTGTAAGTAGTCTTCCCGAGCATCGGCTTCACTTCGTTTTTTCTTCTCCTCGGTAGACACACCAGCATGAATGTCATCACCACACTGACTGAGGTAACGAAGAATGCTCGCACCTCATAGAAGACTCCTCACCAGGGCTGAACAATTGTTTTCCCAGGTCCCTGGGGTCCAGGCACCTATCACTTGCGCGTCCTCAGGAGGAAAGACAGTTGCATTAAAGGCATTAGAATTCTTCTTAGCCCACACCGTTTTGGTGATAATATCATCCATGCCCTCAGCAACTTGAATCCCCTTGTGGGACTTACTCAAATTGAGCCAATCTCCAGCTACCCCCTTTCCTGTGTCCATCCGAGGCCGTTTAGATGGACGCTCTGGGGTACCTCTAGCACTTGGTTGGGCCTCTGAATTGACTACTTGCTCAATGCTCTCGGCAGCCGAAATCACCTCGACAGGGACATCACGGGGAGCAACAGTCGGACTATTCTTCGGTGTCGGCTCGGAGGACTGGCTTTTGGCCGAGGAGCCCGCGCCTGCCTTTACAGCAGCCAATTGAGCCATCCTGGCCGAGGCAGTAGCAGTCTTCTTGGCCTTTGACTTCCCCATTTTTTCTGCAACAAGAAAAAATATGTTATACCGAGCCAAAAAAAATGTATATATATATATATATGTATATGTACCAAGTCCGGCTTTCACTTCAGCCCGTGTTCTCTTCAACAGAATTTGTTTGGTGTCTATTTGCCCCTTTTCTCGGAGATACTCCCAAACCCGATCGCATAATCGTCTCTCGGCCTTAGTTAAATCTGCTTTATAATCAAATTGATACAAAGAGGCCCCTCGGTTATAAATATCGTTCAACCAGCTCAATGGGAATCGAGGCACAACCTTAATTTCCCCTTCTTCCTCAACTTGCTTCATAAACCAGCACACTTCGGCTCCAGTATACTCGTATTGGAAGAAGCGTGGTTTGAAGGACTTCCAAGAATCGGTTACCTTCGCAAAAAGAGCATGCTCATTCCGAGCCTTCAATGACACCCAGAGCCCCTTGGAGTCGCCGAATTTATTTACTTGGGGGGCATACAACCAGAAGAAGGCTCGCAACGTCGCTGTCAGACCTTCAACATCATAAAACTGTTGGAAAGCTCTGACAAAGGTCCACCCGCTCGGATGCAGCTGGCTCGGAGCTATACTTAAGTGGTTGAGGACTTCTATTTCTAAGGTAGAAAAGGGCGTGTGGATTCCGACCTTTGTCACTACCTCCTCGTAAAAGTAAAAAATATGTTGGTTTTCCGGCACTTGGCAGCATATTCGGTCGTCTATGCTCACATGTCTTAAAACAAATTCCGAAGCATTCCCATCTGGGCTCGGAGGTGTTGGGATTGGACGAAGGTGGTTCAGGCTGTCCGTCGTCAGCAACGAAGGCCTCGTTCCAAGTACTTCCCGATCGAAGACAGCATCGTACTGCGCGTGGTTGGGTGGTAAAGGATATTCTTCAGGATGAGTATCGCACCTGCGCTCCACCATATCTGGGGAAAAAGTAAAAGGCTCGGCGTTAGCATTTTTTATAGCAGATCTTTTAAATCTAAAACTAAGGCCGAGCCTTGGACCTTTTCCCCCCCTCCCTCATAGGATCTCCCAAAGACTTTTTCCCCCTTGTAAAAAGCTCGGGGCTAGTCCTAACCTGAGCTCGACGCTCGGCAAACCTATAAGCCAACAGCCACCTATTTTCTTCTGCAGAATTAGAAGGGTACTCTATGGTTAACAGTTCTACCTCGGTTGACTCGTTAGATCCTTGACCACAAGGGGGGATAGGATGATCTACTGTATCATGGGTATCAGAACTAATTTCTAAGGTAATATTTTCACGCTCAAGATCCCCAGAATCCCCAGAACTCCCAGAAAAACCAGAATCGCTGTCGTTGGAAGGTTCCTCACCTAATCTCCTACAGAGTTCATGGTAAATTTTCTTCCAATCTCTCCAACCTCTCATGATTAGGAAATGCAAACACTCCAACTACTTACCCAGAACAAAAATCCCCAAATTTCTGCAAAACCCACAAAATGCAAAACTCTCTCAAAAAAAGTATAGAAAAAAGAACAGAAACAAGAATCAGTTATTCGGGTTAGAAGAAGAAGAAATATTACCTATTTTTGATTGTTGATCTCTGGAAAAAACTGGTAGCGACGAATGATCGTGAAATCGCGGAGGAGAGTAGAGGGAAAGTGTTTGAAGCAAATGAGAATAAAAGTTTCTGATTAGTGAAAAGGAATGTGTTTGGAGCAAGTGACAATACGAGTTTCTGGTTTGTGAAAAGTAGAAATGAGTGAAAAGTGAAGGAAGGCGGAGTGAAGGATTGGAATAGCCCTCAAAAACCCTTCAGTTTCCCACTTAGTTTCCCTCCACGATGCACGCGTTGGGCCGAAAGCCCACTAACCCACTCAGCCACTCGCGGGGTAAGACGTGGCGGTTACTGAAGTTGCTGTTTCAAAATTCGAAATTCAAAATGATTTGGCACAACCTCCCAAGATACGCGCCGCACCTAGAGAACCCAAAACGTCACCTCGGACAGGCTACATGGTTAAAGCTGGAAACAACTGTCAAATAGTCCCGAACTAAGACATCCGAAAAGGTCAACCCTAGACACTTGTTACCTCGTCACAGACTTTCCAAAGTCTTACGAGCTGGGGGGCTTGTAGGGTCTGCCGACCATATACGGACCCAAGTCTTGCTAAAGGGATTCTCTAAGGGAACTTTCCTCGATTTACTTAGCAGGAAAGTCCTCCGCTCGGACTCGTGGACTCCGAGCATACCAAAGGACCAGGCTCGGACTTGATGGGGCCGAGCCTTACAATTGGTCCCCAATCCATCAGGCTCGGGACTCTAGGACCAAGACATATCGTCGGCTTGTGGATAAGCTCAGGCTCACCGAGGCTTCTCATCCTTTCCGCAAATCTCTCCTAGATTCTCGTAATAGCCTAGACATGAGATCTTTAGCTGATCCTAACCAGATTCTAAGAGCATAATTATCCGATATTATCTCACAGAGTCCTGGTTCAGCACAACACTGATACAGGGCCCAAACGGCCCATATCAGCCTCCTCCAAACCCTATAAATAGCTCATCACAGCTAGGGTTTCAGGTAAGTACTCTCATCCCTAAGTTGACACTCTGCACACACACGTTGACTAGGGAGACCCTGCTTTTCCCAACTGGAACCACAGAAATACCACAAGTCACACGTTAATACTTGATCCTCTCTTGGGCTCCTGGTTTCCATAATCTTGAGCACTTAGAGGGTTAAGGACATTTAGTGTTCAAGGACACTACATACACCATAAATATATTTAAAGCAATATAACATTATGAATGAGCAAGTTAAAGGATCCTACTCTCAAACAAAATTTTAATCTGAATTTAGAATCATTATCCTTGTTATTCCTCTCAAGGTGCTTTCTATTAGCGATTGCCTTCTTGATCATGCTATACAAAGCCATAGAAAGTTTTTTGCCAGTAACTAAAATTATTCGCGGCTAAGATTGCTGTGTTGACTTCTACTTCTCTAATCTTTTTTATTTGAAATTCTATTTTAGAAGGTATGAAGCTTCACATTTTTGGTGACAAGGTGGTCTCTTGACAGAAGGTTTTGATGGTGTTTGTTCCAATAGCTTCCAGACTGCCCATCCCTTTTTAAAAGTTCCGATATAATTTTGTTCTTACCAACGTCATGTTAGGATTACATTAATTACCTGGGTTTACTAGTTGGTAGTATTATTATATACTCCCTCCGTCTCTAAATATAAAACCTCTCTGGGGGATTTCACGTCCATTAAGAAAATAAAATAATTTAGTTAATTGTATTGGAAATGTGAACTTTTGATATGTAATTTCAAAATTACCCCTATTAATATTATTGGGAATCTAAAAAGTGTTAAATAAATAGGGGTGTTTGTGAAAAAAAGTAATTAATGATCATTGAAAATTGGTATGAGGCTTTATAAATAGGGACAAAATAAAAGTGTCAAGAGGGCTTTATATTTAGGGACGGAGGTAGTATTTTATTCTTGGTGGTTTTGATTATGCATTTATATTATTGTTAAAAATTGTGATGATCCTTGAATTCTATCATCCCTTGTCCATTCCCTCTTTTAGTTTACTGATTATTAGCTAGCTCCTGGTCTTTATTTTGTTCATGTAATATGATTGTTCTTGAATCTTGAACCATAATTTCTTCACCAAGTTAGCATAAAAGTTAATTTCACTCACAGCTGTTCAAGTGAGTTAATCTTGTTGGGGAAATGGTTTGTGGGTGTTAGTTATTCTATTAAAAGGGCGTGAAAATAAGGAGTGGGCAAACAACTATGTATGGAATGTTGAGTTATTTAAATTAGTAAATTTTATAGGTAGTTAACTTTAATCATTGACTTGTTAATTTTTGTTGCTTGAGTGAGCAAAATTTGATGGAGGTCCTTGCAAATTTTGTAATCTGGGGAATCTTAAGACAAGGACAAAAAAAACAATCCACTTTAGCAACAATTAAAGCTATTCTTAGAGATGAAAGGAAAAAAAACATTCATCATAAATTAAAGAACGCAATCAGAACCCATAACACAATCACAATTATTGTTTTAACTTTTACCTATTGCATATGTTTCTTGATTCATCAGTTGGTGAACAAAAATATCATCAAAAGGGAAATGCATTGGTGCCTTAGAAACTGAAAGCTCATTAGCCACTTCTTGCATTGATGGTCTGGATTTTGGGTCAGGGCACAAACATGCTAGTGCCAGTTTTAAAACAAGCACAACATTTTGCATATCTTTACGAAGAGAAGGAAGTGGACAACGTGAATCCAATATATCTCTCACCATCATATTTTGAGTAGATGAATTTGACAAAGAGGAAATCAGTTCTCCAGGGTGACTCCCCATCATTGTTTCTAAAGCAACAATTCCAAAACTATACACATCACATTTTGTTGTCACCCTCATGGTGTAAGCCATTTCTACAATATATGCAAGCATCACATAAGATATCATCAATATAAAATTTAGTTATAGATGTAAAAGAGAGAATAAAACTTAACGAAAGACAACATTATATTTAAGAAATATAATAAATTGCTAGATAGAGTAAATTTAATACAGAAAAGAGAGAAAGTAATATTAAAATGAGGGTATTTTGGGTAGATGAAATATAAAATTAAAATTTGGGTAGATGAAAAATAATATTAAAATAAGGGTATTTTAGGTAGATCAAAAATAATATTAGAATGATGGTATTTTGGGTAAATTACATTAAGGATAAAAATAATATTTTTAAATAAATATTTTAGGGACCTAATTATAAAATTTAAAAATATGTCCTGATGACGTGGCAAAAAAACACGTGGCTAATTTCTATTGAGCCACGTTAAAAGGGTACATAAACCCTCAATTTTCAGAGGATACCGAAGTAAAGCCCTTATATTATTCTTTTGAATGTAATTATTTTATTACAAATCTGATTCAAATCTTTTTCAAACAAAAAAAAAAGAAATCTATTACTAATAGAAGAGAAATTTACTAATAGAAGAGAACTTAATGGGATCATTGAGAAGACCGAAATTAATTGGATCATTGAGAAGACAAATAAGAGAGAAATATCTACAACATTTAAAGAATATTTTCAAGTTGATTATTATTAATTAATGGTTTTTGTTATGCATGCATTGATGCATAAGTTACGAAAATTGTTAAAAAAAAAGAGTTTTTAATAATCTTGGGTTGAGAATAGGAATCTAAAAAGGGATAAACTTTATTATCTTGAAAAAATCAAAAGATTATGGGTTTTTAAGATTTATGTTAAGAAAACTAAAAAAAATTATTTGAAATGCTTCATTTGTCTTAAAAAAATGATAAAAAATTACAAAAATAAAAAATCATGAAAATAATCTAACAAATAAACAAATTCTAAAACAACCAAATTAAGTTGGTTAAGGAAAGTTTTAGTGACATGTTTTAATCATGTTTTAATTTGAATTTCTTTAGAATTTGGTTATTTTTAAAATATAAAATTTAAGTCATGATAATAAATTTTAATCAATTGTTTGTTAATCAAATTTAAGTCATGATATGAAACCTTTAATAATTTCATGTTTAAATTAGGGGCTTCGCGTAATGGCCCGTGCATCGCACGAACTTGCTTACTAGTTTTACAAAATTGTGATGATACTTATTTTAAACTTCCAAACACTCCTTATAATCCAAACTCTCCTTATAATTTCAGACACCTTTGATACTGTTTGCTGAAATGGTTTTTGCATGTTATACTATTACTTGGACGTGGACACTAGGAGTAGATTGTTTGTTGGTTGACATTAGTTAGATAACGATTTCTTTGCCACTAAATTGTGCAATTGGAAATAAATTCAGCCTCTAAACAGTAGTTTTTATCACACCCTCACATTTAATTAGTTAAAAGTAAATTTTATTAAAATTCGTACTTGAAAATTTCGACGAGAATCCGATAGAGTTTCCTCTGTTCATCGGACCTCACAAAAATTTTCATCTTTTAAACCTGCCAGTCCAGAATATTACAAAACCTAAAATTATATTTAACTTAGGCTACCTAGCACTAATGCCCTTTTAAAAAAAAATAACATAAGTTTCTGGACTTCTAAAAAATTAAACCATAATAATTACACCAAATTAATATAGGTTCTCTCGTGACTACATTACACTCCACGGTGTGGAGTGTACACCTGTTCGGCCATGACTTGTGTAAGCTCCACTTCTGTACCTGTAAAATATAGCAAGAAGGGTAGCATTACACAGAACTTAGGAAATAATTTCTAAGAAGTCATAATAGTAAACTAAGCCTAACATTTATATTTTCATCGTAATAATCATAATCATTTTCAAGTAGTTCACAACACAGACATGCATTATTCACAATCACAATATGTGGCATTTCCTTCAAAAAAATTTTATTAACTTTCTTTTTGAGATTTCTTAGTTTTTCTCATCTTTCCTCTTTCTTTTCTTCTTTTCTTTCCTTCCTTGTCTTTTCTTATCATGTACCATTAGGTATTTTTGCATGCACCTGTTAGGATGGTGTCTTCACCCAATAAGAATTTCTTACCTTCACTCAGGATTTTCTTACCGCATAGATCTTTAGCTCGTTAGGGTCTTTTCTTTGTTCTTTTCTTTCGTGTTTTCTTACACGTCTCATTATTTATTTTATCGATTTACCAGGCAGCTATTGATCTCGCGCGGGTCCCAAACACCTAACGAGATTTTGGATCTATGGGATTTACTTACCTGAGTGAGGACTTCACCTATTGGGAATTCGAGTTTATTCCTTAAAATAGACTCTGTCCTAACAGGACACCTAATGGGTACGGATACCCGTCATGCGATCATTAACTGCTGTCTTTTGTTTAATTCATTTATTCCAATGTCAATCCAATCCAGTTAAATTCAAACATATATGATTTACACTAACATGCAACAGACAAAATTTTACTCCATAAATAAATATTAACCGGATATCATCCAATAATCAATAAAAATAATCAATACAATTAATCAATTCATAACCATTTTAAATTCACCAAAAATTAACCAAATAATCAATTAACCAATAATCAATAAAAATAATCAAATAAAAATAATCAATTCATCAAACATAAGCGTGTTCATTTCTTTAATTTAATAACATAGTTATTATCAACATTAACTACCTTATTGTTCATTTTTCTAATTAGTCTTTTCTACTCCTAGCCACCACTATAAACAACCTAGAAATCATGCCCTAAATTAAGGTAATACAACCCTCTTACCTGGGGTCCTAGCAATAGCAACAATATAATGTTCACGTCCGCGCCTTACTCGAGGGTCAGAGACAATAATAACGTGTTGGATCTAAACAGGGACACACATTAAAAATAATTATAACACTAAATATATATATATATATATAATAAACTAAATTCATTTTTGTGTCGGGGAATATATATTATTATACAATAAAAATATATCACTTTTTCCAAAACATTTTTTTTATTTGAAAATATAGGGATAACAAAAATATTTAACGGATCGTCAAATAAATTACATGAATGGATAGAGGGAGTTGAGAAAGTTATTTACCTAAGAAGGATTTGCAATTTAACGATTAAATCTTAAATTATTGGACAGGAAATGTGAGAAAATCCCAATTGTTTTCTCTCCCTGTCGAGCGTGTGCCTCCTCTGCCTCTCTATCTGACGCCTCTCTATCTGACGCGTTTTGGTTTTCTGTTTCTTTGTTTCATTATTCATGGGTGGGAGTACTTGGGCTTATATACATATTATAGTTACGGTGGGTAGTATATCATTAGGAAATTATATATATTTTTATATTTTGTTTTTATTTATGAGTCAATGTGTGTAAGTATTTTGGGTTATAACCAAAAGTTTGATGATCCCAAAAATAAAATATATTTAACTACAACAATATTATATTTTTAATTACACAAAACTGATTAAAAAATAATAAGGTTATCGGTCCCTACATATGACTATTGCGTAAGAAAAAGTATCGAAATTCAAAATAAAATATATTTTCTCAATCCTGATGTTAAATTTAATAAAATATAATATTTATAATTTTGAAATAGAAGATCATTATATATAACTTATACCGATAATATATTAAACCAGTCCAGAAGCTAAAAAATAAAACAGCCTCCGAACACTATGAAAATTTACAGGGACGCTCAAAACATTAAGTTAAACATATTTCTCTAAAGAAACTATTTATAAAAATGCCTCTAAGGCTTGCCACTTGAGCTCCCTGTCAAAATGTTAATTAAACTAAATAAAAGTACTGTTTTATTTTCAAAAAAAAGTATGATAACAAATTTATAGTTATTTTGACTACAAAACATATTTCAATTAAAATGATGAAATCAAAATTTTATTACAACACTCAAATCTTGAAAACATCATATTAAATCATTTAATTATTTTGCTAAAGGTATTAGAAATAGCGGGATGTTACAGTTTTGATCTTATTTTTTGATAACACAAAGAAATTTATTGATAAAAAAAACAGCTTAAGCATTAAAGTGTCAGCACTCCTCAAAGGTAGAGAGGAATTAAAAGCTCTAATAACCGGCATAACCCAGAAGCAAAGCCAAATAAGCTTGAAACAAAATTAGACACCCTTTAGGCCTGCACAAGGTAAAGAACCACATTCCCTAGGTTGATCATAAGGAAATACGACCAAACTCTAAAGATATCACACCTAAAAGATTCGCTGAAGCACTCCAACAAAGAAAAAGAAAATCACTTCCATGTAAAAAAACTCAGCAGCTGAAAATAGAGAAACAAGAGAGCAGAGAAACACAACTTTAGTTGGATAAAAAAAAAGAGGAACTGAACATAACTAGCACAAAAACTGAACACAACTCGCACACCAACCGAAAACAGCAGACTTATAAACACCTCTGCACTTTCATACCACAATTGTTGGTTCCCTCTTTGCCAAGACCATCCACAACTTCATTTGTCTCTCTTAATTGGTGCTGAAAACTAACCCTTCTTATTACTGATAAAATGTTATTCAGCTTGTTCCATTGCAGAAATATTCACATTGTTTGAATACCATCGCAATTGTCCAAAATCCTGGCTATCACTACTGTCCTAAATCCTAATCTTTACCCATTGCATATATTTCTTGATTCATCAAATGGTGAATTGAAAAAGCAATCACATTACTGAATATGATCACAACTCACAACAGTCCTAATTTTTGCCTACTACTCCTTATATTTACCTATAGCATATATTTCTTGATTCATCAACTGGTTAATTGAAATATTACAACAAGGGAAATGCATTTGAGCCTTGTTAACCGAAAGCTCATTAGCCACTTCTTGCATTGATGGTCTGGATTTTGGGTCAGGGCACAAACATGCAAATGCTAGTGCTAAAACAAGCAGAACATCTTGCATATCTTTTCGAAGAGAAGGAAGTGGACAACGTGAATCCAATATATCTCTCACCATCATGTTTTGAGCTGATGATGTTGACAAAGAGGAAATCAGTTCTCCTGGGTGACTCCCCATCATTGTTTCTAAAGCAACTACTCCAAAGCTATAAACATCGCATTTTGTAGTCACTGTCATGGTGTAAGCTAGTTCTGCAATGTAGATATCAACATAATAATTAGTTTAGAAGGAAAAGAGAGAATAAAACTTAACAAAAGGCAAGATTATATGTAAGAAATATAATACATTACCATTTACCACACGAAGTATATTTAATATAGAAAAGAGAGAAAGAAAAACTTTACCTGGGGCAATGTATCCATAAGTACCAACTACTAGAGTTTGATTTGATGAATCAAGATCAAGAAGTCTAGCTGTGCCAAAGTCGGAAACAAAAGCTTGTAACTCTGAATTGAGCAAAATGTTGTTGCTGGTTATGTCACGATGCAAAATAGGTGGAGCACAATGATGATGCATGTGAGCAAGAGCATAAGCTGTCTCTTTGATAATAGTGACTATCTTCCTCCAACTCAGTACTTGAGCTTCAATGTCATTAACCAAGTTGCTCCACAAGCTTCCTTTTTCCATATACTCAGAGACCAAAAACATGCACTTGTTGTACAAACAAAATCCATAAAGCCTAATGATGTTACCGTGGCGAATCTCTGTCAACATCTTGACCTTAGTGCAGAAACTTCTGTAAAATGATGCATTTTCTGATTCTGTTTCATGAAGCTTCTTCAACGCAACACATCTACCACTTGGAAGATGAGCTTTATAGACACTACCATAAGCACCTGACCTACGCAATATTTGATATCAAAGTTGTTTGTTGCTTGAAGGATATCTTCAAATGCAATTTTACCATCATAATTCCAAATTGAGAATAAGTCTCCATTCCTTCTTCTTTCACTCTTATTTTTGAACTTGTCACGTCGATTACGGAAATGATTAATTGTTACACGCATGCAACTTGCACAAACGAGACAGCCAATTGAGCAGATAACGACAATTCGCTCCACCGGATTAAAAAAAGGAAGTGTAGGAGCGCATGAGTGACCTTGTCTCTCGTTATAATTACCAACTAACATTTCATGTCGGTCACGGGAAGCTCAAAAATGGCAACATGTATCATCAAAAGAAATGTAAGACAAATCCATACCTTTCACATAATTTAATGTCTCAGGTATGCTGTCGTTGAGGTTATTAGAACTAAGGTCTAGATAAGTTAGATTGCCAATTTGAGAAGGAATGCTTCCATTTAAAAAGTTGTGACTGAGTTTCACATATTTGCAGTGAATAAAAATGCCAAGTGGTATGGATCCTTCAAGCCTGTTGTGGGAAATTTTTAAAATTTCAAGTGTGTGCAGTTATCCAATTCATCCGGTTATATTATTATGAGAAAGGTGAAGATTTCGTAATTGGGCAAGGTTTCGCACTAAAGATGGGATGGAACCAGTTATTTGATTCAAAGAAAGTCTTAAATCTGTTAGTTGTTTTAATGCATAAAGTTTCTCCGAAATAACACCCGAAATCATGTTATAAGAAAGATCTAAAACTCTCAGATGAATGAAGTGCTCTATTTCTTGAGGAATACAACCACTTATATCATTTTGAGACAGGTCAAGATTTTGTAATTGGGTCAGGTTTGCAAGTGAAGATGGGATGGATCCGTTAAATCTGTTTCCACTCAAGTCCAACGTGACAAGGTTGTTCAAATTTCCCAACTTGTGAGGAATCACACCAATAATATAATTGAAAGAAACATTGAATGTGACAAGTTGTGTGAGATTTGTAATTGTGGTAGGAAGCTCACCAGAAAGTTTATTAGAAGAAAGTTTCGTATGAATGAGACTAATAATGTGACCCAAGCTTGAAGGAATGCTTCCAATGACGTTATTGACACTTAAGTCTAGTGTGACAAGTTTATTCAAAGCGCCAAGTTCTTGAGGGATTGCACCAAACATATAATTGTAGGAAACATCTAACATCACAAGTTGAGAGAGGTTTAAAATTGTAATTGGCATCTCACCTGTAAAATAATTATGAGAGAGATTGAGATGCCTGAGCTTCTTAAGACTGCCTATTTGCACGGGGATTACTCCGCAAAGCTGTGTTTCACTGAGATCTAGAAGGTCCAGATTTGGCAAGGCAGTGACTTTAATATTCCATAAGCAGTGTCCTGACAGAGAGAAGTTCAATGGAGCTGAAATCCCTATAATGCTTCCAGCCTCATTGCACTCAATGCCAGACCAATTGCAGCGTTTCGATATATCTTGGGCACTCCACCAATTACTCGAAAGCAAAGCATTTGCTTCTTCATCTAACGGTGATGCTGACAAATTGGATGCTGCTTTTGTGGTCGTCAAAGCAATGATAGTAGGAAGGAAAAAGGCGTTGGTGATGGAACTAAGGAGAACCACGATCGATATCAAAATGGAAGTGGATATTAACATGATAACTAAAATTAAAATTCAGATATTGAATTACACAAAAGTCTATAAATTGATGAATATGCAACAAGGCTTTTTGGCTTTGCACCAGGAGGAGGTAATATTATTAGGAAATATGGAAGGGAATGTTGTTTAGTGTTTACATACACATACACCCACATATATATATATATATATATATATATATATATATATATATATATATATATAAAACCTCAATCATTTGAATTTCTCTTGCATAATCTTGTGATAGGTTCTCTCAAAGACAGTAGCCAATGGCATTCCACCATGACAATTTTTAAGAAGCAGTTAATCTTATTTGTACAACAAGTATGAGATAACTTTTGTTGTCGTTTTGATTTTTTCTTGTTGTATTTTTAGATGCTTATATATATAAAAGATATAAACTAACTGAGATCAGAGATAGATATACTTTATTTGTTGTAAAAGAAAGTCGTCAAATCCAAATGTTGAAATTATGGAACTCTTTAAGAAACAACAAAGTTGTTTGTTGTTGTCTATGCCCTCCTCCTTTAACAATGGTTATGAAATTTCCTCAAATTTTGAGTCAAATAATATTTTAAGTTTATAATTTGTGTTGATTTTGTACTATACAATTTCACTCTTACATAATGGTCTGGTAAGCCTTGTAGCTTCTATTCAGATAAACTGCAACAATTTTGTCTAAAGAAGTTGCTTTGTTCCTGCGGCTAGAATTTAAGAAGGTGACTTGCATACTTCCATATTTTGCAAGTTCTTAGTCTATCTTTCTGGGTCTAACTTAAAGGCCACGAAACCAAAAGTTGCTTCAAGCTATCATTATCATAAGTATCTAGTTGGTCCTGAAATTAGTGCTCTACTAAGGGCTTTTTTATCGAAGCAGTGGAGTGGTTCAATATACGTAAATAGGGTAGTTTTGAAATTATTTATATAACATCGGACAATCAACAAAACTATTTATGAAAATGAGATAATAAAAGTCAAAATTACAGAAGTCAAACAAGTCATCTCACATGACTTCTTCCAGATGACATGTGTCACTATTCCATTTTCTGACCAGATTTTATTTGGATAAAAAAGTAAAAAAAAAAAAAAAAGGCAGCCGATAGCTGCACCACGTGGCGCAATTAAGAGGTTAGCAATTAGGAGGTTGCATCACTGCGGTTATTTTTAATTTTTTTAAAATTTTGTGCTTGTATTTTTTTATTAATGTTTAGCTATTCTAATGCACTTATTTATTTATTTATAATTTAGTTTATTATTATTTTTCACTTATTAGTTAGATTTTTTATGTTTTATACTTTTATTTATTTATTTATATTTGTCAGAATATTTTTTTAATCTATTCATGTTATTATTTATTTTTTTAATGCATTCATGTTAATATTTTTTTAATTTTTTCATGTAGAACATGTATGAGTAAAATTTCGAATTTCATTTATTATAATGAGAGATATTATGAAGGATCCGAAGGGCACGACGTTTGAATGAGAAAAGAAAGGGATACAAATTGAACGGGGTATCACTTATGAACAATTAAAGATGAATATTAATGAGAAAATTAGGCTGCAACAAAATACATCTCAAAGTTAATAAGCAGACTTTTAGTGCAAGAAAATACGACCAAATATGTTGAGTATGTGCTCTATGATGATAATGACATACATTGTGTCCTTGATTATTTTGAGGGATCAAATATGAGAGTCATTGATATTTATGTTTTATTAGACGTTACGAGTAGTTTCACTGCCCTACCCGATGACATGTGCAAATGAAATGGAGAATGATTTTACAAATAGTGATTATGAAGATCGGCGACGAGATATGGGCAACTATTTCACAAAAGATTAAGATGAGGCTCAATTTTCATATGTCAATTCGTCTGACTCCGAAGAGGAATGAACAATTAATATTTCTTTACTTTCACAGTCGACACCTCTAATTAGGGGTGTAACGGTTCGGTCTGGTTCGGTCTTTGATAGATATTAAGGATCAGACAAATTAAATTAACATGGTTCGATCCGATTCGATCCAGACATTTTTTTATGTTCAAAGACCGGATCGGACCGGACCAGACCATTCATGAATGGTCCGGTCCGGTCTATTTAGCTTTTTTCCTGCTTTATTCAAAATACGGAAGGACGATTTTATTTTTTTTTGCCTATATCTTCCAAAGGAATCTTTTACTATATGGGAATTGTGACAGAAGCAATTAGTTTTGCTGTCAAAACAGTAGAATTGTCTCCCTATGTTACAAGCCAAGTCATTAATTAATATTGCAGGTCAATTATTTTTTGTGCCTACAAGCAAAACATAACTGCTTTATTTTTTTATTTTTTTTTAAATTACTGGTCCGATCTAGTCCCAACAGTCTCAAAATTTATGGGACCGTGGACCGGACCATAAAAGAATGGTGTAGGAATTTTGGGACCAAACCGGAGCACGAGACCAGATCAGACCATATTTTTCGGTCCGATCCGGTTCAATCCGACTGGTCTCGCGGTTCGGGACCGGATCGCTTACACCCCTAGGCCTACCTGTAATGCCAAATTTTGAAGGATGTGCAAACCCTGAAATTGCAGGTTTGTGGTTGTAAAGCTAATATTTATTTTAATAATATTTTATTAGTAAGTAATTAATATTTTTTAATGATTTTTTACTTTGGTTTTGATTATAGATTTAGATTACGCTCCATTCCCACTACATACTCCCCATTCTAGTTACATTAATTGGGACCATTCAAATCAAGAAATGGATAGTAGAGAGCTTGATGTATTAGGATCTTTTCGGCGGGAGGGTGATGGATTCTATGTTGATTTACGATTTAATAGAAAAGAAGCAGTTCTAATGGCTATCAAGCAGTATTCGATGAAGACCCATCGATAAATGGATGCGATCAACCTTATTCATCGAAACCAACATATGATTTGTCTCTAATTTCATTTATGCAAAACAGGCTTCGAGATCATTCAGTGTGTCTTTCCTATGTCCTTTTGCAGAACATATGAAGTTTATCCTTTCAATTCCATTCACCTGTACAAATTAATAAATAAGTGATCCTAGAAAAAGCAGCTTAGTCCTTTCCTCGATGGGTCTTCTCAGCATCATTCGTAAAATCAAAAAGAAAGAGAAGGAAATGCGAATTCTTATGGTGTAAGTTGGTATTCTCATTCCTCTCTCAAAATTCATTTCCCTTTTATTTTTCTTGTGTTTTACTTTTACTATATTACAAACTGATAGTAGTTGATAATACTTGTCATGCAGTGGGTTGGACAATTCTGGGAAAACGACGATCATTTTGAAGATTAACGGTGAGGACACCAGCGTAATCAGTCCCACTCTTGGCTTCAACATCAAAACCATCACGTACCAAAAGTAAGATTCCCCCTTCCTTTTTCACTACACAAAATCACTTGCTATTACATTTTATATGCTTGGATGATGTACGAATAACCATTTTTATTTTCCAATAGCTGATTATGTTACTTATCATGTGTGTGTGAATATGAATGTAGCTATTGGTATTTGTGAGTAATGCTCCGGTCACATGATCTCAGGGTCACAAAGTTTTCACTTACATTCTACTGAGAGTTGAGCAGTTCTGTTACTCATCTTGTTGGCTGAGACATGAAGATGTGGTTCTGAATTTTTGTGACCCTTTGATTGTGATGGTTTCATTACTCTTGGTTTGAAGGGGAAAAGAGATCCCAAAATTGAATGTCACTTGCCAGTGACATTTAAAATTATATTTGGGTTAACCCTAATGTAGGGACTAGGGAGAATGTTGGTTTTCACATATGATCAAAATCAACCGAGATATTAGTATTTATTTTCTAAACTGAGCTTCCTGTTCTTTCTGTCGAAATTTGAGAGATGCATTGTGTTAGAATTTGCATCAAATAAATGACAAATACATGTACTTAGTTATTCATGTTCGTAGGAAATAGCACAATAAGTATTCTCCTTGTAAACGTAAGTTGTATTTACTCCAAGAGTGTATATAAATAGCTAATCAGCTTAGTAGCAAATCACTCAAGCAATTCACACAAAGTCTCATCTTATTTTCTCCTCTTTTCTAACTCAATTGAATTTATGGGGTATACGCATTTTCATTCACTTTTCACAGCCATATCGGTTTGCTGTTATGACCTACGTGATGGTTGTCTTCATTTTTACATTAAAGAGCATGGTATGCCTCTACAATATTGTGATCTCAAATTTTTGTTGAAACCATTTCATGATCTTAATTAATTTGGACTTGCGATATATTCTAATAAGTAAGAATGTGAAAGATTTGTTTCTTGACATTTTTCTTTAAAAGTATTTGCTTGGACTTGTGATATATTCTAATAAGTAAGAAGGTGACAGATTTTGTTTGACATTTTTCTTTATGTTTTGAGCCTTTGTTTGCTAATCTAGAAAATGAAGGCATCAATTCACATTGAGATTGGCAGGTATACTCTAAATATATGGGATGTTGGGGGCCAAAAAACAATACGATCTTACTGGAGAAACTACTTTGAGCAAACAGATGGTTTGGTTTGGGTAGTTGACAGTTCTGATCTGAGAAGGTTTGATGATTGCAAAATGGAGCTAGACAACCTTCTAAAAGAAGAGGTTTGTTCAATCCAAATGGGTATTGAGTACCAACCAAACAAGTTGCTTAAATATTCTCCTTAAATAAAGATATTCAGGCATTTTTTTCAACATTATCGATTCATATCCCCCTTGTTTGACTGGCATGGGCTATAGACCTCTTTTTTTGCTCTGTGTGCTAATATATCTTAGCGCATAATCATGTAAAATGAACGCTCCAACATTTTGGTCATGACCCCAATCCCAATACCTTTGGTAAATCCTCTTTATTTCCTTTGCAGTTGCCTTTCTTTCCCTGCAATAGTTTATGCCTTTGCCTCCTAGAAATTTCTTTTCATTGTAGTACAAACTCAACCATAAGAAATTGCTCCTTTAACACTTAAAGAAATGTGCTGGTATCACAAAAGCATATATATTTGATCATGTTACTAAATGCTCCATTACTCTTTCTCCTTTTTTCTTGGCTGGGTTTTCTCAACTAAGTATTCTAATTAGTTTTTATTTTCATATGACAGAGGCTTTCTGGATCATCGTTACTGATATTGGCAAATAAACATGACATAAAAGGTGCCCTTACACCTGAAGAAATTGCTAAGGTAAGCTTAATTTTAAGGGCACTTCTTCTTTAATTTAGGTCACGTTCTAGGAATTAAGGGTACTTATGGTAAAACGATAGATGTTTTACTATCCTACTTCAAGCCTTCTTAATATTTATTTTCCTATACTTGTTTGATAATTTCTTTCAAGCTATTCATGGAAAAAGTTGTAACAGAGTCTCAACCAAAAAATTGATATTATTTTGAAGTGCTGAAGAAGTTGATCATTATTTGCATGTTCATATTGTACTTGGAACTTACTATCAGGAAACAAGGGGAAACTAAAACAATAAAATATTGAGTTAATAGTCACGTAGGTCCTCGATAGATACCTGTGGAATCAGTTAGGTTCCTAAAAGATTTGTGGAATCTCTTAAACCCCCAAAGATCATTTTGGAATCAGTTAGGTCCTTGAAAAATTTGTGGAATATCTTAAACACCCCAAAGATCAATTTGACATCATGTTAGTCCTCCATGAGGGACCTTGTGAACCCTCAAGATAACCCAAGTAATTAATACAAACTAAATGCTATTACTTGAGAATATATGGATTTGTTAAATATTAGAAAATACTGGATTCAAAATTTTTCGTTTTATTTTCTAAAGAGTCGGGTGCACAAACCAAAACATAGGACATTTGGAGAATAGTTTACGTATTACTTTTTAAAATCGAATTCGACATTTGCTTTGCTCAAAAACTAGTTTCGCAAATCTTAGATAGCATTCTCTTTGAAAATAGGATGTATTATATTTCATATAACATAACTTAAGTAATGCCATCCAATTTTTCATCTAAACAACTGATACCATTTCAAAATGTCATAGCCGAATTCTTTTTAAATCAATATCAGAGTAAGCGGAAATAACAGGACTATGTAATAAACCATAATATAACATAGATTTTATAAAAAGGTACGAAATACATAGTCCAGCGGTAAAGATCTCCGAAATCCCATTACAAGTCCATAAGGCTATGGATATATATATATATATATATATATATATATATATATATATGTGCATCAAAATTGATCATAACTCAAGAGTTTTCAAAAGGAATTTCCACAAGATATATATATATATATAACAAAATATAAAACTCTAAGGCTGGTCTCATGACATTAGTAGCAGCAGTAGTAGTAGAAGTCTCCAAGAAGGAGCAGCAATCATCATCCAACATCATCATCAGCAGCAAATCTCCTCCACAGCATCCATCACACCGGATCCCTGATCCTCATCATTTACCTTATGCACATACCTAGGGATCATCGCCTCTCCATTGACTCCCGATAGAATGAACGACAGGCTCGCCTTCGCTCTCGTCTTCGACAGGATCCTCCTTGATCTTATTTGAAGGACTAGGTACCCTACCACTGGGTACAAGGTCTGATGAAGACGTGACCATAATAGGACTCCTTGAAATAGATGGGGGAGTCTCCTCTCGAATGACTCTAAAAGAAAAAGGATGTGAGCGGGTAGGTTGGAATTGAAAACCGTGATACGAGCGAGCTAGCCGAGTGGGAGATGATCCAGGGTAAGTATAAAAAGTTGGTACATGCATAGTGTATATGATGGGAATCCTAAACCTACGAGGTCGGAACCGATTCAATGGGTTAAGGTGATAAAAGGTAATTTCTACCTTCCCCTCATACACCACTCGGAGATCCTCGTAGATCCATATGCCACTAAGAAGTGGGCGGATCTCGATGCAAGCGATGTAGCGTGACATCACCTACAAGGGCATAGGGGTAAGCAATTCTATACACATAATCAATAGAGCATAAATGTTTAAGTAACATACTTATGCACAGATAACCCCAAATCAGTTAACAACCACAGTTAACACTTAGCAAACACTTAATGCAAATAAGATGTCACACTCATTCTTGATATCAAGCCTTAACTTAATTAAGGATAAGTGGCATGATGCCTGACATTCTTTTTTTTCTGAGATTTTCCATCTAATGTCCTCACAGTCGTCAATCCAATACAACAGTGCATTCCCAGATTACGAATACGTTATCAGAACGTATGGCGTACTAGCTCGGAAGTGATAAAAACGTCACACTACCTGGTGAACGTCACGTCGCCCAAGGACGTAAACCTATCACTTCTCAACATACAACGGGTGTGATAAAAAACGTCACCACATCTGATGAACATCACGTCGCCTAAGGACGTAAAGCTTATCACTTGTGATACACAACAGAGGTGATAAACAATGTCACCATGTCTGATGAACGTCACGTCGCCAAAACGTAAACCTTACCACTTGTGTGCATCACACCGTTGAAACATCAAATCAATAGTATATCACATACTGCCCACATTGTCCACCTTAATGTGTCATCGAGCTAGTAGCAACTTTTAGTATTCCCAGAGGTCCTCCTCATGTCACCCGAACATGAATGAATGATCTAACATCCAAACTCAAGAACGAATGCAATATCTTAGCTTAAAGAAACTGATTGGTTTATTTTAATATATAACGTGCCACCCGAGCAACGTTATGACTTGCCACCCGAGCAACGTCCCGTCATCCAAACGGAATAACCATATCATCAATCAATTTCTTTTAAAACTTAGATCACTTGGATTATTATCATTTAAGTATTAACAGAATGATTCAGAATTAAAAATGGTATTTTTAAGTTTCTGGCTAAAATACTCGAGTGTTCTTCAGACTACTCGAGTGGTTCTTCAGTTTTTCCCAGATTACTCGAGTGATTCATGAACACTCGAGTGTTCTTCATCAAATCCAGAATACTCGAGTGACTCATGCACTACTCGAGTGGTTTATCAAAAAATGTTCTTGTACATCAGTTGATACTCGAGTTCTGGGTCTGGTACTCGAGTGTCTGGAACAAAAGACACACTATTTTAACACAAAATACTCGAGTATCAAGCCAAGTACTCGAGTCTTTTCATACAGAACAAACTGAAAACTTGGTTTTAACATACCATTTTCAATTCTAACCATTTCTAATACAATCCAATGATCAACAGAGCTTACATTATACATATTAAACATGTTCCAACACAAAAACAACAACTTTTTACACTGAATCGAATCTGAGCAACAATTATGCATAAAAACACATTTTCAACAACTTAACATACCAAATTTAGTTCCACACACTTTTGACATGAAAAAATCTTGCATATAGCTCACATGCAACATATAGAACTTGCTCAGAACAACTTTAGAGCACCGGTTGGTCTCCAAACCAATTTCCTTATTCAAACTAAGCCCTTAGAGCCTCTTGGTGGCTCTCTAATCAAATGCATGCAATTTAAAATCTATCTAGTGAATAGAAAGCTTTCCCCTTACCACTTAGACGTGAATCAACAGAGACTTTACCAAAACTTAGCTTCCAAGCTGGATTCCCCAAACTCCGCACTGAAACATAGCAGTTTCAGCAGAGCACCAAGATTGAATTGGTTGATGCATAAGACAGACATAAAAATTGGGGAAATTAGTTTCTATATACTCTCTACAATTCGTACTAGCTAAAGAGACAAGATTCACATGGAGAGGTTGCCTGAGCTTACCAAAATCGAGCTCCAAAGTAAGCTCCAGGAAACCTGAGATAGCAACGGACCCCGACTTCCAAGCTTCGATTCTTCCAAACTACGAACTCTCAGCTCACAATTTTGGTGTCTATACAAAGCTCGTGATGTGAGCTTTGTATTGGTGTATGATTTGTGGCTTAACTCTAAACAGAGAAGGAGAATCGATTGAATCAAATCGGAAACCCTAACTCAAGCAAAACTCACGAAATTGGCAAATGGGTTGGTTGATTCATCAACCATGGCTTAAATAGTCCTCCACCAAGCTCATGCAGCTCGACACGAGGGCCTCAGACGTGTTGAAGGACTGATTTCGTGTCAACACGGCGAAAACTCGGTGGTGACTCATCAAAACGCACTAACTCGTCCAACTCTGACCAGAATACTCGAGTATTCTCAAAACTACTCAAGTATTTTGACCAGTTTTTGAAAAATATAATTTTTATTTTCTTTCCCTCCAAAACCTCTCCTATAATTACCTCTAGGTCCCCAAATCAGAAACTAATATGCAAAATATTTATTTTCTCATATTAAAAACTATAAAATATTATCATTTATAATAAATCGCTTTGTAATCAAGAATATTAATAAAGATAATTAATTATAAATAAGGTTTTTAATTAATATTTTATTAATAAGGGGTTAAAAATCTGGGATGTTACACTCTTCCCCACTTAAAAGGAATTTCGACCCCGAAATTCTTCTTTAAAGATTCTATAATTTCCAAAGTTACACAAAAGGTTGTTCTGGTGTTATATATTTTCAAAATATAATTAAGGAGAACCCTTCCCCACTTAAAAGGAATTTTCTTATACTTTTTCAAACTCTCTGCCCCAAAATGTTTCACAAAATATTTCAAATGAACTTTTTCTCAAATAAAACTTTTGCATTCCAAAACATATGCAAATCCTTGTTCTCATACAAGGGTTTTTTCTTAAACTTCCTCAATTAAAACATTTTCCAAAGATCTTTTTGAGGAAAAACTTGTCCCAATGCGCACTCTGATCACTCAAGCACGAGTAAGGAATTATTCGTATGACTTTATACCTTAATAGTTGTAAACATTAGGGTGATCAGTCCTAATATTTAAACTATCAATAATAAAATCATCCCTTTCAGACATAATCTTTCTCAAGAAAGACTATACGATTTACCTTTAAGTTAGATGAACTTAAAGATAAGGAACATTATCGTCGCTATCAGACTTAGTCAGATAGCCAAATTCTAGAGAAACTTCCGTTGGGGAGACAAATACTTGTCCTATCCCGGTGGTTGTTAATCTCTCTAGACTTAACTGATCCTTCTCTTTCTGTAGCGCTCAAAGAAGTTTATCACATCCAACTGTGATAAGGGTTTTGATCACAGAATTTCAAGTTAAAGGCCTGCTCAGATTTTCAGATTACAGAATGATTTAAATAACGCAATCGAAAACATTTGACTACGTTAATTCAGACAGGCGAAGGAATAACTCAGACTACCTATATCCGAATCTAACTCGTATCCTAACAGGATGGAAGACTCTTCCATTCTAGATTTGCTGGTTGGCCATTCCCTTCTCGTATTTCTCCTTCAAGCAATCCGACGAATAAGACTTCATTTTCTTGCGACTGAAATCAAATATCCCTTTCAGACATATCACTATTCAGTCCATGATGATGCGCCTCACCTTCTCACCTTAAAGTTGACAAACGATTTCTTTCCATCGGCTTTTCAGTTACTTTCATGCAATTGAGGTTTCCTTACCCCTCATGCATGAATTTCTGGTCCCCATAGTTAACTCACTTATCCTCTTTCTACTCTTATATTGATCTCAAACACCTGTTTTTATCAGCTTCCTGTGCTTTCGCCATCATCCTTACCAATTCTACACATGCTTACTAATGTCAGAAAATCCCTTATTCCTCAATGGTTAATAACTGGTTTGAAATTCGGACATCATTCTTTTCGAACTCCGCATGTTTGAACCTTCTGTTAAAATTGCAATGAAACATACTTTCTCGGTCTTTTGAACTTGCCAATATTTTCCCCGAGATTCATATTGCCCTACCTTATTTACAACAATTTAGTCTCCTTTCTAATTTCCAGAGACTTCATCCTTGAGTAATTCTCTAGTGACATGCCAATCCTTTGCTTCCAATATCAGATTTACATAGTTCCACTATGTCATAGCTTCACCACGCAGCATATAAGTGGTATAACCTTCACTCATCCATTTTGCTTAACTCCATAATTATTAGCCTTCAATTTCCAAATCATTCGGAATCCAAACTCTTGCCTTTAAAATGTCCCCTATGAAACTTAGGTTTCTTCCCTTTTCGAGATCAATCTCTTATTTGTCCTTAGCTCTTCAGTTCTTTGTTGCAATTCACGAATTCGAGTTAGGAATTCTATTGTGATTTACAATCTTCCCTTCTTACTTCTCGTCGGTCTACTTGTATCATCAAGCTCGAATCTATTAGACTCCTTAAAACCACTTCCTTAACCCCCATAGAGCTCGTACGAATTGCCTTTCGGCCCATTGTAATTGCTTCCTCATTTGCTTCGTCATGACGACGACAGAGTCTCCGATCATGAGCCTTTAAAATCCTGTCCGTCGGCGTTGCCCCTTGTTCAACTCCTCTTGGTTGAACAATTACTTCAACTCTCCTCGGTTATTAACACTTAAAGCGTAGTGACACGGGGAGAAGGCCTCAAGCCCTCAAAGCAACCATAATCGTTGCAAAGCTCAAGTCATGCGCCGAGTGAGTTACCTTGTGTGTATTCAATCACTTAGATGCATACACATCAACCTTCCCTTCTTAAAACTACCTCCTTCCAAGTCCTGGCCTCGACACATGAAAATATGCTTCAATACTTTTGCATGAATCGAGTGGGAGTAACACAGGAGGGAATGTTAACCTTCCTAAAATCACATCCAAATGTGATAAAAGATGATGGATCGAATTTAACTTAGTGTCGTGATCGAATACCTCGTCACTTTAATCTAAACAGACTTTAGAAACAAATCTGGTAATTTCATAGGGTCTCTAATTTTAGAACAACTAGGTGAATCCGACTTCAACCTATTCACACATTTACAATAAGCAAAAGAATGGGTAACTCCCGAATCGAACACAATCATGCAAAGTTGGTTTTGAAATAAATGGTTACCTTGCACGAGATCAAGAGATTGGTTAGCTTCTACTCTATTCAGGGTAAACACTTTGCCTTGAGTCTTTGGTTTGCTAGCAAGTCCGATGTGGTTACTTTTAACAGATTCTCTGCAGTAACGTGCTATATGACCCTGCTTTCCACAGTTGAAACAATTACTTGTTGCCCAGCAAATTCTTCCATAATGATGATGCTTACACTTCTCACAGTAAGGAGCATTACCGCGAGATTTGACCCCATCCTTAACTTCAGTTCTTCCTTTGCCTCGGTTCTGATCAAAATATGGACTCTTATTCCGATGATCAAATATTTTCGTTCTTTGTGGTCCATAACTCTGCTGGTTACCCTTTGCCTGATCAGCTAATACCTCAACCTTCATGTCATCCTCATACATTCGACACATATCTACCAACGTAGGAAAACTTTGAATCTTCTGATAACTAAAAACAGATTTCAGTTCAGGTCTCAAACCACCTTCAAACTTGATGCATTTGCTCCTCTCATCGGGATTGTTTTGATAGTATGGAGAGTACTTCATCAGTTCCTCGAACTTAGCCGCGTACTCACCCACACTCATGTCTCCTTGCTTTAATTGCAGAAATTCAATTTCCTTCTTCCTTCTTAAGTCTTCCGAGAAGTATTTATTGAGAAACTTCTCCATAAACACACCCCAATTAATATCCCTTCCTTCATAGTGTAGGAGCTGAACTGTGTGATCCCACCAGTTCTCAGCCTCATCTTCTAACATATAAACTGCATATGCCATCTTCTGAGCCTCAGTGCAGTCTAATGTTCTGAAGATCTTATCCATAGCATGAATTCACTTATTAGCCTCCTCAGGCTTAAATCCTCCTTCGAATTTAGGTGGATTACAACTTCTAAAATCCGCCAAACTCTTAGCTTCTGAATTACCAACATTATATTGATGAGGTGGTTGTTGAGATTGTTGTTGCCGCCACTGATGTATAGATTCCAACACAGCGGTGATTCTCTCTAATATCATGTCAGTATGATTTCTGTTTCTAGTCGTCATAATAGACCTGCGCTATGGGCTCATGGTCACATATGATGGACTAAAGAAACATTCATCATACAACCTATACTAAGGCTATAACAATAGCTTTCAACAATGCATTCGATTTCCATTTTGTATTAATTGCTCAATTAGAGCAAGATACTAATATTCAAAACAATAAATATGCCCTGTGGATACCTGCTTGATGTTGATGACTACCCTTCTGGAGCTACTTCCACTACTACATGATCTGACTTTTGCTCTGATACCACTAAGTGTGACACCCTCAAGATAACCGAAGTAATTAATACAAACTAAATGCTATTACTTGAGAATATATGGATTTGTTTAATATTAGAAAATACTGGATTCAAAATTTTTCTTTTTATTTTCTAAAGAGTCGGGTGCACAAACCAAAACATAGGACATTTGGAGAATAGTTTACGTATTACTTTTTAAAATCAAATTCGACATTTGCTTTGCTCAAAAACTAGTTTCGCAAATCTTAGATAGCATTCTCTTTGAAAATAGGATGTATTATATTTCATATAACATAACTTAAGTAATGCCATCCAATTTTTCATCTAAACAACTGATACCATTTCAAAATGTCATAGCCGAATTCTTTTTAAATCAATATCAGAGAAAGCGGAAATAACAGGACTATGTAATAAACCATAATATAACATAGATTTTATAAAAAGGTACGAAATACATAGTCCAGCGGTAAAGATCTCCGAAATCCCATTACAAGTCCATAAGGCTATGGATATATATATATGTGCATCAAAATGGACCATAACTCAAGAGTTTTCAAAAGGAATTTCCTCAGGATATATATATATATATATATATATATATATATATATATATATATATATAACAAAATATAAAACTCTAAGGCTGGTCTCATGACATTAGTAGCAGCAGTAGTAGTAGAAGTCTCCAAGAAGGAGCAACAATCATCATCCAACATCATCATCATCAGCAGCAAATCTCCTCCACAGCATCCATCACACCGGATCCCTGATCCTCATCATTTACCTTATGCACATACCTAGGGATCATCGCCTCTCCATTGACTCCCGATAGAATGAACGACAGGCTCGCCTCCGCTCTCGTCTTCGACAGGATCCTCCTTGATCTTATTTGAAGGAGTAGGTACCCTACCACTGAGTACAAGGTCTGCTGAAGACGTGACCTTAATAGGACTCCTTGAAATAGATGGGGGAGTCTCCTCTCGAATGACTCTAAAAGAAAAAGGATGTGAGCGGGTAGGTTGGAATTGAAAACCGCGATACGAGCCAGCTGGCCGAGTGGGAGATGATCCAGGGTAAGTATAAAAAGTTGGTACATGCATAGTGTATATGATGGGAATCCTAAACCTACGAGGTCGGAACCGATTCAGTGGGTTAAGGTGATAAAAGGTAATTTCTACATTCCCCTCATACACCACTCGGAGATCCTCGTAGATCCATATGCCACTAAGAAGTGGGCGGATCTCGATGCAAGCGATGTAGCGTGACATCACCTACAAGGGCATAGGGGTAAGCAATTCTATACACATAATCAATAGAGCATAAATGTTTAAGCAACATACTTATGCATAGATAACCCCAAATCAGTTAACAACCACAGTTAACACTTAGCAAACACTTAATGCAAATAAGATGTTCACACTCATTCTTGATATCAAGCCTTAACTTAATTAAGGATAAGTGGCATGATGCCTGACATTCTTCTTTTTCTGAGATTCTCCATCTAATGTCCTCACAGACGTCAATCCAATACAACAGTGCATTCCCAGATTACGAATACGTTATCAGAACGTATGGCGTACTAGCTCGGAAGTGATAAAAACGTCACACTACCTGGTGAACGTCACGTCGCCCAAGGACGTAAACCTATCACTTCTCAACATACAACGGGTGTGATAAAAAACGTCACCACATCTGATGAACATCACGTCGCCTAAGGACGTAAAGCTTATCACTTGTGATACACAACAGAGGTGATAAACAACGTCACCATGTCTGATGAACGTCACGTCGCCAAAACGTAAACCTTACCACTTGTGTGCATCACACCGTTGAAACATCAAATCAATAGTATATCACATACTGCCCACATTGTCCACCTTAATGTGTCATCGAGCTAGTAGCAACTTTTAGTATTCCCAGAGGTCCTCCTCATGTCACCCGAACATGAATGAATGATCTAACATCCAAACTCAAGAATGAATGCAATATCTTAGCTTAAAGAAACTGATTGGTTTATTTTAATATATAACGTGCCACCCGAGCAACGTTATGACTTGCCACCCGAGCAACGTCCCGTCATCCAAACGGAATAACCATATCATCAATCAATTTCTTTTAAAACTTAGATCACTTGGATTATTATCATTTAAGTATTAACAGAATGATTCAGAATTAAAAATGGTATTTTTAAGTTTCTGGCTAAAATACTCGAGTGTTCTTCAGACTACTCGAGTGGTTCTTCAGTTTTTCCCAGATTACTCGAGTGATTCATGAACACTCGAGTGTTCTTCATCAAATCCAGAATACTCGAGTGACTCATGCACTACTCAAGTGGTTTATCAAAAAATGTTCTTGTACATCAGTTGATACTCGAGTTCTGGGTCTGGTACTCGAGTGTCTGGAACAAAAGACACACTATTTTAACAAAAAATACTCGAGTATCAAGCCAAGTACTCGAGTCTTTTCATACAGAACAGACTGAAAACTTGGTTTTAACATACCATTTTCAATTCTAACCATTTCTAATCCAATCCAATGATCAACAGAGCTTACATTATACATATTAAACATGTTCCAACACAAAAACAACAACTTATTACACTGAATCGAATCTGAGCAACAATTATGCATAAAAACACATTTTCAACAACTTAACGTACCAAATTTAGTTCCACACACTTTTGGCATGAAAACAACTTGCATATAGCTCACATGCAACATATAGAACTTGCTCAGAACAACTTTAGAGCACCGGTTGGTCTCCAAACCAATTTCCTTATTCAAACTAAGCCCTTAGAGCCTCTTGGTGGCTCTCTAATCAAATGCATGCAATTTAAACTCTATCTAGTGAATATAAAGCTTTCCCCTTACCACTTAGACGTGAATCAACAGAGACTTTATCAAAACTTAGCTTCCAAGCTGGATTCCCCAAACTCCACACTGAAACAGAGCAGTTTCAGCAGAGCACCAAGATTGAATTGGTTGATGCATAAGACAGACATAAAAATTGGGGAAATTAGTTTCTATATACTCTCTACAATTCGTACTAGCTAAAGAGACAAGATTCACATGGAGAGGTTGCCTGAGCTTACCAAAATCGAGCTCCAAAGTAAGCTCCAGGAAACCTGAGACTGCAACGGACCCTGACTTCCAATCTTCGATTCTTCCAAACTACGAACTCTCAGCTCACAATTTTTGTGTCTATACAAAGCTCGTGATGTGAGCTTTGTATTGGTGTATGATTTGTGGCTTAACTCTAAACAGAGAAGGAGAATCGATTGAATCAAATCGAAAACCCTAACTCAAGCAAAACTCACGAAATTGGCAAATGGGTTGGTTGATTCATCAACCATGGCTTAAATAGTCCTCCACCAAGCTCATGCAGCTCGACACAAGGGCCTCAGACGTGTTGAAGGACTGATTTCGTGTCCACACGGCGAAAACTCGGTGGTGACTCATCAAAACGCATTAACTCGTCCAACTCTGACCAGAATACTCGAGTATTCTCAAAACTACTCGAGTATTTTGACCAGTTTTTGAAAAATATAATTTTTATTTTCTTTCTCTCCAAAACCTCTCCTATAATTACCTCTAGGTCCCCAAATCAGAAACTAATATGAAAAATATTTATTTTCTCATATTAAAAACTATCAAATATTATCATTCATAATAAATCGCTTTGTAATCAAGAATATTAATAAAGATAATTAATTATAAATAAGCTTTTTAATTAATATTTTATTAATCAGGGGTTAAAAATCTGGGATGTTACAGACCTAATTGAATCCTACATGGCACATTAAAATGCTTTGTTGGCCCAAACGTGACACCTTCTTAATAGTCCAACATGGCATTAGGGCCAACAAAGCATTTAACGTGCCACGTAGGATTCTGTTAGGTCCCTCTGACGAAATTGGATGGGAGGGACTAACGTGACGCCACATTGATCTTTGGGGAGTTTAAGAGATTCCACAAATATTCCAAGGACCTAATTGATTCCACTGGTATCTTTCGGGGACCTATGTGACTATTAACTCTAAAATATTTATAACACTGATTGAATCCTAAGAAATTCTAAACCAGTATGGGTCTAGCTAGCTATTCCTAGTTTAAAATAGTTTTGTTTCTGAGAGGTTTCAATTTTTTAATGGGCTTCAACTATGCAGGTGCTAAATTTGGAAGCCATGGACAAATCTCGACACTGGAATATAGTTGGCTGTAGTGCATACACTGGTGAAGGTCTGCTTGAGGGATTTGATTGGTTGGTCCAGGACATAGCTTCAAGAATCTACATGCTCGACTAATGCTTGTTTATGCCATCACCCAGGAAATATGGTCAAAATGGGAATTTTTTCCAAACCTAATATGCTGTCATTGAAAGACATAGAGCAAATGAGATGTTCCAATGGGAAACCATTTTCTTTGTCTGTAAAAATATAAGATTGAATACAGGAAGAGATTTTGTAAATGACCTTGCAGGTTGGAAGCATTTTGCCCTGCACTCGTGCAAGAAAAGGTGCAGTTGTGCACTCTATTTCTTACTAGATATTGTGGGTATCCAATGGTTTTTCAGCAAGATCCTACCGGTTGCTGGACTTGTTTGCAAAATTTAATAAATTACTTAAATGCAAACCTAAGTGTGTCCTGGTTAAAAACTTGTGATGTCCTATTATCATTTTGCCTTCATCCTCTTCCTCCAGCAGCAACAGCAGTATCCCGAACATCAGTAGCAGCAGCATCCCAGGACGGGGTTGGAGAATATTTCGGTGACTTGGTGCCGCGACAGAAGGTTCATTCAATACAAAAAAAATATTTCAAGGGTAAGAAAAATGAAAGGTCAATTTTCACGATGAAAAAATCAGGTCAACCATTATGTTTAGGTTTCAACTAATGTTAGAACCTTCTTCCCACAAATCAACTAAGTCATTAAGTTCGATAGCAGTACATATCTTTTTGTCTCACTTGCCCTGCACTCACCACACTCAAAAGATAAATAGCCTTCAAATAATGACACTATAGCAATAGCATTGTCACTGGTGAACCACCAAGGAAGCACGTTCTCTCTCATCACTTAAAACATGATGGCCAGCGGAGATAGTAGTTGAAGATGGTGGTTGACATAGTCAGAGGAAATTAGGAAAAAAAAACCTGCCTTCAAAATTAAAAAAATTTAACAATATTAATTTACAACCATTGATTAAAATATTTATCAAAATCTACGGTCTTGATAATAGGACTTTGCAGCAAAAACTTAAACAAATTGCTGGTAACAATTTTTAGCCATTGATTAGTTTTAAGTGAATCTCAATGAATGAGATTTCAAGTGCACATGTGCACCCGGTGCGGGGCAAAATTTCACTGCAGGTTGGGCGATCTATCAATGAATGATATGGAATTTCTTATTATGATAGTTTTTATCTTACTGAAAGGGAATGATATGATAATGTTATCACGCATCTCTTAAAAGCTTTGATAAATTGAAAACGACGTTGAATTTAGTGCACATATACATATGGAGCAGCTTTAGAAGGTAGACCTTAAGCACGGTCTTATGTTGTTTAATTAGAATTAAATTTTATAAGCATTTTAAGTGAAGATGAAGTTGGGGAGCAAAAGAAAATTCAAGACCCTCCATAAGCGTCAATATCCACAATTCCACATGGAGAAGTGGCTTTGTTGTGCATAATATTTTGTATTTTTTTTCTTTTCCTTTTGGTTCGTTAGTGTAGAGTGGAACATTGTAAATACTATCATCAACAAATAGCAAGGGGACAGATCCAGAAAATATGAAGGAGATGATTTATTTTTATAGACATGTAAGAAGTATTTATGGTAAGATGTTTTATTGAGAACAGCGCAATCATAAAATTTGATAAGCCCCTCACAGTATCAGTAGACCCAACCTTACAAAGGAAGAAAAATTATTCATTTTTGTTAAGAAAGTGTAGAAAAATGGTATGGAGCCAATATATAAGGTAGCTTATCTTGAGTGGTTTTTTATGCCAACGATTCCATTATAGTATATAGTGTGCTAAGGAAAAGATATTCCAAATTACTTTTTTCTATTATGTTGGGTTACAAAAGTAAAGTTCATTACTTTATTTATTTATAAATTAAGTGAGCAAATGAAAAAGGCAAATTGAAGTTTTATGCTAAAAATCATTGATGATAAAAAGATAAAAAGAAACTTGCAACTATTAATTTTTTTTACAAAAAAAAATATACTATTAAAAAAATTATGGGCTTTTTTGGGCCCAGGATGACCGCCCTCCTCACCCTCCCTTAGGTTCGGCACTGGTTTTGAGTGCAACTAATTGAGTGCAGCTAAAAAACTCTAGTGACATACTTTGGCTTATTTATGTCTTTAGTCTCTAAAAGTTCAGCGTGCTTTGATTTTAGTCGTTAAAAATTATTTTAACCGAGACTAATTTTTAATTTTTCAAATATTTTGATTTTGGTCATCTCCTACTCCGAAAAACCAGCTTGTTATTTGACCTTGAGCAACCAGTTCATACACCAGCAATTGGCCTCCATGCATCGAGGCCAAGTTGAGCTACATTGTGGCTAGTTATATATAGCAGAGCAGTTTCATGGGCATCCACTGAGGACTCCTACCCAATTCATTGATTGCTTATATATGGTTGATAATCAATACCCATTTGGATTGAACAAACCACTTCTTTTAGAAGGTTGTCTAGCTCCATTTTGCAATCATCCAACCTTCTCAGATCGGAACTGTCAACTACCCAAACCAAACTATCTGTTTGCTCAAAGTAGTTTCTCTAGTCAGATCGTATTGTTTTTTGGCCCCCAACATCCCATATATTTAGAGTATACTTGTCAATCTCAATGTGAATTGATGCCTTCATTTTCTAGATTAGAAAACAAAGGCTCAAAACATAAAGAAAAATGTCAAACAAAATCTCTCACCTTCTTACTTATTAGAATATATCACAAGTCCAAGCAAATACTTTTAAAGAAAAATGTCAAGAAACAAATCTTTCACATTCTTACTTATTAGAATATATCGCAAGTCCAAATTAATTAAGATCATGAAAAAGTGAATGAAAATGTCGTATACCCCATAAATTCAATGAGTTAGAAAAGAGGAGAAAATAAGATGAGACTTTGTGTGAATTGCTTGAGTGATTTGCTACTAAGCTAATTACTATTTATATACACTCTTGGAGTAAATACAACTTACGTTTACAAGGAGAATACTTATTGTGCTAGTTCCTACGAACATGAATAACTAAGTACATGTATTTGTCATTTATTTGATGCAAATTATAACACAATGCAGCTCTCAAATTTAGACAGAAAGAACAGGAAGCTCTGTTTAGAAAATAAATACTAATATCTCGGTTGATTTTGATCATATGTGAAAACCAACATTCTCCCTAGTCCCTACATTAGGGTTAACCCAAATATAATTTTAAATGTCACTGGCAAGTGACATTCAATTTTGGGATCTGTTTTCCCCTTCAAACCAAGAGTAATGAAACCGTCACAATCAAAGGGTCATGAAAATTCAGAACCACATCTTCAGGTCTCAGCCAACAAGATGAGTAACATAACTGCTCAACTCTCAGTAGAATGTAAGTGAAAACTTTGTGACCCTGAGATCATGTGACCGGAGCATTACTCACAAATACCAATAGCTACATTCATATTCACACACACATGATAAGTAACATAATCAGCTATTGGAAAATAAAAATGGTTATTCGTACATCATCCAAGCATATAAAATGTAATAGCAAGTGATTTTGTGTAGTGAAAAAAGAAGGGGGAATCTTACTTTTGGTACGTGATGGTTTTGATGTTGAAGCCAAGAGTGGGACTGATGGCGCTGGTGTCCTCACCGTTAATCTTCAAAACGGTCGTCGTTTTCCCAGAATTGTCCAACCCACTGCATAACAATTATCAACTACTATCAATTAGTAATATAGTAAAAGTAAAACACAAGAAAAATAAAAGGGAAATGAATTTTGAGAGAGGAATGAGAATACCAACTTACACCATAAGAATTCGCATTTCCTTCTCTTTCTTTTTGATTTTACGAATGATGCTGAGAAGACCCATCGAGGAAAGGACTAAGCTGCTTTTTCTAGGATCAGGTTGGTTTCTTGTATCACCAGTCCATAGAGTAAGGGAGGGAAGAAAATGAAAAACACTGAATTTATTTATTTTTTATTATTAGAAAGTAACACTGAATGCAGGCCCGGTCCTAATAAGATAAAAACTATCATAATAAGAAATTCCATATCATTCATTGATAGATCGCCCAACCTGCAGTGAAATTTTGCCCCGCACCGGGTGCACATGTGCACTTGAAATCTCATTCATTGAGAATTTAGTGTTGGCAATTAGGGCAATGGGCAAGCATGGGCCGGGCCATTGCGGGCTTTGCATTTTTGTGGGCGAGCATGGGCGGCCCTAATTGAGTTTAGGGCGAAAATTCAGGCCCTGCCCGCCCATTTTTTTGCGGGCGGGCATGCGGGCCGCCCAACTTTTTTGCCTTTTTTTTCAAAAAAAAAAAAAACTAAGCTTATTAGCGGCTAACTACTAGTATTAGTATATTAAACAATTCTAATTTAGTTAACTTTCAGTTTTCATTTGCTAATTGCTGGTAGCTTATAAGCTTTACCGTTGTACTCTTGTACATTATAAGTTTCCTGCTAACCTATATATCAATTAAGTACTAAATTCATTACTACATCTTAATAGTATATTTTTTTGCACAAAATACTTGCGTACACTGTCAAGTGTTGCAAGAACAATTGCACAAACTAATTCTTCAAATCACATTTCTAAGAAGAAGTAAATCACAAATCAATAACAAAATAAACCAAATCTAATATCATTTCCTTTTCTTTTCTTTCCAACTTAAGATTCACCAACATTAACAACATCAACAACAAAATCAAAGAAAATAAAAAACAACAAGAACAACAAAATGAACAATTAATGAAGAAGATGATGATGAGGAGGAGAATATTACTACAAAGAAACGTTGACTAAATCAATGAAATCAAGAACCCCAGCCACGAACCGCGACGAACCAGCGCCATCAGCGAACGAACAGCGACGAAGAAACGAAGCTGCAGCAGCGGAGCAACCCGAGAGTGAGAAGAAACGAAGCAGCAACACTGAGAACGTGAAGGTGAAGTAAGATCTGAGACTGAGAGTGAAAAGTGAGAACTGAGAAGGGAGAACGCGTTTTGGCTTGTGAGTACCATTCGCAATTAGGGCCCAGGCCCACGGGCCCGCCCGCAAAAAATGCGGGTAGGCATAGATTTGCAGCCCATTTTTAAATACGGGCGCGGGCATGTGGAGTTATGGAGTGTGAATTTGTGAAAAGAAGACTTCAAATAGGAGATCCCCTCCTTTTGCAAAGGATCTAATGGAAAGGGACAAGGAAGATTATTGTTTTTGTTTTTTGTTTTTTTTAAAAAAAACAACGTCGTTTTAACCGTCCATTAGTTAATGTGAGTTGACCGTTAAGAACCACTAACTGCAAAGATTAACTTGACTCATGTCTTGTTATCTTAGGGACTAAATTATTATTTCGATAATCTTAGGGATGAAATTGACCGATGCCTACAAAGTCAGGACCAATCTGACATATTACCCGTTTTCCATTCTCAAAGTTTGTGAAACATGAGTTGGTATTTTTTGTGGGCCTTGATGGTGCAGTTGTTCGTGAGAAGATAAACTGATACAACAGGATAGGTTTGTTAAGAAGAAGAGGTGGAATGAGCAAACTAAAAATTCTGCCACTTTCTGAATAAATGCGTCGAATGGCAAAATTTTGGGGAGCATTTATTGGGCGTGAAATAAATTTCGACGGAAGGTGAAAGGTTTGACATGAAAGTAGTGTTGATGGAAGTGGACTTGTATAAAAAGTACAAAAGTGACTTTGACAGACACGTATCCATGTCAAACTAAAGATTGAACAGTTGCCACAACAATGGCATGGGACTCAAAGAGTGAGACAGTCACGTCACAATTAATGGTGTAGTCACCTCATTGGGCAAAATTAAGGCTTCATTAATTAACTAATGTACCAACCGCTTCGAAAAAATGACTATAAAAAGGAAGAGGTTTCATCATAGCATTATATGAGTGGATGGCCAAAGAAATCATGGCCATGCAAAATAGTTGAATCGATCATTGGTGGGAGTTTTGGAAAGTGGAAAAAAGGATTAAGCGTGAAGATGGTTTCAAAGCTTTGACAACATGGGAATTAAATGTGAAAGATTAATAAATCTGCTTGTTGCAAGAAGAAGCGTCAACATCTTTCTCAAGCATTCTTCCATTTCCTTTTTAATGACTGGGAATTAGATATGGAAGATTTCGTCCTTCCATTGTAAAAATGTTTTGAGTGAATGAAGGGTTTTCATTAGATTAAGAACTTTCATTCATCAAGAAATGGTGGTTTCGACGAAGGAATGTATGAAGGAGTCAGGAAGCTCCAATAGTGGAAAAGGTTGAACTTCAAGAAATTGGGAGTTATTCCTGATACCCATATCATAAGGCTTTGGTAGAGGGGTAGCTAGAGTCAAAAGTATCCTCATCAACTGGAAGTGGAAGTAGGAAGTTCCACACAGGTAATCCCCTTACTTTGTGTCGGGCGATCTCTTCAACGGATTGGCACAAGAGTTGTATGAGAAAATATCTGAACTATGCAAGAAGATCCTTTTGCCAAAATGACGAGGAGAATGAAAAGAATAAAAGGAGTCAAGACGAAGACATCATCTAGGGGCTCCTAGAAGTTTGATGTTGTGTTGAAAATCATAACCCAAAGCTCACAGAAGACTTCCAAAACAATATGTCGAAGACTACAGAAGTGCAAAACAAAGATTACGGTGAAAGCTACATTCAAGGTTATGTCGAAGACAGGCATAGAAACGTAGTAGTTAAGACTTTGTAGCATGTTTATCTTGTATTTTTGAATATTTGAATGTAAGACGCAATGGACATCCACGTGTCATAAGATTATGGGCGGTTATTTAAATTTTATCCTATATGGCTATATATTTGTGTTTATTCGATGTCAACGGGGTCGGCATTTGGTCATTCCTAAACATCTCATCGAGCATTTACATTTCTTACACTTTATTTTAAGCATTTATCGCATTTCATTTACATTTTCCACTGCCATTAATACATGAAAACAAGATTACCACATAAACTTGTCAAAATTCACTATTCATAAACACATATAATGTAAACACAGTTCATTCGACAAACAAATCAAATTCCCCATTAAACAGGAAGACAATTGAACCCACACTCACGGATACCAACTCGAACCCGACTCAATTTTGATGGAGAAAACCAGTTTTGAATGGATTTAGGGAAACCCGAATCCGAAACTCACTTTTAAAAGACAGAATGAGAGGCGGAGATGAGATTATAAGTATCCGCCTCGTCCTCGCTAAAAAACCCACAATGATATAAAACTTCAATAATTTACATTTTATTAATAAAATAATGAAGATAAACTAACATATTTAGTTAAAATCACGATATAATTCTTAAGTTTTTAATACTATTGAAATTTTTTACATTTATTTTTATATATTATTTGAATTATAATGTATTATTTCATAAATGATTTATATTTAAAATAGTGAAGATAATTTAAAAAAATAATTGAAAATAATGGGGTGGGTTATCCGCGAGTTTACCCGAAATCCGGCGGGATGAGTTTGTTTTCACTATTTCATGGATTGTGTTATGGTTTCACTCTTGGGGGTTAGTATTACCATGGTAAGGCTCTACATTTGCTGGAGCTTTATGATTTTGGGGCATCAAATACGCCATTATAGCCTCAGAAAATGGGTGATCAGAACCCTCCCCCTCTTCATAGCTTGATTTCAACAAAGCCTCCTTACTCCCTTCCATCTGCCCATGGGAGGCTGCTCCCTTCTTCAACTCATTAATCAATTTGTCTTGGGCGTCCAAGCGCTTCCTCACATTACAAGAAAAATGCAAAATATCGAGGGATTTTAGTGAGGGCAACTTTTCGTCGCTAATCGGTCGCTAATTAGCGAGGGACAAGCGAGGGTTTAGCGAGCAAATGCGATTTCCCTCGCAAAGAGATGAACGTTTGAGAACGTGAATATAATAATCATTTGCGACGAATTTGAGATGGATTTGCGACAAATTAGCGAGAGATTATTTTAAGTATTTTTGGCGAGGGACATTTTCCTCGCAAATCCGTCACTAGGTAGTTTGCGAGGGCATGTTTCCGTCGCAAGCCGGTCACCACGAATTCCTTTAAACAACATTTGCGACGGATTTGCGAAAAATTAGCGAGATTATTTTAAGCAATTTTGGCGAGGGACATATTCCTCGCAAATTCGTCGCTAGGTAGTTTGCGAGGGCATGTTTCCACCGCAAGCCGGTCGCCATGAATTCCTTTAAACTTCCAAATTGTTGGCGAGGGAATAGTTTCCAAAGTCGTCGCTATGAATACATTTTTAAAACAATGAAGTTTGCGAGGGCATATTTCTCTCGCAAATCCGTCGCCACAAATTCCTTTATGCTATCAATTCGTTTGCGAGGGAATATTTTCCTCGCCAATCCATTGCTAGGTATGCATTTTAATGAAATAAAATTTGCGAGGGCATCTTTCTCTCACAAATCCGTCGCCACAAATTCCTTTACGTAGTCAAATTGTTGGCGAGTGAATAGTTTCCTCTCACATTGACATTGATACTAATATTTGTTTTTGCTCCTCTCTTTCTTGTGATTTTTTCTCTTGCTTTCCTTTTCTTTGTTGTATATGTAGAGGAGTTTGTTTCTGAAAACAAGAGATTGAAAGGTTTAGGCATTGGTGCTCCTGAGGGACCCATATCTCTTGAAGATTTTCGAAGTCTTCAAAGATCAAACACGGTGTGTTAATTTAGAAGGATTGAAATAGCATTCAGCGGTGCTAACATTTTCTCTTATTTAATGGTATTCAATGCTCTTGTTGGCAGGAGCTGAGAAAGCAATTGGAGACTCAGGTTGTTTTAATTGACACTCTGCGTAATGATAATCGTGCAGCATTTGAGCTCCATGAAAGTGTAAGTAATTTTTGTTGAATTTATGACTTCTCTCGCCTTATCTTTCGTAGACAAGAATGTGTGATGTTTAACAACCATCTGTGCATTGTGTGGATTCTAGAAAAATGTTTGTCTCAATTTCAATTTATTTGTTCATATTACTTATAAGTTACAGCATACAATGTCTTACCTTATTTATGAATCATTCTACAGGAATTAAAATCAGTCAAAGAGTCAGCTGACAAATTTTACCTTGATCAAGTAAAAGAATTACAGCTAATGGTTGATCTCAAAGTAAAGGAACTGGTGGAAGTCAACAAAGCATTTGCTGAACAGAAACATGCCATGGAAGACCTTAATGAAAGGCTTAGTGCTTCTATACAATCATGTGCTGAAGCAAATGATATAATCAGCAGGTAAGATATGTTTAATTTTTAAATATATTGTTGCTGGATATAAGTTGAGGTTGATTGATTTTTATATTGCCTTCAAATTATGCATTACGAAAATGGTTGAGCTTGTCTTTTAATTTTTTTAAGGTTTTTTTTTAATTTTTTTTTATTTTTTAAATTAGTTTTGAATCACTTATTTTCTTGACTATTATGGGAGTTTGGGCCTTTTGGAGCCTGATTCCTTCCCTTACTGATTTTTATGGTTGGAAGTGGTAATATTTAGGTTGGATAATGTTGCAATTATCTCTTTCTCTCTTGCAGTCAAAAAGTAAACATAGCTGAACTCAAGGAACAATTAGAAGAAGAGAGAACTCAGCGAAAAGAAGAGAGTGAAAAGGCTGCAGATGATTTAAAAGCTGCAGTACATAGAGTATGTAACATCCTGAAAATTAATATTAAATATAATAACCTTAGATGTATATATATATATATATATATATATATATATATATATATTATATAATGATTTATTTAGGAATAGGATTAAGACGTAGAGGTTGTCCACGGGTCGTAGGGTGATAGGGAGCATAGGCCGACCTAGCATGTAAGCGTTAGACCTCGGACCGATCCCGACCGAGCTGAATGGGGTCAGATGCGGAACCTGTTGTCAAGCTCGGATTAGCCGACCTCTGCGCACCTCACATTATTATCCGAGAAGGAAGCTCGGACTACTGCTGTTCCTCTATACCGAGCCGACGTATCCTAGTTTCCCCGTGACAGCTCATGTTGAGCTGTTGGCCCGTTGGGTTTCGTGCCATCCGTACGATGTCACTGTCATTGCTTTATGTCCTTTTCAAGTCACTATTCATGACTTCCTTTAGAAGCCAATGAATCCTATCCACATGTTTTGACTTCTCATAGAAGTCTCCAATGAGAACCACACAAATAATTCCCCTAAGAGAATAAAAGAAAATCCAAATACACAACACACAACACTATACTTCTCATTCTCCTTCGTCTCTCTCTCTTTTCTTCTCTGAAGTTCCAGCAACACACCAACCCCAACATACTTTCTTTCTCTCTTCTCACTCACGAACATCCCTCTCTTCCACCAAGTTGTACCAACCGGAGACCCTCCTTCTCTCCGTCCTCTTTCCGTTTCGGACGCCCCTGGACAGTCGTGGCAGCCGGTGTGCAGCAAGGAGGAAAGGATTTAAGAGGTGTGAAGCTCACAAGGTCAAGCATCAAGGGTAACCATTCTCAAACTCTCAACTCTTAACTCACACGGTTTGAGGTAAGGAGTGAGTGTTACCTCTACTTGAGTTTGAGTTTCTAGGGTGTTCATAACGGGTGCTAAGAGTGGGTGTTAGATTAGAGAATGGATATAGGTTAATGTTAGAAGGGAAAGGTAAAAAGGGAACTAATAAATGAACTAGAAACATGAGTTTTGAAGTAGGAAGGAACATGGTCAAATGTTATATGTTTTGTCTAAATGATATGCTGGCTAAGTGTTTATTCATACTGCTGTTGCTGTATAAATGTTGTTGCCATTGTGTAAATGTTTATGAGTTGTGAATATTTGTTCTTTATATCTGTGGCCGAGCTAAGAGAGGGTGAGAATGGGAAGTGAGAAAATGGTAAATATGGAAAGTAGGAGAGTTAGAGTAATAAGTCAGATAATGAGAAAGGTTAATGGACAAAAGGAATGGATAACGGGGTGAGCCGAGATAGGCCGAGCTAAAATGGTTAAAAAGATAAGAGGAATTAAAGAGAAATGGTTGTGTGATCGGGTCATAGCAGATGCGTACTGAGTGCGTGCATTGATCGCGTCAGACGCATACTGGGTATGTGCAGCTGTAAGACGGGTATTGGGTGCTCGCAGTTATGATTCACACAAGGTTCCGAGCACGGAATCGGTGGGATGTGTTCCTGGTCATAGCAGACGCGTATTGGGTGCATGCATTGATCGCGTAAAACGCCGAGATGCGCTGCTGTAAGACGAGTACTGGGTGCTCGCAGTTATGGACACTCCTTACTCCATAGAATGATCGGTGGTAGTGCTCCTGGTCATAGAAGACGCGTACTGGGTGCGTGCATTGATCGCGTCAGACGCATACTGGGTATGTGCAGCTGTAAGACGGGTACTGGGTGCTCGCAGTTATGGACACTCCGATATCCGACCTTAAATGGTGTAAGACATGCACTGGGTGTATGCATCCGAGAAGAGTAAAAGATTGTAAGCTATGTAAAAGTGGAATAATGAGTAATGAATCCGAGATAGAGATGGTTTACCGAGGTAAGAGAGTAGTGGCCGAGAAACTGAGCGTAAGAATTAAGGGAAGGGTATGAGGAATTAATCGGATGAACCAAGGTATAATTAATAGGTAATGGATAAACTGGATTGTATGTAATGAGATCGTATGACATGAGCCGAGCTAAATGAGATTGTATGCATGTGAACCGAGCTAAATGTTGATGTATGCATGTGATATATGGTTTGAGTACTTGTCATTTATGTGCTAATTGACTACTTGTGTTTGACTTGGTAGTTCGGTATGTCATGTTAGAAACTGCTTATTTAAGTTATGTGTAATGTTCACCTCCTTACCATTTTTCAGGTACTGAGTCCGAGCAAACGTAGTCCCCGGCCGAGCAGGTTCACTCTCCCTCACAGGGAGAGTAAGTCATTAGAGTCGGATAGCCTAAATGGGTCTCGGCCAGTTGGCCGAGCTAAAACACTGTTTTGTATTTTTGGATTAATGATCTCGGTGTAGTTATGTTTCTCAACTTTTATTTAATGATGTATGAAGTCTTCCGCTTTATAACTCTGATGTTTTTTTTTGTATTAATGGAAGGAAATATTATTTTGGCAATTATCATATTCGTTTTAAAAGAAATTTTAAATCCTAATTTTCGAGTTTAAGGGTAATTATTATATAGGGTGTTACAGAGTCCAGGTTGAGGCTAAAGAAGAATTAAAACGACTCTATGATTCCTCCTCAATAAGAGAAAGAGCAGCAAGAGGCAATAAATAAGAGGTTTAAAAATTTTGGTACTAAAACACTAATAACTTTCTCCCAACTTTAAAGGGCTTACGAGTTGTCTTTTATTTTCTGTTGTAGGAATCCGAGAGAGAACATTCTTTGTTGGTTGAAACTTTGAGGTCGAAGCTGGTATGGTTGCAATGCTGCTCCTGTTTGCCTAACCCTATCGAAAATCCTTTTGAAAATATTTTTCCTTCTCTGTTATAGGAGGATACTAGGCAAAAATTGGTTGTCTCAGAGAATAAAGTTCGCCAATTGGAAACGCAAGTGCATGAAGAGCAACTAGCTTCTGCAAGTGTGTTAAAGGTAATGAGATAATTTTATATTGAGTTTCATGTGGACTTTTCATATTTTGCCTGATACTTAGCTGCAATTAATGCTAATTCATGGAACAGAAAGTAGAAGAACTTGAACAGGAGACAAAAAGATTAAGGAAAGAGCTTGAGAGTGAAAAGGTAAGCGATGAAAAGTTTTTCGCCAAACAATACGGAATTTTTTTTATACAAAACTCTTTTATGGAAATAATTTCTGCTTTGTGCATTTGCTGTATTCTTAATAAACTTGCTAATGTCACTTCCACAAGACTGCGGAGTCAGTTATTGATATGACAAATGGCTTAACTTTAAATTACTCGTGCTCAAGGTCCAAAGAATGAAGAATCTCATAGTTGATCTGTTGCTTCACCTTCCAGTTTGATTCTTTTACTTTTATATCTTATCTTGTTTTGTCTTTAAAGCAGTTTTTAGTGAAGTTTCTTTATTTGTTGTCGCTAGCAGGCAGCTCGAGAAGAGGCATGGGCTAAAGTTTCTGTTCTTGAGCTTGAGATAAGTGCTGCAATGCGAGATCTTGATTTTGAGAGGCGGAGATTAAAAGCTGCTAGGGAAAGGCTTATGCTTCGGTAAGGATTTTGGGTCTTTGCTAATTATGATTTTGGGATATCTGCAGTTTGAATAGTAGTATGCTATAGGTAGTATGTAGAATTGGTTAACAACATAATCTAAATGAGAAGACATGCTGGCATAGAATATAGAGGGCCTAGGGGATCATTCTAGCTGTCATAATTCCCACCTAATAGTTTATTAGTGTTCTTTTCTTTTCTTTCTCGCATTTGCTATCCCCAAGTATACTCATCTGTCACGGTTTAATGTTAGGAAATGTTGCTTGATATCTATAATCATAAATAAAAAAAGGCTGCTGGATCTGTTTTTTAGTATCGAAACAGTGATTAACAGAAAACAATACAAAAATTAGCTGGAAGCCATTGAAGGAACAAAGTTTAGGGGATTTCTAGGGTTTCACTGCTCAGAAACCATGGTAAACTACCAGAAAGCCAAAGTGACTATTCATGAACTCGCAAGTAATGATGTGTTTTCTTTTAGAACAGTACAGCATATTTTCTTTCAATTTGGCGTATGACTGAAAATGTTTTATAGGCGGTTAGGAACGTCCTTGACAGGTGTTTGTTGTGATTGGTGGAAGTTGCATTTGCTAATTTGATGATCATTTTTTATCCTTCTCATTCTCTTATTTTGTGCAAATTTTTTGCCCCTTATACAAGCAATTCTTTTTTGGAGATTAAAGTAGAAAGGAAATTAAAAGGGGACTTGATGAAATCTTCAAAAGGGTGTATATTCAATGTACTATAGAATCATGGATCTTATACTATTTTTAAGATACTCAAAATAAATTAGGATATAAAGAAGATAGAAACATGAGTTCACAAATAGGTTGTCCAGTATTGGGCAACCTTATTTAGATTTGAGACCTTTAGTGCATTCTTTTGGTTTATGAATCATTGAGGGCAAGATTAAAGAGTGGTATCTCCGTAGGGAATAACTTGGTACATCCTTCCTTCTTCGCTTGCAGGGGTAAGGTTGCGTACATCTACCCTCCCTAGATCCCACTAGGTGGGAGCCTCGTGCACTGGGTCTTTGTTATCCTTCGTCCTCTATTTATTATCGAATTCTTTTGGTTTGAATATTGGTTTATTCAGTGGCATTTTGTGCTTGTCAGTTCATGTTTTTATTGGCTTTTTGTTAAGTTAAAAAATTAATAATAAACATTTTCTAGAGTGAATCTTTACTTTACATGGCAAGGTGGAGAAGTGTAATGAGAGGGCAAGAAGTTTTTAGGGTAAATTCTTTACAAGTTTATCTTTAAATTTTTAAATGTTATAGCATGGATTTATAGTTGGTGTATTTTAAGTTTTTAGTTCCTGAATTTTGCTTAAAAATTTGAGAATGATCCTTTCATCACTTAAATGATGATATGATCGACGATATGCCACGTCACTTTTGTAACATTGACAGGTGATATGCTATGTGGTCACAGTGGTGGTATGTGGCACACTGGCACCACGTTTTTTTTTTATTTAAAAAAAATCAATTCTTTTAAAAATAATTATTAAAAGGTTCAATTTTCTTAAAAAAATGTGATTTTTATTTACATTTAATAAATTTCAATTTTTTTAATTAAAAAATCTACATGGCATTACGTGGCACGTTACCTATTGACGTGACAAATGTGACGTGACATGTCGTCAATCATATCCTCACTTTAGCGATGAAAGCATCATTTCCAAATGTTTGAGCAAAGTTCAGGGATCCAAAACATTAAAAAAAAAAAAAAAAACTTAAGGGAGCAAGTTCAAAAGAGCACTTAAATTCAAGCACTAAAACCTTAAATAAGCCTTTATAGTTTTATCATGTTTATGTTTTTTTTTTTTTTTTTTTGTTATTAAGTATGATATAAGTAACTATTAATAGCATAAATTGAATTGAAATTGGGGATCCTGGTGTCAACAAGTATGCCATTCATGTTCATTTAGTTCTAGATGTATGTGTACGAATTCCCCTTGGTTAACAACATGCTGCTGCATTGTATGTCTGAGATTGTGATTGACGGTTTTTTCTGATGCAACATGTAAACATGCCTCAACATTCACGGTGATGGTAGATTTTTCGATTTAGTTGAAGCTCAGTGGTCAATTAACAATGATTATATGTCATGTAGGGAAACACAGTTACGGGCATTTTATTCCACAACTGAGGAGATACAAAAACTGTTTGCTAAGCAGCAGGAACAATTAAAGGCTATGCAGAAAACTTTAGAAGATGAAGAAAATTATGATAACACATCTGTTGATATGGATGGAGTCATAGGTGGAACCTCACCCCAAGACAAAGAAGTTGCAGGATACCATGATAATGCAGCAAAGGCCGGAACATCTACCTCTGAGCAGAAGGTTATCAGAGAACAAGTTGAAACATCAAGTGATGAAGCCAGTGTTACTGAGAAGCATGACTGTGATATAAGAACCCAAGAATGCCAAAATACACAAGAGGTTGAATTCACCAGTGCAGCTCATGACCTTGGAGTAGGGGGCTTTGGTTCTGATGTAGGTGGTGGTGGCACAGTACCCATGACGGAGGGAGATGCTGTAGGCACTGAGCGAGTTCTTGAAACTGACAGTCCTGCAAATGTTGATGAACATGATATTAACTTGAACAAGTCTGGCGCTTTAGCCGGGGACACTCTTCAGTTTGACGATGATATCTGTGTACAAGAAACTGAAGAGCATACTGAAACAACTTCTCACATCACTTCCCATCAAAAAATGCTGCAAACACTCGAAAGACCATTGAGGAGGGTACCGAAATTGGAGACACAATCAGAACAGCAGACCTTTTAGCTTCTGAAGTTGCTGGTAGCTGGGCTTGCAGCACAGCCCCATCCATGTATGGGGAAAACGAGTCTACAAGAAGCAAAGACAACAATGAAGGCTCTGGAGCATTGCACGAATCTAATGGAGTGGTGGCTGAGAGTCAGAGCAGTCCAGCTGCAGCCACCTGAGAGAGTGATCGACAAGCACTAAGTGACATGATTGGCATTGTTGCTCCTGAATTGAGGGAGCAATTTGGAGGTTCTGCAAATGATTGTGATCGACATAGTGAAAACCAAGGCCGTTCATCTGACTCAGATACTGAGAGTTGCAGCAATACTGGATCTGATAATGATATAGCTGATGCAAATGGTGAACGGTTATCTGACGATCAATGGGTTGCTCACGGTTTGGATATATTGAATAATGGAGCTTGCCATGTTGGTTGTGTTGGCGTATTTATTGCCATGATGAAGCTGGGGGTGATCCTAGTTTCTTGGATGACCATTATGTTGCCACCCGGATCCTTCGTGTTGGTGTGATGTTTGCTCTAGCATTTTTCTCCCATGGGATGTGCTCCAAGTTCACCTTTTAAAATTGTCCGATAAGCTATTTCATTCTCATGGAGTATTTTTGGAGCATTGGTTCTTTTACTTGGTAATCCCCAATAGCTTGGCTTGTAACTAGTTGAGATCTTTGGCTAAGAGTAGGCCGGTGTTGCATGCCTCGTACTTTGCTTGATTATTTGATACAAGAAATTGGAAATTGAGTGACTGTTCAAGGAGACCATTGACATATAGGGTCCAAGTAGACCTACTATACCACAAGCATTACCCACAGTTTGCTTCATAAAATACACTTTACTGCTATGTTCCTACACAAATATAACAACACTTGTGAAGTATGGAAACATATATTAGTACCATTATTGCCAAATGACAAACTGAAAACATGATTTATCTTATCATATTTGTTAATAGCATTTTCAAAATAGTTAATCAACATGCATTATATATTCCATACTAAAAAGAATTTTTTATGTAAACTCTAAAGTTGCTTTCGTGCTACTGTTTCACAGCATCTTCACACATATGTATGCAGTTTTCAGCTCTCAATTGTCACAACTACAAGGAAACACTTGAATAGGTATGATTTTCTTGGTAAAGAAGAGCTGGTTACATGGGAATAGGCCTAAAACAGTGCCTGCAACTTCATCTCATTTTCAGTTCTATGGTAAAGTAAGAAATTAAGAACTAGGAATGACATTTTGGGTTGAACTTGCAAAGGGAATAAAGGTGTCATGAAGAGTTCCCAACTTCCCATCAAAAGTAGATATGAGATGGTCCTCTGGAAAAATAACGAGGGGCAAAAATTGGAATTCAATTTGCCGTTGTACGGAAGCAAACAAGTTTTCAAATAATCGAAAAATAACTAGCTCAAGCCACAAGTTTTCAAATAAGAAGGACACAAGTGTTCAAAGTAAGCATGGTTGAAGCAAAATACCTCTAAAAGCGATTTTACGGATCCACATTAGCTTGGAATGATTCAAAACGCTCGAATAAGGTAATATTCGCCACCTCAGCTGAGAATGATAAGAGTCAGCTCAGGACACAAGCAAATACCGAGCATACGTATATATGAATAGCAAATTCAAGTAGGAAAACCTTGATGGAGACGTTCAGATGGATCTTCATCCTCTCTTGCTCCATTGTTAATGTCGAGTTCATCCACATTATCAAGTCGCTGTAACAAGCAGAAAATATATACATATATAAGCTCAACATTGCATGACATAATTTATCGATTTTTCTTTTATTTCTGTTTCAATATAGTACAAGCTTCCATAAATATACATGATATAATTTGTTTGGTAACAAATATTCAACATGTTAAATCCATTTTGTGTACAATGCAAGGGGATACACACACCATAGTAAAACGGGCACCCTGTTGGAACCCCATTGTTGGGGCTGTGTTTGAAAACTGAAGGGACTCTTCAATTTCTTCCATATTATTCTCAGGCAGAGTAATAGCCTCTTTCCTGTCAAAAAAGAAAAAGGTTTACTATCATTTAATATTCCACAAGACCTTCCTACTTTACCATTAAATATTGATATCTTGAGCCAAATCATGCATAATTGTGATAGTAACAAATTAAAATGAAAAAAAGTAGTGCTAATTGGTAACAATTTAGAGCGAGTATCACTAACTTGGCTTTAGACTTTCCTTTTGGGAGCACTGTAGGGTCTGGGACATTCTATACCTTCCAAGCTTCATTTATCTCTACCTAACACAATTGGTTTTAAACTCAAAATAAGAAAGGGGTTGAATGGTAAATATAAGAGAGGAAATATGGAAGTTGAACTCTATACCAGAAAACGGGTAACATCGTCTGCGAGCAAAAAAAAAAAAAAAGAGACAAAAATAGAATTCAGAATTCAGAAATGCTCTTCCAAATTGTGCAGTGAAAGTTAAGTTATATAGTTATAATATTTTAGTAATATTTCATATTAAAGATTAAAACAATGATTCAAAGTTTTACCATAAAGGAGCTTCACTTTTCTCTCGAAGACAATCACTACTCCTGATAAATACATATAAAAAAATCAATTAAACAAAGACCGAGAGTTAGAGCCATGACTAAAACAAATTAAAATGGAAACAGAAATTGGAATAACAGAAACATGAGCCTTGCATTAAGAGATTAGCCATCCTATTAAATCTAGGGTCACTTGTTGGGGTGTTAAAATGGCCTGAACCCCATGGACCAGCAGTAATAACCTAGGAAAATATGTGAGTTGTGATGAGAATAACTTAATAATCAATTAATGGATGAGGCAGAAGAACTTTCCAGCTGCTGTTGAACTAACTTGCCTGTGAGATATACACTTCAATAACAACAGCAACAGCAACAACAACATAATGACTGTTATCACTTTAATGACTATGATCACTTTAACACTGTTTTTCACGAATGAGAGAGTTTTTCTCGAAACCATTTTGTTTTAACTTTAGCCTATCTTCTTCCTCCCTGCACTAGGTCTTAGACCTCCCTTGTAAGCTGTAACTTTCACCCAAAGTAATTGGCTCAACAAAGTTTTGTGCTTTCCCCTAAGTAATCATTTACAGCAAAACATGCAAAGCCTAACTTTAACATGTTTCAACATGAAAATTGAACACTATTCAAATTTTTTCGAATAAACCCGATCAGGTTAACTATCCATAACATATCATCTTTCAAATTACTCATTTATATTAGGATTTGTTACTCCTAATACCACTTTCCTTCCCTCTCTGCTATCCTTCAAAAGTTTCATTTGCAATCCAATAAACTCTGCCATCCTACAAATATCCTCAGACTCTGGGTGTGATTTATCCCCAGAGGAGAAACCATGCAAATACAAAGAATCAACATTACCAACATCCACCCAACTAAATCCCACTTCCTTTTTTACTCCCCTCCCTCTCATCCCTTTCCGCACTTCAGCAACTTTCTCCCACATCCCTTTCTCAGCATATAAGTTTGCCATCAACACGTATGGGCCTGAACTTGCAGGATCCATTTCTATTAAATTATTAACCACCCTCTCAGCCATGTCCACATTCCCATGTAATCGACAGGAACCAAGCAAGCTTTGCAATACTGACAATCCAGGTCCTCCGGGAATCTGGTGCATCAACTCCTCTGCCTCTTCTAGTCGTCCTGCCCGGCCCAGCATGTCCACCATAGTAGAATAATGCTCAGGGATTGGTTCAATTGAATGTTCTTTCACCATGAAGTCAAAAACTCGATGGCCTACATCAACCATGCCCTTTCTACAACATGCCACTAAGACAGATAGGAAAGTGATGGAGTCAGGACTGTTTCCCTCCCTCCCCATTTCCTTAAACAAACTCATCACTGACTCATAGTCTCCGTGTCGGGCATAGGCTGATATTATTGCCGTCCAAGCAAACACGGTTCTTTCAGGTGTCTCGTTAAAAACTATCCGTGACTCGCTTATGTTCCCACGCTTGCCATACATGTCAAGCAGAGCCCCTGAAACAATTGGACCGGTGCTTAAACCACGTTTGAGCAAGTCAGAATGGCAGCATTGCCCATGTTTCAAAGATATATCCTCAGCAGCAGCAATAGCATTTAAGACACTACCAAATGTGTATTGGTTGGGTTTTATCTCCTTTGTTGCAGACAGAAATGTAAGGAAGGCTTCTTTATACAAGCCATTTTGAGCATAACCTGAAATTAATGCATTCCATGATACCGTTTCCCTATAATTAAGTTCCTCAAAAATCTGTTTTGATTCTTGCATGAACTCAAACCTGGCATACATGGTAATAAGGCTATTGGAGACAGTTTGTTCTGACAAAAAGCAACTTTTTATGCACAACCCATGAACCTGTTGACCTTCTGTCACCAGATTGCTGATTGTTATAGCATGTATCAATCCTATAAATGTAACATCATTTGGATATAAACCATATGATCTCATCTCATTAAAGAGAGACAATGCATCTTCTACGAATATAGAAATCATAGTCGTCCATGAAACTACATTTGGATTACTAATAAGCTGAAAAACCACTTTTGCATCTTTCAAGACCTCGCACTTTGAGTAAGTCGACATCAAAACATTGCCAACCGAGACATGGGTTTCATATCCCACTTTTATAATCAAACCATGTATCTGCCTCCCTAGCTCCAAGTTTTTTATATGACCACAAGCTGAAACTGCGCCGGTTAATGAAACATGGTCAAGCAACATACCTCGTCTAACCATGTTTACGAAAATTGAAACTGCTTCTGACCCATAATGTCCCTGTTCTTGAGCATACCCTGAAAGCATCGCATTCCATGAAACCAAATCTCTTCTTGTCATTTCATCAAACACCCTCCTAGCCTCATCTAATCTCCCTCTCCTCGAATACATAGTTATAAGTGCATTCCCTACAAAAACTTCACAACCAAACCCATATTTCAGCACAAGAGACTGCAATTGCCACCCAAAGAAAAACTCATGATCACCCCAACAAAAGGAAAGAGCAGTAGTGAATGTCACTGGATCAAACACTACACCGTTCAGATGCATAGAACAAGCAAAACTCAAAGCATCCACACCCTTCTCAAACCCCGAAAGGATGGTATTCCAAGAAACTATGTCAGGATTAATCAAATTCTCAAACACAAGCAAAGCCTTCTCGAAATTCCCAGACTTGCAGTACATTTTCATCAGCGAATTCGACACCGTAACACATGAATCAAACCCACTAGACACCACGAATCCATGTATTTGGGACCCGAGTTTTAACTCTCCTTGACAAGCCTTGAGAGACAAGGCAACCGTAACCTCATTGACAGTGTCAAGAGAACATAGCTGGAACTGGCCCTTGAACATGGCAAGAGCTCGAAAGGGATGGTGTTTGTGCAAAAGGTTAAGCATGGAACGGTTAATGGAAGCAGCGGTTGGGTGAGGAATATGGTCGAACAGGTGGTGTTCATGTTGGAGTGTATGGAATAATAATAGTTTGGAGCCAAATTTGAATAATCGTTGTAAGGGCACGCGATCCCACCTAGTGGGACAAAGGCTTATCAAAAGACATGATTTATGATAGGCCTTTATAGCGTCGTTTGATCCATGTAGCCGACCCCACCTATGGGACAAAGGCTTACTTGTTGTTGTTGTAAGGGCACGCGATGGAAGGGTTTGAAAACTACTCGGGAGTATACCATGAGAAACACAACAACGTGTGTATTTGTCTCTGTACACGACACCAAGTTTCATTGGGTATCGACATAGTGAAAACCAAGGCCGTTCATCTGACTCAGATACTGAGAGTTGCAGCAATACTGGATCTGATAATGATATAGCTGATGCAAATGGTGAACGGTTATCTGATGCCGAAACCGACGCCGGTGACCATGTTGAGGAAGAAGATCTAAATCAGGAAGATCCAATGGATGAAGATGATGAAGCCACACAAGAAGATCTAAATCTCTTGGATAGTTGGCAATAGGAGCTGTCTTTATTTTGGTTTTTAAGTTGTAGGTTGTATGGAATCTGCTGTAGTTCTAGCGATTAGTGTATCTTCCTTTCCTCCTCTCTATTCTGACATCTTAGTTTTACTGTATATAATGTTTTTTATGTGTTGCATACAATTTTATGCATATGGATTTTCTTGCTGTTCTGCTTGCATGATTTTGTCAGCGAATCTTCACTCAATATAAATAAACATGTTAAATCTATGTTTGATGAGCTTGGGATGGGTTAGGCTTGTCTCTCGTCTGTCCTCAAATGTTGATTGGGTCAATTTTTGGATTCGAATCCGTCTTAATGAAAACTTAAATCACAAGTGTTTGCATAATTAGAGTTGATTGAACTGTCTCGTGATTATGCTCATTCTAGATGATTTAAGTATTTTGCACAACTTAAAAAATGAAAAATATCAAGAGACTTTCCTATTCAAAGAGACAAAGATAGATACTCTACTAGCACAAAAATCTTAGGCAAGACATCCGCATCATATTAATAACTACATATAGTAAAGAAATATAAGGACATTTCATGTTTGAAGTAGTGCTCATTTCAATTATTATTTTTTATGACATAAAACTTAAGACAAATGCAAATATGTAAAGAACAATAAAACCTTGATATATGTAAGAGAATAGGCCCAGTGATCTTGGGGTATACTCGAACCCTTCACCTCATGTAACGAGCATGTTTCCTTTTGTACTTGTTTGTCCCTTTTGTACAATTGTGACGGGCTAGACCCGACCCGAAGTCGTTGAAACGGTACTGGGGAGGGTCGAGTTTTGCTCACCCTTATTTTTTAGAAATTTTATTTAACATAAATAAGTTAGATTTATATTTTCTTAAAATCCTATATAGCCCAAAAGACTGCTTTATAAAAATTTATAATATAGTTAATATATTTATAATAATTTTGTTGGCCTATTTAAATGCAAGTATGTTGGCCTTTTGGCTTATTTAAGGATTTTATAGTATGACAAGCTTTTACATAAGTTTATAACATGGATTTTAGGATCAAATATTTCAATTTTTGTGACCTATTAGATGTACGTTGACCTATTTTTGAAGGTTTATTCGAAGTAAACTTGCTACATCCCTTACTTATTTGAATTTTGAAGGTCTTATTGCATAGTAAGTTCTTAAAAAGCTAATATACCTTAAAATAACCATTGTGACTTAGACCAATTAAGCTTGGAGAAACTATTTTACCCCATTGTCGCCCCCCAAAAGTTTGACATTGCCACCCCAATTTACTAGAAAAAGTCTAAACTACTTTTTTTATGTAACATTCGGCCCGTGAACAAAAGTCACAATCCATTGCAAAAATTACGGTCATGAGTTAAGCTCATGACTAATACCGTGAGACAAGCTCACGCCCAAAGATTTTTCCAATCAAAATGACTGAAACCAAGAATAACCCCGTGCACGTACCTTATGCTCACATATATTTTGATCAATAATTGGTTTAAGACTTGCCATTATCAAGAAATGAGGATGGGTTGATGGGTCAATATGCATGAGTATAGAAATTTTAAACTTTCAATACTAACTTGTGTTAGGCTCATGATCAATGACCGCGAGACAAGCTCACGATCGAAGCCTTTTCAAATCGAAATGATTGAAACCAAGAATTACCCACCCATGTACCTTATGTTCACGTATGTTTTGATTGTTAATTGGTTAAAGATTTGTCATTATGACCAAATGGGAATTATTTGATGGCTCAATATACACGAGGGTATGGAAATTTCAAATTTTGAATACACCTTTAAGTTAGTCTCACGGCCAACTATCGTAACATAGGCTCACAACAAAAACTTTTTCTAATTAAAATGATTGGAAGCTGAAGAAAGGAGAGCTTTTATACTTTGTTTAAATTTTCATGCACATAAAGTTCTTCGTATTTGGCCTATGATTTGGTGAAGACTAATGTAACATGTGCAATTGAAATATTAGAACTTTAGTTGAAAGCATGTCGTGAGTTATGCTCATAGCTATCACGGGATAGAAAAAATTACTATCAGATTCACAATCCTAATTTTTTACATTCTCGTGAGTTCTTCTCAACCATAATTTTTGCCATGGGTTGTGCCTTTCATTCATGACCCTTATGTTACCATGAAAAAAGATATTGTTAGAAATAAAAAATTAATTGGGATGGTACTGTAATATGGTGAGGAGGCAAAATCACTTTCTGAACTCAAAGTAAACTGATTAGATTACATGCATCTTTTGGACTTTCACATATGTTCGATATGATGCTAAAATGTATTTGTCCAAGATTGATCACTATATGCCTATATTTATTTTTTTATAGACAAAACCTCTAATTTGGTGCTTAATTATGTTTTTCAGTTTTGTTCTCTAATTTTTATTTTTCAGTTTCGTCCTCTAAATTAAAATATTTGCCACGATAGTCCTTTTTGTCCAACTCTTCAAGAATGCTATTAATTTTTTCCAATGTGGCACTTAACGATCAAAACGACCCCACCCACTCCCAGGTGGTACACAAACATCATGCCACGTGGCACCCATGTGCCCTCCACCCCTCGCCCACCTCTCTTCTTCCTCTATCCTCCCATTCTCTCTCTCTTCCCCTTCTCACTCTCTGTCAACGTCACCAACTACCATGTGTCGTTTGTAACACCCCAAATTTTAGTTCCTGATTAATAAAATGTTAATTATGAAAGTATATTCATAATTAATTTCTTTTAATATTAATTATTTTCTTTTGATTAATTAAATGTTTATGTGTGTGCATATGTTAAGAGAGAAGGCATGAAAAATAATTAGAAGATTAGTAATATGTAAAAAATAAGGTTTTTGCATGTTAGTCCCTGTTATAGGACCTATAAGCAATATTAGAAAGGTTTTGGAGGGAAGGAAAATAAAATATTTATTTTTCAAAAAATCAGCCAAAAGACTCGAGTATTTCTGAAAAGACTCGAGTATTCTGGACAGCACAGCACTCGTTAGTGCGTTCGATGAGTCAACAACTCGTTTGAGCCTCGAGTTGACACGAAGCCCACTCAGTGATCCATCCTTGCCGTCGTGTCGTCATGCATGAGCAATGATTCCATGTATTTAAGCTTCCTTGTTGATGCAAATCGACCATTTTGCTAAGTTTGCTCTGAAAACCAAAGGCTAGGTTCCTTATTTTGTTCCCTTCGTTTTCGTTCAAATCTGAGAGTTAGCTTGAGTGTTATACACCATTGTAAAGCTCACATCAAGAGCTTTACAAAGACACAAAAATAGTGAGTTGAGGTTCTGCGTGGAAGGAGAATCGAAGCTCGAAAGTAAGTGTGTTTTTGCTGTCAACTTGAAAAACTGAAGTCTAGAGCTTACTTCAAGCTCTGATTTTGGTAAGCACAAGAATCCTGTGGTCCTCAAATTTGTTTCTACCTTTAGTTTATGTTGCAGAGAATGAATCCTAACCATTTCCCCCAATTCTTGAATCGATTTTGCATGTCAAATTCTCTGGTCTTTGCACCCTGTGCAACTCTGTCTGCATGTAGAGGATTTTGTGGGTTTTGGAGTTCTAGCTGTTCTCTCTGCAATTCTCTTGTTGATTCACGACCTAGAGGTAAGGGTGAAGCTATACATTCGCTAGAATAAGTTTAATTTGTTAAAATTTATGTGAAGAGTCACCATGAGACTCTTTGGGCATAGTTTGAAATAGGAATATGGCTTGGAGGCCTCTCTGAGCTTAAACTTTGGTTTGAGCAAGTTTATAATGTTGCATGTGATCTATGTGAATGCTATTTTCATGTCAAAAGTGAATGGAATTGATTTTGGTATGTTAAGTTGCTTAAAATGTGAATTTATGCATAATTGATGATCAGTTATGATACATGTAATTTGATATAATTTTTGTGTTGAAACATGCTTATTATGCATAAATATAACTCTGTTGATCATTGGTTTTAGTTAAATTTGGTTAAAATTGAAAATGGTATGTTGAAATCCAATTTTCAGTGTTTTACTGTCAGCAAGACTCGAGTGTTTGATTCGAGACTCGAGTATTTTCTGATGCACCAGTGCATCATCTGTCAGCACCAATACTCGAGTATTTGAATCAATACTCGAGTATTGTCTGATGAAACATTTGAAATATTCTGATGAACCACTCGAGTATTGATGAACCACTCGAGTATTCTGGGTTGATGAACAACCCGAGTCTTTTGTAAACCACTCGAGTATTTTGGAAAATCTGATACATAAGTTTTCAGAGAACTTATGAACCACTCGAGTCCTTTTACGAACCACTCAAGTATTCTGGGCAGATTAAAACACAGCTTTCAGAAAGCTGATGAACTACTCGAGTCTTTTGGCTAAGACTCGAGTCTTTTTTAACCAGAATACTGAAAAATGCCATTTTTAGTTTAGCTAAGTTTATTTAAACCTAATGACACTTATAGTGAATAAAATCATGTTTCAAGGGATGAATTATATTATCAATTACATTAAGTATTCATTGACGAATTTATTTCATAATGCACATAATGAGATTAATGGATAATCTATAGTGGAACATTTATGCGCATTCATACATGGTGTATGGTTGTTAGATTCGGTTTTTCATGTTCGAGGAACGTGAGGAGGGTATTATGGGAATACCAAATGTGATATCCTGCTTGATGACACATTATGAGAGATAATGTGACCAGTGTGTGTGTGCACTGTTGATATGGTTATTATGTCTTCGCGGCGTGACACAAACTCTGGAAGTAGTGTTATGTACCATAAGTGATTATTACATCTTCGCAGCATGACGTTCATCGAGGGATGACGTTATGTATCACTTCCAAGCATGGATTGGTACTCTGGGAGTACTTTGGGTTGTTTGGTTGGACATTCATAAAGTGATAGTTGGAGAATCTCAGGAATTTGAGAGATAGTGAGCATGCATCATGCCATATAATTAAAGAAGTTAATTATAATTGAAAATGGCTTGCTCATATGTTTATGCATATCACTTGACTATTTGGTAAACGTGAATATTTATTTCATGTAATTATTCTTATTTGATTATGTGAACTGTATTGCTTACCCCTTTATGCCCATTATAGGTGATGGCTCGCTATCTAGCTTGCATAGAGTTTCGCCCACTCCCTAGCGGAGTGTGGTACTACGAGGACCACAGAGCCACCTTCGAGGGGGAGGTAGAGGTGACCCTTTATCACCCTAACCCTTTGGCTCGTGTCCGTCCTCGTAAATTTGTCATCCCTATTATCTATACCCTGCATGTGCCCCCTATTTATACTTACCATGGACCACCCCCGGCTCGACCAGCTCGTCGTTTTCACAGTTTTCGATTTAGAGCAGATACCCGATCCCATCCCTCTGCTTCTCGAGTAATACGTGAGGAGACACCTGTTCCTAGTCCGAAGAGTCCGGTTCATGGGACTCCATCTGCTGACCCAGTGCCCAATGGTCAAGCACCGACTTAGTCAAACGAGGTCGAGGAGGACCCCGAGGAGGCAGAGAGCGAGGGAGAGCCAGTCGAGCACTCCACTGGGAGTCAGTGGGGAGTTGGGGATCCACCGGGCAGTGCATGATATAGATAGTTAGGATGAGGGATAGTGGAGCAGCAGCTGGAGACCAGGAGGGGGATCGTCGCTATGAGGAGGATCACCAGACCATCTCTGGAATTTCTTATTTTGAGTTGTATCTATATTGTATATAGTTTTGAGAGATTTCAGAGAGGTGGTCTATCTTTACATTTTGGATTTTATGGACTTGTATTTGGGATCTTTTACTTTCACCACTATGGACCTTGACTATGATGTACATATGTTACTTATATATATATATATATATATATATATATATATATATATCAGTTTGACGTTCAGTAGATCAATGTTCTTGTTTTATATATAAATTTCGCTTACTCTGATATTAAGTTACGATGTTTGTTCTTCAAATTCAAGATAACAACACTTTATTATGAAAACATATTAACCACGATATGTAATCTCGGATCTCGATCTTTTTGTCTTAATAGACAATCATTTTTATAACTTATGATTAATGAACTTTATTATCCCAAGGGAAATTTTATTAACTATATATATTTTATATACAACTCAAGTCCATATACTTTATATTACATCTTTATTTAACTATAAAGATTTACTAAAGAGAGCGTGACATCGTTGAAACCGATTTTTTCTCATATTTGATGTTATATGTAACTATGATGAAATTATATGATTTCTGGAGTGAATCTTTTTTGAAATAGGAGTATATATGTGTATGGAATATGCCTCTACGATTTGAAAACTTTGGAATAATTATTGGTGAAAAATTGGTGTTGAGGTTTCAAGTGAAAATCAAATTTTTAGGTTATTTGCTTTAGTTAATCGATTATCAGGCTGTTGTTAATCAATTAACTAAGTTATTTTGCAAGTATTTGAGAAATTTTACTGTAATTAATCGATTAACACATTGCAATTAATCTATTAACCGTGTTATTTTTAACACTGAACAATTTTATGAATTTGTTAATCGATTATCATGCTTCCATAATTGATTATTATTAGTCTTAGAATTTGTTAAAAATGACAATTTGTTTATTTTAAAGCATTTTCTTGAAATCTCTAATACCTATTTAGCTTAAATGATTATTGGTATCACCTAAATAATGGATATAGAAGGTTAATATCGAAGTCCAATATAGTGAAATTATGCAATGAGTTTGTATATACCAAACGTACTTGGTGTTCAAAGTATTTTGTGAAAGTTAAATATTATTTCACTAACATTCGATATTCGATGAAAGATAATAGAAGAGATCATACATCATGTTCATGGAGTTGATAGTATGGTGAGGAAAAGAGAAAAGATTACATGATGGTTCCGAGAGCCAGATTGAGAATGGAATAGGGGATAGGTCTATGTCAGTGGTTTGTTGGTGACCCTAGAGAATTATTTGTTAGTAAGACGGTCTTAGGATGGGTTGGCACAGTTGTTGGAAATCAAACTTGCCCTAAAGGACGTAAAGAGTCAATGCTAGAAGATTTCTAGAAGATGATAGAGTTTTGATGATAACAAACAAGTTTCAAGTTTCAAGCTTCAAGTAGCATCAAGTCAAGCAGTTCAAGGCTCAAACTTTCAAGTGCATTATTGTATTCTATAGGAAATTTGTAAGGTAATGAAATTTTATTACAAGTGTGTATTGGCCAAATGAGTTTTTCAATTTGAGGAGAAGAAAAAGATTTTCAAGTGAAAATCAGTTTTAATCTTAGTTTCTGTGGAAGTGCATGATGAAACAACTCTGGATGATTTTATCTAAGTTATGAAAACCTATTTTTACAAGTGCAAGAGAGAATAATCGATTACCTTCTCAAAGTAATCGATTACTTTTGTTGCATCATAGAAAAACCAGAGTGTAAATTATCGATTAGGTGAACTTGAATAATCCATCACTTTTTTTAATAAGAGTAATCGATTACCTAGATCAAGTAATCGATTATCAATGTTGCATCATATATTTTCCTGAGGCAGAGTAATCGATTACTGCCCTGATGTAATCGATTACATGATGTTGCATCATACAAAAATCAGAGACTCTGTAATCGATTATATGAGTTGCATCATATACTAAACAGGAGTGAAGTAATTGATTATTTGCTATGATGTAATCGATTACTGATTTTTCAAATGAATTTCAAAGTTTCTATTTTAAGGGAGATAATTGATTACCTTCCTGAAGTAATCGATTACCTCAAGTTTTATTGAAAAAAGTGTCAGAATCATTTTGATTTATTTCCAGATTTGTTTTTACCTGATTGATTCTGATTTATTTTAAAAATTCGAAATTGATTTTATTTTTGAAAAAAACCCTATTTTGATTTAAGTTTTAAATCTTTTATTTTATTTCTTAAATCAATTTGATTTGTTTTTGATTTAAAAAATTATTTCTTTTGATTCTTATTTCAAAATCAGGTTTTATTTTTTAATCTAAGAATTACTCCAAAATTCTAATTCTTCTGATCATCACGCTTCTCTTCTTCTTCTTCTACACATTCTTCAAGCTTTTCATCAATCATTATTTTTGAGAAGAAAACTTGTATTGGCCAGCACTCTTGTGATTTAATCTCATTATCATAGAACCTATATTGTTGTATCCGTGTTGTTGAGAACACACTATATGATTGTAATCACTCACATCATATTGTATTGAAACCTTAGTGGTTAGGGAGAGAATCACGTAGTTGAACGTGTGGTACGTTCGTAGGGTGAAGAACCCTGCTGTGTGTTTGAGGCCCCTAGCGAACGGAGGTTCCTAGTAGTGTGCGGGGTGCTCTGGTTGTAATTGGGTGTGGCTCAATTCAAGTATATAAAAGGCTCAAGCGGGTCGCTTGGGGACTGAAAGTAGGTCACTCGCTGGATTGACCGAACTAGTATAAAAATTGGTTTGTGTTCTTCTTCCTTATCTCTTTTAATTTCTGCAATTTCATTTATTTACGTTTTCGCGCAACTCTTATATTTGTTTTCTAACGCTTCGCTCTCCATCTCAAAACGCTTAATCTCTCCAACGCAAAAATATTTTTAAATTATACGTGCTTTCACAATAAACTAATAAAACTCGATTCACCCCCCTCTCGAGATTTTGAGCCACGATCCTAACAACAGTTAAACTCGTCCGGGATAGTCTTGCATTAACAACTTTTAACTCTATGGTCCCTTTTAACATATCATGGACGGTCGAAGATGGTTCTTGGTATGGCCTGATCCTAGGAGGATTTTTAAAGGCATACATGGTAGCAAGACATTGACTCCCGATCGCTTTTCCTAGAGTTTTTTTTGAGGAAGTGTTGAGTTGAGAAGAAGTCGATGATATTAGATCCTTGACATGATGATGGGATGTGCATGCATTGCAGACAGATTAACAAGATAAGGATTATGTTGTGAAAAACACTTGTATTGGCATGCATCACTTGAATTTTTGATCTAACATATGTGTTTGATTACTTATGTTACTATTCTTGTAATGGTATTCCAGTAGATTACTTCCTGTCCCTAATCTTATTTGTTAGAACTCAATGGAAATGAATCGTACAGAGTCCAACCTTATTCTAAATTAAGGCTAGTTCTTCTTCTTGTAAGTTCTGCAAGGATTTAGTAAAAGAAAATGAACATTTAAAAGAAACACTTGCAAAATTTACAAAAGGCAGAAATACCTTAAATTTGATGCTAGGGAGACAAAAATGCTTTTTCAATAGAGCCGGTTTAGAATATCAACCCAGCAGGCTCCAAAAACAATTAAGCACCATTTTTGTCCCCGCTAGCTCTCATAAGAAGCCTCTTATTATTTGTCATATTTGTGGTAGAATGGGCTATGGTGCACATGAGTGCAAACACCGAAAAGTGAAGTTCGTTAAAATGAACAATGAAACTAAAAGGTGGCACGATGCAAACTATGGTAATACTAACATACAAGGACCCAAAAAGATATGGGTACCTAAAAAGAAAACGTGAAATATTCTTTTTTAGGTTACTCCGGAAGAAAGGAAATCACTGTGGTACTTGGATAGTGGGTGTTCCAAACACATGACTGGAGACAAATCAAAATTCTCACTTCTCACTCCAAAGGACCAAGGATATGTAACTTTTCGAGATAACAACAAAGGAAAGATTCTCAGAATTGGTAAAGTAGGTATTCCTCCAAACCCTTGCATTGAAAATGTTTTACATGTTGATGGTCTTAAGCATAACTTGCTAGGTATTAGTCAGTTATGTGATAAGGGCAATAGAGTTATCTTTGATTCTGATAATTGTATTATTGAGGGTAAAATTGACAATCTTATTAAGCTTGTTGCTCGCAGGGTAAACAATGTGTATTTAATTGATCTTAATTCAATTCCCTCAAATGATGCTAAATGTTTAATTAGTAAAGAGGATGAGTCTTGGCTATGGCATCGTAGGATAGGTCACATCCACATGAATCATTTGGAAAAACTATCATTTAAAAACTTAGTAGTTGGTTTGCCAAAGCAAAAATTTTCTATTTCTGAAAAATGTGATCCTTGTTCAAAATCAAAACTCAGAAGGGTACCTTTTCCTCCTAAAAATGTTTTTTCAACTAAAAGACCCTTGGAACTTTTACATATGGATCTTTTTGGACCATGTCAAACTAAAAGCTTTGGTGACAACTATTATTGTTTGGTTATTGTGGATGATTATTCCAGGTATACATGGACTTTATTCATTACTCATAAAAATGATGCATTTCATGAATTCAAAAAGCTAGCAAAGGTTGTTCAAAACCAAATGCATTTGAGCATTGCATCCATTAAAACTGATCATGGCGGTGAATTTGAAAACTATCTTTTTGAAAAGTTTTGCTAAAAACATGGCTTAAGCATTATTTTTCAGCTCCAAGAACTCCGGAACAAAACGGGGTTGTGGAGAGGAAAAATCGATCTTTAAAAGAACTTTCTCGAACAATGCTTAGTGACATGAACCTGCCTGCATATTTTTGGGCCAATGCAGTAAGTACAGCCTGTTATGTTATGTACCGTGTTTTAATAAGGCTTATTTTAAAGAAAACCCTCTATGAGCTGTACAAGGGGAGAAAGCCCAATATAGCCCATTTGAGAGTCTTTGGATGTAACTGTTTTGTGCATAATACTGGTAGAGACAATCTAGGAAGTTTTGATGCTAGAGCTGATGAGGGTATATTCCTTGGTTATTCTGTTTCGAACAAAGCCTATAGGATTTTCAATAAGACTCGTAATACTATTGAAGAATCTATTCATGTTACATTTGATGAATCTAACCCCAGAAAGTTGGGAAAGGTATCTGTTGATGATCTTGCAGGTATTCTAGGTAAACTATATCTTGATGAGGATCTTGAACCAAGCCTAGAAGAAAGGAAGGAATCCCAAGGAAATGAAAAGGAAAATGAACCAAATGAAAATCAAATGCAAAATCAAGGGAATTCCACCGTGCCTAATGTAGATCTTATCTTACTAAGGAATGGAAAACATCAAAACACCATCCAATTGATCAGGTTATAGGTGATATAACCAAAGGTGTAAGTACTCGTAGTTCTCTTAGTAATTTGTGTAATCATATGGCTTTTGTTTCTCAAGTGGAGCCAAAGAATATTTCTGAGGCTACAATTGATGAACATTGGCTACTGGCTATGCAAGAAGAATTAAACCAGTTTGAAAGAAACCAGGTTTGGGAACTTGTTCCTAGGCTTGATTCTCATCAAATTATTGAAACAAAATGGATTTTTAAAAACAAGCTTGATGAGGCTGGTATAATTATTCGAAACAAAGCTAGATTGGTTGCACAAGGCTACAACCAGGAAGAGGGGATTGATTATGATGAAAATTTTAAATTATATCAAATGGACGTAAAGAGTGCCTTTCTAAATGGTTTTATAAATGAAGAAGTGTATGTTAGTCAACCTCCTGGTTTTAAGGATCATTTTGAGGATACTAAAGGAAAAACAGCTGTATGCCAAGTTGTCAAAGTGTGATTTTTGGTTGGAATCAATGCACTTTTTGGTACATGTAATTACAAAGGAAGGGATTGCAGTGGATCCTGCAAAGGTGACAACGGTGTTGGAATGGAAGGCCCCAACGACAGTGACGGAAGTCCGAAGTTTCTTAGGTCTTTCTGGGTATTATTGGAGATTTATAGATGGATTTTCTAGATTGTCGTTACCATTGACCAAGTTGACGAGAAAAGGACAACCATTTGTTTGGACGACTAAGTGTGAGGAACACTTTCAAGAGCTGAAAAGGAGATTGACAACATCTCCAGTGTTGGTTTTACCTGTCACTTCTAAGCCATTTTGTGTGTACTGTGATGCATCTAAGCAGGTATTAGGGTGTGTGCTTATGCAAGAAAGGAGAGTTGTAGCATATGCTTCGCTGCAATTGAAGGTTCATGAGCATAACTACCCGACTCATGACTTGGAGTTAGCAGCTGTGGTCTTTAATTTGCCCTAAAAGTTTGGAGGCATTATCTGTATGGTGTAAGGATTGAAGTGTTTAGTGACCACAAAAGTTTGAGGTATTTGTTTGAACAGAAAGAGTTGAACATGCGTCAAAGGAGATGGATGGAATTTTTGAAAGATTACGATTTTGTATTGCAATATCATCCTGGTAAGGCAAATGAAGTAGCGGACGCTTTGAGTAGGAAGTCTTTACATGTTTCGGCGTTGATGGTGAAAGAGCTAGAGCTGATAGAAAGATTTCGAGATCTGAAATTTGGGGATAAAAGTGAAGCCAAAAAGCATCGTGTTAGGGATGTTGTCAATATCCAGTGGATTTGTTGAGCAAATCAAAGAACTTCAAGGAACTGATGAGGAATTGCAAGAAAAGGTGAAGCTTTCGGCAGAAGGAAAGGAGGTGGAATTCCAAATTGCGACGGATGGAGTGCTGAGATTTAATGGATGAAGTTGTATTTCGAATGATGCTGGACTGAAGGAGATGATTTTGGAAGAAGCTCACAAGAGTAAGTTTAGTATTCATCCGGGATCGACAAAGATGTATCAAGACTTGAAGAAGTTATTTTGGTGGTCTGGAATGAAAAGAGAGGTGGCTGAATATGTTTCTAGATGTCTAGTATGTCAGAAAGCAAAGGTAGAACATAAGAAGCCTGGAGGTGGATTACAGTCATTGTCAGTTCCGGTATGGAAATGGGATAGTATCTCGATGGATTTCGTTTCTGGATTTCCGAAGACTCAGAAGGGATATGATGTAGTTTGGGTGATTGTGGATAGGCTTACGAAGACAACACGTTTTCTTCCGTTCAATATGAAATATTCTTTAGAAAAGTTAGCGGAGTTGTACATTCGAGAAGTGGTGAGATTGCATGGAGTACCGTCGAGTATAGTGTCTGATAGAGATCCGCACTTTACTTCAAAATTCTGGGATAGTTTGCAAACAACAATGGGAACAAGACTGCATTTAAGTTCAGGATGGTCGGTCGGAAAGAACCATTCAGACTTTGGAGGATTTGCTTCGAGCATGTGTGATGGAACGATCAGGAAGTTGGGATTCATTTTTGCATCTAATTGAATTCACTTACAACAACAGCTTTCACTCAAGTATCGGAATGACACCGTATGAAGCTTTGTATGCGAGGATGTGTAGAATGTAACATCCCTAATTTTAATCCCCGCGATAATTATGAGTTTATCGAATTAAATATTTTGGTTCTTGAAAACAATTATTTAGTTGTTGGGTATTTTCCTAAAATACACCATGTAATTACGAAAGAACATTTAGTTATATTTATTTTTTTAAAAAAAGTAAACTCTTGTAAAGAAAAAAAAATTATTATATTGAAATAATACTAAAAGTTTTGAATATTTTACTTAAACTTTTATATATTCTATAATGAATTATATGTAGTGTTTTTTATAAATGAATATTTGACTCTAAGGCATTCACCAAAATAAATCTATTTATTTTATTTGATGACTAAATTTATTTTTAGATTAAAAAAAAAAAGAAAAGCAAACAGGAGTGAATGTGTGTGCTGTGAACGGGAACCCTAATTCCCTTCTCTATTCTGCAGCGCCGCCCCCCCTTTCTTCTTATGGTCCCTTCGTCCCTCACCGGCGGTTGCCATTGTTCCTTGTCACCGTTGTTGTGCTGCAGCCCCCGAAGCCATGGCCGTCGCTCGTTCTCTCTCCCTCCTTCGCCGGCGCTCGCGTGTCTCCTTCCCCAAGTCGCACCGCCACTGCCTTGCGACTTCTCTCCCTCCAAGTCGCAAATCGCGACCCTCTTCGGTCAAATCGCTCCACCGCCATTCTCCTTCCTCAGCCGCAGACCCTCTATGGTTTTCTCTCTTCGGGTCGCCGTTGGTGCTGCTGTGGAAGATGGCTCTCGAACCGCCACCGGAAAAGCTGTCGCCTCAGCCCCTGATGTTGCTGCATGATGGTCCAGACTGTTTTGAACCGGTTTGGGGCCCTTTAGTTGTGAACCGAATCTGGGTGGAGCTACAAGACCAGACCAAACCTCATCTGTGGGAATCAAACTCTCTCTCCTTGGTTAAGGTAAGGGGAGTCTCTTTTCCACACTTTGGGTTAGGGATAATTAGGGTTTATAATAGTATTTGGGTATAATAATTAGACCGGGTTGTGGGTAGCAAAATGGTTTTTGATTTAGTGTTGGTTTAGGAGAAATTAGTATATTTATGGTTGATTTCATATTAATTGAATTGTTTATGTTAAATTCCCCTTTTATTAATGTTAAAGTAGGAAGTGAAGAACCCTAGGGAGTTGACTTATATTCAATGTACTCTGAGACATACCTGAGTATGTCGACTGATTTGTGATATTGGTTGATGGTTGATAAGTTGATGTATTCGCTAAGGGTTTTATATGTGATTAATTGAAACGTGACCCTATATGTGAGTAATTGATGGTGCATGTATATAAACATTAAAAATGGAAATTTGATGTAAAAAGAAATAATAAATTGGAATTTGAAATGAATTTATATTTAGATATAACTTGAAAATGTTTGTGTGTGAAGAGTGTTTGGAAATATGTGATTTGTGAAATACTTGATGGATGGTGTGTTTGTGTACTTGACTTTTTGTAAATGAGTTTTGATATGGAATAAAAGGGAATGCAGTGTGATTTGATCCTTGGGCAAGCCGGCACACTAGGTGCCCTGCTAGGTGGTGAATTGCCTACTAGGGTCAAATTCCTGTCAGGCCAATTGCCCATTAGGTCCTAAATTCCCGTTAGGCGTCGGTGCGCCAAAGGATCAATCTCACTGCATAACCACCTAAATAATAATAATAATATGTGAATTGGAAATTTATGGGAAATGAATATTAATTAAATTAACCAGCATTGTCCTAACGGGTGATGCCTAATGGGTGTCTCAGTCCTGACAGGTTTAAAGTCCCTAGTAGGTGCCGAATTGCCTAGCAGGTGCGTCAATTCCTGGTGGTGCAAAGGTAAATGGAAATTAAGGAAAGGGAGATGGTATATCTAATAGATAACGGAAATGAACAAAGGAATTATGGAATCTGGAATTTTATGTGTGTTGAATTATGAAATGAATGTGTTGCATTTTGGTTACGCCATTGCCTGATTTAGTTATTATTCTCGAAATTCTATTATGACTGTTTACTATCTCATAATCCACTTTGTTGTGAAAAGGTCTCACCCTTATGTGGTTAACATTTTAGGTACTTGAGTAAGGAGCTTGGAGATCAGAGTGCTCAGCGGATCAGTCGAAAGAAAGGAACTCAAGTGTATTTTATTATATTGTAATTGAAAGCCCCCAACGCTATTTGTGAACTCTGATTTATAAAAGAAAATTTAAAGTCCTGTGTTTCATTTTCAAACGTTTATTGTTTATTATTCATTATATTACGGGGTGTTACATTTATGGTATCAGAGCAGTTCTTTCCTTTCGACCTGAGGGAAAGTAATCTCGATCCCGCTGCGACACTCTCATCTCAAGCTTCCTGACCAGTGGTGAGACCCATACAAGTGAAAACTTTTAAATGTCAAGTGAATTTGTATATGTTTGATACTATTGTTGAGTATATTTGAAATGAACTGAATAGGTTTATGTTTGCATTAGGAATACTGACAATTGACAACGTAAGATAAATTATTTACGAAAACGGAAGAGAATCAAATTCTTTGGAAACTAAGCAGGATCCCTTAGTGATTCAAAGAATTGGGTATTTTGAGTATTCACCCAATTGCAAACAGGAAACCTAAGTGATATGAACAGGATTAGTCGAGAGCATAAATGTTGAGTTTTTGGACTAATCGAAAGTTAAAGTTTTATACAAAGGAAATCTGGTTAATGCCAATGCATTCGAGCATGTAGTACAGGAACTCAATTGAATTGCGAGGGCTACTACCACCGATTAATGTAGTGTTGGAAATGGCCAATCCGACATTATATCTATTGGGAGGTGAAGTCATCGAAATTCAAGAGTTTGTGTACTATCGTGAATTTGCAAACGATTTCCTATGTATGAACCTTAATGCCAATGATATGCTTCCCTTTGCTTTGATATGTTTAATTGTCTATGTTTTGAATATATGTGTTTGACAACTAGTTTGGTATCAAAGTAATTGGACAGAGGTTAGAAATGGAGCCGCACAAATCAAATAGATTACGATCTCGATGCTAATCTAACCAAGTGATTAAATTCACATTGATTAGACTAGTATCTAAGAGAGCGAAAAATAATGTTTAAAGTAAAGCAATAGTTGGTTCCATAGCTAATCTCGATTCAATTAACTGTGACCCCAAATGTGAAACAAGCATTGAGTACTGACCAATTGAATTTGAACCGCACCAATTTGATTTGCGAATATAAAAGGACTTTTGTCTAACTTGGGGAAAGCGGTTCGGATTCAATCGAAAGGTTCTCATAATATGTTATACGCGGAATAGTTTAGCATTAAAGCAAGAGGACGGAAATTAGAAGTGAAATCAGGAGAATTAAAATAACTTCTTCCCCGATTCTAATCTAAACGAGTGATTTAGTTCGCATCGCTTAAATTAGAATCCACGAAGAATAATAACAATTTTTATATCAGGTTAGTAGTTGACTCCAGTACTAGTTTAGTTCCGATAACTTTAATACTAAACAAAAGATAAGTAGGGAGTCCTAGCAATTCCTATCGATTGAACTTAAACTCCCAAGTGACAACACTTGGATTTATACACGACAAGAGATTTTACTCAATCAGAACCAAGGGTTTAAATTCAATCGGGAGGTCTTTGCACGAGTTTTGGAGTAGGTCCATAGTAGTATATGTGCATATCTATATGTATATACATATTGAATTACTTGTATGTGTATGTATGCATATTACGCTTGATGATATAGCTATAAATACTAGGTGTTGTACTAAATGGTCGTGGTACATTGCATATGTTTGTTTATTCATATGTCTTGCGTTCATGCATGCTTTTGCTTAATGCTACTTCATTATTTGCTTAGTTGTATATGCAGATGGCCACACTATAGTATTAGTATCTCTTGGTTGTCATTATATTCGGCTGTTGCATTTTTGGTGTCGAATATTTTTACAACGCAAGTTACTAAACGTTTTTGCAACATGATTCTAAACCATTTCTAAAACTAATTGTGTTGCAATTTCCGTTCGATTTCAAAAGGCTTCCCGCTATAAAGGGAACTCCTATTTTCGGGCTCAAGATTATTTTGGTATATTTGAATGAATATATCTACATATGTGCAGATACCTAAAGTTTATGTTATGATTGAGATGGATTCAAATTTTCGAAAATGCTATCAAATGATAATTTGGGACTAAGAACTTTTTAGTCACCATTCCCATATTTGAAAGTCCCAAAATCCATTTCAATCACAACAGTGACTAAAAGTATTATTTTCAGGATTTGCTTTCAAATTATGAACTTTTGTGTTTTGTCCTAGGAGTAGGAATCCTAGATAGTCCTTAGTGAGTTGCCAGGATTATGGGACTAGTTAGTAGTTGTGAAATCCTAGGATAGATAGGACTATTAATTATGCATATTGGTGGTTGTCTGATTGACTTACGTGCTTGATATTTGTGAGTGAATAATATTACGAATTATTTGTTTGTGTATATGAATGTTCAAAATAAATTTCAAAAGGGGAGCATCGAACCACAATCATCCCAAATGGATTGTGAGGTTACACGACAAATTTTTAAGAAAGTAATAAGGGATGCGAGGATTTCTAAGTAATCGATCGGTGATTTAACCCATGTGCTTTAACCAAGTCACTCGTCGATTATATAGGAATTCTCCATATATAAACCCAAGTCCACTTGGAACGAAACTCAATTTTCAAACTTGAAGAAGAAGGGAATGTAATTGTTCTAAATTTTGGAAACTCACTAAACTAATTTTGTTTAAAGTAACAGAATATCCCTTTTCTTTGAGTCTGACGAATTGAAACAAGATTATACTTCCTCATCTAGAGTTTTGTGAAACTAGATGGGGGTAGCTCTTTATGGTGACGTGCACAAATTCAATGGTTCAGTGAATTTCCAAGTAAATTCCTTGTTCCTTCATCTTGGGAGGAACCTGTTTTCAAGGGATTTTTGCTTTTAAATGCAAAACTGTTTTTCTAAAAGCATCACTAGTATGGAATCTTTTTATTAAATTCTAAATCTCCATATCTGGTGATTGTTTAAACCAAAGATTTAAAAGGTAAGCGTTTTTGGTTGGGTGTTTGTCGAGAAATCAAGGTTTTCACAATGAGACACTTGGTTGATTTGAAAATTTTGCATAAGTACCCGAAGGTTGAATAAATGTTTCATATAATATATCAAGCCAATTGGAGCAATATTGGTGTTTCAAACAAAATGAATTTAAAGTACAATAATCGGTTTTATAATTTTATTCAACCTTTGGTTAAGTTCAGGTGATGTCCCTTTAAATTCTGAGGTCATCGGAGTTCGCTGCTATTTTCAAATGAACCCGATTTAGGTTCATTTCCAAAAATTACTAAATTTTTAACCAAGTGGTCATAGGACTACAAATGAACCTAGCGGACTCTGACTAACCTGAGCATTTATAATGACGTTCCTATTTACACAAGGACACCACTTGCACAATTTTCATAACACTGGGGGAATTGTATTTATGAAAATGTATTTATGATTGCAAATCATACAAGCCCCTTTTCTTTTCCCCTGAAACCCTTTTTGAACTGATTTTCATATATGTGGTGATCGTTATGAATGAGTGTGGGTGTAGAGGTAGGATTTAACCTAAGTTAAGAAAGGTGGACGAGAACTAGCTTAGGAGGAAGTAGGGTTGAGCCATGTGTCTGTTTATATTTCATGATTTCTAGGAATGTTGTATGTATGCTCGAACTTGGTATGGCGATTGTACTTGAATGATATGTTATTGGGAGTTGTTGTTGTGTATGCTTTAACTTTGAGTGACTTTTACATGATCTACGTTTATATGAATGATAAATGTGGTTGTTAAGGGCGTAGGAATAGGATAAGTGTTAGATTTTGGAACTAGATTATGATCAACCTTTGAGGGTAATAGTGTTTAGAGCGTATTAGTACCCTTACCAACCTTTGATGTAGAACTCCGAAGGGAAACTCAGTTGATCTTAGAAAACTCGATAGGATCTTCGCTTTGAGGCGGACTAAATTAAACCATAGTCAGTACTCCTGAATGAGTACAAGAGCTTAGAGGCGTACTCATGCGGAACGGTATGCCAATTCTAAGTGGGGGAGCAGGACCAAAGTGAAGTAGGCCTCATAGCCTAGAAACCTTTCTCCGGGATGGTTCTCCAATTAAGGATGTTGAACGAAATTTCGGGGACGAAATTCTAATAAGTGGAGGAGAATTGTAACATCCCTAATATTAATCCCCGCGATAATTATGAGTTTATCGAATTAAATATTTTGCTTCTTGAAAACAATTATTTAGTTGTTGGGTATTTTCCTAAAATACACCATGTAATTACGAAAGAACATTTAGTTATATTTATTTTTTTAAAAAAAGTAAACTCTTGTAAAGAAAAAAAAATTATTATATTGAAATAATACTAAAAGTTTTGAATATTTTACTTAAACTTTTATATATTCTATAATGAATTATATGTAGTGTTTTTTTTAAATGAATATTTGACTCTAAGGCATTTACCAAAATAAATCTATTTATTTTATTTGATGACTAAATTTATTTTTAGATTAAAAAAAAAGAAGAAAAGCAAACAGGAGTGAATGTGTGTGCTGTGAAAGGGAACCCTAATTCCCTTCTCTATTCTGCAGCGCCGCCCCCCTTTCTTATTATGGTCCCTTCGTCCCTCACCGGCGGTTGCCATTGTTCCTTGTCACCGTTGTTGTGCTGCAACCCCCGAAGCCATGGCCGCCACTCGTTCTCTCTACCTCCTTCGCCGGCGCTCGCGTGTCTCCTTTCCCAAGTCGCGCCGCCACTGCCTTGCGACTTCTCTCCCTCCAAGTCGCAAATCGCGACCCTCTTCGGTCAAATCGCTCCACCGCCATTCTCCTTCCTCAGCCGCAGACCCTCTATGGTTTTCTCTCTTCGCGTCGCCGTTGGTGCTGCTGTGGAAGATGGCTCTCGAACCGCCGCCGGAAAAGCTGTCGCCTCAGCCCCTGATGTTGCTGCGTGATGGTCCAGACTGTTTTGAACCGGTTTGGGGCCCTTTAGTTGTGAACCGAATCTGGGTGGAGCTACAAGACCAGACCAAACCTCATCTGTGGGAATCAAACTCTCTGTCGTTGGTTAAGGTAAGGGGAGTCTCTTTTCCACACTTTGGGTTAGGGATAATTAGGGTTTATAATAGTATTTGGGTATAATAATTAGACCGGGTTGTGGGTAGCAAAATGGTTTTTGATTTAGTGTTGGTTTAGGAGAAATTAGTATATTTATGGTTGATTTCATATTAATTGAATTGTTTATGTTAAATTCCCCTTTTATTAATGTTAAAGTAGGAAGTGAAGAACCCTAGGGAGTTGACTTATATTCAATGTACTCTGAGACATACCTAAGTATGTCGACTGATTTGTGATATTGGTTGATGGTTGATAAGTTGATGTATTCGCTAAGGGTTTTATATGTGATTAATTGAAACGTGACCCTATATGTGAGTAATTGATGGTGCATGTATATAAACATTAAAAATGGAAATTTGATGTAAAAAGAAATAATAAATTGGAATTTGAAATGAATTTATATTTAGATATAACTTGAAAATGTTTGTGTGTGAAGAGTGTTTGGAAATATGTGATTTGTGAAATACTTGATGGATGGTGTGTTTGTGTACTTGACTTTTTGTAAATGAGTTTTGATATGGAATAAAAGGGAATGCAGTGTGATTTGATCCTTGGGCAAGCCGGCACACTAGGTGCCCTGCTAGGTGGTGAATTGCCTACTAGGGTCAAATTCCTGTCAGGCTAATTGCCCATTAGGTCCTAAATTCTCGTTAGGCGTCGGTGCGCCAAAGGATCAATCTCACTGCATGACCACCTAAATAATAATAATAATATGTGAATTGGAAATTTATGGGAAATGAATATTAATTAAATTAACCAGCATTGTCCTAACGGGTGATGTCTAATGGGTGTTTCAGTCCTGACAGGTTTAAAGTCCCTAGTAGGTGCCGAATTGCCTAGCAGGTGCGTCAATTCCTGGTGGTGCAAAGGTAAATGGAAATTAAGGAAAGGGAGATGGTATATCTAATAGATAACGGAAATGAACAAAGGAATTATGGAATCTGGAATTTTATGTGTGTTGAATTATGAAATGAATGTGTTGCATTTTGGTTACGCCATTGCCTGATTTAGTTATTATTCTCGAAATTCTATTATGACTGTTTACTATCTCATAATCCACTTTGTTGTGAAAAGGTCTCACCCTTATGTGGTTAAAATTTTAGGTACTTGATTAAGGAGCTTGGAGATCAGAGTGCTCAGCGGATCAGTCGAAAGAAAGGAACTCAAGTGTATTTTATTATATTGTAATTGAAAGCCCCCAACGCTATTTGTGAACTCTGATTTATAAAAGAAAATTTAAATTCCTGTGTTTCATTTTCAAACGTTTATTGTTTATTATTCATTATATTACGGGGTGTTACATTTATGGTATCAGAGCAGTTCTTTCCTTTCGACCTGAGGGAAAGTAATCTCGATCCCGCTGCGACACTCTCATCTCAAGCTTCCTGACCAGTGGTGAGACCCATACAAGTGAAAACTTTTAAATGTCAAGTGAATTTTGTAACACCCCTCAATTTCCTCGTATGGTTTTAAATTCTAAAAAGAATTATTTTTGAGAGAGTAATTTCTTAAATGAATTTCTTAAATTACGTTTTCAAGGTGGTAAATGATTTTAAAAAAAAAATGATTTTCATAAAGGGAAGATATGAGTTTTGAAATTTATTTTGAAATGGTGAATTTCTTTTAGCAAGGAATTGTTTTATGAAATGTGTTTTGTTGTGCTTGAATATTTTTGGGTGCAATTATAATTTCTATGCATGAGTAATTTTTGTAACACCCCAAAATTTTAATCCCCGATTAATGGAATGTTAATTATAATTTAATTATAATTAATAGTTTCTATATTAATCGTTGATTAAAATATGTATTCATGTGACTAGCTTAGGTGTGTGAAATTATTTAATAAATATAATAAATGCATAAAATGAGTATTCTGCATATTAGTCCCTGGGTTGGGACCTAGAAGCAATTATAGGAAAGGTTGTGGAGGGAAAGTAAATAAAATAATTATTTTTCAAAATCTGACCAAAATACTCTAGTATTATTCAGAATACTCGAGTATTCTGGGTCAAACTGCACGAGTTAGTGCGTTTGATGAGTCACAGCCAACGATTCCCCTCCGTTGACACGATTACTCCGTCATCAACAGCTCAATGCCTTCGTGTCGACGTGCATGAGCTTCCTCTAGCTCTATTTAAACTCATCAACGATCCTTGGTGAAGAATTTTGCTCATTCTTGTTGTTGTTGTTGAAGTTAGGGTTCCGGATTTTCTCTCTTCGATTCTCCTTCTCAGAGTTAAATTGAAACACAAATCATACACGAATATAAAGCTTACATCTTGAGCTTTATATAAACACCAAAATCGTGAGGATTGAGTGAGTGTGTTGGAGGATTCAAGGAGTTGAAGTGAAGCTGTTCTTGGTCAAATTCTGTTCTGGAGCTTACTTTGATCTTGATTTCTGGTAAGCTCATGAACACCTGAGTCTCAATTTCGGTTTCCTTAGTTAGATTATGTTGCATAGAGTTTAGAAATCTAATTTTCCCCAATTTATTTCTCTGTTTCATGTACAAACCAATTCCATTTTGGTGTGGTACTCAAAATGCTCTGCATGTGGCATTTGAAGTTGGTCTGAGGATTTTGGAGCCTTTTTCTTGTCAATTTTCGTTTGGAAAACATCTAAGAGGTAAGGGGAAGTAATTATATTCACTAGATAGAGTTTAAATTCCATGAATTGTGTTAGAGAGCCACCAAGAGGCTCTAAGGGCTTAGATTGAATAGGAACTTTGGTTTGGAGACCAATCCATGCTCTAAAACTGTGTTGAGCAAGTTTTATATCATGCATGCAAGCTTAAATGAGCTTTACTTTATGAAAATTGTGCTTAATATTCAATTTGAGGTGTTGAGTTGTTAAAAGTGCCTTTTTATGCATAATTATTGGATTCTCTGTCAAATCTGTGTTTTGATATGAAATGAATGTTGTAACATGTTCAAGTTATGTTGTATGAACTCTGTGGATCCCTGGAATGGACTAGAATTAAGTAGAAATGAAAATGTTATGTTAAAACCAAGTTTCAGTGTTATCTGCTACGAAACACTCGAGTAAAAGGCAGGGTACTCGAGTAAAATGCTTTCAAAACAATGTAAAATGAACAAGAACACTCGAGTATTTTGTCTGGTACTCGAGTATCGAGCATGACCTGAGGACAAGTTTAGGTCAAACACTCGAGTCATTCAAGGTCACTCGAGTATTCTGGAAATGTCCAAGAATACTCGAGTAACCCATGAACTACTCGAGTAAATTGTTGAATTGAAAACCCAAATCCTCAGAAAGTCATGAACACTCGAGTGATCTTAAGAACACTCGAGTAATCTGGAAAAAAATTAAAGAACACTCGAGTGTACTGAAGTTTACTCGAGTAAATTGTCCAGAATCTGAAAACACCATTTTCAATTCTAACTTAATAAATTAAGGAATTATTAATAATAGTCCAAGGGATCAAGACTTAGAGAAATTGATTAATACAATTAGATCGTTTGGTGACGGTCCTTTTTGATAAAGAAATAAGCCTAGGTGGCCTGTAAAGTATTAATCAACTTCCCTTAAGTCTAAAAGATAAAATGCATTCATTCTGGAGTTTGGATGGTAGGAAGTATTTCATGTTTGTTAAACATGTGGAGGGCCTCTGGGAGTGCCAATACGCTTGCTTGATGACACGTCATTGGCGTGGTCGGCTTAGTGGATGCCGATATGGTTATACCGTTTGGATGACGGGATATGCTCGGGTGGCATGGATACCAAGCTTGTCGTGTACATTCTAGGTGAATGTACGAATGGTTGTATACCTAGGAATACAATGCACTGTTGAGTGCTGGGTTGTCAGGGATGGACGTCAGAGAGTGACATAGTATTATGATGGAGATAGGCTTGAGAGCTAAAGTCATGCATCATGCCATTCATTTAATTTAACTGTGATAAATGAACCAAGTGTGAGCATCTTACTTGCATTGAATATCTGCTAAGTGTTAAATGTGATTGATATTAATTGATGCATATTTACATGCTTATATTGCATAACTTAATCTCTGTTGATTATGTGTATAGAATTGCTTACCCCTATGCCCTTGTAGGTGATGTCTCGCTACATTGCTTGCATCGAGATCCGGCCACTTCCTAGTGGCATATGGATCTATGAGGACCATCGCGCGGTGTTCGAGGGGGAGGTAGAGATTACCTTCTACCACCCGAACCCGCTGATACGATTCCATCCTCGTAGGTTTAGGATTCCCATCATATACACTATGCATGTACCCCCGTTTTACACTTACCATGGACCACCTCCCACGCGACCAGCTCGCTCTTACCATAGTTTTCGTTTTCGACCTACCCGCTCTCACCCTTTTACTTCGAGAGTCGTCCGCGAGGGGACTCCCCTATCTGATCCGAGGAGCCCAGTCAGGGTTTCACCATCACCTGACCCGGTACCCAGTGGTAGGGTACACTCTCCCTCGGATGAGATCGAGGAGGATCCGGTGGAGGACGAGAGTGGGGGCGAGCCTGTCGTGCATTCTACTGGGAGTGACGATGATCCCTAGGTACATGCATATGGTGTATGATGTGGGTCTGAGGATCCGATGTGTGGAGGCTGTGGAGGAGATTTGCTGCTGCTGCTGTGATGATGATGTTGCTACTATCTTACTACTACTTTTACTTTTGGGAGACTACTGCTACTACTACTCCATCTGATGCTGCCATATCTATGTGACTATCCCTAGAGTTGTATATTTTGTTATGTATATATTGTGGATATACTTTTGGAGTACTTTAGGGTTTTGGTCACACTATGTAGATCTGTTTTTATATGGACTTGTACTTATGGATTTGGAGATTATATTATGGGCTATGTACTTATGACTATGTTTATATATAAAACCTATGTTTATACTTTATTAGTTGCATAGTCCAACGAATTCCGCTTACTCTGATTTAATCCCTTTAAGAGCTCGGCTATAAACATTATTGGATGGTACCGGATTTATCAAACAAAGCAAGGGTAACTTTAATTACTTGTATGATACAAATATATTTCAAAAGAGCGAATGTTACCCTATTTGTGAAAAGGTTTTAGAGATCGCCGAACTCAACACAAATGTTTTGAAATGGTTTAAAGTTTATTCTCCAAGAATTCCATATGACGATTTGTGCACCCGCTTAAAAAGGAAAATTTTATTTTCCATATTTTCTTAACACTCACAAGTCCATATATTATCAAAGATGAAAGCTTAATTACTATATTATCTTTGGGTAATTCGGAAGGGTGTCACACTGAGTGGTATCAGAGCAAAAGTCAGATCCTGTAGTAGTGGAAGTAGTTCAGAAAGGTAGCCATCAACATCAAGCAGGTATCTGCAAGGCAGTTACATTACTTCGAATGTTATTATTTTGTTTGTTGAGGTTTAAATACCCTTGATTTGTTTGTATCTTGTCTCCTTGAGTACAAGACGCAATTGATTGTAAATCTAATAAGTTTAAGATAGAGCCTTAGTATAGGTAGTGTAATGGAAGTTTCTCTAGTTCAACATATGTGACCATAAGTCCATAGCGCAGGTCTAATATGGCAACTAGAAACCAAAATCACACTAATACGATGTTGGAACGAATCACCACGGTGTTGGAAGCTATGCAACGAAAGACTCAGCAACCATCCCAACCGGTTAACCCGCCTCATCAGTGTAATGTGGGTAATCCTGAGGCAAAGACTCTGGCTGATTTTAGGAGCTGTAATCCACCAAAGTTTGAAGGAGGATTTAAGCCGGAAGAAGCCAACAAGTGGATTCACACCATGGACAAGATCCTAAGAACGTTGGAGTGTTCGGATACTCAAAAGGTGGCCTATGCAACCTATATGTTAGAGGATGAAGCTGAGAACTGGTGGAATCACACGATGCAGCTTCTGCAATATGAAGGAAGGGAGGTAAGTTGGGGAGTATTTATGGAGAAGTTCCTCCAAAAGTATTTCCCGGAGGATCTGAGAAGGAAGAAGGAAGTGGAGTTTTTGCAGCTGAAGCAAGGTAACATGAGTGTGGGTGAGTACGCGGCAAAGTTTGAAGAGCTGATGAAGTACTCTCCATACTATCAGAACAATCCAGATGAGAGGAGCAAGTGCATTAAGTTTGAAGGAGGTTTGAGGCCAAAGTTGAAGTCAATTTTTAGCTACCAGCGGATTCAAAGTTTTCCTGCACTCGTGGACATGTGTAGGATGTATGAAGATGATACAAAGGCCGAGGAGGTGCAAGTCTCGGAAAAGAAGGACAATCAAGGCTATGGATCTCAAAGGCGTAAGGGTTTCAACAACCGGGGCAAAGGTCCGTATGATCGTCGGGGAAAAGGCAAAGGAAAAGCTGGTGGTTCTGAGGGAAGGAATTATCGGGCGAGGCTCCATTCTGTGACAAGTGCAAGCACAACCACTATGGTCGTGTGTGTTGGGGGACAAGTGGATGCTTTAACTGTGGAAAGCCGGGACACTTTGCAAGAGATTGCAAGGAACCAGCCAAGGCCAACTCAAGAGGAACTGCAGATAGACCGGTGACTCAAGGAAGGGTCTTCACCCTTAGCGGTGTGGAAGCGAATCGATCTTCTGATCTGGTGCAAGGTAAATACTTGTTTAATGGTCAGTTATGCCATGTTTTGTTTGACTCTGGTGCAACGCATTCATTCGTTTCATATGAATGTGTAAACCGGTTAGGCTTGATGATGTCTGAAATGCCTTATGTTTTGCAAGTAGAAACCCCTACCAATGCTCCTGTAATTGTTTCTAGAGCGTGTCTTAACTGTTGTATAGAAGTGGTAGGACAAACCTCTAAAGTAGATTTGATCTACTTACCTTTAGCACAATTGGATGTGATCTTGGGAATGGACTGGTTAAGTCAAAACCAAGTGATTATTGATTGTGATAGAAAACTCGTGACCTATAGAAACCCAAAACCCTCTGGTTACATGTGCCTATTCAACACTGAGGTGGAGGAGAATGGTCCAAGAATGGAAGAGATCCCTGTTGTTAGAGATTTCCGAGAAGTTTTTGCTGATGAGATCCCTGGTCTGCCACCAAGAAGAGAAATTGAATTTGGTATTGACCTAGTTTCGGGAGCTGGTCCCATTTCTATCGCTCCCTATAGAATGGCACCACCGGAAATGGCGGAGATGAAGAAGCAGATTGAAGAGTTGCTGCAGAAACAGATGATTCGACCAAGCGTGTCACCTTGGGGTGCTCCTGTCTTGTTCGTCAAGAAGAAAGATGGTAGAATGAGGATGTGCATCGACTACCGGCAGCTGAATAAGGTCACCATCAAGAACAAGTATCCATTGCCACGGATAGATGACCTTATGGATCAAGTACGTGGGGCTTCAATATTTTCCAAGATTGATTTGAAGTCGGGGTACCATCAGATCAGAATTAGAGAAGAGGATATCTCTAAGACTGCATTTCGATCTCGATACGGACATTATGAATATGTCGTAATGCCATTCGGATTGACTAATGCACCAGCTATCTTCATGGACTACATGAATCGAATCTTTAGACCTTATTTAGATTCATTCGTGGTTGTGTTCATCGATGATATTCTCATTTACTCCAAGAGCCCGGAGGAGCATGCTGAACACTTGAGGATAGTGTTGAGCATCCTGAAGGATAAGCAATTGTACGCCAAACTTACAAAATGTGAGTTCTGGCTGAAGGAGGTTAATTTCTTGGGGCATGTGATTTCAGACAAAGGAATAGCCGTTGATCCGACGAAGGTAAGTTCGGTTTTGCAATGGGAGCAACCAAAGTCGGTCACGGAGGTGAGAAGCTTTCTTGGTTTGGCTGGGTATTATAGAAGGTTCATCGAAGGTTTCTCGAAGATTGCATTGCCTCTGACGAAGTTGACTCGGAAAGATCAACCATTTCTGTGGGATGAGAAATGTGAAAGGAGTTTTCAAGAGTTGAAGGAAAGGTTGACATCGTCTCCTGTATTGGTGCTGCCCGATACACAGAAGAGTTTCAATGTGTATTGTGACGCGTTGAAACAAGGTCTTGGGTGTGTTTTAATGCAAGAGGGGCAAGTTGTCGCCTACGCCTCGAGACAACTAAAAGTTCATGAGATGAACTATCCCACTCACGATCTGGAGTTGGCAGCTGTGGTGTTTGCCTTAAAGATTTGGAGGCACTATCTCTATGGCACTACGTTCCGGGTGTTTAGTGACCATAAGAGTTTAAAGTATCTCTTTGATCAAAAAGAGTTGAATATGAGGCAACGCCGATGGATGGAGTTTTTGAAGGATTATGAGTTTGAGCTCCATTATCATCCTAGGAAGGCAAACGTTGTGGCGGACGCATTGAGTAGAAAGGCAATGCACATCAGTGCAATGATGGTCAGAGAAGCTGCATTGATAGAGGAGTTTCGAGATTTGAGTTTAACGATGCAAGTGGAGCCGACAAGTATCAAGTTGGGGATGTTGCAGATTGCTAACGAATTTCTGCCAAGGATTCGGGAATTGCAACACAAGGATGGGAAACTCATGGAAAAGAGGAAGTTGATGGAAGAAGGTAAGGAGTTGAAATTTCAAGAAGGGAAGGATGGGATCCTTCGCTTTAAAACGAGGATTTGTGTGCCTGATGATTTGGAAGTAAGAAGGATGATTCTGGATGAAGCGCATAAGAGTAGAATGAGTATGCATCCGGGAGCTACTAAAATGTACCAGGACTTAAAGAAGCTATTTTGGTGGCCTGGTTTGAAGAGAGATGTAGCTGAATATGTGGCATGTTGTTTGGTATGTCAAAAGGCCAAGGTGGAACATCAAAGGCCAGGAGGAGAGTTACTTCCTTTAGAGATCCCGTTGTGGAAATGGGATAGCATCTCGATGGATTTTGTGTCGGGATTGCCAAAGACATCTACTGGTCATGATGCAATTTGGGTGATCGTGGATCGTTTGACCAAGTCAGCGCATTTCATTCCCGTGAATATGCGCTACTCGTTGGAAAAGCTCACTCGGTTGTACATCAAGGAAGTTGTTCGTCTGCACGGAGTACCATCAAGCATTGTGTCTGATCGCGATCCGAGGTTTACATCGAAGTTTTGGGAAGATTTGCATAGGGCCTTGGGTTCAAGATTGAAGCTAAGTTCTGCATACCATCCTCAGACTGATGGCCAAACGGAAAGGACTATTCAGTCATTGGAGGACATTCTACGAGCCTGTGCTTTGGAAGGACAAGGGAATTGGGAGCAAATGTTGCCACTCGTGGAGTTCACTTACAACAACAGCTATCACCCGAGCATTGGGATGGCACCATTTGAAGCTTTGTATGGGAGAAAGTGTCAGACGCCTGTTCACTCACTGGCAAGTATACCAGGTCGCTCAAGTAATATAAAATCGGTAAGACCGAGTCGTTCCACCGAGAGTAATGATTTCAATTAAAAAGTTCAATAAATAAAGCTACGCGCATAAAAATGATATTAACTTGGAAAAATATCGCGTTTAAAATAAAATTAAACAAATAAATAAATAAAGTGCGAGTGTGGGAAAAATAAAGGGGTGGTGCAGTTTCGTAAAGTCGGGAATGAATTGTCGTTACCGGTTCTCAAATATTACTTTAAACTATTAAATCAATTGTCACCTTTTGGATTATTTTTGCAAAATCAAGAATAATTTAATACCTTAAATTATTCTAGTTTGTTAAAAATAAATCTTCCTCGATACCTCGAGCAAAGCCTTAAATTTCTAACCATAAAATATTTGCTCAGTCAAAAATAAATTAAATCATACAATTTGCAGGCAATATACCTATCCCTACACAATTGCATAACTTTCATCCACAGGCAGTTTATTGTCTAAGATACCTATCGGACAATAATCCTATCGTATATTTACGTCTAAATATACACGACAATTAAACCAGATGTAAGTACAAAATATAACAATTAACAATAGACAAAATCAAATATATGACAAACACACATAACAATTCTTCATTCCCAAATGAGTCTTAAGATCTCATAGTCAAAAACAAGAAATTAAGATGCAAACTTGGAAAAATTCACATACCAAATATCAAGTTTCAAACTCTTTACAAAACCACACCTTGAAAGCCTTGAGTTTTTGTTGTTCTTGCTCAAGAAGATGAAGAAAATATGCTGTGTAAGAGAAGGAATTCGTGCCACCATCCAAAGTCCCCCAACAAAATGAAAATCGAGTTATTAAGTAACTGCAGCTGATCAAAACGCGCTTGAGCGCGTTTCAACAGCCAATCAGAACGCCTGGAATTGGGTCACAGACCCCAATTTTTATTGCAAAAACCACACGCGCTTGAGCGCGATTAGACACGCCTGAGCGCGTGTCTGTTGAAATCTGGGTCAACTGACCCCTCTGCTGCCGCCACGTGGCCATCTGATCCAAGCGCGCTTGAGCGCGCTTTTTCCACGCTCAAGCGCGGTTCGCTGAAATGGGCTGTTTGGCCCAAAATCTTCTTCTCAGCTTGGGCTTTTTCTTCTTTTTCTTCACCAATGCCCCTCTTCAGCTGATTTGGCCCAAATAATCTGAAATTCAACAAAAACTAAAATTAAAATACAAATAAATTATCTATACAAATATTTTGCTAAAAACTCCTAAAAATTAATCTATTTGCTGAGAAACAAAACAAAGCACTAAGGAAAAGGGCCCAAATATATATCAAAATCATCACTTCCTGGCCCAAATCACTCCCCCAAACTTAGCATTTTGCATGTCCCAGGCAAAAGTAAATAAAAATCAAAACTAAGAACAATCCCTAATCGAGATATAGACAGCTAATACAAAATTCTAACTACCTACTCAGGACACCCTTTTCACAAATTATTTACAAATTCACAAATCAACTAATAAGGTAACTAGGTGAAGAAAAAAAAAATTAGTACCCACTCAACACTCACAAATTCCCTCATGTGTATGGTTCAGCAATAAGCACTCACATTCATTCAAAAGCAACAATTACCATAAGCTTGACTGCGGACCTACAACTCCACTGAACTAAATGAAACATGCAAAAATCAATAGGTCTTTCACTGGTTGTAATGGGGCCAAGGTTTATCTACAATGGTAGGATAAAAGAAGAAAGGGATAAAAACTAAGGTTTAAAAATTAAAACATACCCCTTTTTAGGAACTTGGATGAACTCAAAATCTTTCACATAATAGAACAATCCAAAATTCCACTTCTTCCAACATTTTTTCTTTTTACAAGTTGTTCTCTTCCCTTCTTTTTTTTATTTACAAGTATGAACAAACTTGGATTTTTTTTTATTTTATTTTTTTTTTATTTTATTTTATTATTATTTTTTTTTTAAGAAGAGAACCCCTTTTTTTCAAAAATCTACTAAAAACCAACTAATATCCATCCAAGCCCAGAGGTACTCACCACACTACAATACACAATATTCACAAGGGTACCAAAAACACTTATTCACATTTCTAGGCTCAAAATGGACAACTAGGGACATACCAAAACCAATTATTAACAAAGTCTGAAGGCCACAACAAAAACACCTAATTGCCTAAATCATTTCAATGCATGCAACATTTCTCAATCTTGTAAAGGTCCACAGTCAAGTTCTAGAATCGAATACTAATGAAGAATACACTCACAGAAGAAAAATTCAGGGGATACACATATATATTCAACACAAATTCCCCTTTATGCAAGTGTTTGGCCCAAAACTCACCAGGCAGGATTACTAAACAATTTCTTCAAAAAGTTACCAAATTAAAGAATTTGTACAAATTATTCACAATATGATACAAAGGATATACCAAGCAAATAAAATCAGAACCCTGTACTAAATATGAATACCTATCACAAACATTATTCTAAGTCAAATTTTTACAGACTCATGCCAAGGACACACTAATAACAAATCAGGAAAAGATATGAGCAAAAATCCTCATTTTTATTTTGGTTACCCTCCCCCAAACTTAGGGGTTGGCTTGTCCTCAAGCAAACAGAAAAATCGATACAAGTTAAAAGCAAAATAAAAATTATGCACAAACGTGATATACAAAAGGAAACCTGTACATGGGAGTGGGACATCTCCCCCAAACTTAGGTACCTGTACAAAATCAAAACAAAGGATGCCAAAGCACCACACAAATATATACAACGAAGAGAACACAATATTAATATGAACAAAATAAAGAACACCACACATACTAATAAGATAAATAAAGTAACCATAATACGGAATCCAATACATGTCCAAATAAAATAGAAATTACGAAGCTAATAAGAACAGCAGTCTAGTAAATACACAAAAACCACACCCCCAATAAAAGAAAAACTAATAACACCCAAACCTAACAAAACATTCGAAAACCAAACTAGCTTCCACTTTGCCCGGCCTCCTGCACATCATCCGAAGAAGAAGAGGCAGACAACAAGTGCAACTCCTGATCAGTATAAGCAGGCAGGTGGAACGGGATGGCCATCTGCTCTCCCATGGCCCGGAGTTGAGCATCACGCTCCTGATTACGGCGCTGCTCCATCCTCAAATAAGCTGTCTGTCGGCTTTGACGACGCAACAGCCGCGCCATCATACCAACAAGACATCCAGTGTCCACAGAAGGGGGTGCAGGCTGCCTAGGGGGCATATCGGCTTGAGCAGCAGTCGGCGGAGGAACAACAGCTGGAGGTGGGGAACCACAACCCGGAACAATCCCCAGAGAAATGGCATGATAAGTATCAAAGGTGTCCCGGTCCATCCGAGGCAAACGTCGCAAAGTGCGCGCCTCGTCCCTAAAGAACACCCCAGCTGAGCTACACAAGCGATGGATGACCATCGGGAGACCAAAAGAACCAGGTTTTTCCTCCCGGGCCACATGAAGAATGAAGTTAGACATCAGCAAAGCTGCGTCGACCTGGACTGGCTCAAGAATAGCATGTGCAATGCGCAAGATCGGCACCTTCACCTCAGTCTGGTGCGACTGGGGATAGATGTTGTGCGAAATAAAACGCACCCAGAAGCGTGCCTGAGGGGTGAGGTTCTTGGCGGTGACGTGCTTGATAGCACCGCCACGCCCATAATTCCAATCTGCACCGGCCTTAAAAAGAGAGGTTTTGAGGGTGTCATGGTCATTGTTGTTTATTGTGAGGGAGTGGTAGTAGGCAGAGAAGTCGGACGGCTCCGGATAGTAAGGAATACCCAAAATCGTCGCTATCGACTCAGGAGAATAAGAAACTTCATGACCCCGGACCCAAGATGTCCGACAGCCCGGGTTTCGCACCTCGCGATATCTCGCGTGCGCGAAAAATTCCCAAACAACCGGCTCACAGAACGCATAATCAGGGTCAACACAGAAAGACTCCCACTGTTGGAACAAGACATTCTCGCCAATATAGCGAGTGGGAAGGGCCTCTATCTTATCTAAGCTTGTCTCAGGAACAATTCGGTTCTCCTTACACTGAGAGTCATAGAAGACCTTGACCTCGGGGTCCTCAAACTGCCGACGACGACCACCTCCAGAGGAAGAAGCATCGGTCTTAGACTTTTTTGACTGCCTAAAGGTACTACCAGACATGATGAACTCACTTGGACAATTGATCGAACACCTAATGTGCAACACTTACAACACTACAAACAATACCCTAAAACAAAGATAACTACCTAAAAATCACACAAAACACACTAAGAAGTAAAGAAAAGGAAAAACTTACCTAGATTGAGGATACAAAATCGGACAAAAAGGACCAAAAATAAAGAATTCGAATTGTACTTGGAGAGGTCTAAAGAAAACAAAAAGAGAAAGAGAAAGAACTTGTAGGTAGGGAATATGAAGAAAGAAGGACGAAAAATGAAGAGGGGAGAGCTGGAGGTGGCTGGGCGGAACAACCTAGGTGGAGAGGGATTAGGATTTGAAGGAGGAGGAAGTAGAAATGGGAAGAAGAAGGCTGGCCAAACTGTTAAATCGCTGCTGCTGTTAAATTGCGCCTGAGCGCGCTCAAGCGCGTTCAAGCCCACTTGAGTTTTTAAACACTTTGCACCCCTCATTTTGGTCAACAACCCCCACGCTTCACCCCGCTTGAGCGTCAGGAACCGCGCTTGAGCGCGGTTGAAAACGCGCTTGAGCGCGTTCCCCCCTGGTTTTTGATAAGTTGCATCAGAATTTGAAACCCCAAAAATTAAACACTCACCCCACCACGCTTGGGCGCAAAAACACGCGCTTGAGCGCAACAAAACACGCTTGAGCGCGATTCAGAATACGCTTAAACGCGTTCCCCCCTGGTTTTTACAAGTTGCAGTGATGCAACTTTTCTTTGCTGACGTGGCAGGCCACGCTTAAGCGCGCTTGGACGCGCTTGAGCGTTTTTTTTTTTTTTTTTTTTATAACAACAAACTTAAACTAAAAAAAAAAACCCCTACACTACAAAAAATAAAAACACAACACACACAATATATACAATATCTCATCGTAAACGAAAATAAAAAGCACTAAAGTTACCACTGGGGTGCCTCCCAGCAGCGCTTGTTTAACGTCCCGAGCCTGACGGATGACCCTCTCAGAAAACTAAGGATCACGGAGGTCCACTTGAATTGGACTCCTCACAATTTCACCACCATGGTAGTGTTTCAGGCGCTGTCCATTGACTTTGAAAAGCGCACCAGTTTGCACATTCTTGATCTCAATTGCCCCGAATGGACTAACCTGCACTACCAGAAAAGGACCGGACCACCTAGACTTAAGCTTACCTGGAAAAAAACTTAAGCCTAGAATTAAACAGTAATACTTGTTTCCCAGGTTCAAACTTCCGATTCAAAATCCGATTGTCATGCCACTTTTTGGTTTTAGCTTTAAAATCACGAGAAGTGTTGTATGCCTGCTCCCTGAACTCTTCAAGTTCATTAAGCTGCAACAAACGCTTCTCGCCAGCCAGGTTGGCTTCCATGTTTAAAAATCGAGTTGCCCAAAATGCCTTATGAACTAACTCAACGGGCAAATGGCAACTCTTACCATACACAACCTGAAATGGAGACATGCCAATTGGAGTTTTGAACGCGGTCCTATATGCCCACAATGCATCATCTAACTTCCTAGCCCAGTCTCGCCTAGAAGTACTAACGGTCTTCTCTAGAATCCTCTTTATAGATCTATTAGAAACTTCGACTTGACCACTAGTCTGTGGGTGGTACGGAGTAGCTACTTTGTGTCGCACTCCGTACTTGGCTAAAGCCTTCTCCATGACTTTGTTACAAAAATGGCTCCCACCATCACTAATTAGAACTCTTGGGACTCCAAATCGACTAAAAATGTTCCTCCTAAGGAATTCTACCACAACATTGGAATCATTGGTGGGAGTGGAGATTGCTTCCACCCACTTGGACACATAATCAACCGCGACCAAGATATACTTATGGTTGTAAGAGGGAGGAAATGGACCAACAAAATCTATCCCCCAAACATCAAAGACTTCAACCTCAAGTATACCTTGGAGTGGCATCTCATTCCTCCTAGAAATAGTTCCCATCCTTTGGCATTTATCACATCTCAAAACAAAGTTTCGTGCATCCTTGAAAATTGTGGGCCAATAAAACCCACATTGGAGTACCCTGGCAGCAGTTTTATCACTACCAAGATATCCTGCACTAGGTGAATTGTGACAATGCCAAAGGATGTCATTCACTTCTTCCTCTGCCACACATCTACGGATTACTCCGTCCACACTTCTCCTGAACAAAAATGGATCCTCCCAAAAATAGAACTTGGCATCATGTGCAAGTTTTTTTCTTTGTTGCCAAATCATATCCCTGGGGATCATGTTCGCTGCTAAAAAGTTAGCCAAATCGGCATACCAAGGGAGTGTGGATAGAGCAAACAACTGTTCATCAGGGAAGTTCTCACTTATAGGCACTACACTTTCTGCACCTATGGTCTCTAGGGGTAGCCTAGACAGATGATCAGCTATTACATTCTCTACCCCCTTTTTGTCCTTAATTTCAACATCGAACTCTTGCAAAAGCAAGATCCACCTGATTAGCCTTGGTTTAGCATCTTTTTTAGCTAACAGGTGCCTCAGAGCTGCATGGTCAGTATATATAATCACTTTAGAACCTATCAAATATGCCCTAAACTTATCTATTGCAAAGACCACAGCTAAAAGTTCTTTTTCAGTAGTCGAGTAATTGACTTGGGCATCATTCAATACTCGACTAGCATAGTATATTGTGTGAAACACTTTATTAATTCTTTGCCCTAGTACAGCTCCCACTGCATAATCACTCGCATCACACATAAGTTCAAAGGGTTCCCCCCATTTAGGAGCGACCACAATAGGAGCTGTCACTAGTTTTTCTTTTAAAATTTCGAAAGCTTTCACACAATTACTATCAAAGTTAAATTCGGTATCTTTTTCCAGTAAATTACAAAGGGGTTTGACTATTTTTGAAAAATCTTTGATAAACCTCCGGTAAAAACCGGCATGCCCAAGAAAACTTCTAACCCCTTTGACATTCACTGGGGGTGGCAACTTTTGAATAACTTCAATTTTGCTTTGTCCACCCCAATGCCTTTTTCAGAGATCAGGTGGCCTAGAACAATCCCTTCCCGTACCATGAATTGACATTTTTCCCAGTTAAGAACCAAATTTGTTTCTTCACATCTTTTTAAAACTCTTTCCAAGTTAGCTAAACATGCATCAAAAGATTTCCCATGGACCGAAAAATCATCCATAAAAACCTCTATGCAGTTTTCAACCATATCGGAGAAAATCGATAACATGCACCGCTGAAAAGTAGCAGGTGCATTACACAATCCAAAAGGCATTCTCCGGTATGCGAAAACTCCAAAGGGACAAGTAAAAGCAGTTTTTTCCTGGTCCAAGGGATCTACACAAATTTGATTATACCCACTATATCCATCTAGAAAACAGTAGTATGCATGCCCAGCTAACCTTTCAAGCATTTGGTCCATAAATGGTAACGGGAAGTGATCTTTCCGGGTGGCATTATTCAATTTTCTGTAATCGATGCAAACTCGCCACCCGGAAACAGTTCGAGTGGGGATCAACTCATTATTCTCAGATTTGACCACAGTCAATCCCCCTTTTTTAGGCACCACTTGCACTGGACTAACCCAGGCACTATCAGAAATTGGATAAATAATTCCAGCATCCAGCAGCTTTACTACTTCTTTCCTAACCACCTCTTGGAGAGTCGGGTTGAGTCTCCGTTGAGGTTGCCTGACTGGCCTAAAATTCTCCTCAAGGAGAATCTTATGCATACAGAAACTGGGATTAATCCCCTTCAGATCAGAGACAGACCACCCTATAACAGATTTATAATTTCTAAGCACCCTAAGCAATCTATCAGTCTCCAGTTCAGTCAGGTCATTATTAATCACTACTGGAAAAAACTTAGAATTATCCAAAAATTCATACCTCAAAGATGACGGAAGAGGTTTCAGCTCTGGCTCCAAGCGCTCCTCCTTGTCCTGTGGCCTTAGTTCCTTGATCTTGCCCCCTGTATATGCATCTGAAATTTCCAACTGGGCAACCGCGGCATCAACACTTGCTTCACCGCACTCTCCATGGATCACAGCACCCAACAGACCATCATCATGACTGGTTTGACTAAAAACTGATGCAACCATAGAGTTAATTGCATCCACTCTGAAACAATGTTCCTCAGTCATGGGCAGCTTCATGGACTTGTAAACATTGAAGCTCACCTCCTCATCTTGCACCCTCAGCTTAAGTTCTCCTAGCTGCACATCAATCAAAGCTCGCCCCGTGGCTAAGAAGGGCCGACCCAGAAGAAGTGGAATTTCAGTGTCCTCCTCCATGTCTAGGATTACAAAGTCAGCAGGAAAAATGAACCTATCCACTTTCACCAACACATCTTCAACCTTACCATATGGCCTTTTGATGGTACGGTCAGCTAGTTGCAAGCACATCATGGTGGGTTTTACCTCGCCAATACCAAGCCTTTTGAAAATGGAGAGTGGCATCAAATTTATACTAGCACCAAGATCGCATAAGGCCCGACCGACCTCATGTCCTCCAATATTGCAAGGTATGGTGAAACTTCCAGGGTCCTTGAGTTTCTGAGGCAGCTTTTTCTGAATGATCACACTGCACTCTTCAGTAAGGAGAACTGTCTCTGTGTCACTCAACTTTCTTTTATTGGAGAGGAGCTCCTTCATGAATTTGGCATACACCGGCATCTGCTCTAACGCCTCAGCAAAGGGAATGTTTATGTGCAGTTTCCTAAACACTTCCATAAACTTTGAGAAATGTTTCTGAGTTTCATCCTTCTTGAACCTTTGGGGAAATGGCACTTTGTCAACTACCTTCCTTGGCACATCAGCTTGTTTCTGAACATTAACTGATCCCTGATCTGGTTGCACAACCTGTGGCTGCACTACCGGCTCACCAGGCTGCACCAAAATCTCTTCCACTGAATCATCACTCACCATCTTTGGTTCTTCATAGGATTTCCCGGAACGAAGAGTGACGGCTTTACACTGCTCTTTGGGATTCGGAATGGTGTCACTAGGCAAAGTACCTTGGGGTCTTTCTGATAATTGTTTCGCCATCTGCCCCATCTAAACTTCTAGATTCCTTATGCTTGCTCCTTGATTCTTGAAGTTTTGCCTAGTTTCTTCCACAAAACCAGTCGTTGTCTTAGCCAATTTCTCAACTGCCATTTCCCAAGCTGGACCCTGCTTCTCTTGAGGAGGATTAAGAGCTGGGCTCTTCCAGGAGAAATTACGATGGTTCCTATAGCCACCTGGAGGATAGTTCTGAAAGTTGCTTCTAGGAGGTGCACCACCGCCTACAAAGTTAACTTGTTCCCCTGGAGAATTTGAAGAATCTGTACCACAGCTCCCATTCTGATGAGCACCACCACAGAAATCACATATCAGCCCTGTCACTGGTGGTGAGGAAGATGATGATGAACCTGAAACTGCAGCTGCCAGCTGAACCTGACCCAGTTGCTTGGTCAAACTAGCAATCTGTTGTTGCATTTCTTTATTCTGAGTAAAGAGAGTCTGCATCTGAGCCATGTCAACCACATCTTTTTTTAACACACCCCGTTCAGAAGTGCGACTGCTATTCCGGGCCATTCTTTCTATCAACTCCTTGGCTTCAGGTACTGTCTTACTGTCTAATGAACCTCCTGCTGCAGCATCAATCATATTTTTAATAGAGGGCCGGAGTCCATCATAGAAAGATCTAATCTGCATCCAATCTGGCATCGAGTGAGTGGGACACTTCTTCAGCATCTGATTGTATCTCTCCCATGCTTCATGCAAAGACTCGCCTTCTTGCTGAGTGAAGGCATTCAGCTCTTGTCTGAGTCGGGCCTGCCTAGCTGGAGGAAAGTACTTATCAATGAACTTCCTCACCAAAGAGTCTCAATCTGTGAAAGTGCCCTGTGAAAAAGACATCAACCAGCTCTTTGCCTAATCTCTGAGGGATAAAGGGAACATCCTGAGTCTGATCGCCTCATCAGTAGCACCCTAGATTTTGAAGAAGTCCAGGATACTTAAAAAGTTTGCCACATGGTCCCCAGGATCCTCATTTGGTGCTCCACTAAACTGGTTTTGTTGCACCAAGTGGATGTAAGCCGGCTTAATCTCAAAATTCTGGGCTGTCACTGCAGGTGCAGTTATGCTCGTGGCACAATTTCCTGGGTTGACCACGGCATAGTCTGCTAAAGTTCTAGCTGGTGGAGGTTCTTCCGCCATGACTAGTTCCAAATTCTGATTCTGAGTCTGAGTTTGTTGCTGCCTTGCTTTTCTTGCCTCTTTCCTGTTTGCTTTAGCAGTTTTCTCGATCTCCCTGTCAAACAAAAGGGAGTCCTTATCTCCTACACTTCGCAAGTGCATAAACAAGGAAAAGTCAAGTAGCACTGTCCAGCACAAATAATAGAAAGAACAAATTAACTAAATATATATTGAATATTCACAAAAATCTAAATATGTACAAAAGCAACGTGCGAAGCAGAATGAATTAAACTTATAAAATTAAAATCAAACTACTCCCCGGCAACGGCGCCAAAAACTTGTTCACTCACTGGCAAGTATACCAGGTCGCTCAAGTAATATAAAATCGGTAAGACCGAGTCGTTCCACCGAGAGTAATGATTTCAATTAAAAAGTTCAATAAATAAAGCTACGCGCATAAAAATGATATTAACTTGGAAAAATATCGCGTTTAAAATAAAATTAAACAAATAAATAAATAAAGTGCGAGTGTGGGAAAAATAAAGGGGTGGTGCAGTTTCGTAAAGTCGGGAATGAATTGTCGTTACCGGTTCTCAAATATTACTTTAAACTATTAAATCAATTGTCACCTTTTGGATTATTTTTGCAAAATCAAGAATAATTTAATACCTTAAATTATTCTAGTTTGTTAAAAATAAATCTTCCTCGATACCTCGAGCAAAGCCTTAAATTTCTAACCATAAAATATTTGCTCAGTCAAAAATAAATTAAATCATACAATTTGCAGGCAATATACCTATCCCTACACAATTGCATAACTTTCATCCACAGGCAGTTTATTGTCTAATATACCTATCGGACAATAATCCTATCGTATATTTACGTCTAAATATACACGACAATTAAACCAGATGTAAGTACAAAATATAACAATTAACAATAGACAAAATCAAATATATGACAAACACACATAACAATTCTTCATTCCCAAATGAGTCTTAAGATCTCATAGTCAAAAACAAGAAATTAAGATGCAAACTTGGAAAAATTCACATACCAAATATCAAGTTTCAAACTCTTTACAAAACCACACCTTGAAAGCCTTGAGTTTTTGTTGTTCTTGCTCAAGAAGATGAAGAAAATATGCTGTGTAAGAGAAGGAATTCGTGCCACCATCCAAAGTCCCCCAACAAAATGAAAATCGAGTTATTAAGTAACTGCAGCTGATCAAAACGCGCTTGAGCGCGCTCAAGCGCGCTTAAGCGCGTTTCAACAGCCAATCAGAACGCCTGGAATTGGGTCACAGACCCCAATTTTTATTGCAAAAACCACACGCGCTTGAGCGCGATTAGACACGCCTGAGCGCGTGTCTGTTGAAATCTGGGTCAACTGACCCCTCTGCTGCCGCCACGTGGCCATCTGATCCAAGCGCGCTTGAGCGCGCTTTTTCCACGCTCAAGCGCGGTTCGCTGAAATGGGCTGTTTGGCCCAAAATCTTCTTCTCAGCTTGGGCTTTTTCTTCTTTTTCTTCACCAATGCCCCTCTTCAGCTGATTTGGCCCAAATAATCTGAAATTCAACAAAAACTAAAATTAAAATACAAATAAATTATCTATACAAATATTTTGCTAAAAACTCCTAAAAATTAATCTATTTGCTGAGAAACAAAACAAAGCACTAAGGAAAAGGGCCCAAATATATATCAAAATCATCACTTCCTGGCCCAAATCAACGCCGTTATGCTGGTTCCAAGTGGGGGAGAGTTCTCTGATTGGACCAGATATTGTGCAAGAGACCACAGAGCAGATCAAGATGATACAAGAGAAGATGAGGGCAGCTCAGAGTAGGCAGAAAAGCTATGCTGATAGAAGGAGAAAACCCTTAGAGTTTGCTGAAGGAGACCATGTGTTCATTAGAATCGTACCAACCAAAGGTGTTAGTAGAGCCTTGAAAACCCAGAAACTATCACCTAAGTTTATTGGTCCCTACCAAATCCTCAAAAGGATCGGCCCAGTAGCCTATCAATTAGCTTTGCCTCCGTCATTAGCTAACCTCCATACTGTATTCCATGTGTCTCAATTGAAGAAATATGTCCATGACCCCACCATAGTCCTTAGAATCCAACCTGATGACTTAGAAATTCATGAGAACCTAACCTTCAAAGCTGTGCCAGTTCGTATTGAAGATCGAAGAATCAAGCAGCTTAGAGGGAAGGACATTAGTTTGGTCAAAGTCGTCTGGATTTATGGAGATGTGATAGAAGCATCATGGGAGTTAGAGAATAGGATGCGTCAGGATTATCCTGATTTGTTTGTATAAGTTGAATTTCGGGGATGAAATTCCTTGTAAGTAGGGGAGTAGTGTAACACCCCAAAATTTTAATCCCCGATTAATGGAATGTTAATTATAATTTAATTATAATTAATAGTTTCTCTATTAATCGTTGATTAAAATATGTATTCATGTGACTAGCTTAGGTGTGTGAAATTATTTAATAAATATAATAAATGCATAAAATGAGTATTCTGCATATTAGTCCCTGGGTTGGGACCTAGAAGCAATTATAGGAAAGGTTGTGGAGGGAAAGTAAATAAAATAATTATTTTTCAAAATCTGACCAAAACACTCGAGTATTATTCAGAATACTCTAGTATTCTAGGTCAAACTGCACGAGTTAGTGCGTTTGATGAGTCACAGCCAACGATTCCCCTCCGTTGACATGATTACTCCGCCATCAACAGCTCAATGCCTTCGTGTTGACGTGCATGAGCTTCCTCTAGCTCTTTTTAAACTCATCAACGATCCTTGGTGAAGAATTTTGCTCATTCTTGTTGTTGTTGTTGAAGTTAGGGTTCCGGATTTTCTCTCTTCGATTCTCCTTCTCAGAGTTAAATTGAAACACAAATCATACACGAATATAAAGCTTACATCTTGAGATTTATATAAACACCAAAATCGTGAGGATTGAGTGAGTGTGTTGGAGGATTCAAGGAGTTGAAGTGAAGCTGTTCTTGGTCAAATTCTGTTCTGGAGCTTACTTTGATCTTGATTTCTGGTAAGCTCATGAACCCCTGAGTCTCAATTTCGGTTTCCTTAGTTAGATTATGTTGCATAGAGTTTAGAAATCTAATTTTCCCCAATTTATTTCTCTGTTTCATGTACAAACCAATTCCATTTTGGTGTGGTACTCAAAATGCTCTGCATGTGGCATTTGAAGTTGGTCTGAGGATTTTGGAGCCTTTTTCTTGTCAATTTTCGTTTGGAAAACATCTGAGAGGTAAGGGGAAGTAATTATATTCACTAGATAGAGTTTAAATTCCATGAATTGTGTTAGAGAGCCACCAAGAGGCTCTAAGGGCTTAGATTGAATAGGAACTTTGGTTTGGAGACCAATCCATGCTCTAAAACTGTGTTGAGCAAGTTTTATATCATGCATGCAAGCTTAAATGAGCTTTACTTTATGAAAATTGTGCTTAATATTCAATTTGAGGTGTTGAGTTCTTAAAAGTGCCTTTTTATGCATAATTATTGGATTCTCTGTCAAATCTGTGTTTTGATATGAAATGAATGTTGTAACATGTTCAAGTTATGTTGTATGAACTCTGTGGATCCCTGGAATGGACTAGAATTAAGTAGAAATGAAAATGTTATGTTAAAACCAAGTTTCAGTGTTATCTGCTACGAAACACTCGAGTAAAAGGCAGGGTACTCGAGTAAAATGCTTTCAAAACAATGTAAAATGAACAAGAACACTCGAGTATTTTGTCTGGTACTCGAGTATCGAGCATGACCTGAGGACAAGTTTAGGTCAAACACTCGAGTCATTCAAGGTCACTCGAGTATTCTGGAAATGTCCAAGAATACTCGAGTAACCCATGAACTACTCGAGTAAATTGTTGAATTGAAAACCCAAATCCTCAGAAAGTCATGAACACTCGAGTGATCTTAAGAACACTCGAGTAATCTGGAAAAAAATTAAAGAACACTCGAGTGTACTGAAGTTTACTCGAGTAAATTGTCCAGAATCTGAAAATACCATTTTCAATTCTAACTTAATAAATTAAGGAATTATTAATAATAGTCCAAGGGATCAAGACTTAGAGAAATTGATTAATACAATTAGATCGTTTGGTGACGGTCCTTTTTGATAAAGAAATAAGCCTAGGTGGCCTGTAAAGTATTAATCAACTTCCCTTAAGTCTAAAAGATAAAATGCATTCATTCTGGAGTTTGGATGGTAGGACGTATTTCATGTTTGTTAAACATGTGGAGGGCCTCTGGGAGTGCCAATACGCTTGCTTGATGACACGTCGTTGGCGTGGTCGGCTTAGTGGATGCCGATATGGTTATACCGTTTGGATGACGGTCCGTTTGGATGACGGGATATGCTCGGGTGGCATGGATACCAAGCTTGTCGTGTACATTCTAGGTGAATGTACGAATGGTTGTATACCTAGGAATACAACGCACTGTTGAGTGCTGGGTTGTCAGGGATGGACGTCAGAGAGTGACATAGTATTATGATGGAGATAGGCTTGAGAGCTAAAGTCATGCATCATGCCATTCATTTAATTTAACTGTGATAAATGAACCAAGTGTGAGCATCTTACTTGCATTCAATATCTGCTAAGTGTTAAATGTGATTGATATTAATTGATGCATATTTACATGCTTATATTGCATAACTTAATCTCTGTTGATTATGTGTATAGAATTGCTTACCCCTATGCCCTTGTAGGTGATGTCTCGCTACATTGCTTGCATCGAGATCCGGCCACTTCCTAGTGGCATATGGATCTATGAGGACCATCGCGCGGTGTTCGAGGGGGAGGTAGAGATTACCTTCTACCACCCGAACCCGCTGATACGATTCCGTCCTCGTAGGTTTAGGATTCCCATCATATACACTATGCATGTACCCCCGTTTTACACTTACCATGGACCACCTCCCACGCGACCAGCTCGCTCTTACCATAGTTTTCGTTTTCGACCTACCCGCTCTCACCCTTTTACTTCGAGAGTCGTCCGCGAGGAGACTCCCCTATCTGATCCGAGGAGCCCAGTCAGGGTTTCACCATCACCTGACCCGGTACCCAGTGGTAGGGTACACTCTCCCTCGGATGAGATCGAGGAGGATCCGGTGGAGGACGAGAGTGGGGGCGAGCCTGTCGTGCATTCTACTGGGAGTGACTGGAGGGACGATGATCCCTAGGTACATGCATATGGTGTATGGTGTGGGTCGGAGGATCCGATGTGTGGAGGCTGTGGAGGAGATTTGCTGCTGCTGCTGTGATGATGATGTTGCTACTATCTTACTACTACTTTTACTTTTGGGAGACTACTGCTTCTACTACTCCATCTGATGCTGCTAGATCTATGTGACTATCCCTAGAGTTGTATATTTTGTTATGTATATATTGTGGATATACTTTTGGAGTACTTTAGGGTTTTGGTCACACTATGTAGATCTGTTTTTATATGGACTTGTACTTATGGATTTGGAGATTATATTATGGGCTATGTACTTATGACTATGTTTATATATAAAACCTATGTTTATACTTTATTAGTTGCATAGTCCAATGAATTCCGCTTACTCTGATTTAATCCCTTTAAGAGCTCGGCTATAAACATTATTGGATGGTACCGGATTTATCAAACAAAGCAAGGGTAACTTTAATTACTTGTATGATACAAATATATTTCAAAAGAGAGAATGTTACCCTATTTGTGAAAAGGTTTTAGAGATCGCCGAACTCAACACAAATGTTTTGAAATGGTTTAAAGTTTATTCTCCAAGAATTCCAAATGACTATTTGTGCACCCGCTTAAAAAGGAAAATTTTATTTTCCATATTTTCTTAACACTCACAAGTCCATATATTATCAAAGATGAAAGCTTAATTACTATATTATCTTTGGGTAATTCGGAAGGGTGTCACAATTTTATTGTTTTCTATAGGGGCATGTACTTTTTTTACAAGCATGTATGCTTAGGATTTAATTAGTGAATGAATGTATGTGTTAGAAGGATATGTGTAGGAGCTAGGCGTGAAAATAAGTGAATGTATTTGCATGTATGTGTATGTATGTTTAAGAGTATGTGAAATTTAATTATTTAATGAAGGTGATTATATGTGCATGTATGTGTGTGACGTGAATGAGTGTGTATGTGCATGAGGATATGTGTGTATGTGTCATATAAGTGTGTGTGTGTGTGTGTGCATGTAAGTGAATATGTGTAAGTGTGTGAGTGTGCCGCGTGTGTGAGTGAGTGTAGAAAAGCCTAGGATTTTTCCCTAAGTGTGGAGGGCAAGTAACTAAATCCCAACTAGTTCTTAACTAAACCCTAACTAGTTGGAAGAAACCCTAAGGAGAACCAAAAGTCAACAACCTAGGATGAACCCTAAACCCATATGTCTCCCACTTTGTCTCCTTGAGGAATACTAACCTCCACCCATTCAATAATCTAGAAGGCCGAATTTACCCCTCTTTTCCAAAGCCTTGGCCGAATTACTTAAAGGGCAAAATAGGAAGCCATGACTTTTATATAAGCTTTGGCCTTTGCTTCATTTCACCCATTCTTCTCTTCATTTCTTCACTCTTTCGTCCCAACACCAACACAAACACATGTTCTAAGAGCTCCTCAAACTCTTAGACAAAGAATTAGAAAATAGAGAGAAAGAAGGAGGAGAAACCGTGAGGCTAGGAGGAAGGAGAAGGAGAATCCAAAGCCAAAACTTAAGAATCCTTGAAGATCAAGTGTTGAAGACCTTTTCTCCTTGGTATAAACCGAAGACCTAGAAGTCTTAGAATTAGTTCTTGATCTTGTAACTTTATTTTCTTTTCTTCTCTTGCATGTTCTTTTGATGCACTTATGTGTAATATTTTTCTTAACTAAAGACTTTTCAAGACTTAAATTGATTTGTAATATTTGTAGTTATGTTTGATGGTTCGGTTTGTGCCTTGCATGTTAGATCTTGAAGTTTTCCATGGTAGATCTTCTTGTTTTCAAGTTAAATTTCTTAGATCTAAAGTCTTGTTCATGGTCTTTGAAAACTTGAAGTGGATCTTCTTGCATGTCTAATTTTTATGCTTAAAACCGTAGATCAATGAGTATTTATTTGTTTAATAAATGTTTGATCTAAACTTGTTTGATGATTTTTGGTTTTGCATGTTGTCTACAAAAGATTTTCATGACTTTGAATCTTTGTATGTTTTGGTTTTGAGTTGATCTTGATTTTGTTTTGAGTTTTGTAAATGATTTTTGAATAAAAGCCTTTATATTTCTTAAAATATGCCTCGGTTTTGACCTCTTTCCATTTAAAATGATTTTGTTTTCTATTTGTGTTCTTATGTTTAATTTTGTGAATTGATCTAAGTATATGCATAACCATCCTCCATGAAAAGAGTGTATTTTCTTCTTATGCATGTCTCGGTTTTGCCTTTCTCTTGCTTAAAATTATTTTTGTCTTGAGTTGTGCTAATGTGTTTGAATTCATGACTTGACCTACAAGAATAATGTGCATGCATGTAAGTGTTTGACCTTTAAAAAGTTATGATTCCATGAAAAATAAATTGAAAATGTTTATGTTGATATATGATTTTATCTATTTTGTTGGAAAAGCATTAGACTTGATCTTGCATGTTAGTTTTCATGAAAAAGACCTTGTTTTCTTTTTTGTGTATGTCTCGGTTTTAAAGGAAAACTAGGGAGATAAGCTTTCAATTAATTCTCTTTTGCATTAACATGAATTAAGTGTTGATTTTGTGCATATAGCATTCGGTCATGTCTAATTTAAGGTCCATGCTTTTCTTTTTTGAGAACTTGATATATGCTTTATGTTCTTGCATGATTTGATTTGATTTAAGTTAAAGGAAAATAAATTAAAGTTGATTATTGCCAAATTTGAGCTTACGGTTTTGTATGTTTGATGATGCATGAATCATGTTTTGATTTGTAAGATTTTCGGTCTATGCATGTTAAACTAATTGATTAAGAATAAGTTTTATGCATAAGTTAAATTATGTGTGTGCATTCGGTTTAGGAGTCTATGCATGATGATTAGGAAAGAACTTAGGGATAATGCATGTAATTTGTGATATAATTGATTAGGAATAAGTGTTGTGTTTGAATGATTTATGTGAGTATGCATTCGGTTGATAAGTGTAAGTATGCCTAGATGATTTTGTTTTATAGGAATGAATTGTTTCTGAAATATATTACGTGACTGAGTGATTAAATTAAGTGTTTGATTTGTGAAATGTTTATTTGGAAATAAACGTTTAATTTAATAATTGATTAAATATTTATGTGTCCTGATTTATTAAAGTTGACCGTGTGTATGCTTAGTTTTATAAATTATTTGATTTGACTTGATTTGTTTGAGAATGTGAGAATGCGTTTATGATTTTACAAAACTTGGGTTTTCAAGAGAATTTGAAATAAAAAGAGTTTTTGTGTTGTTTTGGATTTTTATTTAATTGATTTCTTTGCTGCCCAGGTTTGTTTAAAACTGTTTTCTTGATTTCTAAATTGAGTCCATGATACTCAAAGTTTGGTTTTCAAAGGCAATTAATTTTAAGAAAACCCGGATTGAAACCGGTGAAAATTTTCTGTGTTTTTGGAATGAGGTTTAGGTGCTGTCCCAGACGGACCAGCCACCTAACCAATTGATTTAAATTGTTTTAATTGATGTTTTCAAAATGATTTTTAAATATTTGAAGCCCTAAGAAACGTTTGAGTCATTTTTAGAAAACGATCACACTTTTCCAACGAGAAATGAAAAACGTTCTAAGTTAAGAAAAGTTTTTAATAAAAATGTGTTTAATTAATTCGAGGAACGTTACAGACGAGGGATTAAGGCAATGGTAGCAAACAAGATCAGAGGAGACCGTGTTCACCAGATTGCTGGACTTCAGGTGAGAGAGTAGCTTTCCTAAGACACCGTGGTAGTAGGTGTTATATTGAGACGTTCCGTATCAGCTCAAAGATCGGAACTAAGTGGTTTTGCGTCAATAGTATGGTGGCAATTGTGTGCTTTGTGTGGCCACTCATACGAATAGGACAAAGACCACATTGTTGTGTATAATGTTGTGTGTTGATGATGTGTTGTTTGTGTTTGTTTATTTATGCATGATTAATGTTATAGATTGTTATATGAGATAATTGCTAATGAAGATTAAAGAAATTAAAGTAAAAGACACCAAGAGATGAGATAACCCTTGTCTGGCATAAGTCCCTGTGGAGCAAGGCCGCCTTAGCATGATAAGACATTGAGAATATAAATAACGATGAGAGGATTGTGTTGATGGTTGAGTTAAGATAAGAAATGAGAGTTGAAAGGAGATTATATTAACGGTGTGAGTGAGCCAGAGCGAGGAACGAAAGTTGAGGTGACATTGAAAGTGCAATGTGATGGGGAGTGAGGTGTAAATCTTTTGGTTTTGTTTCTTGGATTGAGACTGGTCTGAGTTGAGCTTGCTCCTCCACTAGTTCTCAAGAAGAGAAAAGTCCTTGAGAAAACCTTTGAAAAGAATTTTTGAAATGGTTTTACAAAAAAGGAGATTTTTTAAGATGAGTTTTCCAAAAATAAATTTTGGAAAGGGATTCCCAGAAGTGAATTTTTGAAAGAGTTTTGAATTTTAAAAAAAAGGGGTTCCCAAAATGAGAAAAATTTCCGGGATGGACTTTCTGAAAGAGATTTCGAAAAGAGACTTTTTGAAAAGGACTTCGAAAAGAGATTTTTGAAATGAGGTTCAAAAAGAGATTTTTGAAATGATTTATGAAACGGAAATTTTGGAAAAGGATTTGTGAAATGAATTTTTGGAAGAGATTTATGAAATGGAAATGATTGGGGAAGGAGTTTGTGAAGTGAGGTGTTTTCGTTGAAAGTTTCTGAAGAGAGATTGTTATGAAAAGGTTGTTTTGAGGAAAGTTGTGATGAGATTCGAGTTGTGAATGTGATTCCGCTCTGTGCCAAGTTTGAGAAATGAAAAGTGATGCAAAGATTAGTGGTCAGGACTCATTGAAGGGATGTACGAAGGGTGAGCTGACCATTAGGTTAATTAACAAGATAAAAGCTTTTAAAAGACATTAACAGCGAACGCGGTGAGGTATGAGAGTTAACCCGAAGTAGTGGAGAGGAAGGAACGATAGGTATCTGCGGATACTTAGGACGAGATTGCATTAGGGGAGGACGATGACGGTGAAACGTCAAAAAGTCTAGAGTGCTTTTCTAGGCGGGACAATTCCACAAGTGGCACACTAACGTGGTGGGGACTGGGTCTAATGCCGTGGCACGTCCTGCATGATCAACTAGAAATAGTACTGTCGCCCCCTAGATTGCAAATCGAGAACAGTGAGAGGAACTGGAGTGGGGCATTGTGTTTGCCGCTAAGAGCGTGCCATGTTATATATGATATTATTTGAGGCTGGGCCTCCTGGTCAGGGACCATTTTTGTGTGACAGCTGTCGTGCCCGCACGGTAAAGGTTCTGTACTCCTGTTTGCTTCCGACTAGGTGGATGGATGGCCGAGGAGATGTAGACTTGAGGCGTGAGTGCTAACTACGATCGGACACGCACCTCGATGATTTTTAAATTCCCCTTAATCATCGATGGTTATAATTCAATAAGACTCTCTAAAGGAAACGAGTGTAATTAAGAAAAATGAAATTGTGAATGATTGATGATCAGATGGAAAGTGTGAAAGGGAAGAAAGGTTGAGACCCTTGGAAAGGGAAAGAAAGTGATGGTTTGAGATTTGTTAATGAGGAAGAAATTGAGAAGTAAAGATGAGTAATGAATAAAGAAATAATAATGATGAATTGTGATGATATGTTCGAGTGCTGTGTTGTGTGTGCCTTGTTGTACTGTGTGTATTTGTCTTGATATTCCGCCTGCGGTAAATCCACAACGTCGACGACCTGTCGTTCGGTTCGCTAACTCTCTCCTGCCCGTTGGTATATCGGTGCTTCTGGTACTCCAACGCGCAGATGGATTATCGCATGGAGCTACAAGACTGTTTTGAACAGGTTTGGGGCCCTTTAGTCGTGAACCGAATATGGGTGGAGCTACAAGACCAGACCAAACCTCATCTGTGGGAATCAAACTCTCTCTCCTTGGTTGAGGTAAGGGGAGTCTCTTTTCCACACTTTGAGTTAGGGATAGTTAGGGTTTATAATAGTATTTTGGTATAATAATTAGACTGGGTTGTGGGTAGCAAAATGGTTTTTGATTTAGTGTTGGTTTAGGAGAAATTAGTATATTTATGGTTGATTGCATATTAATTGAATTGTTTATGTTAAATTCCCCTTTTATTAATGTTAAAGTAGGAAGTGAAGAACCCTAGGGAGTTGACTTATATTCATTGTACTCTGAGACATACCTGAGTATGTCGACTGATTTGTGATATTGGTTGATGGTTGATAAGTTGATGTATTCGCTAAGGGTTTTATATGTGATTAATTGAAACGTGACCCTATATGTGAGTAATTGATGGTGCATGTATATAAACATTAAAAATGGAAATTTGATGTAAAAAGAAATAATAAATTGGAATTTGAAATGAATTTATATTTAGATATAACTTGAAAATGTTTGTGTGTGAAGAGTGTTTGGAAATATGTGATTTGTGAAATACTTGATGGATGGTGTGTTTGTGTACTTGACTTTTTGTAAATGAGTTTTGATATGGAATAAAAGGGAATGCAGTGTGATTTGATCCTTGGGCAAGCCGGCACACTAGGTGCCCTGCTAGGTGGTGAATTGCCTACTAGGGTCAAATTCCTGTCAGGCCAATTGCCCATTAGGTCCTAAATTCCCGTTAGGCGTCGGTGCGCCAAAGGATCAATCTCACTGCATAACCACCTAAATAATAATAATAATATTTGAATTGGAAATTTATGGGAAATGAATATTAATTAAATTAACCAGCATTGTCCTAACGGGTGATGCCTAATGGGTGTCTCAGTCCTAACAGGTTTAAAGTCCCTAGTAGGTGCCGAATTGCCTAGCAGGTGCGTCAATTCCTGGTGGTGCAAAGGTAAATGGAAATTAAGGAAAGGGAGATGGTATATCTAATAGATAACGGAAATGAACAAAGGAATTATGGAATCTGGAATTTTATGTGTGTTGAATTATGAAATGAATGTGTTGCATTTTGGTTACGCCATTGCCTGATTTAGTTATTATTCTCGAAATTCTATTATGACTGTTTACTATCTCATAATCCACTTTGTTGTGAAAAGGTCTCACCCTTATGTGGTTAACATTTTAGGTACTTGAGTAAGGAGCTTGGAGATCAGAGTGCTCAGCGGATCAGTCGAAAGAAAGGAACTCAAGTGTATTTTATTATATTGTAATTGAAAGCCCCCAACGCTATTTGTGAACTCTGATTTATAAAAGAAAATTTAAAGTCCTGTGTTTCATTTTCAAACGTTTATTGTTTATTATTCATTATATTACGGGGTGTTACATTTATGGTATCAGAGCAGTTCTTTCCTTTCGACCTGAGGGAAAGTAATTTCGATCCCGCTGCGACACTCTCATCTCAAGCTTCCTGACCAGTGGTGAGACCCATACAAGTGAAAACTTTTAAATGTCAAGTGAATTTGTATATGTTTGATACTATTGTTGAGTATATTTGAAATGAACTGAATAGGTTTATGTTTGCATTGGGAATACTGACAATTGACAACGTAAGAGAAATTATTTACGAAAACGGAAGAGAATCTAATTCTTTGGAAACTAAGCAGGATCCCTTAGTGATTCAAAGAATTGGGTATTCTGAGTATTCACCCAATTGCAAACAGGAAACCTAAGTGATATGAACACGATTAGTCGAGAGCATAAATGTTGAGTTTTTGGACTAATCGAAAGTTAAAGTTTTATACAAAGGAAATCTGGTTAATGCCAATGCATTCGAGCATGTAGTACAGGAACTCAATCGAATTGCGAGGGCTACTACCACCGATTAAATGTAGTGTTGGAAATGGCCAATCCGACATCATATCTATTGGGAGGTGAAGTCATCGAAATTCAAGAGTTTGTGTACTATCGTGAATTTGCAAACGATTTCCTATGTATGAACCTTAATGCCAATGATATGCTTCCCTTTGCTTTGCTATGTTTAATTGTCTATGTTTTGAATATATGAGTTTGACAACTAGTTTGGTATCAAAGTAATTGGACAGAGGTTAGAAATGGAGCCGCACAAATCAAATAGATTACGATCTCGATGCTAATCTAACCAAGTGATTAAATTCACATTGATTAGACTAGTATCTAGGAGAGCGAAAAATAATGTTTAAAGTAAAGCAATAGTTGGTTCCATAGCTAATCTCGATTCAATTAACTGTGACCCCAAATGTGAAACAAGCATTGAGTACTGACCAATTGAATTTGAGCCGCACCAATTTGATTTGCGAATATAAAAGGACTTTTGTCTAACTTGGGGAAAGCGGTTCGGATTCAATCGAAAGGTTCTCATAATATGTTATACGCGGAATAGTTTAGCATTAATAAAGCAAGAGGACGGAAATTAGAAGTGAAATCAGGAGAATTAAAATAACTTCTTGCCTGATTCTAATCTAAACGAGTGATTTAGTTCGCATCGCTTAAATTAGAATCCACGAAGAACAATAACAACTTTTATATCAGGTTAGTAGTTGACTCCAGTACTAGTTTAGTTCCGATAACTTTAATACTAAACAAAAGATAAGTAGGGAGTCCTAGCAATTCCTATCGATTGAACTTAAACTCCCAAGTGACAACACTTGGATTTATACACGACAAGAGATTTTACTCAATCAGAACCAAGGGTTTAAATTCAATCGGGAGGTCTTTGCACGAGTTTTGGAGTAGGTCCATAGTAGTATATGTGCATATCTATATGTATATACATATTGAATTACTTGTATGTGTATGTATGCATATTACGCTTGATGATATAGCTATAAATACTAGGTGTTGTACTAAATGGTCGTGGTACATTGCATATGTTTGTTTATTCATATGTCTTGCGTTCATGCATGCTTTTGCTTAATGCTACTACATTATTTGCTTAGTTGTATATGCAGATGGCCACACTATAGTATTAGTATCTCTTGGTTGTCATTATATTCGGCTGTTGCATTTTTGGTGTCGAATATTTTTACAACGCAAGTTATTAAACGTTTTTGCAACATGATTCTAAACCATTTCTAAAACTAATTGTGTTGCAATTTCCGTTCGATTTCAAAAGGCTTCCCGCTATATAGGGAACTCCTATTTTCGGACTCAAGATTATTTTGGTATATTTGAATGAATATATCTACATATGTGCAGATACCGAAAGTTTATGTTATGATTGAGATGGATTCAAATTTTCGAAAATGCTATCAAATGATAATTTGGGACTAAGAACTTTTTAGTCACCATTCCCATATTTGAAAGTCCAAAAATCCATTTCAATCACAACAGTGACTAAAAGTATTATTTTCAGGATTTGCTTTCAAATTATGAACTTTTGTGTTTTGTCCTAGGAGTAGGAATCCTAGATAGTCCTTAGTGAGTTGCCAGGATTATGGGACTAGTTAGTAGTTGTGAAATCCTAGGATAGATAGGACTATTAATTATGCATATTGGTGGTTGTCTGATTGACCTATGTGCTTGATATTTGTGAGTGAATAATATTACGAATTATTTGTTTGTGTATATGAATGTTCAAAATAAATTTCAAAAGGAGAGCACCGAACCACAATCATCCCAAATGGATTGTGAGGTTACACGACAAACTTTTAAGAAAGTAATAAGGGATGCGAGGATTTCTAAGTAATCGATCGGTGATTTAACCCATGTGCTTTAACCAAGTTACTCGTCGATTAAATAGGAATTCTCCATATATAAACCCAAGTCCACTTGGAACGAAACTCAATTTTCAAACTTGAAGAAGTAGGGAATGTAATTGTTCTAAATTTTGGAAACTCACTAAACTAATTTTGTTTAAAGTAACAGCATATCCCTTTTCTTTGAGTCTGACGAATTGAAACAAGATTATACTTCCTCATCTAGAGTTTTGTGAAACTAGATGGGGGTAGCTCTTTATGGTGACGTGCACAAATTCAATGGTTCAGTGAATTTCCAAGTAAATTCCTTGTTCCTTCATCTTGGGAGGAACCTGTTTTCAAGGGATTTTTGCTTTTAAATGCAAAACTGTTTTTCTAAAAGCATCACTAGTATGGAATCTTTTTATTAAATTCTAAATCTCCATATCTGGTGATTGTTTAAACCAAAGATTTAAAAGGTAAGCATTTTTGGTTGGGTGTTTGTCGAGAAATCAAGGTTTTCACAATGAGACACTTGGTTGATTTGAAAATTTTGAATAAGTACCCGAAGGTTGAATCAATGTTTCATATAATATATCAAGCCAATTGGAGCAAGATTGGTGTTTCAAACAAAATGAATTTAAAGTACAATAATCGGTTTTATAATTTTATTCAACCTTTGGTTAAGTTCAGGTGATGTCCCTTTAAATTCTGAGGTCATCAGAGTTCGCTGCTATTTTCAAATGAACCCGATTTAGGTTCATTCCCAACAATTACTAAATTTTTAACCAAGTGGTCATAGGACTACAAATGAACCTAGCGGACTCTGAGTGACCTGAGCATTTATAATGACGTTCCTATTTACACAAGGACACCACTTGCACAATTTTCATAACACTGGGGGAATTGTATTTATGAAAATGTATTTATGATTGCAAATCATACAAGCCCCTTTTCTTTTCCCCTGAAACCCTTTTTGAACTGATTTTCATACATGTGGTAATCGTTATGAATGAGTGTGGGTGTGGAGGTAGGATTTAACCTAAGTTAAGAAAGGTGGACGAGAACTAGCTTAGGAGGAAGTAGGGTTGAGCCATGTGTCTGTTTATATTTCATGATTGCTAGGAATGTTGTATGTATGCTCGAACTTGGTATGGCGATTGTACTTGAATGATATGATATTGGGAGTTGTTGTTGTGTATGCTTTAACTTTGAGTGACTTTTACATGATCTACGTTTATTTGAATGATGAATGTGGTTGTTAAGGGCGTAGGAATAGGATAAGTGTTAGATTCTGGAACTAGATTATGATCAACCTTTGAGGGTAATAGTGTTTAGAGAGTATTAGTACCCTTACCAACCTTTGATGTAGAACTCCGAAGGGAAACTCAGCTGATCTTAGAAAACTCGATACGATCTTCGCTTTGAGGCGGACTAAATTAAACCATAGTCAGTACTCCTCAATGAGTACAAGAGCTTAGAGGCGTACTCATGCGGAACGGTATGCCAATTCTAAGTGGGGGAGCAGGACCAAAGTGAAGTAGGCCTCATAGCCTAGAAACCTTTCTCCGGGATGGTTCTCCAATTAAGGATGTTGAACGAAATTTCGGGGACGAAATTCTAATAAGTGGAGGAGAATTGTAACATCCCTAATTTTAATCCCCGCGATAATTATGAGTTTATCGAATTAAATATTTGCTTCTTGAAAACAATTATTTAGTTGTTGGGTATTTTCCTAAAATACACCATGTAATTACGAAAGAACATTTAGTTATATTTATTTTTTTAAAAAAAGTAAACTCTTGTAAAGAAAAAAAAATTATTATATTGAAATAATACTAAAAGTTTTGAATATTTTACTTAAACTTTTATATATTCTATAATGAATTATATGTAGTGTTTTTTTTAAATGAATATTTGACTCTAAGGCATTTACCAAAATAAATCTATTTATTTTATTTGATGACTAAATTTATTTTTAGATTAAAAAAAAGAAGAAAAGCAAACAGGAGTGAATGTGTGTGCTGTGAAAGGGAACCCTAATTCCCTTCTCTATTCTGCAGCGCCGCCCCCCCTTTCTTCTTATGGTCCCTTCGTCCCTCACCGGCGGTTGCCATTGTTCCTTGCCACCGTTGTTGTGCTGCAGCCCCCGAAGCCATGGCCGCCGCTCGTTCTCTCTCCCTCCTTCGCCGGTGCTCGCGTGTCTCCTTCCCCAAGTCGCACCGCCACTGCCTTGCGACTTCTCTCCCTCCAAGTCGCAAATCGCGACCCTCTTCGGTCAAATCGCTCCACCGCCATTCTCCTTCCTCAGTCGCAGACCCTCTATGGTTTTCTCTCTTCGCGTCGCCGTTGGTGCTGCTATGGAAGATGGCTCTCGAACCGCCGCCGGAAAAGCTGTCGCCTCAGCCCCTGATGTTGCTGCGTGATGGTCCAGACTGTTTTGAACCGGTTTGGGGCCCTTTAGTTGTGAACCGAATCTGGGTGGAGCTACAAGACCAGACCAAACCTCATCTGTGGGAATCAAACTCTCTCTCCTTGGTTAAGGTAAGGGGAGTCTCTTTTCCACACTTTGGGTTAGGGATAGTTAGGGTTTATAATAGTATTTGGGTATAATAATTAGACCGGGTTGTGGGTAGCAAAATGGTTTTTGATTTAGTGTTGGTTTAGGAGAAATTAGTATATTTATGGTTGATTTCAAATTAATTGAATTGTTTATGTTAAATTCCCCTTTTATTAATGTTAAAGTAGGAAGTGAAGAACCCTAGGGAGTTGACTTATATTCAATGTACTCTGAGACATAACTGAGTATGTCGACTGATTTGTGATATTGGTTGATTGTTGATAAGTTGATGTATTCGCTAAGGGTTTTATATGTGATTAATAGAAACGTGACCCTATATGTGAGTAATTGATGGTGCATGTATATAAACATTAAAAATGGAAATTTGATGTAAAAAGAAATAATAAATTGGAATTTGAAATGAATTTATATTTAGATATAACTTGAAAATGTTTGTGTGTGAAGAGTGTTTGGAAATATGTGATTTGTGAAATACTTGATGGATGGTGTGTTTGTGTACTTGACTTTTTGTAAATGAGTTTTGATATGGAATAAAAGGGAATGCAGTGTGATTTGATCCTTGGGCAAGCCGGCACACTAGGTGCCCTGCTAGGTGGTGAATTGCCTACTAGGGTCAAATTCCTGTCAGGCCAATTGCCCATTAGGTCCTAAATTCCCGTTAGGCGTCGGTGCGCCAAAGGATCAATCTCACTGCATAACCACCTAAATAATAATAATAATATGTGAATTGGAAATTTATGGGAAATGAATATTAATTAAATTAACCAGCATTGTCCTAACGGGTGATGCCTAATGGGTGTCTCAGTCCTGACAGGTTTAAAGTCCCTAGTAGGTGCCGAATTGCCTAGGAGGTGCGTCAATTCATGGTGGTGCAAAGGTAAATGGAAATTAAGGAAAGGGAGATGGTATATCTAATAGATAACGGAAATGAACAAAGGAATTATGGAATCTGGAATTTTATGTGTGTTGAATTATGAAATGAATGTGTTGCATTTTGGTTACGCCATTGCCTGATTTAGTTATTAATCTCGAATTTCTATTATGATTGTTTACTATCTCATAATCCACTTTGTTGTGAAAAGGTCTCACCCTTATGTGGTTAACATTTTAGGTACTTGAGCAAGGAGCTTGGAGATCAGAGTGCTCAGCGGATCAGTCGAAAGAAAGGAACTCAAGTGTATTTTATTATATTGTAATTGAAAGCCCCCAACGCTATTTGTGAACTCTGATTTATAAAAGAAAATTTAAAGTCCTGTGTTTCATTTCAAACGTTTATTGTTTAATATTCATTATATTACGAGGTGTTACATAGAACCCCTCTGTGTTGGTTTGAAACGGGAGAAAATTTAGTGTTAGGACCCGAGATAGTGCAGCAGACCACGGAGACAATTAAAATGATTCAAGAAAAGATGGGAGCAGCTCAGAGTCGGCAGAAAAGTTATCATGAAAAGAGGAGAATTCTGCTTGAAATTAAGGAAGGAGACCATGTGTTGATGAGGGTAGTGCTAATTACCGGGATTGGTAGATTGCTCAAAATCAAAAAGCTTACACCTCGTTATATAGGTCCTTACCCAATTTTGAAAAGAGTCGGCCCTGTAGCTTACCAAATTGCTTTACCCCCTTTGTTTTCCAATTTGCATAATATCTTTCATGTGTCTCAATTAAGAAAGTATGTTAGTGACCCATCCCACATCATTGAGCCGGATTCTATACAACTTAAGGATAATCTTACGTATGAAACTTTACCTTTGAGAATTGATGGGCATAGTGTGAAGAAGTTGCGAGGAAAGGATATTCCTCTGGTTAAGGTAGTGTGGAGTCATGTGAGTGGCGAGGATGCTACTTGGGAGCTTGAAAGTAGCATGAGGGCTTCGTACCCTCATTTGTTTGAAACAGGTACGTCATTTCTCGAGGACGAGAAATCTTCAAGTTGGGGAGGAATGTAACATCCGCATTTTCCTCAATTAATTTTAGTAATTAAAAATGAATTAGAAATTTATTTATTGGATTTATTGGATGAAAATTTTAATTCCGTAATTTAATTTAATTAGTATTTTGATTTGATTTCCATGAATTTATTTAATTGTGAATTTTTGTGTTTTAAATTATGTTAAAAACGTGGGAATTATATTATTTTATTTAAATTAGATTTTTATTTTGTACTTCCTTCAAAGTTGAGAAGAAAATTTTATTCCCCCTCTATGTGTGTGTTGTACGGCTAAGGGAATAGGAGGGAAGGAAAATTTTGAGTTTAAGAGTCAAATTTAAAATTCAAAAATACCCTAAATCCTAAGGAGACAAGTATTTAATGCTTTAATTAATTATGTTTCTCACTAGGTAAAGCATCATTAAAGCCTAGGGTGGTTATCATAAAAACCTAAGCTATTTTGTCTTGAACCTAGATGACTAAAAATAGCAAATGAACCCTTTTTGCCTCTTGATAAATTCGAACCCCTCTTTTTAGTGGTGTACTCCAATTAAATTTTGCAACCAAGCCCCTCTTGCTTCTTAGGAAATTCGAACCCCCCATTTTAAGCAGAAGACCCCAACCTAGTTTTTCTATATAAATCCCCCATGTCCTAAGACTACCCCCTTATGTCTTAAGTCTTAGAAAAAAAAGGAAAGAAGAAGAAGTGAGAAGAGGAGAGGAGGCCGAGGAAGAAGAAGGAGAGGAACAAGGGGAAGATTTGATTTTTCTTGCTCTTTTTCATTGATTTTTCATAGGTAATGATTTCTAGCTTCTTGTTCTTCATTTCTTTTCCTTTTCCATTCGGTTTTCATGAAGCAAGTTAGAGTTTTTGTTGATTTTTGGTTCAAACCTTCTTGCATGTTACATTTTCATACTTCTTTAGCTTTTCTATGTTTGATTCTACAAGTATTTGAAGTTGGAAATGAAAAAGTGAGCATGCATCCATTTTCATGGAGCTCACGGTTTAGGTCCCTTTTTGTTCCAAATATTTTTTGCTCTTTGATTTAAGTTTTTATGCTTGATAATGTGTTGCTTTATTATGTTCTTGAGTTATTTGTTGTTGATTTACAAAAAAATTTCTAATTTCCCCTATGCATGTCACAACTAGGGTTTGATTTGGGAGAAAATAATTTTGTTTTGTTTTGCATGCAATTGATTTGTGATTTGTGGCATAAAAGTAGTATATTTTTATATTTTTAATTTGGTTTCATAAAAAATGAAAATTTTATTTGGTGCATGTAAAAAGGACCATACGGTTTAGTCATTTTTAGTTGAGAAATAAATTGTGTTCTTTGATTCTTAAATTATAATGCTTGAATAAAAGAGTTTTGATGTTGGTTATGAATTTTGTGTATTTGATTAGCAAAAAAAAATTCCCATTGTTTTTTATATGCATGTCACGACCCTTAGGTCTAATATGAGGTAAATGAATTTATTTTTATTTGCATGTCATGGATTGATGATTATTAATGTATATTAAGTGTATTTTTGGGTTGTGCATGAAATACATGAAAGAATGAATTTTGTGATGATTTGTGTTGATGTTGGGCTATACGGTTTTGAAGAGTAAATTAGGTAAATGAGTTTAATAATTTTTGTTGTGTGGTTTTGCTAAAGAATATGCATAATCTAAGTGTGTTTAGGTGCTTGTTTGACAAAAAATGTGTGTATGCTTGTATATATGTAATTCGGCCAAACCAAGAGAAAACGAATAAAATGATTTTTGATTTTCAAAGTTTAAGTTTTGTTCTAGCATGTATGTGTGCATTCGGTTTTGGCATGGAAAATTAGGTGAATGAGTTTATTTTGCATATGTGTTGGTGATTTGTTAAGTTTGACTATTTTCCTAAGTGTATTCTTGATTTTTACAAAGAAAATGAATAAATGAAATTGTATGGAAAAGTTTTGTACTTACATGTGTATTTGTGTGTGCAATTCGGTCAAGAGTAAAAGGAAGAGTAAATAATTTTGTTTCATGAAAAAGAAAGTGGAGTTAAAGTACTTGAAATGAATTAAGTTGGTTTATGTGTTTTAGGTTTGAAATCTTGAGCTTGTATTCTTTGATTCCATTCGGCCATGTAGTATAAATAGGTCTAGGAAATTTAGTTGCATGAAAACAAATTTGTATAATGATTTTTGAAAGGAATTAAGTTGTGTAAAGTAAGAAAAATTAAATGTGTTTGGTTTATTTCTTTGGTTCAATTCGGTTTGTGAGTATATGTATGTCCAAGTGATTTTGCCTTGCAAAAATGAAATTGCATAATGATGTATCAAGTTGCTTTGGTTGATTTAAAGCGTTTGAACTTGTAATTCTTGGTTTATTTTATTTATCCAATTCGGTTTCGTTAAAGTAAAGTAGGTAAATATGAAAATGAATTATTTTGGAAATGTTTATGTGTTCTCTAAGTGAGTAAGTGTTGGTTAATTGATTATGTGCTTGAATTTAATTGATTAAGTGTTGTTTCAATGCTTTAAGGTTTGTTAGAAAAATTTAAAAACAATGTTTTGTCTTTGTGTGTTATTCGGCCAAGACAAGTTAAATAGAATAGGAATTTATTTTTCTAAGTGTTAATGGATATTTGAAAAGTGTATGACTTGTGTGGATTAATTTATAAAGGTGTTGTTGTCATTGGAATTTCAAACTGAGTTTCGAAAATGTTTGAATGAGAAAGTAGTTTTGAAAACTAATTGATTTTAAGTTTAGTTTCTTTGATTTATTTGGATTTGGTAGCCTTGATTGGTGGCTGTCCAAGTTTTATTTTATGGTAAAAAGTTTGAATTTCAAAATGTTAAAGTATTGGTTTTATACTAAGGAATGTTTGAAAACAAAAAGTACTTTTAAGTTGTTTTCGGGGATTCTAAAAAGTGATTCTTTGGAAGCGATACCTTGCTGTCCAGAATTGTCTAAGCTTGTTTTTCAATTTTTAAAATGTGTTTAAGTGACTTAAAGCAAAGCTTTTAAGTGGTATTTGATTTGGGAAAGAGTCGGATTGAAAACGGTGAATTTTTCGGTGTTTCGGAGTTATTTTGAGGTGCTGTCCAAGGCGGACCAGCAGCTCATATTTGTTTTTAAAATTTATTTAAGGACTATTTTCAAAATATGTTAATATATTTAAGTTGTGGTTTTATCTGGAATGATTTAAGAAAAAGGAAATTGAATATTAATATATTATATTTGGTTTGAGGAATTAAAGGTGTTGTTGTGGATCGTGATCACGGAGATCAGAGTTTCATAAATTCTCAAGAAGTTTGGAATCGTAATCAAGGTGAGAATAATAGCTTATCTGGAATGTATGCCATGGGCAATTGTGTTTAGTTTCGATTGTTTAAATCGGAACCATGATCAATTAAGGTTGATTAGTGTGAGGGCAATTGGTGTGTGATTGTCTGGCTTCTCGCACGAAAGACTATGATCACTATTGCATTTATGTGTTATTATTTGATTGAGCCATGTGAACATAAGAATATAATTACATGATGCCTTCTCATGCATAATGATTCATGTTGTTATATTTTGTTTAGCATGATGCATGACATTGAACATGAAAATAATGTATTAAGGATATGTGACGAGAAGGAAAAGCAATAAGTGAAAATGAATTCTTTGATAAGTGATGCAATGATTATGGATATGACGAATGGAGCTGGCCACGTGTGCAGTATGTCGTGGATCCGAGCATTGACCAGTCAAGTAAGTGACATTGGAAAAGTTTGGATGCTAAGGAAAAGTTGTGTAATTAGAGGTCGAGGATCACCGCAGTGATGAATAAGGGTGACTCGTCCGACCGTAGGAGTAATTAAAAGCTTAAATAAGACTGATACATAATGAAAGATAATAATTATATATGGCGATATGAGTGTGAAGTAGTGGAGAGGAAGATACCCTGTCTATTTGCGGATATTCAGGTGTGCGATTGTGATAGGGGAGGGTGATGACGGTGAAACGTCAAGAAACCTGGAGTTCTTTTCTAGGCGGAACTAGTCTATAAGTGATCGGGGATTAATACCCAAGGGATCGTAGCGTGTTCTGCACCGAGAACTAGAAAAGCAACTGACACCCCTTGATCAAATTCGAAACGGTGAGAGGGAACCTGAACGAGGCGGGCAGATCGGCTGAAGATTGGATCGCGTGGAATATAAATTGTCTTGATAGTCGGCCTGTGCGGTTGTGGCTGACATTCATATTTTTGAAGTGGTTTCCCAACTGTTCGACCGGCGTGGGTTAAGGTTCCTGTACGTCCCGTTTGCTTCTGACTAAGTTTTGGGAGGATATGGAGGAGATGTAGACGTGTGTGTAATAATAAAACTTTCACAGTAATGTCTTTTAAATTCCCCTAACATTTGATTAGACTTAATGAAAATATTCCGAGAAAGTTACTAGTATCATATATCAAGTGGGATGTCAGCAAGACACCGATGGTGGTAAAAGTCGTATGCGAATAATGTTGTGGAGTTAATAAAGTGGTTGAGTAATATTGAAGAGGATCATGCATTCATTCAACATTCATTTGCACTTATGTTGTTATTTATTTTATGCTCGAGATGTGTTGGTAGAATGTCGGTTTTGTTGGCATGTCATGCGTTCGGAAAAGCTTATTCTTTCTCCTGTTCGTTGTTTCTCTTTGTTCTTCGTGGGGACGCAACAGGCAGATGGTGTACAGCATCGAGATTACCATGTGGCCCCTAGCGGGGGGAGCATGGGAAGTCACCCCTGATGGATGGATCTGGAGAGACTTGACTTGGTTGGAGATTAAGGACCCTGAACATCATCTGAGAGGAGCACAGATTGATCTGCACATTGGTCGCATTACCTTGAGGGACTATATGGATGGAGGACCTCGGACGTACTACGCTTGTGGTACGCAGGCCGCACCGTCTGCTGATGTCAAGGCTGAAGAGTAGGAGACAACATCAGAGGATGATGGAGATCAGCCAGTGATTTGGGTCCAATATATATAGATTTGAGCATTATTTGGACTCCCTTTTACTATGTATTTGGCTTGTTTCTCTAGCAAAGTTAGGACTTTTTATTAGATTTTAATTATTTTTAGTAGTTTAGGGTCCCTTGGAACGTTTTGATCCTTTTTGGGTATGTTTCAGGTACTTATGGAGTTTAAATGCAAAATATATTGATGGATTTGGATAGAGGATGAAAAGAGCTTCGAAACGGTCCAAGAACGGAGTAAAACGGAGTCCGGATGAGTCCGTGCGCGCCCCGGGCGTGAGGACGGATGCGCCCCAGGCGCACAAACCGCGTAAAAGTGGCGCTGTTTGGTATTTTGGCCATAACTTGAGCTATGCTAATCCAAATAAGGCGATCTTGGTATCATTTTAAAGTTAAGGAAAAGATCTACAACTTTGCCAGAAATAGCCTTGCTCAAATTCGTCCATCTTCAGGATCAAAATCAGGGCCGAAGGTGAGTGTCAGACATGAGAAAGCCCAATTTGACCAGATTATGAACAAAATAGAAGAAGAGAAGTCTAATTTGGCTTCATATCTTAGATTTGATCAGAAATTAGAAGATAAACATGGACCTTATCTATTAGATTTAATTAAGATTTATTTTAGGATTTGTTTTACTCTTTAAATAGAGGATTTGTAAATAGTTTTCAGAAGGTTTTAAGATCATAGAATTCAATTAGAATTAGAGAGAGAGGTTAGTAACATCTATTGAGAGCAAGGAGGCAAGGCACAAGGATTGAAGGTCTCTTGGAGAGTTAGCCTGTATTGTCTATGATATGAGGTTTTCTCTTTACTTCTGTTTTCTTTATTTCTATATGTGTAACTAAAACCTCTTGTTAGGAACATGGTGTAAATTGTATGATGTAACTTATTTTAATTTATGATTTAGTATTTTGCTGTTTTTGATTCATGCATTAATTGAGTTTTTAATACATAAACCTGATCAATTTATGTTTTGGATTTCTTAATTCACAACGGAAGTTGGGATTTTGAATAGGCCATGCAATTAATGGTATAATCAGTCCAAGATATAGGAATATAATTGGATGATTATATGGCTTTTTAATTCCCTTGTGCTGAATGGATATTTTCTTATATTGTAATTTGTTGAGGGATCAAGGATTAAATATATAGAAAATAAGGGTAATGTTAAGAGGAATCTAACTATTGCTATTTGAGAGGAATAGTCCATGAATTGAAGGATAATTAAAGAAAAATATAAATCATAGTTAAAATATGTGAATCATACAATGAAACCAAGTTCCTAACCTTTTTCTATTGCTTTCTATACATCTTATCTCCTCAATCTTCTTATCTTATTTTACTATTATTATTATTCTCCTTCTAAACTTCAATAACAAGTTGCACTAATAATTACGAATTGGTGGAAAGTTATTAGAAACAACTTTGATCCCTGTGGGACGATATTCGGTCTTCCAGACTATATTACTTGCTGACCTAGTCCTCTTGCTAGTAACCCAACAAGTTTTTGGCGTCGTTGCCAGGGATTGAAATTCGATTCTAATTTCTTTTCGGTACTTTTTGTAATTATTTGTGTAATTTGTACTTTCTCATGTATAACTATAGTTGTAATAGTGATTCAGATTGTGATAGATTTATTCCATATTATCCTAATCCTCCATACTATGTTGCACAAAATATAACTCCTAGGAAGGCCCAATGGGAAATATATATTGAGATAATGAATCAACAGATTAATGATATGAAAAAGGAAAGATATTTTTCTCAATTTTATCATTTGGAGCCTCCTCCTCCTAGAAAAACCCCAATGGAAATAGCTCTAGAGAGATTTGCTCAAGCCACTGAGGATTTTGCTAAAGATCGCAAAAATAATTTTAGATTCCCTTGTGTTGAGCCAATTCCTCCCCCTGTGGAGAAAGAGTCATGGGAAATTAACCAAGAGAAATTAGCTCAAAAAGTTAGTAGTAGTGTTCAAGAAATTAATTTTATAAATGAAGAAAACAGAAAAAGTTTTGAGAACATAGAAATAGCACTTGAGCAAATTTCAAAATATTTATCTGAGGAGTCACAAGCATTATCAACAATTTTTGACTCTCCTAAAAAAGAGGAGGAAGTTGTGGTGATGGATGTGACCAATGATCAAATCCCTCTGGAGGAGCAAAAATCTGAAAAAGAAATTGTGCATGATAGTTTTGAGGAAGAGGATCGAAAAACAAAAATAGAAGGTTTGAAAATTGTAGAAAAAATTGAACCACCCTTGCATGAGGAATTTGTTGTTATAGAGAATTTAATTAAATCTAGTTCATGGTTGGGTGATTCAGAATTTTTCTATTATATTCAACCTAAGTACTTTCATGAAAAATATCTAGAACAATCTGAATCATTATTAGGCAATAGGAAGCATGAGAAAGTAATCTTCTTGACTAATGGAGTTAACAACTTCATGATGGATGATGGAAGAAAAGAAAATTTTGCTGAATCCCCATGGGATATGGGCATAACTCATTATTGTTGCATCACATGGGATTTGACCCATAGAATTTGGGACCCTGGTGGATTTGTTTTGTACATAAGCAGTAGTGTAGGTTTCAATTCTTAGGTAGTTTTACTAAAAAAAAAAAATTGTGGTACAGACCTCGTGCGCCCCAGGCGCACGCGGTCGCGCGTCTCAGGCGCGCGGGCTGCTACAGAGTTGAGGGGAATTTTTCTAGTTTCCCCAAAGGGGTGCAAAAGTTCAGTTTTGGGGTCAAATTCTGATTCTACCATCTTATTTCTTAGGATTAGATTTTTTTTTATTTTTAGTAATAGATATTTTTTTTATCTTATCTCTTAGGATTAGTTTTATCTTATCTCTTAGGATTAGATTTATTTTTTTTTTATTTTTTAGTAACAGATATTTTTTTTATCTTATCTTTTAGGATTAGATTAGTTTTATATCTTTTAGGAATTTGTTATATCTTTTTAGGAATTTGTTTTATCTTTTTAGGATTAGATTTATCTTAGGATTATTTTTAGAATAGATTTTTTTTTTGTTTTCGTTTTTTTTATTTTCTATTTTTTAGGGATAGATATTTTTTAGGATTAGATTTGTTTTTGTAGGATTTGGACCTCATTAGTCCCAATTTTTTCAATATTACACCCCAGGCCCCTGTACCTCACCAAAAATATTGTCCTGCTTTCTTAGGTAGTTTTAGTTTTTAATTTTTAGTCTAGGGTAGATTAGTTTGCTTGAGGACAAGCCAACATCTAAGTTTGGGGGAATATATACAAAATAAAAATTAAAATTTTTCAGATCTGAATTTTTCTCTCATATTGGTATTGGTTTGTGTCCTTAGCAAGAGTAATTAATTTTTCTAACCTTAGGACTTTTTCTCTTTTGATGCATGTGCATACTTAGTTTAGGACTGAGATTCATTGACTTTTGACTCTATTTGATTGAGCTGTATATAATTGTGAACTGGTTATTTTGACAAAGGCTTTCAGAACTTATGATTAGTGAACTGACTTTAGTCATGTGAGCTTTTGAGCCTTATTGAGGGGTATGAAATTTTATTGAAATATTCTGATATTGAGACCCCTATTTTTTCATGAGTGTCTTCACTTTGATATTGTCTTCTAGAACTTGACCTGTGACCATTTCAAAATTGATAATTGATTGCATGCATCAAGATGATTAAGGCACCTAGGATGTGTTTTTGTGGCCTTCAGATGATTGGCATTGAAAATATTCCCTTAGTTGTCCATTTTGAGCCTTATAATGATATATGATTTTTCTTTGGTACCCTGCATTTATTGAAATATTCTTTGATAGTACCTTGTAAATTTTGAATGAGCAATTGAGAGGAATGAATATGAAAAGTGAAAGTAATTGGTAAAAAGTGTATGAGTTCTAATTCTCTTCCAACAAAAAAAATAATAAATCAAATGAATGTGAAAGGAAGAGAATAGAAAAGAAAAAGGAATTTGGAAAAGAAAGGAAGAATAAAATGTTCCTGGTGTGAGTGTGAGTCTTTATTGTATTCATTGCTCATTCATGGTTTTTGAGGGAAACTTGTTTTTGTAAATATTTTTGCGAGTTAACCTTTGTTTTATCCCTTCTTTCTTTTATCCCACCTGACACTTTTAGCCATGGCCCCATTACAACCAAAAATAAGACCTTTTGATTTTTGCATGCATTCAATAATTTCAGTGGAGATGTTGGTCTATGGTCAAGCCTATGGTAACACATTATCATTGTTGAACTTGAGTGAATTGAAAAGATGACCCTTATACACTTTTGAGAGAAACAATTGAGAGGTTGAGAGTGTTCGCTAATTCTGAGTTCTGGATGGGATTGTTATGTTAACCAGTATGTAATTGTGAATAGGTCATAATAATAAGAGTGTCGAAGTAGATGAGTCGTAGTCTTAGATTAGGTGTGTTCATGTTGATTTAGGGAGTTTGTCTCTTGTTTAGAATTTTTATTTTACTTTTGCCTGGGACATGCAAAATGTTAAGTTTGGGGGAGTGATTTGGGTCCAATATATATAGATTTGAGCATTATTTGGACTCCCTTTTACTATGAATTTGGCTTGTTTCTCTAGCAAAGTTAGGACTTTTTATTAGATTTTAATTATTTTTAGTAGTTTAGGGTCCCTTGGAACGTTTTGATCCTTTTTGGGTATGTTTCAGGTACTTATGGAGTTTAAATGCAAAATATATTGATGGATTTGGATACAGGATGAAAAGATCTTCGAAACGGTCCAAGAACGGAGTAAAACGGAGTCTGGATGAGTCCGTGCGCGCCCCGGGCGTGAGGACGGATGCGCCCCAGGCGCACAAACCGCGTAAAAGTGACGCTGCTTGGTATTTTGGCCATAACTTGAGCTATGCTTATCCAAATAAGGCGATCTTAGTATCATTTTAAAGCTAAGGAAAAGATCTACAACTTTTCCAGAAATAGCCTTGCTCAAATTCGTCCATCTTCAGGATCAAAATCAGGGCCGACGTTGAGTGTCAGACATGAGAAAGCCCAATTTGACCAGATTATGAACAAAATAGAAGAAGAGAAGTCTAATTTGGCTTCATATCTTAGATTTGATCAGAAATTAGAAGATAAACATGGACCTTATCTATTAGATTTAATTAAGATTTATTTTAGGATTTGTTTTACTCTTTAAATAGAGGATTTTTAAATAGTTTTCATAAGGTTTTAAGATCATAGAATTCAATTAGAATTAGAGAGAGAGGTTAGTAACATCTATTGAGAGCAAGGAGGCAAGGCACAAGGATTGAAGGTCTCTTGGAGAGTTAGCCTGTATTGTCTATGATATGAGGTTTTCTCTTTGCTTCTATTTTCTTTATTTCTATATGTGTAACTAAAACCTCTTGTTAGGAACATGGTGTAAATTGTATGATATAACTTATTTTAATTTATGATTTAGTATTTTGCTGTTTTTGATTCATGCATTAATTGAGTTTTTAATACATAAACCTGATCAATTTATGTTTTGGATTTCTTAATTCACAACGGAAGTTGGGATTTTGAATAGGCCATGCAATTAATGGTATAATCAGTCCAAGATATAGGAATATAATTGGATGATTATATGGCTTTTTAATTCCCTTGTGTTGAATGGATATTTTCTTATATTGTAATTTGTTGAGGGATCAAGGATTAAATATATAGAAAATAAGGGTAATGTTAAGAGGAATCTAACTATTGCTATTTGAGGGGAATAGTCCATGAATTGAAGGATAATTAAAGGAAAATATAAATCATAGTTAAAATAAGTGAATCATACAATGAAACCAAGTTCCTAACCTTTTTCTATTGCTTTCTATACATCTTATCTCCTCAATCTTCTTATCTTATTTTACTATTATTATTCTTCTCCTTCTAAACTTCAATAACAAGTTGCACTAATAATTACGAATTGGTGGAAAGTTATTAGAAACAACTTCGATCCCTGTGGGACGATATTCGGTCTTCCAGACTATATTACTTGCTGACCTAGTCCTCTTGCTTGTAACCCAACAAGTTTTTGACGCCAGCAGTTTAGAGAGTCTCGTGGGTCTTGTGGTCTAGGTGTTTTGTTTTGATTAGGGTCGAGTCCGACTGAGGAAAGTCATACTCTGGATAACATGTGATGCAACTAACCTATATCTAATGTATTTTGGAACTGATGTGTTTGTACGCTTTCATATTATGCTTTTATAACTATGTTGGAAATACCGTGGGTAAACTGTGTAACATCCCTAATTTATTTTCCAAGTCTATTTATTAGAATAATAGACTCAGGAGGTGATAGGGATAGAAAAACCAAGTGGTAGATATTAGAACCAAAAATAGTTAGAAAATAGTTAAAGTTTCTCAATTAGAAGAAAAATTAGGATTTAAAGATTTATAGCCCAAAACTCAATTTCCACCGTTGGATATGACGTTGGATTTATTAGGAAGCTTGCTTTAAAATTTGAGCAAGATCCAACGGTTAACGAAAAAGTTATAGCAGTTTGAAGTCAGGGACAATAAGCCAAAATGAGTCAGACCCCCATGCCCGAGCGCACGCCCAGGCGGGCAGGAGCCCAAAAAGTCGCATCAGCCACGCCCGAGAGCACGCACGACCTAGCAGAAGCACCAAAATGTTGCATCGATCAACGCTCGAGCGCACGCCTGAGCGTGCGCGCGCCAGAAAACCCCCTCTGACGCACCGAATCTACGCACCAGAAACGAGCCATCAGCCACCATGGACCCACGCTCCGGGAACCAGAAAAAGCTGGTTTTAAAAGCTGGTTCTGCAGCTTGGGAACCAGAAAATTAGGTTCCCTTCTCTCTCTAAAACACGATTTTCTCTCCTCTTCTCTCTAAAATTCTTCTTGAATCATCAACTAAAACCAAAATAAATCACTAGAAACTAATCCCCATCACATATAAACATCATCTCTTCATCAATCTCTCATTTTTCCCTCTCATTCCTCTTTCTCCTTGATTCCAAGAACCCAACACCACCCTCAAGCACCCAAAACCCCATTTCCAAGCCTCACCATGGATCTAAACTTGATTTTGGGTTAGATCCTACACATAAACACTTCCTCCCTCTTGATTTCAAGCTCTCTCTCTCCTTGAAGCTCTCTCTCTCCTATGCAACTTCTCTCTCTCCTCCAATCTCATGATCGGAGTGGAAATCGGTCAAGGGAGCAGGAATCCATGTAGGTCGGGGGTAGATTCGCGGTCTTTGGAGTTTTGATCGAGCTCTCTCTCCCTCTAAGGTAAGGGGAGTCTCTTTTCCACACTTTGAGTTAGGGATAGTTAGAGTTTATAATAGGATTTGGGACTAATGATTAAGTTGGGTTGTGGGTGGGAAATTAGTGTTCATTTAGAGTTTGGTTAGGAGTATTTAGTATATTATGGGTTGAATTTTTATATTATTTGAAATATTTATATTAAATCCTTTTGTACGTCATTAAAGTAGGAAGTGAAGAACCCTAGGGAGAGGACTTATATTGTGGTACCCTGAGACATACCTGAGTATGTCGACTGATTGTATTGATTGTTGAACTAAACTATGCGATGAATGTACGTATTTGTATCTTAATGCTAAATGAGTATAAATGTCAAGTATTAACAATTGTGAACAAAGGATATGGCTTATGAAATGAACTTGTGAATATAGGAAATGGAAGTAAAATGATTATGTGTAAACAAAAAGTGAAAGGTGATGTTAATATGTGGCAAGTACGAGTTGGTGGTGTATACTTGCACCCTAATGCTAAATATGTTTAACTGTGTTTAATTGTACTGCATATGCTTAACTAAGAAAATGGAACGCTACGTGGTAAGGTTTGATAATTAACATAGGAAATTAATATGGATAAGTTATGAATGGGTAACTGTAAGTATGTGTAATTGTGATTAATTGTGTTATAATTGATTGAGTAAGAAAGTGAATAATTCTTTGGCCTCTGAGTTGAGGTGCCGAACATTGAGAATGTGGTAAATACGTTGGCCTCTGACTTGAGGTGACGTTCCTTGAATTGTGATGGAAATGAGAAAAGAGTGTTGACCTCTTACCTGAGGGACACAGAATGAAATAAAGTGAAAGAGTGTTGACCTCTGACCTGAGGGACACAGAATGAAATAAAGTGAAAGTGTAACATCCTAAACTTTATTTTAAAAGAAATTAATGGTAAAACCCAAGAAATAATTAGAATAATTGCTTAAATAATTTTGGGTGATAGGAGAGTAGTAATTATAAGTACTAGGGGTTGTATAGAAGACATTTGTGGCAATGGGCAAGATTATCTAAGCGGAATCGGGGGTTAAATCGGCGTTTTAGATGTTAGAAATCAACCGAAAAAAAGAAAATTAGGAATTTATTATAGGATGCTAAGAAATTAAATTCCACCGTTGGATATGAAGTTTAAGGGATTAAGAAGCTTGTCTAAAAATTTGGACCCGATCCGACGGTTAACGAAAAAGTTACGGCGAATCGAAGTTTCAAGTTTCTGGTGCACGCCCAGGCGCACCAGGGTGCAAATCATGCACCAACTCAGTGGAAAAACCGCCCAGGCGTGCTTCCCGCTCGCCCAAGCGCGCCCAAGGCGCACCAGCTGCACACCAGTTCCGTGTTGGCGCGCCATTTCCCTCCCAGCCAGGCGTCTGGTGCGGCGCCATGCACCGGCTCGTGTGCTGGTGCTGATTTCTCGCCCAGGCGCGCCTTTTCGTCCGCCCAGGCGCGCGCGCAGTAGCACACCAGATCTGGTGCGTCCGTTGCCAAACTTGGGGCCAAAGTCATGGGTTTTTGGCCACACGATGGTGGCTGGCTCCCAAGGCAAAAATAAGAGGTGTTGATCACCACACTCCCTCACACTCCATCATCAACACAATCCCATCATGCCCACCATTTCTCTCAATCTCAAGAGCCATTCTATCATCCTCTACTCACACACTTGGATTTTTGGGCAATCAAACTCAAGATTTTTGAACCCCATCAAGCTAGCATCATAGAAATGGGTTGAAAGCTCATTCCCTTTCCTCCCTCTACCTCACGCCTAGTCTCTCTCTCATCTCCCTCTTGGATTTTCAAGTTCCACCATCATTTGGGTAAGTAGAATCCTAAGTCAAGTTATGGTTTCATTCCTCTTCTCTTTAGCTCATGAAAGTTGTATTTAATTTCCTTAGGGCTTTCATGCACTCATGATCATGTAGAACTCTCTATCTCATGCCTTCAAATCAAGACCAAGAGAAAGGCAACAACCAACCATCCTATGATACCCCTAATAGAGTTGTTTATCATCACTTGGTCATAGCTTTGTTGAGGTGGCAAGCAAGGCTTAGGAGATTCAAAGTCTCGTGATTCTAAATTGGACAAACAAAGGTTTTTCTTGCTCCTTGACATTTTGAGGTAAGGAGTGGGTATTAGTGGGTATTACCGTACTCTGGGGCATAGTTTACAATATGTATATAATGAGTACTAAGTAATAATTGTTAGTTAGAATATTGCACCATAGGGTAGTTAATAAATAGAACTTATGAATTAAGGATAATGGTGATGATATTGATAAAATGCTTGATTTGTGATAATTAAATTATAAAGAAATAATTGTGTTAACTTGACAATATAAGTGTTTAATGTTGTGATTTATCGGAGTAATGTACTTGCTAAAAGGTTTAAGAGGTAATGTTGTGATAAAAGATGGAAATGAAATATACCCGGACGCAGTAAGACGTGACCGCGCATGGGTGCAGACGTAGTAGGTCGTGACCAGGGGAGAATGAAATGAAATATACCCGGATGCAGTAAGACGTGACCGCGCATGGGTGCGGACGCAGTAGGTCGTGACCAGGGAAAAGAATGAAAAGTAATATACCCGGACCCAGTAAGTCGTGACCGCGCATGGGTGCGGACGCAGTAGGTCGTGACCAGGGAAAAGAATGAAAAGTAATATACCCGGACGCAGTAAGTCGTGACCAGCACGTTAGTGCGGACGCAGTAGGTCGTGACCAGGGACAAAACGAAAGAGTAATGTGAATTTAATGGAAGAGGATAGAATAAAAGGCTTGATAGAAATATTGACTAAGAACAAAGAGGAAATAATTGGATTATGAAACCAATGAATATTTTGTGAATGATTAGCGATGTGTAGGACTTGTTATATTGTGATTGAATGCTAGTTATGTTTGGCTTAGTATAGCATTATGTCGTAATTGGAAACTGCTTCCCCATTTTACGTGTAATACTCACTCCTTACTATTTCCACAGGTACTGAGGAAGAGTTTGCACTTGACCAGGCCGAGCAGGAGTACTCTCCCTCACAGGGAGAGTAAGTTACCATATTTTAGGACATGGGAATGTCCTGGGCCCGATGATGTGATGTGATTTGATCTGTTTTGTTGTATATATTGTACATAACTTTTTGGGGGCCCAGGACGACTCCTTTTGGGTAGGAGTCCTTTTTGGGAAAAATACTATTTTCCATGACTTGTTTATATATCTGCTGAAACTCTGATGTCTCATACTTTGCTATTCTGATGTGAGCACGAAGATGCACTAGCTGTGATATATGTTTATAGCCCTGTTGGCTTCTGGAATTTGAAAATGTTGATGTTTATCAGGTTACAGGAAAACCACAATTTTTGGAAAGGTCAGAAAAACAAACAAAACTCCGTTCGTTTGACGGGAGATTTTTATAAGTTAAAAAGTAAATTTTAAATTCACTATTTTATTAAGGGTAATTAAGGGTAATTAAGTGTAGGTGTTACGGAAAGAGTGTTGACCTCTGACCTGAGGGACACAGAATGAAATAAAGTGAAAGAGTGTTGACCTCTGACCTGAGGGACACAGAATGAAATAAAGTGAAAGAGTGTTGACCTCTGACCTGAGGGACACAGAATGAAATAAAGTGAAAGAGTGTTGACCTCTGACCTGAGGGACACATAATGAAATAAAGTGAAAGTGTGTTGACCTCTGACCTAAGGGACACATAATTTAAATGAGGAAAAATATGAGAGCCTCTGTTTTGAGGTGATAAATGTGCTGAATGAGAGTAATACATTGGCTTCTGGTTCGAGGTGATGTACCTGAATAAAGAGAAAGTAAAAATAATGAAAAGTAAAAGAAATGGAATTTGAGTGGAATAATGAAAACGGGAATTCGAAATGAATAATGAATTTGGAAATTTGAAAAGGATTTGAGAGCTGGGAGTTGATGTGTATAAATGCAATAAATGAATGTGGTGAGTGGTGGATCCATGACTTGACTTTATTGTTATTTCTTGAGTTACTGTTATGAACTGTATACTATCCTCTGATTCACTGTGTTGTGAAAAGGTCTCACCCTTAGTGGTTAACATTTTAGGTGATTGTTAAGGAGCTTGTGGATCAGAGTGGCGCAGCGGAAGACTGGAAAGAAGGAAACTATATATTTGTGCTACTTGTATTGTAAATGGATGCCCAAATTTATTTGTAAACTTGAATTGGAAAAAGGAATTTTTAAGTACACTATTTTAATTATAAACTTTTACTTACTATTTTTGCATATAAAATAAGGGTGTTACATTTATGGTATCAGAGCAGTTTCTTCCTTCCAACCTGAGGGAAAGTGGTCTCAATATCGCTGCGAACACTCTCATCTCAAGCTTCTTTTCCAGTGGTGAGACTTTTTTTTTGTTGAAACTTTAATGTTAAGTGATTGAATAATGTGCCTTGTATGAGCAGAGTGAGTTTATGTTTGCAAATGGGAATACTAATAATTGTCAAATTAAGGAAATTGTGTATAAAAGAGGAAGCGGAAGTGAATTCTTTGGAACCTAAGCGGATCCCTTAGGGATTCAAGGAATCACATATTGTAAGTGTTTATCCATTTGCAAACAGGAAACTTAAAAAGGGTGCAATTTGATTTTTGTCCAAGGATGAAAATTTTAAGTTTTGAGTTAATCAAAACATGAAGTTTCTTACAAAGTAAATCCTGCTAATCAAAACGAAGTACATAAACTTTAACTGGATGGCGAGGGCTATTACCACTGATCGAATGTAGTGTCGGAACTGGCCAATCCGATGTTGCATTTATCGGGAGGTGACGTCGTCGAAATCTAGGAGTTTGTGCATCATCGTGAATTAGTAATTGATCTCCTATGTATTAAACTTTTGTGTTAATTATTTTATGTCTTGTTGCTTTGCTATGTGCATTGTGTGTGATTTTAATGTATGTTTGTTGAGTAAATTGGTGTCAAATTAATTGAACAGGGATTAGAAATGGAACTGCATGGAATAAACAAATTATGATCTTGAATACTAATCCAATCGAGTAATCAAATTCACGTCCATTAGACTAGTATCTAAGAGGACCAAAAACAATGTTTAAATTAAATTAATGGTTGAATTCCATAGCTAATCCCAATTCAAGTAATTGTGATACCAATCGGGAAACAAGAAACGAGTACTGATCGATCGAATTTGAACCGCTGAACTATACTAAATTGAATTGCAAGCATAAAAGTAACTTTTTGTTCAAGTTTGAGAAGCGGTTTGTGTGACACCCTAAGTTTTATTATATAATTAAACAAAGATTTTATGAGTTTTCTTTGCTTAATTAATTTCTAACTCCATTATCAGAGTGGGGAAGCCTAAATTCACTATTAAAATAGTGGTCTAGAATTTTTCTTTTCCTAACTTTTACAAACAAAGGGGTTCATATGAGGAATTACTTAATTACCCTTATTTATAAAATATATTTAGTGGTATTTAGTTATAGAAAATTTTTAGGAAAAATCCGAAAGAGTCTCCTCTGTTTATCGGACATTTTCCATATTTCTTGAAAACCTGCTACCTGCGTGAAAGTTAAAAATACATTTTCCAGTTCAGTTCCTTTTACTTATGTGCAGTGCTAGGGTGTTTCCCCAGCTCATTCTATAGCCCCGCATTCATTTAGTTTTGCTAAATTACATAGGTATTATTTACAACAAAAATATGCACGGAACGTCCCCGTCATAGCGAAGGAAATCCGGCCCAAAGGTGCTCACACATTGCACCACAAAAATATACTAAGTCATAAGGAAAGTTTAAACTAAGTTTTTTATATACAATCTCAAAATAACTAAGTCCAAAACTAGTAAAATAAAAGTATGAACCACTACTCTCCCTAGTTGGGAGAGTGATCCTGCTCGGCTGGGACCTCGGAATCTAACTCTGAACCTGAAAAATGGGCGTAAGGGGTGAGAAATCCACGAACCCAGAATGTCATTTTAAAGAGGCATAAGAACAACTAAGGCATGCAACAATCAATTCACACACATACATAAATCATGCTTCATTGCATACCTTATTGGTTCGAAATTAAATCATATATCAATGATAATCACTCTTGGTTTTTCTTCAACTTTAAACATGACTTTTACTTTCACAAGCTTTTAACTTTTGTATCTGAACTTTTCTTGCATTATGAATTCCATTAGGTATTCTTGCTGCACAATTGGTTAGGATGGTATCTTCACCCAATAGGACTTCTTCTCACTCAGGACTTCTTGACCCATAAGACCTTTCCCTCGTTAAGGCCTTTTCTTTATTTTCTTTTCTTCACTCTCTTTCATATATTCTCATTTATTCATATTTCATGTTTATATTTGGTAATGCAGCTATTAATCATCGCGTAGGATCCACGTAACCTAACGAGCCTTTGATCTTATGGGAATTTTTCCTGAGCGAGCTTTGTACCTATTGGGGCTAATTCGGGCCTACTTTGCTAGTAGGACCCTGTCCTAACCGTGTGTACCTAATGGGTGTGGATCCCAAAACGCGATTAATAGCTGCAGACCTTTTACTCTTCTTTACTTTGCATTACAATTCCATTTCATTAATCACACTTATACATAATTTGCAACATAGCATTTCTTATTTGCAATTAATATTAACTATAAGAAAACACCTCATTTCAAACTTGAAATTGCAAAATTAAGTGTTCCCTAACATAAACAAATCCTTGCTCCCTATTATCATAAATTCCCCATTTAACTCAATACTTACCATATTCACAAAATCATCAAATAATTACCAAATAAGCAACCAAGACATAACAAATCACCAATTCAATTATTAATCATACTTATTTCAAGTGTCAAGTAGGATCAAGCAAATTCATGAACATTAACACATATCAAGAGGGAGAAAAATCATATTATCTAACCCTAAACTTAATCATAATTATACACACCCAAAATTCAACTCCCAAGCCCATGAATCAACCCCCTTACCTTGATTTTGAAGATTAGAAATAGAAAATACCAATTTGAGCTAATACCCTCTTGCTGGATGAGAGAGAAGAACGTGGAGAGAGAGAGAGAGAGAGTTTCCAATCCTTGAACTTGAGAGATTGATAGAAGATTAAAGGTTTTTGGGTGATGGGGATTGATTTTTAGTGATTATTCATGGTTTGAAGTGATGGTTTGAAGGTGAAATCATGGAGAGAAGGGAGAGAAGTTCGGCCCCTAGTAGAGAGAGAAAGCCATGGAAGAAAATGTGGGAAGAAGAAGGCCAAAACGCTGTTTTCTGGGCTGAAAAACTCGACTTAATCGATTAATAGTCGATTAATGTGGCCAATATCTGACTTATCTGCTCTCTAAAACTCGGGTTAATCGATTATTAATCGATTAACCATTGCTAATTGCCTTTTCTATTTTTCTTCTATTTTCATCGTGTTTTCAAATCACCATAACTTCTTCGTTAACCGTCGGATCTTGCTCAAATTTTAAAGCAAGGTTCCTAAAAATCCATACTCCATATCCAACGGTGGAAGTCTTGATTGGAGTTGTAATTATTTAATTACAATTTTCCAAACTAGGATTGTTGGAAAGGTGATTTAACTTAGCTAAAATTGCACTTTTTAACCCGATTCAATTCCGATTTCGATTCTCCCCTTTCTAACTCCTTTCTAACACCTCACCTACTCGTTGGATTAATTATCTTAATTTTTCTTAATTACTCTAATATATTTTTATAACAATTAATTAAATAAATTAACTGGAAATTAAATTGAGGACGTTACAGTTTGAATTCCATCAAAAGGTTCTCGAAATATGTTAGTATGTGGAATAGTTTAGCGTTAATGTATGTGGAAGAAAATTGGAAGTGGAATCATGAAAATCAAAATAATCCATTGACTCGATACTAATCTAACCGAGTGATTTAATTCACATCGACTAGATTAGAATCCACGAAAACCATGAAAACGTTTCTTCTGAACTTATAGTTAATTCCACTACTAATTTAATTCCGATAACTTTAATACTAAACGAAAGATAAGTTGGAGCTTCTAACGATTGAACTTGAACCCTGAGCTACTGTAATAAAATTTTATAACTGAAAGAGGTTTATTTAATCGAGAAAGGGGTTAAAATTCAATCTAGAGGTTCTCGCATCACTTTGGATTATATTGATGGTAGTGTATGATGTATATATGAAAAAGTCTATGTTTATGTGGAAATGAATTTAAATTTTCGAAAATGTTTTCAAACGATTTTGGGATTAAGAGCTTTTCAATTGCCATCTTATGTTTGAAGTCCCAAAACCATTTTCCACTAAGCAACAACAACAACAACTAAGCCTTTATCCCACTAGGTGGGGTCGGCTACATGGATCAAACGACTCCATAAAGGCCTATCATAAATCATGTCTTTTGATAAGGCATTGATTACCATATCCTTCTCAATTGTTTCGCCTATAGTTTTTCTAGGTCTTTCTCTTCCTCTAACCCTTGTAGTACCCTCCATTTGGTCTACCCTCCTAACCGGGGCTTCCACCGGTCTCCTCCACACATGCCCAAACCACCTAAGACGAGATTCAACCATTTTCCACTAAGCATTGACTAAAAATGTTGTTTTTGGAAATTGTGTTCGAGATAAAACTGATTTTGTTTGTGTATGTTTGATTGATATATGTGTTTGATATTACTATATGAAAAATGAATTTTTTCTTGATGCTTGTGAGTGGAGGTTATGAATATTGTTTGTTTGATAATGTGAGTGTTTAAAATGAATTTCAAAAGGGTGCACCGAACCACAATCATTCCAAATGGAACGTGAAGTCGCACGAAAATTTTTCAGGAAATAGTAAGAAAAGCAAGGATTCTTAAGTAATCGAGGAGTGAATTAACTCAATTGTTTTTAACCAAGTCACACTTCGATTAAATAGGAACCCTTTCTATGTGACTCAAATCAATTCGGAATGAAACAAATTGTTTCCTCATCAAGAAAGGAACCTAATTTGCAAAGAATTTTGTTTTTATAAATGTATAATTGTTTTTTCTAAGTGTTTTACTACTATGGGATCTTCTTTCTAAATTTTAAATCCCCATACCTAATGATTGTTCAAACCAAGGATTTTTAGCGATGTATGTGTTTGTGGTTGGGTGACTGTTTGGAAATCAGAATTTTTATATAAAGTGGAAAACTAAGTTTTTGGGTTTAGGATATTTGTTTGATCTGAAAATTTTGGCATAACGCACCCTAAGGTTTAATCATTATTTCATGTAACATTTCAAGCCAATTGGAGCAAGCTAGTGTTTCAAACAAAGTAAATTAAATGTGCTTGGATCGGTTTGATAATTTTACACAACCTTGGGCTAAGTATAAGTAAGGGTGTTCATAAACCGGTTTTTTTAAAAAACCGAACCAAATTGTGTAAACTGGTTCATAAACCGGTTCTATGAAATGGTTCTAATATTAAAATGGTTCATAACCGGTTCTGAACCGGTTCTTTTGGTGCACCAGTTCTTGAACCGGTTTATAAAAAAAACCGGTTTTATTTTTTGAACCGGTTTCAAACCGGTTTTTGAACCGGTTTTTGAAATTTCTGCCCAAACCGGTTTTTGCAATTTCTGTCCGCACCGGTTTTGAAACCGGTTTTTCTGGCTTATTTTCCGAACCGGTTTTTCCTGGTTTATTTTCCGAACCTATTTTTTGAACCTATTTAATGGTTTTTGAACCTATTTTCATAAATGCTATTTTGGGTAGTTATTTTGATTTTTGTAACTTAATTTCACTTCAAAATGCTAACATCAACACACATAACATCAAAAAATTAAGCACATAGTGGCAAAAAAATTATACCAGTTTAGTCCCTCTGAAAGTTATAGGTTGTATGGTATCAGTCAATACAACAAAGAAATTATATCATCAGACTATCTATCTCATTCTAAATAGAGAGTAGCTGATGCTCTTTCTATATATATGAAAAAGAACCAGAACTATAAATGCACCAACACCTATGCCAATCAAATTCCACCGTTTCAAGCCAAAAAATGACGTCTTCTTTGACAACTCCACATTCAAAGAACTTCCAGATGACATAATTGGTTGTTACAAAAAGTCAATCAATTTTGCCCCCCAAATTCTTCAGCTGGTAGAGTTAAGATATTCCCACCTGAACGCAAGAATCTAGTTAAATACTCTGTAAAGGCATGGCTTTAAAAAGACACATCTGAACACTAATTTGCAGCCAACATTTCAGTTCTTGCAAAAAGATATTTCATTTGGTTATTTTGAACACCCTTAAGTATAAGTGTTGTCCCTTTAAATTTTGAAGCCAATTGGAGTTGTCAACTATTTTAAGTTAATTTGACGTGGGTTCACCCCGATCATTACAAATCTTTTACAAAGTGGTCGTAGGGTCAAAAATGAACCTAATGAACTCTGATTGACTTGAAAGTTTATTGTATGACCTTTTATGTACAGGGACACTACTTTCAAAATTTTCATAGCATTTGGAAAGTGAATTGATAAAAATGTATTTTTGGTTGCAAATTATTTAAGTCCTATACCCCGAACCCCCTTTTGAACTGATTTTCAAGATATGTGATGATCTTTTTTAATGTGTGTGTAGAGGTAAGCGTTAGCCCTAAGTTAGACCAGGATTAGCTTAGGAGGAAGTAAGGTTGAGTCGTGTTTATGTTAGAAGTGTATGTGTGGCAAATTGTTGTTGTGAATGTTTGAACCGTGTATGAGGCTTGTATGTTTATGTTTATTTTAATGATGAATTTGATTGATTAGGGCCTAGGTATAGGATAAGTGGTAAGTTTGGAGATAGATTATATTTGACCTAAGCGGGTATTAGTGCTTAGAGTGTGATAGTAACCTTTCCTGACCAAATTAAACCATAGCTGGTACTCTTCAATGAGGGCAAGAGTCTAGTGGCGTACTCATGCTGAATGGTATGCCAATTCTAAGTGGGGGAGTAAAACCAAAGTGAAGTAAGTCGCATAGCTTAGAAACCCTTTTCCGGGAGGGTTCTCCAATTAAGGATTCTAAGCGGAATTTCGGGGACGAAATTCCCATAAGTGGGGGAGAATTGTAACATCCCTAATTTATTTTCCAAGTCTATTTATTAGAATAATAGACTCAGGAGGCAATAGGGATAGAAAAACTAAGTGGTAGATAGGGGTGTAAGCGGGTCAATATTGACCCACGAACCCGATGAACCCAACCCAGCCCAACCCATATTTGACGGGTTGGGTTGGTTTTTTATTTTGTAACCCAATCAAGTATGGGTTGGGTCATGGGTTTATTATCTTAAAACCCAATTAACCCAACCCAACCCACTAATATAAATATATTTTATCTATTTATTTATAATATATGTTATACTTAATTTATCATAATTTAATGCAAAATTGTGTAATTGTATAATTTATGGATAATATGGTACATAATTATGTAATTTCGTTGATTTGGATGATATTTAATTATTTATTTATGTGATTTTTGTTCTATTTTTATTTTATTTTTTATTTTTTATATTTACTTAGATTTTTATATTATTTTAATTTATAAAAATCAAATTACATAAACCCAATCACCCAACCCAACCCAACCCGAATTTTCATGGGTTGGGTTGGGTCGGTTCTACAACTCAAGATTAGAAAAACCCAACCCAACCCAACCCAATTTATTTTGGTTGGGTTGGGTGCTAAACTCCACCAAAACCCAACCCAACCCAACCCGTTACACCCCTAGTGGTAGATATTAGAACAGAAAATAGTTAGAAAATAGTTAAAGTTTCTCAATTAGAAGAAAAATTAGGATTTAAAGATTTATAGCCTAAAACCAAAAATCAAAGCTTTAAGCACAAACTAATTTCAAATCAAATAAACATAAAAGGAATAAATCAAATCAAGTTAGAAATCATTATCCCATTTGGCATCTTTACATGCAATGAACAAAAACCCAAATAAATCAATTTTCACAAACCAAAATCTACTATAACATTAAACTTTTTTTTAATAGCATCAACACCTTTATAAACCACACATGCAAAAATCAAAACCAATGCCAAAATAATAATCAAATTCTAAATGGATAAAATAGAAAAAATAAATTGAAGGGGTTAGGAACCATTACCCACAAGGCAAAAATCTATGAAAGTGGGCTCCTTCTCCTTCCTCACTGTTACGGTCTCCTCTTCTTCTTCAAAAGGGGAAGTTTTGATTTCACTTGTTCTTGGATAAAATTATAACAATCAATGAAATGGGTATGGGTTTTATGAAATTAAAATGGACAAAAGGAATGGGGTTTACTGCTCTATTGATTATCCATGTGAGGAGGAGACAAAAAAATACACTTACTGTATAGAGGAGAGGTGAGGCGTGAGAGAGAGAGAGGGGGTAGTGTCTTGATTATGTTGATTTGCTGTTTGTAGAGATGAGAAAATGAAAAATCATAGTGTGTGAAGGAGGGAGTAAGTCGTGGGTCTATGGGAGGAGGGAGTGTGTTGTTGCTGCTCTCTATCTTCTTGCGTGAAATGAAACTAAGGCTTACCGAAGAAGAAGGGGGTGAAACGTGTTTAAGAAGAGATCAGAGGGGGTTATCTTCTATTTATTTATTTTTTTTTACAAAGGAAAATCTAGAGGCACAAATTAAATAAAGTAGAAAAAGAGAGAAAATAAAAAGGGGTACGGTTCTCTCCTTAAAAATAGGGGTTTTTATTTGTTTTTAATTAAAATACCAATAAGGTAGTTAGGGTGGTAATAAAATGAGCATTGTAACTACTTGTTGTTTATTTTTCAAAAGATTTTTCATCTTCCTTAATTATTTTCAAACCGTGAAAATAAATGTACATGGGGAAAAGGAACATTTCTTTAAACTCTTATAGGGTGCATTAAAATCATGCTCAAATAAATTATAAAACACTATAACAATGCTTTATAAATTAAATTCAACAATAATAATCTTTCTCCAATTATAAAAATTAAACTTTCACTATAAACGTTATAAATATAAAACTCTACAATTTTGTACAAATCATTTTAATTATAGCAACATTTTATTTGAGTCTCAATGCAAACGTAATACTTTTGAAAATCAAAACAACGAAATCAAATAAATCAATAAATACATACATAATCGATAATAAATAAATAAATCAAAATCTATTGCTGGCACATATAAAATCAACTTGTCAGATCTAAATCCCAACAACTAAAATCTGACAAAATTAACGTCCTTATAAATTTCTTGTTATAAAATAAATCAATGACGTCAAAACCAAAACTTCTTGCAAACCACAAAACTTAAGTAAGTTCATTTATTTCCAAATAAAAAGAAATATAATTTTAAATCATGAAAATATAATTTATGAAAATATGAAAAATCGCAACGAAATCAAATAAATCAATAAATACATACATAATCGATAATAAATAAATAAATCAAAATCTATTGCTGGCACATATAAAATCAACTTGTCAGATCTAAATCCCAACAACTAAAATCTGACAAAATTAACGTCCTTATAAATTTCTTGTTATAAAATAAATCAATGACGTCAAAACCAAAACTTCTTGCAAACCACAAAACTTAAGTAAATTCATTTATTTCCAAATAAAAAGAAATATAATTTTAAATCATGAAAATATAATTTATGAAAATATGAAAAATCGCGGGTGTTACATCCCACGGTTTTTGGCCCTTTTATACCCAAGATGATTTTTGTTTTTCTTTTGAATATTTGATTCCTGATCATGAAATGAATATGACTATATTGATTTGTATTGTGAAAGATTTTTGATTTTTCCTCTATGTACCATTCGACCAAAGCAAGAAACAAAGGAAAAGAATTTTTGTTTTTAATGAATGTTGTATTTTTGTTTTCCTATATGATTTTAAGCCCTAAAATGTAAGGATTTAATTAAAGCTTAAAGGTTGAAATGAACATGCATCTTGATTTTAAGTCCATACGGTATTCTTATTAATTTTGCTTTGTTTAAATGCTTTGATTTATGTTTAAATGAAGGAATGAAAAATGGATTTTTGTGTATGTTTGTGTGTTGATAAATTTGTATAAAAATCTCTAATTTTTCCTATGTATAATTCGGCCAAGGTGAACAAATAAAGAAAATAAATTGATTTGATTATGTATGTTGTAGTTAAGTTAAAACAAATTGTTTTCATGATTATTGAGTCGGCTTTAAAGGAAAATAATTGAGAAATTGATTTTTGTTTTGATGATGTATACATATGTGTTATACGGTTTTTGTGTATAGAATTGCTTAAGTGCAAATATTTATTTGTGCTCTTTGACTATTTGATTAAGTGCATTAGAATTGGGCTTGAATGAACATGGTTAATTGAATTGAAACACGTTTGATTATTGGTAAGAAATTGAATTAGGATTAGAAGCATGGAAATGAATTAACTTAGTTTGAAAAGTGCAAGTTTGTGTAAGCTAAATGTGTGGTTGAAAAATTATGATTTTTGTGCATGATAATGTGTGTTTGGAGTTGGAAAATGATCCTTTAAGGGCTGCATGTGTGTGAATGAAATGCAAAATGATATGATGCTCTTATGTTGAATTTTTAAAACATTTTGCTTTAGCTTGTAGGTGGTCTTGGTAAATGTTAGTTGTCATAATCTGATTGCCTTGAAAATTTGATATGTTGCTCTTGATATTGTGTGAATGAATTTTGGAAAATTTGGGGTGATTTGGGACTGTTTTGATGCTTTAAATGAATGTTGTTTGTAAAAGGTTGTTTGTGGAACACTTGTGTTTTCAATTGCAAAAGGCTTGAATGAAAATCTTTTTCCTCAAGTTCAATACTTGTAAATTTATTCACTGTTTTGATAGTGATAATTATAGTGCCTCTGAATTTTTATGTGGTTTTTAGAAATGGTTTGCTAATTGTATTGAATTCATTGTGGTAAAAACGATTAAAAATAAGCTTTTCGGATTGAACGTGAACCGAATTTTTAAAATTCACCTATTTAAAATGAATTGAAATTTTTATGGTAGCCTCCTGAATATCTCTAGATATTCTCTATAAAATCTGAAGAGATTTGGAGTTAATTTGATAATTTTTCTAATGACAAAACAGTGAACCGTTTGGTTCAGATTTTTCAGACTTAGTGACAAGTTTAATTGAAAAAGTAGGACCTAAACAACTCCAAATAATCTGAAAATTTTATGAGATTGTCTTGACTGTATGAGGAAGGTTTTTACTAATTTTCATGCAATTCGGAGTTGATTTAATATTTTTAATTGTGACATTTTATCATCAGGTCAGCAATAGTGTTGTTGTGATTTTTATGCAAAATCTTATTTGAAACCTAAGTTAGAATTGTCCAAATGACCTAAAAAATTTATATGATGAACTTTGATGTATGTGTATGAGTTCTGCAAATTTTTGGATTTAAACAAAGTGATTTGATATAGTTTTGGATTTTATCTTTTGTGTTTTATCCGTAATCGAACTAATATTCAATTTGATACTTTTTGGACATGTGTGAACTTTTGTGCATTTTGTGACTTGGATGGACTTTTATGATGATCATGATGCCTTAAAACGATTGAATGAGTAATTGTTTGATAGTATGTTTAGATTATGTACAATTGAACTTGTAGGGTAATTATTTGCGATTGTTATTCGGCCTAAGTTTTTAGTTTAAGATGAGATTGTCTTATATGATATATGTATATTAATCGGATTATTATGTGATACATGCTAATTGAATTAACTATGTGTTCACTTGTCTTGGAACTATTTGTGTGGTTAAGAAATAAAAAGAAAATGAATTGTTTAGCTAAGTTAAAGTGTTGTGTTTAATTTCGTGCTATTATGTGAAGTGGAATGATTTTCGAAGGAGTTTGTTTAATTGAAAAATGATGAGTGTTTGGTTGCTTCCCTATTTGATTTCATGGTATTGTGTGTGAGAAACAAATTGTTTTAAGTGTTTATTTTAAAGTGAAGTATTAAAGGGATTTAAAGTGCGATTTTTCGATGTTTGCGGATTTTTGCGAAAAAGTGATTTTTGGGCCTATTCCCTTGCTATCACGAATTTATCTAAGTTATTTCTCAATCCTAAAAATTTTTTCAATTGACTTAAGGTTTGAGTTTTCAAAGGTATTTGATTTAGAGAAGAGTTGGAGGGAAAAGGTGACGTTCGGGTTGTGATTCATGGCTGTCCGAAACGGATCAACAACTAAAGAATTTTTTTAAAAGCGTTTTATTGATTGTGTTAGAATGATCTTGAGGTATTTAAAGTGCATTCCAAAGTTGGATTTGATTTGATAAAGTGAAGGTTTCTTTTACGATTTCCTGATAAGGATTTAAAACGCGTTTTCAAAAGTGAGTTGATATTAAGCATGAATGTTGATTAGATAGCCTTGTATTAATTATGCATCTTGTTTTAAGCAAATGATCTGCAAGTCGGGATTTTTTAGCTGCTGTCAGTCGGGAGGACTCGCAACAGTTATGACAGATATTTGCTGGATTCGAGGTGAGAGATGGGCTTTCCCTAAGACATTGTGGTATTTAGGTAAAATATTGAGACGTTCCGTATCATCTCAAAGATCGGAACCTAGTGATTCTCTGGGTCAGTAGTATCGTGGCAATTGTTTGTGTGTGCTACCACATATACGAAGGGGACTAGGACCACACACCTTATGATGCTTGATGTTATTAATGTGAATATGCCATGATGATATGATTTGATTTTATTATTTATGCATGATGAATATTCTATATATATATATATATATATGATGATGTTAATGTTTGGAACTTGGTGAGATGTTGTATGTTTAATTCATGATGGAAATTAAGTGAGGCAATGGAAATTATGAAAATAATAATAATGCTGATGAGAATAATGCGATCAGGTTGAATTAAACAATGAAAAGGAAAAGATTTTTAATAATAACATGATGTGTTGATAAGCTCTGGAAATCTTGGATATGGAAGTTCAAGGAGAGAAATGATAAGACAAACATAATTGGAATTAGTGATGCGTATGTACCGCCCAGCGAAAGGATTATCGTGACACGTGCCTGATCGAGGAACTCTCCAAGGTGCACGATGGACGTGACGCGCTTGCCGGGATGAGGAGCCCCCTGCTGCGTTCGGTTGCTATGAGGATTCTAAAATAATGAGGAAGCGTTAATGTGAAAGATTTAATTAGAGGTCGAGGATCACCGAAGGGAAGGACAAGGGCGACTCATCCGAACCATAGGATTAATAAAATATTAATAAGACATTAAAAGACATTGAATAACACGGCGAGTTGAGTGTGAAGTAGTGGAGAGGAAAATACCCTGTTTATCTGTGGATACTCAGGTGAGTGATTGTGATAAGGGAGGGTGATGACGATGAAATGTAAATTAACCTAGAGTGCTCATCTAGGCAGAATAGGTCTATATGTGATCGGGGATAGATACCCAAGGGATTGTAGCGCGTTCTGCACCCGGAACTAGAAAAGTACTGTCACCCCCTTGATCAATTTTGGAACGGTGAGAGGGAACCTGAACGAGGCAGGTAGTCGATTGTTGTTGGGCCCTTGCGGTATCGCGTAAAATGTTCATTGTCATGATGGCCGGCCCGTACGGTTGTGGCCTTGACAAATATATATGTTGTTGGATTTTCTCGGTTGTTCGACCTGCGTGGGTTAAGGTTCCTGTATGTCTTGTTTGCTTCCGATTAGGTTTGGGAGGATTGGAGGAGATGTATGTGTGCTAACTAACTCCTCGATGACATTCCCTTAATTTCCCCTGTCATCGCTGGACGCGCTCTGATAAAACATAATAAAGTAAGTTTAAATTATTGAAAAGACTCTTAGAATAAGAGATTGAAATATAACGAGGGTTTTGATAAAGGAAATGAAAAGGGTCAAGTGGCAAGAAATTATGGATAAGATCAAGGATGTGATTTTGTGATGAAAAGGATTTGTGGATTAATTTTGAGAATAAATGAAAGAAAGTGATAATGTTTGAAGAGAGAGTTGTCAGAATGAAAGACATTAGTGTGTAATGATTATGATGAGGCGAATTATGTTATACACTTTGTTGTTATATTGTTGTGTGCTTGTCTTAATATTTGTGTCTATTGTAATTCCACCCATCAACGAGAAATCGTTCGGGATCGCTCACTCTTTCTTCTGCCCTATTTCTTTTGTTGGTATTTTATATCGCGCATTGCAGATGGCGTATAGCATTAGGATCTCCATGTGCCCATTGGACGATGGAAACTGGGAGTTGACTCCAGCAGTGTAACATCCTAAAACTTTATTTTAAATGAAATTATTATTATTAACCAAGAAAAATTGGAATAATAGCTTAACGAATTTTAGTGGATGGGTGAGTGGTAAATATAAGACCTAGGGGTTGTATAGAAGGCAGTCGTGGCTTCGGGCAAAGTCATATAATCGAAATCGGGAGTTAAATCGGCGTTTTCGATGTTAGAGATCGACCGAAAAGAGAAAATTAGAAATTTATTATGGGATGCTAAGAAAATAAATTCCACCGTTGGATATGAAGTTCATGGGGTTAAGAAGCTTGTCTAAAAATTTGGGCCCGATCCGACGGTTAATGAAAAAGTTACGGCGAATCGAAGGTTGAAAGTTTGATTCTCGCCCAAGCGCGCTCCCCACTCACCCAGGCGGGTGCACTATTCATTTGGTGCACCAGACAGTGAAAAACCCGCCCAGGCGAGCCGCACAACGCACCAGCCGCACCAGATTCGCGTCTTGGCGCACCAAACTCACACCTGACCGCACCAGTTCACGCATCAGATGCACCAGCAGCACCAGCTGGTGCCAGGACTCGCCCAAGCGAGTGCTGGGCTCGCCCAAGCGAGCGCGACCAGCAGCACCATATCTGGTGCGTTGGATTAAAACTTGGGGCCAAGTTGTGGCCTCTTGGCCACACGATTTCCTCAGCTGATTGAAAGGCAAATACAACATCAAAAACACAACACTCCTTCATTCTTCATCACCATCATCAACCCACCATCTCCATCAATTCTCTCAAGCTCCAAGAACACTCCATCACTCTTCATCATCAAACACTTGATTTTGATTTTGGGCATCTCAAACCCAAAACCAACAAAAACCCCATCAAGCCTTGCACCATGGAAGTGGGTTGAAGCCTCATTCTCTTCCTCCTTCCTCCGCACGATTTGCTCCCTCCTTCCTTCTTCTTGGATTTTTCAGTTTTCATCATCACTTGGGGTAAGTTAGCTTCATACCATGAATTAATTTCCTTTCCATTCCAACTTTCCTTAGCTCATAGAAATTGTGCTCTAAAACCTTAGGGTTCTTGCACTCATAAATATGTAGCGTTTTGTTTCATGCTTTCCAACCAAAACCAAGTCAAGGACAAGGAACTCACACACCAAGGATCCAAGAGCTAGGACTTGAGATTCATCATCACCTCTTAAGAAGGTAAGAGGGTTCGTATTACCTTAGCTTAGGAAGTAGATTCTCTTTAGTTATAGTGGTGGCTAGGGGTAGAGAGGGAGTATAGCATAAAAACCTTAGGGTATTTGATAATGAAAATAAAGGAAATAATTAGTGGAGAATAGAAAGAGTAACTAGTGAAATTTGTGAGAACAAATGCATGAATAATAGTGGATAGGAAGTGAATAATGGACAAAGTAGATATATGTAATTAGCTAGAGAGTAATGAGAATAACTGGATGACAAAAAATAAGGAAATTATAAAGGAACTAAGAGTGAATAATAGAGCGAAAATAATTAGAGACTCGTTGTAAGCTTGAAAAGATATGGAAGTTGTGGGAGGAATGAAATATTATATTATTGGAATAACCAAGAGGTAGGTAAAGGAAAGGAAGAATGTTAATGATAGACTGGTTCTAATTCGGGGAGATGACGGATAATATGAATGGAAGGTATAGAAGAATGTATGCTAAGAGAAAATGATAAATGTATGATAGGAGAAAATTTTGATTTAGTGCTAAATAAGTACCGTGACTGAGAAAAGTGTATGAAAGTTAATTAATAACAAAAAGGGCATTTGGGGCTAAAATGGGCTACGAGTGCTAAAGTGTTCTACGGAACTGAATGGGAATTATATAGAGAATGGGTTAAGGGTGAGTGGAATACTTGAACTAGGGAATTATATTGTTAATGTGAAAAGGTGAGTTTACGATGTGAATGGGTGAATGAGTATGAATGACCCTTCCCACGGAAGCGGATGATTGTAAATGGACCCTCCGTGTTGGAGTGGATATATGTGTGAATGACCCTCCCTAAGTGGAGTTGGATAATGACCCTCCGAAAGGAGTATGGATATAATGACCCTCCCTAAGTGGAGTGCGAATGTATATAAATGGACCCTCCATAGCGGAGCGTGTATATAAATGGACCCTCCATAGCGGAGCGTGTATATAAATGGACCCTCCATAGCGGAGCATGATTAATGGACCCTCCATAAAGGAGTGGATATGTGTATGATATGGACCCTCCCTATGGGAGCGTGATAATGTATGTGATGGACCCGCCTATATGGCGTGTGTAAATGTGATTAGGATCCGCCCTTGCGGTGAGCGAATAAATGGAAATAATACCCACCGAAAGGTGTGCGAAAGAATGGAAAGTAATGGAAAGACTTGAAAAGCATAGGGAAAGTATGTAACTGAAATTATAAGGAAGTGTTGAGTCGTATAACAGGAAAGTGAAGTAGTATGTGATTTTCATAGTATGGCGTAGGGTAGGTCCTTGGTTTATTACTATGATTTTGTAGAAGCTATATTTCTAAGTTCTGTGTAATGCTACCCTTCTTGTTATATTTTTACAGGTACAGAAGCGGAGCATGCACTAGCCGTGGCCGAGCAGGGGCACACTCCACAACGTGGAGTGTGAATATTAGGGGGTGATATTATGTTATTCCAAGAATGAAAACTTTGGCTTTTTATGTATATAAATATGATGTATTATCCTTTTGGGGAGATTAAACTATTTTAAAACTTGATTATTATTATTTTGGAAATGATGTACTAGAATGTATTGAACTGATTTGTATTTTGCCCTGTTGGCATACTGTTGATCATGTAAAATTGTTATTACAGGTTTTCTAGGCAACTCACATTTTTGGAATATCCGTAAAACAAAGGAAACTCTGTCCGACTTGGCAGAGATTTTTATAAGCTAAGATAATTTTAAAAAGAAATTTTTAAGTCACTAAATAAATCGGGGTAATTAGAGTATTAATCATGATAGGGTGTTACAAGCAGGTTGGAAATGGCGTGGATCCATCGGGTTAGAGGTCATTGATCCACTGTTCACTCTTGCGGGATCAGATGTGAGAGATATGATGAGTATGCTAGTGCTGACAGACCAGGAGTGCACATTGAGTCCAACGTTTCCCAACGACGATGAGGAGAGATTTGAAGATGCTGAAGAGCTTTTCGAGCTGGAAGGAGTGCCTGCTGAAGGCGGGGATCTGTAGTTTAGGTTCTTAGTCCTGTTTTTCGTATGTAATGCACACTCTTGAGATGTATCGAGATAAAGTTGCTTTGCCCTGATGTAACTGTTTTAAGAGACAATATGTTTTGGAAAAATTTGTCACCCTGTTGGATGTGACTGGATTTAGAAGTAATATTTATAAAATAAGGTTTATTTTGACAAACGAACTACTTTATGAAAATGGAAGAAAGATTTTCAAAGCGTGATGTTGGTAACATCTCGATTTGGAACTTGATGCGTGATGTGGGACATGGATGATTCATTTTTATAAAGATATGTTTTAACGAGAAAATGTTTTTATGAGAACGAACCCCTGTCCACGTCACCAATGGAAAAAAAATCTTACCCATATTTTCAGGAATTAATAAAAGGGAAATTTCAAGTTTCTAAATTGGGGTGTTACACCATGTGTTTAGCCAATGCAGCTATATGTTGCTGCATCTCCTTGTTTTGCTAGAGAAGAGTTTGAACTTGAGTGGAGCCCATATCAAAATTCCTCGGGATACTCCTCACACTCAGTGCTTGGCTGCTCATGTAGTGGCTCACCGTCCTCTTGAACGAAGGAATTCACATCTTGCCGAAGCTTAGCTTGCTTCCCCGCTGGAAGAAACTTGTCAATAAATCTTCGGACAAGTACATCCAAGGAGGATAAACTCCCTAGTGGCTGATTATGCACCCAGTTGTACGCCTTGTCCCTCAATGACAAAGGGAACATCCTCATCCTGATGGCCTCCTCCGAAGCACCCTGGATTTTGAAGAAATTTAGCATACTCAAAAAGTTGGCAATGTGATCAGTTGGATCTTGATGTGGCGCCCCACTGAATTGATCCTGCTTGATTAGATGGATATATTGTGGATCAATCTCAAAGGATGTTGCGGTGATTGTTGGCCGGACTATACTAGAGGCACATATGTCCGAATTAACAATCGCATAGTCTGTCAGCGTCATTCTGGGTGGTGGAGCTATTGCTTCAGCTCTCTCATAAGTTCTCTCTGTTCTCTCAGCCATCTTCTTCTATTGTTCTTTTCTCTACTGTCGTGCTTGCCTCTTCCTCCTTCTTGCACTAAGCTCAATCTCAGGATCGAATGGAATAATACCTTTACTACTTGCAGAGTGAAAATGCATAAAGGTTAAGCAGCACCTGTTAATAAAGGAAAAAAACAATTAAAATAAGTAAAATAAATTTCACTTTCTAACTACTACTAAGTACCGAAAATTACTAAAAACGAATTTCAATCCCCGGCAACGGCGCAAAAAACTTGTTGGAGAACTAGCAAGTGTACTAGATCAGCAAGTAATATAATGAAAGTAAGATTATCGTTCCACACAGGGATTGTGAATTGTCTCCAAATAATTCTCACCTAAGTTGTAGTTATAAGGGAAATCTATGGGTTTTTATTAAAATTTTTTGAAATTGATTTGGATTAAAATAAAACAAAAACAAAACAAAAATCAAAAGAGATTTGTGAGTAATTTGAGAAAGGGTTAGGAATCTGGTTTCATTGCAGGACTTTATTTACTAACTATGAATCTCTATTTTTCCATAAATCAAGAACAATTCCTAAGTTGATAATTATTAGATACCTCTTGTATAATTATCGTTTATTATTCAATTTGATAACCCTAAATCCCTTAAGTGATTAAACCATTGAATAACCTTTAATTAAGAACAGTGGAATTTATTAATTGTTATATAATTACCCAAAAGTATCCCTACAAATGAATAATTATATTTTTTGGTTGCAAGGTCTATTCTAATCCTTAATTTTCCAATTGAAGAATTAGAAATCCAAAGCAAAACATAAAGTGGTCAATTCTATGAATTGTAATTAAAACACAACCAAACATTTTATTTAAAGGAAAAACATTAATTCATAAATTAAATAAACTCATCCATGCAAATCCACCATATTCCTAACTACTGAGGGTTTAGTTACACATGATAAAAGAAATAATAGAAGAAATAGGTGCGGAATACATTATCATAGACAATGATGAATTACCACGAATTGGTCTTCAATCTTCTCTCCGGATCCCTCCTTCGATGAATCTCTAACCTTCTTCTCTTCTAATGCTCTCACAAAATATGTAAAACTCCCTCTCTCAAAGCTACTAACCTAATGCTAAGTCCTAGTTTAAATAGAAAAAACTAATCCTAAAACGAATCTATTAGAAATCTTATCAAATCCTTGAAAAATCGTTATTGATCAGACACGCGCGCCTAGGCGCAAGCTCCCCACGCCTAGGGACGAGGATCAGACATGGCCTTGAAATTTCTGCACATAGCATGCACGCCTGGGCGCGCCTCACCCTGCGCCTAGGCGTATATCTCTCTAAGTTGAACACCAAGCATTAGCACTTTCCACCCCATTTCCTGGTCTTCAAACCCCACGCTCCTGGGCGTGGGTCTTCCACGCCTGGGCGTGTGCAACAGGTACAAACTTCATTTTGCTCCCTTTTAATTCCAATCTCATGGTCTTCAAAGCTCCTTTCCATTCCTTTGCACAAATCATCATATAAAGCTTCAAATACCTAAAATCAAACCCAAAACGGATCAAAATGTTCAAGGATTCTAAATTACCTAAACTTCCTAAAAACATAATATAATCCTAAATTTACTTAAGAAACAAGCCAAATCCATAGTAAAAGGGAGTCAATTAATGCTTAAAAACATCATATATTAGACCCAAATCAGGGGTCTAGAAGGGTTTAAGTAAGAGTCCAACCCTTCGATTTCCTCTCTCATGGGCTTATGGGCAAAAATGTAAATAACAAAGCCCACTAAACAAAGATGTGATGTCCTAGACTGTGAGATCCCCTAAGGATAGGGAAGGAGACCTTGGGGAAGCCTCCGTCTAGGGGTTTATCTGTGATGTTTGGTGGGAGTCCTCAGGTGGCTAAGGAGAGAGCCAAGAAGTAACCCTAATCACTGGTGTGTGAGGGTGATAATTAGGGTTAGAGGACGTACCTGAGCCCCATGTATTACGGAGCTACATATAGGGGGAGCTGGTTGCCCTAATGGGCTTACTTGAGGCCCAAGTAGGGCCAGCCTGTACTGAGCCATGAGTGGATAAGCTGTCCTTGTGGATAAGGTGAGACACGTCATCCTATCCTTGGTATCGGATTCTCGGGGAGGTGTCGGATTCAGGGTGGTGTCGGACTCAGGGTGGTGTCGGACTCAGGGAGGTGTCGGACAAGGAGGTCGGACCATGATAGGAGCATGAGGTCGGCCCTTGTCTGATGTCTGTTCGGCCGTTGAGCTTCGAGCTCGGCCAAGCATACAGAGGGCTTCCTGAGGGGTCCTTAGGTCCTGGGCGAGGACTACGTGGACTTCGGCTAGGCCGAGTCCACCACATAAGCCCCCCAGCTCGGTCAAGGTTATTTGAGCCTTGTTCCGAGGTCTTGGTTCAGGTCCTTTTCCCAAGTCCACCACATAGGCCGAGTCCACCACATAAACAGCCGAGTCCACCACATAAGCCCCCCAGCTCGGTCAAGGCCATTTGAGCCTTGGTCCGAGGTTCTAGGGAGTTCGGGTGATGAGCTGCCGAGAGCTGGATCCAGCTGTTTCTGACGTCCTTTCATTATGACGGAGCAGGTCTGAAAGCTGTCCTTTCACTTGCTCCGAAGTGACGCTTGCCTTCTCCAGATCTGACACGTGTCAGAGATTACACCTAACGAAGCGTCGCCATTACTGCAACGTTGCTCGAGGTTCGTGATTCCAGCTACTATGCGCCACATGTCTCATTGCGTGTGGCCTCATGCTGGGTTGGGCCTCCTGGGCCAGGCCCATTTTTCAAAAAAGGAGGGGGAAGACGGTTCCCTTCCTCTCTCTTTGACTCAAAATTGCCAAAACTATTTCTCTTTCTCTCTCTACCAGATACTCATTCTCTGCAAACTCCTCTTCTTTCTCTCCTTATCGAATTCCTCCTTCTCAGACACGAATTCCCTTGGCTCTTTTCTCTGAAAACTCCTTTTCTCTTTCTTTCTTGCGCTTCCTTTTCCTCCTCTCTGCTGCGATTTTATTGGGTTTTTCACGTTCCTCCTTCGCTTTTACACACTCAAGGTACTGCTCTATTCTCTTCTTCTTCTTTACTTCTGGCGTCTTTTTCTTTCTGTATTACTTTATGGTGTGCATGGGAAGGGTTGATACTTTTCGTTTTTATTTCTGTGAAATGGGGTGTTCTTTCTGGGTTTTGGGGTTTTGATTCTGGGGACTGTTCTTGGGGTTTTGGCAGTCCCTGGGTTGGGGTGGGGGGTTTTTAGGATTATGGAGGGTTTTTGATTCGTGTTTTTGTTTTTGTTTTTCAGAAAACCAGAGAAGTGGATTGGCGGAGTATGAGTAGGGAATGGTTTAGGAAATGGGTAGGGGTAGTCTCCCTGTCAACCAGCAGTTCAGAGGAGGAGGACGGCTCTTCCTCCTCGTCCTGATCATCCACTGAGGTAGACGAGGCGCTCCGTCGCCAGAGGGAGTATAGGAATAGGTATGAAAAACAAATCCTGGAGGTTGATCCCGTTGAGGTCGTCTATCCTCGGGACTGGGAAGAGCAAAGGGAATGGGTACGTCAATACGCATGGGCCGAGTTCGTCGATGGTAGGAAGCGTCGCGACTTTGAAAGGAATATCGTGCTCAGAAATTTCAGCTCGATATTGGAGTTTTCATGAAGTGTCCTGACAGCGAAGTCTTGACCAGAATTGGTAGTTAACTCTACTCTTACACTTATACATTTTCTTTCAACTTTCTTATTAATTTTTCTTTATCCTTTTGTTTGCAAAGGAACATTGGTCGGACATGTCGTCCAAGGCGTTGAAAGCTGCGCTGGAGGCTCGCAAGAGGAAGAGGCCGGAAAACTCTTCCAAGTAAGCCGTGGCTGCCGAGGTCTCCACCGATACGACCTCCACCGATTCGGCTCCACTCCATCCTACTCCCCCTGCAGTGATTATCGCCCCACCTCCCCCTCAGTCTCTGAGTCCGAGTGCCGAGGTGGTCATTGCTGCAGATACCCCACCTTCATCGGGCGGTCCGAGGAGGGGAACTGATATTCTCCCGAGGCCGCCGACCACCATCACCAAGCCTTCGGTCAAAGATGCTCTCATAAACATGTCGGGAGCAGAGTGGAAAAAGATGGCCGAGGAACTGGTTTGTCACCTGAAGAGGTCAACAACTATTTTTAATGTGTTGGCCGAGGTTTCTGAAGATGTGGCTGAGGGGGTATCTCCTGCCAAGAAGAAGGCTCGATCCGATATGGTGGCCGAGGTGACGGATCTAAAGAATAGCAAAAACTCTGTCGAACAGAAACTGGCCGAGCTGGAAGAGAAGCATCGCCAGCAGGTGCATGAGCTTCTCAAAAATCACGAAGAGGCACTGGCCCAAGCGAAGGTAGATGCTAAAGAAGCTGGTCGGCAGGAGGGCTTGGCCGAGGTTGAACGGGTCCGATCTTTGTTGAAGAAAAGGGCTGCTCAGGCACTCAAACATAAGATCGCATTAGTCGAGGCAAACTTCGACTTTGAGAAGGGGGGAGCAAAACTTTCGCTGGTGCCGTTGAGCAGATTCTTCACCTGAACCAAGGGCTCCGAGTTCGGGTTGTCGGCGCCTGTGCTGGTTATGGGGTAGAAAATGGGAAGATGGTGGATTATGAGAATGGTGGGGCCGATGTTGACCTCGACCAACCTGAAGAGAACCTTCCCAATCCCTTGGTGGAGAAACCGGATGAGGACTTCGATCCGAGCACGGTTGTTCTTTCCGACGTTGAAGATGAAGCAGCATAAGTCCTTTATGCTGGGCGGCTTGCAATATGTCTATGTTTTTGTAACATGCTTGACAGTATTGTACTTCATTCTGCTGATTGTGTACAACATTTTATTTTTATGCAAGTTTATTCTAGTTTACCTTGTTGCATATTGGTATTTTGATGCAAGTTTTTATTTCAACTTGTTGCATACGTATGGAGTCCGAGGTCATTTTTTATGCAAGTTTTTTCTCTAACTTGTTGCACGAATGCGAGTTTATTTAACTCGTTGCATGTTTATTTATTGGACCTCGGATCCGAACTGCGATTAGTTAGGAGGTTATCGAAAAAACCTGTTCTGAAAGATGCAAGTGTTTGTGACTTGTTGCATTCTAATTTAGAAAACCAAGTAAAATTGTTTATGAGAATATAAGTTCTGCCTTTACTTGTTGTACTCGGACTTGATCGGACCTGAAGAGGTCGTGATAAGAATACTTGATCGGACCTGAATATAAATAATGAAGCTAAGCTCGGTCGACTCAGTAATTGCAGTAATCTTATAAGTTTTCCTCTGAAAAAAGGTACTGTATATAAGTGCATACGATAGGGATCTCGGATCTACCCACCTTAGCCGAGGTGGGTGCCCTCGTCCCCGATGTGAAAGAGGTTGCTGAGTGAAGCTATGTGAAAACATTTCACAGCAAGCTGTACTTTATCGGGTGTCCCTTGTACACTGTGCATATGAGCCGATCTTATTTGCAAGATGTTGACTGTTCATAGCGCCATGCAACATTTAGGTGGCTAGTGCTAAATGAGAAGCTAGTACGTACGTATATAAAACTGTGGCACTTGAGTAAGGGGCAAGTTTGTACTTTTTCATTAATCATAAGTGTGAGTACATTGCCTTTTAGGGAATTGAAAAGATGAGTATATCACAGTGGAACAGAATGTGACTAGACTAAAATGAGCTTAATCTTAAACTTTAGCTGGGGATGTTGGTGACTGTTTGATGATATCTGAGGTAAACCTAACTGAAATAGGTTCTCAGTGTTGCAATGTTCTGGGAATTCTTGAGCTCGGTTCCTTCCAGAGTCTCTAGCTTGTATGCCCCAGAGTATGTTTTTGAAACGCCTCTGTTGGGGCCTTCTTGATTCCGAGCACATTTTACGTCCCTCCGAATCTCATGACCAATATCTGCTCTTCGGAGCATGAGGTCTCCGAGCACAGTTTTGTTGTCTTGGTTGGCTAGCCTTTTCTTCGCTATCTTCTTCTGAACAGAGGCGGCTTCTCGGATCTCCTCGGCCAGTATCAGATTCTTGTTCTCAACCTCGAGCCTGTCCCTCCTTCGGAAGGTATGAAACCTTCGTTCGATGGGGATGACAGCATTGGCCTGGTAGTGCTCGACCGAGGAGGACCGATGAGAGATGTCGCGGTTCTCAGCCGATACTTGGAAATTGTTGGCAGCCTTACGAAATGCAATGTTTTTCATCCTGAAATACCAGAGCTCGGGACCTCGGCTTAAGGAGTGAAGAGGGAACTTACTTCGGACCTCACCTCGGACCAGAACCAAGCTGAGGGCGGGATCACCAACAGTTAAATAAATGAAAAGATTCTCCCCCTGCGGAGGGCTGGAGAGAACTGGAAGGGAAGAGAGATTTTATTTAATTGCACCTTGGATTTCTTGAGGGAGGTTGGTACATACTTTGACAGTTTTGCTGGGGCCGGAAGGATCAACGGGAATCGTCGACCCTTCCCTTCGAGGAGAAAACCTAAGAACATCTTGTTTGACCTGAACATCAGCCAATAGAACTCTCCCTTTGGCCAAAGTCGGGTCAGTAAGCTCCTTTTGTTTCTCTTTTACTTCCCGTAGACTCGCATTGTAGCAGAGTCGGGCTCTCATCTGGTCGGCTTTGATTGTGACGACCTTGTCGTCAGAACCGACGAATTTCATTGCTAGGTGTACCGTTGAAACCACTGCCCCAAAAGCTTGCAGGCAGGTTCGTCCCAGTATCACATTGTATGAGGATTCAGAATCAACAACTAAAAACTTCTCCGTTCGGGCCGAAGGCTGCTTGCCTAAGGTCACTAAGAGGTGGATGGCTCCTAGGGGGCGAATCGCCTCACCCGTGAAGCTGATGAGATTGCCTTCAAATTGCACGAGGTCGGCTGACCTCAACTTCAGTGCTTGAAATGTATGAAGAAAAAGAATGTCGGTCGAGCTTCCTTGATCAATGAAAACTCGGGAGACTTCGAAATTGCCGATCAACGCCGTGATCACCATTGGGTCATTGTGATCCGGGATGACGTCTTCCATGTCCTGGTCAGAAAAAATGATGGGGATGTTCCGAGAAGGTTTCTTGCAGACAGGTTTGTGGTGAACAGCTAAAACTTGATTGACGTATCTTTTCCTTTCTGCTCTCTTCTCACCGCCACCGGCAAAACCTCCCGAGATAGTTTCAACTCGGAAATTTTCCGGTGACTTATCCAGATCTTGTACCACGACCATATTTACCCGTTGTGGTTCTTCTTCCTTCTTTTCTGGAGACGGGTCAGCTTTGGCTTTTCCTTTGTCGTTGTCTGGGCTGCGAGACCTTCTTCGGCCTCTTCTCTCCACCGCTTCTCGCACATACTGTTGCAACTTGCCCCTTCTCACCATGTCTTCGATAACGTCTCGAAGCTAGGTGCACTGATCGGGATGGTGACCATACCCGTCGTGGAAGTTGCAGTATTTAGATCTGTCCCTGATATTATTTTGGTTTCTGAGGAAAGCTGGCTGAGGTACGCTCCTGAGTTCGGTCTGCATGGTCTCCCTCTAGACTTGTGACCTTGGAACCGTTAGGGGGGTGTAAGAATCATACTTAGTGATGTAAGGACGTCGGCGGTCATCTTGCTGGCCGACGTGAGGGCGACCTCGGTCTCCTTGGTCCACTCTTCCTCCTCTATCATCCCTGTTTCCGCGAGGACGACCTCGGGAAAGGGCATTCTGCGAAGCAGCTTGAACGTTCTCCATCCTACTTGTTTGACCTTTGTTGAATTCCTCGAGGTTGATATACTTGTTGGATCTTTGTCTGAGTTCGGCCATATCTCTCGGTGGCTTTCCTATCAGTGAGTCTTTGAATCCTCCCTCGGCCAGGCCTTGAGTCAGGAGGAGGACGGCCACCTCGGGAGATAGGTTGGGGACCGAGCTGGATTCACTGTGAAACCTGTGTAGGTAAGCACGTAGGGATTCGTCCGATTTTTGTGTCACTGTTGCTAGTGTGTGATCTGACCTTGGTTGCACACAGCTAGCAGTGTACCTATTGAGAAATACTCGCTTCATTTCTGTCCAGTTGTTGACAGAATTCTTGGGTAACGTTGAATACCATCGGAGGACTGGGGCTTGGAGGGTCATGGAGAAAGCTCGGCACTTGAGCCGATCTCCACCACCATGGAAGTTCACAGCTCCCTCGTAGGAGAGGACATGCTCTTGAGGGTCTGTGAGGCCATTATATCTGGGAATGTTGCTGGGTCCGAGGTACCCTGGTGGTGGTTCATAAGCCATGACAGCTGGTGTAAAAGGGTGTCCAGGGTGAGAATCATCTAGATCAAGTTGTTGCTGGTCAGGGGGTGGTGTTTGTGTAAGTTGTATAATGGTAGTGTGTGGTGTTGTAAATGTTCATGGTGTTAACGAAGGTTGTGGCGGTGGTGGATTTGGAGGTGATGGGAATTCATTTGGTGCTGGAGCTTGAACAACGGCTCGTTCAGCCAAACGCTGCATAGTAACATGCTGAAGATCTGCGATGGCTTTACCTTGCTGCTCTATGATCCTCATCTGTTGTCTCATCAAGGACAAGACCTCTTCCTCATGAGAGAGTGAAGATTGACGTGAGTGAGAACGATGTGTAGTGCTGGCAGAGTGGGCACGTTCGCTACGGCGACGGTGCTGTTCTGTGTTGGATTCTCCGAGCTCGGAGCGTAGCTGCACGCGCTGACCTCCTCTCTGGTGCTGAGTTGGATTTGTAGTGTCTCCAGTGTGGATGGTGTAAGGTCCACTGTGGGTGTGGGTAGGCTCTGGGGATGGTGGGGGAGGTGGAGGTGGCGGTGGAGGTGGGGGGGGGGGGGGCGGGGGAGGAGGTGGAGGTGGAGGTGATGGAGGGGGTGGTGGTGAGGACCTTGCTGCCCTATTGGCTTCAAGGTGCAGGCGCAAGTCCTCAGTTGATGGCACCCTCCTTGGACGCCCTCTCCCTCTCCTCTGAACTTGTGGAATATCTGTCATGGTAGATTCTTTTTGGGTGGGGATGAAGTTTCTCTTTCCTCACAGACGGCGCCAATGTGATGTCCTAGACTATGAGATCCCCTAAGGCTAGGGAAGGAGACCTTGGGGAAGCCTCCGTCTAGGGGTTTATCTGTGATGTTTGGTGGGAGTCCTCAAGTGGCTAAGGAGAGAGCCAAGAAGTAACCCTAATCATTGGTGTGTGAGGGTGATAATTAGGGTTAGAGGACGTACCTGAGCCCCATGTAGTACAGAGCTACTTATAGGGGGAGCTGGTTGCCCTAATGGGCTTGCTTAAGGCCCAAGTAGGGCCAGCCTGTATTGAGCCATGAGTGGATGAGTTGTCCTTGTGGATAAGGTGAGACACGTCATCTTGTCCTTGGTATCGGATTCTCGGGGAGGTGTCGGATTCAGGGTGGTGTCGGACTCAGGGTGGTGTCGGACTCAGGGAGGTGTCAGACAAGGAGGTCGGACCTTGATAGGAGCATGAGGTCGGCCCTTGTTTGATGTCTGTTCGGCCGTTGAGCTTCGAGCTCGGCCCAGCATACAGAGGGCTTCCTGAGGGGTCCTTAGGTCCTGGGTGAGGACTACGTGGACTTCGGCTAGGCCGAGTCCACCACAAAAGACACCTTGGGAATTTCCTGAAAAGTGCAAGAACATCTTAGCAATTTACACCTAAATGCAAACCGACAAGGATATGAAGATGAAGATGTGACAATTCCTACAATTACCTAAAATTCAAACTGAAGGGAAAAATGGTCTTTCCAGCCCATGTACTCATTATTTTTCAACCAGCAAGCCAAGATCAAGACACGTGTCGTCCTCGAGAATGAGAAACGTCACCTCGAACAGCTGAAAAGAGAGGTTGAGATGCCCTAAGGAACTTGGTGCCATACAAGCTGGACACCACCCATCATCTAGGCCGATTAGATGGTCGGTTAAAGGACTGTCATCCTTACTGAAACTATTAAAACTCGGCACAGGTCCTTAGGACCTTCCCGAGTTGGAGGCTTGTGTGATGGACCAGACCTCTAGCCGACCACATCTGAGCATGCACCGGTCATAATGCTGACCAACCAAGATGAAGTCGCACACGACGTCCAAGGCCCGAGCAAATAGTACTCGGTCCGATATCTGATCCTTGGCACTTGTGAGTTTCCGCAATACACCACCAAATCCTAAAGCCGTCATTGACAACTGAAAGGTCGAGAATCCAACAGTAATTACGCTTCTCCGTGATCTCTTCTATATTCTCGCCATCCTGATCCACAATAGCTAGCATCCAGCACGCTAGCACTTAAAGGCTGGGAGAATATTCCAGATATCTCCCCTTTATTCAGTCAGCTACACGTCAGCCCACCTAGCATAGTAAAACCCAACCTAAACATTGATGCTCCCCCTATAAATAGCTCAACATAGCAGAGGGGCTTAGGTACGTTCTTCTCATACCTAATTTGACACTTTGCACACACTTTGTTGACTAGGGAGAACCAGGGTACACCAACTGGGTATTCCGAAACTAGAGTCCTATATTGATCCCTTGTCTTGGTCTCTAAGTCTAAAGCCTTACATTTACCTTATACCTCATCCGGTCATGGACATTACAAAAAATAAAATTGAATATAAAAGTACATGATGATGTAAGGCTGAAAAATGAGTCTTAACTATTGTGGTGAAAGATATAAAAAGCATGAAGTTGAGTCTTATAGCAAAATTAATTATGATATAATGCTAATGTATCAGAGTTTGACGAGTGCCCTAATTATTTACTCTTTTTTATTCCATCTATCAAGTTTTTTTTTATAGGTCATTTACCTCACTTATATGTAAACAAAAAATGCACTCCAACATCGTTACCAATCAAAATAAATATAGTTCATATATAAAATTAAAATTGAATAATTATTTATTATAATTTACTAAATTACTACTCCCTCTGTTTCATATGTAGTGTGTTTTAAGGTTATACACAGGTTTTAAGAAATGGTTAAATGACGTAAGGATTTGTTGTATTTTGACTATAATGCCCATATATAATCATTATTGAAGAGAGATAAAGGTATTAGAAGTGAAAAAGAGTGTGTAATAAATAGGGGTGCGTTTGGAAAAATAGCATTAATTATGTATTGGGTTTATAAAAGAACAAGACTAATGAAACATGATACAAATGCTAAAACAACGAGTGTGTTTGGTATGACAAGCTTATAACTTATCTAGTAGCTTTTAACTTATTGATTTGGTCAATCAGCTACTACAGCTGTTTGGTGAACAAAAAATAACAGAAGCATATAGCTTTTGATAGCTACATCAAGTAGCTTTGAGAAAAAATAAGAGCTTTCAATAAATCATATCTCAATTTTACCTTTTTTTTAAATTAAATTATATTATTATTTATTCTGGCCCAAATTAATATTACCCGCCAAATTTTTTACTCTTTTCCCTCATAAACCCAAAAACCTAGAATTTTTCTAAAAAGCCTAGAATTTTTTTTATGGCAATGTTTATAATTTGCTTGGAATATTTTTTGTTTTAATACAGTGTGCAATAGTACTTAACAATAATTATTATGAATATTATAATTTTTTTTATGATTTATATCTATACGAATGAAATATATGCGTTTATCAGTAAGCTACTAGTGTAGTGTTATCGTCATTGAAACATAAATGTCAATGCTAATTATTATTCAACATATCCTTTAACATGTTATGTACTTTTCAGTCATTTAACATGTTTAAATTAGTTGCACAGTTGGTTTTGCCAAACAGCTATAATTCAATAAGCTAACTATACAGCTATAAGCTCACAGCTATCAGCTACAAGCTCACAACTATAAGTTAGTTTTGTCAAACATAATTATCATTACGTAAGAATACGAGAGAGATTATCTGAACTTAAAGAAAATAAATAATGAGTAATATGTCAAATTAGTCCCTGACTTTGTAAGCGTCGGTCAAGTTAATCTCTGACTTTAACGAAATAGCAATTTAGTCCCTGAGATAGGAGAACGTCAATCAAGTTAGTTCCTGCCGTCATTATCGCAAGGATATATTTGTTTTAAAATGGATAAAAATAAGGACATATGTGAATTAAAATGAAATCCGGGGAAAATGACATATTACTCAAATAATAATTGAAGGGTTTTGGAAGGGGTTTCGAGAATTTCCATTTCGATCCATGACCCTTCCCTGCATTAGATTCCCTTCCATTTCCATCTCCTCCTTCCTCGGATTCCTCACACTCGATACCCATCATTTCACTGTCAGTTCTGTAAGCCAATCGAACAAACAATCAATGCCCCTTCACTTCACTTCACTCCCTCATCATGTTCCTCTCTACTCTCTAACTAACATGCTGTAACTTTCTCAATCTCTTCCTTCTCTCTTTATTCGTATAGCTTCAAAAGTGAGAGCACCAATTTGGTAGTTTCACAATTTTTCCACTTTGCCTTTTTTCTTTCTTTCTTTTTTAATAAAATCTTTTAGTTTCAGCAATGACTTCCAAAACGCACCGTTTTTCCAGCTGTCACCGTCACCCTTCCAAACCCATCACCGGTTTCTGCGCCTATTGTCTTACCGAACGCCTCGCCGGCATCGAATCCTCCACCGCCGCCGCCGCCGACGAGTCCCACCCTGCTCCAGAGCTCCGCCGCAGCAAATCTTGCTCCAGCAACGCCGCGGAGCCTCGATCTTCCACGGCGGCACCCGAACCCCGTCGCCGGTCATGCGAGGTTCGCTCCACTCGGAGCACTCTCTGCGACCTCTTCAGTATGGACGACGACGCGCAGAATGGCGTGGATCGTAAGCTCGAGATCGAATCGAGGAACTTGGATGTTGAAATCAGGGAGGAAGAAGAGGGTGAGAAGGTGCAAAGGAACTATGGCGGTGGAACGGTTAGGGTTTGTGGCGATGGTGTTGCATGCTTTGAAGATGATGCAGAGACGAATAAGACGATGAAAGAGTTCATAGATATTGAATTTCGGAGCAGGAAGAACTCGGGCAGAGATTTCAGAGAAATTGCTGGGAGTTTTTGCAAGAGATTGATCAAATGGAGACGGAAACAGAAGTTGAAGAAAACTTGCGGCGGAGGTCGAGACAGCGAAAATTGTATTTATATTGGTGGTGCTGTGGGGAGAAGATTAAAGGGGACCCAATCCGAGGTTGGGGAATATGGATTATTGGGTAGAAGATCGTGTGACACTGATCCGAGGTTGTCGATTGATGCTTCTAGGATGTCGTTGGATGGTTACGGATATGATTCGCGGTTTTCTTTTGAAGCGCCTCGAGCTTCTTGGGATGGTTATTTGATTGGGAAAGCATGTCCAAGATATTCGCCAATGGTTCCCATTAATGATAGCAAGGTTTTGGTTTATGAGGATGAGGAGGAGGAGGAGGAGGGGGTTAATTTGGAAAGTGTTGGAGAGCATTGTCCCGGTGGTTCAGTTCAGACGAAAGATTACTATTCGGATTCGCACGGGAGGAGAAGGAGTTTTGATAGATCAAACTCGCGCAGGAGACTGTCGATGGCAAATATTGATGAATTGAGAGTGATATCCAATGCCAAGGTCTCTCCTGCCACTACTGAGTTGTTCTATGGGGCAAAGGTGCTGATCACTGATAAAGATTTGGGAGAAAATTTGAATAATGTTCAATCTGATTGTGTCTTGGGGAATGCCTCTAAGGATGCTAGTGATATTGTGACACGGGTTGATCAAAAGGGGTTGAAGAAGTTGCACAAGTGGGGGAGGTTGTGGAATAAGTTGGGTTTAGTGCAGAGGAGAAAAGAAGATAAGTCGGGAGAAGAAGAGTATGGTGCAGGAGATATGGGTAATAGGCCAATTTCAGATTCTTGGCAGAAACTGAGGAGGGCGGTTAACGGACAAGCAAGTGGGTCGGTCAGCCAGAAGCTTATTCGAAGCTATAGCGTTAGCTGTAGAAATCCTTGTAGAGGGGATGGTTTAGCCCATGGCGTTGGACGTCCAGAGTCCAAAGGCAATGTTTCGAATGGAAGGCAAGAGCTTTTGATTCAAAGGAACCGGAGCATTGGGTATTCACCAAATAATATTGATACAGGCTTGTTAAGGTTCTACTTGACGCCGTTGAAGAGCTATAGGCGAAGCAGGTCCGGAAGGAGTGGCTTAAAGGACTTGAATCCAACAGCCAGAAATGTCTTGTAAAAGTTGTAGCCTTTGAAAGTGGTTTTACAAACATATATAATGTAACTGTTTGTCGTCCATGAGATAAAGTATATGATGTTATATTCTAGCAATTTTTCTGATGATGTTGGTAAGAGAGCGAAGCATTATCGCTGCGCATTATGGTTGCAACACTGCTAGGATTAAAATCCTCTTCCACATTTTGATTTTACTAAGTTCATTGCTAGGAACTTTTTATCTAAGCCAAATGATGGTGATTAAGTTCTCAAAGTCTGGTCACATGGCTGAGAGTAAGCTTTACCTTCCAAATTCTGGTTCAAAGATGTTACTGTTATAGATGCATTAACTAAAACTAATTGTAATTTTCCTCAACTTTTGTGAACCTAAATTTCTTTTTTAATACTTAACTTTTTCCTTTTTTAGTTTAAAGTTCTATACTTGAATGATATTGATGTTGTTATACCTGTTACGTAATCTTGAAATTAGAATAGAAGTGTTGTGAGTAGGTTCTGACCTCCCGCTATAACAGTGAGGTATGTTCATGAGAATATCATGGTAGCTATATGATTGTTATAAAAAGGATAAATATGGTAGTCCACGATCGTAACAGTAGTTTTAGCTGAAATTGCATAAATCTAAAATAAAGTACTGTATCTTCCATCTCATTAAATTAATAATCTTAGGGTGAACATGTGTCAGTATCATCTTGCCATCAATAGTAATTCTTTATGTTGATTTATTTAGATTTTGCAAGCTCCAAAAGGACCATATTCTACTTCTTGGTTATAGCATTTTAAAGCCAAGAACAATTGACATCACAATATCTGTTCATTGGCTGCTGCTTTTGTAGAAGCTTATTTTTTATACTTTCATCATGTTTTGGCCTTGTTAGAATAGGTTTTGTTGATAACAGAAGATAATACAGCTTAAGAACTTGACTGTGATGGGAGAGATTTTACAAGCTCCAAGCTTGATTATGCTTAAAGTGTTTGCACTTCTTGATTATGCATAAAGAGCTTGCATTTTTTGCCAGTCTTTCAACGATGTTGTGGCCATAGCATAGTGAAGCAGAAAAAAAGGAATCCAGAATAATGAATGAAAATGCTTTCGAAGCACATCTGTTGACTTTAATTTGAAGTATTTTTGTTTGGAACTTTGGGACTATGCACTTTCAGCTAACCATGACCTGCAGCTACAAGGAGTTGGAGCATCTATTTTAGATTCCAATAATGATTGATAAACCTACAAAATTAACATACAAATAGGCTTACACAACAAAAGAAGTGACATGTGTCACTTGCTTATTATTGTTTGGTTAACTTATGGTGTAGGCTTGTTTGTAAGTGTATTTATCATAAATCTTTAGATTCATTCAACAGATCTTTTTAAAATGAATGCTTCATGTTATTTCCTTTCGTGGCTCGTTATCTGTCTTGCTTTACTTTCTATCAATCATAAAATGAAAGTGTTTATAAACTAAATAGTACATACTTATCCAAATACAGGCTTTCCGACTAAACGAGAAAAAATCAAAGTCGTTTTGATTCAAAGTTAGCAATGTATGTTTTTATTGGCTTCACATAAATCAACTATAATTTTCCATAAGTGATTGCCTAAATCTTCACAATCAAGTCTGCATGCTGAATTTCTGATTTTCCCTAATCTGTTTGCAGTGCAGCACTGACTTGCAATAGTGGGTTCCACGTTTGATCTTTCCCATGTCTTTCTTCTGTTACCAATTACCATTGTATGTATGCGATGCGGTATAAAACTCACTTTTGGTTGTAATTTTTCCAATCAAAGATGGACCAGTTTTCTCCATAATCATTCACATTTGATTAGCTGATGCTAATGCTAATCTCTCAAGTAACCTGCTTTTATTCATAGCATGATTAAGGCAATATACTTCATGTATTTATATTACAGAGCAACAATTATATACTCCACAGTTTTGTTCCACTCCTAGTGCATGAATTTTGTAAAGATCAACATAAGAAAACTATAACAAGCCTAATGCAGCCAAGGCAAATTGTAGGGGTAGACACAGGAAAATTCCCACAAACAAATAGGAGCAGACTGATAACTCTTTCCCTTTTATCAAAACAACATTTAAACACAGAAAACTTCTACTTCATCATTTACCATGTTGCATACATAAGTTTCCTAACATGTTGTATACCAATTTAGCCATACAATCAGTTAATACACCACGGGAGTGACACTCATTTCACATCAAAGCCCTTCTCCTCAAGCTCAGCAATGACCTCATCCCTCATACTCAACCAAAGCTTCTGAGCTAACCTATCAAACTCTTTGCCCTCTACCTCTTTCTGGTTAGAGTATGCATTCTTATCATTCTCAACCATCCCCTTCGGACCATGGTTAGTTTTAGTTCTAATCATCCCTCCCTTGGCAACAAACTCCGTCACGGCCTCTTCATCACCAGGATACGGAAGATATGGAAGCTCTCGACGCTCGTACAGATGTGCTAACTCCCGCTCTTCCTTCGGCCGAGGCTTAAGTGGCCACCAGCCTAAAGGTGAAGGAGTCTCATTGTAGAGCCACACAGCCCCAATTATGGCATAGGTGCAAAGTAAGGCCTTCCCAGCTTGTTTCCAAAAGAAGTAATCTTCTTTTTCCAACCCCATTTTATTGAGGTATTTCTTGACATGCATTGAACTCAGAAGCTGAAAACCTGCATTGGAAGAAAAAGATCATAGAGAAAATGCAATGGAAGGGAAAAAATAAAAATAGAATCTGAGAGGTTCTGTTTAAGACCTTTAAACAAACACCTGGTAAGCAAAATTTGGGTTCTATGACTAAAGAAGTTAGGTACAATTTGGCATGCATACAAAACAATGTTCTATTATTTATCTCTAATAATGCTAGTAGTATTGAAATGATGCGTTGGATTTATATTTATGTTGTTTTTGCTACTATTGCAAATAAAGGGTACCTGTTTTGGGGTCCCGAAAACGCTTAGGGAACATTGCAGAGGTACAAGTTTGATGAGTTGTTAAGTTTTCGATGAGAGAGTCGTTTGTTACTTATGAGTGATAACCTCCAAAATCAAAAGGGAGCAGCACAGTAATAAGATGTACGCTAAAATTTAAGAAGGATTGGAATTTTGGATATGGCAAATGAGCTTGACGTAAAAGGAAGATGTTGAAGTTCAAATTGGTGGTTATGACATGAGAAGAACTTTACGTTGCTTTACATTGTTATCAACGTAATATAAAATAGTCCTCAACCTAATCTTCAACATAATATAAAATAGGAAAAGTTAGAGGGCAAATTTGATTTTCCTCCTAAAACTTCCTCCTAATTATTATTTCCCTCCTAAAATATATCATTAAAGATGTCTTACATAGTTTTAATCTGAGCCATCCAATGTTTTTTTAAGAATAAATCATAACCGTTAATATGTGTGTTGAAAACCCATTTAGGCACTCACCAAGCTTCTTTCAGAAGCAGTCTATTCTTTCTTCCTATCCTATGTGTAACATCCCCAATTTTATAAGATTTTTAAGTATCGTAATTAGTAGGATTGATAAGTGTTGTAGCATTCGCAATCTTCGATTTCCTTTTAGAAGTATTAATTTGTATTAGCAATAGTAAGTGTTTAGAATTAGCATTTAGCTAAGTATAGAATAGAATAAGTTAAGGATGAGTTAGAATGAGTTTGGAATGTAGGATTTAGTAAGGGTATGTTTGGTGAGGTAGAATTAGCTTAGAAATGAGTGGTAGAAGAGTTAGTTAAAATCTAAAGAACATAGAACCTTAGAAAATTAGGAATTAAATATCCATAGTCCCAAACCCAAATTCCACCGTTGGATGTGAAGACGAGTGTCTTAGGATGCTTGTCTCAAAAATTGAGCAAGATCCGACGGTTAACGAAGAAGTTAGGACAATTCGAAGTTCAAAGGATTAAGTGGACTGAATAGGTTAATCGATTAACCTCTTAGTTAATCGATTAAATTTTTGGCAATGTTCAGCCACTAATCGATTAGGGGGTAGGTTAATCGATTAAATTTTTGGTCACCTTCTAGCCCTAATCGAGTAACCATGTGCAACTGATGAGTGATTAATCGATTAACCAAAGTGGTTAATCGATTAACCACTGCTGATCAGCCATAAAACACATGTTTTTGATTTTGTTGATTCATAGTTCCTCTTTCTTTCTCTCTCTCTCTCGAGCTCTTCCTTCTCTATACTCTAATCCTCTCCAAATCATCAAAGTAACACCAAATCGCATGAAATCAACTTCCTATAATCACTCCCTATCAATTCTCTATCATATTCCCTCTCTCAATCTCAATTAAATTTCTCTTTCTAAAAACCCCCAAATCAAACCCCCAAAACCCTAACTTTTCCAACCCATCAAATTGAGCCTTCCAATCATGCAATTAGTCTTGGAAGGAGCTTAAGGAGCATAAGTAATCAAGGGTCAAGGGTGCTAGGAGCTTGGTTGGAGCTTTGGGATTGAAGTTCCTAGGATTCTTCAATGTTCTCCTCTTCCCTTCAAGAGGTAAGGGGGGTAAATTTGGTCTAGCTTAGGGGAAAGGTTTGAAATTAGTAATTGGGACATGATTAGGTATATTTGAATGTTTGGTTGAGATTAGGATTAGGAGGAAATAGTTTAGTGTGAAAACCCTAGGTGATTGTGATTCTATGTAAGTGTTTTTATGTTTAAATGTGTTAAATATTATGTTGGTTATATAATTGTTGACTTCTCTGTGATTATGATGTGTTCGCTGTAACACCCCTAATTTTTCGTCTCTCAAATAACAAAGAAAATAAATTATGACAATGATTTTATAATTGTTTTCTTGTTAGTCTAAGTTTCTATACATTAGGTGTTTGGAAAATATTAAAATATAAAATATATTTTATAAAGAGTATTTTGTACAAAAATGTGAATCTTGTAAATTAGTCCTTGGGTTGGGACTTAATGACAATATTAAAAAGGTTTTGGAAAAAGAGTTATTAAATTATTAATTTTTAAAGGTTATCAGTATGTAACCGGTTACACGATGAACTCAGAAAAACCTGGTTAGTGGATTTTGATGAGTAACCATTTGATTTCACCATGATTTGCCACGAAAACAATTCGATTTGTAGTGGGGAATACGTGTCACCTTGCATGATCATCAAATTTCCCTATAAATACTCAATTTTAGGGTCAAATTGAGGGTTTCTGGGTTGAGTGTTGATCCTGTAACCAGATTAGGGTTCCTTCTTTGTTCTGTTCAATTCTCTCTAATCTTTGAGAATTAGATCGAGTGCGATACATCATTTTAAAGCTTAGTCTTCAAGCTTTGTATTGATGTATATAATGTGAATGGATAGTGAGTATTGAAGAAGTTTTGAGCTTTGAAAATTGAGGATCAAGTCTGTCCAAGAACCAGAACTGAGTTCGTGTGACTCTCTTTAGGGTTTGATTTTGGTGAGTACATGCACTCCCTGAGTCTCAAATCTGTTTCCAAAGCTTGTGCATGTTGCATAGGATAAAGTCTAATCATTTTCCCCAATTTGTTTTCCCATTTCATATGTCAAAGACTTTGATTTTGGAACCCTGTTGGAAACTGCTATGCTTGAAGGCAGAGCTTAAGGAATTCGTGTTTTACCTTAAGGAATTAGTGCTGCTACTCAACAAGCACAACTTAGAGGTAAGGGAGAAGCTTTCATTTGCTGGAATGAGATTAGATTATGTGGAATCCTAGGTTGAGTCACCATGAGACTCATAAAGGGCATAAATTATAGAAAACAAAGGCTTGGAGGCCAATTTACAGCTCAATTCTGTTTTGAGCAGGTTTAATATTTTGCATGCAAGTGATTTTGATGATTGAATCATAATCTAAATGCTTATTATGAGTTTTGTGATGTCAAGTTGTGTTTGTGTGAATTATATGCAATTTGATACTCTAAATTGAATGCATGCAAAAGGAATATGTTTTCTATGGTTGAGTATATTTATTTTGAGGTATGTGACCTCTGGTAATGACTGAAATTGGTTAGAATTGAGTATGGTGGAAAATGGTATGTAAAAACCCTTTTTACAGAGTACATCCTGCAGAATCTAACCGGTTATTCGAAATCTGTAACCGGTTAGACACTGTCAGTTTTCAAAGAAAATGGTTTTTCTGAAATTGGCTCAGTGTTCTTACCATTTGCACTCAAGTCTTTACTCTAATTTCAGTTGAAACCAATCTGAAATCTTGTCAATGGACACTATTTGCTTCAAATGGTCCTTGATGAGTCAATGCCTTAATGTTAAGAGATAATTTCAAGTGGAAATTATGCTAAATTGGAATTTAGTTGTGATTTAGACTTTTGAATGATGAAATCAGTGGGGTTTGAGGTATATAACAATGCTGAAACCTTGTTTATGGATTGGGTAGATAATTCAAGAAAAAGGTTTTCTGAATTTCAATGGTTAGTAGGTTCAGGTCTGTAATTCTAACCGGTTAGCCTGAGACTGTAATCGGTTAGTACCTGAATCTGAAAATAAAAGCTAAGTCTTTTAAATGAAAAGTTTGATACCATTGGTTAAGTTTTTCCCCAATCCAAGTCTAATGGCATGTTTTTAAGTTAATTCATGGATGAATTTTCATGCCAAAGGTTATACCTCAAATCAATCATTCAAAGGAGAGTTTGGGATAAATTCTAAATCACAATAATTAAATTAAAGATAAAAACCAACCTCAGTAATTGTGCATTCATACATAGAGAATGGAAAATAGGTTGGCAAGAAATGATTCTCATATTTTGGGAATATGAGGAGGGTACTCTGGGAGTACCGAATTGATGTAACCTACTTGATGACACATTCTGGGAATGTGGCTAGTGTCTGGGACATGGTTATTTATGCGTTATGGGAACGTAATGCACACTCTGGGAGTGATGTTGTTTTCCAAGTATGGTTTGTCATACGTTCTGGGAACGTATGATAGTGTTCTGGGAACACTGCGATATCTATTGACAGATATCAAAGATGATAGAGGCCTCAGTTGTGGATGGAAAATCATGCATCATGCCACCTGCATTACAAGAAATACAATAATGAAAATTGGTGTGCCCATATGTACTTGCATTCTTGTGTGATAATTGAATACTTGTGATTGTTAAGCCTTCTTTATATCTACCTCATTTTACTATGCGAATGTGTATGCTTACTCCCGTGCCCTGATTAGGTTGTGATCAAACATTTCGCTATCTCAAAAGACTGCTGAGGGTAGGAGACCCTTAAGCGTACTCAGAAAACAGAAAAAGGAAACTATTATCTTGGTGTACAGCTATCGGGAATCTATCGGAACGGATAGTGGGACAAAGGACAGTGATCAGCTCTGAAATATTTCTATAATAATAGAGCTTATATTATAAATTTTGAGAGAGGTGATAAATAATGAAATGTCAAGTTCCTTTATGCTAAATATTATCTGAAATTAACAGATTTATTGCTCTTAACTCTTTCAGATATATATATATATATATATATATATATATATATATATATATATATATAATGCCATGAGCTGTTATGTTTTCCGCTAACTCTGATTGTATTATTTGAGTTCGATATCAACCAAATTTTGATGAATACAACCTCTCAAGATAAAGGTGTTTTCTTGACAAGTTATCAAAAAGGTTTTCAATCACATATCGAACTCAGTTCTACAAATATAAGCTTGCATTCAAAGATCATAGTTAAGTTTCAATAGAAACAGCTTTCAAATCACAATTTTCCAACATAGACAAGTCAATTATCATAAATATATTCATTTTTTTTATATTAAAACGAGTATTCAAAAAGTGTTACATTCGCTATTATAGGATTAAAAGTTTTAATAGCTATACATACCTTATGGTCTATTCAATGGAGTTTGAACCAAATTAATGTGATTTCAAAAAGGATAACAAAAAGGGGTTTCAATCTCAATTGAATAGCACTTGTATATAGTATCATTCATGGTGTAAAGGTGGACGTTAGGAGTAGGGGAAAAACACACGTCTTTTTGATAGATGAGGACAAAAGTAAATTATTAGGATTATTATGGAGGACTTTGATCTAGCACAGGACATGGGTTTGATTCCCGTGTTGCAGATTGGTCCTATGCAAACTATAATAATTCTATTTACTTTGGTTTCTTTTGGCCAGTTGAGGGTGATTTCTGCTAAAGCCAATTTGGGCGAATCAATCCAAATTGTGTGAAGAACCCTAGAGGGGTGAAGCACTGTGCAAGCTAGCATGACGAACCCTATAGGGGTGAAGTGCGGTACGATGAACCCTAAAGGGGTGAAGTACTTAGGTAGAGAAATGCTTACTCCTGGTCGGTTTTTCCCCAGAGTGGAGGGTGTATGTGAGGATATGAATTGTTAATGAAAAGGGAAAAGTAAAAGTGTTAAAGTGAAAATGTGGAAGGAATTGCATAATTGAGTTAGATCATTGAATCCGATGGAATTGTTAAAGTTAATGAAAAGAAATGAATTGTGTAGCATCGGATTCAATAATCCAATTCATAAGTGTGACATGCATAGCATAATCATGTGATTGTACATTAAAGCATAACATTATAATTATGAATCGTTTTATTGATTGTGATTGATAACTATCCATTTCCTTTAGTTCCTTTATGTTATGATTGAGCTTAGTTATGCCTTATTATTACTTTCAAATGTTTTTCTCTAATCTATATCCAAGTTACTCACCCTTACTGTTGACCATATAAGGTACCCAGTGGAGAAAGATGTTCATAGCTTCTACGCCGAAATAGTACACTCTCCTTGAAAAAGAGAGTATATTATTGATTGAGACCTTTTTGTTTCAATCCGATTGCAGCCATTCTAGGATCCTGCACTGTAAAAGATTTCATTAAATTAAAGTTGTATTTTAATTTTACTTTTACTTGGAATTAAGACTATTTGGATTTTTGTAAAAGGGACTCTATAACCATTTTATGAATGTATTGGTGGTTGTGGTGGAAATAAAACTATTCTCTTTTAAATAGTGCTAAAGTGAGACACAACCACAAGAATGTATTTATAGGTATCTTTTCTATTTTATTAAAATTGTTATGGACTTGACAGGTTTAAATTCTATTTGAGGAAAGTTCGTATTTCAAACGAAACTCCGCCAAAATTTTTATAAAACCCCAAGTATTTCTATTGAAATTACCAATTTTAATTAATGTATTTTAAATTAAAAAAGTCAGGATGTTACAAATGGTATCAGAGCAATGGTTGCAATTCCTCGGTTGTGGAGTATGGATTTCCTACTCCTAAAAGAGTTACTCCACATGAGAGTAACTGAAGATAGTTAGATAGGTTGCATAATTTAGTACTATGTTCATGCATCTTTAGTTAAAGTTGGTATAGTTTAGTAGTGTGGGATAGTGATAGCTATAGTTTAGTAATATTAAGGTTCTACCTTCAATTTAAAGAGGGGTTGAAACTGAATTTTCAATTGTGACTTTGTTGTATTTAGAATTGGACGGAAAGTAGAGACTAAGGGAAGTGAAAACTCCCAACGAGTCAGAGCAGGAAATTGCTACCCCAACATGCAGAACTAAACCTTAGTTTTGAAATTGAATTCCATTTCAAATATGATAAAGGGCTGCAACTTTTCTGTATGGTGAAGTTTCAAAGTCCTCATTTGAATTGAAGATGAGTCGTTGTTTTGTTCTATTTTAGTTTATTTGATTGGAACTCAGGTAGTACGAGAAGTGCTTTTATCTTCAATGTAATGTGAAATCGAGATTGGCCACCTCGAGATTTACATTTGTTGGAAGATAATATCATTATGTCCTTGAATCCAACCAAATAATTGTCAGATTTATTTTCTATGCCTAGGAATAGGAAAGGTATTAGAGACCACCCAATTTTGTACACTCCGGCATTCTTTATCAGAGTGCGCAGCGAAAGTAAATAGGTGTTACCCCTTTTTAATTGTCTTTCACTTTAATCACTAAGTGTCGACTTAGTGAGACCTAAGTCCCTTTTCTACATTCCTACATTATATATGGTGATAAACATACTATTATTGATAAAGTATAAAATCGTTTTTGTATTAGATTATTTTGAGACTTTCTCTTTGAAAGATCCAAGTATTATTAATGAAAATAAATGTCAAGTATACTAGTATTCTAATATTATCCAAGGCATGGAATTGGTTCCAACTTTGATAATTGATTAAGTGTCGCAACACCAGTTTTTAAGAACATATTGTCGATACTGTGAACTCGTAACTAATTGAATGATGGTTTAGTTTATCCTTAAGTTACACCAATTGCCGATTAAATAGGAATTCACTGAATGCGATATAATTCAATTCAAATCAAAGCTTGAACCTCAAAGTTAAAATAAAAGGAAATGTACTCAGTGAGATTTGAAAATTTGACGAAATTAAACTTTTAACCGAAGAATACATTCCTTTTATTTGAGTTTGACGAATCATAGAGGACTCACGTTTGCTTGGTACAAAGAGTCCTCAAAACTTCTTAATTAGTTTCAAAGCTAATGTGAAATGACCTTGGAAAACCCATAAAAAACACTTTGAACTTTTGAATACTTGACATGTCTTTTTTTTTCCTATCTAATAATTTTGTCAAAGTTTAATTTTTCCAAATACAAAGTGTTTTCCTTATGACGAAGGAGATGAAAATCTTAAAAAGTACCTTATCACCAAATACCAAATCTTTTTCTTGCAAGTCAATATTTCATAACTTTTTTATGATGTGGATTTGAGGAATGTAAGTGAAGGTAGTAAGGTGGGTTAAAGGCAATTCATGTTATCTTAGAGTTAAGATTTAAGTTAGAACTTAAGTTAAGGTGAAGGATGTTATGTCTTTTCCTTTAAGTTCACTTAGAACTCCGAGGAAATGCGTGGGTACTATTGAACAAGCGATATTCCGAAACTACAAACGATCTTCAAAACCCTCATGAACTATTTCAAGGAATGTAGGTTGTTGAATGTTAAAGCCCCAATTTCAACATCCGGTGGGAAAGTCTTAGCGTTGAAGTTTAGGTGTGATATTTAAGTCTTGATTAGGATTGGATACGAGAAGCAGTCGTGTAAAGTCTTAACCTTAGGAACCGAATAGGGAGCCTTGAGCCTTATAGAAATAATAGACCTAGAATTAGTTGAGGCTTGGCTTTGTGGAGTTATTTATTAGGTTGAGTGTAACACCTCCTTAGTTTCTAAGTCGTAGATCGAGTAGTAGAAGTTGAGTCCGATTTGATGGAGTCTTAGAGTTTAAGTCTAAGGCATATAGATGTATAGATGTTCATGTAGGAAGTAGGCTTTATGTGTTTCTGAATGGTTGACTTGTATGTGCCTATGTGTGTATTTACAAATTCGAATTTCCTAAGACTATATGCTAAGTTAAACTATTTTTAACAATCAAATTATTTGGGATCTTTTTATGATAGTTCCCAACCTTTAAGTATTTTCATATGCTTCGTTTACAAATCAAAGTTAGTTTTTGATAAAGAATATTTTTACCCATTTTTGAGAATGATTTTAAAAGAGTATTATACTAATCCTTAGTAACTAATTATCAAATCAAATTCTTCCAAAATAAGTGTCTCGTATTTCTTTTATGAAAATCCTTTAACTCTAGTTTCAAGTTTAGCTTTTTATAAACCTTGTTGTGTTCCTTGCATGGTAATTTCTAATTCCAATTCTTTCATTAGCGTATACATATATTTTCATTGCAACTTCTTTCTTAGAGAAAGTGTTGCACATGATAAAAACTTATAATTTTGATAAACTAAGTTTTGGATAATTGATAATTCATTTTCTCTATATATATCATAATTAAAGTATATCTATTATACACTATTTGCAATCCTCTTTATAAATATCAGTTTAATTTTCTAAGAACAACTCTTATACCTATCTTTTATTATAACCCTTATTTTCCAATCATGTCCATATATAAAGTATTCCCCAATTTTGTTTATCTCTTTACGAAAATGTTTATTGCAAAATGAAATTGTAACTTTCTAATGTGCTCTTTTCATGAGGACATTCCAAACCTTATTTCTTCTATATCCCATAGTATGATTATCAAACATCTATTTTCATAAGTAAGATTGCGAACTAATTTTCAAATTAGGGTGTATTAAGGTTGTGGCAATTATCCCCCGATTTTGAATGTTGACTCATGTGTTTTATCGTTTGTAAATCCTATTCATTTAATGATTTCCTCTTCAAACCTTGATTTTGTTATCCTATAATTTTCAAATCTCTTTTACCCAAGCAAGTCTTGCCATACCAAGATCTTTCAAATTTCTACCAAATTCAATTTAATTCGATGCAAGCAAGACTATTTTAGTGTGTAGCAATTATTTTCATTTACTTGTGTTGAGTTGATGTCTTACTTTTCTTTCAAAGGTATACTCTTTGGTAAAATTCCAAAACATGATGCTCTTTGTATTTAATTTTAGATAAACAAATAGTATTTTAAAACTATCGGTGTGTACTGTTATCTCTTTTGATAGTGTCTGAATTAGGTTTTGTTATGTGGATTCCTTTTTATTGATAAATGCTTTATGATTTGTTCCTTTTGAACATGTTATTTATAATTAACTGCTTAAAATGTTTTCCTGATGTTGTAGCCTATATTTTATTGAATGATCATATGTTATAGGGGAGTTGAAGGCTTGTTGCTTCTCTGATTAGTTTGAATAGGTTAGTTTTCCTAAGAGTAAAACCTTAACCGTAGTTGTGCTTTAAGTGGGGGAGTGAATCCCCAAAAGTCATGATCCTCTTATTGACCAAGATAAGGTCTATTGTGTTGATAGAGCCTATATCTCTACATCTCTTTTAGTTCTTGAACTCAGTCGAATTTCGGTGGGAGAGTATTGTAACATCCCCAATTTTATAAGATCTTTAAGTATGTAATTAGTAGGATTGATAAGTGTTGCAGCATTCGCAAGCTTTGATTTCCTTTTAGAAGTATTAATTAGTATTAGCAATAGTAAGTGTTTAGAATTAGAATTTAGCTAAGTATAGAATAGAATAAGTTAAGGATGAGTTAGAATGAGTTTAGAATGTAGGATTTAGTAAGGGTATGTTTGGTGAGGTAGAATTAGCTTATAAATGAGTGGTAGAAGAGTTAGTTAAAATCTAAAGAACATAGAACCTTAGAAAATTAGGAATTAAATATCCATATTCCCAAACCCAAATTCCACCGTTGGATGTGAAGACGAGTGTCTTAGGATGCTTGTCTCAAAAATTGAGCAAGATCCGACGGATAACGAAGAAGTTAGGACAATTCGAAGTTCAAAGGATTAAGTGGATTGAACAGGTTAATCGATTAACCACTTAGTTAATCGATTAAATTTTTGGCAATGTTCAGCGACTAATCGATTAGGGGGTAGGTTAATCGATTAAATTTTTGCTCACCTTCTGGCCCTAATCGAGTAACCATGTGCAACTGATGAGTGATTAATCGATTAACCACTGCTGATCAGCCATAAAACACGTGTTTTTGACTTTGTTGATTCATAGTTCCTCTTTCTTTCTCTCTCTCTCGAGCTTTTCCTTCTCTATACTCTAATCCTCTCCAAATCATCAAAGTAACACCAAATCGCATGAAATCAACTTCCTATAATCACTCCCTATCAATTCTCTATCATATTCGCTCTCTCAATCTCAATTAAATTTCTTTTTCTAAAAACCCCCAAATCAAACCCCCAAAACCCTAACTTTTCCAACCCATCAAATTGAGCCTTCCAATCATGCAATTAGTCTTGGAAGGAGCTTAAGGAGCATAAGTAATCAAGGGTCAAGGGTGATAGGGGCTTGGTTGGAGCTTTGGGATTGAAGTTCCTAGGATTCTTCAATGTTCTCCTCTTCCCTTCAAGAGGTAAGGGGGGTAAATTGGGTCTAGCTTAGGGGAAAGGTTTGAAATTAGTAATTGGGACATGATTAGGTATATTTGAATGTTTGGTTGAAATTAGGATTAGGAGGAAATAGTTTAGTGTGAAAACCCTAGGTGATTGTGATTCTATGTAAGTGTTTTTAAGTTTAAATGTGTTAAATATTATGTTGGTTATATAATTGTTGACTTCTCTGTGATTATGATGTGTTCGCTATTATAGGATTAAAAGTATTAATAGCTATGCATACCTTAGGGTCAAGTACTATTCAATGGAGTTTGAACCAAATTAATGTGATTTCAAAATGGATAACAAAAAGGGGTTTCAATCTCAATTGAATAGCACTTGTATATAGTATCATTCATGGTGTAAAGGTGGACGTTAGGAGTATAGGAAAAACACACGTCTTTTTGATAGATGAGGACAAAAGTAAATTATTAGGATTATTATGGAGGACTTTGATCTTGCACAGGACATGGGTTTGATTCCCGTGTTGCAAATTGGTCCTATGCAAACTATAATAATTCTATTTACTTTGGTTTCTTTTGGCCAGTTGAGGGTGATTTCTGCTAAAGCCAATTTGGGCGAATCAATCCAAATTGTGTGACGAACCCTAGAGGGGTGAAGCACTGTGCAAGCTAGCATGACGAACCCTATAGGGGTGAAGTGCGGTACGACGAACCCTAAAGGGGTGAAGTACTTAGGTAGAGAAATGATTACTCCTGGTCGGTTTTTCCCCAGAGTGGAGGGTGTATGTGAGGATATTAATTGTTAATGAAAACGGAAAAGTAAAAGTGTTAAAGTGAAAGTGTGGAAGGAATTTCATAATTGAGTTAGATCATTGAATCCGATGGAATTGTTAAAGTTAATGAAAAGAAATGAATTGTGTAGCATCAGATTCAATAATCCAATTCATAAGTGTGACGTGCATAGCATAATCATGTGATTGTACATTAAAGCATAGCATTATAATTATGAATCGTTTTAATTATTGTGATTGATAACTCTCCATTTCCTTTAGTTCCTTTATGTTATGATTGAGCTTAGTTATGCCTTATTATTACTTTCAAATGTTTTTCTCTAATCTATATCCAAGTTACTCACCCTTACTGTTGACCATATTAGGTACCCAATGGAGAAAGATGTTCATAGCTTCTACGCCGAAATAGTACACTCTCCTTGAAAAAGAGAGTATATTATTGATTGAGACCTTTTGGTTTCAATCCGATTGCAGCCATTCTAGGATCCTGCGCTGTAAAAGATATCATTAAATTAAAGTTGTATTTTAATTTTACTTTTACTTGGAATTAAGACTATTTGGATTTTTGTAAAAGGGAATCTATAACCATTTTATGAATGTATTGGTGGTTGTGGTGGAAATAAAACTATTCTCTTTTAAATAAATCTAAAGTGTGACACAACCACAAGAATGTATTTATAGGTCTCTTTTCTATTTTATTAAAACTGTTCTGGACTTGACAGGTTTAAATTCTATTTGGGGAAAGTCCGTATTTCAAACGAAACTCCGCCAAAATTTTTATAATACCCCAAGTATTTCTAATGAAATTACCAATTTTAATTAATGTATTTTAAATAAAAAAAGTCAGGATGTTACACTATGTTTCGGTCTTTGTTTTAGTCTTTCTCTTTCTCTTTTTCTTCTTCCTTCCAACTTCTCTCTCTTTTCTCTCCATCCCTCTTTCTCCTTCTCTCTTTTTCCTTATTTTTCTTCTCACTCTTTCCCTCGATCTCTCTTTCTTATTTCATTATTTCCTTTCTTCTTTCCCTTGCTGACCCCTTACAAAGCAAGTTTCTCAAGAATGCCTCTTTACTCATATAAAACTAAATAATGTTCGTTTGTGGAATACCATAATGCCCACGAGCTGACTATATCCACAAACTTGGGAGATATGCTTTATCCTCATATCCTAAATTGTATAGATCCTTTTACGTCTACCATAAATCTCTTCTTTCAGGTAAGTTTTGTATATACTAGGTTTTGATTTGGGTATGTTTTGTTCGAAATAAATCTTTTTTTTATTGTTCAATTGGATTGTCACAATATAGTGATTATAGTTATTTCCATTTACTTATTCAGTTATTTCCATTTAATTATTTGGGTGTATTTTCCAATGTTTCCCTTTTCTTAGTGACACATATAGCCTGCTAGAAGGGAATATTTTAGTTGTCGTTTTGTATGGGATCATGTGCTGCCCCTTTTTATGGCACAGTGACAGTAATGGTGAGCATAACCGAATTATTCCAATTCCTTCTTTCTCTATATTGTCTCTCTTCCTTTCTGTCATTTTCATCTTTCTGCATTCATAGTAACAACGGAAGGAATAAGAACATTCCATCCCTGTACTGTGGCTGAGGTTATCGGTACTCATTTGTACCCTTCACCTTAACTGTACCAATTGGTATCAAAGCAACGACTTGGGAAGAACAATGGCAGAAGGGACTCGTACACAAGCTCAGATTCAGGAAATTGAGAAGAATCTCACTAAGAAGATCAATGATAACAACATGGAGATGCAAGCTAAGCTTGATGAGCTCACGTCTTTCATGACAGAGATGAGGGTTATGATGGAGGCTCAGAAGCAAGGATCAACGGGGGAAGACTCTAACGAGCAAGGCAGTAGAGGAAGACGCTCTCGGGCTGAAGATGATGGTGACCCAGGAAGCATCAGTAAGAACAGAACAAACGAGAATCAGCTCTACTCCACTAGGATATCGAAGGTGGAGTTTCCCAGGTTCAATGGTACAAACTTGAAGGTCTGGCTGTACAAATGTGAGCAGTTTTTCGCATTGGACAACACCCCGCCTGAGTTTAAGGTCAGGTTGGCCTCGATGCACTTGGATGATGCAGCCCTTCAATGGCATCTGAACTACATGAGGTCTAATTTTGATTTGTACCCTGGGTGGCCTCAGTATATCAATGACATCACACTCAAGTTTGGAGAGGTTTTTGAGGATCCGCTCTCGAATCTGATTCAGATCAAACAAGGTGGAAGAGTGCAGGAGTACATTGAGGCCTTTGAACTTGCTCTCACACAGGTTAACTTACCTCCCGAACATATTCTTAGTATATTCTTAGCCGGTTTAAAGCAACAGACCCAGATGCATGTTAGAATGTTTAGGCCCAGTACTTTAGCTCAAGCTGCTAATTTAGCTAGGTTACATGAAGCTAGAAAATACACCCAAATAAGTAAATGGAAATAACTGAATAAGTAAATGGAAATAACTATAATCACTATACTGTGACAATACCCCCTCCAAAAGATCTTCCTTGTCCAACATAGCAACAACCCTTATGCTTCTCCTACTGTATTGGTGAAGAAAAAGGATGGGTCATGGAGGCTATGTGTGGACTATAGGGGTTTGAACAGCCAGACAATCAAGGAGAGATTCCCTATTCCGCTCATTGAGGATTTGATGGATGAGTTAGGGGGTTCTACTATCTATTCTAAGCTGGACTTGAGGTCGGGTTATCATCAACTAAGGATGGCTGAGGGAGAAGAGTACAAGACAACATTTAAAACTCATTCTGGGCACTATGAGTACTTAGTCATGCCTTTTGGCTTGACCAATGCACCAGCTTCCTTTCAGTCACTAATGAATGCAGTGTTTCAGCCTTACCTTAGAAGATTTGTCATCATTTTCTTTGATGACATCTTAGGCTACAGCCAACACTTGCAAGAGCATGTACAACACTTGCGGCTGGTATTTCAGCTTTTAAAGGATAATCAGTTGTTCCTCAAAGAGCAGAAATGCACATTTGCTGCCTCAAGAATTGAATATCTGGGCCATTTCATTTCTGCCTCTGACATTGCTACTGATCCTGACAAGCTTAAGGCTGTCACATATTGGCCATTACCCTCCAATCTTAAGCAATCGAGAGGATTCCTGGGCCTTGCAGGTTATTATAGGAGATTTGTCAAAGGTTTTGGAATGAAAGCTAAAACTCTTACTGATATGCTAAAAAAAGACAGTTTCTATTGGAGTGAACCAGCCAAAGAAGCATTTTTGCAACTGAAGCAGGCTTTGGTTTCTGCTCCTGTTCTCTCGTTACCTGACTTCTCTAAGAAATTTGTGGTGGAAACATATGCATTAGGTTTAGGGATTGGTGCTATCCTCATGCAGGATCAACATCCTTTGGCTTATGTCAGCAAGGCTTTGGGGCCTAGACAATAGGCCTTGGTAGTTTATGAGAGGGAGCAATTGGCTATTATTTTTGCAGTCCAAAGATGGGGTGCCTACTTATCTCATGCTCCATTTATCATCAAAACGGACTAGAGGAGTAGTATCTCTTGGAGCAAAGGCTTAATACCCCTTTTCAGCAAACTTGGGTGGCAAAACTGATGGGCTTTGACTTTGAGATACAATACAAGGAGGGCAAACTTAACATTGCCGCAGATGCACTCTCAAGGAGACCAGGCGCTGAATTGCTAGCAGCATTACTTAACAATGTTGAAGAGGATTTCCTAACTGTGATCAAGAATACTTGGAAATCAGATCCTATCCTGGTTACCATTATTAAGGATAAGGAAGAAAATCCAACTCTCCATCCTCAATTCACTTGGTACAAGGGAGAATTAAGGAAGAAAGGCAAACTAGTAGTGGGTGATGTGACAGATGTGAAGTTACAAATTCTGCATTGGCTCCATGACTCCCCTGTTGGTGGCCATTCAGGAAGGGATGTTACAGCTGCAAGGGTCAGATCATTATTCTACTGGAAGGGAATGAACAAAGATATTCAACAATATGTAAGAAATTGTGATGTCTGTCAGAAATGCAAACCTGATTTAGCAGCTTCTCCAGGTCTTCTTCAACCCTTACCAATTCCTAATCGGGTCTAGGAGGATATCAGCATGGACTTTATTGATGGATTGCCAACCTCTCTTGGGAAACAGGTTATCATGGTGGTGGTCGATAGACTCAGCAAAAGTGCCCATTTTTTAGCTCTGTCTCACCCATACACAACTATTGATGTTGCTCGCCTGTTCATGGATAACATTTTCAAATTACATGGTTTGCCTAATACGATCACTAGTGATCGTGACCTTATCTTTGTTAGCCAAGTTTGGGATGAATTTTTCAAATTACAAGGAGTAGCTTTGCACAAGTCTATAGCTTACCACCCCCAATCCGATGGCCATACCGAAGTGGTTAACAAATGCCTAGAGACTTATCTTCGTTGTATGTGCTCTACCAAACCAACCAAATGGTGCCTCTGGCTTCCCCTTGCTGAATGGTGGTACAACACAAACTATCACACAACAATTAAGGCATCACCATATGAAATTCTTTATGGTCAGACACCACCCATTCATCTTCCTTATCTCCCTGGTGAATCTAATGTTGCCTTGGTTGATAGAGATTTATCCAAGAGAGAAGCAATGATCAAAGTCCTACACTTCAACCTATTGCGAGAACAAAACAGAATGTCTCAACAAGCTGATAAAGGCAGGTCTGATCGGGAATTTGCTTTGGGGTATTTTGTCTACCTGAAACTTCACCCTTACAGACAATTGTCAGTCAGTAAGGTGAAATTCAACAAACTAAATCCCAAGTTTTATGGCCCATTCAGGATCAGTGACAGAATTGGGAAGGTGGCTTACAAGTTGGATCTCCTCTCAGATAATGGAATTGATGATGTTTTCCATGTGTCCCAACTGAAGAAATGCCATAATCCATCTACAGCCTCAGTGATACCAATTCCTTCATTTGACAGTTCTGCCAAGTTTCAATGGATTCCTGAATGTTTGCTAAACAGGAAAATGGTTAAAAGAGGGAACTTTGCTGCTACTAAAGTCCTGGTCAAGTGGCAAGGTCTACCACAAGAGGCCGCGACTTGGGAGTTCTATCATGACTTGCTTCAGAGGTTCCCTGACTTTCATCCTTGAGGTCAAGGAAGATCTTTTGGAGGGGGTATTGTCACAGTATAGTGATTATAGTTATTTCCATTTACTTATTCAGTTATTTCCATTTACTTATTTGGGTGTATTTTCCAATTTTTCCCTTTTCTTAGTGACACGTGTTAGCCTACTAGAAGGGAATATTTTAGTTGTCGTTTTGTATGGGATCATGTGCCGCCCCTTTTTATGGCACAATGATAGTAATGATGAGCATAACCAAATTATTCCAATTCCTTCTTTCTCTATATTCTCTCTCTTCCTTTCTCTCATTTTCATCTTTCTGCATTCATAGTAACAACGGAAGGAATAAGAACATTCAATCCCTGTACTGTGGCTGAGGTTATCGGTACTCATTTGTACCCTTCACCTTAACTGTACCATGGATTATGTCATTTTTTCTTTTTTTTTGTCAACCCATGTTTTTCTTAGGCACTCATTTTTTTTTCTGATATGTAATGTAATCATAAGCTAGAAACCCGTTTTTCTTGATTTGGGTTTTTTTATTTGATTTTATTGTGATTTAGGTTTTGTTGATTTGGGATAAAAAAGTAACTCTAGATATAATAAGAAATGTAAGGAAGAATCCAATAATTGCGTCTTTGTATTATTGATGGTGTTCTAATAACAAATTTTGTTTAGAAAATGATACCATAAAGTGTTTGTAAAAAGTCCTAAGAGAAAATTTTTGTTTATACTGCTAACGGATTCAATCACCACATGATATCACAATTGGTGTTGTTGTTGGATCATCTACGCAGATATCTATGTTTGTGGTATGTCATTGAACTATCTGCTAAGTGTAAAGGATTATTTGGAAAATTGGGATATATATTTACTATATCTGTATGTCAGTAAACTAATCTGGATGTCTCTATATCATGGGAAGCTATCTATTGTAATCATTTACTTTTTAAAACAAGATGATTGTCATAGAAGGAAAAAATTTGATAGTTGTTATCTCTTGAAAATTGTAGATCCCCTTCTGTGTGGTTGTTGGATTGTGCATGGGAAAAGAAATGGACTTGAATTTTCTACTCTTTAAGACTGTTACACTTTTTATCACTATGCTGGTAGTTGCGTTTATGATGCAGCTATGTGATTTCTTTTCCCTCCCCCTGGAAATTGGGTTGTTAGAGGTTGTTAATATTTTCCAACTTTATGAGCCATTAATATTTGGAAGTGCGGTTCTGTTTTAAAGCGTGTAGTCAAGCCAAAAATTCACTTTGGTTCTCTTTTAAAGCATATTACTTACAATTTTGAAACTATCCAAAATGATGAAAGGCAAAACTATAATATGTACTTATATTATCCAATGATGAAATGCCACTATATTAGTCACTTATTTTGGCTGGGTTTAATAAAAATTAGAGTTGTATTATTGTTAATTTGTTGTTATTAGGATCAGCCTCAAACCTCGAGGGGGGGGGGTGTATCGAGTTTTATTAAATTTATTGGAAAATGCTGACGTTTAAAAAATAGTTTTGTGGAGAGATTAAGATTTAGAACGTGAACGCGAAGCGATAGATAATAAAATAAATAGAGTTGCGCGAAAACGATTTAGACAATAATAATGCGAAAAAATGAAGAGATAAGGGAAGAGGAACACGCAAAACAATTTTATACTGGTTCAGTCTTTCCAGCAAAAGACCTACGTCCAGTCCCCAAGCGACCCACTTGAGCCTTTATAACCTTGAAAATTGAGCCGCACCCAATTACAACCAAGAACGCCCGACACACTACTAGGAACCTCCGTTTGCTAGGGACCTCAAAGAATCACACAAGGGTTCCTCACTCTAAGAACGTGTCACACGTCCAACTAGGAGTTTCACTCCCTACAACTATGGTTGAATATGATGACTTTGTGAGTGATACAATTGATGTGTTCTTAATAACACGGATACAACAAGTAATGCTCTAATGATAATGAAGAATATTAATTCACAAGAACTAAGGCCAATAGAAGAATGTATCAACAATGCAAAATATGTTCTTGGAGAAGAAGAAGAAGAAGAACATGATGATTTTTATCAGATAGCCAAAAGTGTAGAAAATTAGGATTCTCTTAAAATAGATTTAAGAAAACAAATAAATAAAGATTATTTTTGAAATCAACAATAATTAAAAGATTTCAGAAATAAAATAGAATAGATTTTAAATCAGATTTAAAATCAAAATCAAATAAAAAGGATTTAGAAAATAAATCCAAGATTTGATTCATAAAACAAATAAGGAATATTTTCAAAAATAAAATCAAATTCGAATTTTGAAAATATATCAGAATCAATTATGTAAAAACAAATCTGGAAACATTTAAGATTGAATCTGACACGGATTTCAAGAAAACTTAAAGGTAATCGATTACTTGAAGAAGGTAAACGATTATCTTCTTTCTGTGAAAACTTTGAAATTAATTTTTTAAGAAAGTAATCGATTATTAAAACCAAGGTAATCGATTATCAACCTCATGTAAGAAAGGTAATCGATTATTAAAAAAGGTAATCGATTATTTTCAATTAAATATCCTGGTCACAACTCAGAAACATATTAATCGATTATCCAGGAGAGGTAATCGATTATTTCTGCTTATTTTCATAAAACTGATTTTCTAAAGTTGAGTAAGTAACCATAGGTTTTCAAAAACAATTTTAACTGAAAATCTAACTTAAAAACAATTTCGCAAAAGTTCTTTTTCTTTTCCTTAAACAAAAACTCTTTGGCCTTATGAACTTGGAACAATTAACTCTTCATTATCTTACAATAATTCCTATGGGCAAAGCTTAATCTACTATTTTCTTGAGCTTGAGCCTTGAGCTTGATGGAGCTTGTTTGTTATCATCAAAACAATCTTCTAGAAGTCTTATAACATAACTCCTTATGTCCTTGGGAAAGCTTGACTTCCAACAGCTGTCATGATCTTGCTGATTTAATTCTATTCCATGTTGAAAGAAAAATTGCATGCAAAGGAAGCAGAGATTAATCAAATTCAAGCTATATCACAGGTTAGTATATCTAGGTCAATTAATAATATTTTTCTTTGATCAATTAGCAGAGATTAATCATTTGTCATCCAATTCATTTTCCTTTTGTTGTGTTGTTTTGAATATAGAATTTGAGATTATTGAAAGGATTGCTTGCTTAGATAAGTTCTTCATGGATTCAGGAATTTGTTTTTCTATTTAGGTAAGTTCTTAATCTCTTAATTCTTCTCAATTTAATTTTGATAAGCTGTTGCTGTTTTATACTCTCAACCGTATATGAAATTTATGATTATGATGATAACAATCAAAGATTTTTTTAATGATATATACCATTTCATAATTTTTATGCTGATTATGCAATTCAATTAAATCTCATATATATATTTTTTTTTAGGGTTGCAGAGGAGAAGCAAGGCTTTATGATGAAAAGGGGTTTGTCATATTTGATGATGATGAGGATGAGGTTGAAGCCGTGCATTTGCGTTTGTCAAACTATCATCTCGAGGATGATGTTGAAATGCATGTGTCTTTTTCTATGCTGCCAATTAAACAAAGTGACTTTGAGGACTCCGATGCCCCTAAAGAGAAGGTGTACATACACGGGTATGTCGACAAAACGCCAAAGATGTTGCAAGTCAAAGCTTGGAGGTTCGATCTTTCCTCTGTGAAGCCCTCGATATCCTTGCTAAAAAAATGGAAAGTGGATCAGCCTTCAGAACCAGAGGAAGAGCTTTGAGGGTATCATAAGGACCATCTTGGTCATTGTTCACTTCCTGCATTATGCCAAGAAAAATCATAAACTATCCTCTTCCAGATCTGTTTGGGATAACTTGGCTAAAGTCAAGGAGTTGAGGTATTCTTTACGCTTTAGGACTTCATCTTTGTTTCCTTTATTTTTTTCAAGTGCATCCAATTACATTTTGTTTTGTTTTATATTATTTGCAGCTCTTTTAAGTTAAAGCCTTCGCTAAGTGATTTATTGAACCATATGTTAAATTAGTGAAGCTGTGAAAAGAGATGATGTCTTAGCTAAGTCCAAGGTTTGTATTTCACTGTGATGTTAAACTACTATATGGTGTGGCATTAAACTACTTCTATACTTTTGCAATATGTTTAATTAATTTCTTGAGTTGTGTTGGTTGATGCAAGATTTGAAAGATTTTAATTAATTGTATACTTTAATCATCAATGGCTGTGTTTGCACTATCATCTTGGTTTCAAGACCCAGAATCATAGGTCATATGATTCTTCTTTGTGACATTCTTTGACAAGTTTCAAGTAAATGGGTTTTAGTTTCATTTGTAAATGAGTATTAAATTTTTAATGGTACGTTCTCAATACTCCATGGATGGTGTTTGTAAAGAGACTTAATAAAAGGAGGATGTTAATTGGTGAAATACATTGAATGATGATAAGTTCTTCATGGATTCAGGTATTTGTTTGTCTATTTAACTTTTATTGATGAGAAAAGTGAAAATTTGAGGAAACTGAAACCAATTGATCATAGAAGAGAAGCATTTTCTGTTTAAAATGCGCTCACTTATCATTGCCGAATTGTCTATATTGGAGTATAGTATGCTTTGTTATGCACCATCACTTATAGCAGCTTCTGCAATTTTCTGGCCAAATTTATACTTTTCCCTTCAAAGAAACCATGGGTATGCTACTATGCACTGCAATTCATATCAGCAGCATTAAAAGGAAATATTTTTTATTTATTGCATGACTTTACAACTTATATTTTTTCAACAAAATTCCACTTTACAGCATTACACGCAATACCAGCCTTCTCTGACTTTCGTGGATGTGTAAAGGACCTCCATCATCTTTGTTGCAACAAATCCATGTCAAATTTACCTGCAATCCAAGAGAAATATTATAGTCAGCACAAGGTAAAAATATAGTTAGCTCTGCATGACTTCCTCTATTCCTCTCCCCTTTCTATATAAGTACACACTACATACACATAATTGCTTGAAGTTGTTATTCCGTTATAATCAGTTTGCTTACTTATCCTCTTACCTCATTTGTGTTGCAGTATAAATGTGTCGCAATTAAGTACTGCCCTCCATCAATTCCTCAAGAATTTTTCCTGAATTGAGCAGAGGAATTCATGGGGGATCAAGTTTTTCGAAGACCTGGAGATCCACCTCTAGAAGAAGTTGTTGAGAGGCTTATTAGTGGAAAAAGCAAAGCAGATTATGCTAATCCAGAGGAAATTGATGGAAATTTGAAAACAGAATTGTAGTTAAATGGCATTGATATAACTCTCTAGAGCTTGACATAAAACAACTATACCAATTTTTGACTTATTAATTCCAATTTTATTGATTCAATCTCTGACTTTGTTCCTCTTCTTTTAATTTGATAAATTGCTTCTAAATGTTAGTGAAGTATTAATCACCTTAGCAAGCTAAGGGAACCAACCCACTTCTAGATTGGGAGTAAGTTTTGGGAAGAAAAAAAACCTTGAATATGATGTACTCTTATCATGTCAAAATTATCATGACTTAAAGTGAATGCTTTGAATGACAATTAATTTTATTGGCCATTATTCGTTATTATGAAATCCTAGTGTTGGTGTTTTCCAAAGGTGAGTGGTGAAAGATGTTAAAAGAGTCAACACATTGTGTCCAGAGATTTGAGCTCAAGTAAAATGGTTACACATTATAAGGCATCATTTTGGTAGATTATAAGGCAAAAAAACTAATTTTACACTTATTAAGGAGTTTAATTCATTTTATTTATAAAATTTACTTATAAATGGATAGAGGTATTTTACGAAATTTGCATTGTCAATTATAAAAGGTATTCTAGAAAAGTAAATTTGGAAATGAAAAAAAATTGTTACACTTTTCGAAAGTAAATATTTGTGACACTTTTTCAAAGGTTATTATATAATTATTGAAAATATTAGAAGTGTGAAGTAAACAATGGTGTTTGTCGATATTAATTACTCCAATTAAAAATTAAAAATTTGACTTATATTAAAGACAAAAAAATTCTTCAAATGAGACTAATACAAAGGATCATAGGAATATTAAACAACTTAAAAAGTCACTCCCTTTGATCCTTATTATAAGGTACCATTTTGACAGATTTTATGTAATTTTTAAGTTGTTTTAGAGAGTACATAGGTAGCACTAAAGGATTTCTTTTTTTAAAAATACAAACTTAATTTCATAGTGTAATAGAGTAATAATTACAATAGAGATAAGAATAAATAAAGTTCTAAAGTTTTAAACAGGGAGAACTTTGGCATATAATTCATTTTGCTAAAGTTTTATAAGACCCCATTTGAATTATCAATGACATTTAATTAAATATCATTGGATGTTAGAAATAGGATGAAAATAAAAACCTCAAAAATGTCATATAAATAGGAGCGGAGGGAGTAATAAATAAGAAAAAAATGTAAGGTTCTTTGATCCAAGACTTTAGATTTTATAATTTGTTAGTAATTGTTTGTTGGTTTAGGAATTAAATTTTGTAAGAAATAAACCTGGTTGAACTTTAAGAATGGATTTAACGTGTTATGTGTGTAATATGTGATAATGCTAAATGCATTGTGTATATAATATTGTAAAAGGAAAATGCTAATAAGTCCCCTAAGGATATTGTTTAATTAAGGAAGTAAAAACGGTAATTTATTAGAAAGTTATTATAAATACAACGGAATTAATTCTAATTAGCGTACATTTAGTTAAAATTGCCTATAGTACATTATGCATTAGTTGACCTACAAGGTTTAATGGTGCAATCATTGACATATAACTTGACTAACGTTGATTAGGGTTTGATTAATATGAAGTTAGTGATTGGTGTATTTAATTTTCAATTGTAACGAATAGTGTGTTGTGTGAAGTAACCCAAGTTGATTGATGTGCGAAATATAAAAGGAGTAATGAAGTTAGTAATTGTTATATCCCCTTGTCGTCGATTGAAACGTTATACATACGAGTTATGGATAGAGAAAAGATCGAATTGGATAGCAAAGTGACGGGTTAGTGTTGAGCTTATCCACGAGTTAAGGCAAAGATAGGGTTTGATAACTTAGGGTTGGGGTTAGGGTTAGGGTTATGGTTTAGGGGTTGTCTTGGGTTTGGCTCAAATTATAAGCAACTTTAACCACTTTTTACAGTTATTAAGGATGGTAGTTGATTATATTTAATTTTCTCAAATTTTTAAAAAAATACAGGTATTTTATTAAAGTAGAATTGGGAATGAAACAAAAACTAAATAAAAGAACAATTTTCTATAAATGTTTTAGGAAACTGACATTGGGAATAAAAGAATATTTAATAAAGTTAGTTAATTTTGCTAATATTTTAAGCCAAGAGAAATATGCTTTTTTTCTTATAATTCGAGCCGGACGCAATACTTTTCTAAATTTGAATAAATTAAGTAAAGGTGACTTCTATTTAAGTACACTGGGAGTTTAATTAAGAAGGGAGTATATTGCAAAATGTGCTAAATAAATATTCTAAATAAAAAAATAAAAAAAAACGCCAACATGCCTAACCAGGCGGTAACCAATATGCGGCTACACCCATCACTCAATTTTGAACGGCCAACAATGCTCCCTCAGTTCCTTAATGGAGCACCATAGTACTTCACCTTGTACAAAAACCATGCGCATGGAACATAAACGCGCATGCTAGAACTTTCCTTAATAGAAAAAGCTGTGCTCCAAAAGTAAGTTTCTTAATTCCTTATAATAGTTGATTTTAGTTTAGGAAATTAGTTTTTAGTATAGGTAATTTTAATTTAATTAATTTTTAATTTTTTTATTTATTATTCTGTAAAAAAAAAATGGCCTGTACAGTACCCCCGCGTCTGGGTGTAACACCCCTAATTTTCGTCTCCCAAATAACCAAGAAATTAGTTATAACAATTATTTTATAATTGATTTATATTAGTTTTGAAGGTTTTAGTTTTTGTACATTATGTATTTTGTATATAAAAAAATATGAGATATATTTTTATATGATTATTTTGTACAAAAATGTGAATATTGTAATTTAGTCCTTGGGTTGGGACCTAATTGCAATATTAAAAAGGTTTTTGAAGAAAGAGTAATTAAATTATTAATTTTTGAATTTTATCAGTATGTAACCGGTTAGAAGGGCTCTGTAACCGGTTACACGATGAACTCAGGAACTGGGTTAGTGGATTTTGATGAGTAATCACCCAATTAATCCATGGAATCGCCACGAAATCAGCTCTAAATTAGTGGATAACACGCGTCGGCTGTAACAGCCCGATTTTCGAAAACTAAAACAACTGACTTTTATTTATTGATGTTGCAAAAATGAGGTCATTGTTTTTTGAACATTGTTGAAGGACTGGAAAACATATTTGACAAGATTAGTAGTGTCCTTCACCTTTTCTTTCGAAAACCGAGTTGTTACGTGAAACCAAAACTCTTCCACTTTGTTTTCAAAAACATCTCACTAAGAAAACAGTTTAGTTTCAACTTAAACAACTCCATTCATTTACTCAAAGAACTTTAAACATGCTTCATAAAGAGAGTCCCCGCATTCTTAAAAGTTGGGCATGCTTCAAAATAGTTAGAGTACAGCCAAAGTTCATCACTTAGGTAATCCTTAAACTTCCAACACTCAAAACAACTAAACTACTTGTACTTATCCCTAAACTTTCCTATTGAAAGTGAGCGGGTGTAGTTTCTTGTCTCTCTTGCGTTCTCCTCTCGTCCTTGAGGAAGATGCTGCTTGTGTGGTCATCTCCTCGTTGTCATTGGACGTCCGCTTCATTCCATCTACTACAATAGAATTTTTCCGCTCCTCGTACTGAACCTTCTCCTCGTAGCTCTGAAACCCTCGTATATTGACTTGCCCTAGATGTGGCTCCAGGTTGGCTCCGCTCAGTTGATGTTCTGGATCAGGGATCGCAATCTCTGTGTGCCCGGTCCATGCCCATCCTTGTGGGGTGTGCTTCCACCCTCTTCCGTGCTTATCCCATATGGTGAGGTTCATGCAATACTCCATCTGCCCGTTGAAATACCAGCAGCACCGATATGCCAACGAACAGGAGAGAGTAAGCGATCCGGACGTGTAGCGTCGACAGTGTGGAATTACGGTAGGCAAGATAATAGGACACAAACATATAACACACATCATACACACATAACAACAAGCAAACATACTACTATCATTATCACAATCCATACTTATTCCATCTTATTCTCATTATTTCCTTCATACTTCTTGTGACACCCTTCCGATTATCCCAAATATAATATAGTGATTATGCTTTGATATCGGATAATATATGGACTTGTGAGTGTTAAGAAAATAGGTAAATAAAATTTTCTTTTAAAGCGGGTGCACGAATCGTCACTTGAAAGTCTTGGAGAACAAAGTCTATATTATCTCAAAATCATTGTATCGAGTTCGGCGATTTCTAAAACCTTTTCGCAAATAGAGTAACATTCGATCTTTTAGAAAATATCTTTGTATCAAGTAGCTTAAGCTACCCTTACTTTGTACGATAGAACTGATACCATTTATAGCCGAGCTCTTAAACAAATTAAATCAGAGTAAGCGGAAATTACTGGACTATGCAACTGATAGAATATAAACATAGGTTTTCATAGATATAGAGAGTCATAAGTACATAGCCCATGAGTAAAGTCTCCAAGTTTCAAAATATACAAGTCCATCATCAGATCTATATAACAGTGTAACTACAAACCCTAGAGTGCTCCAAAAGTATATCTACAATATATATACATAACAAAATATATAACTTTAGGGATAGTCACATAGATCTGGCAGCATCAGATGGAGTAGTAGAAGCAGTAGTCTCCCAAAAGTAAAAGTAGTAGTAAGATAGTAGCAACATCATCATCACAGCAGCAGCAGCAAATCTCCTCCACAGCCTCCACACATCGGATCCTCCGACCCACACCATACACCATATGCATGTACCTAGGGATCATCGTCCCTCCAGGCACTCCCAGTAGAATGCATGACAGGCTCGCCCCCACTCTCGTCCTCCACCGGATCCTCCTCGATCTCATCCGAGGGAGAGTGTACCCTACCACTGGGTACCGGGTCAGGTGATGGTGAAACCGTGACTGGGCTCCTCGGATCAGATAGGGGAGTCTCCTCGCGGACGACTCTCGAAGTAAAAGGGTGAGAGCGGGTAGGTCGAAAACGAAAACTATGGTAAGAGCGAGCTGGTCGCGTGGGAGGTGGTCCATGGTAAGTGTAAAACGGGGGTACATGCATAGTGTATATGATGGGAATCCTAAACCTACGAGGACGGAATCGTATCAGCGGGTTCGGGTGGTAGAAGGTAATCTCTACCTCCCCCTCGAACACCGCGCGATGGTCCTCATAGATCCATATGCCACTAGGAAGTGGCCGGATCTCGATGCAAGCAATGTAGCGAGACATCACCTACAAGGGCATAGGGGTAAGCAATTCTATACACATAATCAACAGAGACTAAATTATGCAATGTAAGGATGTAAATATGCATCAATTAATATCAATCACATTTAACACTTAGCAGATATTGAATGCAAGTAAGATGCTCACACTTGGTTCTTTTATCACAGTTAAATTAAATGAATGGCATGATGCATGACTTTAGCTCTCAAGCCTATCTCCATCATAATACTATGTCACTCTCTGACGTCCATCCCTGACAACCCAGCACTCAACAGTGCGTTGTATTCCTAGGTATACAACAATTCGTACATTCACCTAGAATGTACACGTCAAGCTTGGTATCCATGCCACCCGAGCATATCCCGTCATCCAAACGGATCGTCATCCAAACGATATATCCATATCGGCATCCACTAAGCCGACCACGTCAACAACGTGTCATCAAGCAAGTGTATTGGCACTCCCAGAGGCCCTCCACATGTTTAACAAAACATGAAATACGTCCTACCATCCAAACTCCAGAATGAATGCATTTTATCTTTTAGACTTAGGGGAAGTTGATTAATACTTTACAGGCCACCTAGGCTTATTTTCTTTATCAAAAAGGACCGTCACCAAACGATCTATTTGTATTAATCAATTTCCCTAGGTCTTGATCCCTTGGACTATTATTAATAATTCCTTAGTTTATTAAGTCAGAATTGAAAATGGTGTTTTCAGGTTCTGAACCATTTACTCGAGTAAACTTCAGGACACTCGAGTGTTCTTCAACTTTTCCAGATTACTCGAGTGTTCTTAAGACTACTCGAGTGTTCATGACTTTCTGAGGATTTGGGTTTTCAATTCAACAATTTACTCGAGTAGTTCATGGGTTACTCGAGTGTTCTTGAACATTTCCAGAATACTCGAGTGACCTTGAATGACTCGAGTGTTTGACCTAAACTTGTCCTCAGGTCATGCTCGATACTCGAGTAGCAGACAAAATACTCGAGTGTTCTTGTTCATTTTACATTGTTTTGAAAGCATTTTACTCGAGTACCTTGCCTTTTACTCGAGTGTTTCGTAGCAGATAACACTGAAACTTGGTTTTAACATAACATTTTCATTTCTACTTAATTCTAGTCCATTCCAGGGATCCACAGAGTTCATACAACATAATTTGAACATGTTACAACATTCATTTCATATCAAAACACATAATTGACAGAGAATTCAGTAATCATGCATTAAAACACATTTTCACAACTCAATACTTCAATTTGCAGAATAAGCTCAATACTCATGAATTAAAGTTCATTTAAGCTTGCATGCATGATATATAACTTGCTCAGCAAAGTTTTAGAGCATGGATTGGTCTCCAAACCAAAGTTCCTATTCAATCTAAGCCCTTAGAGCCTCTTGGTGGCTCTCTAACACAATTCATGGAATTTAAACTCTGTCTAGTGAATATAATTACTTCCCCTTACCTCTCAGATGTTTTCCAAACAAGGATTGACACGAAAAAGGCTCCAAAATCCTCAGACCAACTTCAAATGCCACATGCAGAGTAGTTTTGAGTACCATACCAAAATGGAATTGGTTTGTACATGAAATAGAGAATTAAATTGGGGAAAATTAGATTTCTAAACTCTATGCAACATAATCTAACTATGGAAACCGAAATTGAGACTCAGGGGTTCATGAGCTTACCAGAAATCAAGATCAAAGTAAGCTCCAAAACAGAATTTGACCAAGAACAGCTTCACTTCAACTCCTTGAATCCTCCAACACACTCACTCAATCCTCACGATTTTGGTGTTTATATAGAGCTCAAGATGTAAGCTTTATATTCGTGTATGATTTGTGTTTCAATTTAACTCTGAGAAGGAGAATCGAAGAGAGAAAATCCGGAACCCTAACTTCAACAACAACAACAAGAATGAGCAAAATTCTTCACCAAGGATCGTTGATGAGTTTAAATAGAGCTAGAGGAAGCTCATGCACGTCGACACGAAGGCATTGAGCTGTTGATGGCGGAGTAATCGTGTCAACGGAGGGGAATCGTTGGCTGTGACTCATCAAACGCACTAACTCATGTAGTTTGACCCGAATACTCGAGTATTCTGAATAATACTCGAGTGTTTTGGTCAGATTTTGAAAAATAATTATTTTATCTACTTTCCCTCCACAACCTTTCCTATAATTGCTTCTAGGTCCCAACCCAGGGACTAATATGCAAAATACTCATTTTATGCATTTATTATATTTATTAAATAATTTCACACACCTAAGCTAGTCACATGAACACATATTTTAATCAAGGATTAATATAGAAACTATTAATTATAATTAAATTATAATTAACATTTCATTAATCGGGGATTAAAATTTTGAGGTGTTACACTACTCCCCCACTTACAAGGAATTTCGTCCCCGAAATTCAACTCATACAAACAAATCAGGATAATCCTGACGCATCTTATCCTCTAATTCCCAAGATGCTTCTATCACATCTCCACAAACCCAAACGACTTTGACCAGATGGATGTCCTTCCCTCTAAGCTGCTTGATTCTCCGATTTTCAATACGAACTGGCACAGCTTTGAAGGTTAGGTTCTCCTGAACTTCTAAGTCATCAGGTTGGATTCTAAGGACTATGGTGGGGTCATGGACATATTTCTTCAATTGAGACACATGGAATACATTATGGAGGTTAGCTAATGACGGAGGCAAAGCTAACTGATAGGCTACTGGGCCGATTCTTTTGAGAATTTGATAGGGACCAATAAACTTTGGTGATAGTTTCTGGGTTTTCAAGGCTCTACTAACACCTTTGGTTGGTACGATTCTAATGAACACATGGTCTCCTTCAGCAAACTCTAAGGGTTTTCTTCTTCTATCAGCATAGCTTTTCTGCCTACTCTGAGCTGCCCTCATCTTCTCTTGTATCATCTTGATCTGCTCCGTGGTCTCTTGCACAACATCTGGTCCAATCAGAGAACTCTCCCCCACTTGAAACCAACATAACGGCGTCTGACACTTTCTCCCATACAAAGCTTCAAATGGTGCCATTCCAATACTCGTGTGGTAGCTGTTGTTGTAAGTGAACTCCACGAGTGGCAACATTTGCTCCCAATTCCCTTGTCCTTCCAAAGCACAGGCTCGTAGAATGTCCTCCAATGACTGAATAGTCCTTTCCGTTTGGCCATTAGTCTGAGGATGGTATGCAGAACTTAGCTTCAATTTTGAACCCAAGGCTCTATGCAAATCTTCCCAAAACTTTGATGTAAACCTCGGATCGCGATCAGACACAATGCTTGATGGTACTCCGTGCAGACGAACAACTTCCTTGATGTACAACTGAGTGAGCTTTTCCAATGAGTAGCGCATATTCACAGGAATGAAATGCGCTGACTTAGTCAAACGATCCACGATCACCCAAATTGCATCATGACTAGTGGATGTCTTTGACAATCCCGACACAAAATCCATCGAGATGCTATCCCATTTCCACAACGGGATCTCTAAAGGAAGTAACTCTCCTCCTGGCCTTTGATGTTCCACCTTGGCCTTTTGACATACCAAACAACATGCCACATATTCAGCTACATCTCTCTTCAAACCAGGCCACCAAAATAACTTCTTTAAGTCCTGGTACATTTTAGTAGCTCCCGGATGCATACTCATCTTACTCTTATGCGCTTCATCCAAAATCATCCTTCTTACTTCCAAATCATCAGGCACACAAATCCTCGTTTTAAAGAGAAGGATTCCATCCTTCCCTTCTTGAAATTCCAACTCCTTGCCTTCTTGCATCAACTTCCTCTTTTCCATGAGTTTCCCATCCTTGAGTTGCAATTCTCGAATCTTTCGCAGAAACTCATTAGCAATCTGCAGCATCCTCATCTTGATGCTCGTCGGCTCCACTTGCATTGTCAAACTCAAATCTCGAAATTCCTCTATCAGTGCAGCTTCTCTGACCATCATCGCACTGATGTGCATTGCCTTTCTACTCAATGCGTCCGCCACAACGTTTGCCTTCCCAGGATGATAATGGAGCTCAAACTCATAATCCTTCAAAAACTCCATCCATCGGCGTTGCCTCATATTCAACTCCTTTTGATCAAAGAGATACTTTAAACTCTTATGGTCACTAAACACCCAGAACGTAGTGCCATAGAGACAGTGCCTCCAAATCTTTAAGGCAAACACCACAGCTGCCAACTCCAGATCGTGAGTTGGATAGTTCATCTTACGAACTTTTAATTGTCTCGAGGCGTAGGCGACAACTTGCCCCTCTTGCATTAAAACACACCCAAGACCTTGTTTCGACGCGTCACAATACACATCGAAACTCTTCTGTGTATCGGGCAGCACCAATACAGGAGACGATGTCAACCTTTCCTTCAACTCTTGAAAACTCCTTTCACATTTCTCATCCCACAGAAATGGTTGATCTTTCCGAGTCAACTTCGTCAGAGGCAGTGCGATCTTAGAGAATCCTTCTATAAACCTTCTGTAGTACCCAGCCAAACCGAGAAAGCTTCTAACCTCCGTGACCGACTTCGGTTGCTCCCATTGCAAAACCGAACTCACTTTCGTCGGATCAACTGCAATTCCTTTGTCCGAAATCACATGCCCCAGAAACTTAACCTCCTTCAGCCAGAACTCACACTTTGTAAGTTTGGCGTACAACTGCTTCTCCTTTAGAATATTCAACACTATCCTTAAGTGTTCAGCATGCTCCTCCGGACTTTTGGAGTAAATCAGAATATCATCAATGAACACAACCACGAATGAATCTAGATAAGGTCTAAAGATTCGATTCATGTAGTCCATGAAGATAGCTGGTGCATTAGTCAATCCGAACGGCATTACGACATACTCATAATGTCCGTATCGAGATCGAAATGCAGTCTTAGAGATATCCTCCTCTCTAATCCTGATCTGATGGTACCCCGACCTCAAATCAATCTTGGAAAATATTGAAGCTCCACGAACTTGATCCATCAGGTCATCTATCCGTGGAAACGGATACTTGTTCTTGATGGTGACCTTATTCAACTGACGATAATCGATGCACATTCTCATGCTACCATCTTTCTTCTTAACGAATAAGACAGGAGCACCCCAAGGTGAGACGCTTGGTCGAATCATCTGTTTCTGCAGCAACTCTTCAATCTGCTTCTTCATCTCCGCCATTTCCGGTGGTGCCATTCTATAAGGAGCGATAGAAATGGGACCAGCTCCCGGAACTAGGTCAATACCAAATTCAATTTCTCTTCTTGGTAGCAGACCAGGGATCTCATCAGCAAACACTTCCGGAAACTCTCGGACAACAGGAATCTCTTCCATCTTCGGACCATTCTCCTCCACCTCAGTGTTGCACAGACATATGTAACCAGAGGGTTTTGGGTTTCTATAGGTCACGAGTCTTCTATCACAATCAATGATCACTTGGTTTTGACTTAACCAGTCCATTCCCAAGATCACATCCAATTGTGCTAAGGGTAAGCAGATCAAATCTACTTTAGAGGTTTGTCCTAACACTTCTATACAACAGTTAAGACAGGCTCTAGAAACTGTAACAGGAGCATTAGTAGGGGTTTCTACTTGCAAAACATAAGGCATTTCAGACATCATCAAGCCTAATCGGTTTACACATTCATACGAAACGAATGAATGCGTTGCACCGGAGTCAAACAAAACATGGCAAAACTGACCATTAAGCAAGTATTTACCTTGCACCAGATCAGAAGATCGATTCGCTTCCACACCATTAAGAGTAAAAACTCTTCCTTGAGCCACGGGTCTATCAGCAGTTCCTCTGGAGTTGACTTTGGCCGGTTCTTTGCAATCCCTTGCGAAATGTCCCGGCTTTCCACAGTTAAAACATCCACTTGTCCCCCAACACACACGACCATAGTGGTTGCGCTTGCACTTGTCACAGAATGGAGCCTCGCTCCGATAATCTCTTCTCTCAGAACCACCAGCTTTTCCTTTACCTTTCCCTCGGCGATCATATGGACCTTTGCCTCGGTTGTTGGAACCTTTACGCCTTTGAGGTCCATAGCTCTGATTGTCCTTCTTGTCCAAGACTTGCACCTCCTCAGCCTTTGTATCATCTTCATACATCCTACACATATCCACGAGTGCAGGAAAGCTTTGAATCCGCTGGTAACTGAAGATCGACTTCAACTTTGGCCTCAAACCTCCTTCAAACTTAATGCACTTGCTCCTCTCATCTGGATTGTTCTGATAGTACGGAGAGTACTTCATCAGCTTACATCTATTCCTTCATATTGCAGAAGCTGCATCGTGTGATTCCACCAGTTCTCAGCTTCATCCTCTAACATATAGGTTGCATACGCAACCTTTTGAGCATCCAAACACTCCAATGTTCTTAGAATCTTGTCCATGGTGTGAATCCACTTGTTGGCTTCCTCCGGCTTAAATCCTCCTTCAAACTTTGGTGGGTTGCAACTTCTAAAGTCAGCCAGAGTCTTCGCCTCAGTATTACCCATATTACACTGATGAGGCGGGTTGACCGGTTGAGATGATTGTTGAGACTGCCGTTGCATGGCCTCCAGCATCGTGGTGATCCTTTCTAACATCGTATTAGTGTGATTTTGGTTTCTAGTTGCCTTATTAGACCTGCGCTATGGACTTATGGTCACATATGTTGAACTAAAGAAACTTCCATTACACTACCTATACTAAGGCTCTATCTTAAACTTATTAAATCTACAATCAATTGCGTCTTGTACTCAAAGAGACAAGATACAAACAAATAAAGGGTATTTAAACCTCAACAAACAAAATAAAAACATTCAAAGTAATGTAATTGCCTTGCAGATACCTGCTTGATGTTGATGGCTACCTTTCTGAACTACTTCCACTACTACAGGATCTGACTTTTGCTCTGATACCACTCAGTGTGACACCCTTCCGATTATCCCAAATATAATAGTGATTATGCTTTTATATCGGATAATATATGGACTTGTGAGTGTTAAGAAAATAGGTAAATAAAATTTTCTTTTAAAGCGGGTGCACGAATCGTCACTTGAAAGTATTGGAGAACAAAGTCTATATTATCTCAAAATCATTGTATCGAGTTCGGCGATTTCTAAAACCTTTTCGCAAATAGAGTAACATTCGATCTTTTAGAAAATATCTTTGTATCAAGTAGCTTAAGCTACCCTTACTTTGTACGATAGAACTGATACCATTTATAGCCGAGCTCTTAAACAAATTAAATCAGAGTAAGCGGAAATTACTGGACTATGCAACTGATAGAATATAAACATAGGTTTTCATAGATATAGAGAGTCATAAGTACATAGCCCATGAGTAAAGTCTCCAAGTTTCAAAATATACAAGTCCATCATCAGATCTATATAACAGTGTAACTACAAACCCTAGAGTGCTCCAAAAGTATATCTACAATATATATACATAACAAAATATATAACTCTAGGGATAGTCACATAGATCTGGCAGCATCAGATGGAGTAGTAGAAGCAGTAGTCTCCCAAAAGTAAAAGTAGTAGTAAGATAGTAGCAACATCATCATCACAGCAGCAGCAGCAAATCTCCTCCACAGCCTCCACACATCGGATCCTCCGACCCACACCATACACCATATGCATGTACCTAGGGATCATCGTCCCTCCAGTCACTCCCAGTAGAATGCACGACAGGCTCGCCCCCACTCTCGTCCTCCACCGGATCCTCCTCGATCTCATCAGAGGGAGAGTGTACCCTACCACTGGGTACCGGGTCAAGTGATGGTGAAACCCTGACTGGGCTCCTCGGATCAGATAGGGGAGTCTCCTCGCGGACGACTCTTGAAGTAAAAGGGTGAGAGTGGGTAGGTCGAAAACGAAAACTATGGTAAGAGCGAGCTGGTCGCGTGGGAGGTTGTCCATGGTAAGTGTAAAACGGGGGTACATGCATAGTGTATATGATGGGAGTCCTAAACCTACGAGGACGGAATCGTATCAGCGGGTTCGGGTGGTAGAAGGTAATCTCTACCTCCCCCTCGAACACCGCGCGATGGTCCTCATAGATCCATATGCCACTAGGAAGTGGCCGGATCTCGATGCAAGCAATGTAGCGAGACATCACCTACAAGGGCATAGGGGTAAGCAATTCTATACACATAATCAACAGAGACTAAATTATGCAATGTAAGCATGTAAATATGCATCAATTAATATCAATCACATTTAACACTTAGCAGATATTGAATGCAAGTAAGATGCTCACACTTGGTTCTTTTACCACAGTTAAATTAAATGAATGGCATGATGCATGACTTTAGCTCTCAAGCCTATCTCCATCATAATACTATGTCACTCTCTGACGTCCATCCCTGACAACCCAGCACTCAACAGTGCGTTGTATTCCTAGGTATACAACAATTCGTACATTCACCTAGAATGTACACGTGAAGCTTGGTATCCATGCCACCCGAGCATATCCCGTCATCCAAACGGATCGTCATCCAAACGATATATCCATATCGGCATCCACTAAGCCGACCACGTCAACAACGTGTCATCAAGCAAGTGTATTGGCACTCCCAGAGGCCCTCCACATGTTTAACAAAACATGAAATACGTCCTACCATCCAAACTCCAGAATGAATGCATTTTATCTTTTAGACTTAGGGGAAGTTGATTAATACTTTACAGGCCACCTAGGCTTATTTTCTTTATCAAAAAGGACCGTCACCAAACGATCTATTTGTATTAATCAATTTCCCTAGGTCTTGATCCCTTGGACTATTATTAATAATTCCTTAGTTTATTAAGTCAGAATTGAAAATGGTGTTTTCAGGTTCTGAACCATTTACTCGAGTAAACTTCAGGACACTCGAGTGTTCTTCAACTTTTCCAGATTACTCGAGTGTTCTTAAGACTACTCGAGTGTTCATGACTTTCTGAGGATTTGGGTTTTCAATTCAACAATTTACTCGAGTAGTTCATGGGTTACTCGAGTGTTCTTGAACATTTCCAGAATACTCGAGTGACCTTGAATGACTCGAGTGTTTGACCTAAACTTGTCCTCAGGTCATGCTCGATACTCGAGTACCAGACAAAATACTCGAGTGTTCTTGTTCATTTTACATTGTTTTGAAAGCATTTTACTCGAGTACCTTGCCTTTTACTCGAGTGTTTCGTAGCAGATAACACTGAAACTTGGTTTTAACATAACATTTTCATTTCTACTTAATTCTAGTCCATTCCAGGGATCCACAGAGTTCATACAACATAATTTGAACATGTTACAACATTCATTTCATATCAAAACACATAATTGACAGAGAATTCAGTAATCATGCATTAAAACACATTTTCACAACTCAATACTTCAATTTGCAGAATAAGCTCAATACTCATGAATTAAAGTTCATTTAAGCTTGCATGCATGATATATAACTTGCTCAGCAAAGTTTTAGAGCATGGATTGGTCTCCAAACCAAAGTTCCTATTCAATCTAAGCCCTTAGAGCCTCTTGGTGGCTCTCTAACACAATTCATGGAATTTAAACTCTGTCTAGTGAATATAATTACTTCCCCTTACCTCTCATATGTTTTCCAAACAAGGATTGAAACGAAAAAGGCTCCAAAATCCTCAGACCAACTTCAAATGCCACATGCAGAGTAGTTTTGAGTACCATACCAAAATGGAATTGGTTTGTACATGAAACAGAGAATTAAATTGGGGAAAATTAGATTTCTAAACTCTATGCAACATAATCTAACTAAGGAAACCGAAATTGAGACTCAGGGGTTCATGAGCTTACCAGAAATCAAGATCAAAGTAAGCTCCAAAACAGAATTTGACCAAGAACAGCTTCACTTCAACTCCTTGAATCCTCCAACACACTCACTCAATCCTCACGATTTTGGTGTTTATATAAAGCTCAAGATGTAAGCTTTATATTCGTGTATGATTTGTGTTTCAATTTAACTATGAGAAGGAGAATCGAAGAGAGAAAATCCGGAACCCTAACTTCAACAACAACAACAAGAATGAGCAAAATTCTTCACCAAGGATCGTTGATGAGTTTAAATAGAGCTAGAGGAAGCTCATGCACGTCGACACGAAGGCATTGAGCTGTTGATGGCGGAGTAATCGTGTCAACGGAGGGGAATCGTTGGCTGTGACTCATCAAACGCACTAACTCGTGCAGTTTGACCCAGAATACTCGAGTATTCTGAATAATACTCGAGTGTTTTGGTCAGATTTTGAAAAATAATTATTTTATCTACTTTCCCTCCACAACCTTTCCTATAATTGCTTCTAGGTCCCAACCCAGGGACTAATATGCAAAATACTCATTTTATGCATTTATTATATTTATTAAATAATTTCACACACCTAAGCTAGTCACATGAACACATATTTTAATCAAGGATTAATATAGAAACTATTAATTATAATTAAATTATAATTAACATTTCATTAATCGGGGATTAAAATTTTGGGGTGTTACACTTCTCCACTCTTGTTACCAATCTCGTTCATAGATCTCATCATCTTCTCCACCTTTTCATTCTCCCACTCTTTCTCATTTCCCACACTTTTCGACTCTCACTCATATTACTCTTCTCTTATAATGTTTTATTGAATTACAACCGTCGATGATCAGGGGAGTTGAAGGATCATCGTGGTACGCGTTTCTTACGTAGTTAGCACTCACATCTCAGGCCTACATCTCCTCGGCCAACCAACCACTTAGTCGGAAGCAAACAGGAGTACAGGACCTTTACCGTGCGGGCACGAAAGCTGTCACAACATAAATGGTCCCTGGCCAGGAGGCCCAGCCTCAATAATATCAATTCATAATATTCATGGCACACTGCCTCGCAGTGGCAAACAAATGCCCCACTCCAGTCCCTCTCACTGTTCTCGATTTGCAATCTAGGGGGCGACAGTATTGTTGTAGTGCGCGCACAGAACTTACCACGGTATTAGACCCAGTCCCCACCACGTTAGTGCACCACTTATGGAGTTCGTTCTGTCTACAACAATACTCTAGACTTCTTGACGTTTCACCGTCATCGTCCTCCCCTAATGCAATCTCGTCCTAAGTATCCGCAGATACCTATCGTTCCTTCCTCTCCACTACTTCGGGTTAACTCTCATGACTCACCGCGTTCGCTGTTAATGTCTTTTAAGAGTCTTTTTTCTTTTAATAACCTAATAGTCGGCTCACCCTTCGTGCATCCCTTCAATGAGTCCCGACCACTAACTTTGCACAATCTTTCTTTTTCTCATAACTCATATAGCACAGAGCTGGGATCACATCACCGAGTTCACATCCTTTCTCTCAAATCATCATTCACAAAATCTTAATCTCACTTCTTTCAAGAAACATCATCCCTCGACTTCCCAAAATACTACCTCCAAAAATTTCACAAAATCCACTTTCACCAACACTCACAAAATATTGTTTCCAAAGACTTTTCCTCAAGAGGTCATTTCGTAAAACTTTCTCAAAAACGCTGTTCCGAAACATCCTTTCATAAATTTTTTTTTCAAAAAGATCGTTTCATAGAAACTCCTTTGAAAAATCTTGTTTCACAAGCTTCTTCAAAAATTCCATTTCAAAAACCTTTCCCAAAATTTCGTTTCGTAAAACCTTGTTCAGAAACGTTTCTTTTCACAATTCCTTTCGTAAAATTCCTTTTCAAAAACTCTTTTTCAAAGATACATTTTTTGCTGGGCACTAATGGAGGAGCAAGCTCAACTCTACACGAGTACCCAGACTAAAACCGAAACAAAGGAGCCCAGCTCCACTCAATTCACCTCTCATATCCACAACAACATTACTCTTCCCAGCTCTGGCTCGATCGGATCATTTCCATCAATTTCCTTTTCTCAATCAACTCGTATCTCTCTCTCACTCAATCTCTTATCTTTTATCATCCTCCTTCCCTTAAGAAACCATCACTTTCAATTTCACTTTCATTTTCTTACTAAGTATACCACAACGTACAACACTCGTCCACTTGTCATAACAATAACTCCATAATTAAACAAATAAATAAAAGCATTCTATCAACACATAACATCACACAATAGTGTTGTGGTTTTTATCACCTTCGTATAAGTGGCCACAAATGGCAAACAATTGCCACTTATACTACTAACTCCAACCACTTCGTTCCGATCTTTGAGATGATACGGAACGTCCTAATAATTCACCTAGCTACCACGATGTCTTAGGAAAGCTTCTCTCCCACCTGAGGTCCAGCAATGAAGTGCGTACCATCTCCTCGAATCCTTGTGCTGCCGGCTGCCAACTGCCCCAATCTCTTTTCTATACCATTCCTCATATTAAATAAAACATTTTACGTTATTAACTTATCCAAGAAAATATTTGGTTTAATACTTGTCTTTTCTTTTGTTGAGAAAACTTTTGAAAATATAACCAAAATCAACTATCACTTGAAAACTTGGTTTTAGATTACACACAAAAACATTTTTAAACATAAAAAGCACGTCCCTAATTTCAAATAGCTTTTTAATTTAATATTATCGCTTTAAAAACTCATGGTTTATTCATAAAACAAACTTTGGACAGCCTTGAACACAAATCAAAAATCAATTTCTTAAAGTCAATTTAATACACAACCACAATATAATTTCAAACAAACCACATCACATATAATTAACCAACAACACTTAAGCACACAATTATTAATAAACCACATTGAGTCAAATTCCAAACCAACATATATATATATATATATATATATATATATTCATGCACATTTCCTTTCATGCAATTAAATTCCCTAAATCTATTTAAATCACTTAAATGAATCAAAGCAGAGAAAATAAATCAAACATCACAATTCAAATTACATGAATCAATTTATTTTATTCTAGGCATTTGGATTCTATTTTCTTTTAACCCCAATCCGAAAACACATAGGCACACACGATTACACATATATTCATTCAAACACACACTCACAGATATATGCAATACTCTTCTGATATTAACTTAATTTGGTTATTTCCTTTATCTTTAAATAAAGAATCGATTAGAAATGAATGTGCACAACACAACCTTAAAACAATTTATTTTAATATAATTTCACAAAACATACTTATTTCTTTTATGTCATTTCATTGAAAAAGAGTCTAGCCTACTAATCCTAGCTAGGCTGAATCATCATCATAACAAATCAAGACTTTAAATTTTCAAATATTCATCATGCATGCACATAGAACATGAATCAAAGCAAGGATCATTTTTTCTAAAATCTTGTTTCCTTATTTTCTGTATAAAACCGTGAACTTCCACAAGAAAATTCAGCAAGCAAAATCCTAATAACAAAATAACTCAAAAAATTATGTCAAAGCCTATAACTTTTAGAAATCACATGCATGCACCTAAATATCTCTAGGTGAACAATTTTCAACATGCATGTAAACAAAATGATGATCTAGTGTGATTTCCTACTCTACCTAGACTTTGACCGAATGGGGACATGCAAGAAGGCAAGTCTTATAATTTTATTTTCACATGCAAACACCTAATTTAATAGATCACATCATGCAAGATTCAAAAAATCATTTTACCCTTTTAAAATCACTAACCGAATCGTAATCCTTACACAACACAAAATCTTGTTTCAACTTAAAATCATTTTCAAGGCTTGTTAAGCTTAATTTCTTTTGAGAATCGTGGCACACATATAAGAAGTCAAGACTTAAACATACAATATTTAAGCTTCATGCTTCCTTAGGAATCAATCATAGATCAAAACATACAAAAGAAATCAAAGCAAAACATAAACTTAAACTCAAATCCTCAAGCAAACCGTGAAGAATTAATTTTCGTAAGCATAGAAGTAACATCAAACCACTTAGATTAATTTAAAACATCAAGACCTAGATTTTCTACTCATGGCCGAATCATTTAGCTCTAGATTTGGTGATTTATGAGTTCATTTAGTCCTAAAAATCCAAGATCAAACATAAGAAGAACATGCAAAGAAGAATAAGAATTAGAAGGCCACAAAATCGACATGCATGTGAAGATCAAAGCAATTCATGTAAGCTTTAAACACAACTTAAAACTAAAACCGTGATGAAGAACATTTACAAGCAAGAGACCAAAACTTTTTCAACACCAATATTCAAGATCAAAACACAAAAAGAACATGCATAACACTTAGATCTCAAGATCACTCAAAATGATTACATGCATCACCAAAGAATTAGGAAAAGTCCGTTAAAAGTCCTTTACAATATGAAGATCACTTAGTCAAACTCATTCTACCTTAATCCTAACTTAAATCTTCGACTTCTCCTCTCCTTTTCCTCTTGGTTTACCTCGGCTTCTCCCTCTTCTTCTAGGGTTGATGGGTTTTCTCCTTGATCTTAGAAGACTAAGGTGGTTGGGAAAGGAATTAGAGGAGTTTAGGTGAAGGACTTTTGGGTTTGTTACTCTTCTTTCTCTCTTCTCCTCCTCACGGTTTCTCTCTATCTCTCTATGGGTTTCAAGAGCTTGAGAGTGCTCTTGAAACTAAGTGTGTTGGCATGAAGAATGAAATGAAGGAAGAAATGGCCCAAACATACATTCACTCTCACGGTTTTAAGACTAGAGGCAAGGGTGAACAATTTCCCTTTTTAGCCTCGGTTTAGGGAGGTGGAAGAAGGGCAAATCGGTCCAGCCCAATTGTTGCATGGGAGAAGGTCAACCGTGGGACACATGGAGGGAGGAAAGTCCTCCTAGGCTTCATGACTCATCTCTCCTAGTGTTCATGACTCACACCTCCTACTTTCTTTTCAAATTTCAATTTATCAATTCTTAAGGAAATGGCATCCTATTTGGTTCTTCTAGTCCTTGATGGCCGAACCACTCATGCACATACACATACACATATAACTTTATCCACATAGCATACACTCATACACACACTTAACACACACATAGTCATACACACTTTCATATATAATTTATTTTCATGTTGATCTCATGGCATGGATTCATGGAATGATGCATACCTATTCATCATACATCCACACACGTATCACACATATACATATACATTATATCCTTTTCTATAACTAAGTACTCATATAAACCTAACCATACTTATACATACCAAAAACCGTATTTACACGCACAATCACAAAATAAATCACAAACATTTAAATTTTTTCCAAAACTTAATTTCTAAACCTTGGACTTTACTTTATGAAATCATTTCTCTAAAAATCATTCATTACCTTGAAAATGTGAATTTTAAGAAAATACTCTTTCCAAAACACTTTTCTCAAAAATAAATCCTTTAGTGTTTTAAATTAATATGAGGAATTTACGGGGTGTTACATCGGCGTGCATGTTACTCTAATCCCTCTATAAAAGGCTGGATTGCTGAAGAATTGGGGTTGATTTATGAGATTTGGTGTTGGGGAGGTGCTGTTAGGGTTCCAAGTTCGTCTGAAGAAATTCTTCCTTGTCTCTGAGTGTTGGAGAGTGAGTGATACACTATTACAAAGCTCACATCAAGGGCTTTGTATTGATATAAAGTTTGTGAGCTGAGAGTTCCTGGAGTTTGAGAACGAAGCTTGCCAAGTTGAGGTGTTGGTGCTGTCAAACCTCAACTTCTGGTTTTTGGAGCTGACTTTGAAGCTCGATTTTGGTAAGCACACGAACCCTTTTGGTTTCAAATCTGTTCATACCTCTAGTGCATGTTCAGAGAATTCAATTTGACCATTTTCCCCAATTCTTAATTTGGTTTTGCATGTCAATTTCCCTGGTTTTGGTACCCTGTCCAACTCTATCTGCATGTAGTGGATTTGGTGGAAATCTGTGTTGGAGCCTTTCTCTCTGTAATTTTTTGGATCAAGCATGATTTAGAGGTAAGGGAGAAGTTTACCTTATACTAGATTGAGACAAAAATCAAGTGTTTTAGGATTTGAGTCAACAAGGACTCAAAAGGGCATTTTGTGTAAAGGTCAAAGAGGCTTGGAAGCCAATTTATAGCTCAATTCTGTTTTGAGCAGTTTTGATTTGATGCATGCAAGTAATTTTGATGCTTGAATCATGATCTAAGTGCTTTTCATGAGTTGTGTGGTATTAAATTCTGTTTATGTGGGTTTTTATGCCATTTAATACTCTAAATTGAATGCATGCAAAAGAAATATGTTCCTGTGGTTGAACATGTTTATTTTAAGGTATATGAACTCTTTTGAGTGTTGAAATTGGTTAGATTTGAGTAAAGAAAAGAATGGTTTATAAAACCTCATGTTTCAATGTTCAGACTGCATAATCTAACCGGTTATTCGATAATTGTAACCGGTTAGATACTGTAAAATTTCAAAGAAAATGAATTTCTGAAATTAGTCCTGTGGTCTTATCATTTGTACTCAAATCTAGACTTTAATTTCACTGGAATTCAGTCTAAAAATAAGCTGATTAATATTGTATGGTTCAGATTGAAAATGAGAGTTAATACCTTAGTGTAATGAGATAATTTCAAGAGGAAATTATGCTCATTTGGAAATTGGAATGTGATTTAGACTTTTGAATGATGAAAACAGTGGATTTGAGGTATAAAACAATGTTGAAACTTGTTTATGGATTGGGTAAAGAATTCAAGAAAAAGGGTTTTCTGAATTTCAATGGTAAACCAGTTCAGGTCTGTAATTCTAACCGGTTAGTCTGAGATTGTAACCGGTTAGTACCTGAAACTGAAAAATAAAATTTGAGTCTTTTAAATGAGAAAGTGAATACCATTGGTTAAGTTTTTCCCAATCCAAGTTTAATGGCATGTTTTTAAGTAAATTCATGGATGAATTTTGGTGCCAAAGGTTATACCTCAAATTAATCATTCAAAAGAGAAATTGAGATATCTCTAAATCACAATAATTAAATTAAAGATAAAAACCAACCTTAATGATTGTGCATTCATGCATAGAGAATGGAAGATGGGTTGGTAGGAAACGATTATCATATTCTGGGAATATGAGGAGGGTACTCCGGGAGTACCAAATTTGTAACCTACTTGATGACTCATTCTGGGAATGTGGCCAGTGTCTGGGACCTGGTTTCTTTGATGTGTTCTGGGAACACATTGGTGTGCAACCTACTTGATGACACATTCTGGGAATGTGGCCAGTGTCTGGGACATGGTTTTTATACGTTCTGGGAACGTGATGCACACTCTGGGAGTGATGTTTATTTTTCCAAGTATGGTTTGCTATGCGTTCTGGGAACGTGATGCACTCTCTGGGAGTGATGCTTGTATATCCAAGTATGGTTTGCCATCGTTCTTGGAACGTATGGTAGTGTTCCGGGAACACACTGGTGTATTGGATGGACGTCAAAGATGGACTTATACTGGAGGCCTCAGTTGTGGATAGAAATCATGCATCATGCCACCTGCATTATAAGAGATATAATGTTGAAAATTGGTGTGCCCATGTGTACTTGCATTATTGTCTATCCATGACATACTTGTGTTTGTATTTTAGTCTTTATTGATTATGTATAAGTGTATACTTACTCCACATGCCCTTATTAGGTGTTGATCGTATATCTAGCTTGCACAAAAGTCAGTGAAGGGAGACGTCCCTTAGGTGCATGCAGAGTGTAGAAAGTGTGGGTTGGGAACCCCTTGTGCAGATATCGAGGATCCGACCAGATGGATGTTTGGACAAAGGACCAATGACCAGCTCTATAACATTTCTATTTTTTAATAGAATTTATATGATACATATTTTGGAAAGAGGTATCATAAGAGGAATTTAGTTTCATAATAATACTTATTTGGTATCCGTGGACTTGTTACACTTGATATATTTTGGGAGTATAATATGATTATTTTACTATGTTTCCGCAAACTCCGATTTTATTAGTCAACTTCATTATTAATCAAGTATTTGTGAAAAGGAATTTTCAAGGGAAGGGAAAATTCTTGTTTTCAGATCTTTTTCCAACAATAACAAGTCCAAGTAATCATAAACTTATTACTTTTATTATAAAGTAAAATGATATACAAGGAGTGTTACATGGGCGTAAGAGACCGCGCTCCTGGGCGCCCGAGAGGCGTTATCAGACACGCCTGGGGGAGTCAGCAACTCATTCTTCCCCAATTCCTTCAATTTCATTTCTTTCCCAATTCAAACCCTAACCCCCAATTTTTCAAATTCACCAAAATCTTCCTCAAATCCTCAAATTCTTCCAACATAACTCAACATTCCTTCTTCCTTTTTCATTATTATTCCCTATTCTTCAAGGATTTTCAAGTTTTTCTCCTCTTCTCTACCCTCTCCATCAATTCGATTTTTCTTTCTCAAGGGCAAAGGGACACGAATTTCTCCATTATTTTGGGTAAGAATCACTCTTCTATACTCCCTGGTACTGTTGTAATTGATTTTGGAGTTAGGAGTTAGTGATTTAAAGTTTGGTTTTTGAGTTCTAGAGAGTGCCCAACAAGTTTTTGATCAATTGTCTTTAGTTAGTTCGGAGCTTCTAGGATGCCTAGGGAAAAAGACCAGTTGTAGGGAGTGCTAGTAGTGATTTGGGGAAGACCTTCGAGCATTCGAGGGTCTTTGACTATTATGAAGGGAAGATGGTGAAGAGGGGTATAACCCCGGAGACGAGTATGCTATATGAGAGCGAGGGATCGGTAGAGAGGAGAGTTGTTGGGGTCAGTAGTATTGAGGAGGTGAAGGAGACCCTGTTAATTAACAGGTGGTTGGATTGGATTAGGGAGCCTGATGAGGTGTTTAGAAAGTTCCTGGTGTGGGAATTTTATGCTAATGCCTGGTGGAGGGCGAAGAGGTTTGAGTTGGATGGTACTCATAGGAGGATATCGTATGTTCGAGGAGTTGAGGTTCCTTATGATGCAGACACTATTGCTCGCGTCATGGGACTTCAGTCTTACCCTTTGGAGGCGGCACCTGCTATGTTTACTGTTGATAGTTTTGATAATGAGGAGGAGTACCCGCTGAATTTGGTAAAGGATGCTTTGTTCCTGGCAGACAAGGACTGGAACTTGACTACGACTGGAATAGTCAAGCATGTATACCAAAAGAACTTGAGGGGGGTGGCTAGATTTTGGGTAAGATTCATTGTGCATAATTTGGACCCACATTCTCATGACACTGAGGTACAGCCGGGAGTTTGTAGATTGATATATGCCCTTCGTCGAGGTATTGTAGTAGACGCTGCATCTATTATCTCTGATAGGATGCATCGTTTTGCTAAGAAGGAGGCAGGGTATGTAGGCTTTCCTTGGGTGATCACCCGACTGTGCACTGCAGCCGGTGTTGATTTTTGTGGGGATGTGAGGGATCTTAGGAGGACCCTGAAGATGACCAGGGCTACATGGGACATCTTTATTGGAAGATCTATAGAGGTAGCTAGAGCCGGCCCACCACAGCCACAGAGTCATGTCCCAGTTCAGCAGCCTCAGGATGAGGCAGGTCCTTCCAGCCAGCCAGCACAGCAGAGGGGAGGTGATGATGGGATGATCATTGGGATGTTATAGCGTTTGCTCCGGAGACAGAGCAAAGCAGCTGAGTTCCAACGCAGAGAGATGCGTAGGAACCAGGCTAGAGATTCATTTCTGAGCAGTATCGGAGCAGCGCAGGGTATGCCTTATGATGTGCCACCATACACGGATGAGGATCAGAGCTTACTGGATGCATCTCCTGAGGAGGAGGATGAGGAGTAGTTTAGGGGATTCTGATTTTTATTGTTATATTTTGTACCCCTTCCCCTATTCAGATATGTACTGTTGCCATAACTAAAACATGTATTGCTTTCTAGGATTTATTTTTAGTTTTATTGCATGAATATTTATTTGGATTATTTATTATGTGCATCGAGTTATATTTTGTATGACAGGTGTGAGTTGATATATTTCCCTGTTATAGGTGCTAATTTTGGCACTTGGTTCTAACGCTTGCAGGTATTAAGTTTGGGGGAATGTTTTCTCACTTTTGTTATTGATGACCAATTTTTGCAGATGCAAGTAATAAGTGTTCCAAATTTATTCCATGTAATTTTTTTTTATTTTGTAGATAGGTATGTTTAGTTTAGTTTGCTTGAGGACAAGCCAACCTTTAAGTTTGGGGGAGTGGACAAAACAAAATAAAATTTTTTTTTCAGATCTGAATTTTTCTCCCATTTTTGGTGTTGGTTTGTGTCTTAGGTAGAGGTTGTGTAATTATTCTAGACTTAGGATTATTTTTCTGATGATAGGTGTATATACTTAGTTTAGGATTAGACTCATTGATTCATGTTATTTATTTGTTGAGCTGTAAATATTTTTGAAATCTGGTTATTTTGACAAAGTTGTTCAGAACATGAAATTAGTGAACTGACTTTAGCTTAGTGAGATTTTGAGCCTATTTGATGGGGTATGATTATTTGAATTATTTTGATTTGAGACCCCTATTTCTTTCATGAGTGTGTTCTCTTTAAATTTATGTTCTAGAACTTGACCGGTGACCATTTTGAGATTGATAATTGATTACATGCATGAAAGTGATTAAGGAATTTAGGATGGTGTTTTTGTAGCCTTCAGAGATTTTTGTTGGATTTGTTTTCCTTTAGTTGCCCATTTTGAGCCAGATATAAATATGATTTTTCTTTGGTACCCTGCATTGATTGTATATTTTTGTGAGTACCTTAGGAATTTTGAATGAGCAATTGAGAGAGGGACATTTCAAAAGTATGAAAATTGTGAAAGTGTTGTTTGAGTTACTCTTCGACCAAAAGAAAAGAAAAAAAAGTGAAAATTGATGAATGATAAGAGAAAGAAATTTTGTTTGGAAGAAGTAGTAGAATAAAATTGAAAAAGAAGAAGTTTGAAATAGTTGTGATTTGAGTATGAGTCCTCATAGTATTTATTGCTCATTCATAATTTTTTAAGGGAAATTTGTTTTGCATTTTAGCCCTTAGTTTCATCCCTTCTTTCTTTTATCCCACCTTGACACTTTTAGCCATGGCCACGTTACAACCAAATTAAAGACCTTTTGGTTTGTGCATGTATTCAATAATTTCAGTGGAGATTTGGGTCTATGGTCAAGCTTATGGTAACATTTAACTATTGTATGAACTTGAGTGAATTGTTATAACCCTTGATACACATGAGAGATATACACTGAGAGGTTGAGAGTGTTCACTAGTTCTGAGTTTTGATTGATTTTGTTTCTTTAACCAGGTTCTGATATGTTAATAGCTTGTGTAAGTATGTGGCTGTGTTGATGAGTCGAAGTCTTAGATTAAGTGTTGTACATTTTGATTTAGAAGGTAGTCTTGTGTTTATGGATTTTTATTTTACTTTTGCCTGGGATATGCAAAATGCTAAGTTTGGGGGTGTGATTTGGGTCTAATATATGATGTTTTTGGGCTTAATTTCACTTCTTTTTGCTTTGGTTTTGGCTTGTTTCTCTTGTAAAATAGGTATTTTGTATTAGTTTTAGGAATTTTTAGTTTATTAGAATCCTTTGAACGTTTTGATCCGTTTTGGGTATGTTTCAGGTGTTTTGGAGCTTTATTTGGAGAAAATATTATTGGAGCTGAGAAGAGCATAAGAAGACCTTGAAAATGGCACAAGAACGGAGAGAAACGGAGTCGGAAAGTACTTAGCACGCCCAGGCGCGGGAATGGCGCGCCTAGGCGCGCGTGCAGTGGTGAATTAAGGGCATCAGATATAGCGCGCCCAGGCGTTCTGGTCTGCACGCCCAGGCGCTCAGTGCATGAGAAAGCCCAATTGGGCCTAATTCTGAGCAATTATGAGGGATTTTGATAAGATTAGACTTTTATCTATTTATTTTAGGATTAGTATTAGGTTTTAGGAGAGATTAGAGAGCCATTAGTCATTCTTAGAGATTAGAATTGAGTTTGAAGGAGATTTACACAGTTTTGGGAGCATTCGAAGGAGGGATCCGGAGAAGATTGAAGATTCAAAGCACATATCTGTGGTAATTTAGGGATAAATATCATAGTTATTTGTTTTCTTCTTCTCTTTCATTATGTGTAACTAAACCTTTTGTGTTAGGAACATGGTTGATTTGTATTTGTAATTTATTTTTATGAATTAATGTTTTTCAGATTTAAATCAAGTGTTTAATTGTAATTTTAATGTTTTATATAGAAGTAGCTAATCTATGTTTTGGATATTCTAAATCTGAATTGGAAAATTAGGATTTAGAATAGGTCATGCAATTAAACAATATAATGATTCAACTTGTAAGAATACTTTTGGATTATTATATAACTTGATGATTCACTGTTCTTAATTAAGGTTATTCAATGGATTAAATTTCTAAGGAATTAGGATTTATTAAATTGGATAATAAACAATAATTTCATAAGAGGAATCTAGGAATTACTATTTTCTGAATTATGTTCTTGATTTGAATGAAAAATATTGATTTATAATAAATAAGTGAATATACAATGATACTAAGTTCCTAACCAAGTTCTTCCATTTAATTTCTCTTTTATTTTATTTTCAGCATATAATTCTTCTTTTTAATTTATTTATTTAATTCTGAATTTTGCATTTTAATAAGAAGAAGGACGACAGTCTCAGGATGTGCACCGACTATAGAAAATTGAATGCGGTAATGGTGAAGAACAAGTATCCCCTCCATCGCATTGATGACTTGTTGGATCACCTGAAAGGAGCATCCACGTTTTCAAAGATAGACCTCCGATCAGGATACCATCAAATCCATATCCGAGAAGAGGACATTCCGAAGAACGAATTCAGGACAAGATATGGGCATGTTGAATAAGTCTTCATGCCCTATGGCCTTATCAATGCTCCTGCCATCTTTATGGACTATATGAACAGGATATTCTGACCCTACATGGACTCGTTTGTGACAGTATTCATAGACAACATCCTTATCTACTCCAAAAGTCTGAGCGAACACAAGGAACACTTGAGAAAGGTGTTGCAGGTTCTCAAGGACAAACAACTTTATGCAAAGTTCTCAAAATGCAGTTTCTGGCTCAAAGAAGTTCACTTTCTGGGCCATGTGATTTCCGAGCAGGGTGTTGTAGTCGACCCTTCCAAGGTGGAAGCCATGCTAAAGTGGGAGAGACCCGAGATGGTGACCGAGATAAGGAGTTTCCTCGGATTGGCAGGGTACTATCGGAGGTTTATAGAAGGGTTTTTGAAATTGGCCCTTCCATTGACGACGTTAGCCAAGAAGGACGAGCCTTATCGGTGGACCAAGGAGTGCGAGCAAAGTTTCCGAGAATTGAAGCAGAGATTGACGAGCTCTCTTGTTTTAACATTGCCAGATCCGACTAAATTATTTGATGTGTATTGCGACACCTCGAAGCAGGGTCTGGGCTGCGTGTTGATGCAACAAGGGAAGGTGGTGGCCTATGCTTCCAGACAGCTTCGGCAACACGAGCAGAATTACCCCACTCATGATCTCGAGTTGGCGGCTGTGGTTTTTGCCCTGAAAATCTGCAGATATTATCTGTATGGCACGAAGTTTGAAGTTTTCAGCGACCACAAGAGTCTCCGCTACCTGTTTGACCAGAAGGAGTTGAATATGAGACAACGTAGGTGGGTGGAATTTCTGAAGGACTATGATTTCAGCCTACACTATCACCCCGGAAAAGCCAACGTTGTGGCCAACGCCTTAAGTCGGAAAACCCTGCATCTGAGCAACATGATGGTTAAGGAAATGCAGTTGATGCAAGAATTTAGTATCCTCAACTTAGACATGCAAGTGAAAGAAAAGAGCATAGTCTTGGCAATGTTGCAGGTCATTAGTGAGTTCGTCGACCTCATTAAGGAGAGGCAGGCCGACGACAAAGAACTACAGAAACAGCTAGGCCGAATGCTCGAAGAGGGAGAGACCGATTTCAGAAAGGATTTCGACGGTATCATCCAATTCAGAGGCCGAGTTTGTGTCCCGATGGATTTTGAAGTTTGGAGAATGGTATAAGAGGAAGCGCATAAAACCTGATTGAGCCTTCACCCTGGGACCACCATGATGTATAAGGACTTGAAGCAGTTTTTTTGGTGGCCTGGACTAAAGAAAGATGTGGCCAACTATGTGTCTCAGTGTTTGGTTTGTCAGAAGGCCAAGATCGAGCACCAAAAGCCTGGCGGTTTGCTTAGGTCCTTGGAGATCCCTGAATGGAAGTAGGACAATATATCAATGGATTTCGTCTCTGGACTACCGAGAACCAAGTCAGGATGTGAAGCTATTTAGGTTGTGGTGGATAGGTTGACCAAGTGTGCCCATTTTATTTTGATCAACATGAAGTGTAGCCTAGAGAAGTTAACACAACTTTACATAAGGGATATAGTCAGATTACATTGGGTACCGACCAGTATTGTATCCGACCGTGATCCTCGTTTCCTATCCCAATTTTGGCAAAGTTTGAAACAGGCGATGGGTACAAGGTTGAAGTTCAGCACTGACTACCATCCTCAAACCGATGGCCAAACCGAGCGTACCATTCAGTCCTTGGAAGATTTGTTACGGACTTGTGTGCTCGAACAAACTGAAAGTTGGGAAATGCTCCTTCCTTTGGTCGAATTTACATACAATAACAGCTTTCACTCTAGCATCGGAATGGCTCCTTTTGAAGCGCTTTATGGTCGGAAATTCTGAAAACCTCTGTGCTGGTTTCAGGTAGGAGAAAATTTGCTGCTCGGCCCTGACATTGTACAAGAGACGACAGAGAAGATACGAATGATCCAAGGCAAAATGAAAGCGGCCCAGGACCGACAGAAGAGTTATGCAGACAAACGAAGAAAACCTTTGGATTTCGATGCGGGTGATCATGTGTTTTTAAGAGTAACCCCTACAACGGGAATCGACCGAGCAATCAATTCCAAGAAGCTGAATTCTAGATTCGTTGGACCATATCAGATCCTGGAAAAGATCAAACTAGTGGCCTACAAAATTTCCCTACCTCCACATCTGTCCAAACTCCATGATGTATTCCATGTTTCCCAATTAAGGAAATACATCCATGATCCCTCACACGTAGTAGAAGTTGACGAGCTTCCCTTGAAGGACAATCTGACTTTTGAAGTTCCTCGGGCCAGAATTGGGGATCGACGAGTGAAACAACTCAGACGCAAAGAAATTCCCTTGGTCAAGATTATCTGGAATCGGAACAACGTGGAAAAGGCGACTTGGGAGCTAGAGGAGTGGATGAAGACCTCTCATACACAATTGTTCGGAGCTGACTAAATTTCGAGGACAAAATTTCTGTAAGTGGGAGAGGATTGTAACATCCTAAATTTAATATCCAATTTAATTAAAATGATTCTGATTATAAATAATGGAAATCATAGAGATAAGTTGAGACGTGTTAAGGGAAAAGCATGTTAGAATAGGGGAACCTTAGCTGACCAACCAGCGACATGCGGGGTCACGAACCCATCTTAGCCGAGCATATTTAGACGACCCACGATTACACGCGCTTGTCTTAACCATGTGCAGTCGACCACAGCGAGGCACACTGTACTAACCGACCAAAGGTTCGGCCTTCTACCGGCCGACTAGCAAAAGACTAAGCTAAGCATTCGTCATCGCCAAGATGCCTCGGCTCCTCATGCCGAGCAATTTCCCAGATTCCGAATACCAAGATCCTATCTCGTCAAGACAAAGCCAAGCGCTTACACTCAAACAAACAACTTGCGCATCGTTATCCGCGCCAGCCGTACAAATGTCTCTTTCAATCACTATCTGTCCCTTTCACATCACAACTGTCCCTTTCAAGTCACTATTGGTGGCTTCCTCAAGAAGTCAATGAATCCTAGCCACATGTTCCCAAAACTTCTCAAAGAAGGCTCCAATCAGGACCACACATCTCCTCTCGAAGGGGAATAAAGGCCAAGAACCACGACCAACACGTCAACAGACGAAACACTCCTCTTCTTCGTCTTCTTCTTTTTTCTCTCTAGGGCACTTGTGATAAAACCACTCTTTTTCAAATCACTTTCAAACTCTACTCTCTTTATTAATATACACTAAACCTCAACCACTTCCAAGAACCAAGATCATTTCCTCCATTTCCTCCATTTCCTATTAAACTTAAGTTTGCCTCGGCGTTCTAAGGCTCTATTAAGGCGACACCAAAGATTCAAGGGACCACGAGTTAAGGAGTTCGAACGTGAAGAACAAGGCCCAAACTCACAGTACTTCCTCACCACTCACAGTTTTGAGGTAAGCAGTGAGTGTTACCTTAGCTTAGGTTTGGGTTTCTAGTGTGTACATAGTGGGTACTAAGAACGGGTGTTAGATTAGGGTACTGAACCGTAGGATAGTGGATAGAGAATGTTTATGGAGAACAAAGATTAATAAGAAGAACCGAGTAAAGAAAACATGAAATATATGTATGTTTGAATCTTGTTGCTGCATAGATATGTGTAGAATGTGATAACTGTTGTTTTCGTATTTGATACTGTTAGAATAGCATATGAGCCGACCATAGGTGGCCGAGATGGGGAAAGGGTGTAAAATACTGAGTAACATATTTGATTGAGGGATAATAACTAAAGAACATGAATTGTAATAGGAAGATAAGTAAAAGGGTAAACAGGGAAGATGAGCCGAGAGGATCCAAGAGAGAATGACTAAAGATAAAAGATTAAGTAGAGGAGTAATGGATGTGTGAAACGGGTCATAGAAGATACGCACTGGGTGTGTGCATTGATCGCATAAGTCGCCGAGATGCGCAGTTGTAAGACGCATATCACGTACGTGGGGGTGCGCGCAATTATGACTCACACAAGGTTCCGAGCAACGGAATCGGTTAGGATGTGCTCCTGGTCATAGAAGACGCACGCTGGGCGTTTGCATTGATCACGTAAGTCGCACGAGATGCACAGCTTTAAGACGCGCATCACGTACGCGGGGGTGCGCGCAGTGATGGACACTCCTCAACTCCAGAGAAGAAGTCGGCTGGATGTGCTCCTGGTCATAGAAGACGCACGCTGGGCGTGTGCATTGATCACGTAAGTCGCACGAGATGCGCAGCTGTAAGACGCGCATCACATACGCGGGGGTGCGCGCAGTGATGGACACTCCATAACCGAGAATAAAGGTGTAAGACGTACACGAGGTGTGCACTGCCGAACATAAAAAGGTGTAAGACATGTAAAAGACGAATAAAAAGGAAAGAGGAAAGAAAGCCGATCAAAGAAAAATATAAAACATGATAAAAGAATGAGAGAGTGGTTGGAAATAATTGCGTGGAAATGAAAGATAAAAGATACAGGGGAAAATAGGTATGGGCCGAGCAAATTGATGTTAATTATGAATGTTGCATGATTTGCACTGAATATATGATTATGTGTATAACTGTCTAATTGTGCTTGACTTGGTAGGTCGGTATGTCATATTAGAAACTGCTTACTTAAGTTCTGTGTAATGCTTACCTCCTTACCATTTTTCAGGTACCGAGTGTAACATCCCTGGCAGGAAAATGTATTGCGACTGTCCCCACATACCAGCACGAGTCTTTTCAGTGTGCTTTGTCCTGACTGGTACACTTCTCAGGAGGTCACCCATCCCAGAATTACCCCATGTCAAGCACGCTTAACCATGGAGTTCTTATGTGATGGGCTACCGAAAAGAAGATGCATCTTGTTGATATGGGTAGTACTAATCAATTCATTTAAGCCTTCCTGTACTGTGTAGTCCCATTCCTACACAGTCTCAGGATCACCCTCTCATTCCGGTGTGTCGGTTCATCCATGTACCCCTCCCTTAGAAGCCTGCCAGGAGCCGCTCCTTGTCCGTGCCTCTTTGCACCAGCGATCACTCCCCGCCCTCATCAGCCCGGGTCTTACATGCCCACCAGCTTCCGCCTGGTTCGTCCCCGAACCACACCGTACTGGGAGAGGAGCCGCTCTGATACCATAAATGTAACACCAACAATAAACTACCCTTACTTACCCCGATGAACTATAATTAAGCATGCACCTAATACAAATTAGCTGAATTATAAGCAATTTCGTTTCTTTTCAAAAGTAAGTTTTTGCCAACTAAGTGCTGCACAATAACTATGCATACATTCAAACCGAAACTAAGATCAGAGTTGTACATATGTCATGGGGTTTTCCAAATTATCTTACAGCCAAAGAAAATAAAATGCATCATCACAAAAACAACCCAAAATACATGCCAAAACACTAAACCAACCCACACTAAATACACCACTACTTTCCCTGGGAGGGAAAGTGCACCTGCTCGGCCGGGGGCTGTGCTGACTTAATCTCTTTACATGAAAAAGGTTGGTAAGGAGGTGAGTATTACACATGAAATAAAAAGCAGTTCCAAAACTAAACATAATAATAAGCCAAGACATACACCATTAAACACTTAGTGCCATAATCTCAAATTACACACTCAGTACATAATATGAATTCAATACTAACATATTATCCATTCATAATCATTCCCATTTTAGCTTTTCATTTCAGTTTAATCTTGCTAATACACCACTAGGACTTTGTGCACCTGCTAGGTCATTTTAACACCCATTAGGTATATGTTACACCCATCAGGTCCCTTTTTACACTCATTAGGCCATAATACACCCGTTAGTCCCCTTTTTCATTAACATTTCAATTTTACCAATTTAACTCTTTTTACTTGCAGCACCGTAATCCATTGGGTACACCATCATCTAACGGGTCGTTTTGGGCCTAATGGGTCGTCTTCGACCTGATGGGTCGTGTTTCCTAATGGGTCGTATTGACACCTAGCAAGGCACCTAGTGGTCAGTGTCCCCCAAGGGATTATAAGCTGCCATTTACTCTTTAATTTCATTAACATTAAACCATTCACTTTGGTTCCATACATACAACACCTTGTATGTATCAATGATGACCACCATCATCATTCCTTTCATTCGGTTTCACCAAACCGAATGACTCCTTTAGAACCTGTCACAGGGTTTCCAAGGTATGCAACTCACAGTGTATACATATATACATGCCACCCACACGATACATATATTCGGCATACACACAACAATATATCAACAAGAAAATTTGAAACCATACCTATCCTCAACATAACACATATACACTCGGTTATCAATATGTATTAATTTAAAACTACTTTCAATATCAAGGTAAGACCCACCCCTTACCTCAACCGCGAAGAAAGTAGAAAATAGAACCTTCAGGACCTAGCTTAGCTTGTAATCCCGAGTTCTCCTAGTTCCCAATCGAATCACTTGACTGCACGATGAAGAAAATGATGGATCAACAACAACTAGCTTGCCAAACGAAGAAGAAATAGACTCTGAACCTTGGGGAGTAGTTTAAATAGCTCTCTTAGGGTTTTCAGCACATAAGTCACGTAGAGTAACAATGAGAAGGTCTCACTCTACTTATACTACGTGAAAGAAGGGGGAATATGTGGTTGTATGAAAAGCTTCCCTGAGAAGCTTCATAAAGTTGTGGCTGAAAATGAATGTCGAATGTGGAATTACAGACTTGCCCCAAGTCACTTATTCCAGCAGAAACGGAGCAGCACGTCGGGAGCAAGAAGACGACATGCTTCAAGAACACTAGCCAGCAAAGGCCGACTTCCGAGGTCCAGCTCTTAACAATGAAAACATGAGAGCTCGCCGCAAGCTAGAACTCGATGCTCGGTTCCCATGGTGCCACCACCTCGGGATGAGACACTTTAAACGAGTACACACGACCTGCCGAGGTCGGCACTATTCAACATAAACAAGACCAGTGCAGTCTCAAACAAAGGGGGTTGAAAATGATACGAGATCGGTTCTCGTAATATCAGTTATCACTGCTCGGCCTATTCCGAGCACAAAAAGATGGGAACTGCTCGGTTTCTCCCGAGCACAAATATAAGTGAAGTCAACACTACAACTTGGATTACCTAAGCTCGGCTACTCTTGCTCGACACTAAACCAACACACTATCTGCTCGGATCCACGAGCACAACACATCTTGCTCGGAACCTGCTCGGTTCCGCTAACCCAATACCACCAACTCGGTATTTGCTAACGAATTACTACTTGCTCGGATCACACACCCGAGCTCGGCTCAACCTGCTCGGATCTAACTCATAGATCCTACTGAGCTCGGACTCCCAGGAGCTCGGCTCTACCCCAACCTGGCCTCGTGACTCTAAGTCACATGCTCGGCCAATCCGAGCTCTGTGCCTCATACTCGACACACACCCACGAGCTTGGTAACACATGCTCGGCTCCTAAGAGCTCGGCTAACATAGAGTCTGATCGGATCGAACTCTGACACTCCACACTTAGACTCTCAAACCACACATCCTTCAACCAGGATGACACCTAATATAGAACACCTAAATTAATCAGCACTGATTAAAATAATAAACAGGATGTTACACCGAGTCCCCCTCACAGGGAGAGTAGGTCTATTTTAGTCGGACACTGGTCCATGTCCTCGATTCCTTGAACGCTGAAAACTTTGATGTGATACTTATTCTGGTGATGTAAAAAGAACGTTGTAAACTCTACTGTTGTGCACTTTGGTGCTTTATGTAAAACATATTTTTGTTTGGGACTCTGAAACATATTAACGCAAACGAAATTATTATGTTATTCAAAGAAAAATTTTCAAGTCCTAAACTTAATTATGGGAAAAATTTAATTAGGGTGTTACAGTCTAAGATGATGGATTTTATTAAGGTCAAAGGAGAAAATAGAAAGAAAGTTTTGCTTTGGTCCATTTGTGGAACTGAAGATCTTGGTTAGATGGACATTAAGACATAAGCAACTTGCTAATTTTTCTTTGTATAACAGATGGACATTTAGATAGCCATGAATATTGAAGATGCCTTTTTTTAATTATATTTTGTGAACATTTCTTGCCTTTATTTTGTGTCTAGCTATTTTATGAACAATATTCATTTGAAGAATTATTTATGTAAAGTTTTTTTATTAACATGCTAAACTTTAATTATAAATTGCTTGCAATGATATCACTACTTAAATAAAATACATGTTATTCATCTTTATAAAAAAAATCCAAATTAATTTATCATCTAAAAAAATCATTTTATAATCTAAACTCAAACTAATGTAAAGAAAAAAATTAAAACCCATGCATCGCACGGGAAAATTTACTAGTAAATCAAAAATGTCAAGCCAACATTAGAATGTGACGACTTAATGTCACACCGTAGAGCAGTGTATGGTACAATTGAAATATTATCAAAATTTTAATAAGTAAAAAGTCAAATTGGTTCACCCTTTGATTTAATTTCCTGCACATTTATAACACTAGGAAAATCATTTGGTATCCATTTCATCTTGGGTCCTTTGGGGTTAGTCTTAGGTTCCTTAGTAGCCTTTGGAACCCACAAAAGTTTATTTCTCATATTTAAATTTTTACGATATAAACATAAATGAGAAATATGTCCCAAACAACCACAATAATTGCAAATAATGGGGTTGGATGATGGTTTGACTTTTTCAAAATTATTTTCATGAAACTTGGAATTTTTGTTCTCACATTGAAAAATGTAATTGTCAACATCTTCACTTAATTTTTGGATATCCACATTATTTTCAATTTCATCAAGTAAAGAGTTTGAGCAAATAGATTTTTCAATATTTTTACATTCAATAAATACGTCCTCAACATGATTTTCAAGATGCATGCATTTTCAAAACTGGTTGAGGAACTATTTTCTAAAACCATCTCTTTATAAAAAAATATCTCCATTTTTCAAAATATCAATTTCATTTTCAATCAAGGAGAGTTTTTGTAAAGAGTCAAAGTTTCTATTTTCTAAAGATGTCAAATCATCATGTACCTCATTATATGAAAATTGTAGTTTATTAGAACAAGGACTATTTGAAATTACCTCAAGGTTTGTATGAACAAAGTAATTGGATGTTTCATTATCACTTTTCATTGATTCCTCGCCCGAGCCACTTGATTCCTCCAGAGAGTCCATAAAGGTTTCAAATATTCTCTCTAAGTCATCACAATCACTTGTTGAGTTACACCCCAGGCTTTCACTTTCATCATCAGAATCTTTTTCTAGGGAGTTTGTCATTCCATGCTCAACATCTGTACTATCATGCTCAAAGATACCATTAGTAGCATACTATGGGTTTAGAAAATCCCAAATATCTTTAGCACATTCAAACTCCTTAATTCTAACATATGCATCATGGTTCAAAGCATTTTTCAAAATATGCATAGCTTGAAAATTCAAGAAAAAAGATGTTTCATCAAAACCATTAAGAACAACATTCCATAAACGAATGTTGATAGATTGTAAAAATATTTTCATTCTAGCACTCCAATAATGAAAATTACTTCCATCAAAAGAAGGTGCATCATCGAATGTAAATCCATCCATATTAAAACAAATAAAATATCCCAACGCTGCCAATCTACAAGGATCTTTGAACTCAGGCTGTAAAGGCCTTTACCAGAGCACGAAGCTCTGATACCAATTGTTAGGAGTGGCAGCCGTCACCCAAGAGGGGGGTGAATTGGGTGTTTACGAAAACATTGGAAAATATTCGCTTTAAAACGTTTTCAACAAACTTAAAGAGATTTGCAGCAGAAAACAATATAATGTTGAGAAACGATTGTGTTGAAGCGAATAATATTAATACTAATATGAAAAACTAATATGCGCGGAGACAAAAGATAGAATAAAAACGAAAATGAAACCGCGCTAATTAATTTAGAACAATTAAATTAATATATTGATAAAATAATTATGATGCACAATAAAAAATATATCAACAGAATATAAAAAGGGATAGGGATAAAAGAGATTGCACCAGAGAATTTTATACTGGTTCGGCAAAGCAGCCTACATCCAGTCCCCAAGCGACCCGCTTGAGCTTTTCTATCAATAAATCGAAGACGCCCCCGAGTCCCCAAATACAACCAGAGCGCCCTACAAGCTACTAGGAACCTCCTTTCGCTAGGGACCTCAACAACAACAACTAGGAAGACCCTTCCTAGATTTTCAGGATAGCCTAACTACTAGGTGCCCCACCGTTCGTCTAGCACTACCCAACACAAGGGTTCCTCACCCTACAAACACGAACGCCGTACGTTTGAACTAGGAGATTCACTCCCTAGTCTCTAAGGGTCACACACCCCTTTACAACACTGGTTACAATATGAGTGATTGGGTACAAGACCTATAGTGCACTCTTAATAGTGAAGATACAACAATATAAGGCTTTCTAACAAATATTTGTTCTAGATAACACAGATACAACAATAACGCACTATGATAATGAAGTCTTGATAAGGTAGTTACAAGGCCAACACAAGGTTTAGTTTTTCTTCAAAAATATAAGAACGTTAAAACCAGAAACTAGGAGAGGAAGAGAGAAATAGAGTGTGATGATCAGAATTCTAGCCTTGTTGAATGTAGGAGTGATTCATTTATTTAAAAGAGAAAAATCTGATTTTGAAAAGATATAAGATAAAATAAGATTTAAAATCAAAATCAAATAAAAGATTTAAAACAGCAAATTAAAACCAATTTTAAATCAAAATAAAATAAAATATGATTTTGTAATTAGTTTTAAAATCAAAAACAAATCAAAACGATTTAAGAAAACAAATCAAGGATTTGATTTAAAACAAATAAGGAAATATTTAAAAAATAAAATCAAATTCGAATTTTTGAAAATAAATCAGAATCATTTATATAAAAAAAAATCTGGAAATAAATCAAAACGATTCTGACACGTTTTTCAATAAAACTTGAGGTAATCGATTATCCCTTCAAAAATAGAAACTTTGAAATTCTTTTGAAAAACTAGTAATCAATTACAACTTAGCATTTAATCGATTACATCACCCCTGTTCATTATATGATGCAACTCATATAATCGATTACCACTAATCTAATAATCGATTACTGAGCCTCTGATATTTGTATGATGCAACATCATGTAATCGATTACATCAAGGTAGTAATCGATTACTCTGCCTCGGGAAAATGTATGATGCAACAATTTTAATCGATTACTTGATCTAGGTAATCGATTACTCTCATACTGAAAGTAATGGATTAGCCAAGTTCACTTAATCGATTACAAACACTCTGGTTTTTCTATGATGCAACAAAGTTAATCGATTACTTTAAGCAGGTAATCGATTACTCCTTCTTGAACTTGTAAAAATGGATTTTCATAACTTAAAAACATCCAGAGTTTGTTTCATCATTCATTTCCACAAAAGACTAAGTTAGAAAAACTGATTTTCACAAAAACTTCTTTTTCTTCTCCTTTTATATGAAAAGCATATTTAGAAAAACTTATATTGGCCTTTTAACATGATATAAATCTTGACTTCATTACCTTACATGATGTCCTAAGGGAAAGGGCTAAAAGGTCTTCTATTTGCTTGATATATGCTTGAGCCTTCAACTTCATTTGCTTGAGTCTTCAACTTGAAGCTTGGACTTGAAGGATGAAGATCTTGTGATTGCACTTGATAAGAGCTTGAGAAACTTGAGTTTGTTATCATCAAAACCATATAATGATTGCACTTGAAGTCCTTGGGAAAGCTTGACTTCCAACAAAGAAGAGCACAAAGGAGATGTCAAGGTGAAAAGGAGATGAGAAGAGAGGTTGAAGCTTCATGGACAGAGGAGAGGAAGAGAGAAGCTCGAGAAAGAGAGGGAACATGAGAAAGAAAAGGAAATAAATGTTGGAGGGAAATAGAGAGAAGAAAGAGAGAAGCTTCACTTCTCTTTAAGTAAGTTTTGGGTTTAATATTTTTAAATTAAAATTGAAAAGAAGGACTTATGACATACGGTGTAGGTATAAATGTCCCATACTGATGTCCATATAACGAGATTGTAAATCAAAAATGTTAAGCCAACATCGGCATGTGATGAATTACGGTCACACCGTAGTGCAATGTATACTACAACTGAAACAATATAAAAATTTATATAAGTAAAAAGTCAAAAATGCCCTCAGCCAATACCCCCACCTCTCTAATTTTCTTCTCTAATCCCGCTTCTCTCTCTTACCAGTTTCTCTCTCTCGATTCCTCTCTTCTCTCTCGCGATTCCTCTCTCAATCTCGCCTTTGTTGTTTTCCTCTCTAACCACGCCTCTCTCTCTTTTGCCCATTCCTCTCTTTCACGGTTCCTCTCTCCTCTATGTTGGTGGTTTGTCGATGGTTCCTGCACTCTCTCTCACTCGGTTTTTGGTTCGTGGTCGACTGTTCCTCTCTCTCCGTGGTTCCCTCGTCTCTCTCTTGGTGGTTCTTGGTTCCTCTCTCTCACTGTCTTGATGGTTCTGCATTCAGTGAGTTCTCTTCCTTTGCTCTTATGAACTAGTGAATGCTATTACTAGAATTGACACTCTTTAACACATTATCCTCATACTAACAAACTTCTAGTAACCACAAACTCCCTTAACATGAGATAAATTGAAATGAAAAATAATAGAAAATCGTAAACTAACATTTTATTTGTCAAAAATCAAACCCCATCACCATCAACAATCAAAATCAAGAATAAAATAACTACAAAACACCAAAGAATAAAAAATGAAGGAACTTTTGGTGCCTACCTTAATCACCATAGCTTCATCCATTGCTTCCCTTCTAGGATTTTTTCTAACTACTCATCTACGTTGAATCAAGTAAATCATTGACATTGGTAATCCTGTTGCTTTGTGGTTGCCAACGTAACAAAAATGAAATGATAAGATGTGACTCAAGAAGAAGGAGATGAAAAGGGAGAGAAGAAGGTTCGATACTGAAAAATGAAAAATGAAAAGTGAAGAAGAGGACAAAGGAGATGTCAAGGTGCAAAGGAGATGAGAAGAGAGGATGAAGCTTCATGGATAGAGGAGAGAAAGAGAGAAGCTCGAGAAAGAGAGAAGCTCGAGAAAGAGCCCATGGTTCATGAGAAAGAGAGGGAACACAAGGAGAGGGGAAGAAATGTTGGAGGGAAATAGAGAGAGGAAAGAAAGAGAAACTTCACTTATATTTTAGTAAGTTTTGGGTTTAATATTTTTAAATTAAAATGGAAAAGAAGGACTCAGGACCTACGGTGTTAGCATAAATGTCCCACACTGATGTCCATATAATGGTATTGTAAATCAAAAAATGTAAAGCCAACATCAATATGTGACGACTTACGGTAACACCGTAGAGTAGTGTATGGTACAACTGAAACATTATAAAAATTTACATAAATAAAAAGTCAAAAATGCCCTCATCCACCTCTCTAATCATGCTTCAACTCGCCTCTCTCCATTTCTTCTCTAGTCCCGCTTCTCTCTCTTACTAGTTTCTCTCTCTCGTTTTCTCTCTTCTCTCTCGCTATTCCTCTCTCAACCCCGCCTGGTTGTTCGTGGTCTCTTCTCTCTCGCAATTCCTCTCTCAATCCCGCCTATGTCGTTATCCTCTCTAATCTTGCCTCCCTTTCTCTTTTTCCTTATCCTCTCTCTCATGGTTCCTCTCTTCACTATGTTGGTGGTTTGTCGGTGGTTCGTGCACTCTCTCTTACTCGGTTCTTGGTTCGGTGGTCGACTCTTCCTCTCTCTCTCTCTCTATGTGGTTCCCTCGTCTTTCTCTTGGTTGTTCTTGGTTCGTCTCTCTCGCTGTTTCGGTGGTTGTGCATTTGGTGAGTTCTCTTCCTATGCTCTTATGAACTAGATAATGCTATTACTCAAATTGACACTCTTTTCCCCACATTATCCTCATACTAACAAACTTCTATCAACCACAAACTCCCTTAACTTGAGATAAATTAAATTGAAAAATAATACAAAACCATAAAATAACATTTTATTTTTCAAAAATCAAACCCATCACCACCAACAATCAAAATCAAGAAAAAAATAACTACAACAAACCAAAGAATGAAGAAAGGAACTTTTGGTACCTACCTCAATCACCATAGCTTCATTCATTGCTTCTCTTCTAGGATTTTTTCTAACTACTCATCTACATTGAATCAAGTAAATCTTAGATGTTGGTAATGTTGTTGCTTTGTGATTTCCAACATAACAAAAATGAAATGGGAAGATGTGAATGAAGAAGAAGGATATGAAAAGGGAGAGAAGAAGGATTAATACTGAAAAATGAAAAAGGCAAAGGGAAATAGGGAACAAAGGAGATGTCAAAGTGAAAATGAGATGAGAAGAGAGGATGAAGTTTCATGGACAGAGGAGAGAAAGAGTGAAGCTCGAGAAAGAGCCCATGGTACACGAGAAAGAGAGGGAACACGAGAAAAAGGGGGAAAGAAATGTTGGAGGGAGATAGAGAGTGGAAAGAGAGAGAAGCTTCACTTATTTTTTAGTAAGTTTTGGGTTTAATATTTTTAAATTAAAAATTAAATTAAAATGGAAAAGAAGGACTCGGGACATACGCTGTAGGTATAAATGTCCCATACTGATGTCCATATAACGAGATTGTAAATAAAAAATGTTAAGCCAATATCTGTATGTGACGACTTACGGTCACACCGTAGAGCAATGTATGGTACAATTCAAACTTTATAAAAAGTTATGTAACTAAAAAGTCAAAAATTCCCTTAGCCAATACTCTCACCTCTCTAATCCTGCCTCAACCCGCCTCTCTCCTTTTCTTCTCTAATCCCGCATCGCTCTCTTATCAGTTTCTCTCTCTCAATTCCTCTCTTCTCTCTCGCGATTCCTCTCTCAATCCCGCCTAGTGGTTCGTAGTCTCTTCTCTCACGCAATTCATCTCTCAATCTTGCCTCTGTTATTTTCCTTTCTAATCCTGCCTCTCTCTCTCTTGCCCGTTCCTCTCTTTCACGGTTCCTCTCTCCTCTATGTTGGTGGTTTATCAGTGGTTCGTGCACTCTCTCTCACTCGCTTCTTGGTTCGGTGGTCGACTATTCCTCACTCTTCGTGGTTCTCTCATCTCTGTCTTTGTGGTTCTTGGTCCGTCTCTCTCACTGGCTCGGTGGTTCTGTTGGAGAGTGCCCTAGTGGCAATCGTATTTTCTCTTTTACTTGTAATTATTTCATGTTTATGGATTATTACTATTAATAATATTGAGGCATTTCATTTATTATATTTATGCTTTAATTGTTTAATTAAAATAGATGTAATAAAGTCCTTATGATAATAAGTTCAATGTCATAAGAATTGTGGTGGACTCGGCCTAGCCGAGGTCCTCAGAACCCTTGCCCAAGGCCTCACGGCCTTACAAAAAGCCCTCTGTGTGCTGGGCCGAGCTCAAGGCTCAACGACCGAACAGATACCAGATACGGGCCGACGTCATACTCCTACCTAAGTCCGACTTCCCTATCCGACACCTCCCAGAATTCGACACCTCCCAGAGTCCGACACCAAGGACAGGATGACGTGTCTCACCTTATCCACAAGGACAGCTCATCACCTTATCCACAAGGACAGCTCATCCACTTATAGCTCATTACAGGCTGGCCCTACTTGGGCCTCAAGCAGGCCCATTAGGGCAACCAGCTCCCCCCTATAAGTAGCTCCGTACTACATGGGGCTCAGGTACGTCCTCTAACCCTAATGATCACCCTCACACACCAGTGATTAGGGTTGCTTCTTGGCTCTCCCCTTAGCCACCAGAGGACTCCCACCAAACATCACAGATTAACCCTAGACAGAGGCTCCTTTGAAGGTCTTCTCAGATACCCTTGGAGGACCTCGCCGTCTAGGACATCACATTCCTCCCAGAGTCCGACACCTCCCAGAGTCCGACACCAAGGACAGGATGATGTGTCTCACCTTATCCACAAGGACAACTCATCACCTTATCCACAAGGACAGCTCATCCACTCATAGCTCATTACAGGCTGGCCCTACTTGGGCCTCAAGCAGGCCCATTAGGGCAACCAACTCCCCCCTATAAGTAGCTCCGTACTACATGGGGCTCAGGTACGTCCTCTAACCCTAATGATCACCCTCACACACCAGTGATTAGGGTTGCTTCTTGGCTCTCCCCTTAGCCACCAGAGGACTCCCACCAAACATCACAGATTAACCCTAGACAGAGGCTCCTTTGAAGGTCTTCTTAGATACCCTTGGAGGACCTCGCCGTCTAGGACATCACATTGGCGCCGTCTGTAGGGAGAGATAAACTTCATTCCCAGAAACTCTACCATGTCCGAGACACAACCAGTCCAGAGGAGAAGGAGGGGGCGTCCAAGGAGGGTGCCGTCAACTGAGGACCTGCGCCTGCATCTTGAAGCCAACAGGGCAGCGAGGTCCTCACCACCAACCCCTCCACCACCTCCACCTCCTCCCCCGCTGCCACCCCCGTTTCCACCGCCACCTCCACCACTAGAATTCACCCATACCCACAGTGGACCTTACACCATCCACACTAGAGACACTACAAATCCAACACAGCATCACGGCGGAGGTCGACGCGTACAGTTGCGCTCTAAGCTCGGAGAAACCAACACTGAACAGCACCGCCACCGCGGCGAACGTGCCCACTCTGTCAGCACAACACACCGTTCCCACTCTCGACAATCTACACTCTCTCGAGATGCAGAACTCTTATCCTTGATGAGACAGCAGATGAGAATTGTAGAACGGCAAGGTAAAGCTATCGCAGATCTCCAACAAGTTGCTATGCAGCGTTTGGATGAACGAGCTGTTGTTCAAGCTCCGGCCCCAAATGAGTTCCCCCCACCACCCCCTCCACCACAACCTCCGTTAACTCCTCAAACCTTTGCAACACCACACACAACCGTCACACAACTTACACCACCCCTTGACCAGCAACAACCTGATTCGGATGATTCCCACCCTGGGCATCCTTTTACACCAGCCGTCATGGCTTATGAACCACCACCTGGGTAACTCGGGCCCAGCAATATTCCCAGATACAATGGCCTCACAGACCCTCAGGAGCATGTCCGTTCTTATGAGGGAGCTGTGAACTTTCATGGCGGAGGAGATCGGCTCAAGTGCCGAGCTTTCTCTATGACCCTCCAGGCCCCAGTCCTCCGATGGTACTCAACATTTCCCAAGAATTCTGTCAACAACTAGGCTGAAATGAAGCAGGTCTTCTTTAACAGATACACTGCTAGCTGTGTACAACCCAGGTCGGACCACACGCTAGCAACAGTGACGCAGAAACCAAAAGAATCCTTACGTGCATACTTGCACAGGTTTCACAGCGAGTCCAGCTCAGTCCCCAATCTATCTCCTGAGGTGGCTGTCCTCCTTTTGACCCAAGGATTGGCCGAAGGAGGGTTCAAAGATTCACTTATTGGAAAGCCACCAAGGGACATGGCCAAGCTGAGACAGAGATCAAACAAGTACATCAATCTTGAAGAATTCAACAAAGGACAGTTAAGTAGGATGGAAAACGCTCAAGCCGCCTCGCAGAATGCCCTGCCCCGAGGTCGTCCTCGCGGCAACAGGGATGAAAGAGGAGGAAGAGCAGACCAGGGAGACCGAGGTCGCTCTCACGTCGGCCAACAAGAGGACCGCCAACGTCCGTACATCACTAAGTACGATTCTTACACCCTCTGACGGTCCCGAGGTCTCAAGTCTGGAGAGAGACCATGCAGACCGAACTCAGGAGTGTACCTCGGCCCCCTTTTCTCAGAAATCAAAACAATGTCAGGGACAAATCCAAATATTGCAACTTCCACGACGGGTACGGCCACCATACCGATCAGTGTACATGGCTTCGGGATGTCATTGAGGATATGGTGAGAAGGGGAAAATTGCAGCAGTATGTGCGCGAAGCAGTGGAAAGACGAGGCCGAAGAAGGTCTCGCACCCCAGACAACGATAAAGGAAAAGCCAAAGCCGACCCGTCCCCTGAAAAGAAGGAAGAAGAACCACAGCGAGTAAACATGGTTGTGGTACAAGATCTAGACAAGTCACCGGAAAACTTCCAAGTTGAAACTATCTCGGGAGGTTTCGTCGGTGGCGGAGAAAAGAGGACAGAGAGGAAAAGGTACGTCAACCAAGTTCTCGCTGTCCATCACAAACCCGTTGGCAAGAAACCATCTAGGAACATCCCTATCATTTTTTCAGACCAAGACATGGAAGATGTCATCCTGGATCACAATGATCCCATGGTGATAACGGCGTTAATTGGCAATTTTGAAGTCGCCCGAGTTTTCATAGACCAAGGAAGCTCGACCGATATTCTTTTTCTTCATACTTTTCAAGCGCTGAAGCTCAGGTCAGCCAACCTCGTTTAGTTCGAAGGAAATCTCATCAGCTTCACAGGTGAGGCAATCGGCCCCCTGGGAGCCATTCATCTCCCGGTGACCCTAGGCAACCAGCCCTCGGCCCGAATGGAAATCGTCAAATTTTTAGTAGTTGACTCTGACTCCCCATATAATGTAATACTGGGACGAACCTTCCTACAAGCTTTTGGGGCAGTGGTTTCAATAGTACACTTGGCAATGAAATTCGTCGGATCAGACGACAAGGTTGTTACGGTCAAAGCTGACCAGGTGAAAGCCCGGCTCTGCTACAATGCGAGCCTACGGGAGGTAAAAAAGAAGCAGAAAGAGTTCACTGATCCGACATTGTCCAAGGGAAGAGTTCTATTGGCCGAGGTTTAGTTCAAACGAGATATCCTTAAGTCCTTTCCTCATGAAGAATGGGTGGTAATCCCTCCCTTCACCTCTGCCCCAAGCAAAGATGTTATCAGGAATGCCAACCTTCCCCAAGAAATCCATGATGCATTTAAAGGAAATCTCCTCTCTTTTCCAGTCCTTTCCAACCCCCCACAGGGGGAAAATTCCCTCATTTCTCTAACTGTTAATAACCCTGCTCTCCGTTCAGTACAGCTTCGAATTGAGAGCCGAAGTAAACTTCCTGCCCATTTCTTGAGCCGAGCTTTTCATATTCCCAAGCTCTGGTACCTCAAGATGAGAAAGCTCCCACTTTGCAACATTACCAACAATCTCGGCGGCCTCTCCTATCAGTTCACCTCGGGTGACCATCTCAAGGCAGAAGAAATCCGAGAAGCTGCTCTTGGTCAGAGGAAGATAGCAATGGAAGAGCTAGCCGACCAAGATAAGAAAATAGCGCAACCCGGGTTATCCGAGTCTGATCACCTCGCGCCCCGAGGAGCAGACATCGGTCTTAACAACCGGAAAAGCGGGAAATGAGCCCGAAATCGGGAAGTCCTAACAGAGGCATTCTGGAAACATACTCTGGGAAATTTTCGAAAGAACCGAGCTCAAGGATTCCCAAGACTTTACAGCACTGAGAACGTTTAAATTTTGCTTCCTTTAAATTTTGTTCATGTTTTTACATTCCCATTGTGAGATATTTACTTTTCCAAAAAAGCAATGTACTCATGACTACAATTAATGAAAAGTACAAACTTGCTCATACTCAAGTGCCACAGTTTTATATACGTACGTACTAGCTTCTCATTTAGCACTAGCCACCTAAATGTTGCATGGCGCTATGCACAGCCAACGTCTTCTAGATAAGATCGGCTCATATGCACAGTGTACAAGGGACACCCGGTAAAGTACAGCTTGCTGTGAAATGTTCTCACATAACTTCACTCAGCAACCTCTTTCACATCGGGGACGAGGACTCCCACCTCGGCTAAGGTGGGCGAATCCGAGATCCCAACTGTATGCACTTATATACAGTACCTTTATTCAGAGGAAAACTTATAAGATTACTGCACTCACTGAGTCTTCCGAGTTTATTCGAGTTATTAATACGAGATTTTAAACACCAATGTCTTGGGTACAAGTTTTTTAGGTCCGATCAGGTCTGAATACAACAAGTTGGTAAAGGACTTGTATTCTCAAAAGTAGTTTTACTTAGTTATCTAAAAATCAAAAAGTATTCAGACCCCAGGTCTAAAAATGAACGAAGCATGCAACGAGTCAATAAAAACTCGCATTTGCGCAAAGCCTGCTTAAAAAACGACCTCGGCCACAGTATATATGCAACAAGTTAAAACAAAAACTTGCATAAAAGTTACAACATGCAACAAGTTAAAGCTAGAAAGAACTTGCATAGAAATAAAATGTTGTACACAATAAAGCAAAATACAACCCAACATTGCCAAACATGTTACAGAACAGAACATAGACAAATCACAAGCTACCCAGCATAAGGGACTTACGCTGCTTCATCCTCAAAGTCAGAAAGGACAACCGAGCTTGGGTCGAACTCTTTATCTGGCTTCTCCACCAAGGGGTTGGGAAGGTTCTCCTCGGGCTGGTCCAGGTCAACCTCGATTCCATCCTTGTCATAATCGACCATTTTCCATCCTCCACCCCGAACCCGGCAGAGGCGCCGACATACCGAATGCGGAGCCCTTGGTTCAGATGAAGAATTTGCTCCACTGCACTGGTAAAAATTTTGCTCGCCACCCTCTCGAGGTTGAAGTCCGACTCAGATGCGGCTACCTTATATTTGAGAGCTTGAGCAGCCCTTCTCTTCAGCAGAGTCCTAACCTTCTCCACTTCAGCTAGGCCCTCCTGTCGACCAGCCTCCCTAGCGTCCGCTTTCACTTGGGCCAAAGCTTCCTCATGATTTTTCCGAAGCTCCTCCGTCTATTGGCGGTGCTTTCCTTCCAACTCGGCCAGCTTTTGCTCAGCAGCGTTTTTGCCATTTTTCAGCTCCTCCACCTCGGCGGCCATAGCAGACCGAGCTTTTTTCTTGGCCGGTGACACTCCATCAGCCACATCGTCAGCGACTTCGGCCAGCACATTAAACATGGTTGTGGCCCTTTTCAGCTGATAGGCCATATCCTCAGCCTTCTTTTTCCACTCAGCTCCCGACATTTTGATGAGAGTGTCTTTGACCAAAGTCTTGGCGAGGGTGGTCGGCGGCCTCGGAAGAGCGTCAGCTTCGGAGGGCGGAGTACCTGCAGCAAGGACTACCTCGATGCTTGGACTCGGAGATTGAGGAGGAGGTGGGGCTATGATCACTGCAGGCGGAGTTGGGTGAAGAGGAGCGGAATCGGTTGAGGTCGTCTCAGTGGAGACCTCGGCAGCCACCGCTTCGTTGGAAGGGTTTTCAAATCTCTTCCTCTTCCGTGCATCTAGCACAGCCTTCACCGCCCTGGACGACATGTTCGACCAATGTTCTTCTGCAAACACGAAAGGATAAAGAGAAATTAATAAAAAAGCTGAAAGGAAATGTACAAGTATAAGAGCAAAAGTAACTACCAATTTTCGTCAAGACTTCGTTGTCAGGACACTGCATGAAAACACCAATATCAAGTTGGAATTTCCGAGCACGATATTCGGTCTGAAAATGGTGGGCCGTTACGGACTCGTCGGCATCCAAGGTTACGCCCGACCACCTTTGCGGCGTGCTGATATGGCGATTAAAGAACTCGGGGGTCCACTCCAAAGGGAACTTCGGTCCCGTCTCGGACCGAAACCAAGGTAGCCCCGTTCCAACATACTTGTATTTAAAAAATCTTGGTTTAAAATGTTTCCAAGATTCGGAGAACATGCCGAACAGCCCACAGTGAGCTCGGGCCTTAGCCGACACCCAAACACGACTAGTGACCCCGTCCTTATTGCTGACGAACGGGTTATACATCCACAAAAATAGCCGAACAGTGTATACCAAATTCCTGGCTTTGCGGTACTTTTGGAATGCTCGGAGAAACGACCAAGTATTGGGGTGTAGTTGGGAAGGAGCTAGTCCGAGCTCGTTTAAGACCCTCATTTCCAGATCGGTGAATGGGAGGGTCACGCCGAGATTATGAATCAGGTCGGCATAAAAGAAGAAGGAATTATTGTCAGTCCGGCTGCATATCCTGTCATTTGCCGAACAGGGGAGTACTTCGTAAGAGGTCCCGGTGGCGTCCCCTGGGCAAGGCAGCACGACCCTCCTTACCTCGGCAAGCTTGTCCTCGGAACAAAGGCGGGACTGGACTCCTTTGGGCTCCACGTCAACCCACTCATATTGATCAGCATTGAAAGGCGCAGGGTAAAGTTCAGGTCAACTGACGCACTTCCTGGGCGGCATGGTACCTATGGAAGAACAGGGGAGCACGGTATTAGTCTTACGGGTTACAAAAAATAACCCCCCAGAAAATCCCCTCGAAGTAGTTCCGAGAGGCGAGCATCTCCCCTCTACCACAGGTACCCCCCGATCATACATCCTCTCCCTCTCCATCCTCTGAAAGTTGGCACGTTCCCTACCATCAGCAAACTCGGCCCAAGCATATTGCCGTATCCACTCTCTTTTCTCTGCCCAATCCAGAGGGTAGACGACCTCAACAAGATCGACCTCCAGAAGTCGTCTCTCATATTTCCGCCTATACTCCCTCTGGCGGCGGAACGCCTCGTCTACCTCGGTGGAGGAGCAGGACGAGGAGGAGAAGCCGTCCTCCTCCTCACTGCTGCTCGATGACAGGGAGACTACCCCAGCCCATTTTCTAAACCAATCCCTACTCATACTGAACCCAACCTACTCCTTTGGTTTTCTGAAAAATAAACAAAAAACACGGATCAAAAGCCCTCCAAAATCCTAAAAATGCCCAAACCCAGAAACACTCTAAACCACAACATTACTCCCCTAAATTAAAGCCTCAAACCACAAAGTTGTAAAGGAAAACCGAACCATACCCATGAAAACAGAGAACAAGAAATGCGAAAAATATTAAACCCCTCCCATATAAACCACAAAACTGTAAGGGAAGAGGAGAGTCAAAGAAAGAAGAAAAAGAGATGAGAGAGAACCAGTACCTTAAGAGTTGAAAATCGAATAAAGCTTGAAAAGCCAAAGCAGAATCCGCTACTGGAGAAGAAGAAGACGAAAGGCAGAGAAGAGGAGTGGGGTTTGATGAGGAGAGAGAGAAGGAAGGTTCCTGTGGAGAGAGAATGAAGGTTTTTTCGTATGAAAGAGAGAATGATTGATAGAGAGAGAAGGAGAAGCGGTTTTCTGCGATAGAGGGGGAAGAGAAACCGTTTTCCCCCTCAATTTTGAAGTTTGGGCCTAGCCCAAAAAGCCCAACCCAGCATGGAGCCACACACGCGGAGACACGTGGCGAAGAGTAGCTGGAATCACGGACCTCGAGCAATGTCGTAGTAATGGCGACGCTTCGTTAGGTACGATTTCTGACACGTGTCAGTCCTGGAGAATGCAAGCGTCACTTCGGAACAGGTCAAAGGACAACTTTCAGACCTGCCTAGTCATAATGAAAGGACGTCAGAAACAGCTGGACCCAGCTATCGGCAACTCAACTTCCGAACTCCCTAGAACCTCGGAGCAAGGCTCAGATAGCCTTGACCGAGCTGGGGGGCTTATGTGGTGAACTCGGCCCTTATGTGGTAGATTTGGGAAAAGGACCCAGACCAAGACCTCGGAACAAGGCTCAGATAGCCTTGACCGAGCTGGGGGGCTTATGTGGTGGACTCGGCCTAGCCGAGGTCCTCAGAACCCTTGCCCAAGGCCTCACGGCCTTATAAAAAGCCCTCTGTGTGCTGGGCCGAGCTCAAGGCTCAACGACCGAACAGATACCAGATACGGGCCGACCTCATACTCCTACCTAGGTCCGACTTCCCTATCCGACACCTCCCAGAATCCGACACCTCCCAGAGTCCGACACCAAGGACAGGATGACGTGTCTCACCTTATCCACAAGGACAGCTCATCACCTTATCCACAAGGACAGCTCATCCACTCATAGCTCATTACAGGCTGGCCCTACTTGGGCCTCAAGCAGGCCCATTAGGGCAACCAGCTCCTCCCTATAAGTAGCTTCGTACTACATGGGGCTCAGGTACGTCCTCTAACCCTAATGATCACCCTCAAACACCAGTGATTAGGGTTGCTTCTTGACTCTCCCCTTAGCCACCAGAGGACTCCCACCAAACATCACAGATTAACCCTAGATAGAGGCTCCTTTGAAGGTCTTCTCAGATACCCTTGGAGGACCTCGCCGTCTAAAACATCACAAGAATATCAAGTACATGACTTGATAGTGAGATCTTATTGATTGAAAATTATCCATAAAGATTCCCTAGTCGAGTATTTGTTGGCAATTCGGCAAGTGTACCGATCGCACAAGTAATAAAGAGTAAGTAAATTATCGATCCACTCGGGAATTGCAAATTGTTTCTAATTTCTTTCACCTAATTGCGATTACTATGTATAACTTGTATTGATTTAAAGTTTAGAGATAGGAGTGTAGAATTAAAGGAATGAAACAATTCAGAAACTAAATAGGTTTTAGAAGCAAATATGGAAAAGGTTAGGAACTTGGTATTATTGTAGGATCAGATTATTAATTATGAAAATATGGTTTTCCAATAAATCAAAAACCCCAAAAAAATAAAAGCTAGATCCCTCATGGCAATTATGTTTCTTACTAAACTTTACCCCTTAATCCCTTAAGTGAGTTCTTATTTAGAAGAGTTATATAATTACCCAAAAGTATTCCTACGAATTGAATAATTATATTGTTTGGTTGAAATGCCTAATCTTAATCCTAATTTTCCAATTAAGGTTCAGATTACCAAAGCAAAACATAAAGTGATCAATTCTATGAATTGTAATTAAAACACAACCAAGCAATTGATTTAAAAGGAAAAACATTAATTCATGAATAAATAGCCAAATTAAGATCCATACAAATCCACCCTATTCCTAACAAGAGGTTCAATTATACATATTCGATGAAGAAGAAGAAGAAGAAGGAATGGAATAAACAAATCATTATAGACAATAATCAATTTACCCCCAAGAGATCTTCAATCTTCCAATCTTCAATCCTTGTGCCTTGCCTCCTTGCTCTCAATTGCAGAATAGCCTCTCTTCTCTAATCCTAAATTCTATTCTAATCTCTTATTTGGTTCTGAAAAGTCTACCTAACCTAAAGGAAAAACCTATATTTAAAGTCTAAAACTAATCCCAATTGATAGGATATGATAATATCCTATTAGAATAAACTAATCTTTAAGAATCTTATCTACAAGTAGAATTTATCATTAAAATCCTTTTATAATCTTGTATTTGTGTCTGACAGCAACTTCGGCACTGATTTTGACCCCAAAGATGGACGAATTTGAGCAAGGCTATTTCTGGAAAAGTTGTAGATCTTTTGCTTATCTTTAAAATGATATCAAGATTGACTCATTTGGATAAGCATAACTCAAGTTATGGTCAATACAATAAACAATGTCACTTTCACGCATTTCGCGCGCCTGGGCGTGAGGGTCTGTGCACCTGGGCGTGCGTCACCTGCTCCGGCTCCGTTTCGCTCCGTTCTTGCGCCATTTTCAAGGTCTTTTCATCCTCTTTCATGCTACATATTTATTTTCTTCATTAAGCTCCGAAAGTACCTGAAACAAACCCAAAACGGATCAAAACGTTCAAAGGATTCTAAATTACCTAACTTCATAAAAACTATACAAAAAGTCCTAAATTTACAAGAGAAACAAGCCAAATGCATAGTAAAAGGGAGTCTAAATCATGCTCAAAACATCATATATTTGACCCAAATCACTCCCCCAAACTTAGCATTTTGCATGTCCCAGGCAAAAGTAAAATAAAAATTCTAAAACACAAGACCAATTTCTAAATTAATATGCAAACACCTAATCTAAGACTTTAGACTCATGACTCATACACTTTTATTCACAAGAGAGGGAACACGAGAAAAAGGGGGAAAGAAATGTTGGAGGGAGATAGAGAGTGGAAAGAGAGAGAAGCTTCACTTATTTTTTAGTAAGTTTTGGGTTTAATATTTTTAAATTAAAAATTAAATTAAAATGGAAAAGAAGGACTCGGGACATACGCTGTAGGTATAAATGTCCCATACTGATGTCCATATAACGAGATTGTAAATAAAAAATGTTAAGCCAATATCTGTATGTGACGACTTACGGTCACACCGTAGAGCAATGTATGGTACAATTCAAACTTTATAAAAAGTTATGTAACTAAAAAGTCAAAAATTCCCTTAGCCAATACTCTCACCTCTCTAATCCTGCCTCAACCCGCCTCTCTCATTTTCTTATCTAATCCCGCATCGCTCTCTTATCAGTTTCTCTCTCTCAATTCCTCTCTTCTCTCTCGCGATTCCTCTCTCAATCCCGCCTAGTGGTTCGTAGTCTCTTCTCTCACTCAATTCATCTCTCAATCTTGCCTCTGTTATTTTCCTTTCTAATCCTGCCTCTCTCTCTCTCTCTTGCCCGTTCCTCTCTTTCACGGTTCCTCTCTCCTCTATGTTGGTGGTTTATCAGTGGTTCGTGCACTCTCTCTCACTCGCTTCTTGGTTTGGTGGTCGACTATTCCTCACTCTTCGTGGTTCTCTCGTCTCTGTCTTTGTGGTTCTTGGTTCGTCTCTCTCACTGGCTCGGTGGTTCTGTTGGAGAGTGCCCTAGTGGCAATCGTATTTTCTCTTTTACTTGTAATTATTTCATGTTTATGGATTATTACTATTAATAATATTGAGGCATTTCATTTATTATATTTATGCTTTAATTGTTTAATTAAAATAGATGTAATAAAGTCCTTATGATAATAAGTTCAATGTCATAAGAATTGTGGTGGACTCGGCCTAGCCGAGGTCCTCAGAACCCTTGCCCAAGGCCTCACGGCCTCACAAAAAGCCCTCTGTGTGCTGGGCCGAGCTCAAGGCTCAACGACCGAACAGATACCAGATACGGGCCGACCTCATACTCCTACCTAGGTCCGACTTCCCTATCCGACACCTCCCAGAATTCGACACCTCCCAGAGTCCGACACCAAGGACAGGATGACGTGTCTCACCTTATCCACAAGGACAGCTCATCACCTTATCCACAAGGACAGCTCATCCACTTATAGCTCATTACAGGCTGGCCCTACTTGGGCCTCAAGCAGGCCCATTAGGGCAACCAGCTCCCCCCTATAAGTAGCTCCGTACTACATGGGGCTCAGGTACGTCCTCTAACCCTAATGATCACCCTCACACACTAGTGATTAGGGTTGCTTCTTGGCTCTCCCCTTAGCCACCAGAGGACTCCCACCAAACATCACAAATTAACCCTAGACAGAGGCTCCTTTGAAGGTCTTCTCAGATACCCTTGGAGGACCTCGCCGTCTAGGACATCACATTCCTCCCAGAGTCCGACACCTCCCAGAGTCCGACACCAAGGACAGGATGATGTGTCTCACCTTATCCACAAGGACAACTCATCACCTTATCCACAAGGACAGCTCATCCACTCATAGCTCATTACAGGCTGGCCCTACTTGGGCCTCAAGCAGGCCCATTAGGGCAACCAACTCCCCCCTATAAGTAGCTCCGTACTACATGGGGCTCAGGTACGTCCTCTAACCCTAATGATCACCCTCACACACCAGTGATTAGGGTTGCTTCTTGGCTCTCCCCTTAGCCACCAGAGGACTCCCACCAAACATCACAGATTAACCCTAGACAGAGGCTCCTTTGAAGGTCTTCTCAGATACCCTTGGAGGACCTCGCCGTCTAGGACATCACATTGGCGCCGTCTGTAGGGAGAGATAAACTTCATTCCCAGAAACTCTACCATGTCCGAGACACAACCAGTCCAGAGGAGAAGGAGGGGGCGTCCAAGGAGGGTGCCGTCAACTGAGGACCTGCGCCTGCATCTTGAAGCCAACAGGGCAGCGAGGTCCTCACCACCAACCCCTCCACCACCTCCACCTCCTCCCCCGCTGCCACCCCCGTTTCCACCGCCACCTCCACCACTAGAATTCACCCATACCCACAGTGGACCTTACACCATCCACACTAGAGACACTACAAATCCAACACAGCATCACGGCGGAGGTCGACGCGTATAGTTGCGCTCTAAGCTCGGAGAAACCAACACTGAACAGCACCGCCACCGCGGCGAACGTGCCCACTCTGTCAGCACAACACACCGTTCCCACTCTCGACAATCTACACTCTCTCGAGATGCAGAACTCTTATCCTTGATGAGACAGCAGATGAGAATTGTAGAACGGCAAGGTAAAGCTATCGCAGATCTCCAACAAGTTGCTATGCAGCGTTTGGATGAACGAGCTGTTGTTCAAGCTCCGGCCCCAAATGAGTTCCCCCCACCACCCCCTCCACCACAACCTCCGTTAACTCCTCAAACCTTTGCAACACCACACACAACCGTCACACAACTTACACCACCCCTTGACCAGCAACAACCTGATTCGGATGATTCCCACCCTGGGCATCCTTTTACACCAGCCGTCATGGCTTATGAACCACCACCTGGGTACCTCGGGCCCAGCAATATTCCCAGATACAATGGCCTCACAGACCCTCAGGAGCATGTCCGTTCTTATGAGGGAGCTGTGAACTTTCATGGCGGAGGAGATCGGCTCAAGTGCCGAGCTTTCTCTATGACCCTCCAGGCCCCAGTCCTCCGATGGTACTCAACATTTCCCAAGAATTCTGTCAACAACTAGGCTGAAATGAAGCAGGTCTTCTTTAACAGATACACTGCTAGCTGTGTACAACCCAGGTCGAACCACACGCTAGCAACAGTGACGCAGAAACCAGAAGAATCCTTACGTGCATACTTGCACAGGTTTCACAGCGAGTCCAGCTCAGTCCCCAATCTATCTCCTGAGGTGGCTGTCCTCCTTTTGACCCAAGGATTGGCCGAAGGAGGGTTCACAGATTCACTTATTGGAAAGCCACCAAGGGACATGGCCGAGCTGAGACAGAGATCAAACAAGTACATCAATCTTGAAGAATTCAACAAAGGACAGTCAAGTAGGATGGAAAACGCTCAAGCCGCCTCGCAGAATGCCCTGCCCCGAGGTCGTCCTCGCGGCAACAGGGATGAAAGAGGAGGAAGAGCAGACCAGGGAGACCGAGGTCGCTCTCACGTCGGCCAACAAGAGGACCGCCGACGTCCGTACATCACTAAGTACGATTCTTACACCCCCCTGACGGTCCCGAGGTCTCAAGTCTGGAGAGAGACCATGCAGACCGAACTCAGGAGTGTACCTCGGCCCCCTTTTCTCAGAAATCAAAACAATGTCAGGGACAAATCCAAATATTGCAACTTCCACGACGGGTACGGCCACCACACCGATCAGTGTACATGGCTTCGGGATGTCATTGAGGATATGGTGAGAAGGGGAAAATTGCAGCAGTATGTGCGCGAAGCAGTGGAAAGACGAGGCCGAAGAAGGTCTCGCACCCCAGACAACGATAAAGGAAAAGCCAAAGCCGACCCGTCCCCTGAAAAGAAGGAAGAAGAACCACAGCGAGTAAACATGGTTGTGGTACAAGATCTAGACAAGTCACCGGAAAACTTCCAAGTTGAAACTATCTCGGGAGGTTTCGCCGGTGGCGGAGAAAAGAGGACAGAGAGGAAAAGGTACGTCAACCAAGTTCTCGCTGTCCATCACAAACCCGTTGGCAAGAAACCATCTAGGAACATCCCTATCATTTTTTCAGACCAAGACATGGAAGATGTCATCCTGGATCACAATGATCCCATGGTGATAACGGCGTTAATTGGCAATTTTGAAGTCGCCCGAGTTTTCATAGACCAAGGAAGCTCGACCGATATTCTTTTTCTTCATACTTTTCAAGCGCTGAAGCTCAGGTCAGCCAACCTCGTTTAGTTCGAAGGAAATCTCATCAGCTTCACAGGTGAGGCAATCGGCCCCCTGGGAGCCATTCATCTCCCGGTGACCCTAGGCAACCAGCCCTCGGCCCGAATGGAAATCGTCAAATTTTTAGTAGTTGACTCTGACTCCCCATATAATGTAATACTGGGACGAACCTTCCTACAAGCTTTTGGGGCAGTGGTTTCAATAGTACACTTGGCAATGAAATTCGTCAGATCAGACGACAAGGTTGTTACGGTCAAAGCTGACCAGGTGAAAGCCCGGCTCTGCTACAATGCGAGCCTACGGGAGGTAAAAAAGAAGCAGAAAGAGTTCACTGATCCGACATTGTCCAAGGGAAGAGTTCTATTGGCCGAGGTTCAGTTCAAACGAGATATCCTTAAGTCCTTTCCTCATGAAGAATGGGTGGTAATCCCTCCCTTCACCTCTGCCCCAAGCAAAGATGTTATCAGGAATGCCAACCTTCCCCAAGAAATCCAAGATGCATTTAAAGGAAATCTCCTCTCTTTTCCAGTCCTCTCCAACCCCCCACAGGGGGAAAATTCCCTCATTTCTCTAACTGTTAATAACCCTGCTCTCCGTTCAGTACAGCTCCGAATTGAGAGCCGAAGTAAACTTCCTGCCCATTTCTTGAGCCGAGCTTTTCATATTCCCAAGCTCTGGTACCTCAAGATGAGAAAGCTCCCACTTTGCAACATTACCAACAATCTCGGCGGCCTCTCCTATCAGTTCACCTCGGGTGACCATCTCAAGGCAGAAGAAATCCGAGAAGCTGCTCCTGGTCAGAGGAAGATAGCAATGGAAGAGCTAGCCGACCAAGATAAGAAAATAGCACAACCCGGGTTATCCGAGTCTGATCACCTCGCGCCCCGAGGAGCAGACATCGGTCTTAACAATCGGAAAAGCGGGAAATGAGCCCGAAATCGGGAAGTCCTAACAGAGGCATTCTGGAAACATACTCTGGGAAATTTTCGAAAGAACCGAGCTCAAGGATTCCCAAGACTTTACAGCACTGAGAACCTTTAAATTTTGATTCCTTTAAATTTTGTTCATGTTTTTACATTCCCATTGTGAGATATTTACTTTTCCAAAAAAGCAATGTACTCATGACTACAATTAATGAAAAGTACAAACTTGCTCATACTCAAGTGCCACAGTTTTATATACGTACGTACTAGCTTCTCATTTAGCACTAGCCACCTAAATGTTGCATGGCGCTATGCACAGCCAACGTCTTCTAGATAAGATCGGCTCATATGCACAATGTACAAGGGACACCCGGTAAAGTACAGCTTGCTGTGAAATGTTCTCACATAACTTCACTCAGCAACCTCTTTCACATCGGGGACGAGGACTCCCACCTCGGCTAAGGTGGGCGAATCCGAGATCCCAACTGTATGCACTTATATACAGTACCTTTATTCAGAGGAAAACTTATAAGATTACTGCACTCACTGAGTCTTCCGAGTTTATTCGAGTTATTAATACGAGATTTTAAACACCAATGTCTTGGGTACAAGTTTTTTAGGTCCGATCAGGTCTGAATACAAAAAGTTGGTAAAGGACTTGTATTCTCAAAAGTAGTTTTACTTAGTTATCTATAAATCAACAAGTATTCAGACCCCAGGTCTAAAAATGAACGAAGCATGCAACGAGTCAATAAAAACTCGCATTTGCGCAAAGCCTGCTTAAAAAACGACCTCGGCCACAGTATATATGCAACAAGTTAAAACAAAAACTTGCATAAAAGTTACAACATGCAACAAGTTAAAGCTAGAAAGAACTTGCATAGAAATAAAATGTTGTACACAATAAAGCAAAATACAACCCAACATTGCCAAACATGTTACAGAACAGAACATAGACAAATCACAAGCTACCCAGCATAAGGGACTTACGCTGCTTCATCCTCAATGTCAGAAAGGACAACCGAGCTTGGGTCGAACTCTTTATCTGGCTTCTCCACCAAGGGGTTGGGAAGGTTCTCCTCGGGCTGGTCCAGGTCAACCTCGATTCCATCCTTGTCATAATCGACCATTTTTCCATCCTCCACCCCGAACCCGGCAGAGGCGCCGACATACCGAATGCGGAGCCCTTGGTTTAGATGAAGAATTTTCTCCACCGCACTGGTAAAAATTTTGCTCGCCACCCTCTCGAGGTTGAAGTCCGACTCAGATGCGGCTACCTTATATTTGAGAGCTTGAGCAGCCCTTCTCTTCACCAGAGTCCTAATCTTCTCCACTTCAGCTAGGCCCTCCTGCCGACCAGCCTCCCTAGCGTCCGCTTTCACTTGGGCCAAAGCTTCCTCATGATTTTTCAGAAGCTCCTCCGTCTATTGGCGGTGCTTTCCTTCCAACTCGGCCAGCTTTTGCTCAGCAGCGTTTTTGCCATTTTTCAGCTCCTCCACCTCGGCGGCCATAGCAGACCGAGCTTTTTTCTTGGCCGGTGACACTCCATCAGCCACATCGTCAGCGACTTCGGCCAGCACATTAAACATGGTTGTGGCCCTTTTCAGCTGATAGGCCATATCCTCAGCCTTCTTTTTCCACTCAGCTCCCGACATTTTGATGAGAGTGTCTTTGACCGAAGTCTTGGCGAGGGTGGTCGGCGGCCTCGGAAGAGCGTCAGCTTCGGAGGGCGGAGTACCTGCAGCAAGGACTACCTCGATGCTTGGACTCGGAGATTGAGGAGGAGGTGGGGCTATGATCACTGCAGGCGGAGTTGGGTGAAGAGGAGCGGAATCGGTTGAGGTCGTCTCAGTGGAGACCTCGGCAGCCACCGCTTCGTTGGAAGGGTTTTCAAATCTCTTCCTCTTCCGTGCATCTAGCACAGCCTTCACCGCCCTGGACGACATGTTCGACCAATGTTCTTCTGCAAACACGAAAGGATAAAGAGAAATTAATAAAAAAGCTGAAAGGAAATGTACAAGTATAAGAGCAAAAGTAACTACCAATTTTCGTCAAGACTTCGTTGTCAGGACACTGCATGAAAACACCAATATCAAGCTGGAATTTCCGAGCACGATATTCGGTCTGAAAATGGTGGGCCGTTACGGACTCGTCGGCATCCAAGGTTACGCCCGACCACCTTTGCGGCGTGCTGATATGGCGATTAAAGAACTCGGGGGTCCACTCCAAAGGGAACTTCGGTCCCGTCTCGGACCGAAACCAAGGTAGCCCCGTTCCAACATACTTGTATTTAAAAAATCTTGGTTTAAAATGTTTCCAAGATTCGGAGAACATGCCGAACAGCCCACAGTGAGCTCGGGCCTTAGCCGACACCCAAAGACGACTAGTGACCCCGTCCTTATTGCTGACGAACGGGTTATACATCCACAAAAATAGCCGAACAGTGCATACCAAATTCCTGGCTTTGCGGTACTTTTGGAATGCTCGGAGAAACGACCAAGTATTGGGGTGTAGTTGGGAAGGAGCTAGTCCGAGCTCGTTTAAGACCCTCATTTCCAGATCGGTGAACGGGAGGGTCACGCCGAGATTATGAATCAGGTCGGCATAAAAGAAGAAGGAATTATTGTCAGTCCGGCTGCATATCCTGTCATTTGCCGAACAGGGGAGTACTTCGTAAGAGGTCCCGGTGGCGTCCCCTGGGCAAGGCAGCACGACCCTCCTTACCTCGGCAAGCTTGTCCTCGGAACAAAGGCGGGACTGGACTCCTTTGGGCTCCACGTCAACCCACTCATATTGATCAGCATCGAAAGGCGCAGGGTAAAGTTCAGGTCGACTGACGCACTTCCTGGGCGGCATGGTACCTATGGAAGAACAGGGGAGCACGGTATTAGTCTTACGGGTTACAAAAAATAACCCCCCAGAAAATCCCCTCGAAGTAGTTCCGAGAGGCGAGCATCTCCCCTCTACCACAGGTACCCCCGGATCATACATCCTCTCCCTCTCCATCCTCTGAAAGTTGGCACGTTCCCTACCATCAGCAAACTCGGCCCAAGCATATTGCCGTATCCACTCTCTTTTCTCTGCCCAATCCAGAGGGTAGACGACCTCAACGGGATCGACCTCCAGAAGTCGTCTCTCATATTTCCGCCTATACTCCCTCTGGCGGCGGAACGCCTCGTCTACCTCGGTGGAGGAGCAGGACGAGGAGGAGGAGTCGTCCTCCTCCTCACTGCTGCTCGATGACAGGGAGACTACCCCAGCCCATTTTCTAAACCAATCCCTACTCATACTGAACCCAACCTACTCCTTTGGTTTTCTGAAAAATAAACAAAAAACACGGATCAAAAGCCCTCCAAAATCCTAAAAATGCCCAAACCCAGAAACACTCTAAACCACAACATTACTCCCCTAAATTAAAGCCTCAAACCACAAAGTTGTAAAGGAAAACCGCACCCTACCCATGAAAACAGAGAACAAGAAATGCGAAAAATATTAAACCCCTCCCATATAAACCACAAAACTGTAAGGGAAGAGGAGAGTCAAAGAAAGAAGAAAAAGAGATGAGAGAGAACCAGTACCTTAAGAGTTGAAAATCGAATAAAGCTTGAAAAGCCAAAGAAGAATCTGCTACTGGAGAAGAAGAAGACGAAAGGCAGAGAAGAGGAGTGGGGTTCGATGAGGAGAGAGAGAAGGAAGGTTCCTGTGGAGAGAGAATGAAGGTATTTTGGTATGAAAGAGAGAATGATTGATAGAGAGAGAAGGAGAAGCGGTTTTCTGCGATAGAGGGGGAAGAGAAACCGTTTTCCCCCTCAATTTTGAAGTTTGGGCCTAGCCCAAAAAGCCCAACCCAGCATGGAGCCACACACGCGGAGACACGTGGCGAAGAGTAGCTGGAATCACGGACCTCGAGCAATGTCGTAGTAATGGCGACGCTTCGTTAGGTACGATTTCTGACACGTGTCAGTCCTGGAGAATGCAAGCGTCACTTCGGAACAGGTCAAAGGACAACTTTCAGACCTGCCTAGTCATAATGAAAGGACGTCAGAAACAGCTGGACCCAGCTATCGGCAACTCAACTTCCGAACTCCCTAGAACCTCGGAGCAAGGCTCATACAGCCTTGACCGAGCTGGGGGGCTTATGTGGTGAACTCGGCCCTTATGTGGTGGATTTGGGAAAAGGACCCAGACCAAGACCTCGGAACAAGGCTCAGATAGCCTTGACCGAGCTGGGGGGCTTATGTGGTGGACTCGGTCTAGCCGAGGTCCTCAGAACCCTTGCCCAAGGCCTCACGGCCTTACAAAAAGCCCTCTGTGTGCTGGGCCGAGCTCAAGGCTCAACGACCGAACAGATACCAGATACGGGCCGACCTCATACTCCTACCTAGGTCCGACTTCCCTATCCGACACCTCCCAGAATCCGACACCTCCCAGAGTCCGACACCAAGGACAGGATGACGTGTCTCACCTTATCCACAAGGACAGCTCATCACCTTATCCACAAGGACAGCTCATCCACTCATAGCTCATTACAGGCTGGCCCTACTTGGGCCTCAAGCAGGCCCATTAGGGCAACCAGCTCCTCCCTATAAGTAGCTCCGTACTACATGGGGCTCAGGTACGTCCTCTAACCCTAATGATCACCCTCAAACACCAGTGATTAGGGTTGCTTCTTGGCTCTCCCCTTAGCCACCAGAGGACTCCCACCAAACATCACAGATTAACCCTAGATAGAGGCTCCTTTGAAGGTCTTCTCAGATACCCTTGGAGGACCTCGCCGTCTAAAACATCACAAGAATATCAAGTACATGACTTGATAGTGAGATCTTATTGATTGAAAATTATCCATAAAGATTCCCTAGTCGAGTATTTGTTGGCAATTCGGCAAGTGTACCGATCGCACAAGTAATAAAGAGTAAGTAAATTATCGATCCACTCGGGAATTGCAAATTGTTTCTAATTTCTTTCACCTAATTGAGATTACTATGTATAACTTGTATTGATTTAAAGTTTAGAGATAGGAGTGTAGAATTAAAGGAATGAAACAATTCAGAAACTAAATAGGTTTTAGAAGCAAATATGGAAAAGGTTAGGAACTTGGTTTTATTGTAGGATCAGATTATTAATTACGAAAATATGGTTTTCCAATAAATCAAAAACCCCAAAAACAATAAAAGCTAGATCCCTCATGGCAATTATGTTTCTTACTAAACTTTACCCCTTAATCCCTTAAGTGAGTTCTAATTTAGAAGAGTTATATAATTACCCAAAAGTATTCCTACGAATTGAATAATTATATTGTTTGGTTGAAATGCCTAATCTTAATCCTAATTTTCCAATTAAGGTTCAGATTACCAAAGCAAAACATAAAGTGATAAATTCTATGAATTGTAATTAAAACACAACCAAGCAATTGATTTAAAAGGAAAAACATTAATTCATGAATAAATAGCCAAATTAAGATCCATACAAATCCACCCTATTCCTAACAAGAGGTTCAATTATACATATTCGATGAAGAAGAAGAAGAAGAAGGAATGGAATAAACAAATCATTATAGACAATAATCAATTTACCCCCAAGAGATCTTCAATCTTCCAATCTTCAATCCTTGTGCCTTGCCTCCTTGCTCTCAATTGCAGAATAGCCTCTCTTCTCTAATCCTAAATTCTATTCTAATCTCTTATTTGGTTCTGAAAAGTCTACCTAACCTAAAGGAAAAACCTATATTTAAAGTCTAAAACTAATCCCAATTGATAGGATATGATAATATCCTATTAGAATAAACTAATCTTTAAGAATCTTATCTACAAGTAGAATTTATCATTAAAATCCTTCTATAATCTTGTATTTGTGTCTGACAACAACTTCGGCACTGATTTTGACCCCAAAGATGGACGAATTTGAGCAAAGCTATTTCTGGAAAAGTTGTATATCTTTTCCTTATCTTTAAAATGATATCAAGATTGACTCATTTGGATAAGCGTAACTCAAGTTATGGTCAATACAATAAACAATGTCACTTTCACGCATTTCGCGCGCCTGGGCGTGAGGGTCTGTGCACCTGGGCGTGCGTCACCTGCTCCGGCTTCGTTTCGCTCCGTTCTTGCGCCATTTTCGAGGTCTTTTCATCCTCTTTCATGCTACATATTTATTTTCTTCATTAAGCTCCGAAAGTACCTGAAACAAACCCAAAACGGATCAAAACGTTCAAAGGATTCTAAATTACCTAACTTCATAAAAACTATACAAAAAGTCCTAAATTTACAAGAGAAACAAGCCAAATGCATAGTAAAAGGGAGTCTAAATCATGCTCAAAACATCATATATTTGACCCAAATCACTCCCCCAAACTTAGCATTTTGCATGTCCCAGGCAAAAGTAAAATAAAAATTCTAAAACACAAGACCAATTTCTAAATTAATATGCAAACACCTAATCTAAGACTTTAGACTCATGACTCATACACTTTTATTCACAAGAGAGGGAACACGAGAAAAAGGGGGAAAGAAATGTTGGAGGGAGATAGAGAGTGGAAAGAGAGAGAAGCTTCACTTATTTTTTAGTAAGTTTTGGGTTTAATATTTTTAAATTAAAAATTAAATTAAAATGGAAAAGAAGGACTCGGGACAAACGCTGTAGGTATAAATGTCCCATACTGATGTCCATATAACGAGATTGTAAATAAAAAATGTTAAGCCAATATCTGTATGTGACGACTTACGGTCACACCGTAGAGCAATGTATGGTACAATTCAAACTTTATAAAAAGTTATGTAACTAAAAAGTCAAAAATTCCCTTAGCCAATACTCTCACCTCTCTAATCCTGCCTCAACCCGCCTCTCTCCTTTTCTTCTCTAATCCCGCATCGCTCTCTTATCAGTTTCTCTCTCTCAATTCCTCTCTTCTCTCTCGCGATTCCTCTCTCAATCCCGCCTAGTGGTTCGTAGTCTCTTCTCTCACGCAATTCATCTCTCAATCTTGCCTCTGTTATTTTCCTTTCTAATCCTGCCTCTCTCTCTCTCTTGCCCGTTCCTCTCTTTCACGGTTCCTCTCTCCTCTATGTTGGTGGTTTATCAGTGGTTCGTGCACTCTCTCTCACTCGCTTCTTGGTTCGGTGGTCGACTATTCCTCACTCTTCGTGGTTCTCTCGTCTCTGTCTTTGTGGTTCTTGGTTCGTCTCTCTCACTGGCTCGGTGGTTCTGTTGGAGAGTGCCCTAGTGGCAATCGTATTTTCTCTTTTACTTGTAATTATTTCATGTTTATGGATTATTACTATTAATAATATTGAGGCATTTCATTTATTATATTTATGCTTTAATTGTTTAATTAAAATAGATGTAATAAAGTCCTTATGATAATAAGTTCAATGTCATATGAATTGTGGTGGACTCGGCCTAGCCGAGGTCCTCAGAACCCTTGCCCAAGGCCTCACGGCCTTACAAAAAGCCCTCTGTGTGCTGGGCCGAGCTCAAGGCTCAACGACCGAACAGATACCAGATACGGGCCGACCTCATACTCCTACCTAGGTCCGACTTCCCTATCCGACACCTCCCAGAATTCGACACCTCCCAGAGTCCGACACCAAGGACAGGATGACGTGTCTCACCTTATCCACAAGGACAGCTCATCACCTTATCCACAAGGACAGCTCATCCACTTATAGCTCATTACAGGCTGGCCCTACTTGGGCCTCAAGCAGGCCCATTAGGGCAACCAGCTCCCCCCTATAAGTAGCTCCGTACTACATGGGGCTCCTTTGAAGGTCTTCTCAGATACCCTTGGAGGACCTCGCCGTCTAGAACATCACATTCCTCCCAGAGTCCGACACCTCCAAGAGTCCGACACCAAGGACAGGATGATGTGTCTCACCTTATCCACAAGGACAACTCATCACCTTATCCACAAGGACAGCTCATCCACTCATAGCTCATTACAGGCTGGCCCTACTTGGGCCTCAAGCAGAAAAATAGTCCTAAGCCTAGAATAATCATCTACTTCTACCCAAGACACAAACCTACACCAAATATGGGAGAACAATTCAAGTCTAAAAAAATTAATTTTTATTTTGTCCACTCCCCCAAACTTAGAGGTTGGCTTGTCCTCAAGCAAACTAATCTAAACTATAACTACAAAATAAAAATTAAAATCAAAAGTAAGGAGTTAAAAACTTCCCTTTGTAGCACAGCATTACTCTTGATGCACCATGGAGGAGACTCCCCCAAACTTATTCACCTGTGTCACATGAACAACTAAAAATAGTGCTAGAAGCACCTCATTAGCAGTTACATAAAGAAAGCTCTAAACTCTTTATTCACTAACTAACTAAAAAAACGAAAAAAATAAAAACCTACTGTAACATCCTCAATTTAATTAGTAAATTTTATGTTTTCATGAAATTGGTATTTGAAAATTTCTTTTATAACTTAATTCCTTCAAAATATTTTATTAAAATCTGGCAGAGTTTCCTCTGTTTATCGGACTTTCCCAAAATTTCCTGTTGTACCTGTTCAGCCAGAATAGTTTTCAGACATAAACCACAAAACTAAAACAGTCATTTGAAAATCCTAGGGCCCTATTAATTCCAGATCAGGGCCGGTATCTATTACACATTTTAATTATCAAAAATATTAGTTTCCACATAATTAAATCTACAATCTACTCATAATAACGACCACTCCACGTGGTGGAGTGGTAACCCTGCTCGGCCACGACTTGTGCAAGCTCCTTCTGTACCTGCAAAATGTAGCAAGAAGGGTAGCATTACATAGAACTTAGAAAGATAAATTCTAAAAGGAATACCAATAAACTAAGCCTACGTTACTATTAACATACAATGTATTTAAATATTCATACATTTAATTTTCATTTTTATTTCTCTATTTACTTCCTCCTATTTCTTTTCATTCTTAACTCTCGTTCATTTTCTCACATTCATTCACCTGTTTCCATTCTTTTCCTTTTAATTATTTGGCTTAGAGCCGGTTACCATTACTTCCTTTATTTCTTTTAGTGATGGCAGTGACTTCCGCCCGCCTGCCATCGATACTATTCCTTTATTTCTTTTAGTGATGACAGTGACTTTCGCCCGCCATCGATACCATTCCTTTCTTTTATTTCTTTTAGTGATGACAGTGACTTCCGCCCGCCTGACATCAAAACCATTCTTTTATTTCTTTTAGTGATGACAGTGACTTCCACCCGCCTGTCATCGAATCCAGTCTTTCCTTTTAATTCTTTTAATGATGACAGTGACTTCCGCCCGCCTGTCATCGAATCCATTCTTTCCTTTTAATTCTTTTAGTGATGACAGTGACTTCCGCCTGCCTGTCATCAAATCCATTCTTCTTTTTTAATTCTTTTAGTGATGACAGTGACTTACGCCCGCCTGTCATCGAATCCATTCTTTTAGTGATGTTAGTGACTTCCGCACGTCTGACATCGAAACCATTTCTTCTTATTTCTTTTAGTGATGACAGTGACTTTCGCCCGCCTGCCATCGTGTCCATTATTCCTTTTAGTGATGGCAGTGACTATTGTCCGCCTACCATCGTGTCCATTATCCCTTTTATTTCTCTATTATTAACTTTACTTTTCTTTTTACTTTTCCATTAATATGATAGTGACATTTTTCCTTTCTCTTTTTTCTTTATCTTTTTATATTTTACATATTTCTCTTTACTAATTATTCTCATTTTTAACTAACACTACTTGGTTTGGTCATGATGTACAATATATTTAAATACTCGTTACTAGATTCTTGGTTTTTCCCCAGTTCTCTTTCTACTCTTTTTTTTTTCTTCTCTTCCTTTTTCTTTTTCTTCTTCTATTTATAAATTATTCTAGTTTATATCCAACTCTACTTAGATTCCCTAATTTATTACATCGATCTATTTTAGCTTCCCTATCACATCCTCTCTCTTCGTCTTATTGTCTTTTTACCAATTTCTTTTACCGGTTTCCTATTTATACTTGAAATTTAGTTTATTATCTCGTTTCTATTTTTCTAATCCCAACATCTCGTAACTAATTCTATTTCCCACATACCTATTGCCTTCGCATTTAAACTCCTCTTTTTATCTCACTTTTAGTTTATTTATTTGACTCTTCTTGCCTATTCAATTACTCTTTATTCTTTTACACTCATGCTTAGTTAGTTTTTCCTAACTTTTCCCTTGGATTATATTTATACTTTCTTATTGTTTTATCCAATGTTGACCGAATTAATATCCTAAATACACTCATTCATCCCGGGCCTTATTCTATATATATACCTTTTATTCCCTAAGGTATGGTTTCTATTAGCAATTTATTTACTTCATTTATATCAGCAGGGACTACCCTAAGGTTCATTAACATAATTTTTAATTACCCTATTCTTAGATACTGTAGTAGACCTGTAGTAGACCGAACGGTATCCGACTAAAATCACCTTGGTCCGACCAGTCAGACGCTGGAACAAGGCCTACGGTCGGAATGTTACACCGAGCAAACTGGGCTTTATGGAGATGTTACACGCTTATGAGATTAATCCCGAGCACAGGATTTTCATCCTTATCTCTATCACTTACACTCTCACTAAGCTTAACGACTTCTCTTAGATTGCCACGACTCTTGGTTAGATAAATACGATATCGGATAAAGCTTTATCACTTACAGGATTTACAAAGGTAATCTTATCATAACCTTTACTAATCCTAATTGAATTCTTCCTCTTCAGAAGCCTTATCAGAATGGCCCATGACACACAGGTAATCCCCTATAAGAACCACCATGCTATAGGGGCTAAGGTACGTCTTCTCATCCCTAAGTTGACACTAGCACACACATTGTTGACTAGGGAGAACCTGTTTATCCCAACTAGATATACAGAAATCCTAAAGAGTCCTATATTAACTTCTTGGTGTTGATATCATTCCTGAAGTTCTTCCATAGCTTCAAGGTTGATTTCGATTAAGGACACGACAGCTACCACTATAGCATCCTAGAATTTACTCTCTAAGTAAAGGTAACGCAACCCGTCTTACCTCGGGCTTTTAAAAAGAACCTGGGTTGTGGCTCGACGACGATGACGGCATCGGTGTTGCTCCTCGTTAGCGAGAACGATCGCGGATGGACCAAGGCAAGAGCTTCGAGCCTCGGGATACCCGACACAAGCCCGGTGCGATCACGAGTCGGCAACGGCGTCGGTGAGATCCGTGGAGAGAGAGAAACCTCGGCTAAAGGGGAAGGAGAGAGAAAGACCAAGGGAAGGAAGAGAGAGATGGGGATGCTCACCGTGGTGGTGGCCACGGCTCACGGCGGTGGCGGCCGGAGAGGAAGGAGGTGGGCGGTGGAGGAGGAGAGAGATGGGGGATCCAATTAAGAGAGAGAAAGAAAGAGAGAGGGAGAGAGAGAGAGAGAGCGGATCTATGGGAGGGAGGAAGAGCCAATGATGTGGCGGCGGCTTGGTGGCTCCGGCGGTGGTGGAGGTTGTGGAGGAGAAGGGAGAGAGAAGGAGGGAGAAGGGGTGGAAGAAATGGGGGGTTTGGGGGGTATTTCAAACCATTTATGGTGCTGGTGCGAATCAGCTTTGCGCCGCGCGCCTGGGCGCGACCTCCTGCTCGCCTGGGCGAGAATGCTGCTGCGGTGCAGTTCTGATGCGCGCTCGCGCGCCTGGGCGAGCTGTTGGCGTGCCTGGGCGTGGGTCTGTTGACTTTGTGTTGACCGTGCTATAACTTCTTCGTTAACCGTCGGATCTTGCCCAAATTTGGAGACAAGCTTCCTAAGACACTCATCGCCATATCCAATGGTGGAATTCATGTTTATATATGTAGATCTTTTATTTTGAATTTCCTAATTTAGGGTGTTTATAACACCGAAAACACCGACTTTTAACACTCGTTTGGTCTTCTTTAAATTTCTTTTCCGATGCCAACACTTTTTGATTCCTTTATGACATTCAGAGAATTCCTAATCCATCATTTTATATCCCTTGTAGGATAATCCTTATTTCCAATTCTAATTATTATTATGATTGTTATTAGAATTAAATTTCGGGATGTTACACCTACACTACTACATAATTACAAAGAATCCAACAGGATCCCAAATCCTATAGATTAAATTCCATGTGATGCAACAATAACAAGTTATTCCCACATCCCATGGGGCAAACCTTGGATGATGGTGGAGTAAGGAAGTTTTAAGAATAAGTTCAATCCCACCAGGGTCAAAAGGTGCATTCCTTACTCCATGCATCATCTCAGACAAATTATTTCTTTTCCCATTCATGAAGTTGTTAATTCCATGAATTAGGAACACTACCTTTTTAGGTTCCCTATTGTTCAATAATGATTTAGATTGATTGATTTTTAGAATTTTCATGAAAGCACAGAGGTTGAATATAGTGAAAAAATTTTAAATCATCCAAGCATTCAATAGATTTGACCAAATTTTTAATTGCAAGAAATTCACCATGCAAGGGTGGATCAAATTTTTCTACCATATTCAAACCTTCTAAAGTTTTATTTCGGTTCTCTTCCTCAAACTCATTATGCACATTTTCTTCTATTTGCTCCTCCATAGGGGTTTCATCATTGGTCACATCCATCACCACCACTTTTTCTTCTCTTTGAAGAGAGTCAAAAATTGTTGGTGATGCTTGTGACTCTTCATCTAATGGCTTTGAAATGTGTTCAACTTTGATTTCAAGGTTACTTGAATTGGAACCTTGAATCGGGTAATAGATTCTGAATTCTTCAATAAAATCTTTAGTGTTTTGAGCACATTTCTCGAAAGCTATTTCCCATGGAGCTTTCTCCACAGGAATTGGCTCCACATAAAAAATTTTATTAGCTGTAGCTTCTAATTTCTCTAAAGCTATTTCTAATGAAGTTTTCCTATAGCTTATGTTTTGTGCATAATAGTATGAAGAATAGGGATCCGAAATAAATCTATCAAAATCAAAATCATTATTAAAACTATAGTTATACATGAAAAGGGACAAGTTACACAAGTAATTACAAAAAGGTACCCAAAAAAATTAGATTCGAATTTCAATCCCCGGCAACGGCGCCAAAAACTTATAGGCAATTCGGCAAGTGTACCGATCGCACAAGTAATAAAGAGTAAGTAAATTATCGTTCCACTCGGGGATTGCAAATTGTTTCTAATTTCTTTCACCTAATTGCGATTACTAAGTATAACTTGTATTGATTTAAAGTTTAGAGATAGCAGTGTAGAATTAAAGGAATGAAACAATTCAGAAACTAAATAGGATTTAAAAGCAAATATGGAAACTGTTAGGAACTTAGTTTCATTGTAGGATCAGGTTATTAATTATGAAAATATGTTTTCCAATAAATCAAAAACCCCAGAAACAATAAAAGCTAGATCCCTCATGGCAATTATGTTTCTTACTAAACTTTACCCCTTAATCCCTTAAGTGAGTTCTAATTTAGAAGAGTTATACAATTACCCAAAAGTATTTCTACGAATTGAATAATTATATTGTTTGGTTGAGAGGCCTAATCTTAATCCTAATTTTCCAATTAAGGTTCAGATTACCAAAGCAAAACATAAAGTGATCAATTCTATGAAACTTAATTAAAACACAACCAAGCAATTGATTTAAAAGAAAAACATTAATTCATGAATAAACAGCCAAATTAAGATCCATACAAATCCACCCTATTCCTAACAAGAGGTTCAATTATACATATTGGAAGAAGAAGAAGGAATGGAATAAACAAATCATTATAGACAATAATCAACTTACTCCCAAGAGATCTTCAATCATCCAATCTTCAATCCTTGTGCATTGCCTCCTTGCTCTCAATTGCAGAACAACCTCTCTTCTTTAATCCTAAATTCTATTCTAATCTCTTATTTGGTTCTGAAAAGTCTACCTAACCTAAAGGAAAAACCTACATTTAAAGTCTAAAACTAATCCCAATTGATAGGATATGATAATATCCTATTATAATAAACTAATCTTTAAGAATCTTATCTACAAGTAGAATTTATCATTAAAATCCTTCTATAATCCCGTATTTGTGTTTGACAGCAACTTCGGCACTGATTTTGACCTCAAAGATGGACGAATTTGAGCAAGGCTATTTATAGAAAAGATTTATATCTTTTCCTTAGCTTTAAAATGATACCAAGATCGCCTCATTTGGATAAGCATAGCTCAAGTTATGGTCAAAACAACAAACAGTGTCACTTTCACGCATTTTGCGCGCCTGGGCGTGAGGGTCTGTGCGCCTGGGCGTGTGTCACCTGCTCCGGCTCCGTTTCTTTCTGTTCTTGCGCCATTTTCAAGGTCTTTTCATCCTCTTTCATGCTCCATATTTATTTTCTTCATTAAAGCTCCGAATGTAACACCCCGCATTTTCTCGTGCGCACATAAACGAATTCGCTAAAAGTAAACGTTTAAAGTTTTGTTTTCTAAAAGGATTTTCTGAAGAGATGATTTCTTCATGAAATAAATTTGCATTTGGATTCATGAACTTTGAAAATGTGACCCTTGCATTTTCTGAATTTATTTACAAACTTGTTTTTGAAAATCTTGGCAGGACGAATTTTAAGAAAATGTGAAAATAAGAGATTTCAATTGTCTTTTGGAAACTTCTTATTGTACGAAAGTTTGATTTTTAAAGGTCATTTATATATATATATATATATATATATATATTGTGTGTGTTATGTGTAGATAATTGTTTTACTTTGAAATAGCCTAAGTTTTATTTATAATATGTTCTTGTGGAAAAATTAAATAAATTACCATGACATGAAATCAATTTATGCTATATGCTTGACATGATATAATTTTGATTCAATATGTGAATGTTGCTTGGAAAAATAAATACATGTGTATGTATGTGTGTGAATAATGCTACGGTCCTATGTGTATGTGTGCATGTGCTACGGCCTTGGATGTGTGTGTGTTTATGCATATGATTTTTGAGGTGCTTGCCTATGCTACATGAGTTGATGACCATAGGATTTAAGTAAATAAGAATAGAAAATGAATTGAAATTCATGAGGGTGTGCATGTGTGTTGCTTCGGTGGTGAGGTGTGTGTGTGTTTGGGGTAGGTGTTTGAATCATGGGAAAGGAGAATCCTTGGCAAGCTTGGAAGCTACCAAGTGTCCCATGCAAGAAGAGATTAGTGGCCTTGACATGACTATGATGATGAGACCTAAGCCCTAGATTATGCATTTTGTCCCCTTGACTCAACCCTTGCCATGCAAACTTTGAGAAGCCCAATTTTGCCCTCCTAAGTGATGCCTTGGCCGAACCTCCAACCAATGGCAAAAGAGACCACTTCGGTTGCTCTTAAATTAGCCAAGTCCTAGTTCATTCTCCACTTTCTTTCATTTCACTCACCAACCAACTCAAACACTTTCTAAGGGACCAACACACCCTTAGAAGAAATAGAAAGAGAGAGAAATAGAGAGTGGCCGTGGAAGACAAGAGGGAGGAAGAAGGAGACTTAGGCCAAGACTAGAACTTTCTTTGAAGATCAAGGACCTTAAAGTAGGAGATCAACTCTTTTGGTAGGTTTCTTCGAAGATTAAAGGGTCGAATCATGAGAGTTAGAATTTTCTTTTGGTTTTGTAATTTTTCTTTCTTTTCTTTCCATTGCATGTTCATTTTTATAGCTTGAGAGTTGAGTGCAACTATGGACTTTTACATTGGTTTGTAAATATGTGAACTTATGGACTCTTAAAGCTTCGGTTATGGCTTCATTAGGTAGATCATCATGATTTCCTAAACAAATTTCTAATGGAACTAAATAACTACTTGAGATTTTGTGAAAACTAAAATTTAAAACCCCATGCATGTTGGATTTCTTCTTCTAATCCGTGATCAATAAGGTTTTTATGAAAGGATTGGACAAATAATTCATGATCCAAGTATGGTTTGTGCTAAATCGAGGATTTCAAGTCTTGCATGATATGTTTTGTACCTAATCCGTGACCTATATGTATTCATGTGAATGTTTGATTAGCAATTTCATGATCTAAATTTAATTGAGAAGAAAATAAGGATTTTTAGCTTTGCATGTTGATCTTGTGATGATTTTGATTGATTTCTTGTGTGTGCATGTTTTAATCTTTAATTTAATCTCTCACAAGTTACGGATTTTGGGGCTTTGCATGTTAAGTTTCAAATGAAAAAGGCTATGTTTCCCTTCTATGTGTGTGTTACGGCCTAGAGGAAATAATTAGGATAATGGTCTTTAAAGTGATTCTCTTTTATATACATGATTTGATTTAAAGACTTACTTCATCTATGTTGTGTGATGTGAAGGCCATTCGGCCATGAGTGCTAAAGATGTTTTGGTGCATGATTTTTAGGTGCATGTATGCATTAGGGATAGACTTAGTGGTCTTGAGTTCATGTATGCTATTTTTTTTAAGATCAAGTCATAAACCATATTTTTATTTGAGAAAAGGTCATAAGTTTAAGTTTTAATAAAAATTTAAGAAAAATCCTATGGTGGTTCATGCATATTGGTGTGACTAAATGATGATGAGTAATCAACATGAGTTGTTCTAATTGTCTTTAGTGCATTGGAAAATGGACTAAGATTCTTGACCTATTCATGTTAATATTCGGTTTTGAGATAGGAGAATAGAGGAGTGTGCCTAACCATCATTTAGATTACCTATAGACTAGGATTGGTCTTATCTAGGAGCATAAAGCTACATGCATAAGATGTTTTGTGGTCTTACTTGTTTTCTTGAATTAAGTTAAGAAAAAAAAAGGAACTTGTGGCATGATGCTCTCGGTTTAGTCTCAAAATAAATAGGATAATTTCATTGTTTTATGATTTTGGTGATTTGATATAATTTATAAGATTTTGCTTCAATGATTCGGCTAATACGTGTTTAAGTGCTTAGAATGATTTTCCTTTTTAAATGACTTATGAAAGTGACTTTCTTCCATGATTAGGTTCAATGCAATAATGTGTTAATTTCTCTTGTTTTTTTTCGGTTTAGGGACTAGGAGTAAGTGAAATTAACTGAATTAATTCTTATGATGTTGATTTTGTGATTCCAAGGTTTAAGAATTATTAGCTAATAGGAAACATTACCTATGTACAATTCGGTTTTGCCATGTTCTAATAAAGAAATTAAGTTTAAACTCTCTTCTTGTGCATGATTGAATTTGTATGATGGTGTATTAATCTAAATGGTTATTTTCTCTAGTCTAAGAATGTTTTGCAATAGGTGGATGACGAATGATTTGGATTTCTATGAGCTAGTTAATGTGAATGTTTTAAGAATTATGTTTTCCTAACATTAATGTTTTAAATCCTGTTTTAATAATGAAAGGAAATTTAATTTTAAATTATTTCCAAACGTTTTCCCCAAGAACCGTTTTAAACTGAATTTGAAAACCTTAGACCATGATAACAAGTTTTCAAAAGAGAAATCATTTTCAAAACAAATCAAAAGAATATAACGAAATCGTTTCTAATGCACGAGAAAATGTCTTAGTTGAGCGAAGGATGCAAGGGCATGAGGCGAGGAGAGATGATCAAGAGAGCGTGGAAAGCATTAGGACGTTCGTCATCGAGGTGAGAGAGGGGAATTCCCTTAAGACGTCGTGGTAATTAGGTAACATATTAAGGCGTCCAATCATCTCAAAGATTGGACCCCAATCTCATTTAGCGTAGTGGTGTATGTGATAGCGCTTGTTTGATTGGTTTAGCTATCCACCCGAACGACTGAGATTGGTTTATGATATGTTTTATAATTGTTCATGTTATGCTATTTAATTATTTGGTGAAATGTTTAATTGTTATTTAATATGTTATGGCTGGAAACCGTGTGTGTAAACAATAAAGACTAAGACTATAGAATAGTAATCGAAGAAATGAGAGACGAAAACGATAGATGCGATACACGTGATTAGTTGAGGAAGAATGTGACGAGGAGACGATTCTAAGATGACTACACGTAATGTAAGCGAGCGGAAGCGTGGTGATGAGGAATGGAGCCAACAATGCTGCGAGGTCGAACTGATCAGAGAGTGTACTAATGACGCTGCTGAGTTATAGAAGTAAAGGATGTGGAGGATGCTATTGATCCACAGCTGACAAAGGGGACAACGATGATGTGTTAAGCTGAAAATGTGTTGCTCATGTTGATAAGAGAAATTGTCGCTGTGATTTGAGATAGAGAAAGATGATGCAATGATGTTGTAATGATTCACGTGATAGTATATGAGTTTTAGGGGGATTAGATGCGAAAGATTAGCGATCGGGTTTCATCGAAGGGATGCATCAAGGATGAGCCGATCATTAGGACGAAGCCGTAATTAAAACCCTTTTAAAAGATTTTAAAAGACATTAACAATTGCGGTGAGGTATGAGTGTCGAATCGAAGTAGTGGAGAGGAAGGAACGATAAGTATCTGCGGATACTTAGGACGAGATTGCATTAGGGGAGGACGATGACGGTGATACGTCAAGAAGTCTAGACTACTTTTCTAGGCGGAACAATCCTACAAGTGGCGCACTAATGTGGTGGGGACTGGGTCTAATACCGTGGCACGTTCTGCTTTCGAAACTAGAATAAGTACTGTCGCCCCCTAGATTGCAAATTGAGAACAGTGAGAGGGATTGGAACGGGGCAATGTGTTTTGCCACCATGAGACAGTGAGCCTGATTGATATTATATGTGATTGAGGCTGAGACCTCCTGGCTTGGAGCCATTTGTTGTTGACAGCTGTCGTGCCCGCGTGGTAAAGGTCCTGTACTCCTGTTTGCTTCCGACTAGGTTGGGTGGTGAACCGAGGAGATGTAGACGTGTGCGAGCACAATGATGTCTCCCCCTCATCATTGATGCTAATCGAATTAATAAGACTTAATAACCAAGATATTTCAAAGATATGTGTGATGATGATCAAAATAATAATGATAATGATAATGCTAATACCAGGTGTTGGATAAGATTTGAGAGTGGAAGTGGGTGTAAATGTTCCTGAGACATTTGATGAGTTTGAGAATGAGGAATGAGGGAGAGTTAAAGAACAGTAACCCGGTGAAGGACGTGATTGTGTTGAGCTTGCAGTTATTAGAATGAATAATTGGGTGATTATATATGTGTGCATTATGACAGTTATTTGCTTTGTCTTGATCTACCCTATGCTAATGTTGAATTTATATTTTCCTTTATATTTATTTTGTCTTAATGTTTACCTAGTGTAATCCCACATAGTCGACATTGCCGTTTTGGGTTGCTCACTCTCTCTCTACTCTATCTATCCTTTCTTGTATAAAATTGTCTGGGCGTTAGATGGCCAACATGGTGAGATATCAGCAGTTGCGGGAGATAGGAGCGACTCCCCGAAGAGGTGATAACAGCGTTGCGTCAGTCTACAAGATGATTTTTGATGAGATCCCACGCCAACGAGTGGAGTTAGAGGAAGAAGAGGAAGTGGCCAAAGAAGAAGAAGAAGAAGAAGAAGAGTATAGACCTGATGATCCTGAGGAGGAGGTTGCTGCTGAGGACGAGGAGGAAGATCCCGACCTCTGGTCCGATAGGGATGATCCAGAAGAATACTACAGTGATGGGAGCTGGATCATTACTCCAGACGATCTTCTGGCAGATGATGACGAGCGGTACCGCAAGCTTGGAAAGCTAGATTAGGGAGATTATGACTAGATATTTAGGTAAATCCCCTTTGGAGTATGTATCCCCACTACGAGTTCTTAGCAACCTAATGGTATCCTGATGTAACCCCAACAAATTAATCTTTGTATTGGTACTTTAACAAGAAATCATATGGGCTATTTTAAGTATCTGATGTTTTTGGAAATCGAGTTTCGAAGCGTAGTGTCATGTGACATTCCGGTTTGGGACTTGAAAGAGTTGGTTCAACATGAGAACATGAGTTTGCTATACAATTATGTTTTGAAAAATAGAAGTGTTCTCATCTTGTGCACTATTCGCCCTTTAAAAAAAATGGCCCTAATTTTCGTCCAAAATGATTAAAGTTTTCAAGTTGCCAAATCGGGGTGTTACACCGAAAGTACCTGAAACAAACCCAAAACGGATCAAAACGTTCAAAGGATTCTAAATTACCTAACTTCCTAAAAACTATACAAAAAGTCCTAAATTTACAAGAGAAACAAGCCAAATACATAGTAAAAGTGAGTCTAAATCATGCTCAAAACATCATATATTGGACCCAAATCAGTATTACAGTTAATAAGGAAAACTATAATACATCGTGACTAGTATGTGATAGACTGATGACTGTATCTCACCGGTCATGAATATGGGATATCAAGTCTTCATGTAAGTACACATTGAGAAAATTCTGTACTTGATTGACCCGCCATGAGAATGCTACATGGGTTATTAAGTGAGTGTCATAAGCGATTCTCATAGTGACAATGGTGTACATGGTCCTTCGACCTGAAGTCGCTATTGTTCCCATCTTGAGGAGTTATGTGCTTTCACGCAATCAAAAGTGATCTTTAACTAGGTGATCATAACGGTTGTAGTCGGGTATATGGCAAATCATGTAGAGGGATGTGAGCGACGTAGATGGGATTTGTCCTTCCTTGTTAATAGGAATTATATCACTGGGGCCCTCGACTGAGTGAGACGGTGAAATGTATGACCATACTCAAGACAGTCAATATGAGATAATGACGAGACTTGTTTAGACGCGTCTACTCAGGGATCAAGAAACCATAGGTTACACTATACATTGGTGACACCTTCCATGCCATGAGTGTAACTAAGATATTTGGACAAAGGGATTAAATTTACACATGATCATTGATCACACTAAGGTTATGTCAGATCACAGACATTCATGTTACTTGGGTAGCAATGATGTGTTGCTAGATACCGCTCATTGCTTGTAAACTTAAAATGGGATTTTAAACTTTACTGCCAACGTTACAGGAACCTATATGGTCACACACTAAGAACAGATAGATTGGAGATATCACATTTGATAAAAAATACAATAGTTGTATTTTTTTACGTCCGTGCGATGCACTGTATGACCGTGCGACGCATTCTGATATGTGTTGCCAAGCCCAGCCCGCTGGTCTAATACTATATATTATAAATAATAGTATTAGCCTTAGGGTTTTGGTACGTGTGAGACACAAAACGACAACCTTAGCCGTCCATATCAGAGAGTGAGTGATACACTGAATCTCTCTCTTCTCCGCTAGCACTGAGAAGTGAGACGTGACTCCAATTGGGAACCTATTCGTGTGGATACCAATAGAAGCGTGACTACCTTGCTGTGCTCGTGATTGACGTGGATTGTTCGTGGATGATCTAACCAGCGCTGTTCTCCTCTTCGCATCAAGAGGTAAACATTTTTCTATCTCGAATCATGCTCTCTCGCATGGATCCTGTTCTGGAAATAGGGTATTTCGTTTGTTTTCCGCTGCGTATTCTAATCCCTATTTCCAGCAGGTTCTGCATTCGGTGAGTTTTCTTTCTTTGCTATTATGAACTAGTGAATGCTATTACTCAAATTGGCACTCTTTAACACATTATCCTCATACTAACAAACTTCTAACAACCCCAAACTCCTTTAACTTGAGATAAATTAAATTGAAAAATAATACAAAACCCTAAACTAACATTTTATTTGTCAAAAATAAAACCCCATCACCATCAACAATCAAAATCAAGAATAAAATAACTTCAAAACACCAAAGAATGAAGAAATGAAGGATCTTTTGGTGCCTACCTCAATCACTAATGCTTCCCTTCTAGGATTTTCTTCTAACTACTCATCTACATTGAATCTAGTAAATCTTAGATGTTGGTAATGTTGTTGCTTTGTGGTTGCCAACGTAACAAAAATGAAATGGGAATATGTGCATGAAGAAGAAGGAGATGAAAAAGGAGAGAAGAAGGATTAATAATGAAAAATGAAAAATGCAAAGGGAAGTAGAGCACAAGGAGATGTCAAGTGAAAAAGATATGAGAGAAGAGAGGATGAAGCTTCATGGACAAAGGAGAGAAAGAGTGAAGCTCTAGAAAGAGCCCATGGTACACGATAAAGAGAGGGAATGAAATGCTGGAGGGAGATAGAGAGAGGAAAGAGAGAGAAGTTGCACTTCTTTTTTAGTAAGTTTTAGGTTTAATATTTTTAAATTAAAAATTAAATTAAAATGGAAAAGAAGGACTTAGGACATACGGTGTAGGTATAAATGTCCCATACTGATGTCCATATAACAGGATTGTAAATAAAAAATGTTAAGCCAACATCAGTATATGACGACCTACGATCACACCGTAGAGCAATGTATGGTACAATTGAAACGTTATAAAAATTTATATAAGTAAAAAGACAAAAATTCCCTTAGCCAATACTCTCACCTCTCTAATCCTGCCTCAACCCACCTCTCTCCTTTTCTTATCTAATCCCGCTTCTCTCTCGCGATTCCTCTCTGAATCCCTCCTGGTGGTTCGTGGTCTCTTCACTCTCACGATTTCTATCTCAATCCCGACTCTTTCTTTTTCCTCTCTAATCTCGTCTATCTCTCTCTTGCTCGTTCCTCTCTCTCACGGTTCTTCTCTCCTATGTGTTGGTGGTTTGTCGGTGGTTCGTGCATTCTCTTTCACTCGGTTCTTGGTTCGGTGGTCGACTGTTGCTCTCTCTCTGTGGTTCCCTCGACTCTCTCATGGTGGTTTTTGGTTCGTCTCTCTCACTGTCTTGTTGGTTCTGCATTCGATGATTTCTCTTCCTTTGCTTTTATGAACTAGGGAAAGTTATTACTCAAATTGACACTCTTTAACACATTATCCTCATACTAACAAACTTCTATCAACCACAAACTCCCTTAACTTGAGATAAATTAAATTGAAAAATAATACAAAGCCCTAAACTCACATTTTATTTGTCAAAAATCAAACCCCATGACCATCAACTATCAAAATTAAGAATAAAATAACTACAAAACACTAAAGAATGAAGAAATGAAGGAAATTTTGGATCCTACCTCAATCATCATAGCTTCATCCATTGCTTCCCTTCTAGGATTTTCTTCTAACTATTCTTCTACGTTAAATCATGTAAATCTTAGATGTTGGTAATGTTGTTGCTTTGTTGTTTCCACGTAACAAAAATGAAATGGGATGATTTGAATGAAGAAGAAGGAGATAAAAAGGGAGAGAAAGAAGGATTGATATTGAAAAATGAAAAATGCAAAGGGAAGAAGAGCACAAAGGAGATGTCAAGCTGCAAAAGAGATGAGAAGAGAGGATGAAGCTTCATGGACAGTGGAGAGAAAGAGAGAAGCTCGAGAAAGAGCCCATGCTACATGAGAAAGAGAGGGAAAGAAATGTAGGAGGGAAATAGAGAGAGGAAAGAGAGAGAGAGAAGATTCACTTATTTTTTAGTAAGTTTTGGGTTTAATATTTTTAAATTAAAAATTAAATTAAAATGGAAAAGAATGACTCAGGACATACGGTGTAGGTATAAATATCCCATACTAATGTCCATATAACAGGATTGTGAAAAACTAGAGAACATGCCAATTTGGTACTCCTTGATTCCTTAGGAGGGATTATATTTCAAGTTTTCTTTTTTATTCCTTAATTTTTTTTCCATTTACAATTTCAATCCATAATTATATATATATATATATATATATTTTTTATTTTAACTTTCTATTTGATCATTTCTTTTAGTAACTCTTATTAATTATTTTTATCTTTTTTTTGGATACATAAACTATTAGTATACAATAATTAATAAATGTTGAAAACGATGGAAACCGAGGGAACGGTCTTAACAATCTACTAGAAGGGGGGTGAATAGTAGATGGAAGCAATAATACCAATTTTTCGTGATGTTTTAAAATAGGTCGGATAGCGTTGGTTGTTTAGAGTAAAAATTCCGACTTTGAGCCGAACAGTTCTTGATAATCAGTTTCTAGACCGAGCACTGATTATCCGAGCTGCACACTCAAAGAATTAGGTTTGCAGCGGAAAATTACTAGCACTGTCCGAGTGATAAGTTAAAGCTATAACAGTTCGATCAAATCCTCAGAAAGTAAATAAAAGCAGTAAAGAAAATGGAACACCGAGATTTATCCTGGTTCACTCACCAACACGGTGAGCTACGTCTAGTCCCCCTTAAAACCTTTAAGGAGCTTTAATAAAATCAAATAGATAGAGATTACACGGGATCAATCAAACCCACCAAGAGAGTACCAAACTCTTGGCTTCTACCTTCTGATACACAAATGCCGAGCACAGCTTCGGACTTTCACAGTCTTGAAACCTTCAAGGATTTTCACCAAAGAACCTCCTTGGATTTTGGCTCAGGAACCTCCTAAGACCTCAATCGTCAAGAACCTCTTGAACGAACTTAGAAACCTTCCAAGATTTTCACCTTGCTTGAGAACAACTCAAGACTTGAAGAAATGGTTATGAGAATATGATGGCTCCAACCAGAAACTCAAGTGTAGAAGATTTTGAAGGTTTAATGAACAAATGGGTTTTCGGTTAAGTGTTTGAGAAAGGCTTTTGAGAATGTAGAGAATGATTTGAGACTTGGTGTATGAGTATGAAAGGTTTGAACCCAAACTCTCAAGGTTCTCTTTTCTGCGGCTTGAGCACTTGTAAAACAGAGAATGAATATGAAAGTTTTTGCCTTTTGCTCTCTGTTCTTTTCTTTCTCTATGTGTTCATGTGTTGTTCTCTGTGTTTCAGAGAAGCTAAAACCCTCCTTTTATAGTGGGGTACCAACGTATGAGGTAAGGAAAGAAAGGAAAGATTATTTTAGAATATGCCTTGATGCTCTAACGGATAAACAGAACATTTTCTATCGTTTTTCTGCAAGTTCTGCTTTGTCTGTGCTTTATCAGACCAGTCCAAAACTGTCCCTTTCTAATTTTGAATTTTGAAGCTTGATGACAGTTGGGCGCCGTTGAGATGAGGACAAAAACTGTCAGCCACGCATAGTACTATACTGGTACGTAATTAATGAGGTGCATGCGGGTTGTACTTGCTGAAGGTTGAAGATGATGAACAGTGTTGCCGAGCTTGACGACAGTTCGAGCTTGGCATCTTGTTTCAGCTTGACATCTCTTTGAGCATGGGATCTTTGAGAGGTAAAATCGATTTTTCCCTTGCTGAGCTGATCCCCCGGGCCGACTGATAGACTCTGAGCGATGGCTCGGATTGATCACTTCCGAGTACGTCTGAGCTTATGATGATTAACTCCGACTTCATTCACAAAGGTCCGATCCTCTTACCCTTCCGAGCTAGATGTCGAGAGCACCGAGCACGTCTTCGGAATTTTGACTTCTTTGTTAGTCTGGTCGGATTTAATTTGTTTCCGTCGATGGTCGAGATCAGAGATACTTCACGCTGAACTTGTTCACTTCTCATTCATTTGTCGTCATCAAAATCTTTGATTCAACAATCTCCCCCTTTTTGATGATGGCAAATACTTGTTGATTTTGTACGAATGTGTGAAGATCTTGATCGGTTTTTCTGAATGTAAGATTGATCTTTCTCCCATTACACAACATTGTTCCTTTCTTTTCCTCCCCCTTTTTGTGAGGATCGATCAAGTAATTAATTTCCTTGATACCAATTATTGTTAACACATTTCTCCCATATGAAAACAACAAAAAAACAACAACTACCTTTCTCCCCCTTTTGGCATGATAAAAAAGGAGCCGAAAAATTAAGCGCATTTGCTAAAGGAGTATAATGAATAGTTAATTGAATGTTGGAAATGTATATGCCTGATACCAATTGTTGGATTAATTTTAAGAAAAAATTGACTTAAAAATCCAACAATCTCCCCCTGAAGATAATATAAAAATGCTAATTTTCTCCAGAAAGGGAATAGGCAATTTTATATGCGGCCAAGCTATCCGAGTGGTTTGACATTGACATAAGACAATGATTTTTGGTGACTGAAAAACACTGACCGATCAGTTAGCTTATACTGAATTCGTCCAGTATGACGAGTTCTCGTACAATATGAAAATGAGTGTCTCTCGGCAAAGGTTTTGTAAAAATGTCGGCTAACTGATTTTCAGTGCTTACAAATTCAATAACACAATCACCTTTTTGAACATGATCTCTCAGAAAATGATGTCTTATTTCAATGTGTTTTGTCCGAGAGTGATACACAAGATTCTTAGTTAGGTTGATTGCACTTGTGTTGTCACATTTGATAGGAATGTGATCCAACTTTAGACCGAAATCCGATAGTTGTTGCTTCATCCAAAGAAGCTGAGCATAAAAACTACCGGCAGCAATGTATTCGGCTTCTGCGGTGGAAAGGGCAACACAAGCTTGCTTTTTAGAAAACCAAGACACTAGAGAACTTCCCAGAAGATGACAAGTTCCACTAGTGCTTTTTCGATCAAGCTTGCATCCCGCAAAATCCGAATCTGAATATCCGACCAAACTAAGACTTGTATCACTTGGATAAAACAAACCAGTGTACTCGGTTCCCTTGAAGTATTTAAAAATTCTCTTAACAGCAGTAAGATGAGATTCTTTTGGATTAGCTTGAAACCGTGCACACATACAGACGCTAAACATAATATCAGGCCGAGATGCAGTTAAATATAGAAGACTTCCTATCATGCCTCTATATTTACTTACATCTACGGATTTACCTGATTCATCCTTGTTGAGGTAGCAGGAGGTACTCATCGGTGTTGCAACAGTCTTCCTATTTTCCATGCCAAATTTCCTCAGAAGCTCTTTACAGTATTTTCCTTGATGTACAAAGATGCCTCCGTCGGCTTGCTTAATTTGAAGACCGAGGAAGAATGTAATTTCTCCCATCATCGACATCTCGAATTCACCTTTCATTAGTGCTGAAAATTTCTTACACAAAGACACATTAGTAGCACCGAAGATTATGTCGTCAACATAGATTTGTACTAATAAAAAGTCTTTGTTAGATTTTAAAATGAATAAGGTAGTGTCAACCTTCCCTCTTTCAAATCCTTGTTCTAAAAGAAACGAGCTTAACCGATCATACCAAGCTCTCGGAGCTTGTTTCAGACCGTACAGAGCCTTTTTAAGTTTGTAAACATGATTTGGAAATTCATGACTTTCAAAACCAGGAGGTTGTTTCACATACACTTCTTCATTTATAAATCCATTTAAGAAAGCACTTTTGACATCCATTTGATACAGGGTGAATTTCAAGATAGATGCAAAAGCAAGTAAGATTCGAATTGCTTCAAGCCGAGCAACCGAAGTAAAGGTCTCATCATAATCGATACCTTCCTCTTGGTTGTAGCCTTGAGCAACTAATCTCGCTTTGTTTCTTATAATTACTCCTGATTCATCCATTTTATTTCTAAAAATCCATTTTGAGCCGATTATAGAATGATCATCAGGCCGAGGAACTAATTCCCAAACATCATTTCTGATGAACTGGTTCAGTTCGTCTTGCATAGCAGTGGCCCAATGTTCATCCTCAATCGCTTTACTGACAGAATCAGGTTCAATTTGAGAAACAAAAGAGACGAAATTGCAAAAGTTTTGAATTGACCGACGAGTTAGAACTCCCTTAGATATATCTCCGAGCACATTCTCAATCGGATGGTTCTTGTTTGTTTTCCAAGCAGGAGGGAGGTCGTCCCTCGGAGCTTCGATTACAGCGTCGTCTTGATGATGCCCATTGTTAGAAGTGTTGTCTTGATGAGCTCCTTTTTCAATTAAGATTGGGTCATCATCATTTTGCTCATTTTTTGAGTTTTCTTTGATTCCTACACTTTTTACACAACTCAAGGTGTCCCCTCTTAAAGACTCATCAAATACCACATGTATAGATTCTTCCATAGTGGAAGTGCATTTATTGAACACTCGATAAGCCTTACTTCGAGAAGAATAACCTAGGAATATACCTTCATCAGCTTTTGAATCAAATTTTCCAAGATGATCTTTTCCATTATTTAAAATAAAAACTTTACATCCAAAAGCATGAAAATAAGATATATTGGGCTTTCTACCCTTGTAAAGCTCATAGGGCGTTTTCTTTAAGATTGGTCGAGTAAGAACTCGGTTAAAAACATGACAAGCAGTGTTAACTGCGTCCGCCCAAAAATAATGAGGAATTTGAGATTCATTCAGCATAGTCCGAGCAAGTTCCTCAAGTACTCGGTTTTTCCGTTCCACGACTCCGTTTTGCTCGGGAGTCCGAGGAGCTGAAAATTGATGCTCAATGCCGAACTTAGAACAAAACTTATCAAATTTGTGATTCTCGAACTCGCCGCCATGGTCTGTTCGGATAACAACAACCTTTTGGTTAACTTGGTTTTGAATTCGTTTGACTAGCTCTTTAAAACTTTGAAAAGTTTCACTTTTTGCAGTAAAAAATAGAGTCCAAGTAAATCGAGAGAAATCATCAACAATCACTAAGGCATAGTAGTTACCCCCAAACAAGTCCATATGAAGCATTTCTAATGGTCTTGTTGTGGACACCATCTTTTTGGATGAAAATTTATTTTTGGTCTGTTTACACTTCTTATAGGAAGTGCAAACACCTTCTATATCAAATTTTAGCTTTGGCAGTCCGACCACTAGGTCCTTGGATTGAAGTTTCTTTAACTGATTTACATTTATGTGAGCAGTCCGACGATGCCATAACCAAGTATCATTCTCTCGGCATGTAGAGACCAGAGAGGAAATTTCATTTAAATCTACCAAATAAGTATTGTTTGACCGTTTTCCCACAAATTTGATTGAATTGTCTTTGTCACTTTTAATTAGACAGTGAGTGGAGGTAAAAACAACATGATTACCGATATCACAAAGTTGGCTTATGCTCAAAAGATTGTGTTCCAATCCTTGAACGAATAAGACATTTTCGATAATCAAGTCGGAAGAATTTCCGATTTTACCTTCACCCAAGATTTTACCTTTGTTGTTGTCTCCATAAGTGACATATCCTTTCTCGGTTGGAGTAAGCTCGATAAAGTGCTGCTTATCTCCAGTAATGTGCTTCGAGCATCCGCTGTCCAGATACCACCGTGTTTCCCTTGCTCGATAGCACACCTACAAAACGTGTTACTTGTTCATCTTGGGTACCCAAACAGTTTTGCGTCCCTGTTGGTTAGTGCTGGGATTTACTCCCTTAACAATCCAAACAAAAGAGCCGTCGGCTACACCATAGTGTCGGATCTTACATTAATTAGGTGTGTGTCCGAGCAAACCACAGTAAGAACATGTCGGCTTTTTAGCATGTTTAAAATTTGAGAACGAGCCGATTTTACAAAAAGTTTTCTTTTTGGCATTCTTGTAGCCGAGACCAGTTTTGTTCATTCTCTGTTGAACAAGTAATCAGTCCAACATCCTATCACTTTGTGAGAGAGTTGCATAAGTGGTTTTTAAATTTTTAATTTCTTTTTCATACTTAATGCACACTTCACACTTTCTATTATTTAGAGAAGTGATAGTGGATTCTAAGGAATCATTGCTGCACTTTAAAATTTCAATGCGTTTTTCCAGTTCGTGAACTTGCTCTTTATAATTTAAAATATTTCTTTTTAACTTAGCATAGCTCTTAGCAAGTTTTTCGAACTCGGATTGCATTTCAGTGTAGGCAGTATATAGTTCCTCATAATCATCAAGTTCGTACTCAGTGTTAGATTCGGTATCCGAGTATACCTCATTTTCATGTGTAGTTGAGCCGAACGCCGAGCTTGGTGAAGCTTTATCATGTCTTCCCCTTAAGCACAAGTGATTGATTTCATCTTTGATTGTGCTGAGGTTCGAGCTTGTAGAGGCTTCCTCAGTGCATCTACCCATTAAGCACAAATTAGTTGTCTCTTCATCGTCCGAGGAGCTTGACACAGATGTTTCATTCTGCTCGGGTGCATCACAGACGATGTAAGCTCTCTTTGATTTGGGGTTCTTGTCTTTCTTCTTCTCGGTAATGCTTCTTTTCTGCAATTTGGGACAATTTGGTTTGATGTGTCCAGATTCACCACATTCATGGCACTTGACTTTGTCTTTTGAGCTTGTGCCTAGATTTTTAAAATTCTTTCTGATTTTGAAGAATTTCATGAACTTCCTGACTACGAGGCCGAGGGTTTCGTCATTCATGTCTGAGCTAGAGTCGCTGTCCGAGGAGACTTTGGTCGACTTAGCTGAGGCCTTGAGTGAGATCCCTTTCTTCTTTTTGTCGGATTCTTCATGCATAGTCAGTCTTCCGAGCTCCATCTTGTGCTCCTGCAATTTGCCGAACAAAGTTGCTATGTCCATGGTATCTAGATCTTTTGATTCCATGATGGCAGTAACCTTCGGTTGCCATTCTCTGCTAAGACATCTCAAAACTTTGTTAATAACCTCGGCATTTTGAAAGGTTTTACCGAGAGCAATAAGATGGTTTATAATATGAGTAAATCGTTTCTGCATGTCATTTACAGATTCGCTTGGTAGCATACGAAATAACTCATACTCATGCATCAGAGTATTTAATCGAGCTCGTCTAACTTCACTTGTCCCTTCGTGAGTCAGTTGTAGAATATCCCACATTTGTTTAGCATTTTTACAGTGAGATACTCGAAAAAATTCATCATTGGACAGGGCCGAGGTGATGATGTTTTTAGCTTTTAAATTGTAAGAAACTTTTCTTTTATCATCATCATCCCAGCTTGTCCTTGGGATTTCTACAACATCGTCTCCGATTTTCCTTCTAGGAATATGAGGGCCGTTTTCAATCGCATCCCAAACATCAATATCAATTGCTTCTATAAAAATTTTCATTCGTGCTTTCCAATACGCATAACCATCACCATTGAATAGTGGTGGTCTGTTTATTGAAGAGCCTTCACCTCCAAATGTATTGTTAGAGCCCATGGTTTCCTAGGATCTTTTCCGAAAAGCGGTTAAGCTCGATCTTTCGACCGAGCTCTGATACCAATTGTTGAAAACGATGGAAACCGAGGGAACGGTCTTGACAATCTACTAGAAGGGGGGTGAATAGTAGATGGAAGCAATAATACCAATTTTTTGTGATGTTTTAAAATAGGTCGGATAACGCTAGTTGTTTAGAGTAAAAATTTCGACTTTGAGCCGAACAGTTCTTAATAATCAGTTTCTAGACCGAGCACTGATTATCCGAGCTGCACACTCAAAGAATCAGGTTTGCAGCGGAAAATTACTAGCACTGTCCGAGTGATAAGTTAGAGCTATAACTGTTCGATCAAATCCTCAGAAAGTAAATAAAAGTAGTAAAGAAAATGGAACACCGAGATTTATCCTGGTTCACTCACCAACACGGCGAGCTACGTCCAGTCCCCCTTAAAACGTTTAAGGAGCTTTAATAAAATCAAATAGATAGAGATTACATGGGATCAATCAAACCCACCAAGAGAGTACCAAACTCATGGCTTCTACCTACTGATACACAAATGTCGAGCACAGCGTCGGACTTTCACAGTCTTGAAACCTTCAAGACACCTTGAAACCTTCAAGGATTTTCACCGAAGAACCTCCTTGGATTTTTTCTCAGGAACCTCCTAAGACTTCAATCGTCAAGAACCTCTTGAACGAACTTGGAAACCTTGCAAGATTTTCACCTTGCTTGAGAACAACTCAAGACTTGAAGAAATGGTTATGAGAAGATGATGGCTCCAACCAGAAACTCAAGTGTAGAAGATTTTGAAGGTTTAATGAACAAATGGGTTTTCGGTTAAGTGTTTGAGAAAGGCTTTTGAGAATGCAGAGAATGATTTGAGACTTGGTGTATGAGTATGAAAGGTTTGAACCCAAACTCTCAAGGTTCTCTTTTTTGCGGCTTGAGCACTTGTAAAACAGAGAATGAATATGAAAGTTTTTGGCTTTTGCTCTCTGTTCTTTTCTTTCTCTATGTGTTCATGTGTTGTTCTCTGTGTTTCAGAGAAGCTAAGACTCTCCTTTTATAGTGGGGTACCAACGTATGAGGTAAGGAAAGAAAGGAAAGATTATTTTAGAATATGCCTTATTGCTCCAACGGATAAACAGAACATTTTCTATCATTTATCTGCAAGTTCTGCTTTGTCTGTGCTTTATCACATCAGTCCAAAATTGTCCCTTTCTAATTTTGAATTTTGAAGCTTGATGACAGTTGGGCGCCGTTGAGATGAGGACAAAAATTGTCAGCCACGCACAGTACTATACTGGTACGTAATTAATGAGGTGCATGCGGGTTGTACTTGCTGAAGGTTGAAGATGATGAATAGTGTTGCCAAGCCTGACAACAGTTCGAGCTTGGCATCTTGTTTCAGCTTGACATCTCTTCGAGCATGGGATCTTTGAGAGGTAAAATCGATTTTTTCCTTGCTGAGCTGATCCCTCGGGCCGACTGATAGACTTTGAGCGATGGATCGGATTGATCACTTCCGAGTACGTCTGAGCTTATGATGATTAACTCCGACTTCATTCACAACGGTCCGATCCTCTTACCCTTCCAAGCTAGATGTCGAGAGCACAGAGCACGTCTTCGGAATTTTGACTTCTTTGTTAGTCTGGTCGAATTTAATTTGTTTCCATCGGTGGCCGAGATCAGAAATACTTCACGCTGAACTTGTTCATTTCTCATTCATTTGTCGTCATCAAAATCTTTGATTCAACAATAAATACAATTTCTAATAAAAATTAAATACTACTTCAATTTTTAATAAGAATTAAATAGGGACATTTTGAACAAAACATATACTCTCTCCGTCCCTAAATATAAGATTATTTTGACTCTATTTGTAAGACCTATATCAATTTTCAATGGCAATTAATTACTTCTTTTTTACAAACACCTCTATTTACTTACTCCCTCTATTTCATATGTAGTGTTCATAGAGTTTTTGTCTCATATTTCATATGTATTGTTCTTTTACAAAACCCAATACATAATTAATGTTATTTTTCCTAATATACCCCTATTTATCACACTTCCTTTTTCACTTCCAATATCTTTCTCTCTCTTCAATTATGATTATATATGGTTATTAGAGTCAAAATATCCCAAATTCTTACATCATTTAACCATTTCTTAAAACCATTGCATAACCTTAAAAAACTCTACTTATGAAACGGAGAGACTAATGCTCTTTAGATTCCTAATATCAGAGCTAGTTTTGAAAATACAAATCAAATGTTCACATTTTTAATGTCATTGAAATAAACAAATTTTCTTAAAAGAAGTGAAATCCACCAAAAGAATCTTACATCATATACTTTACAACTACCAATGTTCCAATCCCACTGTAGCTGCCACTGTTCATTTTCAGTGTGGCATCCACCTTCTAACGAAGGAAAACAACTACGTGTTATTGTTAATTTCCACATAGGCATGCCATCCTTTATTTCTTCCGCTCTACGGTTACTTTTTTTAATATTGTTGATAGCCTCCTCCCAAGAGGCACCCAAGAGGCAATACGATTCAATCAATTTCCTCTAAGGCAAAATTAAGAACCTATAACTTGCTATGGAAAGAATCAAGATTGCACACAATTCTCTTATGGTTTTCAAGCCTAGGGTTAATATTCAAGAGTTCTCCTAAAACTAGGCTAAGAATAATAAGAGTTAGATGAAGGAAATATTATGTTAAGGGAAAAGAGATTAAGAACTTAATCCTTGCACCACCAAGTTCAGTTCCTTTGATCCTTTCTCAAACAAGTTGTAAATTCAAGTGATGCAACATAAGTAGTGATTCTTGGTTCATTGAAACCAAATGGGATTTGTTCTCAGTCAAGAGTTTGGTTATTAATCTAGAAACAAGAAAACTTTAAGAAATCCTAAGAAAGAAAAGGAAAAGAACAATTTACCTATACAAGGGAGTGGCGCCACACATTCAAGAGAATGATATGCCAAGGGATCTCCACACAAGAATCATACTTGATATGATCCAAGTCTCAAGACCAACAGTCTCACACTCATGGAATTTAAGAACACGATTTGCTTAGCCTTCAACAACTACCTTTCATTCATGAGTAAGAGTACATTATATAGAGAAGAAAGTGACCCTTCACCTAGCCTAGGGGGCTTGCACGAAATTAAGAAGGGAATAAGTCATATTTCTAACTTAATGATGACCTTTCACCTAGCTAGGCAGTTACACGAGTTAATGGTTCATTTAATGATCCATTAATCCTTCATTCATGGCCTTTAATGCTTCATCATTAACTCTTCTTAACTTTGGGAAGTTATGGAAGGTCAAAGGTTGGAGTCTTTAATGCATTTAGTGCTTCTTCATAAGTCCTCATAATTGTGAGGAATTGAAGAAGATCAAAAGGTGGTTGAACGCTTCTCCTAGTTGTGATTGACTTTTGAAATTCCTTGCCACTAAATGCATTAAATACTCCAACCTTTGACCTTCCATAACTTCCCAAAGTTAAGAAGAGTTGATGATGAAACATTAAAGGCCACAAATGAAGGATTAATGGATCATTTAATGAACCATTAGCTCGTGTAACTCCCTAGCTAGGTGAAAGGTGGTCATTAAGTTAGCATTATGACTTGATTCCCTTCTTAATTTCGTGCAATCCCCCTAGGCTAGGTGAAGGGTCACTTTTTTCTCTATATAATGTACTCTTACTCATGAATGAAAGGTAGTCGTTGAAGGCTAAGCACACTGTGTTCTTAAATTCCATGAGTGTGAGGCTGTTGGTCTTGAGACTTGGATCATATCAAGTGTAACACCCTGCTATTTTAATAATTTTAGTAAAATAATTAAAAGATTTAATATGATGTTTTCAAGATTGGAGTGTTGTAACAAAATTTTAATTTCATTATTATATTTGAAATATGTTTTCTAATTGAAACAAGTATAAATTTGTTATCATGCGCTTTATAAAAATAAAGGAGTGCTTTTATTTAGTTTAATTAATATTTTGACAGGGAGCTCAACTGGAAAACCTTAGAGGCATTCTCATAAATAGTTTATTTAGAAATATATGTTTAATTGAATATTTTGAACGTTCTTGTAAATTTTCATAGCATTCTGAGACTGTTTTATTTTTAGCTCCCGGACTGATTTTTATATACTACCGGTATAAGTTATATTTAATGACTTATTATTTTAAGATTCTGAATGTTATATTTTATCAAGTTTGACATCAGGATTGAGAAAAATGTATTTACAATTTTATTTTTATACTTTTTCTATGCAATAGCTATCTGTAAGGAGCAGTAACTTTATTATTTTTCAATTAGTTTTGAGTAATTAAAAGTACAATATTGTTCTACTTAAATGTATTTTATTTTTAGGATCGTCAAACTTTTAATTATTATCCAAAATACCTACACACATAGATCCACAAATGAGAACAAAACATAAAATAAAATATATAATTCCTAGTCTACCCATCGTCCCACCAATAACCCTTTATATCTATAATATATAGTATATATAAGGCCAATACTTCCATACCCCTTAATTCTGGAAGGGTACCATACCCTCCCATAGTTACCAACAGAAATAGTTGTCACAAATATAAAACAATTATAATTTCTGATAGAGAAACCCATCACTAATAGAAAAATCCAAATAATAATGGAAAGAAGGAGTGAATCCAAAATTGAATACCTAAAATATTATTAAGAAAAGTAAATACAGAAATATCATGGAAACAAAAAACTATAGAAGAATTAATTTTATTAAAAAATTCTATAAGGTTAAATTTAGCTGATTCTCAAGAAATAATTCAGTTAATCAAACATGCTCGAGAGCAAAAAGAAATAGCAAAAGAAATGAGAGAAAACATAACTAAAAGATCTAGTTATGGATTTTAAATAATTATGAATGAAGCAAGGATTTCGGAAAAATTAGAACTGATAATAAAAATATTAAAAGATATGCAAGAAACAGAAAAATGCAGAAAAGAGGAGAAACAAATAATAATTCCTTCAAATAAAGGAAAATTAAATTTATTTGATAAACCACCTTTAAGATGATGGAAAATTTATCAGAAAAAATACAAGAGCAGATGGATAATTTACGTAGACTTTTGGCTACACTAAACCTTAATGATGAAACAAAAGAATTAGTAGACGATTATGACTCAGAAGACTTAGAAAGCAATCCATACGAAGAAGAGCCTACGAACAGCCAAACTCTCGTAAAAACCGAAGAAGGAGAAGCCTCAAGAAAAAGAGATACAGAATCTCGCCCGCATTTTAGTGAACCATTAACACACTTTTAGGGAGCAAAATTCAGAAAAATACCTGAAAAATATACACCTACAATAGATATGAATGATAAGGAGAATATTTTAGACTTAGACTGCAAAATAGAACAAGAAGAAACCTTAAAAACATGGTACCAAGAAGTGAGTATTATGTTAGCTCTACAGGAAGAACTAAGAAACCCTGATAGAAAAACCAATGGAATTTTGTTCCATATAAAACTAGAGGAATTGTATCCAATTTTTTTTACAAGAAATACCTCAAGAAGAAGTTATTAAAAAATTAGAAGAAAATAGAGAAGTAAAAGTAAGAGATCTTGTTTACAATATATTAATTGAAGAATTTATTGAAAGAAAGTAAAACACTAGAAACAAATAGAGCTATTTGGCACCTTACAAACCTAAGAATATGTAACATGTGTTATTTATAAAATTTTATAAGCGAATATAAAAAATATTATAGTAAAATATAAAAAGGTCTAAGAGATAGCTTAGGATTAGATGACCTTTTCTTTAATAAATGACCTCTAGCAGTAAATGAAAAAGTAAAAAACTTATTCGAAGAACAAATAAAATTAGGACAATCTAGCAATACATTAGGAGGAAGAATAATAGTACTACATCAGTGGGTACAGGAAGAATGTGCACAAAAGAAAGCAAGACGACAAGCACAAATAGGGTTATGTTGTGATAGATTTATAGATAAAATAGGAGATTATGGATGTAACCCAGCTCGAAGAAGAAAACGAAATTTTCACAAACAAAGAAAATCAAACAAAAGCAAATATAAGAAATCAAATACTAAAAAACAATTCTTTAGAAATAAAAATAAATATAAAAAGGATAAAAACTATTGCCCATCTAAGAAGAAAACATCATGCAGATGTTGGATATGTGATGAAGAAGGACATTACGCAAATAAATGTCCACAAAAAGGAAAAGATAAAAATAAGTTAATAACGTTAAGAATTGCATACAATTTAGGATATGAACCTATAGAAGATTCAGAAATAGAATATGACGATAGTCTCCTTTAATTTTACCGTTCTAGTGAAAATGAGCAAAAATTTGAAGAATGGTAATCCAAACGCAACCTTTATAAAGGTTAAAATAGAAGAAAAAAATTACTTAGCATATGTTGACACAGGAGCGACGTTATGCTTAGCGAGAAAAAACATTTCAAAAATTGGAAGAAATTAAAAAAAACCAAAAAATATAATAGTAGCTGATAAATCTGTACATGAAATATGGTTTTTTTCTAGAAAACCAAGAGATAAGAATAGAAGATCATATTTTTCAAGCAAAAACAATATATCTTCATGATTCAGGATTAGATTTAATTATGGGAAATAATTTCTTAAAACTATATGAACCTTTTATTCAAAGAAAATAATATTAGCCTACATTGGTGGGATTTAATTTCAAAGAAAACTACCAAAGAGGTAAAAACGAAAATCATTACAAAAAATGAAATATTGAAAATAATGGCAAATAAAATTCACTCTATTTTAGATGAACTTTACTTCTATTCACTAAATGAAGGAATAGAAAAAGCATTAGAAAGAGTTTGTAGTGATCATCCCTTGGATTCTAAAAAAATACAAATAAAGAATTAATTGTTATAAAATTAAAAGATCCTTCACATGAGGTAAATGTTCCCAACAGAATCTCATATTCTGTAAGAGACATCAAAGAATTCAAAAAAGAATGTAAGGAACTACTTGATAAAGAATTAATAAGAGAAAGCTCGAGTCCACACTCAGCACCTGCTTTTTATGTTGAAAATCATAATGAAATAAAAAGAGGAAAAAGAAGAATGGTTATTAATTATAAAAAATTAAATAATGCAACAATTGGTGATTCTTATAAGTTACAAAGAAAGGACTATATTTTAGAAAAAATTAAAGGTTGTAATTGGTTTTCATCTTCAGATGCGAAATCAAGATACTACCAATTAAGGTTATCAGAAGAAACAAAACCTTTAATTGTGTGACATTCCATATTTTTCCCGACTAAGATAAATAAGTTTTCATTAAAGAAGAATTTTGAGATATTGTTTTACAAATGATTTTCGATGAGTATTTTATTCGATTACGTAATCAATTTTCGATTTTATGGAATTTTGGAAAACAAAGATTTTTTTTATAGAAATCAAGCAAGTGATTTTATTGGGTTTTGAGTCATTTAAGGATTGATTTAAAAGAGTTTTGACTTCACGATGGATTTTTATGCTTTGAAATTTAATTTTCTTGTGTGTGATTTTATGTGCTTGATTTTCTAAGGTTTTCAATGAATCATATTGCTTGAGGTTTTTATTGAGATTTTGTCTTCCTAATTGATTTATATGATTTTATGGTTTTAAGAAGGAAAATTATTTTCACTCCAAGCTTCAAAGAAATCAAAGTCCAATTATCTTGATCTAGAATCATTTCTCAAAACCCTAATTGGTATCCTAATCTTTGATTAAACCCTAATCGAGTTCTTAATCCTTGATTAAGAACTTAATCACTCTCTTAAGACCTAAATCCTCAAGGTTGGTGAGCTAACCTAGAATTAGTTTTCCTTAAACCTATGATTAAGTTTTGATTAGTGCCTTAATCCTTGATTAAGCCTTAATCACTGAGGATTAGTGGACTAAACCTAGATTCATTATCCTAATCCTACCCTAATCATGATTAGACCCTAATTAGTGCCTTAAACCTAATTAAACTAACCTAATCTACCCTAAACCTCCCATGGCCGAATGCCTAGGTGCATTCCTTGGTCACCAAGTTGTTTCACTTGGTCTCCAAGTAGCCTTGCTTAGTCATCAAGCTAGGATGCCTTATAGTCAAACTAATGACATCATCCCCATGACCTATGCATGACTTAAGTAAGGAAAAAGGAAAAGAAATAGAAAAAGAAGGAGGAAAACCGTGAGGGACATAGGAGCAAGACTTGGTCTCCAAGTTTTGTGACTTAGTCCCCAAGTATTTGCAAACAAGCCACCCATGCAAGCCCTTGATGGCAAATAAGAGAAAGTGAGAAAGATAAAAGAAAGCCTAAAACCGTGTGAGAGAGTGAGTTCATTTCCATTCTTTCATTCCTTCATCCTTTCTTCTTTCTCTCATCAACATAAACAACAACACACACACACCAACCAAACCGTGGGAGAGGGAGTGATCAACACACACCTCTTTAGTTTCCATTCTTTCATTTCCTTCATTTCCCATTCCAAACCAAACACACACATGATGTTGAACACAATCAAGTTCAACACATAGAAAGAGAGAGAGAGTGGCGGAATAGAGAGAAGGAGAACAAACTCTACACATTTCACATTCTAAGCAAGATCAAGTCAAGTTAATGAAGAAGAGAAAGAAAAACCATGAACCTAAGGAGGAGAGTGAGTGAGCCGTGAGGAGAGGAAGGAAAACCAAAGGGAAAACCAAAGATTTGGACTTGATTCTTTAAAGTTTTTGATTAAGTAAGAATTTTCCTTCATGATCTTAAAAGTTTTAAACCTTTTTTTCCTTTGACTCTTTTTCGTTTTCATGCTCTCTTTCTAAACTTTGATTTTACTTAAAAAAGTGTGATGCATGTTTGTTTTTATGTTAGATCTAAAGATTTCACTAACATGCATTTTGATCTTTGAACTTGATCTTGAAGTTTTGCTAAGAAAGTATTTTCTCTCATGATCCTTAGATTTCTTCTTGATCTCTTAAAAGTATTTTGAAAAAGAGTTTGATTTGAAGTTTTCATGAATGACTTTCCAAAGATCTAGTGTTTTTAACTTCATGCATGCCAAGATCTATGCTTGAACCATGATTTGTTGATGTTAGAGTTTTAATGTGAAGATCTTTGTGGATGATTGAATTTTCTTGATGATTTTCCTTATGATGGTCACGATTTGGTGTTGTTATGCATGGAAACTTGACTTTCTTTTGATTGATCCCTTGCATGTCATAATCTTAAGATTTGATGATATTTTGAATGAATGAGAAGTTGTGTGATGTTGTGACCTTGATGTGTTGGCCACGGTTTTGATGATGATATGATTGAAAGTTGATTTTCCTTATGTTTGATCTCTTGCATGTCATGATCTTGGAAATTCAATGATGTTTTAAATGAATAGAAATTTGTGAGATTGTTGTGATTTTAAGTGGTGGTCACGGTTTGTATGAGTAAATGAAAAGGATTAATATTTTCTTAAGTTTAATTGATGGATATGTGATTCTCATGGACTTTAAGTTAGTTTTAAGTGTTTAAAGTGAAATGAAAATTGTTTAAAGACTTAAGTGTACTCACGGTTTCATATAGGAAGTGTATGTTAGGATTATATTTTTACTTGCTTGGTGAATGATGTGAAATTGTTATTGGATTTGAAGTTGTTTTTAGAAGTCTTTAATCTTTGAAAAATGTTTTTGAGAAAACCTAGTTAAGGTCACGGTTTGGACCTTAACTTTGGAGCTGAATTTTCTTGAATGTATATGTGTTCATGTCATGAAACTATATATTGATTTGTGAAACTATTCCTTGAAGAAATAATTTTTAAAAAGACTAATGATGCATACGGTTTTAATGTAATTAAGTGAAAGTTAAATGAAAATTTGCCTAAGTGTTTATGTGATGCATGATTCGGTTTATATATGCTTAAGAGTTTGACCTCTTTATTTGATTAAGATATATGCATAAACTGGTATGTGAACATGATGTTCAACTTGATGACTTGTGATTATGTGATGATTGGAATAAATGAACAAGTTTACTTGATAAAGCTTTGTGCTGAAAATTGGATATGTGTGTTTTTAACCTTGATAAATAATATTTGTGCATGCTCAATAATTCTGAAATTTTGTCAATAATCTAAGTATGGTAAAATGAGTTTCTCTGAATTTTTGAAAGAATTTTGGAATCGATTTCCTATTTCTATAAGAACCAATTTTGTGAAGACGATTTTGAGAAAACAAGTTTTCCGGTTTAAAGATGGACAGAATTTTCAAACTTGTTCTACTCTAAATTGCTTGAAATTTTTATGGTAGCTTCCTGAACCTCTCTACATTCTCTCTGTAAAATTTGAGGAGATTTGGAGTTGATTTGATAATTTTACTAAAGGCAAAACAGTGAACCGTTTGGTTCAGATTTTCCAGACTTGATGACAAACTTAATTAGAAAAATAAGACTTGCACAACTCCAAATAATCTGAAATTTGTATTAGGTGATCTTGATTGTGTAAGGAAGATTTACACCAATTTTCATGCAATTCGGAGTTGAAACACTATTATTAATCATGGCGTTTTGGCCTCAGGTCAGCAACAGTTCTATCTTGCTTTTTATGCAAAATCTGATTTGAAACCTAGCTTAAGGGTGTTCGAATAACTTGGAAATTTTATATGATTAACTTTGGCATATATGTGTATGTTCTGGAAATTTTGAGAATTAAACAAGTTGATTTGGTATAGTTTTAGATTTTATCTTTTGTGCTTTCCGTAATTGAACAAAAGCATTATTTAAATGTTTTCGACAAACATGAATTTTGTACTTCATTTCATGACTTGGCTGGATCTGTATGATGATTATAATGTCTTGAAATAATTGAATGAGTGATTGCTTGATGGTATGTTTAGACTATGCATGAATGAGTTTGCAAAATTAATTGTTTACGGTGTTTAGGTCTAGGCTATTAGTTTGAAATTATGATTTGAAAGTGTGCTATGTGCTATGTGCTAAATGGTCTGTTTTGAGTGGTGCATGTTGATTGAACTGCTTTGTTTAATTGAGAAATTGTTGATCAAAGTGTTTATTTAATGTTTTCAAGATGCTTAACTTGTTTATGGATTTAAATTGGTTTTGGACAATAGAAAATGAATTTAAGACTTGGAATATGATGCTGTCCAGAGTTTTTATAAGTTGTATCTCGTATTTAAAAATGTTTTCAAAGTGATTTGAAGTTGAGTTTTGATGAGTATTTAATATAAGATAAAGTTGGTTGAAAAAAAATGCAATTTTACGATGTTTTCGGATTTTCTAAAAGAGTGGTTTATGGGCTAGCATCTTTGCTATCCAATTCTTATTTAAATTGTTTTTCAATCCTGAAAATGTGTTTGATTGGTTTTAAGTTTGAGTTTTAAATGGTACGTGATTTAAGAAAAGTTGGATTTTGATTTGAGAAAATCTTTACGTCTTACGATTGTCCAACAAGAAGTGAAAGGAATTTTCGAAAACACGTTTTGATTTCCGAGTATGACGATTAGTTAGATAGACTGGTAACGTTAGTGTCTCCTATCTAGTACAAGGTGCGTATAAGTCAAGAACCTGGAGCAGCTGACAGTCGGGAGGACCCGCAACGATTTCGGACGAGGTATTTGCTGGAGTTGAGGTGAGAGAGAAGCTTCCCTAAGACACCGTGGTATTTAGGTGATCTATTAGGACACTCCGTACTCTCTCAAAGTCGGAGTAAAGGTCTATCGTAGCTAGTAGTATACCCGATAAATTGTGTGATTGTTTGTATCGCGGTATACGAAGACTCAGACCTATACCATTGCATGGTATTGATTGATTGATGTACTTGTTTATGTTGAGATGTATTTTTGTTATAATGTCATTGCATGAGCATAATGCATCATCCCGCGAAAATGGATAAGACATAGAAAGACATAGAAAACAATAAGAAATTCCCCAACGATTAGAGCGAGTCTCTAAGGGATGAACACGCGGCAGAACCGGATGATGCTGATGCACCAAGCACGTGGATCGAGTTGATGATATGATGACGATGATGTTTTTGGACCGGACGCAAAGAATGTCGAATCCTATAGAGAGAGAGTTTCCATATGGTCGTAGCCATATGTTGAGTTGATTTTCGCATGGTCGTAGCCATGTGTTGAGATAATTTCCAAGTGGTCGTAGCCACATGATGAGATAGTCTCCATATGGTCGTAGCCATATGTTGAGAGTGGTCTGAGATAGGTCGGAGCCTATCTACCAAATATTGATGGATATCCCGCATATGGTCGGAGCCATATGCTGATGTGATTCTGAGTGGGTCGTAGCCCGTCAGAATGATGATTGATATTCCGCATATAGTCGTAGCCATATGTCGATGATGATTTTGGATGGGTCGTAGCCCGTCGGAGAGATTGTGGATATCCTGCATACTGGTCGGAGCCGTATGCCGAGAATGATTCAGGATGGGTCGGAGCCCGTCAGACACAGTGGTCGAGTCCCACAGAAGCATTCCGCATATAGTCGGAGCTGTATGGCGGAGATGACTTAGGATGGGTCGACGTTAGAACGAGCGAGTATAACCTTACGAACTTAAACCCTAACCCGAAGTAGTGGAGAGGAAGATACATCTGAATTACCCTTGTGGTGTTCAGCTGGATGATTAAGATAGGGGACGGCAATGACGGTGATTCGTCAAGAAGCCTTGAGAAGTCTGTCTAGGTGGGAAAAACCATAGGGGCCCTGGCTGAACCAGTCGGAGTTGGTCACTCAGTGGTGTGGACGAAGTACCACATGTACACTAGACAGAGGACTGACACCCCCTTGACTAAATCTTGATCAGTGAGAGGGATGCTCGAACACGGCCGGATGAAGTTATTTTATTTATTTTCCCGGGCCATTATTTTATGAATGCATTCACTTTGCCATCCAGTAAAAGTCGGTGTGGTTAGAGATCCTGTACTCCTGATTGCTTCCGAACTAGGTGGTTGGATTCCGAGGAGATGTAGACCCAAAACCATAAAGCCTGAATTTCCGATGTTACAGACTTGAGATATGTGGACAAGAGTCTTCGATTTTGCGAGACAATCTAGTTAAGAGACTTCGACTTTGCAAGATGAGCTAATTAAGAGAATCCCCTTAAGTGAGAGATAAAGTGTTAGATAATGCGACGATTGCATTGCATTCTCATGCATTCTGCATAAATATCTGCTGTATTGTTGTGCTATGAATGTGTATTGTTGTATGCCTGTATTGTCTTAATATTTTGCCTATCGTAAACCCACACCGTCGACGATGCGTCGTTCGGAATGCTTACTCTCTCTGTCTTTTCCCGTCCCTGTGGACTTCTGTGATGATGTCCACAGGCGACAGAGTAAGTAGATTATATTGGGAGTCGGCGCTTCACGTGATGGCCTACGGAGACACGACCAAGATGGAGTCTCGAAGGAGAAGACAGTCAAGCTCGGCTCGAGGACTCGATGGTTGATGGTTCGACTCTTCGGAGGAGCATACATTGGACGGAGATCTATCGTTATAATGTCTATGTTCAAGTATTGTGTAACGCCCCGATTTTCACCATCCGGAAATAATCATCATTTAATTAAAGGTTGTTAAAAAATGAGGCCATATTTTTTAAAACGTTTTGGGAAGCCATTGGTGCATCTTAACACACACTCTTGAAAACCGGGTCGTTACTTAAAAACCGTGCCGCACCTTCCCTTCCACATCTTTCAAAACAGTTTTAAACATTCGGCCAGTTCACAAAATAAAGGTAGGGCGTAGTTACAAAAGTGATACATTGCTAAGGTAGTCCTTGACTCACACTTACAACAACTTAAACTAATTACCCTACCTACGACACTTCCTAATGAAAACTATCGGGTGAAGCTCCCGATCCTCTTTGCACTCTTTCTTAACTCCAGAAGAAGACGTCACTACTGTCGCTGCTGGCCCACCATTCTTGGGCACCCACTGCATCCTAGTTGAAGCAGGAGCAATCTTCTGAGCTTCACATCGCACCTTCTCCTCATAGTCTCTGTATCCTCGGACAGATACTTGTCCCAACAGTGGTCCTAGGTTGGCTCCGCAAAGTCGATGCTCAGGATCCGGAATCACGATCTGAGAGTCACCAATCCATACCCAACCAGATGGGGTACGCTTCCAGCCACATCCATGTCTGGTCCATGTTGAAATCTCCATGCGATAATCCATCTGCACGTTGGAGTACCGGAAACACCGATATGCCAACGAGCAGGAGAGAGTTAGCGAACCGAACGACAAGTCGTCGACGTTGTGGATTTACCGCAGGCGAAATATCAAGACAGCACACACAATACAAACAAATCACTCACAACATACCATCACAAATCTTATTAATATTCTTATGTAAACATCTTTTATTTCCAATCATTTTCTCAATCACATCCTCATGCACCAATTCCAATCATTCACTTATTTCTTTTCCCTCTTCAAGGGTCTCCATCACTTATTCCAACTTCGCCTTCTCATCATCAAGACTCCATAAACTTTACTTTTCTTAATTATACGTCTTTTCTTAATACGTCTTATCAAATTACAACCATCGATGATTAAGGGGAATTAAAGAATCATCGAGGTACGCGTTCGTTCGTAGTTAGCACTCACGTTTCATGCCTACATCTCCTCGGCCACCATCCACCTAGTCGGAAGCAAACAGGAGTACAGAACCTTTACCGTGCGGGCACGACAGCTGTCACACAACAAATGGTCCCTGACCAGGAGGCCCAGCCTCAATAATATCAATTCATATATAACATGGCACGCTCTCAGCAGCAAACAAAATGCCCCACTCCAGTTCCTCTCACTGTTCTCGATTTGCAATCTAGGGGGCGACAGTATTGTTCTAGTGTGCACGCAGAACTTACCACGGTATTAGACCCAGTCCCCACCACGTTAGTGCACCACTTATGGAGTTCGTTCTGCCTACAACAATACTCTAGACTTCTTGACATTTCACCGTCATCGTCCTCCCCTAATGCAATCTTGTCCTAAGTATCCGCAGATACTTATCGTTCCTTCCTCTCCACTACTTCGGGTTAACACTCATATCTCACCGCGTTCGCTGTTAATGTATTTTAAAAGCTTTTAATGAGTCCTGACCGCTATCTTTGCATCACTTTTCATAACTCAAACTTGGCACAGAGCGGGATCACAATCACAACTTAAATCTCATCACAAAAACTTTTCCCCAAACAACCTTTTCCTAACAACTCTTTTCATAAACTTCCAAAATCTCACTTCACAATTCCTTTTCAAAAACTCTTTCAAAACTTCAAATCATAAATCCTTTTCTAAAATTTCATTTCATAAATCTTTTTCCAAAATCTCCATTCGAAATCCTTTCTCAAAACTTCGTTTCACAGTCACTTTCAGAAAATCAATGTTGGAAAATTTTTCTCATTTTGGGAACCCCATTCACAAATTCATTTTGTAAACTCTTTTCAAAAATCTCATTTTGGGAACCCCTTTCAAAAATACATTTTCAAAAACTTATTTTCAAAAATTTCAGTTTGCGAACTCTTTTCAAAAATTCCTCTCAAAATCTCATCTTTGAAAATCTTTTCAAAAATTTCTTTTCAAATCCTTTCTCAAAAACATTCGCTTCTTGAGAACTAGTGGAGGAGCAAGCTCAACTCAATGCTAGTCTCAATCCAAGAAACCAAAGTCAAAGAATCAAGCTTCCACTCTCATCAACTCTTCACTTTCAGTTTCACATCATCATCCTTCCCAGCTCTGGCTCATTCACATCACATCATTACATCTTTACCACTTTCATCTCATCATCTCTTCTCAATCAGTATCTCAATCCTCTAATCATTATCTCCACTCTTAGTGTCTTATCAAGATAAGGCTGCCTTATTCCGTAAGGACTTAAGCCAACAAGGGATTATCTTTCTTGGTGTCTTTTATTTTCTAATCTCTTTGATTGATATCAATTATTTCACATTAACAATTCAATATCCACATTCACAAGAAAACAAATATAAACAACATAGCATCACCCATCACACACAACAATGTGGTCTTTGTCCTATTCGTATAAGTGGCCACACAAAGCACACAATTGCCACTATACTACTGACGCAGAACCACTAAGTTCCGATCTTTGAGCTGATACGGAACGTCTTAATACAACACCTACTACCACGGTGTCTTAGGAAAGCTACTCTCTCACCTGAGGTCCAGCGATTGAATGTGCACAGTCTTCTCTGATCTTGGTTGCTGCCACTGCCTTAATCCCTCGTTTGTAACATTCCTCGAATTAATTAAAACGTATTTTTATTAAAAACTTTTCTTAACTTAAAACGTTCTTTCGTTCCTCGTCGGAAATCTTAAAAATAAAATTGCTTTCTCAAAATACTTCTTAACTTTCTTAATTCTTTAAACACTTGAAATCACTTTGGAAAACATCGAATAAAACAATTTAAACGGATTGGTTAGGTTGCTGGTCCGTCTTGGACAGCACCTTAACCTTACTCTAAAACACCAAAGAATTCACCGGTTTCAATCCGGGTTTTGCTTAAATCAATTTCCTTTTGAAAACCAAACATTGAGTCTCACGAACTCAATTTTAGAAATCAAGAAAACAATTTTAAATAAACTTGGACAGCAAAGAGATACTTTACAAAAATCAATTTAATAAAATCTGAAAACATTGTAAAAACTCATTTTGTGTCAAATAATTTTTAATTCAATATTAATACTTTGAAAACTCAAGTTTTTGTTATAAAACAAAACTTAAAACACAACTTCACAAGTTCACATAAATCAAACCAAATAATTTTTAAAACCCATCACACACATAATCAACAACACACTTTGATAAATCAAGGCACCTAAATAATTAAACCATTATTCAATTTGATTTCAAACCAAGCACTCATTCTTAATCAAGCATTCTTACAATCAAACACTTAATTCAATTATCCAACATATAATTAACTTTAGCAACATATTATTTTATAAAACAAAATCATTAAAGCATACTTAAGTACACAAACCGAATGCATGCACATAGTCATTCTAGCACAAAACCTATTCCTAAGCAATTATTCTACACTATACATACATCATCAAACATACACAAACTTATAAAATTATTTCTTCTTTTTCCTTAATAAAAACCGTGAGCTACATCCTTTAAATTTATTTGTTTCTTATCTTAAATCCAATCAAGAATCATGCAAAACATAGAGCATATATCAAATTCTCACAAAATACAAAGCATGGGTATGAACCAAACATAGCCGAATGCATCACACAAGACCAACACTTAGATCAAATTGTATTCATGCAAGGAAAATTATTTCAAAGTTTATTCTCCTAATTTTTTTTCTCAAAACCGAGGCATGCATTACAAGAAAACACATAATTTAACATGCAATAACAAATCTTAATCTTTCCTTCAAAAATAAATAAAAATCATAGATCGACTTAAATGAAAAAGAGACCAAACCGAGACATACACAAAGAAAATACTAAAGCTTTTGTTAAAAAAAATCATTTTGAGTAAGAGAAAGGCAAAACCGTGTCATATATTAAGAAAACATTAAAGCTTTTGGTTCAAACATCACATGGGAAATTCAGGATCCGAACAAAATCAAAGATCAAGACATAAATCAAAGACAAAAATTACTTTAGATGAAAAAGGGACCCAAAAACCGTGACATGCCTTTGAGAAAATAAGAAGGCTTTGTTCAAAAATCATTTAGAAAACTCAAAACAAAATCAAGGTCAAAACAAAAATCAAAATCAAGTCTTTCATCAAGATCAAATGAAAACCACACATACACGGTTCAAGATCATCATCCTAAACTAACATGCAAGACTAAAAATTAAAAATAAATTTAGATCAAATATATATTTATCAAATAAACACATAAACACCTTTTGATTCACGGTTATAAGTACAAAAGTCACACATGTAAGAAGATCCACTTTACACTCACAAAGATCATAAATAAAACTTTAGACCTAGAGGAAAAACATTAAGATCTAGTATGAAAAACACTAAGATCTACCATTAAACATCAAGATCTTAACATGAAAAACATTAACCGAATTATAAAGTCCATCATTTAGTTCATTACAAATTCATTTAGGTCTAGAAAAATCAAGATCAAAGCAAAAGCATCACATGCAAGCTTAGATCAAGCCATAAAATAAACATGCAAGAGATGAAAAGAAATAAAATTTCAAGATTACAAAAATAAAAACTAGTTCTAATCTTCTAGGGTCTTCGGCTATACCAAGAAGTAGGGTCTTCAACACTTTGTTCTCCAAAGAATTCCTAAGTTTTAAGGTTGATCTCCTCTCCTTCTTCCTTCTACTACCTCACGGTTTCCTCTTCTTCTTTCTTTTTTTCTATATTTTCTTTTCTTAGTCTAAGAGTTTAAGGAATGCTCTTAGAACTTGTGGTTGTGTTGGTGTTGGACGAAGGAAGTGAAGAAGTGAAGTAAAGAGTGAATGAAATGAAGCTAAGGCCAAGCTTATATAAACAACTCATGGTTTCCTATTTTGTCCTTGGGGTTGCTTCGGCCAAGATCTAAAGAGAAGGGGGTAATTTCGGCTTCTCATAAAATTGTATGGATGGAGTTTATCACTTCTAAGGGGACAAGGTAGGGGACAAGAGAGGTTAGGGTTCATGCTAGGCTTTTGACTTAGGGGCTTTCCATTAGGGTTTCAACTATTAGTTAGGGTTTAGTTTGGGTTTCGGTTGGGACTTGGTTACTTGGTTGCAACTTAGTTGCTTGCTCACCACTTAAGAAAAATCCTAGGCTTCCTACACTCACACACGGCACACTCCTAGATATACACATGCACACCTTAATCACGCCTTCTTCCATGCACCTACACGTTGCACACACATATACATGCATATATTCACTCATTCATTCATGCATACATTCACCCATTTCCACTCATGCATATACATACATCATGCCAATACATGCATGTTACACACATGCATACATTCACACATAATCACATTCATTTATTAATTTAATTCCATATGATGCTAAGCATACACACACAAAACCGCACATATATACACATAGAAAAATAAATCTTCTCATTTACAAAATCATTCATTCATAGAAATTATAATAGCACCAAAAATATCAAGCAAAAAACACACTTTTACAAAATAATTCTTATCATATCATCATTTCCAAAAATCAATTTTAAAAATCATGGCATTATTTCATGCAAGATCATTTCTTTAAAATCATTTATCACTTTGAAAACGTGATTTAAGAAATTTATTTAAGAAAACATCCTTCAAAAATACTTTTCTTCACAAAATACTTCTTTTTAGAATTTAAAACCGTACGAGGATTTTGAGGGGTGTTACAGTCTCCCCAACTTAAAGATTTCTCGTCCCCGAGAAATACGTTGTGGGTTAGGCAATATGGCACAGCAACTCTCACATCGTTCGCATCTTTGCTCTAAAGTCGTCCTTTCCTTTACTGACACTATGCTCTTCACATCATTCCTCGTGTGTCACTCTCGGATGAAAAAAGCTCCATAGCAAACCACTTACTTGTCGAACCGGGTTAAGTCACACAGACTAACCGAAGAAGATGTCGTTCCTTTAGCTGATCGTCGTCACCATGAGCACAATCTTGGGTATAAACCCAGGGAAAAACAAGCAAACAGAATTCACACATCTCCAAAAGTATCAGGTTTAACCTAAAATGCTCATTATCCCCTAGACTCTAAGATCTCACTACCTACAAACAATCACTCCTTTCTCTAATTCCTCTTCTAACTCTTAGGCTCTAACCTACTATTTGTCTTGTCTGGACATCTAAAGATGGAGAAAAGGGGTCTAATCTTCCTTACTATTCCCGAACTAAGGTCAATATATTTCTCTTTTCTTTCTTGTGGCTCCTCAACTTCGATCAAACGTACTACTAAGCTAACCATCGTTCCACTTCTTATTCCACAACTATCATTTATCCATCCACAATCGTTCAAGCCTAAACTATTTGGGTACTATGACACTCCTAATATCATAAATCAGGTCAGTAAGTCTTGGAAAGATTGGTAAGGATACGGTGTAATAGAACGGTTTAAGAAAGAATTTGGATTCCGACTAACTGCCTTTGTTGGAACAATCCAACAAACATGGGTCTCAAGAATAATAATCTATTTTATTAAGGTAATATCAAAAGATACACTGGGGTCAACAACTTAGGTTTTGGCAAAGGATACAGGGTGTTAATCTTAAAATCAGTTCACTTCTACTTTCTACTTAACCAACAGGGTCCTTAATCTAACGCAACAGGCACTAGGGACAACTAAGTCCTACATCTTAAGAAGACGAGAATCTAATCTCAAACTCTTATCCTTGCACTAGCAAGCAATCACCATCACACAAACAAACAAGCAAACAATCAAGCAAGCAAAGCAAAGAAGGACTAACATAGCTCTGATACCACTCTGTAACGCCCCGATTTTCACCATCCGGAAATAATCATCATTTAATTAAAGGTTGTTCAAAACTGAGGCCATTTTTTTAAAAACATTTTGGGAAGCCATTGGTGCATCTTAACACACACTCTTGAAAACCGGGTCGTTACTTAAAAATCGTTCCGCACCTTCCCTTCCACATCTTTCAAAACAGTTTTAAACATTCGGCCAGTTCACAAAATAAAGGTAGGGCGTAGTTACAAAAGTGATACATTGCTAAGGTAGTCCTTGACTCACACTTACAACAACTTAAACTAATTACCCTACCTACGACACTTCCTAATGAAAACTATCGGGTGAAGCTCCCGATCCTCTTTGCACTCTTTCTTAACTCCAGAAGAAGACGTCATTGTTGTCGCTGCTGGCCCACCATTCTTGGGCACCCAGTGCATCCTAGTTGAAGCAGGAGCAATCTTCTGAGCTTCACATCGCACCTTCTCCTCATAGTCTCTGTATCCTCGGACAGATACTTGTCCCAACAGTGGTCCTATGTTGGCTCTGCAAAGTCGATGCTGAGGATCCGGAATCACGATCTGAGAGTCACCAATCCATACCCAACCAGATGGGGTACGCTTCCAGCCACATCCATGTCTGGTCCATGTTGAAATCTCCATGCGATAATCCATCTGCACGTTGGAGTACCGGAAACACCGATATGCCAACGAGCAGGAGAGAGTTAGCGAACCGAACGACAAGTCGTCGACGTTGTGGATTTACCGCAGGCGGAATATCAAGACAGCACACACAATACAAACAAAGCACTCACAACCTAACATCACAACTCTTATTAATATTCTTATGTAAACATCTTTTATTTCCAATCATTTTCTCAATCACATCCTCATGCACCATTTCCAATCATTCACTTATTTCTTTTCCCTCTTCAAGGGTCTCCATCACTTATTCCAACTTCGCCTTCTCATCATCAAGACTCCATAAACTTTACTTTTCTTAATTATACGTCTTTTCTTAATACGTCTTATCAAATTACAACCATCGATGATTAAGGGGAATTAAAGAATCATCGAGGTACTCGTTCGTTTGTAGTTAGCACTCACGTTTCATGCCTACATCTCCTCGGCCACCATCCACCTAGTCGGAAGCAAACAGGAGTACATAACCTTTACCGTGCGGGCACGACAGCTGTCACACAACAAATGGTCCCTGACCAGGAGGCCCAGCCTCAATAATATCAATTCATATATAACATGGCACGCTCTCAGCGGCAAACAAAATGCCCCACTCCAGTTCCTCTCACTGTTCTCGATTTGCAATCTAGGGGGCGACAGTATTGTTCTAGTGTGCACGCAGAACTTACCACGGTATTAGACCCAGTCCCCACCACGTTAGTGCACCACTTATGGAGTTTGTTCTGCCTACAACAATACTCTAGACTTCTTGACGTTTCACCGTCATCGTCCTCCCCTAATGCAATCTCGTCCTAAGTATCCGCAGATACTTATCGTTCCTTCCTCTCCACTACTTCGGGTTAACACTCATATCTCACCGCGTTCGATGTTAATGTATTTTAAAAGCTTTTATCTTTTATTATCCTAATGGTCAACTCACCCTTCGTGCATCCCTTCAATGAGTCCTGACCGCTATCTTTGCATCACTTTTCATAACTCAAACATGGCACAGAGCGGGATCACAATCACAACTTATATCTCATCACAAAAACTTTTCCCCAAACAACCTTTTCTTAACAACTCTTTTCATAAACTTCCAAAATCTCACTTCACAATTCCTTTTAAAAAACTCTTTCAAAACTTCAAATCATAAATCCTTTTCTAAAATTTCATTTCATAAATCTTTTTCCAAAATCTCCTTTCGAAATCTTTTCTCAAAACTTCGTTTCACAGTCACTTTCAGAAAATCAATGTTGGAAAATTTTTCTCATTTTGGGAACCCCATTCACAAATTCATTTTGTAAACTCTTTTCAAAAATCTCATTTTGGGAACCCCTTTCAAAAATACATTTTCAAAAACTTATTTTCAAAAATTTCAGTTTGCGAACTCTTTTCAAAAATTCCTCTCAAAATCTCATCTTTGAAAATCTTTTCAAAAATTTCTTTTCAAATCCTTTCTCAAAAACATTCCCTTCTTGAGAACTAGTGGAGGAGCAAGCTCAACTCAACGCTAGTCTCAATCCAAGAAACCAAAGCCAAAGAATCAAGCTTCCACTCTCATCAACTCTTCACTTTCAGTTTCACATCATCATCCTTCCCAGCTTTGGCTCATTTACATCACATCATTACATCTTTACCACTTTCATCTCATCATCTCTTCTCAATCAGTATCTCAATCCTCTAATCATTATCTCCACTCTTAGTATCTTATCAAGATAAGGCTGCCTTATTCCGTAAGGACTTAAGCCAACAAGGGATTATCTTTCTTGGTGTCTTTTATTTTCTAATCTCTTTGATTGATATCAATTATTTCACATTAACAATTCAATATCCACATTCACAAGTAAACAAATATAAGCAACATAGCATCACCCATCACACACAACAATGTGGTCTTTGTCCTATTCGTATAAGTGGCCACACAAAGCACACAATTGCCACTATACTACTGACGCAGAACCACTAAGTTTCGATCTTTGAGCTGATACGGAACGTCTTAATACAACACCTACTACCACGGTGTCTTAGGAAAGCTACTCTCTCACCTGAGGTCCAGCGATTGAATGTGCACAGTCTTCTCTGATCTTGGTTGCTGCCACTGCCTTAATCCCTCGTCTGTAACATTCCTCGAATTAATTAAAACGTATTTTTATTAAAAACTTTTCTTAACTTAAAACGTTCTTTCGTTCCTCGTCGGAAATCTTAAAAATAAAATTGCTTTCTCAAAATACTTCTTAACTTTCTTAATTCTTTAAACACTTGAAATCACTTTGGAAAACATCGAATAAAACAATTTAAACCGATTGGTTAGGTTGCTGGTCCGTCTTGGACAACACCTTAACCTTACTCTAAAACACCGAAGAATTCACCGGTTTCAAACCGGGTTTTGCTTAAATCAATTTCCTTTTGAAAACCAAACTTTGAGTCTCACGAACTCAATTTTAGAAATCAAGAAAACAATTTTAAATAAACTTGGACAGCAAAGAGATACTTTACAAAAATCAATTTAATAAAATCCGAAAACATTGTAAAAACTCGTTTTGTGTCAAATAATTTTTAATTCAATATTAATACTTTGAAAACTCAAGTTTTTGTTATAAAACAAAACTTAAAACACAACTTCACAAGTTCACATAAATCAAACCAAATAATTTTTAAAACCCATCACACACATAATCAACAACACAATTTGATAAATCAAGGCACCTAAATAATTAAACCATTATTCAATTTGATTTCAAACCAAGCACTCATTCTTAATCAAGCATTCTTACAATCAAACACTTAATTCAATTATCCAACATATAATTAACTTTAGCAACATATTATTTTATAAAACAAAATCATTAAAGCATACTTAAGTACACAAACCGAATGCATGCATACATAGTCATTCTAGCACAAAACCTATTCCTAAGCAATTATTCTACACTATACATACATCATCAAACATATACAAACTTATAAAATTATTTCTTCTTTTTCCTTAATAAAAACCGTGAGCTACATCCTTTAAATTTATTTGTTTCTTATCTTAAATCCAATCAAGAATCATGCAAAACATAGAGCATATATCAAATTCTCACAAAATACAAAGCATGGGTATGAACCAAACATAGCTGAATGCATCACACAAGACCAACACTTAGATCAAATTGTATTCATGCAAGGAAAATTATTTCAAAGCTTATTCTCCTAATTTTTTTTTCTCAAAATCGAGGCATGCATTACAAGAAAACACATAATTTAACATGCAAGAACAAATCTTAATCTTTCCTTCAAAAATAAATAAAAATCATAGATCGACTTAAATGAAAAAGAGACCAAACCGAGACATACACAAAGAAAATACTAAAGCTTTTGTTAAAAAAAATCATTTTGAGTAAGAGAAAGGCAAAACCGTGTCATATATTAAGAAAACATTAATGCTTTTGGTTCAAAGATCACATGGGAAATTCAAGATCCAAACAAAATCAAAGATCAAGGCATAAATCAAAGACAAAAATTACTTTAGATGAAAAAGGGACCCAAAAACCGTGACATGCCTTTGAGAAAATAAGAAGGCTTTGTTCAAAAATCATTTAGAAAACTCAAAACAAAATCAAGGTCAAAACAAAAATCAAAATCAAGTCTTTCATCAAAATCAAATCAAAACCACACATACACGGTTCAAGATCATCATCCTAAACTAACATGCAAGACTAAAAATTAAAAATAAATTTAGATCAAACATATATTTATCAAATAAACACATAAACACCTTTTGATTCACGGTTATAAGTACAAAAGTCACACATGTAAGAAGATCCACTTTACACTCACAAAGATCATAAATAAAACTTTAGACCTAGAGGAAAAACATTAAGATCTAGTATGAAAAACACTAAGATCTACCATGAAACATCAAGATCTTAACATGAAAAACATCAACCGAATTATAAAGTCCATCATTTAGTTCATTACAAATTCATTTAGGTCTAGAAAAATCAAGATCAAAGCAAAAGCATCACATGCAAGCTTAGATCAAACCATAAAATAAACACCTCTATTTACTTACTCCCTCTATTTCATATGTAGTGTTCATAGAGTTTTTGTCTCATATTTCATATGTATTGTTCTTTTACAAAACCCAATACATAATTAATGTTATTTTTCCTAATATACCCCTATTTATCACACTTCCTTTTTCACTTCCAATATCTTTCTCTCTCTTCAATTATGATTATATAGGGTTATTAGAGTCAAAATATCCCAAATTCTTACATCATTTAACCATTTCTTAAAACCATTGCATAACCTTAAAAAACTCTACTTATGAAACGGAGAGAGTAATGCTCTTTAGATTCCTAATATCAGAGCTAGTTTTGAAAATACAAATCAAATGTTCACATTTTTAATGTCATTGAAATAAACAAATTTTCTTAAAAGAAGTGAAATCCACCAAAAGAATCTTACATCATATACTTTACAACTACCAATGTTCCAATCCCACTGTAGCTGCCACTGTTCATTTTCAGTGTGGCATCCACCTTCTAACGAAGGAAAACAACTACGTGTTATTGTTAATTTCCACATAGGCATGCCATCCTTTATTTCTTCCGCTCTACGGTTACTTTTTTAAATATTGTTGATAGCCTCCTCCCAAGAGGCACCCAAGAGGCAATACGATTCAATCAATTTCCTCTAAGGCAAAATTAAGAACCTATAACTTGCTATGGAAAGAATCAAGATTGCACACAATTCTCTTATGGTTTTCAAGCCTAGGGTTAATATTCAAGAGTTCTCCTAAAACTAGGCTAAGAATAATAAGAGTTAGATGAAGGAAATATTATGTTAAGGGAAAAGAGATTAAGAACTTAATCCTTGCACCACCAAGTTCAGTTCCTTTGATCCTTTCTCAAACAAGTTGTAAATTCAAGTGATGCAACATAAGTAGTGATTCTTGGTTCATTGAAACCAAATGGGATTTGTTCTCAGTCAAGAGTTTGGTTATTAATCTTGAAACAAGAAAACTTTAAGAAATCCTAAGAAAGAAAAGGAAAAGAACAATTTACCTATACAAGGGAGTGGCGCCACACATTCAAGAGAATGATATGCCAAGGGATCTCCACACAAGAATCATACTTGATATGATCCAAGTCTCAAGACCAACAGTCTCACACTCATGGAATTTAAGAACACGATTTGCTTAGCCTTCAACAACTACCTCTCATTCATGAGTAAGAGTACATTATATAGAGAAGAAAGTGACCCTTCACCTAGCCTAGGGGGCTTGCACGAAATTAAGAAGGGAATAAGTCATATTTCTATCTTAATGATGACCTTTCACCTAGCTAGGCAGTTACACGAGTTAATGGTTCATTTAATGATCCATTAATCCTTCATTCATGGCCTTTAATGCTTCATCATTAACTCTTCTTAACTTTGGGAAGTTATGGAAGGTCAAAGGTTGGAGTCTTTAATGCATTTAGTGCTTCTTCTTCATAAGTCTTCATAATTGTGAGGAATTGAAGAAGATCAAAAGGTGGCTGAACGCTTCTCCTAGTTGTGATTGACTTTTGAAATTCCTTGCCACTAAATGCATTAAATACTCCAACCTTTGACCTTCCATAACTTCCCAAAGTTAAGAAGAGTTTATGATGAAACATTAAAGGCCACGAATGAAGGATTAATGGATCATTTAATGAACCATTAGCTCGTGTAACTCCCTAGCTAGGTGAAAGGTGGTCATTAAGTTAGCATTATGACTTGATTCCCTTCTTAATTTCGTGCAATCCCCCTAGGCTAGGTGAAGGGTCACTTTTTTCTCTATATAATGTACTCTTACTCATGAATGAAAGGTAGTCGTTGAAGGCTAAGCACACCGTGTTCTTAAATTCCATGAGTGCGAGGCTGTTGGTCTTGAGACTTGGATCATATCAAGTGTAACACCCTGCTATTTTAATAATTTTAGTAAAATAATTAAAAGATTTAATATGATGTTTTCAAGATTGGAGTGTTGTAACAAAATTTTAATTTCATTATTATATTTGAAATATGTTTTCTAATTGAAACAAGTATAAATTTGTTATCATGCGCTTTATAAAAATAAAGGAGTGCTTTTATTTAGTTTAATTAATATTTTGACAGGGAGCTCAACTGGAAAACCTTAGAGGCATTCTCATAAATAGTTTATTTAGAAATATATGTTTAATTGAATATTTTGAACGTTCTTGTAAATTTTCATAGCATTCTGAGACTGTTTTATTTTTAGCTCCCGGACTGATTTTTATATACTACAGGTATAAGTTATATTTAATGACTTATTATTTTAAGATTTTGAATGTTATATTTTTTCAAGTTTGACATCAGGATTGAGAAAAATGTATTTACAATTTTATTTTTATACTTTTTCTATGCAATAGCTATCTGTAGGGAGCAGTAACTTTATTATTTTTCAATTAGTTTTGAGTAATTAAAAGTACAATATTGTTTTACTTAAATGTATTTTATTTTTAGGATCGTCAAACTTTTAATTATTATCCAAAATACCTACACACATAGATCCACAAATGAGAACAAAACATAAAATAAAATATATAATTCCTAGTCTACCCATCGTCCCACCAATAACCCTTTATATCTATAATATATAGTATATATAAGGCCAATACTTCCATACCCCTTAATTCTGGAAGGGTACCATACCCTCCCATAGTTACCAACAGAAATAGTTGTCACCAATATAAAACAATTATAATTTCTGATAGAAAAACCCATCACTAATAGAAAAATCCAAATAATAATGGAAAGAAGGAGTGAATCCAAAATTGAATACCTAAAATATTATTAAGAAAAGTAAATACAGAAATATCATGGAAACAAAAAACTATAGAAGAATTAATTTTATTAAAAAATTCTATAAGGTTAAATTTAGCTGATTCTCAAGAAATAATTCAATTAATCAAACATGCTCGAGAGCAAAAAGAAATAGCAAAAGAAATGAGAGAAAACATAACTAAAAGATCTAATTATGGATTTTAAATAATTATGAATGAAGCAAGGATTTCGGAAAAATTAGAACTGATAATAAAAATATTAAAAGATATGCAAGAAACAGAAAAATGCAGAAAGAGGAGAAACAAATAATAATTCCTTCAAATAAAGGAAAATTAAATTTATTTGATAAACCACCTTTAAGATGATGGAAAATTTATCAGACAAAATACAAGAGCAGATGGATAATTTACGTAGACTTTTGGCTACACTAAACCTTAATGATGAAACAAAAGAATTAGTAGACGATTATGACTCAGAAGACTTAGAAAGCAATCCATACGAAGAAGAGCCTACGAACAGCCAAACTCTCGTAAAAACCGAAGAAGGAGAAGCCTCAAGAAAAAGAGATACAGAATCTCGCCTGCATTTTAGTGAACCATTAACACACTTTTGGGGAGCAAAATTCAGAAAAATACCTGAAAAATATACACCTACAATAGATATGAATGATAAGGAGAATATTTTAGACTTAGACTGCAAAATAGAACAAGAAGAAACCTTAAAAACATGGTACCAAGAAGTGAGTATTATGTTAGCTCTACAGGAAGAACTAAGAAACCTTGATAGAAAAACCAATGGAATTTTGTTCCGTATAAAACTAGAGGAATTGTATCCAATTTTTTTACAAGAAATACCTCAAGAAGATGTTATTAAAAAATTAGAAGAAAATAGAGAAGTAAAAGTAAGAGATCTTGTTTACAATATATTAATTGAAGAATTTATTGAAAGAAAGTAAAACACTAGAAACAAATAGAGCTATTTGGCACCTTACAAACCTAAGAATATGTAACATGTGTTATTTATAAAATTTTATATGCGAATATAAAAAATATTATAGTAAAATATAAAAAGGTCTAAGAGATAGCTTAGGATTAGATGACCTTTTCTTTAATAAATTACCTCTAGCAGTAAATGAAAAAGTAAAAAACTTATTCGAAGAACAAATAAAATTAGGACAATCTAGCAATACATTAGGAGGAAGAATAATAGTACTACATCAGTGGGGACAGGAAGAATGTGCACAAAATAAAGCAAGACGATAAGCACAAATAGGGTTATGTTGTGATAGATTTATAGATAAAATAGGAGATTATGGATGTAACCCAGCTCGAAGAAGAAAACGAAATTTTCACAAACAAAGAAAATCAAACAAAAGCAAATATAAGAAATCAAATACTAAAAAACAATTCTTTAGAAATAAAAATAAATATAAAAAGGATAAAAACTATTGCCCATCTAAGAAGAAAACATCATGCAGATGTTGGATATGTGATGAAGAAGGACATTACGCAAATAAATGTCCACAAAAAGGAAAAGATAAAAATAAGTTAGAAACGTTAAGAATTGCATACAATTTAGGATATGAACCTATAGAAGATTCAGAAATAGAATCTGACGATAGTCTCCTTTAATTTTACCGTTCTAGTGAAAATGAGCAAAAATTTGAAGAATGGTAATCCAAACGCAACCTTTATAAAGGTTAAAATAGAAGAAAAAAATTACTTAGCATATGTTGACACAGGAGCGATGTTATGCTTAGCGAGAAAAAACATTTCAAAAATTGGAAGAAATTAAAAAAAAACCAAAAAATATAATAGTAGCTGATAAATCAGTACATGAAATATGGTTTTTTTCTAGAAAACCAAGAGATAAGAATAGAAGATCATATTTTTCAAGCAAAAACAATATATCTTCATGATTCAGGATTAGATTTAATTATGGGAAATAATTTCTTAAAACTATATGAACCTTTTATTCAAAGAAAATAATATTAGCCTACATTGGTGGGATTTAATTTCAAAGAAAACTACCAAAGAGGTAAAAACGAAAATCATTACAAAGAATGAAATACTAAAAATAATGGCAAATAAAATTCACTCTATTTTAGATGAACTTTACTTCTATTCACTAAATGAAGGAATAGAAAAAGCATTAGAAAGAGTTTGTAGTGATCATCCCTTGGATCCTAAAAAAATACAAATAAAGAATTAATTGTTATAAAATTAAAAGATCCTTCACATGAGGTAAATGTTCCCAACAGAATCTCATATTCTGTAAGAGACATCAAAGAATTCAAAAAAGAATGTAAGGAACTACTTGATAAAGAATTAATAAGAGAAAGCTCGAGTCCACACTCTGGACCTGCTTTTTATGTTGAAAATCATAATGAAATAAAAAGAGGAAAAAGAAGAATGGTTATTAATTATAAAAAATTAAATAATGCAACAATTGGTGATTCTTATAAGTTACAAAGAAAGGACTATATTTTAGAAAAAATTAAAGGTTGTAATTGGTTTTCATCTTCAGATGCGAAATCAAGATACTACCAATTAAGGTTATCAGAAGAAACAAAACCTTTAATTGTGTGACATTCCATATTTTTCCCGACTAAGATAAATAAGTTTTCATTAAAGAAGAATTTTGAGATATTGTTTTACAATTGATTTTCGATGAGTATTTTATTCGATTACGTAATCAATTTTCGATTTTATGGAATTTTGGAAAACAAAGATTTTTTTATAGAAATCAAGCAAGTGATTTTATTGGGTTTTGAGTCATTTAAGGATTGATTTAAAAGAGTTTTGACTTCACGATGGATTTTTATGCTTTGAAATTTAATTTACTTGTGTGTGATTTTATGTGCTTGATTTTCTAAGGTTTTCAATGAATCATATTGCTTGAGGTTTTTATTGAGATTTTGTCTTCCTAATTGATTTATATGATTTTATGGTTTTAAGAAGGAAAATTATTTTCACTCCAAGCTTCAAAGAAATCAAAGTCCAATTATCTTGATCTAGAATCAATTCTCAAAACCCTAATTGGTATCCTAATCTTTGTTTAAACCCTAATCGAGTTCTTAATCCTTGATTAAGAACTTAATCACTCTCTTAAGACCTAAATCCTCAAGGTTGGTGAGCTAACCTAGAATTAGTTTTCCTTAAACCTATGATTATGTTTTGATTAGTGCCTTAATCCTAGATTAAGCCTTAATCACTGAGGATTAGTGGACTAAACCTAGATTAATTATCCTAATCCTACCCTAATCATGATTAGACCCTAATTAGTGCCTTAAACCTAATTAAACTAACCTAATCTACCCTAAACCTCCCATGGCCGAATGCCTAGGTGCATTCCATGGTCACCAAGTTGTTTCACTTGGTCTCCAAGTAGCCTTGCTTAGTCATCAAGCTAGGATGCCTTATAGTCAAACTAATGACATCATCCCTGTAGTGGATCTGAGAAATAGATCCACCACGATGTGTTTTGGTGGTTGTTGCAGCTGACGAGGGTGACCCCGGTCCTACGTACCCCAATGATAAGGGGATCAAGCCACACGTAGTTCTTGAGAGTAGGGATGAGAGAACATACCTTAGCCCCTATAGCATGGCGATACTTATAGGGGAAGTTGTATTGTGGTGCCTTATGGGCCTGTTCGGCCCAGTAGGGCTGACGTGGCTCTTAGAAGATAAGAAGGATGAGTTATTCACCCTTATCCTGTACTAGAGAGCTCATGCTTATCCTGTAGCGGTAGGATTTATTATTGGTTAACCCTACAAGCCCCCCAAGCTCGTATAGGCTCGAAGAGCCTGTGCTGAGCTTCTGAGAGTTGGTGGTAACATAAAACATTGTTTGCAGGTGTGGTCTTCCGCTCGGAAGAGTGTTGCGGATGGTTGATAGTGCTCTTTTGTGCTCGGATGATTAAACTGAACGAGTACCCCGATCTCGAACCGAGTTCCCGCGGGGGGATCCGTCACAAGCTCGGTGAGCCAAGCTCGGTGAGACAAGCTCGGTGAGGCTCATCTCAAACCGAGCACAAGCTCGATAAGGCTCATCTCGAACCGAGTGCAAGCTCGGTGAGGAACATCTCGAACCGAGTACAAGCTCGGTGAGGCTCATCTCGAACCGATTACAAGCTCGGTGAGGATCATCTCGAACCGAGCACAAGCTCGATAAGGCTCATCTCGAACCGAGTGCAAGCTCGGTGAGGCTCATCTCGAACCGATTACAAGCTCGGTGAGGAACATCTCGAACCGAGTACAAGCTCGGTGAGGCTCATCTCGAACCGTGTGCAAGCTCGGTGAGGAACATCTCGAACCGAGTACAAGCTCGGTGAGGCTCATCTCGAACCGAGTGCAAGCTCGGTGAGGAACATCTCGAACCGAGTACAAGCTCGGTGAGGCTCATCTCGAACCGTGTGCAAGCTCGGTGAGGAACATCTCGAACCGAGTTCCCGCAGGGGGATCCGCCACAGGCTCGGTGAGGCTCATCTCGAACCGAGTGCAAGCTTGGTGAGGAACATCTCGAACCGAATTCCCGTGGGGGGTGTTTCAGAATGGATTTGGGGGTGCTCCGAGATGAGGGTGATGAAGTTATGAGTGTAGTCAAAGTCGAATTGGACTATTGTTTTAAAAGTCACGTCATTTTTAAGGAGACATCCTTTTATGCGCTTGCCATGGTGAAAGCCGAAAGGCTTGTGCCAATGTATGCTGGCACGACTCAAACTATTATTTGAAGTTCGAAGTGTGCCAAGATTATCACCAATTGGACCGTAACGTTTACGAGGGATTGCTTGTCGGAATGACAACCTTAGCCGAGGTGTATTCCTCGATCCGCGATGTATTGGGCCAGATATGAGCCGAGAGGCTAAGCCAAGCTATCGGGTCGCAATCCTCGTTTTCACTTATAGCCTCGCCGGTCTGGCCGGCTAACCGAGATCGTGGGCAAGTGCGTAAGAACATGATCCGAAGTGAGTGAGTTTAACATATGTCCTTAATGAGGACGGTAAATGATCAATTTGGTGCCTCATGGGACGTGGTGGTCCTCTTTGGCACGACATTTGATCACGAGTAACTTATGCATCACATAATACCAGTATTCAAGGTCGGCCAATGTCACGATGTATACGCCTCATCACATACTAGTCCCCTACTCGGAAAAAGCCTGAAAAGGCTTGTGTCGAGTTCATAAGGTCTGTGAAACGCTCGGGATCAAAGTGGGCCTCGGACTCGGTATATGTCCGAAAGCTCGGTGAGAGGTTCTAAAGATGTGGTGCGAAGGCACCCAAATATAACCGGAGCATCTGCTGCTCAGGGCTTTACAGTTCTTCTCGGATTATTTTAAAGAGTCGGAGTCCATTCTACCCGCCGAGTAGTAAGCTTCGTGGCCGAATAAGGTCACTCGAGTGGAAGTCATCGAAAGTTTATCGAGCTGATGAAGCGGGCGAGGATGTCGAGAAGGGAAAGAATGAAGCCGAGGAAGCAAGAACAGGTAGAGAAGGCAAGCTGATAGATTATCATAATAACAAAGAGATGATGAAGCGGCCGAGGATGCCGAGGAGGGAAAGAATGAAGCCGAGGAAGCAAGAACGGGTAGAGAAGCCAAGGACGACCGTTTCCCTTGTCGTAACTGTTTAGTCAACTTCAATTGTTGAACCCCTCTTGAATCCGAGTAATTAGGGCGAAGGCAAGCTGATCGATCATAATAATAAATTTGAAGCAAACCTTTACTCCATTGCATAACCAACCCCCTTTCTCGCTAAAGCCTGAAGAGGCTTGTGCCGAGTTAAGAAGTCCTTTAAGGTGTGATAGTCGTTTTCCGCCAATTAGATCGTGTTCATCCAAGCCTCTTTGAGAGACTTTCGGATTCAGATCTGTGTAGGCGAACGCTGAGCGAAGGCTGAATATTTGCGAGTTGTGGGTGTGGAATTAGCAGTGTGGTTCCTCGGAGATGCTGGGATCCGACTTAGATCACTGGGTGTTGGCACTGCGGATCGCTCTACCAAATAGGTAAGGTCGCGATGGTGCGCAAACCAAGGAAAAATTGATCGGCAACCGGTGTGAAGGCTTGAATTAAGTTGGGTCGTCATACTCGGACTCGAATTAATCATAGGTCATCATGCTCGGCAGATCCGATCGTTATGTTTGTACCTTTTAATGATGTATAAAAATAACGATTAGAATATCAAGTAATAGATGATATGTAATGACATTAATTAGCAAAGTATGAATTAATTCACTGTTTATTACGATTATTATCTAAGATAACACATGTCATGTGGTAAGTGATTCAATAGTAATGAATATGACAGTTAAACCATAAAATTGAAATAATATTAATGGGGTAATGAGAAAGATCCTTCCCTGTCAGTCCTCGTGTTTAGACCATTTTTGAATGTTGATATGCCCGACACCCTCTTGGCAATGAGGCGTTTCCTCTTTTATTGTTGGAATGGGCGGTTGCCTAGTACTCTTCATCCTCTTCCTACCAAAAACCCTGTATGCCGTTATGGACAAGTCATTGTGTAGCACTTGTGTGAGCAAGGCCGAGATCCCGAGGAGGGATCTTGACAACGATCGTCTTTGGCTCTAAGTGACCGTGAGAGGCAAGGGTGTCGTGGCAGAGGGTACGAGGATGTTGTAGGCTTTGGTCGTGTTATTTGAAGCGGGAATCCGAGTAGTGACGTTGAGGTCATGATAAATTGAAATGGTCACAGTAAGCATGTGTAATAGAGGAGACAACCATGTCATCATGAGATTTTGCCGAACCCTGTTAAAGGCGCTGTAATATTAGATGCCCATCGTGACTGAGTAGTCTAGCACAGATTAATTTGAGGATATCTTTGGCGGTCGGAAGCTCGAAATAGGCCTTTTAGAGAAATGAGCCATCATAATCGTACCTCGCATGTGTAAACAAAATTAATAATTGGTAATCGTTGTTATTTAACAATTTATAACAATTATATAACGATAATAACAATTATTTGGCAAAGACACGATGTATAATATCGGTATAGAGGTAGTATGATTTTAATAATATCACACGTAATAAACATAATAATGACAATTATTGGGGTTAATAACCTCGTAAACATAGATGATTGTCTACAATTGTCGGAAACTGTCTAATGTCGTTCGAAAGACAATGTATATAAAATATTATTATCCTATCACGACAGGAAAGACAGACATTTAAAAACAATCAGCAGCAAAGAAATTTGGCTAACAATATGCCACGTATCAGCATGTATACAAAAAATCATAATTAGAGAATATCAAATAATTAGTGGCATGTAATGAGATTATAAGGAATAAGCATTAAAAGCACATGTCAAAAGCACTGCATCAGGTAAATTAATATAAGCATGTGTGTAAAGTAATCACGTAAAATGCCAAGTAAATAGGAAAATAATACAGGAATGAGAATTCCTTCCCTGATTCAGTGTGGTGAGAAATGCCAGATTGAGGGATGTCGGATTAAAGAATGTTGGATTGAAGTCTTCTGTCATTCCTTTCCAAATGGACTTTGTTGAACATTGAGGGCTGACCTCTATTTTCCTTAAATATGATTTTCTCTATGCTCCGAACACGAGCTTCAAGAGAGGAACTCGGCGCGGGGGTCCTCGCTCTTCGCTCGGAGCACAAGCTTCAAGAGGAGAATTCGGCGCGGGGGTTCTCGCGATCACCACTAGATTCCAAATAGACCGAAAAATTATGTCCATTAATGGGGATCTCGAAATGGGTTATTCAGCAGCTCGGGCCTATTAATATAATTATTTGTCCATGTACCTCGCATATGTGCATAGTAAATAATTTAGCGGTTGTCGTTCAAGTTTATAACAACAATAATAGATAACAATAGACATGTAATGACTTTAATTAGCAAAATTGTAATATTTTAGCTGTTAACTAATAGTCATGTGAGTCAATAAAATATTTGTGCAATTATTAAAAATTAGAAGAATTATCAGCCGATGATAATATAAGATATAATCAAATAAAAATAAAAACGTTGGAATGCATAAGAATTTGATTTTAAATGAAATAGCTTCCCTGATGTAGGAGTAGCTTGCTGCTGTTGGGCCCGTAAAGTTGTTGATATCCCTAAGAGTGCCTTGTCAAGAATTTGTCCAGTTGGGCCGAATGAGTGTTGATAGTCCCTTTTTTTTTTTTGGTTTGGGCCTGCTGAGGCCCTTTTTTTTTACTTTGGGCAGTTTGGGCCAACTGGCCCATTAGGTCTTCCTTTGGGTTTGGAAACCCCACGGTAGCGGCTGCTTGCTGTTGCAGCTTCTTCTTCTTCGTAAACGTGGTGGCGGCGACTGGGGTTTTGCAATGATGGGGTGGAGGCGGAGACCATCGCCGTGGCGTCGGCGGAGGGAAGGCGAGCATCAGTGAGGGCACATCATCGAGCCAGGAGGAGCACCGCAGCACCTACATCTTTGTGGTGCTATCTTCACGAGCAGAAGCTGTTGACGAACCCATTTTGGTTTGCGACGTGTTGTGAGTTCACGAAGGCTGGAGGAACGACACCGAGGCCTGCGGTTCGATCACGAAGCACCTGATGTAGGCGCGGTGGTGGATCGTGAGATCGCGTTCTGGCGCGAGTCGCTCGTCACCGACGCCACGATCGGGACCCGCGTGAACAGCGCCACCGAGGTGCAGCACCACGAGGGTGGGAACAGCACCACCGCACCACGAGGAGGTGAGAACAACACCGTCACACCCCTCCACAATGTCGTGGTTCTTCCATGGTGAACGGCACCGTGAGAAACACCGGGACAACACCATGAACGATATCGTGAACAACACCGTGACGGGACGACACTGTGAACAGCAACACGTTGGCTTTTTTTTTAATTGAATTGTGCATGGGAATCGAAGTTTATCGTTCCCCACAGACGGCGCCAATGTAGTGGATCTGAGAAATAGATCCACCACGATGTGTTTTGGTGGTTGTTGCAGCTAACGAGGGTGACCCAGGTCCTACGTACCCCAGTGATAAGGGGATCAAGCCACACGTAGTTCTTGAGAGTAGGGATGAGAGAACATACCTTAGCCCCTATAGCATGGCGATACTTATAGGGGAAGTTGTATTGTGGTGCCTTATGGGCCTGTTCGGCCCAGTAGGGCTGACGTGGCTCTTAGAAGATAAGAAGGATGAGTTATTCACCCTTATCCTGTACTAGAGAGCTCATGCTTATCCTGTAGCGGTAGGATTTATTATTGGTTAACCCTACAAACCCCCCAAGCTCGTATAGGCTCGAAGAGCCTGTGCTGAGCTTCTGAGAGTTGGTGGTAACATAAAACATTGTTTGCAGGCGTGGTCTTCCGCTCGGAAGAGTGTTGCGGATGGTTGATAGTGCTCTTTTGTGCTCGGATGATGAAACTGAACGAGTACCCCGATCTCGAACCGAGTTCCCGTGGGAGGATCCACCACAAGCTCGGTGAGCCAAGCTCGGTGAGGCTCATCTCGAACCGAGCACAAGCTCGATAAGGCTCATCTCGAACCGAGTGCAAGCTCGGTGAGGAACATCTCGAACCGAGTACAAGCTCGGTGAGGCTCATCTCGAACCGATTACAAGCTCGGTGAGGCTCATCTCGAACCGAGCACAAGCTCGATAAGGCTCATCTCGAACCGAGCACAAGCTCGATAAGGCTCATCTCGAACCGAGTGCAAGCTCGGTGAGGCTCATCTCGAATCGATTACAAGCTCGGTGAGGAACATCTCGAACCGAGTACAAGCTCGGTGAGGCTCATCTCGAACCGTGTGCATGCTCGGTGAGGAACATCTCGAACCGAGTACAAGCTCGGTGAGGCTCATCTCGAACCGAGTGCAAGCTCGGTGAGGAACATCTCGAACCGAGTACAAGCTCGGTGAGGCTCATCTCGAACCGAGTACAAGCTCGGTGAGGAACATCTCGAATCGAGTACAAGCTCGGTGAGGCTCATCTCGAACCGTGTGCAAGCTTGGTGAGGAACATCTCGAACCGAGTTCCCGCGGGGGGATCCGCCACAGGCTCGGTGAGGCTCATCTCGAACCGAGTGCAAGCTCGGTGAGGAACATCTCGAACCGAGTTCCCGCGGGGGGAGTTTCAGAATGGATTTGGGGGTGCTCCGAGATGAGGGTGATGAAGTTATGAGTGTAGTCAAAGTCGAATTGGACTATTGTTTTAAAAGTCAAAGTCGAATTGGACTATTGTTTTAAAAGTCACGTCATTTTTAAGGAGACATCCTTTTATGCGCTTGCCATGGTGAAAGCCGAAAGGCTTGTGCCAATGTATGCTGGCACGACTCAAACTGTTATTTGAAGTTCGAAGTGTGCCAAGATTATCACCAATTGGACCGTAACGTTTACGAGGGATTGCTTGTCGGAATGACAACCTTAGCCGAGGTGTATTCCATTCTTTCATTTCCTTCATTTCCCATTCCAAACCAAACACACACATGATGTTGAACACAATCAAGTTCAACACATAGAAAGAGAGAGAGAGTGGCGGAATAGAGAGAAGGAGAACAAACTCTACACATTTCACATTCTAAGCAAGATCAAGTCAAGTTAGTGAAGAAGAGAAAGAAAAACCATGAACCTAAGGAGGAGAGTGAGTGAGCCGTGAGGAGAGGAAGGAAAACCAAAGGGAAAACCAAAGATTTGGACTTGATTCTTTAAAGTTTTTGATTAAGTAAGAATTTTGCTTCATGATCTTAAAAGTTTTAAACATTTTTTTCCTTTGACTCTTTTTCGTTTTCATGCTCTCTTTCTAAACTTTGATTTTACTTAAAAAAGTGTGATGCATGTTTGTTTTTATGTTAGATCTAAAGATTTCACTAACATGCATGTTGATCTTTGAACTTGATCTTGAAGTTTTGCTAAGAAAGTATTTTCTCTCATGATCCTTAGATTTCTTCTTGATCTCTTAAAAGTATTTTGAAAAAGAGTTTGATTTGAAGTTTTCATGAATGACTTTCCAAAGATCTAGTGTTTTTAACTTCATGCATGCCAAGATCTATGATTGAACTATGATTTGTTGATGTTAGAGTTTTAATGTGAAGATCTTTGTGGATGATTGAATTTTCTTGATGATTTTCCTGATGATGATCACGATTTGGTGTTGTTATGCATGGAAACTTGACTTTCTTTTGATTGATCCCTTGCATGTCATAATCTTAAGATTTGATGATATTTTGAATTTATGAGAAGTTGTGTGATGTTGTGACCTTGATGTGTTGGCCACGGTTTTGATGATGATATGATTGAAAGTTGATTTTCCTTATGTTTGATCTCTTGCATGTCATGATCTTGGAAATTCAATGATGTTTTAAATGAATAGAAATTTGTGAGATTGTTGTGATTTTAAGTGGTGGTCACGGTTTGTATGAGTAAATGAAAAGGATTAATATTTTCTTAAGTTTAATTGATGGATATGTGATTCTCATGGACTTTAAGTTAGTTTTAAGTGTTTAAAGTGAAATGAAAATTGTTTAAAGACTTAAGTGTACTCACGGTTTCATATAGGAAGTGTATGTTAGGATTATATTTTTACTTGCTTGGTGAATGATGTGAAATTGTTATTGGATTTGAAGTTGTTTTTAGAAGTCTTTAATCTTTGAAAAATGTTTTTGAGAAAACCTAGTTAAGGTCACGGTTTGGACCTTAACTTTGGAGCTGAATTTTCTTGAATGTATATGTGTTCATGTCATGAAACTATATATTGATTTGTGAAACTATTCCTTGAATAAATAATTTTTAAAAAGACTAATGATGCATACGGTTTTAATGTAATTAAGTGAAAGTTAAATGAAAATTTGCCTAAGTGTTTATGTGATGCATGATTCGGTTTGTATATGCTTAAGAGTTTGACCTCTTTATTTGATTAAGATATATGCATAAACCGGTATGTGAACATGATTTTCAACTTGATGACTTGTGATTATGTGATGATTGGAATAAATGAACAAGTTTACTTGATAATGCTTTGTGCTGAAAATTGGATATGTATGTTTTTAACCTTGATAAATAATATTTGTGCATGCTCAATAATTCTGAAATTTTGTCACTAATCTAAGTATGGTAAAATGAGTTTCTCCGAATTTTTGAAAGATTTTTGGAATCGATTTCCTATTTCTATAAGAACCAATTTTGTGAAGACGATTTTGAGAAAACAAGTTTTCCTGTTTAAAGATGGACAGAATTTTCAAACTTGTGCTACTATAAATTGCTTGAAATTTTTGTGGTAGCTTCCTGAACCTCTCTACATGCTGTCTGTAAAATTTGAGGAGATTTGGAGTTGATTTGATAATTTTACTAAAGGCAAAACAGTGAACCGTTTGGTTCAGATTTTCCAGACTTAATGACAAACTTAATTAGAAAAATACGACTTTCACAACTCCAAATAATCTGAAATTTTTATGAGATGGTCTTGATTGTGTAAGGAAGATTTACACCAATTTTCATGCAATTCGGAGTTGAAACACTATTTTTAATCATGGCGTTTTGGCCTCAGGCCAGCAACAGTTCTATCTTGCTTTTTATGCAAAATCTGATTTGAAACCTAGCTTAAGGGTGTTCGAATGACTTGGAAATTTTATATGATTAACTTTGGCATATACGTGTATGTTCTGGAAATTTTGAGAATTAAACAAGTGGATTTGGTATAGTTTTAGATTTTATCTTTTGTGCTTTCCGTAATTGAACAAAAGCATTATTTAAATGTTTTCGACAAAAATGAATTTTTTACTTCATTTCATGACTTGGCTGGATCTGTATGATGATTATAATGTCTTGAAATAATTGAATGAGTGATTGCTTGATGGTATGTTTAGACTATGCATGAATGAGTTTGCAAAATTAATTGTTTACGGTGTTTAGGTCTAGGCTATTAGTTTGAAATTATGATTTGAAAGTGTGCTATGTGCTATGTGCTAAATGGTCTGTTTTGAGTGGTGCATGTTGATTGAACTGCTTTGTTTAATTGAGAAATTGTTGATCAAAGTGTTTATTTAATTGTTTTCAAGATGCTTAACTTGTTTATGGATTTAAATTGGTTTTGGACAATAGAAAATGAATTTAAGACTTGGAATATGATGCTGTCCAGAGTTTTTATAAGTTGTATCTCGTATTTAAAAATATTTTCAAAGTGATTTGAAGTTGAGTTTTGATGAGTATTTAATATAAGATAAAGTTGGTTGAAAAAATGCGATTTTACGATGTTTTCGGATTTTCTAAAAGAGTGGTTTATGGGCTAGCATCTTTGCTGTCCAATTCTTATTTAAATTGTTTTTCAATCCTGAAAATGTGTTTGATTGGTTTTAAGTTTGAGTTTTAAATGGTACGTGATTTAAGAAAAGTTGGATTTTGATTTGAGAAAATCTTTACGTCTAACGATTGTCCGACAAGAAGTGAAAGGAATTTTTGAAAACACGTTTTGATTTCCGAGTATGACGATTAGTTAGATAGACTGGTAACGTTAGTGTCTCCTATCTAGTACAAGGTGCGTATAAGTCAAGAACCTGGAGCATCTGGCATTCGGGAGGACTCGCAACGATTTCGGACGAGGTATTTGCTGGAGTTGGGTGAGAGAGAAGCTTCCCTAAGACACCGTGGTGTTTAGGTGATCTATTAGGACACTCCGTACTCTCTCAAAGTCGGAGTAAAGGTCTATCGTAGCTAGTAGTATACCCGATAAATTGTGTGATTGTTTGTATCGCGGTATACGAAGACTCAGACCTATACCATTGCATGGTATTGATTGATTGATGTACTTGTTTATGTTGAGATGTATTGTTGTTATAATGTCATTGCATGAGCATAATGCATCATCCCGCGAAAATGGATAAGACATAGAAAGACATAGAAAACAATAAGAAATTCGCCAAGCACCTGGATCGAGTTGATGATATGATGACAACGATGATGTCTTTGGACCGGACGCAAAGAATGTCGAATCCTACAGAGAGAGTTTCCATATGGTCGTAGCCATATGTTGAGTTGATTTTCGCATGGTCGTAGCCATGTGTTGAGATAATTTCCAAGTGGTCGTAGCCACATGATGAGATAGTCTCCATATGGTCATAGCCATATGTTGAGAGTGGTCTGAGATAGGTCGGAGCCTATCTACCAAAGATTGATGGATATCTCGCATATGGTCGGAGCCATATGCTGATGTGATTCTGAGTGGGTCGTAGCCCGTCAGAATGATGATTGATATTTCGCATATAGTCGTAGCTATATGTCGATGATGATTTTGGATGGGTCGTAGCCCGTCGAAGAGATTGTGGATATCCTGCATACTGGTCGGAGCCGTATGCCGAGAATGATTCAGGATGGGTCAGAGCCCGTCAGACACAGTGGTCGAGTCCCACAGAAGCATTCCGCATATAGTCGGAGCTGTATGGCGGAGATGACTTAGGATGGGTCGACGTTAGAACGAGCGAGTATAACCTTAAGAACTTAAACCCTAACCCGAAGTAGTGGAGAGGAAGATACATCTGAATTACCCTTGTGGTGTTCAGCTGGATGATTAAGATAGGGGACGGCAATGACGGTGATTCGTCAAGAAGCCTTGAGAAGTCTGTCTAGGTGGGAAAAACCATAGGGGCCCTGGCTGAACCAGTCGGAGCTGGTCACTCAGTGGTGTGGACGAAGTACCACATGTACACTAGACAGAGGACTGACACCCCCTTGACTAAATCTTGATCAGTGAGAGGGATGCTCGAACACGGCCGGATGAAGTTATTTTATTTATTTTCCCGGGCCATTATTTTATGAATGCATTCACTTTGCCATCCAGTAAAAGTCGGTGTGGTTAGAGATCCTGTACTCCTGATTGCTTCCGAACTAGGTGGTTGGATTCCGAGGAGATGTAGACCCAAAACCATAAAGCCTGAATTTCCGATGTTACAGACTTGAGATATGTGGACAAGAGTCTTCGATTTTGCGAGACGATCTGGTTAAGAGACTTCGACTTTGCAAGATGAGCTAATTAAGAGAATCCCCTTAAGTGAGAGATAAAGTGTTAGATAATGCGACGATTGCATTGCATTCTCATGCATTGTGCATAAATATCTGATGTATTGTTGTGCTATGAATTTGTATTGTTGTATGCCTGTATTGTGTTAATATTTTGCCTATCGTAAACCCACACCGTCAACGATGCGTCGTTTGGAATGCTTACTCTCTCTGTCTTTTCCCGTCCCTGTGGACTTCTGTGATGATGTCCACAGGCAACAGAGTAAGTAGATTATATTGGGAGTCAGCGCTTCATGTGATGGCCTACGGAGACACGACCGAGATGGAGTCTCGAAGGAGAAGACGGTCAAGCTCGGCTCGAGGACTCGATGGTTGATGGTTCGACTCTTCGGAGGAGCATATGTTGGACGGAGATCTATCGTTATAATGTCTATGTTCAAGTATTGTACTCCCTTACCAGGTACTTAGACATCATTAGCTACATCCACATGTGCACCCGAATTATGTTTTATAAAACTGGATAACCGAGATTAAGTTTTACGGTTAAGACAAACGAAATGGGCTTTTAAATGTGTTTTGTGAAAACAAGTTTCAGAGTGCGATGTTTCGTAACATCTCGGTTTGAAACTTGAAAGGTTTTATGCAATGTGAGAACATGAGTTTAAATTGCAAACATGATTTGAAAATCTAAGTGTTCTCACCTTGTGTAACACTGTTTTAAAAAAAAAATTGGCCCAAATTTTCACTATATTAATTAAGAAACTTTATTTTCAAGTTGTCAAATCGGGGTGTTACAAATTGCATTCTCATGTCCATCTCAAAAACATTATGAATGGAACGTTTTACCGTTTGGTCTAAAACAGGCACCATCAATATACCAAAGATTTATGGATAAATCCCTTGAAGGATTATAACATATCTGTTTAGCATATATTGATGATATAATTATCTTCACTAAAGGAGAGAAACAAAATCATATTAATGCGGGTTTTTTAGTACTTAGAAGAATCCAAGAGAAAAGAATTGCGATTTCAAAAAAGAAGTCAAATCTTTTACGACAAGAAATAGAATACCTTGGTTTAAAAATTGAAAATGATGGAAAGATAAATCTCTCACCGCATGTGGCTGAAAAGATATGTGCTTTCCCTGATAAACTAGAAGATCGAAAACAAATTCAAAGATTTTTAGGATGTTTGAATTATGTTTCAGATCAAGGATTTTTAAAAAATCTTTCATTAGAACGAAAAATATTACAGAAAAAGATCTCTGAAAAAATTCCATGGGAATGGAAAGACTCAAATACAAAAATACTACAAACTGTTGAAGAAAAAACAAAGTTTTTGTCAGAAATCTATAATCCTACAGAAAAAGACTTTTTGATTATAGAAACTGACGCATCAGAACACGTTTGGGCTGGTTTTATGACAGCTATTCCTGAAGGGAAAAAGCTTCTACAATTGGACGAATACGAAAATAGAATTGCTAACCTCGAAGTCGAAGAGGAAGGCCAAAAGAACACTAGCCATACAGGCATTGTTACGCCTAGTAAGGATAGTCTCCATACGGAGAAATTAAAAAGAAAGCTATGTCAATATGTATCGAGCACCTTTACAGATGCTGAAACACGAAACACCATAGCAGAAAAAGAAACATTGGCATGTTTGAGAACTCTTGAAAAGTGGAAGGTTGAACTTCTACCAACAAGATTTGAATTAAGAACTGACAACCAGTATGTAACAGGTTTCTAGAGATATAAACTCCAAGAGGATTTTAGAAAAGGAAGACTAATTAGGTGGCAGCTAAAATTGCATCAGTTTAATCCTTATGTGAAATACATATAAGAAAAAAAAACAGTTTTAGATATACGCTAACGAGAGAATGGAAAGCATTGTAAAGCAATTGCAGAACCAACTTAAACAAAAAGAAGAACAAATTTTCAAAGAAGAAGAAACAATCAAAACTCTCAAGCAGGAGAGGGGGGAGATAGTTACAGCAATTCAAACCCTCATAGGTAAAAGTTTTTGCTCAGAAGAAGAAAAAGACGAAAAGAAAGATGACCCAAAAAAGTCCTTGGTCACAAATGTAGCACCCCTAATTTTCGTCTCCCAAATAACCAAGAAGTTAATTATAATAATTATTTTATAATTGATTTATATTAGTTTTGAAGGTTTTAGTTTTGTACATTATGTGTTTTTATATATAAAAATATGAGATGTATTTTTATATGGTTATTTTGTACAAAAATATGAATATTGAAATTTAGTCCTTGGGTTGGGACCTAATTGCAATATTAAAAAGGTTTTTGAAGAAAGAGTGATTAAATTATTAATTTTTGAAGTTTTATCAGTATGTAACCGGTTAGAAGGGCTCTGTAACCAGTTACACGATGAACTCAGAAAACTGGGTTAGTGCGTTTGATGAGTAATCACGCGTTTTAACCCAGAATTCGCCACGAAATCATCTTAATCGTAGTGGGAGCTACGTGTCTTGATGCATGTTAGCTTGATTGTCCTATAAATAGCCCAATTGCTCGAGATTTTTGGCTATTTTGTTGATCTGAAGGTGCTGAAGCTCTGTTTAGGGTTCCATAGTTTTTATGTTTGATTCTCAGTCTGTGTTGAGAGTTAGAAAATGAGTGATACACTGTTACAAAGCTCACATCAAGGGCTTTGTATTGGTATAAAGTTTGTGAGCTGAGAGTTCCTGGAGTTTGAGAACGAATCTTGCAAAGTTAGGAGTTTGAGTTTGTCAGAATTCGTTTCTGGTTTCTGGAGCTTACTTCAAGCTTTGATTTGAGTAAGTATACACACTTTTTGAGTCTCAAATCTGTTCAAATCTATAGTGTATGTTGCATAGAGTGAGTATTGATGGTTTTCCCCAATTTGTTTGTCCATTTCATGTGTCAAATCTTATAGTCTTTGGACCCTGTCAAACCTGTTGTTGGCTGAAAATGGAGATTGTGGATTCTGGGGAGATCTTGCAAATTCCAGTGATTAAATTCATCAAGCACAACTTAGAGGTAAGGGGGAAGCTTACTATTTGCTGGAGTGAGGATAAACATGTTTGGTAAATAGGATGAGTCACCAAGAGACTCTAAGGGCATAGTTTGAATTAGTTTAATGTCTTGGAGGCCAACTTTAGCTCATTTTTGATTTTGAGCAATTATAATATGATGCATGCAAGCTATAGTGATGACAATTTCATGACTTATTTGGATATTAAGTGAATTGATGCATTAAGTTGTGAAATATGTGATTTATGCACATTTGGTGTATGATGATTTTGCATGCATGAATTTGTGATATGTTTAAGTGTTTAAACATGTATACTTTAAGGTATTAAACTTTGGGTAATGATGAAACTAGGTTAGATTTGAGTACTGTAACACCCCTAATTTTCGTCTCCCGAATAATAGGAAATTAATAATAAAAAGTTTTATTATTAATTTATAGTATTTTTCAAGTTTATGTTTTGTATTTAATTAGCCTTAAATATAAAAATAAGTGGAAATATTTTTATATGGCAAATAAATGCAAAATATAAGAAAAATTGCATTTTGGTCCCTGGATGAGGACTCAAAGGCAATATTAGAATGGTTCTTGGAGGGAAAGATTTAAAAATATTAATTTTTAAATTTTGAACTGATCTAACCGGTTAGTAATGCCCTGTAACCGGTTAGACGATGTACTCAGAAACTGGTTTAGTGGATTTTGATGAGTAATCACTCGAATTACTCCGTAATCGCCACGATTACAGCCTTGGATGAGTGGAGAACCACGCGTCGCCCTACATGCTACCTCAAATTGTCTATAAATAGAGGAGTTTCTGATGAATTTAGGGTTGTTCACTTGATTTCTGGTTGAAGGGGCTGATTTAGGGTTCTAATTTTGTGAGGACGATTTCTCCTTCGTTCTTGAGTGTTGAGAGACGAGTGATACACAAACACGAAGCTTACATCCAGAGCTTCGTGTTGATACCAAATTTGTGAGTTAAGAGTGAGTGTGGAAGGAGGAATCAAGCTTGGAAGCCAGGAGATATAGTCTGAGCTCTGTGCTATTCTGATTCTGGAAGCTGATTTCCAGACTCGATTTTGGTAAGCTTAGTTGACCTTTAAGTCTCAAACTTCTTTGATTCTCTAGTGCATGTACCCTACTTTGAATTCTGATCATTTTCCCTAATTTCTTTGGCCAATTTCTATGTCAAATTTGGTGGTTTCTGGACCCTGTTGCTGGAAACCGAATCTGAGAGCAGACTTGGGGAAATTGTGGGAATCTGTGGTTTTTCTTCAAATCTAGTGATAACCTTCATCAAGATCGTCTTAGAGGTATGGGAGAAGTCTATACTATACTAGATTTAGACTAAAAATCGAATGATTTAGGATTTGAGTTCACAAAACTCAAAAGGGCATTATGTGTTTTTAAGCACAAAGGCTTGGAGGCCAAAAACTTGCTCACTGTGGTTTTGAGCAACTTTAATTTGATGCATGCAAGCTATATAAATGCTGAATTCTGTGTTTGAGTGCTTAATCTAAGTTTTGTTGTGTTAAATTGTGTTTATGTGAATTTTCATGCAATTTGATACAATAAACTTGATGCATGCAATATGGATGTGTTTCTGGGTGTAAACATGTTTATTTTAAGGCATATGAACTTTGTGCATAATGAAATTTGGTTAGATTTGAGAAAGGAAGAAATTGAGTTGTTAAAACTCTTGTTTTAATGGTCTGACTGCATAATCTAACCGGTTACACGATTTTCGTAACCGGTTAGACACTGCAGATTTTCAAAGAAAATGAGTTTATTAAACAGTCCTGAAATCTTAATGGTTTCTGCTCAAATTTAAGCTTTAATTTCATTATACATGATCTGAACTTGAGTTGTCAAAGTTCTGATTTGAAAGATCAAATTTAATGCCTTAAGTTAATGAAATAATTTCAAGAGGAAATTATGTTCATTGGAAAAGGAAATGTGATTTGGACTTTTGAATGTTGAAACAATGGTTTTTGAGGTATAAAACAATGTTAAATGTGTTTTGGATTGGGTATAGAATTCAAGAAAAAGGGTTTTTCTGAATTGCAATGGTAAACAGTTCAGGTCTGTAATTCTAACCGGTTAGCCTGAAACTGTAACCGGTTAGTACCTGAATCTGAAAAATAAAAAGTAAGTTTTTGAATATCATTGACTTTGTTTTACCCAATCTAAGTTAAAAAGGCATGTTTTGAGAAAAATTCAAAGGGGAATTTTTATGTCAAATGTTATACCTCAAATAAATCATTCAAAAGTAGAAATTGGAATATTTCTAAATCACATTAATTAATGTAAAGATAAAAACCAACCCTGATGTTTTTGCATACATATAGACTGGAAGTCTGGTTGGTAGGAACATTTATCATATTATGGGAATATGAGGAGGGTACTCCGGGAGTACCAAAGTATAACCTACTTGATGACACATTATAGATATGTGGCCAGCGTCCGGGACCTGGTTTTTATGCGTTCTGGGAACGTGGCGTTCTGGGAACGTGGTGCACACTCCGGGAGTGATGTTTTTTTTTATCCAAGTATGGTTCGGCATTATGTTCTGGGAACTAATGTCGGTGTTCTGGAAACACAAGGGTGTACTGGATGGATGTCCAAGATGGACATTTAGAGGCCTCAGTTGTGGATAGAAAATCATACATCATGCCACCTGCATTATAAGAGTTATAATGTTGAAAAATTGGTGTGCTCATATGTATTTGCATTATGATCTGTCCATGATATATTTGTGATTGTAATTTTAGTCTTTATCAATTATGTATATGTGTATACTTACTCCCTATGCCCTGTTTAGGTGATGGCCAGATACCTAGCCTGCATCGAGATACGCCTTATCCCTAGGGGTATATGGACGTATGAGGAGCACCGTGCCACCTTTGAGGGGGAGGTTGAGATCACTCTCTACCACCCTAACCCTCTGGTGCATGTGCGACCTCGTCGATTTAGGATCCCATTAGTCTATACCTATGCATGTTCCACCTTTTTATACTTATAGAGGACCACCCCCGGCTCGACCTATGTGTCATTTCCATAGTTTTAGATTTAGAGCTGCCACTCGTTCCCATCCTTCATCCCATAGAGTTGTCACTGAGGAGACTCCTTCTCCTGGTCCGACTGAGTATGATAGGACTGCTTCTGCGGATCCTAGACCCAGTGGTGGGGTCTCTACACCGTCGGGCGAGGTCGAGAAGGACCCTGTGGAGGATGAGAGCGAGGAGGAGGTGCATGTTGAGCCGACTGTTTCTGCTAGAGGTGGACCCGCTGGTTCATAGGAGCCTACATAGCATAGGTGTTTTGGATCCTAGATCCTAGGGATAGAGCTGTGGAGGATCTGAGGAGCTACTGAGGACATGGAGGACTTGCTCTGGGACTTCTGCTTTTGGACTTTGTTATATATATATTGTATATATTGAGAGGTCTTAGAGTGAGCTTTTATTTTAGTGCAGCTGGTCTATATATGTCTTATCAAAACTTGCTATCTCGACTTTTTATCACTTGCTACTATACCGATGGGGTTTTATTTGACGGTATGATCTATATATATATGATGTTTATTTTCCTCAGTAGTGCCCCATAAGTATTGTTTTTCTTCCGCGAACTCTGATTTCAGTTTATAAAGAATTCGGCGAAATGTATACATTTTATATATTCAAATCCCACTCGAGAGGCAAATAGTGTATTCAACTGATAAATACTAGTAATGTTTTTTTTTATAATCAAGAAAATGCGTTCTCGAGAGTTTTTCTCAATTTAAGATAGTACTATGCCGAATTCATGTAACGGTTTATGTCGAAAAGAGGTTTTTGATTGAGCAAGTAATAATATTAAAAAGGAAAAATTTTCTAGTCCTAATTTTGATAGCAAGTAGTAAACTATTTGGAAATATTAATTATTTTCAAGTCAAAAGAGAGTGTCACAAGTACAATTGAAAATGGTGCTGAAAAATCAGTTTTAGTATGTTGTGCTGCATAATCTAACCGGTTAGAGGCTGTCTGTAACCGGTTAGAACCTGACAAAAATGAAAATATACAATTATGGTTTTGTTAAGAAATTCTCACCATTTTTAATTGATACTTAAGATCTATTACCACTGTTATTACCCTGTGATTGTTGGATATGGATTCCAAACTTAATAATTGGTTTATACCTTAAAGTGAATGACAAATTCAATTCAAAATTGTGAAGTTATATGCAATTTGATGTCCATAATGTTAATGGATGCAAGATGAATGTGATTCATTGGGTAAACATATTAATATTAAGGTATTGTAACTCTGTGTATGGTTGAAATTCATTAGATTTGAGTATTGAAAAGAATGGTATGCAAAACTTCACTTTTCATTGTGTTTTCTGAATAATCTAACCGGTTAGTTTGAGGTTGTAATCGGTTAGATACTGTCAGTTTTCAAAAGAAAAAGGTTTCTGAAATAGGCTAAGTGTTCATACCATTTATACTCAAGTTTAAGTTAGAATTTCATATAAAAACCAATCTGAAACTATGTGATTGAGCACTGTATGCTAAGACCCTGTTATTGGATTGAGTAGAGAATTCAAGAAAAGATTCTTTGAAAATCTGTGGTTTCATGTTCAGGTCTTTAATTCTAACCGGTTAGGTTGTGATGTAACCGGTTAGTACCTGAAACTTAAAAAAAAAGTTAAGTTTTTGAGTAAGGATTGTTAATACTAATGATTATATTCTCTCAATCCAGGTCTATGAGCATAAGTTTAACTTAAATTCAAAGGTGAATTTTATGAGTAAAGTTATACCTCAAGATATCATTCAGAAGTTATGTTTTCTAAGTCATAATAATGGAATTAATGGAAAGACCAACCTTAGTATTTCTGTGTGCATTCATGCATGGTTGGCAATGATCGTTTGTCATGTTCTGGGAACATGAGGAGGGTACTCTGGGAGTACCAAATTGATGCAACCTACTTGATGACACATTCTGGGAATGTGGTCAGTGTCTGGGACATGGTTTTTTATGCGTTCTGGGAACGTAATGCACACTCTGGGAGTGGTGCTTGTTTTCCAAGTATGGTTTGCCATACGTTCTGGGAACGTATGTTTTTGCGCAGAGAACGTATGTTTGTGCGTGCATTCATTCATAGAGAATGGAGACTAAGTTGGAAAGGATTGTTGTCATGTTCTGGGAACATCAGGAGGGTACTCTGGGAGTACCATATTGATGCAACCTACTTGATGACACATTCTGGGAATGTGGCCAGTGTCTGGGACATGGTTTCTTTGATGTGTTCTGGGAACACATTGGTGTGCAACCTACTTGATGACACATTCTGGGAATGTGGCCAGTGTCTGGGACATAGTTTTTTATGCGTTATGGGAACGTGATGCACACTCTGGGAGTGGTGCTTGTTTATATTCCATGTATGGTTTGCTATACGTTCTGGGAACGTGATGCACACTCTGGGAGTGGTGCTTGTTATATTCCAAGTATGTTTTGCTATACGTTCTGGGAACGTATATTAGTGTTCTGGGAACACACTGGTGTAATGGATGGACGTCCGAGATTGATTAATATGGAGGCCTCAGGATTATGAGATAGAAAGCATGCATCATGCCACCTGCATTGAAAGACTTATTCTGATTAACCGGGTGTGCTCATATGGTTATGCATTCTGATTTGCTACATGATTACTTGTGTATGTTAGTTTTATTCTCATTTGATTATGCGAATATGTATAGCTAACCCCCATGCCCTTATTAGGTGTTGATCGTACATCTAGCTTGCACAAAAGTCAGTGAAGGGAGATGTCCCTTAGGTGCATGCAGAGTGTAGAAAGTGTGGGTTGGGAACCCCTTTATATAGATATCGAGGATCCGGCCAGATGGATGTTTGGACAGAGGACCAGTGACCAGCTCTATAACATTTCTATTTTTTTTATAAGTATTTATATGATACACATTTTGAAAGAGGTATCATAAGATGAATTTAGTTTCATAATAGTACTTATTTGGTATCCATGGACTTGTTACACTTGATATATTTTGGGAGTATAATATGATTATTTTACTATGTTTCTGCAAACTCTGATTTTATTAGACAAATTCATTATTGATAAAATTTCTGTAAAAGGAATTTTCAAATGAAGGAAAATTTTTATTGTCAGATCTTTTTCCAACAATGACAAGTCCAAGCATTCATAAACTTATTATTTTTCTTATAAAGTAAGATGATATACAAGGAGTGTTACACTTTTATGGTATCAGAGCAATGGTCCTGACATTTGGTCCTTGCGTGTGTGGTCCAATACGCTGGTCATCGATATCTGCGAGGTTTCTTGGGAAGTATGCTTTCATATACTTCCAAACTAGATCTAAAGTTATGTGTAATGGCTCTAGATAAGTAGCTTAGTCTGCTATTAAAGATGTGTTCTATGTAGTCTAAGTAGAAGTATGATAGTTGTATGCTTCTCTTTAGACATGTTGTAAACCCAAAACCATAGTGTTGGTTTATTAGTTCTCATAGAACCAGTGATAAGGAAATCTTAAGGAGTTGTAGCTAAGTCCTTGACTTTGGGGAAGAGTGTTTACCCTCACTAGTGTTAAAGTTAATCAACTTTTCAGACCAAGTGTGGGGCAGTCATTTCCTTAAAGATCAACCTTGTTGAGTATGTTAAACTCTAAAGCTATACTTTCTTTTGTTCCTTATGGATACGGGCATTGATCAACGTTGCTCTATGTCCTATCCAACCTGCTATCTCAAAGTAGAGACTCCTACAAATCTTCTTGTAGTTGTTTCCAATGTATGTCGGAATTGTTCTATTAAGGTATTAGACTTTGTCTATCTACCTGTGTCATGATTACATTTGATCATAGACATGGTTGGCAAGCCGAGAGATCAAGTGATCATGATTAATGACGATAGAACAACCCTGTGTTGGGATTCCCAAGCTTCGAATCTGGAATCCAATGGAACCATGTGTTTGCTTCTGGGAAGCAGTGAAGGAAAGGAAGAAGGGGGTTAAAGAAATCATGGTTATAAGAAATGATGTCAGGTTTACCCTTGAGTAAAGAGATAGAGTTTGGAATCAAGTTAATTCTTGAAACTGATTCTATCTCTACTACCCTTATAATATGGTACCGTCGGGAATGGTCAAATGGAAGAAACACGTGGAGAAGTTGCTAAAAAGGTTATGGTTGGACCAGGTTAAAGGAGTCTAAGTGTTTTCTAAGATTGATTAGAGGTCGGATTAACCCTAAATCAGGATTCGGGACAGGGATACACCTAAGACTGCATATTGATCTCGATACAGACATTATGGGTAGGAAATAATGCCGTTCGGGTTGACTAATGCATCTGTTCTTTAATGGATTATAAGAACGGGACCTTTAGATAATATTTGGATTCGTTTGTGGTTTATCCTAAGAATCCGGAGGAGCATGAGGAACATCTCAGGATTGTGTTGAGAATCCTGCAGGAGGAGTAGTTGTGTGCTAAACTCACCGAAGATGAGTTTTGGTTGAGAGAAGTTAAGTTCGCAGGTCATGTGATCTTTAAAGAATAAATTGCGGTGGATCTAGCGAAGGTGAATTCAGTGATGTAATGTGAACAACTTAAGACTGTGGTTAAAGTAAGAAGTTTCTTAGGGCTGGCTGGATACTATCGCTGGATTATTGAAGGATTTTCTAAGATCGCATGGCCTTTTACCAAGTTGACTTGGAAAGATCAACTGATTGTATGGAATGATGGGATGTTGTTTAATTATGGAAAAGGTAGAGGATTTATCCGGACGATGCAAAAGAGACGATAAGCACTAAGATAAGAAGGTTGTGATTCATGAACAAGTTCGGAGTTCAAAAATGTGAAGGACAATAGGAAGAAGAGTTAAATATGAGACAAAGGCGATGGATGGAGTTTCTAAAAGATTATGACTTGGAGCTCCATTATCATCCTGGCAAAGCAAACGTAGTTGCAAACGCTTTGAGCAGAAAGGCTATTCCTGTGAGCGCAATGATGGTCAAGGAGGCTATTCTGATCGAGGAGATCAGAGACCTAAGTCTGGCAATGCAAGTGTGATCATCTAGCCTTAGACTGGGAATGTTGCAAATCACCAACGAATTCTTGAATCGGATCCGTGAATTACAACCAGAAGATGAGGAGTTGAAGGAGAAGAATGAGATTTAATCTTTGGAATTAAAGTCAGGGATTATGGATATTAGAAAATATATTATGGAGGCAATGGATTTATGAAGTGTTGTCTAGAACAACCTAGATGAGAAATCCAAAGGCATGAACTTCAAGAATAGATTATGTTCGAACCCAAGTCAGCTATCAACTATCAAGGAATAAGGAATCCTCGACTGAAGATAAGTGATTAAGGAGGAAATAGGAAAGGGAACATTTGTCCATCTCAAGGTGAAAAATGTGAGACACATCACTTTGAGTTTAGTTGAGATGTACCTGAGGGAATAGTCAATTCCGATTGCAGGAAGCGGGAGTATTATTCACCGAATTGTCTTGAAGGAAAAGGTGAGAAAGGAATGGATGAATAAGCACGAGAAGAGTTAACCAGTTGAGATGTGAGTTGAGTTTAATCCTGACGTAGATAACCCAAGTCTATCTCTTCCTTTGATCTGAATTAACGTAGTCAAATGTTTTTCGATTACGTTAATCTAATTGTTTGAAAATATCAATATCTTGTGGGAACTTCAACTCCAATCTTTCTGTGATCAAAACCTTTATCACAGTTGGATGTGATAGATATCTGTGGACACTACAGAAATAGAAAGATCAGTTATGGCTAGAGAAATTAACAACCACCGGGCTAGTACAAATCTTTGTCTCCCCAACGGAGATGTCTCTAGAACTTGACTATCTAACTAAGTCTAATAGTGATAATTACCCTATCTTTAAGTTCATCTAACTTAAAGACCTATCGTATGGTCTTTCTTGCGAAAGATTATATCTGAAAGGGATGATTTTGTTATTAATGGTTTGAATATTAGGACTGATCACCCAAATGTCTCAGGCTGTTAAGGAACGAAGTCATACAAATGTTTCTTTGATCGTGCTCGAGAGATCAGAGTGCGCAGCCCAAAAAGTTTTTCCAAAAAGTTTATTGAAAAGTGTTTTATTTGAAGAATGTTTATGTGAAGTGTATTACTCAAAAGAGTATTTCTCTTAAAAGAATTCCTTCACATAAGAGTTTTATGCAAAGAACTTTTACTGTTTAAATATTTTATTAGAAATGTTTCGAAATAAAAGAATTATATCTAAACTCTTTTAAGTGGGGGAGGACCCTAAAGAACACATATTTGGGAGCTAGATGAAGTTTTCTAGTATAAAAACACTTTGGAAAAGTGGAAAATTTCAGAAGATGAATTTCGGGGACGAAATTCCTTTTAAGTGGGGGAGTAGTGTAACACCCCTAATTTTCGTCTCCCAAATAACCAAGAAATTAATTATAACAATTATTTTATAATTGATTTATATTAGTTTTGAAGGTTTTAGTTTTTGTACATTATGTGTTTTTATATATAAAAATATGAGATGTATTTTTATATGGTTATTTTGTACAAAAATATGAATATTGAAATTTAGTCCTTGGGTTGAGACCTAATTGCAATATTAAAAAGGTTTTTGAAGAAAGAGTAATTAAATTATTAATTTTTGAAGTTTTATCAGTATGTAACCGGTTAGAAGGGCTCTGTAACCGGTTACACGATGAAGTCAAAAAACTGGGTTAGTGCGTTTGATGAGTAATCTCGCGTTTTAACCCAGAATTCGCCACGAAATCATCTTAATCGTAGTGGGAGCTACGTGTCTTGATGCATGTTAGCTTGATTGTCCTATAAATAGCCCAATTGATCGAGATTTTTGGCTATTTTGTTGATCTGAAGGTGCCGAAGCTCTGTTTAGGGTTCCATAGTTTTTTTGTTTGATTCTCAGTCTCTGTTGAGAGTTAGAAAACGAGTGATACACTGTTACAAAGCTCACATCAAGGGCTTTGTATTGATATAAAGTTTGTGAGCTGAGAGTTCCAGGAGTTTGAGAACGAAGCTTGCAAAGTTAGGAGTTTAAGTTTGTCAGAATTCGTTTCTGGTTTCTGGAGCTTACTTCAAACTTCGATTTGAGTAAGTATACACACTTTTTGAGTCTCAAATCTGTTCAAATCTTTAGTGCATGTTGCATAGAGTGAGTATTGATGGTTTTCCCCAATTTGTTTGTCCATTTCATGTGTCATATCTTATAGTCTTTGGACCCTGTCAAACCTGTTGTTGGCTGAAAATGAAGATTGTGGATTCTGGGGAGATCTTGGAAATTCCAGTGATTAAATTCATCAAGCACAACTTAGAGGTAAGGGGGAAGCTTACTATTTTCTAGAGTGAGGATAAACATGTTTGGTAAATAGGATGAGTCACCAAGAGACTCTAAGGGCATAGTTTGAATTAGTTTATTGGCTTGGAGGCCAACTTTAGCTCATTTATGATTTTGAACAATTATAATATGATGCATGCAAGCTATAGTGATGACAATTTCATGACTTGTTTGGATATTATGTGAATTGATGCATTAAGTTGTGAAATATGTGATTTATGCACTTTTGGTGTATGATGATTTTGCATGCATGAATTTGTGATATGTTTAAGTGTTTAAACATGTATACTTTAAGGTATTAAACTTTGGGTAATGATGAAACTAGGTTAGATTTGAGTACAATTGAAAATGGTGCTGAAAAATCAGTTTTAGTATGTTGTGCTGCATAATCTAACCGGTTAGAGGCAGCCTGTAACCGGTTAGAACCTAACAAAAATGAAAATATACAATTCTGGTTTTGTTAAGAAATTCTCAACATTTTTAATTGATACTTAAGATCTATTACCAATGTTATTACCCTGTGATTGTTGGATATGGATTCCAAACTTCATAATTGGTTTATACCTTAAAGTGAATGACAAATTCAATTGAAAATTGTGAAGTTATATGCAATTTGATGTCCATAATGTTAATGGATGCAAGATGAATGTGATTCATTGGGTAAACATATTAATACTAAGGTATTGTAACTCTGTGTATGGTTGAAATTGGTTAGATTTGAGTATTGAAAAGAATGGTATGCAAAACTTCACTTTTCAGTGTGTTTTCTGCATAATCTAACCGGTTAGTTTGAGGCTGTAATCAGTTAGATACTGTCAGTTTTCAAAAGAAAAAGGTTTCTGAAATAGGCTAAGTGTTCATACCATTTATACTCAAGTTTAAGTTAGAATTTCATATAAAAACCAATCTGAAACTATGTGATTGAGCACTGTTTGGTTTAGATTGGAGGTGATGAGTTAATACCTTAATATTAAATGATAATTTCACGAGGAAATTATGCATAAATGAAATTGGATTATGACTTAGATCTTTTGAATGATAATATGTGTAGTGTCCTTGAACACTAGATGTCCTTAACCCTCGAAGTGCTCAAGATTATAGTAACCAGGAGCCCAAGAGAGGATCAAGTATTAATATGCGACTTGTGGTATTTCTGCAGTTCCAATTGGGAAAAGCAGGGTCTCCCTAGTCAACGTGTGTGTGCAGAGTGTCAACTTGGGGATGAGAGTACTTACCAGAAACCCTAGCTGTGATGAGCTATTTATAGGGTTTGGAGGAGGCTGATATGGGACGTTTGGGCCCTGTATCAGGGTTGAGCTGAACCAGGATTCTATTGAGATAATATCAGACGATTATGCTCCTAGAATCTGGATAGGATCAGCTGAAGATCTCATGTCTAGGTTGTTGCGAGAATCTAGGAGAGATCTGCGGAGGGGATAAGAAGCCTCGGCGAGCCTGAGCTTATCCACGAGCCGACGGTAAGTCTCGGTCCTAGAGTCCCGAGCCTGATGGATGGGGGACCGATAGTAAGGCTCGGATCCATCAAGTCCGAGCCTGGTCCTTTGGTCTGCTCGGAGTCCATGAGTCTGAGCGAAGGACTTTCATGATAAGTAAGTCGAGGAAAGTGTCCTTAGAGAACCCCTTTAGTAAGACTTGAGTCCGTGTATGGTCGGTGATCGAGGCCGTACCCGATACAAATAAAAACAGTTTAAGTATAGTACTAGGAAGTGACTCCTAGGTCGTCTCCCAAGGAATATCTTATCAAGCAAAAGGTCGAACACATAGTATGCGTAGAAAACAGGGGGGGTTTTGTATTGAATATTGAATAATTGAAATCAAAACAGAATTAAATCAAAACGAAGTAACAGATAAGGAAAAGCGGATAAACCCCTTTGGCTCGCGTTCACAACTCTATCATCGGTCACAAAAGATCAATTTCTTTCCTCTTCACTGTCCAACTCGTGAGAAATAAATACTAAGCGAAAATTCAATTCTCACCCCAAAACCCAAACCTCTAATTAAGCATTAAAAGCCAAAGCATGGAGTTTTTACAAGTTTGCATAAATTAAGCATTCATACACATGGATTATCTCTATAGAATGGAACTAAGCGAACCATAACATATCAATAAGCATGAAAACAGTGAATAAAAACGAAATAGCATTAAGAATAAAACCTCAAGAGTATGTGATACATTACCAAAGGGATTTAACCTATGAGTTTAGCCTTCCATGAAGAAAAATACCAAAAACGTGTAGAAAGGGAAGAGAGAGAAACCCTAGCAGCCACCACAAGCTTGGAGAGCAAAACTAAGCCTTCTCTAAGAGAGAGAATGTAAAAACGTGAATGATAAATTGTGGCTGCTAGGTCTACACGAAATTGGCTAATTAAATCACAAAACGGGCCTAAATCATGGGCCCAAATCCTAAGGAAAGCTAATCTCTAAATTAAATCTAAAAATATCCTATAGATAAAATCTAAATCTTAAAAGATATAAACTAAATCTCAAATAATCCTAAAGATAGATTACAATTTTCACTTCATCATATATCTTCTCTTCCAAAATTAAATCTTCACTCCCAAAAAGCCCAAAAAGCCCTTGTGCCAAATATGACCTGAAAATAGAAATAGAATTAATTAGGCTAAATAATCCCAAATTAAACAATATTCAGAATATTAGTCCAAAAAACTCTAAATCACTAAATCAAGCTAAACAATGTCAAATGGGCAACAAGTATCAATAATAGGAGTAAAATAATGCAAGGAATAATGGGAAATAAAATGCTCATCAAACACCCCCACACTTATCCTTTTGCACTCCTGGGCAAAACTAAGAATTAGGACTGAGAAGATCAATATGCACCAAAGTGAATCATGCAACAAGATTACTACAATTAATGAATGCAAACCTAAGAGATTAAATACTTCACAATGAATTCTAGGAAATGCAAAGAAATGGGCAAAATCGAGCACACGAAGAGAATAAGGACCAAAGAATCAAAGCATCCATGAACATCATCCAATTATTTCAAATATGCAAAGAAAACCAATGACATCAAGAGGGTAGTCACAAAGATGATAGAAACTCACAAGGATCACTCAATAGTGTTTACACTCAAGTGTTTAAGGGTAATCAGTGTTTACACTCAAGGCACATCATGAAAAACAAACACAACCATAAGCTTGACAAGCCTCTAACATCAACAATCAACACACATGCACATTAAGATCAAAAGGTCTTTTCAGGGTTGTAATGGGGCCAAGGACAAGGTAGGATAAAAATATGGGAAATGTAGCTAAAACCCAAGGGAATAGAGGAGCAATGGGGAATAAGTAAAAAAAATAAGCACAATCCACCCCAGAATGAAATGATAAACATAACAACAACCTCTAATTCCAATCCTCTATGCCTCAATCAACCTTTTATTCCTTTTTTTTTTTGCATTGCAGAACTTCATGAACAAAAGGAAAGAAGAAACAATAAAAATGGCATAATGAGATAAAGCCATAATTACATCACCAACCATAGAGGCAAAACCCAGAACTCACAAGAGATGAAGAACAAAGCACCCTCGCTTACTTAATACCCATTCCCAAAACAATTCCAAAGCTCCAACATTCCCTAAGGTTAGGACAATCATGGTTTTTCAGTCATAGGCTTGTAATGAGCTAAAGAACAAAGAAAAGGGATATAAAGGCTCAAAGGGGCTATCAAAGGATAAATTCATTCAAGGTAGGCTCATATGGCTAGTGGCTTATTCAAGAAAAACAATGCCTAAATCATTTCAAAATGTGCATGGGAATATCAAGTATCAACAAGAGTCAAGTCAAGTTCTAGAGTGCAAGTAATCCAGAGTGCAATCACACATGAAAGAAAATTAGGTGGCATATATAGCAATCCACCCACAATTAAGGCTCAAATTCTCACAAAAGGGACAATTCTATCACAGTGTTACCACCTCTTAATTATCAAAAGCAACTTTACACACAGAAATGCATGAATTCAGACACAAGATACCAAGACTCTACTAAAATGAAGCAAAAACATGCAAGAAAATGCCCAAAACTTAGCAAAACCTAAAAAATCAAAGCAAAAATATACCAAGACTCTACTAAAATGAAGCAAAAACATGCAAGAAAATGCCCAAAACTTAGCAAAACCTTAAAAATCAAAGCAAAAATATGCAACCTAAACTACTCTCCCCCCCCCACACTTAAATCACACATTGTCCTCAATGGAACACAAATAGCAGAATCAGACAGATATAGACAAGTGTAATAAAAGTAGTAAAGAAGGAGAAAAGAAGACTCCCTAAATCATGGTGGGTCAAAAGTGGGGTCGACCAAGAGGCCTCCTCCACAGGTGCATCATCCAAAGAAGGGGTGGTGAGAAAGGGCTTGAGTCGGTGGCCATTGACTCTGAAGCTCTTGTCTGTGGACTCACTCTTGATCTCCACAGTGCCATAAGGAAACACCTGGGTGACTACAAACGGTCCAATCCACTTAGAGCGGAGCTTTCCACTCATGAGTCCAAGCCTAGAGTTGTAGAGCAACAATTTTTGACCAACCAAGAACTCCTTTCTAGAAATTGAGCTATCATGGAGCTTCTTGGTCTTCTCTTTGTAGAACTTGGAGTTCTCATAAGCCTCCAAACGGATCTCATCTAGCTCACTCAACTGCAGCTTCCCCTCCTCACCCGCTTGATCAAGAGCTAAGTTACATTGCTTCACAGCCCAATATGCACGGTGCTCTATCTCCACAGGCAGGTGACACGCCTTACCAAAGACAACCCGATAAGGTGACATCCTAATGGGTACCTTGTAAGCAGTCCGATGGGCCCATAGAGCATCCTCCAATCGTGTGCTCCAATCCTTTCTATTAGGCTTCACCATCTTCTCCAAAATCCGCTTGATCTCTCTGTTTGAAATCTCAGCTTGCCCATTGGTTTGGGGGTGATATGGTGTAGAAACTTTGTGCACAACCCCATACTTCTTGAGCAAAGCTTGCATGGATCTATTGCAGAAGTGTGTGCCTTGATCACTGACTATGGCTCTAGGTATGCCAAACCTGCAAAGGATATTAGACCTGACAAAATCTACAACAACCTGAGCATCATTAGTCCTGGTGGCCTTAGCTTCCACCCATTTGGATACATAATCCACAGCAAGTAAGATATAATAAAAACCAAAAGAAACAGGAAAGGGGCCCATGAAATCTATACCCCAGACGTCAAACACCTCACAGAACAACATAGGTTGTTGCGGCATCTGTTGCCTCCAAGATAGGGCGCCTCCTGCTCTTTGACATTGCTCACATGAGCTGCAGATGTTGCTTGCATCCTTGAAGATGGTAGGCCAATAAAATCTAGAATCCAGCACCTTTCGTGCTGTCCTTTGAGTGCCAAGGTGGCCTCCCACTAGTGAAGCATGGCAAAATTGGAGAACCGATTGGATCTCATGATCTGGAATGCACCTGCGAATGACCTGATCACTGCAAAAACGCCACAAATAGGGGTCATCCCATACATAATACTTGGCATCGCTCTTCAATTTGTCTCTTTGAGCTTTGGATGCCAAGGGTGGAAAAACAGATGCAACTAGATAATTTACAATATCATCAAACCAAGGAGTAAGGGGAGGGGGATATGAAACATGCAAAACTAAAAGATGCTCATCCGGGAAGTCATCCCGGATAGGAAATGCATCCTCCTCTCTCTCTCTCTATTCTGCTCAAGTGGTCAGCGACAAGGTTATGTGCACCACTCCGATCCTGAATCTCAAGATCAAACTCCTGGAGGAGCAACATCCACCTAATCAACCTAGGTTTGGAATCTGTCTTTTTCAAAAGATACTTCAGAGCAGCATGATCAGTATACACTACAACCTTAGAACCTAACAGATATGATCTAAACTTATCAAGTGCAAAGACAATGGCTAACAGCTCTTTTTCAGTTGTGGTGTAATTAACTTGTGCTGAATCTAAAGTCCTAGATGCGTAATAAATCACATGAGACAGCTTACCAACCCTTTGGGAGAGAACTGCTCCCAAAGCATAATTCGAGGCATCGGTCATGAGCTCAAATGGGAGGGTCCAGTCAAGTGGTTGGATGATGGGAGTGGTGGTGAGTTCTCTCTTTAGCTCATCAAATGCCTTCTTGCATTGGTCTCCAAACTCAAATGTGGTATCCTTTTGAAGCAAGTTGGATAGTGGAAGGGCTATCTTGCTAAAGTTCTGAATAAACCTGCGATAGAAACCTGCATGGCCAAGAAAAGAACGCACCTCTCGCACGCAAGAGGGGTAAGGCAAATGTGATATTACATGCAGCTTAGCAGGGTCAATCTCTATGCCCTTATGCGAAATAATGTGCCCTAAGACTATGCCTTGTTCTACCATAAAATGACATTTTTCAAAATTCAAGACAAGGTTAGTCTCAATGCACCTATTAAGCACCTTAGACAAACTATCAAGACATGCATCAAAAGAGGAACCATATACACTAAAATCATCCATGAAGACCTCTATGCAATGCTCAAGTAAGTCATTAAAAATACTCATCATACATCTTTGAAAAGTTCCAGGAGCATTGCATAGGCCAAAAGGCATCTTCCTATAAGCAAATGTACCAAAAGGACAGGTAAATGTGGTCTTATGTTGGTCCTCTGTTGCAATACAGATTTGGAAATAACCAGAGAAACCATCTAAGAAGCAATATTGAGATTTACCTGCCAGGCACTCCAACATCTGATCAATGAAGGGAAGAGGAAAGTGATCCTTGCGGGTCGCCTGGTTGAGCTTCCTATAGTCAATGCAGACTCTCCAACTGTTCTGCACTCTAGTGGGAATCAGCTCATCCTTCTCATTTTTGACAACTGTCACCCCAGACTTCTTGGGAACTACTTGAACCGGGCTTACCCAAGTGCTGTCCGAAATGGGGTAGATAATACCAACTTGCAGCAGCTTGGTGACCTCTTTCTTCACCACATCAAGAATCTGGGGGTTCAACCGTCTCTGGGGTTGTCTCACTGGTTTAGCCCCATCCTCCAATAAAATCCGATGCATGCACATGGAGGGGCTAATACCAGGTATGTCTGCCAAAGTCCATCTTATTGCCCTTTTGTTTGCTCTAATCACATCCAGCAGCTGCTTCTCTTGATCAACAGAAAGGGAGGTAGAGATGATCACTGGAAGTTTCTGCTCATCCTCCAAGTAAGCATATTTGAGATGAGGAGGAAGGGGCTTCAGGTCCAATAAAGGTGCCTGCATCACAGATGGAACTAAAGGAGCAGCAGAATTGGATTCTGCCGCCTGCACCTGAACAAATGGATTACACTCATGCATAACAGAAATGGGGTTAGGGTTAGCATGATCTGAATCTATATCATATGAATCAACAAATGCAGTAGCAAAATTTAAAAGCTGGTCAATTTCAATGCATGCAGTGCACATTTCGGAATCAGAACATGCAGAACAAGTAAATGAGCTAGTGAAAGATGGCAAATCATAATCATGCAAAAAGTCTAGAACATGCTCATCAATAAGATCATCAAGAAAGTCAATATGAAAGACAGAGTGGTCATCAGAAAAATGTTTCATAGCATCAAAAATATTGAATCGAACCACTCTGTCATCAAATTCCATTGAAAGTGTACCTGCATGCACATCAATCTTGGTTCGGGCTGTTTTTAAAAATGGTCTCCCTAATATGATAGGGACAGCACTACGAGAGGTGTCCTCTTCCATATCAAGAATATAAAAGTCAGCAGGAAAGATAAGTTCACCAACCCGAACCAAGACATCCTCTATCAAACCTGCGGGGTAGGCAGTAGATCTATTTGCCAAATGGATAACCACACCCGTAGGTTGAAGAGGTCCAAGTGAAAGAGACTTGAAAACAGACATAGGCATAACATTAATAGATGCTCCTAAATCTAGCAAAGCATTCTCAAATTTAGTATTACCTATGATACAAAGCACAGAGAAAGTTCCAGGATCCTTACATTTTTCAGGAATATGAGGGACGGATTTACCTATAAGAGCAGAGACATTTCTTCCCATGTTGATCCTCTCATTGCCCTTAAGCTTCCGTTTGTGTGTGCATAGATCCTTCAAGAACTTTGCATACCTTGGAATCTGCTTGATTGCATCAAGAAGGGGTATGTTGACTTCCACCTTCCTGAATGTGTCAAGTATTTCTTTGTCAATCTCTTCCATTTTCTTGCTTTGAGTAACCCCCCTTGGTGGGAAAGGAAGAGGAATGGGGGGTGGTTGTTGGGCAGCAGTAGGTGTTGTGCTTATGGAAGGCTGAGCTGGATGGGATTTTCTGGTACTTGTGTGCTCACTCTCGTCGACCATTTGGCTCTTCTTGTTGGGTGAAACTAGATCATCTTTGTTGAGGTCAGATTCTGGTGTGGTTGTGACAATCTGCTTCCCTGACCTTAGACTAATGGCACTCACATTCTGGTTTGGATTGATCACTGTTTGGGATGGCAACTTGTTAGAATTATGAGATTGCATAGTGTTGATTTCTGTTGCCATTTGTCCCATCTGATTGGTCAAAGATTGAATGGAGGCCTCTTGTCTTTGAATGGATGCTCTAGTTTCCTGTTGGAATTGGAGATTTTGCATGGTCATCTGTTTCATCAGCTCTTCCAATGAAGGCTGCTGCTCAGTAGTAGGAGCTGGTGGTGCAGAATTAGCCTGTTGTTGTTGTCTCTGTTGCTGGACTGAAGGAGGTACATATGGTGGTCTGGAATTGTTCTGAAATTGAACCTATGAAGGTTGCTGCTGATCAGACCATCTCAGGTTGGGATGGTTCCTCCAACCAGGGTTGTATCTATTGGTAGAGATATCAAAGTTCTGTGGCTGCCGGTTTCTACTGTTGAAAATGTTGGCGGCATATGCCTCAGGTTGGTCAGCACCAGTCGTTGGTTGCTGCTGCAAAGAAGGGCATGCATCTGTGGGGTGCTCGGTGGATGTGCATATGCCACATAATCTAGCAGGCAGAGACAACTTCTTCTGGTTGATGGCCAATTGAGTGACCAAAGTTGTAAGTGAGTCTATCTTCTGTTCAAGCTTCTCAACCTTACCAGAACTTGTGCCAACATCATTCACTCCTCTCACTACGATTGCATCGCTGTTGCCCCTTGCATGGAATTGTTGACAATTGGAAGCCATCTTCTCAATCTTGGCTCTGGCTTCTAAAGGTGTCATGTCTCCTAGGGCACCACCACTTGCAGCATAAAGCATGTTTCTCTCCATGAGGTTGAGACCTTCATAGAAATATTGAATAAGCAGCTGCTCTGAGATCTGATGGTGGGGGCAGCTCGCACACAGTCTCTTGAATCTCTCCCAATACTCGTAGAGACTTTCTCCACTTTGTTGCCTGATGCCTGATATGTCCTTTCGGATTGCTGTTGTTCTGCATGCAGGGAAGAATTTCTCCAAAAATGCCCTCTTCAGGTCATCCCAGCTTGTGATAGAACCAGGGGCCAGATTGTACAACCAATCCTTGGCTAGCCCCTCTAGGGAGTGTGGGAATGCCTTAAGACAAACATGATCCTCTTGCACATCATGTGGTTTCATAGTAGCACACACAATATGGAACTGCTTGAGATGTTTATGAGGATCCTCACCTGCAAGACCATTAAACTTGGGCAACAAATGAATTAGTCCAGACCTTAGCTCATACGGGTCATCGGGATACTGGATGCACAAATCTTCAATAGTGAAATCAGGTGCAGCCAGCTCCCTCAATGTCCTCTCACGTGGTGGAGGTTGAGCCATATTTTCATAATAAGAATCAGAATAAGAATCAGAATTTATAGGGATAGAAGAAAAAGAAGCAGACTCACTATGTAAAGACTCAATAGACTCACTACCTATGGACTGGTTCCTATTTTGTCTAACTAGTATGTGATAAGTTCTATCAATTTCAGGGTTGTATGGATGCAAGTAGCTTGGGTTGCCCCTAGTCATGTACTGAACTGAACACCATTAAGCATAGCAAACTGTCACTAATATGCATGACCAAAATAGGCAACAAAATTTTTTATTTTTTAAAATTTTTTTCTTTATTTTTTTCAGCACCCTAAAATCATGAAAACATATCACAGAATGTTTGAGGACAAAATTCAAAAAGGAACCAAGTCAAACAATTAATTCAGAGACCAAAAACTAACAAAATAAAACTTGTAAAATAAAAAAATAGTAAAACGACTTTTTCAGGGTCCAGATGAAGGAGTTTTCTGACGAAGTGAGAAAAATCAGATTATTCAGAAAATTCCCTTCGATTTGATATAAAATTCGTCAAATTCCGAGTTACGGGTCAAAAGTTGCGACGATTTGAAGAAAGTGCTGCTAAAACTTGGAAAATTTTTCTGGAACTCACAACCAGTGATGATCTGAGTGATCGTGGTGCCTCAAAACCTTTTTATATGATAAAAGTAGTGTGGATATAAATTTTTGTGCAAAAATTCCACCCACAACTATGTGAACTAGCAACCACAGAATCAATCAAATATACTAATTGCAACAAAATAGCAAAACAGCAAACAGTGGAACTTCAACCAATTATCAGAATTGACTACTAGACCCTAAATCAGACACGACACACTATAATAACTATACTAACTACGACACTAACTAACTACTAATGACCTTTGGCAAGAACCGATATTCCCCGGCAACGGCGCCAAATTTGATCGAGGTCGTACCCGATACAAATAAAAACAGTTTAAGTATAGTACTAGGAAGTGATTCCTAGGTCGTCTCCCAAGGAATATCTTATCAAGCAAAAGGTCGAACACATAGTATGCATAGAAAACAGGGGGGGTTTTGTATTGAATATTGAATAATTGAAATCAAAACAGAATTAAATCAAAACGAAGTAACAGATAAGGAAAAGCGGATAAACCCCTTTGGCTCGCGTTCACAACTCTATCATCGGTCACAAAAGATCAATTTCTTTCCTCTTCACTGTCCAACTCGTGAGAACTAAATACTAAGCGAAAATTCAATTCTCACCCCAAAACCCAAACCTCTAATTAAGCATTAAAAGCCAAAGCATGGAGTTTTTACAAGTTTGCATAAATTAAGCATTCATACACATGGATTATCTCTATAGAATGGAACTAAGCGAACCATAACATATCAATAAGCATGAAAACAGTGAATAAAAACGAAATAGCATTAAGAATAAAACCTCAAGAGTATGTGATACATTACCAAAGGGATTTAACCTAAGAGTTTAGCCTTCCATGAAGAAAAATACCAAAAACGTGTAGAAAGGGAAGAGAGAGAAACCCTAGCAGCCACCACAAGCTTGGAGAGCAAAACTAAGCCTTCTCTAAGAGAGAGAATGTAAAAACGTGAATGATAAATTGTGGCTGCTAGGTCTACACGAAATTGGCTAATTAAATCACAAAACGGGCCTAAATCATGGGCCCAAATCCTAAGGAAAGCTAATCTCTAAATTAAATCTAAAAATATCCTATAGATAAAATCTAAATCTTAAAAGATATAAACTAAATCTCAAATAATCCTAAAGATAGATTACAATCTTCACTTCATCATATATCTTCTCTTCCAAAATTAAATCTTCACTCCCAAAATGCCCAAAAAGCCCTTGTGCCAAGTATGACCTGAAAATAGAAATAGAATTAATTAGGCTAAATAATCCCAAATTAAACAATATTCAGAATATTAGTCCAAAAAACTCTAAATTACTAAATCAAGCTAAACAATGTCAAATGGGCAACAAGTATCCATAATAGGAGTAAAATAATGCAAGGAATAATGGGAAATAAAATGCTCATCAGTCGGCAGACCCTACAATATGTGAGGTATTCCATTATGCTAAGAGCCTGTTATTGGATTGAGTAGAGAATTCAAGAAAAGATTCTTTGAAAATCAGTGGTTTCAAGTTCACGTCTCTAATTCTAACCGGTTACGTTGTGATGTAACCGGTTAGTACCTGAAACTTAAAAATAAAGGTTAAGTTTTTGAGTAAGGATTGTTAATACTAATGATTATATTATCTCAATCCAGGTCTATGAGCATAAGTTTAACTTAAATTCAAAGGTGAATTTTATGAGTAAAGTTATACCTCAAGATATCATTCAGAAGTTGTGTTTTCTAAGTCATAATAATGGAATTAATGGAAAGACCAACCTTAGTATTTATGTGTGCATTCATGCATGGTTGGCAATGATCGTTTGTCATGTTCTGGGAACATGAGGAGGGTACTCTGGGAGTACCAAATTGATGCAACCTACTTGATAACACATTCTGGGAATGTGGCCAGTGTCTGGGACATGGTTTTTTATGCGTTCTGGGAACGTAATGCACACTCTGGGAGTGGTGCTTGTTTTCCAAGTATGGTTTGCCATACGTTCTGGGAAAGTATGTTTGTGCGTGGAGAACGTATGTTTGTGCGTGCATTCATTCATAGAGAATGGAGATTAAGTTGGAAAGGATTGTTGTCATGTTCTGGGAACATGAGGAGGGTACTCTGGGAGTACCATATTGATGCAACCTACTTGATGACACATTCTGGGAATGTGGCCGGTGTCTGGGACATGGTTTCTTTGATGTGTTCTGGGAACACATTTGTGTGCAACCTACTTGATGACACATTCTGGGAATGTGGCCAGTGTTTGGGACATGGTTTTTTATGCGTTCTGGGAACGTGATGCACACTCTGGGAGTGGTTCTTGTTTATATTCCATGTGTGGTTTGCTATACGTTCTGGGAACGTGATGCACACTCTGGGAGTGGTGCTTGTTATATTCCAAGTATGGTTTGCTATACGTTCTGGAACGTATATTAGTTTTCTGGGAACACATTGGTGTAATGGATGGACGTCCGAGATTGATTAATATGGAGGCCTCGGGATTATGAGATAGAAAGCATGCATCATGCCACCTGCATTGAAAGACTTATTCTGATTAACCGGGTGTGCTCATATGGTTATGCATTCTGATTTGCTACATGATTACTGGTGTATGTTAGTTTTATTCTCATTTGATTATGCGAATATGTATAGCTAACCCCATGCCCTTATTAGGTGTTGATCGTACATCTAGCTTGCACAAAAGTCAGTGAAGGGAGATGTCCCTTAGGTGCACGCAGAGTGTAGAAAGTGTGGGTTGGGAACCCCTTTATACAGATATCGAGGATTCGGTTATGTTTGGACAGAGGACCAGTGACCAGCTCTATAACATCTCTATTTTTTTTATAAGTATTTATATGATACACATTTTGAAAGAGGTATCATAAGATGAATTTAGTTTCATAATAATACTTATTTGGTATCCATGGACTTGTTACACTTGATATATTTTAGGAGTATAATATGATTATTTTACTATGTTTCCGCAAACTCTGATTTTATTAGACAAATTCATTATTGATAAAATTTCTGTAAAAGGAATTTTAAAATGAAGGAAAATTTTTCTTTTTCCAACAATGATGTAACACCCCGCATTTTTTCCATTCGTGCGTAAACGATTTTCGACAGAATAAACCCTGAGATTATATTTTCAGAAAAAAATATTTTACTTGAGAAAGAAATAAAGTGTTGATTTTTAAAGATTTTTATAAACAAAATGTTTTTATAAATGGGAAGAGAATGATTTTGTTGATTTGATTTATAAGAAATTAGTGGTGATTTTATTAAAAAGTGATTTTTATTTAAAATGAAGTTTTTGAATTGTTATCTTGGAAAATTCATAACTTTTTAACCGTAACTCGAATTTTCATGATCTTTATATGAAAACGATCGTCTTGAAACTTAGATTTTAAAAATGTAACTTTTGGAATTTTCTGGGTTGATTTATGAAAATTTATTTTCAGAGTTTATGAAATACGAATTTTGGAATTTGTGTTTTGAAGAAAATGAATTTATTGATTTGGCATGAATTTTTATGTGATGAGTGCTTGATTTAATGTGTGTTTGATGTATGATGCATGGAAATGGTTGCGTGAATGTGAATTCTTTGAATTAGTTGCCTTGTTGTGTGAATTAATATTCTAAGTAAATGTAGTTAGAAAATAAAAATGTAAAATGTATGTATATGTATGTATGTGTGTGTTATACGTGTATGTGTGTGTATGTATAAGCTAGGAGTGTAATTTTCTAGAAGCTTGGAGGAAAAGAAACTAAGTGAACTAAACCAAAACCAAACTAAGTTAGAATAGTAACCAAACCCTAACTAAGAGCTAACTAATACTTAGCCCTAAAGTGATCCCTAGAACCTAATCTATGCTACCTTGTCCCCTTGCATTTGATAAAATCCACCCATGCATATTTTTGTAAGGACAAAACCGCCCCTTTCCATTGTGTATGACAAAACCTAGACCTAAGGGCAAAAGAGGGAATTCGTGAATTGCCTATATATTAGTGTGGCCTTAGTTCATTTCTTTCACTTCCATTTCATTTCTACACTTTCACTTCCAAACACAAAACACTCTAAGAGACTCATTCAACTCTTAGAGAAAGAAAAGAAAAGAAAAAGAGAGAGAGAAGAAAGAGAGGTGGCCGTGAGGTTGAAGGAGGAAGAGGAAGGAGGTTCTAAGCTTGATCAAGCCTTTCCCTTGTAGATCAAGAATGTTAGGAACTAGAAGAACCAACCCTTTTCATGGTAGGATTTGAAGATCAAGAAAGAAGATTTGTAATAGTTTAGTTTTTCTCTTTTGTTTGTAGATCTATTTCATTTTCTTCTTTGCATGTTAATTTTTATGATTTGAGAGATGAACTTATGAGTTGATCATCTTTAATTTTGGACTTTAAAGACTTAAAAATAATTTGTAATATGCTAGACTTGATGCTTGATGTTTTCGGTTGAGTTTTCTTAAAAGGATCTAATGTTTTTCTAACTAAAATCTTAAAGATCTAAAGAAAAGCTAAGGTTTTCATAAAGCCTAAAATAAATCTTTATTGCATGTCTATTTTCCTTTCTCTAAACCGTGATCTAAGTGTGTGTTTGTCGTTATTTGCAAGTAAATCTATGATCTAAGTTTAATAAATAATAAAGTAAAATTATTTGGCTTTGCATGTTAAATCTTTTTACTAAACCATAACCTATGATGTGTTTCCATAATTATTTGTTGAATAAATATAAGATCTAAACTTGATTTGTGAAAGAGTTCAAGTTTCTAGTCTTGCATGTTGGTTTAATGATGTCCTTATTTGATTTATGTGTGTGCATGTTATTTTTTCAAGAGAAAAGATTGTGTTTTCTTTTTATGTATGATACAGTTTTTTTTAAGAAAGAAATTAAAGTAACAAGCTTTAAATTGATTTTTGAGTATAGACATGTTTTAATTAAGTGTTTGATCTTGTGCATTTTTTGAGGCCATTCGGCCATGTTTGATTAAGTTAGAACCTATGCTTTTTATTTTGTGAAAAGTGGATGCATGTGTGTGTTAGGACTAGATCTAGTGATTTTATGTTCATGCATGTCATTTTCATAAAGTTAAAAATTAAATCTTTATTTTTGGTTGAGAAAAGTCATAATCTTGAGTTTATTTTGTGTATGTTAAAAATGTTTGGAAAAGGTTTTATTTTAATAATGTTGATGCATGTTTATGTGAATAAATGATGTAATGTATTACTTAATATGGTTTGTTACGTTGAAAAATAGTTGTGAAAGCTTGCATGAATAGATGATTAATTTTGTGACTTTGTGTGTGTGTTAAAAAAATGAATGAAAAACCTTGTCTCTTTATAAGTTGACTTTCGGCCATCCTAGGAAGAAATAGGAAGCTAGGCTTGTTCCTCATTTAGATTGAATTTATGATGAATCTATTTTAATATAAGAGTTTTAAAAGTGTTTGCATGCCATGATTAAGTTTTGAAAGAAAATGTATGTGAATCTTTGGAATGATTTGTGATTTAAATTGTTGTTGTGATTTAAGCTTTGAAAATGAATTAAAATTGTTAATTTTTCCTTTTGATGCTCTCGGTTTTAACCCCAAAATAAAGAAAATGATTTCATGATTCTATGTTTTTATTTGTGCATTAAATCCTTGCAATATTATACATATATAACTCGGTCTATGCATGTGCATGTAGTTAGAAAATTATCTTCATGAAATAACTTTTGAAAATGGCTATGTTTCTAGATGCATAATGCTATGTGAAAGTGATGTATGATTTCTTTTATCTTTTTGGTTTTAGAAATAAAAATGAATAAGTTTATTTGATTGCGTGAAAAGTGTAACACCCCAAAATTTTAATCCTGGATTAATGGAATATTAATTATAAAGTTTATTATAATTAATTATTTCTATTTTTAATCTTTTATTAAAACCTGTGTTTATATTATTAGAATTTATTTTAATAAATATATTTATGCATGAAATAGGTATTTTTTCATATTAGTCCCTGGGTTGGAACCTAGAAGCAATTATAGGAAAGATTTTGGAGGGAAAGTAAATAAAATAATTATTTTTCAAAACTGGGCAAAATACTCGAGTATTTTCTGGAATACTCGAGTATTCTGGGTCAAACTGCACGAGTTAGTGCGTTTGCTGAGTCACCATGAACGATTCCGTGTCGTTGACACGAAATCGTCTCCTTGCCAACGCCCTGGGTGGCGTGTCGTCACGCATGAACACCCTCCATGTCTATTTAAGCCCTTCATCAACAAGATTGAAGACTTTGTTGATGGAAGTATGCTGCAGTACGACCCGGCGGAAGGTTCAAACAGGTGAAGTTTAGAATGGATTAGGTCCGAACCTCTAACCAGCTATCAAGTATTAATGCATAAGGAATTTTCTCAATATTGGACAACGTATGTGGAATTTATAAGTATAATGGATGAGCATAAGAGGTTGGTAGAATGAGTGACCAAAACCAGTATAAGAGGGACTTGGGAAAAAGGAAGTGAAAGGTAGTTAAGAAAATTAATTATGAAGGAATGACAAAATTAAGGGAACCCCGATCCTGAGAATTATAAAGTATGTTAATGAGAAGTAAGAGTTTGCCCAACTCCGTGTGTAGGAAATGAAGTGCGTTACTTTGGACTAGATAGTGGTATACCTGGGACATTCGGTTGCAGCTGTAAAAGACTGCGAGTTTAATTCACCAGATTCAGCAAGGGTTAAGAGTAAGAAGGGAATGGTCGTCAAGCGAGTTGAGTTTGGACGGGTGTCCAACCTTTTAGGATGAGAGTTATATCTACGTATAGGTAACCTGAGTTATCCTTTCTCTAATCGGAATTAACGTAATCAATGTTTTCGATTGCGTTAATTAAATCGTTTGTAATCTGGAAACCTGAGCAGATCTTTAATTGGAATTCCGGTGATCAAAACGCTTATCACAGTTGGATGTGATAAATATCTTTGGGCACTACAGAAAGAGGAAGATTAGTTAAGACTAGAGGGATTAACAACCACCGGGATAGGACAAGTATTTGTCTCCCCAACGGAAATTTCTCTAGAATTGACAATCTGTCTAAGTCTGATAGTGGCAATAACACTCCTTATGTGTAAGTTCATCCAACTTAAAGATATATCGTATAATCTTTCTTGAGAAAGATTATATCTCTAAGGAATGATTTTATTATTAATGGTTTGAATATTAGGACTGATCACCCTAATGTTTGTAACTATTAAGGAATAAAGTCATATAAATGATTCGTTGATCGGGCGTGAGTGATCAGAGTGCGCAGCGGGAAAAGTTTTTCATCGACGCATGTATTGCAAAATGTTTTAAATTTAAGATATGTAGTTGAAATGTGTTTTTCAGAAAAGTTTTCCCTCAAAAAGCTTATGCAGAAATGTTTTTTTTTAAAAAAAAAAATATGTATGTTATCCGGAAAGGTTTTTCTTTGAACTGATTATGAAATAATTTTCGAGGAAATTTAAGAAAACTCTTTCTGTGGAAAAGTTGCGACATGCTTTCAAACACAAAGGTATTATTTGAGGAAAGTTTTATTTTTTTTAAATGTTTAGTGAAACAGTTTGAGACGGGAAATTTAAAGGAACATAAGAAAATTCTTTTAAGTGGGGAAGAATTTTCCTAAAGGATATTTTGAGAAACGATAAGATAGTCTTTATTTAATTTTAAGAAAGTGTAATTTTGAAGAGTGAATTTCGGGGACGAAATTCATTTTAAGTGGGGAAGTAGTGTAACACCCCAAAATTTTAATCCTGGATTAATGGAATATTAATTATAAAGTTTATTATAATTAATTATTTCTATTTTTAATCTTTTATTAAAACTTGTGTTTATATTATTAGAATTTATTTTAATAAATATATTTATGCATGAAATAGGTATCTTTGCATATTAGTCCCTGGGTTGGAACCTAGAAGCAAATATAGGAAAGATTTTGGAGGGAAAGTAAATAAAATAATTAATTTTCAAAACTGGGCAAAATACTCGAGTATTTTCTGGAATACTCGAGTATTCTGGGTCAAACTGCACGAGTTAGTGCGTTTGCTGAGTCACCATGAACGATTCCGTGTCGTTGACACGAAATAGTCTCCTTGCCAACGCCCTGGGTGGCGTGTCGTCACGCATGAACACCCTCCATGTCTATTTAAGCCCTTCATCAACAAGATTGAAGACTTTGTTGATGGAATTGTGAAACTTGCTCAAGTTAGGGTTCTGAAATTGTATTCTTCGATTCTCCCTCTGTGTTCAGTTTCAAATCACAAATTATACACCAATACAAAGCTCACATCACGAGCTTTGTATAGACATAAAGATTGTGAGCTGAGAGTGAGTGTGTCGTTAGAATCGAAGTTGGGAAGTCAAGGTTTGTTTGCTGTCATCAGTTCTGGGAGCTCACTTTGATCATTGATTGTGGTAAGCTCACGAATCCCTGAGTCTCAAATTCGATTCCTTTAGTTAGATTATGTTGTATAGAGTCTAGAAATCTAATTTTCCCCAATTCTTATCTTTGTTTCATGGGTGAACCAATTCGATTTTGGTGGTGCACTCAAAACTGTTCTGCATGTTGGTGCTTAAAGTGATTTTTGGTGCTGTGGAGCTTTTCTTTGGAATTCTCTGTTTGATTCACGTCTGAGAGGTAAGGGGAAGTAAATTTCGTACACTAGATAGAGTTTAAATTCCATTAAATGCATTAGAGAGCCACCAAGAGGCTCTAGGGGCTTAGATTGAATAGGAACTTTGGTTTGGAGACCAAGTCATGCTCTAAAACTGTGTTGAGCAAGTTCTAAATCATGCATGCAAGCTTAAATGACCATTGTTTCATGAGTGTGATGTTTATTTTTCAATTTGAGGTATTGAATTGCCAAATTGAGTATTTTATGCATTAATGGTTGATTCTCTGTCAAATCTGTTATTTGATATGAAATGAATGTTGTCCAATGTTCAAATTATGACATGTTAACTCTGTTAATCCTTGGAATGGACTGGAAATGAGTAGAAATGAAAATGGTATGTTGAAACTAAGATTTCAGTGTTTTCTGCTGCGAAACACTCGAGTATTAGACCAGGTACTCGAGTAAAACGTTTGTAAAACAATGTAATTTGAGCAAGAACACTCGAGTATTGTGTCTGGTACTCGAGTATCGAGCAAGACCTGAGGACATGTTAAGGCAAACCACTCGAGTAATGCAGGGGTGACTCGAGTATTCTGGAAATCATGATGAACACTCGAGTAACCCATGAACTACTCGAGTAATTTATTGAATTTGAAACCCAGATCCTCAGAAAGTCATGAACACTCGAGTAATTTTAAGAATACTCGAGTAATCTGGAAAAGTTGAAAAACACTCGAGTATGCTGAATTATACTCGAGTAATTTACCCAGAACCTGAGAAACACCATTTTCAATTCTAACTCAATTGGTTAAGGATTTCATAACCATAATCCAAGGGATCTGAACTTAAGAGGAATTGATTAATATGGATACACCGTTTGGATGACGGTCCGTTTGGATGACGGAATGTGCCTAGGTGGCATGTAATATATTAATCAATTTCCTTCAATCTTAAAAATGATGCATTCATTTGGAGTTTGGATGGTAAGTCGTTTATCATGTTTTGGTAACATGAGGAGGGCCTCTGGGAGTGCCAATACGCTTGCTTGATGACACGTCGTTGACGTGGTCGGCTGAGTGGATGCCGATACGGTTATACCATTTGGATGATGGGCCGTTCGGATGATGGTACGTTGCTCGGGTGGCACGTTATAACATTGCTCGGGTGTCATTGATTCCAAGCTTGTCGTGTACATTCTTGGTGAATGTACGAACTGTTGTATACCTAGGAATACAACGCACTGGTGAGTGCTGGGTTGTCAGGGATGGACGTCAAAGAGTGACATAGAATGATGGAGATAGGCATGAGAGCTAGATTCATGCATCATGCCACTCATTTGAATTAAGTGTGATAAATGAAACAAGTATGAGCATCCTAATTGCATTCAATAACTGCTAAGTGCTAAATGTGATTGTTGTTCATTGTTGCATATTTACATATTCATATTGTGCAAATTTATACTCTGTTGATTATGTGTATAGAAATGCTTACCCCTATGCCCTTGTAGGTGATGTCACGTTACATCGCTTGCGTCGAGATCCGGCCACTTTTTAGTGGCATATGGATCTACGAGGATCACCGAGCGATCTTCGAGGGAGAGGTAGAGGTTATCTTCTACCATCCCAACTCGATGGTCCGGTTTCATCCTCATAGATTTAGGATTCCCATCATGTACACTATGCACGTACCCCTCTTTTATACTTACCATGGACCACCTCCCACACGACCAACTCGCTCGTATCATAGTTTTTATTTTCAATCTACCCGCTCACACCCTTTTACTTCGAGAGTCGTCCGCGAGGAGACTCCCCCTTCTGATCCGCGAGGAGTCCAGTCAGGGTTTCACCATCACCTGACCCAGTACCCAGTGGTAGGGTACACTCTCCCTCGGATGAGATCGAGGAGGATCCGGTGGAGGACGAGAGTGGGAGCGAGCCTGTCGTGCATTCTACTGGGAGTGATGGGAGGGACGATGACCCCTAGGTATGTGCATATGGTACGTGATGAGGATCAGTGGATCCGATGTGTGGAGGCTGTGGAGGATACTTTGCTGCTACTGATGCTTTGATGATGATGCTACTACTACCTTACTACTTATGTTCATTGGAGACTACTGCTATCACTACTACTACATCTGATGCTGCCGGATCTACGTGACCACTCCTAGAGTCCATATTTTGTTATGTATATATTATGTAGATATACTTTTGAGTACTCTAGGCTATGGTTATATGAGGATGTAGATCTGTGATGGACTTGTAAATGGTTCTTGGAGACTGATGATGGGACTATGTAGACATGGCTCTTTTCATATATAAAATCTATGTTTGATATTATTACTAGTTGCATAGTCCTATAATTTCCGCTTACTCTGATTTAATCTATTTAAGAGTTCGGCTGTGAAAAGTATCCGATGGTATCCGTTTATCAATTAAAGCAAGGGGTAGCTTCATTCATTTTCTATTACATAAATATGATTTCAAGATACGAAGGTTACCCAATTCACTAAAAGGTTTTAGAACTTGTCGAACTCGATATAATTGTTTAAAAATGATTTCGAATTCCTTCTCCAAGAATTCCAAGTTTTAGGTTGTGCACCCGCTTTTCAAAGAAAATTGTATTTTCACATTTTCTTAATAATCACAAATCCATATATTATCCAATATTATAGCTTAAGTACTATATTATTTTTGGATAATCAAGAAGGGTGTCACAAAAAGAATTCCTCTGTAATGTTGATTCACTGATTTTATGTTTTTGAAATTGATTTGTGATTAGAAAATAATAACCATGTGTGATTCGGTTTTTTTAAGTTAATTAAAAGATTAAGTTTAAATTATTTTCTTCAGAATAATTGAATTAATTAATGGTTTCGAATAATTAAAAAAAATGTGCCTTGCATTATGTGTGATTGTGAATGCTTTGAATGCCTTGAAATCTTTATGTGATTGTCTTTTGTACTAATTGAATGTGTTAAATTGAAATTGTCCTGAATTGTGATTGTGAAATTTATTTGGAACTGAAAATGTTTTATTTAAAAAGTATGATTTAAACAATTTAAATTAATTTAAGATTTTTATGTGACCTTCTTTGATTCATGTTTGATGATGTTATGAAGTTTAGAAATTAAATAAATCAATTGATTGGTTTTGAAGTTTTACCTTCTTGAATCCTTGTATTTGATTTAAGAAAGATTTTCAAAGAGTTGTTTTCTTAGGATTTCATTCAATGTTTAAAGAAAATGATTTTTTCAACCAAAGTGTTTTAAATTAAGAGAAATGGATTTTGTTTTGATGAAAAGATTATTTTATAATTTGTTTTAAAGTTTTCTTGAAAAACCTTTTTATTAAAGAAATGATTTGAATTTGAAATCTTTTTGGATATTGGCAAGGTGTTTTCGAAAAAGGGAATTGTTTCAAGTATTTATTTAAAACGAGAATTAAGAATTCACGTAAATCGTTTCTAACGCACGGGAAAAAATGTTCTAGTTCGGGTGTCGAACGCGAAGGAAACGTGGCAAGGCTAGCGACTGGGAACCTCGGAAAGCTTCGGACGTTTTGTGATCGATGTGAGTGAGAGTGTTGTGATCCCGTAACGTGGTTGCTCGCAATCCGAATAGATGGATTGTGAAAGTACCGGGTGTAACACCCCGATTCGGCAACTTGAAAACTTAAACACACAGTAGTGAAAATTACGGCCATTTTTTTTTTAAACAAATGTTACACAAGATGAGAACATATAGATTTTCAAAACATAGTTATAATTAAAACATACTGCATAAACCTTTCAAGTTCCAAACCGAAATGTCACAAGACACCGCACTTTGAAACTCGTTTTCGAACATCATTTAAAACTTGACCCGTTTAACTATTTCCAAAACATCAGTATTAAACAAAACTTTTGCCGGGGTACAGTATGATAGAGCTAAGGTAACTAAGCACTTACAATGGTGAACAAGCTCTGAGGGGATTGCCTAACTTCTAGTCATGCACACCAAAACTGTCTCTTTATCTTCGCATCTTGGCAGCCCACACTCTCGGTCCACTAGCAGAGTTGTCACCTCCAACCATCTCAGGAGTGTCACTCAGAGAGTCGTCGGGTACTTGCCTTTCCTGGCACTATGCCATCTACCAGTTGCAATATCAGCAATTGCCGATACGACAACATGGTAGGAGAGAGTCAGTGTTCCGAACACCAACGGGTTAACATTGCGGTCTCAGGGTAGATTGGATACAAAGAAAGACAGGTAGTATAATAAAACAACGTAACTAAAACATCATCAACATACATAACAAGTAATGCACATAGCATATATGAATCACGTAGAACAAAACATATCATAATTTTCTAAACACATCGATACCATCATTCATAACCACTTAAATCATTCCTGCTCTTATAACCACATTCTCAGAATCTCTATTGGGATCTTTCACATTTCCTTCCAACTTTTCTTTCATCATGGTTTCCAAACTTATCAATTATCTCGAGAATTCTTTCTTATGTTAATCTTATAACTTTTGCTCGATACTTGATATCTTCATATACTTTTCTGTGAAACATCTTTGTCTATTAAGTTTTATTATCTTGATTAGCATCAATGATGAGGGGGACACATCATTGAGCTCACAGACGTCTACACCTCCTCGGTCAATCACCCAACCTAGTCGGAAGCAAATAGGAGTACAGGACCTTTACCACGTGGGCACGACAGCTGTCACACAAACAAATGGTCCCAGACCAGGAGGACTCTGCCTCAAATCATATCATATCAATTCATAAATAGGCACGCTCTCAGCGGCAAACACAAATGCCCCGTTCCAGTCCCTCTCAGTGTTCTCGATTTGCAATCAAGGGGGCGACAGTATATTTCTAGTCTGCAGTGCAGAACGTGCCACGGCATTAGACCCAGTCCCTACCACGTTAGCACGCCACATGTGGAGTTGTTCCGCTTAGAAATATACTCTAGACTTCTTGACGTTTCACAATCATCGTCCTCCCCTCATGCAATCTCCTCCTAAGTATCCGCAGATACCTATGGTTCCTTCCTTTCCACTACTTCGATACGACACTCATACCTCACCGCGTTTGTAAATGTCTTTTAAAGTCTTTTAAAGTTTTACAATTTATTAGCGGCTTAATCCTAACAGTCGGCTCATCCTTGGTGCATCCCTTCAACGAAGCCCGGCCACTAAACGCAATTCATTCCCCCTAAATCTCAATGGCCCTAGGCCTTAAAATCAAATCTCATGCATCTCAGCATTATTCTCAACAACTGATACTCAACAGTATTCCTCAGCATCTTTCTCATCATCATCATCATCATCAGTATCTTTTCCTCGTCTTTTTCAAAATATCCTTTCTCAAAACTTTTTCAAAAACACGATTTCACAAAACTTTTTCAAAAACCTCATTTCATAAACCTTTTCGCAAAACTTTTTCAAAAGATAATATTTTCCAAAAACTTTCACAAAATATCGTTTTCACAAAAGTTTTTCAAAAAATCATATTGTTGGATGAGTTTTAATGGAGGAGCAAGCTCAACTCAACACTAAGCTTCTTTCCAAAAACATGAACGAGGAATCACATCTCCAATAAACCACATCACACTTTCACAAAACCACGCTTCCGCTCGCCTCATCATATGTTTCATTTCTTTTCAATTCAAATTTCACTTTCTTTCTTACTTTATTTCTTTTGCATTCCATTCACATCATGCTTTATCTTTTCTCAATCATTCCAGTAACCTTTTCTTTAATCTTACTTATCACTCATCGTTCACGTAATTATACTCATGTTTCTCATTTGCATTCTCTTTTCTCTTTTCGATCTCATCTCATCACTTTCACGGTTTCCTTTTTAATTGTTTCACTACTCAAACATAATCAAACAATCCCAAACAGAATTAAATATGCACAACTAGTAAACATTTAGCATGTAACTAAAACAAGTAGACATTTAGCACACAGATTTCTATTGCCTAATTCGCAGTACTCTCACAATCCATCCATTCGGATTGCAAGCAACCACGTTATGGGACCACCGCACTCTCACTCACCTGGATGACGAATCATCCGAAAGCTTTCCAAGGTTCCCAGTCGCTAACCTTGCCACATTTCCTCGCGTCCGACACCTGAACTAGAACATTTTTCCCCGTGCGTTAGAACATTTTCAATAAATTCTTTGAAATAATTCTTTTCTTAAGAACTCATTATTACTACCCAAAGACTCCAAAACCAAATCAGATTTCTAATAAAAGGTTTTCAAGAAAACTTTGAAAACAATTTCGTTTCTTCTTAACTCAAAAACACTTTATTTATAAAAAATCATTTCCCTGAGCCATTAAAAAAAATTTCACAACTCTAGAAAAGCTTTAAAACCATATTAAGTTGATTTACTAAATCTCCAAACTTCACAACATTACCAAACACTGATCAGAGAATATAAAAATTTCAAATTAATTTAAGTTATTTAAATCACACTTTTTAAATAAAACATTCTCTTTGAAATTCAAACATAGATTTCCACAAATATAATTCACAGAGAGATTCAGCATACTTAACACAACACAACACATACAAGCATCCACAATCACATACCATACAAATCACATTCCTAATAAGATAATTCAAATTTAGTCTTCTAATTAATTTAACACTAACCGAATCACACGTTCTTAACAATTCCTAATCACAGACAAATTTTTAAACTAAAAACCATTGAATTAATTTTACCAAAAACCTTTTCACATAATCACATGAAACCAAAGGGAACCACACATCATGCACCTAGGAATATAGCTATCATCATAGTCATTTTATGAAAATAATTTTCCTACCAATTAACTATATGTTGGCCGAATTACACACACACAATTTTGCAAAGATTTAATGCACACATAAAAACATACAAACATGAGGTCATTTTCTTTCTTTTATGATTGAAACCGTGAGCATAAGTATGAAAAATTAACAATTTTCAATTCATTTTCAAACAAACTCAAGTAACAATTGGAATCACAATTTACATACAATTTATTTATTTCATGCATGCATTTTTATTTTTAAACCTTAAAGTCAATTAACCTTTTCATGCATGTAACCTATTTAGGGAACAAACCTAGATACCTATTTTTCCTTAGGATGGCCGAAACATCATCATTGAAAAGGACATGGTTTCTCATTCATTTTCAACATCCATGAATCACAAAAGTCAAAGCAAATCATGTAGGAGTTCAAGACCATTTTTCTAAACAACACACCAAATCACATACACAAACAAATTCAAGTTCATAATTCATTCTCAACCAAAAATAAGGATTTAATTTTATCTTCATGAATTTAACTTGCATGTTCTTAAAATTATTAGATCTAATCTTGAAATAAACATGCATCATGTTTAGCAAGATAAGAAGCATAATTCCTATTATTTTCAGGCTTGGCCGAATGACCTCATAAAATTTTAACACACACAAATTTCAAGTACTAAATCAAACCATGCTTGAAATCATTTTAAATCTTACTTCTTTAATTATTTTCTTTAAAACCGAATTAAACATAAAACAAAAACATGATCTTTTCTTTTGAAATTAACATGCATGTACTTTAAATCATTAGATCTAGGCTTAGAACAAACATGCATCAACTCTTTATATAATAAAAAGTATTGATTCTAATTTAATTAGACATGGCCGAATGGTCTAAAAATAAAACATGCACAAAAGATCAAATGTAACATCCCAAACTTTAATTTAAATTAGATTATTAATAAAAAACCTAAGAAAAATTGGAATAATGACTTAACGAATTTTAGTGGATAGGTGAGTTGTAATTATAAGTCCAAGGGGCTGTATAGAAGGCAATTGTGGCTTCGGGCAAAGTCATATAAGCGAAATCGGGAGTTAAATCGGCGTTTTCGATGTTAGAAATCGACCGAAAAGAGAAAATTAGAAATTTATTATAGGATGCCAAGAAAATAAATTCCACCGTTGGATATAAATTTTATGGGTTGAAGAAGCTTGTCTAAAAATTTGGGCTCGATCCGACGGTTGACGAAAAAGTTACGGAAAATCGAAGTTTCAAGTTCCTGGTGCACGCCCAGGCGCACCGGTGCACGCCCAGGCGCACCGGTGCACGCCCAGGCGCACCAGGGTGCAATTGGTGCACCAACTCAGGGAGCTAGACGCTCAGGCGCGCCAATCATGCGCCCAGGCGCGCCCCGTGTGCACCAGTCGCACCAGCCAAGGGAAAATGGCGCACCAGCACGCCCCACCAGCACCAGCACGCGCGCCAGCTCGCATCAGTAGCACCAACTGGTCCGTGACCGCGCTCAGGCGCGTCTGAACCGCGCTCAGGCGCGCGCGACACCAGATCAGATCTGGTGCGTTGGATTCAGCTTGGTCACCAAGTTGGCCCATCTCAGCCACCCGATTTCCTTCTTCTTGGCCAGAAACATATAAACAACAAAAAAAACACACAACACCACCATTCTAACAATCATCCTCACTAATTCCACTTGGTTCCCAAGAACCCAACTTCACCATCATCGACTTCACCCCTTATTCCTCACCAATTCCCTTAAACCCAAGAGCAAGATTCCATCATCCTCTTCTCATACACTTGATTTTTGAGCAAATCAAACTCAAAATCACTAAACCTCCTCCTAGCTAGCATCAAGGAATAGGTTGAAGCTCTTCTCTCTTCCTCCCTCTACCACACGAATTGATTCTTCTTTTTCCCTCTTGGATTTCAAGTTCTACCAACACTTGGGGTAAGTAGAGGCTTAAGTCATGATAATAATTCCTTTCCAATTCTTTTTAGCTCATTAAAATTGTATTTAATCTCCTCTAGGGCTCAAGCTATTCTCAATCCAAGTGAATCAAGCTTCAAGGTCACCATCAACCTCTCAATTCTAAGCTAAGGAACCAACACATAGGACCTCCCTCACCTCAAGGAACTCTTACATTTTCTGGATTTGAGGTAAGAAGGGAAGTGTTACCTCTACTTAGGGGGTATTTTCTAGCTTGCATATAGGGGGAATTAAGGGAAGGAAATAAAATAGAAAAGAGGAACCTTAGGGTAAATGATGGAATTAAAATATGGTACAATTGAACTAAGAATTTGAATTTAGGAATATGCTTGATTATATATGTAATTGTGGTTGCTTTAACAAAAACTGGGTTTAATGATGATGATGGTAGAAAATGGCATGGCTTGAGGATTAACAGTGAACATAGTGATTAGAAAGTTGATTATGTTATTAATTCTAGAGTTTGGAATGGAAATGCAATTACCATGAGACAATTGAGAATATCGATGATGGATGTAGATTAAATTCTGGTTGGAAGGTCAATATTGAACGTAGTGATTAGCAAGTTGATCACATTATTAATTTTAATGATTACAATGGATTTGGAATGAATATGAATGATGAAGGAGTGTAAAATGCAGTTAATGGAATTATAAAGGAAAATGGTTGAATGAAAAAAAGAAATCAAGAAAAGGATTAAGGGATTGAGAAAGAGGTAATTAGATGGTATGATTGATTGATTACGATATCGAATATTATTATGACCCTCTAGATGGAGAGGATTACATTTATGACCCTCCCTACGCGGAGCGGGAAGTTATATTTTCATGACCCTCCATGTAGGAGCGGAACTTATAAATTATGTTTTCATGACCCTCCGAAAGGAGTGGATATTTTCAGGACCCTCCGTGAAGGAGTGGATGTTTTCTTGACCCTTCGAAAGGAGTGGATATTTTCAGGACCCTCCGTGAAGGAGTGGATGTTTTCATGACCCTCCGAAAGGAGTGGATATTTTCAGGACCCTCCGTGAAGGAGTGGATGTTTTCATGACCCTCCGAAAGGAGTGGATATTTTATAGAATTGTACGAGCAATAACATGACCCTTCTTAGGGAGTGAATAGTATCAGGGGCCCTCTGTAGAGGAATGGAACATATTATATGAATGAGACTTCCGTTAGGAGTGAGTATTGAATGAGACTAAAAGTACAGGTAGACAAGTGTGTAAATGTTAGAAAGAAATGATAGAAATCATGAAAGGTTAAGGAAATAGTCGGAAGGAATAAGAGATGAATATGGACAACAAGGGGGTATTAAGGAAGCATGGGAAATTGAAATAGAAAATATAATTCAAGTGATAACGGGGTAGTAATCTCTTAGTTGTTCTCTATGTCTCTTTATAATGTATTTTCTAAGTTCTGTGTAATGCTACCCTTCTTGATATATTTTTACAGGTGAAGGTGGAGCTTACACGTGCATGGCCGAGCAGGATCACATTCCACAGCATGGAATGTGAAGATAGTTGGGAAACTAATATTGGACCGGAGTCTTATTTTTGGAAACATTAAATATTTTGTTGATGTAACTAAACCTAGTAGCTGTTTTTGTGGAAAAGCTAAAGTGTTTCAAGACTTGTGTATATGTTTATAAACCTGATGTAATGGTGCTATGGCACACTGTTTGTGTTTTGCCCTGCTGGCAACTGAAATGATATGAATGAATATTTTGAACAGGTTGAAAGTGAAACAAATTTTTGGAAAGCTAAGAAAACAAAGGAAACTCCGTCCGTTTGACGAGAGAATTTTTATAAGTTAAAAAGAAAATTTCAAATTCACTATTTTTAATAAGGGTAATTAGGATTAAATAATCAGGGTGTTACATTTATGGTATTAGAGCAGTTTCCCTCGGCCTTTGGAGTTATGAGCTACTCCAGTGATTACTCACCGAGCGAGTAATCGAGGATTATAGTTTAGAGTCTAGACTTTCTTTATAGGATGTTTATATCTTTAAATCAATTTATTAAGCATTAACTGTCGGTCTTGTTCATGACTGAACAGTATGGCTGGTAGACGAGTCGATAATGATGGAATCCGAGCTATTCTGGAACAAATGGTGCAAATGCAGCAGAATATTGGGAATAACCTAGCAGCAGCGACAGCAGCAGTGGCAGCAATGAATCCTCAACCACCAGCTCCGGTTGCGATCGATTGGTTGGCGCGATTCAGAAAGAATGGACCGTTGAAGTTCGAAGGCGGACTCAATCCCGATGGGGCACAGCTTTGGTTGCAGGAGATCGAAAAGATCCTGAATACCATGGCACCACCGGAGGAACAAAAGGTTCTGCTGGCACAATACATGTTGACTGGTGAAGCAGAACACTGGTGGCAACAAATGCGAAGGGGTTTGGAGGCGAACAATCAGGCAATCACTTGGGATTTATTTAAGAATAGTTTTCTGGGTAAGTATTTTCCTGAGGATGTTCGTAGAGAGAAGGAGATAACCTTTCTGCAGCTCGTGCAAGGGGACATGAGTGTTGGTGAGTACGCTGCCAGATTTGAGGACTTGATCCTATATGCAGGGAGTTATAGAGATGCTGATGAAAGGACCAAGTGCATCAAGTTCGAAACCGGACTTCGTTCAGAGATTAGGATGGCCTTTGAGTATCAAAATATTGCAAATCTGTCCCAACTGGTTAATATGACCAGTACTTATGAAAAGAGTAGGGAGCGTAGGGCGGAGGAGAAAAGAAACAAGAAGGTACAGAAAGTTGGGGGTCCGATTCGGGGAAAAGAACCAGTTCTGGAATCAAAACCTTATGTCCAGCACGATGTAGCTCCAGCAGCTCCCGGGGTTAAGAGTAAGAATGGGAATGCTATGGGAACTTATCCACTTTGCTCACACTGTGGAAAGAAGCATGAGGGAGAATGTTGGTATCAGAATCAAACCAGGGGGAATTTCACTTGTTTTCGGTGCGGACAACCAGGACATTTTGCTTCAACTTGTCCCACAAAGGTTCCGAAGAAAGAAGTCAATACTACAAAGGTGCAGCAAGCGGGAAAGAATCAACCTGCTTCTAAGGGGAAAACTTTACACCATGAACAGGGAGGAGGTCGATCTAGCTGACATAGTCGCAGGTATAGATTGTTTAGTAATGCCCGTGTAGCATCCCCTTAGTTTTAATATCACATCACTGGTTTTTCTTCCTTAGGAGTTATTTGGAAATATCATGTTCTTTAAGATAGAACCATCCTGTGAATCTTTAACTCACTCATCCAATCTATGCTTCTTAGTAGCATGGTAGAAACAATTAGAAGAAATGTCAAGTTGTAGAATTCAACTCCAAACTAATCAAGCCCAGTGATAATGTTGTTATTTAACACTATATAAGATTAGAATTGATCACTCTAATTCTTGCATATGTTGAGTAATGATATTATCAATAAGCCCAACAATGGGATCACTATTAGTAGATGGAAGATTGAAACTGATCATTTTGATTTATCCACCTACCAGTAGTTGATGTCATTGCTGAATCTCATATCCAAAATTGTACCAAACGAGCTTAGCATCAGAAATTTTACTCCTTGTTTAGTGCGAAGCCCTAGTAGTAAGCAGAATCTAAGTGGGGGAGTAAAACCAAGAGGAAATAGTAGCACAACCAAAGAACCTTGTGATTGGGATGATTCTCCAATTGAAGGAATTGAACGGAATCTCGGGGACGAAATTCTAATAAGTGGGGGAGAATTGTAACATCCCAAACTTTATTTTAAATTAGATTATTAATAAAAAACCTAAGAAAAATTGGAATAATGACTTAACGAATTTTAGTGGATAGGTGAGTGGTAATTATAAGTCCAAGGGGCTGTATAGAAGGTAATTGTGGCTTCGGGCAAAGTCATATAAGCGAAATCGGGAGTTAAATCGGCGTTTTCGATGTTAGAAATCGACCGAAAAGAGAAAATTAGAAATTTATTATAGGATGCCAATAAAATAAATTCCACCGTTGGATATGAAGTTTATGGGTTGAAGAAGCTTGTCTAAAAATTTGGGCCCAATCCGACGGTTGACGAAAAAGTTACGGAAAATCGAAGTTTCAAGTTCCTGGTGCACGCCCCGGCGCACCGGTGCACGCCCTGGCGCACCAGGGTGCAATTGGTGCACCAACTTAGGGAGATAGACGCTCCGGTGCGCCAATCATGTGCCCAGGCGCGCCCCGTGTGCCCCAGTCGCACCAGCCAAGGGAAAATGGCGCAACAGCACGCCCCACCAGCACCAGCACGCGCGCCAGCTCGCATCAGCAGCACCAACTGGTGCGTGACCGCGCTCAGGCGCGTCTGAACCGCGCTCAGGCGCGCGCGACACCAGATCAGATCTGGTGCGTTGGATTCAGCTTGGGCACCAAGTTGGCCCATCTCAGCCACCCGACTTCCTTCTTCTTGGCCAGAAACATATAAACAACAACAAAAACACACAACACCACCATTCTAACAATCATCCTCACTAATTCCACTTGGTTCCCAAGAACCCAACTTCACCATCATCGACTTCACCCCTTCTTCCTCACCAATTCCCTTAAACCCAAGAGCAAGATTCCATCATCCTCTTCTCATACACTTGATTTTTGAGCAAATCAAACTCAAAATCACTAAACCTCCTCCTAGCTAGCATCAAGGAATAGGTTGAAGCTCTTCTCTCTTCCTCCCTCTACCACACGAATTGATTCTTCTTTTTCCCTCTTGGATTTCAAGTTCTACCAACACTTGGTGTAAGTAGAGGCTTAAGTCATGATAATAATTCCTTTCCAATTCTTTTTAGCTCATTAAAATTGTATTTAATCTCCTCTAGGGCTCAAGCTATTCTCATTCCAAGTGAATCAAGCTTCATGGTCACCATCAACCTCTCAATTCTAAGCTAAGGAACCAACACATAGGACCTCCCTCACCTCAAGGAACTCTTACATTTTCTGGATTTGAGGTAAGAAGGGAAGTGTTACCTCTACTTAGGGGGTATTTTCTAGCTTGCATATAGGGGGAATTAAGGGCAGGAAATAAAATAGAAAAGAGGAACCTTAGGGTAAATGATGGAATTAAAATATGGTACAATTGAACTAAGAATTTGAATTTAGGAATATGCTTGATTATATATGTAATTGTGGTTGCTTTAACAAAAACTGGGTTTAATGATGATGATGGTAGAAAATGGCATGGCTTGAGGATTAACAGTGAACATAGTGATTAGAAAGTTGATTATGTTATTAATTCTAGAGTTTGGAATGGAAATGCAATTAACATGAGACAATTGAGAATATCGATGATGGATGTAGATTAAATTCTGGTTGGAAGGTCAATATTGAACGTAGTGATTAGGAAGTTGATCACATTATTAATTTTAATGATTAGAATGGATTTGGAATGAATATGAATGATGAAGGAGTGTAAAATGCAGTTAATGGAATTATAAAGGAAAATGGTTGAATGACAAAGAAATCAAGAAAAGGATTAAGGGATTGAGAAAGAGGTAATTAGATGGTATGATTGATTGATTACGATATCGAATATTATTATGACCCTCTAGATGGAGAGGATTACATTTATGACCCTCCCTACGCGGAGCGGGAAGTTATATTTTCATGACCCTCCATGTAGGAGCGGAACTTATAAATTATGTTTTCATGACCCTCCGAAAGGAGTGGATATTTTCAGGACCCTCCGTGAAGGAGTGGATGTTTTCATGACCCTCCGAAAGGAGTGGATATTATCAGGACCCTCCGTGAAGGAGTGGATATTTTCATGACCCTCCGAAAGGAGTGGATATTTTCAGGACCCTCCGTGAAGGAGTGGATGTTTTCATGACCCTCCGAAAGGAGTGGATATTTTCAGGACTCTCCGTGAAGGAGTGGATGTTTTTATGACCCTCCGAAAGGAGTGGATATTTTATAGAATTTTACGAGCAATAACATGACCCTTCGTAGGGAGTGAATAGTATCAGGGCCCCTCTGTAGAGGAATGGAACATATTATATGAATGAGACTTCCGTTAGGAGTGAGTATTGAATGAGACTAAAAGGACAGGTAGACAAGTGTGTAAATGTTAGAAAGAAATGATAGAAATCAAGAAAGGTTAAGGAAATAGTCGGAAGGAATAAGAGATGAATATGGACAACAAGGGGGTATTAAGGAAGCATGGGAAATTGAAATAGAAAATATAATTCAAGTGATAACGGGGTAGTAATCTCTTAGTTGTTCTCTATGTCTCTTTATAATGTATTTTCTAAGTTCTGTGTAATGCTACCCTTCTTGATATATTTTTACAGGTGAAGGTGGAGCTTACACGTGCATGGCCGAGCAGGATCACATTCCACAGCGTGGAATGTGAAGATAGTTGGGAAACTAATATTGGACCGGAGTCTTATTTTTGGAAACATTAAATATTTTGTTGATGTAACTAAACCTAGTAGCTGTTTTTGTGGAAAAGCTAAAGTGTTTTAAGACTTGTGTATATGTTTATAAACCTGATGTAATGGTGCTATGGCACACTGTTTATGTTTTGCCCTGCTGGCAACTGAAATGATATGAATTAATATTTTGAAAAGGTTGAAAGTGAAACAAATTTTTGGAATGCTAAGAAAACAAAGGAAACTTCGTCCGTTTGACGGAAGAATTTTTATAAGTTAAAAAGAAAATTTCAAATTCACTATTTTTAATAAGGGTAATTAGGATTAAATAATCAGGGTGTTACATCAAACACTTAATTAAAACATGCTTATGCTCAAGATTCATTTTAAAACTTGGTACTTTAATTCTTTTCTTAGAAACCGAAACATATATAAAAAGAAAAGACAACCTTTTCTTGAAAAATAACATGCAAATCAAGGATTTAAATATCTTAAATCCATTAAACAAAAATAATTACATGCATGCACTTAGATCAACTAGGATCATCACAAAATTAACATGCAAAATTAAGAACTTAAACTTTTTCATAAATCAAGTTTGGATCATGACTTTATTCACCAAATAAACATGGAAATACACATAGATCATAGTTTTAACACAAAGATTTAACATGCAAGACTAAAGAATTTTGCTCAATAAATAAACAAGTTTAGATCATGAAATTTTTTGTCAAATAATCACATAAACATACATATAGGTCACGGATGTAAACAAGAAAATCGACATGCAAGAAGGATTTATGTTGAGCTTCAAAAATCTTAAGCCATACTTTAGATCATAGATTTTACTTGGCCAATAACCACAAACACACACTTAAATCATGATTTAACAAAGAAATATAACATGCAAAAACCAAAAATTACAAACAAACTTAGATCATGGATTGATTCATCAAATCATCACATAAACACATAGGATCCACGGTTTAGAGCAAGAAAATTTAACATGCAAAGAGGTTCATTTTAGTTTTCACAAAAACCTTAATTTCCTTTAGAACTTTAAAGATTTAGTTAGAAAATTATTAGATCTAACAAAAGAACCTTAACAGATCATAAAACAAAATCTCAAGATATTACAAATTAGTTTAGAGTCCTTAAAGTTCATGATCAAGCAAGATCAACAAATAATAACCACATGCAAAGAAGAAAAAGAAGTAGATCTTCAAACTAAAAAGGAAAAAACGAATCTATTACAACTCTTCTTCTCCTTCAAATCCTACCATGAAAGGAATTGGTCTTCTAGCTCCTAATCATCCTCGATCTACAAAGATCAAGGCTTGGTTGAGTTGAAATCTCCTCTTCCTCCTCCTACATCACTCTCGGCCATCTCTCTCTCTTTCTCTCTATTTTCTTTTCTTTTCTTTTCTCTAAGAGCTTTAGAGTTTCTCTTAGAGATGTGTTGGTGTTGGAAGTGGGGAAATGAATTAGAATGGGGTAAAATGAGCTAAGGCTCCAAATATTTATAAGCAAATTCAATTTCCCTCTTGTGCCCTTGATGGTGGGTTCGGCTATAGCGGGTTCGGCTATAGCTCAATTGGGAGGGGCGTTTTTGGGCTTCTCATTATTTGCATGGGTGAAAGTTATCAAAACCAAGGGGTACAAGGTAGGTTAGGTCAAGACTTTAGGGGTCACCTTAGGCTTAACTATTAGTTGGGATTTGATTAGGGTTTTCCACTTAGTTTGGCCCTAGTTTGGTTTAGTTACTAACTTAGTTTCTAGTTTCTTAGCCTTTAAGCTTCTAGAAAATTACCAACCTTCCTTATACATACACACACACATACACGTCTACACATACACATATATACATACACATACACACCACCGTATCATGCACACACACATATACATACATTTTGCATTTTATTTTTCTTAATCTTATTTATTCAATTCCATCAATTCACACACAACAAGACAATTAATTCACAATTCACATTCACACAACAATTTTTTTTTATGTATTATACAGTACATACAATTAAATCAAACACATTTCACACAAAAATTCAAATCAAATCAATAAGTTCACTTTCTTAAAACACAAATCCAAAAATTCGTATTTCTTAATTCTGAAAACAAATTTTCATAAATCAACCCAGAAAAATCTGAAAATTATATTTTTAAAATCTATGTTTCAAGACGATCGTTTTGATATAAAGATCGCGAAAATCCGAGTTACAGTTAAAAAGTTACAAATTTTTCAAGTTAACAAACCCAAAACTCCATTTCAAACAAAAATCACAATTTTGCAAGTCATTTGCATTTCAACAAAATTTTTCACTTCTCGTTTGTAAAAACATTTTGTTCACAAAAATCCTTGAAAATTAATACTTTATTTCTCTCTCACGTAAAACACTTTTCCAAAAATCTTTTATAAAACAGAATTTCAGGGTTTATTTTAACAAATTCGTTCTAGCACGTATGGGAAAAATGCGGGGTGTTACATTCTCCCCAACTTGAAGATTTCTCGTCCTCGAGAAATGCTGCGCAGATTCCGGCTAATTCGTGGACGCGTAACTTCTTGAAGAGATTCCTTCCTTCTTTAACTGCAACAATCGTCGTATCTTCGAACACGTACTATCTATTCGTCGTTCTTAAGAGCGGATCAAACAGATTACTTGCAAAAGTAATCTCTTGGGTACTTTCAACAACAAACATGATGGGTTACAAACAGTATGGTTTCACCGACAACAAGGGACTGAGAGGTTCAAAGGCATCAAAGCAATGTTCAAGGATAACAGAGTTACGTTTATTTGGGGTCGAGACATTGCCGCACCCGGGTTTAAACTCTTCTAATCAGTTCAAGCCTAAACAATCTATTCCTCGAAACTTCACATTTCCAACCACTCCCCAACTTAAGTAACTCATATCCCTCTATACCATACTCATCATCACAAACTTACCTCTAAATACTCCTATCCTTCATTACCCTTTGATCATTCTTACAAGATTTCCCATCACTTAACTTCGATCTATCCTCTGATTGTCGTACTTCCCACCATATACTTGCCTTAACCAGACTCCTAGAGCCACTATTTTATCCACCTTTTGTCCTAGTAACCACTAATCCTCAAGAAACATACAAGACCTTACTCTTATCTCAACCATTCAGTCATATAACTTAGACAATTCTAATCCTGTTTATACTTTCCACCATTCTCCTCCTATTCTAAACCATCAAAACTTCTTAATTCTAAACAATTTTCATGACCCACCACTCATCTAAGACTAAAAAGGGTACTTCTAATTTCTCCAAGACTCATACTTCCTTACATCAAACTAACTAATCCTTATCCATCCTTAACCTCTTCCAACCTTTTCCTATCAACATTTCACAACTTACTTCCTACCTTAGGGATATCTATTGGACTGGTACAGGATGCAAGGGTTTAGCATTCTCGCTAAAGCTTTAGGAAAGAGCAATGTTGGGTCAAGGATCAAGGAGAAACTTCAGGTTCATCAATAATCAAGGTTTTGTCAAAAACAGGGTCTAAGATTTTTCAAGCGTCGTGCCAAAACAATTTGGCACATATAGGGTTTTCACAAGAAAGTATTTAATCAAAGAAGTATTGTAGTCACAAGACAAGATCACACACTTAGGGTCATCACGAAAGAGATTCACATCAGAGAAGACTTCAACGAAAGTAGATCCGAATCACGCATCAACATCCATGTCATACTGATCACTACTCCTCGTCTTCGCGGTAGACGAAAACTGACACGCTTCATAAAAACATTCGTGCACTCTTAGCGTTCCTATTCTTTTCTATCGCTATCTTAATACTAACTCACACACAGAGACACACAGCAGAGTATGTAAGTCCATGCAGAGGTTACTTATATTAACCCTTGCTCTGATACCACAACTGTAACACCCCGATTCGGCAACTTGAAAACATAAACACACAGTAGTGAAAATTAGGGCCATTTTTTTTTTAAACAAATGTTACACAAGATGAGAACATATAGATTTTCAAAACATAGTTATAATTAAAACTCATGTTCTCATACTGCATAAACCTTTCAAGTTCCAAACCGAGATGTCACAAGACACTGCACTTTGAAACTCGTTTTCAAACATCATTTAAAACTTGACCCGTTTAACTATTTCCAAAACATCAGTATTAAACAAAACTTTTGCCGGGGTACAATATGATAGAGCTAAGGTAACTAAGCACTTACAATGGTGTACAAGCTCTGAGGGGATTGCCTAACTTCTAGTCATGCACACCAAAACTGTCTCTTTATCTTCGCATCTTGGCAGCCCACACTCTCGGTCCACTAGCAGAGTTGTCACCTCCAACCATCTCAGGAGTCTCACTCAGAGAATCGTCGGGTACTTGCCTTTCCTGGCACTATGCCATCTACCAGTTGCAATATCAGCAATTGCCGATACGACAACATGGTAGGAGAGAGTCAGTGTTCCGAACACCAACGTGTTAACCATGCGGTCTCAGGGTAGATTGGATACAAAGAAAGACAGGTAGTATAATAAAACAACGTAACTAAAACATCATCAACATACATAACAAGTAATGCACATAGCATATAGGAATCACGTAGAACAAAACATATCATAATTTTCTAAACACATGGATACCATTGTAACACCCCAAAATTTTAATCCCCGATTAATGAAATGTTAATTATAAATTAATTATAATTAATGATTTCTATATTAATCCTTGATTAAAATATGTGTTCATATAGTTAGTATATGTGTGTGAAGTGATTTAATAAATATAATAAATGCCTAAAATGAGTATTTTGCATATTAGTCCCTGGGTTGGGACCTAGAAGCAATTATAGGAAAGGTTTTGGAGGGAAATTAAATAAAATAATTATTTTTCAAAAACTGGGCAAAATACTCGAGTATTATTCTGAATACTCGAGTATTCTGGGTCAAATTGCACGAGTTAGTGCGTTTGGTGAGTCACCATGAACGATTTCCTCTTCCTGCCACGAAATCACCTTCTTGCCAACGCCATGGGTGGCGTGTCGACGTGCATGAGCTCCCTCTATCTCTATTTAAACCCATCAACAACGTGAAGCTAGGAATTTTGCTCAATCTTGCTCTTGTTGACAAAGTTAGGGTTTCGAATTTGCCCTCTTCGATTCTCTTTCAATTATGAGTGTTAAGGCTTGAGTGATACACGAATACAAAGCTCATATCACGAGCTTTGTATAGACATAAAGATTGTGAGCTGAGAGTGAGTGTGTTGTTAGAATCGAAGCTGAGAAGTTGAGGCTGAGTTGCTGTCATCAGTTCTGGGAGCTTACTTTGGGTTTGATTTCTGGTAAGCTCACGAATCCTTGAGTCTCAAATTTGGTTTCCTTAGTTAGATTATGTTGCATAAAGTCTAGAAAATCTAATTTCCCCAATTTTATTCTCTGTTTCATGGGTAAACCAATTCCACTTTGGTGTTGCACTCAAAATGCTCTGCATGTGGTGCTTGAAGTTGGTCTGAGAGTTGTGGAGCTTTTCTTTGGGGATTCTTTGCTTGATTCACGTCTGAGAGGTAAGGGGAAGTAATTATATTCACTAGATAGAGATTAAATTCCATTAATTGTGTTAGAGAGCCACCAAGAGGCTCTAAGGGCTTAGATTGAATAGGATCTTTGGTTTGGAGACCAAGCTTTGCTCTAAAACTGTGTTGAGCAAGTTATATATCATGCATGCAAGCTTAAATGAACTTTGTTTCATGTGTATTGTGCTTATTATGCAAATTGAGGTATTGAGTTGTTAAAATTTGTTTTCATGCATGATTATTGAATTCTCTGTCAAATCTGTGTTTTGATATGAAATGAATGTTGTAACATGCTTAAATTATGTTATGTGAACTATGTTGATCCTTGGAATGGACTGGAAATGAGTAGAAATGAAATTGGTATGATAAAACTAAGTTTTCAGTGTAAACTGCTGCGAAACACTCGAGTAATAAACAAGGTACTCGAGTAAAACGTTTGAAAAACAATGTAAATGAAGTTAGAACACTCGAGTATCGTGTCTATTACTCGAGTATCGAGCATGACCTGAGGACAAGTTAAGGTCAACAACTCGAGTCATTCAAGGTCACTCGAGTATTCTGGAAATCAGGATGAACACTCGAGTAACCTATGAACTACTCGAGTAATTTAATGAATTTCAAACCCAAATCCTCAGAAAGTCATGAACACTCGAGTAACTCTAAGAACACTCGAGTAATCTGGAAAACTTGAAGAACACTCGAGTGTACTGAATTTTACTCGAGTAAATTGCCCAGAACGTATTTTCAATTCTGACTCATTTGGTTAAGAAATTAATAACAATAATCCAAGGGATCAAGACTTAAAGAAATTGATTAATATAATTAGATCGTTTGGTGACGATCCTTTTGATAATGAAACAAGCCTAGGTGGCCTGAAAACTATTAATCAACTTCCTTTAAGTCTAATAACGAAATGCATTCATTCTGGAGTTTGGATGGTAGGACGTATATCATGTTTTTGTTAAACATGTGGAGGGCCTCTGGGAGTGCCAATACGCTTGCTTGATGACACGTCGTTGACGTGGTCGACTTAGTGGATGTCGATATGGTTATACCGTTTGGATGACGGTCCGTTTGGATGACGAGATATGCTCGGGTGGCATGGATTCCAAGCTTGACGTGTACATTCTAGGTGAATGTACGAATTGTTGTATACCTAGGAATACAACGCACTGTTGAGTGCTGGGTTGTCAGGGATGGAGATAGGCTTGAGAGCTAAAGTCATGCATCATGCCACTCATTTAAATTAATTGTGATAAATGAAATAAGTGTTAACATCCTATGTGCATTAATTAACTGCTAAATGTTATATGTGATTGTTGTTAATTGATGCATATTTACATACACATATTGCACAATTTATTCTCTGTTGATTATGTGTATAGAATTGCTTACCCCTATGCCCTTGTAGGTGATGTCTCGTTACATTGCTTGCATCGAGATCCGGCCACTTCCTAGTGGCATATGGATCTATGAGGACAATCGCGCGGTGTTCGAGGGGGAGGTAGAGATTACCTTCTACCACCCGAACCCGCTGATGCGATTCCGTCCTCGTATATTTAGGATTCCCATCATATACACTATGCACGTACCCCTGTTTTACACTTACCATGGACCACCTCCCATGCGACCAGCTCGCTCTTACCATAGTTTTCATTTTCGACCTACCCGCTCTCACCCTTTTACTTCAAGAGTTGTCCGCGAGGAGACTCCCCCTTTTGATCCGAGGAGCCCAGTCAGGGTTTCACCATCACCTGACCCGGTACCCAGTGGTAGGGTACACTCTCCCTCGGATGAGATCGAGGAGGATCCGGTGGAGGACGAGAGTGGGAGCGAGCCGGTCATGCATTCTACTGGGAGTGATTGGAGGGAGATGATCCCTAGGTATGTGCATATGGTATGTGATGAGGATCGGAGGATCCGATGTGTGGATGCTGTGGAGGAGATCTTGCTGCTGCTGTATTGATGATGATGCTACTACCTTACTACTTTTCCTTCTTGGAGACTACTGCAATCACTACTGCTACATCTGACGATGCCAGATCTATGTGACCGCCCTTGGAGTTTACATTTTGGTTACGTATATATAGTGTAGATATACTTTTGGGGTACTCTAGGGTTTGGTTAACTGTTATGTAGATCTGTTTATGGACTTGTATATTTTGGAACTTGGAGACTCTGATGTTGGGCTATGTACTTATGACTTTCCTATATATAAAATCTATGTTTATATTCCTATCCATGGCATAGTCCGATAATTTCCGCTTACTCTGATTTAATCTATTTGAGAGTTCGGTTGTGAAAACTATTCGGCGGTATCAGTTTTATCAAATAAAGCAAGGGTAGCTTTAGTTATTTTCTATGATATAAACACGATTTCAAAAGACGAATGTTACCCAACTTTTGAAAAGGTTTTAGAAATCGCCGAATTCGATACAACTGTTTTGAAATACTTTAGAGTTTATTCTCCAAGAATTCCAAGTGTTGATTTGTGCACCCGCTTTAAGAAGAAAATTTTTGTTACATATTTTATAAATACTCACAAGTCCATATATTATCCAATATAATTGCTTAAGTACTATATTATACTTGGGTAATTCGGAAGGGTGTCACAACCATCATTCATAACCACTTAAATCATTCCTGCTCTTATAACCACATTCTCAGAATCTCTATTGGGAGCTTTCACATTTCCTTCCAACTTTTCTTTCATCATGGTTTCCAAACTTATCAATTATCTCGAGAATTCTTTCTTATGTTAATCTTATAACTTTTGCTCGATACTTGATATCTTCATATACTTTTCTGTGAAACATCTTTGTCTATTAAGTTTTATTATCTCGATTAGCATCAATGATGAGGGGGACACATCATTGAGCTCACACACGTCTACATCTCCTCGGTCAACCACCCAACCTAGTCGGAAGCAAGCAGGAGTACAGGACCTTTACCACGCGGGCACGACAGCTGTCACACAAACAAATGGTCCCAGACCAGCAGGACTCTGCCTCAAATCATATCATATCAATTCATAAACAGGCACGCTCTCAGCGGCAAACACAAATGCCCCGTTCTAGTCCCTCTCACTGTTCTCGATTTGCAATCAAGGGGGCGACAGTATATTTCTAGTCTGTAGTGTAGAACGTGCCACGGCATTAGACCCAGTCCCTACCACGTTAGTACGCCACATGTGAAGTTGTTCCGCATAGAAATATACTCTAGACTTCTTGACGTTTCACCGTCATCGTCCTCCCCTCATGCAATCTCCTCCTAAGTATCCGCAGATACCTATGGTTCCTTCCTCTCCACTACTTCGATACGACACTCATACCTCACCGCGTTTGTAAATTTCTTTTAAAGTCTTTTAAAGTTTTACAATTTATTAGCGGCTTAATCCTAACAGTCGGCTCGTCCTTGGTGCATCCCTTCAACGAAGTCCGACCACTAAACGCAATCCATTCCCCCTAAATCTCAATGGCCCTAGGCCTCAAAATCAAATCTCATGCATCTCAATATTATTCTCAACAACTCATACTCAACAGTATTCCTCAGCATCTTTCTCATCATCATCATCATCAGTATCTTTTCCACGTCTTTTTCAAAATATCCTTTCACAAAACTTTTTCAAAAACATGATTTCACAAAAAATTTTCAAAAACCTCATTTCATAAACCATTTCGCAAAACTTTTTCAAAAGATAATATTTTCCAAAAACTTTCACAAAATATCGTTTTCACAAAAGTTTTTCAAAAATCTCTTTTCAAAACCGTTTTCAAAAAATCATATTTTTGGATGAGTGTTAATGGAGGAGCAAGCTCAACTCAACACTAAGCTTCTTTCCAAAAACATGAACGAGGAATCACATCTCCATTCAACCACATCACACTTTCACAAAACCACGCTTCCGCTCGCCTCATCAGATGTTTCATTTCTTTTCAATTCAAATTTCACTTTCTTTCTTACTTTATCTCTTTTGCATTCCATTCACATCATGCTTTATCTTTTCTCAATCATTCCAGCAACCTTTTCTTTAATCTTACTTATCACTCATCGTTCACTTAATTATACTCATGTTTCTCATTCGCATTCTCTTTTCTCTTTTCGATCTCATCTCATCACTTTCACGTTTCCTTTTTAATTGTTTCACTACTCAAACATAATCAAACAATCCCAAACAGAATTAAATATGCACAACTAGTAAACATTTAGCATGTAACTAAAACAAGTAGACATTTAGCACACAGATTTCTATTGCCTAATTCGCAGTACTCTCACAATCCATCCATTCGGATTGCGAGCAACCACGTTATGGGACCACCGCACTCTCACTCACCTGGATGACGAATCATCCGAAAGCTTTCCAAGGTTCCCAGTCGCTAACCTTGCCACGTTTCCTCGCGTCCGACACCCGAACTAGAACATTTTTCCCCGTGCGTTAGAACGTTTTCAATAAATTCTTTGAAATAATTCTTTTCTTAAGAACTCATTATTACTACCCAAAGACTCCAAAACCAAATCAGATTTCTAATAAAAGGTTTTCAAGAAAACTTTGAAAACAATTCTGTTTCTTCTTAACTCAAAAACACTTTATTTATAAAAATCATTTCCCTGAGCCATTAAACAAAATTTCACAACTCTAGAAAAGCTTTAAAACCATATTAAGTTGATTTACTAAATCTCCAAACTTCACAACATTACCAAACACTGATCAGAGAATATAAAAATTCCAAATTAATTTAAGTTATTTAAATCACACTTTTTAAATAAAACATTCTCTTTGAAATTCAAACATAGATTTTCACAAATAAAATTCACACACAGATTCAGCATACTTAACACAACACAGCACATACAAGCATCCACAATCACATACCATACAAATCACATTCCTAATAAGATAATTTAAATTTAGTCTTCTAATTAATTTAACACTAACCGAATCACACGTTCTTAACAATTCCTAATCACCGACAAATTTTTAAACTAAAAACCATTGAATTAATTTTACCAAAAACCTTTTCACATAATCACATGAAACCAAAGGGAACCACACATCATGCACCTAGGAATATAGCTATCATCATAGTCATTTTATGAAAATAATTTTCCTACCAATTAACTATATGTTGGCCGAATTACACACACACAATTTTGCAAAGATTTAATGCACACATAAAAACATACAAACATGAGGTCATTTTCTTTCTTTTATGATTGAAACCGTGAGCATAAGTATGAAAAATTAACAATTTTCAATTCATTTTCAAACAAACTCAAGTAACAATCAGAATCACAATTTACATACATTTTATTTATTTCATGCATGCATTTTTATTTTTAAACCTTAAAGTCAATTAACCTTTTCATGCATGTAACCAATTTAGGAAACAAACCTAGATACCTATTTTTCCTTAGGATGGCTGAAACATCATCATTGAAAAAGACATGGTTTCTCATTCATTTTCAACATCCATGAAGCACAAAAGTCAAAGCAAATCATGTAGGAGTTCAAGACCATTTTTCTAAACAACACACCAAATCACATACACAAACAAATTCAAGTTCATAATTCATTCTCAACCAAAAATAAGGATTTAATTTTATCTTCATGAATTTAACTTGCATGTTCTTAAAATTATTAGATCTAATCTTGAAATAAACATGCATCATGTTTAGCAAGATAAGAAGCATAATTCCTATTATTTTCAAGCTTGGCCGAATGGCCTCATAAAATTTTAACACACACAAATTTCAAGTACTAAATCAAACCATGCTTGAAATCATTTTAAATCTTACTTCTTTAATTATTTTCTTTAAAACCGAATTAAACATAAAACAAAAACATGATCTTTTCTTTTGAAATTAACATGCATGTACTTTAAATCATTAGATCTAGGCTTAGAACAAACATGCATAAACTCTTTATATAATAAAAAGTATTTATTCTAATTTAATTAGACATGGCCGAATGGTCTAAAAATAAAACATGCACAAAAGATCAAACACTTAATTAAAACATGCTTATGCTCAAGATTCATTTTAAAACTTGGTACTTTAATTCTTTTCTAAGAAACCGAAACATATATAAAAAGAAAAGACAACCTTTTCTTGAAAAATAACATGCAAATCAAGGATTTAAATATCTTAAATCCATTAAACAAAAATAATTACATGCATGCACTTAGATCAACTAGGATCATCACAAAATTAACATGCAAAATTAAGAACTTAAACTTTTTCATAAATCAAGTTCGGATCATGACTTTATTCACCAAATAAAAATGGAAATACACATAGATCATAGTTTTAACACAAAGATTTAACATGCAAGACTACAGAATTTTGCTCAATAAATAGACAAGTTTAGATCATGAAATTTTTTGTCAAATAATCACATAAACATACATATAGGTCACGGATCTAAACAAGAAAATCGACATGCAAGAAGGATTTATGTTGAGCTTCAAAAATCTTAAGCCATACTTTAGATCATAGATTTTACTTGGCAAATAACCACAAACACACACTTAAATCATGATTTAACAAAAAAATATAACATGCAAAAACCAAAAATTACAAACAAACTTAGATCATGGATTGATTCATCAAATCATCACATAAACACATAGGATCCACGGTTTAGAGCGAGAAAATTTAACATGCAAAGAGGTTCATTTTAGTTTTCACAAAAACCTTAATTTCCTTTAGATCTTTAAAGATTTAGTTAGAAAATTATTAGATCTAACAAAAGAACCTTAACCGATCATAAAACAAAATCTCAACATATTACAAATTAGTTTAGAGTCCTTAAAGTTCATGATCAAGCAAGATCAACAAATAATAACCACATGCAAAGAAGAAAAAGAAGTAGATCTTCAAACTAAAAAGAAAAAAACTAATATATTACAACTCTTCTTCTCCTTCAAATCCTACCATGAAAGGAATTGGTCTTCTAGCTCCTAATCATCCTCGATCTACAAAGATCAAGGCTTGGTTGAGTTGAAATCTCCTCTTCCTCCTCCTACATCACTCTCGGCCATCTCTCTTTCTCTTTCTCTCTATTTTCTTTTCTTTTCTTTTCTCTAAGAGCTTTAGAGTTTCTCTTAGAGATGTGTTGGTGTTGGAAGTGGGGAAATGAATTAGAATGGGGTAAAATGAGCTAAGGCTCCAAATATATATAAGCAAATTCAATTTCCCTCTTGTGCCCTTGATGGTGGGTTCGGCTATAGCTCAATTGGGAGGGGCGTTTTTGGGCTTCTCATTATTTGCATGGGTGAAAGTTATCAAAACCAAGGGGTACAAGGTGGGTTAGGTCAAGACTTTAGGGGTCACCTTAGGCTTAACTATTAGTTGGGATTTGATTAGGGTTTTCCACTTAGTTTGGCCCTAGTTTGGTTTAGTTACTAACTTAGTTTCTAGTTTCTTAGCCTTTAAGCTTCTAGAAAATTACCAACCTTCCTTATACATACACACACACATACACGTCTACACATACACATATATACATACACATACACACCACCGTATCATGCACACACACATATATATACATTTTGCATTTTATTTTTCTTAATCTTATTTATTCAATTTCATCAATTCACACACAACAAGACAATTAATTCACAATTCACATTCACACAACAATTATTTTATGTATCATACAGTACATACAATTAAATCAAACACATTTCACACAAAAATTCAAATCAAATCAATAAGTTCACTTTCTTAAAACACAAATCCAAAAATTCGTATTTCTTAATTCTGAAAACAAATTTTCATAAATCAACCCAGAAAAATCTGAAAATTATATTTTTAAAATCTATGTTTCAAGAGGATCGTTTTGATATAAAGATCGCAAAAATCCGAGTTACGGTTAAAAAGTTACAAATTTTTCAAGTTAACAAACCCAAAACTCCATTTCAAACAAAAATCACAATTTTGCAAGTCATTTGCATTTCAACAAAATCATTCACTTCTCGTTTGTAAAAACATTTTGTTCACAAAAATCCTTGAAAATTAATACTTTATTTCTCTCTCACGTAAAACACTTTTCCAAAAATCTTTTATAAAACAGAATTTCAGGGTTTATTTTAACAATTTCGTTCTAGCACGTATGGGAAAAATGCGGGGTGTTACATTCTCCCCAACTTGAAGATTTCTCGTCCTCGAGAAATGCTGCGCAGATTCCGGCTAATTCGTGGACGCGTAACTTCTTGAAGAGATTCCTTCCTTCTTTAACTGCAACAATCGTCGTATCTTCGAACACGTACTATCTATTCGTCGTTCTTAAGAGCGGATCAAACGGATTACTTGCAAAAGTAATCTCTTGGGTACTTTCAACAACAAACATGATGGGTTACAAACAGTATGGTTTCATCGACAACAAGGGACTGAGAGGTTCAAAGGCATCAAAGCAATGTTCAAGGATAACAGGGTTACGTTTATTTGGGGTCGAGACATTGCCGCACCCGGGTTTAAACTCTTCTAATCAGTTCAAGCCTAAACAATCTATTCCTCGAAACTTCACATTTCCAACCACTCCCCAACTTAAGTAACTCATATCCCTCTATACCATACTCATCATCACAAACTTACCTCTAAATACTCCTATCCTTCATTACCCTTTGATCATTCTTACAAGATTTCCCATCACTTAACTTCGATCTATCCTCTGATTGTCTTACTTCCCACCATATACTTGCCTTAACCAGACTCCTAGAGACACTATTTTATCCACCTTTTGTCCTAGTAACCACTAATCCTCAAGAAACATACACGACCTTACTCTTATCTCAACCATTCAGTCATATAACTTAGACAATTCTAATCCTGTTTATACTGTCCACCATTCTCCTCCTATTCTAAACCATCAAAACTTCTTAATTCTAATAAATTTTCATGACCCACCACTCATCTAAGAATAAAAAGGGTACTTCTAATTTCTCCAAGACTCATACTTCCTTACATCAAACTAACTAATCCTTTTCCTTCCTTAACCTTTTGCAACCTTTTTCTATCAACATTTCACAACTTACTTCCTACCTTAGGGATATCTATTGGACTGGTACAGGATGCAAGGGTTTAGCATTCTCGCTAAAGCTTTAGGAAAGAGCAATGTTGGGTCAATGATCAAGGAGAAACTTCGGGTTCATCAATAATCAAGGTTTTGTCAAAAACAGGGTCTAAGATTTTTCAAGCGCCGTGCCAAAACAATTTGGCACATATAGGGTTTTCACAAGAAAGTATTTAATCAAAGAAGTGTTGTAGTCACAAGACAAGATCACACAGCTTAGGGTCATCACGAAAGAGATTCACATCAGAGAAGACTTCAACGAAAGAAGATCCGAATCACGCATCAACATCCATGTTGTGACGACCCAACTTTTATTCCAAAGTTAAAATATTCGTATTCAAAAAATACAACCATTTTTTTTTCTTTGAAACTAAAAGTCAGTCATCATCCATTATCAAATCTTGCGGAATTATATAAACATCGAGTCATGAAGACAAGTGATGTTACATCATATTTCATTCATATTAAAAAGGTTCCATACCACATTCTTCATTTAAACAAAATACATAATTACTTGATTTAACACTCTAGGTCATTACCATATATTACAACAAAATTCATAATAACCTAGAGCATATGGTTCATGACTCAAAATATAAAATAGTATAGATAAGAGAAACCATTGGGATTCTCGATCTAAGCAAACGCATACGGGAATATGGGTTAGGATGGCGGAAGATAACTTCCACATCCCCCTCATATGTAGCCCTATGGTTCTCAAAATTCCACTCCCCATTAGAGAGCGGCCTCATCTCCATGCAGAACATGTTTCTCGCAATCACCTACACAAGGGACTGGGAGTGAGTCATAGCTAAAAGCAATAACAAATGAGCATAACAGTGGCTAGAAATAACAAACACATGTTATCATATAGCAAAAATAAATGCATATGTATATGCTCAAACTGTCTTTTATAATATCTCGATTAGTGTCGTGATGCATGCCTACTCCTCATTCATGCTACACGGTTTGGCATCCGAGTATCTCAGGCTCGGGATATTCTCAATCCTATGGTTCATCAAACCGGAGCGATTCATATTCAAGCTTCACGATCGATGGGAACTCGGTCTTCCTAGCATCCTTGTGCTAGGGATATTCTGATTTAACTTTACCGAAGTTCCGAATCTAGATCGGAGCAACTCTTCCTCCATGCATGATAATGTCGATTGGAAAATCGGTCTTCCTAGCATCCTTGTGCTAGGGATATTCTGATTTAACTTTACCGAAGTTCCGAATCTAGATCGGAGCAATTCCTTCTCCATGCATAATGTCACACAAAATTTTTATCTTCTTTCTTTGATTAAATCACATCCTTGAACATCATGTCTCCAATATAGAGACCCAAAGTTCATAATCCTTCTTAATCACAATTTCATATTTTCTTTTAGCATTAACTGGTGCTAGTGTTTACTGAAAATTCGATCAGCGGCCCAGCCACTTTGTGATGGTTTTATACAATAGGAATTAATCGTTTTATTATTTAATTATGTAATTATTGCAACGACCCCATTTAGGACTCCCAAAATATCAACCAAGTGGGTAAAGACTTCCACCGGGACGTGGGAAAATAATCAACCAAATGGGTGTACGCACTTCCATTGGGACATCCTGTCCGAATATGTCAACCACTGAATAAAATTCCAGTAGGACTCATCCAGGATAAAATCAACCAATGGGAATCAAGTAAACTTATACATTTGTCCATTGGGACTCCTGTCCGAACATATCAACCACTAGATGAAATTCCAGTAGGACTCTTTCAGGATAATAATCGACCAATGGATAAACGTATAAGAATTAGGTATTTAATATTCTTAAGAAAATAAGTGTTTTCTTCAGTTTTGGTCAAAATACTCGAGTATATTATAAAATACTCGAGTGTTCTTCATTTTTTTCCAGAATACTTGAAGTTCTTGAAGAAAGACTCGAGTTGTTCTTCATTTTCCCAGAATACTCGAGTGTTTCTCAAAAACTCGAGTATTTTTACTGCAACAGCACCAATTTCTGCATTTTAAGCACCAATTCGAATTCCATTCATTGTTTTTCCATTCTTATGCAAAACAAAGGCATAAACACATATAAGAAACAAGTTTAGAACAGATAAACAAGTACATAACAACATAAATCAACATCAAATCACAGAATCAACATAAACTTGGAAAATAACCATTTCAAGATATGAAATTCATTTCCACTTGGTTTTAACTTCGAAAATCAATCCAGTGAGCATTATTAGGTCCTTTTAAACTTGTTTGACTTAGAAAACCTTGGGTTTATGACCTCCATGTCATATTCCCAATTCCAACTTCATCCCTTGATGAACCTTGTGAGGTTCCTACATTTCTAGCTTGAGATTACTCATTCTAGCAATTAGATAACTCCTCCCTTACCTTAGAGAAACTAAACAACAAATTAAACAACGAGAAACTTGGCTGGATCAAAAATCCAAATTCTGGACTTGTGAAAAAGGGGTTGAACAGGCTGACTTTGGCCACAGATTTCACCACGGATTTGGCATGAAAAAGAACGAAACAAGTTAGTTTAACAAACTAGGATATACTAACTTCAATCAGAAACAAGTTTGACACAAAAAGGATCCCTAAGATTATCAAACGAATTCAATGAAGATGAATACTTGATGCTGAAACTACTCTGTTTTTACAGTTTTCAACCTCAAACTTTGATGAGCTAGAACTCGAACTACAGGGGCTTATTTGATGTGATTATTGATTCTAATTCAAAGATGGAACTAGAACCTTGAGTTGTGTTTTGGTTTCGAATGATTTGATTGAGAAACGAAGGAGAAATCAGAGATCAAAGTATGCTCTGAAAAACTGAGAGTCAAGAACTGAAATTCGGGTTTTGGGTGATTAGAGGTGTTGAATGCTTCAACCAAGCACCAATTTATAGCTTAAGAATACTTCAGGTCGAAGCAAAGTCCAGCTCTATGCTTGTCATTTCAAGAAACCGCGTTTTGGTGCGAAAATTAAATGAAAACCGACTTATACACTTTCAGGTCTGCACGAAATACTCGAGTTTTTTCCCAAATACTCGAGTTTTTATTTAAAAATTCAAATTTCCAAACAGCTACTTAAAATACTTGAGTTTTGCCTAAACTACTCGAGTGTTTTTACTAAAATGGGAAAAATTGACTATTTTAATGATACTAATATTGATAAAATACTTTTATTTCATATATTTAAAATATAGGATCTTACACATGTCGTACTGATCACTACTCCTCGTCTTCGCGGTAGACGAAAACTGACACGCTTCATAAAAACATTCGCGCACTCTTAGCGTTCCTATTCTTTTCTATCGCTATCTTAATACTAACTCACACACAGAGACACACAGCAGAGTATGTAAGTCCATGCAGAGGTTACTTAGATTAACCCTTGCTCTGATACCACAACTGTAACACCCCGATTCGGCAACTTGAAAACATAAACACACACCACAACTGTAACACCCCGATTCGGCAACTTGAAAACATAAACACACAGTAGTGAAAATTAGGGCCATTTTTTTTTAAACAAATTTTACACAAGATGAGAACATATAGATTTTCAAAACATAGTTATAATTAAAACTCATGTTCTCATACTGCATAAACCTTTCATGTTCCAAACCGAGATGTCACAAGACACCGCACTTTGAAACTTGTTTTGAAACATCATTTAAAACTTGACCCGTTTAACTATTTCCAAAACATCAGTATTAAACAAAACTTTTGCCGGGGTACAGTATGATAGAGCTAAGGTAACTAAGCACTTACAATGGTGTACAAGCTCTGAGGGGATTGCCTAACTTCTAGTCATGCACACCAAAACTGTCTCTTTATCTTTGCATCTTGGCAGCCCACACTCTCGGTCCACTAGCAGAGTTGTCACCTCCAACCATCTCAGGAGTCTCACTCAGAGAATCGTCGGGTACTTGCCTTTCCTGGCACTATGCCATCTACCAGTTGCAATATCAGCAATTGCCGATACGACAACATGGTAGGAGAGAGTCAGTGTTCCGAACACCAACGGGTTAACCATGCGGTCTCAGGGTAGATTGGATACAAAGAAAGACAGGTAGTATAATAAAACAACGTAACTAAAATATCATCAACATACATAACAAGTAATGCACATAGCATATATGAATCACGTAGAACAAAACATATCATAATTTTCTAAACACATGGATACCATCATTCATAACCACTTAAATCATTCATGCTCTTATAACCACATTCTCAGAATCTCTATTGGGAGCTTTCACATTTCCTTCCAACTTTTCTTTCATCATGGTTTCCAAACTTATCAATTATCTCGAGAATTCTTTCTTATGTTAATCTTATAACTTTTGCTCGATACTTGATATCTTCATATACTTTTCTGGGAAACATCTTTGTCTAATAAGTTTTATTATCTCGATTAGAATCAATGATGAGGGGGACACATCATTGAGCTCACACACGTCTACATCTCCTCGGTCAACCACCCAACCTAGTCGGAAGCAAACAGGAGTACAAGACCTTTACCACGCGGGCACGACAGCTGTCACACAAACAAATGGTCCCAGACCAGGAGGACTCTGCCTCAAATCATATCATATCAATTCATAAACAGGCACGCTCTCAGCGGCAAACACAAATGCCCCGTTCCAGTCCCTCTCACTGTTCTCGATTTGCAATCAAGGGGGCGACAGTATATTTCTAGTCTGTAGTGTAGAACGTGCCACGGCATTAGACCCAGTCCCTACCACGTTAGTACGCCACATGTGAAGTTGTTCCGCCTAGAAATATACTCTAGACTTCTTGACGTTTCACCGTCATCGTCCTCCCCTCATGCAATCTCCTCCTACGTATCCGTAGATACCTATGGTTCCTTCCTCTCCACTATTTCGATACGACACTCATACCTCACCGCATTTGTAAATGTCTTTTAAAGTCTTTTAAAGTTTTACAATTTATTAGCGGCTTAATCCTAACAGTCGGCTCGTCCTTGGTGCATCCCTTCAACGAAGCCCGGCCACTAAACGCAATCCATTCCCCCTAAATCTCAATGGCCCTAGGCCTCAAAATCAAATCTCATGCATCTCAGCATTATTCTCAACAACCCATACTCAACAGTATTCCTCAGCATCTTTCTCATCATCATCATCATCATCAGTATCTTTTCCTCGTCTTTTTCAAAATATCCTTTCACAAAACTTTTTCAAAAACATGATTTCACAAAACTTTTTCAAAACCCTCATTTCATAAACCTTTTCGCAAAACTTTTTCAAAAGATAATATTTTCCAAAAACTTTCACAAAATATCGTTTTCACAAAAGTTTTTCAAAAATCTCTTTTCAAAACCGTTGTCAAAAAATCATATTTTTGGATGAGTGTTAACGGAGGAGCAAGCTCAACTCAACACTAAGCTTCTTTCCAAAAACATGAACGAGGAATCACATCTCCATTCAACCACATCACACTTTCACAAAACCACGCTTCCGCTCGCCTCATCAGATGTTTCATTTCTTTTCAATTCAAATTTCACTTTCTTTCTTACTTTATCTCTTTTGCATTCCATTCACATCATGCTTTATCTTTTCTCAATCATTCCAGCAACCTTTTCTTTAATCTTACTTATCACTCATCGTTCACTTAATTATACTCATGTTTCTCATTCGCATTCTCTTTTCTCTTTTCGATCTCATCTCATCACTTTCACGGTTTCCTTTTTAATTGTTTCACCACTCAAACCTAATCAAACAATCCCAAACAGAATTAAATATGCACAACTAGTAAACATTTAGCATGTAACTAAAACAAGTAGACATTTAGCACACAGATTTCTATTGCCTAATTCGCAGTACTCTCACAATCCATCCATTCGGATTGCGAGCAACCACGTTATGGGACCACCGCACTCTCACTCACCTAGATGACGAATCATCCGAAAGCTTTCCAAGGTTCCCAGTCGCTAACCTTGCCACGTTTCCTCGCGTCCGACACCCGAACTAGAACATTTTTCCCCGTGCGTTAGAACGTTTTCAATAAATTCTTTGAAATAATTCTTTTCTTAAGAACTCATTATTACTACCCAAAGACTCCAAAACCAAATCAGATTTCTAATAAATGGTTTTCAAGAAAACTTTGAAAACAATTCCGTTTCTTCTTAACTCAAAAACACTTTATTTATAAAAATCATTTCCCTGAGCCATTAAACAAAATTTCACAACTCTAGAAAAGCTTTAAAACCATATTAAGTTGATTTACTAAATCTCCAAACTTCACAACATTACCAAACACTGATCAGAGAATATAAAAATTCCAAATTAATTTAAGTTATTTAAATCACACTTTTTAAATAAAACATTCTCTTTGAAATTCAAACATAGATTTTCACAAATAAAATTCACACACAGATTCAGCATACTTAACACAACACAGCACATACAAGCATCCACAATCACATACCATACAAATCACATTCCTAATAAGATAATTTAAATTTAGTCTTCTAATTAATATAACACTAACCGAATCACACGTTCTTAACAACTCCTAATCACAGACAAATTTTTAAACTAAAAACCATTGAATTAATTTTACCAAAAACCTTTTCACATAATCACATGAAACCAAAGGGAACCACACATCATGCACCTAGGAATATAGCTATCATCATAGTCATTTTATGAAAATAATTTTCCTACCAATTAACTATATGTTGGCCGAATTACACACACACAATTTTGCAAAGATTTAATGCACACATAAAAACATACAAACATGAGGTCATTTTCTTTCTTTTATGATTGAAACCGTGAGCATAAGTATGAAAAATTAACAATTTTCAATTCATTTTCAAACAAACTCAAGTAACAATCGGAATCACAATTTACATACATTTTATTTATTTCATGCATGCATTTTTATTTTTAAACCTTAAAGTGAATTAACCTTTTCATGCATGTAACCAATTTAGGAAACAAACCCAGATACCTATTTTTCTTTAGGATGGCTGAAACATCATCATTGAAAAGGACATGGTTTCTCATTCATTTTCAACATCCATGAATCACAAAAGTCAAAGCAAATCATGTAGGAGTTCAAGACCATTTTTCTAAACAACACACCAAATCACATACACAAACAAATTCAAGTTCATAATTCATTCTCAACCAAAAATAAGGATTTAATTTTATCTTCATGAATTTAACTTGCATGTTCTTAAAATTATTAGATCTAATCTTGAAATAAACATGCATCATGTTTAGCAAGATAAGAAGCATAATTCCTATTATTTTCAGGCTTGGCCGAATGGCCTCATAAAATTTTAACACACACAAATTTCAAGTACTAAATCAAACCATGCTTGAAATCATTTTAAATCTTACTTCTTTAATTATTTTCTTTAAAACCGAATTAAACATAAAACAAAAACATGATCTTTTCTTTTGAAATTAACATGCATGTACTTTAAATCATTAGATCTAGGCTTAGAACAAACATGCATCAACTCTTTATATAATAAAAAGTATTGATTCTAATTTAATTAGACATGGCCGAATGGTCTAAAAATAAAACATGCACAAAAGATCAAATGTAACATCCCAAACTTTAATTTAAATTAGATTATTAATAAAAAACCTAAGAAAAATTGGAATAATGACTTAACGAATTTTAGTGGATAGGTGAGTTGTAATTATAAGTCCAAGGGGCTGTATAGAAGGCAATTGTGGCTTCGGGCAAAGTCATATAAGCGAAATCGGGAGTTAAATCGGCAATTTCGATGTTAGAAATCGACCGAAAAGAGAAAATTAGAAATTTATTATAGGATGCCAAGAAAATAAATTCCACCATTGGATATGAATTTTATGGGTTGAAGAAGCTTGTCTAAAAATTTGGGCTCGATCCGACGGTTGACGAAAAAGTTACGGAAAATCGAAGTTTCAAGATTCATTTTAAAACTTGGTACTTTAATTCTTTTCTTAGAAACCGAAACATATATAAAAAGAAAACATAACCTTTTCTTGAAAAATAACATGCAAATCAAGGATTTAAATAGCTTAAATCCATTAAACAAAAATAATTACATGCATGCACTTAGATCAACTAGGATCATCACAAAATTAACATGCAAAATTAAGAACTTAAACTTTTTCATAAATCAAGTTCGGATCATGACTTTATTCACCAAATAAACATGGAAATACACATAGATCATAGTTTTAACACAAAGATTTAACATGCAAGACTAAAGAATTTTGCTCAATAAATAGACAAGTTTAGATCATGAAATTTTTTGTCAAATAATCACATAAACATACATATAGGTAATGGATCTAAACAAGAAAATAGACATGCAAGAAGGATTTATGTTGAGCTTCAAAAATCTTAAGCCATACTTTAGATCATAGATTTTACTTGGTAAATAACCACAAACACACACTTAAATCATGATTTAACAAAGAAATATAACATGCCAAAACCAAAAATTACAAACAAACTTAGATCATGGATTGATTCATCAAATCATCACATAAACACATAGGATCCACGGTTTAGAGCAAGAAAATTTAACATGCAAAGAGGTTCATTTTAGTTTTCACAAAAACCTTAATTTCCTTTAGATCTTTAAAGATTTAGTTAGAAAATTATTAGATCTAATAAAAGAACCTTAACCGATCATAAAACAAAATCTCAACATATTACAAATTAGTTTAGAGTCCTTAAAGTTCATGATCAAGCAAGATCAACAAATAATAACCACATGCAAAGAAGAAAAAGAAGTAGATCTTCAAACTAAAAAGAAAAAAAACTAATCTATTACAACTCTTCTTCTCCTTCAAATCCTACCATGAAAGGAATTGGTCTTCTAGCTCCTAATCATCCTCGATCTACAAAGATCAAGGCTGGGTTGAGTTGAAATCTCCTCTTCCTCCTCCTACATCACTCTCGGCCATCTCTCTCTCTTTCTCTCTATTTTATTTTCTTTTCTTTTCTCTAAGAGCTTTAGAGTTTCTCTTAGAGATGTGTTGGTGTTGGAAGTGGGGAAATGAATTAGAATGGGGTAAAATGAGCTAAGGCTCCAAATATTTATAAGCAAATTCAATTTCCCTCTTGTGCCCTTGATGGTGGGTTCGGCTATAGCTCAATTGGGAGGGGCGTTTTTGGGCTTCTCATTATTTGCATGGGTGAAAGTTATCAAAACCAAGGGGGACAAGGTAGGTTAGGTCAAGACTTTAGGGGTCACCTTAGGCTTAACTATTAGTTGGGATTTGATTAGGGTTTTCCACTTAGTTTGGCCCTAGTTTGGTTTAGTTACTAACTTAGTTTCTAGTTTCTTAGCCTTTAAGCTTCTAGAAAATTACCAACCTTCCTTATACATACACACACATACACGTCTACACATACACATATATACATACACATACACACCACCGTATCATGCACACACACATATACATACATTTTGCATTTTATTTTTCTTAATCTTATTTATTCAATTCCATCAATTCACACACAACAAGACAATTAATTCACAATTCACATTCACACAACAATTTTTTTTATGTATCATACAGTACATACAATTAAATCAAACACATTTCACGCAAAAATTCAAATCAAATCAATAAGTTCACTTTCTTAAAACACAAATCCAAAAATTCGTATTTCTTAATTCTGAAAACAAATTTTCATAAATCAACCCATAAAAATCTGAAAATTATATTTTTAAAATCTATGTTTCAAGACGATCGTTTTGATATAAAGATCGCGAAAATCCGAGTTACGGTTAAAAAGTTACAAATTTTTCAAGTTAACAAACCCAAAACTCCATTTCAAACAAAAATCACAATTTTGCAAGTCATTTGCATTTCAACAAAATCATTCACTTCTCGTTTGTAAAAACATTTTGTTCACAAAAATCCTTGAAAATTAATACTTTATTTCTCTCTCACGTAAAACACTTTTTCAAAAATCTTTTATAAAACAGAATTTCAGGGTTTATTTTAACAAATTCGTTCTACCACGTATGGAAAAATGCGGGGTGTTACACCGGGAATTAGGCAATATAGATAATTGTGTTAGATGTTTACCTGTTTTGTTTGCATGCTAAATGTTTATTTGTTGTGCATCGATAATAATGAAGCTGTGAAAGTAATAAATTAAGAAGAAAGAAAGTGTGTAACATCCGCAATTTTTATACTTGAAAATATGTTACTTTTGGCGGTATTTAATATAAAAATGCTTGGAGTTTTATAAAAATTTTGGTAGAGTTTCGTTTGAATTTCGGACTTTCCCCAAATAAATTTAAAACCTGTCAAGTCCAGAACAGTTTCAATAAAGTAGAAAAGAGACCTATAGAGTTGTTTTTGAAATCATTCAAAAGGGATATTATTATATCCACTCCAAACAATAATACTTTCATAAAAATAATTATAGAGTCCCTTTTACAAAATCAAAGAAGTCTCAACTCCGAATAAATATAAAATTAAATACCACTTAAATTTATTAAAAATATTTTACATAATAGCATCTTAGCTTGGTTGCTAAGGTGATGCGACTATGAGGTCACAATCACAATTATGCTCTCTTTCAAAGAGAGTGGTGATTCTCGGCATAGAAGCTATGGACGTCTTTCTCCATTGGGTACCTAATATGGTCAACAGTAAGGGTGAGTAATTTGAGAAATAATCAAGGAAAACACTTAAAATAACAGTAATAAAGTATAATTAGACATACCCACACACATTTATTCATATTAATTTGTCCTATTCAATTTCACTATTTCTAGACCGTAACATTTTACTATTCCTTTATACTATATATATATATCCACAATCCATCACATAACAATGCTTTGATGCTCAATCATATGAGTGTGAAATGCACTTTATACTATTATGGTTTAACTCCTGAATCCAATGTAACACTTTCCACTTTACTTTATACACTTTATACACTTTAACACTTTCATTGGATTCAGTGAATTAAACCTATTATATAACAATGAATGCACTTCTCCATTTACAATAACAATAACACTTTAACGATTGGGTACATTGTGCTTCACATTCTCCCCGCAGGAGGGTTCCTCACACAATGTACCTTAACACTTTATCCGATAACAACACAACCTCCTCACAACCCTTCCTCTACTCTGGGGAAAAACCGACCAGGAGTAAGCATTTCTCAACCTCTAGTTGGGTGCTTCACCTCCACTTAGGAAGGTCCCTCGCTCACCCGCTTGCACAACACTTCACCTCCACTTAGGAAGGTCCCTCATGCGATTTGGGTTGATTTGTCCAAATCGGGCTTTAGCAGAAATCGCCCTCGACTGGCCAAAAGAAACCAAAGTAAATAGAATTATTATGGTTTGCATAGAACCAACCCCCAATACGGGAAGCAAACCCGTATCCTTTGCAGGATCAAAGTTCTCCATAATAATTCCTAACATTTACTCTTGTCCTCATCAATCGCAAAGCGACGTATGTTTTTCCCCGTACACCTAAGGTCCACCTTACTCCATAATGCACGTGTTTCTAATTCATTTTATGTGGTTTTCATTAGTTGAACCTTTAATAATTATATCCAATTGGTTGGGTCTCTAACTTAGGATTTGGCCATGCTTTATATATATATATATATATATATATATATATAGACAATCACATCCAACAACAATAGGTTCACAATCGTGCCATTCATTCATTTCGTTTCATAACAATTACAACAATTTATTTCTAACAGAATCCTAAGTTCATAATATACATACACTCATAATAAACATTATATAGCATATCACACCAATAATCATAATCATATTATTCATTTAATCAATTAATTCAGTAACAATCTAATTATCAATTACTAAACACCCTAAGTCAATTACACACACACTTTTGTTTCCCAACATAACAATGTCAACATACAAATCAAACATAGACATATAAAATACATCTAATTATAGCCCTATTACTATCATTAAGCCCTTCCCCTAATTAAGACCAAAGTACCCCCCTTACCTTGAGGAGAGAGAAAGAGAATTGGGGTTTTTGTTGGAGCTCCACACCAAGCTCCAATCCATGCTCCATGACTCCTATTCCTTGCCCCTCTAACATCTCCTAATAGCAATTGAATGATTTGGAGCCTCAATTTGATGAATTAGAAAAGTTAGGGTTTTGGGGTTTTGATTTGGGGGTTTTTGAGAGAGAGGGATTTAATGGAGATTGAGAGAGGGAAAATGATTGGGGATTGAAAGGGAGTGATTATATGAAGTTGATTCCATGGGATTTGGTGTTACTTTCATGATTTGAAGAAGATTGGAGAAGAGGAAGGGGTTAATCGATTAATTCGACCCCTTAATCGATTAACAAGGCCATTAATCGATTAAGGCCGAAAGAGCAATGAAATTTAATCGATTAATCTGCTATCTACTCGAGTAGATCCGAAAGGTGCTTAAATTCTAATCGATTAAGGCCCTTATTACTATATTAACTCAGTGCAAAATGGCTTTCTTTCACACTTCAAAGACTCTTAGGCCTTCACAACTCTTTCTAACTTAACTTAACACCAAAAACTACACTCTAAAACAATCTAACCTATTCTTAACTCAATCCAACTTACACTTAGCTAAATTTCTAATTCTAAAAAAGTCTAAACAATTCTAAGCAATTATAATTACTAATATCAATACTAATTAACACTTCTAACCGAATCTGACACTTAAGGATTCTCTAACACTTATGAAATTCTACTAACTAATATTCCTAATGCCTTTATAAAATTGGGGATGTTTCAATACTTCCCCACTTGAAGGAATTTCGTCCCCGAAATTCGACTGGGTTCAAAGAACTAAAAGAGATATAGAGCTATGTGCTCTAGAACACGATGGACCTTATCTTGGTCAATGAGAGGGCTATGGCCTTTTGGGGACTCACTCCCCCACTTAAAACACAACTACGGCTAAGGTTTTATTCTCAAGGAAACTAACCTGTCAAGCAATCAGAGAAGCGACAAGTCCTCAATTCTCCTCTAACATATAATCATTCAAAAGAGTATAGACTACAATATTAGGAAAATATTTTAAACAGATAGTTATGAATAACATGCTCAAAAAGGAACAAAACATAAAGCATTTATCAATAAAAAGAAATCCACCTAACAAAACATAATTCAGACACAAGCAGAATAGATAACAGTGCACATCAACAGTTTTAAAATACTATTTATTTATCTACAATTAGATACAAAGAGCATCATGGTTGGAGTTTTGTCAAAGAGGGTACCATTAAAAATAAAGTAAAGCATCAACTCAACACAAGTAGATGAAAATAATTGATACACCTTAAAATAGTCTAGCATAGAATTAAATCGAATTTGATAAAAGTTTGAAAGATTTTGGTATGGCAAGACTTACTTGGAGTAAAAAGGGATTTGTGAATTATGGAATATCAAAATCAAGGTTTGAAGAGGAAATCATTAAATGAGTAGGATTTACGAACAATAAAACACATGAGTCAACATTCAAAATCGGGGAATAATTGCCACAACCTCAATACACCCTCATTTGAAAATTAGTTCTCAATCTTACTTATGAAAATAGATGTTTGATGATCATACTATGGAATATAGAAGGAATAAGGTTTGGAATGTCAATAGGAAATGAACACATTAGAAAAGTTACAAATTTCTTTTTGCAACAACATTTTCATAAAGAGGTAAACAAGATTGGGAGATACTTTGTGCATGAATATGATTGGAAAATAATGGTTAGAATGAAAGATAGGTATAAGAGTTGTTCTAAAAATTAAACTGATATTTATAAAGAGGATTGTAAATAGTGCATACTAGATATACTTTAATAATGATATACGTAGAGAAAATGAGTTATCCAAAGCTTAGTTTATGAAAATTATAAGTTCTCACCATATGCAATACTTTCTCTAAGAAAGAAGTTGCATTGAAAATATATGTATACACTAATGAAAGAATTGGAATTAGAAGTTGCCATGCAAGGAACACAACAAGGTTTATAAAAAGCCAAACTTGAAACTAAAGCTAAAGGATTTTCATAAAATAAATACGAGGTACTTATTTTAAAAGAATTTGATTGGATAATTAATTAATAAGGATTAGTAAAATATTCTTTCAAAATCATTCTCAAAAATGGGTAAAAGTATTCTTTATCAAAAACTAACTTTGATTCGTAGACGAAACATATACAAATACTTAAAGGTTGGGAACTATCATAAAAAGATCCCAATTAATTTGATTATTAAAGTAGTTTAACTTAGCATATAATATTGGTAAACTTGAAATTGTAAATACACACATATGCACATATAAGTCAATCATTCAAAACACATAAAGCCTACTTCCTACATGAACATCTATACATCTATATGTTTTAGACTTAAATTCTAAGACTCCATCAAATCGGACTCAACTTCTACTACTCGATCTATGACTTAGAAACTAAGGAGGTACTACACTCAACCTAATAGATAACTCCACTAAACACAGCCTCAACTAATCCTAAGTTTATTATTTTCTATATGGATCGAGGCTCCCTATTCAATTCCTAAGGTTAGGACTTCACCTGACTGCTACTCGTCTCCAATCCTAATCGAGACTTAACTATTACAATCTAGACTTCAACACTAAGACTTTCCCACCGGATGCTAAAATTGGGACTTTAACATTCAACAAGCTACATTCCTTGAAATAGTTCACAAGGGTTTTGAAAATCATTTGTAATTTCGGAATATTGCTTGTTCAATACTACCCACACATTTCCTCGGAGTTCTAAGTGAACTCAAAGGAAAAGACATAGCATCCTTCACCTTAACTTAAGTTCTAACTTAAGTCTTAACTCTAAGATAATATGCATTGCTTTTACTCCACCTTGCTACCTTCACTTACATTCCTCAAATCCACATTATTAACTTGCAAGAGAAGATTTGGCATTTGGTGATAAAGTACTTTTTAAAGATTTGCATCTTCTTCATCATAAGAAAAACACTTTGTATTCGGAAAAATTCTTTTTCATTTAAAACTTTGACAAAATTGTCAGATAGGAAAAAGACATGTCAAGCTTTCAAAAGTTTAAAGTGTTTTTTATAAGTTTTCCAAGGTCATTTCACATTAGCTTTGAAAATAATTCAGAAGCTTTGTGGACTCTTTGGACCAAGCAAACGTGAGTCCTCTATGATTCGTCAAACTCAAATAAAAGGAATGTACCCCTCGGTTAAAATTTTAAGTTCATTTAAATTTTCAAATCTTAATGAATACATTTCCTTTTATTTTGACCTCGAAGTTCAAACTTTGATTCGAACTAACTTATGTCGCATTCGGTGAATTCCCATCTAATCGGCAATTGGTGTAATTTGAGAATAGGCTACACCATTACTTAGTTAGTTAGGATTTCACATTATTAACAATACATTCTTAAAAACTGGTGTTGCGACACTTAATCAATTATCAAAGTTGGAATCAATTTCATGCCTTGGAAATTATTAGGATACTAGTATACTTGACATTTATTTTCGTTAAAAATACTTGGATCTTTCAAAAAGGAAGTCTCAAAATAATCTGATGCAAAATGATTTATACTTCCTCATTAACAGTATGTTTATCACCAATATAGTGTAGGAATGTAAAAAGGCACTTAGGTCTCACTAAGTCGACACTTAGTGATTAAAGTGAAAGACAATTACAAAGGGTTAACTCCTATTCACTCCCGCTGCGCACTCTGATAAAGAATGCCCGGAGTGTACAAAATTGGGTGGTCTCTAATACCCTTCCTATTCCTAGACATAAAAATAATTTTGGCAGTTATTTGATTGGATTCAAGGACGTAATGATCTTATCTTCCAACAAATGTAAATCTCGAGGTGGCCAATCTCGATTTCACATTACATCGAAGATAATATCACTTCTCGTACTACCTGAGTTCCAATTAAATAATCTGAAATAGAACAAACAACTACTCATCTTCGATTCAAATGAGGACTTTGAAACTTCACCAAACAGAAAAGTTGCAGCCCTTTATTATATTTGAAATGGTACTCAATTTCAAAACTAAGGTTTAGTTCTGCCCGTTGGGGTAGCAATTTCATGCCCTGACCCGTTGGGAGTTTTCACTTCCCTTAGTCTCTACTTTTCGTCCACTTCTAAATATAACAAAGTAACAATTAAAAATTTAGTTTCAATCCCTCTTTTAAATTGAAGGTAGAACCTTAAGGTTGCTACGCTATAGCTATCACTATTGCACACTGCTAAACTATACCAATTCAACTAAAGATGCATGAACTTAGTGTCAGAGTATGCAGCCTATCTAACTATCCTTAGTTACTCTCATGTGGAGTAACTCTTTTGGGAGTAGGAAATCCATACTCCACAGCCGAGGGATTGCAACCATTGCTCTGATACCATCTGTAACATCCGCAATTTTTATACTTTAAAATATGTTACTTTTGACGGTATTTAATATAAAAATGCTTGGGGTTTTATAAAAATTTTGGCAGAGTTTCGTTTGAATTTTGGACTTTCCCCAAATAAATTTAAAACCTGTCAAGTCCAGAACAGTTTCAATAAAGTAGAAAAGAGACCTATAGAGTTGTTTTTGAAATCATTCAAAAGGGATATCCACTCCAAACACTAATACTTTCAAAAAAATAATTATAGAGTCCCTTTTACAAAATCAAAGAAGTCTCAACTTCGAATAAATATAAAATTAAATACCACTTAAATTTTTTAAAAATATTTTACATAATAGCATCTTAGCTTGGTTGCTAAGGTGATGCGACTATGAGGTCACAATCACAATTATGCTCTCTTTAAAAGAGAGTGGTGATTCTCGGCATAGAAGCTATGGACGTCTTTCTCCATTGGGTACCTAATATGGTCAACAGTAAGGGTGAGTAAGTTGAGAAATAATCAAGGAAAACACTTAAAATAACAGTAATAAAGTATAATTAGACATACCCACACACATTTATTCATATTAATTTGTCCTATTCAATTTCACTATTTCTAGACCGTAACATTTTACTATTCCTTTATACTATATATATATATCCACAATCCATCACATAACAATGCTTTGATGCTCAATCATATGAGTGTGAAATGCACTTTATACTATTATGGTTTAACTCCTGAATCCAATGTAACACTTTCCACTTTACTTTATACACTTTATACACTTTAACACTTTCATTGGATTCAGTGAATTAAACCTATTATATAACAATGAATGCACTTCTCCATTTACAATAACAATAACACTTTAACGATTGGGTACATTGTGCTTCACATTCTCCCCGCAAGAGGGTTCCTCACACAATGTACCTTAACACTTTATCCGATAACAACACAACCTCCTCACAACCCTCCCTCCACTCTGGGGAAAAACCGACCAGGAGTAAGCATTTCTCAACCTCTAGTTGGGTGCTTCACCTCCACTTAGGAAGGTCCCTCGCTCACCCGCTTGCAAAACACTTCACCTCCACTTAGGAAGGTCCCTCATGCGATTTGGGTTGATTTGTCCAAATCGGGCTTTAGCAGAAATCACCCTCGACTGGCCCAAAGAAACCAAAGTAAATAGAATTATTATGGTTTGCATAGAACCAACCCCCAATACGGGAAGCAAACCCGTATCCTTTGCAGGATCAAAGTTCTCCATAATAATTCCTAACATTTACTCTTGTCCTCATCAATCGCAAAGCGACGTATGTTTTTCCCCGTACACCTAAGGTCCACCTTACTCCATAATGCACGTGTTTCTAATTCATTTTATGTGGTTTTCATTAGTTGAACCTTTAATAATTATATCCAATTGGTTGGGTCTCTAACTTAGGATTTGGCCATGCTTTATATATATATATATAGACAATCACATCCAACAACAATAGGTTCACAATCGTGCCATTCATTCATTTCGTTTCATAACAATTACAACAATTTATTTCTAACAGAATCCTAAGTTCATAATATACATACACTCATAATAAACATTATATAGCATATCACACCAATAATCATAATCATATTATTCATTTAATCAATTAATTCAGTAACAATCTAATTATCAATTACTAAACACCCTAAGTCAATTACACACACACTTTTGTTTCCCAACATAACAATGTCAACATACAAATCAAACATAGACATATAAAATACATCTAATTATAGCCCTATTACTATCATTAAGCCCTTCCCCTAATTAAGACCAAAGTACCCCCCTTACCTTGAGGAGAGAGAAAGAGAATTGGGGTTTTTGTTGGAGCTCCACACCAAGCTCCAATCCATGCTCCATGACTCCTATTCCTTGCCCCTCTAACATCTCCTAATACCAATTGAATGATTTGGAGGCTCAATTTGATGAATTAGAAAAGTTAGGGTTTTGGGGTTTTGATTTGGGGGTTTTTGAGAGAGAGGGATTTAATGGAGATTGAGAGAGGGAAAATGATTGGGGATTGATAGGGAGTGATTATATGAAGTTGATTCCATGGGATTTGGTGTTACTTTTGTAACACCTAGGATTTATACCCTTAATTCCCCTTATATTAAAATATGGACTCAAAAATTCATTTTTATTACATTAAAATCAACCGTCAAACGGACGGAGTTTTGTTTGTTTTTCGGACTATTCCAAAATTTAACCCGTGGTAAACAATTTTCAAATAGACAACTAATAGCCAGCAGGGCTTCAGATGATATTCATAAATCATATCAAGGCCCCATGGGCTCCAAATATATCAGAGTAATAGCGGAAAATACTAAGTTTGAGTGTCATAACCAAAACATATAACTTTGTCAAAATAAAACATCCTAAGCCTCACTTAAAATATGAATAACAAATTTTACATCAAAATAGTGTAGGAGGCTTAAGTTCATAATATACTCTAAACCCATAACACCCTACTCTCCCTGTAAGGGAAAGTACTCCTGCTCGGCCGGGGGCTGTGCCAGCTCAATCTCCGTACCTGAAAATGTAAGGGAGTGAGCATTGCACATGAAATAGAAAGCAGTTTCTAACTAGACATAACAACCCGCTAGGTCAAACACAATTAGCAAATAAGCATATATTCACATATTTCACACCATACTCATTTCAACATTTCCATATTCATTATTCATTTCAACGTCCATTTCCATTATTCAGTTCAACATCCATTTTCCTTATTCGTTTCAACATCCAATCAACATTCATTTCCTTTTCTTTTTATTCATTTCACATACTCATTTCATTTCAATACATCACCTCAAATCAGAGGCCAATGAACAATTTTCATTCAACACATTTATCACCTCAAAACAGAGGCCCTTATACTTTTCCATATTTAAATTATGTGTCCCTCATGTTAGAGGTCAACACTCAGTTCTTTATTTCATCCGGTGTCCCTCGGGTCAGAGGTCAACACCCAATAACATTCATTTCATCTTGTGTCCCTCAGGTCAAAGGTCAACACTTTATTTCATTCTGTGTCCCTCAGGTCAGAGGTCAACACACCAATACACATCTCATCCGGTGTCCCTCAGGTCAAAGGTCAACACTCATTAACATTCATCTCATCTTGTGTCCCTCAGGTCAGAGGTCGACACTTTATTACTTTAATTCATTTTGTTCCCCTCATAACAGAGGTCAGCCTAATCATCACTTTCCATTAATCGTCACCTCAAATCAGAGGCCAACGCACTTATCACATTTTCATTTCACATTACCTCACATCAGAGGCCAAATCATACTTTCATCTTCCTACACAAACAACTTAACATATACAATCACAAATACACTTACACACATTTCCCATTCATTCTTTTTCCATACTCATTCCCTATATCAATTATCAAATCTTTCCATTAATCGCTTCCTCAAATCAGAGGCCAATGCATATACCACATTCTCAATGTTTGGCGCCTCATTTCAGAGGCCAAGAATTATTCACTTTCTTGTTCAATCAATTTTAACACATTTAAATACAACAACACACATTCAACAACTAATTATTCATGTAATTACCTTATTCATTTCCTTTCTCAGTTATCACAATCATACCAAATACTATTCTCTTTCATAGTCCAACATTTATATTACACTTCATTTCAAATTACATATTTCACCTTCTCACATATTTTCTTTGTCACCACATAATAACATCACCTTTTACATTTTGTTTACACAAAATCATTTGCTTCCATTTCCGATATTCACAAGTTCAATTCATAAGCCATGACCTTTGTTCACAATTGACAATACTTAACATTTATACTCATTTAGCATTTAGTTACAAATACGCACATTCATCACATATAATTGTTTCCATTCCCTTTTCTTCCTATATTAATTTATTCCATAACACATACACATATTTGCAATAGCAGTGAATTATCATTTAATACAAGACTTTACCATTAAAATCAATAATCTTAGAATTCATTTATGTCAACTTCACTATCATATTACCCAATTCCTCATGTACTTCAATTTAATCCTTATCCAAGTTTCATTTATCAAATAATTCATTGTCATATTATTGGGTTTCCTTTTCCTAGTCTTAACATCCAATCATCATGCATATTTAATTAATTAAGATTTTATATTCAATAACCTAAGGTTTTATAATCTAATTTTCTCCCCTAACACATAACCCTAACAAGCATTATATACTAACTAGAGCCTACTCCCTAGAACAAGGAAAAGCTCACTATATCCACTCCCTTACCTCAAACACTTGGAGATAAGGTGATTTTGCTTGCTCTACACTTGAAAGCCTTGCCACCAATTGAGTTAGAGTCCAAAGGAAGAGGGAGGAACCTAATATAATAGCCATAGCAAGAAAAGATTAACATTCATGTAATGAGTCATGCCAAAACTCAAGAAAAGTGGAGCTTCCATGACTTAAGAATCAAAAACCACCATGGATGGAGGAGAGAGAAAGGGAAAACGAATTTAGAGAAAGTAAAGAGGAAATCCATGGAATTAAACACTTACTTGAAGTGAATAAGGAAGAGATTTGTTGACGGAATGAAGAAATCCCACTTGCTCTTGGTGGTTTTGATGATGGAGAATGGAACCCTAGGGGAGAGAAAGAGTGAGGTTCGAATTTGGAAGAGAAAGAACGTGTGCTGCGCTTTATTATTTTCTGCATCTACAGCATTTAATCGAGTATTACTCGATTATCTCCCCCCCCCCCCCTTCAGGTCTTAATCGATTAAGCTGCAGCTTAATCGATTAAGTTGCAGGATTTTCAGCACCCCGACTTTGAACGGCCATAACTTCTTCGTTAACCGTTGGATCTTCCTCAAATTTTGACACATGCTTCCCCACATATCCTACTTCACATCCAACGTGGAATTTGTGTTTAGAGTTGTAAATCTTTTATTTTGAATTTCCTAATATCCTATGTTATTAATCCTAAATCAAGCCTTCAAACCACTAGTTTCAACTCCATATCATTACTTCCTTCACTTTAGGCTTGACCCATCATCAATTATAATAGGAATTAAATTTTGGATGTTACAATTCTCCCCCACTTATTGGAATTTCGTCCCCGAAATTTCGTTAAGTTTAGTAAATGGAGAATCACCCCGGTGATAGGACTTGCAATTCTTACCTTTAATTCCCTTTGGTTTCTTCTGCCACTCTTTCGATTTATCTTTACCTAGACAGAATTTAAATTAGGGTAGGAAGTGCTCCCCCACTTGGCTTCGACTTACCCAATTACCGCTATGCTAAAGGATGTGGGATCGGGTGAATCCGCTTCCGATCGTCCTTCGGACAAATGCAAGACAGGAGTTGCATTAGCTAGATACGGGAAAACTCGAAATATTTAACATTCCCGGAATAGTTTTAGAATCTTTCCCAGAATAGATACCCTGGGATCATGCCATGCGAAGATTTTTGTAGGATAGAACGCCTTAGAGTTTGTCTTCTCACAATGATTCGACTAGCACCGATAGGATTTAAAGCTTTTCAAAAACACAGGCATTCCTGAATAAGAAGCACACCAAAGGCTAAGTTGATTAGAGCAGGCGCAATCCCTACTAAATGCTCCACAATCAACTTCTTCCATGAATCGATTAAAAAGAATAGAAAGGAAAAAGTCCACATTAGTTCCAAGATTTACCCAACTACCAAAGGTGAAGGGTACGACAACTTTCCATTGGCTAGGTCAATTATCAAGATTGTTTGGTTTTAACGCAGGGATTTTACAAATTTGGCACAACTGGCTATTTCTTATGAATGGTTATCTAAGAAACGGGAAAAGATTCAAAGCAATTGCCAAATTGCTCAATGATTGGTTTAGTTGATAGCATGGTTAAGAATAATTTCTGGAGAGTTTTCTTAACTCATCCAAGGGTTTAGCACTTAGCTATACTACTTTTGGAACAAGTAGCATACACCAAGACTTCCTTTCTTTGGAACTATTTTCTATCTACTCCCTATCTCTATAAGAAGCTTTTGAACGAATGTTTCTGGGTTAGGTTGGCTTCTCTTACAAGAATTCTTTCCTTGGAAGTCACTACTTTGGTTGTCTACTTTCACTTTAAAAGGTTACAATGATAGCATTTATTGATAGATGCAAGAATTGAGGTGATCAATCCCATCCTCACGTCTACCAACAACACATCACTGTCGGGTTCTATCAGTAATGTCATCATTTAACAAATGCAAGGATTAGAGTGATCAATTCTAACCTTACATTACATCAAATAACAACATCACAACATAATATTGGTTACTTATACTAGAATTCTCAAACTGAAGAATTCCTTATAAGGTCTTTCATACGTTCTCTATAAGAACAGGATTGTATTTGGAAAGGCAAATCCAAAGTGTTTTAAACACTTCTATCCTAAAACATTACTAGTTCAATATTTAGCTAACAGAAGGGCAATCTAACTTCACAACTTCGAATTTAAAAGCACTTCGTATGGACTTGCCAAACGTTAGTTACCTGCAACTATATCAACTGCTTAGCCAGAGTGAACAGACCAATAAGACTCAAATACTAAGTAAATACATAGTACTATAATTATCTTATTATAATCCTAAACTATTACTATGAGCATCAATTACTCGCTAGGTGAGTAATCATTTGGAGTTTGTACAACTCCATGGCCGAGGAGAAACTGCTCTGATACCATAAATGTAACACCTAGGATTTATACCCTTAATTCCCCTTATATTAAAATATGGACTCAAAAATTCATTTTTATTACATTAAAATCAACCGTCAAACGGACGGAGTTTTGTTTGTTTTTCGGACTATTCCAAAATTTAACCCGTGGTAAACAATTTTCAAATAGACAACTAATAGCCAGCAGGGCTTCAGATGATATTCATAAATCATATCAAGGCCCCATGGGCTCCAAATATATCAGAGTAATAGCGGAAAATACTAAGTTTGAGTGTCATAACCAAAACATATAACTTTGTCAAAATAAAACATCCTAAGCCTCACTTAAAATATGAATAACAAATTTTACATCAAAATAGTGTAGGAGGCTTAAGTTCATAATATACTCTAAACCCATAACACCCTACTCTCCCTGTAAGGGAAAGTACTCCTGCTCGGCCGGGGGCTGTGCCAGCTCAATCTCCGTACCTGAAAATGTAAGGGAGTGAGCATTGCACATGAAATAGAAAGCAGTTTCTAACTAGACATAACAACCCGCTAGGTCAAACACAATTAGCAAATAAGCATATATTCACATATTGCACACCATACTCATTTCAACATTTCCATATTCATTATTCATTTCAACGTCCATTTCCATTATTCAGTTCAACATCCATTTTCCTTATTCGTTTCAACATCCAATCAACATTCATTTCCTTTTCTTTTTATTCATTTCACATACTCATTTCATTTCAATACATCACCTCAAATCAGAGGCCAATGAACAATTTTCATTCAACACATTTATCACCTCAAAACAGAGGCCCTTATACTTTTCCATATTTAAATTATGTGTCCCTCATGTTAGAGGTCAACACTCAGTTCTTTATTTCATCCGGTGTCCCTCGGGTCAGAGGTCAACACCCAATAACATTCATTTCATCTTGTGTCCCTCAGGTCAAAGGTCAACACTTTATTTCATTCTGTGTCCCTCAGGTCAGAGGTCAACACACCAATACACATCTCATCCGGTGTCCCTCAGGTCAGAGGTCAACACTCATTAACATTCATCTCATCTTGTGTCCCTCAGGTCAGAGGTCGACACTTTATTACTTTAATTCATTTTGTGCCCCTCATAACAGAGGTCAGCCTAATCACCACTTTCCATTAATCGTCACCTCAAATCAGAGGCCAACGCACTTATCGCATTTTCATTTCACATTACCTCACATCAGAGGCCAAATCATACTTTCATCTTCCTACACAAACAACTTAACATATACAATCACAAATACACTTACACACATTTCCCATTCATTCTTTTTCCATACTCATTCCCAATATCAATTATCAAATCTTTCCATTAATCGCTTCCTCAAATCAGAGGCCAATGCATATACCACATTCTCAATGTTTGGCGCCTCATTTCAGAGGCCAAGAATTATTCACTTTCTTGTTCAATCAATTTTAACACATTTAAATACAACAACACACATTCAACAACTAATTATTCATGTAATTACCTTATTCATTTCCTTTCTCAGTTATCACAATCATACCAAATACTATTCTCTTTCATAGTCCAACATTTATATTACACTTCATTTCAAATTACATATTTCACCTTCTCACATATTTTCTTTGTCACCACATAATAACATCACCTTTTACATTTTGTTTACACAAAATCATTTGCTTCCATTTCCGATATTCACAAGTTCAAGTCATAAGCCATGACCTTTGTTCACAATTGACAATACTTAACATTTATACTCATTTAGCATTTAGTTACAAATACGCACATTCATCACATATAATTGTTTCCATTCCCTTTTCTTCCTATATTAATTTATTCCATAACACATACACATATTTGCAATAGCAGTGAATTATCATTTAATACAAGACTTTACCATTAAAATCAATAATCTTAGAATTCATTTATGTCAACTTCACTATCATATTACCCAATTCCTCATGTACTTCAATTTAATCCTTATCCAAGTTTCATTTATCAAATAATTCATTGTCATATTATTGGGTTTCCTTTTCCTAGTCTTAACATCCAATCATCATGCATATTTAATTAATTAAGATTTTATATTCAATAACCTAAGGTTTTATAATCTAATTTTCTCCCCTAACACATAACCCTAACAAGCATTATATACTAACTAGAGCCTACTCCCTAGAACAAGGAAAAGCTCACTATATCCACTCCCTTACCTCAAACACTTGGAGATAAGGTGATTTTGCTTGCTCTACACTTGAAAGCCTTGCCACCAATTGAGTTAGAGTCCAAAGGAAGAGGGAGGAACCTAATATAATAGCCATAGCAAGAAAAGATTAACATTCATGTAATGAGTCATGCCAAAACTCAAGAAAAGTGGAGCTTCCATGACTTAAGAATCAAAAACCACCATGGATGGAGGAGAGAGAAAGGGAAAACGAATTTAGAGAAAGTAAAGAGGAAATCCATGGAATTAAACACTTACTTGAAGTGAAGAAGGAAGAGATTTGTTGACGGAATGAAGAAATCCCACTTGCTCTTGGTGGTTTTGATGATGGAGAATGGAACCCTAGGGGAGAGAAAGAGTGAGGTTCGAATTTGGAAGAGAAAGAACGTGTGCTGCGCTTTATTATTTTCTGCATCTACAGCATTTAATCGAGTATTACTCGATTATCTCCCCCCCCCCCTTCAGGTCTTAATCGATTAAGCTGCAGCATAATCGATTAAGTTGCAGGATTTTCAGCACCCCGACTTTGAACGGCCATAACTTCTTCGTTAACCGTTGGATCTTCCTCAAATTTTGACACATGCTTCCCCACATATCCTACTTCACATCCAACGGTGGAATTTGTGTTTAGAGTTGTAAATCTTTTATTTTGAATTTCCTAATATCCTATGTTATTAATCCTAAATCAAGCCTTCAAACCACTAGTTTCAACTCCATATCATTACTTCCTTCACTTTAGGCTTGACCCATCATCAATTATAATAGGAATTAAATTTGGGATGTTACAACTTTCATGATTTGAAGAATATTGGAGAAGAGGAAGAAGAGAGCTCGAGCTTGAGGAGAGAGAAGGGGCTGCTGAAAATGATTTGGAATTCACGTGTTATTCAACTTAACTGAAGGGGTTAATCGATTAATTCGACCCCTTAATGGATTAAAAAGGCCATTAATCGATTAAGGCCGAAAGAGCAATGAAATTTAATCGATTAATCTGCTCTCTACTCGAGTAGATCCGAAAGGTGCTTAAATTCTGATCGATTAAGGACCTTATTACTCGATTAACTCAGTGCAAAATGGCTTTCTTTCACACTTCAAAGACTCTTAGGCCTTCACAACTCTTTCTAACTTAACTTAACACCAAAACCTACACTCTAAACACAATCTAACCTATTCTTAACTCAATCCAACTTACACTTAGCTAAATTTCTAATTCTAAAAAAGTCTAAACAATTCTAAGCAATTATAATTACTAATATCAATACTAATTAACACTTCTAACCGAATCTGACACTTAAGGATTCTCTAACACTTATGAAATTCTACTAACTAATATTCCTAATGCCTTTATAAAATTGGGGATGTTACAAAGTGCGATTAAGATTTATAAGAAATGATTGAGAAAGAGATAAAACGCGATGCGAGTGAAACTGTGAAAAAGATAGATAATGAATAAAAGAGAATTAATAGTTGAATTGAGATGAAAAGATGATGTTCGAGATGGCAACAAGGAATACCCGATAAGGCGAGCGGAAGCGTGGTGATGATGATGCTGTTGACGGTGCTGCTGAGGAGCAACTAAGGAGAGTGATGCTGATGATGTTGCGGAGTAACAACCGAGGAGCAAGATGATGATGATGCTGCTAATCAATGATGCTGAGAAAGATGCTGAGCATGAGTTTATGAGAATGATGATAATGAGATGAAAGAGATTTGAGGCAAGACGCCGTTGAGATTTTTGGGGAACGGATTGCGATTAGTGGTCCGGTTTCATTGAAGGGATGCGCCAAGGATGGACCGACCGTTAGGATTCAGCCGCTAATTAAAATGCTAAAACCTTAAAAGACTTTAAAAGACATTAACAAACGCGGTGAGGCATGAGTGTCGTATTGAAGTAGTGGAGAGGAAGGAACCATAAGTATCTGCAGATACTTAGGAGGAGATTGCGTTAGGGGAGGACGATGATGGTGAAACGTCAAGAAGTCTAGAGTACTTTCTAGACAGAACAAACTCCACATGTGGTATACTAACGTGGTAGGGACTGGGTCCAATGTCGTGGTAAGTTCTGCACCGGAACTAGAATTGTACTGTCGCCCCCTAGATTGCAAATCTAGAATAGTGAGAGGGGCTGGAACGGGGAATTTGAGATTGCCGCTGAGAGCGAGCGTTGATTATATGATATGAAATGATATGATATGAATTGAATTGATTTGAGGCTGTAGTCCTCCTCGTCTGGGACCAATTGATTGTGAGACAGCTGTCGTGCCCGCGTGGTAAAGGTCCTGTACTCCTTTTTGCTTCCGACTAGGTTGGGTGGATGACCGAGGAGATGTAGACGTGTGTGACTTCCTCAATGATGATGTTCCCCCATCATTGAGCGAACCAGAACTATAAAACTTAAAAGACTAAGATGTATCAAAGAAAAGTACAGTAAAGATATCAAGCATTGAGCAAAATTAATAAGACAAGTTTGAGAAACGATCTCTGGAATGATAGATAAATCTTGAGGCAACGATCGAAGAAGGAATGGAAAAGATTTGTGAGCAAGATGAATTATTTGGCTAGGAGTGATGATATTTATATGTTTGGAACATTATGATATGCTTTGTTATATGTGATTCATATATGCTATGTGTATGACATGTTATATATGTTGATGATGATATGTTTGCATTATGATAAATGTCTATGTTATGCTGTTTTAGTTACATTGTTCTGTTATACTATCTGTCTACCTTTATATTGAATCTACCCTGAGACCGCAAGGTCAACCCGTTAGTGTTCGAAACACTGACTCTCTCCTACCATGTTGTCGTATCGGCAATTGCTGATATTGCAACGGGTAGATGGCGTAGCGTGTAGCGATCCACCTGTGTCCCTGCAAGGAGAAGTACAAGACGACTCTCTAGAAGAGATTGCTGAGATGGTTGATGACGACAACTCTACTTGCGGACCGAGAACTTGGGCTGCCAGGATTCGAAGATAGAGAGAGAGTTTTGGTGCGTATAACTAGAAGCTAGGTAACCCCCCTCAGAGAATTGTACTCCATGGTAAGTTCTTAGTTGCCATAGCTCATCATACTGTACCCCGGCAAATGTTTTATTCAATGCTGATGATTTTGGAAACAATTAAACGGGCTATGTTTTAAATGATGTTTTGTGAACGGGTTTCAAAGTGCGGTGTCTTGTGACATCTCGGTTTGGAACTTGAAAGGTTTTATACAATGTGAGAACATGAGTTTTAAATGTAACTATGTTTTGAAAATTGAAATGTCCTCATCTTGTATAACACATGTATAAAAAAAATGGCCCAAATTTTCACTATATTTAATTTAAGTTATTGTAGTTTTCAAGTTGCCGAATCGGGGTGTTACAGTATGCTGACTTGTCCCAAGTGCGGCTCCAGATTAGCTCCACTCAGTTGATGCTCCGGATCGGGAATCATGATTCGTGTGTATGACGATGATGATTCGGTTGATAGTTTGAGAAAGAAGAAGATATTTTAAAGTCTTGCATGATATGATTTGTGAGTATTAATCTTTGCATGTGAAAGTAAAATTTAGAGATCTTGCCTTTTTGCATGTTATCATTCGGTCAAGTCTAGGAAAAATAGAAAACCATGCTAGATCATCATTTTATTTACATGCATGTTGAAATTTGTCCCATCTAGAGATTTTAGGTGCATGCATGAGTTTTCTTAGAGGTTAAAGACTTTGACATGATTGTGTTAAGAAATTAAATTTTGTTTGCTAAAATTTTTGTGAAGCTCACGGTTTTACCTTTATATAAGTTAAAGTTAGTCCATTTTATTGTGCATGTGTGTTTTGTGGATGGATCTATGGATTTCATGTATATGAAAATCTAAATCTTTGATTAAAAATTTAAAAGTAATTTTTATGTTCCATTCCGTTTTGGAACAAATCTTATTTAAGCTATTTTTATTTTCTTATGTGTTATTGTTTGAGTTAATCTTGGATGAATGAAGTTGGTTTGATAAATGATTGTATTGAGTGATTTTTCCTTATGTTCCATTCGGTTATGATATAAAAATAAAAGAAATAAATTGATTTCTTCTTTGTATGTTGATTTATATGATGATTAGCGTTATTCTAAGTTAATGTGTTCTTTTTCTTTAAATTATTATGTGATGTTTAAAAGTAGGATGATGTATGTTGTTTTCCCTATGTGCATGTGTTAGTGATCATTAGATTTGAATATAAACCTTGTCTTATGTCTGATGTAGATTCGGCCATGCATAGAAAATAGGAGCATGTGTTTGATTCTTGTATTATGTGCATGAATGATAAGTATAAGATGATGCATGCATTGTGAATGGCTTGTAATAGTTGTGTGTGTTTGAATGATTTGAATGATGGATATTTTTAAAAGGTTTTTGATTTAATCTTTTTGTTGTTTCTTTTGGATTTAATTCGGTTTTAAAGAAAATAAAGTGAGTAAAATGATTTGAAGAGTATTGTTTTGAAAAGATTTTTCAATTGATTTCTGAAGTTCATGGTTTTAATTTAACAAATGATTTTTTTTAAGAACGATTTTTAATAAGGGAGAATTATTTGAGTTCCAGCAACAATCGGGAAGCAGTTACGAGCGTTGCGTCGGGAACCAAGGAGCGTATCGTGGGAATTATCGTCAGTCGAGGTGAGAGAGAAGTTTCCCCCAAACACCGTGGTATTTAGGTAACATATTAAGTGTTTCGACCATCTCAAAAGTCGAAACTTAGTGGTCCTGAGTCGGTAAGGTTAGGTACTGAGTTTATTTGATTGTGTCTGAATGTTAGTATGTTATTTATTTGTTTATTTATGATTATGCATTATAAGATCTGATCTGTTGTGGATTATAATACTGCTGCTAATAATAATGAATAATAAGAATATAAAAGATATGTGAGATAAAGTAAGAGAAAGATATAAGACGTTGTGGGGGAAAAGACTAAGTGATGAAAGCGATGAGTTGTGCCAGAGCTTGGGGAAACATTGATGATATGATTGCTTTCTGAGGTCGAGCCATGAGGGGATAGAATGTTGAGGTTGCCAAGGAAACTATGAAAGGATGTTTTCGAAAAAGTTTTACGAAAGGATATTTCTGAGAAAGGTTTGTAAAACGTTGTTTTTGGAAAAAGGATTTGTAAAACATTATTTTTGAAAAGAGTTTATGAAACATTATTTTTGAAAAGGATTTTGTGAAACTCTATTTTTAAAAAAGGATTTGGGAAATTTTATTTTTGAAAAGAATTTGGGAAAGTTCTATCTTGAAAAGAGTTTATGAAATCTTACTTATGAAAAGAGTTGATGAAATGTTATTTTGAAAAGAGTTTGTGAAACCCTATTTTTGAGAAGAGATTGTAAAACATTATTTTTGAGAACATTTGTGAAACCTTATTTTTGGAAAGCTTTGTAAAACATCATTTTTGAGGAAATTTATGAAAAGATATTTTTAAGAAGAGGAGGAAACAAGATTTTTGAGTTGGATTATGACGTGAGAGATTTCGCTTGTCAAGGAAAACCCCGCTCTGTGCTAAGTTGAGAGAAGAGATGTCATGAGAGGATTAGTGGTCGGGACTCGTTGAAGGGATGCACTAAGGATGAGCCAACCAATAGGACTAAGCTTTTAATTAAATCATTAAAAGACTTTTAAAAGACATGGATTAACGCGGTGAGTTATGAGAGTTAACCCGAAGTAGTGGAGAGGAAGGAACCATAAGTATCTGCGGATACTTAGAAGGAGATTGCATTAGGGGAGGACGATGACGGTGAAACGTCAAGAAGTCTAGAGTACGTTCTAGGCGGAATGAATTCCACATGTGGTGTACGAACGTGGTAGGGACTGGGTCCAATGCCGTGGTGAGTTCTGCTTTGCAAACTATAATTAGTACCGTCGCCCCCTAGATTGCAAATCTTGAACAGTGAGACGGACTGAAGTGGGGCATCTTGATTGCCACTGTGAGACAGTGTGCCTTGAGTATATTTATAAATTGATATGATTTGATTTGAGGATGTAGTCCTCCTGGTCTAGGACCAATTTTTTGTGAGACAACTGTCGTGCCCGCATGGTAAAGGTCCTGTACTCCTGTTTGCTTCCGACTAGGTTGGATGGATGACCGAGGAGATGTAGACGTGTGTGCTAACTTGAGAGCGGTTTTTCCTCAATGATGATTAAAACCCCCCTCATCATTGATGGATGCGAATTCATAAAACTTAAATAAGAAAAGAAAGAATTATTTATATCTATATATATATAAGTGTGTTTGAGAATAATCCTTGGGTGAAAGTATGGAAAAGAGGATGAGCTTATATGGTGGTGGAATCAGAGTTGCGCAGCAGAAGCGATTACGGAATGTGCTGAGGATAGACTTAAGTTATTGAGAAAAGAAAGTAATGGAGTGGAGTAAGTGTTTGTATGTTATTGTTTGATATATTATTTGTTTGTTTGTCTTATGTGTCCTTAATATTTTACCTATCGTAATTCCACATTGTTGGCATCACATGTCTGGGAATACTTACTCTCTCGAATTCTTCTTTCTATGTCTATGTATCTGTCCCTATGTTGTCTGTAACACCCCATCTGAATACCTCATATTTTTTTTAATGATAAAAAGATTATTTTGAGAAAGTGTTTCAAAAAGAATATTTTAAAAGAATATTTCTTAGATTGGATTTCTTTTATGGTTTTAAAGAAAAGGATTTTTATGAGAAAATCTTATGGGTTTTGAATTGAGTTTTTGAGTTGAAATAATTAAGTATTTAATATTTTGTATTTTTAAGAAATTGTGATTTTATGAGAAAAGAAATAAAAATAATTTTCTATGTGTATGTGTGTGCATGTGTATGTTCAGCCGTATATGTATGTATGTGCATAAAGGATGGAGTTTGACTTTCTTGCACCCTAAGATAGTAGACTAGTAGCATGTAGGTTTAGTTTAGTGGAAAGTATAGTTAAGGGATTAACCAACCAATAGGGTGAAGGATTAAGCCTAATTTTACTCCATTTGTCTCATGATTTGGCCTTAAGCCATGCAAACTTTTGTGAAGCCAAAATTACCCTCACCCAACACACCTCTTGGCCGAACATTTGAAGGGCAATAAGGGAAATACTTGATTGTCTATAAAAGCCCACAACCTTAGTTCATTTCCAACTCTTTCCTTCACATTTCCCATTCCAAACTAAACACAAATCTAAGAGTGTCATCAAACTCTTAGAGAGAGACATAGAGAGAGAGAAACCGAGAGCTTGGAGGAGAGAAAGAAGAAGAAGATCATGTCCAAAAGCCTTAGGATTCCTTGAAGATCAAGTGAAGGAGGTTGAAGATCTTCTCTTTTTTCTTTGAGTTATTCGAAGATCATAGAGTGTTAGGAGTAGTTTTCATTTTCCAAGTCTTGTAAGGTTCCTTTGTTGTTGCATGTTTAATTTTCTTGTAGATCTATGTTTGTAAGCTACTATTTAGCTTTGATCTTGAGTTTCAAGAGCCACACAAATTTGTAGAATCTTAAACCATGGACTTTATCATTCGGCCATGTCTAGAAAATTAGGTTGTGATGATTTTTATTTTGTTTTGAGTTCATGCATGTTGGTTTGATGTGTGTTAAAGTTGATCTAAGTGGTTTAAATGCTTTGATTTTAACTTTGATTTTTCTAAGCTTTGATCTTTGGTTTTCTTTTCAAAAAGACTTTGATCTATTGTTTTAATCTTCAAAAAAAAAGACTTGATTCTTGCCTTGATTTTCATTAGCTTTGATCTTGAAGTCTTGCATGTGATTTTGAACTCAAAAAGTCTTGTTTCTTGGTTTGCATGTCACGGTTTTGATGAGAAAACAAAGGAAAGCAACTTTTGCAAAATGGTTTTACTTTGATCTAAGTTTATTGGTGTTTGAAAGCTAAAGATTTAAGTTTTTCCTCTTGATTTTTGTTGATGAATTTTCGGTCAAGCTTTGAAAATCAAAGGATCATGACTGTTTTTCATAAAAGGTTCATGCATGTGATTCTCTTTTACCTTAAATGATTTTTAGAAGCACATGCAAAAGAAAATAAAAATGAAAATGTATTTGAAGTGACTAAGAGGTCACGGTTTTGTAAAGAAAAGGGAGTGGTATTTTTCTAAAACCATGTGTTTGAAAGTGCATGTTTTTGATTTAGTAATTTAAGGTTTTTGCATGAAGAAAAAGTGCATCAAAGACTTTGTTTTCCTATGATGATGATTCGGCCTATACTAGGTTAAGTAGGTTAGATTCTTTTTGCATGTGATTGACTCATTGAAATGATTGTGTCTTGTGACTTTGTTTTAAGAAAAAATTATTTAAATTGTGTTGTTTTGTTTTTGGTTCCATTCGGTTTTCATAAAAGAAAAAGGGAAATTATATTTGATTATTTTCCAAAAGTATTTTCATGGTTAGATTTTTGTCCTTTGCTGTCCAAGATTTTATTTCAAAGTATTTCAATTTTTAAAAGTGTTTTTGAGTTGTAAAAAGGGTGGATTTCAAGTGTTATTTGATGTACAAAAGTTAGAATGGAAAATTGTTGATTTTCAATGTTTTACAACTTGAAAAAGGTGGCTGGACTTTTCCATACAGCCACATAAACTATTTATTTTATTTATTTTAATATGAGTTTTCAAATGATTTTTAAAGGATTTCAAGAATAAGAAAAGATTGAGAGTTGTTCTGATAAACATTTGTATTTTAAAGAATACAATAAAGAGAGTAAAGGATTTTCTATTCCAGAGACCAAGTTGTGATTTTTAATTGAAATGGTTTTTAATAAAAGTGTATTTATTTACCTCGAGGTATTCAGTAGACGGTGGGAACGATTCTCAAAGAGAAGCTAGAGATTTCCGAGGACAAAGTGTTTCTCGTGCTGGATTAAGAGGTAAGTGAGTGAGAGTGCGGTGAGCCCGTAACGTAGTTGCCCGTGTGGTGATGAGGAAAGGTTTACGTGAGCTATTATGTGTTATGTGTTTTATGTTTTATTAAATTGATGCATGCTTGTTACTATTTTTCATTAGATTCTTTTACTATTTTATTGTGAAAAGTATTATATTCTGTGGATTGAATCTGGATGCTATTATGATTGATGATGAGAGAATAAAAGAAAAAGTATAATGTAAAGACGAGTGAAAGAGCGATATGTGATGTGATTCAAAGAAATGTGGTGGAGCAACAATGCACCGGACAAGGAGATTACACTCGTGGAGCTGAGATCGTGCTGGTGAATCCCAAGATGGAAATGATTGCTGACGAGAGCTATGTGAATTCCTACGGGAATGATGTGATGGAATTGTGCAAAGTGGCTTAAGAAAGTGAAAGAATGTTATGTGAAAGTGGGGAAAAGATAATCCTTAGTGGTCGGGTCTTGTCGAAGGGATGGACTAAGGGCAAGCCGACTGTAGGTTAATTAAAAGACATTAAAAGATTTAAAAGACATTAAAAGACTAACATACGCGGTGAGGTATGAGAGTGCGAAGTAGTGGAGAGGAAGATACCATGGGTCTCTACGGATACTCAGGTGGGGATTGCATGAGGGGAGGGCAAGGACGGTGAACGTCAAGAAGCCTAGAGTATATTTCTAGGCGGAACGAATTCCACAAGTGACGTACTAATGTGGTAGGGACTGGGTCCAATGTCGTGGCAAGTTCTGCATAGCTAACTAGAAATGATACTGTCACCCCCTTGAATGGAAGTCTATAACAGTGAGAGGGACTGGAACGGGGCATTGTGATTTTCCACTGGGTGGACAGTGAGCGTTGATAATTATGTGAATTGAATTAATTGAGGCTGTAGTCCTCCTGGTCTGGGACCAAATGTTTGTTGAGACAGTTGTCGTGCCCGCGTGGTAAAGGTCCTGTACTCCTGTTGGCTTCCGACTAGGTTTGGATGGAGACCGAGGAGATGTAGACGTGTGCGTTTTTACTCAGTGATGGTTTTTCCCCCTACCTCATTGAGTGAACCGAATCCTGATAAGACTTAATGCTCAAAGAATAAAGATATATTTGAATGATGAGAAAGTTTGTGATGAGCTGAGACTAATGTGTAGTGACATTGAATGATATATTATGCTTTATTTATATGTGCTCTATATATCATTTATATGATTTGCATATTTTGATCATTATGTTATGTTCATTTTATGTTACCTGCGTAGTTATCTGATTTTGTTCACGTTTTCCATTCTGTTTAACCCATATACTCTGGCTATTCTATCTTGGTCTTTATATCTGTCATTGTTCTCTGTCATTCGTCTTTCTTTCTATCTAGTCTACCCTGAGACCTTATGGCCAACTCGTTAGTGTATGGCACACTGACTCTCTCCTACCTGTTTGTCGTATTGGCTTTTGCCGGTATTGCAACGGGTAGATGGCGTATCATTTAGCAATCCACATGTGGCCTCTTCAGGGAGGAGCATGGGAGGTTGTTCCTAAAGGATGGATTTGGCGAGGCGAAACTCGATTGGAGATCGATGATCCAAGGCACATTCTGCGAGGAACAAGTCTGGACGTACATGTGGGACAAGTCAGTTTCCGTGACTATCAGGACGGTGGACCGAGGGAGCATCACGAGTACGATGGTGATCCCGCACCTTTGGCTGCGGTGATTCCTCAACCGATGGAGGAAGAAGACGCTAGTGATTCTAATCACGAAGCGGAGGCGGATTCGAGTGGAGACATGGAGATGGACGCTAGTTCAGCTGAGGAGTGATGTCCTGTGTTCTGTGTCTAGATGTGTAGTGTGTCTAGGATCTATGTTCCAATCGAGGATTACTTTGTGAAATACCATGGATGTAATTCAGCTACTTTTTAATTACGGTTTGTAATCTTTTGTAATTCTGGCCTGCTTTTGGAAAACTTTTTGGAGTGTGACTCCAGTACTTATTGTTTATGTTTGAATTATAATGAAAATGATGTTTTTACATGATGATGATGTTTCGGGTACGGGAAGTTTCAAAAGTGACAACTCAATTTTCAAAAGGGTGACGTTAACCATTCATGAACGAATGTTTCAAAAAAAAAATGGCCACATTTTTACAGTAAATTAATAATAATTCAGTTAAGGTTTTGGAAGTGAAAATCGGGCTGTTACAGAAGTGGTATAATGGTAATCCTCAGTGGCCTTAAGCATGTAAGGCTGTCCATGTTTACTCTGTGTCGCTCTGTGTGTCTAGAGTCTAGGTTCTGTGTTATCGTGCGTTGAATCCCCTTTCTGTTTCATTTTAAGATGAGTTGTGCGCGTGGGAGACCTTCCGGTTCAAGTTCGAGAAACCCTGGTGAGGATGCTGATTACCCGGATGCGGCAGATTTTATGACTCGGATGGCAGCTATGATGACGGGAGTCAACGATAATCTTCAAGCATTACATCAACAAGCACAGCAGAATTTCAACACTCAGCAACAAGCTCAAAATCTGGAAGCCCAAGGCTACAAGGGATTGGATGAATTCTGTCGTCGCAACCCGAAGGAGTTTGCGGGAGGCTTTGCTCCGGACGCGGCTGTGGAATGGATAGAGGATTTAGAGCGTATTTTCGGGGGTATGGTGCAGTGTAACGATGAGCAGAAGTTGGCATATGCTGGGTTTATGCTGACGAGAGAGGCTGCAACATGGTGGAGAGTTACTAAGCAAGTGATGTGTAACACTCCTTGTATATCATCTTACTTTATAAGAAAAGTAATAAGTTTATGAATACTTGGACTTGTTATCGTTGGAAAAAGATCTGAAAATAAGAATTTTCCCTTCCCTTGAAAATTCCTTTTCACAAACACTTGATTAATAACGAGGTTGACTAACAAAATCAGAGTTTGCGAAAAAATAGTAAAATAATCATATTATACTCCCAAAATACATCAAGTGTAACAAGTCCATGGATACCAAATAAATATTATTATAAAACCAAATTCATCTTATGATACCTCTTTCAAAATGTGTATCATATAAATACTATTAAAAACAGAGATGTTATAGAGCTGGTCACTGGTCCTCTGTCCAAACATTTATCTGGCCGGATCCTCGATATCTGCACAAAGGGTTCCCAACCCACACTTTCTATATTTTGCATGCACCTAAAGGACATCTCCCTTCACTGACTTTTGTGCAAGCTAGATGCACGATCAACACCTAATAAGGGCATTGGGGTTAGCTATACATATTCGCAAAATCAAATGAGAATAAAACTAACATCCACAAGTCAACATATAGCAAATCATGATGCATAATCATATGAGCACACCCGGTTATTCATAATAATTCTTTCAATGCAGGTGGCATGATGCATGATTTCCTTCCACAACTGAGGCCTCTAACAAAGTCCATCTTGGACGTCCATCCAATACACCGTTGTGTTCCCGGAACACTGACATTCGTTCCCAAAACGTAATGCCAAACCATACTTGGATAAATAAGCATCACTCCCAGAGTGTGCATCACGTTCCCAGAACGTGTAGCAAACCATACTTGGAATAATAAGCATCACTCCCAGAGTGTGCATCACGTTCCCAGAACGCATACGTTCCCATAACGCATAAAAACCAGGTCCCGGACACTGGCCACATTCCCAGAATGTGTCATCAAGTAGGTTGCATATCAATGTGTTCCCTGAACACTAACATACGTTCCCAGAACGTATATAACCAGGTCCCAGACACTGGCCACATTCCCATAATGTGTCATCAAGTAGGTTACAAATTTTGTACTCCCGGAGTACCCTCCTCATATTCCCAGAATATGATAAACGTTCCTACCAACCAAACTTCCATTCTATATGGATGCATAATCATCAAGGTTGGTTTTATCTTTAATTCTGTTATTATGCCAACGTGTTCCCAGAACACTACATACGTTCCCAGAACGTATCGCAAACCATACTTGGAATATAATCAAGCACCACTCCCAGAGTGTGCATCACGTTCCCAGAACGTATCAAAGAAACCATGTCCTAGACAATGGCCACATTCCTAGAATGTGTCATCAAGTAGGTTGCATCAGTTTGGTACTCCCAGAGTACAGGGTCATGTTCCCAGAACATGACAAACAATCCTTGCCAACCTATTTCATTACCTTTCTCTATGCATGCATTGCATACATAATTACTAAGGTTGGTCTTTCCATTAATTCCATTATTATGACTTAGAAAAACACAACTTCTGAATGATATCTTGAGGTATTGCTTTACTCATAAAATTCAACTTTGAATTTAAATTTAACATATGCTCATAGACCTGGATTGAGAGAATATGATAATTGGTATTAACAATCCTTACTCCAAAAACTTAACTTTTATTTTTAAGTTTCAGGTACTAACCGGTTATAGCATCACCTAACCGGTTAGAATTACAGACCTGAATACAAAACCACTGATTTTCAAAGAATCTTTTCTTGAATCCTCTACTCAATCCAATAACAAGGTCTTAGCATAACAGAATACCTCAAGTTCAACACATAATATCATTCAAAAGATCTAAGTCATATTTCAATTTCATTTATGTATAATTTCCTCTTGAAATTATCATTTGATATTAAGGTATTAACTCATCACTTTCAATCTAAACCAAATAGTGCTCAATCACATAGTTTTAGATTGGTCTTTGTATGAAATTATAGCTTAAACTTGAGTACAAATGGTATGGAAACTTGGTCAATTTCAGAAATTCATTTTCTTTGAAAATTGACAGTATCTAACCGGTTACAAATTTCGACTAACCGGTTAGATTATGCAGTCTGTACATTGAAAAATGAGGTTTTGCATACTATTCTTTTCAATACTCAAATCTAACCAATTTCAATAATCAAAAGAGTTCACATACCTTAATACTAGTATGTTCAGCCACAGAAACATATCTATTTTGCATGCATTCAATTTAGATACTCAAATTGCACATAATTGCACATATTTCACAACTTAATGCATCAATTCACATAATATCCAAATAAGTCATGAATCCAACATCAATATAGCTTGCATGCATCCAGATAACATTGCTCATAACAACAATTGAGCTCAGATTGGCCTCCAAGCCACTTAACCATTTTAACTTATGCCCTTTGAGTCTATTGGTGACTCATCCTATGTTCTACCACAATTTATTCTCATTTTAGCAAATATTGAGCTTCCCCCTTACCTCTAAATTGTGCTTGATGAATTTAATCACTGGAATTTGCAAGATCTCCCCAGAATCCACAATCTCCATTTTTAGCCAACAACAGGTTTGACAGGGTCCAAAAACTATAAGATTTGACACATGAATTGGACAAACAAATTGGGGAAAACCATCAATACTCACTCTATGCAACATGCACTAAAGATTTGAATAGATTTGAGACTCAAAAAGTGCATGTGCTTACCCAAATCGAAGTCCAAAGCAAGCTCCAGAAACTCAGAATCAGTGTTGACAGCTCCAACACCCTTACTTTGCAAGCTTCGTTCTCTTGATTCAGGGACTCTCAACTCACCAACTTTATATCAATACAAAGCCCTTGATGTGATCTTTGTAACAGTGTATCACTCATGTTCTAACTCTCAGAAACGAAGGAGAATTTCAGAGACGAATTCACGAACCCTAAACAGAGCATCAACACTTCAGATCAACAAATGAGCCAAAAATCTCGATCAATTGGGCTATTTATAGAGCAATCAGGCTAACATGCATCAAGACACGTAGCTCCCACTACGATTAGGATGAATTCGTGGCAAATTTCTGGGTTTTGGCTTGATTACTCATCAAACGCACTATTCCCAGTTTCTGAGTTCATCGTGTAACCGGTTACAGAGCCCTTCTAACCGGTTACATACTGATAAAATTCAAAAATTAATAATTTAATTACTCTTTCTTCAAAATCCTTTTTAATATTGCAATTAGGTCCGAATCCAAGGACTAAATTACAATATTCACATTTTTGTACAAAATAACCATATAAAAATATATCTCATATTTTTATATATAAAAGTACATAATGTACAAAAACCTTCAAAATTAATTATAAAATAATTTCTTGGTTATTTGGGAGACGAAAATTAGGGGTGTTACATGATGGTGAATCTGGGAGAAGCGCTGACCTGGAAAGCTTTTAAGCAAAGATTTCTTGAGAAGTATTTTCCGTTGTACCTGAGGACTGAGAAGGAACTGGAATTTTTGAGGTTGACTCAAGGGAATTTATTGGTTGATGAGTATGCCTCGAAATTCGAAGAGTTAGTTAAGTATGTACCTCAATATGCTGGAGGGGGGAATGAACGATCGAAGTGTGCTAAGTTTAGGGATGGTCTTAAGCCTGAGATTAAGTTAGCTTTTTCTCATTTAGAGATAGATGATTTTGCTAGTTTAGTGAATCGCTGTCGTATGTACGAGGCAGGTTTGAAATCAAGAGGAGCGGCTGATAGGGTAGTAAATCCTTCTTCATCTCATGGACCGGCTCGTAATTTCCCTTTTCATCGAGATTCCGGAGGAAGATATAGGACTCCGCACCCATATTCTGGTTCGAGCGGAAGGAGAGATCTACGTTTTGGAGGAAGCGGTCAAGGCGGAAGCTTTGGAGGCAACGGTAATCGCGGTGGAAATCGTGGGGGCAGCAGCTATAGAGGGAATCGTATGGATCGTAGCGGTGGTAATCGCAACACTTTCGGTGGAGTGAGATTAGGGAACGTACCTCCTCATTGCAACAAGTGTGGTCGTAATCATTTTGGTCCGATGTGTCCACCAAGGAATTCGAACTGCTACAACTGTGCCAAGCCTGGTCACATGGTGAGAGACTGCAGGGAGCCTAAGCGAACGGCTAATTCGGGGAATGCAAATCGCCCTACTATGCCAGGGAGAGTGTTCACGATGAGCGGAGCTGAAGCTGCGAATGCTGCTAATCTTATCCAAGGTGAATGTTTCATTTATAAGAATTCCTTGTTAGTATTGTACGATTCGGGTGCTACTCATTCCTTTATTTCTCATAATGTGGTGAATAGATTAAATTTGAAAGTAGATGCTTTACCCTATAACTTGATTGTTTCTACCCCTACTGATAAGCCTGTGGTAGTGTCTACTTATTGTCCTAATTGTCCCTTAGAAATAGAAGGAAACACCTATCTTGTTGACTTGATTCAACTACCCCTTTCTCAAATAAACATTATATTAGGAATGGACTGGCTTACTAGGAATCATGTTCTTCTGAACTGTTCTGAAAAGTCGTTAGCCTTTAGCGAAACCCAATCTTCTTTGCCAAAACCCAATGACCTTGAGCATTTATCTGCCAAGCAAATTCGAACTTCATTGAAGGACGGCGTGGTAGCTTACATATTTCTAGCCTCGTTGGACGTCAAGAAGGACAAGGAACTGCATGAATTACCCGTAGTTCGGGATTTTCTCGAAGTTTTTCCGGAAGAGATACCTGGTTTACCGCCAATTCGAGAAGTAGAGTTCTCAATTGACGTGATTCCTGGAACTGGACCGATTTCTAAAGCACCTTATAGGATGGCCCCGACGGAGTTAGCTGAATTGAAGAAGCAATTGGAAGAGATGTTGGAGAAGAAGATGATAAGGCCTAGTGTTTCACCCTGGGGAGCACCGGTTTTATTCGTCAAGAAGAAGGATGGTAGTATGCGTTGTGTACGGATTATCGGCAATTGAACAAGGTGACGATCAAGAATAAGTACCCTCTGCCCAGAATTGACAACTTGTTGGATCAATTGAAGGGAGCGACTGTATTTTCCAAGATCGACCTTAGATCGGGATATCATCAGATAAGAGTAAAGGAGGAAGATATTCCCAGGACTGCTTTCAGAACTCGTTATGGTCATTACGAGTATCTGGTTATGCCTTTCGGTGTAACAAATGCTCCTGCGATATTCATGGACTACATGAATAGAATTTTTCATCCTTACTTGGATTCATTTGTTGTCGTATTTATCGACGATATTTTGATTTATTCCTAGACTAAGGAGGAACACGCTGAGCATTTAAGGACAGTCTTGACAATGCTGAAGGACAAGCAGCTCTATGCTAAGTTGTCGAAGTGCGATTTCTGGTTGGACTCAGTGCACTTCTTGGGGCATGTGATCTCAAAGGACGGAATTGCAGTAGATCCTGCAAAGGTGGAAGCTGTGTTGGGATGGAAGACACCGACATCTGTGACGGAGATCCGTAGTTTCTTTGGACTCGCGGGGTATTTTCATCGGTTTATCGAGGGATTTTCTCGTTTGTCTTTGCCTTTGACGAAGCTGACAAGGAAATGTCAACAATTCGAATGGTCGGCGAAATGCGAGGAGAATTTCCAAGAATTGAAGAAGAGGTTGACAACCGCACCAGTGTTAGTACTACCGGATACGACGAAGTCTTTCTGTGTGTACTGCGACGCTTAGAAACAAGGATTAGGATGTGTATTGATGCAAGAGCGGAAAGTAGTGGCTTATGCTTCACGGCAACTGAAGATTCATGAGCTCAATTACCCGACTCATGACTTGGAGTTAGCGGCAGTGGTGTTTGCTTTGAAGATTTGGAGACACTATTTGTACGGTGTACAGGTTGAAGTCTTTAGCGATCACAAGAGTTTAAAGTATCTGTTTGAACAAAAGGAGCTAAATATGCGTTAGAGACGGTGGATGGAATTCCTGAAGGACTACGATATCGAGCTACAATATCATCCTGGAAAGGCGAACGTAGTTGCTGATGCTTTAAGTAGGAAGTCATTGCATGTTTCTACATTGATGATCAAAGAGTTGAAGTTGATTGAGGAATTTCGGGATCTGAATTTAGAAGTGGAGTTAAGACCGAAGAGTATGATATTGGGACAGCTAACTGTTTCGAGTGGATTTATGAACCGGATAAAGGAACTTCAGCTGAAAGACGAAGAACTTCAAGCTAAGAAGGAGCTTTCGGAAAAAGGGAAAGAAGTAGGATTCAAGATTGGTGGTGATGGAATTCTGAGATATAAGGATCGTGTCTGTGTACCGGATGATGTAGAGGTAAAGGGAATGATATTGGAGGAAGCTCACAAGAGTAGGTTGAGTCTACACCCTGGTTCTCAGAAAATGTATCAAGATCTCAAGAAGGTATTTTGGTGGCCTGGAATGAAGAGAGGAGTGGCGGAGTATGTATCACGGTGTCTGACGTGTCAAAAAGCGAAGGTGGAACATAAGAAGCCTGGTGGTGAATTACGACCGTTGGAAGTACCAGTCTGGAAATGGGATTGTGTCACCATGGATTTTGTCTCAGGATTTCCAAAGACTCGGAAAGGTTATGATGCTATTTGGGTAATCATGGACAGATTGACGAAGACGGCACGGTTTATTCCTGTCAACATGAATTATTCAATGGATAGGCTGACTGAGCTATATTTGAAAGAAGTAGTATGATTGCATGGTGTACCCTCAAGCATAGTATCAGACAGAGATCCACGTTTCACTTCAAAGTTTTGGGTCAGTTTGCAAGCGGCAGTCGGAACCAAGTTGGATTTAAGTTCCGCATATCATCCACAAATGGATGGATAGTCAGAGCGAACTATCCAAACGTTGGAAGACATGTTGAGGGCTTGTGTGATTGAAAGTGCCGGTGATTGGGATTCTTTTCTGCATTTGATTGAGTTTACCTACAATAATAGTTTTCATTCAAGCATCGGAATGGCACCGTATGAAGCTCTATACGGTAGAAAGTGCAGAACGTCGTTGTGTTGGTTCGAGACTGGTGAGCATTTGATAATAGGACCGGATGTAGTGCAGCAGACAAATGAAAAGGTGAGGCTAATTCAGGAAAGGATGAGGACTGCTCAAAGTAGACAGAAGAGTTATCAGGATAAGAGGAGAAGTCCGCTAGAATTCAATGAAGGAGATTTTGTTTTCATGAAGGTAGTGCCAACTACTGGAATTGGTAGAATGCTCAAAACCCGAAAACTTACACCTCGTTTTATTGGACCTTACCCAATTCTTAAACGAATAGGACCTTTAGCCTACCAAAATTGCTTTACCTCCTTTTTCTTTCAAACTTGCATAATGTCTTTCATGTATCCCAATTGAGAAAATATGTCCATGATCCTTCACACATCATTGAACCCAATTTGGTACAACTAAAGGAAAATCTTACATTTGAGGCTTTACCCCTAAGGATAGATGGTAGTAGTGTTACGAGGTTAAGAGGAAAAGATATTCCCTTAGTTAAGGTAGTATGGAGTCGGAATAATGGAGAAGATGCGACATGGGAGCTTGAGAGTAAGATGAGAAGTTCTTTCCCACACCTGTTTGATTCAGGTACTGATTTTCTCGGGGACGAGAAATCTCCAAGTTGGGGAGAATGTAACACCCCGTCTGAATACCTCATATTTGTTTTAATGATAAAAAGATTATTTTGAGAAAGTGTTTCAAAAAGAATATTTTAAAAGAATATTTCTTAGATTGGATTTCTTTTATGGTTTTAAAGAAAAGGATTTTTATGAGAAAATCTTATGGGTTTTGAATTGAGTTTTTGAGTTGAAATAATTAAGTATTTAATATTTTGTATTTTTAAGAAATTGTGATTTTATGAGAAAAGAAATAAAAATAATTTTCTATGTATATGTGTGTGCATGTGTATGTTCGGCCGTATATGTATGTATGTGCATAAAGGATGGAGTTTGACTTTCTTGCACCCTCAGATAGTAGACTAGTTGCATGTAGGTTTAGTTTAGTGGAAAGTATAGTTAAGGGATTGACCAACCAATAGGGTGAAGGATTAAGCCTAATTTTACTCCATTTGTCTCATGATTTGTCCTTAAGCCATGCAAACTTTTGTGAAGCCAAAATTACCCTCACCCAACACACCTCTTGGCCGAACATTTCAAGGGCAATAAGGGAAATACTTGATTGTCTATAAAAGCCCACAACCTTAGTTCATTTCCAACTCTTTCCTTCACATTTCCCATTCCAAGCTAAACACAAATCTAAGAATGTCATCAAACTCTTAGAGAGAGACATAGAGAGAGAGAGAGAGAAACCGAGAGCTTGGAGGAGAGAAAGAAGAAGAAGATCAAGTCCAAACGCCTTAGGATTCCTTGAAGATCAAGTGAAGGTGGTTGAAGATCTTCTCTTTTTTCTTTGAGTTATTCGAAGATCATAGAGTGTTAGGAGTAGTTTTCATTTTCCAAGTCTTGTAAGGTTCCTTTGTTGTTGCATGTTTAATTTTCTTGTAGATCTATGTTTGTAAGCACCTATTTAGCTTTGATCTTGAGTTTCAAGAGCCACACAAATCTGTAGAACCTTAAACCATGGACTTTATCATTCGGCCATGTCTAGAAAATTAGGTTGTGATGATTTTTATTTTGTTTTGAGTTCATGCATGTTGGTTTGATGTGTGTTAAAGTTGATCTAAGTGGTTTAAATGCTTTGATTTTAACTTTGATTTTTCTAAGCTTTGATCTTTGGTTTTCTTTTCAAAAAGACTTTGATCTATTGTTTTAATCTTAAAAAAAAAAGACTTGATTCTTGCCTTGATTTTCAATAGCTTTGATCTTGAAGTCTTGCATGTGATTTTGAACTCAAAAAGTCTTGTTTCTTGGTTTGCATGTCACGGTTTTGATGAGAAAACAAAGGAAAACAACTTTTGCAAAATGGTTTTACTTTGATCTAAGTTTATTGGTGTTTGAAAGCTAAAGATTTAAGTTTTTCCTCTTGATTTTTGTTGATGAATTTTCGGTCAAGCTTTGAAAATCAAAGGATCATGACTGTTTTTCATAAAAGGTTCATGCATGTGATTCTCTTTTACCTTAAATGATTTTTAGAAGCACATGCAAAATAAAATAAAAATGAAAATGTATTTGAAGTGACTAAGAGGTCATGGTTTTTTAAAGAAAAGGGAGTGGTATTTTTCTAAAACCATGTGTTTGAAAGTACATGTTTTTGATTTAGTAATTTAAGGTTTTTGCATGAAGAAAAAGTGCATCAAAGACTTTATTTTCCTATGATGATGATTCGGCCTATACTAGGTTAAGTAGGTTAGATTCTTTTTGCATGTGATTGACTCATTGAAATGATTGTGTCTTGTGACTTTGTTTTAAGAAAAATTTATTTAAATTGTGTTGTTTTGTTTTTGGTTCCATTCGGTTTTCATAAAAGAAAATGGGAAATTATATTTGATTATTTTCCAAAAGTATTTTCATGGTTTGATTTTGGTCCTTTGCTGTCCAAGATTTTATTTCAAAGTATTTCAATTTTTAAAAGTGTTTTTGAGTTGTAAAAAGGGTGGATTTCAAGTGTTATTTGATGTACAAAAGTTAGAATGGAAAATTGTTGATTTTCAATGTTTTACAACTTGAAAAAGGTGGCTGGACTTTTCCATACAGCCACATAAACTATTTATTTTATTTATTTTAATGAGTTTTCAAATGATTTTTAAAGGATTTCAAGAATAAGAAAAGATTGAGAGTTGTTCTGATAAACATTTGTATTTTAAAGAATACAATAAAGAGAGTAAAGGATTTTCTATTCCAGAGACCAAGTTGTGATTTTTAATTGAAATAGTTTTTAATAAAAGTGTATTTATTTACCTCGAGGTATTCAGTAGACGGTGGGAACGATTCTCAAAGAGAAGCTAGAGATTTCCGAGGACAAAGTGTTTCTCGTGCTGGATTAAGAGGTAAGTGAGTGAGAGTGCGGTGAGCCCGTAACGTAGTTGCCCGTGTGGTGATGAGGAAAGATTTACGTGAGCTATTATGTGTTATGTGTTTTATGTTTTATTAAATTGATGCATGCTTGTTACTATTTTGCATTAGATTCTTTTACTATTTTATTGTGAAAAGTAATATATTTTTTGGATTGAATCTGGATGCTATTATGATTGATGATGAGAGAATAAAAGAAAAAGTATAATGTAAAGACGAGTGAAAGAGCGATATGTGATGTGATTCAAAGAAATGTGGTGGAGCAACAATGCACCAGACAAGGAGATTACACTCGTGGAGCTGAGATCGTGCTGGCGGATCCCAAGATGGAAATGATTGCTGACGAGAGCTTTGTGAATTCCTACGGGAATGATGTGATGGAATTGTGCAAAGTGGCTTGAGAAAGTGAAAGAATGTTATGTGAAAGTGGGGAAAAGATAATCCTTAGTGGTCGGGTCTTGTCGAAGGGATGGACTAAGGGCAAGCCGACTGTAGGTTAATTAAAAGACATTAAAAGATTTAAAAGACATTAAAAGACTAACATACGCGGTGAGGTATGAGAGTGCGAAGTAGTGGAGAGAAAGATACCATGGGTATCTGCGGATACTCAGGTGGGGATTGCATGAGGGGAGGGCAAGGACGGTGAACGTCAAGAAGCCTACAGTATATTTCTAGGCGGAACGAATTCCACAAGTGGCGTACTAACGTGGTAGGGACTGGGTCCAATGCCATGGCAAGTTCCGCATAGCTAACTAGAAATGAGACTGTCACCCCCTTGAATGCAAGTCTATAACAGTGAGAGAGACTGGAACGGGGCATTGTGATTTGCCACTGCGTGGACAGTGAGCGTTGATAATTATGTGAATTGAATTAATTGGGGTTGTAGTCCTCCTGGTCTAGGACCAAATGTTTGTTGAGACAGCTGTCGTGCCCGCGTGGTAAAGGTCCTGTACTCCTGTTGGCTTCCGACTAGGTTTGGATGGAGACCGAGGAGATGTAGACGTGTGCGTTTTTACTCAGTGATGGTTTTTCCCCCCACCTCATTGAGTGAACTGAATCCTGATAAGACTTAATGCTCAAAGAATAAAGATATATTTGAATGATGAAAAAGTTTGTGATGAGCCGAGACTAATGTGTGGTGACATTGAATGATATATTATGCTTTATTTATATGTGCTCTATATATCATTTATATGATTTGCATATTTTGATCATTATGTTATGTTCATTTTATGTTACCTGCGTAGTTATCTGATTTTGTTTACATTTTCCATTCTGTTTATCCCATATACTCTGGCTATTCTATCTCGCTTTGTATATCTGTCATTGTTCTCTGTCATTCATCTTTCTTTCTATCGAGTCTACCCTGAGACCTTATGGCCAACTCGTTAGTGTATGGCACACTGACTCTCTCCTACCTGTTTGTCGTATTGCCTTTTGCCGGTATTGCAACGGGTAGATGGCGTATCATGTAGCAATCCACATGTGGCCTCTTCAGGGAGGAGCATGGGAGGTTGTTCCTGAAGGATGGATTTGGCGAGGCGAAACTCGATTGGAGATCGATGATCCAAGGCACATTCTGCGAGGAACAAGTCTGGACGTACATGTGGGACAAGTCACTCTCCGTGACTATCAGGACGGTGGACCAAGGGAGCATAACGAGTACGATGGTGATCCCGCACCTTTGGCTGCAGTGATTCCTCAACAGATGGAGGAAGAAGACGCTAGTGATTCCTATCACGAAGCGGTGGCGGATTCGAGTGAAGACATGGAGACGGACGCTAGTTCAGCTGAGGAGTGATGTCCTGTGTTCTGTGTCTAGATGTGTAGTGTGTCTAGGATCTAAGTTCCAATCGAGGATTACTTTGTGAAATACCATGGATGTAATTCAGCTACTTTTTAATTACGGTTTGTAATCTTTTTATAATTCTGGCCTGCTTTTGGAAAACTTTTTGGAGTGTGACTCCAGTACTTATGGTTTATTTTTGAATTATAATGAAAATGATGTTTTTACATGATGATGATGTTTCGGGTACGGGAAATTTCAAAAGTGACAACTCGATTTTCAAAAGGGTGACGTTAACCATTCATGAACGAATGTTTCAAAAAAAAATGGCCTCATTTTTACAGTAAATTAATGATAATTCAGTTAAGGTTTTGGAAGTGAAAATCAGGTTGTTACATTGTCAACCCTTTAGTCCATGGATCCGGTTAAGTTTACGTTCGACATCCGAGACGAAGGTAGATGGGAAGTGAACTAAAGAGGTTGGGAGTGGCGTGGAATCACCGAGGTTCGCATTTTCGACCCCAATCATGCCCTTCAAGGAACAGCACCCGATACACGCACTTGTCGCTTTGTGCTTTCGGATCTACAAACCGGCGGACCAGCTGACTATCATGGTGGACACGCAATGCCTTTGCCTGCACGGATTGATCCTGAGGCTGAGGAGCTAGAGGAATTGGACGAGGCCTTGAACAACCTACCGGATGAGGCATTCGAAGCTATGCAAGAGAGTGAACCAGAGGAAAACCCCGAGGAGGACCCTGATGAGGAATTCCCGGAGGCAGATATGATTGAGATCGACCCGAGTGAGGCACCTCCAGTGGATCCGTCGTCTTCAGCTTAGTGGTAGTTCTTTTATCTTAGTTGAAGTATTATGTTTCCTGTATTCACACTAAGCTAGATCTGCAGTACCATGATGTAATCCCCCAAACTATGTTGATGAATGTTATTTTCAATTGGGCACCACTATTTTGATTACGAAAGGAAATGGGCAATGATAATCGAGTTGAGGAGAATCAAGTTGCAAAGTGCGGTGTCTTGTGACACTTCGGTTTGGAACTTGAAGCTTAGCATGATGAGTGAGAACACCTTTTTAATTGTGATACAGTTTTGAAAACTTAATGGTTCTTATACTCATGCTACTCAACCATGCTACAAAAAAAAAATAATAATTTGGCCCATATTTTACTGCAATTTTGTGAGGAAATAAAATGTGTTTTCAAGTTGCCAAATCGGGGTGTTACAGTTGTGATCGTATTAGGAAGTATGACTAGAAGCTAGGAATTCCCCTGGCAGGATGTATTCTGTGAGACCCACAATTTTACCCAAATTATTTGTGACTTTATAATTGAAATTAGGAAATTATGTTTGATTTTGATGTCTGGATTTAATATATATATATGAATAAATATATATATACCTATATATATATATACGTGACATATATATATATATATATATATATATTATGTACCACTATTTTCCCTAGACTATTTAAATGAAATATTTTAAGGTAAAGTATTTGATTTAAATGGTTTTAAAAGATGAAATGATTTTTGATGAATTAGAGTACCCTATCTTTAGAAATTCATATCTCTTCAACCGTGCGTCGAAAAATTACAAATGATATGTCAAAATGATCGTATCAAAATCTAGATTATGAAAATGTAAAGCTTTGATTTTTATTTTTTGAGTTTTCGAAATTTTATCACTGCTACAGTAGTGAACGAATTTTTGAGTTTTAAGAACCAATGTATGGTTTTAATGCATTTAATAACCTTTTGACTAAAGAATATTTTATTTTGAAAATGAAAATACATTTCTGAAGTTGTATAATGTACTATTATTCAAATTAAGTGTATTTTCGTATTTTTATTATTTTTAAATTATTTGAAAGCTTAGAAAGTGTATTTTTGAAGGAAATGATCTTAGGACTTCAAAAATTCATAACTTTCAAACCGTAAGTCCAAAAATTACAAACTTTATATGAAAACGATCGTAATAAAATGCAGTATCTTAATATGTAAAAATAAAATTTTTATTTTAATATTTACGAAAATTTTTGTACAGTAGGTAGAAAATCAAATTTTGGATAGTTACTATGATTGGGTAATTATGTAGGCACCTCCACAATGAACCAATGAAAAAATTTCTCTCCTATTTTAATATATATGCACCGTCCAAAAATTAGTAGAAAGAGGGGAAGAATAGTTCTGAAGTTTGTGAGAATAAACCATGAATTAAAAATGCTTTAGGAATCAACAAAATCCCATTTAATGCTAGTTCATGTTCCACGTAGTGTTTGAAATTTTTTGACTAAGACTTGATGAAGGGGGGCCGAATATTGCTCTGAAAAATGGAGGGGAAATGCATCCTCAACACCTATAAATAGATAGCCTTAGTTCCCACATTTTTCACACACCAAAACTTTGATAGTTTTACAAGAGAAAAAAATAAAATTCTAAGAGAAAAAGAGAGAGAGAGGGACGAGTAAGCTAAGGAAGGAGGGAAGAGTTGCTTTGTTGCTTGAAGTTTTCCAAAAAGCTTAAGGAGTAGAGGTAACCCAAAATCACTTATTTATTTAAGCTATTTTTAAGTTGTTTTGTTTATATTTTTGTTTAAACCTTCTCAATTTCTTCTATAGCTAAGTTCTAAATTTTTAATTTCATTTTAAAGTTATTTTTGGATAAGTGATATTGTTCTTAAGTCATATGAATTAAGAATAAGAAAAGGGACACAAAAAGAGTGTTTAAAGGGATTTATCTCCCCTTTTCTTTAATTCTTAAGATGGCTAAATGTTTTGATGTGTTTGATTTATTTATTTTCTGGGTTTATTTTAATCCTTAGAACATAAGAATTGTAGAGAATTTTGTATGAGCAAATAAGTTTTTATTCATTGTCTTTTTAATTGTTTTATTTCTTTGAATTAAGAAATAATAATCAATGAGTAAATAATAATGGAAAAATTTTAATTTCTGGTATATGTATATATATGAACCGTGACACATAAAAAAAATAAAATTGTGGATTGATTTGTGTATTTTAGTATGGATTGTATTGTCGTTTAAATAAAATAAAAGAGAATGAAAATGAATAAAAGATTAAAATGGATTTTTATTTTTGGTTTTTATTTTCTTTTCTTTTCTGGGCGTGTATGTATATATATATATATATATATATATATATATTGTATGATAATTGTTGTTATTTCATGTGTATTTCAGTTATAGTTAAGAATGAAAACAAATATGTATTTTCTTTAAAATAGAAATGAAATGAAAATGATTTAAAGGAACAAAAAAAATTATTTTTAAGAATAAAATTAATTCTGGAAATTTTTTATGTTCTTGAAGTATATGGAATTATATGTTATGAAATTTTTTTATGTACTTGTTATTGTTTGATTTTATGTTATTTCCTTTTGTTTGATTTAAGTTAAATAATGAACAAAAAAAATAAATTTCTGGAAAAATAAAAATTATAGACCGTGAGGTCTATGGTGTTGTTCTAAAATAATTTTTTGTAATTTGTTTGTGGTTTGATGTGTAGTTAAATTATAGTTGATTGTTTAAAAGAAATAGGAACAAATGGTAGTTGTTATAAACCCATAAGAACATGTATTTTGATTAATTGTATGAGTATGAGGTTGATGTGTTTGTAAATGTTATGTGCTGGAAAAAAATGAATTATTTTCTAAAAGAAGATCTATTTTATACTTTATTAATGATTAAACATTTTTATACGAAATGATGTAATTATATTATATAGATGCTTTAGGAATTAAAAATTATTTTTCTAAGTTGTCTATATGCTAGTCGAATTTTAGAGAAAAAGAAATTAAATTTATTGAATTTTTCTAATTGATTTGATGGTTGCTTTAGTATGTTTATGGAATATGTTATATGTTTATATGGAAAAGATTAATCTTGAAAGTTTTATTTTAATTCTGGAAATTTGATCTTTATTCTGAAAAATTTATTTATTTAAGACCCCAAGTAATTATTTTTGAAGAGTGTTAGTGATACTTTGTTTATATGTGCAAATGTAATGTAGAAACAAATAGAAATAAGTATTTTTGATTGATTAAAGTAATTTAAATGAAAAATTAAGTTGCTGTCCAAAATTTTTAAATAGTGAAAAAGTTATATTTTATTAGAAATAATTGTATTTATACGTCTTTGGCATAAGTAGGAATTGTATATAATTGTTTTAAGATTGTTTTACTAGAACTTCTTGAATTGATGCAACTTTTCTGTGGCTGTACAGCAGATACAACTATTTTATATTGTTTAATTTTACTTATTTTATTATAGTAGAAGTTATAATAAGAATTTAGGAAGAATCGACATGTGTTTTCAATGTTCTGTTTAAGAGAAATTGAATTTTTAAGTTTGTATATGTATGCTGTCCAAAACTGAGGAATGTGTAGTATTTATGTTATGACTTGTTCTTGAATGATTAGATATGTAGATTTTATGTTGATTTTAAAGTATAAGTGCTAAGGATTAGAAAATGAATTTTAAAAGTAATTTTAGAATATTTGTAAGTAAGGTTGAATGTGTGTTTGAATGAAATATTATTTGTACTTGTATAAAATGGTTGAAGGTTGTTCTTGAAAAAGAAATATTGTTTTGATATTTAATTTTAAAGCTTAGATTAGTTTTTGTTTTAAAAATGATTTATTTTCTAAGTATTTACATGTTTTCAAAACTTCAAAGGCTTTGAGAAAGTAAAGTTTTCAAATGTTATATTGATTTATATCTTTCAAGATAGTGTGAATATTTATAAAGGTTATTTTGTAAAAATGATTGGTTTAAAAGGGTTGCAATTGGGAACGAATAGCGAGACCGAGAATCAAGCTCACATTAGTTCTTCACATCAAGGTGAGAGAGTAGCAACCTTTAGACACAATGGCACCATGGTAATCGTTAGAACGATTTCGACCATCTCAAAAGTCGGAATCCGGGTTACAAGTCAATATACGAGACGACGATTGAGTGTAAAATGTGTTTAGTCGTCTTTTGTTGAGACAGTGACTCTATTTTATTATCTGATATATTTGTGGTTATATTATATTATGCTTGCATGAGTATATAAGAAATGTTGTTTAATGATTTGGAGAATGTTGAAGGTTATGTTGTAAATATTCTGAAAGAAATGTATGATTTAGAAATATTGGAATTGATGAGAAATGATAGTTATGGGAATGTGAAAGAACCCTATGAACAAGTTGTAATACGTTTGAAAGAAGTGCGAAATGATTAATTTTTGAGGATATGCGTAAATAATGTTTATGTACAGTGATGGTGCATCGTGGCACAATGACATTGAAATTATTTCCCTTTGAGTGACTAATCACGTGAATGAGTATGACGGGATTACGTCTTGTGGATTCCACTGTACAATGATGAAGTTTTGCTGTGGTCCCTTAGAGGTCGAGGCCCGTTAGAAGCGCGGCTTAGAATGGGTCGACCAAACTTAGGATTAATAAAAGACCTTAAAAGATTAAAAGACTTAAAAGACTTTAGGACCCAATCCTTTCTAACTACGTTGAGAGTGAAGTAGTGGAGAGGAAAGATACCGTATACTTGGAGGTCGGGCATTCCGCCATGTGGTGATTGCGATAGGGGAGGGCAATGATGTTGATTCGTTAAGAAGCCTAAGAGCACTACCCTAGGTGGAACGATGCTACAGTGATCAAGGGCACCTGCTGGTCGTTGGTCGTGGCGAGGACTACAACGCGAACTAGGGATAGAGCTGTCGCCCGCTTGAGCAAATCATGGATGGTGTAGAGGGAATTCGGATGGGACTAGAAGCCATCGCTTTTTGTTATGAACTTATGAGATGATATTTGATTTTTGTTTGCTGGCCAACTGGCGTGGTTTCAGCTGGTACGTACCCTTTGGCTTCGATGTCAGCATGGTTAGGACTCCTATGCATCCCATCTGCTTTCCGAACTAGGACGAGGTTGGATATTGAAGGAGGAGATGTAGCGTGTGTGCTAATTTACCTTTAACCGATAGTTCCATCCCTAATGTTTCAATGATGATAGACTTATGGAAGTTGTAGATGGAATTCTTGAGGAATGATAAGTATGATAAAGATATAAGACACCATGATAATAATGATGTGATAAGAATATTATGTTTGTGTTAGTTCTAATGTGACCCCTGGATTAAGCCCATGTCGTCGACGCTTTGCCCGTCTGGTAGCTAACTCTCTATATTCTTTTGTATGTTCTTGTCTCTGTTCATGATAAATATATTAGATGGCGGACCGAGTAATTCAAGTGGAAATGTCTCCTTTGGTGGGGTGACATTGGCTTAGAACCGCACACGGATGGATCTGGGAGGGACCAACAAGACTCACCATTACTGATCGAGATCATGTATTACGAGGAGTAGCCACAGATCATGAGGAAGTGCGATATCGTCTAAGGGATCTCATGCCGGATGGACCTCGGGCCTTTCATGATGTTCCACCTGTTGATCACAATTGTGATGTCCTAGGGCGAGGAGAACCTCTAAGGAGGGGAAATCTACCTTAGAGGGGACTTTGCCTAGGGTTTATGTGTGATGTTTGTTGGGAGTCCTCTAGTGGCCAAAGGGGAAGCCAAAGAGATACCCTAATCACTGGTGTGTGAGGGTGGCGATTAGGGTAAGAGGACGTACCTTTGCCCCATGTAGTACTGAGCTACTTATAGGGGGGAGCTGGTTGCCCTAATGGGCCAACTTGGGGCCCAAGTAGGGCCAGCCTGTAATGAGCTAGGAGTGGTGCGCTGTCCTTCCGGATAAGGATGGGGTGAGCTGTCCTTGCGGATAAGGCTGGGGGACGTCATCATGTCCTTGGTGTCGGAATCTTTGGGGTGATGTCGGACCTGGGAAGACGTACGGAGATCGGACCTGAGCAGAGGCATGAGGTCGGCCTGTATCTGGCGCTTGTTCGGCCGTTGAGCCCTGAGCTCGGCCAAGTGTTCAGTGGGTCCCTTGTTAGGTCCTTGAGCTTTTAGCGGGGTTCATGGGGAGCTCGGCCTAGCCAGGTCCACCACATAAGCCCCCCAGCTCGGTCAAGGCTCTTTGAGGCTTGCTCCGAGGTCGTGGTTTAGATATCTTCCCGAAGTCCATCATTTTACGGTCGAGTTTACCACATAAGCCCCCCAGCTCGGTCAAGGCTCTTTGGGGCTTGCTCCGAGGTTCCGGAGGGTTTCAGGACTTGGCCATCTGGTCAAGTGGAAGGACTGGTTCCAGCTGTCTCCACCTTAACGTCAGAGTACACTTGACAGCTGCCCATTTATCTAGTACCGATGTGGTACCTGACACGTGTCAGAAAGCTTTGTTTTCGAAGTGTCACTATCATTGTGACGTTATTCGGGATCCTCGAATCTTGTGGCCGTGCGCCACGTGCCTCGATCCTAGGGGTTAGGCATTGAATAGGGTTTTATGTGGGCCAGACCCATTATTCAAAACTGGAGGGAAAACCGCTTCTTTTCAGTTTTACCCAGAGTGTCCTTTTTTCCTCCTTCACCGTCCCCGTCTCTTCATTTGTCTCTCATTTACCATTATCTTCTTCGACTAGACAAGGCTCCCCTTCTTTTTTCACTTCTGCAGATCTCTCACTATACTCAAAGGTTCCACCTATATTTCGTTTCTTCTTCGCTACTTCTAGACTTTGCTTGATCCCTTGTATTTCTTCCTTTTCTTTACGGAGGGGCGTGTCTTCCGCTGCTTGCGAGTTGCTTCTGCATTTGATTCGTTTCTGCACTCTGCAAGGTACTTACTTCGTCTCATCCTCTTTTGAAATAATTGCTGTTTTGGTGCCTTCATAGGTTTCCTTTTCTGGTTTTTGTGCATAGTTTCTGATTTTGATCCTATATTTTGGTTTTTCCTCAAGGGGTAGGGTTAGGATTTCAGGATTTCATAGGTTTCCCACTTTCTAATTCTTAGGGATTTCAGGATTTCTTTTTGGGGGTTTTAATTTCGCTGTTTTGTGGGTTTATTCGCAGTGGGTTCAAGGTATAAACTAGGTTCAATATGAGTAATGAATGGCTTAGGAAATGGGCTGGGATGGTTCTTCTTTCGTCAAGCAGTAGTGAGGAAGAGGACGGTTCCTCTTCTTCCTCCTGCTCGTCCACGGAGGTGGATGAGATGCTGCGGCGCAGGAGGGAGTTTGGGCGGAAGTACGAGCGGCGGGTTCTGGAGGTTGACCCCGTCGAAGTCGTCTACGCTCGGAACTCCGAAGAGAAACGAAAATGGATTAAGGAGTATGCTTGGGCTAAGTTTGTAGATGGCAGAGAGCGTGCCGATTACGAGAGGATGGAAAGGGAGAAATTGTTTGAACGGGGGGTACCTATGGAAGAGGGGAGATGCTCGCCCCTCGGGACTACCTCGAGGGGGTTTTCGGGTGGTTTATTTTTCGCGACCCGGAGAACTAACTTTGAGATCCCCTGCCCTTCCGCAGGTACTATGGCTCCTCGGAAGTGCATCGTCCGACCTGAACTGTACCCTGCTCCCTTTGATGCCGAATTATACACTTGGGTTGACGTGGAGCCCAAGGGAGTCCAATCCAGCTTAGTTTCAGATGACCAGCTCATGGCAGTGCGGGAGGTTGTGCTTCCCAGCTCGGGGGATGCTGGTGATAACTACAAAATTCTACCCTGCTCAGCCAATGACAGGATTTGTTCTCGGACTGACAATAGCTCTTTCTTCTTCTACGCCGACCTTATTCAAAATTTAGGGGTCAGCTTGCCTTTCACCGACATAGAGATTAGGGTATTGAACGAACTCGGCCTGGCTCCCTCTCAGCTCCATCCCAATACTTGGTCTTTTCTCCGAGCCTTTCAGAGATATTGTAACGCTAGGAACCTGGTTTGCACAGCTCGGCTCTTCCTGTGGGTGTACAATCCGTTCGTTAGTAACAAGAAGGGTGTCTCAGGTCGGCTTTGGGTATCGACCAAGGCTCGAGGTCGTTATGGGCTTTTTGGGATGTTCTTTGAATCATGGAAACAATTCAAACCGCGCTTCTTTAAGTACCAACATGTGGGTTCTGGTCGCCCCTGGTTTATGGGAGAAACGAAACCGAGATTTCCCTTAGAATGGACACAAGAATTTTTCATCCGACATTCGGAGGCACCTCAACGGTGGTCAGGGACGACCTTGGATGCCGATGAGGCTGTTACAGCCTTCCACTTTCAAACTGAGTACCGAGCTCGCAAGTCTCAGCTTGATATAGGAGTGTTCATGACGTGCCCAGTCCGAGAAGTCTTAACAAACATTGGTAGATAGCTTTTCACTTTTTTGCCTTTGTAATCTATTCTTTTTGTCTTTTGCTTATTTCTTTGTTTCTTTTCTTTGTGTTTTGCAGAGAAATATTGGGCCAACATGTCTTCTAAAGCGATGAGGGCTGCCTTGGAAGCGCGCAAAAAGAAGGCTTCCACATCTCCTGCTGCTGTTGCCGTCGTCGCCGAGGTGGCAGCCACCAAGGTCACTGCTGATACGACCTCGACAGGTTCTGGTCCTCTTCAACCTACTCCGCCTGCCGTTATCCTTGCGCAGGCTCCTCAACCGGCGGCTAGCTCGGGCGTAGAGATGGTTGTCGCGCCGAACTCGCCTGCTCAGGGCCGGGGATCTGAAGGTTCTTCCCGACCTCCAGTAGTCACCGTCAGTCCCTCAGTTAAAGAGGGAATTCTGAAGATGTCGGGGGCTTAGTGGAAGAAGAAGGCCGAAGACTTTGCTATTCAGATGAAAAGGTCCTGTACCATGTTTAGTGTTCTATCCGAGGTTGCTGACGATGTGGCAGAGGGTATATCACCCGCTCAGAAGAAAGCTCGGTTGGAGGCGGCGGCGGAGGTGGAGGATCTTAGACAGAGGAAGAAAGCGGCCGAAGAGAAGCTGGCGGAGCTGGAAGAAAAACATCGGCAACATATCGCGGAGCTCCAAAAGAAAAATGAGGAGGCCATGGCTCAGATGAAGGCTGAGGTTAGGGAGGCTGGTCGGCAGGAGGGGTTGGCCGAGGTGGAGAAAGTTAGGACCCTGCTGAAAAGGAGGGCTGCCCAAGCACTTAAGCACAAAGTGGCGGCACAGGAAGCTGATTTCCAGTTTGAGAAAGCTGGAAACAAAATCTTCGCCAGTGCGGTGGAGCAGGTTCTGCACTTGAATCCTGGTCTCCGAATTAGGGTGGTTGGGGCTAGTGCCGCCTATGGGGTAGAGGATGGCAAGATGGTGGATTATGGGAGAGATAGGGCCGAAGTTGATCTTGACCAGCCTGAGGAGAATCTTCCTGACCCCCTGGCCGAGAGAATGGAAGAAGATTTTGATCCGAGGTCGGTTGTGTTATCCGACGTAGAGGATTGACATGGCGTAAGTCCCTTATGCTGGGCAACATGATTTTTCTTTGTAACAACTTTGTTGGATATGCTGACTGTCACCTGATAACAGTTTGTTTTTAACTTAATGCAAGTTCATATTTTGCTTAACTTGTTGCATAAAAAATTTGTGTGCAAGTTATTTGTCACTTGTTGCATACGTTGAAAAAGTTTTTAGGCAACGCGAGATAGTGAGATCTGTTGCGTGGTTTTACATCGTTGTTTACGCAAGTATTAAGTTTAACTTGTGACGTATAACGAATTATTAAGGGCCTTGGTCTGTGAAGCTTTCTCACACCCAAGTCACCCATGATCGTTTTAAGGTTTAGATCGGGTTACTCAGTAAGTGCAGTAATCTTATAAGGTTTCCTCTGGAAAGAGGTGCTGTATATAAGGGCATACGGTAGGGAACTCGGAACATCCCGTCTTGGCCGAGGTGGGTGTCCTCTACCCCGATGTGGAAGAGGTTGCTGAGTGAAGTGATGTAAAAACATTTCACTGCAAGCTGTACATCATCGGGTGTCCCTTGTACATTGTGCATATGAGCCGATCTCTTTTGGGAGATGTAGGCTGTGCATAGCGCCATGCAACATTTAGGTGGCTAGTGCTAAATGAGAAGCTAGTACGTACGTATATAAAACTGTGGCACTTGAGTAAAGGGCAAGTTTGTATTTCATTGATTAGATGTCAGAATACATTGCCTTTTGAAAATAAACTTGGTATTTCATAGTGGTGGCACTCTGGCCGACCTTGGAAAGATGGATATCTCACAATGAAAGGGTGCTATGGCCGAACTTAAAAAGGTGGATATCTCACAATGAAAAGGCACGCTGGCCAAACATGAATTAAAAAGCCAAACTGATAGGCAAACATTTTGACTAGGAATTTAAGTAGAGCTTTTTGGTAACCGTGACTTGCTTCTGAGGTAAACCTGTTTGGGCGATGTAGGTTCTCAGTAGGGTGGTGATCTAAGGGCTTTACTGAGTTCGGCTCCTTAGACAGTGTCCCAGAGTCTGTGCTTCGTGAGCACCTCTGTTGGGGTTTGCTTGTCTTAGAACCGTGCTCACACCCTTCGGGGACCGAGGCTCAGGTTTCACTTTTGGAGCGCTGATCTTCCGTGCTTGCAAGATCAGGACATTTTGCTCCAGTGTCTGTTTCTGCTTTTTTCTTCTTAGCTGCCTCCTTCTGAACCGAGGAGGAATGCCTGGGATACTTAACCAGCTTGAAGCCACTTGGGGGCTGCCGAGTTTGTAGGAGGAGAAGGAGGTGTTTTTTGATTATGAAAAAGCTGTTGATCCCAGATCGGGTTTGGTCGGTAGGACCGTTGTCGTCTTGTTGTCCTGGACTCTCTTTTCTGACCTCGATGCCTAAAATTTGTCCTTTGGTCAAGGTTGGATCAGTGGATTTTTTCTGCTTCCTTTTTCCTTCCCGTAGACTTGCATTATAGCAAATTCGGGCTTTTACTTGGTCGGCCTTTACCGTGACGACCTTGTCGTCTGAACCAACAAACTTCATTGCTAGGTGGACCGTAGAAACTACCGCCCCAAAGGCTTGGAGGAAGGTTCGTCCCAGAATGGCGTTGTATGGGGAATCAGAGTTTACTACCAAGAATTTTATAATCTCCGTCCAGGCTGAAGGTTGCTTACCCAGGGTTATCGGAAGATGGATAGCTCCAAGGGGGCGGATGGCTTCTCCTGTAAAGCTGATGAGGTTTCCTTCAAACTTGAGGAGGTCAGATGATCTGAGTTTTAATGCTTGAAAAGTGTGCAGGAAGATAATGTCGGTCGAACTCCCTTGATCGACAAAAACCCTGGCGACTACAAAATTTCCTATCAGCGCGGTTATTACCATGGGGTCATTATGATCGGGGACAACATCTTCCATATCCAGGTCGGAGAAAACGATGGGAATATCTCGAGACGGCTTTTTGTAAATGGGCTTGTGGTGTACTGCCAGGATTTGGTTGATGTACCTTTTCCTATCTGCTCTCATTTCTCCTCCACCTGCGAAACCTCCGGAGATAGTTTCTACCCGTAGGTTTTCTGGTGACTTATCCATGTCTTGGATCGCGACCAAGCTTATTCGTTGTGGCTCCTCATCTCTCTTCTCGGGGGATGGCTCCGCTTTTGCTTTGCCTTTATCATTATCCGGGCTGCGGGTTCTTCTTCGGCCTTTCCTTTCTACTGCTTCTCTTACATACTATTGTAATTTTCCCTTCCTTATCATGTCTTCGATCACATCCCGAAGCCAAGTGCATTGGTCGGTGTGATGCCCATACCCATCATGGAAATTACAGTATTTCGACCTATCTCTGATATTACTTTGATTCCTGAGGAAAGGGGGGCGAGTTACCCCCCTGAGGTCGGTTTGCATAGTCTCTCTCTAGACTTGAGATCTCGGGACTGTTAGGGGGGTGTACACATCATACTTGGTGGTGTAGGGACGTCGGCGGTCCTCTTGGTGCCCGGGGTTGGGGCGTCCTCGGTCACCTTGGTCTGATCTTCCTCCTTTCTCGTCCCTGCTGCCTCGAGGGCGACCTCGGGGAAGGGCACTTTGAACTATAGCTTGGCTGTTTTCCATTCTATTAGTCTGTCCTTTGGTGAATTCTTCTAAGTTAATGTACTTATTTGACCGCTGTCTCAGCTCGGCCATGTCCCTTGGCGGTCTTCCAACCAAGGAATCTTTGAATCCTCCTTCGAGCAATCCTTGAGTAAGGAGGAGTATGGCTACCTCGGGTGATAAGTGAGGGACCGAGTTGGATTCAGTGTGGAATCTGTGCAAATACGCACGCAGTGTTTCATCTGGCCTCTGGGTTACTGTTGCTAGGGTGTGATCCGACCTTGGCTGTATGCAACTTGCGGTGTACCTATTGAGGAATGCTTGCTTCATTTCTTTCCAGTTATTGATGGAATTTCTTGGCAGTGTGGAAAACCAACGCAGGACGGGAGCTTGGAGGGTCATGGAGAAGGCCCGACACTTAAGCCGATCTCCTCCCCCATGAAAGTTAATTGCGCCTTCATAATTGAGGACGTGTTCCTGCGGGTCAGTCAGGCCGTTGTACCTAGCAATGTTGGTTGGCCCGAGGTACCCAGGTGGTGGCTGGTAGGACATGACTGCTGGGGTGAAGGGGTGGCCTGGATGGACATCGTCGGGGTCGGCTTGTTGGTCATCAAAAGGTGGCGTCTGAGGTAACTGATTGAGAGTAGTAAGGGGTGTTGTAACCATTTGTGGTGTCAACAGTTGTGGAGATGCCAAGTTTTGGGTTGGGAGTATAATGTTACCTTGGTCTGTTGGGATTGTCAGAGGTTGTGTTGGCTCATTTGTGGCTGGGGTTTGATCTGGTATAACTCGTTCAGCAATGCGGTGCATGGTTATCTGTTGTAGGTCTGCGATAGCTTTTCCTTGTTGCTCCACTATTCTCATTTGTTGTCGCATTAGAGATAAGAGTTCGGCATCTCGTGAAAGGGAGGAGTGACGTGAGTGGGAGAGGTGGGTGGTGCTGATAGACTGAGCACGCTCACCACGGGGGCGGTGCTGTTCAGTGTTGGTCTCACCAAGCTCAGAACGTAACTGCACGCGCCGACCTCCTCTGTCATACTGAGCTGGGTTGGTGGTATCAGTGTGGATGGTATAAGGCCCACTGTGTGTATGGATAAACTCTGGGGGAGGAGGTGGCGGTGGGGGAGGTAGTGGGGGAGGAGGAAGGGGAGGCGGTGGCGGAGGTGGTGACGGCCTTGCTGCCCTGTTGGCTTCAAGATGCTCACGTAGGTCCTCCGGAGACCGTGCCCTCCTGGGACGCCCTCTTCCTCTCCTCTGAGCTGTTGGAACGTCAGACATGGTAGATTCTTGGTGGGGCTGATGTTTACCTTTTCCCCACAGACGGCGCCAATGTGATGTCCTAGGGCGAGGAGAACCTCTAAGGAGGGGAAATCTACCTTAGAGGGGACTCTGCCTAGGGTTTATGTGTGATGTTTGTTGGGAGTCCTCTAGTGGCCAAAGGGGAAGCCAAAGAGATGCCCTAATCACTGGTGTGTGAGGGTGGCGATTAGGGTAAGAGGACGTACCTTTGCCCCATGTAGTACTGAGCTACTTATAGGGGGGATCTGGTTGCTCTAATGGGCCAACTTGGGGCCCAAGTAGGGCCAGCCTGTAATGAGCTAGGAGTGGTGCGTTGTCCTTCCGGATAAGGATGGGGTGAGCTGTCCTTGCGGATAAGGCTGGGGGACGTCATCATGTCCTTGGTGTCGGAATCTTTGGGGTGATGTCGGACCTGGGAAGACGTACGGAGATCGGACCTGAGCAGAGGCATGAGGTCGGCCTGTATCTGGCGCTTGTTCGGCCGTTGAGCCCTGAGCTCGGCCAAGCGTTCAGTGGGTCCCTTGTTAGGTCCTTGAGCTTTTAGCGGGGTTCATGGGGAGCTCGGCCTAGCTAGTTCCACCACAACAATGATGAAGAGGAGGACCCAGAAGAAGACTCAGAGGAAGACCCAGAAGAAGATCCAGAAGAGGACTTAGAAATAGAAGAAGATCCGGAGGAATACCCTGACGAGGATATGCCTGATGATATATAGCTTAGCCTTTAAGTGATATTGATCTCTGTTTGTTTGGTAGTCTTGGATAACGGACCCTTTGTTTATCACTATGTTACCCCAGTGGAAGTTTTATCTATTTTGTTATTTTCGGATAATGGCTGTGAAGCCTAAACAATTTTTATAACGTTGATTTTGGAATTAATCTAAGGATAATTTTATTCCGCATTTTGAAATATTGAGTTTTGGAATGGAATGGATAAGTGGCACTTCACTTTGGTAAATAGAATAAGGTTTGAAAGACTAAGGAAAAATCTTTTATGAACCAAGTTATTAATAGGAGTTAGAAACTAAATTAATCATGTAACCTTTTCAAAAACTAAGTCCAAGTAAACCCTTCTGAAAAATAAGTTGAAAAATGTTTTGGAACTAAGTTTATACGCAAACTCACCTTTTAATGATATCATGTAAATGTTTTATAAAAAAAAAATTGGCGCAAATTTTTAGTGAAAATTCTATTTCCAAATTGGGGTGTTACATTTGGTGGTATCAGAGCAATGGTTATCCTTAGTGGCCTTAAGCATAGCCTTATATGCTTTCATTGTGTGACTCTGTTTGGTAGTTATAGTGTACACTACAAGAAAACCTGCTTATTGCAACGACCATTCGCAACGACAAAAAAAAGTCGTTGCAAAACAGATTTTAACGCAACGACAAATATTTGTCGTTGCGTTAAAATCTGTTTTGCAACGATTTTTTTTTTATCGTTGCAAATGGTCGTTGCCAAATTAAAAATTCCTCCTTCCCAATATTACTAAGCTACTGCAACGATAGGTCGTTGCCTAAGTTTTTACAAATAATAATAAAAAAATAAACCTAACTTATTTGCTACCTGCTAACAGCCAATGAAAAGAAAAGAAGAAAAAAGACTTAAATAATACGAGTAATGTAACACCCCTAATTTTCGTTTCCCAAATAACCAAGAAATTAATTATAACAATTATTTTATAATTGAATTTTGAAGGTTTTAATTTTTGTACATTATGTGTTTTTATTATAAAAATATGAGATATATTTTTATATGGTTATTTTGTACAAAAATGTGAATATTGTAATTTAGTCCTTGGGTTGGGACCTAATTGCAATATTAAAAAGGTTGTTGAAGAAAGAGTAATTCAATTATTAATTTTTGAATTTTATCAGTATGTAACCGGTTTAGAAGGGCTGTGTAACCGGTTACACGATGAACTCAGAAAACTGGGTTAGTGCGTTTGATGAGTAATCACGCGTTTTAACCCAGAATTCGCCACGAATCCCACTAATTGCATGTTGGAGGACGCGTGTCTTCCTGCATGTCAACGAATTCCTCTATAAATTGAAGGAATTCTGAAGGATTGGAGGTTGATGCACTTGATTTCTGGTGGAGAGGCTGAAATTAGGGTTCCAGATTCGTGTTGAACAATTCGTCTTCTTCGTTGAGGGTTAGAGAGGGAAACACACCTTTCTGGAAAGCTTAAATCGAGAGCTTTCCAGTGATATACACCTTGTGAGCTGAGGGTTCTTGTGTGAGGAGGAATCAACCTTAGAAATTGGAGCTGGGAAACTGAACTCTGTCTTCTCTTGGTTCTGGAAGCTGAGTTCGAGCTTTGATTCTGGTAAGCACAGATAATGTTTAAGCTTCAAATCACTTTTATTTTCTAGTCCATGTTACCCAGATCAAGTTCTAATTGTTTTCCCCAATTTCTTTGGCCAATTGCTATGTCAAATTTTCTGGTCTTTGAACCCTGTTGATGGAAATCGTGGCTGAGAGCAGAACCTAGGATTTGTGGGGAATCTATGTTGGAGCCTTTCTCTCTGCAATGTTTTGGATCAAGCACGAACCTAAGGGAAGGGGGAAGCTTACCATTTGCTAGAATGAGAATAAATTGTGGTAGAATATAGGATGAGTCACCAAGAGACTCAAAGGGCATAAGTTGAAATGGATAGATGGCTTGGAGGCCAATTTGAGCTCAATTGTTGTTTTGAGCAACTTTAATTTGATGCATGCAAGCTACATAAATGCTGAATTCTGTGTTTGAGTGCTTAATTTAAGTTTTGTTGTGTTAAATTGTGTTTATGTGAATTTTCATGCAATTTGTATACAATAAACTTGATGCATGCAATATGAATGTGTTTCTGGGTGTAAACATGTTTATTTTAAGGCATATGAACTTTGTGCATAATGAAATTTGGTTAGATTTGAGAAAGGAAGAAATTGAGTTGTTAAAACTCTTGTTCTAATGGCCTGACTGCATAATCTAACCGGTTACACGATTTTCGTAACCGGTTAGACACTGCAGAATTTTCAAAGAAAATGAGTTTATAAAACAGTCCTGAAATATTAATGGTTTCTGCTCAAATTTAAGCTTTAATTTCATTATACATGATCTGAACTTGAGTTGTCAAAGTTCTGATTTGAAAGATCAAATTTAATGCCTTAAGTTAATGAAATAATTTCAAGAGGAAATTATGTTCATTGGAAAAGGAAATGTGATTTGGACTTTTGAATGTTGAAACAATGGATTTTGAGGTATAAACATTGTTAAACTGGTTTATGGATTGGGTAGGGAATTTAAGAAAAAGGGTTTTCTGAATTACAATGGTAAACAGTTCAGGTTTGTAAATCTAACCGGTTAGCCTGGAACTGTAACCGGTTAGTACCTGAATCTGAAAAATAAAAAGTTAAGTTTTTGAATACCATTGACTTCGTTTTACCCAATCTAAGTTTAATGACATGTTTTGGGATATTTCAAAGGAGAATTTTTGTGTCAAAGACTATACCTCAAATAAATCATTCAAAAGAGAAATTGGAATATTTCTAAATCACAGTAATTAATGGAAAGACCAACCTTAGTAATTATGTATGCAATACATGCATAGAGAAAGGTAATGAAATAGGTTGGCAAGGATAGTTTGTGATGTTCGGGTACTTGACCCTGTACTCTAGGAATACTAAACTAATGCAACCAACTTGATGACACATTCGGGGAATGTGGCCATTGTCTGGGACATGGTTTCTTGGACACGTTCTGGGGACGTGATGCACACTCTGGGAGTGGTGCTTGATTTCATTCCAAGTTTGGTTTGCGATACGTTCTGGGAACGTATGTGAGTGTTCTGGGAACACATTGATTTAATAATGGAATTAAACATAAAAACCAACCTTGATGATTGTGCATTCATATAGAATGGAAGTTTGGTTGGTAGGAACGTTTATCATATTCTGGGAATATGAGGAGGGTACTTCGGGAGTACCAAATTATAACCTACTTGATGACACATTATTGATATGTGGCCAGTGTCTGGGACCTGGTTTTATGCGTTCTGGGAACGTATGTTGGTGTTCTGGGAACACTTTGATAAGCAACCTACTGGATGACACATTATAGATATGTGGCCAGTGTCCGGGACCTGGTTTTTATACCTTCTGGGAACGTATGCGTTCTGGGAACGTGATGCACACTCTGGGAGTGATGCTTATTTATCCAAGTATGGTTTGCTACACGTTCTGGGAACGTGATGCACACTCTGGGAGTGAATGCTTATCATCCAGGTATGGTTTGGCATTACGTTCTGGGAACGAATGTCAGTGTTCCGGGAACACAACGGTGTATTGGATGGACGTCCAAGATGGACTTTTAGAGGCCTCAGTTGTGGAAGGAAATCATGCATCATGCCACCTGCATTGAAAGAATTGTTATGATTAACCGGGTGTGCTCATATGGTTATGCATCATGATTTGCTACATGTTAACTTGTGGATGTTAGTTTTATTCTCATTTGATTATGCGAATATGTATAGCTAACCCCCATGCCCTTATTAGGTGTTGATCGTGCATCTAGCTTGCACAAGAATCAATAAGGGGAGATGTCCCTTAGGTGCTTGCAGAGTGTAGAAAATGTGGGTTGGGAACCCGTTGTGCAGATGTCGAGGATCCGACCAGAAGGATGTTTGGACAAGGGACCAGTGACCAGCTCTATGACATTTTTATTTTTAATAGAATTTATATGATACATATTTTGGAAAAAGGTATCATAAAAGGAATTCAGTTTCATCATAATACTTATTTGTTAATAGTGGACTTGTTACACTTGATATATTTTGGGAAGGTAATATGGTGATTTTACTATGTTTCCGCAAAACTCTGATTTTACTAGTCACCTTCATTATTAATCAAGTGTTTGTGAAAATAAATTTTCCAGGGAAGGGATAATTTCTTATTTTCAGATCTTTCTCCAACGAAAACAAGTCCAAGTATTCTTAAACTTATTACTTTTCTTATAAAGTAAGATAATATACAAGGAGTGTTACAGAATCTCCTTTCTTGAGCAAGTATCAGGTCAAGAAGAAGAGGATGATGAGTGTAATGCCCTGCTATTTTAATACTTTTAGTAAAATAATTTAATATGATATTTTCAAGATCGGAGTGTCATAATAAAATTTTGATTTCATCATTATATTTGAAATATAATTAATAGTCAAAATAAGTATAAATTTGTTATCATATGTTTTTCAAAAATAAAAGAGTACTTTTATTTAGTTTAATTAATATTTTGATAGGGAGCTTAAGTGGCAAGCCTTAGAGGCATGATGAAGGTTGATATAAAGAAAGCCTATGACACTCTTGAGTGGGGTTTTATAGATGACATGCTTACTGCTTTTAATTTTCCAACAAAATTCAAATCCCGGATTATGACTTGTGTTTCAACTACATCTTTCACTCTTGTCATTAATGGTCAGAAAGGAAGCATGTTCAGAGGCTCTAGAGGGATTAGGCAGGGTGATCCTATGTCCCCTCTCATTTTTGTTTTAGCAATGGAAATCCTTACAAGAGCTCTTCTGTAACACCCCAAAATTTTAATCCTGGATTAATAAAAGTTAATTATAAATTCTAATTATAATTAATCTTTATTATGAATTCCTGATTAAATTAGATATTTAAATATTGCAAATAGGTAGAAAATAATTTATAATTATTTTCTGTGCAAAAAATAGATTTTTGCATATTAGTCCTTGCTGTAGGACCTAAGTGCAATATTAGAAAGATTTTGGAGGGAAGGAGGAATAAAATAATTATTTTTCAAATTTGAGTCAAAAGACTCGAGTATTCTTAAGAACACTCGAGTATTCTGGGCAGAGTTGCTGGAGATAGTGCGTTTGATGAGTCATCAACGCAATAATCCTAAATGTTGACACGAAATCGTCCCAGGAACACCTCAATGGTGTCGTGTCGGTCTGCATGCATAAGGAAATTGCCTATTTGAGGCAATCAACCACAGAAATTGCCTATTTCAGGCAATCAACCACGAAAATTGATCCTTTGTTGATCAATTCGTGAGGCTAGGGTTTCGAATTCGTTTTCCACGATTCCTCTTCGTTTCTGAGTGTGTGATTTCGAGTGATACACGGTTACGAAGCTCACATACAGGGCTTCATAAAGACACTAAAATCATAAGCTAAGATCGAGTGTAGAGTGAGAATCGAATCTGAGAAGGGAAGGAGTTGAAGTTGATTTCAGTTCCTGGAGCTTACTTGGACCATCGATTTTGGTAAGCTCTTGAACTTTTGAGACTTCAATTTCATTCCATTCTCTTATGCATGTTGCAGAGAATGATTTCTAATCATTTTCCCCAATTGTTTTGCATGATATCACAATTAAAATCCCTAGTTTTATGACCTCATTCAAAAATGTGTTGCTCTCATATGATTTTTGGGGAAACTAGCTTGGAGGTCGTTTTTCTGTCCAATTTCAGTTCTCACACGATTTTGAGGTAAGTGGGAAGCTATACATTCACTAGAATAAGGATTGATTTAATGAAATTGTGTAGGAAGCCACCATGAGGCTTAAAGGGCTTTGTTTGAATTAGTATATTGGCTTGGAGGCCATTCTGAGTATTGAAACTTGTTGGAGCATGTTTGATATGTTGCATGCAAGTTAAATGCAAGTTATTTTCGTGTTAAAGATGCTCAGAATTGAAATTGATATGTTGAGTTGTTGAAATATGATTTTTATGCACAATGAATTCTCAATGTTGATCCAGTGTAATTTGATGTAATTTTTGTGTTGGAACATGTTTAATATACCTAAATTGAACTCTGTTGAATACTGCTTTTGGGCCTCTAAGAGTGCCAAAAGTTACTGCTTGCTCGACCCCACTTCAAGGTTGACGTTGTGGGTCTTATGTCTGGATGACTATGTAATACAGTGATAGTTTTACGTTTTGGCGACGTGACGATCACTAGATAAAGTGATGTTGTTTATCACTTCGAGCAAGTACGCCATACGTTTGATAACGTATTTTTTTGTATTCTGTGAATACAATGAAGTTATGGAAGGACGTCCATTTGAGAGATTAGTTGGAGAATTTTAATTAAAGTGAGATATCATGCATCATATCATCATTGGTTTATCTATGTGATTAAATTTGATATGATTATAAAGTGTTAACTGCTCACTTTGCATATTTATTTCTCATCCTTATTTGATTATGTGTATGTATATGCTTACCCGTGTGCCCTTGATAGGTGATGGCACGTTACCTAGCATGCGTAGAGATTAGGCCCATCCCTAGCGGGATATGGACATATGAGGAGCACCGAGCGACATTTGAGGGTGAGGTGGAGCTCACACTCTTCCACCCTAACCCACTCGTTCGGGTGCGCCCTCGTCGGTTTAGGATACCCATTATATATACTATGCACATCCCTGCTTTTTATGTTTATAGAGGACCACCACCGCCAGCTCGACCTGTACGTAGATTTCATAGTTTTCGTTTCCATCCTGCTACTCGTTCTCATCCCTCTGCCTACAGAGTTTTCACTGACGAGGATGTTCCTACATCCTATCTGACTGGAGCTGGTGGGACTACACCAGCTACTACTTTTGGACCTACTGATAGGTCTGCCACTCAGTCAGACGGGATAGAGGAGGACCCCGAGGAGGGAGAGAGCGAGGAGGAGGGAGTACCAATCGAGCCGGTTCCCAGACCTCGAGGAGGACCCAGTGGTTCCTAGGACATGCATAGTATAGCTAGTAGGGATCCCGGACCGACTTTGCTTTTGTGGCCAGACAAATGCGTGGAGGACCAGTTGACCTGCTTTCAGACACTCCTTATTTTTGAGTTGTGACATATTGTACATATTTTGAGAGTGTTTGAGAGTTTAGGTCATATTTTCAGTCTTTTATATGTATTTTCAGTTTATGGACATGACTACCTGTACTTTGATGACTTGTGTACTTATGGATCCCTTTTTATTACGATGATATATATATATATGGTGTTTATTATAACATGGATCCTTGAGTACTGCTAATTTTCCGCGCACTCTGATTTTGTTAAAAGAAAATTCGGCGACTGTTACTATTTGGAAAATAATTTTATGTGAACAACAAGGAAACGCTGTATTTAAAATTATGGAAGTCTAAATAATTTTTGATTAAAAATATTCGTTGTCTTGCAAATTATTAATTGTTTCAATATTCTATTGATTAAGCGAACGGAGCCGAATTCGTTAATTTGTTCCATTTTTTAATAAAAGTCAATTTATCCAAACTATCAATGTCCATAAATCTTATTTGATTATTTTAAAGAAAGAGAAAGGGTGTCACACTGTTTATGGTATCAGAGCATGGTCCTGTTCCTCCTAGCTCACCTGGAAGCAGTTAGGCACGTTGTTCGAATAGATCGAATATAGTAAGGATAAGATAGGATAGTTATTCCAATCCAAAAGAGACCTTTAAGTGATATAGAGACCATAGTGCAGGTCTGCTATGGCAACTAGAAACCAGAATCATATCAATACTATGCTGGATAGAATTATTGCTGTTCTGGAGAACATGCAGCAACATCAACAGCAACAAACCAATCAGCCACACCCATGTAACCTGGGTAATTCAGAGGCTAAAACTCTCTCGGAATTTCGAAGTTGCAATCCTCCAAAGTTTGAAGGGGGATATAAGCCAGAGGAAGCTAATCGGTGGATTTATGAGATGGACAAAATCTTCAGAACTCTGGAATGTACTGATGTAAAGAAAGTGGCATATGCTGTCTACATGCTGGGGGATGAAGCTGAAAATTGGTGGAACCACACAGTGCAACTATTGAACTATGAAAGAAGGGAAGTCACCTGGGGAGTATTCATGGAGAAGTTCCTCAACAAGTACTTTCCAGAAGATTTGCGAAGGAAAAAGGAGATAGAATTTATGCAACTAAAACAAGGGGATATGAGTGTAGGGGAATATGCTGCCAAGTTCGAGGCACTGATGAAGTATTCTCCCTATTACTTCAACAACCCAGATGAACAGAGCAAATGTATTAAGTTTGAAGGTGGACTGAGACCAGAATTGTAGTCTGTTTTCAGTTATTAGAAAATACAGAGTTTTCCGGCATTGGTGGACATGTATCGAATGTATGAAGACGATAAGAAAGCTGAAGGAGTGGTTAATCAAGAGAAGAGCGGTCAAAAAGGTTATGGACCACAAAGAAAGAAGGGTTCTGGTTATCGGGGAAAGAGTCCATACTTTAACAAGAACTGAGGCAAGGGTAAGATTGCAAGTGGTGACAAAGCAAAGCCTCGTAATGATGCACCTCTCTGTGAAAAGTGCAACCGTCATCATTATGGAAGAGTGTGCTGGGCAACCAGTATTTGTTTCAACTGTGGCAAACAAGGACACATTGCACGTCTTTGCAAAGAACCTGGGAGGAGTAATTCCAATGAACCTACTAACAAATCAATTACTCAAGGGAGAGTGTTTACCATGAGTGGAGTAGAAGCTAACCAGTCTCCTGATCTCGTGCAAGGTAAATATCTTCTCAATAACCACCCTTGCATGATTTTGTCTGACTCAGGAACTACGCATTCTTTTGTCTCCTATGAATGTGTAAATAGGTTGAAGTTAGCAGTGTCAAATTCGCCCAATTGTTTTAAAATTGAAACCCCTACGGGATTACCCGTAATCACCTCCAAAGTCTGCTTAGACTGTAGTGTCACGATATTTGATCGCGTCACTAAGGTAGATTTGATTTGTCTCCCTCTGTTACAAATAGATGTGATCCTAGGCATGAATTGGTTAGAGAAAAACCAAGTGACCATAGATTGTGAAAGAAAAACAATCATATACAAACCCCTTGAACCCAAAGGATTCATGTGTTTGTTCTCCATTGTGGGAGAGGAGAAGGAGAAACCATTAGAGGAGATTCCAGTTGTGAAAGACTTTCCCGAAATATTTCCTGAAGAGATTCTAGGATTACCCCCGAAGAGAGAAATTGAATTCGGAATAGAATTAATTCCGGGAACTGGTCCCATCTCTATTGCTCCATATAGAATGGCACCACCGGAAATGGCGGAACTGAAGAAGCAAGTAGAGGAGTTATTGCAGAAACAACTCATCCGACCAAGCGTATCACCCTGGGGAGCTCCAGTATTATTTGTAAAGAAAAAGGATGGGAGTTGCGAATGTGTGTAGATTACAGACGGCTGAACAAGGTTACAATCAAAAACAAGTATCCTCTGCCAAGGATAGATGACCTTATGAACCAGGTTAGAGGAGCTTCAGTATTTTCCAAGATAGATCTGAGGTCGGGATATCATCAGATCAGGATAAAGGAGGAAGACATACTCAAGACGGAATTTCGCTCACGATACGGACATTTTGAATATGTAGTAATGCCGTTCGGACTAACGAATGCACCTGCTATCTTCATGGACTACATGAACCGAATCTTCCGACCATACATGGATTCGTTCGTGATAGTATTCATTGATGATATTTTGATCTAAGAATGAAGAAGAGCATGCAGAACATCTGAAGATCGTGTTGAAGATTCTAAAGGAGAAGCAGTTGTATGCTAAACTCTCTAAGTGTGAGTTTTGGCTGAAGGAAGTCAAATTCTTGGGTCATGTGATCTCTAAAGAAGGAATAGCAGTGGACCCTACAAAGGTGGATTCTGTATTGCAATGGGGACAACCTGCAACTGTGACAGAAGTAAGAAGTTTCTTGGGATTGGCGGGATATTACCGTCGATTCATTGAAGGATTTTCAAAGATAGCACTACCGTTGACAAAGTTGACTCGAAAAGATCAACCATTCGTTTGGGACGACAAGTGTGAAAGAAGTTTCCAAGAATTGAAGGAAAGATTAACATCATCTCTTGTGTTAATCTTGCCAGATCCCAATAAGCGTTTTGAAGTATTTTGTGATGCGTCAAAACAAGGACTTGGAAGTGTGCTGATGCAAAAAAGACAAGTAGTCGCTTATGCTTCACGGCAACTGAAGACACACGAGAAAGAATTAAACATGAGACTAAGAAGATGGATGGAGTTTCTTAAAAACTATGATTTCAAGCTTCAATATCATCCTGGCAAGGCGAACGTGGTGGCAGATGCACTGAGCAGAAAAGCAATCCACATAAGCCAGATGATGGTAAAAGAAGCCATCTTGATTGAAGAATTCAAAGATTTGAGTCTGACAATGGAAGTCGAAGCATCAAGTATCAAGATGGGCATGCTGCAAATCACAAATGAATTCATGAATGAAATTCGTGAATTACAGCAGAAGGATGAAGAATTGACTAAAAAGAAGAGACTGATGACAGAAGGAAAGGAGAAGGACTTTCACCTTGAATCAGATGCGATTCTTCGTTTTCGAATGAGAATTTGCATCCCGAAGAATTCAGATCTAAGAAAGCTGATTCTTGACGAAGCTCATAAAAGTAGAATGAGCATGCATCCAGGCTCAACAAAGATGTATCAAAATCTGAAGAAGATCTTTTGGTGGTTAGGATTGAAAAGAGATGTTGCTGAATACGTAGCTTCGTGTCTGGTGTGCTAGAAAGCCAAAGCGGAACACCAGAAACCTGGAGGAGAGCTTCAACCATTGAATGTTCCTCAATGGAAATGGGAGAGCATATCAATGGACTTCGTATCAGGTTTGCCCAAGACGACCTCAAATCATGATGCAATTTGGGTAATAGTAGATCGGTTAACGAAGGTGGCGCATTTTATTCCAATAAGCACCCGATACTCTCCGGAGAAGCTTACCCAATTGTATATCAAAGAAGTTGTTCGATTACATGGGATACCTTCAAGTATCATATCAGACCGTGATCCCAGATTCACGTCCAGATTCTGGAACAGTTTGCACCAAGCAATGGGCACAAGACTTAGGATGAGTTCTGCATATCATCCACAGACCGATGGACAATCAAAAAGAACGATTCAATCCTTAGAAGATGTTTTGAGAGTATGTGCACTTGAGGAACAAGGAAGTTGGGATCAAGTGTTACCTCTTGCTGAATTCACTTACAACAACAGCCATCATACCAGTATAGGAATGGCACCATTTGAAGCCTTGTATGGGAGAAAATGTCAAACCCCGCTATGTTGGTTTCAAGTGGGGGAGAATTTAATGATTGGTCCAAAAATGGTTCATCAAACAACTGAGAAGATTAGAATGGTTTAGAATAAGATGAGGACGGCACAGAGTAGACATAAGAGCTATGCAGATATAAGAAGAAGGCCATTGGAATTTTCAGAAGGGGATCATGTATTTCTCCGGATCGTTCCGATGAAGGGAGTTAGCCGAGCCTTGAAAACTCGGAAACTTTCACCCAAATTCATTGGCCCTTACCAAATCCTCAAGCAAATAGGTTATGTCGCTTACCAAATAGCTTTACCTCCTTCCTTAGCTAATTTGCACAATGTATTTCATGTGTCTCAACTCAATAAATACGTGCACGATCCGACCGTAATCCTTCAGATTAAGCTTGATGATCTGAGCCTAAGAGAAAACCTTACTTTTGAAGCCTGTCCTATTCGTATAGAAGACCGTAGAGTTAAGGAACTCGGAGGAAAAGAAATTCCTTTAGTAAAGGTCTTATGGGAGAACGGGAACGTGTCGGAAGCGACATAGGAATTAGAAAGTAAGATGCGTCAGGAATATCCAGGTTTGTTTTTATAATACAAGAATTTGGGGACGAAATTCCTTTTAAGTGGGGGAGTATTGTAACACCCCAAAATTTTAATCCAGGATTAATAAAAGTTAATTATAAATTCTATTTATAATTAATCTTTATTATGAATTCCTGATTAAATTAGATATTTAAATATTGCAAATAGGTAGAAAATAATTTATAATTATTAATTAGATTTTTGCATATTAGTCCTTGCTATAGGACCTAATTTCAATATTAGAAAGATTTTGGAGGGAAGGAGGAATAAAATAATTATTTTTCAAATTTGAGTCAAAAGACTCGAGTATTCCTAAGAACACTCGAGTATTCTGGGTAGAGTTGCTGGAGATAGTGCGTTTGATGAGTCATCAACGCAATAATCCCAAACGTTGACACGAAATCGTCCCAGGAACACCTCAACGGTGTCGTGTCGGTCTGCATGCATAAGGAAATTGCCTATTTAAGGCAATCAACCACGAAAATTGATCCTTTGTTGATCAATTCGTGAGGCTTGGGTTTCGAATTCGTTTTCCACGATTCCTCTTCGTTTCTGAGTGTGTGACTTCGAGTGATACACGGTTACAAAGCTCACATCCAGGGCTTCGTAAAGACACTAAAATCATAAGCTAAGATCGAGTGTAGAGTGAGAATCGAATCTGAGAAGGGAAGGAGTTGAAGCTGATTTCAGTTCCTGGAGCTTACTTGGACCATCGATTTTGGTAAGCCCTTGAACTTTTGAGACTTCAATTTCATTCCATTCTCTTATGCATGTTGCAGAGAACGATTTCTAATCATTTTCCCCAATTGTTTTGCATGATTGCACAATTAAAATCTCTGGTTTTATGACCTCATTCAAAACTGTGTTGCTGTCATATGATTTTTAGGGAAACTAGCTTGGAGGTCGTTTTTCTGTCCAATTTCAGTTCTCACACGATTTTGAGGTAAGTGGGAAGCTATACATTCACTAGAATAAGGGTTGATTTAATGAAATTGTGTAGGAAGCCACCATGAGACTTAAAGGGCTTAGTTTGAATTAGTATATTGGCTTGGAGGCCATTCTAAGTGTTGAAACTTGTTGGAGCATGTTTGATATGTTGAATGCAAGCTAAGTGCAAGTTATTTTCGTGTTAAAGATGCTCAGAATTGAAATTGATATGTTGAGTTGTTGAAATATGATTTTTATGCACAATGAATGCTCAGTGTTGATTTAGTGTAATTTGATGTAATTTTTGTGTTGGAACATGTTTAATATACCTAAATTGAACTCTGTTAAATACTGGTTTTGGTTAAAATTGGTTATAATTGATTTTGATATGTGAAAACTCAATTTTCAGTGTTTACTGTCAGAAACCACTCGAGTATTCTGCAGAACACTCGAGTATTTCGTGGTGCACTGGTGCATATAACAGCACCAGCACTCGAGTACTCGAGTATTCTGGAAATTGTGATGAACCACTCAAGTCATGATGAACTACTCGAGTTTTCTGGAAATTAGGATGAACTACTCGAGTAATTCATGATCCACTCGAGTATTTTGGAAGATCTGAGATTTGACTTTTCAGAAACACATGAACTACTCGAGTCTTGTGATGAGTCACTCGAGTCTTTTTAATCAGAACATTAAAATTTCTATTTAAAAATCTAATCAAGTTGTTTTAACCTACTTTATGAATTTTCAAGATGATTAAGAATGTTCCAAGAGATTAATGAAATCGTGAGATTACATCAATTGCTCTGAGTACTTGTGAATCAATTATTCCATGTTGGATATACATTAAGATTAAAGAGGAGTTAATCTTAAATGGAATATGTTAATGCATTCATGCATGGTGTTTGAGATATGTTGTTATTTTGTCATGTTCAAAATTATTGCTTGCTTGACCCCACTTCAAGGTTGACGTTGTGGGTCGTATGTCTGGATGACTACGTAATACAAGTGATAGTTTTACGTTTTGGCGACGTGACGTTCACTACATAGAGTGACGTTGTTTATCACTTTCAAGCAAGTACGCCATACGTTTGATAACGTATTTTTAGAACATAAGGAGGGCCTCTGGGAGTGCCAAAAGTTACTGCTTGCTCGACCCCACTTCAAGGTTGACGTTGTGGGTCTTAGGTCTGGATGACTGTGTAATACAGTGATAGTTTTACGTTTTGGCGACGTGACGATCACTAGATAAAGTGACGTTGTTTATCACTTCGATCAAGTACGCCATACGTTTGATAACATATTATTTTGTATTCTGTGAATACAATGAAGTTATGGAAGGACGTCCATTTGAGAGGTTAGTTGGAGAATTTTAAGTAAAGTGAGATATCATGCATCATATCATCATTGGTTTATCTATGTGATTAAATTTGATATGATTATAAAGTGTTAACTGCTCACTTTGCATATTTATTACTCATCCTTATTTGATTATGTGTATGTATATGCTTACCCGTGTGCCCTTGATAGGTGATGGCACGTTACCTAGCATGCGTAGAGATCAGGCCCATCCGTAGCGGGATATGGACATATGAGGATCACCGAGCGACATTTGAGGGTGAGGTGGAGTTCACACTCTTCCACCCTAACCCACTCGTTCGGGTGCACCCTCGTCGGTTTAGAATACCCATTATATATACTATGCACATCCCTGCTTTTTATGTTTATAGAGGACCACCACCGCCAGCTCGACCTGTACGTAGATTTCATAGTTTTCGTTTCCGTCCTGCTACTCGTTCTCATCCCTTTGCCTACAGAGTTTTCACTGACGAGGATGTTCCTACATCCTATCCGACTGGAGGTGGTGGGACTACACCAGCTACTACTTTTGGCCCTACTGATAGGTCTGTCACTCAGTCGGACGGGATAGAGGAGGACCCCGAGGAGGGAGAGAGCGAGGAGGACCCCGAGGAGGGAGTACCAGTCGTGCCGGTTCCCAGACCTCGAGGAGGACCCAGTGTTTCCTATTACATGCATAGTATAGCTAGTAGGGATCCCAGACCGACTTTGCTACTGTAGTGGAGCAGACAGATGCATGGAGGACCAGTTGACCTGCTTTCAGACACTCCTTATTTTTGAGTTGTGACATATTGTACATATTTTGAGAGTGTTTAAGAGTTTAGGTCATATTTTCAGTCTTTTATATGTATTTTCAGTATTTTCAGTTTATGGACATGACTACCTGTACTTTGATGACTTCTGTACTTATGGATCCCTTTTTATTACGATGATATATATATGATGTTTATTATAACATGGATCCTTGAGCACTGCTAATTTTCCGCGCACTCTGATTTTGTTAAAAGAAAATTCGGCGACTGTTACTATTTGGAAAATAATTTTATTTGAACAACAAGGCAACACTGTATTTAAAATTATGGAAGTCTAAATAATTTTTTATTAACAAATATTCGTTGTCTTGCAAATTATTAATTGTTTCAATATACTATTGATTAAGCGAACAGAGCCGAATTCGTTAATTTGTTACATGTTTTTAATAAAAGTCAGTTTATCCAAACTATCAATGTCCATAAATCTTATTTGATTATTTTAAAGAAAGAGAAAGGGTGTCACACTGTTTATGGATTAAGAGCATGTATTTTTATTAAGTAGAATGATTTTTATAAATATATTTGTTTGCTATCCAAAAATTTAATATGTATAAGGAATTGTTATTTTAGTAAGCCAAATTGTATTTCTAGACCTTATGATATGTTTATGATTTTATATCAATGTTAGAACATGTTTGTTTCAATTTTTAGAGGTGATGCAACTGAATTTTGGTGGCTGTCCAACAAGCAAAAATATTTTATTAAACTCATATTTAATCATATTTTTATAATGGAACTTGTGAAGAAATTTTAGGAAAAAGTGGCATGTCTTTTGATAAACCATTTGTGAGAAAAGTGATTTTTAAGAATTGTAGGGTATGCTATCCAAAATTATAAATTAGTTGCATCAACTATAGAAATTGTTTTAAAATAAATTGGTATGTGAATTTTATGTTAGGATCTTTAGTATAGGTATATAGAGTTCAAAAGGAATTATGGAAGTGATTTTGCGAATGTATGCTTAAATGTTGTAGTGGTTTAGTAAATTGTTTGATTTGATAAAATATGTGATTTTATGTGTTAGGAATATAGATGCCTAAATGTACTGATGTGTAAAAAGTGATTCTTCTATTCTGTAACACCTTAACATTTATATAACTTATTTACTAATAATTATGTTGGTTTTAAAATGGACTTGAAAAATTTCGTTTTAAATCTTAACGAAAATCCGATATAGTCTCCTCTGTTTATCGGACTTCCCAAAAATTTAGAGTTTTCACCTGTCAAACCAGAACAACCCAGAAAACATTTCAGCATTTCTAAATATATTAATTAACTTTACAAGCCCTAATAACGTACATATAATAAATTCGGGCTTGCAGCGATTAAATTATTTCAAACACCCAAAATAGATTGATTATAATACAATAACTAGAGTACATCCTTAACTAAATTACACTCCACGGTGTGGAGTGCACTCCTGCTCGGCCAGGGGCTGTGCTAGCTCAAACTTAGTACCTGAAATGATAGTAAGGAGTGAGCATACACATAAAATGGGAAAACAGTTTCTGAATAAGACATAATAACTAACTAAGCCAATCACAAATATCAAATAAATCAAATAGCACACAATTTTAAACAACCAAAATCAGATTCCAGTTATAATCATTCCATATGCCTTAATTAATTCATATTCCCCTTAACACACAATTAAACAATAATTCCAAATTCCTTAATTTCATTGCTCATTTCCGTTATTCATTAGATACACTATTTCCCTTTCCTTAATTTCCAATTACCATTGCACCACTAGGAATTGATGCACCTGCTAGGCAATTCCGCACCTACTAGGGACTTTAAACCTGTCAGGACTGAGACACCCATTAGGCATCACCCGTTAGGACAATGCTGGTTAATTTAATAAACATTCATTTCCCATAAATTCCAATTCACATATTATTCATTTTCAGGTGGTTATGCAGTGGGATTGATCCTTTGGCGCACCGACGCCTAACGGGAATTTAGGACCTAATGGGCAATTGGCCTGACAGGAATTTGGCCCTAGCAGGCAATTCACCACCTAGCAGGGCACCTAGTGTGCCGGCTTGCCCAAGGATCAAGTCACACTGCATTCCCTTTTATTCCATATCAAAAATTCATTTTCCAAGTAGATATATATATAAACCAAAATTTTCCATCATTCCAGTCCATTTTCACAAAAGTCAAACCAAGCCTCAATGATCAACACATATATAATCACATAGCCACAACTTCACATTCTTTACAACAATTTAACATTTATTTATAAACAATTAGCACCAAACACATATATCATCACATTTAGCACCAACTAAGCATATACTTAATCACAAACATTTATTAGAGTTACATTCACTTTTATTACTTAACCAAGGCACTCTCATTAATTAAGATCATTATTATCAATTTTATTTAGTTTCTCCCCTAGGTTTTCTAATTTCCTAACTAACACATAACTCCTAGCAATCATTATATACATACCACAAACTATTCCCCAGAGTATGGTAATACTCACTAATACCCACTCCTTATCTTGCTTTAATTCTTAGTTTTGTCAAATACCGATTCGTTCCACGCGATGAGATCCCTTGTTTTCACGTCGTGGCTGAAATTAGTGCCTTCAAATAAAAGGTGTACATCATCTAAGTTAAACTTTTGTTTTTCAAACGCTTAAAAATCCAATCATCTCAATTTAGCTTTAACTTTCGAAAACAAGTCTCAAAATAACAACTAATAATCAAATTACGACTTATACTTTTCTTTAAATCACATTCCTAATCTTAGTTTATATAAGTCAATGATTCGAGACAAAAATCAATTACATCTTAAACCTTACTCCAACCAAACACTTAACACAAACTTGACAAATTCCAAATCATGTGCCCAAAACCGAATTATGCTCCAATAATCCATTACTCAAAATCACTTAAACCAAAACTTAACCTCAATTTAAAATAACCTCATTCAAATTACTCATAAAACAACTTTAAAACGAAAACAACATTTTTCCTAATACTTATTAAAACTCCAAGTCTTAATATCAAACTACGTTCATTAACTATATTAACTATTTGATACTAACTCTTTTTAAAGCAATGACATGTAAGTATAAAATAAATTAAAAACTTCTTTTCACCCTTTTTATTAAACTAGTATAACTTCTCTTAAAAAAAATATACGCTAACTTCCGAAACTTTCATACTCACCAAAAATTCATTAAAGTTAATTAGTTTTAACTTCAATTCCCAAAATTGCTTAAACACTAACAATTCCTTATTGAAAACACTTTAACTTTCAAAACTACATGCTTATCAAAATAATTTAAAATCAAATAGCTTTAATCACGATTCACAAAGTCAAATGCATTTGATACTTGACGGTATGAATTCCGAATTGAAAGAGAGTGTCCTTTGATAGAAAATAAGTCTAAATTAATTTCCAAAGTCCAAATAGGCACACTCCCGTTCAATTTGGAACTAAAGCTCAAGGTTTAAACTTAATACAAAACCATTATACAATTACATTTCCAAAACTATAATATGGTTCCAAAACACTAACTTCCCAAAATAATTTAACACTTTATAATTATCACAAATAACATTAAAATTAGTAATAATATCAAAATTGAAACACAACATAGAATAATTAAAAAGGTATTAGAAATATACCCTCAAATATGATTTTAACGTCATCGAGGAAGGTCGGTTCGGTCAAACTGGTTCAAAGCACAAAGGTGCGGCTGGCCACGGTAACAAGGAGGGCGATACCGGCGTCGGTTCACAACTCTTCGGCTTAACCCAACGAACACCAACTCTCGGTCCAGGGAGCGGCATAAACGAACCAGGAAGGGAAGGAAGGGGTGGTGGTGATGATGGCTCCACCGTGGCAGCAAACGGTGGTGACACCAGAACCCAACAGCGGCGGCGATTCTGATCTGGAGGGAGTCGCGGGTTGGTGGCGGCGTGAATGGACGAACGTCGTGGCTGGTTCGGCCTTTGATCGCAAGCTTCAAGCAGCGAAGGCCGTGGCTTTGAGGGAGGAGACAGTCGCAAGGGAGGATGGCAGCGGCGGGCCCGAGACTAGAGGCGGCGGTCGTGGTTTGGGAGGAAGAGAGAGGTCGGGACTGAGGAGAGAGAGACCGATGTAGGAGAAAGAGAGATTCTAGCGCCAGAGAGAGCATGGAATCTGTGGTTTGAAGGAACTATGAGTCAAAAACGAAGGAGAGGGATTGAGAGAAGAAAGGGGCGGCGGCCAACACTTACAGAAGGAAGGAGATAAGGGTTTCAGACCCTTTGCACACAAGCACACACAACACACGCTTTTCATCTTTTTTTTTTTTTTTTTTGCTCAACACATACACACATTTTACTTATTCTTTTATTTTAAAACCCAAAATACCCATGATAGTAAAAATCATAAAGAAAATTATAAGTATTTCCAATAAAATATTTCCATATGAAATATATCAAAGTAAAGTAAAACACTTAAAGTGTATTTTTGATATGGAATAACTATTTTAAATGAATTTACTTTAGAACATAAAAGAAATGAAATATATTTTCGTAATTAATATAATGTATTTTTATAAAAATACACAACAATTAAATAATTGATTTTTAAGAAACATAAATTTAATTCGATAAAACTTATAATTATTCTAGGGATTAAAATTAGGGATGTTACATATTCTGTTTAGAATCTGTAATTAAAATTGCATCAACTTTAAAGAGAAATATATATATATATATATATATATTTAGCTTTGAATGCATGAGTTATGTTCTATATGAATTAGGTGTGCTTGTAATATGGTTATGTGATTTTTAATGTTTAAATTTTGGTAGAAGAAAAATCTTATTACCACAAGCAAAAAAGGAACATCAAACAAAAACACATACCCAAAAACCTGCCACCTTCTAGGAAGGGTTCAGATCAAAGGATAGTGTTAGAAGCAAATTAATTGGTTGAAAGCCACCTTCTATGAAGGGTTCCAGCAACCAATTAATTAAAGTTCAGTACAAATTCTATTAATTAATAACTTATTTGGCCAAGACAAAAAATCTCTAAAGCAATAAGCAACTCTAATAGCTATCTCTTTCCTAATTAGTCTAAAATGATGGTACGGAGAAGAGGAACAATTGTTGAAGGTTCTGGTATTCCTTTCCAACCAGATATGATACAAAACAGCACCCACCAAAGCCCAGATAAGCTTCCTGAGCTTCCTCCTTCGAGCAATCGAAACAATCCATCTACGCCAACGATTGAACCGCCAAGGAAAACCAGAAATCCCAATCCAGCTCAAGCAAATCGTCATCAGCTCACGACTCCAGGGACAAGCAAAGAAGAGATGAGGCACCGATTCACCATCCCCAACACAGAGGCTACAGTGATTAGGTATGAGACTCCATCCCATTTTATCTCTTGTCTGAATTTTCCCATGCATGATTAACCAAGAGATGAATGTATGCTTAGGAACCGAAACACGATTCCAAACAAATTTACACATAGGGAACAAAGGACGAGAACCTTGTAGAAATTGATAGCCAGAACGAATGGTGTAGCAACCATCTGAATTAGCAATCCATAGGTCATTCACAAAACCTGATCTTAATGCACCCCTAACCTTCAAAAGCTGCTTCCAATGCCAACTTTGCCCTTGTAACCATTCACAATCCCAGAAAGATCTATTCTTTATGTAATAAGAGTGAATCCACCGCACCCATAAATATTCCTTTTTAGAAGCAATGTTCCAAATCTGAGACCCAAGAGCAGCTCTATTCCAATTGCCACAGTTTTGAATTCCCAAACCACCAAACTTCTTATCACAACAAACACTCTCCCAAGCCACTTTAGCTCTATAATTCCCATCATCATTTGCATTCCAAAGGAACTTCCTGCATTGCCTCTGAATATCTTTAAAAACAGCAGCTGGAATGATAAAAAGAGAAGCCCAATAGCTATGAAAACTCATTAGGACCGAATTTATGAGGCATACCCTAGCTTGATAAGACAAATTCCCGGTCTTCCAATATGTGATGCTTTTCATCACTTTTTCAACCAAATTATTACAAGTATTTGCATTCCACTTCCTAGAAGAAAGAGGAATGCCCAAGTACTTGCAAGGAAAATCACCCTTCTGAAACTTAGTAATATTCAAGATCATGTCTTGAGTAGCCATAGGAACACCAGCCATGAAAATGAAAGATTTTTAAGGGCTAACTTCAAGTCCAGACCAATCAGCAAAATTAGTCAAGGTCTCATGCACTATCCTGACACTGGCTGGATGACCTTTGCAGAAGATCATAAGATCATCTGCAAAAGCCAAATTCACCAAATTCTCCTCCTTACAGGCTGGATGAAATCTGAAATTCCTCTGATTTGTAGCCAATAACAAACTCCTTGTAAGAATCTCCATATCAAGCACAAAGATGAGGGGGGACATAGGATCCCCCTGCCTTATGCCCCTGGAAACCCAAAACCTTTGGCCCTGATGCCCATTTAGGACAATAGAAAATGAGACAGATCTAATACAAGACATAATCCAGGACACAAACTTCAATGGGAACATCAAATCAATTAAGAAAGCTTCAATAAAATTCCACTCTAGAGTATCATAGGCTTTCTTAATGTCCAGCTTCATCATACATCTGGGAGAAATCCTCCTCCTACCATAAAACCTCACCAGTTCCTGAGACAAGAGAATATTATGCAATATACTCCTCTCTCTAATAAAAGCTGTTTGATTATCATGCACCAAGCTAGGAAGAACCTCTGCCAATCTGCTGCTAAGGATTTTAGAAATAGCTTTATAAATAGTAGAGCAACAAGCTATAGGCCTAAATTGAGAGACTATAGAAGGAGAGTCAACTTTAGGAATCAAAACCAAGTTTGTATGATTTATCTCCCTAAGCAGATACCCTGAATCAAAAAATTCTCTGACTGCCAAGCAAATATCTGGCCCAATTCTGTCCCAAGAAGCCTGAAAGAAGCCTGCCCCAAAACCATCAGGTCCAGGGGCCTTATTTTTATCAATTGAGAAAAAAGCCTGCTTTATTTCATCATGAGATATAGGCTGAATAACGAAAAGTTGCTGATCCACAGACAGAGTGCTTCCCTGAGCTATCACCTGAGGAGTGTAACCCAAACATTTATGTTTAGATAAGAACAATCCCTGATAAAAATCTTCAAACACCTTCTGCATCTGATCTTGACCTGAGACTGAGACCCCTAAGTCATTTGTAATTCTGAGGACCTTATTCTGATAATTCCTTTTCCTAATGGAATCATGGAAAAGCCTAGTGTTACTGTCTCCTTCCTTAACCCAAGCTAATTTAGCTTTTTGACTAAGAAAGGAAATAACATCTTGAAGCACCTTCCTATACTGACCAGCTATGTCTTTCTCAGCAGCATGAAGACTAGCATCCATAGGTCTGGCAATCAACTCACTCTGAATAACATCCAATCTCTGCTTCAAGTCCACCTCTCTGGCATCTATATTAGAGAAGTGATCTCTATTCAGCCTTGATAAATGCCCCTTAAGATCTTTTAACTTCCTACTAATAGTGAACATCCTACTGCCAACATAGTTTTTTTCCCAGCACTGATTAACAATGTTAGAGTAATCATCATGATTAATCCACATGTTAAAGAACTTAAATGCTCTTTTCTTTCTTATCTCTTGAACTCCCCAATCAACAATGATAGCCGAATGATCTGAAAGCCCTGGATTGGTGAATGTAGTAGTAGAATTTGGCCATTCATCACACCATAAAAGATTCACCATAGCTCTATCTAATTTGGACACAATCCTATCTGCACCCTCTTGTTTATTACACCAAGTGTAGAAACATCCAGAGAAATTCATATCAACCAATCCACACACATCCACACAAGCCTGAAAATCAGAGCTGCTATTTATATCAATAGGAAACCCCCCTATTTTTTCATTCTACTGCAAACAAGTATTATAATCCCCTAAAACCAACCAAGGGATGTTAATAACACTGCTCATACCACTTAAAACCTGCCACAATTCCTTCCTGACCAAGCTATCATTATCAGCATAAATGAAAGTAACAAACATCTGTCTAATAGTGCCTTTGCTAACAACATGACAGTGCACATACTGCGTAGATCTGGCAATAACCTGAACCTCAAACACATCCTTCCTCCACATCACCCAAATTCTCCCAACATCACAAACATCTAAATTAATAAAAGACCCCCAACTAGGAGCAATAGAATTACTAACCTGTTGAAAATTCTTAACTCTCAACTTATTCTCTAGGATAGCAAACATACCTATATTATTAATTCTATACATATCTAGAACCTCTTTTTATTTTCGAGGGTGGTTCATACCTCGAATATTCCACGCTCCAATTCTATCCATTAGGGGGTTTAGAAGACTCTCCCATCTGAATATCAACCATCTTCTTCTGAGCCTTGCTTCTTGTAGTGACTACAGACCACCCATTCTTCCCAGACTCATCCTCAACATTCACTGTTTCCTCAGGTGCACCTGTAGATTTCCCCTTAGTTAGGTCATTTATCACAACCTCAATCTCATTTATGGCTGATTCTACATTTTCAACTGGAACTGTGCTATTTTCAATACTGCTTTTCAACTTTAAAGCATCATCAAGTTTCTGGATGTCTTCTTGAGAAGGCTTGTTTTTCTCAACCCATTGTTGTTTCCCCTTCTGAGCCACTCCTTTTCTACACATCTTAGTATCATGTCCATAGCAAGAACACTTAGAGCATAGAACAGGCTTCCATTCATAAACCACCTTTTGTGAAACAATATTACCTTTATCATCTTCAAAATGAATTTCTTCAGGCAAAATAGCAGGATCAACGTCAACAAGAACCCTTGCATAGCTAATACGATTCCTCTCCTCTGTCACTTTATCAACCATTATAGGAGTGCCAATTAAACTGGTAATCTTACTTAGTGCAGAACTTCCCCAAAACTTCAAATTCAGATTTGGCAATTGAACCCAAATGGGGACTCTGTCTAGAAAACTCTTTGTAACTGGCCTTCCTGTCCAAGGAGCAATTATAAGGGGTTTTTTATCAAAATGATAAACCCCCACTTCCAAAACATTATTCCTTCCCTCTATAGAATTAAATCTCACAACCATGGTGCCATCATCATTCATCAAAATTTTATCTATACCATACTGGCCCCACACCTTTTTTAAGAACCCACTCAATACCGGATATGGTGGATTTGCTCCAAGCACATAACAAACCAATGAATTTTGCTAGAACTTAACCTCTGCTTCAACATCAGAAGGTTCAATTTTTCCTAGGGCTACTCCTTCCTTCAACTCAGGTTGAATGAAATTTAATTTTCCCCCTGCATTACGTAACTTTGAAATATCAAACTTTTCCCATACGTTTTGCTTATGTATCTGCACTGTATCGTTCCCTACTGATTCAATTGTTGAATTTTTTCTTTTGGAGCATCACCAGATTGCTTATCCCCTTGTTTCCCTGATTGTGAACCAGGTTTACCATGTTTGTTGATCCGATCGCGAATCAATTCCATTCCATGCACCAGAGAGTCTAGTTGCTTAGGCGACAAGGCATCAATTGCTGCAAGGTCTTCATCATCCAGTTGAGTCAAATCAAAAGCTTGAGGGTTTATGTCATGCTGAACAGAAGTAGAAGGAGAAGAAGGTGACTTTGGGGGTCTTCCCTTCTTCTTAGCCATGGAGGCCGCGTCAGCCTACCAAAGAAACCCTAGGAAGCTGGGAGAGAGAAGAGAGAAAAGTCAACAAAGTCAAACCCTTTCTTGTTATAACCACACACACTTCATAAGAAATTCGATTTGATTGTTTAAATTGCTTATGTGTTATGTGGTTGGTATGTGTATTTATATATGAGAAAAATGGATTTTTGTTTTTATATGAGTTGTTGTCCAGCAGCTACTTTTAAACCCAAAAAGTAATTATCTGAATTGTTTAAGTGTTTGACTAAATTTCTTAAGTGTGTGATGTGTTTCTTCATGTTATATAAATGTATCAAAATGACTTTTTGTACTTATATTGCATGCTGCCCAGAAACTCTATTAAGTTGCATTAGCTCAAATAATCATTTTTTACTTGAAAAAATGCATGAGTTCTAATTAGGGATATTTGTTTATGTGTTAGGTTACGTGTTTATGTGATAAAAATGATTTTTAAATGGATATTAGTTGCTGTCCCAATTTCTTAAAAGTGTTGCATCAAGTTAGAGTAATGCAGTTTAGTTTGTTTTAGTGATGACATGGTAGTTGTTATATAAGTTTTGGTTATGATCTTTATACAAATAAAATATGAGTGACCAAGTATTATATATTTATTTGCATGTTAAGTTTATGACGTGTTAGAATGAATTTTCGAATTGTTCTATGTTTTGAGTTATTAAGTTAAAAGTATGGTAGTAGTATTTGAAAATGATTTTTAAAATGATTTTAACTTTGGCTGTATAATTTGTCTGCAGATGGTAGTTGTTATAAGATAGATTGGAGATGAGTTTTGAGTAATTAAAAGTTTTGGAAATTATTTTTGAGAAGTGATGATAAAGTTCTAAAAGATGTATTATTTTCGGAAAAAGGTTTTCGTGATTTAAAAAGATAAAAGAAAAAACTGATTTTACTGATGCAGTAATTTGCTTTTGATTTTCAAAGAGATTTTAAGTTACTAATATTATTTTATGATTCACGATTTTTCTATGTATTTTGAAAAAGGATTCAATTGGTTAAGTTATTGTTTGTGAATGTATAATTGATTGGTCCTTTGAATGGTATTATCAATGTTTAAGGTTCGAGTGTAGCAAATTCGGGTAGTGAAGGATCAAATTGTCTCTAGCTTCACGTCCAGGTGAGAGAGTAGCTATCTTAAGACACAATGACACTAAGGTAACATTAGGATGATTTTGACCATCTCAAAAGTCGGAATCCAAAGTTACACGTCAAGATACGAGACGACAATTGATTGTGGTGTGCTTCGTCGTTCTACGTTGAGACAGTAACTTTATATTGATTGTCTGAATTTATTTTTGTAACAGCCCGATTTTCATAACTCGAAATAAACATCATTTATTAAATAGGTTGCTAAAAATGGAGGCCAATTTTTTTTTTTGAAAACGTTATTGAAAAGCCATCGGTATATTTTGACATCCCTACTTGAAAATCGAGTTGTTAGTAAAACATTTCCTTACATAAACTTCTAGATCTTTCAAAATAATTCCATTTAACTCCATCACCTTTCTTCTACAAATTCCTTGCTAAATATGGATAACCAGTATCCATACATAGCTTGACATAATCAATATTCTTTTTAAAACCAAAAGTTCTGCCAGTCCACAAAATAAAAGTAGGGCATAGTTACAGGAGTGATACTTTGCTAAGGTAATCCTTGACTCAAAACATTCATGACAACTTAAACTAATTACCCTATCTCTAGACCTTCCTATTGAAAACAATCGGGTGAAGCTTCCACTTCTTCTTGCGTCCTTTCTTCGCTCCCGAAGACGAAGCCGTCTCTGTTGCTGCTCGCTCGCTATCCTCTGGCACCAATTCCACTCCAGCTAGAGTAGTAGAGTTCTTCTGAGTCTCATATCGCTTCTTCTCTTCGTAGTTCCTATATCCTCGGACAGTGACTTGTCCCAAGTGCGGCCCTATGTTAGCTCCACTCAGTTGATGCTCCGGGTCTGGAATCACGATCTGGGTATAGCCGATCTATACCCAACCATCTGGTGTGTGCTTCCAACCACATCCGTGCCTAGTCCAAGTGGCGATCTCCATACGATACTCCATCTGCCCGTTGAGATACCAGCAACACCGATATGCCAACGAACAGGAGAGAGTAAGCGATCCAAACGACGAATCATCGACGATGTGGGTTTACGGTAGGCGATATATCAAGATAGCACAAACAATTCAAGCAACATACACACAACACAACATTCAAGCATATTATCAATATTAACATAATCAATATTGTTATCATTCTCAGCATAACACTCTTTATTCCTCAATTCCTTTCTCGTTCTCAATTTCCAATCCTTTACTTCCTTCCTTTCCCTCTTCATGAGATTTCATTTCTTTTTCCACACTTTATATTCTCATCATCAAAATTTCATGAGCTTTGCCTCCCTTAAATATAAATTCTTTCTTGTTATGTCTTATTGAATTATAACCATCGATGATCGGGGGGAATAAAGGATCATCGAGGTACGCATTCTTTCGCAGTTAGCACTCACGTCTCAAGTCTACATCTCCTCGGCCATCCATCCAACCTAGTCGGAAGCAAACAGGAGTACATGACCTTTACCGTGCGGGCACGACAGCTGTCTCACAATCAATTGGCCCCAGGCCAGGAGAACTGTAGATAACTCGGGTACAGTCTCAAATCATTTCATATCATTTCAATTCATGTATATATTCAAGGCACACTGTAGAAAACTCGGGTACAGTGGCAATCAAGATGCCCCACTCCAGTCCCTCTCACTGTTCAAGATTTGCAATCTAGGGGGCGATAGTACTAATTCTAGTTGATCACGCAGAACTTGCCACGGCATTGGACCCAGTCCCTACCACATTCGTATGTCACATGTGGAATTCGTTCTGCCTAGAAAGTACTCTAGACTTCTTGACGTTTCACCGTCATTGTCCTCCCCTAATGCAATCTCCTCCTGAGTATCCGCAGATACCCATGGTTCCTTCCTCTCCACTACTTCGGGGTCACTCTCATAGCTCACCACGTTCGCATATGTTAATGTCTTTTAAAGTCTTTTATCTTTTTAATTAATCCTAATGGTTGGCGCATCCTTCGTGCATCCCTTCAATGAGTCCCGACCACTAACCTTTCAACATCGATGTTCCTTTCATTTCTCATTATAGCACAGAGCTGGGTTTGCATTCACAACTTGCATCTCATCGCATAATCTTTCCCAAAATTGATTCCACAAACTTTCCACAAAATCTCTTTGCACACACTTTTCAAAAAGTTTCCCAACAATTTCATTTCACAATCTTTTCTCAGAATACTCTTTTATAAATTTTCTCAAAAGCCTCTTTTCATAAACCTTTCTCAAAAATTTCGTTTCGTGAACTCTTTTTGAAAACCTCATTTTCATAACTCTTTTTCAAAAATCTCTTTTCGCAACTCCCTTTTCAAAAATTTTATTTCGTAAACACTTTTCAAAAATTTTTATTTCGTAAACCCTTTTCAAAAATTTCATTTTCGTAAATCTTTTTCAAAAATTTCTTTTCAAAAGTTTTTCTCAAAAACCTCCTTTCCGTGAGTACTAGTGGAGGAGCAAGCTCAACTCAACACAAGTCTCAGTCCAAGAAACAACAACAAAGAACCAAGTTCCACTCTCATCACATTCACTTTCAATACACCGTCAGCATTCCTCCCTAGCTCTGTCTCATTCACTTCGTTATCATTAAATCTTTTCTCAATCTCATCTCTTTATCTCTGCTCACACACTTCTCTTGTCCAATCAGTCTAATATCTTTTATCATCATCTCCATTCTTAATGTCTTATCAGGGCTGCCTTATTCCATAAGAACTTAAGCCAAACAGGGGGTTATATATTTTCCTCACGTCTTTTACCTCTAATCTCTTTTATCATTATTACCAATTTAATCGCATTATCTCATTTTCAACAATTTAAAATATCATCATGCATAGTCAAACAAGTAAATATAAACAGGCTTATTTCATATCATCACACACACAATCATCACACATTAACATGTGGTCTTTGTCTTCTTCGTATAAGTGGCCACATAACACAAACAATTGCCACTATACTACTGACTCAGAACAACTAAGTTCCGATCTTTGAGCTGATACAGAACGTCCTAATATATCACCTAACTACCACGGTGTCTTAGGAAAGCTTCTCTCTCACCTCAGGTCCAGCAATTAGATGCGCACGGTCTTCTCGGATCCTTATCGCTGCCAACTGCACCAATCTCTCGTCTGTAACATCCCTCGTATTAAATAAAACACATTTTCATTACCAACTTGTATTAAGAAAATCTTTTCTTAGCTTAAAACGTTTTTCGTTCCTCGTCGGAAGACTTAAAACATGATCGTTTTCTTAAAACAACTCTAACGTTTCCTATTGCTTTGAGTACTTCAAAACCATTTTGAAAACATCTAATAAAATAATTTAAATCAATTGGTTTGGTTGCTGGTCCGTCTTGGACAGCACCTTAACCGCATTCGAAAACACCGAAAAATTTACCGGTTTCAATCCGGCTTTTTCTCAAATCAATTACCATTTGAAAACCAAACTTTGAATTACATAAATACATTTTTAAAATCAAGAAACAACTCTAAACAACTCTGGACAGCAAGGAGTTGCTTCACAAAATCAATTTAATAGAAATCCGAAAACATCGTAAAAACTCTTTTTATTTCAATAACTCTTTAGCTCAATATTAGCATCATTTCACAAATTACATTCATTATTCCGATGTCACGTCATGGAAAAGAGTCCTAGTCTAATTAACATGCATTGACCGAAAATTCTCACAAATCAAAGCAAGATTTATTCATTATCAAACACATAAAATCATGAAATTATTTCTTCTTTTTCTCTTAACAAAACCGTGAGCTTGATCTTAGAAAAATTATCAAACTTTAATTTATTTTTCATAACTTAAATCAAATCAAAGATCATGCAAAAACATAGAACATAGATCAATTTAGAAAATCATTTTTCAAGAACTTGTTTCCCTAATTTCTTTCCAAAAACGTGCCATGCAACAAAGGAAAACATGATCTCTACATTTAAAATTAACATGCACGAATCAAGTCTTAAGCTTTTCTACCAAAATATGTAAAAATCATAAATCAACACAAACACTTTCAACTTGTTTTCCAAAAGAACATAAAAATAATTTTTCAAAGTTCAACAACAACATGCATGCATTTAGATCTTGTAGATCAAGTCATAAAATTAAACATAATAGCACAAATCAAAGACATAAATCATTTTGAGTGAAAAGGAACCAAAATCGTGACATACTTTGAGGAAATACTAAAGCTTTTGTTCAAAGGTTACATACAAGCTCAAGATCAAAACAAAATCAAAGATCAAAACAAAAGTCAAGGCTTTTATTAAGATTAAATCAAAGATCAAAACATGCAAGGTTCAAGATCATAACTTTTTCACTTATTAAATATAAATCATCATCAACCAACATGCAAGACCAAAGATTTCATTTTTATTATCGAGTAAGTTTAGATCACATATTCATTTACCAAATAAACTCTTAAACACCTCATGATTCACGGTTTTAAGCACTAAATCCTAACATGAAAAGAGATCTACTTTAAACTCACAAAGATCTCAAACAACACTTTAGATCTTAAAGATTTAGTTTGAAAACATCAAGATCTACCATGAAAAACATTAACCGAACCATAAAGTCCATTGTATAATTTAGTACGAATTTCTTTTAGCTCTTAAAACTCAAGATCAAGGCAAAACATCACATGCAATCTTTAATCAAGCCATAAAATTAAACATGCAAGAGAAGAAAAGAAATGAAATCACAAGACCAAAAGAAAACCTAAACTAACACATCTTCTCTAAGGTCTTCGAATCACCCACCAGGGAAAGAAGATCTTCAAGCCTCCTTCACTTGATCCTCAAGGAAAAGTCTTGGATCTAACCTGGAACTTCCTCTTCTCCCTTTCTCCTAACTCACGGCTCCCTTCTCTCTCTCTCTCTCTCTCTCTATTTCTTTTTCTTTCTCTAAGAGTTTCAAGGAGTCTCTTAGAGTTGTGTTTAGGTGTTGGAAGGAAAGTGTAGAATGGGAATGAAATGAGGAAAATAAACTAAGGCTTCATCTATTTATAAGCAAACTCATGATTTCCTCTTTTGGCCCTCATGAAATTCGGTCCATGTACAATTGGGAGGGGTAGTTTTGGCCTTTAAAAAATTTGCATGGGTGGAGGTTATCAATTTTTAAGGGGACAATGAGGAGTGAATCAAGGAACTAGGTTTCTTTAGGCTTAATTACTCTTTAGCTTCTAGTTAGGGTTTTCTACACACCTAGTTTGGTCATGGTTAGAACTTAGTCCCTTTGGTTTCTTGTCCAAGAAAATGAAAATCCTAGGCTTGCATTTACATACATACATACGTTACACACACACATATACACATATACATACTCATACACGTTTCACACACATACACATATACATACATCATACCTTACACACATACATACATTATCTTTTTATTTCTTAATCATTTTTAATTTAAAACATATAATCACCAATTTACATAATAATTCAAACATCTTCAAGGAATCATGTTAACACAATCACACATCAAACATGTATCAACCAACACATATGTGTAGAAAATAAATCACCTTTTCATAAAATAACTCTTGTTTAGGATTCACCATTTCTCGAAGACATAAAAATTTTAAACACATAATCATTTCTCAAAACTCAACTTTAAAACTCATAACATTATTTCATGAAAACCACTTCTTTAAAATCATTTACCACTTTGAAATCCTGAAATAAGAATTCATTTAAGAAAATACTTCTTTTCAAAAACACTTTCTCAAAAATAATTCTTTTTAGAAATTAGAACAGTACGAGGATTTTGAGGGGTGTTACAATTTTGATATTGACACATTGTATAATCTGAAGTTATCCTGCTTGATATGGTTTTGGATCATGTGATAATGTATCAAATGTATTTGGTTATGTTATGAAATCATGATTTATCTTATGAAAGATTATTTGAGATATTGGAACGGTTGTCCTATGGAAAGGACATTGTATAAGTAGAATTGTTATGAAAAGAAAGTATGAGAATGATTAATTTTGTGGAAGAATCGTGCTAGTGTACAGTGATGGTACAAGCGGCACAATAACCTTTGTTGAAAATCCCTTTTAAGTGACTGGCCACGTGGATGACTATGTCGTGGTTTCATGTCTTGTGGAATTCACTGTACTATAGGGAGGTGTTTGCTATTACCCTTAGAGGTCGAGGCCCGTTAGAAGCGAGGCTTAGAATGGGTCGACCAAACTAGGTTAATAAAAGACTTAAAAGACTTTAAGCTTTAATCCTTTCTAACTATGCGATGAGAGAGAAGTAGTGGAGAGGAAAGATATCGTATATTGGAGGTCGATGCATTCCTTCGAGTGGTGATTGCGATAGGGGAGGGCAAGGACGGTGAAATGTCAAGAAGCCTTGAGCGCTTCCTTAGGCAGGACAACGTTACAATTATCAAGGTCACCTGCTGGGCATTGATCGTAGCAAGGACTGCACGTACAACTAAGGATATAGCTGTTGCCCCCTTGAGCAAATCGGAGATGGTGAGAGGGAATCTGAATCAAGGCTAGAAGTCATTGCTTTTTGTTAAATTGTGAAATTATGAAATGATATTGTATTTTGTTTTGTTGGCCAGATGTATGGCTTCAGCTTGGTACGTACCCTTTGAATATCGATGCCTGTGTGGTTAGGATTCCTGTGCATCCCATCTGCTTTCCGACTTAGGTTGTGGTTGGATATTGAAGTAGGAGATGTAACGTGTGTGCTGACTTACCCTTCGCTTCAATGATTTCCCTCCCTAAATCATTGACAGCTATGTTATGGTTCTGGATAAGAGAATTGAGAAAGTTTACCAAAGATTTTAATAAAACATTTGAAACTATTATGAGAATAATTAATATTGTGAAATGATTATGCTGTGATGGTGAAGCATGATGCAATCTGAGTATCTATGTTGTATATGTATGTGTGTGAATTTTAATGTGACCCTTAGAGTAAGCCCATGTCGTCGACGATTATATCGTTCAGATCGCTTACTCTCTCTGTGTTCCCCTTCTCTGTGGACATTGGGACGATGTCCACAGATGGTAGATCTAGTTAGGTGTCAGATAGAAATCTCAAATAATGGGGTGGCGTTTTTGGAAGACTTCGGGCATTGGGAAGATAAGCAGACAGGATGGCTATGGGAAGGACCGGCCAAAATTGAGATCATCGACCCCGGCTTTGTTGTTAGTGGAAGGATGACAGACGAAAATCCATGTGTGATGTATCTCCGTGATCGAGTGGTTGGCGGTCCCTTTACTTATCATGAGATTCATCCAGCATTGAGGCATATGGACTTCGAGGATATCCCCAATGAAGAAGAAGATCCATATGCGGTGTCTGATAGAGAAGAAGAGTTAGCTTTAGAGGAGGAATTAGAAGATGTTCAGGAGGGAGAAATACAAGAGGAGTTACAAGAAGACGTAGAGATGTTGAATATGGAGTTAGATGAGGATGCAGCTATTTGGGAGCTTGAAGATCTTCAGGATGATTTTGAGTTATGGGAACCTGAACAGGAGGAAGTTCTCGAGGAACAGTAGAGTGGGAGTTCGACCCAGAAAAGGCACCTACTGTAGAAAGTAGTGATGATGAGGAGTTTTATGTTTGTCATAAGGTTAAGTAGATTGAGTGTGCTCTGATAGGACTAATGTACTCTTAGTATTGGCATAGACCTTTTTGTTCTAAATCTCCCTTGTAATCAATGTCATGCCATTTTGGGTAATGACCATTTTTAATGAAATGTCTATTCAGTATAATTATTGTATTAATGGTATAACTCCAACTTCTAATATAAATAAATGTTTTTCTTAAGGAAACCATTAGAGAAAAATAATGTTGTGAGAAAATGAGTTTTTTTTTGGAAATGTAGTTTGTAATGTGTCAGTTTGGAATAGAATAATATGTAAGGATGTTTTGCAACTTAAGTTATTTTGAAAGTTAAACTAAGACGATGAAAATCTTTTTTTTTAAGAAGTTAAGGATTAATTATTGTATTAAAAAAAATGGCGCAAATTTTTGTTAAAATTCTATGTCCAAATTGGGGTGTTACATTTAGTGGTATCAGAGCAACGGTTGTCCTTAGTGGCAGTAAGCATAGCCTTATATGCTTTCCTTGTGTGACTCTGTTTGGTAGTTTAGCAATTGTTGTCTCTAGCGGCCTTTAAGCATAGCCTTATATGCTTTCTTTGTATGACTCTGATGTGTCGCTCTGATTGTGTGATGGTATTTAGTTATGATATGAGTGATCTAAGAGTTAGGGGTGTGCAGAAAGATGGTGCGTGGACATTTCGTAAGATCATCAAATCAGAGCAACAACAACAACGATGCACATCCTGAGTTCATAAGAGGACTAAGGTTGGGATTGGAGTTGGTTCTTCCTCACATGAATATTCCAAAAATCAGACCAAGTAGAGGACGAATGTGACACCCTTGTTTTATATCATGAAAATAATAAATATTTCCGAATATAGAATACTTGCTATCAAAAATTGGGTCTAGAAAATTTTTCCTTTTTAACTTATACTTGCTCAATTATAAACACATTTAACCTTGACAAATAATTTGAATTCGGCTTAATAATACCTTAATTACAAAAGCCTCTTGAGACAACACCTTTTTAATATAATAAAACATATTCGTAGCGTTGATTAAAAACATATTAATTGTCTCTTGAGTTTAATCGAACTTGTAGAATATAAACTTATTTGCCGAATCCTTTTTGATAAAAATCAGAGTATGCGAAAGTAAAAATAATACTTGTGGGGCACTGCTGAGGTAAAAACATCATATATATATATACCATAAGATAAACACCCCCACCAGTATCATAGTAGCAAGTATCACAGTCGAGATAGCAAGTTTTAGTGAAACATATACATAACTAGCTGCTCAAAATAAACCTCACTCTAAGACCTCTCAAAAATATATACAATATATAACAAAGTCAAAATAGAAGTCCCAGAGCAGGTCATCCATGTCCTCAGCAGCTCCTCTGATCCTCTGCAGCTCTATCCCTAGTCCTAGGATCCAAAATATGTATGCTATGCAAGCTCCTAGGAACCAGCAGGTCCACCTCTAGTAGAAACAGTAGGCTCGACAGGCACCTCCTCCTCATCCTCATCCTCAACGGGATCCTCCTCGACCTCGCCCGACTATGCAGAAACCTCACCACTGGGCCTAGGATCTGCAGAAGCAGTCCTCTCAGAGTCAGCCGGACCAGGAGAAGGAGTCTCCTCAGTAACAACTCAATGTGAAGTAGGATGAGTACGAGTGGCAGATCTAAAACGAAAACTATGAAATCGACACACTGGTCGAGCCGGGGGTGGTCCTCTATATGAGTAAAAGGGTGGAACATGCATAGTATAGACTATAGGGATCCTAAACCTACGAGGTCGCACCCGAACCAAAGGGTTAGGGTGGTAGAGAGTAATCTCCACCTCCCCCTCAATGGTGGCTTGGTACTCCTCGTAAGTCCATATACCACTAGGGATAGGGCGTATCTCGATGCAAGCTAGGTATCTGGCCATCACCTAAACAGGGAATAGGGAGTAAGTATACACATATACATAATCAATAAAGACTAAAATACAAACACAAGTATATCATGGACAGACAATAATGCAAGCACATATGAGCACACCATTTTTCAACATTATATCTCTTATAATGCAAGTGGCATGATGCATGATTTCCATCCATAACTGAGGCCTCCATCATCTTTGATATCTGTCAATAGATATCTCAGTGTTCCCAGAACACTAACATACGTTCCCAGAACGTATGGCAAACCATACTTGGAAAACAAGCACCACTCCCAGAGTGCGCATTACGTTCCCAGAACGCATAAAAACCATGTCCCAGACACTGGCCACATTCCCAGAATGTGTCATCAAGTAGGTTGCATCAATTTGGTACTCCCAAAGTACACTCCTTATGTTCCCAGAACAACATCCAGTCACCAACCTAATCTTCATTCTCTATGAATGAATGCACACACAATTATTAAGGTTGGTTTTTATCTTTCATTATTGTGATTTAGAAATATCTCATACTCTCCTTTGAATGATTGAATTGAGGTATAACCTTTGACATAAAAATTCATCCTTGAATTAACTTAAAGACATGCCATTAGACTTGGGTTGGGAAAAACTTAACCAATGGTATCAAACTTTTCACTTAAAAGACTTAACTTTTATTTTTCAGTTTCAGGTACTAACCGGTTACAGTTCAGACTAACCGGTTAGAATTACAGACCTGAACCTACTAACCATTGAAATTCAGAAATACCCTTTTCTTGAATTCTCTACCCAATCCATAAATATAGTGTCAGCATTGTTATATACCTCAAACCCAACTGATTTCATCATTCAGAAGTCTAAATCACAATCCAATTCCAATTTAGCATAATTTCCACTTGAAATTATCTTTTAACATTAAGGCATTGACTCATCAATTACAATCTGAAACAAACGGTGTTCATTGACATGATTTCAGATTGGTGTCAAATGAAATTAGAGTATAGACCTGAGTGCAAATGGTAAGAACACTGAGCCAGTTTCAGAAAACCATTTTCTTTGAAAAACTGACAGTATCTAACCGGTTAAAGATTCAGAATAACCGGTTAGATTCTGCAGAATGTACACTGCATAAAGGGATTTTGCATACCATTTTCTACCATACTAAAATCTAACAAATTTCAGTCATAAACAGAGTTCACATACCTTAATATAAACATGTTTAACCATAGAAACATATTCATTTTGCATATAACTCAACATAAACACAACTTGATATCATAAAACTCATAATAAGCATTTAGATTCTCTTTTGTAGGGTCTGCCGACCATATACGGACCTAAGTCTTACTAAGGGGATTCTGTAAGGGAACTATACAATGGTTCACCTATCATGAAAGTCCTTCGCTCGGACTCATGGACTCCGAGCATACAAGAGGGCCAGGCTCGGACTTGATGGAACCGAGCCTTACGATCAGTCCCCAATCCATCAGGCTCGGGACTCTAGGGACCGAGACACATCGTCGGTTCATGGATAAGCTCAAGCTCACCGAGGCTTCTTATCCCTTCCGCAAATCTCTCCTAGATTCTCGCAATAGCCTAGACATGAGATCTTCAGCTGATCCTAACCAGATTCTAAGCATAATTATCCGATATTATCTCACAGAGTCCTGGTTTAGCACAACTCTGATACAGGGCCCAAACGACCCATATCAGCCTCCTCCAAACCCTATAAATAGCTCGTCACAGCTAGGGTTTCAGGGAGGTTCTCTCATCCCTACTCTCAAGAACTACGTGTGGCTTGATCCCCTTATCACTAGGGGTACGTAGGACCGGGGTCACCCTCGTCAGTTGCAACAACCCCAAACACACATCGTGGTGTTCCATCAATACCGGAACACTACATTGGCGCCGTCTGTGGGAACGATAAATTTCGATTCCCATCCACATTAAACAAAAAAAAATCAATCAAGGAAAAACAGGAACAGTAGCAGTTCTGGACCTGGACCATCGCTGCTAGGGGATTGCCATAATCGACTGCAACGTGCAGCAAACAAGACAGCCTCATCATCGACGCCGTTGCCGCCGTTGGGGTACGGTTCTGGACCATCGCTGCTACGGGCAAGCAATCGGCCCTACTGCATCTGGATCTGTTAGCGACACGGTGCTCGACCCGGTGGCTATTCTGACGCGCCTCCTCTTCTCCCGCGGTGGTCAGTTGCGCACCAAAACCAAACGAGCCCCACCACTCACCATCGTTCCCATCCTACTTTGCGACCTCCGAGTTTGCTAATTCAGACTTGAAGCGCGAAGGAGAAACAAAATAGAAGAGGAACAGATCGCACGAGAAAAAGAGTCACGATCAACAAAGCTACCGCCAAGCGCGAGTACCTCCCGACGGCGAGCACCACTATTGGTTTCAGATCGCTGCAACAACGAAGGATCGAGGCAAGCCATCTCCAAGCCGACACGAATTTTGCAACTACTGCATTTGAGCCTCGCCGTTCTCGCCGTCCCCGGTGGCAACCTCATGACCATCACTTTCGTCATCTCCTCCTTTTCCTTTCAAACACGAGCTTGCTCCCTTCGCCGTCAACTCCGTCACGTTCCTTCTCGCCGCACCACCCATGTTCGCCTTCGGTCCCTGTTCGTTGCCGCCGCAGCTTCCATGTTGGCTTAGGATTGCAGCAAGCAGCTGCAGCATGAGGGTGGCAAAACCTAATGGGCCACAAGGCCCAAACTATAAAAGGGAAAGATCCTAACCCGATGCTCAACTTATTATGACATATTATTTGCTCTTATGACCACGTCTTTTTATAAAACCATCATGTATTTTACTTGTATTTTATATACGTATAGCTTGTGGTTAACAGCAAATAATATCATGTAGTTTTGCTATTTAGTTTGATTACATGTTATTGATTAATTGCTAATAATTATCATTATTGTTATAAATTGTCAACTTGGACGACAACCGCTAAATTATTTTCTATGCACATATGCGAGGTACATTAATGGACAAATAATTTTTCGAATCTAGTGGAATCTAGTGGTGATCGCGAGAATCCCCGCGCCGAGTTCTCCTCTTAAAGCTTGTTCTCCGAGTGAAGAGCAAGGACCCCCGCGCCGAGTTCCCCTCTTGAAGCTCGTGTTCCGAGCATAAAGAAAATCATATTTAAGGAAAATAGAGGTCAGCCCTCAATGCTCAACAAAGTCCATTTGGAAAGGAGTGACAGAAGACTTCAATCCAACATTCTTTAATCCGACATTCCTCAATCTGGCATTTCTCACCACACTGAATCAGGGAAGGAATTCTCGTTCCTATATTATTTTCCTATTTACTTGGCATTTTATGTGATTACTTTACACACATGCTGATATTAATTTACCTGATGCAGTACTTTTGACATGTGCTTTTAATGCTTATTCCTTATAATTTCATTACATGTCACTAATTATTTGATATTCCCTAATTATGATTTTTTGTATACATGCTGATACGTGGCGTGGCATATTGTTAGCCAAGTTTCTTTGCTGCTGAATGTTATTAAATGTCTGTCTTTCCCGTTGTGATAGGATAATAATATTTGATATACATTGCCTTTCGAATGACATTAGGCAATTTCTGGCAATTGTGCATTGTCGTTTTTCATGATTTGGCGCTTTCATCATTTGATTTGTTGTCATTAAATGATTTGACATATTTATAAATGTCATTCATTACAATTATTGCACCTGATATACCTGAAATCATGCATCTTTTCATGGGCAATCTTGTCTGGTTGCACGATATTTAATTATTGTCATTATTATATTTGTTACGTGTGATCTTTTTAGAATCATACTATTTTACATACCAATATTTTATTATGTAAACTTGCCACTAATTTTCATTATTGCAATTTAATTATTATACATTGTCAGTTCAAATGACGATTACTAATTATTAATTTTGTATACATATACGAGGTACAAATATCGATAAACAGTCCATTTCAAGGTTTTCATCAATGGGCAAACAACTCTTCTGAGTGTTGCGAGCACCTCAACATGTTCGAAATCAGTTGACAGTGGAGAGGATACTAGATACTAGCCTTCTCCCTTCGGATTCATTACACGATTGTCACCACTTCTCCACCGGTTTCCTACCAGATCCCTACACCCATAGTAGAATATCAGGCTATGATATCAATCGATCAATGACATCCTCGAATTGATCGGTCCCTTCTACCATGACACCCTTGCCTCTCATGGTCACTAAAAGCCAAAAGACGATCCCCGTCAACATCTCTTCTCAAGATCCCAGCATTGCTCACAAGGGTGCTATACAACCCATAACGGCATACAGGGTGTTTGGTAGGAAGAAGATGAAGAATACCAAGCGAGCACACGTTCTAGCAATAGAAGAAGAAAGGTCTCTATGCCAAAATGACGCCAAGCATATCAATGTTCATGCCAAAAAGGATGCCGAACGTATCAAAATTAAAAAATAGTCCCATAAAGACTAACAGGGAAAGATCTTTCTCATTATCTCATTTACGTCATTTACATTGCATGGTTTAAGCCTCACATTCATTATTACTGAATCACTTGCTGCACAACATTATATTATCTTAGATAACAGCTCATACTTCACAGTGAAACAGCTCATACTTCGCTATTAATGTCATTACATATCATTTACTACTTGATATTCTAATAGTTGTTTTTATACATCATGTAAAGGTACAAATTTGATGGTCAGAACTACCGGGCGCGATAGCCCGAGCACGATGGCCAAAAATGATTCGAGTGTTTCACGCATAACCCAAGTCAGGATTCCTATCATCCGAAAACATGCACAAGCCGACCACAGGTCTAAATTGTAAGATCCATGAAGAATGTTTTGATAAATGCCAAAAGGTTTTGAACAAGCTACAAATGTGTTGATCAAGTTCAAGCTCAACAAGCAACAACAAACATCAAGTTAAGAAGAGAGAGCCAACTCATGAAGACTTAGTTTGGTAGTTTATGTTTTATTATTTTATCTTTTGCCTCACAAGTCTCTTAGTTTATGAGTTTGGGTAGAGTATATAGAGGGTAGTGAATCTCTATCATAGTCATGATTATATCATATTTTGAGTATTCACTTTGCCTAAAATCAATAGGTGGCTTAAAGGTTTGAAAGAAAAGGTTTAGTTTTTGAGAAAACAAGTTTTAAGTGATTTTGAATCAAAATAATCGATTAACAGGTTTTGATAATCGATTAATAGTATATTATGAACTGATAATCGATTAACAACTTTTGATAATCGAGTATCTTGACTTTTACTCGAGTAAATTTTTACAGGCTTGCGGCATTACTCGATTAAGGCATGGTTACTCGATTAGCACTTATTTTACTCGAGTAACACGCACAGATCTGGTTTTTAAAATGCATTTTTCACTTCTCAAAAGCACTTCTAACCATTCCTAACTTTTGGGTATTCTATATAAACCTATTCCTAACCTTTGTGGTTCATTATTACACTTTAGATCAAATCAATTTCTCAAAGCCACTCTATTCTCTCTCACTTTCTCAAGATCAAAGCATTAAACTTTTACATTCTTTGATCAAGAACCTTGAATCTCTCATGTTGATATTTTCATATCTTTTGAAAGAGATTCATAGGGTTGTTATTTTGTTTTCATTTGAGTTGTAATCATTGCAAAGAAGGCAAACACTCTACAACAAAGGAAGTCTTGAAGAAGTTATTCATCAAGCAAAGTTATTTGGAAGCCTTGGTGTGGCATATCATCAAGCACTTGGAAGTCTTGTAGTGAAGCAAGCAAGTGGAAGTCTTTGAAGAATCTCAAAGCATTGGAAGTCTTGTTGTGGGGAATCGGCAAGCAAAAGAGAAGAGGTTAGATTAGATATCAATAGGGTTACAAGGCAAGGGTGTGGTATCTCTTGTAGGCTAGCAAGAAGGGAGTCTTGTGAGGCATTTACTTGTAATTTGAGAAACTCTAATTCCTCATAGTGAAGAATCTCTCTTGGTTGAAGAGGGGACTGGAGTAGCTTTCAGGTGGATGAAAGTGAACGAGGATAAATCACTGTGTCGTATCTCTAAACTCTCTACTCTTTCCAATTCAAGTCTTTAATTGTGTTCTTGATTGAAAACCTAGAAAAAGTGATTTTTCATAATTGATTGAATTGAATCTTAATTGTGCAAAATTGATTTGGGGAAAATCATTTTCATAACCTAGGTAATCAATAAGAATATTGGTGTTAATCAATTCCGCTTTATCTCTGATCATATGTGTTAATTGATTGATTTTCGTATTTGATTGAAAAGTGATTTTTCAATTTTAACATTGATTAATCGAGTAATTGGTTTCATTAATCGATTAGTTTGAATTGATCATTCGGCATTAATCGATTAGTTGACTTGTTAATCGATTAATAGTTGAAGAAATTTCAAGAAAATCATTTGTTTTAATCGTTTTGATTTGTTTCTTGCAAAAATCTTTCAAGGTTTATCTAACACCTATTCAACCCCCCCTTCTAGGTGTTCTCCTAGTGTCTCCTAGTTATTTCACCCACCGATTGTAGGTTCCAACATAAATCCGCAAGCCCATTGTATTTACTGCTTCAATTAAATAAAAGTTTTGTTTCTAAATTCATTGTATTTACATACTTTTCCTCATAACCGATTAGCCACCGTTTATGACGCGAACGATTATAAACAGCTCGAACAAGAGCTTATAACTAGTCAAGTACTTTAAAAGATTCCCGATTCAAACATGATTATCAATCATTTTTTACATCGCGGATAGAGGAACCCACCTCGGCTAAAGTTCTGGCGTTCCGAGGTCTTAACACTTGAATTCAGAACTAAAAGAACAATATGAGAAGCACAAAATCATAACGGATATTATAAATATTAACTCATTTCGGATCACGTCCCGACGCACTTGCCTACGATCTCGGTTGGCCGACCAGATCGGCGTGGCTACAAGTGAAAACGGGGATTGCTACCTCGATAACTTGGCCACCGGTCAAATACGTCGCAGGATCGAGGAATGCACCTTGGCCAAGGCAGTCATTCCGACAGCATCCCCCGTAGACGTTACGATCCAATTCATGATATTACTTTTAACACACCCCGATGAGAGAGGTGTATGAATCTCCAAATCGCGATACTCTTCCGAGTAAAAGACCTCGGCTGCGAACATTCTTTTACGTCACCAACAAGCCTCAGAAAAGAATGTCTGATCGACCCAAAAGGGCTCTAAACTCGGCACAGAGTCTCTATGACTCTTCCCGAGCTGGGGGGCTTATGTCGTGGACCGGACTCCGGTCCGACCGACCCTCATCTTAACCGACCGTACGCCGAACTCATTCCGAGATCTCCGCCAGGATTCAGGATGCGAAGCTGCTCGATGGTATTGAGGAAAGAGTCTTCAACTGCGTGATCCCAGTTATAAAAAATCTCTTTGGCTGCCCTTTTGTGCTTAAGAGCTTTCGCTCTTATTTTGTCTAAAGATGCATGGAGTTCGGCGGCCTCATCTTTGGCATCCTCGAGTTGCTCTCGAGCCACTACGGCATCCTCCTCGGCTTTCCGAGCCTTCTCTTTAGCCTCCCGCAGAGCTGTGGCATCCTCTTCGGCCTCCTTCAAAACCCCTCAACTTCCCTCCTTCCACGATGCACCGGTTGGGCCAAAGGCCCATTAACCCGCTCAGCCACCCACAAGGAAAGACGTGGCAGTTATTGGAGTTACTTTTTCAAAGTTCGAAATTTGAAATGATTTGGCACAACTTCCCAGGGCACGTATCGTACCTAAAGAACCTAAAACGTCACCTCGAACAAGCTATATGGTTAAGGCTGGAAACGGTTGTCACACTTCTGAACCAAGACATGCTAAAGGTTAACCCTATCCACTTGTTACCTCGCCACAGACTTTACAAGTCTTACAAGCTGGGGGGCTTGTAGGGTCTGCCGACCATATACGGACCTAAGTCTTACTAAGGGGATTCTCTAAGGGCTCTATACATGGTTCACCTATCATGAAAGTCCTTCGCTCGAACTCATGGACTCCGAGCATACAAGAGGGCCAGGCTCGGACTTGATGGAACCGAGCCTTACGATCGGTCCCCAATCCATTAGGCTCGGGACTCTAGGGACCGAGACACATCGTCGGTTCATGGATAAGCTCAAGCTCTCTGAGGCTTCTAATCCCATCCGCAAATCTCTCCTAGATTCTCGCAACAGCCTAGACATGAGATCTTCAGCTGATCCTAACCAGATTCTAAGCATAATTATCTGATATTATCTCACAGAGTCCTGGTTCATCACAACTTTGATACAGGGCCCAAACAGCCCATATCAGCCTCCTCCAAACCCTATAAATAGCTCATCACAGCTAGGGTTTCAGGGAGGTTCTCTCATCCCTACTCTCAAGAACTACGTGTGGCTTGATCCCCTTATCACTAGGGGTACGTAGGACCGGGGTCACCCTCGTCAGCTGCAACAACCCCAAACACACATCGTGGTGTTCCATCAATACCGGAACACTACATCTTTCAACCATCAAAATCACTTGCATGCATAATACCAAACCTGCTCAAAACAGAATTGAGCTACAGATTGGCCTCCAAGCCTTTTAACATGTTCATATAATGCCCTTTTGAGTCTTTGTTGACTCAAATCCTAAAACACATAATTTTAGCCTTAATCTAGTATAAGGTAAACTTCTCCCATACCTTAGGATAGTGTTTGATGAGTAATAACACTGAGATTGAAGAAAAATCCATAGATTCCACAGAAATCCTTAGTTCTACTCTTAACCACGATTTCAGCAACAGGGTCCAAATACCAGGGATTTTGACATAGAGATTGACCAAACAAATTAGGGAAAATAACTGGAATTGCTCTAGGTAACATGCACTAAAGGATCTAAGTGATTTGAGGCTTAAAGGTTACCTGTACTTACCAAAATCAGAGCTTAAACCTAGCTTCCATAAACAAGAACAACACTGAACCAGTTTTCAAGCTTCAACTTCAGAGATTGATTTCTTCTTCCACACACACTTTTAACTTACAAACTTTATATCTACATGAAGCTCAGGATGTAAGCTTCGTGTTCGTGTATCACTCAAAGCCTCACTCCCCACACAGAAGAAGAATCGAACAGAATGAAGCAAAAACCCTAGAACAGAGATTTCCCAACCAACACTCACCAAAACTCCGATTTTGATCTCAATCCAAGCCTATTGTAGTGCAATTAAATTCTCATGCAGAGCGACACGTCTAATTCCACTCAAGGAAGGAAGTAATCGTGGCAAAAACATGATCCACAACTGGATTACTCATCAAACTCCACTATCTCAGTTTCTGGGTTTCATCGACTAACCGATTACAGGGCATTACTAACCGGTTACATCAGTGTAAAATTTAAAAATTAATACTTTTAAAACCTTTCCCTCCAAAAACCTTTCTAATATTACATTTAGGTCCTAACCCAGGGACTAAAATGCAATATCTATATTTTTGTATATCCTTATCATATAAAAAATACCTTCACCTATTTTTTTTTATTTATGTTTCAAGACTAATTAAATACAAAACATAAACTTGGAAAAATTTATTTTAATTAATAATAAAACTTTATTTATTATTAATTTCCTTATTATCCGGGAGATGAAAATTAGGGGTGTTACACTACTCCCCCACTTAAAAGGAATTCGTCCCCGAAATTCTAACTTACATAAACAACTCAGGGTATTCTTGACGCATCTTATCTTCTAATTCCCACGTAGCATCAGACACGTCGGCATTTTCCCAGATAACCTTGACTAAAGGTATCTCTTTTCCCCTAAGCTACTTAACTTCCCGATCTTCTATCCGAACCGGTCTAGCTTCAAAGGTAAGGTTTTCCTTCAAAGTTAGATTATCAGGTTGAATTTTCAAAACAACTGATGGGTCATGCACATATTTCTTTAACTGGGAAACATGAAAAACATTGTGCAAGTTCGACAGAGAGGGTGGTAAAGCTATTTGATAGGCAACAGGACCAACTCTCTTAAGGATTTGGTATGGACCTATAAACTTAGGTGAAAGCTTTCGGGTTCTCAAGGCTCTACTGATTCCTTTCATCAGGACTATCCGAAGAAACACATGGTCGCCTTCCGAAAACTCTACTGGCTTTCTCCTCTTATCAGCATAACTCTTCTGCCGACTCTGAGCTGCTTTCATCTTTTCCTGAACCATCTTAATCTTCTCAGTTGTCTGCTGCACAATTTCTGGTCCAACAACTAAGTTCTCCCCCACTTGAAACCAGCATAGCGGGGTTTGGCATTTCCTTCCATACAAAGCTTCAAACGGTGCCATTCCGATGCTTGCATGATAACTGTTGTTGTATGTGAATTCTGCAAGAGGTAACACTTGATCCCAACTTCCCTGCTCTTCAAGTGCACAAGCCCTCAATATATCTTCCAAAGACTGAATAGTTCTCTCCGTTTGACCATCCGTCTGTGGATGATACGCAGAACTCAACTTTAAACTTGTTCCCATAGATGTATTGCAAACCCTTCCAAAACTGTGAAGCAAACATGGGATCCCGATCCGACACAATACTTGAAGGCACTCCGTGTAGACGAACTACCACCTTAATGTAGATCTGGGTAAGCTTATTCAAAGGATAGCGCATATTTATCGGAATAATATGCGCCGACTTAGTCAACCGATCCACAATCACCCAGAGTGCATCATGATTTGCTGTTGTCTTTGGCAAACCAGATACAAAATCCATTGAGATACTATCCCACTTCCATTGAGGGATATCTAAAGGTTGCAATTGTCCTCCCGGTTTCTGATGCTCTACCTTAGCTTTCTGACAGATTAAACACGAAGCCACATATTCCGCGACATCCTTTTTCAAACCAGACCACCAAAACATTTTCTTCAAATCCTGATACATTTTGGTTGATCCATGATGCATACTCATCCGACTCTTATGTGCTTCATCAAGAATCAATCTCCTAACCTCCTGATCTTTTGGTATGCAAATCCTTCTTCTGAAACGAAGGATTCCATCCGGCCCAATTTTGAAATCAGGTTCCTTCCCCCTCCGAACCTAATCTCTTCTTTTTAATCAACTCCTTATCTACTTGTTGCAACTCCCGAATTCTTTCCAAGAATTCATTTGTGATCTGCAGTATTCCTAACTTGATGCTTGATGGTTCCACTTGCATCAACAAGCTCAAGTCTCTAAACTCCTCGATCAAAGCTGCTTCCTTCACCATCATTGTACTTATATGAATTGCTTTCTGACTCAAAGCATCCGCAACCACATTCGCCTTACGTGGATGGTAATGGAGTTTAAATTCATAATCCTTCAAAAACTCCATCCATCGCCTTTGCCTCATATTCAACTCCTTTTGGTCGAACAGATATTTCAAACTCTTATGGTCACTAAATACTTGGAAAATAGTGCCATAGAGATGATGTCTCCATATCTTTAAGGCAAACACGATGGCAACCAACTCCAAATTGTGTGTCGGGTAATTCACTTCATGATTCTTCAACTGTTGTGATGCATAAGCCACTACTCTTCCTTCTTGCATCAACACACACCCAAGTCCTTGCTTAGATGCATCACAGTACACCTCAAAACTCTTATGAGGGTCAGGTAAGATTAACACAGGAGACGATGTTAACCTTTCCTTTAACTCTCGGAAACTACTTTTACACCTGTCGTCCCACACAAACGGGTGATCTTTCTGAGTCAACTTGGTCAAAGGCAATGCAATCTTGGAAAATCCTTCTATAAACCAACGATAGTATCCATCCAGCCCTAAGAAACTTCTCACCTCAGTCACAGTCTTAGGCTGTTCCCATTTCAACACTGAACTCATCTTTGCTGGATCCACCGCAATTCCTTCCTTAGAGATCACATGCCCAAGAAACTTTACTTCATTCAACCAAAACTCACATTTCGCAAGTTTGGCATACAGCTGCTTCTCCTTTAGGACCTTCAACACAATCCTGAGATGTTCTTCATGCTCCTCCGGACTCTTAGAATAGACCAAAATATCATCTATGAACACCACTACAAACAAATCCAGGTATGGTCTAAAGATCCGGTTCATATAATCCATGAAAATGGCAGGTGCATTAGTCAATCCGAATGGTATCACAACATACTCATAATGATCGTATCGAGATCGAAATGCAGTCTTGGGTATATCTTCCTCCTTTATCCGGATCTGATGATAGCCCTATCTCAGATCAATCTTTGAAAACACTGTAGCTCCTCTAACTTGATCCATAAGGTCATCAATCCTTGGAAAAGGATACTTATTCTTAATGGTGACCTTATTCAACTGTCTGTAGTCCACACACATTCTCATACTTCCATCCTTCTTCTTTACAAACAGTAGTGGAGCTCCCCAAGGCGAAACACTTAGCCTGATCATCTGTTTCTGCAACAACGCCTCTATCTGCTTTTTCATTTCTGCCATTTCCGGTGGTGCCATTCTATAAGGAGCAATAGAGATGGGACCAGCTCCAGGAACTAAGTCAATCCCAAACTCTATTTCTCGCTTCGGAGGTAATCCTGGTATCTCTTCAGGAAATACTTCTGGAAATTCCCTCACCACAGGAATCTCTTCTATTGGCCTTGTCTCTCCTTCTCCGTTATGTAGCAGAGAATAAACACATGTAACCTTCGGGTTCAAGGGTTTTATATTGGATTGTCTTTCTCTCGCAATTGATGATCACTTGGTTCTTCATCAACCAATCCATACCCAAGATCACATCTAATTGTAACATATGAAGACAAACCAAATCTACTTTAGAAACACGACCCAAGATTTCAACTTCATACCCTAAGCAAACCTTAGAGGTAAAGATGGGTATTCTAGTAGGGGTATCTATACTAAGACAACAAGGCGAATCAGAAACAACAAGATTCAACCTACTCACACATTCATGAGAAACAAAAGAATGTGTAGCTCCAGAATCAAACATAATCATGCAAGGTTGATCATTAAGCAAAAAGTTACCTTGCACGAGATTCGGGGTTTGGGTTGCTTCAGTACCACTCAGGGTAAACACTTTGCCTTGCACCACAGACTTGCCAGCAGATCCTTTAGCATCACCTTTTGCAAGTTCTTTGCAATCGCGAGCAAAATGACCTTGCTTTCCACAATTGAAACATCCTCCTGTGGTCCAGCAGACTTGACCATGGTGATAACGTTTACACTTCTCACAATAAGGAGCATTATTGCGAGTCTTGTTCCTGTTATCAATCACAGCTTTGCCCTTGCCTTTGTTCTTCTGAGCATATGGACCATTATTCCGGTGATCAAATCTCTTCTTCCTCTGTGGTCCATAACTCTGTCCACTACCCTTTCCTTGGCTTTCTACTAACTCAGCCTTCTTATCATCTTCATACATTCTGCACATATCCACAAGTGCAGGAAAACTCTGAATTTTCTGGTAACTAAAGATATACTTTAACTCCGGTCTCAGTCCACCTTCAAACTTGATACGCTTACTCCTTTCATCAGGGTTATTCAGGTAGTAGGGGGAATACTTCATCAGCTCTTCAAACTTAGCAGCATATTCTCCTACACTCATATCTCCCTGTTTCAATTGCATGAACTCTACCTCTTTCTTTCTCCTTAAATCTTATGGAAAGTATTTATTAATTAAGAAATTTCTCCATAAACACTCCCCAGCTGATTGCTCTTCTCTCAAAGTTCAGCAATTGCACCGTATGATCCCACCAATTCTCAGCCTCCCCATGAAGCATATAAACTTCATATGTTACCTTCTGAGCATCTGAACAGTCTAAAGCTCTGAAAATCTGGTTCATTTCATACAACCACTTATTTGCCTCATCAGGTTTGTATCCTCCTTCAAACCTTGGTGGATTGCATTTTCTAAACTCCAACAGAGTCTTTGCATCATTATTTACCACATTACCAACATGTTGGTTACCAGCTCGTCCTTGTGGTGGCTACTGTTGCTGCTGCTGCATACCTTCCAGCACAGCCGTAATACGCTCTAACATCTCATTAATGTATAATTTCTATTTCTGGACTATGGGCTTTGGGTCACTAAAAGGTCTTTTAAAACATAAGCACAACTAGCTTATTTGACTAACTTACTCAAATATATTCAAATAACATTGAATATGATACTTATCTGCATCGTCAGGGCCATGAGGGACAGGACCATTGCTCTGATACCACCACAGTGTGACACCCTTGTTTTATATCTTGAAAATAATAAATATTTCCAAATATAGAATACTTGCTATCAAAAATTGGGTCTAGAAAATTTTTCCTTTTTAACTTATACTTGCTCAATTATAAACACATTTAACCTTGACAAATAATTTGAATTCGGCTTAATAATACCTTAATTACAAAAGCCTCTTGAGACAACACCTTTTTAATATAATAAAACATATCCGTAGCGTTGATTAAAAACATATTAATTGTCTCTTGAGTTTAATCGGACTTGTAGAATATAAACTTATTTGTCGAATCCTTTTTGACAAAAATCAGAGTATGCGGAAGTAAAAATAATACTTGTGGGGCATTGCTGAGGTAAAAACATCATATATATATATATATATATACCATAAGATAAACACCCCCACCAGTATCATAGTAGCAAGTATCACAGTCGAGATAGCAAGTTTTAGTGAAACATATATATAACTAGCTGCTCAAAATAAACTTCACTCTAAGACCTCTCAAAAATATATACAATATATAACAAAGTCAAAATAGAAGTCCCAGAGCAGGTCATCCATGTCCTCAACAGCTCCTCTGATCCTCTGCAGCTCTATCCCTAGTCCTAGGATCCAAAATATGTATGCTATGCAAGCTCCTAGGAACCAGCAGGTCCACCTCTAGTAGAAACAGTAGGCTCGACAGGCACCTCCTCCTCGTCCTCATCCTCAATTGGATCCTCCTCGACCTCACCCGACTGTGCAGAAACCCCACCACTGGGCCTAGGATCTGCAGAAGCAGTCCTCTCAGAGTCAGCCGGACCAGGAGAAGGAGTCTCCTCAGTAACAACTCTATGTGAAGTAGGATGAGTACGAATGGCAGATCTAAAACAAAAACTATGAAATCGACGCACTGGTCGAGCCGGGTGTGGTCCTGTATATGAGTAAAAGGGTGGAACATGCATAGTATAGACTATAGGGATCCTAAACCTACGAGGTCGCACCCGAACCAAAGGGTTAGGGTGGTAGAGAGTAATCTCCACCTCCCCCTCAAAAGTGGCTCGGTACTGCTCGTAAGGCCATATACCACTAGGGATAAGGCGTATCTCGATGCATGCTAGGTATCTGGCCATCACCTAAACAGGGCATAGGGAGTAAGTATACACATATACATAATCAATAAAGACTAAAATACAAACACAAGTATATCATGGACAGACAATAATGCAAGTACATATGAGCACACCAATTTTCAACATTATATCTCTTATAATGCAAGTGGCATGATGCATGATTTCCATCCACAACTGAGGCCTCCATCATCTTTGATATCTGTCAATAGATATCTCAGTGTTCCCAGAACACTGACATACGTTCCCAGAACGTATGGCAAACTATACTTGGAAAACAAGCACCACTCCCAGAGTGTGCATTACGTTCCCAGAACGCATAAAAACCATGTCCCAGACACTGGCCACATTCCCAGAATGTGTCATCAAGTAGGTTGCATCAATTTGGTACTCCCAAAGTACCCTCCTTATGTTCCCAGAACAACATCCAGACACCAACCTAATCTCCATTCTCTATGAATGAATGCACACACAATTATTAGGGTTGGTTTTTATCTTTCATTATTGTGATTTAGAAATATCTCAAATTCTCCTTTGAATGATTGATTTGAGGTATAACCTTTAACATAAAAATTCATCCTTGAATTAACTTAAAGACATGCCATTAGACTTGGATTGGGAAAAACTTCACCAATGGTATCAAACTTTTCACTTAAAAGACTTAACTTTTATTTTTCAGTTTCAGGTACTAACCGGTTAGAATTACAGACCTGAACCTACTAACCTTTGAAATTCAGAAATACCCTTTTCTTGAATTCTCTACCCAATCCATAAACAGAGTCTCAGCATTGTTATATACCTCAAACCCAACTGATTTCATCATTCAAAAGTCTAAATCACAATCCAATTCCAATTTAGCATAATTTCCACTTGAAATTATCTTTTAACATTAAGGCATTGACTCATCAATTACAATCTGAAACAAACAGTGTTCATTGACATGATTTCAGATTGGTTTCAAATGAAATTAGAGTATAGACTTGAGTGCAAATGGTAAGAACACTGAGCCAGTTTTAGAAAACCATTTTCTTTGAAAAACTAACAGTATCTAACCGGTTACAGATTCAGAATAACCGGCTAGATTCTGCAGAATGTACACTGCATAAAGGGATTTTGCATACCATTTTCTACCATACTCAAATGTAACCAATTTCAGTCATAAACAGAGTTCACATACCTTAATATAAACATGTTTAACCACAGAAACATATTCATTTTGCATGCATTCAATTTAGAGCATCAAATTTCATATAACTCAACATAAACACAACTTGATATCACAAAACTCATAATAAGCATTTAGATTCTCTTTCAACCATCAAAATCACTTGCATGCATAATACCAAACCTGCTCAAAACAGAATTGATCTACAGATTGGCCTCCAAGCCTTTTAACATGTTCATATAATGTGTTGGAAACCAACAAGCGGGCTAAGCAAATACTAGAGGGGGGGTGAATATTATTTTGAAGCACTAATACCAAATATTTCGATTGATAATTGAAGAATGGAGCTAAGACTGAATTTTCTGCAATCAGACACAAAATACTCGAGTCTTTTGTGAAATACTCGAGTTTTTCAGTGATGAACAACTCGAGTCTTTTCTGAAATACTCGAGTTTTTCCTATCAGATATGGGAAAAACCAGAAACGAAAATTCAGCAATTTAACTCAAATCAATTCAATAATAAACAGGAACTTATCCAACAGAATAGCAAGCAATCTAAATAACTTTTAAACACAAAGATTCCTTGAACTTGCTACCTAATCGTATAAATCCTAATTGATTGAAATGACTTAAGTCTATTGAGCTAGAAAGTAGATTAAAAGCAATAAACCAACACTCAAGCAATTTTATCCTGGTTCACTCCAACAATGAGCTACATCCAGTCCTCCTAATCACTTAGGAGTTTCTACTAATAATCAAATTGTTAGAAATTACAAAGGATTGCTTGAGAATGGCCTCACTCAACCTAACCCTTTCAAGAGTGTACCAAACTCTTGATTTCTACCCCAATTTGATTCCGGTGATTGAAGAACTCTTCACAAAGCTTCCTTGAACTCCCTTCAAGAAACTCCACCGGGCTAGGAACCTCCTAGTCTTGTGCTTGAGAACCTCTCAAGACTTCCAACACCCTAAGCCACTTAGGGTTTGCTTGGGAACAATCCAAGACTTTGAATAATCAAGCTTTTTGTATGTGTATTACTAATCTCACAATGGATTAGCACAAATAAGCACAGCTCAATGTAAGAATTGAGGCCTAAAACTCAACTTGGAATAAAATGACAATATGAGTGAGAAGTTGAGTTTTTTTGGGAATTAACACTTGAGAAAAGGAAATTATGAAAGCTTGTGATCAATAATGTGTTGTTGTCTTGTTTGTTCTTGCACAAATTCAAAGAGAAATTTTACAATTAGGTTCTGAATTCTCTCTTGGGGTTGGATGATACTCAAATGCCCTCAATTGGGTTTTTGAGTTTCTCCAACGTTCATTTTTGCTGACTGGACAAAAATACTCGAGTCTTTTGGTAAATACTCGAGTCTTTTTGGTCGGTCACGAGTGAATTGGTGCACGAACAAGACTAACGGTCATAATTGCTGACCTGGCACAAATACTCGAGTTTTTCTATAAATACTCGAGTATATACTCCAGTCTTTATCAAAATACTCGAGTATTTTGATCAGATATGGGAAAAATTATTTTTCAATTTTATTTTTCCTCTCAAGTATTAATTTTTGGTCAATCTCAACTTAATAAACATATAAAAATTTATTCCTAGAAGAGACTAACTATTTCTACCCACTCTCAACCACTCTCAACATAAATTAGAAATTTACAATTAATATTTGATTGAGAATGATTGGACACTTGTCTTCTTTTCTTGACTTCTTGTTGATGTTGATGTTGCAATATCTTCAAGGCATGATTTGTTAATTATTTTGTCATCATCAAAACATAATCCACCTAATTAGGAGCATTGAATTCACAATCTCCCCCTTTTTGGTGATGACAAAATAATTAACACTTGATCCATTTGTTAAGCTTGATCCACTTGGAGATGCAACTCCCCCTCACTATATGATACTTTTCACCTATCTAAAAAATTCAGCTTGAGCAAGATGTTATGACAATTTAATTTTAGCACCAAGCCTATGGTATTAGAGAATTTAACAATTATCAGAGTATATACCATAATTAGAGATTTTAGATGCAACAATATCAAGACAAGACAAGTGTAATATCTCTCCCCCTTTTTGTCATACGCCAAAAAGATGTAACAATTTAGAAAAAGATCAAGGGAGGAGAGGTGCATCATCGGAAAACCCCATAACCAACTATGCAAAAAAAAAAAAAAAAAAAACGGAGATATAATAACGATAAAGAGCTCCCCCTGAAGCTTTGCACAAACATCATGATGAAAACCAAATTCATTAACATAAAAACATCATAAAAGGTCCAAATCAAAGGTGCAATAAGAAACCCAAAGACTCAAAACACCAAGTTCTCAAAATACAGAAAATGTAACAAAGACCAATATGATAAAAACAGAATGAAAACTAAGATAGACTGCAAAGGTCAACATCATCAAAACATCGAAGGAACTGGATCATCTGGAGGAGGATAAAATCGAGAGAAGAGTTTAGAGGATGAAAAACTAGTAAGATTTGACAAAACTTTGAGGAAAATCTGAGTTTTGAGGAGAGAGATATGAGAAAACCGAGAGAGAAGAGGGTCGCAAAAACTTGAGTCTGAGAGTATATATAAACAGTTCAAAATACTCGAGTATATTCATAAATACTAGAGTTGTTCTTTAGGATATACTCGAGTTTTTGAAAATATATTCGAGTCGGTCGTGACTCAGCCCAGATTTCCCCAGAAAAGTCGAGTAAAAATTGAAAAACTCGAGTTTGGTCCGAAAGTTCAAATTTCAGGAAAACGCAAAATACTCGAGTTTTTGGAAAATACTCGAGTTTGGTCTGAAAGTTCAAAAATTGGGGGTTTCGAAAGACTCGAGTGTTTTGAAAAACACTCGAGTATTTTAATAAAGACTCGAGTGTTTTTAGAAACACTCGAGTATTTTTATCAGACCCTGATTAAAAACTTTTTCAATTTAAAACTGATTTAATTTTGAATTAAAATACTCGAGTGTTTTTGGAAAAACTCGAGTATTTTGACAGAACAGAAAGTAAAAACTCAGTTTTAAAAGACCAAACACAAATCAAATACAAATGCTTCACTACCAACTTGGAATACAGTACAGAATCACACACAATTAACATATACAATTTCAAATATCATCAAGAACAATTTAACTAAGAATCAATAACACATTAGAGTAAGACTAATATGGTGATTTTCCAAAAATGACACACACAATGCAATTAGCCTATATTAGCTTCATCTAAAATACCAAGTTCTCTCCTAATATGATAAAAGGTGTCCCTTGGTAGAGGTTTTGTAAAAATGTCGGCTAATTGATTTGTGGTACTAACAAATTCAATTGTGCAATCACCCTTTTGTACATGATCTCTTAAAAAGTGATGTCTTATTTCAATGTGTTTAGTTCTTGAGTGATACACTGGATTCTTAGTCAAATTGATTGCACTCGTGTTATCGCATCTAATCGGAATATTTTCAAGTTTCAAACCAAAATCCGATAATTGTTGTTTCATCCATAACAGTTGAGCACAACAACTAAGATTGGCATCAGCAGGATACCACAAACCAGTGTTAATTGTTCCTTTTAGATACTTAAATATATGTTTAACTACGGATAGGTGAGATTCTTTAGGATTAGCTTGAAATCTAGCACACATGCATACACTAAACATAATATCCGGTCTAGATGCAGTGAGATATAGGAGACTACCTATCATACCCCTATACTTACTAACATCAACCGGTGTACCTTGTTCATCCTTGTCTAGGTAGCATGATGTGCTCATTGGAGTGTAGGCTTCCTTGCACTTGTCCAATCCGAATTTTTCAAGGAGTTCTTTGCAATATTTCCCCTGATGCACAAATATCCCCTCCTTGACTTGCTTTATTTGTAAGCCTAGGAAGAACTTGAGTTCTCCCATCATTGACATTTCAAATTCCTTTTTCATCAAATTTGAAAACTTTCTACAAAGAGACACGTTAGTAGCACCGAAAATGATATCATCAACATAGATTTGTACTAACAAAATGTCATCCTTGGTTTTATAAATAAATAATGTATTATCAACCTTCCCTCTTTGAAACTTGTTTTCTAATAGAAAGGAACTCAATCGATCATACCAAGCTCTAGGAGCTTGTTTCAATCCATAGAGTGCCTTTTTCAATTTATAAACATGGTTTGGAAATTCACTATTTTCAAAACCGGGGGGTTGTTTGACATACACTTCTTCATTTATAAACCCATTCAAGAAAGCACTTTTAACATCCATTTGATATAAAGTGAATTTCATGATTGAAGCATAAGCAAGTAAAATTCGGATTGCTTCAAGACGTGCAACCGGAGCAAAGGTCTCATCATAATCGATACCTTCCTCTTGGTTGTACCCTTGAGCTACTAGTCTAGCTTTGTTTCTTATAATCAACCCGGATTCATCAAGTTTGTTTCTATAAATCCATTTAGTACCAATTATGGTATGATCATCGGGTTTAGGGACTAGATCCCAAACTTCATTTCTTTCAAATTGGTTTAATTCTTCTTGCATAGCAAGAACCCAATGATCATCCTCAATGGCCTTTTTAATTGAATCGGGTTCAATTTGAGAAACAAATGAGACATAGTGGCAAATGTTTTGAATAGACCTACGAGTAAGTACTCCCTTTGACATATCTCCTATGACTTTGTCTATAGGATGAGCCTTGACCGATCTCCAAGTTGGAGGAAGTTCTTCCCTTACTTCTCCTTCATCAACTTTTGAATTCTCTCTCTCTTTTTCTTCTTTTGAAAAGACAATGCCATCTTCACTAGCATCACATAAAACACTATCTTCTTTTGAAGACTCATTAAAAACCACATGAATTGATTCCTCAATAGTTAAAGTTCTTTTATTGAAAATTCTATAAGCTTTACTATGAGAAGAATAGCCTAAAAATATGCCTTCATCGGATTTGGAATCAAACTTGCCAAGGTGTTCTTTTCCATTATTTAAAACAAAAACTTGGCATCCGAAGACATGAAAATGAGATATATTTGGCTTTCTTCCCTTGTAAAGTTCATAGGGGGTTTTATCCAAAGAGGGCCTTATCAAAATACGATTTAAAACATAACAAGCCGTATTGACGGCATCGACCCAAAAATATTGAGGTACTTGAGAATCATTTAACATGGTTCTAGCAAGTTCCTCTAGCACCCTATTTTTCCGCTCTACCACTCCGTTTTGTTCCGGAGTCCTTGGTGCGGAGAATTGATGCTCAATACCATTTTTAGCACAAAATCTATCAAATTTGTGGTTTTCGAATTCACCACCATGATCGGTTCGAATAATAATTACTTTTTGATTTACTTGGTTTTGCAAAAGTTTGACATGATGTTTAAAAGATTTGTAGGTCTCACTCTTAGTAGTTAAAAATAAAGTCCAAGTAAACCTAGAGAAGTCATCAACAATCACCAATGCATAATAGTTTCCACCAAAGCTTTTTGCTTGTGATGGTCCAAACAAGTCCATATGAAGCATTTCTAATGGCCTTGATGTGGACATCACCATTTTTGATCCAAAGGTGTTTTTAGTTTGTTTACATTTCTTGCAAGGAGAACAAACACCTTCAATAGAAAAATTTAGCTTTGGTAAACCAACTACTAGATCTTTAGATTGTATTTTCTTCAATTGGTTTACATTAATATGAGCGGTCCTACGATGCCATAACCAAGTGTCATTTTCTTTGCTCACTAAACAAGTAGAGACCAAAGAAGTGACTTTGTTCAAATCAACTAAGTAAGTATTATTTGACCTTCTACCAACAAATTTGATTGATTCATCTTTGTCACTTTTAATGAGGCAATGGGTAGAGGTAAAAACTACATGATTACCAACATCACATAATTGGCTTATGCTCAAGAGATTATGTTCTAATCCTTGAACATAGAGCACATTATCAATAATCAAGTTTGAAGAGTTTCCGACTTTACCAATACCAAGGATTTTGCCTTTGTTGTTGTCCCCATAAGTGACATAACCCTTTTCCTTTGGAGTAAGCTCAATGAAGTGCCGCTTATCTCCCGTCATGTGCTTCGAACATCCACTATCAAGATACCACAATTGTTTTCCCGTTCGAAGGCACACCTACAATATGAAATCACTTGTTCACTTTGGGTACCCAAACAATGTTGGGTCCCTTAGGGTTAGTGTTGGGACTTTCTCCCTTCTTAATCCACATATAAGTGCCCTTTTTCATTTCAAACTTCTTAATGTGGCACTCAATGTTGATATGTCCAACTTTTCCACAATAAGTACAAGTTGGTCTCTTTGATGAATTTTTCTTAGAAAATGTTCCAACCACCTTGTACTTTTTGTCCTTTTTATGAACATATCCTAAACCGGTTTTGTTGTGATTATGTCTTTGAGAGTTCAACAACCGGTTGAGGTTTCTATCACTATGTGAGATTGTGAGTTTGTTTTTCAACTCTTTCACTTCTTTTTCAAGATCATCACATCTCTCACATGAAGTGATAATTTCCTCATGATTTGCACAATCACTTTGATGACTAGAATTAATAAGTTCCAAGGATTCATTTTGAAGTTTCAACTCATTTATAGATTTTTGCAATTCATCAATTTCATGTTGAAACTCCAAAATTTTCTTTCCTTTTTCCTTATTAATTTTAGCAAGCCTTTTAAATTGAATTAACATTTCATTGTAGGCTTCTTGCAAATCATCATATGAAATGGAGTTTGAAGAGGAACAAGAAGAACTAGAGGTTACCTCATCATCACTTTCACTCATGCCATGATTAGCTCTTGATGAGGACTCATGATTGTTCTTGGCCATGAGACAAAGGTTTGCATTTTCATCACCGGAGCTACTTGAAGATGATTCATTGCTCTTTTCCGGTGCATCCCAAACAATGTATGCACGCTTCCCTTTGGTCTCTTGGGTCTTCTTGTCATTCTTCTTCAAGAATGTGGCACATTCCATTCTTATGTGACCAACCCCACCACATTCATGACACTTAACTCCATCATTGGTACTCTTTTCTCTTTGTTTGGAGTCTTGGGTTCTCTTGAAATTGGATGAAGATCCACCTTTCTTCCCTTTGAAGAATTTGTTGAATCTTTTCACAAACATCCCAAATTCTTCTTGATTTGGTTCACCATCGGAATCTCCACTTGTAGAGCATTCTTCAACTTCTTTTGTAGCTTTGGTTGAAGCTTTGAGTGCTATGCTCTTTTTCTTTTTGTCCGATTCCTCATGCATCCCAAGTCTTGTAAGCTCCATCTCATGCTCTTGGAGTTTGCCAAACAAAGTGGCTAAGTCCATGCTATTTATGTCTCTAGATTCCTTGATGGCGGTTACCTTGGGTTGCCAACTCCTATCAAGACATCTTAGAATTTTGTTAGTAGTTTCACCATTGCGAAATACTTTTCCCAAGGAAATCAAATGATTAACAATGTGAGAGAATCGCCTTTGCAAGTCACTAATGGTTTCATTTGGCAACATGTGGAACAATTCATATTCGTGAGTTAGAGAATTCAATCTTGCATCTCTAACCTCACTTGTTCCCTCATGTGTGACTTGCAAAGTATCCCACATTTCTTTTGCCGATTTACATTGGGAGACTCTATAAAATTCATCATGGGATAAGGCCGAAAAGATGATGTTTTTAGCTTTTAAATCAAATGAAATTTTTCTCTTTTCATCATCATTCCAACTACTCCTTGGAATTTCAACAATTTCATCATTTATTTTCTTTTTGGGAATGAAAGGACCATTTTCAATTGCATCCCAAATATCCATATCAATTGCTTCAATAAAAACTTTCATGCGAGTTTTCCAATAAACATATCCTTCACCATTAAATAGTGGAGGACGGTTTATTGAAGCTCCTTCTCCACCAAAGTTATTGCAAGAGCCCATTTAGTTTCCAAACGGATCTTTTTCGAAAAAGTTGTTACACTCGATCTTTCGACCGAGCTCTGATATCACTTGTTGGAAACCAACAAGCGGGCTAAGCAAATACTAGAGGGGGGGTGAATAGTATTTTGAAGCACTAATACCAAATATTTCGATTGATAATTGAAGAATGGAGCTAAGACTGAATTTTATGCAATCAGACACAAAATACTCGAGTCTTTTGTGAAATACTCGAGTTTTTCAGTGATGAACAACTCGAGTCTTTTCTGAAATACTCGAGTTTTTCCTATCAGATATGGGAAAAACCAGAAACGAAAATTCAGCAATTTAACTCAAATCAATTCAATAATAAACAGGAACTTATCCAACAGAATAGCAAGCAATCTAAATAACTTTTAAACACAAAGATTCCTTGAACTTGCTACCTAATTGTATAAATCCTAATTGATTGAAATGACTTAAGTCTATTGAGCTAGAAAGTAGATTAAAAGCAATAAACCAACACTCAAGCAATTTTATCCTGGTTCACTCCAACAATGAGCTACATCCAGTCCTCCTAATCACTTAGGAGTTTCTACTAATAATCAAATTGTTAGAAATTACAAAGGATTGCTTGAGAATGGCCTCACTCAACCTAACCCTTTCAAGAGTGTACCAAACTCTTGATTTCTACCCCAATTTGATTCCGGTGATTGAAGAACTCTTCACAAAGCTTCCTTGAACTCCCTTCAAGAAACTCCACCGGGCTAGGAACCTCCTAGTCTTGTGCTTGAGAACCTCTCAAGACTTCCAACACCCTAAGCCACTTAGGGTTTGCTTGGGAACAATCCAAGACTTTGAATAATCAAGCTTTTTGTATGTGTATTACTAATCTCACAATGGATTAGCACAAATAAGCACAGCTCAATGTAAGAATTGAGGCCTAAAACTCAACTTGGAATAAAATGACAATATGAGTGAGAAGTTGAGTTTTTTTGGGAATTAACACTTGAGAAAAGGAAATTATGAAAGCTTGTGATCAATAATGTGTTGTTGTCTTGTTTGTTCTTGCACAAATTCAAAGAGAAATTTTACAATTAGGTTCTGAATTCTCTCTTGGGGTTGGATGATACTCAAATGCCCTCAATTGGGTTTTTGAGTTTCTCCAACGTTCATTTTTGCTGACTGGACAAAAATACTCGAGTCTTTTGGTAAATACTCGAGTCTTTTTGGTCGGTCACGAGTGAATTGGTGCACGAACAAGACTAACGGTCATAATTGCTGACCTGGCACAAATACTCGAGTTTTTCTATAAATACTCGAGTATATACTCCAGTCTTTATCAAAATACTCGAGTATTTTGATCAGATATGGGAAAAATTATTTTTCAATTTTATTTTTCCTCTCAAGTATTAATTTTTGGTCAATCTCAACTTAATAAACATATAAAAATTTATTCCTAGAAGAGACTAACTATTTCTACCCACTCTCAACCACTCTCAACATAAATTAGAAATTTACAATTAATATTTGATTGAGAATGATTGGACACTTGTCTTCTTTTCTTGACTTCTTGTTGATGTTGATGTTGCAATATCTTCAAGGCATGATTTGTTAATTATTTTGTCATCATCAAAACATAATCCACCTAATTAGGAGCATTGAATTCACAATCTCCCCCTTTTTGGTGATGACAAAATAATTAACACTTGATCCATTTGTTAAGCTTGATCCACTTGGAGATGCAACTCCCCCTCACTATATGATACTTTTCACCTATCTAAAAAATTCAGCTTGAGCAAGATGTTATGACAATTTAATTTTAGCACCAAGCCTATGGTATTAGAGAATTTAACAATTATCAGAGTATATACCATAATTAGAGATTTTAGATGCAACAATATCAAGACAAGACAAGTGTAATATCTCTCCCCCTTTTTGTCATACGCCAAAAAGATGTAACAATTTAGAAAAAGATCAAGGGAGGAGAGGTGCATCATCGGAAAACCCCATAACCAACTATGCAAAAAAAAAAAAAAAAAAAACGGAGATATAATAACGATAAAGAGCTCCCCCTGAAGCTTTGCACAAACATCATGATGAAAACCAAATTCATTAACATAAAAACATCATAAAAGGTCCAAATCAAAGGTGCAATAAGAAACCCAAAGACTCAAAACACCAAGTTCTCAAAATACAGAAAATGTAACAAAGACCAATATGATAAAAACAGAATGAAAACTAAGATAGACTGCAAAGGTCAACATCATCAAAACATCGAAGGAACTGGATCATCTGGAGGAGGATAAAATCGAGAGAAGAGTTTAGAGGATGAAAAACTAGTAAGATTTGACAAAACTTTGAGGAAAATCTGAGTTTTGAGGAGAGAGATATGAGAAAACCGAGAGAGAAGAGGGTCGCAAAAACTTGAGTCTGAGAGTATATATAAACAGTTCAAAATACTCGAGTATATTCATAAATACTAGAGTTGTTCTTTAGGATATACTCGAGTTTTTGAAAATATATTCAAGTCGGTCGTGACTCAGCCCAGATTTCCCCAGAAAAGTCGAGTAAAAATTGAAAAACTCGAGTTTGGTCCGAAAGTTCAAATTTCAGGAAAACGCAAAATACTCGAGTTTTTGGAAAATACTCGAGTTTGGTCTGAAAGTTCAAAAATTGGGGGTTTCGAAAGACTCGAGTGTTTTGAAAAACACTCGAGTATTTTAATAAAGACTCGAGTGTTTTTAGAAACACTCGAGTATTTTTATCAGACCCTGATTAAAAACTTTTTCAATTTAAAACTGATTTAATTTTGAATTAAAATACTCGAGTGTTTTTGGAAAAACTCGAGTATTTTGACAGAACAGAAAGTAAAAACTCAGTTTTAAAAGACCAAACACAAATCAAATACAAATGCTTCACTACCAACTTGGAATACAGTACAGAATCACACACAATTAACATATACAATTTCAAATATCATCAAGAACAATTTAACTAAGAATCAATAACACATTAGAGTAAGACTAATATGGTGATTTTCCAAAAATGACACACACAATGCAATTAGCCTATATTAGCTTCATCTAAAATACCAAGTTCTCTCCTAATATGATAAAAGGTGTCCCTTGGTAGAGGTTTTGTAAAAATGTCGGCTAATTGATTTGTGGTACTAACAAATTCAATTGTGCAATCACCCTTTTGTACATGATCTCTTAAAAAGTGATGTCTTATTTCAATGTGTTTAGTTCTTGAGTGATACACTGGATTCTTAGTCAAATTGATTGCACTCGTGTTATCGCATCTAATCGGAATATTTTCAAGTTTCAAACCAAAATCCGATAATTGTTGTTTCATCCATAACAGTTGAGCACAACAACTAAGATTGGCATCAGCAGGATACCACAAACCAGTGTTAATTGTTCCTTTTAGATACTTAAATATATGTTTAACTACGGATAGGTGAGATTCTTTAGGATTAGCTTGAAATCTAGCACACATGCATACACTAAACATAATATCCGGTCTAGATGCAGTGAGATATAGGAGACTACCTATCATACCCCTATACTTACTAACATCAACCGGTGTACCTTGTTCATCCTTGTCTAGGTAGCATGATGTGCTCATTGGAGTGTAGGCTTCCTTGCACTTGTCCAATCCGAATTTTTCAAGGAGTTCTTTGCAATATTTCCCCTGATGCACAAATATCCCCTCCTTGACTTGCTTTATTTGTAAGCCTAGGAAGAACTTGAGTTCTCCCATCATTGACATTTCAAATTCCTTTTTCATCAAATTTGAAAACTTTCTACAAAGAGACACGTTAGTAGCACCGAAAATGATATCATCAACATAGATTTGTACTAACAAAATGTCATCCTTGGTTTTATAAATAAATAATGTATTATCAACCTTCCCTCTTTGAAACTTGTTTTCTAATAGAAAGGAACTCAATCGATCATACCAAGCTCTAGGAGCTTGTTTCAATCCATAGAGTGCCTTTTTCAATTTATAAACATGGTTTGGAAATTCACTATTTTCAAAACCGGGGGGTTGTTTGACATACACTTCTTCATTTATAAACCCATTCAAGAAAGCACTTTTAACATCCATTTGATATAAAGTGAATTTCATGATTGAAGCATAAGCAAGTAAAATTCGGATTGCTTCAAGACGTGCAACCGGAGCAAAGGTCTCATCATAATCGATACCTTCCTCTTGGTTGTACCCTTGAGCTACTAGTCTAGCTTTGTTTCTTATAATCAACCCGGATTCATCAAGTTTGTTTCTATAAATCCATTTAGTACCAATTATGGTATGATCATCGGGTTTAGGGACTAGATCCCAAACTTCATTTCTTTCAAATTGGTTTAATTCTTCTTGCATAGCAAGAACCCAATGATCATCCTCAATGGCCTTTTTAATTGAATCGGGTTCAATTTGAGAAACAAATGAGACATAGTGGCAAATGTTTTGAATAGACCTACGAGTAAGTACTCCCTTTGACATATCTCCTATGACTTTGTCTATAGGATGAGCCTTGACCGATCTCCAAGTTGGAGGAAGTTCTTCCCTTACTTCTCCTTCATCAACTTTTGAATTCTCTCTCTCTTTTTCTTCTTTTGAAAAGACAATGCCATCTTCACTAGCATCACATAAAACACTATCTTCTTTTGAAGACTCATTAAAAACCACATGAATTGATTCCTCAATAGTTAAAGTTCTTTTATTGAAAATTCTATAAGCTTTACTATGAGAAGAATAGCCTAAAAATATGCCTTCATCGGATTTGGAATCAAACTTGCCAAGGTGTTCTTTTCCATTATTTAAAACAAAAACTTGGCATCCGAAGACATGAAAATGAGATATATTTGGCTTTCTTCCCTTGTAAAGTTCATAGGGGGTTTTATCCAAAGAGGGCCTTATCAAAATACGATTTAAAACATAACAAGCCGTATTGACGGCATCGGCCCAAAAATATTGAGGTACTTGAGAATCATTTAACATGGTTCTAGCAAGTTCCTCTAGCACCCTATTTTTCCGCTCTACCACTCCGTTTTGTTCCGGAGTCCTTGGTGCGGAGAATTGATGCTCAATACCATTTTTAGCACAAAATCTATCAAATTTGTGGTTTTCGAATTCACCACCATGATCGGTTCGAATAATAATTACTTTTTGATTTACTTGGTTTTGCAAAAGTTTGACATGATGTTTAAAAGATTTGTAGGTCTCACTCTTAGTAGTTAAAAATAAAGTCCAAGTAAACCTAGAGAAGTCATCAACAATCACCAATGCATAATAGTTTCCACCAAAGCCTTTTGCTTGTGATGGTCCAAACAAGTCCATATGAAGCATTTCTAATGGCCTTGATGTGGACATCACCATTTTTGATCCAAAGGTGTTTTTAGTTTGTTTACATTTCTTGCAAGGAGAACAAACACCTTCAATAGAAAAATTTAGCTTTGGTAAACCAACTACTAGATCTTTAGATTGTATTTTCTTCAATTGGTTTACATTAATATGAGCGGTCCTACGATGCCATAACCAAGTGTCATTTTCTTTGCTCACTAAACAAGTAGAGACCAAAGAAGTGACTTTGTTCAAATCAACTAAGTAAGTATTATTTGACCTTCTACCAACAAATTTGATTGATTCATCTTTGTCACTTTTAATGAGGCAATGGGTAGAGGTAAAAACTACATGATTACCAACATCACATAATTGGCTTATGCTCAAGAGATTATGTTCTAATCCTTGAACATAGAGCACATTATCAATAATCAAGTTTGAAGAGTTTCCGACTTTACCAATACCAAGGATTTTGCCTTTGTTGTTGTCCCCATAAGTGACATAACCCTTTTCCTTTGGAGTAAGCTCAATGAAGTGCCGCTTATCTCCCGTCATGTGCTTCGAACATCCACTATCAAGATACCACAATTGTTTTCCCGTTCGAAGGCACACCTACAATATGAAATCACTTGTTCACTTTGGGTACCCAAACAATGTTGGGTCCCTTAGGGTTAGTGTTGGGACTTTCTCCCTTCTTAATCCACATATAAGTGCCCTTTTTCATTTCAAACTTCTTAATGTGGCACTCAATGTTGATATGTCCAACTTTTCCACAATAAGTACAAGTTGGTCTCTTTGATGAATTTTTCTTAGAAAATGTTCCAACCACCTTGTACTTTTTGTCCTTTTTATGAACATATCCTAAACCGGTTTTGTTGTGATTATGTCTTTGAGAGTTCAACAACCGGTTGAGGTTTCTATCACTATGTGAGATTGTGAGTTTGTTTTTCAACTCTTTCACTTCTTTTTCAAGATCATCACATCTCTCACATGAAGTGATAATTTCCTCATGATTTGCACAATCACTTTGATGACTAGAATTAATAAGTTCCAAGGATTCATTTTGAAGTTTCAACTCATTTATAGATTTTTGCAATTCATCAATTTCATGTTGAAACTCCAAAATTTTCTTTCCTTTTTCCTTATTAATTTTAGCAAGCCTTTTAAATTGAATTAACATTTCATTGTAGGCTTCTTGCAAATCATCATATGAAATGGAGTTTGAAGAGGAACAAGAAGAACTAGAGGTTACCTCATCATCACTTTCACTCATGCCATGATTAGCTCTTGATGAGGACTCATGATTGTTCTTGGCCATGAGACAAAGGTTTGCATTTTCATCACCGGAGCTACTTGAAGATGATTCATTGCTCTTTTCCGGTGCATCCCAAACAATGTATGCACGCTTCCCTTTGGTCTCTTGGGTCTTCTTGTCATTCTTCTTCAAGAATGTGGCACATTCCATTCTTATGTGACCAACCCCACCACATTCATGACACTTAACTCCATCATTGGTACTCTTTTCTCTTTGTTTGGAGTCTTGGGTTCTCTTGAAATTGGATGAAGATCCACCTTTCTTCCCTTTGAAGAATTTGTTGAATCTTTTCACAAACATCCCAAATTCTTCTTAATTTGGTTCACCATCGGAATCTCCACTTGTAGAGCATTCTTCAACTTCTTTTGTAGCTTTGGTTGAAGCTTTGAGTGCTATGCTCTTTTTCTTTTTGTCCGATTCCTCATGCATCCCAAGTCTTGTAAGCTCCATCTCATGCTCTTGGAGTTTGCCAAACAAAGTGGCTAAGTCCATGCTATTTATGTCTCTAGATTCCTTGATGGCGGTTACCTTGGGTTGCCAACTCCTATCAAGACATCTTAGAATTTTGTTAGTAGTTTCACCATTGCGAAATACTTTTCCCAAGGAAATCAAATGATTAACAATGTGAGAGAATCGCCTTTGCAAGTCACTAATGGTTTCATTTGGCAACATGTGGAACAATTCATATTCGTGAGTTAGAGAATTCAATCTTGCATCTCTAACCTCACTTGTTCCCTCATGTGTGACTTGCAAAGTATCCCACATTTCTTTTGCCGATTTACATTGGGAGACTCTATAAAATTCATCATGGGATAAGGCCGAAAAGATGATGTTTTTAGCTTTTAAATCGAATGAAACTTTTCTCTTTTCATCATCATTCCAACTACTCCTTGGAATTTCAACAATTTCATCATTTATTTTCTTTTTGGGAATGAAAGGACCATTTTCAATTGCATCCCAAATATCCATATCAATTGCTTCAATAAAAACTTTCATGCGAGTTTTCCAATAAACATATCCTTCACCATTAAATAGTGGAGGACGGTTTATTGAAGCTCCTTCTCCACCAAAGTTATTGCAAGAGCCCATTTAGTTTCCAAAAGGATCTTTTTCGAAAAAGTTGTTACACTCGATCTTTCGACCGAGCTCTGATACCACTTGTTGGAAACCAACAAGCGGGCTAAGCAAATACTAGAGGGGGGGTGAATAGTATTTTGAAGCACTAATACCAAATATTTCGATTGATAATTGAAGAATGGAGCTAAGACTGAATTTTCTGCACTCAGACACAAAATACTCGAGTCTTTTGTGAAATACTCGAGTTTTTCAGTGATGAACAACTCGAGTCTTTTCTGAAATACTCGAGTTTTTCCTATCAGATATGGGAAAAACCAGAAACGAAAATTCAGCAATTTAACTCAAATCAATTCAATAATAAACAGGAACTTATCCAACAGAATAGCAAGCAATCTAAATAACTTTTAAACACAAAGATTCCTTGAACTTGCTACCTAATTGTATAAATCCTAATTGATTGAAATGACTTAAGTCTATTGAGCTAGAAAGTAGATTAAAAGCAATAAACCAACACTCAAGCAATTTTATCCTGGTTCACTCCAACAATGAGCTACATCCAGTCCTCCTAATCACTTAGGAGTTTCTACTAATAATCAAATTGTTAGAAATTACAAAGGATTGCTTGAGAATGGCCTCACTCAACCTAACCCTTTCAAGAGTGTACCAAACTCTTGATTTCTACCCCAATTTGATTCCGGTGATTGAAGAACTCTTCACAAAGCTTCCTTGAACTCCCTTCAAGAAACTCCACCGGGCTAGGAACCTCCTAGTCTTGTGCTTGAGAACCTCTCAAGACTTCCAACACCCTAAGCCACTTAGGGTTTGCTTGGGAACAATCCAAGACTTTGAATAATCAAGCTTTTTGTATGTGTATTACTAATCTCACAATGGATTAGCACAAATAAGCACAGCTCAATGTAAGAATTGAGGCCTAAAACTCAACTTGGAATAAAATGACAATATGAGTGAGAAGTTGAGTTTTTTTGGGAATTAACACTTGAGAAAAGGAAATTATGAAAGCTTGTGATCAATAATGTGTTGTTGTCTTGTTTGTTCTTGCACAAATTCAAAGAGAAATTTTACAATTAGGTTCTGAATTCTCTCTTGGGGTTGGATGATACTCAAATGCCCTCAATTGGGTTTTTGAGTTTCTCCAACGTTCATTTTTGCTGACTGGACAAAAATACTCGAGTCTTTTGGTAAATACTCGAGTCTTTTTGGTCGGTCACGAGTGAATTGGTGCACGAACAAGACTAACGGTCATAATTGCTGACCTGGCACAAATACTCGAGTTTTTCTATAAATACTCGAGTATATACTCGAGTCTTTATCAAAATACTCGAGTATTTTGATCAGATATGGGAAAAATTATTTTTCAATTTTATTTTTCCTCTCAAGTATTAATTTTTGGTCAATCTCAACTTAATAAACATATAAAAATTTATTCCTAGAAGAGACTAACTATTTCTACCCACTCTCAACCACTCTCAACATAAATTAGAAATTTACAATTAATATTTGATTGAGAATGATTGGACACTTGTCTTCTTTTCTTGACTTCTTGTTGATGTTGATGTTGCAATATCTTCAAGGCATGATTTGTTAATTATTTTGTCATCATCAAAACATAATCCACCTAATTAGGAGCATTGAATTCACATAATGCCCTTTTGATTCTTTGTTGACTCAAATCCTAAAACACATAATTTTAGCCTTAATCTAGTATAAGGTAAACTTCTCCCATACCTTAGGATCGTGTTTGATGAGTAATAACACTGAGATTGAAGAAAAATCCACAGATTCCATAGAAATCCTTAGCTCTGCTCTTAACCACGATTTCAGCAACAGGGTCCAAATACCAGGGATTTTGACATAGAGATTGACCAAACAAATTAGGGAAAATAATTAGGACTTGCTCTAGGTAACATGCACTAAAGGATCGAAGTGATTTGAGGCTTAAAGGTTACCTGTACTTACCAAAATCAGAGCTTAAACCTAGCTTCCATAAACAAGAACAACACTGAACCAGTTTTCAAGCTTCAACTTCAGAGATTGATTTCTTCTTCCACACACACTTTTAGCTTACAAACTTTATATCAACACGAAGCTCTGGATGTAAGCTTCGTGTTCGTGTATCACTCAAAGCCTCACTCCCCACATAGAAGAAGAATCGAACAGAATGAAGCAAAAACCCTAGAACAGAGATTTCCCAACCAACACTCACCAAAACTCCGATTTTGATCTCAATCCAAGCCTTTTATAGTGCAATTAACTTCTCATGCAGAGCGACACGTCTAATTCCACTCAAGGAAGGAAGTAATCATGGTAAAAACATGATCCACAGCTGGATTACTCATCAAACTCCACTATCTCAGTTTCTGGGTTTCACCGACTAACCGGTTACATGGCATTACTAACCTGTTACATCAGTGTAAAATTTAAATATTAATACTTTTAAAACCTTTCCCTCCAAGAACCTTTCTAATATTACATTTAGGTCCTAACCCAGGGACTAAAATGCAATATCTATATTTTTGTATATCCTTATCATATAAAAATACCTTCACCTATTTTTTTTTATTTATGTTTCAAGACTAATTAAATACAAAACATACACTTGGAAAAATTTATTTTAATTAATAATAAAACTTTATTTATTATTAATTTCCTTATTATCCGGGAGACGAAAATTGTGACATCCCATATTTTCCCCACCAAGACAGATAAATTTTCATTAAAAAGGAATTTTGAGATATTGTTTTACAAAGGATTTTTAATGAAGTGTTTTATTCGGTTACATAAGAAGTTGTCGATTTTATGGAATTTTGGTAAACAAAGATTTTCATAGAGACCAAAGCAAATGATTTTATTGAGTTTGGATTGATTTAATTGATGAGAAGTGAGTTATGATTTTATTTTTGGTGATTTTTTATAGGAATGAACTTCTTTATGAACTTTAATAGATTTAACGAACTTCAGAAACTCATAACTTTTTAACCGTAACTCCGAATTTTATGATCTTTATATGAAAACGATCGTATCGAAATGTAGATTTCAAAAATGTTATTTTAATAATTTTCTTTATTGATTTACGAAAAATTATTTTTCAGGTTTGTGAAATACGAATTTTGAAGGAATTAATGGTTAAAAGTAGTTAAAGACCTCTAATGGATTTTTCCTTTTGGAAATCTCTTTTATATGTATATAAGTATGATTGAAAATGAAAATGCAATGTCTATGTATGTGTACATGTATGTGTTGTGTGATGCATTAAATGATAGAATAAAATAATATATCTTCAAGGAAGTGATATGACTAATTCCCCTAAATTACTCAAAGTTGTCTACCCTTGAATGACCTTTTTCATGCAACATTTTGAGCTACCAAAACTACCCCTATCTTTGAATTTGAAATTCCCAAATTACCTTTGAGCTTTGGGCTTTTAACCCATTTAATCCCTAAAGCCCAAGCCCACTTACTCATGTATATATATATATATATAAGCAGCCACACACACACACCCTTCATTTCTTCATTTCTACTCATTCTAAAGCTAAGAGAGAAAGAAATTTAGAGAGAGAGAGAGAGGGAGAGAAGGCCGAAGCCTTGAGGGAGAAGGAAAAGGAGGATTTTGGCTTCTCTAATAGAATTTCAAGATTGATCTAGGTATTTACTTAAGTTCCTAACCTCTTTTCTTTAGTTCATTTTCGGTTTTCATGTTTTTATTTCTAAAGTTTTGATTTTTGTTTGTAAATGTTGATGCATGTTTGTTTTCAAGCTAGATCTAGTGTTTTTATTTACATGCATGTTAATTTCTAAGCTTGATTTTGAAGCTTTTGTTAAGAAAGCATTTTTCTTTCATGATCTTAAGTTATCTCATGAACTCATTCATTTTAAACTTGATTTCTTAAAGTGTTTTTGAAAAAGTTTGATTTTGAGTTTGCATGAAGGATTTTTCAAGAGATCTATGTTTGATCTTGACATGCATGCAAAGGTTTTTGAAAAAGAGTGAATTTTTCTTAGTAATTTTCCTTATGAATGGCCACGGTTGTGATTGATTTTTGGGTTAGAGGTTTTGATTATGGATTTATGATATGTGCATGTGAATATCTTGAGATTGTAAGTATGTTTTGGAAGTTTGAACCTTTAAGAAATATTTTTGAGAAAACCATGAACAAAGCCACGGTTTTGATGTTGTTGTGGTTGAAAGTTTGATTTTCCTTATGTTTGATCTGTAACATCCCGCGTTTTCCGACTAGGATGAATAAAATTTTATTAAAGAAAAAGTTTTACGATAGTGTTTTACAAAGGTTTTCGATGAAGTATTTTATTCGATTTCGAAATAAAGTGTTGATTTTACGGAGTTTTGGCAAACAAATATTTTTATGAAGTTAGTAAAAATGATTTTTTATGAAATGAGGATTGATTTGATTAATAAGAAATGAAAAATGATTTTTATTGTTGGAGATTTGTTTTGAAAATGAATTTCTTTATGGATTTTCTTAAATGTGTTAACTTTGAAAATTCATAACTTTTTAACCGTAACTCCGATTTTTATGATCTTTATATCAAAACGATCGTATCAAAATGTAGTTTTCAAAAATATATCTTTCATAATTTTCTGGGTTGGTTTGCGAAAATTATTTTTCAGAGCTGTAAAGGACGAATTTCCAAGGAATAAATCATGAAAAATAGTTTTTGATTTTTAATAAATTTTTCCTTTTGGGATTATCTTTAATACATTAAATTATGATTTAAGAAAATGAAATAAGGGCCATAATTGCAACCAATAATTACAGTTTATTAATTGAGGTGGAAAATGTGTATTAAGTATTATTATGTATGTTTGATTATTGTTTTGTGATCAAGTGTGTGATTGAATATGAGTGTGTATATGATATGTGAATGTATGCCTATATGTGTATGTATGATGGTGTGAATAAGGATTTTAGAGTAAATTGCTTGGTTATGTGAATTGATTAGTGATTATAATGTGATTAAGAAATAAAAATTGGGAGGCATGTGTGTGCATATAGGTGTCACGATTTGGTGGAGTGTGTGCATGCATGAGATATGTGTGAGGTGTGTGTAAGTGACAAGTGTGTGCATGTGTGTATGTGTAGGCTTGTGGTGCCTTGCATGTTGACTAAGTGGGAAAGGGAAATAAAATAAAAAAAAATAAAAGGAAAAGAAAATGGGAACTTGGAGACCGAGTATAGGATTTAGTGCTGCACCTTAGTCCATCCCCCTTATTACCATTCACACCTTCATTCTTCCATTCACTCTTTCTTTCCTTCGTTGCCTCCACTCTTTCATTTCTTCTTTCACTTTTCCATTTCACACTTCCAACACTAAACACTAAGTCTCCAAGAGCAACACTACTCTTGAGAGACACATATAAAAAAAAAAGAGAGAGAAAACCGTGAGGGTAGAAAAGGAGGAAGAAGAAAACCCATGCTTGACCAAGCCTTGTTCTTGAAGACCCAAACACTAGGAAAGCTTGAGGATCAACCCTTTCATGGTAGGATTTGAAGACCAAGAAAGAAGATTTGTAATAGTATAGATTTCCTTTCTAGTTTGTAGATTTTTGTTCTTTCTTCTTGCATGCTTTATTTTATGGTTTGTAATATGCTTTCATGTGTTGATCTTGCTTGATCTTGGACTTTAAGAACTTAAACTAATTTGTAATATGCTAGACTTGATGATCGATGTTTCGTTTAAGGTTTCTTTTATGGATCTAATATTTTCTAAATTAAAATCTTAGAGATCTAAAGAAAACTAAAGATTTTGTGAAAATCTAAAATTAACTTCCTTGCATGTTGATTTTTAAGTTAGATCTAGTAATTTTGATTGCATGCATGACAAGATCTATGTTTGAACTATGATATGTTTGATGCTTGAGTTTTAATGAAAGATCTTTGAAAATAATTAAATTATTTCTTGGTGTTTCTCCTTATGACAGCCACGGTCTTGATTGATTTTTCGGTTAGAAGTTTTAATGTTGGATTTGTGTTATATGCATGTGAATACCTTTGGATTTTGAGTATGTTTTGGAAGTTTAAATCTTTAAAAAAAATTTCTTTTACGAAAACCATGAACAAGTCACGGTTTTGATGATTGTTGTAGTAGAAAAGCTTGATTTCTTTATGTTGATGCATGTTTCATTTTAGTTAAAGAAAATGTTTTCATAATATATTAATTCGGTTTTCAAAGGAAAAATAAGTAATGGATTGATTTTGTAATTGAATTGTGTGTATGAATGTATTTTTGATTTTCATAAAAATGAATGAATGAACAAATTTGTTAAATAAAGAGTATGCTGAAATGGTGAATATGTATGCTTTTGACTTTGATAAATGATATGTATATATGTTCAATGATTCTGGAATTTTGTCACTGTCTTAATTATGATAAAATGAACCTCTCTGAAATTTTGAATGATTTTTGGAATGAATTTCCTATTTTTATAAGAGTAAACTTTGTGAAAACAATTTTCAGAAAATAAGTTTTTCAGTTCAAAGATGAAAATAATTTTCGAACTTGTGCTGCTCCAAATGGGTTGAAAATTTTATAGTAGATTCCTGAACCTCTCTAGATGTTCTCTGTAAAATTTGAAGAGATTTGGAGTTGGTTTGATAATTTTTCCAGTTGCAAAACAGTGAACCACTTGGTTCAGATTTTCTGGACTTAGTGGCAAATTTAATTAGAAAATATGACTTTCACAACTCCAAATAATCTGAAAATTTTATGAGATAGTCTTGACTGTATAAGGAAGACGTATACTAATTTTTATGAAATTATTATTTGAGGAACTATTTTTAATAATAACGTTTTTGTCTCAGTCCAGCAACAGTACCATGTTGTTTTTCATGTGAAAATTGATTTGAAACCTATCTTAGGATTGTTTAAATGACTTGAAAATTTTATATGATGAACTTTGGCATATATGTGTGTTTTATGGAAATTTTGAGAATTTAATAAATTAATTTGATATAGTTTTGAATTTTATCTTTTGTGTTTTGCCTGTAATCACACTAGGATTCTATTTGAATGTTTTCGATGAATATGAATTTTTAATACTTAATGTTATGACTTGGCTGCTTTGTATGATGACTATGATGCCCTGAAATGATTGCATGAGTGATTGTTTGATGATGTGTTTAGGTTAGGCATGAATGAATTATTTAATTAACCAAAATGTTGTGTTTGAGTTTGTGATTTGGTTTGAAAAGTAATTGGTTTTGGAAATAGTTTAGCTTTGATTTAATTAAAGAACCTTGGACTTAATGGTTGCTGCCCTTAATTCATTTTACAATTTTAAGTTTGAAAAATAAATCATTTAAGTATTTATTTTATAACAAAGTATTATACGAACTAAAGTATAATTTTTCGGTGTTTTCAGATTTTCTAAAAAGTAATTTATGGACTTGCATAATTGCTGTCCAGATTTTATTCAAGTTGTTTTCAATCTTAAAAATTTATTTGGTTGGTTTAAAGTTTAAGTTTTAAGTGGTATTTAACTTGAGAAAGATTTGGTTTGAAAAAGTTTTAACGTTTTGCGATTTTCAGATGAGAAACAAAAAGAGTTTTCGAAAACGCGTTTTGATAATAAGTAGGGCGATTATTTAAGATAGGTTTGTAACGTAGTATCGTCTATTTAGTACAAGGTACGTATAAGTCGAGGAGCGGAACGGCCGACTTGTTGGGAAGGACCGCGACGATTTCAGAAGCTGGAGCGTGAGGTGAGAGATGCAGTAGGCCTAGGTCATCGTGACGAGTAGGCTCGGTTCTAAACGGAGTACATCGAGTCCGATTAGAGTAATTGTCATGTGTTAGGTGCTACATGATTATATGTGACATATATGTGCTAAATGTTTATCTGTTTCGTTAAATATGATGCATGATTTATTTTGGTTATGTACTGGATTTCTTTGTGAATTATCCTGTGGAGTATATTTTGTTTTGTTTGGGAAAAAGGTTGAGAGAGAATGAGATTCAGATTAAGTGAGAAATTAAGAGATAAAACGAGACGTGAATGAGATTGTGAAAGAAATGAGTTGATGAGATGAATGAAATGTAAAAGTAAGAAAATGTGATTGAAAGAGAGAGGAATGATAATAAAGGTTGTGTAAGTAATGAAATACAAAGAGTTGAGATTGGAGAGGAGCAATGTGGTATGGAAGTGAGATGTGGTTTGAGTGGAGATGTGATTCCTCGTACATGTTTTTGGGAAGAATCTTAGTGTTGAGTTGAGCTTGCTCCTCCATTAACACTCACCCAAAAATATGATTTTTGAAAAAGGTTTTTGAAAAGAAATCTTGAAAGAGCTTTTGTGAAAATAATATTTTGTGAAAGTTTTTGGAAACATTGTTTTTGAAAAAGTTTTGCGAAAAGAGATTTTGAGAAAGACGAGGAAAAGATGTTGATAATGTTGATGAGAATATGCTGAAAGTGAGCTTTGAGAATCATGATGATGAGATGTGTGAGAAAGTGATGTGAGGACAAGGGCCATTGAGATTTAGGGGGAACGGATTGCGATTAGTGGTCGGGCTTCGTTGAAGGGATGCGCCAAGGACGAGCCGACTGTTAGGATTAAGCCGTTTAATTAAAACTCTAAAACTTTAAAAGACATTTACAAGCGCGGTGAGGTATGAGTGTCGTATCGAAGTAGTGGAGAGGAAGGTACCCCGGATATCAAGGATATACGGGTTGTGAATGCAATAGGGTAAGCTAGGGCGGTAAAACGCCATGAGGCTTTGAGTACTATTCTGGGCGGAATGAATCCCACATGTGGCGTACTAACGTGGTAGGGACTGGGTCTAATTCCGTGGTAAGTTCTGCACCCGGGACCGGAATAGTGCTGTCACCCCTATGGCATTTCAGGAACAGTGAGAGGGACTGGAACGGGGCATTTGTGATTGCCGCTGAGAGCGTGCATTGATATGATATTTGAATTGATATGATTTGAGGCAGGGCCTCATGGTCTGGGACCATTTGTTGTATGACAGCTGTCGTGCCCGCGTGGTAAAGGTTATGTACTCCTGTTTGCTTCCGACTAGGTTGGGTGGATGACCGAGGAGATGTAGACGTGTGCGAGCTCAATGATGTATTCCCCCTCATCATTGATGCTAACCGTTTGATAAGATTTAATGACGATAAAAAGATTATAAGAAAGAACGCATTTAAGAGAAAATGAGAAAGATTCAAAGAAGAAGGAAAGTATAAGTGATTGTTGGAAAGATTGTGAAAATGGTGATGAGACTGGAATGTCTGAGAGGAATGATGATGCTTTATGAAATGAGTATGTGGTTATTAAATTATGATATGTTCTATTTATATACTTTGTTTATAAGCGTTTCCTATATGCTTAAGTGAACGTATTTGTCATATGCAAAGCATGAATGCATGGTTCCTATATTATTATCCTGAGTATTCTTTTTATATGAAGTCGTTAGTATTTTGTCTTGTCATGTTTGTACTTCTGGAATGCTGACCATCTCTCCTATCATGTTGTCGTATCGGGTTACTCCGATATTGCAACGGATAGATGGGTGACCCTGCAGTAAATCTATACGAAGCTCTGCAGTGGACTTCAGCGAGAAAGATTAGAGGTCAATACTAGCAGTAGGTAATCCCTGAGCGTTGTACTCCCTGCAACTACTTGGTTAACATTGTCATATCAGTCTGTACCCCACTTGATATTTTATTGAGTATGGTTTTTAAGAAACGAGGCTTTATGAAACAATATTTGAAAATGTTTTTCTCAAAAGAAATTTACAAAGCCAAGTTCCAAAGTGCGAGGTTAAGTAATATCTTGGTTTGGAAATTGACTAGTGATGGGTGACATGAGAACGTTATTATGATTAAGTTACTAAAATGTTTTTGAACTTAAAGCCTCTCATGTCCATGTTACCATGTAAAAAAAAAATTCCCAAATTTTTACTATATTTTGTTAAAGAGACAAGTGTTTTCAAGTTGCCGAAATCGGGGTGTTACATGATCACATGCATGTTATGATCTTGGAGTTTATTGATGTTTTGGATGAATAAAAAATTGTGTGATGTTGTGATTTTTAAGTGATGGCCACGGTTTGCATGTTTGGATAAGAAGATCGAGATTTTCTTAAGTATAAACAATGAATATGTGATTTCGATGAATTTTAAGTTGATTTTATGTGTTAGATGTGAAATAAAAATTGTCTAGAGACTTGATGATGCTCACGGTTTGGTGAATAAATGTATGTTAGGATTATATTTCTACTTGTTTGATGAATCATATGAAATTGTTGTTGAATTTGGAGTTGTTTTTAGAAGTCTTTAACTCTTGAAATTTTTTTGAGAAACTTAGTCAAAGGTCACGGTTTGGACCTTAGTTTTTGAGTTAAACTTTCTTGAGTATATGTGTGTTGATATCATGAAACTATGTGTTGATTTGTGAAGTTATTCTTTGAGGAAATAATTTTTGAAAAAAAACAAATGATGCATACGGTTTTGATATGATTAAGTGTAATGAGATGAAGTTTTGCTAAGTTTGAGTTCTATGTGTAAGTATATGCTAAGTTAGAATTGATAAAGTGTAAGTTAAATGAAAATTTGTCTAAATGTTTATGTGAGTATGATTCGGTTGTATGTGCCTATAAGTTTAACTACTTTATTTGATTGAGATATGTGCATAGATAAGTATGTGAGCATGTTGAGAAGAAATTTGTTTAAGTTCAATTTGATGACTTATGGTTATGTAATGTTTGAAATGAATGAAAGTTAGTTTGTGGATTGAATAAATGTTTGTTTGAGATTTTTAAATAATGTAGGAATGATTCTTGAAGTGCATGAAAGTGTTTAAGTAAATTGTTTTATTTGAGCATCATGCTGCCCACACTTGATTTTAAGTGTTTGAGCTTGAGAAATTGTTGATCAAAGTGTTTATTTAATTGTTTTCAAGATACTTAGTTTGTCTATGGATTTAAATTTGTTTTGGACAATGGAAAGTGAACTTGAGACTTAGAATATGATGCTGTCCATAATTTCTATGTTGTATTTCTTATTTAAAAATGTTTTCAAAGTGATTTGAAGTTGAGTTTTGATGAGTACTCAATATAAGATAAAGTTGGTTTGAAAAGTGCAATTTTTTGGTGTTTTCGGAGTTGAATTCATTGCTGTCCAAGAGAAACCAGCAAAGAAACTTTTGAATTAAATTAATTTATTTGACCATTTTCTCATGAATTTAAAGTATAAAAGTTAGTGTTTGATTTTGGACAAGTTTGAGCAAAAGAATTGATGTTTTGGTTTTACATGAAGACAAAGTTTGAATTTTTCTTAAATTACTTTGAGAATAAGTTCAAGAGTAATATTGAATAAAGTATTAATACTCCTGTGTCTATCTTGCGGGACTTAGAAGAAGTTGGAGTCGAGCAGACTAGCAAGGAAGCGGATCGTTCGGAACTTGTGGAATCGGTAACTGCAAACCAAGGTGAGAGAGAAGTTATCCTAAGACACTTTGGTGTCTAGTGAGTATATTAGGATACTCCGGACTCTCTCAAAGTCGGAGTGAAGGTCTACTGAAGGTAGTAGTATACCCGATAGTTTGTATGTTCTGTGTGTATCGTGGTATACGAAGACTCCATACCTATACTATCACATGCTATTAATTGATTTGATATATTTGCTTATGTTATGTACATGCTGAATTGATATGCTGATATCATGATATAATGTTGCTTATATTGTCATTGCATGAGCATGATGCATCATCCCACGATATAAGTTAAGAATAGAAAAGACATTAGAAACTATGAGAAATCCCCCAAAGAATAGAACGGAACTCGAATGGATTAAACACGCTATGGAACCGGATGATGCTGATGCGCCCGAATACGTGGATCGAGCTGACGATATGGCTAATGGATTAGTGTCCGGACGATGATGATGCCTTTGGACCCGGATGGAACGATTGCAGAGTTCCACTAAGATAGTCCCCATATGGTCTTAGCCATATGTTGGAATGACTTCAGATAGGTCGGAGCCTATCTATCAAAGATCGATTAATGATCCACATATAGTCGAAGCTATATGCCGAAAGTGATTCAGAATGGGTCGGTGCCCATCAAAATGACTGTCGATATCCCGCATATGGTCAGAGCTATATGCCGGAAGTGATTCAGAATGGGTCGGTGCCCATCAAACATATTGGTCGAGTCCCACAGAAGCATTCCGTATATAGTCGGAGCTATATGACGGAGATGACTTAGGACGGGTCGACGTTGGAACAACTGAGTATAACATCATGACCTAGAACCCTAACCCGAAGTAGTGGAGAGGAAGATACACCTGAATTACCCTTGTGGTGTTTAGCTGGATGATTAAGAGAGGGGATGGCAATGACAGTGATTCGTCAAGAAGCCTTGAGAAGTCTGTCTAGGTGGGAAAAACCATAGGGCCTCTGGTTTAACCGGTCGGAGCTGGTAACTCAGTGGCATGGACGAAGTACCACATGATCACTAGACAGATGACTGACGCCCCCTTGACTAAATCTAGATCAGTGAGAGGAATGCTTGAACACAGCTGGATGTGCCCACTTTACTTCCCGGGACATTATATGAATTCATTTACTGTGCCATTCGTGAAAAGTCGGTGTGGTTAGAGATCCTGTACTCCTAATTGCTTCCAACTAGGCGGATGGATTCCGAGGAGATGTAGACCCAAATCATAAAGCCTGAATTCCCGATATTATGGACTCGAGAAATATGGACAAAGAGACTTTAATCCCATGATATAAATTGATTAAGATATCCTCTTAAGTGAAAGATAAAGTGTTAGATAATGCGACTATTGCATCCACATGCATCATGCATATTTATCCGTTTGTATGATTGTTATGTTCTGATATACGTCGCTAGTGTAAAACCAAGAAGTCGATGGGAGTAATTACATTCGGGTAACTTACTCTCTCAACTTCTTGTGTGCATGTGATGGTGAACCTCTGGTTCTAAAAGATGGTGGAGCTGGTACTGCTTCTCCTGGAAGAAATACTTGCTAATCGTGATACGCCGATGAGATGGCTACTGCTGGGTGACGGAGATTGCTTTTGGGAACTTACGTCCCGAATCGAGAAGTGGATGCTGCTGAGCAGTTTATAATTAGGTTTTGGATGGACCCTTGCTGATATATATATATATCAAGTGTACCCCTTTTCTTTCGAACTGTTTTTGATAAGGCAAAGATTTATGAAAGTTTGGCTCCGATGAACTATGGTGACTACTTATGAAAGAACCTTTATGATCTGTTACTAAACTATTTTCTGAAGGACTGTCGTAATCAGACAGACAAATCATTTTAAGTAAATCGATTATGTTTTCTGTGCATAAAATATTTATTTATATGTTGAAAATGAAGTCACCAATATCAAATTATTCTAAGAATAACAGTGAACCGTTTTCAATGACGATCTTTCTATACATGATATGAATCCCCACTCTTTTCACTATAATTAGTAACGTTTGGATAGTAAGTGCTTATAAGAAAATGGATTTAGTTGTAATACCTTGTTTTGGAAACCTGACTGATAAGTTTTATGCTTGAAAAAACAAAAATTCACCCTATTTTTCATAAACAAATTAGTTAGTAATTGATATTGTTTATTTCGAGTTTTCCAAATCGGGGTGTTACACTTGGTGGTATCAGAGCAATGGTTGTCCTTGTGGCCTGAACATGGCCTTACATGTTCTCTGTTGTGTGATCTCTAGATGTGTTTAAGTTGTGTGACTAGATGTGTTAGTAAGTGTATTAAACTGTAAGTGCGTTGATGAATATAGCTTACGATGTCTGGAAGAGGAAGAGGTAGACATGCTCCTGGAGCAGCTCGGGACACCAAGGACATGTTACACGATCTGACTGCTGCAGTTCTGGGCATGAGTGTGAATCTCAACATGATGCATCAACAGGCCCAATAGAACAACCAAAACCAAAACTTAGGACTTTAGGAGTATAGGGGTTTAGATGAGTTTTGCAAGAGGAACCCTAAAGAATTCGTCGGTGGATATGCCTCGGATAACGCTAATGAATGGATCAGGGAGTTGGAAAAGATCTTCACCGCTATGCAATGCACCGATGCTCAGAAGGTGACCTATGCGGTCTACATGCTAACCAAGGAGGCATCTGACTGGTGGGAAAATACTAAGCAAGTTATGGAGATTCAACAGCAAGCTGTCACTTGGGACTCCTTCAAGCAAAGGTTCTTGGAGAAATATTTTCCCATCAACATGAAGTTGAAGAAGGAAATAGAGTTCATGCACTTGACTCAAGGAAACATGTCAGTCGGCGAGTATGCTGCGAAGTTTGAGGAACTGGTGAAGTACGTGCCGCACTACAATCAACCCGGAAATGATCAATCAAAGTGCGCAAAGTTCTTAGATGGACTCAAGACTGAGATTAAGATGGCCTTCATACACATGGGGACCGACAGCTTTCCGCTCTTAGTGAGCAGATGCAGATTTTTTGAGGGTGAACTCGAAGCGAAGAGCATGGGCAATAAGACTGCTATACCCTCGAGTTCCCATGGACCAGTGAGAAACACCCCCAATTATCAGAATGTGAGGAAAGGAGCCCAGCATGGGCGAGGACCCTACGATCGATCTGGAGGAAGAAGGGACAATCAGTATAGAGGATCGAGGTTTCGAAGGAATAACAATCGCAACAATGGCAACCGGGGTAATACGAACACCAACACTTGGAGCAACAATGGAAGTAGAAATCGCTACAACAACAACGCTACTGATAGGAACTCTGAAACATCACCTCCCATCTGTACTCGATGCCGCAGACGCCACTTTGGTAATGAGTGTAATCCCAAGCCAGTTTGTTACAACTGTCAAGAATCTGGCCACTTTGCAAGGCAATGCCCCAACCCAAGAAAAGGGAGTGATGCTGGAAATGCTGCAAGGCCACAAACTAGGGGAAAGGTGTTTACGATGAGCGGTGCGGAGGCTTCAAACCATGATGGTCTCATCCAAGGTACATGTTTTATAAACGAGAATTCCTTAAATGTGTTGTATGATTCGGGTGCCACACACTCTTTTATATCTAATGATGTTGTGAGTAGGTTGCACTTAATGGTAGATTCCCTACCATATGATCTGATTGTATTTACCCGTACTAGTGACCCGGTCACAGTTTCAACTTTTTTCCCTAAGTGTCTTGTAGTGATAGATGATAGGACTTTTACCACTGACCTGATAACATTGCTCCTATCCCAAATTGATGTTATCTTAGGGATGGACTGGTTATCCGCTAACCATGTTCAATTGAATTGTTTCACTAAAACCCTAACCTTTGGAAACCCTGACGATTCCTTACCAAAGCACGTAACTGCCAATCAAGTCATGGCTTCTCTGAGAGAGGGAGCCCATGTATACATGCTCTCGACTTCCTTGGATGTCGATGTGGACAATCACATTCATGAACTGCCTGTAGTTCGATACTTCCCAGAAGTCTTCCTTGACGACATTCCTGGATTACCACCTATTCGAGAGGTCGAGTTTTCAATCGATGTGATACCGAGGACTGGACCAATCTCTAGAGCACCCTACCGAATGGCACCAGTAGAGCTAGCTGAGCTGAAAAAGCAGATCGAGGAGTTGGAAGAAAAGCAACTCGTCAGGCCCAGTGTGTCACCTTGGGGAGCTCCAGTTTTGCTAGTTAAGAAGAAGGACGACAGTATGAGGTTGTGTGTCGACTATCGCCAGCTAAATAAGGTAACGATCAAGAACAAGTAGTTAGTTTAATATTTGACACTTAGTTAATAATACTGTGTAACATCCTACTTTTTATAAAACATTTAGGTGGAAAAATAATACTTAATTTAATATTTGACACTTAGTTTGAAATTAGGACCTGAAAATTTCTTTTTAAACTTGAGGTGTATTGAAGTTTTCAAAAACATAGTTAATTATTTTTCTAGAAAATCGGACAGAGTCTCCTCTGTTTTTCCGACTTTCCCAAAATTTAGTTTTTATCCGTTACCAGTCCAGACATCCAGAATAATTCTAATTATAAAATTTAACTCCCTTTCCGATAATAGGGAACAAAATACTAACAGGAAAAATACTTAGATTTTCAAAAGGCTAAATAAAGAACCCGGGCCACCAAATATACAACTGAGATTTAAAATACAGTAAATCATAAATTCTTAAAAATACTTAATAAACATAGACGTGGCCCGGTTAAACTCTAGCTAAGAGTAAATAACTCACACTTCCCGTGGGGAAGGTGCTCCTGCTCGGCCCGAATATCAACTATGCTCCTGACCTGTACCTGTACCTATGGTGGATGTAAGGGTGAGAATTGCACTAACTGGTAAAACATAGAACATAACCCAAGTCAAGCACATTTAGCAAATAATCAAATATTACGAATATAAACACACCCAATCACCTATTCACTACAAACACAACCATCTTCAATTCTTTGTACCTTCCAACCAATATTCACACTTACTCTATTTAAACACTATCCTATTCACATTGTCGTCCTACGCCCATGCTTCATCCAATTCTATTCCTTTCCTTTATCTACCTTCCTATCCTCTTTCCTTTTCTCTCCCTTCCTATTCTACATATTCTATTCATTCTCCTCGGACTTCCTTTACTCCCCCTGTCTTCCTCTTATTTCTTTACATTTCACCTGATCTTTTATTACTTTCCTTTATCTTTTATTACTTTCTTTTATCTTTTATTACTTTCCTTTATCTTTTATTTATTTCTTTTATCTTTTATTACTTTCCTTTATCTTTTATTTCTTTCCTTTATCTTTTATTGCGTCGTGGGGCTCCTGCCACTGCGTTCCCCGTCTGCCGAGGATACGTCTTACCGATGCGTACGTCCCGCAGTCCGCACGAATTACTCAACCCATGCATACGGTCCCGCAAGCCGTACGTCTTCTAAGGTCCAGTACCCACTGACACCGTTTTCTATCATAGGCCACAGGGTCACCACAACCCACCTGTGCCAGTCGTCACCACTGGTCGCAGAGTCACCACAACCCATCTTCGCCAGGACACAGGGTCCCCGCAACCCACCTGTGTCAGCCACAGGGTCACCTCAACTCACCTGTGACGGTGTGATCTACTTGGCCGCAGGGTCACCACAACCCACCTGCGCCAGCCACAGGGTCCCCACAACCGACCTGTGACATTTCCTATCTTTCCTTCTTTACCCTTTCTAATTCAATTACATTTTAATGGTTCATTTTATTCTAATTCTCTCACCTTACTCTCTTTAATTTATTTCCTTTCTTTTCTTCCAAATCACTTTATTTCTAAAAATAGAAATCTCACTAAATTTCCTCAATTCCCACTCCTTTGCTAATATTAATACCAACTCTAAACCAAACTCACATCCTCATCAATTCGTGCATCAACATTCACATATCAACATTTAAAACATAATTATTAACATTTAAACATTTAATCAACAATTAGCATTTAACATTTTTCAGTTAGCAATTAACTTATATAAGCATTCCAAGTCATGAAAATAAATTCTAAGTTCCCTAATCACACATAATCAGATAATCTCAGGCATGACTACACAGTACCAGTTACACAACCACCGTGCGGCAATAAACCCCTTACCTTAAAATAATTAAAAGAGACTAAACCTTAGGAGAGCTTAGGACCCTAATGTAAGAGAGGTGTCGGTGTCCACTAATCCATGAAGCAGAGCAAGATTGATGAGTTCCCTTTTTCCTCTTGTGTGGGTCAAATCCCTTTAGGGTGTGGGAGACCTCAACTTACTCTTGTAAAATTGGGGCAAGAAACAACAACAATAATAATAATAAGTGATGGTAATACCAATACCCAAATCAAAGGAGGAAATGGAAGGATTGAAAGGAAAGAGAGAGGCTTGATCAACTTACCCCAAAGACTTGAAAGAGAGGAAATAGAGAAGTAAGAGTTGATGATGATGATGTAGCTTATTGGAAGAGAAGAAGGAATGCTTGATGGTCTTGGAGCTTCAAGCTTCACCTAGGGCCTTCAATGGAGGTTGGGAGGGAAGGAGTTGGAGCCCTAGCTCCATGGAAGAGGAAGAAGATGAGAGAGAGAGAGAGAGGAGGGTTCGAATTAGGGATGGGCACGGGTGCGGGCGGGCACGGGTAGTGCATACCCACTACCCTATCCGCGGGTATTTGCGGGTATTTACGGGTACCCACGGGTTTTGAACTTTTATTATTTTTTCCTTTAATTTAATGATCCACATAATGATAAAAAAGCTCACGGGATCTTCAATTATACTACACGTCAGGCATACATGAACTTCCACATAATAATAGGAAAAAGGTGGCCTCAAGTATCATAGTGCATCTCTGTAGCAAATAAATGTTTGAGATGATTGCTAAAATTACAGGGCATTTTATTATATATCTTTCTTCGTTCTAAAGTCATGGTCTTATGATAATTAATTAACTCCCCACTTCCCATAATATATATATATATAGCTGAACACTATGAAGATTTTAATCAGTATATAGATCAATAGATGTACCTCCAATTTTAATCACTACTAGTAAAATATTATTATACTAATATATATAATATTTAATAAAATATTTTTTTTATTTATACGGGTACCCGCGGGCGCGGCTACCATAATACCCATCCCCACCCATGAGGGAATAATGCGGGTACCCGTCACGGGTATTTATGCGGGTACCCGCGGGCATGGGTATTTTGCCCATCCCTAGTTCGAATGGTGTGAGGGAGGAAGTGTTTGGGGCTTAAAATGGGGTTTTGGGGTGGGAAATACCGAAATTGCCCTTAAAAACGCGTGTTTGGTGTTGCAGATCGCAGGATTTTCGCTTAAGCGAAATCTGGTCGCTTAAGCGAACTCAATTGGTGTTGTTACTGGAGCAGTTTCGCTTAAGCTAAAAATTTTCTCTTAAGCCAAAATATTTTCGCTTAAGCGAAATATTTTCGCTTAAGCCAAACGTACAGGTACTACTATTTCATTTTTCTATTTTTCAGCTATTTTCTTCCCAACTTCAAATAGCCATAACTTCTTCGTTCACCGTCGGATCTTGCTCAAATTTGACGAGCAACTTCCTAAAAACCATACCATCATATCCAACGGTGGGAATTGTGTTTTGAGTCCTAAATCTTTTATTTTAATTTTTTATCCTATTTATTTCGTTTAACACTGAATCACCCGTTTGCCTCGTCCGTTCCTAACTTAATTTACTACTTCTTCCTTTCCTAAACCAATATTATTATTATTAATCTTTTATAATGCTTGAACGCTTCTTTTAATACCTATTTATGGTTTTATTATTATTATTTCAATTATCCCAAATTATTATTAATTCAATTATACTTGGGTTTAAAATTCGGGATGTTACACTCTGCCTCGGATAGATGACTTGATGGATCAGTTGAGGGGAGCAGCGGTGTTTTCGAAAATCGACCTTCGATCGGGTTATCACCAGAGTCGGGTAAAGGAAGATGATATTCCGAAGACTGCTTTTAGGACCCGATATGGGCATTTCGAGTATTTAGTCATGCCTTTTGGAGTGACTAATGCTCCTGCAGTGTTTATGGACTACAGGAACAGAATCTTTCAGCCATACTTAGATTCGTTCGTGGTAGTATTCATAGATGATATCCTCATTTATTCCAAGAACATGGAGGAACATGAAGAACATCACCTCTACGGAGCATGGATCGAGGTATTCAGTGATCATAAGAGTCTTAAGTATCTCTTTGATCAAAAAGAGTTAAATACGAGACAAAGGCAATGGATGGAGTTTTTGAAGGATTACGACTTTGAGCTACAGTACCATCCGGGGAAAGTGAACGTGGTAGCAGACGCTTTGAGTAGGAAATCTCTTCATGTGTCTGCAATGATGGTGAAAGAGATGGAGTTAATCGAGAGATTCAGAGATATGAACTTAGAAGTTAGGATGAATCCACGAAGTATGACTCTGGGAATGCTGGTTGTGTCGAACGAGTTTATAGAACAAGTCAAGGAATGGCAATCAAACGATCCAGAGTTACAAACAAAGAAGTAGTTGGTTTCGGAAGGGAAAGAGACTGAGTTTCAAGTAGGAACTGATGAAGTATTAAAACACAAGGATCGAATTTGTGTGCCATAAGACAAGGGAATAAGGGAAATGATTTTGGAAGAAGCTCATAAGAGTAAGTTGAGTATCCATCCGGGAGAAACCAAAATGTACCAAGACTTGAAGAAGATGTTTTGGTGGCCTGGTATGAAAAGAGAAGTAGCGGAGTATGTGTCAAGGTGTCTGGTGTGTCAGAAAGCTAAGATCGAACACAAGAAACCCGGCGTAGTGTTACAACCATTGGAAATCCCAAGTTGGAAATGGGATAGTATTTCCATGGATTTTGTAACTGCTTTGCCTAAGACCCGAATAGGATTTGACGCTATTTGGGTAATTTTTGGACCGATTAACCAAAAGTGCTCATTTCCTACCTATCAATGTGAAGTACCCGTTGGAGAAACTGGCAACCATATATGTCAATGAGGTAGTGAGACTCCATGGGGTACCCTCAAACATCATATCAGACAGAGATCCGAGATTTGTTTCAAAGTTTTGGAGTAGTCTACATGCTGCACTTGGGACAAGACTCCAGTTGAGTTCAGCTTATCATCCTCAGACGGACGGACAGTCAGAAAGGACCATTCAATCACTGGAGGATCTTCTTAGAGCCTGTGTTCTGGAGCAAGCAGGAGAATGGGACGCTCTATTGCCACTGATTGAATTCACATACAATAACAGCTATCACTCGAGCATAGGGTGGCCCCTTATGATGCTTTGTATGGAAGGAAGTGCAGGACGCCGTTATGTTGGTTTGAAACTGGGGAAAATCTTGTTCTGGGTCCGGAAATGGTTCAACAAACAACAGAAAAGATTAAAATGATTCAGGAGAAGATGAGAAGTGCACAAAGCAGGCAGAAAAGCTACTTTGATCAGAGAAGGACTCCTATCGAGTTTAAGGAAGGGGATCATGTATTCATGCGAGTGGTACCAACTACTAGGATTGGCAGAGTGCTTAAAACCCGAAAACTTACCCCAAAATTCATAGGACCTTACCAAATCCTGAGACGTGTAGGACCGGTAGCTTATGAAATTTCCTTACCCCCAATGTTTTCCAACCTACACAACGTCTTTCATGTGTCACAACTTAGAAAGTACATTGGTGATCCTTCTCACATCATCGAACCCGACTCTATACAACTTAAGGAAAATCTCACGTACGAGACATTACCCTTAAGGATAGACGGTCGAAGTGTAAATACTCTACAAGGAAAGGACATCCCTCTGGTCAAGGTTATCTGGAGTTCTGTGAATGGTGAGACTGCTACTTGGGAGCGTGAGAGTAGCATGAGGGATTCGTACCCTCACTTGTGTGAAACAGGTACGTCATTTCTCGAGGACGAGAAATCTTCAAGTTGAGGAGAATGTGACATCCCGTATTTTCCCGACCAAGATAGATAAATTTTCATTAAAAAGGAGTTTTGAGATATTTTTTTACAAAGGATTTTTAATGAAGTGTTTTATTCTGTTACGTAAGAAGTTGTCGATTTTATGGAATTTTGGTAAACAAAGATTTTCATAGAGTCGAAAGCAAATGATTTTATTGAGTTTGGATTGATTTAATTGATGAGAAGTGAGTTATGATTTTATTGTTGGTGATTTCTTATAGGAATGAACTTCCTCATGAACTTTAATAGATTTAACGAACTTCAGAAACTCATAACTTTTTAACCGTAACTTCGAATTTTATGATCTTTATATGAAAACGATCGTATCGAAATTTAGATTTCAAAAATGTGATTTTCATAATTTTCTGTGTTTATTTACGAAAATTATTTTTCAGGTTTGTGAAATACGAATTTTGAAGGAATTAATTGTTAAAAATAGTTAAAGACCTCTAATGGATTTTTCCTTTTGGAAATCTCTTTTTATATGTATATAAGTATGATTGAAAATGAAAATGCAATGTGTATGTATGTGTACATGTATGTGTTGTGTGATGCATGAAATGATAGAATAAAATAATATATCTTCAAGGAAGTGATATGACTAATTCCCCTAAATTACTCAAAGTTGTCTACCCTTGAATGACCTTTTTCATGCAACATTTTTAGCTACCAAAACTACCCCTAGCTTTGCCTTTTTCATGCAACATTTTTAGCTACCAAAACTACCCCTAGATTTGAATTTGAAATTCCCAAATTACCCTTGAGCTTTGGGCTTTTAACCCATTTAATCCCTAAAGCCCAAGCCCACTTACTCATGTATATATATATATAAGCACCCACACACACACACCCTTCATTTCTTCATTTCTACTCATTCTAAAGCTAAGAGAAAAAGAAATTTAGAGAGAGAGAGGGAGAGAAGGCCGAAGCCTTGAGGGAGAAGGAGAAGGAGGATTTTGGCTTCTCTAATAGAATTTCAAGCTTGATCTAGGTATTTACTCAAGTTCCTAACCTCTTTTCTTTAGTTCATTTTCGGTTTTCATGTTTTTATTTCTAAAGTTTTGATTTTCGTTTGTAAATGTTGATGCATGTTTGTTTTCAAGCTAGATCTAATGTTTTTATTTACATGCATGTTAATTTCTAAGCTTGATTTTGAAGCTTTTGTTAAGAAAGCATTTTTCTTTCATGATCTTAAGTTATCTCATGAACTCATTCATTTTCTTCTTGATTTCTTAAAGTGTGTTTGAGAAAGTTTGATTTTGAGTTTGCATGAAGGATTTTTCAAGAGATCTATGTTTGATCTTGACATGCATGCAAAGGCTTTTGAAAAAGATTGAATTTTTCTTAGAAATTTTCCTTATGAATGGCCACGGTTGTGATTGATTTTTGGGTTAGAGGTTTTGATGATGGATTTGTGATATGTGCATGTGAATATCTTGAGATTGTGAGTATGTTTTGGAAGTTTGATGTAACACCCCGATTCGGCAACTTGAAAACTTCCGTTAAATATAGTGAAAATTAGGGCCATTTTTTTTACAAACAAGTGTTACACAAGATGAGAACATTCGGTTCCCAAAACATAGTTACATTTTAAGACTCATGTTCTCATATTGCATAAAACCTTTCAAGTTCCAAACCGAGGTGTCACAAGACACCGCACTTTGAAACCCGTTTTCACAACATCATTTAAAACCTAGCCCGTTTACTTATTTCAAAACCTCATTGTTAAAGAAAACTTTAGCCGGGGTACAGTATGGTAAAGAGAAGGTAACTAAGGACATACACCGGAATACATTCCGCCAGGAAATTCCTAGCTTCTAGTCAGACCTTCTAACACTCGTCATCTCACGCCGGCCTTGATAGATTCCACTCACGGCTCGCTAGTAGAGTTGTCCTCATTCGTGCCCCAGGGTTTCTCCACCGAGTCGTCTCCTTTTAACGCAGATGTGCCTACCTCCCGAACAAGCTGGATCTGGAACCTCAATCTCTTTGCATCTAGTAGCCGTGCAAATTTTCCAGAGAAAGGGCAGAAGTACAGAAGAAGAGGAGAACAGAAGAAGAGGAGAGAGTAAGCTACCCAAACAGTTATGTCGACTATGTGGAATTACAATAGGCAAATACTAAGGAAGGACAATAAACAACATACAAACAACAACCATACCATTACCATACACTCACATAACTGAAAACAAAACTTTAACCCTCCTTATAATCTTTCACAATTTCACTTAATCCTTCTTTCTCTCATCACACTTTTCCAATTTCATCACGCGTTCCGAGAATTCTTTCTTATATACTCGTCTCATAATTTTCATTCGATGCTGGATATATTTATTGTATCTCTCTTTAAAACATCTTTGTGCTTTTAAGTTTTATTATTTCGGATAGCATCAATGATGAGGGGAAAACATCATTGAGCTCGCACACGTCTACATCTCCTCGGTCAACCACCCAACCTAGTCGGAAGCAAACAGGAGTACAGGACCTTTACCACGCGGGCACGACAGCTATCACACACAAATGGTCCCAGACCAGGAGGCTCTGCCTCAAATCATATCATTTAATCACATAATCAATGCACGCCCTCGGCGGCAAACACAAATGCCCCGTTCCAGTCCCTCTCACTGTTCTAGACTTGCATCGAGGGGGCGACAGTATAATCTCTAGTTCGCGATGCGGAACTTACCACGGTATTAGACCTAGTCCCCACCACGTTAGTGCACCACATGTGGGATTCGTTCGGCCTAGAAATATACTCGAGGCTTCTTGACGTTTCATCGTCCTTGCCCTCCCCTCCTGCAATCTCCACCTGAGTATCCACAGATACCCATAGTATCTTCCTCTCCACTACTTCGATACGACACTCATACCTCACCGCGTTTATGAATGTCTTTTAAAGTCTTTTAATGTTTTAGCATTTTAGTTAACGGCTTAGTCCTAACAGTCGGCTCGTCCTTGGTGCATCCCTTCAACGAAGCCCGACCACTAATCGCGAACTGTTTCCCCTAAATCACAATGGCCCTTCGCCTCATAATCTTATCTCAATATCAACATTCTTATCAGCTCATGCACAACATAACTCCCATCAACTTCCTCAAAACTCATTTCCTCCTCTTCCTCAAAACTCTTTTCGCAAAGCTTTTTCAAAAGATGGCTTTATAAAATTCTTTTAAAAGTATTGTTTCACACTCCCTCCAAAATATCTTTTCACAAATTCTTTTCAAAGGTTTCTTTTCAAAAACTTTTTTCAAAAGTCACATTTTTGGGTGAGTGTTAGTGGAGGAGCACGCTCAACTCAACACTAAGTTTCTTCCCAAAAACATGGAAGAGGAATCACATCCTTACTCCACCACATCCCACTCTCATCAACACAATCTCTTTCTAATCTTAACTCTTTATCTTTTCCCTTTACTCATATCACCTTTATCTCATTCTCATTCGTTCTCATAACCTTCTCTTTAGTCTTATTGCACCATTTATTTCTTTCTCCATTCTTTCTCATATTTCTTATTCGCATCTCTTTTCTCTTTCAATCTCATTTTCTCATTAGTATCATTTCAGATCGCAGAGTAAGATTAAACAACTTAATTAAATTACTTCACATACTAAACTACCAACAGCTCATGAATAGTAAACATCATATCATCACAACAAACATATTAACTATAGACAACACTTCGGTCTCAGCGATTCGTAGGGATAAATCACACTTAACCAACAACAATAACAGATAAACACTCATTATCCCTCTTCGTCGCCTAACGAGACTGGGTCCAACTTTTGAGATGATTGGATGCCTTAATATGTTGCCTAAGACCACGGCGTCTTAAGGGGAGCTTCTCTCTCACCTGGATGACGAAACATCCGCAAGATATTCAAGGTTTCCCGTTGCTATCATTTGCCACGTTCCCATCGCGTCCGACACCCGAACTAAACATTTTTCCCGTGCGTTAGAACGTTTCGATAATTTCTCAATTTCGTTTTGAAAACTTTTTAGAATAATTCCTTTCTTGAAAACACGTTGTTAATATCCGAAGATTTCAATTCCAAATTAATTAAAAGGGGTTTTCCAAGAAAACTTTGAAACAATTCAAATAATCTTTTTATTAAAATAAATCCATTTCTATCTTGATTTAAAAATATTTCAGTTATAAGAATCATTAAACAAAATTCCAAAACTCCTAGAAAATAAGATTTTAAAACCAAATTAAATTGATTTATTAAATTCCCAAAATTCACACATCACTAGATACTGATCAAAGAATGTTATTTAAAAATCTGAAATTAAATTACACTTTTTCAATTAAAACATTTTTCAAGTCCTTTTGAAATCAAAACACAGATTTGTTTACATACAAAGTTCACAAACAGTAGAACAAATTCAATTCAATATCACAGCAGCACACACACAACTCACATAAGGCAAACCACACTTCAGTCATCTAAAATTACTCAATTCAATCTTAATCTTAGTAATTTAATTTAGTTATACTTAAGAAAATAATTTGACTTAGGCCTCATGACTAATTCATCAAGGACCGAATTATGTGGTTAATGGTTTCTAACCTCGAACAATTTTTAAAACTTGAAATTGTTGAATTATCATTACAAAACTTCTTTTCTTACATAATCAAATCAAACCAGGAGAATTTAAAAGAAACACACATCATTCTCATCAAAACATAACATTAAGCATCTAGGAATATATCTATCATCAAGGTCCTTTCATAAAGAAAACTTTTCTAAATAATTTAGTATGCATTGACCGAATCCTACATGTAAAACATAGCAAGGATTTGATGCACAAAGAACATATAAAATCATGAAATCATTTTCCCTATTTAATCTTAGAAACTGTGAGTACACAATAAGGAGATTCTAAATTTTAATTTCATTTTCAAAGCTTTAAATCAAATAACATTTTGACTCACAAATTATTTCAAAAATTCACATTCATGACATGCAAACACCTTTGAAACTCTTATATTCAATTAATCTCATTCGGCATGTATCCTATTTGAGAAACAAACCTAGCTACCTACTTCTTTTAGGATGGCCGAATCTAATGATGCAAGGAGACAAGGTGGTTCACTCATCTTTCAACACACACAAAAGTCATACATTCACATCATCCACAAAACATAAACTCAAGTCCATCATTTTCTTAAAACAAAAATAAAGATTTAGTTCTAACTTCATGAAAATATCATGCATGAACTTTTTATAACATAAAGGCATAGATTTTATTATTTTTGGGACATGGCCGAATGACCCTAAAATTAAATATGCACATAACCGACACTAGATCTAAACGTGTTTATGGAAAATCATTTTAAAACTTTGTTACTTAAATTTTTCTTAAAAAAAACGGTATGACATAGAGGAAGGAAAACACAATCTTTTTGCTTGAAAATTACATGCAAATCAAGGATCTTAACTTTTCACTTCATAAATCAAAGATTATTACATGCATCCACTTAAATCACATAGGATTATCATTAAACCTACATGCGAAACTAAAGACTTAAGTTCTTTCACAAATTGAGTTTAGATCACGGTTTCTCATAAACACATAAACATATAAGGGTCACGGTTTAGCAAGAGATCAAACATGCAAGGACAAAGAATTTCACTTTATTATTGATTAAACTTAGATCTTGAATTTTCTTTTCCAATAAGCACATACACACACAATTCACGGTTTGGAGAAAGGAAAGTAGACATGCAAGATAAACTTGAACTTTTCACAAAACCAATTTAGATCACACATTTATTCAACAATCATCACATAAACACACATAATCCACGGTTTAAGAAAAGAAAAATAGACATGCAAAAGAATCTATTTTAGTTTTCCCAAAAGTCTTAGCTTTTCTTTAGATCCTTAAGAAAACATTTAGATCTATCTAAGAGAAGTTCCAACCGAGACATCAAGCATAATTTAACATATTACAAGTTATTCTTAAGGTCCATAGAGTCCAAAATCAAATAGATCAACATACAAGTTTACATAAAATGAACATGCAAGAAAATAAGGTAGATCTACAAGCTAGAAAAGAAACTAAACTATTACAATCTTCATCATAATCTTCAAGCCCTACCATGAATGGTTGGTTCTCTAGCTCCTAAAGCTTTTGATCTTCAAGGAAAACTCCTAGGTTTTGGGTTCGAATTCCTCCTTCTTCTTCTTCAAGTCTCACGGTTCCTCCCTCTTTTCTCTCCCTCACGTTCCTTTCTTTTTTTTTCTCTAAGAGGTCGATGGATCTCTTTAGAGATGTGTTTGTGTTGAAGTGAAGAAATGGAAAGTGAATGGGGTGAATGAGCTATGGCCAATTCTATATAAAGGCAAGCTCACAAGTTCCTACTTTGGCCCTAGGAGTAATTCGGTCCATGTGCAACCAAGAAGGGCGATTTAGTCTTCTCAATTTTTCATGGGTGGAGATTAGGAAAGTCAAGGGAACAAAGTGGGATAGGCTAGGACTCTAGGGTCACCTAGGTTCTAATGGATAGTTAGCTCTTAGTTAGAATTTTCCCACTTAGTTAGCACTTGGTTGGCTTGGTTCCTTACCCCTTAAGTCTTAGAATTTTAAGTTGATGCACACACACACACATGCACACACACGTAGCACACATATGGTACACCCACCTACATGCACACACACACATGCACCAACCGTGGTACCTTCTCTCACACACACATGTCCTTTATTTTTATTTTCCTAATCACATTTTCTTTAAAATCCTTCATCCATATAATAATTAAATTAATTATAAGAAATCACATTTTCATAATCATTTTCATGCATCAAACATCACATACATTAAATCAAACACCTCACATACAATTCATGCCAAGACACATCACAAAACACATTTTCCATAAAAATTCGTATTTTACAAAGTAAATTTTATAAATCAGCTCAGAAAATTCCAAAGATTATATTTTCAAAATCTTTGTTTCGATACGATCGATTTGATATAAAGTTTGTAAAAACCCAAATTACGGTTCAAAAGATACAAATTTTCAAAGTTTACAATCCAAAAAGGAAAAATCATTTTCAAATATCATTTTTAATAAAATCACTATTTAGCAGAGCATTTCATTTCAACAAAATCATTCACTTTTTCATTTACAAAAACGTTCTGTTTATAAAAATTCATAAAATACTTTCTGAAAATTCCTTATAAAACCGAATTCCAGGGTTTATTTTAACAAATTCTGTTCACGCACGTACGGGAAAAATGCGAGGTGTTACATTCTCCCCAACTTGAGGATTTCTCGTCCTCGAGAAATACTGTGTAAAGTCTGTCGAAGCCGTGGACGCGCAACTCCTTGAAGAAATTCCTTTCTGCTTTAAACACAGCAATCGTCGCTTCACCGATCACGCACCATCCATTTATCGTTCTTAGAAGTAAATCAGACGGATTACCTTCAAAAGTAATCTCCCGGGGTATTTCTAATAACAAACAGGGTGGTTTACAAACAACTCGGTTTCACTGACAACAAGGGACTGAGGGCTTCAAGGCATCAAAACAGTGTGCAAAGACAACAAGGTCACGGACGATTGGGGTCAAGATGCTACCACGCTCAGGGTTAAACTCTTATCATCAATTCAAGCCTAGACGATTTATTCCTCAAAACTTCACATCTTCAACTACTCCCCAACTTAGATGACACATACCTCTATATACCGCGTTTAGGATAACCAACTTAGCTTCTAAACACTCCTATCCTTCACCACTCTTTGATCCATTCCTACAAAATTTCCCAGCACCTAACTTCGTCCTATCCTCGAATTGTCGTACTTCTCACCACATACTTTTCTTAATCAAACTCAGAGTTACCATTAAATCTTCCCTTCACTCTAATCCACCACTAAACCTCAAGAAACATGTATTATCTCACTCCTTATCTCTAACGCTCAATGGCAATACTTAGATACTCTAAACCTTTTCCTATTTTCCACAGTTTCTCCCCTATTCTAAACCATCAAATTCCTCAAATCCCAACTTTCACTTAATCTTGAGTCAATCACTTAAAGATCCTAACCACAATTCCCATCACCTTATCACTTCGACTCTACCATATCATTACTTATTCTCCTCTATTTATCCATCTCCAACTCAGATCAAGACACTTAAGACTCTAAATCCTATACATCGACTTAATTTCCTTCCCATCTTATCACCATCTAAACCATCATGTTGATTAATTCGTCATCAAAATTCTTAGTCTAACCACTTTACATGACTCACCACTCGTCTAAGACTCGTACTTCCTTCATCCCTACTAACTCATCTTCATTCTTCTTAATCCTTACATCCTTTACCCAATCTACACTCCATTAGTTACTCCTTTGACCTTTACGACCCTTTCCTAATAATACTTCAGGGCTTACTTCCTATCTTAGGGATATCTGCCAGACTAGGATAGGATGTCAGGGTTTAACATTTCAAACAAGAGTTTAGGAAAGAAGGAATGCCTGACCAAAATCCAAAAAGAGGAAGCTTTGGGTTCATGAACAATCAAGGCTTCAAAAATCATGGATTAAGATTTTCAGGAAAGGTCCTTTCAAATGTCATACCAAAGCAATTCGGCATCACATAAAGTTTATACAAGAAAAGCTTCAACAAATAAAGAGAGTCCCCGTCACAAGACAAGGCCTCAAATAACTTAAAGGTCATCACAAACAAAGGGGTTCTCAGCAAAGAAGAGTCGAAAGAAGATCCGAATCACGCATCAACATCCCGTGACGACACCGATTTCTGCTCCACGTCTTTACCGTAGATGAAACCGTCATGCTCCATGGAAACATTCGCGCACCCTTAGCGTTCCTACTCTCGTCTATCGCGATCCTAATACTAACTCACACACAGAAACACACAGCAGAGTATGTAAGTCCATGTATAAGGTTACTTAGTTTAACCTTTGCTCTGATACCATTCTCTAACACCCCGGTTCGGCAACTTGAAAACTTCCGTTAAATATAGTGAAAATTAGGGCCATTTTTTTTTTACAAACAAGTGTTACACAAGATGAGAACATTCGGTTCCTAAAACATAGTTACATTTTAAGACTCATGTTCTCATATTGCGTAAAACCTTTCAAGTTCCAAACCGAGGTGTCACAAGACACCGCACTTTGAAACCCGTTTTCACAACATCATTTAAAACCTAGCCCGTTTACTTATTTCAAAACCTCATTGTTAAAGAAAACTTTAGCCGGGGTACAGTATGGTAAAGAGAAGGTAACTAAGGACATACACCGGAATACATTCCGCCAGGAAATTCCTAGCTTCTAGTCAGACCTTCTAACACTCGTCATCTCACGCCGGCCTTGATAGATTCCACTCACGGCTCGCTAGTAGAGTTGTCCTCATTCGTGCCCCAGGGTTTCTCCACCGAGTCGTCTCCTTTTAACGCAGATGTGCCTACCTCTCGAACAAGCTGGATCTGGAACCTCAATCTCTTTGCATCTAGTAGCCGTGCAAATTTTCCAGAGAAAGGGCAGAAGTACAGAAGAAGAGGAGAGCAGAAGAAGAGGAGAGAGTAAGCTACCCAAACAGTTATGTCGACTATGTGGAATTACAATAGGCAAATACTAAGGAAGGACAATAAACAACATACAAACAACAACCATACCATTACCATACACTCACATAACTGAAAACAAAACTTTAACCCTCCTTATAATCTTTCACAATTTCACTTAATCCTTCTTTCTCTCATCACACTTTTCCAATTTCATCACGCGTTCCGAGAATTCTTTCTTATATACTCGTCTCATAATTTTCATTCGATGCTGGATATATTTATCGTATCTCTCTTTAAAACATCTTTGTGCTTTTAAGTTTTATTATTTCGGATAGCATCAATGATGAGGGGAAAACATCATTGAGCTCACACACGTCTACATCTCCTCGGTCAACCACCCAACCTAGTCGGAAGCAAACAGGAGTACAGGACCTTTACCACGTGGGCACGACAGCTATCACACACAAATGGTCCCAGACCAGGAGGCTCTGCCTCAAATCATATCATTTAATCACATAATCAATGCACGCCCTCGGTGGCAAACACAAATGCCCCGTTCCAGTCCCTCTCACTGTTCTAGACTTGCATCGAGGGGGCGATAGTATAATCTCTAGTTCGCGATGCGGAACTTACCACGGTATTAGACCCAGTCCCCACCACGTTAGTGCACCACATGTGGGATTCGTTCGGCCTAGAAATATACTCGAGGCTTCTTGACGTTTCACCGTCCTTGCCCTCCCCTCCTGCAATCTCCACCTGAGTATCCGCAGATACCCATTGTATCTTCCTCTCCACTACTTCGATACTGTAACACCCCAAAATTTTAATCCCCGATTAATGAAATGTTAATTATAATTTAATTATAATTAATAGTTTTCAAATTAATCCTTGATTAAAATATGTGTTTATAGAATTAGCTTGCTTATGAGGAATTATTTAATAAATAATTTAAATACATATAATATGTAGTTTGCATATTAGTCCCTGGGTTGGGACCTAGAAGCAATTATAGGAAAGGTTTTGGAGGGAAAGTAAATAAAATAATTATTTTTCAAAAATCTGGGCAAAACACTCGAGTATTTTCTGGAATACTCGAGTATTCTGGGTCAAACTGCACGAGTTAGTGCGTTTGATGAGTCACAGCCAACGAGTTCGCTTTGTTGACACGATTACACCATCTTCAACAGCTCATGGATGTCGTGTCGCACTGCATGAACCTTCTTCATGTCTATATAAGCTTATCAACCACGAATTCGTGGGAATTTTGCTCAATCTTGCTTGTGTTGACATAGTTAGGGTTTCGAATTCGTCTCATTCGATTCTCTTTTGATTCTAAGTGTTAGGCTTCGAGTGATACACCAATAGAAAGCTCACATAACGAGCTTTGTATAGACACCAAAGTTGTGAGGTTTGAGTGTGTGGATTGAGAGAATCGAAGGCTTGAAGTGAAGCTGTCCTTGCTTGAGTTGGTGTTTGGAGCTTACTTTGATCATCGATTTCGGTAAGCTCGTGAATCCCTGAGTCTCAAACTTAATTCCTTTAGTTAGTTGATGTTGTATAGAGTCTAGAAATCTAATTTGCCCCAATTCTTATCTCTGTTTTGTGGGTAAACCAATTCGGTTTTGGTGATGCATTCAAAACTGCTCTACATGTGAAGTTCAAGTTGATTTCTGGGTTTGGAGAGCTTTCTTTGGATTTCTTTCTGTTGATTCACATCTGAGAGGTAAGGGGAAGTAATTATATTCACTAGATAGGGTTTAAATTTCATTAATTGTGTTAGAGAGCCACCAAGAGGCTCTAAGGGCTTGGTTTGAATAGGAACTTTGGTTTGGAGACCAATCCATGCTCTATGACTGTGATAAGCAAGTTCTATATCATGCATGCAAGCTTAAATGAACTTTGTTTCATGAATATGGTGCTTATTTTGCAATTTGAAGTGTTGAGTCGCTAAATTGTATATTTCATGCATAATGGATTGATTCTCTGTCAAATTTGTTATTTGATATGAAATGAGTATGTTAACATGTTCAATATGTGGTATATGAACTATTGTGATCACTGTTTTGGGTTAAAAATGTTTAGAAATTGAAATGGCATGTAAAAACCAAGTTTCACTCTGTTTTGTCTGCAGATACTCGAGTATTTGGCTGAATACTCGAGTATTTCGTGGTGCACCAGAGTGAAAATTGGCGCACCAACTTGGGAATCAGATTGAACACTCGAGTAATGTATGAACTACTCGACTATTCTGGGAGATGAAATACTCGAGTATCTCATGAATTACTCGAGTATATTTATGAAAACCTGAAACCCTAAATCTCTGAAAAGACATGAACGACTCGAGTATAATTATGAACAAATCGAGTAGAATCTAGAAAATGATTAATTACTCGAGTATTTTGGAGAAAACTCGAGTATTTTTAGTCAGATACTTAAAAATACCATTTTCAATTCTAAGTCATTTTGTAACTCTTAGAGGACAATAAACCAAGTGATCCTGGACTTAGAGGAAATTGATTGACGTTATGATGTTTTCATTTGAATAATGATACGTTGCTCGGGAGGCACGTAATGTATTAATAAAAGGATAAAACGTCAATCAATCTCTTTTAAGTAAGATAATGCATTCATTCTGGAGTTTGGTTGGTAGGACGTATATCATGTTTTTGGTAAACATGTGGAGGGCCTCTGGGAGTGCCAATACGCTTGCTTGATGACACGTCGTTGACATGGTCGGCTGAGGGAATGCCGATATGGTTATACCGTTTGGATGACGGTCCGTTTGGATGACGGGATATGCTCGGGTGGCATGGATACCAAGCTTGTCGTGTACATTCTAGGTGAATGTACGAATTGTTGTATACCTAGGAATACAACGCACTGTTGAGTGCTGGGTTGTCAGGGATGGACGTCAGAGAGTGACATAGTATGATGGAGATAGGCTTGAGAGCTAAAGTCATGCATCATGCCACTCATTTAAATTAATTGTGATAAATGAAATAAGTGTGAGCATCCTATGTGCATTCATTAACTGCTAAGTGTTATATGTGATTGTTGATTGATGCATATTTAAATATTCATATTGCACAATTTATTCTCTATTGGTTATGTGTATAGAATTGCTTACCCCTATGCCCTTGTAGGTGATGTCTCGTTACATTGCTTGCATCGAGATCCGGCCACTTCCTAGTGGCGTATGGATCTATGAGGACCATCGCGCGGTGTATGAGGGGGAGGTAGAGTTCACATTCTACCACCCTAACCCGCTGACGCGATTCCGTCCTCGTAGGTTTAGGATTCCCATCATATACACTATGCATGTACCCCCGTTTTATACTTATCATGGACCACCTCCCATGCGACCAGCTCGCTCTTACCATAGTTTTCATTTTCGACCTACCCGCTCTCACCCTTTTACTTCGAGAGTTGTCCGCGAGGAGACTCCCCCTTCTTATCCGAGGAGCCCCGTCAGGGTTTCACCATCACCTGACCCGGTACCCAGTGGTAGGGTACACTCTCCTTCGGATGAGATCGAGGAGGATCCGGTGGAGGACGAGAGTGGGAGCGAGCCTGTCGTGCATTCTATTGGGAGTGACTGGAGGGACGATGATCCTTAGGTACATATATATGGTGTATGATGTGGATCCGAGGATCCGGTGTGTGGAGGAGATGTGTTGCTGCTGCTGTGATGATGATGCTACCACCTTATTACCTATGTTTTTGGGAGACTACTGCTGCTACTACTACTGCATCTGATGCTGATGGATCTACGTGACTATCCCTGGGGTTGTATTTTGATGATGTATATATTGTACATATGTTTTACTCTAGGGTTATAGTATCATAGTGATGTAGATCTGTTTATATGGACTTGTTATATTTTGGAACTTGGTGACTTATATTATGGACTATGTATGTATGACTCTTTCGTATATATGAAAATCTATGTTTATATTATATCAGTCGCATAGTCCAGTAATTTCCGCTTACTCTGATTCAACTTATAAATGAGCTCGACTATAAGTATTAATTGACGGTATCAGTTTTATTGAACAAAGTATGGATAGCTTCAATTGATTGCAAAATGTAAAGAAATTTCTAAAGAACGAATGTTATCCTGCTTGAGAAAAGGTTTTAGAAATCGCCGAACTCGATACAAGTGTTTTAAAGGATTTTAGAATTTATTCTCCAAGAGTTCCATTAGATGAATTGTGCACCCGCTTTAAAGAAAATTTTATTTACCATATTTTCTTAGCTCACAAGTCCATATATTATCCAATATAAAGCATAAATACTATATTATATTTGGGTAATCTGGAAGGGTGTCACACTTAGTGGTATCAGAGCAAAAGTCAGATCCTGTAGTAGTAGAAGTGGTTCCAAAAAGGTAGCCATCAACATCAAGCAGGTATCTCCAAGGCATGTACATTATTTCGTATGTTAATATTTTGTTTGTTGAGGTTTAAATACCCTTGATTTGTTTGTATCTTGTCTCTTTGAGTACAAGACACAATTGATTGTAGATTTAATAAGTTTAAGATAGAGCCTCAGTATAGGTAGTGTAATGGAAGTTTCTTTAGTTCAACATATGTGACCATAAGTCCATAGCGCAGGTCTAATATGGCAACTAGAAACCAAAATCACACTAATACGATGTTAGAAAGGATCACCACGGTATTGGAAGCCATGCAAAGGCAGTCTCAGCAATCATCTCAACCGGCAAATCCGTCTCATCAGTGTAATATGGGAAACACTGAGGCGAAGACTCTGGCTGATTTTAGGAGCTGCAATCCACCAAAGTTTGAAGGAGGATTTAAACCGGAGGAAGCCAACAAATGGATTCATACTATGGACAAGATTTTGAGGACTTTATAGTGTTCTGATGTTCAGAAGGTGGCGTATGCAACCTATATGTTGGAGGATGAAGCGGAGAATTGGTGGAATCACACCATGCAGCTTCTGCAATATGAAGGAAGAGATGTAAGCTGAGGAGTATTCATGGAAAAATTTCTTCAGAAATATTTTCCTGAGGATCTAAGGAGGAAAAAGGAAGTGGAATTCTTGCAGTTGAAGCAAGGTAACATGAGTGTGGGTGAGTACGCGGCAAAGTTTGAAGAGCTGATGAAGTACTCTCCATACTATCAGAACAATCCAGATGAGAGAAGCAAGTGCATTAAGTTTGAAGGAGGTTTGAGGCCAAAGTTGAAGTCGATCTTCAGTTACCAGCGGATTCCAAGTTTTCCTGCACTCGTGGACATGTGTAGGATGTATGAAGACGACACCAAAGCTGAGGAGGTGCAAGTCTCGGAAAAGAAGGACAATCAAGGCTATGGATCTCAAAGGCGTAAAGGTTTCAACAACCGAGGCAAAGGTCCGTATGATCGTCGGGGAAAAGGCAAAGGAAAAGCTGGTGGTTCTGAGGGAAGGAATTATCGGAGTGAAGCTCCATTCTGCGACAGGTGCAATCGCAATCACTATGGTAGGGTATGTTGGGGAACCAGTGGATGTTTCAACTGTGGGAAGCCAGGGCATTTTGCAAGAGATTGCAAGGAACCAGCCAAGGCCAACTCAAGAGGAACTGCGGATAGATCAATGGCTCAAGGAAGGGTCTTCACCCTTAGTGGTATGGAAGCTAATCGATCTTCTGATCTGGTGCAAGGTAAATACTTGCTTAATGGTCAGTTTTGCCATGTTTTGTTTGACTCTGGTGCAACGCATTCATTTGTTTCACATGAATGTGTAGACCGTTTAGGCTTGATTGTCTCTGAGATGCCTTATACTCTCAGAGTAGAAACTCCTACCAATGCTCCTGTAATTGTTTCTAGAGCATGTCTTAACTGTTGTATAGAAGTGTTAGGACAGACCTCTGAAGTAGATTTGATCTGCTTACCCTTAGCACAATTAGATGTGATCTTGGGGATGGACTGGTTAAGTCAGAACCAAGTGATCATTGACTGTGATAGAAAACTGGTAACCTATAGAAACCCAAAACCATCTGGTTACGTGTGTATGTTCAATGCTGAGATGGAGGAAGTTGGTCCGAAGGTGGAAGAGATTCCTGTTGTCCGAGAGTTTCCGGAAGTGTTTGCTGACGAGATTCCTGGTTTGCCACCAAGAAGAGAGATTGAATTCGGTATCGACCTAATTCCGGGAGCTGGTCCCATTTCTATCGCTCCCTATAGAATGGAACCACCGGAAATGGCAGAAATGAAGAAGCAGATTGAGGAGCTGCTGCAGAAACAGATGATTCGACCAAGCGTGTCACCTTGGGGTGCTCTTGTCTTGTTCGTCAAGAAGAAAGATGGTAGTATGAGGATGTGCATCTACTACCGATAACTTAACAAGGTCACCATCAAGAACAAGTATCCGTTGCCACGGATAGATGACCTTATGGATCAAGTTCATGGGGCTTCAGTATTTTCCAAGATTGATTTGAGGTCGGGGTACCATCAGATCAGAATTAGAGAAGAGGATATCTCTAAGACTGCATTTCGATCTCGATACGGACATTATGAGTATGTCGTGATGCCGTTCGGATTGACTAATGCACCAGCTATCTTCATGGACTACATGAATCGAATCTTTAGACCTTATTTAGATTCATTCGTGGTTATGTTCATTGATGATATTCTGATTTACTCTAAGAGCCCGGAGGAGCATGCTGAACACTTGAAGATAGTGTTAAGCATCTTGAAGGAGAAGCAGTTGTACGCCAAACTTACAAAATGTGAATTCTGGCTAAAGGAGGTTAAGTTCTTGGGGCATGTAATTTCAGACAAAGGAATAGCCGTTGATCCGACGAAGGTAAGTTCGGTTTTGCAATGGGAGCAACCAAAGTCGGTCACGGAAGTCAGAAGTTTTCTTGGTTTGGCTGGGTATTATAGAAGGTTCATCGAAGGTTTCTCGAAGATTGCACTGCCTCTGACGAAGTTAACTCGGAAAGATCAACCATTCCTATGGGATGAGAAATGTGAAAGGAGTTTTCAAGAGTTGAAGGAAAGGTTGGCATCGTCTCCTGTATTGGTTCTGCCCGATACACAAAAGAGTTTTGATGTGTATTGTGACGCGTCGAAACAAGGTTTTGGGTGTGTTTTGATGCAAGAAGGACAAGTCGTCGCCTATGCCTCGAGATAGCTAAAAGTTCATGAAATGAACTATCCAACCCATGATCTGGAGCTGGCAGCTGTGGTGTTTGCATTAAAGATCTGGAGGCACTATCTCTATGGCACTACGTTCCGGGTGTTCAGTGACCATAAGAGTTTAAAGTACCTCTTTGATCAAAAGGAGTTGAATATGAGGCAACGCCGATGGATGGAGTTTTTGAAGGATTATGAGTTTGAACTCCATTATCATCCTGGAAAGGCCAATGTTGTGGCAGATGCATTGAGTAGGAAGGCAATGCACATCAGTGCAATGATGGTCAGAGAAGCTGCACTGATAGAGGAATTCCGGGATTTGAGTCTGACGATGCAAGTGGAGCCGACAAGTATCAAGATGGGAATGCTGCAGATTGCTAATGAGTTTCTACAAAGGATTCGGGAATTGCAACACAAGGATGGGAAACTCATGGAAAAGAGGAAGTTGAAGCAAGAAGGTAAGGAGTTGGAATTTCAAGAAGGGAAGGATGGAATCCTTCGCTTTAAAACGAGGATTTGTGTGCCTGATGATTTGGAAGTAAGAAGGATGATTTTGGATGAAGCGCATAAGAGTAAGATGAGTATGCATCCGGGAGCTACTAAAATGTACCAGGACTTAAAGAAGCTATTTTGGTGGCCTGGTTTGAAGAGAGAGGTAGCTGAATATGTGGCATGTTGTTTGGTATGTCAAAAGGCCAAGGTGGAACATCAAAGGCCAGGAGGAGAGTTACTTCCTTTAGAGATCCCGTTGTGGAAATGAGGTAGCATCTCGATGGATTTTGTGTCGGGATTGCCAAAGACATCTACTGGTCATGATGCAATTTGGGTGATCGTGGACCGTTTGACCAAGTCAGCGCATTTCATTCCCGTAAATATGCGCTACTCATTGGAAAAGCTCACTCAGTTGTACATCAAGGAAGTTGTTCGTCTGCACGGAGTACCATCAAGCATTGTGTCTGATCGCAATCCAAGGTTTACATCAAAGTTTTGGGAAGATCTGCATAGAGCCTTGGGTTCAAGATTGAAGCTAAGTTCTGCATATCACCCTCAGACTGATGGTCAAACGGAAAGGACTATTCAGTCATTGGAGGACATTCTACGAGCCTGTGCTTTGGAAGGACAAGGGAATTGGGAGCAAATGTTGCCACTCGTGGAGTTCACTTACAACAACAGCTATCACACGAGCATTGGAATGGCACCATTTGAAGCTTTGTATGGGAGAAAGTGTCAGACGCCATTATGCTGGTTTCAAGAGGGGGAGAATTCTCTGGTTGGGCCAGATTTTGCGCAAGAGACCACGGAGCAGATCAAGATGATTCAAGCAAAGATGAAGACGGCTCAGAGTAGGCAGAAAAGCTATGCTGATAGGAGAAGGAAACCTTTAGAGTTTGCTGAAGGAGACCACGTGTTCATTAGAATAGTACCAACCAAAGGTGTTAGTAGAGCCTTGAAAACCCAGAAATTATCACCTAAGTTCATTGGTCCCTACCAAATTCTCAAAAGAATCGGCCCAGTAGCTTATCAGTTAGCCCTGCCTCCATCATTAGCTAACCTCCACAATGTGTTCCATGTGTCTCAGTTGAAGAAATATGTCCATGACCCCACCATTGTCCTTAGAATCCAACCGGATAACTTAGAAGTTCATAAGAACCTGACCTTCAAAGCTGTACCAGTTCGCATCGAAGATCGAAGAATCAAGCAGCTTAGAGGGAAGGACATCCATCTGGTCAAAGTTGTCTGGGTCTGTGGAGATGTGATAGAAGCATCTTGGGAACTAGAGGATAAGATGCGTCAGGATTATCCTGATCTGTTTGTATGAGTTGAATTTCGGGGACGAAATTCCTTGTAAGTGGGGGAGTAGTGTAACACCCCAAAATTTTAATCCCCGATTAATGAAATGTTAATTATAATTTAATTATAATTAATAGTTTTCAAATTAATCCTTGATTAAAATATGTGTTTATAGAATTAGCTTGCTTATGAGGAATTATTTAATAAATAATTTAAATACATATAATATGTATTTTGCATATTAGTCCCTGGTTTGGGACCTAGAAGCAATTATAGGAAAGGTTTTGGAGGGAAAGTAAATAAAATAATTATTTTTCAAAAATCTGGGTAAAACACTCGAGTATTTTCTGGAATACTCGAGTATTCTGGGTCAAACTGCACGAGTTAGTGCGTTTGATGAGTCACAGCCAACGAGTTCGCTTTGTTGACACGATTACACCATCTTCAACAGCTCAAGGATGTCGTGTCGCACTGCATGAACCTTCTTCATGTCTATATAAGCTTATCAACCACGAATTCGTGGGAATTTTGCTCAATCTTGCTTGTGTTGACATAGTTAGGGTTTCGAATTCGTCTCATTCGATTCTCTTTTGATTCTAAGTGTTAGGCTTCGAGTGATACACCAATACAAAGCTCACATCACGAGCTTTGTATAGACACCAAAGTTGTGAGGTTTGAGTGTATGGATTGAGAGAATCGAAGGCTTGAAGTGAAGCTGTCCTTGCTTGAGTTGGTGTTTGGAGCTTACTTTGATCATCGATTTCGGTAAGCTCGTGAATCCCTGAGTCTCAAACTTAATTCCTTTAGTTAGTTGATGTTGTATAGAGTCTAGAAATCTAATTTTCCCCAATTCTTATCTCTGTTTTGTGGGTAAACCAATTCGGTTTTGGTGATGCATTCAAAACTGCTCTGCATGTGAAGTTCAAGTTGATTTCTGGGTTTGGAGTGCTTTCTTTGGATTTCTTTCTGTTGATTCACATCTGAGAGGTAAGGGGAAGTAATTATATTCACTAGATAGGGTTTAAATTTCATTAATTGTGTTAGAGAGCCACCAAGAGGCTCTAAGGGCTTGGTTTGAATAGGAACTTTGGTTTGGAGACCAATCCATGCTCTATGACTGTGATAAGCAAGTTCTATATCATGCATGCAAGCTTAAATGAACTTTGTTTCATGAATATGGTGCTTATTTTGCAATTTGAAGTGTTGAGTCGCTAAATTGTATATTTCATGCATAATGGATTGATTCTCTGTCAAATTAGTTATTTGATATGAAATGAGTATGTTAACATGTTCAATATGTGGTATATGAACTATTGTGATCACTGTTTTGGGTTAAAAATGTTTAGAAATTGAAATGGCATGTAAAAACCCAGTTTCACTCTGTTCTGTCTGCAGATACTCGAGTATTTGGCTGAATACTCGAGTATTTCGTGGTGCACCAGAGTGAAAATTGGCGCACCAACTTGGGAATCAGATTGAACACTCGAGTAATGTATGAACTACTCGACTATTCTGGGAGATGAAATACTCGAGTATCTCATGAATTACTCGAGTATATTTATGAAAACCTGAAACCCTAAATCTCTGAAAAGACATGAACACTCGAGTATAATTATGAACAACTCGAGTAGAATCTGGAAAATGATTAATTACTCGAGTATTTTGGAGAAAACTTGAGTATTTTTAGTCAGATACTTAAAAATACCATTTTCAATTCTAAGTCATTTTGTAACTCTTAGAGGACAATAAACCAAGTGATTCTGGACTTAGAGGAAATTGATTGACGTTATGATGTTTTCATTTGAATAATGATACGTTGCTCGGGAGGCACGTAATGTATTAATAAAAGGATAAAACGTCAATCAATCTCTTTTAAGTAAGATAATGCATTCATTCTGGAATTTGGTTGGTAGGACGTATATCATGTTTTTGGTAAACATGTGGAGGGCCTCTGGGAGTGCCAATACGCTTGCTTGATGACACGTCGTTGACGTGGTCGGCTGAGGGAATGCCGATATGGTTATACCGTTTGGATGACGGTCCGTTTGGATGACGGGATATGCTCGGGTGACATGGATACCAAGCTTGTCGTGTACATTCTAGGTGAATGTACGAATTGTTGTATACCTAGGAATACAACGCACTGTTGAGTGCTGGGTTGTCAGGGATGGACGTCAGAGAGTGACATAGTATGATGGAGATAGGCTTGAGAGCTAAAGTCATGCATCATGCCACTCATTTAAATTAATTGTGATAAATGAAATAAGTGTGAGCATCCTATGTGCATTCATTAACTGCTAAGTGTTATATGTGATTGTTGATTGATGCATATTTAAATATTCATATTGCACAATTTATTCTCTATTGGTTATGTGTATAGAATTGCTTACCCCTATGCCCTTGTAGGTGATGTCTCGTTACATTGCTTGCATCGAGATCCGGCCACTTCCTAGTGGCGTATGGATCTATGAGGACCATCGCGCCGTGTATGAGGGGGAGGTAGAGTTCACATTCTACCACCCTAACCCGCTGACGCGATTCCGTCCTTGTAGGTTTAGGATTCCCATCATATACACTATGCATGTACCCCCGTTTTATACTTATCATGGACCACCTCCCATGCGACCAGCTCGCTCTTACCATAGTTTTCATTTTCGACCTACCCGCTCTCACCCTTTTACTTCGAGAGTTGTCCGCGAGGAGACTCCCCCTTCTTATCCGAGGAGCCCCGTCAGGGTTTCACCATCACCTGACCCGGTACCCAGTGGTAGGGTACACTCTCCTTCGGATGAGATCGAGGAGGATCCGGTGGAGGACGAGAGTGGGAGCGAGCCTGTCGTGCATTCTACTGGGAGTGACTGGAGGGACGATGATCCTTAGGTACATGTATATGGTGTATGATGTGGATCCGAGGATCCGGTGTGTGGAGGAGATGTGCTGCTGCTGCTGTGATGATGATGCTACCACCTTATTACCTATGTTTTTGGGAGACTACTGCTGCTACTACTACTGCATATGATGCTGATGGATCTACGTGACTATCCCTGGGGTTGTATTTTGATGATGTATATATTGTACATATGTTTTACTCTAGGGTTATAGTATCATAGTGATGTAGATCTGTTTATATGGATTTGTTATATTTTGGAACTTGGTGACTTATCTTATGGACTATGTATGTATGACTCTTTCGTATATATGAAAATCTATGTTTATATTATATCAGTCGCATAGTCCAGTAATTTCCGCTTACTCTGATTCAACTTATAAATGAGCTCGGCTATAAGTATTAATTGACGGTATCAGTTTTATTGAACAAAGTATGGATAGCTTCAATTGATTGCAAAATGTAAAGAAATTTCTAAAGAACGAATGTTATCCTGCTTGAGAAAAGGTTTTAGAAATCGCCGAACTCGATACAAGTGTTTTAAAGGATTTTAGAATTTATTCTCCAAGAGTTCCATTAGATGAATTGTACACCCGCTTTAAAGAAAATTTTATTTACCATATTTTCTTAGCTCACAAGTCCATATATTATCCAATATAAAGCATAAATACTATATTATATTTGGGTAATCCGGTAGGGTGTCACAGATACGACACTCATACCTCACCGCGTTTATGAATGTCTTTTAAAGTCTTTTAATGTTTTAGCATTTTAGTTAACGGCTTAGTCCTAACAGTCGGCTCGTCCTTGGTGCATCCCTTCAACGAAGCCCGACCACTAATCACGAACTGTTTCCCCTAAATCACAATTGCCCTTGGCCTCATAATCTCATCTCAATATCAACATTCTTATCAGCTCATGCACAGCATAACTCCCATCAACTTCCTCAAAACTCATTTCCTCCTCTTCCTCAAAACTCTTTTCGCGAAGCTTTTTCAAAAAGATGGCTTTATAAAATTCTTTTAAAAATATTGTTTCACACTCCCTCTAAAATATCTTTTCACAAATTCTTTTCAAAGGTTTCTTTTCAAAAACTTTTTTGAAAAGTCACATTTTTGGGTGAGTGTTAGTGGAGGAGCACGCTCAACTCAACACTAAGCTTCTTCCCAAAAACATGGAAGAGGAATCACATCCTTACTCCACCACATCCCACTCTCATCAACACAATCTCTTTCTAATCTTAACTCTTTATCTTTTCCCTTTACTCATATCACCTTTATCTCATTCTCATTCGTTCTCATAATCTTCTCTTTAGTCTTATTGCACCATTTATTTCTTTCTCCATTCTTTCTCATATTTCTTATTCGCATCTCTTTTCTCTTTCAATCTCATTTTCTCATTAGCATCATTTCAGATCGCAGAGTAAGATTAAACAACTTAATTAAATTACTTCACATACTAAACTACCAACAGCTCATGAATAGTAAACATCATATCATCACAACAAACATATTAACTATAGACAACACTTCGGTCTCAGCGATTCGTAGGGATAAATCACACTTAACCAACAACAATAACAGATAAACACTCATTATCCCTCTTCGTCGCCTAACGAGACTGGGTCCAACTTTTGAGATGATTGGACGCCTTAATATGTTGCCTAAGACCACGACGCCTTAAGGGGAGCTTCTCTCTCTCACCTGGATGACGAAACATCCGCAAGCTATTCAAGGTTTCCCGTTGCTATCATTTGCCACGTTCCCATCACGTCCGACACCCGAACTAAACATTTTTCCCGTGCGTTAGAACGTTTCGATAATTTCTCAATTTCGTTTTGAAAACTTTTTAGAATAATTCCTTTCTTGAAAACACGTTGTTAATATCCGAAGATTTCAATTCCAAATTAATTAAAAGGGTTTTTCCAAGAAAACTTTGAAACAATTCAAATAATCTTTTTATTAAAATAAATCCATTTCTATCTTGATTTAAAAATATTTCAGTTATAAGAATCATTAAACAAAATTCCAAAACTCCTAGAAAATAAGATTTTAAAACCAAATTAAATTGATTTATTAAATTCCCAAAATTCACACATCACTAGATACTGATCAAAGAATGTTATTTAAAAATCTGAAATTAAATTACACTTTTTCAATTAAAACATTTTTCAAGTCCTTTTGAAATCAAAACACAGATTTGTTTACATACAAAGTTCACAAACAGTAGAACAAATTCAATTCAATATCACAGCAGCACACACACAACTCACATAAGGCAAACCACACTTCAGTCATCTAAAATTACTCAATTCAATCTTAATCTTAGTAATTTAATTTAGTTATACTTAAGAAAATAATTTGACTTAGGCCTCGTGACTAATTCATCAAGGACCGAATTATGTGGTTAATGGTTTCTAACCTCGAACAATTTTTAAAACTTGAAATTGTTGAATTATCATTACAAAACTTCTTTTTTTACATAATCAAATCAAACCAGGAGAATTTAAAAGAAACACATCATTCTCATCAACACATAACATTAAGCATCTAGGAATATATCTATCATCAAGGTCCTTTCATAAAGAAAACTTTTCTAAATAATTTAGTATGCATTGACCGAATCCTACATGTAAAACATAGCAAGGATTTGATGCACAAAGAACATATAAAATTATGAAATCATTTTCCCTATTTAACCTTAGAAACTGTGAGTACACAATAAGGAGATTCTAAATTTTAATTTCATTTTCAAAGCTTTAAATAAAATAACATTTTGACTCACAAATTATTTCAAAAATTCACATTCATGACATGCAAACACCTTTGAAACTCTTATATTCAATTAATCTCATTCGGCATGTATCCTATTTGAGAAACAAACCTAGCTACCTACTTCTTTTAGGATGGCTGAATCTAATGATGCAAGGAGACAAGGTGGTTCACTCATCTTTCAACACACACAAAAGTCATACATTCACATCATCCACAAAACATAAACTCAAGTCCATCATTTTATTAAAACAAAAATAAAGATTTAGTTCTAACTTCATGAAAATATCATGCATGAACTTTTTATAACATAAAGGCATAGATTTTATTATTTTTGGGACATGGCCGAATGACCCTAAAATTAAATATGCACATAACCGACACTAGATCTAAACATGTTTATGGAAAATCATTTTAAAACTTTGTTACTTAAATTTTTCTTAAAAAAAAACCGTATGACATAGAGGAAGGAAAACACAATCTTTTTGCTTGAAAATTACATGCAAATCAAGGATCTTAACTTTTCACTTCATAAATCAAAGATTATTACATGCATCCACTTAAATCACATAGGATTATCATTAAACCTACATGCGAAACTAAAGACTTAAGTTCTTTCACAAATTGAGTTTAGACCACGGTTTCTCATAAACACATAAACATATAAGGGTCACGGTTTAGCAAGAGATCAAACATGCAAGGACAAAGAATTTCACTTTATTATTGATTAAACTTAGATCTTGAATTTTCTTTTCCAAAAGTCTTAGCTTTTCTTTAGATCCTTAAGAAAACATTTAGATCTATCTAAGAGAAGTTCCAACCGAGACATCAAGCATAATTTAACATATTACAAGTTATTCTTAAGGTCCATAGAGTCCAAAATCAAATAGATCAACATACAAGTTTACATAAAATGAACATGCAAGAAAATAAGGTAGATCTACAAGCTAGAAAAGAAACTAAACTATTACAATCTTCATCATAATCTTCAAGCCCTACCATGAATGGTTGGTTCTCTAGCTCCTAAAGCTTTTGATCTTCAACGAAAACTCCTAGGTTTTGGGTTCGAATTCCTCCTTCTTCTTCTTCAAGTCTCACGGTTCCTCCCTCTTTTATCTCCCTCACGTTCCTTTCTTTTTTTTTTCTCTAAGAGGTCGATGGATCTCTTTAGAGATGTGTTTGTGTTGAAGTGAAGAAATGGAAAGTGAATGGGGTGAATGAGCTATGGCCAATTCTATATAAAGGCAAGCTCACAAATTCCTACTTTGGCCCTAGGAGTAATTCGGTCCATGTGCAACCAAGAAGGGCGATTTAGTCTTCTCAATTTTGCATGGGTGGAGATTAGGAAAGTCAAGGGAACAAAGTGGGATAGGCTAGGACTCTAGGGTCACCTAGGTTCTAATGGATAGTTAGCTCTTAGTTAGGATTTTCCCACTTAGTTAGCACTTGGTTGGCTTGGTTCCTTACCCCTTAAGTCTTAGAATTTTAAGTTGATGCGCACACACACACACATGCACACACACGTAGCACACATATGGTACACCCACCTACATGCACACACACACACACGTAGCACATCCATGCACACACACACATGCACCAACCGTGGCACCTTCTCACACACACACATGTCCTTTATTTTTATTTTCCTAATCACATTTTCTTTAAAATCCTTCATCCATATAATAATTAAATTAATTATAAGAAATCACATTTTCATAATAATTTTCATGCATCAAACATCACATACATTAAATCAAACACCTCACATACAATTCATGCCAAGACACATCACAAAACACATTTTCCTTAAAAATTCGTATTTTACAAAGTAAATTTTATAAATCAGCTCAGAAAATTCCAAAGATTATATTTTCAAAATCTTTGTTTCGATACGATCGATTTGATATAAAGTTTGTAAAAACCCAAATTACGGTTCAAAAGATACAAATTTTCAAAGTTTACAATCCAAAAAGGAAAAATCATTTTCAAATATCATTTTTAATAAAATCACTATTTAGCAGAGCATTTCATTTCAACAAAATCATTCACTTTTTCATTTACAAAAACGTTCTGTTTACATAAATTCATAAAATACTTTCTGAAAATTCCTTATAAAACCGAATTCCAGGGTTTATTTTAACAAATTCTGTTCACGCACGTACGGGAAAAATGCGGGGTTTTACATTTGAACCTTTAAGAAATTTTTTTGAGAAAACCATGAACAAAGCCACGGTTTTGATGTTGTTGTGGTTGTTAGTTTGATTTTCCTTATGTTTGATCACATGCATGTTATGATCTTGGAGTTTAATGATGTTTTGGATGAATAAAAAATTGTGTGATGTTGTGATTTTTAAGTGATGGCCACGGTTTGCATGTTTGGATAAGAAGATCGAGATTTTCTTAAGTATAAACAATGAATATGTGATTTCCATGAATTTTAAGTTGATTTTATGTGTTAGATGTGAAATAAAAATTGTCTAGAGACTTGATGATGCTCACGGTTTGGTGAACAAATGTATGCTGGGATTATATTTCTACTTGTTTGATGAATCATATGAAATTGTTGTTGAATTTGGAGTTGTTTTTAGAAGTCTTGAACTCTTGAAAAGTTTTTGAGAAACTTAGTCAAAGGTCACGGTTTGGACCTTAGTTTTTGAGTTAAACTTTCTTGAGTATATGTGTGTTGATATCATGAAACTATGTGTTGATTTGTGAAGTTATTCTTTGAGGAAATAATTTTTGAAAAAAATAAATGATGCATACGGTTTTGATATGATTAAGTGTAATGAGATGAAGTTTTTCTAAGTTTGAGTTCTATGTGTAATTATATGCTAAGTTAGAATTGATAAAGTGTAAGTTAAATGAAAATTGATCTAAATGTTTATGTGAGTATGATTTGGTTGTATGTGCCTATAAGTTTAACTACTTTATTTGATTGAGATATGTGCATGGATAAGTATGTGAGCATGTTGAGAAGAAATTTGTTTAAGTTCAATTTGATGACTTATGGTTATGTAATGTTTGAAATGAATGAAAGTTAGTTTGTGGATTGAATAAATGTTTGTTTGAGATTTTTAAATAATGTAGGAATGATTCTTGAAGTGCATGAAAGTGTTTAAGTAAATTGTTTTATTTGAGCATCATGCTGCCCACACTTGATTTTAAGTGTTTGAGCTTGAGAAATTGTTGATCAAAGTGTTTATTTAATTGTTTTCAAGATACTTAGTTTGTCTATGGATTTAAATTGGTTTTGGACAATGGAAAGTGAACTTGAGACTTAGAATATGATGATGTCCAGAATTTTTCTAAGTTGTATTTCTTATTTAAAAATGTTTTCAAAGTGATTTGAAGTTGAGTTTTGATAAGTACTCAATATAAGATAAAGTTGGTTTGAAAAGTGCAATTTTTCGGTGTTTTCGGAGTTGAATTCATTGCTGTCCAAGAGAGACCAGCAAAGAAACTTTTGAATTAAATTAATTTATTTGACTATTTTCTCATGAATTTAAAGTATAAAAGTTAATGTTTGATTTTGGACAAGTTTGAGCAAAAGAATTGATGTTTTGGTTTTACATGAAGATAAAGTTTGAATTTTTCTTAAGTTACTTTGAGAATAAGTTCAAGAGTAATATTGAATAAAGTATTAATACTCATGTGTCTATCTTGCGGGACTTAGAAGAAGTTGGAGTCGAGCAGACTAGGAAGGAAGCAGATCGTTTGGAACTTGTGGAATCGGTAATTGCAAACCAAGGTGAGAGAGAAGTTATCCTAAGACACTTTGGTGTCTAGTGAGTATATTAGGATACTCCGGACTCTCTCAAAGTCGGAGTGAAGGTCTACTGAAGGTAGTAGTATACCCGATAGTTTGTATGTTCTGTGTGTATCTTGGTATACGAAGACTCCAGACCTATACTATCACATGCTATTAATTGATTTGATATATTTGCTTATGTTATGTACATGCTGAATTGATATGCTGAGATCATGATATAATGTTGCTTATATTGTCATTGCATGAGCATGATGCATCATCCCACGATATAAGTTAAGAATAGCAAAGACATTAGAAACTATGAGAAATCTCCCAAAGAATAGAACGGAACTCTAATGGATTAAACACGCTATGGAACCGGATGATGCTGATGCGCCCGAATACGTGGATCGAGCTGACGATATGGCTAATGGATTAGTGTCCGGACGATGATGATGCCTTTGGACCCGGACGGAACAATTGCAGAGTTCCACAAAGACAGTCCCCATATGGTCGTAGCCATATGTTGGAATGACTTCGGTTAGGTCGAAGCCTATCTATCAAAGATCGATTAATGATCCGCATATAGTCGAAGCTATATGCCGAAAGTGATTCAGAATGGGTCGGTGCCCATCAAACATATTGGTCGAGTCCCACAGAAGCATTCCGTATATAGTCAGAGCTATATGACGGAGATGACTTAGGATGGGTTGACGTTGGAACAACTGAGTATAACATCATGACCTAGAACCCTAACCCGAAGTAGTGGAGAGGAAGATACACCTGAATTACCCTTGTGGTGTTCAGCTGGATGATTAAGAGAGGGTATGACAATTACGGTGATTCGTCAAGAAGCCTTGAGAAGTCTGTCTAGGTGGGAAAAACCATAGGGGCTCTGGCTTAACCGGTCGGAGCTGGTAACTCAGTGGCGTGGACGAAGTACCACATGATCACTAGACAGATGACTGACGCCCCCTTGACTAAATCTGGATCAGTGAGAGGGATGCTTGAACACGACTGGATGTGCCCACTTTACTTCCCGGGACATTATATGAATTCATTTACTGTGCCATCCGTGAAAAGCCGGTGTGGTTAGAGATCTTGTACTCCTGATTGCTTCCGACTAGGCGGATGGATTCCGAGGAGATGTAGACCCAAATCATAAAGCCTGAATTCCCGATATTATGGACTCGAGAAATATGGACAAAGAGACTTTAATCCCATGATGCTAATAAATTTAACGTTACTAGGAAATTGCATATACACTAACTAGCAATATTCATATTCTTTGGATATACAAATAAAACTAATAATGCATATTAATTACCAACAATTATGCCCATTAATTATAAGAACAACTAATCAACCTTTGGATGATCCAAAAATGCCTTATAACAATGAACTTCAATTTACCCACAAACAATAAATTGTCATATTTTGTTTAGCATCCATTCTATGGGTAATTGAAATAATACATCATGAATTTGGAATTAAAATTACTTAAAGATTTTACCACTTTGGTAATTAACTAATCTATCATACAATAATTCCAAAATTCTGATAGTTCATAATACAATTATCACTTTAATACGTTATTACTCATAACACATACAATAATTCCAAATTTAAAACAATTCATAATGTCATATCATGATAGCATAGCATGAGTTTCTGGAAAAAATTCAAATAAACTATAAAACCATAAAAAGAAGGAAAAGAAATTTCCAGAAAGCAATATTGTGAGTGCATGCGTTAGTGAGTTAATGGCTTTCTATGTGCAGTAGTGAACACAAGGAAACTTAATTAAAACATTCACTTAAGTTAGACATCCACTGCCCACGGATGTAAACACTGACAATATAATCTATTCAACATAGCAATTCTGATATTGAGATCATGCTATTGTGCGGCGGTAGAATTATAATTTTGAGAAAAAGAAACAATTCGTGCAGTATATATAAATCCGTATTATATAATGCAGTTCTTATCAGTGCAGCGGAAAAACAAAATCAAATGGGGTTCATACAATTTGAAAACCAAAAATCAAATATCATCATTAATGGAGAATCACAAAATCCATAACCATGTGCTCTGATACCACATATAAGAGTTTTCATAAAATAACATGAACAGAGAACGACATGGATCTTAGAATCTCATGATTCTCACAATTAATCAGTAAGGAGAGAGCACATACCTTTATCCATCGGAATAGCAATAGCAGTGGCAATAGTCTTGATGTGGTTCACTGGTTTGATGATTCAGAGAATGACATTAGTGCAAGGAAGAGGACCTTGTTCTATTTATAAACTTTCTGAACTGATGCATCCCATCAGGCAACAGGTGCTTCAACTTAAAATAACTCCTCTCTTTAACCCAAGTTATTATTTAGTTCTTTAGTATTCTATTATTTATTTATTAGTCCTTCTCATAATAAGTCACATGTTCCTAACATGAGACACTTAAAATCTTACAGACCAAACTAGGTTAATTTAAGATTTAAAAGACTTTAAGCTTTAATCCTTTCTAACTACGCGATGAGAGAGAAGTAGTGGAGAGGAAAGATACCGTATACTTGGAGGTCGATGCATTCCTTTGAGTGGTGATTGCGATAGGGGAGGGTAAGGATGGTGAAACGTCAAGAAGCCTTGAGCGCTTCCTTAGGCGGCACAACGTTACAATGATCAAGGTCACCTGTTGGGCATTGATCGTAGCAAGGACTGCATGTACAACTAAGGATAGAGTTGTCGCCCCCTTGAGCAAATCGGAGATGGTGAGAGGGAATCTGAATCAAGGCTAGAAGTCATTGCTTTTTGTGAAATTGTGAAATTATGAAATTATGAAATGATATTGTATTTTGTTTTGCTGGCCAGATGTGTGGCTTCAGCTTGGTACGTACCCTTTGACTATCGATGCCTGTGTGGTTAGGATTCCTGTGCGTCCCATCTGCTTTCCGACTTAGGTTGTGGTTGGATATTGAAGGAGGAGATGTAACGTGTGTGCTGACTTACCCTTCGCTTCAATGATATCCCTCCCTAAATCATTGACAGCTATGTTATGGTTCTGGATAAGAGAATAGAGAAAGTTTACCAAAGATTTTAATAAAACATTTGAAACTATTATGAGAATAATTAATATTGTGAAATGAATATGTTGTGATGGTGAAGCATGATGCAATCTGAGTATCTATGTTGTATATGTATGTGTGTGAATTTTAATGTGACCCTTAGAGTAAGCCCATGCCGTCGACGATTATATCGTTCAGATCGCTTACTCTCTCTGTGTTCCCCTTCTCTGTGGACATTGGGAACGATGTGGATGGCAGATCTAGTTAGGTGTCAGATAGAAATCTCAAATAATGGGGTGGCGTTTTTGGAAGACTTCGGGCATTGGGAAGATAAGCAGACAGGATGGCTATGGGAAGGACCGGCCAGAATTGAGATCATCGACCCCGGCTTTGTTGTTAGTGGAAGGATGACGGACGAAAATCCATGTGCGATGTATCTCCGTGGTCGAGTGGTTGGCGGTCCCTTTACTTATCATGAGATTCACCCAGCATTGAGGCGTATGGACTTCGAGGATATCCCCAATCAAGAAGAAGATCCATATGCGGTGTCTGATAGCGAAGAAGAGTTAGTTTTAGAGGAGGAATTAGAAGATGTTCGGGAGGGAGAAATACAAGAGGAGTTACAAGAAGACGTAGAGATGTTGAATATGGAGTTAGATGAGGATGCAGCTATTTGGGAGCTTGAAGATCTTCAGGATGATTTTGAGTTATGGGAACCTGAAGAGGAGGAAGTTCTCGAGGAAGTAGAGTGGGAGTTCGACCCAGAAAAGGCACCTACTGTAGAAAGTAGTGATGATGAGGAGTTTTATGTTTGTCATAAGGTTAAGTAGATTGAGTATGCTCTGATAGGACTAATGTACTCTTAGTATTGGCATAGACCTTTTTGTTCTAAATCTCCCTTGTAATCAATGTCATGCCTTTTCGAGTAATGACCATTTTTAATGAAATGTCTATTAAGTATAATTTTTGTATCAATGGTATAACTCCAACTTCTAATATAAATAAATGTTTTTCTTAAGGAAACCATTAGAGAAAAATAATGTTGTGAGAAAATGAGTTTTTTTTTGGAAATGTAGTTTGTAATGTCTCAATTTGGAATAGAGTAATATGTAAGGATGTTTTGCAACTTAAGTTATTTTGAAAGTTAAACTAAGACGATGAAAATCCTTTTTTAAGAAGTTAAGGATTAATTATTGTATTAAAAAAAATGGCGCAAATTTTTGTTAAAATAATGCCCGAACAAATGCCCAACCGCCAAGATGTAGTTGGGTGGGAGCCAAGCGCAGCCGCTGCAGCAGAGCTATCTCCAAATCGGAAAAGGGCATCTTAACGCCCAGTTTTATCACGACCTCTTCATACACGAAAAACTCCTTGCGGTTCTCTTCTATTGTTGTGCACACCCGGTCATTAACTGACGGAGCACTAATTGTGTAAGATGTCCCAGCCTCATCCGTGGGGCACGGGAGTATGTTAGCTCGGATATGGCTCAGATTGCTGTTGACTAAGGCTGACTGCGTACCAAGTACCTCCAAATCAACCCAGTCATATGCTCCAGCGTTTGGTAGCAAAATAAATTCATGAGGATGTGAGATGCACCGACGAACCATACCTGGGGAAAGGGAAGACTCGGCGTTAGAATCTACAAAATCAAAATCTTTAGACATCCTAACCCTAGGTCTATTCGTCCTATAGCCGAGCCTACTACACCTTCCCCTAACCTTTACGGTTTTTCCCCAGAAGGGGCTTTCCCTAGGACGATTCGAGGTGCGGCGGCTGGAGGCACGAGGCGCCGCTTGTGCCCGCTCCTCCGCCGCGTGATACGCTAACTTTCTACTCTCTTCCTCTATGGAATTTTGGGGGTGTTACATAGAGGATTCTTGGTCTTGGTTGGCAGAACCAGGAGGTGGTGCTTATACAGTGCGTTCTGCTTATCAGCTAATTCAGAATCAGTACTTTCATGAGATCTATCCGTCGTTACATTCTTTGTGGAAGTCTTCTGCTCCTTTGAAGACGAAAGCATTCGGATGGAGGGTTCTTCTAAACAGAAATCCATGTAAGGCGAGCTTATTCCATCGTGGCATTCCTATTCCGGAGATCCATTTGTGTGCATTGTGATGGTCATTCAGAATCTTTCCCTCATCTGTTTTTCTCCTATTCATTCGCGTACGGTATTTGGCAAGATATTTATGGCTGGTTCGGTTTCTCTGTGGTTCTTCCTGAAGAGGGCTCACAACACCTCTCTCTTCATTTAAGTCTGGTGTATACTAAATCGGGGAACAATTGGGTGCTGATTTGGCTAGCAGTAGTTTGGTACCTGTGGTTGAACAGAAACAATCTGGTGTTTGCAAATGACTCTCCCCCAACGGAATCTATTGTGGACAGAATTAAGTGTAGGAGCTGGATGTGGTTAAAAAGCAAAAACAAAGAAGGTTTCTCTTTACTCTATGAATTGTTGATAAATCCTATGGAGGTTCTTCGGTCATACTGCTGCTAGCTCCTTATCTGTTGATTGGTTGTTTGGGAGGTGTTTAGATATATAGGGGGGTGGCCATATTTATATGTATTTGTTCATTATTTATATATATTGGGTGTTGGTGGTAGATGATTTTACTAAAATACTTTCTTAATGTTTGGCAGGTTTCGTGTGGTAACTGTATTGGTCTTGGGGCTTTGGGTTTATTACTTATACTCCTTCCCCTTTTTATTTTAATAAAATTTTTGTCTTATAAAAAAAAGTTATAATTAATTATTTGTTATTTCAAAATTCAGAATATTATATTTTATCAAGTTTGTTATAAGGATTGAGAAAATATATATATATTTGAATTTTGATAATTTTTGTTACGCAATAGAAATCTTTAAAGTCCAGTTAATTAAATTGTGTATTTTTAAATTACACAGATAACTTTATTATTTTTATTATGTTTTGGGAAATAAAAATACAATATTATTCTACTTGTATTTTATTTTTGAATTATCAAACTTTTAGTTATAATCCAAAATACTTATACATATTGACCCACAAATAAGAAAAAATAAATATATTGTTCCCTAATATCTATCCACCGTCCAACCCTCATATCGCATAGCTTAATATAAATTAAATGTGGTTAGTAGCATTAGTTTCATTCAAAACCTTCTTGCACCACCAAGTACGCACATACATACTACCTAGCTCCTATCCTTTTTAAAAGAACATCAAAACACACATAGAGACTGAATGAGAGGAGAGAGAGAGAAACAAATGAAAGAAAAAGAAAGAAAGAAATAAACAACGGCAAGAGAGAAAGCAAGGCAATAGAAAGATACAGAGCCCTAAACCCACTTCTCTTTCCTGGTCCAATAATTCAAGATCCAACCGATCAATCTCAAATCCTTCTTAGGTAAATAATCTCCTCAACTCCCTCTGTCCATCCATGTAATTTATTCAATGATCCAACAATATTTTTTTCCCTATATCTCCAAATAAAGAGATGTTTTGGAAAAATATGTTAGATTTTTAATTTTGTAATGATATGAATTTAGTTGATATGTTATAAATAGTTTTAACGTGTCATTATTTAGATCAACCACATTATTGTTGACCCTGACCTTGAGTATGTCGCGGAGGTGAATGTGGTACGGTCACTATTGCAAGGATTCTCAGGTAAGGAGGAGTCACTTTTTACTCTTCAAACTTAGGGATCATTAGGGTTTATAATTGAATTGGGGAAAAAGTGGAAACCTAGGGTTTAGAATTAAAATCTATGATTGATTTAAGTTGGATTATGATTAATAGAAGATAATATGAATAGATTTGTGTTGTAGCCCAATAGATATTTAAAACCCCATTATTTCCTATGAATTCAAAGGAAAGAGAACACCCTAGGGAGATTGACTATTTATTATTCTGCTTGTATAATTATTTATGGAATTTTAGGAGTGAGACATACCTGGCTATGTTGACTAACTATGATTATTGTTTATTGTTTGTTATGAATGAATTCGTGGTTGTTTGCTTATTGTTTGTTTAGAATGAAGTTATTTATTTTTTTATAAGCAAAAATTCATTAACCACTAGAAGCATAAGATATGCTTCCAGAAAAAACATGACAAAATTCACGACCAATAATAAAGAAAAAACCAGAAAAAAAATACAAACCAACTTCGCCCTACCAAATTAACATGTCGAACAGATAGGAAAAAAATCTGCCAACATAAACTGATCCTACCACGAACCCTGTACCGACGCCATAAACCAGAAAAAACGAATTCAAAACATAAACAAAATCCCTACTACCCAGAAAAAAGAATTAAACACAATAAGAGATGAGGCTCTCTAATAAGGATTTGAAATCCATTCAAATACAGACATACAGCCCCTTTTTAATTTTCCTTTCACCCATAACCAAGACCTGATGATTTCAACTTTATCCAGCATGTCGTAAACAAGAAGATCCTCCTGCTCAAAATTTTTTTTATTTCTCCATACCCAAATTAAGTAGATACATGTCAGCCAAATTAAGGATCAAAATTGTTGTACATTCTTGTTACTGATCAGATACAAATGTTGTTTTAAAATGCATGAGACCATCATTAGAAAGAGATGAAAAACCGAACCAATTATAAACCTCCTGCCATAAAGCATAAGACCACCTACATTCAAAGAACAAATGACCTGTTGTCTCATCCCCAGCATTACATAAAGCACACCTCTACTACTCAATCTGTAATTATAAACCTCAAGGCACTAGATTCATCTTTGATTGGACCTTGTCAATGATAACTCTCCATCCAAATGCAATAGTCTTCAATGGTGCCGCCACCTTCCACATAATCTTGTAATGAGAATCTGCTTCTGGAACTTGTCTGTTATACACCTCATTATAAGCAGATTTCACATAGTACACACCTTCTGTTTCTGGCCTCCATCACCATATGTCATTCCTGTTTGGATACAACACACAATTTCCAACTACATAGGACAATTCATTAAATAAAACAATTTCCCAACTAAAAAACTCCCTTCTCCACTTAAACTCCCAAACCCAAACTCCGTCCACCCATTTACCTACTTCCTTAACAGTTATCAAATTATTTTGACTCAAAGAAAACACTCTAGGAAACCTATCCTTCAAAGGTACCTCCCCCACCTATCAATCCCACTAAAACCCAGTGCTCCCTCCATCCCCTACCTTCCTAACTTGGCCTCTAGAAAGCCATTTCTGCTCTAGACACAACCCCTCTTCCAACCCCACAATGTCCCTCCACTAGAAGGAAAACATCCTCATAGTTCTTCTATCATGCCCCTGGCCAAAAGGAAACTCCACCTGACCATACAGAGATGCAAGAACCCTTACCCAAGGTTTATCCCTTCCTACCGGCATACGCCACCTCCACTTTCCTAAAAGAGCCAAATTAAAGTAGCCTAGGTGTTTTATTCCTAAGCCCCTTTTGACCTCTCTTTACACACTATTTCCCATTTAACCCAAGGAATTTTTCTTTTTTTCTCACACCCTCCCCAAAGAAAATGACGTTGAATTTTGATTAAATTACTTACCACACTTTTAGGTGCCTTGTAGAAGGTGAGAAGATAAACCGGAAAAGCGTTTAGGACAGAGTTCAATAAGACCACCCTACCACCAAAGGACAAATATTTGCTGCTCCAAGTAGATAGCCTAGCCTTCATCCCTTCAAGCAATTGCTTCCAGAATATGGCTTTCCTATAATTAACGCTAATAGGAATACCCAAGAAATTTAGAGGCCATTGCCCAATTTAATAGTTCAAATAATCAGCCATGCGGGATACCCTTACAGGATCAACATTCATTGTCAAAAGATGACTCTTACCAAAATTAACATTCAAACCAGAACAAAGCTCAAACATTCTAAGGATGCATTTCATCACTACCATATTTTTATTTAAGAATGAATTGATTACATTGATATGACACTAATTAATATAATTGTGAATGTTAGAACCGAGATATAATTGTGTATGTTATATGGAAGGAAATAGGTTGAATCCAATAACGAATTTGTGAAAGTTTTGTATTAACCACACTAGTAAGAGACATGTGGATATATATATATATATATATATATATATATATATATAAAAATACGAAATCTTGAATGATTGATATTGTGAATGCATTCTTGTATGTTAAATGATTGTAGACATTGGGTGATGGCATTAGATAATGATGGTGGAATATACGGGAACAAAATTGATATAATGATTAAATTGAATGAATTATATGAATGGTGAATTAGAATATGGAAAATGTGATGGATTGTACAATTAGTACTTGATGGTAAGAAGGACATGCGGAAACGGTGTTAGCATCGGCTAATGAATTGAATTCTTCAGAGTCGTACCTTACAACTAACTTAGCCGGTTAGTTCAAATTTAATAACCGGTTAAGATTAGTGTAAAGTACATATTACTAAATTGTAAATACATACGTTTTGTCGACTAACCCTTTCCAACGGCCTTCGGTATTAAATACTTATCGTAGATAAAACTCATATTCTCGATTGAATTTAGAAATGAGAAAGTAAAAAGAGAATTGTGTTAAGGGCATACGATAAGAAATGCCCACGAGGCGATATTCATTTCAAATCTAGTCGAGAATTTAGGACAAAGTGTCATAACACCAAATTGGAATATGTAACGTATGTCATAGTACCGACTTTAATTTTTTTGTCATTAACGTTCTATTTAAGTTATATATGTTCTATGTGAATCACCTAAAGTCTCTGATTTGCATTATGGATTCTTTTAAACCTTTTTACTTAAATTGTATGAAAATGTCTCACTCCTTGTGGTTTAAAATTTTAAGGAAAAACCTGGATATGCCAGCGCAATGGAGAAGGTGAAAGAAGGAACTTGTTAAATTTTCTCATCACTGTATTGTAAACCCCGATGTTTTTATGAAAATTATATTTTGTTTTCAACAAATGTACTAAAATATTTTATTTTAATTATAAATTTTCTTTTAAATAAAAATCGGGTCATTACAATGAGGAATACATAACAGTATTATGGAGCCCTCTATTATCAATCAATTCAATGAATCACCAAATTCGAGTAAGTATTATTTGCTAACATTCTCAATCTAGATACTTTAAATATGATTCACTTATTCATTGAAACAATTATGCAATCCAATTGTCATACTTTAAATATGTTAGCATAAGTTGACAAGGTTTAACTCAAATTGCTTTAATTTATGCTTAATAAAGTCACCCTCTTATGTTATTTGATATTGGAAGTAATTGTAAAATCAATGGTTATAAACTTAGGTTAGTTGCTCTTAGGTTTCATCTCCCTCACACTATGCTTTCTTAGGTTAGTTGAACATAATAGAACATTCTTAACACATATTCAAAATGTCCTATGCGTTTCCGTGGCATGCTTGTTAGAATTGACTTTGTTCTTATATATTTTGACCCCAATTTGACAACTTGAGTTACGACCATTTTTATTTTTCTAGATTATAATTTTATTTTATATTACACTCTTTGAAATATATATTAGAAGGTTTACATGATTTATTTCTTTTGGTTTATTATCATTGAAACTTGTGAAATATATATATATATATATATATATATATATATATATTTTTCTTCTGTCTATAGGATTAATGTAGAGGTGAAGTTTCCAATTATATCTGGACAATCTGAGGTCCTCGCACCTATAGAGATTATAAAGTGCATGTATGCATTGAAAACTTAAATATTAATATTTTTAAAAGAGAATGGATTAAGAGTTCCATTATTCTCATATTTTTTAATTTTTTTTAAAATACTGAGATGAAGTAAACTCTTTAAAATGCAATCACTTACAAATATTTTTATCAACAAATTGACATGTAAATATTGTAGTTTTGAAATACTCTCTCTAATCTTATTATAAACAGTCACTATCTAAAAGGCTTTTTAATCATTCATATAAGTTACTTTGCGATTTCTATGAAATGTTTATTGTTCTCTATCCCATTTGTCTTTATCAAATCTCTATCGCATTTGTCTTCATTAAATGTTTTATCCCATTTGTTTTTGTTAAATCTCTATTGCATTTGTCTTCATTAAATGTTTTCAATTATTCATATTGTTTAATAATTTAATGAGAAACCAATTAGATAAATTAATAATTTATGAATAATTGGATCAAAATCAAATTATACTTTTGTTGGTTTTAACACTATCAATCATTGAATATTTCAATTGTAAGCAAGATAAAAATTATAAAGTTAAAGAATTTATATTAGTTTGTTTAATCTAATTAAAAGTATAATTTATAATAAGCTTACGAAAATATATAAGAAACCCGTGGGATGCATGAAAATTTCTCTAGTTTTCAAGAACATTTTTAACGTTGAATTTTGTATTTTTACTTTTTTTATGTGCATATTAAAAATGCGTGAGAGAATAAGAAGTACTTAAGAATTGTAAGAATAATACGTGTGTCTCGTGGTATGCTGGTAGTGCGTTGTTGTCAATATTTTTAATGGACTCTTGATAATTGCATGGATATTGATGTACAACCAATTGGTTGTTCTACAGTAAATTAAAACTAAATTAGCTATTTACTAACTTTATCATTTACTATTCTGCATTCAATAACCATTTTAGATTTAATTTAATAATCTTATGAGATGCATAAGAGTCTTTTGTGTTGGATCCTTATAACATATATGATAATAAATTGGACTTTTTATATGTTATCACCTGCAGGTTGACAATTCAATCATAGACGAATCAGAACAAAGCAAAGAAGGTCCAACTAGTTGCTGTAAGCATGACTTAATTCTTAATGAAGAGATTGGGATGGTGTTCAGATTTTGTTCATGGCTTGCCGTGGACATCAAAAATATCTTCCCACCATTTGTAAGAATTCCTTGACGAGATAATCTATGAAAAGAATATGTTTTCATTTTTATTTTTCTTTTGGATGTTAAAGAGACTTTTTCAATTAATAAGCCATTTGTTACCTTTATAACTTATAGCCTTTACATTTACTTCCTCCTGTGCTTAAGATACTTTTCAAAATATCTTATTGTCATATTTATACTTTTTATTAATTAGTTAATTACATTAATAACTCATTTGCAAAATTGTTCACATTAGATGGAGAGAGAATTAACGTATAATTTCTGATGATTAGTAGAGAGGTAATTTAAGACAATATATGGTGTTCCACATATTTTAGCACTTCATGTGCTAAAATGTGAAGATTGGTTCAACAAAAAATTAATTGAAAATTTCTGATTTTACATAATTAGTTGACTAATCACCACATTTTAATACATAAAAGAGCATAAAGTGTGAGACATGTGATATGTTTTTAGGTAAGCAATACATCAAATATATAAAATTCCAATACAAATAACAAGATTTATCACTTTGTTAATGCGTAATAATTTTTTTTTTAAAAAGTCATACTATAAACAAATGATCTAGTATAAACTTAGGCATTAAGTTTGACTTGGACTATCATGGATTGACCTTTGATGATTCACTATTAAGTATTTTGCTTTCGTTATAAATATATAATGTAAAACGGTGCTTGATTCATTTAATAGTTATAGAGCTACCATAAATTTAGCTAATTTTTGTTTGAGCTGATATGATCATGAGATTTAGCATGCTTTATGAACTACATACATCTAAGGAAGCACTGAGTCACTGACATGTTTCCTTGTTTGCACACTTGTTTGCTACATAATACAGGCGAATGAGGATGCATATCCTAGATCAAGAAAGAGGAGGAAATCTTATGATTAAGTAAATGACTCACTCTTCGATGAGGCTGCGTTTGATGTTTCTCGTGGTGCCAAAGAAGTTTTTTTATCGTCTCATAAAGATGCCATAGTTTGGGACCTGATTCCTAATGCCCGACAAAGCATGTATCCACATCAGAGAGAGGGTTTCAAGTGTATTTGGACTAATTTGGTAGGAACTATTGACCTTGAAAAGTTGAAGAATGTTGATCCTTATGGAGCTGGTGGATGCATAATTTCCCATGATCCCAAAACCGGTAAAACAAGGTTAACGATACTTTTTCTTCAAACATATTTAGAGGTGTTTCCTCACTACAGACCAATTATCATCGCCCCTTCTTGTTTGTTGCTTACTTGGGAGGAGGAGATAAAAAAAATGGAATATAGGTGTTCCATTTCACAATCTGAAAAGCTTGGAACTATTAGGAAAGTCAAAGAGCATGTTGATGCCATCAGATCGGCGTAGAAATTCAACAAAGAAGTATTGTGAAGTTATATACATGGTTCAAAGAGAAAAGCATATTGGGAATTAGTTATAATTTGTTTGAGAAACATGTAGGGGGAGAGCCCAAAGCTGATGTGAAAACTGGGAAGCAGAAGAGGAACATAAAGAAGAAGATGGAAGACCCTGAAAATAGAATAATGGGGAAGTTCCTGCGTGACATTTCTGATTTTTTAGTTCTTGATGAAGGCCAGACACCTCGAAATCATAATAGTCTTATTTGGAAGGCCTTGTCAGAAATTCAAACTAATAAGCAAATTATCCTTTTAGGAACTCCTTCCAGCATACTTTTTCTGAATTTTAAAGCACACTGTGTTTAGCCAAACCAAATTTTCCTGACACAATACCATCAGAGGTCAAAAAATTCTGCTTGCTGTAGGGTTGTGCATGTTCACAAAAAATTCTGTTCAAAAATTATCCTTTTTGGATCCGTTTGTGCATGTTCACAAACGTAGCTTTCTTCAAAAAAAATCTTCTTGGGTTGAGAGAATGTGTGGTTACTCTAAGCCAAGTAATTTGTAGAGAGCATTTATCCAGAAAATCGAATGTTCAAAGGGAACATTCGGGTTTGATCGCAAATTGGCTTTGGTCTCTATCCATCCATCCCTTTTACTCTGTTTCCCTCGTTTCAAGAACGAAGAATCTGTTGTTGACATGGGTCACATGAAAGAGCTTAAATTGAATCCCATATGAAGATGTCAAAACCAGATTTCTAGTGGAACTTGTGCGCCTGTGTGATGCAATGAATGAGAAAGTTCTAGTTGTTAGCCAATACCTTCATCCCTTGTGTTTGGTTAGAGACCAGCTCAAGTCAATTCTTGATTGGTATGATGGGAAGGAAGTTTTGAACATTTGTTGTTTTTACATTAAATTATTTGTTTCTAAAATCTATAAAATTTGGATAACCATATTTGGCGTCCACATTATATGTTTCTCCGAAAAAAATTATATACATTTTATCAAGAAATATAGAAGAACATGATCATTTTGTATTTTTTTTAAAATATATTTCTTTCTTTAGTTTTTACAATGAGATTCTTTATGTATTTAATCCATGTAAGATTTTAAGTTTTCAACATCTGTTCTTTCTGCATTAAATTATATCTTTTATATAAAATCTATAAAATCTTTTTTATAGATATAATTTAAGATATAATTTAATGTAGAAACAACAAATGTTGAAAACTTAAAATCTTACATGGATTACATACATAAAGAATTTTATTGTACAAACTAAAGAAGGAAATATATTTTTAAAAAATACAAAATGATAATTTTCTTCTATATTGTTGATAAAATGTAAATATTTTTTTTGGAGAAACATATAATGTGGACGCCAAATATGGTTATCCACATTTTATAGATTTTAGAAACATATAATTTAACGCAGAAACAACAATTCAGAACTTTCTTCCCATCATACCAATCAAGAATTGACTTGAGGTGGTCTCTAGCCAAACACAAGGGATCAAGGTATTGGCTAAAAACCATAACTTTCTCATTCATTGCATCACACAGGCGCACAAATTCCACTAGAAATCTTGTTTTGACACCTTCATATGGATTCAGTTTAACCTCTTTCAACTGACCCATGTCAACAACAGATTCTTCTTTCTCGGAATGAGGGCAACAAAGGGATGGATGGATAGATACCAAAGCCAATTTGCGATCAAACCTGAATGTCCCCTTTGAACATTCGATTTTTTGGAGAAGTATGCAAATTACTTGGCTTCAGGGTAACCACGCATTCTCTCAACCCAAGAAGATTTTTTTGAAGAAAGTTACGTTCGTGAACATGCACAAATGGATCCATCAACAATTTTAGTTACTTTATCTTTTCATAAACACGATCTCCAGTTGTTTGGCTAGAAAAATATGGTTTTGAGATCAATCCTTTAGGAGCTTTCTTTTCCTGCAAGTAGAATTTTCGGAGCTTCGGTGGTATTGTGTCAGGAAAAGTTGGTTTGGCTATAAACATAGTGTGGTGTAAAATTCTAGAAAAGTATTCTGGAAAGGAGTTCCTGAAAGGATAATTCACTTTTGAGTTTAAATTTCTGACAAGGCTTTCTAAATAGGACTATTATGATTTCGAGGTGTGTGGCCTTCATCAAGAACTAACAAAAATAGGAATCCCAAGCAGCAACTTCCCCATTATTCTACTTTTAGGATCTTTCATCTTCTTCTTTATGTTCCTTTTCTGTTTCCCAGTTTTCACATCAGCTTTGGACTCTCCCCCTACAAGTTTCTCAAACAAATTATAGCTAATTCCCAATATGCTTTACTCTTTGAACCATGTATATAACTTCGCCATACTTCTTTTTTGAATTCCTACGCTGATCAACTTTGCTGGTGGCATCAACATGCACATTTCCGAATAGTTCCAAGCTTTTCAGATTGTGAAATGGAACACCTATATTCTATTTTCTAACTCCTCCTCCCAAGTAAGCAACAAACTAGAAGGCGCGAAGATAATTGGTCGGAAGTGAGGAAACAACTCAAAATATGTCTGAAGAAAAAGTATTGCTAATCTTGTTTTACTGGTTCTACGATCATGGGAAATTATGCATGCATCCACCAGCTCCACAAGGACCAGCAATCTTCAACTTTTCAAGATCAATAGTTCCTGCCAAATTTGTCTAAATAAATTCAAAATCCTCTCTCTAATGTGGATACATGCTTTGTTGGGCATCAAGAATCATGTCTCAAACTGTTCCAAACTGTTCCATCTTTATGAGACGACAAAACAACTTTTTTGGCACCACCAGAAACATCAAACGCAGCCCCATCGAAGAGTGAGTCATTCGCTTCTTCATAAGATTTACTCCTCTTTCTTAATCTAGGATATTCATCCTCATTCGCCTATATTATGTAGCAAACAAGTGTGCAAACAAGGAAACATGTCAGTGGCTCAGTGCTTCGTTACATGTATGTAGTTCATAAAACATGGTAAATCTCATAATCATATCAGCTCAAACAAAAATTAGCTAAATTTATGGTAACTCTGTATCTATTAAATGAATCAAGCACCGATTTACTTTATATATTTATAACGACAGCAAAATACTTAATAGTGAATCATCATAGCTCAATCCATGATAGTCCAAGTCAAACTTGATGCCTAAGTTTATACTTATCTCATTTGTTTATTGTATGACTTTTTTTAAAAAAATAATTATTACGCATTAACAAAGTGATTAATCTTGTTATTTGTATTAGAATTTTATATATTTGATGTATTGCTTACCTAAAAACATATCACATGTGTCACACTTTGTGCTCTTTTATGTATTAAATGTGGGGATTAGTCAAGTAATTATGTAAAAAAAGAAATTTTCAATTTATTTTTTGTTGAACCAATCTTCACATTTTAGCGCATGAAGTGCTACAAAATGTGGAACACCATATATTGTCTTAAATTACCTTTGTACTAATCATGAGGAATTATACGTTAATTCTCTCTCCATCTAAGTTTTGAAAATGAGTTATTAATGTAATTAACTAATTAAAAAAATCATATAAATATAACAAAAAGATATTGTGAAAACTGAAAAGTATCTTAAGCACAGGAGGAAGTAAATGTAAAGGCTATCAGTTATAAGCTTTGTATTATCAAAAGTAAAAGCGTCATGCCTTCCGACTGCACAACTTCTTGATTAAGCCTGTTAAAGCTTCCACCACAATAAGGAATAGAAAAATAGTGTGGATCTCCTTGTTAATGGAATAAAAAAGAGGTTAGTAGACACAGATGGAAGATGAACTGACCACCTCCCTGATATGTGTGTGTAGCATACACAATATTTCCTTATTAGTTGATGGACTCAGCCCATCGATTCAATCAAGGAAAAATTAATCAAAAGAAGATAATCAAGGAAATTATGCAGATGCAGACGCACTAATCGGTTACTGGTTTTACTAACCGGTTAGCCACTGCTAAAATCCAGAAATTCAAATATAATACACTGGTGTGCTGAAAAATTAATTTAAAAAGATTTACTTCTCAAAACACAATTTCCACCGTTGGATGTCAAGATAAAATCATTAGAAAACTTCTCTAAAAACTTGAGTATGATCCAACGATTAATGAAAGAGATATAGTCCAATCTTTACATGATATTTTACTAAAATCTCATTTTCTTAAATGATAATTTATTTTCCAATAAACTACTTTCATAAAATACTCTTATTTATGAAATTTCTTTATTAAAATAAATATTTTATTTATTTTTCCTCTTTATAAAAATGAGGGATGTTACAAGTTGTAGTTTTCAGAATTCTATTTTGAATATATTATAAATCATTTTGCGAATTTATATAAGTATTCTTGATAACCAAAAGTATGAGATTTGCTAAGTAGTTAAAAATTTCGATAAATTTTGTAATAAAGTAAATTACAAACAATGAGGTACTCCTACACCTCAATTAAGATATGGTTTTCAAAGACTGCATTATTATTAGTTAATAATTATTTTCATTATTAAGTAGGATACGATAAACATTGAGTTTACATACTCGAAACTTTTCAGATCATTAACAATTCTCAAAATCCTGTTCCTGTATTGTGTCTGCCTGATAGAAGCATGAAAGAGTCTAGAGTTCTGGTCACTATCATTCAGCCAAGTCAACTTTGCCTTCTGCCTGAGAAAGGAAAAAGGTGTCTGACTCACAACCTGATACTGCATGAGAATATCTTTTCCTTCAGCCTGCAAAGTCACATACAAAGGTCTAGTAATCAATTCTATTTGGATGCAATGCAATCTATCTCTGAGATCTATCTCCCGCTTATCAATATGAGCAAAAGCCTCCTTATTAAGATTGGAAAAAGGCTTCCTCAGGAGATGAAGTTTGCTACACACCTTGTACATAAAACATCCATCACACTGCATAGACCATACTACATGAACAATCTGCTCAAAAAGTCTATGCTCTGCCCACATATTGAAGAACTTAAAACCAGATCTTCTTGATTGTGACCGCAAGCCCCAATGTATGAGAATAGGGGAGTGACCAGAGACCCCTGGAACAACAAACTCAGTTTCTGCATTCGGTCACTGCATACACCAATAATCATTCACAAGCGCACGGTCAAGCTTGCAATAAATTATATCCTACTGATCCTGTCTGTTGCACCAAGTATAGTAACAACTCTATACCTCATATCAGTCAATTGACAAGTATGAACACAATCATTGAAATCAGCTAATAAGGTAACATCAGCCGGCACACCACCAAGCTTCTCATTATCAGAAAGGAAACTGTTAAAATCACCCAAAACAATCCAAGGGATTTGAATAAACGCATGAATTCCTTTCAAAACATTCCATAATTCCTTCCTGTGCTCATAATCATTAGAGGCATAGACAAAAATGACATAGAAAACTGCATTAGTATGTCTAACCGTCACATAACAAAGAACATACTAATCAGACCTGCTAATAAGCTCAACATCAAACATATACATTCTCCAAATAAGCCAGATACGCCCAACCGGAGTTAAATCATGATTGGAAAAGGAACCCCAACCAGAAGCAATCTTATCCTTAACAGTACTAAAAGAGGATGCACGTAACTTATTCTCCAACATTCCTAACAAGCCTACACTATATTTATTATAAAAATCTATAACTACATTTTGTTTTAGAGGGAGATTCAGCCCTCTAATGTTCCATGCTGCTATTCTATCCATTAGATATTTGCCTAGAGGTTTCCCCCTTATGCAACACTACAACTTTAGATTTACCTTTACTCCTTGAAGTGACATTCGTCCACCCTTCTTCAGCATCCACTTCACCCCAGCATCATCATCAATCTTACTCGGAGTTGTCTCAGAAGGTGGCTCAGTCTCTAGCACAGCCTCAGCAGCAGGCTCAGAAAGTATATCCTTAATAGCTTCAGTGGCTGCCTCTACATTTTCTTATGAAATTATACCCTTCTCTAAGTTTCCTTTTAGCTTCAACTTATCAACTAGCTTATCCACATCTTCTTGTGTAGGCTTTTTCTTGACAACCCATTGTTGCTTCACTCCTTTCCGGCACATTGCAGCATCATGCCCATAAGTGGAGCATTTAGTGCAAAGTTTTGGCTTCCATTCATAAATCACTTTCTGACTAATTACATTACATCTCTCATCCTCAAAATAGACTTGATTGGGTAGAATTGCAGGATTTACCTCTATAAGAACTCTGGCATAATTGATGCGATTTCTCTCTTGGGTCACCTGATCCACCATGATTGGAGTTTTTACGAGACTTGCAATTTTACTCAATGCTACAGCTCCCCAGTACTTCAAATTCAAATCCAGGAATTGGTTCCAAATAGGCACACGATCAATAAAAGTCCTAGCAGTAGGTCTACTAGTCCAAGGAGCCAGGATCATAGGCTTCTTATCAACGTGAAAACACCAATCTCCAAAATTGTGTTCCTGGCCTCAATTGTATTAAATCTAACAATAAAAATCCCATCATTATTCATCAGGACTTTGTCAATTCCATGGTGTCCCCAAACCTTCTTAATGTAGCCATTAATCAATGGGAAGGGAGGCCGTGACCCCAAAACATAACACACAAGAGCATTCTGCCAATATTGCACCTCATTCACAACATCACTGTCTTCTATTTTCCCTACGTCAACACCTTCTTTCACCTTTGGCTGGTGATAAGTAAGCTTTTCCCCAGCATTACGAAGCTTCTTTATATCAAAACTATCCCATATTGATGGCTTCTTTTTATGATCATCCTTGTTTATAGAGTTATTACCCAAATCAGCAGCACCAGAAAGGACCCCATTGGAAGCATCAGACCCACCATGTAAGGCACCACTGGTCGCACCAGCCTTGCTGGCCGCACCAGACCCAGTGCACACCATCGCGCCAGCCGCACCAAGGACCTGCACCCTAGGAGTCACGCCAGCTGCCTAAGGGTTTTGCACTGCACCACTTTCTAGCGCAGGACCAGAGATGTGCACCGCACCAGCCGCAACAGGGCTAGACATGTCGCGCGTGCCCAGTCCAGATCGCCCTCCATCAGATGCACCACTCTCCTGCACCGTGCACGCATTCAGATCAGAACATAATCACTAGTGGCCACACCATCTGCCAAAATACCCGCACCAGAGTCCCCTGATGGCACACCACCCTACCCAGTTGATTTGGGTCTAATATATGATGTTTTTGGGCTTGATTTCACTTCCTTTTACTATGGTTTTGGCTTGTTTCTCTTGTAAATATAGGTTGTTTTTGTTAAGTTTAGGATTTTTATTAGAAGTAGAGTCCTTTGAATGTTTTGATCCGTTTTGGGTATGGGTACTTTTTGAGCTTAATTGGAGAAAATAATTATGGAGCTGGAAAGAGCATAAGAAGACCTTGAAAATGGCGCAAAGAACGGAGCAAAACGGAGTCAGAAGAGGCATCACACGCCCAGGCATGCAAATCCGCACGCCCAGGCGCGCGAGCCACGCTAAACCTCAACTATCAGACCTAGCGCGCCCAGGCGTGGAGCTTGGGACGCCCTGGCGCGCGCAGCATGTTCTTGCCCAATTGGGCCAATTTCAGAGTATTTTCGAAGGATTCTATTAGGATTGAGTGTATTATTATTTATATTAGGATTAGTGGCTAGGTCGGCAGCTATGGTAGAAGGGAGATTACACACTATGGAAGCAATTTGAAGGAGGAATCCATTGAAGATTGAAGATTCAGAGCAGTGGTAATTTAGGAATGAATTCCATTATTTCAATTTTGTTTCTTCCTTCTATGATGTGTAACTAAAACCCTTGTGTTAGGAACATGGTGGATTTGAATGGATAGTTTGTTTTAATTTATGAATTAGTGTTTTTCCAGTTTTAAATCATGTGTTTGATTCTGTTTTTAGTGTTATGCATGAACCTGATCAATTTGTGTTTTGGATCTCTAAATCTTAAATTGGAAAATTAGGGGCCTTGCAATCAAACAGTATAACTATCCAACTTGTAGGAGTACTTTTGGATTCTTATGCAACTTTTCATAAATTCACTATTCTAATTAAGGTTATTCAATGGTTTAATTTCTTAAGGAATTAAGAGTTATCAAATTGGGTAATAAATAGTAATTACATAAGAGGAATCTAGTAATTGCTAATTTAGGAGTTTGTTCTTGATTTAAAGGTGTAGGGTCCGCCGACCATATACGGACCTGAGTCTTACCAAAGGGATTCTCTAAGGCACTTTCCTCGGATTACCTGTCATGGAAGTCCTTCGCTCGGACTTATGCACTCCGAGCGTACCAAAGAACCAGGCTCGGACTCGATGGATCCGAGCCTTACGATCGGTCCCCAATCCATCAAGCTCGGAACTCTAGGACTGAGACATACCGTCGGTTAGTTGATAAGCTCAGGCTCGCCGAGGCTTCTTATCCCTTCCGCAAATCTCTCCTAGATTCTCGCAACAGCCTAGACATGAGATCTTCAGTTGATCCTAACCAGATTCTAAGAGCATAATTATCCGACTTTATCTCACAGAGTCCTAGTTCATCACAACTCTGATACAGGGCCCAAACGGCCCATATCAGCCTCCTCCAAGCCCTATAAATAGCTCATCACAGCTAGGGTTTCAGGTAAGTACTCTCATCCCTAAGTTGACACTCTGCACACACGTTGACTAGGGAGACCCTGCTTTTCCCAATTGGAACTGCAGAAATACCACAAGTCACATATTAATACTTGATCCTCTCTTGGGCTCTTGGTTACCATAATCTTGAGAACTTAGGGGGTTAAGGACATCTAGTGTTCAAGGACACTACATTGGCAAAGACATCTAGTGTTCAAGGACACTACATTGGCGCCGTCTGTGGGGAACCCAAAACGTCACCTCGAACAGGCTACAGGGTTAAAGATGGAAACAGTTGTCAAACACTCCCGAACTAAGACATCCGAAATGGTCAACCTTAGCCACTTGTTACCTCGTCACAGACTTTCCAAAGTCTTACGAGCTGGGGGGCTTGTAGGGTCTGCCGACCATATACGGACCTGAGTCTTACCAAAGGGATTCTCTAAGGCACTTTCCTCGGATTACCTGTCATGGAAGTCCTTCGCTCGGACTTATGGACTCCAAGCATACCAAATAACCAGGCACGGACTCGATGGATCCGAGCCTTACGATCGGTCCCCAATCCATCAGGCTCGGAACTCTAGGACCGAGACATACCGTCGGTTAGTGGATAAGCTCAGGCTCGCCGAGGCTTCTTATCCCTTCCGCAAATCTCTCCTAGATTCTCGCAACAGCCTAGACATGAGATCTTTAGTTGATCCTAACCAGATTCCAAGAGCATAATTATCCGACATTATCTCACAGAGTCCTGGTTCAGCACAACTCTGATACAGGGCCCAAACGGCCCATATCAGCCTCCTCCAAACCCTATAAATAGCTCATCACAGCTAGGGTTTCAGGTAAGTACTCTCATCCCTAAGTTGACACTCTGCACACACATTGACTAGGGAGACCCTGCTTTTCCCAACTAGAACTGTAGAAATACCACAAGTCACATATTAATACTTGATCCTCTCTTGGGCTCCTGGTTACCATAATCTTGAGCACTTAGGGGGTTAAGGACATCTAGTGTTCAAGGACACTACATTGGCAAAGACATCTAGTGTTCAAGGACACTACAAAAGGAAAAACAATAATTCAGAATTAATTAATCATGCCTGCAATGAAACTAAGTTCCTAACCACTTTTCTTCAACTTCAACTTTATTATTTTATTTTTCAGTATTTTATTTTATTTTTAATTTTATTTCAAAATCAGATTTAAAAAATAATTTTATTTAATAGATTGGACTTAGAACTACTCTTAGGTGAAAGTGATTGAACAATTTGCAATCCTCGTGGACGATAATTTCACTTTCATTATATTACTATTGTACGATCTAGTATACTTGCTAGAGAGTCCAACACCAGCCAACATGGATCTAATCTCCTCTATAGTTTGTAAAACCTTATCAACTTGTGTGGGCGGCAAGCTGTCCAAATCAATGTCATCCAATTTAGAAAAATCAATGACAATAGATTCATTGATTTCCTTAGGGTTATCATCCTTCTTCGTTGTACTTGGTGATTGCTTTGGTGGCCTGGTAGCTACGAAAACCCTAGGGTTTCCGCAAGAGAAAAAAGAGAAAAAACCTAGAGAGAGAAATATTTTTGCCTAAGTGTTTTTTGTGAATTTCTTCTATATTTGTTAATAAAATGTAAATAATTTTCTTTTTCCGGAGAAACATATAATGTTGATGCCAAATATGGTTATCCTCATTTTATAGATTTTAGAAACATATAATTTAATGCAGAAACACAAATGTTGAAACTTAAAATCTTACATGGATTACATACATAAAGAATCTCATTGTAAAAACTAAAGGAAATATATTTTTTAAAAATAAAAAATGATCATTTTCTTCTATATTTGTTGATAAAATGTAAATAATTTATTTTTTCCGGAGAAACATATAATGTGGATGCCAAATATGGTTATCCACATTTTAAAGATTTTATAAATTTTGAAAAAAAGAATAAGGTCTTGAATTTTATTGCTTATGATTTTAGTCAACAGATATGAATGTTACGGCCAAAACATATGAACATTTATATATCTAATTAAGAATTCCTACCTATTATATCTCATTGACCCAAAGATGCCCTACATAAAAGGCTAGGCCATGATCCCACCGTCAAGTAGGACGTGTCGACCTGGCCCAACAACCAGGTTATTGGTCACTTGTCTGGAAGGGTAAAGGAGGTTTAAAAGTAAAGCTAAAAGTAAGGGCCACCAAAAAGTCACCCATCATGTCTAGGCCTACTCCGCTTGAGGAGGCTGACTAGACGTGACATTCCAGATTCTTCTTTTAGCCTGAAGAAAGCTCAATATCAAGCCCCGTGAATAAGAGGAGTATCATAAGGAGTACACTCAAACTTAAATCTCATTTTATTCTTATTTCTTTGCCCTTCTATCATATTTTATTTTTGACTTGAGCACCAGAATCCTTTTGTAGATACACAGCCTCGCCATTCCAAGTCTGAATTCTTGCCCGTTCAACCCTAATCTTGTCAATAAGCAATTGTCATACATCACCTTTCCACCTACGCAAGAGTACTCTACCTTTGGGATAAAGCCTGATTAAAAGATAAAACATGACCAGAATCTCTTTTCTTGAGCAAGTATCAGGTCAAGAAGAAGAGGATGATGAGTGTAATGCCCTGCTATTTTAGTACTTTTAGTAAAATAATTTAATATGATATGTTCAAGATCGGAGTGTCATAATAAAATTTTGATTTCATCATTATATTGGAAATATAATTACTAGTCAAGATAAGTATAAATTTGTTATCATATGTTTTTCAAAAATAAAAGAGTACTTTTATTTAGTTTAATTAATATTTTGATAGGGAGCTTAAGTAGCAAGCCTTAGAGGCATGATGAAGGTTGATATAAGGAAAGCCTATGACACTCTTGAGTGAGTTTTTATAGATGACATGCTTACTGCTTTTAATTTTCCAACAAAATTCAAATCCTGGATTATGACTAGTGTTTCAACTGCATCTTTCACTCTTGTCATTAATGGTCAGAAAGGAAGCATGTTCAGAGGCTCTAGAGGGATTAGGCAGGATGATCCTATGTCCCCTCTCATTTTTGTGTTAGCCATGGAAATCCTTACAAGATCTCTTCAACTGGCAACAACACACAGGAATTTCAGATTCCACCCTTATTGTAAGGATACAAAGCTGGTGAATCTTGCATTTGCAGATGACTTAATACTTTTCTGCAAAGCTCATCCTGCAAGTGTGAGAATCATGCTTCAAACCTTGAATGACTTTGCATCCTGGTCAGGTTTGCATGCTAATCAAGCTAAATCAGCACTTTATCTGGCAGGCATCAATCTTGACAGAAAGCAAGAACTGCTGAACTTAACTCAGTTTCAAGACTGGGTGTTTCCTTGTAATTATCTGGGTTTTCCACTTTCTGGTAGGAAGTGGAATGCTACTACATGTCAGATGCTCATAGATAAAATTACAAGGAGAATTCAGAGTTGGAAATCAAGACACCTGGCTTACCAAGCTAAGGTAGTTTTGATTAATTCAGTGTTGATGTCTTTACACACTTACTGGGCCTCAGCTTTCATTATTCCAAGAGCAGCGATTAAAGAGATTAAGAGAATCTGCAGAAGCTTTCTCTGGTCTGCTAATTATCCTGGAAACTATCATGCTAAGGTGGCATGGAGCATAATCTGCACTAAGAGGAAATATGGTGGTCTGAATGTTCAAGATTGTGCTATCTGGAATGTTGCAGCTCTAGGGAAGCAAGTTTGGAATTTGGCAGAAAAAAAAAAGACTGCTTATGGGTCAGGTGGGTGCACTCTTGTTATATAAAAGACTCCTGGGACTGTCAGTGGAATCAAAATCATAGTTGGCATTGGAGGCAAATTCTGAAGATTAGGGACAGACTCAAGGATGGCTTTGTGAATAATTCATGGATTGGCACTCCTGATGGGCAATATGTAACACCCCGCAAATTCCTCGTATTAATTTAAAATACTAAAGAAATTTATTTTTGAGAAAAGTGTTTTGAAAGAATATTTTCTTAAATGATTTTCCTAATTCACGTTTTCAAAGTGATGAGTGATTTCGAAGAAATAATTTTCATAAGAAAATATTATAAGTTTTAAATTAGATTTTTGAGAAATAATTATATGTTAGACATTTTTATGCCTTAAAGGAATGGTGATTTATAAACAAGGGTATTTTTATGAAAAAGAGATTTATTTTCTACACATGTGTTGGTTGATATGTGCTTGATGTGTGATTGTGTTAAGGTGAATTCTTGGAGATATTTGAATTATTATGTAAATTGGTAATTATACGTTCTAAATTAAAAATGATTAAGGAATAAAAAGATAATGTATGTATATGTATATATGTGTGTGTAATGCATGATGCATGACTATGTGCGTGTATGAAAACTTAATTAGTGGAAAAATATGATAATACATGTATGTGTGCATATATGTGTGAAACGTATGTGTATGTAAGTATGAATAGGTCTAGAATTTTTATTTTCTTGGACAAGAAGCCATGAACTAAACTAGGACCATAACCAAACCAAGTTAGTAACCAAATCCTAACTATTAGTTAAAAGATAACAAAACCTAAGGGACCTAGTTCCTTAATTTCCTCCACCATGTCCCCTTAAGTTTGATAATCTCCACCCATGCAACGAATTGAGTTGCCAAAATTGCCCTCCCAATTGCACCTTGGCCGAATCCTTAAAAGGGCAAGATAGGAAGTCCATGAATTGCTTATATAAACCTTTGACCTTAGTTCATTTTCACACTCTTCATTTCCTTCCTTTCATTTCCCTTCATTTCCATTTCATTTCTTAAACATATTCTAAGAGGCTCATCAAACCTCTTAGAGAGAGAAGGAGGCCGTGGGTAGGAAGGAGAAAGAAAGAGGAGATCAAGCCAAAAACCTAAGTTCCTCCTTGAAGATCCAAGACATTAGAAGCTAGAAGACCTTGATCTTGGGGGGTATTTCGAAAGATCATGAAGAAAAGTGTAATAGTTAGGTTTTCTTTTTAGTTTTGTGAATTCTTCTTCTTATCTTTTCTTTGCATGTTAATTTTTCAAAGCTTAAATGATGAGTACAAGTATGTTTGTGCTTGATCATGAATTTTTAAAGCTAAAAATTACTTGTAAATGTCTAAACAATGGACCTCATAACTCGTTTAAGGTTTTCCATGAAGGACCCTAAAATTTTTCAAACTAACTCTTAAAGATCTAAAGGTTTATTGAGATTTTTGTAAAACTTTAAGTAAATCTCTTTGCATGCTAATTTTTATTTCTTAACACCGTGAACCATGATGTGATTAGGGGTTCATTTGCTAAATAAATGTGAGATCTAAAGATTTTGGGTGTTATATGTTGATCTTAGTGCTTTGTGTACTTGCATGTGTTATTTATGTTTTGATCTTGAATTTTAAGAAGTAAATGGACTAATAAACACTAGATCCTAGACTATATAATTCGGTCATGAGTAGAAAAATTAGGTCTTGATGCTTTTTAATTTGATCTAAGTCATTGCATGTTAGCTTTATGCCTTTACAAGTTGATTTGAGTTGTTGAAATGTTTGATTTTTGATTTGGTTTTGATAAAACTTTGATTTTGGGTTTTGACCTTTAAAAGCTTTAAGTCTTGTGTTGATCTATGAAAAAGTTATGCTTTTGAAGCCATGCATGTTGTTTTAAACCAAAAGACTTGATTCTCTTCAATGTTCATCACGGTTTTAACTTCTTTTTACCCAAAGTGATTTTATCTGTGATTTGTGCTACTATATTTAATTTCATGACTTGATCTACAAGATCTAGGTACATGCATGTGGTTTTTGGAACAAAAGATCTCATTCTTCCTTAATGATCCTCACGGTTCTACAAAGAACCAAGGGGGGATCAACTTTTAAAAAAAAATGATTTTGTCTTGATCCATGTTCTATGTGCATATATGATAAAGATTTGAAGTAAAAACTTGATTTTCAATTGGTGTACATTCGGTTTATGTTTGAAAAAGGAAATAATATTTTAAATTGTTGTGTAAGAAAGTGCATGATAAAACCATGAACCTTAATTTGTGCATGTTGAAAAATGAACCAAAAACCTTGTTTTGATCATGATGATATTCGGCCTACACATACTAGCTAGACTAGGATTCCTTTTCAATGAAATGACATAAAAACAATAGGTGTGTTTTGTGAAATAGTGTTAAATTAAATTATTTGAAATTTTGTTGTGAACATCTAAATCCTATTCGGTTCTTAATTAAAGAAAAGGGAAATAAATAAATTAAATGATTTTGGAAAAAGTATTGTGTTTAAATGAATATATGTGTGGGTATGTGCATTCGGGTAAGAATAAAAGAAAGAGTAAATACTTTTGTTGCATGAAAAAGAAAATAGAATTTAAGAGTTTAAAATAAATCAAGTTGATTTATGTGATTTAAATTTGTGCTGTTTGACTTGTTTTCCTTGATTATATTCGGTCATGTAAAATAAGTGAGTCTAAGAAATTTAGTTGCATGAAAACAAATTTATATAATGATTCTTAAAAAGGGGTTTAATTGTTTGGTTTAAATCTTGATTCAATTTGGTTTGTGAATATATGCATGACTAAGTGTTTTGTTTTGTGAAAATAAATTATTTGTGAGTTGTATATTTGCCTTGATGTTGATTTAATTGGTTATAGGCTTGGTGAAGTGTTGTTGGTTGTTTATGTGTTAGTTGATGTTTGAAAAGTATGTGAATGTGAAAGTGGTTTTGAAATTAATTGGTTTTAAGATAGTTCCATTTGATTTATTTGAGATTTTTAAATTGTGTTTATGGCTGTCCAAAATTTGTTTTATGACGAAAACTTGAGTTTTAAAATGATAATTTTAAATTTAAGAATTATTTAAAGCGAAAAGTGTTTTTACGATGTTTTCGGGGTTTTGTCAAAATGATTTTTTTTAAATAATTCTTTGCTATCCAGAATTATTTATAATTGTTTCTTAACTTTGAAAATGTATTCAAATGATTTAAAGTAAAGTTTTAAGTAAGAATTGATTTAAGAAAAAGCCGGATTAAAAACGGCGAATTTTTCGGTGTTTTCGAATATACTCAAGGTGCTGTCCAAAACGGACCAGCAACTAAAATAAATTATTCAAATCACTTTACTAAATGTTTTCCAAACGATTTTTGAAAACACTTAAGGTATTAGAAAATACTAAAGTTGTTTGAAAGAAAACGATTATGTTTTAAGCTTTCCGACGAGGAATGAGAAGTGTCTAAGTTATGAAAAAGATTTTCTTAATACGAGTTAATAACCTAAGCGTATTTTATTTAGTACGAGGAATTTGAAAGACGAGGGATTGGGGCAGCCGGCAGCAGAAAGGATCCGAGGTGACGGTACGCAATTAATCGTTGGACCCCAGGTGAGAGAGAAGCTTTCCTAAGACACCGTGGTAGTTAGGTGATATATTAGGACGTTCCGTATCATCTCAAAGATCGAAACTAAGTGGTTCGGAGTCAGTAGTATAGTGGCAATTGTTTGTGTTGTGTGGCCACTTATACGAAGGTGACAAAGACCACATTGTTATTGTGTGCTGATTGTGTGTGGATAATATGTTTATATTTATTTAATTATGCATGTTGAAATTGAATGTTGTTGATTTGTATGAGTAATATGTTGAGGGATGTCTGTTACGTCCTGAATAAGAAAATGAAAATAAAAGGAATGGGTTATGAAAGTAATAAATTGAAAGTAAAGACAAAATGAGAAAAGAATGATGATAAGACAGATTTGAAAAGAGAGAAAGAGTTGAGAATGGGGAAAGAGTGAATGATAATTATGAGGTTGAGCCAGAGTTGGGGGAAAAGGAATGTGGATGTGGATATGAGATGTGATTTGAGTGGAGCTTGGCTCCTTTGATTTTGTTTTTGTTTTAGACTGAGGCTAGTGTTGAGTTGAGCTTGCTCCTCCATTATCGCTCAGCAAAAATGTGATTTTGAAAAAGGTTTTTGAAAAGAAATTTTTGAAAAAGATTTTTGAAAAGAGATTTTTGAAAAAGATTTTTGAAAAGGGATTTTGCAGAAGAGGTGCGAAAAGAAATTTTCGAAAAAGGTTTTTGAAAAGAGATTTTAAAAAAAAAAGATTTGTGAAAAGAGATTTTCAAAAAGATTTGTGAACGGAGATTTTTGAAAAAGGGTTTGTGAAGAGAGATTTTTGAAAAGGCTTATGAAAAGAGATTTTCTTTTAAAAGGATTTGTGAAAAGATATTTTAAAAAAAAAAGGTTTATGAAAAGAGATTTTCGAGAAAGATTATAAAAGTACATTCAGAAAAGCTTTTGAAATAAAATTTTTGGAAAAGTTACGAGAAGAGATTTTATAAAAAGTTTGCGCAATGATATTTTGTGAAAGTTTATAAAATGGTATTTTGAGAAAGGTTTATGAACTGAGACTTTTAATGGTTTTATGAAAATAAATTTTTAAAAAGTTTGTGAAACCAGATTTTTTAAAATTGTGAATTGAGATTTTGAGGAGACTTTTGTGAAATGAGATGGTTGAGAAAGATCGAGAAATGAGATATGAGGTTGTTGATGTGATTCCCGCTCTGTGCTATGTGAGAAATGATGAGAGAAAGATTGTGCCAAGTTAGTGGTCGGGACTCATTGAAGGGATGCACGAAGGATGGGCCGACCTTAGGTTAATTAAAAACAAGATAAAAGACTTTAAAAGACATACGCGGTGAGGTATGAGAGTGCGAAGTAGTGGAGAGGAAGGAACCATGGGTATCTGCGGATACTCAGGAGGAGATTGCATTAGGGAAGGACGATGACGGTGAAACGTCAAGAAGTCTAGAGTATGTTTCTAGGCAGAACGAACTCCACATGTGGCATACGAACGTGGTAGGGACTGGGTCCAATGCCGTGGTAAGTTCTGCGGGCCCACTAGAAACATACTGTCGCCCCCTAGATTGCAAATCTAGAACAGTGAGAGGGACTAGAGTGGGGCATCTTGTTTGCCACTGTGAGTTGAGATAGTGTGCCTTGATTATATATGAATTGAATTGATATGATATGATTTGAGGCTGTAGTCCTCCTGGTCTGGGACCAATTGATTGTGAGACAGCTGTCGTGCCCGCACGGTAAAGGTCCTGTACTCCTGTTTGCTTCCGACTAGGTTGGGTGGATGACCGAGGAGATGTAGACGTGAGTGATAGCCGAGATCGAAATGAATACTTTGAAGATATTTTAACACTCCCCAATCACCAGAGGTTATGAATTGATAAGACTGGAGGAAAAGAAAATATAGTGATGAAATGGAAATGAATGAGAAAAGGAAAGAATGTTCATAAGATGTGAAAGTAAGAAGGAAATGAAAGAGGATAACAATAATGCTAATAATATAAGATAATAATGATAGTGATATCAATAATATATTTGGTTGTTGTGTGCTTGTATATTGTATTGTGTGTTTGTTTGGTCCTAGTATCTTGCCTATAGTAATCCCACACCGTCGACGATGCGTCGTTCGGATCGCTTACTCTCTCCTGTTCGTTGGCATATCGGTGCTGCTGGTATCTCAACGGGCAGATGGAGTATTGCATGGAGGTCACCCCATGGAGTAAGTATGGAAGAGGATGGAAGCGTACCCCATACGGCTGGGTGTGGATCGGCTATTCCCAAATCGTGATTTCCGATCCAGAACATCTACTCAGTGGAGCTAACCTGGAGCCGCACTTGGGGCAAGTCACCGTACAAGGATATAGGAACTACGCAGAGAAGTTTCGGTACGAGACCCGGAGGAACTCTTCCCTTCTCAATGGAGCGGAGTTGGAATCCATTAGCAATGAGAGGACAACAACAAGAAGGGCATCATCCTCGAGGGCGAGGAGAGAACGCAAGAAGAAGGAAGATCTCCACCCGATTGTCTTCAATAGGGCAGTTTATGGATAGTGTGATTAGTTAGGTTGTTGTGAGTACTTGGAGCAAAGGATTACCTAAAGTGATGAACTATTGATGTAACTTAACCAATTCTGAAGTATGCCCTACTTTTCATACTACTTTGTGAGAAATGTTTAAATTCTTTTGAAAGAATGAAAGTAACCACTTTGAGTTGGAATCAAACTGTTTTTCCTGCTAAATGTTTTTGAAAACCTAAGTGAAAGAGTATTGGTTTTAGTAACAACTCGGTTTTCGAAAGAGAGTGTTGAAGAACAACAATGACTTTACAATAACATTTTCAAACACTCCAACATTGTTTTATATAAAAAAAAATTGGCCTCATTTTTGCAACATAATTGGAGAAAAGTTGGTTACTTTTGGTTTATGAAAATCGGGCTGTTACACAATATACTGTCAAATCAGGGTACAAAATTCTCAAGGGTCATCAGGACTTATTCCCTATGCACAAACTGGTTTGGAATAGAGTAAGTATTCAAAAGCACTATTTTATAATGTGGCTGGTTATTCATCAGAAAATCCAAACTTTGGACAGGATGCAGTGGTTGATGTCTCCAAATCATTGCTGCCTTTGTTATTTTGCTGAGGAGACAGTGAAGCATTTGTTCTTTCAATGCTCTTGGAGTAAAGCTCTTTTAATGTGTGCTGATTGGCTTGGTCTTGATACATGTCCCTACAGGTTTGGTAATTGGACAAGATGGCTTTCTCATGGTTTCAAGGATAAAGCTAGAAGGCAATGTGTGGCAGCCATGGTATCTGCTGTCATTTACTTTACTTGGCAGGAAAGAAACAGTAGGACTTTTAATAACCAAATAAACACTACGACTCATAGTTATAGATTGATTAAGAAGGAACTAGCCTATAGAATTGATTATTGTTTTAAGCATTTTAGGAGTTGGCCAAATAAGGCTTTGGTAGACAGGATTTGTATTGAATTCTAGTTTTTTTTTTAGGTTCATGAACCCTTCCTAGAAGGTGGCATGTACCTAGTGGACTTTTGTTATTGGCATATTTTTCTCTTTTTTTCCTAGAAGGTGGCAAGGGAGGGATTATGGCCTTGGATGTTTTTTTATTGCGCTTGTGGTAATAGAATTCTTTTCTTCTACCAAAAAAAAAAGCCTTAGAGACATTTTCATAAATTGTTTCTTTATAAAGATATTTTTAATTTAACATTTGGAACATTTTTGTAAATTTTCATAGCATTATGAGACTGTTTTATTTTAAGCCCTCAGACTGGTTTTAATATATTACCGATACAAGTTATAATTAATGATTTGTTATTTCAAAATTCAAAATATTATATTTTATCAAGTTTGTTATCAGGATTGAGAAAATATATTTATATTTGAATTTTGATACTTTTTGTTACGCAATAGATATCTTTAAAGACCAGTTAATTAAATTGTGTATTTTTAAATTATGTAACACCCCGCATTTTTCCCGTACGTGCGTGAACGAATTTTGATAAAAATAAACAAGAAGGTCTGTTTTACAAAAGGTTCTCAGAAAAATATTTTACCTAAGAGGGAATAGAGTGATGATTTTCAAGGATTTTTATGAACAAAATGTTTTTATGAAAAGTGAATGATTTTGTTATTTTAGTAAAGGACGGTTTTTGAAGAAAGGAATTTAATAAATTGGCTTGAAAGTTTTTATGTGATGAGTGCTTGATTTAATATGTGTGTGAATGAAATGTGTGACTTAATTATAGTATGTGAACTAGTGATTTTGAGTAAATATAGTTAGAACTTAAAAATATAAGACAAGTATGTATGCGAATGTGTATGTTTATATGTGTAAATATGTGTTGGACGTGTGATGCATGAAATTAAGTGTGAATATGATGCTTGCATGAATTTGAAATTATAATAGAAAATAAAACAATGAGACATGTGCATATGTGTGGGTGTGCCACGGCATAGGTGTGAAGGTGTGTGTTGTGTATGCATGAAGGTGCCACATTTAGTGAATGCATGTAAGTGGGTGTGTGTGTGTGCTATATGTGTTACACGTGTATGTGTGTGTAGAAATAAGCTAGAGTTGAAATTCTAGGACTTAAGGGGTAAGGAACCAAGCCAACCAAGTGCTAACTAAGTGGGAAAATCCTAACTAAGAGCTAACTATCCATTAGAACCTAGGTGACCCTAGAGTCCTAGCCTATCCCACTTTGTTCCCTTGACTTTCCTAATCTCCACCCATGCAAAATTGAGAAGACTAAATCTCCCTTCTTGGTTGCACATGGACCGAATTTTACAAGGCCAAGATAGGAAATTGTGAACTTGCCTTTATAAAGACTTGGCCATAGTTCATCTACCTCATTCACTTTCCATTACTCCACACCAACACAAACCTAAACACTTTGGTCCAAGAGCACATCAAGCTCTTGAGACCCTTAGAGAAAAAGAAGAGGCCAAAACATAGGGAGAAAAAGGAGAGACTTAGGAGCTTGATCCACCCTTTCATCCTTGAAGATCCAAAGCTAGGAAAATTAGAAGACCAACCATTCATGGTAGGGCTTGAAGTTAATGATGAAGATTTTGTAATAGTATAGATTTCCTTTTTAGTTGTAGATCCTTGTTCTTTCTACTTGCATGTTTTGTTTTATGGATGTAAGATGATTTCATGTGTTGATCTTTCTTGATCTTGGACTTTAAGGACTAAGCATAATTTGTAATATGATTAACTTGTGCTTGATGTTCGGTTAAGGTTCCTCTTTGCTAGATCTAAAATTTTTAAGTGAATCTCAAGGAATTAAAGGCAAACTAAAATTTTTGTGATAACTAGACTAGATCTCTTTGTATGTTTACTTATTCTCTTCTAAACCGTGAATTGTAATAATTTGATGAATGAATTTATGATCTAAATGGCTTGCATGTTATGTGTGTGTATTGATCTTGAGTACTTGTGCTTGAAAAACTTTAATCTTTAAAGTTTTCATTTCGTCTTCACGGTTTTGCCTTTATAAGGGTCAAGCTAGCTTCATTTTGCTTTGCATGTATACATTATTGATGGATCTATAAATTTCAAGCATGTAAAAGTCTACATTTTGATTAAAAACTTGAAAATAATTTTCAAGCCCCGTTCGGTTTTGGGAACAATTTTTCTTAAATAATTTTCATTTCTTTTGTGTGTTATTATTTGAGTTTGAATAACTAAAGTGATTCCTCATTTGCATGAATTGATCAAGTGTTTGATGTTGTGTAAAAAAGGCCATACGGCCATGTTTAGTTAATTGAGATCTATGTCTTCATTTTTATACAAAATGCATGCATGTCAATTTTTAAGGGGAAAGATCATGTTTTCTTTAATATGTGTCTCGTTCTTAAAAGAAAATTTAAAGGAATCAAGTTTTGCAATGACTTTTCAAGTGTAAACCTTAATTGGAATTAAGTGTGTAAGTATGTGCATGATTTGTTTTTAGGACCATTCGGCCATGTCCAAAGATAGTGAAATCTATGCCTTTTTATTTTATAAAAAGGTTCATGCATGTTATTCCCATGGAGTAAAATTTAACCTTTGCTTTGTTTTGAGAAGAATGATGAACTTGAATTGTTATGTGTGGAAGATGGTATGTTGTTTTGAAACATAGCCTTGAAACTCTTACATGATGTGCTTTGACTTTTGTGATCCATGCATGTTGAAAAATGTATGAAAACCTTGTTTCCTTGCATCATTAGATTCGGCCATCCTAGGAGGAGTAGGTAGCTAGATTTTGTTCCTTATTTAGAGTACATGCATAATGAGACTAACTAAATATAAGAGTTTTTGAAAGTGTTTGCATGCCATGATTAAGCTTTGAGAGAAAAAGTATGTAAATCCTTGGAATGCTTTATGGTTTAATTAATTGTCTTGAATTGAGTTTTGAAAAGAAATTTAAAATTATAATCTCCCTATTGGATGCTCACGGTTTCTAAGATTAAAATAAGGAAAATAATTTCATGAATTTATATGCTCCTTGTGCATTAAATCTTTGCAAAACCATGTATGCATGATTCGGCCAAGGCATATATATGAAGTTAGAAAATTGTTTTCATGAAACGACTTTTGATTATAGCCATGTCCTAGGTACATGATGTTAATGAGCATGATGTGTGTGTCTTTCTTTTATCTTTTGGGTTTTAATTTCAATATATATATATATATATATATATATATATATATATATATATATATGATTTAATTTGATTATGAGAAACGAAATTTTTATGAGTGACTTTTAGTTTTAAAATTTAATTGTAATTAGCAAATAAGGACCATGTATGATTCGGTTTTGGCTGAGATAATTAAGAGACTAATTTAAATCATTTTCTTAAATCTAATCTGGTTAATCTATTTAGATTGGAATTTAATTGATTGGTTTTGAATGATTGAGGTGTGGTTTGCCTTATGTGAGTTGTGTGTGGAAAATTGTGTATGTTGCTGATTGTGTTGAATTGACCTTGTTTTACTATTTGTGAACTGTATTTGTGAAAATTATATGTTTGAATTCTAAAGAAATTGAAATTGTTTTATTTAAAAATATGATTTAAAATAACACCAATTAATTTGGACATTTTATCTTCTTCGATTTTGTGTCTTAAAAGATTTTCAATGTATGGTTTTAAAATTGTATCTTCTTGGGTTTTCATATTCTGTTTTAAAACATAAAAATATTGACTTTATAACCAGAGTGTTTTCAAATTAAGAGAAGGGATTTGTTTTAATAAAAGATTATTTTCATTATTTCAAAGTGTTCTTGAAAACCTTTTTAATTAATTTGGATCTGGGAACCTTCGGATACTAGCAACATACTTTTAGAACAAAATTAAGAATCTATCGAAAACGTTCTAACGCTCGGGAAAAATGTCTAGTTCGGGTGTCGGACCCGAAGGGAACGATGCAAAGCTCGCAATGGGAAGTTCTGGAAAGCTTTCGGATGTGTCGTCATCCAGGTGAGAGAGAAGCTCCCCTTAAGACGTCGTGGTATTAGGCAACATATTAAGGTGTCCAATCATCTCAAAGGTTGGACCCGGTCTCGTTAAGGCGAGGAAGAGGGATAGCGAGTGTTTGTTTGTTTGTTCGTTGTGGGCTATCCCTACAAGTCGCTGAGACCGAAGTGTTGTCTATAGTTAATATGTTTGTTGAATGATATGATATTTACTATGCATGAGCTGTTGGTTAGTTTAGTATGTGAAGTAATTAAGTTGTTAAAAGATGTTGATTTTACCCTGAGACCTGAAATAATAATGAGGAAATGAGATTGAAAGAGAAAAGAGGTGTGAATAAGAGATATGAGAAAGAATTGAGAATGAAATAGATGGTGCAATGAGATTAAAGAGAAGGTTATAAGAAACGAATGAGAAAGATGATATGAGCGAAGGAAAAAGATAAAGAGTTGAAAGAGAACTTGATTACGGAAGCGAGAAGTGGTGGAGTAAAGATGAGATCCCTCATGCATGTTTTTGGGAAGAAGCTTAGTGTTGAGTTGAGCTTGCTCCTCCACTAACACTCACCCAAAAACATGATTTTTGAAAACAGCTTTTGAAAAGAAACTTTTGAAAAGAATTTCATGAAGTCATCTCTTTGAAAAGGTTTTGCGAAAAGAGTTTTTGAGAAAGAAGAGGGAATGAGTCTTGAGGAAGTTGAAAATAATTATGATGAGCATGAGATGACGAGAAATTTGATATTGAGATAAGATTGATGTATGGCTTGAGGCCATTGTGATTTTAGGGGGAACAGATTTACGTTTAGTGGTCGGGCTTCGTTGAAGGGATGCACCAAGGACGAGCCGACTGTTAGGATTCAGCCGTTAATTAAAACGTTAAAACTATAAAAGATTTAAAAGACATTTACAATTGCGGTGAGGTATGAGTGTCGATCCGAAGTAGTGGAGAGGAAGGAACGATAAGTATCTGCGGATACTTAGGACGAGATTGCATGAGGGGAGGACGATGACGGTGAAACGTCAAGAAGTCTAGAGTATATTTCTAGGCGGAACGAATCCCACATGTGGTGCACTAACGTGGTGGGGACTGGGTCTAATACCGTGGTAAGTTCCGCATCGCGAACTATAAATTATACTGTCGCCCCCTTGATTGCAAATCGGGAATAGTGAGAGGGACTGGAACGGGGCATTTGTGTTTGCCGCCGAGGGTGTGCATTGATTAAATGATATGATTATGATTTGAGGCAAGGCCTCCTGGTCTGGGACCATTTGTGTGTGACAGCTGTCGTGCCCGCGTGGTAAAGGTCTTGTACTCCTGTTTGCTTCCGACTAGGTTGGGTGGATGACCGAGGAGATGTAGACGTGTGTGACTCCTTCAATGATGATGTTCCCCCATCATTGAAGTGAACTGATACGCTAAAACTTAAAGGAACAAAGATGTTACAAAGAAATGTATAATAAAATATCAAGTATTGGAAATGATTTGTAAGGCATGTATAAGAAAGGATTCTCGGAATGAGTGATGAGTTCGGAAATAGTATGATGAAAGAAAGAAGGGAAATGAGTGGTGAAGTGTATGAGAAAGATTGTAAGAAAATGATTAGGAAAGCTAAGTATACGTTTGTGCTTAACGTTATGATGTTATTGTTTGTGTGTTGTATGTTGTCTTTCCTCAGTATTTACCTACTGTAATTCCACATAGTCGACATAACTGTTTGGGTAGCTTACTCTCTCCTCTTCTTCTGTTCTCCTCTTCTTCTGTACTTCTGCTTCCTTTGCTTCTTCTGGAAAATATCGTACTTCAATTAGAAGCCAAAGGGATTGAGGTTCCAGATCCAGCATGATCGGGGGCTCAGAATGTCTTCGTTGAAAGGAGACGATTCAGTGGAGACCTCTGGGGCAACATATGGGGACAACTCTACTGGCGGACTGAGAAGCGGGACCTACCAGGATTCAGAGTTAGATGAAGAGTCTTAGGAAGTACGACTAGAAGCTAGGTATTTCCCTCAGAGTATGGTACTCCACTGTAAGTTCTTGGTTACCTAGCTCTACTAAATTGTACCCCGGAAAATGATTTATTTAATACTGATGTTTGAAATTAGAAAACGGGCAATGTTATAAATGACGTTTTGAAAACAAGTTTCAAAGTGCGGTGTCTTGTGACATCTCGGTTTGGAACTTGAAAGGTCCATGAATATGAGAACATGTGATTTTGATTGTAACCATTGTTTGAAAAGTTAAATGTTCTCGTATTCATACCTTACTTGTTTAAAAAAAATGGCCCTAATTTTCACTATATTTAATCTAAGTTTTCAAGTTACCAAATCGGGGTGTTACAAATTACACGGATAACTTTATTATTTTTATTCTGTTTTGGGAAATAAAAATACAATATTATTCTACTTAAATGTATTTTATTTTTGGAATTATCAAACTTTTAGTTATAATCCAAAATACCTATACATATTGACCCACAAATAAGAAAAAATAAATATATTGTTCCCTAATATCTATCCACCGTCCAACACTCATATCGCATAGCTTAATATAAATTAAAGGTGGTTAGTAGCATTAGTTTCATTCAAAGCCTTCTTGCACCACCTAGTACGCACATACATACTACCTAGCTCCTATCCTTTTTAAAAGCACATCAAAACACACATAGAGACTGAATGAGAGGAGAGAGAGAGAAACAAATGAAAGAAAAAGAAAGAAAGAAAGAAACAAATGCAAGAGAGAAAGCAAGGCAATAGAAAGATACAGATCCCTAAACCCACTTCTCTTTCCTGGTCCAATAATTCAAGATCCAACCGATCAATCTCAAATCCTTCTTAGGTAAATAATCTCCTCAACTCTCTCTATCCATCCATGTAATTTATTCGATGATCCATCAATATTTTTTTCCCTATATCTCCAAATAAAGAGATGTTTTGGGAAAATATGTTAGATTTTTAATTTTGTAATGATATGAATTTAGTTGATATGTTATTGTTGGAAAACTACACTCGGTGTGTGAAACAAATAGGAACACTAGGAGAACACCTAGAAGGGGGGGTTGAATAGGTGTTATAGAAACTTTGAAAGATTTTCGCAAGAAACAAATCTAAACGATTAAAACCAATGAAAATCAATCAATTAACAAATATTATATGAGAGATTAAGCGGAAACAATCAACACCAATATTCTTATTGATTCACCTAGGTTATGAAAATGATTTTCCCTTTATCAATTTTGCACAATAAAGATTCAATTCAATCAAATATAGAAAAATCACTCTTTCTAGGTTTTCAATCAAGAACACAATTAATAACAAGAATTGTAAAGAGTAGAGAGTTTAGAGATACGACACAGTGATTTATCCTGGTTCACTTTCATCCACTTGAAAGCTACTCCAGTCCCCTCTTCAACCAAGAGAGATTCTTCACTATGAGGAATTAGAGTTTCTCAAATTACAAGTAAATGCCTCACAAGACTTCCTTCTTGCTAGCCTACAAGAGATACCACACCCTTGCCTTGTAACCCTATTGATATCTAATCTAACCTCTACTTGCTTGTTGATAACCCCACAACAAGTCTTCTTTGCTTGCTTCACTCACAAGACTTCCAAGTACTTTGAGATTCTTCAAAGTGCCTTCCAAATGCTTGATGAAATGCTTCTTCAAGACTTTCAACTAAACTTGCTTGATTCACAAAATCAAGGCTTCCTTTGTTGTAGAATGTTTGCCTCTTGCAATGATTACAACTCAATAGAAAACAAAAACAATCCTATGAATCTCTTTCAAAAGCTATGAAATATCAACATGAGAGATTCAAGGTTCTTGATCAAAGAATATAAAAATGAGAGCTTTGATCTTGAGAGAGTGAGAGAGAATAGTGTGGCTTTGATTCTTTGTAAAATTGTGTATCAAAAATGATTCTAGTTGATAGAAATGATTAGGAAAAGGTTTATATAGAATACCCAAAAGTTGGAGCACTTAGAATAGCTTTTGAGAAGTGAAAAACGTATTTAAAAAACCATATCTGATCAAGTTACTCGAGGGAAATGAGTGTTACTCGAGTAATACGAAAGCTTCATAAATTTCACTCGAGTGAAAAAGGTTTTACTCGAGTAAAAGTTCAGATAATCGATTATCAAAAGTTTATTAATCGATTATCAGTTCCAAATACACTGTTAATCAATTATCAAAATCTGTTAATCGATTATTAACATTAAAAATCACTTAAAACTTGTTTTCTCAAAAACTAAACCTTTTCTTTCAAACCTTTAAGCCACCTATTGATTTTAGGCAAAGTGAATACTCAAAATATGATATAATCATGCAATCAAAAGAGATTCACTACCCTCTAATAAATTCTACCCAAACTCAAACTAAAAGACTTGTGAGGCAAAAGATAAAACAATAAAACATAAACTACCAAACTAAGTCTTCATGAGTTGGTTCTCTCTTCATAAATTGATGTTTGTTGTTGCTTGTTGAGCTTGAACTTGATCAACACATTTGTAGCTTGTTCAAAAACTTTTGTAGCTTGTTCAAAACCTTTTGGCATTTATCAAAACATTCTTCATGGATCTTACAATCTCCCCCTTTTTGAAAATGACAAACATGTTTTGAAATCGTTTGAAGTTCATTGAAGTTGTTGATGCTTGAACCATTTGATCACTTGGTGAGACTCTTGCTCCCCCTCAATTTATGCTTTTGACATTTGAATCCAATTGAGTTAAGCTTGATTCTCCCCCTATCTTCAACAACTTTGCTCAACCTACATAAAAACAACAAAACAACCTTTCTCCAAACATACCATTTTATTTCTCCCCAAAATGATAATATTTCTCTCCTTTTTCAAAACATCATATTTCTCCCCCTTTGGCATTATCAAAAAGAAATATATACCAATTGTAACTAAACAAATACCAATTGAAATAAGATCTAAGCCAAAATAGAAGAAATATAACCAAAGCATGATAATCATCTAATGATTACTCAATGATATCAATTATAACAAATTGTATACCAATAACATGATACTAATTGTAAAACAATTGAAAGAATTTGATACCAATAGTATTTTCTCAATAGTATAAACAATATCACATTATAAGAAATAATACCAATTGAGAGAACTATGAGCAATATCCAACAATATCAAATTGAAATACCAATTGTATAATATCAAATGTTACCAATTTGTAGGATTTTCTTCTTGATACCAATTGAAGAAGATCAATAATGTCAATTGTATCAAATGTGTATAGACCTTCATTTGCTTCTTCAATCATACCTACAAAACAATCATGCTTTGCTTTTTGGTATCCAAATGGTTTTGGATCCATTTTTGTTAGTGTAGGGACTCTCACCCTTTTTCATCCAAACAAAATCTCCTTTAGGTATACCATGCACTTTAATATAACACACATTTGAAGTATGTCCATGAGTACCACAATAGAAACATGTTGGTGCATTTGAAAAATCAACAACATTTCTATGAGATTTACTCTTAGCATTAGTATAACCCAAACCAAACTTGTTTGAATTTTCTATTTGAAAATTTAACAATGTGCGCAATCTAATATCACCATTTGAGAAACTTGCAAGCTTATTTTTCAAAATAGCATTTTCATCTTTAAGCAACTTGCAATTCTCACAATCAACCACATTATTCAATCTACTAGCACAATCACAAGAAGAACTAGCATATATAAGATCAAGGGTTTCATTTTGAAGATTAAGTTCATCAACTTGTTTTTGAAGTTCTAAAATCTCTTGTTGATGTTTCAAAATGAGCTTCTTCCTTTCAATGTTTTTCAAAGCTAGTTTCTTAAATTGTTTATGCGTTTCTTCATAAGCATTATATAACATTTCATAATTTGAAGAAATTTCGGATTTAGTAAGACTTACCTCGCTTTCGTCACTTTGCTCACTTGATTCATCATTTGAGCTTTCCTCTTCATTTACTAGAGCTATCAAGTTGAGACAAGCGGCTTCTTCATCATCCGAAGAACTATTTGATTGGCTTTTCTTGTCTTTTTCATCATCACTATTCCAAACTATGTATGCCCTTTTAGTTTTCTTTTCTTTCTCCTTCTTCTTGAGATACCTAGAGCATGAGTACTTGAGATGACCGCGCTTTCCACATTCATGGCAAACTACACCTTCTTTTGAAGTCTTGGTCTTGTAGTGTGGGGGATCCTTCTCTTTACTTTTGTCCTTGTTCAACTTTCCTTTTCTCCTTAGAATTTTATTGAACTTTCTTAGTAGAAGCTTCATCTCCTCTTCATCAATGTCCCGAATCGGAATCTTCATTATCATCATCATCATCAACGAAACTCTCTTCCTTTTGATATGACCTTTGAGCTTTAAGAGCAATTCCTTTTCTTTCTTTGTACTTATCCGACTCTTCATGCATTTGCAAACGTTCAAGCTCCATTTCATGTTCTTGTAGCTTTCCGAAAAGTGTTGCTAAGTCCATGGTGTCCAAGTCCTTTGATTCAACGATTGCGGTAACCTTAGGTTGCCATTCCCTACTTAGACATCTTAAAACTTTGTTAAGAAGTTCACAATTCAAGAAAGTTTTACCAAGAGCAATGAGATGATTAACAATATGAGTAAAACGTTTTTGCATAAAACATATAGATTCATTAGGCAACATATGAAACAATTCATATTCATGCATCAAAGAATTTAATCTAGCACGCCTAACTTCACTAGTGCCTTCATGTGTGACTTGCAAGGTGTCCCACATATCTTTGGCATCTTTACATTGGGAGACTCTAAAGAACTCATCATAAGATAGAGCGGAGGTGATGATATTTTTTGCTTTTAAATCATATTGAATTTTCCTTTTATCATCATCGGTCCACTTATCTTTGGGAGTAAGTGTAAGCACACCTTCTACATCTTTTGAGGGAATATAAGGACCATTTTCAATGGCTTCCCAAATGTTCATATCTATGGCTTCTATAAAGATTCTCATCCTAATTTTCCAATAAGCATAACCCTCTCCACCAAACATAGGAGGGCGATTTATTGAAGCACCTTCACCACCAAAAGGATTCGTAGAACCCATTGTAGTTTCCTTAGGATCTTAACGAAAAAGCTCTATGCTCGTGTCTTTCGACCGAGCTCTGATACCAATTGTTGGAAAACTACACTCGGTGTGTGAAACAAATAGGAACACTAGGTGAACACCTAGAAGGGGGGGTTGAATAGGTGTTATAGAAACTTTGAAAGATTTTCGCAAGAAACAAATCTAAACGATTAAAACCAATGAAAATCAATCAATTAACAAATATTATATGAGAGATTAAGCGGAAACAATCAACACCAATATTCTTATTGATTCACCTAGGTTATGAAAATGATTTTCCCTTTATCAATTTTGCACAATAAAGATTCAATTCAATCAAATATAGAAAAATCACTTTTTCTAGGTTTTCAATCAAGAACACAATTAATAACAAGAATTGTAAAGAGTAGAGAGTTTAGAGATACGACACAGTGATTTATCCTGGTTCACTTTCATCCACTTGAAAGCTACTCCAGTCCCCTCTTCAACCAAGAGAGATTCTTCACTATGAGGAATTAGAGTTTCTCAAATTACAAGTAAATGCCTCACAAGACTTCCTTCTTGCTAGCCTACAAGAGATACCACACCCTTGCCTTGTAACCCTATTGATATCTAATCTAACCTCTACTTGCTTGTTGATAACCCCACAACAAGTCTTCTTTGCTTGCTTCACTCACAAGACTTCCAAGTACTTTGAGATTCTTCAAAGTGCCTTCCAAATGCTTGATGAAATGCTTCTTCAAGACTTTCAACTAAACTTGCTTGATTCACAAAATCAAGGCTTCCTTTGTTGTAGAATGTTTGCCTCTTGCAATGATTACAACTCAATAGAAAACAAAAACAATCCTATGAATCTCTTTCAAAAGCTATGAAATATCAACATGAGAGATTCAAGGTTCTTGATCAAAGAATATAAAAATGAGAGCTTTGATCTTGATAGAGTGAGAGAGAATAGTGTGGCTTTGATTCTTTGTAAAATTGTGTATCAAAAATGATTCTAGTTGATAGAAATGATTAGGAAAAGGTTTATATAGAATACCCAAAAGTTGGAGCACTTAGAATAGCTTTTGAGAAGTGAAAAACGTATTTAAAAAACCATATCTGATCAAGTTACTCGAGTGAAATGAGTGTTACTCGAGTAATACGAAAGCTGCATAAATTTCACTCGAGTGAAAAAGGTTTTACTCGAGTAAAAGTTCAGATAATCGATTATCAAAAGTTTGTTAATCGATTTTCAGTTCCAAATACACTGTTAATCAATTATCAAAATCTGTTAATCGATTATTAACATTAAAAATCACTTAAAACTTGTTTTCTCAAAAACTAAACCTTTTCTTTCAAACCTTTAAGCCACCTATTGATTTTAGGCAAAGTGAATACTCAAAATATGATATAATCATGCAATCAAAAGAGATTCACTACCCTCTAATAAATTCTACCCAAACTCATAAACTAAAAGACTTGTGAGGCAAAAGATAAAACAATAAAACATAAACTACCAAACTAAGTCTTCATGAGTTGGTTCTCTCTTCATAAATTGATGTTTGTTGTTGCTTGTTGAGCTTGAACTTGATCAACACATTTGTAGCTTGTTCAAAAACTTTTGTAGCTTGTTCAAAACCTTTTGGCATTTATCAAAACATTCTTCATGGATCTTACAGTTATAAATAGTTTTAACGTGTTATTATTTAGATCCAACACATTATTGTTGACCCTGACCCTTGAGTATGTCGCGGAGGTGAATGTGGTACGGTCACTATTGCAAGGATTCTCAGGTAAGGAGGAGTCATTTTCTACTTTTCAAGCTTAGGCATCATTAGGGTTTATAATTGAATTGGGGAAAAAGTGGTAAACCGGGGTTTAGAATTAAAATCCATGATTGATTTAAGTTGGATTATGATTAATAGAAGATAATATGAATAGATTTGTGTTGTAGCCCAATAGACATTTAAAACCCTATTATTTCCTATGAATTCAAAGGAAAGAGAACACCCTAGGGAGATTGACTATTTATTATTCTGCTTGTATAATTATTTATGGAATTTTAGCAGTGAGACATACCTGGCTATGTTGACTAACTATGATTATTGTTTATTGTTTGTTGTTGTTTGTTTTGAATGAATTTGTGGTTGTTTGCTTATTGTTTGTTCAGAATGAATTGATTTTTTTTATAAGCAAAAATTCATTAACCACTAGAAGCATAAGACATACTTCTAGAAAAAACATGACAAAATTCACGACCAATACAAAAGAAAAAACCAGAAAAAAAATACAAACCAACATCACCCTACCAAATTAACATGTCGAACAGATAGGAAAAAAATCTGCCAACATAAACTGATCCTACCACGAGCCATGTACCAACGCCATAAACCAAAAAAAACGATTTCAAAACATAAACAAAATGCCTACTACCTAGAAAAAAGAATTAAACACAATAAGAGATGAGGCTCTGATATGGATTTGAAATCCATTCAAATACAGACATACAGCCCCTCTTTAATTTTCCTTTCACCCATAGCCAAGACTTGATTTCAATTTTATCCAGCATGTCGTAAACAAGAAGATCCTCCTGCTCAAAAATTTTCTTATTTCTCCATAAACAAATTAAGCAGATACATGTCAGCCAATTTAAGGACCAAAATTGTTGTACATTCTTGTTACTGATCAGATACAAGTGTTGTTTTAAAATGCATGAGACCATCATTAGAAAGAACTGATGAAAAACTGAACCAATTATAAACCTCCTGCCATAAAGCATAAGACAACCTACATTCAAAGAACAAACGACCTGTTGTCTCATCCCCAGCATTACATAAAGCACACCTCTACTACTATATCTGTAATTATAAACCTCAAGGCACTAGATTCATCTTTGATTGGACCTTGTCAATGATAACTCTCCATCCAAATGCAATAGTCTTCAATGGTGCCGCCGCCTTCCACAGAATCTTGTAATGAGAATCTGTGACACCCTCCCGAATTACCCAAATATAATATAGTAATTATAGTTTCACCATGGATAATATATGCACTTGTGAGTGTTAAGAAAATATGGAAAATAAAATTTTCTTTTTAAGCGGGTGCACAAATCGTCATTTGGAATTCTTGGAGAATAAACTTTAAACCATTTCAAAACATTTGTATCGAGTTCGGCGATCTCTAAAACCTTTTCACAAATAGGGTAACATTCGCTCTTTTGATAAGTATTTTTATCATAAAAGTCATTAAAGTTACCCTTGCTTTGTTTGATAAATATGATACCATCAAATAATGTTTGTAGCCGAGCTCTTAAAGGGATTAAATCAGAGTAAGCGGAAATTATCAGACTATGCAGTCACTAGTAATATAAACATAGGTTTTATATATAGTTAAAGTCATAGATACATAGTCTCATCATCATGTCTCCAAGATCTCAAAATACAAGTCCATAATCTGATCTACATAGTGATATGACCAAAGCCCTAGAGTACCCCAAAAGTATATCTACAATATATGTACATAATCAAAACATAAACTCCAAGGGTGGTCACGTAGATCTGGCCTCATCAGACGCAGTAGTAGTGATAGGAGCAGTCTCAAAGAAACATAAGTAGTAAGGTAGTAGCATCATCATCAACACAGCAGCAGCAGCAAGTCTCCTCCACAGCCTCCACACATCGGATCCACCGATTCACATCATACACCATATGCATATACCTAGAGATCATCGTCCCTCCAATCACTCCCAGTAGAATGCACGACAGGCTCGCTCCCACTCTCGTCCTCCACCGGATCCTCCTCGATCTCATCCGAGGGAGAGTGTACCCTGCCACTGGGTACCGGGTCAGGTGATGGTGAAATCCTGACTGGGCTCCTTGGATCAGAAGGGGGAGTCTCCTCGCGGACGACTCTCGAAGTAAAAGGGTGAGAGCGGGTAGGTCGAAAACGAAAACTATGGTAAGAGCGAGCTGGTCGCGTGGGAGGTGGTCCATGATAAGTGTAAAACGGGGGTACATGCATAGTGTATATGATGGGAATCCTAAATCTACGAGGACGGAATCGTATCAGCGGGTTCGGGTGGTAGAAGGTAATCTCTACCTCTCCCTCGAACACCGCGCGATGGTCCTCATAGATCCATGTGCCACTAGGAAGTGGCTGGATCTCGATGCAAGCAATGTAACGAGACATCACCTACAAGGGCATAGGGGTAAGCAATTCTATACACATAATCAATAGAGAATAAATTGTGCAATATAAATATGTAAACATGCATTAAATAACAACAATCACATATAACACTTAGCAGTTAGTGAATGCACATAGGATGCTCACACTTATTTCATTTATCCTTATTAATTTAAATGAGTGGCATGATGCATGACTTTAGCTCTCAAACCTTTCTCCATCATACTATGTCACTCTCTGACGTCCATCCCTGACAACCCAGCACTCAACAGTGCGTTGTATTCCTAGGTATACAACAATTCGTACATTCACCTAGAATGTACACGACAAGCTTGGTACCCATGCCACCCGAGCATATCCCGTCATCCAAACGGACCGTCATCCAAACGGTATAACCATATCGGCATCCACTCAGCCGACCACGTCACGACATGTCATCAAGCAAGCGTATTGGCACTCCCAGAGGCCCTCCACATGTTTACCAAAAACATGATATACGTCCTACCATCCAAACTCCAGTATGAATGCATTAACTTTACTTAAAAGGGATTGATTGATGTTTTATCCTTTTATTAATACATTACGTGCCTCCCGAGCAACGTATCATTATTCAAATGAAAACATCATAACGTCAATCAATTTCTTTTAAGTCCAGGATCACTTGGTTTATTGTCATTTAAGAGTTACAAAATGACTTAGAATTGAAAATGGTATTTTTAAGTATCTGACTAAAAATACTCGAGTTTTTCCCAAAATACTCGAGTAGTTAATCATTTTCCAGATAATACTCGAGTTGTCCATAATTATACTCGAGTTGTTCATGTCTTTTCAGAGATTTAGGGTTTCAGGTCTTCATAAATGTACTCGAGTAATTCATGAGATACTCGAGTATTCCATTTCCCAGAATACTCGAGTAGTTCATACATAACTCGAGTGTTCCATCTGTGAATTCAATGCTCCTAATTAGGTGGATTATGTTTTGATGATGACAAAATAATTAACAAATCATGCCTTGAAGATATTGCAACATCAACATCAACAAGAAGTCAAGAAAAGAAGACAAGTGTCCAATCATTCTCAATCAAATATTAATTGTAAATTTCTAATTTATGTTGAGAGTGGTTGAGAGTGGGTAGAAATAGTTAGTCTCTTCTAGGAATAAATTTTTATATGTTTATTAAGTTGAGATTGACCAAAAATTAATACTTGAGAGGAAAAATAAAATTGAAAAATAATTTTTCCCATATCTGATCAAAATACTCGAGTATTTTGATAAAGACTCGAGTATATACTCGAGTATTTATAGAAAAACTCGAGTATTTATGCCAGGTCAGCAATTATGACCGTTAGTCTTGTTCGTGCACCAATTCACTCGTGACCGACCAAAAAGACTCGAGTATTTACCAAAAGACTCGAGTATTTTTGTCCAGTCAGCAAAAATGAACGTTGGAGAGACTCAAAAACTCAATTGAGGGCATTTGAGTCTCATCCAACCCCAAGAGAGAATTCAGAACCTAATTGTAAAATTTCTCTTTGAATTTGTGCAAGAACAAACAAGACAACAACACATTATTGATCACAAGCTTTCATAATTTCCTTTTCTCAAGTGTTAATTCCCAAAAAAACTCAACTTCTCACTCATATTGTCATTTTATTCCAAGTTGAGTTTTAGGCCTCAATTCTTACATTGAGCTGTGCTTATTTGTGCTAATCCATTGTGAGATTAGTAATACACATACAAAAAGCTTGATTATTCAAAGTCTTGGATTGTTCCCAAGCAAACCCTAAGTGGCTTAGGGTGTTGGAAGTCTTGAGAGGTTCTCAAGCACAAGACTAGGAGGTTCCTAGCCCGGTGGAGTTTCTTGAAGGGAGTTCAAGGAAGCTTTGTGAAGAGTTCTTCAATCACCGGAATCAAATTGGGGTAGAAATCAAGAGTTTGGTACACTCTTGAAAGGGTTAGGTTGAGTGAGGCCATTCTCAAGCAATCCTTTGTAATTTCTAACAATTTGATTATTAGTAGAAACTCCTAAGTGATTAGAAGGACTGGATGTAGCTCATTGTTGGAGTGAACCAGGATAAAATTGCTTGAGTGTTGGTTTATTGCTTTTAATCTACTTTCTAGCTCAATAGACTTAAGTCATTTCAATCAATTAGGATTTATACAATTAGGTAGCAAGTTCAAGGAATCTTTGTGTTTAAAAGTTATTTAGATTGCTTGCTATTCTGTTGGATAAGTTCCTGTTTATTATTGAATTGATTTGAGTTAAATTGCTGAATTTTCGTTTCTGGTTTTTCCCATATCTGATAGGAAAAACTCGAGTATTTCATAAAAGACTCGAGTTGTTCATCACTGAAAAACTCGAGTATTTCACAAAAGACTCGAGTATTTTGTGTCTGATTGCAGAAAATTCAGTCTTAGCTCCATTCTTCAATTATCAATCGAAATATTTGGTATTAGTGCTTCAAAATACTATTCACCCCCCCTCTAGTATTTGCTTAGCCCGCTTGTTGGTTTCCAACAAGTGGTATCAGAGCTCGGTCGAAAGATCGAGTGTAACAACTTTTTCGAAAAAGATCCTTTTGGAAACTAAATGGGCTCTAGCAATAACTTTGGTGGAGAAGGAGCTTCAATGAACCATCCTCCACTATTTAATGGTGAAGGATATATTTATTGGAAAACTCGCATGAAAGTTTTTATTGAAGCAATTGATATGGATATTTGGGATGCAATTGAAAATGGTCCTTTCATTCCCAAAAAGAAAATAAATGATGAAATTGTTGAAATTCCAAGGAGTAGTTGGAATGATGATGAAAAGAGAAAAGTTTCATTTGATTTAAAAGCTAAAAACATCATCTTTTCGGCCTTATCCCATGATGAATTTTATAGAGTCTCCCAATGTAAATCGGCAAAAGAAATGTGGGATACTTTGCAAGTCACACATGAGGGAACAAGTGAGGTTAGAGATGCAAGATTGAATTCTCTAACTCATGAATATGAATTGTTCTGAAGAAACCGCAATTGGTGGTTGGAGAGACTTAGGAACCCTAGGAATACACCTAGAAGGGGGGGTTGAATAGGTGTACAAGATACCTTGAAAGATTTTCGAATGAAACAAATCTAAACAATCAAAACAAATGATTTTTGCAAATTTTACAGTACTTAATCGATTAACCTGCAATTTACTCGAGTAGTACTCGATTAAACTTGAACTTAATCGATTAAATATGACAGAAACAGAAAAATCAATTTTTCATTCGAATACGAAAATCAATCAATTCACATGCAAGATCAGAGATTCAGCAGAAATGATTAACACCTATATTCTTATTGATTAACCTAGTTATGAAAATGATTTTCCCTTTATCAATTTGAACAATAAAAGATTCAATTCAATCAATTATGAAAATCAATCTTTCTAGGTTTTCAACCAAGAACGCAATCAAATGACTTGAATATAAAGAGTAAGAGTTTAGAGATATGACACAGTGATTTATCCTGGTTCACTTTCATCCGCTTGAAAGCTACATCCAGTCCCCTCTTCAACCAAGAGAGATTCTTCGCTATGAGGAATTAGAGTTCTCAAATTACAAGTGATTGCCTCACAAGACTCCCTTCTTGCTAGCCTACAAGAGATAACCGACACCCTTGCCTTGTAATCCTATTGATCTTCTCTCTAATCTAACCTCTACCCCTTGTTGATAATCGACACAACAAGTCTTCAATTGCTTGATGATAATCCACACACCAAGGCTTCACTTGCTTGATTCACAATCAAGACTTCTTCTTCTTCTTCAATAAGAATGCACTTGCTTGATGATAAAATCGACACACCAAGACTTCTTGTTTGTTGTAGTGGCTTGCCTTCTTGCAAAGATTACAACACAATAGAAAACACAAAACAATCCTATGAATCTCAATCAAGAGTTATGACAATTCACCATAAGAGATTCAAAGGTTCTTGATCAAAGAATATGAAAATATGAGAACTTTGATCTTTAGAAAAATGAGAGAGAATAGAGTGGCTTGATTCTTTGTAAAACTTGTATGAAAATAATTCTCACTCATCACAAATAATAGGAAAAGGTTTATATAGAATACCCAAAAGTTGTAGCACTTGAAAAACTGATTTTGAGAAGTGAAAAATGTATTTTAAAAAAACAGTTCAGCAGTACTTAATCGATTAAGCAAGTCGTGTACTCGAGTAGTACTCGATTAAGTTAATCACTTAATCGATTAAGTTGGTACTGCACATGTTCAAAACTTGTTTTCTCAAAATCCAACCTTTCCTTTAAAACCTTTAAGCCACCTATTGATTCTAGGTTAAGTGAAAACTCAAATTATGATTAAATCATGACTTATGAATGAGATTCACTACCCTCTATAATAATCTACCCAAATAAAAAACCTATGAAGCTTGAGAGGCAAAAGATAAAAGAAATACAAATACACTCAAACTTAGGTCTTCATGAGCTTGCTTTCTCTCTTCTTCATTTGATGTTTGTTGTTGCTTGTTGAGCTTGAAACTTGATCAACACTTGTAGCTTGTTCAAAAACACTTTGTCATTATCAAAATATTCATCATGTTCATCATGGAACTAACATGTTCCACATGTTGCCAAATGAAACCATTAGTGACTTGCAAAGGCGATTCTCTCACATTGTTAATCATTTGATTTCCTTGGGAAAAGTATTTCGCAATGGTGAAACTACTAACAAAATTCTAAGATGTCTTGATAGGAGTTGGCAACCCAAGGTAACCGCCATCAAGGAATCTAGAGACATAAATAGCATGGACTTAGCCACTTTGTTTGGCAAACTCCAAGAGCATGAGATGGAGCTTACAAGACTTGGGATGCATGAGGAATCGGACAAAAAGAAAAAGAGCATAGCACTCAAAGCTTCAACCAAAGCTACAAAAGAAGTTGAAGAATGCTCTACAAGTGGAGATTCCGATGGTGAACCAAATCAAGAAGAATTTGGGATGTTTGTGAAAAGATTCAACAAATTCTTCAAAGGGAAGAAAGGTGGATCTTCATCCAATTTCAAGAGAACCCAAGACTCCAAACAAAGAGAAAAGAGTACCAATGATGGAGTTAAGTGTCATGAATGTGGTGGGGTTGGTCACATAAGAATGGAATGTGCCACATTCTTGAAGAAGAATGACAAGAAGACCCAAGAGACCAAAGGGAAGCGTGCATACATTGTTTGGGATGCACCGGAAAAGAGCAATGAATCATCTTCAAGTAGCTCCGGTGATGAAAATGCAAACCTTTGTCTCATGGCCAAGAACAATCATGAGTCCTCATCAAGAGCTAATCATGGCATGAGTGAAAGTGATGATGAGGTAACCTCTAGTTCTTCTTGTTCCTCTTCAAACTCCATTTCATATGATGATTTGCAAGAAGCCTACAATGAAATGTTAATTCAATTTAAAAGGCTTGCTAAAATCAATAAGGAAAAAGGAAAGAAAATTTTGGAGTTTCAACATGAAATTGATGAATTGCAAAAATCTATAAATGAGTTGAAACTTCAAAATGAATCCTTGGAACTTATTAATTCTAGTCATCAAAGTGATTGTGCAAATCATGAGGAAATTATCACTTCATGTGAGAGATGTGATGATCTTGAAAAAGAAGTGAAAGAGTTGAAAAACAAACTCACAATCTCACATAGTGATAGAAACCTCAACCGGTTGTTGAACTCTCAAAGACATAATCACAACAAAACCGGTTTAGGATATGTTCATAAAAAGGACAAAAAGTACAAGGTGGTTGGAACATTTTCTAAGAAAAATTCATCAAAGAGACCAACTTGTACTTATTGTGGAAAAGTTGGACATATCAACATTGAGTGCCACATTAAGAAGTTTGAAATGAAAAAGGGCACTTATATGTGGATTAAGAAGGGAGAAAGTCCCAACACTAACCCTAAGGGACCCAACATTGTTTGGGTACCCAAAGTGAACAAGTGATTTCATATTGTAGGTGTGCCTTCGAACGGGCAAACAATTGTGGTATCTTGATAGTGGATGTTCGAAGCACATGACGGGAGATAAGCGGCACTTCATTGAGCTTACTCCAAAGGAAAAGGGTTATGTCACTTATGGGGACAACAACAAAGGCAAAATCCTTGGTATTGGTAAAATCGGAAACTCTTCAAACTTGATTATTGATAATGTGCTCTATGTTCAAGGATTAGAACATAATCTCTTGAGCATAAGCCAATTATGTGATGTTGGTAATCATGTAGTTTTTACCTCTACCCATTGCCTCATTAAAAGTGACAAAGATGAATCAATCAAATTTGTTGGTAGAAGGTCAAATAATACTTACTTAGTTGATTTGAACAAAGTCACTTCTTTGGTCTCTACTTGTTTAGTGAGCAAAGAAAATGACACTTTGTTATGGCATCGTAGGACCGCTCATATTAATGTAAACCAATTGAAGAAAATACAATCTAAAGATCTAGTAGTTGGTTTACCAAAGCTAAATTTTTCTATTGAAGGTGTTTGTTCTCCTTGCAAGAAATGTAAACAAACTAAAAACACCTTTGGATCAAAAATGGTGATGTCCACATCAAGGCCATTAGAAATGCTTCATATGGACTTGTTTGGACCATCACAAGCAAAAAGCTTTGGTGGCAACTATTATGCATTGGTGATTGTTGATGACTTCTCTAGGTTTACTTGGACTTTATTTTTAACTACTAAGAGTGAGACCTACAAATCTTTTAAACATCATGTCAAACTTTTGCAAAACCAAGTAAATCAAAAAGTAATTATTATTCGAACCGATCATGGTGGTGAATTCGAAAACCACAAATTTGATAGATTTTGTGCTAAAAATGGTATTGAGCATCAATTCTCCGCACCAAGGACTCCGGAACAAAACGGAGTGGTAGAGCGGAAAAATAGGGTGCTAGAGGAACTTGCTAGAACCATGTTAAATGATTCTCAAGTACCTCAATATTTTTGGGCTGATGCCGTCAATACGGCTTGTTATGTTTTAAATCGTATTTTGATAAGGCCCTCTTTGGATAAAACCCCCTATGAACTTTACAAGGGAAGAAAGCCAAATATATCTCATTTTCATGTCTTCGGATGCCAAGTTTTTGTTTTAAATAATGGAAAAGAACACCTTGGCAAGTTTGATTCCAAATCCGATGAAGGCATATTTTTAGGGTATTCTTCTCATAGTAAAGCTTATAGAATTTTCAATAAAAGAACTTTAACTATTGAGGAATCAATTCATGTGGTTTTTAATGAGTCTTCAAAAGAAGATAGTGTTTTATGTGATGCTAGTGAAGATGGCATTGTCTTTTCAAAAGAAGAAAAAGAGAGAGAGAATTCAAAAGTTGATGAAGGAGAAGTAAGGGAAGAACTTCCTCCAACTTGGAAATCGGTCAAGGCTCATCCTATAGACAAAGTCATAGGAGATATGTCAAAGGGAGTACTTACTCGTAGGTCTATTCAAAACATTTGCCACTATGTCTCATTTGTTTCTCAAATTGAACCCGATTCAATTAAAAAGGCCATTGAGGATGATCATTGGGTTCTTGCTATGCAAGAAGAATTAAACCAATTTGAAAGAAATGAAGTTTGGGATCTAGTCCCTAAACCCGATGATCATACCATAATTGGTACTAAATGGATTTATAGAAACAAACTTGATGAATCCGGGTTGATTATAAGAAACAAAGCTAGACTAGTAGCTCAAGGGTACAACCAAGAGGAAGGTATCGATTATGATGAGACCTTTGCTCCGGTTGCACGTCTTGAAGCAATCCGAATTTTACTTGCTTATGCTTCAATCATGAAATTCACTTTATATCAAATGGATGTTAAAAGTGCTTTCTTGAATGGGTTTATAAATGAAGAAGTGTATGTCAAACAACCCCCCGGTTTTGAAAATAGTGAATTTCCAAACCATGTTTATAAATTGAAAAAGGCACTCTATGGATTGAAACAAGCTCCTAGAGCTTGGTATGATCGATTGAGTTCCTTTCTATTAGAAAACAAGTTTCAAAGAGGGAAGGTTGATAATACATTATTTATTTATAAAACCAAGGATGACATTTTGTTAGTACAAATCTATGTTGATGATATCATTTTCGGTGCTACTAACGTGTCTCTTTGTAGAAAGTTTTCAAATTTGATGAAAAAGGAATTTGAAATGTCAATGATGGGAGAACTCAAGTTCTTCCTAAGCTTACAAATAAAGCAAGTCAAGGAGGGGATATTTGTGCATCAGGGGAAATATTGCAAAGAACTCCTTGAAAAATTCGGATTGGACAAGTGCAAGGAAGCCTACACTCCAATGAGCACATCATGCTACCTAGACAAGGATGAACAAGGTACACCGGTTGATGTTAGTAAGTATAGGGGTATGATAGGTAGTCTCCTATATCTCACTGCATCTAGACCGGATATTATGTTTAGTGTATGCATGTGTGCTAGATTTCAAGCTAATCCTAAAGAATCTCACCTATCCGCAGTTAAACATATATTTAAGTATCTAAAAGGAACAATTAACACTGGTTTGTGGTATCCTGCTGATGCCAATCTTAGTTGTTGTGTTCAACTGTTATGGATGAAACAACAATTATCGGATTTTGGTTTGAAACTTGAAAATATTCCGATTAGATGCGATAACACGAGTGCAATCAATTTGACTAAGAATCCAGTGTATCACTCAAGAACTAAACACATTGAAATAAGACATCATTTTTTAAGAGATCATGTACAAAAGGGTGATTGCACAATTGAATTTGTTAGTACCACAAATCAATTAGCCGACATTTTTACAAAACCTCTACCAAGGGACACCTTTTATCATATTAGGAGAGAACTTGGTATTTTAGATGAAGCTAATATAGGCTAATTGCATTGTGTGTGTCATTTTTGGAAAATCACCATATTAGTCTTACTCTAATGTGTTATTGATTCTTAGTTAAATTGTTCTTGATGATATTTGAAATTGTATATGTTAATAGTGTGTGATTCTGTACTGTATTCCAAGTTGGTAGTGAAGCATTTGTATTTGATTTGTGTTTGGTCTTTTAAAACTGAGTTTTTACTTTCTGTTCTGTCAAAATACTCGAGTTTTTCCAAAAACACTCGAGTATTTTAATTCAAAATTAAATCAGTTTTAAATTGAAAAAGTTTTTAATCAGGGTCTGATAAAAATACTCGAGTGTTTCTAAAAACACTCGAGTCTTTATTAAAATACTCGAGTGTTTTTCAAGAAAAACACTCGAGTCTTTCGAAACCCCCAATTTTTGAACTTTCAGACCAAACTCGAGTATTTTCCAAAAACTCGAGTATTTTGCGTTTTCCTGAAATTTGAACTTTCGGACCAAACTCGAGTTTTTCAATTTTTACTCGACTTTTCTGGGGAAATCTGGGCTGAGTCACGACCGACTCGAATATATTTTCAAAAACTCGAGTATATCCTAAAGAACAACTCTAGTATTTATGAATATATTCGAGTATTTTGAACTGTTTATATATACTCTCAGACTCAAGTTTTTTTTTTTGCGACCCTCTTCTCTCTCGGTTTTCTCATATCTCTCTCCTCAAAACTCAGATTTTCCTCAAAGTTTTGTCAAATCTTACTAGTTTTTCATCCTCTAAACTCTTCTCTCGGTTTTATCCTCCTCCAGATGCTCCAGCTCCTTCGATGTTTTGATGATGTTGACCTTTGGATTTTATCTTAGTTTTCATTCTGTTTTTATCATGATTGGTCTTTGTTACATTTTCTGTATTTTGAGAACTTGGTGTTTTGAGACTTTGGGTTTATTATTGCACCTTTGATTTGGACCTTTTATGATGTTTTTATGTTAATGAATTTGGTCTTCATTATGATGTTTGTGCAAAGCTTCAGGGGGAGCTCTTTATCGTTATTATATCTCCGTTTTATTTGCATAGTTGGTTATGGGGTTTTCCGATTATGCACCTCTCCTCCCTTGATCTTTTTCTAAATTGTTACATCTTTTTGGCGTATGACAAAAAGGGGGAGAGATATTACACTTGTCTTGTCTTGATATTGTTGCATCTAAAATCTCTAATTATGGTATATACTCTGATAATTGTTAAATTCTCTAATACCATAGGCTTGGTGCTAAAATTAAATTGTCATAACATCTTGCTCAAGCTGAATTTTTAGATAGGTGAAAAGTATCATATAGTGAGGGGGAGTTGCATCTCCAAGTGGATCAAGCTTAACAAATGGATCAAGTGTTAATTATTTTGTCATCACCAAAAAGGGGGAGATTGTGAATTCAATGCTCCTAATTAGGTGGATTATGTTTTGATGATGACAAAATAATTAACAAATCATGCCTTGAAGATATTGCAACATCAACATCAACAAGAAGTCAAGAAAAGAAGACAAGTGTCCAATCATTCTCAATCAAATATTAATTGTAAATTTCTAATTTATGTTGAGAGTGGTTGAGAGTGGGTAGAAATAGTTAGTCTCTTCTAGGAATAAATTTTTATATGTTTATTAAGTTGAGATTGACCAAAAATTAATACTTGAGAGGAAAAATAAAATTGAAAAATAATTTTCCCATATCTGATCAAAATACTCGAGTATTTTGATAAAGACTCGAGTATATACTCGAGTATTTATAGAAAAACTCGAGTATTTATGCCAGGTCAGCAATTATGACCGTTAGTCTTGTTCGTGCACCAATTCACTCGTGACCGACCAAAAAGACTCGAGTATTTACCAAAAGACTCGAGTATTTTTGTCCAGTCAGCAAAAATGAACGTTGGAGAGACTCAAAAACTCAATTGAGGGCATTTGAGTCTCATCCAACCCCAAGAGAGAATTCAGAACCTAATTGTAAAATTTCTCTTTGAATTTGTGCAAGAACAAACAAGACAACAACACATTATTGATCACAAGCTTTCATAATTTCCTTTTCTCAAGTGTTAATTCCCAAAAAAACTCAACTTCTCACTCATATTGTCATTTTATTCCAAGTTGAGTTTTAGGCCTCAATTCTTACATTGAGTTGTGCTTATTTATGCTAATCCATTGTGAGATTAGTAATACACATACAAAAATCTTGATTATTCAAAGTCTTGGATTGTTCCCAAGAAAACCCTAAGTGGCTTAGGGTGTTGGAAGTCTTGAGAGGTTCTCAAGCACAAGACTAGGAGGTTCCTAGCCCGGTGGAGTTTCTTGAAGGGAGTTCAAGGAAGCTTTGTGAAGAGTTCTTCAATCACCGGAATCAAATTGGGGTAGAAATCAAGAGTTTGGTACACTCTTGAAAGGGTTAGGTTGAGTGAGGCCATTCTCAAGCAATCCTTTGTAATTTCTAACAATTTGATTATTAGTAGAAACTCCTAAGTGATTAGGAGGACTGGATGTAGCTCATTGTTGGAGTGAACCAGGATAAAATTGCTTGAGTGTTGGTTTATTGCTTTTAATCTACTTTCTAGCTCAATAGACTTAAGTCATTTCAATCAATTAGGATTTATACAATTAGGTAGCAAGTTCAAGGAATCTTTGTGTTTAAAAGTTATTTAGATTGCTTGCTATTCTGTTGGATAAGTTCCTGTTTATTATTGATTGATTTGAGTTAAATTGCTGAATTTTCGTTTCTGGTTTTTCCCATATCTGATAGGAAAAACTCGAGTATTTCAGAAAAGACTCGAGTTGTTCATCACTGAAAAACTCGAGTATTTCACAAAAGACTCGAGTATTTTGTGTCTGATTGCAGAAAATTCAGTCTTAGCTCCATTCTTCAATTATCAATCGAAATATTTGGTATTAGTGCTTCAAAATACTATTCACCCCCCCTCTAGTATTTGCTTAGCCCGCTTGCACTTGTCACAGAATGGAGCCTCGCTCCGATAGTCCCTTCTATCAGAACCACCAGCTTTTCCTTTACCTTTCCCTCGGCGATCATATGGACCTTTGCCTCGGTTGTTGGAACCTTTACGCCTCTGAGGTCCATAGCTCTGATTGTCCTTCTTGTTCAAGACTTGCACCTCCTCAGCCTTTGTATCATCTTCATACATCCTACACATATCCACCAATGCAGGAAAACTTTGAATCCTCTGATAGCTGAAAATCGACTTCAACTTTGGCCTCAAGCCTCCTTCAAACTTAATGCATTTACTCCTCTCATCTGGATTGTTCTGATAGTATGGAGAGTACTTCATCAGCTCCTCAAACTTAGCTGCGTACTCGCCCACACTCATGTTTCCTTGCTTCAGCTGCAAGAACTCCACCTCCTTCTTCCTTCTCAAGTCCTCAGGGAAATACTTTTGGAGAAACTTCTCCATGAATACTCCCCAACTTACCTCTCTTCCTTCATATTGCAGAAGCTGCATCATGTGATTCCACCAGTTCTCAGCTTCCTCCTCTAACATGTAGGTTGCATACGCCACCTTTTGAACATCAAAACACTCCAACGTTCTCAAGATCTTGTCCATGGTGTGAATCCACTTGTTGGCCTCTTCCGGTTTAAATCCTCCTTCAAACTTTGGCGGGTTACAGCTTCTAAAATCAGCCAAAGTCTTCGCCTCAGCGCTACCCACATTACACTGATGGGACGGGTTGACCGGTTGAGATGGTTGTTGAGATTGTCGCTGCATGGCTTCCAGCACCGTGGTGATCCTTTCTAACATCGCGTTGGTGTGATTTTGATTTCTAGTTGCCATATTAGACCTGCGCTATGGGCTTATGGTCACATATGTTGAAGTAAAGAAACTTTTATAACACCACCTATACTAGAGCTATATTTTAAACGCTTAAATCTACAATCAATTGTGTCTTGTACTCAAATGAGACAAGATACAAACCAAATCAAAGGTATCTAAAGCTCAACCAGCAAAATAATAACATTCAAAATAATGTGCATGCCCTGGAGATACCTGCTTGATGTTGATGGCTACCTTTCTGAACTACTTCCACTACTACAGGATCTGACTTTTGCTCTGATACCACTCAGTGTGACACCCTCCCGAATTACCGAAATATAATATAGTAATTATAGTTTCATCATGGATAATATATGGACTTGTGAGTGTTAAGAAAATATGGAAAATAAAATTTTCTTTTTAAGCGGGTGCACAAATCGTCATTTGGAATTCTTGGAGAATAAACTTTAAACTATTTCAAAACATTTGTATCGAGTTCGGCGATCTCTAAAACCTTTTCACAAATAGGGTAACATTCGCTCTTTTGATATGTATTTGTATCATACAAGTCATTAAAGTTACCCTTGCTTTGTTTGATAAATCTGATACCATCAAATAATGTTTATAGCCGAGCTCTTAAAGGGATTAAATCAGAGTAAGCGGAAATTATCAGACTATGCAGTCACTAGTAATATAAACATAGGTTTTATATATAGTTAAAGTCATAGATACATAGTCTCATCATCATGTCTCCAAGATCTCAAAATACAAGTCCATAATCTGATCTACATAGTGATATGACCAAAGCCCTAGAGTACCCCAAAAGTATATCTACAATATATGTACATAACCAAAACATAAACTCCAAGGGTGGTCACGTAGATCTGGCCTCATCAAACGCAGTAGTAGTGATAGCAGCAGTCTCAAAGAAACATAAATAGTAAGGTAGTAGCATCATCATCAACACAGCAGCAGCAGCAATTCTCCTCCACAGCCTCCACACATCGGATCCACCGATTCACATTATACACCATATGCATATACCTAGGGATCATCGTCCCTCCAATCACTCCCAGTAGAATGCACGACAGGCTCGCTCCCACTCTCGTCCTCCACCGGATCCTCCTCGATCTCATCCGAGGGAGAGTGTACCCTGCCACTGGGTACCGGGTCAGGTGATGGTGAAATCCTGACTGGGCTCCTCGGATCAGAAGGGGGAGTCTCCTCGCGGACGAATCACGAAGTAAAAGGGTGAGAGCGGGTAGGTCGAAAACGAAAACTATGGTAAGAGCGAGCTGGTCGCGTGGGAGGTGGTCCATGATAAGTGTAAAACGGGGGTACATGCATAGTGTATATGATGGGAATCCTAAATCTACGAGGACGGAATCGTATCAGCGGGTTCGGGTGGTAGAAGGTAATCTCTACCTCTCCCTCGAACACCGCGCGATGGTCCTCATAGATCCATGTGCCATAGGAAGTGGCCGGATCTCAATGCAAGCAATGTAACGAGACATCACCTACAAGGGCATAGGGGTAAGCAATTCTATACACATAATCAATAGAGAATAAATTGTGCAATATAAATATGTAAACATGCATTAAATAACAACAATCACATATAACACTTAGCAGTTAGTGAATGCACATAGGATGCTCACACTTATTTCATTTATCCTTATTAATTTAAATGAGTGGCATGATGCATGACTTTAGCTCTCAAACCTTTCTCCATCATACTATGTCACTCTCTGACGTCCATCCCTGACAACCCAGCACTCAACAGTGCGTTGTATTCCTAGGTATACAACAATTCGTACATTCACCTAGAATGTACACGACAAGCTTGGTACCCATGCCACCCGAGCATATCCCGTCATCCAAACGGACCGTCATCCAAACGGTATAACCATATCGGCATCCACTCAGCCGACCACGTCACGACGTGTCATCAAGCAAGCGTATTGGCACTCCCAGAGGCCCTCCACATGTTTACCAAAAACATGATATACGTCCTACCATCCAAACTCCAGTATGAATGCATTAACTTTACTTAAAAGGGATTGATTGATGTTTTATCCTTTTATTAATACATTACGTGCCTCCCGAGCAACGTATCATTATTCAATTGAAAACATCATAACGTCAATCAATTTCTTTTAAGTCCAGGATCACTTGGTTTATTGTCAGTTAAGAGTTACAAAATGACTTAGAATTGAAAATGGTATTTTTAAGTATTTGACTAAAAATACTCGAGTTTTTCCCAAAATACTCGAGTAGTTAATCATTTTCCAGATAATACTCGAGTTGCCCATAATTATACTCGAGTTGTTCATGTCTTTTCAGAGATTTAGGGTTTCAGGTCTTCATAAATGTACTCGAGTAATTCATGAGATACTCGAGTATTCCATTTCCCAGAATACTCGAGTAGTTCATACATAACTCGAGTGTTCCATCTGATTCCTAAGTTGGTGCGCCAATTTTCACTCTGGTGCACCACGAAATACTCGAGTCTTAAGACAAATACTCGAGTATTTGCAGACTGAACAGAGTGAAACTTGGTTTTTACATACCATTTCAATTTCTAAACATTTTTAACCCAAAACAGTGATCACAATAGTTCATATACCACATATTGAACATGTTAACATACTCATTTCATATCAAATAACAAATTTGACAGAAATTCAATCCATTATGCATTAAATATACAATTTAGCAACTCAACACTTCAAATTGCAAAATAAGCACAATATTCATGAAACAAAGTTCATTTAAGCTTGCATGCATGTTATAGAACTTGCTCATCACAGTCATAGAGCATGGATTGGTCTCCAAACCAAAGTTCCTATTCAAACTAAGCCCTTAGAGCCTCTTGGTGGCTCTCTAACACAATTAATGGAATTTAATCTCTATCTAGTGAATATAATTACTTCCCCTTACCTCTCAGACGTGAATCAAACAAGAATTCCCCCAAAGAAGAGCTCCACAGCACCAAAAGCACTTTAACCCAACATGCAGAGCAGTTTTGAATACATCACCAAGATTGAATTCGTTTACATGGAAGACAGAGATAACAATTGGGGAAATTAGTATTTCTAGACCCTATGCAAGATCATCTAACTAAAGGAACTGAATTTGAGACTCAAGGATTCGTGAGCTTACCAGAAATCAAGATCAAAGTAAGCTCCAAGCAACACTTTGACAGAACAAACTCCAACTTCTCAGCTCCAATTCTCCCAACCCACTCACTCAATCCTCACGATTTTTATGTTTATACAAAGATCGTGATGTGAGCTTTGTATTCGTGTATAGTTTGTGAGTTGAAACAGATCACAGAGGAAGAATCAGAGGAAACGAATTCAGAACCCTAATACTCGAATTCCACAAGAAATTGGCAAAATTGGGTGTTGATGCATCAACCAGAGGTTTAAATACTTGGCTAGGCTATTCATGCAGCTCGCCACGCATATGGGGACGTGTTGTGGAGGGTGTTTTCGTGTCAAAGCGGTGGTAACTCGGTATTGGCTCATCAAAACGCACTAACGTTGAGCAACTCTGCCCAGAATACTCGAGTTTTTCAGAAAATACTCGAGTATTTTTCCCAATTTTTGAAAAATAATTATTTTATTGACTTTCCCTCCAAAATCTTTCCCATAATTACCTCTAGGTCCCAACCCAGGGACTAATATGCAAAATACTTAAATCATGTATAATTTTATTTATTAAATAACTTCACACACATTTTCTATCTTCATAAATACAGATTTTAATCAAGGATTAATATGAAAATTATTAATTATAATTAATTTATAATTAACATTTCATTAATCGGAGATTAAGATTTTGGGGTGTTACAGAATCTACTTCTGGAACTTGTCTGTTATACACCTCATTATAAGCAGATTTCACAGAGTACACACCTTCTGTTTCTGGCCTCCATCACCATATGTCATTCATGTTTGGATACAACACACAATTTCCAACTACACAGGACAATTCAAAACAATTTCCCAACTAAAAAGCTCCCTTCTCCACTTAAACTCCCAAACCCAAACTCCGTCCACCCATTTACCTACCTCCTTAACAGTTATCAAATTATTTTGACTCAAAGAAAACACTCCAGGAAACCTATCCTTCAAAGGTACCTCCCCCACCCAACAATCCTACCAAAACCTAGTGCTCCCTCCATCCCCTACCTTCCTAACTTGACCTCTAGAAAACCATTTCTGCTCTAGACACAACCCCTCTTCCAACCCCACAATGTCCCTCCACCATAAGGAAAACATCCTCATAGTTCTTCTATCATACCCCTGGCCAAAAGGAAACTCCACCTGACCATACATAGATGCAAGAACCCTTACCCAAGGTTTATCCCTTCCTACCAGCATACGCCACCTCCACTTTCCTAAAAGAGCCAAATTGAAGTAGCCTAGGTGTTTTATTCCTAAGCCCCTTTTGACCTCTCTTTACACACTGTTTCCCATTTAACCCAAGGAATTTTTCTTTTTTTTCTCACACCCTCCCCAAAGAAAATGACGTTGAATTTTGATTAAATTACTTACCACACTTTTAGGAGCCTTGTAAAAGGTGAGAAGATAAACCGGCAAAGCGTTTAGGACAGAGTTCAATAAGACCACCCTACCACCAAAGGACAAATATTTGCTGCTCCACGTAGATAGCCTAGCCTTCATCCCTTCAAGCAATTGCTTCCAGAATATGGTTTTCCTATGATTAACGCTAAAAGGAATACCCAAGAAATTTAGAGGCCATTGCCCAATTTTATAGTTCAAATAATCAACCATGCGGGATACCCTTACAGGATCAACATTCATTGTCAAAAGATTACTCTTACCAAAATTAACATTCAAACCAGAACAAAGCTCAAACATTCTAAGGATGCATTTCATCACTACCATATTTTCATGTAAGAATGAATTGTTTACATTGATATGACACTAATTAATATAATTGTGAATGTTAGAACCGAGATATAATTGTGTATGTTATATGGATGGAAATAGGTTGAATCCAATAACAAATTTGTGAAAGTTTTGTATTAACCACACTAGTAAGAGACATGTGGATATATATATATATATATATATATATAAATACGAAATCTTGAATGATTGATATTGTGAATGTGTTTTTGTATGTTAAATAATTGTGGACATTGTGTGATGGCATTAGATAATGATGGTGGAATATACGGAAATAAAAGTGATATAATGATTAAATTCAATGAATTATATGAATGGTGAATTAGAATATGGTAAATGTGATGGATTGTACGATTAGTACTTGATGGTAAGAAGGACATGCGGAAACGGTGTTAGCATCGGCTAATGAATTGAATTCTTCAGAGTCCTACCTTACAACTAACTTAACCGATTAGTTCAAATTTAATAACCGGTTAAGATTAGTGTAAAGTACATATTACTAAATTTTAAATACAAACGTTTTGCCGACTAACCCTTTCCAACGGCCTTCGGTATTAAATACTTATCGTAGATAAAACTCATTCTCTATTGAATTTAGAAATGAGAAAGTAAAAAGAGAATTGTGTTAAGGGCATATGATAAGAAATGCCCACGAGGCGATATTCATTTCGAATCTAGTCGAGAATTTAGGACAAAGTGTCATAACACCAAATTGGAATATGTAACATATGTCATAGTACCGACTTTAATTCTTTTTGTCATTAACGTTCTATTTAAGTTATATATGTTCTATGTGAATCACCTAAAGTCTCTGATTTGCATTATGGATTCTTTTAATCCTTTTTACTTAAATTGTATGAAAATGTCTCACTGCTTGTGGTTTAAAATTTTAAGGAAAAACCTGGATATGCCACAGATTAGAGTAGCGCAGTGGAGAAGGCGAAAGAAGGAACTTGTTAAATTTTCTCATCACTGTATTGTAAACCCCGATGTTTTTATAAAAATTATATTTGGTTTTCAACAAATGTACTAAAATATTTTATTTTAATTATAAATTTTCTTTTAAATAAAAATCGGGTCATTACAATGAGGAATACATAACAGTATTATGGAGCCCTCTATTATCAATCAATTCAATGAATCACCAAATTCAAGTAAGTATTATTTGCTAACATTCTCAATCTAGATACTTTAAATATGATTCACTTATTCATCGGAACAATTATGCAATCCAATTGTCATACTTTAAATATGTTAGCATAAGTTGACAAGGTTTAACTCAAATTTCTTTAATTTATGCTTAATAAAGTCACCCTCTTATGTTATTTGATATTGGAAGTAACTGTAAAATCAATGGTTATAAACTTAGGTTAGTTGCTCTTAGGTTTCATCTCCCTCACATTATGCTCTCTTTGGTTAATTGAACATAATAGAACATTCTTAACATAGATTCAAAATGTCCTATGCGTTTCCGTGGCATGCTTGTTAGAATTGACTTTGTTCTTGTTTTGACCCCCATTTGACAACTTGAGTTACGACCATTTTTATTTTTCTAGATTATAATTTTATTTTATTTTACACTCTTTGAAATATATATTAGAAGGTTTACATGATTTATTTCTTTTGGTTTATTATCATTGAAACTTTTGAAATATATATATATATATATATATATATATATATTTCTTTTGTCTATAGGATTAATGTAGAGGTGAAATTTCCAATTATATCTGGACAATCTGAGGTCCTCGTACCTATAGAGATTATAAAGTGCACGTATGCATTGAAAACTTAAATATTAATATTTTTAAAAGAGAATGAATTTAGAGTTCCATTATTCTCATATTTTTTATTTTTTTAATAAATACTGAGATTAAGTAAACTCTTAAAAATGCAATCACTTACAAATATTTTTATCAACAAATTGACATGTAAATATTGTAGTTTTGAAATACTCTCTCTAATTTTATTCTAAACAGTCACTACCTAAAAGGCTTTTTAATCATTCATATAAGTTACTTTGCGATTTCTATGAAATGTTTATTGTTCTCTATCCCATTTGTCTTTATCAAATCTCTATCGCATTTGTCTTCATTAAATGTTTTATCCCATTTGTTTTTGTTAAATCTCTATTGCATTAGTCTTCATTTAATGTTTTCAATTATTCATATTGTTTAATAATTTAAAGAGGAACCAATTAGATAAATTAATAATTTCTAAATAATTGGATCAAAATGAAATTATACGTTTGTTGGTTTTAACACTATCAATCATTGAATATTTCAATTGTAAGCAAGATAAAAATTATAAAGTTAAAGAATTTATATTAGTTTGTTTAATCTAATTAAAAGTATAATTTATAATAAGCATACGAAAATATATAAGAAACCCGTGGGATACATGAAAATTTCTCTAGTTTTCAAGAACATTTTTAACGTTGAATTTTGTATTTATACTTTTTTATGTGCATATTAAAAATGTGTGAGAGAATAAGAAGTACTTAAGAATTGTAAGAATAATACGTGTGTCTCATGGTATGCTGGTAGTGTGTTGTTATCAATATTTTTACTGGACTCTTGATAATTGCATGGATATTGATGTACAACCAATTGGTTGTTCTACAGTAAATTAAAACTAAATTAGGTATTTACTAACTTTATCATTTACTATTTTGCATTCAATAACCATTTTAGATTTAATTTAATAATCTTATGAGATGCTTAAGAGTCTTTTGTGCTGGATCCTTATAACATATATGATAATTAATTGGACTTTTTATATGTTATCACCTGCAGGTTGACAATTCAATCATAGACGAATCAGAACAAAGCAAAGAAGGTCCAACCAGTTGCTGTAAGCATGACTTAATTCTTAATGAGGAGATTGGGATGGTGTTCAGATTTTGTTTATGGCTTGTCGTGGACATCAAAAATATCTTCCCACCATTTGTAAGCATTCCTTGACGATAATCTATGAAAAGAATATGTTTTCCTTTTTATTTTTCTTTTGGATGTTAAAGAGACTTTTTCAATTAATAAGCCATTTGTTACCTTTATAACTGATAGCCTTTACATTTACTTCCTCCTGTGCTTATAATACTTTTCAAAATCTCTTATTGTCATATTTATACGTTTTTATTAATTAGTTAATTACATTAATAACTCATTTTCAAAATTGTTCACATTAGATGGAGAGAGAATTAACGTATAATTTCTGATGATTAGTAGAGAGGTAATTTAAGACAATATATGGTGTTCCACATTTTGTAGCTCTTCATGCGCTAAAATGTGAAGATTGGTTCAACAAAAAATTAATTGAAAATTTCTTATTTTACATAATTAGTTGACTAATCACCACATTTAATACATAAAAGAGCACAAAGTGTGAGACATGTGAAATGTTTTTAAGTAAGCAATACATCAAATATATAAAATTCCAATACAAATAACAAGATTTATCACTTTGTTAATGCGTAATAATTTTTTAAAAAAAAAAGTCATACCATAAACAAATGAGCTAGTATAAACTTAGGCATTAAGTTTGACTTGGACTATCATGGATTGAGCTATGATGATTCATTATTAAGTAATTTGCTTTCGCTAAAAATATATAATGTAAAACGGTGCTTGATTCATTTAATAGTTATAGAGCTACCATAAATTTAGCTAAAATTTTGTTTGAGCTGATATGATCATGAGATTTAGCATGCTTTATGAACTACATACATCTAAGGAAACACTGAGCCACTGACATGTTTCCTTGTTTGCACACTTGTTTGCTACATAATACAGGCGAATCAGGATGAATATCCTAGATCAAGAAAGAGGAGGAAATCTTATGATTAAGTGAATGACTCACTCTTCGACGGGGCTGCGTTTGATATTTCTGGTGGTGCCAAAGAAGTTGTTTTGTCGTCTCATAAAGATGGCATAGTTTGGGACCTGATTCTCGATGCCCGACAAAGCATGTATCCACATCAGAGAAAGGGTTTCAAGTTTATTTGGACTAATTTGGCAGGAACGGAGTTGGTGGGTGCATAATTTCCCATGATCCCAAAACCGGTAAAACAAGGTTAACAATACTTTTTCTTCAAACATATTTAGAGGTGTTTCCTCACTATAGACCAATTATCGTCACCCCTTCTTGTTTGTTGCTTACGTGGGAGGAGGAGATAAGAAAATGGAATATAGGTGTTCCATTTCATAATCTGAAAAACTTGGAACTATTAGGAAAGTTAAAGAGCATGTTGATGCCATCAGCAAAGTTGATCGGCTTAGGAATTCAACAAAGAAGTATTGTGAAGTTATATACATGGTTCAAAGAGAAAAGCATATTGGGAATTACTTATAATTTGTTTGAGAAACATGTAGTGGGAGAGTCCAAAGCTGATGCAAAAACTGGGAAGCAGAAGAGGAACATAAAGAAGAAAATGGAAGACCCTGAAAATAGAATAATAGGGAAGTTCCTGCGTGACATTTCTGATTTGTTAGTTCTTGATGAAGGCCAGACACCTCAAAATCATAATAGTCTTATTTGGAAGGCCTTGTAAGAAATTCAAACTCATAAGCGAATTATCCTTTTAGGAACTCCTTTCCAGAATACTTTTTTGGAATTTTAAAGCACACGGTGTTTAGCCAAACCAACTTTTCCTTACACAATACCATCAGAGGTCAAAAAATTCTGCTTGCAGGAAAAGAAAGCTACTAAAGGATTGATCTCAAAACCATATTTTTCTAGCAAAACAACTGGAGATCATGTTGATGAAAAGATAAAGCAACTAAAATTGTTGATGGATCAGTTTGTGCATGTTCACAAACGTAGCTTTCTTCAAAAAAATCTTCTTGGGTTGAGAGAATGTGTGGTTACTCTAAGACAAGTAATTTGCAGAGAGCATTTATCCAGAAAATCGAATGTTCAAAGGGAACATTCGGGTTTGATCGCAAATTGGCTTTGGTCTCTATCCATCCATCCCTTTTACTCTGTTTCCCTCATTTCAAGAACGAAGAATCTGTTGTTGACATGGGTCAGTTGAAAGAGCTTAAATTGAATCCCATATGAAGATGTCAAAACCAGATTTCTAGTGGAACTTGTGTGCCTGTGTGATGCAATGAATGAGAAAGTTCTAATTGTTAGCCAATACCTTGATCCCTTGTGTTTGGTTAGAGACCAGCTCAAGTGAACTCTTGATTGGTATGATGGGAAGGAAGTTTTGAACATTTGTTGTTTTTACATTAAATTATTTGTCTCTAAAATCTATAAAATGTGGATAACCATATTTGGCGTCCACATTATATGTTTCTCCGGAAAAAAATTATATACATTTTATCAACAAATATAGAAGAACATGATCATTTTGTATTTTTTTAAAATATATTTCTTTCTTTAGTTTTTACAATGAAATTCTTTATGTATGTAATCCATGTAAGATTTTAAGTTTTCAACATTTGTTGTTTCTGCATTAAATTATATCTTAAATTATATCTATAAAAAAAGATTTTTTAGATTTTATATAAAAGATATAATTTAATGCAGAAAGAATACATGTTGAAAACTTAAAATCTTACATGGATTACATCCATAAAGAATCTTATTCTACAAACTAAAGAAGGAAATATATTTTTAAAAAATACAAAATGATCATTTTCTTCTATATTTGTTGATAAAATGTAAATATTTTTTTCGGAGAAACATATAATGTGGATGCCAAATGTGGTTATCCACATTTTATAGATTTTAGAAACATAAAATTTAACGTAGAAACAACATTTCAAATCTTTCTTCCCATCATACCAATCAAGAATTGACTTGAGGTGGTCTCTAACCAAACACAAGGGATCAAGGTATTGGCTAAAAACCATAACTTTCTCATTCATTGCATCACAGAGGTGCACAAATTCCGCTAGAAATCTTGTTTTGACACCTTCATATGGATTCAGTTTAAGCTCTTTCAACTGACCCATGTCAACAACATATTCTTCTTTCTCGGAATGAGGGCAACAAAGTAAAAGAGATGGATGGATAGATACCAAATGTAACACCCTCAAAATAACCCAAGTAACTAATACAAAATGAATACTATTACTTGAGAATATATGGACTTGTAAAATGTTAGAAAATACTGGATTCAAAACTTTCTTTTATATTTTCCAAATAGTCGGGTGCACAAACCAAAACATAGGATGTTTGGAGAATAGTTTACGTATTACTTTTAAAATCGAATTCGGCATTTACTTTGCTCAAAAGGTAATTTCGCAAATCTTGGATAGCATTCTCTTTGAGGATAAATGTACTCTATTTCATATAAAGGAACTCAAGTATGGCCATCCAGTTTTCGTCTAGCCAAGTGATACCATTTCCAAAATGTCATAGCCGAATTCTTTCAAATCAATATCAGAGTAAGCGGAAATATCAGAACTATGTAATAGACTTTAGTATAAGCATGGATTTTATTTATATCAAAAGGTACGTAATACATAGTCCGGCGGTAAGGATCTCCAAAATCCCAGAACAAGTCCATAAGGCTATGTATTTATATGTACATCAAAATAGACCATGGCTCCAGAGTTTTCAAAAGAAATTCCCACGATATATAAAACTCCCAAAGCTGGTCTCATAGCACTGGTCGCGGCAGTAGTAGTAGAAGTCTCCAAGAAGTAGCAACAACCATCATCCAACATCAGCATCAGCAGCTAATCTTCTCCACAACATCCATCACACCGGATCCTTGATCCTCATCATTTACCTTATGCACATACCTAGGGATCATCGCCTCTCCATTGACTCCCGATAGATTAAACGACAAGCTCGCTTCCGCTCTCGTATTCGACAGGATCCTCCTTGATCTTATTTGAAGGAGTAATTACCCTACCACTGGGTACAAGGTCTGATGAAAATGTGACCATAATAGGACTCCTTGAAATAGACGGGGAAGTATCCTCTCGAATGACTCTAAGAGAAAAAGGGTATGAGCGGGTAGGTTCGAATTCAAAACTGTTAGACAAGCGAGTTGGTCGAGTGGGAGATGATCCATGGTAAGTATAAAAAGTAGATACATGCATAGCGTATATCATGGGAATCCTAAACCTACGAGGATGTGACCGAACCAGTGGATTAGGGTGATCGAAGGTAACCACTGTCTCCCCCTCATACACTACTCGGCAATCCTCGCAGATCCATATGCCACTAAGAAGTGGGCGGACCTCGATGCAAGCGATGTAACGCGACATCACCTACAAGGGCATTGGGGTAAGCAAATCTATACACATAATCAATAGAGCTTAAATGTAGAAGTGATCATGATTATGCACATATAACCCCAAATCAGTTAACAGCCAATACGATATTCATACTCATTCTTAATATCAAACCTTAGCTCAAATAAGGTTAAGTGGCATGATGCCTGACATTCTTCTCTTTCTGAGATTCTCCATCTAATGTCCTCACGGACGCCAATCCAATACCACAATGCATTTCCAAATCGCGAATATGTTACCAAAACGTATGGCGTACTAGCTCGGAAGTGATAAAAACGTCACACTACCTGGTGAACGTCACATCGCCCAAGGACGTAAACCTATCACTTCTCAACATACAATGGGTGTGATAAAAAACGTCACCACATCTGATGATCGTCACGTCGCCTAAGGACGTAAACCTTATCACTTGTGATACACGTCAGAGGTGATAAACAACGTCACCATGTCTGATGAACGTCACGTCGCCTAAGGACGTAAACCTTATCACTTGTGTTCACCACACCCTTCTCAACAAACAACGGGTGTGATAAAAAATGTCACCACATCTGATGAACGTCACGTCACCTAAGGACGTAAACCTTATCACTTGTGATACACGACAGAGGTGATAAACAACGTCACCATGTCTGATGAACGTCACGTCGCCAAAACGTAAACCTTACCACTTGTGTGCAACACACCGTTGAACCATCAAATCAACAGTATACCACATACTGTCCACATTGTCCACCTTAATGTGTCATCGAGCTAGCCGCAACTTTTTGTAATTCCAGAGGTCCTCCTCATGTCACCCGAACATGAGTAAACGATCTAATATCCAAACTCAAACATGAATGTAATATCTTTGCTTAAAGAAATTGATTGGTATATTTCAATATGTAACGTACCACCCAAGCAACGTTATGATGTGCCACCCGAGCAACATCCCATTGTCCAACTAAGTCAGAATTGAAAATGGTGTTTCTCAGGTTCAGGTAAGTTACTCAAGTATAATCCAGCATACTCGAGTGTTTTTCAACTTTTCCAGATTACTCGAGTGTTCTTTAGGGTTACTCGAGTGTTCATGACTTTCTGGGGATTTGAGTTTCAAATTCATTAAATTACTCGAGTAGTTCATGGGTTACTCGAGTGTTCATCATAATTTCCAGAATACTCAAGTCATCCCTGCATTACTCGAGTGGTTTGCCTTAACATGTCCCCAGGTCTTACTCAATACTCGAGTGTTCTTGCTCAAATTACATTGTTTTACAAACATTTTACTCGAGTACCCTGTCCAATACTCGAGTGTTTCACAACAGAACAGACTGAAATCTTAGTTTTAACACACCATTTTCAGTCCTACTCAATTCTAGTCCAATCCAGGGATCCACAAAGTTCATATATCATAAATAGAACATGTTACAACACTCATTTCATATCAAATTACAGATTTGGCAGAGAATCAATCCTTAATGCATAAAATACACAATTTGACAACTCAACACTTCAAATTGCATAATAAGCACAATATGTAACATCCCAAACTTTATTTTAAATTAGATTATTAATAAAAACCTTAGAAAAATTGGAAAGGTTATTTAATGAATTTTTCCAGATATGTGGGTGGTGATTATAAGTCCTAGGGGTTGTATAGAAGGCAATTTTGGCTTTGGGCAAAGTCAAATAAGCGAAATCGGGAGTGTAATCGGCGTTTTAGATGTTAGAAATCAACCGAAAAGAGAAAATTAGGAATAAAATATCCATAGCTCCAAACCAAATTCCCACCGTTGGATGTGAAGATTAAGGTCTTAGGAAGCTTGTCTCAAAATTTGAGCAAGATCCGACGGTTAACGAAAAAGTTACGGCAAATCGAAGTTTCTAGTTCCTGGTGCACGCCCAGGCGCACCAGGGTGCAAATTATGCACCAGACCCGTGAAAAAATAGCCCAGGCGAGCCACAAACTCGCCCAGGCGCGCCCTACGCGCATCACGCCGCACCATCCAAAGAATTTGGCGCGCCAGACTCACTTCAGCCATGCACCAGATGCTGCACCACGCACCAGCACGAGTTGTGGTGCTGGTCGTCCGCCCAGGCGCGCGATTCTGCGCCCAGGCGCGTGCGCTGATCTGCAACAGATCTGGTGCGTCCAGATCAGTCTTGGGGGCCAAGTTGCTGAATCCTGGCCACCCGATTGCCCTCCCCTTTGAAAAGAAAAAGCTCCAACCTATGTGAACCTCATATTTACTAAGATCAAGGGTGCTATTCATCATCTCCTACCTCCATCCTCTTGCTCTTCCATTGTGGAACTCCACCATCCACCACTTTAAACCCAAGAACCAAGCCGAACACTTGTCATAATTCCTAACCTCATCAAGAACAACCAAGGCCAAAGCCATCACCAACACACAATCTCCTTATTCATTTCTATCATATCCTTCCAACCTCTCTCAAAGGGAAAACCAAGAGCAAACCCTCCATCAATCATCAACCACCCAAGATCAAGCTATAACATCATCACTTTCATCATTTCCACCATGAACCAAGCAAAGATCAAACCAACATAAATCCTCCCCTCCTTCCCCCAAATTCGTGAACCCCATTTCCTCCACCAAGAAGGCCACCTCTTAATCATCCACAAAGTACCAAGAACCAAGCACCCAATATCATTATCATTATCCCTACCTAAGACCCAACAAGAAATTGGCCATCAAACCTTTTCCCATTCCTTGGCTAATTCGTGGCCTCCTCCCTCCAACCCTTAAGGTTTTTAAGTTCCATAACAAGGAGGAGCTACTCATTCTCAAGCCTTCATCACAAATCTAAGACTTCACATCATAGGAGCTCACTCATCATGGGCATGGGTTTTGATGAGGTCTAGGGATTCAAGAAGCTAAGAATGGGGAATCCAAGCACCAAGGAGCTAAGACTTAGGATTAATGATTGAGATTCAACACCAACCATTTGCAAGGTAAGAAGGGTTTGTGTTACCTTTCCTAAGGATATAGATTCTAGGTTGTTGTAATGATGACTAGGTGTAGATAAATAATTAAAAGAATAAAGCATAGGATAATTAAGGTGTATGGAATGAATCTTAGGGCAAATTGCTTAGGAATGTGTAGATTATATGCTAATTAAGTTGAAAGTTGAGAACCCTAGGGAGTTGACTTAATTATAGTGCTCTGAGACATACCTGAGTATGTCGACTGTTTTGATTGTTATTCGTTGATTGTACTTGTTATTGATGTATGTTCATGTCATGTTTGGTTTTGTGACTCGTAAAGTAAATAATGGACTAAGTATCATCATAGGCAAGTAATATAGAAAGGGCTAAGTAAGGAAGGAAGGATGGAAAATTATGAGTGAATGATTAAAGAATGGACTAAGGATAAACAGCTTGGTAAAAGAGAAATGATGTTTATTAATAAATGAATCAGAAATCAGAGGATGGTGATCGAGTGAGCAGGAACCTTGATGGATGTTGGGCTTGATTTGATTTGATAAGTGTAAATGTGACTATAAGGATTGTGTGATGATATGTCATATTGAAATGTTGAATGGTGCTAATTAAGTTATAATATATAATTGTGACCATTGGATAGTGGAAATGTGTAATGTGGTAATGAATTTTGAATAATGGAAATTTGCTAAAGAATTGATAATGATAAAGAACTAATTAAATTATACCCAGGCTCAGCCAGGGGATTTACCCGGGCGCAGTAAGTCGTGAGTGCACAGGAGTGCAGACGCAGTAGGTCGTGACCAGGGGATTGAGAAACATACCCGGGCGCAGTAAGTCGCTATCGCGCGGTGGTGCGAGCGCAGTAGGTCGTGACCAGGGGATTTACCCGGGCGCAGTAAGTCGTGAGTGCACAGGAGTGCAGACGCAGTAGGTCGTGACCAGGGGATTGAGACACATACCCGGGCGCAGTAAGTCGTGAGTGCACAGGAGTGCAGACGCAGTAGGTCGTGACCAGGGGATTGAGACACATACCCGGGCGCAGTAAGTCGTGAGTGCACAGGAGTGCAGACGCAGTAGGTCGTGACCAGGGACAGATTGAAAAGACTTATGAATCTGATTAAAGTGAATGAAACGAAAGTCTTTATGAAAACGATGGATGAGAATGAAATGTGAATTTAATTGAATTGAAAAGCAAACTTAAGAATAAAAATAGGATCGATGGGAAGGTAGTATGGACATAAGGCTTAAATTATCGAAGATGAACTTATACGTGATTACCTGAAAAAGAATTCTAGGTTAACAGACAACTTTGACTTCAATAGGGCCTAGTTTGTCAGCTGTGCTTCTTAGAAGCTATTATTCTTAGTACTGTGTAATGCTACCCTTCTTGCTATATTTTTACAGGTACCGAAGGAGCATACACGTGTCTCGCCGAGCAGGATTACATTCCACCACGTGGAGTGTGGATAGTACTTAGCGACCACCTATTGGTCATGGGTTATTTTGGGGAAATTTATTGTATTTCTTTTGCTTTGTATTTTGAGAAACCAAGAGTTTGAGAAATTATTTGTATTTCCAATGAAGTAATGTAAAGAGTGGACTAAACCATATTTTGGGCCCTGCTGGCCTCTGATGAATTTTAAATGCTATTGTTTATCAGGTTGCAAGTAAAACAGGAATTTTGGGAAAGTCTTAAAAACAAACAAAGCTCCGTCCGTTTGACGGGAGATTTTCATATGAATTAAAAATAACTAAGAGTTTTTCCTAATCAATTCATAAGTTTACAAAGAAATTTTCAATTCACTATTTTATTTAAGGGCATAAAAAGGGTAATTAATTGTAGGTGTTACATTTATGGTATCAGAGCAGTTTTTCCTCGGCCCGAAGGGAGTAACTGATTACTCCTGTAGTTACTCATCAAGCGAGTAACTTGTAGTTAAATGTTAAATTGCCTGGTGGTCTAGTCAGGTGTTATTGTAGTATGATAATAGGCATAGTTGTTGAGTCAAGCGTAGTGAGTACTCTAGATTCTTTTAAGTTGTTGAGTGATTTGAGGAGCGCGATTAGCATCTGACGATTTCTTTCGAAAAGCATGGTAAGCATTGGAAAATCTTTTATAAGTCCACTCAAATCATGTTCAGTTTACCATGCTAAACTTGAAATCTTGTGAGAACGACAAATCATATTTAGAGGTGGATGAATGACGAGGCTAAGGAAAGAAATACCCCAACGGGCAAGAGCACAAGGTTGCTACCCCACCGGGAGGAGGTGATCTTTAGTTTCGCTCCAAGTAAACCAACTCTAAATGTGACACACGAAGCAAGATTTCAACGTTTTAAAACTAATAGGCTATGTGTTTCAAATTTAAGTAAGACGAGAATGGTCTTATCATCGATATGATGTATGGTTGAGCCTGATCACCTCAAGTATACACATATTGGAGGATATCATCATCTTGTCCTTAAGTTTCGGCGAGTATTTTGGGAATTTAGTGAGAACCCAAATTCAGGAGGAATAGAGGTCTTGTCATAGGTTTCCGTATGCGTGAATATTTTTGAATCAGAGATCGCGCAACGGAAGTATAGGAAATATTGTCTTGTCTTAAGATAAGAGAAGTAGCTAGTTAGGAATCCTAGATAGCTATGATAGACTGCTAGGATTTAGGTGTTTAGAAATGAACGTAAGAAACCCCAAGATAGTACATAGTGGTTGTTCTAAGTCTAGACGAATGGATGCTTGAAATTTTAGTAAGTGCATAGAATTAGCATAAATGCTTGTGTTGAATTAATAAGATGCTATGCATTGTCTTGTGTTTGCCTACATGATGAATTGTGCATTTTAATGATAATTTTATTTGTCTGAACATGTGCATGATGAAAATTGTTTTGAGCATAGAACCTTTTGCAAATTACTTCATGAAATGGTGTTGCTATCAACAAATTGCTTGGTTCCCAAGCATAATCATTTCAAAACCCGGAACCGTTCGATTTTCAAGAGTGATAGTAACCCCAATGAACTTTTAAGTTTGGAATTGAATTCAAAAGTGAATATCATTGTTTTAACAGAATCGAAAATCATTCTAAATTGAGTGCTAAGTCGTATCACGAAATTTTGAAAAGTTAAATTAATAAACCAAGGATTCCTAAGTAATCAGGCGGCGAACTAATTCATTCTTTAATCAATCCCCACGCTGATTAAATAGGAACCCTTCTATGTGACTTTACTTAATTCGGAATGAAGCTTTGTTGTCAAACTCAAAGTTAAAGGGGAATGTGACTATTTTTATTGTTTGGGAAACATTGAAATAAATTTTCTAGTAAACCACATACTCCCATTCTCATTGAGTTTGCTAATCTTGAAAAAGCATATACACCTTCACCTAAATTTCTTGAAGTTAGATGAAGGAAATCCTTTTAGAAATATATTTATATATACATATATGCTTTTCTTTATAAAGTTTGTTTTTGGAGCTTCACTCAAAGTTATTTGGCACGAACATATCAAAGTTTTAGAGTATGGAATAAATTTTCCTGATTTACTCTTTTCCTAAGAATTTTACGAAAAATAAATCAATATATTTCTTTCATCAAGGAAAGGATTCGATTTTCAAGAATAATGACTCCATCGACACACCACCACATCAATATTTGTTGATGTGCCATTTTTGACTTGTGCATATGTAAGGTCCTTTCTTGCATGATAAGCAAAATTTCTAAACATAGATGAACGCATACATGTTTTCGGCATATCCCTTTGGTTTTATAAATGCATAAATGCACAAATGAATTTCCGAACGCTATTATGATTTTCATAAAGACACTCATTTTTTGAATGTATGGATTTTAATTATTAAACTTTGAAAACCATACAAAGTGATTGGTTTTATCGAAATTTTTAACTTGGCATGCATACCTTGAATGTGTAAATAAATCATGGGAAACCATGCAAATTTTCAAACTCTTCTTGGATTGCATTTGAAATGTGTGCAGCTTATCTAAGATGTGTGCATGGACTTAGACTTGAGTTCTAGGGTTGATTTAGGTAGATTGTGATTAGAATTCTTTCAAAGTTTGACCCACATTGGAGGGAACCTCAAAAACCTTAGAGCATTTTGCTTCTAGTCTAACCAAACTAAACCACGATTTGTATTCTTCATTGGATGCATGAGTCCGGTGGCGTACTTAAGCAGAGTAGTATGCCGATTCCAAGTGGGGGAGTAGAACCGAAGCTAAGTGGGTATGACAGTTTAGCAACCCTTTATGGGATGGTTCTCCATTTGAAGGAGTCGAATGGAATTTCGGGGACGAAATTCTAATAAGTGGGGGAGAATTGTAACATCCCAAACTTTATTTTAAATTAGATTATTAATAAAAACCTTAGAAAAAATTGGAAAGGTGATTTAATGAATTTTTCCAGATATGTGGGTGGTGATTATAAGTCCTAGGGGTTGTATAGAAGGCAATTTTGGCTTTGGGCAAAGTCAAATAAGCGAAATCGGGAGTGTAATCGGCGTTTTAGATGTTAGAAATCAACCGAAAAGAGAAAATTAGGAATAAAATATCCATAGCTCCAAACCAAATTCCCACCGTTGGATGTGAAGATTAAGGTCTTAGGAAGCTTGTCTCAAAATTTGAGCAAGATCCGACGGTTAACGAAAAAGTTACGGCGAATCGAAGTTTCTAGTTCCTGGTGCACGCCCAGGCGCACCAGGGTGCAAATTATGCACCAGACCCGTGAAAAAACAGCCCAGGCAAGCCACAAACTCGCCCAGGCACGCCCTACGCGCATCACGCCGCACCATCCCAAGAATTTGGCGCGCCAGACTCACTTCAGCCATGCACCAGACGCTGCACCACGCACCAGCACGAGTTGTGGTGCTGATCGTCCGCCCAGGCGCGCGATTCTGCGCCCAGGCACGCGCGCTGATCTGCAACAGATCTGGTGCGTCCAGATCAGTCTTGGGGGCCAAGTTGCTGAATCCTGGCCACCCGATTGCCCTCCCCTTTGAAAAGAAAAAGCTCCAACCTATGTGAACCTCATATTTACTAAGATCAAGGGTGCTATTCATCATCGCCTACCTCCATCCTCTTGCTCTTCCATTGTGGAACTCCACCATCCACCACTTTAAACCCAAGAACCAAGCCGAACACTTGTCATAATTCCTAACCTCATCAAGAACAACCAAGGCCAAAGCCATCACCAACACACAATCTCCTTATTCATTTCTATCATATCCTTCCAACCTCTCTCAAAGGGAAAACCAAGAGCAAACCCCCCATCAATCATCAACCACCCATGATCAAGCTATAACATCATCACTTTCATCATTTCCACCATGAACCAAGCAAAGATCAAACCAACATAAATCCTCCCCTCCTTCCCCCAAATTCGTGAACCCCATTTCCTCCACCAAGAAGGCCACCTCTTAATCATCCACAAAGTACCAAGAACCAAGCACCCAATATCATTATCATTATCCCTACCTAAGACCCAACAAGAAATTGGCCATCAAACCTTTTCCCATTCCTTGGCTAATTCGTGGCCTCCTCCCTCCAACCCTTAAGGTTTTTAAGTTCCATAACAAGGAGGAGCTACTCATTCTCAAGCCTTCATCACAAATCTAAGACTTCACATCATAGGAGCTCACTCATCATGGGCATGGGTTTTGATGAGGTCTAGGGATTCAAGAAGCTAAGAATGGGGAATCCAAGCACCAAGGAGCTAAGACTTAGGATTAATGATTGAGATTCAACACCAACCATTTGCAAGGTAAGAAGGGTTTGTGTTACCTTTCCTAAGGATATAGATTCTAGGTTGTTGTAATGATGACTAGGTGTAGATAAATAATTAAAAGAATAAAGCATAGGATAATTAAGGTGTATGGAATGAATCTTAGGGCAAATTGCTTAGGAATGTGTAGATTATATGCTAATTAAGTTGAAAGTTGAGAACCCTAGGGAGTTGACTTAATTATAGTGCTCTGAGACATACCTGAGTATGTCGACTGTTTTGATTGTTATTCGTTGATTGTACTTGTTATTGATGTATGTTCATGTCATGTTTGGTTTTGTGACTCGTAAAGTAAATAATGGACTAAGTATCATCATAGGCAAGTAATATAGAAAGGGCTAAGTAAGGAAGGAAGGATGGAAAATTATGAGTGAATGATTAAAGAATGGACTAAGGATAAACAGCTTGGTAAAAGAGAAATGATGTTTATTAATAAATGAATCAGAAATCAGAGGATGGTGATCGAGTGAGCAGGAACCTTGATGGATGTTGGGCTTGATTTGATTTGATAAGTGTAAATGTGACTATAAGGATTGTGTGATGATATGTCATATTGAAATGTTGAATGGTGCTAATTAAGTTATAATATATAATTGTGACCATTGGATAGTGGAAATGTGTAATGTGGTAATGAATTTTGAATAATGGAAATTTGCTAAAGAATTGATAATGATAAAGAACTAATTAAATTATACCCAGGCTCAGCCAGGGGATTTACCCGGGCGCAGTAAGTCGTGAGTGCACAGGAGTGCAGACGCAGTAGGTCGTGACCAGGGGATTGAGAAACATACCCGGGCGCAGTAAGTCGCTATCGCGCGGTGGTGCGAGCGCAGTAGGTCGTGACCAGGGGATTTACCCGGGCGCAGTAAGTCGTGAGTGCACAGGAGTGCAGACGCAGTAGGTCGTGACCAGGGGATTGAGACACATACCCGGGCGCAGTAAGTCATGAGTGCACAGGAGTGCAGACGCAGTAGGTCGTGACCAGGGGATTGAGACACATACCCGGGCGCAGTAAGTCGTGAGTGCACAGGAGTGCAGACACAGTAGGTCGTGACCAGGGACAGATTGAAAAGACTTATGAATCTGATTAAAGTGAATGAAACGAAAGTCTTTATGAAAACGATGGATGAGAATGAAATGTGAATTTAATTGAATTGAAAAGCAAACTTAAGAATAAAAATAGGATCGATGGGAAGGTAGTATGGACATAAGGCTTAAATTATCGAAGATGAACTTATACGTGATTACCTGAAAAAGAATTCTAGGTTAACAGACAACTTTGACTTCAATAGGGCCTAGTTTGTCAGCTGTGCTTCTTAGAAGCTATTATTCTTAGTACTGTGTAATGCTACCCTTCTTGCTATATTTTTACACGTACCGAAGGAGCATACACGTGTCTCGCCGAGCAGGATTACATTCCACCACGTGGAGTGTGGATAGTACTTAGCGACCACCTATTGGTCATGGGTTATTTTGGGGAAATTTATTGTATTTCTTTTGCTTTGTATTTTGAGAAACCAAGAGTTTGAGAAATTATTTGTATTTCCAATGAAGTAATGTAAAGAGTGGACTAAACCATATTTTGGGCCCTGCTGGCCTCTGATGAATTTTAAATGCTATTGTTTATCAGGTTGCAAGTAAAACAGGAATTTTGGGAAAGTCTTAAAAACAAACAAAGCTCCGTCCGTTTGACGGAAGATTTTCATATGAATTAAAAATAACTAAGTGTTTTTCCTAATCAATTCATAAGTTTACAAAGAAATTTTCAATTCACTATTTTATTTAAGGGCATAAAAAGGGTAATTAATTGTAGGTGTTACACAATACTCATGAAATAGTGTTCATTTAAGTTCACATGCATGATTTAGAACTTGCTCAACACAGTTTTAGAGCATGACTTGGTCTCCAAACCAAAGTTCCTATTCAATCTAAGCCCTTAGAGCCTCTTGGTGGCTCTCTAATGCATTCAATGGAATTTAAACTCTATCTAGTGTACGAAATTACTTCCCCTTACCTCTTAGATGTGAATCAACAGAGACTTTACCCCAAACTTAGCTTCCAAGCTGAATTCCCCAAAATCCACACTGAAACATAGCAGTTTCAGCAGATCACCAAGATTGAATTGGTTGATGCGTGAAACAGCCATAAAAATTGGGGAAATTAGTCTCTATATACTCTCTACAATTCACACTAACTAAAGAAACAAGATTCACATGAGGAGGTTGTCTGAGCTTACCAGAATCAAGCTCCAAAGTAAGCTCCAGAAAACCTGAGACAACAAACGGACTCCACTTACAAGCTTCGATTCTTCCAATCTACTCACTCTCAGCTCACAATCTTGGTGTCTATACAAAGCTCAAGATGTGAGCTTTGTATTGGTGTATAATTTGTGGTTTGAATCAGAACACAGAGGATGAATCGAAAGAAACAAGCTCGGAACCCTAACTTAATCAACACACTCGAAGTTTGCCAAAATGGTTGATTTCCAGCAACCATTGAGCTTAAATACTTGAACCTAACAATCATGCATGGCGAGGAAGACGATTTCGTGTCAACACACGAGAATCGTTAATGGTGACTCACCAAAACGCACTAACTCGTTCTTCACTGACCAGAATACTCGAGTATTTCCAAAACTACTCGAGTATTTTGACCAGTTTTTGAAAAATATAATTTTATTTTCTTTCCCTCCAAAATCTTTCTAAAATTACTTCAAGGTCCCAAACAGGGATTAATGTGAAAATATTTATTTTCTCATATTAAAATTCTCTAATATCATCTTTCATAATAAATTACATGAAATCAAGGCTAAAAATAATTAATTATAAATAAACTTTATAATTAACATTTTATTAATCAGGGGTTAAAAATCAGGGATGTTACACCAAAGCCAATTTGCGATCAAACTCAAATGTCCCCTTTAAACATTCGATTTTCTGGAGAAGTGCTCACTGCAAATTACTTGGCTTTAGAGTAACCACGCATTCTCTCAACCCAAGAAGATTTTTTTGAAGAAAGTTACGTTCGTGAACATGCACAAATGGATCCATCAACAATTTTAGTTACTTTATCTTTTCATAAACACGATCTCCGGTTGTTTTGCTAGAAAAATATGGTTTTGAGATCAATCCTTTAGGAGCTTTCTTTTCCTGCATGCAGAATTTTCGGAGCTTCGATGGTATTGTGTCAGGAAAAGTTGTTTTGGCTAAACACAGTGTGCTGTAAAATTCGAGAAAATTATTCTGGAAAGGAGTTCCTGAAAGGATAATTCACTTTTGAGATTGAATTTCTGACAAGGCTTTCTAAATAAGACTATTATGATTTCGAGGTGTGTGGCCTTCATCAAGAACTAACAAAAATAAGAATCCCAAGCATCAACTTCCCCATTATTCTACTTTTAGGGTCTTTCATCTTCTTCTTTATATTCCTTTTCTGTTTCCCAGTTTTCACATCAGCTTTGGACTATCCCCCTACAAGTTTCTCAAACAAATTATAGCTAATTCCCAATATGCTTTTCTCTTTGAACCATGTATATAACTTCGCCATACTTCTTTTTTGAATTCCTACGCTGATCAACTTTGCTGGTGGCATCAACATGCTCATTTCCTAATAGTTCCAAGCTTTTCAGATTGTGAAATGGAACACCTATATTCTATTTTCTTAACTCCTGCTCCCAAGTAAGCAACAAACTAGAAGGCGCGACGATAATTGGTCGGAAGTGAGGAAACACCTCTAAATATGTTTGAAGAAAAAGTATTGCTAATCTTTTTTTACTGGTTCTGGGGTCATGGGAAATTATGCATGCATCCACCAGCTCCACAAGGATCAGCAATCTTCAACTTTTCAAGATCAATAGTTCCTGCCAAATTAGTCTAAATAAACTCGAAATCCTCTCTCTGATGTGGATACATGCTTTGTCGGGCATCAAGAATCATGTCTCAAACAGTTCCATCTTTATGAGACGACAAAACAACTTCTTTGGCACCACCAGAATCATCAAACGCAGCCCCATCGAAGAGTGAGTCATTCACTTAATCATAAGATTTCCTCCTCTTTCTTGATCTAGGATATTCATCCTCATTCGCCTATATTATGTAGCAAACAAGTGTGCAAACAAGGAAACATGTCAGTGGCTTAGTGCTTCCTTAGATGTATGTAGTTCATAAAACATGGTAAATCCCATAATCATATCAACTCAAACAAAAATTAGCTAAATTTATGGTAACTCTGTAACTATTAAATGAATCAAGCACCGATTTACTTTATATATTTATAACGACAGCAAAATACTTAATAGTGAATCATCATAGCTCAATCCATGATAGTCCAAGTCAAACTTGATGCCTAAGTTTATACTTATCTCATTTGTTTATGGTATGACTTTTTTTAAAAAAAATTATTACGCATTAACAAAGTGATTAATCTTGTTATTTGTATTAGAATTTTATATATTTGATATATTGCTTACCTAAAAACATATCACATGTGTCACACTTTGTGCTCTTATATGTATTAAAATGTGGGGATTAGTCAAGTAATTATGTAAAAAAAGAAATTTTCAATTTATTTTTTGTTGAACCAATCTTCACATTTTAGCGCATGAAGTGCTACAAAATGTGGAACACCATATATTGTCTTAAATTACCTCTGTACTAATCATCAGGAATTATACGTTAATTCTCTCTCCATCTAAGTTTTGAAAATGAGTTATTAATGTAATTAACTAATTAAAAAAATCATATAAATATAACAAAAAGATATTGTGAAAACTGAAAAGTATCTTAAGCACAGGAGGAAGTAAATGTAAAGGCTATCAGTTGTAAGCTTTGTATTATCAAAAGTAAAAGCGCATGCCTTCCGACTGCACAACTTCTTGATTAAGCCTGTTAAAGCTTCCACCACAATAAGGAATAGAAAAATAGAGTGGATGATAAGGCTTACATTCAAGGCATCATTAGACTTCATTTATGTTGGTTTTAAGCTTACTAATGGCTTAGTTAATGCAACAATTTTGTGCATGATAAGGCTAGGTGTAAGGTCTATGTAAACTTCTATATAATGTAAGCTTGATGAATGAATAAGATAGCTTGGATTTTGGATCAAAAAATTCGGCATCGGCCAAAAGTGAGAGAGTTATTCTCTTAAGTTCTTAGTTGAACCATTTGGAGCTTTTCAAGGGTGAGATGCCTTTGTGAGTTCTTGACTTATCATTTTCCTAAGAAAGTGTGGCGCCCAGTCTCTTCATTTCATCCTTCTTGAATTTTATTGACTAACCTTGATGCAACAATTTCACTCCAACCGATTGTAACTTGGCTTCATCCATCTAGGGTTTGATAACTCTTGAACTTTAATTTCTTCTTGTTTATAACTTGTGAATTTGTTCATTCCTAGAGTTTTGCCTTGCCTTCTCAATTTGGTTTCCCATTGTTTAGGGATAATAAAAACTCTTCTTGATGAATTCTAAGTGAAACTCTTGAACCCCATATTCACAGTCAAGTTTCCTTAAGGCTAAGAACAAAATCCCATTTTGAACTCCCAAAGTTTGCTTTCCTTCCTTTGTTAGATCCTTGTCTCCTTGGGAGGAGGCTATCAATTGTGAAGTTTCTATCTGGAGACATTGTCTTCTTGCTAGCTCCGCTGAAACCTAATGTAGGTTTGTTGAAAGGTACAATTTGTTTCCTAACATTCCTCGATTATCTCTTCCTCAGGTGAATTCTTTTCTTCCCTCCAATTGTCGTTTTCAAAACGCTAATAAAGGGCTTTGTTCTCTTCATTCATTTCATCGCTTTCTTCCCTTTGTCGACTGAATTCTTCCACACCTCATATTCAAATATTTTTGTCTTTTCCTTAATTTTTGATCCTTTGATGGCACCCAAGTTTGATACTCTTAGTTCTATTGTTCCCTAGCTTGAATCCTACCGCTTTCGGGTTAGGGTTGTGATTTGGATCTAATATATGATGTTTTTGGGCTTAATTTGATTCCCTTTTGCTTTAGTTTTGGCTTGTTTCTTAGGTATTTTAGGTAGATTTAATTTAGTTTTTAATTAGTTTAGGAAATTTTATCCCTTGAACGTTTTGATCCGTTTTGGGTATGTTTCAGGTACTTTTCGGAGCTAAATTGAAGAAAATAATTATGGAGCTGAAAAGAGGATGAAAGGACCTTGTAAATGGTGCAAGAACGGAGCGAAACGGAGTCGGAAGCAGGCTGGCATGCCCAGGCGTGGAAATCCCCACGCCCAGGCGAGCAAGCCACGAGAATCAGCACCAACAGACCTGGCGAGCCCAGGCGCGTGAGCGGCGAGGAAGCCCAGTTGGGCCAGTTTCTGATCAGATTTTGAGGGATTTGCTTAGTTTTTAGGTTTTTGTATTTATTATATGTTTAGAATTACGATTTAGTTTTTAGAGAGGGAGATTACACAATCCTTGAGAGAAAGTGCTTGGAGAAGAAGACTGGAGATCAACAACGGAGGAATCCGGTTGAAGATTGAAGATCAGTGGAGTAATTCAGATTTGTTTATGATGATGGGTTATTCTTCTACTCTTTGTTTTTCATTCTTAATTATGTGTAGCTAAAACCCTTGTTAGGAAGATGGTGGATTTGCATGGATCTTAGATAGTTTACGATTGTTATGAATTGATGTTTTTCATTGAACCAATTGTTTGATTGTGTTTTTATCATTAACATAAATCTGGATCCATTTATGTTTTGGGAACCTAATGCTTCAATTGGGCAATTAGGAATTGGGTATGACCATAGCAATCAAGCATTGTAATCGTCCAATTTGTAGGGATACTTTTGGGGATTATATAACATATTTAATTCCAGAATTCTTAATTTATGACTAATTGGTTGGTAATTTCTTAAGGGATTAAGGGTTCCAATTGAATAGAAACACAATTGTTAGAGAAATTTAATAATTGTTACAGCTGGAATGTTGTTGATTCAATAGGAAAACAGAGATTCATAACTAGTAAATTATGTCCTGCAATGAAACCAGATTCCTAACGCTTTTCCCATTCTATTCTCAACTCATTTAATTAGTGCTTTGTTATTAGTTTTAGTTTTTAATTAATCAATTCAAATTTTAATTTAAAAGTAGTTTCAAGTTTCATTAGTAATAATAATAAGGTAGAGATTATTGAAAACAATTTGCAATCCTCGTGAGACGATAATCTTACTTCTACTGTATTACTTTTGTACGATCTAGTATGCTTGCTAGAGAGTCAGACAGATTGTTCACCAGTGGATGGTTCCGAGTTTCATTAATCCCGACCAACCAATGTCAATGGAGCTGATTTTTATGGATGAATATGTATTATTTATTAATTTACCCCATTATAATTTTCTGTTTATATTTTGCATAACTATTTTATAAATTTGATATTTTTTAATTTATTTGAATTTTTGCTATGCAGGGTGATATAAATTATAATCTAGGCAACTGTTAGAAAATTTGTTCTTTATAAGTTTTCTGCCGTTACTAAAGAAGGAAATGTTTACAGAGTTTCCTATTTTAGTGTTGTTCCAAACACGGGTTCATATAGAGCCACTGAACATCACTTTAAACTTGTATTCCAGCTCAGGACAGTTGTAACTGAGACTGATTGTTCCAGTATCCCCTGTTATGGTGTTAAACCTGTTTCATTTGGTGTTGTTTTTAAGATGGTTTCTGACTCTGATTATCTATTTGGTACTAATTATAATATTTTTCTCTGTATGTAATTTTCGGTTTATAACATTTCTTTTAATTTTGCTTATCTTATTTTTTGATTTTCTAATTACATCATTTTATTAACACCATCAATTCGATCTTTGACAAAAATACTCCCTCCAGTTTTCATTATTTGTCCTTTTTAAGAAAAAAAATTGTGTTCTTATTTATCTGTTCTATTTATAAATTTAAAAGTGTAATAAATATCATTTTTATGTTTATCATTGTTTAATAAGATGTCGATTTACGTAAGGAGTGAAAAAAAAAATAATGATTACGGAGAGAGAACGGATATATTAAAAAAAAAACATATTTAATTTATTAAAAATCAAAATAATCATTATATCCCTTATATGATGTATTTGATTCTCGTAAAGAATCAAATTAGTGTATATAATGTGTAAAGTTTGAGATTAAATTTGTATTTATGCCATCCAGATCAACTTAAGGGATCAATGATCAATCTCAGGAATGGAATTCGCATTTTACTCCGTATCCTCTCAAGTAGTACAGTATTTACTACCCTAGGCATTGCTAACACATTGCCATATTCTAAAAGGATGTTACTCCGTAGGCCCTCTAGTTAATACTATAAGCATCATTTGATCAAAATTTTTTAGTCTTAAATTTAAGCACCTTTTCTAAAATTTTACAAAACTAACCCTATTTAATATATATTTTATTATGTTTGTGGGGAAAAGAAACACCAATTAATGACTAAAAGATCAAAATGATAGATTGGTAGATATACACTTAAAATTTACAATTCCAATAGAAATAATTAACTTACCTACTTTTACTAATGGATGAAATTGGTCAAATGATATTTATATATTAACCAGAGAGAGTATTATTCAGATGCCTTCAGCATTCTAAAGTGTAAATTCAGCATTGGAAAATGTAATTATTTTTTTTATCATCCAAACAGTGCTCTCCCGAGTCATGACAATTTAACTTTATATAGGCCATTTTGTGTAATTAAATTATGGATATTCTTAATCTCAACTCTAATAAACATCTTTAATTAGACAATTTTTTTTTTTTTGAAAAATAAACATATAAGATTTTATTTTTTCTAGGTGAATAATTCCTTATACTTTCTTCGTCCCACAAGAATGATAAAAACTGACTAAATTTTTGTCCCTCACTATAGTTAAAATAATTCATGCAAAGTTTAGAAATTATAAACTTTGAATTATGATTGGTTGATCTATGCAAAATGCATTAAATTAGTTGTTTGATAATTGGTTGATGTGTTAGACAAATCATTAAATGCATATCTCCTTAATTTTTTGACTTTTGAAATTTTTAACCATTCTTATGGGACGGAGGGAGTAAAACTAAACCATTTTAATATTCTTATCCTCATCCGTAAGGGTTATGGTTAAACAAACCTTTAAATTATTACTTTCTTTGTTTTTAAATATAAACATATGAAGTGACCTATGGTTTGGTCATTTTTATAAGTTTTTATGTTAATTTTCAATAATATCAACTACTTCTTTTTCACAAACATCTTTATTTACTCAATTTTTTTATTATATCATTGTTAATTATAAAAAATAATTTTGAAATAATATATCAAACGTTATCAATTTCAATATTACTAACAAAATTAACTAATTTCCTCCTTAATTCGCGTGCAAGGACACCCCAAAGGCTTATATTCAGCAGGAAGTTATGTGACTATCCATATTTGATATTTGTGATTAACATCAAGATTGTCTTGTCTTATATGCGATTTTATTGTTTTATTTTATTTTATTTTTCTTTTTGTATAATATGCAGTTTTATTGTTTTCTACGTATAAAACAAACCAGACATCCGATTCATATACCAAATCTGGATGTTCACATAACATCACTCTATATTTAGTTATGGAGGGAGTACAAATTACATCAAACTGAAAGCATTAGTTAAATTTGATTCCTTGATTGCCCAATGGAATGTTGTATAACTTTTAAGCAACCATGCTGATGAGAAAGATTTGAAAAATCAGAATGTTTACAGAGTGAGACAAAGATGATATGTTTGTAAGCAGTAATAATAAGAACTATACACTTTCTGCATTATACAAACGCGCAAGATTAGAGATAGAGAATTAGAGTTACAGATTTCACTGTACTAATAATATTGACCTTGTCTGTTGGTGTAGGTGGAAAACAAGACTTAGGAAAGAAGCGGTATATTGCCTATATCTCTGCTGCAAACACAGGAAATGACACTTCATTTGATTGTGCAGACACTAAGGAATTAAAACTTTGATTGTACAATTTTAAGCCAGTTTTCAGCGGAGAGTTCCAATAGCTTTTTTATATGTGTACAATTTGGCCACCAGAAGGAATGCTACAAAGTTCAGTACACTCAGCACTGCCAATAGCCAGAAGAAATAATGGAGGTGACCATAATTAAGATTGTCAGGTATCCATCCCAGACTCCCATTCTTAGTACTGACATTTGTCACGATCGTTACAAGTAGTGAGCTCAAGTACTGTCCAAGCGCAACTGTGAGTAGTGACAAAGCAGAACACAGACTTCTCATAGCATCAGGAGCTTGCTCATAGAAGAACTCCAACTGACCAATGAAGGTAAAGACTTCTGCACAACCTATAATGAAATACTGAGGCACCTGCCAAAATATTGTCATGGGTATCTCCTCGAGTTCGTAATAATTATGCCTCCTCACACTTCTAAGCCTTATGACCTCCAAAATTGCTGCAGCTACCATGGCGAATATGGATATGAAGAGGCCAGTGCCCATTCTCTGAAGCTGAGTTAGGCCATTCTTGTGCCCAGTGAACTTTCGAGCAACTGGCACAATGATCCTGTCATACACCGGCACCCAAAATATGACACTAACGGTGTCAAAGATAGAAAGAGATGCTGGTGGGATTTTGAATGAGGAATTGCCAACATGAGTATCCATTGTTTGCCCCTGCAACACAAATAAAGTGCCCATCTGACCGTAGACAGTAGCGAATATGATACCGGTGGACCATACAGGAAGCAACCTTAAAATGGATTTCAGCTCTTCCACTTGGGTTACAGTGCAAAGTCTCCATGGGTTTACTGAGTCCTTCACATTATCTAATTCTCCTACCACTGCTGCTTTGTCAAAAAATCTGTTACAAAATATGGAAGTGAATAAAAATTAGATAAGATCGACAACAGGCTATTATCCTCTAAAATTTGCTAGTATTATTCATTGACCTGTTTGCATATAAATTTTACTAGCTAACAAATGATATAACTATCGAAAAACTATTACTAGCAATATTTTATATCAGCATCTGCGATGGCATGAAAGTTAACTAAATAACAGCCTGATTATATTATAGAATTCGAGTATGACATCAAATTCATAGTAATCATTAAAACAAACAGGACGTCAAGAAATTTATGGCCATTGTCCATGGATTTACCTCAACTCATTTGTGTGATCAAGCTTGCGGCTTCCTTCTATAGCAGACTCCGTGTCTGCAATCTCATATAATAGAGACTTGTCAGCAGGTACTTGAACATGGTATTTATTAATGGATGCCACTACCACCTGACAAATACGAGTGAGGGCGCTGCCTCCAGGCTTCTGGTTCCGATACAACCTAGTGCCTGAAAAGAAACTAGCCACTGCGATTGCCATAGCTACTGCTGGAATGCCAAAGCCCCATCCCCAGCCTACATTATCTTGTATCCAGACCAATAGAGAAGAAGCAATAAGTGCTCCAATGTTGATTGAGAAATAGAACCAGTTGAAGAAAGAACTCTTGTGTTCCTTCTCAACCGGGTCAGCATCATCAAACTGATCAGCACCATAGGATGAAACACAAGGCTTGATCCCTCCGGTGCCAAGAGCTACAAGGTAAAGAGCTAGGAAGCACACTGCACTTTGCCCAACCGTAGCATGGCAGTTTTCGTCTCCATGACCATGACATGTTGGTTTTATGCCAGGAATTGATGCAGACAATGTCAAGAGTGTCATTCCCTGTTCACATAAAGGAATACTATTTAGATTTTGTTTATAAGGCAAGATATAACTTGAGATAAAATTTGACCAGCTTGTAAACATTATTGCTGTTTGATTTCAACTCAGAAGAGAAACTTTGTTTATTCCTGAATTTTTTTCCGGGGGTTGGGTGTTTTCTTTCTATATTGTAAGTAATTTGTTTGGAATCAATACTAAGTATTGATGTTTTATGCTTCAAAGTGTGTGTGTGTTTTTTTTTTAAACAATTCTATAGTTTCAGACTTTCAGTCCCTTCTTTCACAAAAAGCTAGTAAGCAAGCAAGTACAAATTGAAGAGAGCATACTCACAATAACATAGACGATTGAAAATACGGCAATGGTCCAATATCTTCCCAGATAGGAATCAGCCACAAATGCTCCAATCAATGGGGTGATGTAGCAAGTTCCACTCCAATTAGAGACATTCTTGGAAGCAATAGCACTGTGCTGATGTAACCTATTCTTAAAATAAAGAACCAGATTTGTGCTCATCCCATAGTAAGCCAATCTCTCACAGCATTCATTTCCTGTATATTAAAACTTCAAATGATAAGCATTTCCTAACTAATATCATATTCCCATCCACCATAATTGGACTTAGACAGACACCACAATTACCTAAGATAAAGGGGCAGGCTCTCCAGGTTCCAGTTTCTTTTTTATTAGCTGGATTTCCTCTGTAATCCACTGTTCCATCTTTTGTGTAAACATCATCCTCTGCCATTGTAATTCAGAACTTGTGCAAACTGGGCAATTACAAAGCACCACAGGGATTGAAAGATTTTTTTTTTTTTTTAAAAAAAAACAATAAAAAGATACAAAAAGGTAATATAGGTCAAAATTGGACTAAGTTGGGGTAATAAAATAACACTACTTTTGAGCAATCTCAGTTATAACTAAGCTGCAAAGGTTTTGCTGACAGCCAGAAACAGAAGACTTTGGTAGATGAACAAAACTCTAAGTATCAGTTTCAAAATTTGATGTGTAGTTATATAGGATTCTTTTCTTTTAAAAACAAGGCATTTCATTCAAAATTCAAAAAGGTTAATGAATCCTAACTCCTGAGATCAACACTAGCAGTAAAAACAAACAGAAAACACAAGCAGAGAATGGATCCAAGGAAGTAAATCTCACCAGTTTGCAACTCAAGCAAGCTCCATAAAGCAAGAAGTAATAATGAACATTGATGTGTACTCTTGAACCAAATATGGTACCTTCTTAAATACTACTACATCTATTTCAAAATTGTATTTGAAGGTTATATGTGTTTTAAGAAATTATCAAATAATCAAATAATTTATGAATTAGATATATTTTAATTATAATAACTATATGTAATGATTATTGAAAAGAGGGAAAAAAAATATTGAAGATGAAAAAGAGGTTATTATAAATAAATGTATAGTTTGGAAAAATAAAATAATTATGTATTGAGTTCGGAAAAAAAAAGGAAAATTACATAAATAATACTCCTCTTGATCTTATTTATAGGTCACATTTTATATAATTTTTCGATCTTATTTATAAGTCACTTTGTATTTTTTAAGTGCATTTATTGTTATTTTCTCTTATATATCCTTTGTTTATTAATGTGAAATAATACATTATGAAATTTTCATTGTAAAACAAAAGGGTAAAATTGTAATATTAAATTATTTTTTAAAAGTTTCAAAAAAAAATATAATTATTTTTTTGATTTGTGTGATATGTGTGATACAATTAAATACTCTATCCGGTCCTATATATAGGTCACATTCTAGAAAGTTTTCTTGGTCCTAATTATAAGTCACTTTATATTTTCTATACATTATTTATTGATTTTTCTCTTTTTTGCCTTTATTAAATGTTTTGACTATCTATGTGTTTTTTGTTATCCATTAATGAGTGCGAATTTTCCAAAAAAAATTAATGGGGTAAAATTGTAATGTTACAATATATTCTCATATAATTCATAAAAACAATCACTTTCCTTGATATGTATAATTCGGTTAAGTATGTCATATAATAAGGACCGGAGGGAGTATTAGCTATGAGAGACATTAGTATATTACTCCCTCCGTTTCACTTTGAGTGTCTTTTTAACATCAAAATTTTGTTTCAAAATAAGTGTCTTTCTACCAAATCTAGGCAACATTTAATACTGTTTTTTGACAAGAACACTTTAGTCCCTTAAGAAATTTAATTTATTTTTAGTTTCCACAGTTTTCCAAAAATACTAATTTAGTCTCTGTCCTATTTCTGTTAACCATTTCGTTAGGAACTAAATTGGTACTTTTGGAAAATATGAGGGACTAAATTTGTACTTTTGTAAAACATGGGAACTAAAAATGAATTAAATTTCTTGAGGGACTAAAGTGGTCCCTGTCAAAAACTTTAAAAGACCAAAGTGTCCCTTCACTCTTGTTTTTTTTATTGTTCCGAGTTAAAACTGGAACTTGTCATGCTTCGGCTTGTTTTATTCGATGGATTCGGTTTTAAAATGATCAACGATTGAAGTTGATTGCATGAAACATGATGAAATCGGCTACTTTCTGAAATTGCTAGAATGTCCCTTGAAAATATAGTTGTATTCATTAAAATAAGAGTTAATAGTCACATAGGTCCCCGAAAGATATCTGTGGAATCAGTTAGGTCCTGAAAGATTTGTGGAATGATCTTTGAGGGGTTTAAGAGATTCCACAAATCTTTCAGGGACCTAACTGATTCCAAAATGATCTTTGGGGTTTAAGATAACTCTTAAAATAATGAAATGTTTTTAAAAAATATACTTTTTCGGGCATCCTTTTTGTGATAGATAAATGAGACTTATAATAAGGAGCGGAGGGAATAGTATTTTTGTAAAATTACATGTGGCGATGATATTCGTCAACAACTGTGATATTCGTCGATAATGGTAATATTCGAGTATCCAGGTGACAATGACCATGTTATTAAGAATTTGCAATCGCGAATGCTAAGGGTGGTGGAGATGACGATGACATCCCTTTTGTTATGTTATTACTCGCAGTTGTGTTGAGATGGAAGACGTGAACACGAACCTCGAAGTGATATATGGAGTGGGGAAATTGTGTTGGGGTGGAAGACTTTAAGGATATGAAAAATGCTTGACTTTAAAGGGTTTTAGTTGTGGAGATTGTTGAGGTGTGAGGTGTATGTGAAGATCAATTGGATATCATTTTGGTCACATTATAAGTTAAATTTAACATTATGCTGTAAATGTAGAAACAAAAAGTGAAAATACGATAGTACTCAACAAAATATAACATAATTTTGAAATGATCTCTGTTAAAAGAAGAGTTTAATATGTATGCATTAACAGTTTTTTACATTGTCAATACATTATACACCGTTTATTTGCATTATTTTTATTTAGAAGTCAATAATCATACACCCTGAGATGATAGATAATATGCTGACAGTTTAAAAAATTGATATACTGTCAATATATAAACTATTTTCTCTTAAAAGTATAGTCGAATTGACCTGATGTACATTATACAATAGTGCGTATACTCAACTTAAAATTAAAATAATAATAAATCGATATGCTTCTATTGTGTACCCAAAATATTGCATGTATACTAATACCCAACATTTGACGGGTACAAATTAATCACATATTTTGGAGTATGATGCTTTAAAGAGTTTAACACTTTTCACGATTTTCATATACTTCCTCCGGTTCGAATTATAAGTAAAACTAACTAGGTTAGTTGATTGTATTTAATTTTCTCAAATTTATAAAAAAAATAGAGGTATTTTAGGAAAGTTGCATTGGGAATGAAACAAAAATTAAATAAGATAACAATTTTCTAGAGATGTTTTTGGAAAGTGACATTGGGAATGAAATAAAATTTAAGAAAGCCGGTTAGTTTTGCTTATATTTTAAACCAAGAAAGGTATGTTTTTTGTTGTTTATATTTCGAGCGGGAGGGAGTAGTAAAAATTCCATTATTCAATGCAAAATTGCCGGCTTGCTTTCTTAAACAAGTACTTTTTTAAATATTATTATAAGTCATATTCTAATATAAAAAATTCGGTGATCCTCTTTATAATGTATTTAATATTTTTTATACCGTATTTAATGTTTTTTTCTCATTGGTCCTTATTAAAAATTTTGGCTTTCTCTTCTGTTTGATTAATAATTTATTATTCGTAAATTTTCCAAAAAGAATTAAGAAAATAAAATTGTAATATTATAGTATTCTTTTTAAATAAAAAAAATCAATTATCTCCTTGATTTGTGTAATTTAATTTTGTTAAAAATGCTTATAATTAAGATAAGATGAAGTATTGCACTAGCACTTGTTAACCACTCAATATTTTAAGAGTGAAGTACAACTTTGGTCTCTCATGTTTTTTAGATGGGATCTTTTTGTCCCTCAAAATGTGGAAATTCACTTTTAGCCCCTGAAAAAAAAATTTGGGGACACTTAAGTCCTTGAAAAAAAATTTAGGGAACACTTAAGTCCCTTCGTCTACTTTGTCAACTGCCTCAACTGCGGACTTAAGTGTCCCATAAAAAGATCTTTAATTAAGGATTAAAAATGAATTTCCACATTTTGAGAGATTAAAATGTCTCATCCAAAAAACAAGAGAGACTAAAATAATCCTTCAATTTATATTTTAATTTATTTTGTCCTGAACCAGATATACAAGATAACTGGATGATGATTAATCACTTTATTTTTTTTTTGGTCACTGATGATTAATCACTTTAGAAATTGTGAAACCCATGAAAATGATCCTTTGAATAAAGTCTTTTATATTTACAAGAGTTGAGGAGGATCGAACCTCTTATATGTGTGTGTTTTTTTTTTTTTTTACTTTTTGTCAGTATCACATATGATTACAAGAGCATCTTTAATACCAAGGAACCTTTAGACTAATCTGCACGAGGTCGCGTTCCTATGTCTTTCCAGGGAGGTGGTGTGTTAACCTGGAATCGAACATGAGACTTCTTACTCTTAGACCTATTCTTAAGTTCTTAAGTTGTCAGGATCGCACCACTAACCCTCCTTAATTTATACGTGTATTTTAAATCTTCTATTGTATGCTGGTTTCGAACTACTATCTTGAAGGTTGAAAGCCATGCTCCAATCCAACAAAACACTAGGGGAAAACAGCTACGTGTATTTTAAACCTTTATAATAAGTAAAAGGGTCTTTCTAACATATGCAATAGGTGCATAAGTTAATCATCCCCTAAAAAAATAAGTATTTGTTGAAAATTGAAATTTTTATAAATTAAATAAATTATTATTTAGTTTTTCAATACAATTTTACTATCTATGTTTTCTTATCATACGAGGATAAAAATTCTAAAGTAAAAACTAATGCTAAAAATTAAATGTTTTCCGTTAGACTACGCAACTGACGCAATGGAGAGGTCATCGGTGGGAACACAAAGTGTCTATTTCTCTAAGCCAAGATTGTTTAATTGTCAATGGAAAAACTAAGCACGTTTCGAGCTTAGAAAGGGAAAGACGCCATGACGAAAACCTTCTTTTTTTTAAAAAAAAAAAAATAAGTAATGCCGGATTTGACAATCACTTAAACATTTTATATACACAAAATAACGGAATATTTAGGTAAACACATAAATAATGGAGTTGTCTTCTTTTATTTTTTTTTGTACTCCTTTCCGTTTAAAATATAAAAAAATTATATATTTATTGAAAATGTTAAATGATTGTATTTAATTTTCTGTATTTATAAAAAAAATAAAAAATGAATTTTTAAAAAATAGTATTAAAAATTAAATAAAATAATTATTTTTCAAAAATATTTTAGATAAATAACATAGAAGATGAAACAAAATTTAAGAAAATTGATTAACTTTTTTTATATTTTAAATCAAGAAAAATACAATTATTTTTCCTTACTCCCTCTGTTCCATCTTGTTTGCCATTTTAGACTTTTTTCTCGTTTCATATCTTTTGTCTTTTTACAATTTCAATGAATAAACATATTTTTCTTTTTAACTTTAACCTTTCATTCAATCATTTGTCTTACTCCTCATTAATTCTACTTTTATCTTAGTATCTCTTATCTCTAAATCACTACACATTAATTAATTAACACACTTACTAATAAAAATTAAATACCACTACAATTTTCGATAAGAATTAAATAGGGACATTTTAGACAAAGTACACATAAAATTTACAATAATCAACACTTTATTTATATACTCAAACCTAAAAGATCAAACAAAATAGTTACCAAAAGTCCTTCTAAGAACATTTTTTGCCTCGAATTGCTGATCTTTATTCTCATTGTAAGTAAATGTAATGCATAGTTGCATACTACTCCTTCCATTTTCACGAGTAAGGTTGATTTGGAAATTGTACATAAATTAAGAAATAAATTAATTAGGTAAGAATTTGATATCTTTTGACTACGTTACCCTCATTTAATAATAGAAGAGAATAATAATAAATGTAAAAAAAATTATATTCAAGAGAAATGAAAAAATGAATAATGAAAAAAAGAATATAATAAATAAGAGTATATTTTAAAAAAATATAAATGAATATTTGATTTCTAAATAAAGATAACGAGACAAAATAAAATTATTAAATAAAGATAACGTAATTTAACCGATAGAGGGAGTACGTAGAAGTGACATTGCATATCCCTGCTTCTCGCTAAACCTATACTAGTATTTGTGTATGCTAAATTATTAACCTATATATACACTATTTTTTTTTTTTTACACCAAGGGTATCTCCAGCCGACAGCCGAAGACTAATCCCTTCCGAGGCGTAGAGATCACCGAAGTGGGTTTTGCTTTTACCAACAAAGTCTTTTCCATGCCCACGGCAGGGATCGAACCTCTGACATCATGCTTAAGGAACTCAGCTATCTAACAACTGTGATGAGCTTTGTTGGTTATACAATATTTTTTTTTTAAACAGTACACATATAGTATAGTGTTCCCTCCCACTCGAATTATAAGCAAAAAATACTTCTATTGGTTTAAAATATAAGCAAAATTAACTAACTTTATTAAATTTTGTTTAATTCCCAATGTCACTTTCTAAACACATCTCTAGAAAATTGATATCTTATTTAATTTTTGTTTCATTCTCAATACTAATTTCCTAAAATACCTCTATTTTTTTTTATACATTTGAGAAAATTAAATACGATCAACTAACATCCTTAATAAGCGTAAAAAATGGTTAAAGTTACTTATAATTTGAGCCGTAGGAAGTATATACATATCATGGGGTACAATTTTCCATAATATATTTACAGTATGTATGTAATTTAACCTACATAATCGTTAGCATAATATTTCCTGAGTCTTTTATTATAGTAAGTCACTTTTACATTAGTCACATAAATTAAGAAAAGTAATTATTATTTTTAAATTTATAAAAAAAAAATATATTATCATTTTAAAGTTATCCTTATTTAAAATTTTACAATTTTATTTATTTATCTCTTTATTGTAGTTATTACCTTATCACCCCTTATGAAATTATAAGGAATGTATTTGGAATAAACTCTAATATTATATTTTAAAACCACTTATAATAATAAACAAAAAAATCTATTAAAATTGTTTCTTATAAAAAGGAACGGATGAAATAGCAAAATCGTTTGTACTTGTGCCATAATAAGATCATCCACGTTGGTAGACAAATTTTTTGTCTCTAAATAAAGCTTATTCATTTTTTTATTATTCTCATATTTTTTTTTATACTTTAATAATAATTATCATATTTTTTTTCTACATTAATAAATCAATTTTTTATCATCAAAATACTTTTTTTTCCTACAAACTAAAAATTATCCTATTCAAATACAATCTCCCAAATAAAGACAAAAAATTTGTGAATCCTTAATTAGCAAAGGAGAAAAATCCACGCTCGTGTGAATGCTCTTTAAGTCACTCTTAGAAATTCAAAATAAATATAAATGTGAACGTGTACACAGGCCACAGCAGTGGTCCATGAAATGAATTGGAAAGTGTGAACATGATAATATATTGAACATGATGACGCAAAGAACGACAAACAAATTGACTCAAGCTTTAGCTTCCAAGTTCAACTTCAAAGACAGCAGCTGCATAGACGGAAAGATTCTGAATATTCACTCGAGCGTGTGTGAATGAAATCAACCGCAGTAATGGATCAGTTTGGTACAGTAGTATTTGAGATTATAAAATTATAAATTACAAAGTGTCGTGTCTACGACACGGTGTATCAGATATACCCCTAACTCAAAGGTATAGAGAGACCCAAGAACTAGTGGATGGACTGAGGTTAGTGTATGATTGTTTAGGTATGCTAGAGGTCCAATTGGGACAACTAGGGTTTCCCTAATCACAGTGTGTGCAAATGTGCAATTAGGGAGAGAGAGAACGTACCAGAGCCCCTTGCTGGAGACAACTATTTATAGGGGTGATATTCTACCTTGTGGGCCTGTACGGAGGGCCAGCAAGGTAGCTGACGTGTCCCATTTAGGATGTAGGATGAGTCATTCATCCTTATCCTGTAGTGGAGAATCTTATCCCTGTTGGCAAGTTAGGCTCACGCGCCCCTAACTCGGACTCCTTGGGGGGTAAGCCCCATGTGGTCGGACCTGAGGTGCCAGGATGGGTCCTAGGACAAGCGTTCGGCCTGGGTAGGCGTGACCTATCAGATAGGATAATCTGATTGGCCGAGTATGCTAAGGGTAGACCGAGGGTCGGTCTACCACATAAGCACCCTAGCTCGGTAAGACTTTTTGAGTCTTGAGCCGAGCTGATAATTCTTCGACGGTGTCCTTTAAAGGAACCGAGCGTTAGGGTCGGGGCGAGGTGATGAGTTCAGGACAGCTCAAAGTGCCTTGCTGTCCCTTATACTGACTGAGAGGACGTTTGAATGTCCTTTCATTGACACGTGCTGCTTGTGTCAGGTGTCATTATTATGCATGTTGCCCTTTGGGTTTTTGAAATGTTTTCATCCACTGATTGCGCGACACGTGTCTCTTTGAGTGGCTCAATGTTGGATTTGGGCCTCTGCTGCCAGGCCCAGTAACTCAAAAAACGTGGGGAGGGAAGTTTCTTTTTGAGTTTTAACTGCCCTTTAGTCTTCTCTTTTCTCATTTCTTCCAAAACTCTTCCTTCTATCTTCCCTCTCTGTTCCTGCGTTTTCTTAAGATCTCAGATTTCCTCCAACCATTCTCAAGCCATTGCAGTCCTGCCCTCTTTGACGGTTATTGCTTCCCTTTCATTGCACCTATCAGTTCGTGCCAGTCTTCTTTCTACAGTTTCAGGTATTTTGACTTGGAACCTCTGGTTTTTGCTTCTATCTTTTTCTTTTTTCGTTTGAACTGTTCATCCCTTAGGTTCTGGGTTCTTGGCTTTCGTTGGGTTTAGAGTTTCTTTCTGGGTTTTCTGAATTTCCTGAGTTTTCATCATGGGTGTTAACTGGTCATGGTATGAGGAATTGTCAAAAATTTTGGGTTTAGGCGATATCGAGGATTCTTCGTCCTCTTCATCTTCATCTTCTTCTGATTTGGAAGTGCTAGACTTCCTGCCACCGCCTTTTCGCCATCGCATGGCAGATCCCACGGCGGAGATGTCGTTATCGGTGGAATTTCCCCAGACTTTTGAGGAAAAGGAGAGTAGGAAGTTACAGTATCAAGTAGCGGAGGAGCGGGCCCAAGTGGCCCGCCGCCCCTCGAACCATACTTGGGAAAAACCCTTTTGGGGAAAAGCCTTAAAGGTTAGGGGAAAATGCAGTAGGCTCGGCTATAGGACCAATAAACCTAGGGTTAGGTTGTTTAAAGATTTTGATTTTGTAGATTCTGACGCCGAGACTTCCCTTTCCCCAGGTATGGTTCGACGGTGCGTCACACATCCTCATGAATTTCCTGTGCCTCCGAACTCTGGAGCTTATGATTGGGTTGATTTGGAGGTGCTCGGTACGCCGTCAACCTTAATCAACAGCAATTTGAGTCATATCCGAGCTAACATACTCCCTTGCCCTACGGATGAAACGGGGACATCTTACACAATCAGTCCTCCGTCAGCCAATGACCGAGTATGTACAGCAATCGAAGGGAACCACAGAGAGTTTTTCATGTATGAGGAGGTTGTGATAAGGCTGGGTGTTAAAATGCCGTTTTCCGATCTAGAGATAGCTCTGCTCCAGCGGCTGCGCCTAGCTCCCACCCAACTACATCCTAGTGGTTGGGCATTTGTTCGAGCGTTTCAAAAGTTTTGTGAGGCTCGCCGATTGACATGCTCGCTCCGGGTGTTCCTATGGTTATACATACCATAGGTAAACATTTTTGAGAAAGGGTCAACCAAGAGACTGTGGGTATCGTTGAAGGCACGCAACGACCATGCTCTCTTTGCTAAATACACTGATTCATGGAAAACCTTTAAACCTTTGTTTTTCCAGTACCAATTTGTCGGAAGGGGGAACTGCTGGTTTATGGAGGATGATCACCCTCGGTTTCCTCTATCCTGGTCGCCTGACTTTTTCAACAGACACCCGAAGCTTTACCAGTTTCATTATGAAACTGAACTGTCGGCCGACGAGAGGCATACATGCGATACCTTCTTCAGCTATCTTAAAGAAAATGACCAAGTTGACATTAGGAACATTATTATTTTTCCGCAAGAGCTTGTGAAAGCCGAGCTTGGTATATACACCCTTTTTTTTTAACCTTTGTATATTTGATTTGCAGTTAAGATGGCTAGGGAGAACAAGGCTGCTGCCCGTATGAGGGAGCTTGCTAAGTCAAGGACAGTTGAAGCGGTCGGCTCTTCGGGCGGAGCCGTTTCCTCGGAAGCGACTCGATCAGTAACGATGGCCGTGGCATCACCTGAGGTTGAAGTGGTGCAAGATGTCTGACCACCATCTGTTCGTGTGGTGGAGGTAGCTACTGGGAGGCCCGTTGTTCGAGTGGAGGAGGAGGAGGAGGATGACCGAGTGCCTTTGTCTAAAAGAGCTAGGATAGATAAGGGTAAAGGCAAAGTTGTTGAGTTGCTGAAACCACTACAAAGGGGTAATTTATGGTTTGACGTTTCGGACCCCGAGGAGGAGACCGTTTGGGCTCAGAAGTTGAAGGAGAAATTTGTTGATTTGGTTTATACCTCCAATGATGATAAGAGATTGTCGGACTAGACTGCTGCCACTTTGAAATGTCACTGTGATTTATTGGGCAAAAATATGCTAAGGGCTGCTAGCTACATGTTCCACCACTAGTAGAAAATATGGAATTTACATCGCCTAATTAACATCAGTTTTAGAAAAAAGATGTAAAAACTAAACATGGTGGCAAACTTGTAAATAAGTTTAAGATAAAAAACTTTCCGCATCAGGTTTGTTTTATAACTGATGCAAAAAATAATAATTTATTGAACATTTCGCATCTGTTATTTGATAAGTGATGCGAAATGTCATATTTTCCTACTTTTCGCATCAGGTTTTAGACAAATGATGAGGAATGTTTAGTGCGGTGGCAAACTTGTAAATATAATAAATTCAAGTTATAAACATTCCGCATCATATTTTGTATAACAGATGCGAAATGTCGAATGTGTATGCTACTTTCCGCATCATGTTTTGTATAACAGATGCGAAATGTCCATGTCTATGCTACTTTCCGCATCATGTTTTGTATAACAGATGCGAAATGTCCATGTTTATGCCACTTTCCGCATCATCTGGTAAATAAATGATGCGAAATGTCCTTGTTTATCTTACTTTTCGCCTCATGTTAAAAATAAATGATGTGGATTATCTTACAAAATGACTAAAACCTAGTTTATTATTTCATGAGTAGTACCGCCCCAAAACCTAGTTTATCACATTTCGAGTTCGAGTTTGAGTGTGTGTTCTTCTCTTCTCCTCGAGTTCGAGTTCTTCTTCTCACGAGCAGACTGTTCACCTTGAGTTCTTCTTCACCACGAGTTCGTCATAGCAAAGCCGCCACGAGTCTTCTCTTCGTCTTCGTCTTCGTCTTCGTCTCTTCGTCACAGCAAAGCGGCGGCACGAGTCTTCGCACACAGCAACGCCCCCGCCGCCTCCGACAGCGACACAACCGCCGCCTCCGTCTCTCCTCCATTTTTCTAGGTTTTTTTTCTCTCTCTCTCCGTTTTTTTGTCATGCACCAGAAGCTGATAATTATTAATGAGGATAAATTACTCCAACTCTCTGTGGTATTGCAGATTGACACTTTACCGAAATACCCCAACCTAAATTACAAGTTCCCCCACTTAACCAACCTGACTGAAAAAGCACATTACTTTATGTTGACAGATATTCCTTTTAGCCTTGATCTAAATTTGGTTAGAATTGTTAGGATCCTTAAATTTTAGCCTTGATCTGAAAGAGGAGGCTGGTATGAGTAAGTTCATTTTGTTAACTTTTTAAAGTCTCTTTCATGTTTTGTCTATGACTCTGTGAGTAAGTTCATTTCCTAGTAGTACTAATTACTTTTTTGGTTGTGCTGTGAAGTTTGTTTTGGTATTTTGGAGCAAAAGAATGGTTTTTTTTTTTTTTCAGTATGTGCTTGTGGATACACAGATTGACATGGCATTGGACCATACTTGTCTGAATTTCACCTCTTTTGTTTAAAGTTTGATATATTTTATAAGGCATTTAGATGTATAATAATAATAATAATAATAATAATAATAATAATAATAATAATAATAATAATAATAATAATAATAATAATAATAATAATAATAATAATAATAATAATATATTCTCTATTTTATTTCTGCCTTGTGATGCACAATTTTGGCTACATTACTGGAAGTGATATGCTGCTAAAAGTAGGCTGTTTATTTTCTTTTGGAATTTTAACTTCGATTATGGATTCCATTTAAGTTTTGATTATGTTGTACTTGTAAGTTTGTAACTAATTTTCTATTTGGATTTTTATTTTTTGAACTTTTGAAAAAAGGTGGGATTGAGACTTTGTCAATTACTGAAGCATTTGGAGAATTTCGGTGAGAGCAATACTATATGTCTCTGATTTCAGATAGATTTGATTCATATAAGTTTCAGAAGAAATTTGTTATAACGATTGGACTTTGTGTTTCAGTTCTGGGAAAACACAGCTTGCTCATACTCTTTGTGTTTCCACTCAGGTTTCCTTATATTGCCAACTTCATGTTATTTGTGTATCCATCTAAAATACTCTCATTCTTGTTGTTACTCTATGAGATAAATTTTAATGCCACAAGCCCACAACTTAATTAAAACCTTGATAGGAATTGTTGCCGGATTTTCTACTCGTGAACCACAATTAGCATTCCAAGTACTAATTGCTCATGCATCTATGCTTGTTTGATAAACAATAAGTTGAAGAAGTTTATCCATTTTGAATTTTAGCTTTCTTGTGGTTTTTGTGAATAATTTACTGTTATCCCATAATGCCTTTGATTAGTTCTTTTGCTGAAGCTTTATGCTTGTGAGGATAGCTTATCCTCTTCTTTTATATTTTCTCTCTTAATATACTCTAGCAGTTGCCATATTAGCCTTCTCCAATTGATCTCTGATGTACCTGGACTGAGACTACGGGAGAGAACCATTAGGAAGTTTGTTGTCCTGAATTCCCAGAAAAGGCTAGAACACCAAGATCCTCCTAGAGTGCAAAGGTACTATGAAGTTTAGTTATTAAAGACTGAATATGAGTAGGACTGGTACTAGTGATGATTATATCATCTACATGCACTAGAATAAATATAAGCTTGTGATTATTTTTCTTAAAACCTTAATTAACAAGGTCCTTAACGGTTAGCAAGACCCTTAAACTATCTATGATTTTGCACTTTGAAACCTTCTTCTAATGTATCTCATGCTAGAATTCCAGGAAGCTGCTAGACAGTCACAATTAATGGCAAGTGGAACAACTAATATTTCTATTCTAGCTTTGTAGCATTGTGTTAAATATATCCTAGTACGAGTAGTAGTTAATCTTGGTTGTGGTTACCAAATTAAATCATCATGTTAATTTCCACTCTAACTAGGCACCGAAAGGACTGAAGAGGTAGCATACAAGCCTTTACCTGGAGCCCCAACCACATCTAGAATATCTGACGAAAATGTAAGTAACTCTTTGTTGGAATATTGACACTTTTGATAGCCTATTCACACTTTTAATTAACCAATCATAATATTGATTAAAAAAACTAAAATTACGACTAATTTATTAAAAAAATGTCAATAGATAATTTGGAGTGACATTATTATTACTGATCACTTCTATTTATATATCTAGGAATGATATGTATAATTGCCATGCAGGCATCTCTTCTTGAGAATATTAATTGGAAAGCACTTGGGCTTCTTTTCACTGTCTGGATCATTTTACTTGTGTTAGAGATTGCAAAGGTTGGTATCTGTTAAACTATCGATCTCAATCAAAATTTTCCATTTTCCACTTTTTTGTTTTGTATGTATACATTATAATTGGGATAATAATATACCTTTGGTGTGAAACAGAACCAAACAACAACTTGTTCAGTGGAATATTGGATATTCAATCTATTACAAGTACATGAAATTAATTGAATCCACTTCCTAGTAATCAAATTCCATTATCTTATTCTTACAATATGATAAATTAGAGTGTAGCATTAGCACCTAAGAGTTGCATTTGATTCTTAACAGATCCCTTTGGCACTACGAGTGACTACATTTCAGGCAGTACTTCTTTACAAAGGTAAGAGAGTGATAGCATCCCAGGGAGATTAACAGACACGTTGGAGAGTGCACCAATTAATTCTATATTGTTCCCGTGGCATTGATGCTGGCATGGTTGGTGGCTTGCTTGGTCTTGGTGGAGGATTTTGTTTTAGGTCCCCTTTTCTTGGTAGAATTTGTAATTAGTGGATATAAGAGATTTGGATAGCATTGAATTAGCATAGTTTTGGTTGAATTTGTAGTTAGTGGAAAGAAATAAGAGATTTGGGTAGCATTGAATTAACATAGTTTTGGTAGAATTTGTACTTTGTATTGAAATTATTGGTAGTTGTATTGAAATTATTATATATATATATATTGCCTTTTGGATTCATTTGTTTTAAAATTTTATTTTTGGTAGTCAAAGCAAAGAATGAAGGTCACTAAATATATATAAAAATTGCAAAAAAAAAAACACGCATTTCGCATCTGTTATTTCCATATAACTGATGCGGAAAGTGCACTTCGCATCAGTTATTTGCAAATAAAAGATGCGAAAACTTCACTTTCCGCATCTGTTATTTCAAATAACTGATGCGGAAAGTACACTTTTCGCATCTTTTATTTGCAAATAACTGATGCGAAAAGTGTACTTTCCGCATCTGTTAAAAAAATAATAGATGCGAAAAGTGTATTTTCCGCATCAATTATTATACTTTCTACATCTGTTTTAAAATAAGTGATGCGGAAAGTATACTTTTCGCATCAGTTATATGTACTTTTCGCATCATTTTGTTAACTCCGCCATATCCCTCGGCGGTTTTCCCACTAGTGAGTTTTTGAAGTCTCCATTTCGAAGTCCCTGAGTGAAAAGGAAGACCGAGAAGCTCGGTTCAAGGTTTGGAACGGATCCTGCCTCTGAATGGAAACGGGATAGATACTCTCTCAAGGGTTCTTCGGGTTGTTGCATGACACCTGCTAGTGCGTGGTCGGACTTTGGTTGGACGCAGCTAGCCCTGTATCTGTTCAGGAAAACTCTCTTCATTTCTGCCCAGGAGTTAACAGAGTTCCTAGGCAGGGCCGAGTACCACCTCAAAACGGGTGGTTGCAGAGTCATAGAAAAGGCTCAACACTTCATTAGGTCTCCTCCATCATAAAAGTTCATAGCACCTTCAAAAGATAAAATGTGTTCCAAGGGGTCGGTTAACCCGTTATACTTCGCTACACTGGTGGGGTCGAGGAATGCGGAGGGTGTCTCATAAGCCATGATTCGCGGAGTAAAGGGGTGGCCAGGGTGAGCGCTGTCGTCGGTCTCATAACTGGCTGCAAGGGCTGGATTCATAAGGGCGATGGGGCCTTGAGGATCCTGGGTTGGTATGGTTACCGGGGTTGTTTCTACTGCCCGTGCAGCAACCGCCTGCATGTGGATCTGCTGGAGCTCTGCTATGGCCCTTCCCTGCTGCTCCAACATTTGGGCTTGTTGTTTGATTATTTCTTCAAGCTGGGTTTCCCTTCGGCCTTGGGAGTGTCCCCTTTCTTCTCCGGAGACACGGACGTCGATGGAGCGGCCGGAGCCGTGGTTTGGTACACGATTGGGGGGGTTGGGGTTTTTTTGCCTAGAATGAACGGTGTATGGACCACTGTGAGTTCGGGCTGATACTGAGTGGTGGCTGCGGGATCGGATTTCAAGTCTTACCGAAGGCATGCTTTGGTGGGGAGGATTTCTTCCTTCCAGATCTCTTCCATTGTCAGCACTGCCTTCTTCCAGTCTCTGGCGGTTCCTTCCGGCCTGGTGGTTTGCGCCGCGCGAGCTGTTTGCGGCGTTTCCACGTGGGTTTACCATTTTTTGAGTGGGGATAACAATTTATCAGATCCCCACAGACGGCGCCAATGTCGTGTCTAGGACACGGTGTATCAGATATACCCCTAGCTCAAAGGTATAGAGAGACCCAAGAACTAGTGGATGGACTGAGGTTAGTGTATGATTGTTTAGGTATGCTAGAGGTCCAGTTGGGACAACTAGGGTTTCCCTAATCACAGTGTGTGCAAATGTGCAATTAGGGAGAGAGAGAACGTACCAGAGCCCCTTGCTGGAGACAGCTATTTATAGGGGTGGCATTGTACCTTGTGGGCCTGTACGGAGGGCCAGCAAGGCAGCTGACGTGTTCCATTTAGGATGTAGGATGAGTCATTCATCCTTATCCTGTAGTGGAGAATCTTATCCCTGTTGGCAAGTTAGGCTCACGCGCCCCTAGCTCGGACTCCTTGGGGGGTAAGCCCCATGTGGTCGGACCTGAGGTGCCAGGATGGGTCCTAGGACAAGCGCTTCGCCTGGGTAGGCGTGACCTATCAGATAGGATAATCTGGTCGACCGAGTATGCTAAGGGTAGACCGAGGGTCGGTCTACCACATAGAGTAATCCTTAAGATATTAAGATGTGAGTCAAGTTAATTATTGTCATTAGTAGTCTTTGACAATCAATGCACATTGATTAACGCATGGCCAAAACCACATTGTTTTGACTTTTTCTTTAAAAATAAAAATCTTAAAGTTATGGACCAATTTGAATCATCTAATCCAAATAGTATTATAATACCAACTTTCATCCAATAATAAAAACTTTGTCTTTAACTTCTAATATCAGGAACTAATCTGGCAATTTTTTTTTGTTTTGCTAATGTTTAAAAAACACTCTAAAAGAAAACTTATATTGGAAATCTAAATTCATTAGTTCTCGATATTTTAAATTCAAAATTTTTCAAGATAAAATTATCTTTTTTAATTCCTTAAACAATGCCCTAAGCACACTCTTCGGCTTTTTCCTTTTTTTTTTCACCAACATCAAAAGCTTCATCTATTCAACCTGCTTCATCTGATCAACCAGTAATTTCGTTTTTTTTATATTAATGCCATTTTGATAAAAGCTTTTTGATAAAGAGAAAAAGGCAGTGGTTATTGTAACATCCCTCATTTTTTTAAAAGGATAAACAAATATTTTATTATTGAAAAATATTTTAAGAATAGTATATTGGAAAAATAAGTACAAGGAAACATATTTTGGAAATAAAATAGCTTTGGCAAAGAAAGATTTAAATGAAATATGTAAAAAGTGATATTTTGGGTAAAATATCATGTAAAGATTGGACAGTATTTCTTTCGTTAACCGTTGGATCGTACTCAAAATTTTAGACAAGGTTTCTAATGATTTTATCTTGACATCCAACGGTGGAAATTTTATTTGGAGAATTAAATATTTTTAAATTAATTTTTGAGCAAAGCAGTGTCTTATATTTGAATTTCTGGATTTTAGCAGTGGCTAACCGGTTAGTAAAACCAGTAACCGGTTAGTGAGTCTGAATCTGCAGAAAATTAAGTTGGTTTAGCTCAAAATCTCGAGCTAAAAACGTGGTTTCTCTTCCCTTAAGCCACATAACACCCCTCAACACCTCCAATTAAGTGTGTGGTAAGGGAAAGAGCATGGTGGCACCATTGGCACCACCCTTACCCCCATTTCCCCTCTTTTCCTCCTCTATAAATAGGGGTTTTGGTTGTTGCTATTGGGGCTCAACTGCCATTCGTTTCAGAGCTGAAACTCTGCCCAAATTCCTTCTCAAATTCGTGGAAGTAACTAGCCTTTGGTTGCTGCACCTTTAGCTTAGGATTTGTGAGTGTGAGAGCTTGTATATTCCTTGTGTTCTTCCTTATTCTTATGCTGTCCTGTGGCTGCTGTGTTGCTGCTGTTATACCCTTCTATACCTGACTTTCTTTGGGTGAAAACCTTGCTTAACACCTTCCAAAATTCGTGCCACTTGCTCACCTTGGGTGCTTGCACATCAAGCTTGAAATTTGTGAGAAAAGAGAGTGAAAATCAAGGCCTTTTTAGTGTTGTTTTGATGTTGTAACTCAGTTGCTGCTGCAACATTTTGCTTAATGTCCAGCTTGTTTTTAGTCCTTTAAGTCTCGTCCAAGGTATGGGAGACCTCATTCATATCGCTAGGATTTATGGTTGATGGTCTGTGTGATGATATGTGTGAATTATGGATATTGAAACCAAGACAAGATTGGTTGGCTTGGAGGCCAATACAATCCTTGGTTTCCTATGCTAAGAATTTGAGTTAATGTCATGAATAAAGAAATGAATGCATGAGAATATTATAGAGTATGTTTTAAATTGTGAATATGTGAAAAGTTATGCAAAATATGAACTTGGTTGATTGAATGATTTGATGAATTGGTTTGATGATATATGCTTTGATTTGGTTAAATTACTTGCTGCAAATTGGTATCTAGATACTATATGTTGATCGTCTAATGATAGAAAGAAGTAATAATTAGACCATGAAAGGAATTGAGCAAGAAAAAGTACAGTATGCTGTCAGGTCTGCTGTCAGTAACCGGTTAGTGGTCTCAGTATCCGGTTACTGCCTGACAGAATGCATAAATTGATTGTGTTTGCTATAACAATCACAAAGGGTAGTTATTACTTTCACTAGGATTGATGATTGAACTAGGAAGAGGTGTTTAATAATTTATATAGTAACGGTTAAAGTAATGATTAGATTGTGAAAAGACTTAGTATAAGTATAAGTTAATTCAAAGGCATATGTTAAGAATTTTGTTACATGAGTGCATCTAAAGAAATTGGAATGCTAATGACATTAATTTGGTATTATGACTCATTGTAAACATGTTCACATAAATCCTAAGTTGTCCAAAGAAAAAGAAATGATTTTATAATGGGATTGACTTGTAAAGAGATAAGTCTGTACTCTCAGACCTGTCATAGTAACCAGTTAGTGAGGAACAATAACCGGTTACCATGACCCTGCATAGCCAAACTAATGATCAATGCTTGACATATGGAACCTAGGACTTTAAAGGATTGTCTTAATTATAAATAAGGTGATGTCTGAAGTAAAATATTAAGATTTAATCCAATTAAGGAAGGATAATGTAAAGTATGGCTTATGCATATTATGTTAGATGTTTTATTCATGGATTAAATTCATAATAAACTTAGATTATTAGAGAAATTGTCCAAAGTTAATATAATTAAGATCATACTTTAATAATACCTTAGAAACATACTTTAGACTTTGCATAAGTGTTAGAAAGGAATTAGTTTTAGTTTGGGAGGTTTTGGATTTAAAATTAATGTGGTTTACTCTCAGGTCTGCTGTCACTAACCGGTTAGTGGATCTTGTAACCGGTTAGTGCCTGAGAAAAGTGAATAAATAACTAAATTCATTGCAATAATCATGGAGGGCTTTGCATAGACGTTATACCAAGTGGTTATTGACTAGAGACCTCATGGAATTGACAATGAATAATGATGATATGGTGAATATAATAATGCATGATGATTATATAGCTCCGATATGAGATCGTGAGCCTGAATGAATAGCTCCGATATAAGATCATGGAGCTTAGATGATTCCGTATAGTACGGTGTGGCAGCTATACGAAGACATGTGGACCGATGTGGCCGCCATATGTGTGTGATTCCGTATGGTACGGTGTGGCCGCTATACGAAGACATGTGGATTGGTGTGGCCGCCATATGTCTGTGACTCCATATAGTACGGTGTGGCCGCTATATGAAGACATGGAACGGTGTGGCCGCCATGTGTATAATGATGATGATTACTCTTGATAATGGAAATACTGATAATTAATGGAATATGCATCTCATGCATGATGTTACGAGAATCGTACAATGAGTAAGGTGCATGCGGGATTGGGAAACCATATAGTATGGTGTGGCCGCTATATGAGACGGTTGGACTGGTGTGGCCGCCATCGTTGAAATGACAAGGACCTAGAACTAATCGTGGACAATGGTTCAGGGATCATCCCCTTGTTCATTTTGGGATCGTGGTAGATGCGGTTCCAATATAGAACGGTGTGGCCACTATACAGGTTGTGGAAACATCGAGTGCACGATTGCCCATCCCAGAGTGTTGTTTTATGGAAGTGATGAAAAGAATGTTTTGAGAGACGTACATGCATTGCATGAAAGATTAATAATATTATTTATTGTTTGTTAAGACACTTGAGCATGCATTCATTGCATTAAAATGATATCTGTGATGCTTGTGTTTGAACAATCATACAATCTGCTTACGCGATATGACAAGTGACTTACTCCCATACTACCACATCGGTGGTGGTAGGTTTTGTTGAATTACAGGTTAAAGGAGCGTTAGTAGAGACAGCCTGGATGACATCTTGTTGTCCGAATCCTCTTATTGAAGGATAGAGTTGTGAAGACCATGCTCTGGGTGTAAAGAGGGATTTTTGGGGATTTTATATTCTTATATTTACACTCAGATTGTTTTGTAATATAATATGATATTAATAAGCAATGCTTTTGGTTTTCACACTATTTTGGAAAAAGGTTTTTATTAATCCGCATTTTTTTTATTCCACTTAATATTTTGGGGTGTCACACTTTATGGTATCAGAGCAATGGTTCCAACTCTCGGCTGTGGAGTGTGGTCCTTTCCATACTCAATAGGTTGTGCGACTCTAATCTAAGTTTCTATAAGTGAAGATATCTGATGCCCAACAGAGTGACGAACCAACTTTTGGAAAAGATTGCTACTATTCTAGAGAATAATACTCGACCTAATCGCCGAGGTCATGCTGAATTCTACGGGTTGTCAGAATTCAGAAAGAGTGATCCACCGAAATTCGAAGGAGGATATAAACCAGAGGATGCTCAAAGGTGGTTACAAGAAATTCAGAAAATCTTTCGGACTTTGGGATGCACAGATGAATAAAAGGTAGTGTATGGAACTTATATGCTGAAAGGTGAAGCAGAGACTTGGTGGGATCACTTAAGACAATTACTGGAGGCTGAAAATCAGAATATCAGCTGGGAAGTATTTAAGGAAAAGTTTTTGGAAAAATATTTTCCGGAGGATGTTAGGAGAAAGAAAGAAGTTGAATTCCTGAAATTGGAACAAGGTGAAATGAACGTCGAAGAATACGTTGTGAAGTTCGAGGAATTAATGAAGTATTCTCCTTACTTCCAGAATCATCCAGATGAGAGGTCTAAGTGTGTAAAGTTTGAGAACGGATTGCGCCCAGATCTGAAATTAGGAATTAGTTATCACGGAATACGGAATTTCCCAATGCTGGTAAAGAAATGTAGAATCTACGAGGACGATAAGAAGGCTGAGAAGGTTTATGAAAAGAATGCTCGAATTCAAAAGAAAAGGAAGATAGAAGAAATACATTTAAGGGAATCAGCAATGGAGGAAGAACAAACAGAGGAAACGGAGCTTGATGAATCACAATTAAAGAAAACCCAAACAAAGGAGAATAGCAAAAGAAGAAACAGAAAAGGAATCACTTATCCACCTCAGTGTGGAAAGTGTGGGACACATCATTTTGGATCGAATTGTGGTGTACCCAAAGGAATAGTTTGTTTTAACTGCAAGAAGCCGGGGCATTATTCGCCGGATTGTCCAAAGAATAAAGGCAAGGAAGTGATGAATGGCAACCGAATCAAGTAAGGAAAGGTGTTTACTATACGAGGATTCGAGTCTTATCCTGATTAAGGTAAAGCATGAAGTGTTTGTTCTCCTATTATGAATTAACATAGTCCTTTATTCTACGATTGTGTTAATTGAATCGTTTGATAATTTGAGCATCTTGCTGGAACCCTGACCCAATTCTTGTGATCGAAACATTTATCACAATTAGATGTGATAAATATCTATGAACACTACAGAAATAGAAAGATCAGTTAAGACTAGAGAAGTTGTAACATCCCTAATTTTATTCCCTAGTATAATTATATATTTTATCAAATTAAATAATTGATTCTTGAAATCAAATTATTTGAGTTGTGGGTATTCTCAAAAAATATATTATGTTAATTGTGAAAGTATATTTAATTATATTTTTTTAAAAGTAAATTCATTTGAAGTAATTACCCTATTTAAAAAAATAAAATAAAATAGAATAAAATATATAAATAAATAAATATGCTTTCTATTCTTTATTTTGATTTTGATATATTTGATAGTAAATTATGTTAATACTTCCAAGGTTTTAGCTTTATGTCTTTCTTATGGGTATTTAATTTATAATAAAATTTTATTGAAGGTACTTTCTGTAATTGAAAATAAATAAATAAATAAAAGTGTGTATTAGTATATATGTTTAAAAAAATGTTTATTAGTACTCTTAAAATAATACTAACATACACTAATAATAATAATAATAATAATAATAATAATAATAGATTTAAAAATAAAAAAAATAAATAAATAAAAATAAAAATAAATAAATCAAGAGGAAGGGGTTCGAACCCCCTCCTTTCTTCTCCAGCCAGCCGGCCCTAAGCAAGCCACAACTCCCTCCTTCTCTCCCCCACGCAGCACCGCCGCCCTCCGTCCCGTGCTCTCTCTCTCGGCCGCGACAGCAAGCACCAGCGACATCACCATCACAGCGTCCTTCTTTCTCCTGTGCTCTCTCTCGCGCGTTCTGTTCTCAGTGCAGTCGCGAACCGGGACTCCTCCTTCGGATCGAACCACCATCACTGGGGCGTCGCGAATCGCGAGCCCAGCCGCTCGCCACCCGCCATTGCAGCACACCTCTCTCTCTTCCTTGTTCGCGTCTCTCTCTCCACTGGACTGACGCCGTACGCGAATCGTGACTCGCAGGGTCTCAAATCGCCGCCGCCACTGCATGAAGCTTGAACCAGAACTCGTCTCTCTCCCTCTCTCCCTGAAACCGTGTCACCGCCACGGCCTATTTGTCGCCGAATGAGCCAGCGCTGCCTTGGTCCCTTCTTCCTTACGAATCGGGACTACTCATACCACCGTCACCGAGATCGATGCTCCCGGTGTGTTTCTTTGCTGGTTGAGAACCGAACCGTCGTCGGAAAAGGCGTCGTCTCAGTCCTTGTTGCTGCAGTGTTGAGGGTTTAGACCGGTTTAGACCCATTTGTGTGTGTAACATCCCAGATTTTTAACCCCTGATTAATAAAATGTTAATTATAAAGCTCATTTATAATTAATCATTTTTATTCTTGGTTTCAAAGTAATTTATTATGAATGATAATATTAGAGAGTTTTAATATGAGAAAATAAGTATTTTGCACATTAATCCCTGTTTGGGACCTTGAAGTAATTTTAGAAAGATTTTGGAGGGAAAGAAAATAAAATTAATATTTTTCAAAAACTGGGCAAAATACTCGAGTGTTTTTGGGAGTACTCGAGTATTTTGGTCAGAGTTGACGAGTGAGTGCGTTTGGTGAGTCACCACCAACGAGTCACCGACGTTTGACACGAAATCAAGCCTTCAACACGTCCATGGCTTTCGTGTCGAGCTGCATGAGCTCCGTGAATGGCTATTTAAGCCATGGTTGATGAATCAATCAACCCCTTTGCTCAATTCGTGAGTTTTGCTTCAGTTAGGGTTTCTGAATTGATTCAATCGATTCTCCCTCTCTGGGTTGATTCGAACCACAAATTATACACCAATACAAAGCTCACATCTCGAGCTTTGTATAGACACCAAGATTGTGAGCTGAGAGTGAGTAGATTGGAAGAATCGAAGCTTGGAAGTGGAGTCCGTTTGCTGTCTCAGGTTTCCTGGAGCTTACTTTGGAGCTCGATTTTGGTAAGCTCAGGCAACCTCTCCATGTTAATCTTATCTCTTTAGTTAGTGTGAATTGTAGAGAGTGTATAGAGACTAATTTCCCCAATTTTTATGGCTGTTTCATGCATCAACCAATTCAATCTTGGTGCTCTGCTAAAACTGCTCTGTTTCAGTGTGGGTTTTGGGGAATTTAGCTTGGAAGCTAAGTTTGGGGTAAAGTCTCTGTTGATTCACATCTAAGAGGTAAGGGGAAGCTCTCTATTCACTAGATAGAGTTTAAATTGCATGCATTTGATTAGAGAGCCACCAAGAGGCTCTAAGGGCTTAGTTGGAATAGAGAAATTGGTTTGGAGACCAACCTGCACTCTAAAATGGTTCTGAGCAAGTTCTATATGTTGCATGTGAACTATATGCAAGTTGTTTTCATGCCAAAAGTGGTTGGAACTGAATTTGATATGTTGAGTTGTTAAAAATGTGTTTTATGCATAATTGTTGCTCAGATTTGATTCAATGTAATAAGTGGTGGTTTCTGTGTTGGAACATGTTTAACATGCATAATGTAAGCTTTGTTGATCATTGGATTGGATTAGAATTGGCTAGAATTGAAAATGGTATGTTAAAATGCAAATTACAGTGTTCTCTGTCTGCAAACACTCGAGTATTGGGGTTGATACTCGAGTATTCGACCCAAAATTAAAACATGAATTTCTGGAAAATGAAGAACACTCGAGTATCATTAAGAATACTCGAGTAATTTGGAAAAAATGAAGAACACTCGAGTATCATGAAGAACACTCGAGTATTTTGGTGAAAACTGAAACATGAATTTCTGGAAATTGAAGAACACTCGAGTAGTTTTACTCAAACTATTAGAAATACCATTTTCAATTCTGAACCATTGATCAATACTTAAATGACAATAATCCAAGCGATCTAAAACTTGAAAGAAATTGATTGATGATGTGACTATTCCGTTTGGATGATGGGACGTTGCTCGGGTGGCACGTCATAACGTTGCTCGGGTGGCACGTTATACACTTGAGATATCCCAATCAATTCTTTAAGTTAAGAGTTTGAATGCTAGATCATTTACCATGTTATGATAACATGTGAAGAACCTTTGGGAATACCAATTTGGTTATGACTTGCCTGTAGTCACATTTTGGTAATGTGACCAGCATTGGTTGCTGCGAACGTTGGATGTTCGTCTTGGTGACGAAATGTGCACATCGATGTTGGTATTATGGACCACGTTCCAGGCATAGTCGTGTGGCTAGCTCGATGACACATTTTGGTAATGTGGGCAGTATGTGGTATACTGTTGATTGGATGCTTCAACGGTGTGTTGCACACAAGTGGTAAGGTTTACGTTTTGGCGACGTGACGTTCATCAGACATGGTGACGTTGTTTACCACCTCTGTCGTGTATCACAAGTGATAAGGTTTACGTCCTTAGGCAACGTGACGTTCATCAGATGTGGTGACGTTTTTTATCACACCCGTTGTTTGTTGAGAAGGGTGTGGTGCACACAAGTGATAAGGTTTACGTCCTTAGGCGACGTGACGTTCATCAGACATGGTGACGTTGTTTATCACCTCTGTTGTGTATCACAAGTGATAAGGTTTACGTCCTTGGGCGATGTGACGATCATCAGATGTGGTGACGTTTTTTATCACACCCATTGTATGTTGAGAAGTGATAGGTTTACGTCCTTGGGCGACGTGACGTTCACCAGGTATTGTGACGTTTTTATCACTTCCGAGCTAGTACGCCATACGTTTTGGTAACGTATTCGTGATTTGGAAATGCATTGTGGTATTGGATTGGCGTCCGTGAGGACATTAGATGGAGAATCTCAGAAAGAGAAGAATGTCAGGCATCATGCCACTTAACCTTATTTGAGCTAAGGTTCGATATTAAGAATGAGTATGAATATCGTATCTGCATTAAGTGCTGCTAAGTGTTAACCATGGCTGTTAACTGATTTGGGGTTATATGTGCATAATCATGATCACTTCTACATTTAAGCTCTATTGATTATGTGTATAGATTTGCTTACCCCTATGCCCTTGTAGGTGATGTCGCGTTACATCGCTTGCATCGAGGTCCGCCCACTTCTTAGTGGCATATGGATCTGCGAGGATTGCCAAATAGTGTATGAGGGTGAGATAGTGGTTACCTTCGATCACCCTAATCCACTGGTTCGGTCATATCCTCGTAGGTTTAGGATTCCCATCATATACGCTATGCATGTATCTACTTTTTATACCTACCATGGATCATCTCCCACTCGACCAGCTCGCTTGTCTAACATTTTTCAATTCGAACCTACCCGCTCATACCCTTTTTCTCTTAGAGTCATTCGAGAGGAGACTTCCCCGTCTATTTCAAGGAGTCCTATTAAGGTCACGTTTTCATCAGACCTTGTACCCAGTGGTAGGGTAATTACTCCTTCAAATAAGATCAAGGAGGATCCTGTCGAATACGAGAGCGGAAGCGAGCTTGTCGTTTAATCTATCGGGAGTCAATGGAGAGGCGATGATCCCTAGGTATGTGCATAAGGTAAATGATGAGGATCAAGGATCCGGTGTGATGGATGCTGTGGAGAAGAATAGCTGCTGATGCTGATGTTGGATGATGGTTGCTGCTACTTCTTGGAGACTTCTACTACTACTGCCGCGACCAGTGCCATGAGACCAGCTTTGGGAGTTTTATATATATTGTGGGAATTTCTTTTGAAAACTCTGGAGCCATGGTCTATTTTAATGTACATATAAATACATAGCCTTATGGACTTGTTCTGGGATTTTGGAGACCCTTACCACCGGACTATGTATTACGTACCTTTTGATATAAATAAAATTCATGCTTATACTAAAGTCTATTACATAGTCCTGATATTTCCGCTTACTCTGATATTGATTTGAAAGAATTCGGTTATGACATTTTGGAAATGGTATCACTTGGCTAGACGAAAACTGGATGGCAATACTTGAGTTCCTTTATATGAAATAGAGTACCTTTATCCTCAAAGAGAATGCTATCCAAGATTTGCGAAATTACCTTTTGAGCAAACTAAATGCCGAATTCGATTTTAAAAGTAATACGTAAACTATGCTCCAAACATCCTATGTTTTGGTTTGTGCACCCGACTATTTGGAAAATATAAAAGAAAATTTTGAATCCAGTATTTTCTAACATTTACAAGTCCATATATTCTCAAGTAATAGTATTCATTTTGTATTAATTACTTGGACTATTTTGAGGGTGTTACAGTGTGAACCGAATCTGGGTGGAGCTATAAAACCGAACCGATCTTCCCACTGCTCCTTCACAATCGAAGTTGAGGGTAAATCTCTAATGCTCTCTTAATTACTCTATGTTTCTTTTTATTGATAATAATATTAATAGTAATAATGTTGGTAATGATTTTTATAGTAATAAATTGCTTTGGAACTTTATTATTGTTTTGGGAATTAAATTGGTATTATGCTTTACATTGATTTGAAAAATAATGCTATTGATAATGATTTTAATGGGTTGAAATGGTTTGTAATTATACCGAATTAACCGTTATGTCGAATGATAAGTTTTAAAAGTATTTTAGTTAAATGCGTTGGGTTCCTAAGTAATTGGGTTGTGGGTTAGTTGGGCTGGATTGTCCCTGAACTAACAGTACACCAATTAAATAGAAATCCGATATATATTCGACATACGTTCATTCGGATTGAAAACTTGAACTTTAATTTTGAACTGAAAGGAAGTGTAATCATTTGTACGTTAGAGTTGTGATTTAGACTTATTTCGAATCGAGAATACTTCCTTTTAATTCCGAATTACTAGTGTCAAGTAACATAGTATTTGATTTTATGACTTGAAGTTAAAACTACTTAGCTATAACGTATTTTGACGATTATGTTAGTTTTGAAAGTTGGTGAATTTTTAACAAAAAGCTGTACTATTTTATTGACGGAGCAATGGTTTTAAGTTTAAATTTCTATGTGACTTTGATTTATGAGTTTTAATTAAATGTTTTAGAAATTAACTTGTTTCGATTTTCAAGTTAAAGCCCCTTTTTCTTAAAGCACATTATATTGATTGTTATCTAATTTTATGGTCTGGTTAGACGACGAAGGACTCTAGGATCAGCCGTGATGCGAGCAATGAACCGCGTTATGTTTGGACATCCTTACACGAAAAGAATTAGGTCTAAGGAAACGCAAAGTAAGGGGTTCTTTACCTTGCTTTAGGGAGTATTTTCTAATTAGTATATAATACTTGCTAAGAATATGTGGGTGTGCTTATAACTGATCATTCGGTAATTAATTTAAATTAAATATAAAGTAAGAAAGTAAATGAAATGAGATGCTGGTAATTGAATATGCAGGCTAAGTGTTATATGTTATGATGTATGTTTATTTGAAGAACAGGAGCTCTGGTTATGTTATTAATTGTGAATGATTATAAATGATTATTGTTCTGTATGTCTGGCTGAATTGTGATGTTTGTGTGCTAAATGCGTATCATATAATGAACTGAGTAATTGGATAATAAATAAAAGAAAGTAAGTATGTATGAGATGTAAATTAGAATGAGAATTAAGGAATAGAAAAAGTTAGAAACGTCATGGCATAAACTTAGGGAATTGAGAATGTAAAGTGTGAGAATTGGTGTGTATGTTTGCATGATAAATGTATGTTGAATGACGAATGAAATAACAAGTTAATAATGAAAGTCAAGAGAGAAAAGGATAATTATAAAGAAAATTAAAGAAGTGAAATGATAATAAATGAAAAGAATAACTAAATAAAATAAACAGAATGAGAATGAAAATAGTAAAAGGATACTTGTCACAAGTTAGGTCGGGAGGACCTGGTCGTAAGACCCTGTGGCCAATTGATAAAAGAATTAATAAAAGAATGGGCCAACGCAGGTTAGATCGTGGGATCTGGTCGTAAGACCCTGTGGCCAACACAGGTTAGATAGTATGATCTGGTCGTGAGACCCTATGGCGCAAGTTAGGTCGAAAGATCTGGTCGTGAGACTCTGTGACATAGGTTAGGTCATATGAATCTGGTTGTTAGACCCTGTGGATAGATGATAAATGAAATGTTTGGTGCAGGTTAGGTCGGTGGGCCTGGTCATGAGACCCTGTAGCCAAATTAATAAAAAGAAAGAAGTAAAGAAAGATTAAAAAGAAAGAAAGAATGAAATAAAGAAAGAATACAAGGAAGAAAGAGAAGAAAACAATAAAAATATAAAAAAAAGAAACAAAGAGAAAATTGAAAGATAATATGATGTGAGTGAGAGAAAAGAGAATCAACAGTGCATGAGAAAGATAAAAGAGCAAAGGATATGGGTTTAAGAATGGCTAAGGGAACTATTGTTTGTGTGTGATGCATGCTTGGTTTGATGATTGAAAATATGTGTTACGTGCTAAATGTGTTTGACTTAGTAGGTCATTATGTTTAGTTAGGAACTACTTTCTACTTCATGTGTAAAGCTCACCCTTACAATCATTTTTCAGGTTTTGAGATTGGAGCTTACACAGTTTCTGGCCGAGCAGGTTGAATCTCCACTACGTGGAGTATCTGTTTATTATTTACGAGTGGACTGCAGTTTTAGATATATTAAAAATTACTATTTTGTAGATTAAAAATATGTATTAGTTGTACGCCCTATTTGAGATATTCGGGGCATTAGGATCTGTTTCTGGATGATATTTAAACGTTTTATGTTTTAAAAGTTTGCTGGACTGAATAGGTTAAGCAGGTACAAAATTGGAAAATTTGGGAAAGTCCGTAAAACAGAGGAAACTCTGTCCGTTTTTCTGGAAAAATATTCTTAAGTATTTTAATTTAAAAAGAAATTTTCAATTTCCATTTTTATAAAATCCTAATTTAACTAAATAATTGTGAGGGTGTTACAGAAGTTAGCAACCACCGGGATAGGACAAATATTTGTCTCCCCAACGGAAATGTCTCTAGAACTTGACTATCTAACTAAATCTGATAGTGATAAGAATGACCCTTGTCTTTAAGTTCATCTAACTTAAGGATGCATCCTACGATCTTTCTTGTGGAAGATTGTATCTGAAAGGAATGAATTTATTATTGATGGTTTAAATATTAGGACTGATCACCCTAATATTTGTAATCGTTAATGAATAAGGTCATATAATTACTTCGTTGCTCGTGCCGGAGTAATCAGAGTGCGCGACAGAAAGCGAATTTTTCCAAAGTTTTATATAAAAAGTTTGATTTGGAGAATTTTATTCGAAATATTTCATTTATTCGGAAAGATTTATTTGAAATATTCTCTATAAATATTTTTGAAACTGAAAATTTTGAGAAAAATGTAACTAAATTCTTTTAGTGGGGGAGAATTCCCCAAACCATTTTGAGAAAAGTGGAATAAAAATCTTCTATTAACGAAGTATTTTGGAAAATGAAAGATTTTGGAAAACGAATTTCGGGGACGAAATTCAATTTAGTGGGGGAGAGTGTAACATCCCTCATTTTTTTTAAAAGGATAAACAATTATTTTATTATTGAAAAATATTGGCTTAAATACCAAAATGGTCCCTATAATTATTGCTCATTTTGAAATTGGTCCCTATAAAATTTTTTCTTTGGTTTTGGTCCCTAACATTATTTATTGTTTTGATTTTAGTCCCCCGCATTTAAATTGGATGGAAATCGTTAACATGGCCTAACGGAATGATGGTCAAGAGGCTGTTACTGCTGAGAATGGTGGTTAAGAGGCTGCTACTACTAGAAATGATCATCCGTCTACACAGCCTGCACAGTCATGTAGAAAGAGGGCTTTATCAATTGATCTAACCCTCTTTCTACATGACTGTGCAAATTGTGCAGATGATTGCTCGTTCCCAGTAGCAATAACCTCTTGATCACCATTCCCAGTAGCAACAGCCTCTTGACCACCATTCTGGTAGGCCACGGCAGTGATTTCCATCCAATTTTATACATGGGGGACTAAAATCAAAACAATAAATAATGTCAGGGACCAAAACCAAAACAATAAATAATGTCAAGGATCAAAACCAAAGAAAATTTTTTATAGGGACTAATTTCAAAATGAGCAATAATTATAGGGACCATTTTGATATTTAAGCCAAAAATATTTTAAGAATAGTATTTTGGAAAAATAAGCACAAGGAAACATATTTTGGAAATAAAATAGCTTTGGCAAAGAAAGATTTAAATGAAATATGTAAAAAGTGATATTTTGGGTAAAATATCATGTAAAGATTGGACTGTATCTCTTTCGTTAACCGTTAGATCATACTCAAAATTTTAGACAAGGTTTCTAATGATTTTATCTTGACATCCAACGGTGGAAATTTTATTTTGAGAATTAAATCTTTTTAAATTAATTTTTGAGAAAAGCAGTGTCTTATATTTGAATTTATGGGTTTTAGCAGTTGATAACCGGTTAGTAAGACCAGTAACCGGTTAGTGAGTCTGAATCTGCAGAAAATTAAGTCGGTTTAACTTAAAATCTCGAGCTAAAAATGTGGTTTCTCTTCCCTTAAGCCACATAACACCCCTCAACACCTCCAATTAAGTGTGTGGTAAGGGAAAGAGCATGGTGGCACCATTGGCACCACCCTTACCCCCATTTCCCCTCTTTTCCTCCTCTATAAATAGGGGTTTTGGTTTCTGCTATTGGGGCTCAACTCCCATTCGTTTCAGAGTTGAAACTCTGCCCAAATTCCTTCTCAAATTCGTGGAAGTAACTAGCCTTTGGTTGCTGCACCTTTAGCTTAGGATTTGTGAGTGTGAGAGCTTGTATATTCCTTGTGTTCTTCCTTATTCTTATGCTGTCCTGTGGCTGTTGTGTTGCTGCTGCTATACCCTTCTATACCTGACTTTCTTTGGGTGAAAACCTTGCTTAAAACCTTCCAAAATTCGTGCCCCTTGCTCACCTTGGGTGCTTGCACATCAAGCTTGAAATTTGTGAGAAAAGAGAGTGAAAATCAAGGCCTTTTCAGTGTTGTTTTGATGTTGTAACTCAGTTGCTGCTGCTACTGCGTTTTGGAGCTGCTGTTGCAACATTTTGCTTAATGTCCAGCTTGGTTTTAGTCCTTTAAGTCTCGTCCAAGGTATGGGAGACCTCATTCATATCGCTAGGATTTATGGTTGATGGTTTGTGTGATGATATGTGTGAATTATGGATATTGAAACCAAGACAAGATTGGTTGGCTTGGAGGCCAATACAATCCTTGGTTACCTATGCTAAGAATTTGAGTTAATGTCATGAATAAAGAAATGAATGCATGAGAATATTATAGAGTATGTTTTAAATTGTGAATATGTGAAAAGTTATGCATAATATGAACTTGGTTGATTGAATGATTTGATGAATTGGTTTGATGATATATGCTTTGATTTGGTTAAATTACTTGCTGCAAATTGGTATCTAGATACTATATGTTGATCGTCTAATGATAGAAAGAAGTAATAATTAGACCATGAAAGGAATTGAGCAAGAAAAAGTACAGTATGCTATCAGGTCTGCTGTCAGTAACCGGTTAGTGGTCTCAGTAACCGGTTACTGCTTGACGGAATGCATCAACTTGTGTTTGCTATAAATTGATGTTGGAGGTAGTGGCTTTCTAATTCTTGACAACAATGGTAATTTTATTGAAGCTGGTGCAGAGAAGAATATAAAACCTTTATTGCCAATTCATCAAGAAGCTTTAGCAATGATTAAAGGGATGGAGTTGGCAAAGGAGCTTAATTTTTCAAAGGTTTCCATTCAATCGGATTGCAAACTTCTGGTAGATGTTGGAAACCAACAAGCGGGCTAAGCAATTACTAGAGGGGGTGGGGGGTGAATAGTAATTTGAAGCAATAATACAAAATTTTTTCGAATGATATTAAAAGAATTGAGCTGAAACTGATTTTTCTGAAAAAGACTCGAAATACGCGAGTCTTTCTTGATATACTCGAGTCTTGAGCAAGAACTACTCGAGTATTCTGAGAAATACTCGAGTCTTTCGTATCAGATATGAGTTAAACCAGAAACGAAAAATCAACAATTCACTTCAAATCAATCCAACACAAAACAAAAACTTATCTAACAGAATAGCAAGCAAATGAAATGACTTTTAACAATGTAATAATACTTAGATTTCTTTAACTTGCTACCCAATTATACAAATCCTATTTCTTTGAAAAGCTTTAAGTTGTTTGAGCAAGAATGTAAATTGAAAGCTATAAACCAACACTCAAGCAATTTTATCCTGGTTCACTCCAACAATGAGCTACAATCAGTCCTCCTAATCACCTTAGGAGATTTTTCTATAAATCAAATTGTTAGAAATTACAAGGATTACTTGAGATAGCCTCACTCAACCTAACCCTTCAAGAGTGTACCAAACTCTTGATTTCTACCCCAATTTGATTCCGGTGACGAAGAACTCTTCTAAAGCTTCCTTGAACTCCCTTCAAGAAGCTCCACCGGGCTAGGAACCTCCTAGTCTTGTGCTTGAGAACCTCTCAAGACTTCCAATACCCTAAGCCACTTAGGGTTTTGCTTGGGAACAATCCAAGACTTGAATCAACAAGCTTTTGTATGTGTATTACAAATCTCGCAATGGATTTGCACAAATAAGCACAGCTCAATATACAAATTGAGACCTAAACTCAACTTGAGAAGAGAATAACAATATGAGTGCAAAGTTGAGTTTTGTAAATCAACACTTGAGAAGAAGAATTAATGAAAGCTTGTAATGATTTTGAGCTTGTTGTCTTGTTTGTTCTTGTGCAAAATCAAAGAGAAATTTTACAATGAAGTTCTGAAATTGTTCTCTAGAGTTGGGAAAGACTCAAGTGCCCTAACATGGGTTTTTGAGTCTTTCCAACGTCATTTTTTTTGCTGACTGGACCTAAAGACTCGAGTCTTTTGGCCAATACTCGAGTCCTTTTGGCCATCCGTTGCACAAACAAGACTAACGGCTATATTTGCTGATCTGGCATAAATACTCGAGTCTTTTTCAGAATACTCGAGAAGATACTCGAGTCTTCTTCAAAATACTCGAGTATTTTAATCAGACATATCAAAAATTAATTTTCCTTTTTATTTTTCTTCTCAAGTATTAATTTTGGTTAATCTCAACCTAATAATCATATTACTTATTTTATTCTTAGAAGAGATTTACTATTTCTACCCACTCTCAACATAAATGAAAAATTACAATTATAATCCGATTGAGAATGAGTGAGCACTTGTCTTCTTTCTTGAATTCTTGTTGTTGTTGATGTTGCAATGACTTCAAGGCTTGATTATTAATTACTTTGTCATCATCAAAATCAAATCCACATAATTAGGAGCATTGAATTTACAATCTCCCCCTTTTTGGTGATGACAAAATAATTAACACTTGTTGAGCTTGATACCACTTGAAGATGCTTACACATGAAGATGCTTGTGAGATAACTCCCCCTCACTATAAGATCCTCTTAACCTATCTAAAATTCAGCTTGTGCTAGCAAAGAGTTATAACACTTTAATTATAGCAACAAACTTATTACAGGTGCATATTATGGTATCAGAGCAACCATCAGAGATCAGAGCAAATACCATATCATGAAGTGCATTATCAGAATATATATATATATATATATATATATATATATGAAAATTTAATTTCAGCAACACTTTAACTTAATTGCAGCAACACTTTAAGAAGATTCAAGACAAGATTCAAGACAAGTGTTGTCTCTCCCCCTTTTTGTCATGAGCCAAAAAGATGTAACATTTTCAAAAAAAGATAAGGGGAGGAGAACAACATATTTGGAAACCCCATAGCCAAATATGTAATAAAACATACATAACATAAAAACGAAGAGCTCCCCCTGAAGCTAAGCAATAAAACACATTAGATTTAAAAATGATAACCGAAAGTGCATTAAAGCATAGAGTTTCAACATCTAACTTCCAAAGTACATAAAGTTCAACAAGGACATAAGATTTAAAACCAATATAAAAATCTAAAAACAACAACATCAAAACATTGAAGGAGGAGCATCATCCGGAGGAGGATAGAATCGAGAAAAGGCCGCCATCATCTCATCAAACCGACGGTTCATCTGATCCGAGTGCTGATCCAGGCGGGAGTAGAGCATAGCGGACTGTGCACCCATCCTAGCGTCTAGACTCGCAATCTCATCGCGCTGGGCATCTACAGCAGACGCAAGAGAATCCATCCTCCCATCGAGGGTATCCAGCCGCGAGATAACATTTTCCCTCCACTCCGAGCTATCAAACCCAAACTGAGAACCAGTAAAATCATCAAAGATAATCTTGTCCTCAATTGGGTTCCCACCTTCATCTTCTTCAAATGCTGCAGCTTCTTCCTCCAATTTCTCAACATCAACCCCTTGTTGAGCTGCAACATTTTCAGCCCTATCCAGATTTGCTATATCCGATTGGTACAAGTACTCGCCAGAGGGTGCATGAAATTCCATGCCTTGAAGTTTGAGAGTGCCATTGTTTAGGCAATGCTGGTTGACATGAAGGGTCATGGACTCTTCATTGGGTGGTATAGGCACTTGGAAGTGGGTCAAGAGTCTAGATACATGCATAGGATGTGGCAGGGACTTAGGGTGCTTAGATCGGGCAGTAGCTAGCATCCTATCCATAATGATTCGACACCAATTCAACGACTCATTGTTAAGAATGGCACTCACAATCCTAAGCTCATTGTTGGTTGGTTTCGCATAGTTTGGTGAGGTTTGGGGAACTAGCTGGTGGCAAACAATATAATGCAGGACCCTAGACTGTGCGGTCATCATGGATGAGTGCTTGGTTCCTTCGGTCCAGACACGACCGGGGCGCAAAAGACTTTGAAAAATTTGATCGGCATTCGCCCTTAAAGAGTTGTCCCCGTGTCGTGAAGGCCCGAAGACATGGTATAGATCCTTAACTCTAATAGCAAATATGACACCTTCAACCATGGATTCCATAACATTGTTGTTCAACCTAAGGTTAGCATAGAAAGTTCTAACTAATCTAGGGTAAACAGGGCCATTAAATTCCAGAAACCGGATCAGTCTTTGTTCCTTAAGATTAGGGATAAAAGAAAAGCCCTTACTCTGAAGAAATGCACAGTTTACCCGGGTGATGACTCCAAACCCTCTTGAAGAAAATCCATTGCATCTGTCCATGCACCCAGCCTCTTGATAATATTCAGGGATATCTTCGTCGGACGATGATTCAGTGATCCTTACTCGTTTCCCTTGCCTAGAGGATGAAGCCATTGAAGACATTTTTGAAAAAGTTGAAGTGTTTGGAAGTTAGGGTTTGAAAAGGGGGTAGCGAATTTGAAGATGAAAACGGTTGAAATTTGTTGAAATAATTGAGGAAAAGTGTTTGAGAGATGTTAATCTAATGACATTTGGCAAAAAAATATGGAAGAAATCTGAGTTTGGATGAGAAAATCGCTTGAAAACCGAGAGAGAAGAAGGAGCAGTTCGAAGAAACTCGAGTGGAATGAAGAGAATGGTGCTGAAGATATATATAAAGGTTGCGAAATACTCGAGTATTTTTCTCAATACTCGAGTAGTTCTTGAAGAACAACTCGAGTCTTGAAGAACATACTCAAGTCTTTTAAGACTCAGTACCAGGGTCAGCCCAAATACTCGAGTACAATGGAGGAACTCGAGTTTGGTCAGAAAATCAATTTTTCAGGAAAACAAAATGACTCGAGTCTTTATGAAAAACTCGAGTTTGGCCAGAAAGTGCCAATTTTGAGATTTTAGAAAGACTCGAGTGTTTTTGGAAACACTCGAGTGTTTTTGGAAACACTCGAGTGTTTTTGTCAGACCCTCATTAAAAACTTTTTCAAATATAAAACCGAATTAATTTGATTTAAAACACTCGAGTCTTTTGAAAAGAACTCGAGTCTTTTTGACAGATAAGGATTTTGAACACAGTTTTAAATAAGCAAACACAAATCAAACATAATGAGCTTCAATGCCAACTTGGAATTCAATATAGAATCATACACAATTAATACACAATATTCAGAGCATCATCAAGGACAATCTTAACTAAGAATCAAGAACAAATTAGAATAAGACTAATATGGTGATTTTTCAAAATGACACAAAATGCAATTAGCCTATATTAGATTCATCTAAAATACCAAGTTCTCTCCTTAAATGATAGAAAGTGTCCCTTGGTTGAGGTTTTGTAAAAATGTCGGCTAATTGATTTGTGGTACTAACAAATTCAATTGTACAATCACCTTTTTGCACATGATCTCTCAAAAAGTGGTGTCTTATTTCAATGTGTTTGGTTCTTGAGTGATACATCGGATTCTTAGTCAAATTGATTGCACTTGTGTTATCGCATCTAATAGGAATATTTTCAAGTTTCAAACCAAAATCCGATAATTGTTGTTTCATCCATAATAGTTGAGCACAACAACTACCGGCTGCGATATATTCCGCTTTGGCGGTAGAAAGAGCAACACAAGCTTGCTTTTTAGAAAACCATGACACCAATGAACTTCCCAAGAAATGGCAAGTACCACTGGTGCTTTTGCGATCAAGTTTGCATCCCGCGAAATCGGAATCCGAGTAACCAACTAAACTAAGATTGGCATCAATAGGATACCATAAACCAGTGTCAATTGTTCCTTTTAGATACTTAAATATATGCTTAACTGCGGATAGGTGAGATTCTTTAGGATTAGCTTGAAATCGAGCACAAATGCATACACTAAACATAATATCCGGTCTAGATGCAGTGAGATATAGGAGACTACCTATCATTCCCCTATACTTACTAACATCAACCGGGGTACCTTGTACATCCTTGTCTAGGTAGCATGATGTACTCATTGGAGTGTAGGCTTCTTTGCATTTGTCCAATCCGAACTTTTCAAGGAGCTCTTTGCAATATTTCCCTTGATGCACAAATGTCCCCTCCTTGACTTGCTATATTTGTAAGCCTAGGAAGAACTTGAGCTCTCCCATCATTGACATTTCAAATTCCTTTTTCATCAAATTGGAAAACTTTCTACAAAGAGACACGTTAGTAGCATCGAATATGATATCATCAACATAGATTTGTACTAACAATATGTCATCTTTGGTTTTATAAATGAATAGTGTATTATCAACCTTCCCTCTTTGAAACTTGTTTTCTAATAGAAAGGAACTCAATCGATCGTGCCAAGCTCTAGGGGCTTGTTTCAATCCATAGAGTGCCTTTTTCAATTTATAAACGTGGTTTGGAAATTCACTATTTTCAAAACCGGGGGGTTGTTTGACATACACTTCTTCATTTATAAACCCATTCAAGAAAGCACTTTTAACATCCATTTGATATAAAGTGAATTTCATGATTGACGCAAAAGCAAGTAAAATTCGGATAGCTTCAAGACGTGCAACCGGAGCAAAGGTCTCGTCATAATCGATACCTTCCTCTTGGTTGTACCCTTGAGCTACTAGTCTAGCTTTGTTTCTTATAATCAACCCGGATTCATCAAGTTTGTTTCTATAAATCCATTTAGTGCCAATTCTGGTATGATCATTGGGTTTAGGGACTAGATCCCAAACTTCATTTCTTGCAAATTGGTTCAATTCTTCTTGCATAGCAAGAACCCAATGTTCATCCTCAATGGCCTTTTTAATTAAATCGGGTTCAATTTGAGAAACAAAGGAGACATAGTTGCAAATGTTTTGAATAGACCTACGAGTTAGTATTCCGTTTGACATATCTCCTATGACATTGTCCATAGGATAAGCCTTGACCGATTTCCAAGTTGGAGGAAGTTCTTGTTTAACTTCACCTTCATCACTCTTTGATTTCTCTCTCTCTTTTTCTTCATTTGAAAAATCAATGCCATCTTCACTAGCATCACATAAAACACTATCTTCTTTCGAAGACTCATTAAAAACAACATGAATTGATTCTTCAATTGTTAAAGTTCTTTTGTTGAAAATTGTATAAGCTTTACTATGAGAAGAATAGCCTAAAAATATGCCTTCATCGGATTTGGAATCAAACTTGCCAAGGTTTTATTTTCCATTGTTTAATACAAAAACTTTGCATCCGAAGACATGAAAATGAGATATATTTGGCTTTCTTCCCTTGTAAAGTTCATCGGGGGTTTTATCTAAAGAGGACCTTATCAAAATTTGATTTAAAACATAACAAGCCGTATTGACGGCATCGGCCCAAAAATACTGAGGTACTTGATAATCATTTAACATGGTACTAGCAAGTTCCTCTAGCACCCTATTTTTCCGCTCTACCACTCCATTTTGTTCCGGAGTTCTTGGTGGGGAGAATTGGTGCTCAATACCATTTTTAGCACAAAACCTATCAAATTTGTGGTTTTCAAATTCTCCACCATGATCGGTACGTGTTAGATCCAATGAGAAAGTTTTGATAATGACAAAGGTTTTGAACAAGGTACAAGTGTTCGTGACAAGGTACAAATGTGTTTGATCAAGCTCAAGTTGTGTGAAGCTCACCAAAGTTCAACAAACAACAAATGATGAAGAGAGAGAGCAAGCTCATGAAGATTCAATTTGTATTTAAATTGTAATATCTTTAGTTTGAGTCTTTTATTTTAATGAGTTTGGGTAGAGTCATTAGAGGGTCGTGAATCTCTATCAAGTGCATGATTATATTATATTTTGAGTATTCACTTAACCTAAAATCAATAGGTGGCTTAAAGGTTTGAAATGAAAGGTTTAGATTTGAGAAAACAAGTTTTTAGAAGTGTTTTACAGTGGCTAATTGATTAACACACTTTGAGCAGTGCTTAATCGATTAATGCATTGTGTTAATCGATTAACACCTGCAAAACTGGTTTTTAAAATACGTTTTTAACTTCTTAAAATCAGTTTTTAAGGTTCCTAACTTTTGGGTATTCTATATAAACCTTTTCCTAATCATTGTGATTAACTAACATCATTTTTCATATCAAATTTACACAGATCAAAGCCACACTATTCTCTCTCACTTTCATAGATCAAAGCTTTCAACTTTTACATTCTTTGATCAAGAATCTTTGAATCTCTCATGTTGATATTTTCATATTTCTTTAAAGAGATTCATAGGATTGTTATTGTTTTTAATTGGGTTGTAATCATTGCATAGAAGGCAAGCTATCTACAACATTGGAAGCCTTGGTGGTTGTTCATCAAGCAAAAGAAGTCTTGGAAGTCTTGTTGTGTTAACAAGCATTTGGAAGCCTTGGTGTGAGGTATCATCAAGCATTTGGAAGTCTTGTTGAGTAGACAAGCATTTGGAAGACTTGTTGTGGGGATATCAACAAGAAAGGGAAGGTTAGATTAGATTTCAATAGGGTTGCAAGACAAGAGTGTGGTATCTCTTGGAGGCTATCAAGAAGGGAGTCTTGAGAGGCATTTGCTTGTAATTTGAGAACTCTAATTCCTTTAGTTAAGAATCTCTCTTGGTTGAAGAGGGGACTGGATGTAGCTCACGGTGGTTGTGAGTGAACCAGGATAAATCACTGTGCAGTATCTCTATTCCCTTATCTCTTACATTCTTGTCATTTCATATTGTTCTTGGTTGAAAACCTAGAAAAGAGTGATTTTCATAATTGAATGAATTAAGCTTTTAATTGTGCAAATTGATTTGGGGAAAATCATTTTCATAACCTAGGTAATCAATAAGAATATTGGTGTTATTCATTTCCGCTTAATCTCTGATCATATGTGTTAATTGATTGATTTTCGTATTTGATTGAAAAGTGATTTTTCAGTTTTAACAGTGATTAATCGATTAACTGAAGGTGTTAATCAATTAACAAAAAGCAAACCTTCAGGCACTACTCGATTAACTGATTAGCTTAATCGATTAACTTGTGTTTTACAAGGGTTAATCGATTAATCAACTTGCTTAATCGATTAAGGACTGAAACTTTGTGTAAAAATCATTCGTTTTAATTGTTTCGATTCGTTTCTTTCGAAAATCTTTCAAGGTTTCTTAAACACCTATTCAACCCCCCTTCTAGGTGTTCTCCTAGTGTTTCTTAGTTATTTCACCCACCGATTGTAGTTCTTACAATTGGTATCAAAGCTCGGTCGACAGGCACGAGCATAGAGCTTTTTCGTAAAGATCCTTGAGGAAGCTACAGTGGGTTCTACGAATCCCTTTGGTGGTGAAGGTGCTTCAATTAGACGCCCTCCTATGTTTGGTGGAGAGGGTTATGCTTATTGGAAAGTTAGAATGAGAGTTTTTATAGAAGCCATAGACATGAATATTTGGGAAGCCATTGAGAATGGTCCTCACATTCCCTCAACTCAAGTAGAAGGTGTATCTCAACTTACCCCCAAAGATAAGTGGACCGATGATGATAAAAAGAAAATTCAATATGATTTAAAAGCTAAGAATATCATCACCTCCGCTTTATCTTATGATGAGTTCTTTAGAGTCTCCCAATGTCATAATGCCAAAGAAATGTGGGACACCTTGCAAGTCACACATGAAGGCGCTAGTGAAGTTAGGCGTGCTAGATTAAATTCTTTGATGCATGAATATGAATTGTTTCGTATGTTGCCTAATGAATCTATATGTATTATGCAAAAGCGTTTTACTCATATTATTAATCATCTCATTGCTCTTGGAAAAACTTTCATGAATTGTGAACTTGTTAACAAAGTTTTAAGATGTCTAAGTAAGGAATGGCAACCTAAGGTTACCATAATTGTTGAATCAAAGGACTTGGACACCATGGACTTAGCTACACTTTTCGGAAAACTTCAAGAACATGAAATGGAGCTTGGATGTTTGCATATGCATGAAGAGTCGGATAAGAACAAAGAAAGAAAAGGAATTGCTCTCAAAGCCAAAAGTTCGTATAAAAAGGAAGAGAGTTCCGATAATGATGATAGTGAAGATTCCGATTCGGACATTGATGAAGAGGATATGAAACTTCTACTAAGAAAGTTTAACAAGATTCTAAGGAGAAAAGGAAGGTTGAAGAAAGACAAAAGTAAAGGGAAGAATCCCCCACACTACAAGACCAAGACAACAAAAGAAGGAGTGGTTTGCCATGAATGCGAAAAACCCGGTCATCTCAAGTACTCATGCTCTAAGTATCTCAAGAAGAAGGAGAAAGAAAAGAAAATTCAAAGCATAAGAAGGCATACATCGTTTGGGATGATGAAGAGGAAAAGAAAAACACATCAAGTAGTTCTTCGGATGATGAAGAAGTCGCTACTCTCAACTTGATAGCTCTAGTAGATGAAGAAGAAAGTTCAAGTGATGAATCATGTGAACAAAGCGAGGATAGTGATGTAAGTGAAACTAAATCCGAAATTTCTTCCAAATATGAAATTTTATATAATACTTATGAAGAAATGCATGAACATCTCAAGAAACTAGCTTTGAAAAACATTGAAAGAAAGAAGCTCATTTTGAAACATCAACAAGAGATTTTAGAACTTCAAAAACAAGTTGATGAGCTTAATCTTCAAAATGAAACTCTTGATCTCATTTATGCTAGTTCTTCTTGTGATTGTGCTAGTAGATTGAATATTGTGGTTGATTGTGAGAATTGCAAGTTGCTTAAAGATGAAAATGATATTTTGAAAAATAAGCTTGCAAGTTTCACAAGTGGTGATATTAAATTGCACACATTGTTAAATTTTCAAAGAGAAAATTCAAACAAGTTTGGTTTGGTTTATACTAATGCTAAGAGTAAGTATCATAGAAATGTTGTTGATTTTTCTAAAGTTGATTTTTCAAATGCACCAACATGTTTCTATTGTGGCACTCATGGACATACTTCAAATGTGTGTTATATTAAAGTGCATGGTATACCTAAAGGAAATTTTGTTTGGGTTAAGAAGGGTGAAAGTCCCTTAACTAACAAAAATGGATCCAAAACTATTTGGATACCAAAGAGCAAAGCATGATTTTTTTGTAGGTATGATTGAAGAGAAAAAGGTCTTACAAGTATTATTCATTCATTTGCTTCTTCAAGTATCAAGAGAAAGTCCTACAAAGTGGTACAATTGATATTATTGGATATTTACAATTGGTATTACTTCTACAAAGTTCAATTGGTATCATTGTGTGATCATTAGATGATTATCATGCTATTGTTGTTATTGTGATATTTCTTTGCAATTGATATCTTACTTTGTTAAGTGATGTGATGATTTTTTAGTTACAATTGGTATCATATTTCATTGTCATATTTCTCTCCAATTGGTACCACATTTCAAAGTATGGTGACAATTAGTTACATTTGGTATCATTGATTAATTGGTATCAATGTTGTGAAGAAATCAATGTTAAATTTTCTCTTATTTTGGCTTAGAATTTTATATTACAATTGGTATATATTACTTTTTGATAATGCCAAAAGGGGGAGAAGAGGTTGTTTTGTTGTTTCTATATAGGTTGAGCAAAGTTGTTGAAGATAGGGGGAGAATCAAGCTTATCTATGAATCAAGCTTATCTATCTCAATTGGATTTCAAATGTCAAAAGCATTTATTGAGGGGGAGCAAGAGTCTCACCAAGTGATCAAATTGTTCAAGTATCAACAACTTCAAAACATGTTTGTAATTTTCAAAAAGGGGGAGATTGTTAGATCCTGTGAGAAGGTTTTGATAATGACAAAGGTTTTGAACAAGGTACAAGTGTTTGTGACAAGGTACAAATGTGTTTGATCAAGCTCAAGTTGTGTGAAGCTCACCAAAGTTCAACAAACAACAAATGATGAAGAGAGAGAGCAAGCTCATGAAGATTCAATTTGTATTTAAATTGTAATATCTTTAGTTTGAGTCTTTTATTTTAATGAGTTTGGGTAGAGTCATTAGAGGGTAGTGAATCTCTATCAAGTGCATGATTATATTATATTTTGAGTATTCACTTAACCTAAAATCAATAGGTGGCTTAAAGGTTTGAAAGGAAAGGTTTAGATTTGAGAAAACAAGTTTTTAGAAGTGTTTTACAGTGGCTAACCGATTAATGGAAGTCGCTAATCGATTAACACACTTTGAGCAATGCTTAATCGATTAATGCATTGTGTTAATTGATTAACACCTGCAAAACTGGTTTTTAAAATACGTTTTTAACTTCTCAAAATCAGTTTTTAAGGTTCCTAACTTTTGGGTATTCTATATAAACCTTTTCCTAATCATTGTGATTAACTAACATCATTTTTATATCAATTTTACATAGATCAAAGCCACACTATTCTCTCTCACTTTCATAGATCAAAGCTTTCAACTTTTACATTCTTTGATCAAGAATCTTTGAATCTCTCATGTTGATATTTTCATAGTTCTTGAAAGAGATTCATAGGATTGTTATTGTTTTTAATTGGGTTGTAATCATTGCATAGAAGGCAAGCTATCTACAACATTGGAAGCCTTGGTGGTTGTTCATCAAGCAAAAGAAGTCTTGGAAGTCTTGTTGTGTTAACAAGCATTTGGAAGCCTTGGTGTGAGGTATCATCAAGCATTTGGAAGTCTTGTTGAGTAGACAAGCATTTGGAAGACTTGTTGTGGGGATATCAACAAGCAAGGGAAGGTTAGATTAGATTTCAATAGGGTTGCAAGACAAGAGTGTGGTATCTCTTGGAGGCTATCAAGAAGGGAGTCTTGAGAGGCATTTGCTTGTAATTTGAGAACTCTAATTCCTTTAGTGAAGAATCTCTCTTGGTTGAAGAGGGGACTGGATGTAGCTCACGGTGGTTGTGAATGAATTAGGATAAATCACTGTGCAGTATCTCTATTCCCTTATCTCTTACATTCTTGTCATTTCATATTGTTCTTGGTTGAAAACCTAGAAAAGAGTGATTTTCATAATTGAATGAATTAAGCTTTTAATTGTGCAAATTGATTTGGGGAAAATCATTTTCATAACCTAGGTAATCAATAAGAATATTGGTGTTAATCATTTCCGCTTAATCTCTGATCATATGTGTTAATTGATTGATTTTCGTATTTGATTGAAAAGTGATTTTTCAGTTTTAACAGTGATTAATCGATTAACTGAAGGTGTTAATCGATTAACAAAAAGCAAATTTTCAGGCACTACTCGATTAACTGATTAGCTTAATCGATTAACTTGTGTTTTACAAGGGTTAATCAATTAATCAACTTGCTTAATCGATTAAGGACTGAAACTTTGTGTAAAAATCATTCATTTTAATTGTTTCGATTCGTTTCTTTCGAAAATCTTTCAAGGTTTCTTAAACACCTATTCAACCCCCCTTCTAGGTGTTCTCCTAGTGTTTCTTAGTTATTTCACCCACCGATTGTAGTTCTTACAGTACGAATAATAATTACTTTTTGATTCACTTGGTTTTGCAAAAGTTTGACATGATGTTTAAAAGATTTGTAGGTCTCACTCTTTGTAGATAAAAATAGAGTCCAAGTAAACCTAGAGAAGTCATCAACAATCACCAATGCATAATAGTTACCACCAAAGCTTTTTACTTGTGATGGTCCAAACAAGTCCATATGAAGCATTTCTAATGGCCTTGATGTGGACATCACCATTTTTGATCCAAAGGTGTTTTTAGTTTGTTTACATTTCTTGCATGGACAACAAACACCTTCAATAGAAAAATTTAGCTTTGGTAAACCAACTACTAGATCTTTAGATTGTAATTTCTTCAATTGGTTTACATTTATGTGAGCGGCCCTACGATGCCATAACCAAGTATCACTTTCTTTGCTTACTAAACAAGTAGAGACCAAAGAAGTAACTTTGTTCAAATCAACTAAGTAAGTATTATTTGACCTTTTACCAAAAAATTTGATGGATTCATATTTGTCACTTTTAATGAGGCAATGAGTAGAGGTAAATAATACATGATTAGTAATATCACATAATTGGCTTATGCTCAAGAGATTATGTTCTAATCCTTGAACATAAAGCACATTATCAATAATCAAGTTTGAAGAGTTTCCGATTTTACCAATACCAAGGATTTTGCCTTTGTTATTGTCCCCATAAGTGACATAACCCTTTTCCTTCGGAGTAAGCTCAATGAAATGCCGCTTATCTCCCGTCATGTGCCTTGAACATCCACTATCTAGATACCACAATTCCTTTCCCATTCGAAGGCACACCTACAAGATGAAATCACTTGTTCATTTTGGGTACCCAAACTATGTTGGGTCCCTTAGGGTTAGTGTTGGAAATTTCTCCCTTCTTAATCCACATATAAGTGCCCTTTTTCATTTCAAATTTCTTAATATGACACTCAATGTTGATATGTCCAACTTTTCCACAATAAGTACAAGTTGGCTTCTTTGATGAATATTTCTTGGAAAATGATCCAACCACCTTGTACTTTTTGTTCTTTTTATCAACATATCCTAAACCGGTTTTGTTATGATTATGTCTTTGAGAGTTCAATAACCGGTTGAGGTTTCTATCACTATGTGAGATTGTGAGTTTGTTTTTCAAATCTTTCACTTCCTTTTCAAGTTCACCACATTTCTCACATGGAGTGATAGTTTCCTCATGATTTGCACAATCACTTTGATGACTAGAATTAATAAGTTCTAAGGATTCATTTTGAAGTTTCAACTCATTTATAGATTTTTGCAATTCATCAATTTCTTGTTGAAACTCCAAGATTTTCTTTCCTTTTTCCTTATTAATTATAGCAAGCCTTCTAAATTTAATTAACATTTCATTGTAGGCTTCTTGCAAATCATCATAAGAAATGGAGTTTGAAGAAGAACAAGAAGAACTAGAAGTTACCTCATCATCACTTTCACTCATGTCATGTTTAGCTCTTGATGAGGACTCATTGTTGTTCTTGGCCATGAGACAAAGGCTTTGCATTTTCATCACCGGAGCTACTTGAGGATGATTCATTACTCTTCTCCGGAGCATCCCAAACAATGTATGCTCTCTTCCCTTTGCTCTCTTGGGTCTTCTTGTCATTCTTCTTCAAGAATGTGGCACATTTCATTTTAATGTGACCAATCCCACCACATTCATGACATTTCACTCCATCATTGGAACTCTTTTCTCTTTATTTGGAGTCTTTGGTTCTCTTCATCTTTGATGGGAAACTACTTTTCCTTCCCTTGAAGAAATTATTGAATCTTTTGACAAACATCCCAAATTCTTCTTGATTGGGATCACTATCGGAATCCTCACTTGTAGAGCATTCTTCAACTTCTTTTATGACTTTGGTTGAAGCTTTGAGAGATATGCCCTTTTTCTTCTTGTCGGACTCCTCATGAGTGTTGAGTCTTGATAGTTCCATTTCATGTTCTTGAAGTTTGCCAAACAAAGTGGCCAACTCCATTTTGTCTAAATCTTTGGATTCTACGATGGTCGTTACTTTGGGTTGCCATCTCCTATCAAGACATCTCAAAACTTTGTTAGTAGTTTCACCATCATGGAATGTTTTTCCTAAAGCAATCAAATGATTAATTATGTGAGTGAATCTCTTTTGCAAGTCATTGATGGACTCATTTGGAAGCATGTGAAATAATTCATATTCATGATTTAAAGTATTTAATCTTGCACGTCTTACTTCGCTTGTTCCCTCATGAGTAACTTGCAAAATATCCCACATTTCCTTAGAAGATTTACGTTGAGAGACCCGGAAAAATTCATCATGAGACAAAGCGGAAGTGATGATGTTTTTGCCTTTTAAATCATATGATACTATTTTCTTGTCATCATCACTCCAACTAGCTCTTGGAATGATTACAGTTTCATCATTTATCAATCTCTTGGGAATGTAAGGTCCATTCTCAATCGCATCCCGAATATCCATATCAATTGCTTCAATAAAAATTTTCATTTTGACTTTCCAATAAGCATACCCTTCACCATTGAATAGTGGAGGGCGGTTTATTGAAGAGCCTTCTCCTCCAAAGGGATTGCTTGAGCCCATAGTTTCCAAATAGGATCTTTTTCGAAAAAGTTGTTACACTCGATCTTTCGACCGAGCTCTGATACCACTTGTTGGAAACCAACAAGCGGGCTAAGCAATTACTAGAGGGGGGTGAATAGTAATTTGAAGCAGTAATACCAAATATTTCGAATGATATTAAAAGAATTGAGCTGAAACTGATTTATCTGAAACAGACTCGAAATACTTGAGTCTTTCTTGAAATACTCGAGTGTTTCAGGAAGAACAACTCGAGTTTTTCAAGATATACTCGAGTCTTGAGCAAGAACTACTCGAGTATTCTGAGAAATACTCGAGTCTTTCGTATCAGATATGAGTTAAACCAGAAACGAAAAATCAGCAATTCACTTCAAATCAATCCAATACAAAACATAAACTTATCTAACAGAATAGCAAGAAAATGAAATGACTTTTAACAATGTAATAATACTTAGATTTCTTTAACTTTCTACCCAATTAGACAAATCCTATTTCTTTGAAAAGCTTTAAGTTGTTAGAGCAAGAATGTAAATTGAAAGCTATAAACCAACACTAAAGCAATTTTATCCTGGTTCACTCCAACAATGAGCTACATCCAGTCCTCCTAATCACCTTAGGAGATTTTTCTATAAATCAAATTGTTAGAAATTACAAGGATTACTTGAGATAGCCTCACTCAACCTAACCCTTCAAGAGTGTACCAAACTCTTGATTTCTACCCCAATTTGATTCCGGTGACGAAGAACTCTTCTAAAGCTTCCTTGAACTCCCTTCAAGAAGCTCCACCGAGCTATGAACCTCCTAGTCTTGTGCTTGAGAACCTCTCAAGACTTCCAATATCCTAAGCCACTTAGGGTTTTGCTTGGGAACAATCCAAGACTTGAATCAACAAGCTTTTGTATGTGTATTATGAATCTCGCAATGGATTCGCACAAATAAGCACAACTCAATATACAAATTGAGACCTAAACTCAACTTGAGAAGAGAATAACAATATGAGTGCAAAGTTGAGTTTTTTAAATCAACACTTGAGAAGAAGAATTAATGAAAGCTTGTAATGATTTTGAGCTTGTTGTCTCTTTTATTCTTGTGCAAAATCAAAGAGAAATTTTACAATGAAGTTCTGAAATTGTTCTCTAGAGTTAGGAAAGACTCAAGTGCCCTAACATGGGTTTTTGAGTCTTTTCAACGTCATTATTTTTTGCTGACTGGACCTAAAGACTCGAGTCTTTTGGCCAATACTCGAGTCCTTTTGGCCACACTGAAAAGATCCGTTGCACAAACAAGACTAACGGCTATATTTGCTGATCTGGCATAAATACTCGAGTCTTTTTCAGAATACTCGAGTAGATACTCGAGTCTTCTTCAAAATACTCGAGTATTTTGATCGAACATATCAAAAATTAATTTTCATTTTTATTTTTCTTCTCAAGTATTAATTTTGGTTAATCTCAACCTAATAATCATATTACTTATTTTATTCTTATAAGAGATTTACTATTTCTACCCACTCTCAACATAAATGAAAAATTACAATTATAATCCGATTGAGAATGAGTGAGCACTTGTCTTCTTTCTTGAATTCTTGTTGTTGTTGATGTTGCAATGACTTCAAGGCTTGATTATTAATTACTTTGTCATCATCAAAATCAAATCCACATAATTAGGAGCATTGAATTTACAGTAAAGTTTAATAACTTCTCGAAATGATATATCTGAGCTAGGATCTCTAAAAGATGTGATTAGGAATTTAGCTAGCTCTTTTTTCTTATTGCCTGTTTACTTATGTTAATAGTGTTAGTTCCATGATGAACATGATGAATGTTTTGATAATGACAAAGTGTTTTTGAACAAGCTACAAGTGTTGATCAAGTTTCAAGCTCAACAAGCAACAACAAACATCAAATGAAGAAGAGAGAAAGCAAGCTCATGAAGACCTAAGTTTGAGTGTATTTGTATTTCTTTTATCTTTTGCCTCTCAAGCTTCATAGGTTTTTTATTTGGGTAGATTATTATAGAGGGTAGTGAATCTCATTCATAAGTCATGATTTAATCATAATTTGAGTTTTCACTTAACCTAGAATCAATAGGTGGCTTAAAGGTTTTAAAGGAAAGGTTGGATTTTGAGAAAACAAGTTTTGAACATGTACAGTACCAACTTAATCGATTAAGTGATAACTTAATCGAGTACTACTCGAGTACACGACTTGCTTAATCGATTAAGTACTGCTGAACTGATTTTTAAAATACGATTTTCACTTCTCAAAATCAGTTTTCAAGTGCTACAACTTTTGGGTATTCTATAAAAACCTTTTCCTATTATTTGTGATCAATTAGAATCATTTCATACAAGTTTTACAAAGAATCAAGCCACTCTATTCTCTCTCATTTTCAAAGATCAAAGCTTTTATATTTTCATATTCTTTGATCAAGAATCTTTGAATCTCTTATGGTGAATTGTCATAACTCTTGATTGAGATTCATAGGATTATTTTGTGTTTTCTATTGTGTTGTAATCTTTGCAAGAAGGCAAGCCACTACAACAAACAAGAAGTCTCGGTGTGTCGATTTTATCATCAAGCAAGTGCATTCTTATTGAAGAAGAAGAAGAAGTCTTGGTTGTGAATCAAGCAAGTGAAGCCTTGATGTGTGGATTATCATCAAGCAATTGAAGACTTGTTGTGTCGATTATCAACAAGGGGTAGAGGTTAGATTAGAGAGAAGATCAATAGGATTACAAGGCAAGGGTGTCGGTTATCTCTTGTAGGCTAGCAAGAAGGGAGTCTTGTGAGGCAATCACTTGTAATTTGAGAACTCTAATTCCTCATAGTGAAGAATCTCTCTTGGTTGAAGAGGGGACTGGATGTAGCTTTCAAGTGGATGAAAGTGAACCAGGATAAATCACTGTGTCGTATCTCTAAACTCTTACTCTTTATATTAAGTCATTTGATTGCGTTCTTGATTGAAAACCTAGAAAGATTGATTTTCATAATTGATTGAATTGAATCTTTGATTGTTCAAATTGATAAAGGGAAAATCATTTTCATAACTAGGTTAATCAATAAGAATATAGGTGTTAATCATTTCCGCTGAATCTCTGATCTTGCATGTGAATTGATTGATTTTCGTATTCGAATGAAAATTGATTTTTCTGTTTTCTGTCATATTTAATCGATTAAGTTCAAGCTTAATCGAGTACTACTCGAGTACACGATTTGCTTAATCGATTAAGTACTGTAGAATTTGTAAAAATCATTTGTTTTGATTGTTTAGATTTGTTTCGTTTGAAAATCTTTCAAGGTAGCTTCAACACCTATTCAACCCCCCCTTCTAGGTGTATTCCTAGGGTTCCTAAGTCTCTCCAACCACCAATTGCGATTTCCTCAATTGGTATCAGAGCTCGGTCGAAAGACACGAGCATAAGAGCTTTTTCGTAAAGATCCTTTAAGAAAATCGCAATGGGTTCTACGAATCCCTTTGGTGGTGAAGGTGCTTCAATAAGTCGTCCTCCATTGTTTGCCGGAGAAGGCTATGCATATTGGAAAGTTAGAATGAAAATCTTTATCCAAGCCATAGATAGTGAAATTTGGAAAGTAGTTGAAAAAGGTCCTCATATCCCCTCTAGTTTAGTTGAAGGTGTAGAACAATTGATCCCCGAGGATAAGTGGAAGGATGATGATAGAAAGAAAGTACAATATGATTATAAAGCAAAGAATATCATCACATCCGCTTTATCCTATGACGAGTTCTTTAGAGTTTCTCAATGTTCTAGTGCTAAAGAAATGTGGGACACTTTACAAGTGACTCATGAAGGAACTAGTGAGGTTAGGAGAGCTAGATTGAATGCTTTAATGCGTGATTATGAATTGTTTCATATGCTTCCAAATGAATCTATAAATGATATGCAAAAGCGTTTTACTCACATTATAAATCATTTACTTGCTCTTGGTAAAACTTTTCTTCAAGGTGAACTTTCTAACAAAGTGTTGAGATGTCTAGACAGGAATTGGCAACCAAAAGTAACGGCTATTGTTGAATCTAAAAATTTGGATGCTATGGATCTAGCAACACTTTTCGGAAAGCTTCAAGAACATGAAATGGAGCTTGGACGATTAAGTATCAATGAAGAGTCGGATAAGAACAAATCAAGGAAAGGACTTGCTCTTAGAGTCAAAAGTGCATATAAAAAGAAAGATAGTTCCGATGATGATGATAGTGAAGATTCCGATTCCGATGTTGATGAAAAAGACATGAAACTTTTGTTAAAAGAGTTTGACAAGTTTCTAAGGAGAAAAGGAAGGTTGAACAAGGACAAAAGTAAAGAGAAGGATTCCTCACACTACAAGACCAAGACATCAAAAGAAGGTGTAGTTTGCCATGAATGTGGAAAGCCCGGACATCTCAAGTATTCATGCTCTAAGTATCTCAAGAAGAAAGAGAAAGACAAGAAAAATTCTAAATCTAAAAGAGCATACATAGTTTGGGATAGTGATGAAGATAACAAGAAAAGCACATCGAGTAGTTCATCGGATGATGAAGAAGCCGCTTGTCTCAACTTGATAACTCTAGTAGATGATGAAGAACAAAGTTCAAATGATGAATCAAGTTATCAAAGCGAGGATAGCAATGTAAGTGAATCTAAATCCGAAATTTCTTCTAAATATGAATTGTTACATAATGCTTATGAAGAAATGTATGAACAACTTGAAAAACTAGCTTTGAAAAACATTGAAAGAAAGAAGCTCATTTTGAAACATCAAAAAGAGATTTTAGATCTTCAAAAACAAGTTGATGAACTTAATCTTGAAAATGAAACTCTTGATCTTATATATGCTAGTTCTTCTTGTGATTGTGCTAGTAGATTGAATGTTGTGGTTGATTGTGAGAGTTGCAAGTTGCTCAAAGATGAAAATGCTATTTTGAAAAATAAGCTTGCAAGTTTCACCATTTGTGATATTAGATTGCGCACATTGTTAAATTTTCAAAGAGAAAATTCAAACAAGTTTGGTTTGGGTTATACTAATGCTAAGAGTAAATCTCATAGAAATGTTGTTGATTTTTCTAAAGTTGATTTTTCAAATTCTCCAACATGTTTCTATTGTGGTACTCATGGACATACTTCAAATGTGTGTTATGTTAAAGTGCATGGTATATCTAAAGGAAATTTTGTTTGGATGAAAAAGGGTGAAAGTCCCTACACTAACAAAAATGGATCCAAAACCATTTGGATACCAAAAAGCAAAGCATGATTGTTTTGTAGGTTTGATTGAAGATGCAAATGAATGACACATGTTCTCAATTGGTCTCAACTATGAATGTCTATATTCACATCTTCAATTGATATCACACTTGCATCCCAAGTGAATGTCCTACAAAGTGGTAATATTTGATATTGATATATTATCTTAATTGATATCTTCTCAATTGATATTTCTTTTCTAAATGTTTAGTTAATTCAATTTGTATCATTGAGAGATTATTAGTTGATTATCATGTTTTTGTGATTATTGATTTTTCTTTACAATTGATATCTTCTTTGTTAAGTGATATTATGATCTTTTTAGTTCTCAATTGGTATTATATTTCATTGTTATATTTTCTTACCAATTGATATCACATTTCAAAGTATAGCTCTATTGTATTTGTTCAATTGGTATCAATGTTGTGAAGAAATGATCATTGATTTCTTACCTTGGCTTAGATCTTATATTTCAATTGGTATATATTACTTTTTGATAATGCCAAAGGGGGAGAAATATGATGTTTTGAATTGAATGAAATTTTGAATTGAATGAAATGTTTCTCAAAGAGGGAGAAATGGTATGTTTCAAAACATGGGAGAAATATGATATTATATTTGGAGAAAGGTTGTTTTGTTGTTTTTATGTAGGTTGAGCTAAGTTGTTGAAGATAGGGGGAGAATCAAGCTTCTATCTCAATTGGATTCAAGTGTTATAGCATTGATTGAGGGGGAGAAAGAGTCTTCTCAAGTGATCAAATGTTTCAAGCATCAACAACTTCAAGCGATTTCAAAACATGGATTGTCATTTTCAAAAAGGGGGAGATTGTTAGTTCCATGATGAACATGATGAATGTTTTGATAATGACAAAGTGTTTTTGAACAAGCTACAAGTGTTGATCAAGTTTCAAGCTCAACAAGCAACAACAAACATCAAATGAAGAAGAGAGAAAGCAAGCTCATGAAGACCTAAGTTTGAGTGTATTTGTATTTCTTTTATCTTTTGCCTCTCAAGCTTCATAGGTTTTTTATTTGGGTAGATTATTATAGAGGGTAGTGAATCTCATTCATAAGTCATGATTTAATCATAATTTGAGTTTTCACTTAACCTAGAATCAATAGGTGGCTTAAAGGTTTTAAAGGAAAGGTTAAATATGATGTTTTGAATTGAATGAAATTTTGAATTGAATGAAATGTTTCTCAAAGAGGGAGAAATGGTATGTTTCAAAACATGGGAGAAATATGATATTATATTTGGAGAAAGGTTGTTTTGTTGTTTTTATGTAGGTTGAGCTAAGTTGTTGAAGATAGGGGGAGAATCAAGCTTCTATCTCAATTGGATTCAAGTGTTATAGCATTGATTGAGGGGGAGAAAGAGTCTTCTCAAGTGATCAAATGTTTCAAGCATCAACAACTTCAAGCGATTTCAAAACATGGATTGTCATTTTCAAAAAGGGGGAGATTGTTAGTTCCATGATGAACATGATGAATGTTTTGATAATGACAAAGTGTTTTTGAACAAGCTACAAGTGTTGATCAAGTTTCAAGCTCAACAAGCAACAACAAACATCAAATGAAGAAGAGAGAAAGCAAGCTCATGAAGACCTAAGTTTGAGTGTATTTGTATTTCTTTTATCTTTTGCCTCTCAAGCTTCATAGGTTTTTTTATTTGGGTAGATTATTATAGAGGGTAGTGAATCTCATTCATAAGTCATGATTTAATCATAATTTGAGTTTTCACTTAACCTAGAATCAATAGGTGGCTTAAAGGTTTTAAAGGAAAGGTTGGATTTTGAGAAAACAAGTTTTGAACATGTACAGTACCAACTTAATCGATTAAGTGATAACTTAATCGAGTACTACTCGAGTACACGACTTGCTTAATCGATTAAGTACTGCTGAACTGATTTTTAAAATACGATTTTCACTTCTCAAAATCAGTTTTCAAGTGCTACAACTTTTGGGTATTCTATATAAACCTTTTCCTATTATTTGTGATCAATTAGAATCATTTCATACAAGTTTTACAAAGAATCAAGCCACTCTATTCTCTCTCATTTTCAAAGATCAAAGCTTTTATATTTTCATATTCTTTGATCAAGAACCTTTGAATCTCTTATGGTGAATTGTCATAACTCTTGATTGAGATTCATAGGATTATTTTGTGTTTTCTATTGTGTTGTAATCTTTGCAAGAAGGCAAGCCACTACAACAAACAAGAAGTCTTGGTGTGTCGATTTTATCATCAAGCAAGTGCATTCTTATTGAAGAAGAAGAAGAAGTCTTGGTTGTGAATCAAGCAAGTGAAGCCTTGATGTGTGGATTATCATCAAGCAATTGAAGACTTGTTGTGTCGATTATCAACAAGGGGTAGAGGTTAGATTAGAGAGAAGATCAATAGGATTACAAGGCAAGGGTGTCGGTTATCTCTTGTAGGCTAGCAAGAAGGGAGTCTTGTGAGGCAATCACTTGTAATTTGAGAACTCTAATTCCTCATAGTGAAGAATCTCTCTTGGTTGAAGAGGGGACTGGATGTAGCTTTCAAGTGGATGAAAGTGAACCAGGATAAATCACTGTGTCGTATCTCTAAACTCTTACTCTTTATATTCAAGTCATTTGATTGCGTTCTTGATTGAAAACCTAGAAAGATTGATTTTCATAATTGATTGAATTGAATCTTTGATTGTTCAAATTGATAAAGGGAAAATCATTTTCATAACTAGGTTAATCAATAAGAATATAGGTGTTAATCATTTCCGCTGAATCTCTGATCTTGCATGTGAATTGATTGATTTTCGTATTCGAATGAAAATTGATTTTTCTGTTTTCTGTCATATTTAATCGATTAAGTTCAAGCTTAATCGAGTACTACTCGAGTACACGATTTGCTTAATCGATTAAGTACTGTAGAATTTGTAAAAATCATTTGTTTTGATTGTTTAGATTTGTTTCGTTTGAAAATCTTTCAAGGTAGCTTCAACACCTATTCAACCCCCCCTTCTAGGTGTATTCCTAGGGTTCCTAAGTCTCTCCAACCACCAATTGCGATTTCCTCAAATAGGTCAGGTAACAAAGATGCACATGTCCTTGCAAATTGGATTGTGCACAGTGATGTTCTCGGGGTAAGGTATCAAACCCCCCTATCTATCTGTATGGCCAGTCTAGACACTTTTGAGTTTCTATAAATGAGTTAAGTTTATAAAAAAAATAGCTAGTAAAAATAGAGCAAAGAAAATTGTCCAAATTAGTGTCAAAATAAGTGATAAAAACAAGTGGTTAGATTTAGAGTTTGAAGAGAAAGTTTTTACCATTGAATGAAAGGAGATGAAATTATAGCTATTGAATGAGATGATTCAAATTGATCCCTAAATTAGGATATATGTTTTTAAAGGGTTAGTTAACGTGGGTTGACCGTTAAGGACTACTAACAATAAGGAATAAATAAATTGCAATTTCTCTCTCTTCTCTCTCGTGGTAAACCTTGTTTTGCCACTGCGCCGTCATGGCGAAGAAGAAGGGAAGGCCGCCGGCAACACCTCTTTCTCTCTCAAGCAAGCCTAGTTCAGGTCAACCTTTATCTGCCATTGATCCTCTTCTGGACTTATCTCTGGTTGAGGAGGAAGATCTTGCTCAAATCGATAACTTGAGTGCTAAGCAAGCGGAGCAACTCCTCAATAGTTTGGACTTGATCAAAGCGAGAATTAAAGGGAAAGCTGTTGAGGGATCTGCACAATTACAAACAAACAAATCAGATGAGAATGCTGGGATTAGTTCTGTGAATACTAATCCTAATATTCCTAATCCTGTGATGACTGTCCCTAATCCTAGTGTGCCTAATAATGCAGCTGAGAATCTGGCCAGATCAGCATCAGTTTGGGCTTCTTTTGATATCTCCAAGTTGGGGAATTCAGGGGAGAAATTAAATTTTTTTCAACCAAGCATGAAGGATGGTATCTCTATTGGTAAAATAGATGTGCGTGATGTGGAACAAGAGGTGCAATTCTGGCAAAATGCTATTGTGTGTTATGTGCTGGGAGCAAGGCCCCCCTATTCAGTGATTAGTGGGTTCATCAAGAAAGCTGGGGTCAATATGGAATAGACAAAATATTGATGAACAATGATGGTACTATTGTGGTTCGTTTCAATTCCCTTGAGGCTAGGAACTCAGTTCTAGAAATTGGGGTTTTCCATTTTGACAAAAAAACTTATGATCTTAGCTCCCTGGACTGGTAGGCCTCTTTCCAAAAGACAATTGGACAAAGTGCCTGTATGGATACAATTTCCTAATTTGAGTCTGAGATTCTGGGGGGCTGCTGCTCTTAGTAAGATTGCCAGTTTGGTAGGTCTTCCAATTATGGTTGATAAAGTGACAGAGGATAGAAACCGCATCAACTTTTCCAGGGTCTTGATTGAAGTAGACCCTGCCACCCTTCCTGAGGAGATATTTTTTGAAGATGAAAAAGAGAATATTGTTTCTCAACAAGTTGTTTATGAATGGAAACCAGTTCTTTGTGGGAACTGCTCCATGTATGGTCATGATAGCAAGATGTGCAGGGAGAATGTTAAAAAGCAATGGGTAGAAAAGAAAAAACCTACTAGAGAGGAGATTGAAGATTTAGATGACAGATTGAAGCTAAAGAGGTCTCTGGAGGAGGGCTCTATACCTCAGAAAAATAGAGAAGCAGCCCTGGAAGTTGTGAAAGATTTATCAGTTGAAGAGGTTCAGCCTATTGTCTCTAATGTTATTGGGCAGGAAGGTCAGACCAAGAATGATTGTATGCAGGTGGCCAATTCTAGCTCTTCTGATGCAGCAGGTGTGAGTAAAATAGTTGGGCAGGATAATGATGGTTGGACTCCAGTGAAAACAAGAAGTAAAGCCAACTCTAAACAGATTCAGCAAAAGGGTGAGGTTTCTCTCCTTTTACCCCATGGATAATATAGCTGCTTGGAATATAAGAGGTCTTAACCACCCCTCTAAACAAAAGGAGGTTAGTAATTTTTGTAGGAAGTATAAGGTAGGTTTGTTAGGGATTCTTGAGAATAGATTAAGGATTAATTCTATTGCTACTGTTATGCAAAAAATGGCACCAGGCTGGGGTTACTTATCAGATTCTGATATCTGTCCTGTTGGGAGGATTTTGGTGTTATGGAGGAAAGACATGTTTGATGTTCTTGTCATGGCTAGGTCAGGCCAATACACTCACTGTTTGATTAATGCGAAATGTGATGATAGCAGATTCTATGTGACCTTCATTTATGGCTCTGATGACTCTGTTGAAAGAAATGAAGTATGAGAGATTGTGAAAGGTATCAGTAATTTTGTGGATTTACCTTGGCTTTTACTAGGAGATTTTAATTCTATGTTGAATGTCAATGAAAAAGATGGTGGTATTCCTCTTGAGGTGTCAGTGTGAGGACCTGTGTAACTGCCTTCATCACTGTTTATTAGAAGATATGAAATTCAAAGGCAGCTTCTACACTTGGAGCAATAATCAAGAAGGGAGGGCAAGAATATATTGCAAGTTAGATAGAGCGGTTGTTAACCAATTGTGGATTGTGAAATGGCCAGGTGCTGAAACTAACTTTCTACTGCCAGGGATCTCTGATCATTCTCCAGCTTTAGTGGAATGGAGTCAGACTAGTGAGAAACGTAAAACAGGGTTTAAGTTCTATAATATGTGGTCCTCTCATGCTGATTTTTTGCACATTTTTGGAACTATTTGGTCTAGTAATGTGAATGGGTGTACCATGTAACATCCCGTATTTTCTGGACTCAAATAAATCACTGAGATTTTTCTTAAAAAGGATTTTCAGGATTTAAGAAAGATTTTTAAAAGAATGTTTTAGCAAATGATTTTTATTTGAGTTTGATTTCATGAAAACCAAGTTGTGATTTTGTTATTTGAGATTTCTTTTCAAAATGGATTTAGTAACTTTGAAAATGCGCATCTTTTCAACCGCTTTTCAGAAAATTATGATCTTTACATGAAAATGATTTGAGGTTTAAATGAATTGTTTCTTTTTGAAAATATTTGATTTATGTGAAAATATGATTTTTACAAAATAAAGTAAAGTTTACATTGTAGTTTAAATTGGTTCGGTTTATTGATTTTTCTTAAGGATTGTATTTTTGAAATTTTGAGTGATGAATATGTGTTTTTGTGTAATGAATTATGCATGCAATTTAATTGGTAAATTTAAATGAATAAATGCATGATTTGTGTAAATATGTATGTGTGTGTGTGTCGTGTGTTTGAGTGTGAAATACAATTTCTTAAGGTGTTGTATGCATGATTAAATAAGTATGTGCATTATTCCATGATTTAATGCTATGTGTTTGATATGATAAAATGAAATGAAATTGTATGTGTATGTGTGCATTTGTATATTGTTCGGCCAAGAGAGGATGATAGGACCAAGTGAGGATTGATTTTCTTATTCATTAAGAAATTAGAATTTTAAATAGAAAATAAGTAGAAAACTAGGGTGTGTGACTCATGATGCCCAGGTGAGACTTTCTTCCACCTTGTCTCCCTTTGTGATATGACCCTTCCCATGCAAACTTTAGAGTAGACCAAATCACCCTTGAACCAAGCCCTTGAACCGAGGATAGAAGAGGAAATTCCCATGCCTTATTTTGCTCTTAAAACCGTGTGTGTGTGTGGGTGTGTTGGCTAACTCATTTCCATTTCCACTACAAACCTACACACTTAGTTCAAGAGCACATCAAACTCTTGAAACTTAGAGAGAAAAGAAAGTGAGGCCGTGAGGGAGAAGAGAGAAAAAAGAGTGAAAACCCAAATGTCTCAACCCAAACACCTTTAATTTCTTTCTCAACCACATTCTTTTTCAAGGATCAAGAAGAAAACCACCCATCAACCCTAGAGGAGAGGAGGCCGAAGCAAAACCCTAGGAGGAGAAGAGGAGGATTTGAAGATTTGAGTTAGAGTTTTGATTAAGGTAGTTGTTTAAGAAAGTTTAATGTAATAATGTTGGTTTTGTAAAGGACTCTATTATGGACTTTGTTTAAGTTTAATTTTTGTGATGCATGTATTATTCTTCTTATGATCTTGAAGTTTAAGTGCCTTGCATGTTAATTTTGTGGTTTGATCTTGAATATTTGTGCTTGGATGCTTTAATCTTCGACTTGTTCTTCACGGTTTTGTTTAGGTTTTATATTTAGGTTTATGTTTTTGCTTTGATCTTCTTTTGCATGTCTTGATCTATGATTGATCTTTGAGAAAACATGGAGCTTGAATTTTGTATGTTTGTTTTGAGTACAAATCTTAATTTTCCTTGTATGCATGTCACGATTTTCAAAATAAAATAAACTCAACAAGCTTTAAAAATAATTTTTAGAGTAAAAAGAATTTGAATCCAGATTTTGTGTGTGTGTATGATGATGATTCGGTTAGTGTTTCAAGAAAGAAATTGTTGTTTCAAAAGTTTTGCATGATTTGATCTTGAGTTTGATCTTTGCATGTGAAAGTAGAATCTAGAGATCTTGCCTTTATGCATGTAGTCATTCGGTCAAGTCTAGGAAAAATAGAAAACCATGCTAGATCATCATTTTATTTACATGCATGTTGAAATTTGTCCCATCTAGAGATTTTAGGTGCATGCATGAGTTTTCTTAGAGGATAAAGATTTTGATATGATTCTTGATGTTATTATGATTTGATTAGAAGTTGTTGAATTTTCTTGTGAAGATCACGGTTTTATGCTTATAAATGATCAAGATAGTTCATTTTATGGATTAGGGATTTCTAGATTCATGAGAGCTTGGATGTTTAATTTAAAACTTAAAAGTAATTTCTATGTTCCATTTGGTTTTGGAACAAATTTTATTTAAGCTATTTTTATTTTCTTATGTGTTATTGTTTGAGTTAATCTTGATTAAATGAAGTTGATTTGATAAATGATTGTATTGAGTGATTTTTCTCTATGTTCCATTCGGCTTTGATATAAAAATAAAAGAAATAAATTGATTTCTTCTTTGTATGTTGATTTATATGATGATTAGCATTACTCTAAGTTAATGTGTTCTTTTTCTTTAAATTATTGTATGATGTTTAAAAGTAGGGTGATGTATGTTGTTCTCTTTAAGTGCATGTGTAGTGATCATTAGATATGAATATAAACCTTGTCTCATGCAGGATAGGATTCGGCCATGCATAGAAAGTAAGAGCATGTATTTGATTTATGTGCATGAATGATGAATAGTTTGTGATATTACATGTGTTTGTGTGTGTTTGAATGATTTGAATGTTTAATGTTTTTATAAGGTTTTTGATTCAATCCTTGTGTTGTTTCTTTTGATTTAATTCGGTTATTGAAGAAAATAAAGTAAGTAAAATGATTTGATTAATTTAAAAAAGTATTGTTTGATTTCTGAAAATCATGGTTTTCATTTAACAAATGATTTTTATAAGAAAAAACCTTAAGATAAATGTGGCCTTTTAAGAAGCCAAGGAATTATTCATGTTTTGCTAAGCAAGTATTTGAAACGAATGTTGTGAGTTTTAAATTCTTAAGTATGTGATTAAAAGAAATGTTTTTACTTAATTATGAATTAAAACCAAAGTGATTTTCAAATAAGAAGTTTTGGTGATGATGTTTTGTTTGCGAAATAATTTTTATAAGAACGATTTTTAATAAGGGAGAATTATTTGAGTTCCAGTAACAATCGGGAAGCAGTTACGAGCGTTGCGTTGGGAACCAAGGAGCATATAGTGGGAATTATCGTCAGTCGAGGCGAGAGAGATGTTTCCCCCAAACATCGTGGTATTTAGGTAACATATTAAGTGTTTCGACCATCTCAAAAGTCGAAACTTAGTGGTCCTGAGTCGGTAAGGTTAGGTACTGAGTTTATTTGATTGTGTCTGAATGTTAGTATGTTATTTATTTGTTTATTTATGATTATGCATTATAAGATCTGATCGGTTGTGGATTATAATACTGCTGCTAATAATAATGAATAATAAGAATATAAAAGATATGTGAGATAAAGTAAGAGAAAGATATAAGACGTTGTCGGGGAAAGGACTAAGTGATGAAAGCGATGAGTTGAGCCAGAGCTTGGGGAACATTGATGATATGATTGCTTTCTGAGGTCGAGCCATGAGGGGATAGAATGTTGAGGTTGCCATGGAAATTATGAAATGATGTTTTTTGAAAAAGTTTTACAAAAGGATATTTTTGAAAAAGGTTACGAAACATTATTTTTGAAAAGAGTTTATGAAACATTATTTTTGAAAAGGATTTCTGTGAAACTCTATTTTTAAAAAGGTTTTGGGAAAACTTTATTTTTGAAAAGAATTTGGAAAAGTTCTATCTTGAAAAGAGTTTATGAATTCTGACTTTTGAAAAGAGTTGATGAAATGTTATTTTGAAAAGAGTTGTGGAATCCTATTTTTGAAAAGAGATTGTAAAACATTATTTTTGAGAACGTTTGTGAAACCTTATTTTTGGAAAGCTTTGTAAAACATCATTTTTGAGGAAATTTATGAAAAAAAATTATTTTTAAGAAGAGGACGAAACAAGATTTTTGAGTTGGATTATGAAGTGAGAGATTTGGATTGTCAAGGAAAATCCCGCTCTGTGCTAAGTTGAGAAAAGAGATGTCATGAGAGGATTAGTGGTCGGGACTCGTTGAAGGGATGCACTAAGGATGAGCCGACCAATAGGACTAAGCTTTTAATTAAATAATTAAAAGACTCTTAAAAGACATGGATTAACGCGGTGAGTTATGAGAGCTAACCCGACGTAGTGGAGAGGAAGATACTATGGGTATCTGCGGATACTCAGGTGGAGATTGCATTAGGGGAGGACGATGACGGTGAAACGTCAAGAAGTCTAGAGTACTTTTCTAGGCGGAACAAATCTCACATGTGGCGTACGAATGTGGTAGGGACTGGGTCCAATGCCGTGGTGAGTAATGCTTTGCAAACTAGAATTAGTACTGTCGCCCCCTAGATTGCAAATCTAGAACAGTGAGAGGGACTGGAGTGGGGCATCTTGATTGCCACTGTGAGACAGTGTGCCTTGAATATATTTATGAATTGATATGATTTGATTTGAGGATGTATTCCTCCTGATCTGGGATCAATTGTTGTGAGACAGCTGTCGTGCCCGCACGGTAAAGGTCCTATACTCCTGTTTGCTTCCGACTAGGTTGGATGGAGGACCGAGGAGATGTAGACGTGTGTGCTAACTTGAGAGCGTTTTTCCTCAATGATGATTAAAAACCCCCTCATCATTGACGGATTCGAATTCATAAAACTTAAATAAGAAAAGAAAGAATTAATTATATTTACATATATATATATATATATATATATATATATAAGTGTGTTTGAGAATAAGCCTTAAGTGAAATCATGGAAAGAGGATGAGTTTATATGGTGGTGGAATCAGAGTTGCGCAGCAGAAGCGATTATGGAATGTGTTGAGGATAGACTTAAGTTATTGAGAAAGAAAGTAAGGGAGTAGAGTAAGTGTTTGTATGTTATTGTTTTATATATTGTTTATTTGTTGTTTTACGTGTCCTTAATATTTTACCTATCGTAATTCCACACTGTTGGCATAACATGTCTGGGAATACTTACTCTCTCAAATTCTTCTGTCTGTGTCTATGTATCTGTCACTATGTTGTCAACCCTTAGTTCATGGATCCGCTTAAGTTTACGTTCGATATCCGAGACGAAGGCATATGGGAAGTGAACTACCAAGTTTGGGAATGGCGCGGAATCACCGAGGTTCGCATCTTCGATCCCAACCATACTCTTCGAGGAACGGCACCTGATACTCGCACCTGTCGCTTTGTGCTTTCGGACCTACAGACCGGTGGACCGGCGGACTATCATGGTGGACACCCAATGCCTTTGCCGGCACGGATTGATCCCGAGGCTGAGGAGTTGGAGGAGTTGGATGAGATCTTGGAGGATCTACCGGACGAGGCATTCGAGGCTATGCAAGAGAGTGAACCAGAGGAAGACCCCAAGGAGGACCCTGATGAGGATTTTCCGGAGGCAGATGTGATTGAGATCGACCCGAGTGAGGCACCTCCCGTGGATCCATCGTCTTCAGCTTAGTGAGCCCGTTGGTAGTTTCTTTACCTTAGTCGAAGTATTATATTTCCTTGTATTCACTCAGCTAGACAGTTGTGGTATCCTGATGTAATCCACGAACTTATTTTAATGAATGTTATATTTAACTTGGGCACCACTGATCTCTCTTATGAAAAAGAAATGGGCCACGATAATTAAGTTGAGAAGAACCAAGTTGCAAAGTGCGGTGTCATGTGACGCTTCGGTTTGGAACTTGAAACTTAGCATGATGTGTGAGAACGCTATTTTAATTGTGCAAAAGTTTTGGAAAATAACTTATTGGTTCTCATACTCATGCTACTCAACCAGGCTACGCGTTTATAAAAAAAAAAGAAAAAAAAATTGGCCCATATTTTCACTAAATTTATGATTAAAGAAGTATATTTTCAAGTTGCCAAATCGGGGTGTTACATACCATGTTTCAAATTACAAGGAAAATGAATGCCCTGAAGAAGGAGTTCTCAGAGTTGAATAGAAGGTGCTATGCAGATATTGTTTTGAGAGAAGCAGAGTTGAGAGAGAAGTTAAATTTTTCTCAGGCTCAGCTTTTGAATGCTCCTAGAAATGCTATACTTCAGAAAGAAGAAAGAAGCTTGTTTTATCAGCATAAAGAGGTTAGTGCAGCAGCTCATTCCTTCCTGAAGCAAAAGGCCAAAGTTGATTGGCTGAAGCATGGTGATCAAAATTCAAAATTTTTTCGCCAAGCTATCAGGCAAAGAACTTATAAAAATAGAATACTCTATGTCAAAGATGAGGCTGGTAATGTTCGAACTGGTCAAAAGGAGATAACAGTTGCGTTTGTGGACTACTACAAGAAGCTTTTCACAAGGAAGGTGAGGTATCAGTGGCAAGAAGGTATTGTTGAGCAAGGTATATGTTTGAATGCTGATCAACAGTTTCAGGTTATTAAACCTTTTTCTGATGAGGATATTAAGAATGCTTTTCAGTCAATCAATGTTGACAGTGCCCCTGGGCCAGATGGCTATGGTTCTGGATTCTTCAAGACAACTTGGGAAATTATTGGATCAGATTGTGTTCAGGCTGTGAAGGAGTTTTTCATTACAGGAAGGTTGCTGAAAGTAGTTAACTCTACTAATCTAGTCATGGTGCCAAAAAATGACTGTCCTAATTCTGTCTCTGATTATAGGCCTATTGCATGTTGTAATGTGATTTACAAATGCATTTCTAAGTTGCTATGCTCTAGACTTAGTGCTATTCTTCCTAGCATTATTCAAGAGAATCAGACAGCTTTTGTCCAAAATAGGAGCATTGTGCATAACATTTTAATCTCTCAGGAGTTGCTAAGGCTTTATGGAAGAAGACAGGTATCTCCCAGGTGCCTTATGAAAATAGATATTCGCAAAGCATATGACTCTCTAGATTGGAATTTCATTGAAGATATGTTTAGAGCTTTCAAGTTTCCTGAGAAGTTCACTAATTGGATTATGGTCTGTATCTCTTCTGCCACATACCAGATCAGTATAAATGGGCAGCCTTCTGAGAAATTTCAAGGTTCTAGGGGTATTCGTCAAGGTGATCCAGTATCTCCCTTAATTTTTGTTATGGCCATGGAAGTTCTAACTAGAGGGTTGCAAAAGGCTGCTACACATAGGAACTTTAGATATCATCCTATGTGTAAGGAGAGTAAGCTGCTTAGCCTACTTTTTGCTGATGACCTAATGTTGTTTTGTAAAGGGCATCCAGCTAGTGTCAAGATCATTATGGATGGGTTTCAGGCATTCTCAGCCAGCTCAGGTCTTCAGGCTAATTGTGAGAAGTCCCAGATCTTTATGGCTGGGATTAATGATGAGAAACAAGCAGAACTCCTTAGATTGTCTGGTTTTATGAAAGGGTCTTTCCCTTTTCGTTATCTTGGCATGCCTCTCTCAGCTAGGAAGTGGTCTAAGAATACTTGCCAGACCCTAGTTGACAAGGTTAGTAACAGAATCAAGTTTTGGAGCTCCAGGAATTTATCTTATCAGGCTAGATGTTGTTTAATCAACTCTGTGTTACTAAACTTACATATTTATTGGGCAAGCATTTTCATTATCCCCAAATCTGTTCTAAGAGATGTGTATAAAAAATGCAGAGCCTTTCTATGGGGTCAAAATCAACAAGGTCATTACACTGCTAGTGTTGCTTGGGAGTCAATGTGTAGACCAAAATCAAAAGGAGGCTTAAATTTCAAGAATACTATTCTATGGAACACAACAGCAGTGGGTAAACAAATCTGGCATTTAGCAAATAATTCAGAATTGCTCTGGATTAAATGGATTAGCACGGTCTACTTGAAAGACTCTAATTTTTGGACATGTACCCCTAAATCTAGTGACAGCTGGCATTGGAAACAGGTAATGAAAATTAGAGATAAATTAAGGGCAGATTTTGTTAATAATACCTGGACTCTTACTCAATCTGGGGAGTATTCGATTGCTAGTGCGTATCTGCATCTGCTGGGTCCTTTGCCTTCTGTTCCCTGGCACAGATTTGTTTGGAATCATGTATCAGTTCCAAAACATTGCTTCATTGTATGGTTAACGATGCATCGGAGATTAAAGACGAAGGATCGATTGAACTTACCTCAACAGACGTGTGTGCTTTGTGGGCTTGAGGATGAAACCCATGAGCATCTCTTCTTCGATTGCATGTGGTCAAGAGGGGTGCTAGATGAATTGTGTCAGTGGTTTTGCTTGGATTCTTGGCCATTCCGATTTCAAAGCTGGATTCGATGGTTATTATGTGCTTTCAGAGAGAAAAAGAGAAGGAAATGCAACTTTGCTCTTTTTGCTTCAATTATCTATAACGTGTGGACAGAGAGGAACCAACGAGTTTTCACTAATACTGCTTCAACTACCCAGTATCTTGTGGCCAGAATTAAACATGATGTAGCTTTGAGGATTAATTTTTGTTTTCCTTCCTTTTCTAGTTGGGCTAATGGAACACTTATTAGTAGAATAAATTCTGAATTAAATTAGTTTTAGGCATGTTGAGGTCTTGAATCCTTCCTAGAAGGTGGCAAGAATCTCCTGATGGCCTTTAGTGTGTATTATTCTTTGCTTGTGGTAATAGATTTTTCTTCTACCAAAAAAAACAATGAGGAATAACTTGACTCAAATCTTTTTTACCCAAAAAAAAACTTGACTCAAATCTTGCTATCTCAGGGATTAATTTATAATTTCGATAATTTTAGAGACGAAATCGATCAATGCATACAAAATAAGAGACTAATCTAACATATTTCTCGAATAAAATCTACAGAAATAGAATCATAGCACCCTACTGGCTCTACAAATTTATATTATATCTTTCACACTTTCATATGATAAAGTATGAAAATTGATAAAAAAAAATATATAAAATAAAAAAATTTCAATTCAATTTTTTTTATCAACATCCACACTTTAACACACAATATTACTTCCTCTTATTTGAAATATAAAAAAAACTAATATATTCTATAATTTAAAATATCAGAAAAACTTAACCATTTGCATACTATTAAACATTGTCATTCATATAATATCCTTCTTAAAATTATCAATATTTTCCAATACTCTTAAATTTCTTTATTGATTTATTAAAAATTCACATTCCAGTCCGCGCAAGACAGCCCAGTTGGTGGCTGCAGGGACACTTAGGATTTTCCCCTCCCCCAAGTCATGGGTTCTAGTCCCAGACCTCCCATGTAAACCAAAAAAAAAATAAAAAAATAAAAAAAAATCACATTCCAAATAAAAGTAATTTAGGTAACATTCCCTCCATTTCATATCTAATTACCTCCGTTTTGGAAATTCATGTTTCTTTGTCTATATTCGAGATTTTGTGCATGTTCCTTTTCGAATCAAATAACTTTAAAAAAATTAAAAAAAAAACATTAAAATTAATTTAGAACTACATAGCCTTGATTCCTCATTTTACGAGGGTACATAGGATCAGGGGCAACCTTGTCAAGCACGAAAAAAAAAACAAATTGTTTAGGAAAACCAATTATTTAGGTCTTTTAATTAAAATCAATCAAAAGATACCATTTTCAAATGGGCGAACGGGGTACTAAGACCTTCCTCGGCTTGTAACCGATGTAAATTCAACAAGGAGTGCATTATTTTGATGAAGACAAATAGCATGAAGAGTCAACAACAATAAACCTTTTATAGTCTTTAATTTCCCGCCTTATTGTAATTTCCTTTATTTATGTTTGAGTGTAGGTGGTAGACTTAGGTTTTAACTCAAGTAAATATGAATTACTACCTCAGTCCCTAAATATAAAGCTCTCTGAAACTTTTATTTTGTCCCTATTTATAAAGCCTCATACCAATTTTCAATGATCATCAATTACTTTTTTCCACAAACACCCCTATTTATTTAACACTTTTTAGATTCCCAATAATATTAATAGGGGTAATTTTGATATTACATATCAAAAGTTCACATTTCCAATACAATTAACTAAATTATTCCACTTTCTTAATGGACGTGAAATCCCCCAAAGAGGCTTTATATTTAGGGACGGAGGGAGTAGTTAGTATGAATTCCAGTTGAGTTAAATATCTGAAAAGACTAGAAAGGGATTGGTTAATTTTTTAACATATTTGGAAAACTTATTTTCAAGCAAATAGCAATAACTAATCGAGTAGCTCTTGCACTACTCGAGTAGTCAGCTAAACAGAAAAATATCAATTTCTCTGTCTGCTCAAACTAATCGAGTAGTGCCTCAACTACTCGATTAGCACGAGTCATTCCAAATATGACTGTTGGATAGGTAATCATGGGAAAAATCTTTTCTAATAAGCTCCCTTTGGCTCCACCCTGATTCTTGGGGATTTTTGGAGAATATATATGATTGCCTTTTCCAACTCTCTAGTAGAACGAATTTTCACAAAAACCTAATTTGAGAAAATACTAGCTTTCATCCCTTTCTAAGTCATAATCTCAATTGGTCTTCACTCTTTCATATTCATATTCAATTGAGTTTGTCTTGGAGTCACAACCTTGTTATTATCATTCATCATTGAAGGAAAGGAAGGAGCTCTTGAAGGTTTCAAGGAAGCTCTGTCTGTGGAAGCGTTGAAGAGGTTCTTCAACTATCAAGATCAATAGAAATTGGGGTAGATTTCAAGGGTTTGGTACACTCTTGAAAGGGTTAGGATTTATTGAATGAGGTTCACCAGTAATTCCTTTTGTAACCAATTTATTTTGAGTAAAAAGCTCCCTAAGGTTTAGGGGGGACTGGACGTAGCGCTCAAGGGTTGAGAGTGAACCAGTATAAAATTCTGTGTGTCTTCTCTTTATCGCTTTCATTCAGTTGCGCATTTTTAGTCTTTCCTTTTGAACCTTAAGTTAGCCAATTTACCTGCTGCTGTTAGTATTTTTCATGGCTTTGTGAGAAGCTCCCTGAAAATCTATTCTCTGTCTGAAACAACTCGTACTACTCGAGTAATTAGAGCACTAATCGAGTAGTTCAAGGGTTTTTGGACAGAAACTTAATTTTGATAAAAAAAAAAGTAAGTTTGTGCATTGCTAATATCAATTAAATTCGAAAAATTAATATTGCTGCTTCCATTTACTATTCACCCCCCTCTAGTAAAATGTTAGGCCGCTTGTTGGTTTCCAACAACCTACTCCTGAACTCAGATTTATTTATCAGGTTTTAGGTTGTGCTTTATCTAATTTTTTTATTTAATTAATAATTTTGTGTTTTGGTAACAAAATGCAATGGCGATACCATATTGAGTCAATCGAGCCCCACTCGTAGGTGAGGCACCGAGGGCCACTTGGGAGCTCGACCGCAACAATCTTTAGGGACTAAATTGTATTTTTAAAGACCAAATTGATACTTCCAAAAATCTTGAGGGACCAAGTTGATACGTCTATTTTCTTTGCCTCCCACATCAGGTGCCATGTCTCCTCGTTAATGACCACGTAGGCAGTTTTGTTAATGTTGACAGCGAAAATGGTTAATGGATTGGACAAAGGGACTAATTTATACCAATTTCAAAATCTTTAGGGACTAAATGTAAATTTCCACATTTTCAAGAAGAGTTGGTACAGTTAAAAAAAAATATACCCCCTTTACTAAAATGTTACTTGTGTGCGCTGTTTTCCTTTCAACCTTTATATTCTTACAACTCTTTTTCACACACCCTTTTTTACACTCCTTTATATGTCATATTTCCTTTTATCTCTTCTTTTTACATCATATCATCAATCACCAATCTCTCTTCTCTTTCTATCTCTCTTTTCAATCCTCCCTACATCTCCACCTCATGAGGTGGGGAATATAATTTTTCTTTCCCTTTCGGCATTCTTGAAATGGTCAAATTATATTATTCCCTTTCCACATCATTGTAACTTTTTTTTTTATTATTATTATTCCCCCTTTTTTTATGGATCAAAAAATAACTATCTAATCTATTTTTTATTTTTGTTGGGTGAAACTATTGATACTCCATTGTGGAATGGTTTTGTGGTGCTCTCGAATCCAAAAATGAGAGCACCTATGCACTCACCTTTTTAACCTTATATTGGAAGTTCATTTTGGTGTATTCAGCAAACTAAATCAAGAAGATTATTTTGCAAACTCCATTTACTCCTTAGCTTATCTTCCTCCCCATCTCTGCTGTTTCCCATGAGCTCTAGCTTCTTCAGTGGCCACCGTAGCACCCCTCGACCCCACCACATTCTCTATTCCAAAATCACTTGTAACAATCTTCACCAAAAGAATAACAGCTATAATTTGAAACCCCATTCAGCATGATTCCACCACAAACCACAGCATTGAGGTGAATGATTTAGATCAGGTTCCAATATTGAATCCAATCAACATATGCACTGAACAACTATCAGAGAAGGCAAAAGACAATAACTACCATCGAGAACGTGATGGTGGTGGGTTTAGATGGAGCGATTCGAGCGGGGCAGAGCGCCCCATTGAGAACATGGTGGTGGTGGGCTTAGATGGAGCACTCATGGCTTAGCTAGTGGTGGGCACGGGCAGGTATGCATTGTTCAATGGCCAATGCATTGTCCAGTGGAGATGCCAGTGGCGATGCCAATGAAGATTTTTTGGCAATTTTGCAAAATCTTATTTGTTGAATTGGATAACAAAAACATATGCCAAGTTGCAAATACAATTCAAAGATATCAGATAAAGATATTCAGCCATTGATCAGTTTTTCCTCAAAACTAACAGCTCATAAAGCAAATGCCGAAGTGCTCTCCAAAGCATGGCAAAACTATACCGTCCATTATACCAAACAAATCCTAAGTAGAATATCTGACTCGAACTGCTATCAGCGAGTCGCATGTTTATCACCTTACAAGGGTGCATTCAGGCTGAAATCCTCATTTGACTTGGGCCTCAAGATTATATTGTACAAGTTAACAAAATATCCAATATGTCTTAAAATAATAACAAGAAATTTGAAGACATACTGATGCAGAAATTTCTGAAAAGAAGGAATACGCAAAAGTTGGACATGATTATATAACTACCAGTCTAAATGTTGCTTTGATCGCTTCTGATGACAGGATGGCCAAGGATTTGGAGTGGTCAACGCCCATTATCCAATTGAGTTCTCATGCAGTAATACATATTCTCGGCTGCAATTGGAAAATGAAAAAATTAACTATAAAGGACATAGTATTAAAAATTTGCCTTTTGCTTAACCTTAGAAAATGATTGAGAATAAAAAGTCAAAGAATGGTAAAAATGCATAGAAAAACAAAGTCCACTGACACTAATATTATATGTCTAATTTTTCAATATAGAAATATTTCTTTTAACCTTTTCTCCTCAGCCCTTTTAGGTTAAGAAAATCCAAAAAATATAATTGCATTAACATTTTAAGAAATTGAGAATACCTTGTATTACAAGGGGTGTGACTCCTCTAAAATACATACATTTTACACTTTGGAGATTATAGAGCACCAATTTAAACCATTGAGTATGATGGTCACTTGGTCGGAGAATTCATTGCAATAACATGTGCCACTAGCAAAAAAAATTTAGACAATTTGTCTCTAGCAATCAAAAAATTAACTGCCATGACGCCGCAGAAGCAAATTCACTGTTTTACCACTTAAGAACTCACTAATCACCCTATGGAATCCTTTTACATTACTGATCTCCAAATTAATAAAGAAATTCCGTTCCACAATCTAGACCTAATACCCAAAATAATTTGTTTGTAATATAATGAATTATTCAGATCATGTATGAATAGAAGCCATAAAATAAAAGCACTTTTCCACAATGGTAAGTGGGAAATAATTACTAAATATACATATAAAAGTGCACAATTTCTTTTCCTCCAAATAACCTTTAATCAATAAAAATATATTGTATTTTGAGCTTCATGAAAAACAATGAATGCATACTTGTCACTTACCTACTATTACCAAATTTAATGGTGTCTCGTTCTCTAAGTTCGTAGTATCGTTGAGGTTCAATGGGATTCTCCTGACAAAAAAGTCAGCTTGTTCATCACTAGATCAAAAAATGAACATAATGAAGAAACTAATCAAAGACACTCATTGACCACTCACATTGATGAAAGTTTTGTTTGTGCTTCCGAGGTCCATTATGTAAGGCCTAGAGCAGATCACATAGATATGAGATTTTGCAAATTCAGAAACTTTAGGAGGCATATGAGGAGCCAAGAAAAATAAAAAGAATTAGGCATTACCTTGTTTGCTTTGACAATGTACCATCAGGTTGTTCCTTTTCAACTTGCCTAATAAGAAAAAGAGTATAAAAATTATTGAAAACTCGATCAGCATCAAAACTTATAACACCAACAACACAAGGAAACTCCATGGGGTTGCTTAATTAATGAAATACCGGAATTGAATAACAGCATGTTGCTTGCTGCAAGATGGATGATCTGTTGGGATATCAGCAACCCTTCTTTCCCTTCCAAAAAGATAACAGCTTTGCCGATGTATATAAAGGGGCTCTGTAAACCATATACACTGATTTTAGCACAAGTAGGTGGAAACCAATAAAATTGTTCTTCGAAAGTCAAGAAAATTGTAATTCCATTTATGCACATCAACACTGTAGAAGATTTCAATTTAACAATTTCGTGGCAAGAATAGACGAAAAACATGATTCCAATAAACGAATAAAATATATAAGGAAGGAAATTGTAACATCAAACAAATACATGAGAGTGTAACAAACGAATAAAATACATGAGAGTGTAACATCAAACAAGAAAACAGCTGAACACAGAAGTAGAAAAGGGAAACAGAGGACAACAAAATATGAAAAACAACTCCCATGGCTAGGGTATTAGGAACTCATCCAATAAATTGCAAACAAAAATATATAGTAATCATGATAACAAAAAGAAAACAAAATTACAAGAAATGGTAAGGAGGACTCAGGACTGAGCGAGAAGAGTTTATTCATAGCAGTAAAGCACACTTCTACGAATGTAAAACAGCATATAAATTGCCAGGACTGGGGGATGAGTATGACATAAGATAGAAGAAATGAATGATATAAATTCTAAATTGCAGATGCTATACTATACCATTTAGCACTTCACCAGCCTTGAAAACATAAAGTCTCCATTTAATGTCAGGTTTTCGTGCCTCCGGAGGTTCATTGAACAACAAAGTAACACCTAATACAGAAATAACGTTTAGCATGCAATTGAAAATAAAAGATAAACTCAAATAATATCAAACAGATAGTTCTACATATTAAAATAAATTAGAGTCTCACTCACCTCTGACTCGATTTGTTTCAGCTGCAAGCTTTCCAGAAAGCTCAAATGAAGGTTTTTGCTGCAAATGTCAGAGGATTTCAGAATAGCCAGCAGGAATAAATTCCTTAGAAAATCTACATCTTTACTTGTACACAATGTTTTCAATTGTTAAAGCATACGATGTATCACTATTTTTCCTAACAACTAGTTAATATAGACAAAATGAGCATCGGGTACACACATCAATACATCATGACGATTTTAGAAGTGAATGGCAGTGGAATACAACAACAAAGCCACCAAGAATAAATCCCTCAGACAATCTAGACCCACATTTACTTAACAACAACAATAGCTTTTAAATTGTTAAAACATGTGTTTCACTAATTTTTCTAGTATTGCAACGCAACTAAAGCTAATATTAGATAGGTACAGACGTGTTACCCTGAATACAATCAAAATAAACATTAGCTTTGGAAGTCTTGGTTTTTTCTACATTAATAAAACATAACAATTATTTCCGTTATTTTTTCTTTTTCAATTCAAAATCATAAACATGTCTTTAATCATATTTATGATAGAACACAATGGTGTCATTTGATCCCCACGTAGCTGACTGCACATAGTGGGAAAAGTCTTTCATTCTTGGTAACACATACAGCAGTAACTTGTAGTGATGTAGAGACAGGAAGTGTCACTCTAGCCTCCATAAAGGAAGAGGATGCCGTATTGCACCTTGTGGTAGTTAGTTTACAAAAAATTCTATACCAGGTACTTCATGTAATATCCTTGTTTTTGTTCTTTGAAAAGAACAATCTATAATCTATACAGTAGCATGTTGCAGTAACCTTGATAAAAGTTTTTCTTCCACAAACAACTAAAATGGCAACACGAGGGGGCAATTAAACATTGTTTTCCCAATCACAGCATCTTACTCAACAAATTTGCAACAGAAGCCTCAAAAGGATCATAGCAACACCCAACAGTATTGAGCTCAAAAATAAAATCCAGGGGAATAAACAAGTCATACATTCCTTAACAAATACAACAACAACAACAACAACTAAGCCTTTGTCCCACTAGGTGGGGTCGGCTACATGGATCAAACGACGCCATAAAGGCCTATCATAAATCATGTCTTTTGATAAGGCATTGATTGCCAAATCCTTCTCAATTGTTTCGCCTATAGTTTTTCTAGGTCTTCCTCTTCCTCTAGCCCTTGTAGTACCCTCCATTTGGTCTACATTCCTTAACAAATGAGCAGATTAAATTTTCCAGAAGGGATCTTAACCCTTAAGGGCCTTAACCAACAACACAAAAGGATAGAGAGACACAATATCCTACGGAAAAAACCATTGTTACCTTTTGTTTTTCTTCCAAAGCCTCCTCAGCAGCCTTCATCTTCACAATAGAATCATCGTCATCATTCCTGTCGAAGAAATCAAACTCAAATCTGAAGCTATACCAATCAATTCTAAGAAAATAGAAACGAAGAAACAGAACATATAACAAAGGAAAGGATCTGAAATCACATGAAAAAACTAATATGATTTCAGTTTTGCTACCACTACTTAACATATTCGACTAGTGACGGAACTAGAACAAATAGAACAAGGGGGCAAAACAAAGAGGAAATACATAAATATATAAAAGAATTAGAGGGTAACATAGATTGGAGAAGGGGGGATTGCCACCACTTTTTGTTTATCATGGTTCCGCCCCTGTATTCAACTTATTCAAAACAATATATGACTTGTAGATAAGAACATAGACAATAAATATTGCTAAATCTTTCAATTACTATTCAATCTTTTGATAGCCAAACCCCCAACTAGATACTAATCACATCAGAATTATGTTACTACATTTCTATTTGTGCCACTAATAGTTCAACTCCTATCCTCCTCTTTGATTAATCCAACTAACTCTTTTCAGTAGTAACATTTACATCTCTATATTTTACACCGGCAGATTACACCCTATCTAAATAGTTGTATCTCAAGCCATTCTCCTCATTTATAAATTATAATACGATAATGCCATTATACATAAATTTTCTTGCTTTAATGGGTGTTCTTTCTGGCCATTTTGTCCCTTAGCATCCCAAGATTCTGAACCATACAGCATAATTCAATGCTCATGACATGCACTGACGCACTTCGCCTACAACCATCTTCCATTCCATCTTTAGCCATTTAGTGTACAGTGTGAACATCATTTCATCTCCACTGACACTCACCGATTCATATTTTCCATACAAGCCAATATTTTGAGATTCCAGTAGGCAATTTAATGCCTTGTATAAGGTAAATGATATCATCTCATTTCAAATACTCATGCTCATCTAAAGATCTATAAAAGTTCTTTGAACATTTCTCTTCAAATACACACAGACATACCTGACTTTCTCTCTATAAATTCAAGCATTTTACTGTAGATTTTTCACCCAACAAAAACAAGTCATATCCTATTAGATGTGGTTGATTACATGAATCAATCATCACCATTGCGGTCCATCCGAACCAAATTTTCAATAAATGAATTATATGCTACATATAACATTAGAACATTTGCTCCAATCCTATTACCAAAGCAAAAAATCCAAGATATGTATGAAATTTCGAGAAGTAAAAAGTAACATCTCAAATTTGCTGTGTTCTCTCACTGAGGCCTCTTCTACAAAGGGCTTGAGGAGTCTTTTCCGGCCACCGGAGCTATACACATTAATAATCCTTCTCAGTCCAGCGAGATCTTATCTTATCTAGTCCAAAGCTGGAATCCTCCACATGCGGTGCCATGGTATACAGCTTCTCCAGCCACTCATTGCACATGCAAGCTCCTGGCTTCTCGTCCTTTCTTTGGCCTCTTCTCAAGTGGGTTTCTGACAACTTGTCAGCCTCTCCATGGTTGTTTTTTTCGAGTTTCTTTGTCCACTTTCTCCCTGGATTCTTTCTTCATCTGCTTTTGGGTTTTTCAATCTGTTGATGGGATCAGATGACTATAGGAATAATTCCGTTCTCGAGGTTCTTAGCAAAGGGAAGTCAATAGATTATAACCTTCAGAGTCAGAACATTCCTAATGCCGAGAAACCTCCTATATTTGAAGCCTAATGGACCCATGGGTTGCTTTTAATTCTTTACCTATTCAAATCCTTCTTAAATGCTCTAGGAAAGTTGCTGATCACAAAATAGGTTTGGAGCAAAAGAAAGATGTATTTTCCAGACGTGGCCTTTAACAAAATGTTTTCTCTCAGTTGGGGGCTGAAAATTTTTCCCCAAAAGTCATTTGCTCCTTCTGTTCTTCAAGGGAGAAAATGTCCTTAGACTTGTGTAGATTAAGAAGATGTGGGTTCCTAAGAAGATAGGGGTTTCCCCATGGCAAAGGTATCAAGTTCCTATTTTCGGCTTATGGCCCCTCTTCAAGTCAAATCTTTTGTCTGAACAGCTATGCTTAACAGGATTAGCACGAATGATTTGCTTCAAACTCGTAGACCTCTAGCTGCTATGTCTCCTATCTTTTCTGTAATGTGTAGATCTAGTTCTAAAATTGGTTCTCATTAGTTTTTGCAGTGCTTAGTGGCTTCCTTCCTCTGGAATTACATGCTTGGTGTCTTTGGAAAACAAATGGGTTCGCACCATGGATTTAAAAATGTTCCCAAGTATCAAGTTTACGGGTTTGGATATAGCAAGTTAAAAAGCTTTGCCAATGTGTGTGCTTTGCTATTCTGTGGTGTATTTGGTTGGAAGGGAATGCTAGAATCTTTCCAGGGTGTTGGGTGTCTTATGAGTCCATTTGGGAGAGAATTGTTCTTCTAGCTTCTTTAAGGTGTTTTTCCCTCGACTTTTTAAAGGGGTGTCTTTATCTGATTCGCAGAGCGATTGGCAAGCTTTGCTGCATGGTTCTTATTCTTAGTATATTTGCTATAGTTTATTTCTTTAGTACTTGAGGATTTCTTATCGTCTTGCTTTCGTATCGCTCTCTTCTATCTCTTCTCTCTCCATATACAGAGATATACACCTCTATTATGAAAATAAATAAATCCAAGATATTCTCTCAAGTCCGCCTAAGTGTGCTATAAATGTCCATATGTATGAATGTATCTTCATTCTTACTTCTCTTTTGACATAATGTTTAACTCATACCCTTTACTAATAGCTGCTACACATCACAATACAGCATAGCCCTTACAAACAGCCCATTCTTGAGGCATTTAGGTTCAGTGCATTCATCACACAACAAGGAAACACCATTTAATTTTAGATTTAGCCATTTAGCCACATGTTCAATGATTTGATAAGTCATAAAATATAGCTACAACTCTATAGCAATCCCCTCCACTAATCGAAGTTTGGGACTAAGTCAAACAAGAAGGGAAGCTTTTCTTTAATGCAAGTTGAAAAAACTAGATTTACCTCATGTTTAAGGAGAAAAACTACTTAAAAATGCATATATAGTACTCTTATTTATCAATGTAGATTAAATCAAGCCCAAACCAGCAATCAAACAGTTATGTCAACATCAATGTGCAAAAATAAAATTATGATATGAGCAACACTTGAAAATATGAAATTTAAAGTTCAAAGTTGAAAAGAAGCTTACATCTGTTCAGCTCCTCTTGAGTTTGTCACCTGCAAAGATTAGACAACAGTCCATATAAGTATCAATTCCAGAAAAAAAATGAAACCTAAACATGCAAAGAAGTACAAAATAGGAATAAAGAGAACATGATATTTAACAAAGGAAAACAAAAGACCATAATAGGGGTCAAAAACAAGGGAAATGCAAAAATAATTGACAAAAGTGTGGAAGAATAAAACAAATCAGAGTTTTGGGATCATGAAGGGAGGGATGACAAATTAAATCTGGTTTGAAAGAAAAGTCAGATATAGGATTTTGGATGTGACGCTTCCTCTTCAATGCCAAATTCAAAGACTAGTAAAGAAAGCAAATACAAATAGTTTCCTATTGAAGTCTGATGGTTATCTCTAACAAACTCCACTGACATGAAATGGCATCCCCTGGCCCACCATAGGCACACCCAATAAGCCGAAGGCAAAAAACCAAGAAAATCATGATAATTTTGTAAGACAAAGAATGAAACACAATAACCCTAAATTCCTCTTTCAATCCATCCTTGAGAAACAAGGTATGAACATGACAACAAGTACTATAGAGAAAAGGCATTGTGAAAAATAATTTGAGTACTTGATCATATAAAAACAATCGTCATCATCAGCATGCATGAAGTGTATGTTTCTATACTCTAATATTCCCATGTTCAAACTTTAACATCAGTAGTACATCAATGGTAACTTCTAATAAAAAAGGTTATCGAGTGGCTTCAGTTGTCATGCTTATCTTCACTCTTATCATGTGTATATTCACTCAAATATGACCTATCAACTAAAAATAACTAATTTAATACTCGCTAAACAAGAATCGAGCAACAGGATGTAAAACACAACATTCTATAGCATCCATGACTCTCAAGATACCACTATCCTCCTGTTAACCCATATTTGCTCTTCAATACCACAATTCACAAATTAAAAGTCATGACATGGGATAATATCACTGCTCCATAATAGGTCTATCCAGTAACATCAGGCAACACTAAGCTACATGAAATTATGTATTTTATAAGCAAAAGGAAACTCTAGAATCGGGCAATTTTCTTTTCTAGATGGAAACAGGGAACGTCAAATGAAATACGGGCATAACATCTGTCAAATCTACCTATCACAATTTGTTGATATAAATATTAAAAGAATGTACTTCAAATGTAAAAAGTGGATTCTGGTAGATTGTCAATGCAGTAGAATACTAGAATGCACAAGACAACACCTCAGTTAAGCATCAAATACTTTCTAGGATCCTCAACTCATAGTCACATTAGGTAAATTATCAACCACATCCTAACTCATGTTTCACCTCATTCTTATAGTCTGCCACATAACACTTGCTCAACCAATCCGATACCAGCTCAGTCAATGATCATTCCAAGAACCTCACAAAACTCCACATTCTGTCTATTCAATTAACATCTAGTAATACCTAAATTTCCATCCTACTCAAGTAAGTAACAATACTTATTACTCACTATGCCATTTCTAGCAATGCCAATAAAAAAGAGTGATTAAGTGCATGAGGCTCCCACCTAGTGAGGGTAGATGTATGCCAGCCAGTATATAAATTATAAAACAATAAAAGATAGCAACACAACACCATTACTTGAACCACAAACACAAAAGCAAAAACGTTTTTCCAAGCAGTTGGAGTTGGCTACATGGATGAAACTACACCACAATGTCCTATCATAATCATAATTATACACAAACCAAGTCCTTAGCCATTTAGCGCATTGTTTTTCTCGTCCTCCCTCTAGATATATCTATCCTCATTCTAATCTACTCTCTCATTAGTTCAAACCATCCACCTAAGGTGCGATTCTACCATCTTTTCTAATTTCTCCAAAGAACAAATTCAAATAACGGCATTAAAAAAAATAAAAAACACTATTAAGGAAAATAAAATTGAACTAGGGTTGGATATCACCAGACACCTCATCACGAGGTTTTGCATTCGATGCAGCGGAGTGACGTTGCTGCGGAGACTGAGACCTGTGCTTGCTCCTCCTGTTGCCGTAATCACGCTCTGGCGACCTCTCGTACCTCGACCTCAACGACTTATCATTGTTCCTTCTGCTGCCACCATTATGATCAAAATCATCATCCCTTTCGCCCTTCTTCTTTTCCTTCCGCTCTTCTCTATCCGAACCCCTTCCTCTCCCACTCCCATGGCTCCTCTCGCTCTCGCGTTCGCGGTCTGATTGAGTTCTTTTCAACCGCTTCGTTCGAGGAGAGGGGGAGCGAGAGCGAGGAGGGTCCGGAGAACCGGAAGCAGCACGAGCCGGTTTGGATGAGCCGCGAGCTGAGTGGTAATGCTTGTCACGAGGCAGTGGAGAGACGCTGTTGTGGTGGGACCGGTGACGGCGAGAGGAAGGGGAATGATTGGCTGAGGAGTGACGGCCCATGGTTGAGACGATGGACTTGACCGCACAGAATCGAGAATAAAGTGACAATATTATATAAGCATTGTTGTTGTTGGTTTCTTTTTCGTACTGGAATGGGATTGGGATTCTGAGCTTTACTATTATTACGGATTAGGAACGGCGCTGTATGTATGAGTATGACGGTGAGTGAGTAATTTTTGTACAACTAACCCCAGAAAAGAAATGACAGTAGAATAATGGAAAACAGAGGAGAAACTCACCGGAGGAAGGAGAGAGAAGGTTAGGGCACCGAGGGAGGGAGGGAGGGAGAGTTGAATGAAGCTTTAGTGCTTTACTAGGTATTGGGGAAGGAAAGCAAAACGATGAAGATGCTTCACGGGGAGAGAAATATTGAACCAGGCTGATTGGGCTTAAAATTAAAAGTCCTAAAGTTGTTTGTTTGTTTGTTATGAACTAATTATTTTCGGATAATTTAAGTAGATAATAATTGTAAATCATTTTGCATTTTTGAATTGAATTAATATCAACTTATTTACAAACAATAATTAAAAATTTAAAAAATGTCAATCTTTATCCTCACAATTTTAAAAAATAATTACCACTACTACAAATTCTTCACCCATCAATCATCAGTTATAAGTTTAAACTACAACCATTAGTTATATTTAGGTTACCAAGCGTGTTTTAAACTTATTAGTCTAATATGACTCAAATTTAGAACTCGATGATTATTTTCTTTTTTGGTAATCTCTCTCTGTATATATATGCAAAAAGTCAAAGAACCTTATATATAATGAAATTGAATTGGAGTTCCCAAACCCCACTTTTTGAACCCAACCCCCATTTTAATATGAAAATGACTACAATACCCCTAAATTCCTCCTTTCATCTTCCCTGTTAATCTACAAACCCCTCACCCATTTACAAGACCCTCAAAGGACGCGACAAAGATATGGGTTGTTGACGGTGGTTGTTTGGCGGTGGCGCCCCTGAACACAGAGCACGGTGACCATGGCAAACATGATGCAGCCAAGGTAATCGATGCGACGGTAGAATTTGCTCGCGATGGCTATGACCATAGCCACGGTGGGTTGTTGTCGCGAGTGATGGCACGCCCCCGACGGTGGTACGACAGTGTGGATGCAAATCTGCACAAGTGGTTGTTTGGCTGCGGCGAGTTTGAACGAAAAAGAGCTTTGATTGAGTCTCTTTCTCAACTTAGTGAACACAATGGGAGTCATGTGGCGGTGACGAACATGAACAACGATGGCTGGGTTGAGGGACGGCAACAGTGGCTGGTGGCCACACGGCTTCTGTGTGTCTTCCATGGGTTCTGATCTCCAGCAATAGCATCCTGTTTTATTATGGAGGTAATTGTGCCACTCCATCATCCAGCAACAACATCTATCTTTGACATTACAACGGGTAAGGGTAAGGGTGAGGGGTTTGGGGTTTGGAATTCAAGAGGGAAGGTGAGAGTGAAGGGTTTGGAGTTTGGGGTATTGTAGTCATTTTTGTTTTTGTTGTTTATGTAAAGTGGTTGCTCAAGAGGGTGAAGGGTTGTGGTTTGATTTTTTTTTTCAAAAACAGGATTGGGGTTTGGGGCTTGAGGCTTGTTTTTCTATTTTGGAGGTAAAATAGTAATAAGGTCATTTTAGTAATTTCCCAATTAAAATGGATTTTGGGCCTAATATAGGGGTTTGTAGACTAATACTCAATGAAATTTAAAGTGATGTGGAGGAAAATAATGAGGAGAGTAACTAAGAAAATAAAAAGGCCTTTTACAATAATCTAATATTAATGATATATACCTTTTCAAAAACAATATCACCCATTATTGTTGTCATCTATGCACCAAAACATATATACTTTGTCAATATGTTGCAGCATATTCTTATAAAAAAAATATGTTGCAGAATAACCACTTGATTAAACCATATTATAACCATGATGATAACAATACATTGAATCAAAAAAATCTCAATATACCCAGAGTAAAAAATGTTGAAAATGTACATTGATTCAAATCAATCTTCCGACCAAAGGGGTTCTTCAAACCTGTTTGCAGTATATCTTTATATATAAAAAATCCAGTGAAAAAAAGTAGAAAAAAAAAGCAATAAGTTCAAACTAAAAAATACCCAATTATTTTCAAAAAGGGGAAGAAGGGGCATATGAATATCGAACTACTCGTTGACGATCGCTGCAGAATTGTGGAGTGTGATGATGTCTTTTCACATAGTAAGTCAAAGCCAATTACTAACTCACTAACAATTACAAAACCGTAATTTCTATATACTATTAACAACCTGTAGGGAGACAAATACAAAATATTTAATAAATTGAACTTATTTTAATCCTAGAAAATTCACATAACTAAAAGTAACTGAATTCAAAAATTACCAATCACATAAACAAAACCCCATAATAAAAATTCTCATAACCAAAAATCACAAAAATCAATCAGATTAAATACAAAAATCAAGAAGATTAATCACAAAAATTCACATATATAGTGGAAGACAACATTGCTTTACTTAGCCACTTTGTTAGTCTGGAAATTATGTATAGACCCGGAGGTGATAATGTCACTGCAGATTTCCTGTCAAATTTAGCTTTTGATATAGGTGAACAGATTTGGCTGGACAATATCCCATCTGTACTTGAACAGTTTTTTATTCCACCTGCTATTTTCTGCAGTTGTGGAAGGCTCTTAATAAAGCTGATCTTATTCCTACAAAAAAAAATATGCACATACATGACGGAGTGAATAGACAAACACATATTGATAAACATGCGAAAAAATTAAGCAAGTAATATACTACCTCCTGAATTAACTAAAAACCACAATCAAATATGTATCTCTTAAAATTGGAAAATATTATGAACACAGAATAAAAATTAATCACGTTATACAGAAAAACACTTCAAGGATAAACCTCATACTCATTGTATGCTCAATAAGGCATTTCGACAAACTATCAAGCATGCACAATTAAAAACTTAATAAGTTCATAAAATTAAATTCATTAGAAAAAATGACTATGAATCAAAAACTAAAAAGGAAAAACGAAAGTATGAAAAATGACAACTGTTCTGTCGTAGGATTATTGGTCTTAGTCAATTCGGCTAAGAATTCGGCAATCCCACTCTTGATATCAGACGTGAAGTGAGCACCTTGAACACCAAGATACCCACACTCTTGTCGTTCTACTTTGGAGTGGTGTGTGTGTTTGTGTGAGATGAGATAGATCATACCTGCTTGCCTTACCAGGTATTATATAAGCATACCAGCATAAATGGTGATGATTGCTGCCTTCATGAGGCAGGTGAGGTTCCTTCTAAACGGCCCAAGTGTAATGGCGGGTATTAAATCAGGTAGAATCCTATGCTTGTGAGGATAACGGAATTCCTTGGATTCCCTAATACACGTGTCTGACTTGACGGATTCCTACCGGTATAACGGTACGCAGTATGACGTTAAATATCTACAACCCATACCGGTATCCGGTATCCGGTATCAGCTTTATTAGGCCTCTTAAGGTCTCACACCAGTATCTGAATCCGACATCATAGGGCCTCTTAGGACCTCATACCAGTATCCGGAATCCGGCTTCATTGGGCCTCTTATGGCCTCATACCGGTATCCGGAATCTGGCTTCATTGGGCCTCTTATGGCCTCATACCGGTATCTGAATCCGGCATCATAGGGCCTCTTAAGACCTCATACCGGTATCTGAATCCGGCTTCATAGGGCCTCTTAGGACCTCATTCCGGTATCCGAATCCGGCTTCATTGGGCCTCTTATGACCTCATACCGGTATCTGAATCCGGCATACCGGTTCCGTTTATGTGGTCCATAACAGTAGCCCCCCAAGTCATGGTTTATGAATATGAGCCATGAGTTTCAAGTGACTTCATCAATTCAATCCAGATGCATTTATCAAACCGAATTACCGACTTCGAGATGCTGGTTTTAACTGATCATCACTTGCTCCCCAATTCAAAAGTCTCAAGGGCTCAGTCTTTGAGGAAAAGAATCCCTACTTCCAGTCTAACATCTCTAGTCTGATGCAAGTCAGTCTTCCTATAGCTGCTTTTGCTTCCATTTCCCGAGTTGGTCATTCCGGTATCCTAACCTCGGGACTCTGGATTTGTATATCTAAAAATTTGAATTTTATACCTTTCCAAGACTTCACATTCCCTAAGGGCCCAACTTTCTAGACAGAGATTCTTATTCATATGTCCATCCTAATCTGACACAAATCAGACTTTCCCATGACCATCCTCTTGTCTTGTTCCTGTTCCCTCGGGAATCACCTGCTCCTAGAAATTTATTGGAATCCGAGCTCCCATCTTTACTGTACCCAAGCCAACCACGAGTTCGGATTTCCCAGTTTGGTTTTTGAAGGGGTGTAGTAACTGATCTTCAATTTCTTTGGGAAGATGAGGAGGGGTGACTCTTTACTGCAACCATCATGGCCTTTCATTGTAACCATAATGACTTATCACTTCCCAACTGACATGACTTTTGACTATCAATCAGTATGACCTTTGAGATAGCATTCATTTATTAAAAACTCCTCTCCTCATGCTCCTTCTGAAAACCGAATTCCCCCTATAAATACTAGAAAGCCTTTCAGTGAAAAACCCACTTGCACATCTTCTGCACTACTAAACAAATTTGCTCCTCTCTTTTTGTATTCTTCCTTCTTCCAATATATCCATCTCCTTCAGGTATACAACTTCTTATCCTTTGCTTTTTCCTTTTATCACGAACTCATTTCCTTCCGACAAGTTCTCATGCTCTTCTTCTTCCAATTCGTCAAAGCCCTTTTCCACTAACTTTGGGAATTCTTCTAACCAACCGAGTGGCCTTCAAAACTCTTCTTTTTCCGAACATGAAAAGGAAGCTTTAGACGAACTAGTGAAGAAATGGATCATCAGGGACATGTTTAGTGAAGTTACCAGCATTCCTCCTAAATTTTCTTTCCACACTTCCTCCCAGGAATCCATCATGGGGAAAAAGAGGTCTGAAACAAATCCTGAGGAATTCATCCTTCCTTCCGATATTACTGGATATGAGAGTGTAGACCTTGACGCCTTAGGCAGACCCTCCATATTTGTAGATGTCCAAATACTACAGGAATACCATAACAAAGCTGACCTTGTAACACTGGGGCTTACCCCAAACTTTTATGCCTTAGAGGCTCCCTCTTCTCAAAACAAAATTTGCTTTGTAGGAAGCCCTCTTGAGAATTTCTTCTTCATGTATGTGGTTCTTTTTGAAACTTGTGGAGTTCGTATTCCCTTCACCGACTTCGAATGCAGGGTTCTTAGACACCTAGAACTCGCTCCAACACAACTCCATCCTAATGGCTGGTGTTATTTGAGGGCGTTTCAACTTTTCTGCCAACATTTTAATCTAGCTTGTACACTCCCAGTACTTTTCACCTTCTTCGGACCGTTTGCTTCAAGTAAAGTCAAAGGGAAATGGTCCTGGGTTACACTGAAGTCCCGCCTTAACTGGAAAGTTTTTGAAACCTATTCGGAGACATGGAAAGGATTCAAGAATGAATCTTCAAGATAGTAGGAGCCCCACATTCTTGGCCTTTCTTCTTTGACCACGGAGGAAATCCACACTTCCCTCTCTTTTGGTCCGACAAAAACTCACTGATTCCGGCCCATTCTTTCCTTACCCCCAATAACGTTCTTACTGACACCGAGCAGTCGACCATAGCATTTTTCTTTGCTTGGTATGAACGTTTTGGATACATTAATACCAGGAAGATAGTGGATGCTGAACCGGATTCCCTGCGTTCGGAATTCGGTAGGATACCTAACGCATATCATTTACTTGCTTTTGTCGCCTTTGGAATTATTAATGCTTTTGTATTGTTTTCATGCAGAAAAAATGGTGAGCCCTCAAGACCTTGCAGCTCTTGCTGTTGCTATCGGGAATGCCCCAAGGAAGCCTCCCAAACGAAGCAAGACAAGTGCTAACCGTCCCCCTCTGGCTGCCGTAGTCCTTGACAGTCCTGAAGCTGCTGCCAAGAAGAGGAAAAATCAAGAACCTCTCCAATCCGGCTCTCCAACTAGATCTCACTTTGATGCTGGACAAGGATCTTCTGGTTTCACTTCTTTGGTGTGGGAGGAACACCTGAGCGAGAGCTTTGGCCTCATGTTGTTGACTGATTCTGACTCTCATCGTTTCTAAGGAATGACATGTCGGGAATTTGTTAACTTGATGAAGTCTTTAAAGAAACACCAACTTCGTGCTGCCTCCACTCTCCAGTTCTTAGAGGATAATGCTGAAAAGGTCTTGTTTGTTGGGCAAGAGGCTGTGGACTTGGCTGCTTATGTTAAGAAAGAGGCTGAGATGGCTGAACAGCTTGCCTCCCAAGCAGTCGAATTGAGGAAGACCAAGCAAGCCCTTTCCTAAGCTGAGGAAGAATTTGCAAAAAGGATGAATGACAAACTTAAAGTGAATGACACCAATGATGCTGCCTTAAACACATTGAGGATGCACTCAATGAGGCTGAAAGTCAAAGGGATATGTACATGGAAAAGTGGATTGGATCAGTTCAGTCTTCCTTTATGAATGCGGTGGAGCAAGCCAACTTCCTTAACAGCAATTTTTCTGCCAAGGGTATGCATTTTTTGCACAAAGTTGAAGATGGAGCGCTTTATAGCTACCTTGAAGATGGAACCAGAGTGCTTGTCAACTTAGATGATGAGAACTGCCCTGACCCTTTGGCCATCGAAGATGATGAAGAAACTGAGGATGATGAGGGACATGAGGATGATGGTGCTGCTGCTTAGTCTTTTAGTTTAATCTTGTTTATTTCAAGTCTTTCTATTTTCAGTCTTGTACTATTGGTTTTTCCCTAGTTTGCACTTTGTTTTTGACTTTTCTTAGTTGTAATCTGTTTTCCGAATTTATGTTTTTCCTTAGTTGCACTTGTATTCTGACTTTTCCGATCAATGAATTCGGCTTAGTATTTGTTTTATTTTTCCTTTGTGTATCCATCTTCTTTACTGATCCATGGAAGTCCTATTCTAGCCAGCGAATGGCTTTCCATTTAACTTATTAGTTTTCTGAAACTAACAGAAATCATTGTAAGTACATGGGCGGTGTTCATTTCAGCATAAGAACATCTCCTTACCCATTTCACTTCTTATCTGGTGGCTAGTTAGACAAGCGGCGTATCAAGTATTGGATACTAGGATTTTCACTTGAGTTCTACCAGCTTCATGGTATTATTATCTGAATTCATGACGCCAGCCTGAGACGCCTCTTTGGTTTTTAAGAAAACAAACTTTATTATCAAGTGTATAGTTCCTGGTACCGAATTGTTTATACCGGATACCGAATTCCTGATACCGGACTCCTGAGAAAACAAACTTTACTATCAAGTATAGGATTCCTGATACCGACTTCGCTATTTCGGATACCGGATACCGAATTCTTGATAGTTTTTTTAGTGAAATTCCTGATACCGGATTCCTGATACCGGACTCCTGATATCGGATTCCTAATTCGTGAGTCTTTGAATGAAGGGAATCAGTTTGAGCTGACCATCTCATAGGGGTACTATACTCAATCTTGTAACTTATGGAATTTTTATAATTCTCATTAATAAAACAGAAAACCAAGTACAGTCATAACTTAAACCAAATAGAGGCCTATGGGTGATCCTCTTTTTAAAGCAGAAATAAACTAGACACATAACAATGGTCTGTAAGACCTTCTTGGAAAACAAACAACTCTAAGAAAGCTTAAAAAAGAACATAATTCAACTATAATAGATGCGAAGCTTAGCTGCATTCCACGGATTCTTGATGCCTCTGCCAGTAAGTGTTTCCAAAAAGTATGTTCCTTTTCCAGTTTTGGATCGGACTCGATACGACCCTTCCCAATTGGCTGCCAACTTCCCATGCTCTGGCTTATTACCGTGTACATCAACCCTTCTTAACACCAAGTCACCTTTGTTGAAGGCCCTAGAAATCACCCTTAAATTATATTGCTTTGCTGACTGCTGCTGGATTGTGGCTATACGAACAGTCGCCATCTCCCTGGATTCTTGCAGGAAGTCCAAATTTTCTCTTATAAGTCGCACATTAGCTTCTGGATCAAAATACCTTGACCTCATGTTAGTGGATCCTACTTCTAGTGGAATCATGGCCTCACTCCCATATGTGAGCTTAAATGGAGTCTCTCCAGTAGTTGAGTGTGGAGTGGTTCTGTAGGACCAAAGGACAGTATCTATGAAATCAACCCATTTACCTTTGCTATCTTCCAGCTTCCTTTCAAACCTCTTAGGATACATCTGTTGGCTGCCTCGGCTTGCCCGTTAGTTTGCGGGTGTTCGACGAAAGATAGATGTTGCTTTATCCCTAATTTCTGGAGGAAGTCTTTGAAAGCCCTACTGGTAAATTGGGTGCCATTGTTAGTTATCAATACGGCGGGAACTCCAAACCGCGATATCACTTGATTACTAAAGAACTTTAGGATCTATGTAGAAGTAGTAACATCAACTGCTTTAGCTTCGATCCATTTTCTAAAATAATCAACCGCCACCACCAGATGGGTGACCTGTCCAACCGCCTGCGAAAACGGTCCTAGCAGATCCATCCCCCACTGAAAGAAAGGCCATGGAGCTGATATGGAATGGAGTTCCTCTGGTGGCGCCAAGTGAACATCAGCATGTTTCTGACAATGATCACATTTCTTCACATGATTCATGGAATCCAACTGAATACTGGGCCAGTAGAATCCAGCTTTCAATATCTTCCTTGCCAAACTTCTTCCTCCCAAATGGTGACTGCATCTCCCTTCATGCACCTCTTTCAGGGCCAATTCAGCTTCCCGCTCAGTCAGACATCGGAGTAGGGGTGATGAGAACCCTCTTAGATAGAGCAACCCATCCTGTATGACAAAGTGAGGAGCCATTTTTCTTACCTTTCTTGCCGCGTCATCTTCACCTAGAAGGACTCCGTGAAGTAGGAATGCCAGAATAGGAGACGCCCATGAATCTTCATCCTCCACTGCCAATGTTGCATTGGGGTGAGAGATAGCTTGTTGAATCATAGACCTGTGATTCCCTAGTTTCTTGGTGCTAGCCAATTTGGACAAGACATCAGCTCTTGAATTCTGATCTCTCGGAATGTGTTGAAAATCTACGCTGTCAAACATTTCTGCCAACTTTTTACATTTAGAGAGATACTTTTGAAGCAAAGGCTCCTTGGCTTGGAAGTCTCCTCTAATTTGGGAAACCACCAGTTGCGAATCACTGTACAATAGGATTGAGTGCGCTCCAAGATCCTTGGCCATTGTCATACCAGCAAGACAGGCTTCATACTCAGCCTGATTGTTAGAAATTGGAAAGTCGAACCTTAATGAGTATTCAATGGAAACCCCTTGAGCATTTTCCAATATTATGCTAGCTCCTCCACCTGTCTGATTGGATGAACCGTCAACGAATAGGGTCCCGACTTCAGAATCCCCTTTTGGTACCAATTCCACAATGAAGTCTGCCAAAATATGAGACTTGATAGCTGTTCTTGACTCATAGCTGATCCCATATTCAGACAATTCCACTAACCAAGCGATAATACGACCTGCTAAGTCGGGTTTTTGTAATACCTGCCTAATGGGCTGATCTGTTCTGACCACGACTGGATGGCATTGGAAATATTGTCTCAAACGCCTTGCCGTGACTACTAGTGCGAACGCCATTTTTTCAATTTTCTGATACCTTTTTTCTGTTTCTTGCAACACTTTGCTGACAAAATACACCGGCTTCTGTCCCTCATCCAAATCCCTAACCAAGGCAGCACTCATCGCTTCATCATTAACCGATAGATATAAATACAGAGTCTCACCTAGCTCAGGCTTGCTCAAGATCGGAGGATGGGAGAGGTAACGCTTGAATTTCTGAAAAGCTTCTTCACATTCATCCGTCCATCTGAACTCCTGGTCTTTTTTAAGCAATTGGAACAGTGGAAGGGATTTGTAAGCAGACTTTGACAAAAACCTTATTAAGGCCGCTATGCGTCCGGTCAGCTTCTGTACTTCCTTCATGGAATTCGGGCTCCTCATCTGCGTGATTGCATCACACTTTTCAGGGTTAGCCTCTATTCCTCTGCTAGTAAGCATAAAACCTAGGAATTTTCCTGCTGTGACACCAAAGGCACACTTCAGTGGATTTAAACGCATGTTATGCTAACGTACCTTACTGAGGACAACCTCTAAATCCTGCTTGTGGATCTTTTGCTCCGTTGACTTGACAATCATATCATCGACATAAACCTCCAAAGTTGGTCCAATCAGCTCCCCAAAGATTTTATCCATCATCCTATGGTATGTTGCACCTGCATTTTTCAAACCAAACGGCATTACTGTGTAACAGTATGCTGCTCTATCAGTCATAAAAGCGGTTTTTTCTTGATCATCACTGAACATGGGAATTTGATTGTAACCAAAATAAGCGTCCATGAATGAAAGCAGCTGGTAACCAGCAGAATTATCAACCAGCTTGTCTATGTTGGGAAGAGGGTAGGTGTCTTTGGGACACGCTTTGTTTAAATCCGTATAGTCCACGCACATACGCCATTTACCATTAGATTTTTTGACCAGAACTACATTAAAGAGCCACGTAGTATAAGGAACTTCCCTGATGAAACCAGCTAGTAAGAGCTCCTCCACATTCGCAGCGATCACCTTCTGTCGTTCATCGCCCATCTTTCTTCTCCTTTGTAATATTGGCTTGAACTTTGGATCAACTGACAGACGATGACAAATAAATTCTGGATCTATTCCTGGCATATCAGCCGCTGTCCAAGCGAATAGATCCTTATTCTCCTTTAACAATGTAACCAGCCTAATCTTTTCTTCACTTGGTAAGTCTTTTCCAACTTGAGTCCACTGTTCCGGTGTATCTCCAATCTAGATTTTTTCTAATTCCCCTTCAGGCTTGGGCCGCTCCTCTTTGATATCCTCCCTCATGTCTAAGTCTACCATCATGACCCTAGAAGACGAGGCGGATCTCTTGACCTGCTTTGCTTGTACCTGCTTCTTGGCATTTTCTTTTGTCGCTTTTAGACTAGCTATGTAGCAGGTTTTTGCCTGCATCTGGTCTGCACGTACTGTAACAATTGATCCTTTCTCACTGGGGAACTTCATGGCCATATGCAAGGGAGAAGCAACTGCTTGGAATTCCTTCAAAGTAGGTCGACCTAGGATCGCATTGTAAGCAGAGGGGCAGTCCACCACCAAGAAACGTACTTTTTCGGTTCAACAGTGAGGGGGTGCACTTAATGTCAGCCTGATATCAATGTAACCTTTGGGTCTGATAGTATCACCGGTGAACCCAATTAGTTCCTTCTGACATGGATGCAGATCTCCTGGTTTCAACTTCAGACGATTGAACAATTCGGTTAACATGATATCTGATGAGCTACCTTGGTCCACCATCATGCGGCAAACACGGAACCTGTCAATAATTCCTGACACCACTAACGGATCGTTGTGATGAGGAATCACTCCCTCTAAGTCGGCTTCAGTAAACATGATGGGAGGGTGTGCATCCTTCTGCCTGTTTGATACTAAAACCGCCATCGTTGCTAGCTTTAATTGTTTTTTGTGAGATGTTACAGATTCTCCTTCGATCGTTAAACCGCCACCTATAGTGCTAATTACCTCAAGATCTTCATTACGTGTTTTACCAGCGTCTTCCCTTTTTACCGGAGAGTTCCTGGTTGGGGCACGTCTAGGGGTTATACTCCTCCTTGGAGGTGTTCGGGATCTCCTCTTAGGGGGACTCCTTGTTCTCTTCTTGACCGGACTCCTTGTTCCTCTTCTTATTGGACTTCTGGCCCTTCTTGTGGGGGTACGCTCATTGGGACCTCCTGTGAAGGATTGTGTGTAACGGTTCAACCTTCCTCTTCTTACCAGGGTTTCCATAGTATCTTTGAGTTGAACACACTCATCATCAGTGTGCCCATAGCTGCCATGCCAACTACACCTTTTATGTTGATTCTCCTTTGTCGGAGGTCTCCTTAATGGTGGTGGTCGGTCTACTTCCATCAATTCTGCATTCATAATCTCACGGAGGATTTGTGATCCAGAAGCGTTTAAAGGAGTATAATGGTCATATTTACCTCCGGGCTTCTTAGCCCCTGAATCATGCCTGTTATTCCTGTCTCCTTCTCGCTGTCCTTTCCTTGCCCCCTTGTTGAAAAAAGCATCTTTCTTCTTCCCAGAAGCTTCAGTGGCAAAATTATCCCATGCTTTCTGATATTCCTCCAAGTTGATGTATTTTTCAGCTCTTTCCATGACTTCATCCATGGTTTTGGTTTTGTGCATCACCAAGTGGTCCGTGAAATCCGCTGGTCTTAAAGAACGCATCAAGAGATGCAGGGCTAATGAGGCCTCTATGTCACTAATTGAAAGATACTCAGTGTTGAAACGAGTGAGGAAATCTCTCAAAGACTCCCCTTTTTCCTGCTTAATTTGGGATAAGTGGTGCTCGGACTTTGGCTGTGCCTTACTTGTCGTGAAGTGTCCCAGTAATTTGGCAGCCAAATCCTTCCATCCAGTTACTAAATCAGGCTCCAATTTGGAATACCAGTGTAAAGCCGCTTTTTTCAGAGTTAGGGGGAAGGTGCGACACTTGTACGCATCCTTGGCCCCTTGACACGACATTGCAACCAGAAAACTATCAATATGTTCTTGTGGATCTGAGTTCCCAAAGTATGGATCTACATTGGCCGAAGCTTTGAGATTTTCAGGCATGGGGAAAGCCATTATGCTTTCAGAAAATGGGTGGTCCTTTTCTTCAGGTTCTCCGACTAACTCCACCTCATTCCCTTTGCCAATACCTGATTGGGATGTTCCTTTTGTAACATCCTTATTTTAATTAGTAAATTTTAAGTTTTAATGAAACTTGTGTATGGAAAATTTCTTTTAACCTTAATTATTTCTAAAAGATTTTACGAAAATTCGGCAGAGTTTCCTCTGTTTATCGGACTTTCCCAAAATTTCCTGTTGTACCTGTTCAACCATAATAGTTTTCAGACTTAAACCATAAAACTAAAACAGTCATTTGAAAATCCTAGTGCACTATTAATTCCAGATCAGGGCCGATATCTATTACACATTTTAATTTTCAAAAATATTAGTTTCCACATAATTAAATCTACAATCTACTCATAATAACGACCACTCCACGTAGTGGAGTGGTAATCCTGCTCTGCCACGACTTGTGCAAGCTCCTTCTGTACCTGCAAAATATAGCAAGAAGGGTAGCATTACACAGGACTTAGAAAGACAAATTCTAAAAGGAATAGCAATAAACTAAGCCTACGTTACTATTTACATGCAATGTATATAAATATTCATACATTTAATTTTCATTTTTATTTCTCTATTTACTTCCTCCTATTTCTTTTCATTCTTAATCCTCGTTCATTCTCTCACATTCATTCACCTGTTTCCATTCCTTTCCTTTTAATTATTTGGCTTAGAGCCGGTTACCATTACTTCCCTTATTTCGTTTAGTGATGGCAGTGACTTCCGCCCGCCTGCCATCGATACCATTCCTTTCATTTATTTCTTTTAGTGATGATAGTGACTTTCGCCCGCCTGCCATCAGTACCATTCCTTTATTTCTTTTAGTGATGTCAGTGACTTTCGCCCGCCTGACATCGAAACCATTCTTTTATTTCTTTTAGTGATGACAGTGACTTTCGCCCGCCTGCCATCGAACCCATATTTTCTTTTATTCCTTTTAGTGATGGCAGTGACTTCCGCCTGCCTGCCATCGAAACCATTCTTTTCTTTTATTTCTTTTAGTGATGACAATGACTTCCGCCCGCCTGTCATCGAATCCATTCTTTTCTTTTAAGTTTTTTAATGATGACAGTGACTTCCGCCCGCCTGACATCGAAACCATTTCTTCATATTTCTTTTTAGTGATGACAGTGACTTTCGCCCGCCTGCCATCGTGTCCATTATTTCTTTTAGTGATGGCAGTGACTATCGCCCGCCTGCCATCGTGCCAATTATCCCTTTTATTTTTCTATTATTTCCTTTACTTTTCTATTAATATGATAGTGCCATTTTTATTTTCTCTTTTTCTTTATCTTTTTAGATTTTACATATTTCTCTTTACTAATTAATCTCATTTTTAATTAACTCCACTTGGTTTGGTTATGTACAATATATTTGTATACTCGTTATTAGATTCTTGGTTTTCCCCAATTCTCTCTCCTCTCTTTCTTTTTTCTTCTTCTCTTCCTTTTTATTTTTCTTCTTCTATTTATTAAATTACTCTAATTTATATTCAACTCTACTTTACTTTTGTATAGTCGTAATGTTTTGGTTTCCCTTTCTAATCCTTAGTTATTTCTATAATTCCTCTATCCCATTCTAATATTTACTTCTTTTCCCTATAGTCCTACTCCATTCTATTTACCTACCATATTAACTTAATTCACTTCCCCCATTTTGTTATGCTATTCTTTTTAATTCCCATAACTACATCATCCCTCATTGTTTTATTATCTTTTTACTAAATTCTTTTACCGGTTTCCTATTTATACTTGAAATTTAGTTTATTATCCCGTTTCTATTTTTCTAATCCCAACATCTCTAACTAATTCTATTCCGCACCTACCTATTGTCTTCGCATTTAAACTCTTCTTTTATCTCACTTTTAGTTTATTTATTCTACTCTTCTTGCCTATTCAATTACTCTTTGTTCTTCTACACTCACGCTTAGTTAATTTTTCCTAACTTTTCCTTTGGTTATATTTTATACTTTCTATGTTTTCATCCAATATTGACCGTATTAATGTCCTAAACACACTCATTCGTCTCGGACCTTATTCTAATTATATATATTTTATTCCTTAACGTATGGTTTCTATTAACAATTTTATTTACTTCATTTATATCCGCAGGGACTACCCTAAGGTTCATTAACATACTTTTTAATTACCCTATTCTTAGCTACCACTATAACATTCTAGAATTTACTTTCTAAGTAAAGGTAACGCCACCCGTCTTACCTCAATTGACGAAAGTAAAGGAATAACCTCAACTCCGGGGAGGAAGCGGCGATCCGTGAAGCTTTAGTGGCCCAGGGTGGTGAACGGGTTGATGGCGATCGATGTCGGTGGCGAGAAAGATCACGGGCTGGACCAAAGCAAGAGCTTCGAGCTTCGGGGCACCCGGTATATGCCCGGCACGATCACGGGTCGGTAACGACGCCGGTGAGGTCCGTAGAGAGAGAGCTCGTGGTGAGAGAGGGGAAGGAATGAGGGAGGAGCTGTGTCTGTTGGTGGCTCGTGGTGGTCGATCGGCAGCCACGGTGGCGGCTCCAGTCGGAAATAGAAAGGACAGAGAGAAAGAGAGAGACTGGAGAGAGGGAAGAGAGAGAGAGAGAGAGAAAAGGAAAGGGGTTTGTGAGGGTGGTGGGTGGTCGGCGTGGAGGCTGGCCGTGGAGGTGGCGGGTGCGGCTGGAGGGGAAGGAGGAGAGCGGTGGAGGAGGAGAGAGAGAGGGAGAGGTTTGAGTGAGAGAGGAGGGGAGAGAGAGGGAGCAAGGGCAAGAGAGAGAGACGGATCTAAGGAAGGGAGGGAAGGATCAAGGGGGCGGCAGTCATGGGTGACGCGGTGGAGGTCGGAGGTGGCACGGGGAGGGAGAAAATGGGGGTTTGGGGGTGGGTCGACGCACCATATATGGTGCTGGTGCTGCTGTTACACGCACCGCGCGCTTGAGCGCGGCCGCGCCCCCCCACTGATCAGTTTTATTTTTTTTTATTTTTTTTTTGACTATGAGTTGACCGTGCCATAACTTCTTCGTTAACCGTTGGATCTTGTTCAAATTTGACGAGCAACTTCCTAAAAATCATACCTTCATATCCAACGGTGGGAATTGTGTTTTGAGTGCTAAATCTTTTATTTTGATTTTCTACCCTATGTTATGTTTTAGTACCGAAGTATCTATTTTTCTGGCCTGTTCCTAACTTCAATTTAATGCTCCTTTCTTTTCTAACCTTATTATTATTATTGTTATCCTTTCCTATTATTAAAATACTTCTTTTAAATAACTATTTGTAGTTTATTATCATTATTTCCTTTATTCTAATTATTATTTACTTATTCGTCTTTGGGTTCAAAATTTGGGATGTTACACCTTTCCTCAATTCTTTCAGCAACTTGTCCTGCTCATCTAATCGCCTACGCAGACGAGCCAATTCTGTCTCAAGGTTTGCCTTCCTTTGTGAGCATCCACCAGATGACCCTTTACTCTCATGACGGGAATGCGAAGGGCTTCCTCATCTAGTGGGGGGCCTCTGTCGCGATTTCTCCTGTTCATGACGAGAAGGCCCCTCTTGTTTCGAACGCTCGTATTCTGCCCGTCTTCTTCCCTCGCTCAACCATTCCCTGAGGTCCTTCTGATGAGAAGGTGCTTGTTCTCCACTTGGGTTGTTTCTCAATTCCACCACGCCGTGGTGACTGGGTTCACCGCGTTATCCTTGTGACTGGTTTGCCATGGACTTCTTCAAATGGTGGTGGGAATAGGTTTCTCGCTCCCACTGTGGTCGCCGATGTTGTGGGGTGTTATCCCACATGTACCGGTAAGCCGATTTGTTGATATACGACGATGATAATGGGTTCTCGGTTAAAGAACACTGTCACCGAGTCAGGATATTTGGGGGGTGATCTATGTGCCGTGTGTAAAGCAACGAGATATCAGTTCGGTCATACCTTGGCCACTACCTGTATTTATAGGGTGGTTGGAAGGAGACACTGTAATGAATGAGTCATAATGGGCATTAAGGTCAAAGAATAACGGCTCCATGAATGTCATCATTAGCAGTATAATGACGAACCGTTATGTCGGTTACTCACTAAAGGCTATTGATGCCGGATTGTCGATATGCCGAATTGATGCTTGTTGGTTCCTGATACGGGTTATTATTTGTCCGTGATACCGGTCCATAATAGTGTTGTGGGGCGTTATCCCACATGTACCGGCAAGCCGGTTTGTTGATATACGACGATGATAACGGGTTCTCGGTTAAAGAACATCGTCACCGAGTCAGGATATTTGGGGGGTGATCTGTGTGCCGTGTGTAAAGCAACGGGATATCAGTTCGGTCATACCTTGGCCACTACCTGTATTTATAGGGTGGTTGGAATGAGACACTGTAATGAATGAGTCATAATGGGCATTAAGGTCGAAGAATAACGGCTCCATGAATGTCATCATTAGCAGCATAATGACAAACCGTTACGTCGGTTACTCACTAAAGGCTATTGATGCCGGATTGCCGGTATGCCGAATTGATGCTTGTTGGTTCCTGATACCGGTTATTATTTGTCCGTGATACCGATCCATAACAGTAGCCCCCCCAGCTCGGTGCTGTGACGTAAGGAGGAGCGTCGAGGTATGAATAGGAAAGACCGGTATGAGCGTTGAATTTTTTGTGACTATGAAACAGATCCTTATCTCCGAAGAAATTCTTCAAATCTTTCAATTGATTTCAAAGGAGGGAAAACAATACAATATTCTCAATGTCCGGAACCAGAGTTTGAAGGGGGGAACTCGGTGCAAGGTTTCTCGAGTCGTCTAGTGAGTTTGAAGGAAGAAATCTAGCATGAAGATTCCTTGCTTGCCGGATACAAGACCTAAGGGGGAAGCCCAATTGAGGGTTCCTCACTCTTGGCAAGAGTCAGGGAAGGAGAATTCAACATGAAGTTATTCTCATTCTGAACCCTAAAGCGAATAGGGAAACTCGACACAAGGTTCCTCACCGTCAACAAATGAGTCCGGATAAGGGAATATAGCAACGTGTTCCTCATCTTTGGAAGCATATTGAATATTGAAGAAAATATCAGAGTAAGGAAACCTCATGGACTAGAATAATCTTGTTGGGGAATATTTTTTATTCTCCTCTTGAAAAGTTTATTGTCCATTGATGAAAATATTGGAGTCATTTTTAGACTACTCTTGAGAAAATTGAGGCATCATGTTTGTACCTTTCAATAAAAAAAAACAATTATCACGTAGTAACATTAAGGAGCAAAATTATATTTTATTTTTCTATTAATTGTAAGCTATGTAACAATAAAAATATTAGGATATTAGCTTGATGCATATGATATACGTTAGTAATAATTATTATGCATGATGAATAATTATTAAATATTGGAAAGAGAAATTCTTCCCTGATTAGAGAATGTTAGGGTGAAAGTATTGAGTATAAATTATTCCTTCCTTGCGTTGAGCACTATTGGGCTCCAAATTAGTTTTCATTTGGAAAGGGCCATTTGTGTAGTAGAGCCCATTTTTCCATCTTCTTGTTGACACATATGGAAGTAGTGTAGCAGCACTATATCCTCTTCCTCAAACCTGGAAACAGGTTCGTAGCTACCAGAGGATGGAGGCACCCATTCGAGCGTGACAAACGGTATGATGCACGAATCGGTACCCAGTAGACATCAATGGCCATGGTTCGCTCTGCTCCTCCTCGCATCAATGACGACCCCATTCACCGTCTCTTGGTATCCAAAACCGTCCACAGCAGTGAGGCGCGTGTACAACGACTTTTGTTGGGATTCTGGCAAGTGTACCAGATCGTACAAGTAATAAAGTGATAAATAGAGTATCGTTCCCAACGAGGACTGAAATTGATTCTAATAATTCTCACCTATTCGTAGTTACTAAATGAAAATTAAATTAAAATTCAATTGTTTGAGTGATTGTTGATTTAAATGAATTAAAACAAATAAATAAAACGATTCTTGAACAATGGGAAAAAGCGGGACGTAGTTTCGATGAAGGTTCCTAAAACATTTAACAACGAATTGATTTGTTTTCCTAAATTCTGAATTTGTTTTGCAAAGGTAGAAAACGCCTAATGTCTTAGGACGTTTCCGTATTTTAGGTATTAATCTCCCAATGATGTCTCAAGAGAGCCTTAAAAACCTAACCCTTAATTAAGTTCAATCAAAACTTGTAAAAATTATCCAATTCATAGAAAACATGTCTGTGCCTATGCAATTGAACTGTTTGATTATTAGGCTAAATCCTAAATTCATATGTCTATTCATAAAGGATTTCCAAAAGTCATGAACTGCGCACATTCACGAACAACAATAAAAATATAATCAAACACAGAGTTTATAATGGAAAAACAAAATCAATTCATTGCATAAACATTAACAAGGTTCCATGTTCATCTACTCCTACATCCCAAAGAAGGGTTTAGTTCATAATGGGAAGAAGAAAAGCAATAAAAGTGATAAAGAGTGACATAATTACCACTAATCCTTGCCTCTAATCTCCGTGTTCTTCGCAAAAAGCTCTAAAACCTTGTTCTTTTTCTTCTGATATGTGAAAATCGTCATCATATCTAACCTAGAATGTGTCTATTTAAAAGGATAAAAACTAATCTCCTATCAAATCTGTAAAAGATATAATTAAATCCACTGTGACTGACGACGTGCGCTTGGGCGCACAAGGCTGCGCCTGGGCGAGATCGACCTGCGCTTGGGCGCACAAGGCTGCGCCTGGGCGCACCACGCTAGCTTCAGCATCTTCTTGTTTTTGCTCTTTTGACCCCATTTCCTGGTCTTGTGCACCCACGGCATAGCATCTTAATCGACAAACTCGCCTTCTCAGTTCCAACTTCAAGGTTTTATTACTTGCTTCTTTTTTCCTTTTTCCAATTTCAACAAATTAAGCTCCACAACCTGAAATTAAGAACCAAAAAGGGCACAAAATCCACAACGATCTCGTTCCTTGTCATTAGTAGATAAAATCAATCTTTTCTTAACAATTACTTGAGAAACAAGCCAAAATCACTAAGAAAGAGGGTAAATTATCACTCAAAAACATCATATTTCTGGCTCTAATCACTCCCCCAAACTTAACATTTTGCATGTCCCAGGCAAAAGTAAAACAAAAAATTCAGAACCTCGAATCCCCCCAATCAAGACATAGCTACTCAATCATAAACTCCGACTCACCTACCCAAGATTCCTCTCTTCACTAGCAAATCACCTTAATGAAAACCAGTTGATAAGACAAACTCAAAGTGAATAAAAGATTAGTGACCACACTATCTCACAACATCTCTCATGTGTATGGGTTATATCTATCAATTCACTCAAGTTCAAACAATGAAAGCATGTTACCATAAGCTTGACTATAGACCTATATCTCCACTGAATTTATTGAAAACATGCACAAATCATAAGGTCTTTATTTGGTTGTAATGGGGCCATGGCTAAAAGTGTCAGGTGGGATAAAAGAATAAAAGGATAAACAAAGGGCTTATTTTAATAAAATCAGAAATCTTCCCTTTTGAATCATGAAATGAGCAATGAAAGTGGTTACACAAACACAAATCCACTCATTCGTTTTCCTTTTTCTTTCCTTCTTTCTTCCTATTCTCTTCTTTTTTTTTCACTTTTCAAAGAGAAATAGAAATACATTTTTCAACATTTAACACTTTCACCATTTTTAGTTAACATTCCACTCAATTGCTCATTCAAAAATTCAAAGGTACTTCATAAAAATATTTCAATTAATGTTGGGTACCAAAGAAAGTCCTTATATCTCAAAGCTCAAAGTGGGCAACTAAGGGATCATTATGTCTCAAAAATTTGTTGAAGGCCACAAAAACACAAACCTAAGTGCCTTAATCATGTTCATGCATGCAATCAATTGTCAATTTTGAAAAGGTCACAAGTCAAGTTCTAGAACAAACAATCAAAGCGAACAACACTCATGAAAAAAAAAGGAGTTTCATCACAATATTCATTAAACATTACTCCTTCAAGTGTATAGGCTCAAATCTCACTGGTTAAGGTCAATTCACTAATCAATCATTCACAACAAGTTTGCCAAACAACTAATTTTCAAAAAAAATTCAAAGCTAAATCCAATTAGTACCTCGGTAAAACAAGTCGAAAATCACAATCAAGCATTTACACCTATCAAAGGGACAAATCTAACACCTAGAATTAGTGCCTACTCATGCCAGGACACAAACCAACACAAAGCCAGGGGAGAAATCAAGATCAGAAAATTTTTTATTTTTATTACCCTCACCCCCAAACTTAGAATGTGGCTTGTCCTCAAGCAACAAATCTATCTACACTACAAAATAAAAATAAAAGATAGGGAAAAATGGAAAACTTCCCTCACATTCAGTGGTCCCTGTAAAGCACATGGGAGGCAACTCCCCCAAACTTATTCACCTGCATCACAATTAATCTCAAGGTGCAAGAGGCACCACATAAACATCACAGGTAATTAAGTATAAAAAAACACGACCATAAATATGAAGGAAATTTAACCATGCATAAAATGAAACAAGTATTTTTGGTGTACAGGTCTGTAGGTATCACAAAAGCTCAAAGTCAGAATAAGTCTCACAATAGTACCAAATACTACCACACCCTTACTACCAGCCTAACTCCACAAATCAGCAGCTACTACCATAGAAGTCAGATCCCGGCATCACTATCACTCAAATCATCACCATCAGAAGAGTTATCCAACGTCTGCAACTCCTCGTCCGTATATGGTGGAAGAGAAAAAAGAATGCCCAGGTGGTTACCGATCGCACGCTGGTGTGCATCCCTCGCCTCATCCCGGAGCTGCTCCATCTGGAAATAATGAGTGTGGCGGCTCTGACGGCGCAAAAGCCGCTCCATCATGCGGGTCAAATCAGCGGTCGATCCCCCTTGGGGTGGATGAGGGACTGGATTGGGTGGAAAAACAGGAGCAGCAGGAGCTGGTGCTGGGGGCACAACCGGGGCAGCAGCGGCAGCAGCGGCACGTGCAGCTCGCGAACCACGGACATCTGCTCGCGGTGGAAGACCAAGCTCCTCATGAGCTATAACCTCAAATGTCTGAAGTTTGTGAGACCCCATCTGAGCCTGGAGCTTGAGATCACATAAATCATCAGCAAAAAGTACACCGGCATCCTCACACAACCGAGTGATCAACCACGACAGCCCAAAGGTACCCGGGGCAAAATCCCGGGCTAAGTGGAAAATGTACTCGGACATGAGCCAAGCAGCATCAACGTCCATGTTAGAAAAGATCCCATAAACGATGCGAAGGATAGGAGGCTTACACTCATACTCATGGGATTGGGGATAGATGTTGTGCATAATGAATTGGGCCCAGAATCTCGCCCAAGGATGGAGGTGCTTAGCATAGACATGCTTCACCGCATTAGTGCTCTTGTGATAATTCCAATCCTTCCCCTCAAGAAAAAGAGCACCTTTCAATTGATCATGGTCATCATTATTCAGAGTTGCTCTTCGGTAATACTCCACAAAATTGGTCTCAAATGGATAGTCCGGTAGCTTTAAGACCCTAGCAATGTTATAGGCACCAAAAGAAATTTGTTTTCCCCGAACCCAACTTAAGCGGCAACCGGGAGTTTGCACCTCACGATAGTGAGCGTGGGCGAAAAACTCCCAAACTAAGGACTTACTAAAGGCAGGAGCAATATCTTTTGTAAAACAGGTCCACTGGAGACTCACTATACGTGGAGTGATATAAGGGTTTCTAATGTTGTTAGGATCCTCAAGGGTAGTCTCAGCCACTATCCCTTTCCCCTTACATTGTGAATCATAAAATACCTTAACCTCAGGATGCTCAAACGGTCTCCTAGTGATGGAAGATGATGGTGCATGTATCCTAGGTCTCTTTCCCTGATCTCTATTGGTTGACATAGTGCTAAATTTCTCTCAGGCAATACAACAAACACCTAGTATGCACAAAATATGACAATGCTCTAAGGTGCAAATACTAGGACTCTACCCCCTAATAATCACTAGTCTAGGCAAGAGATACTTAAAATCAACAAAACAACTCACTCTAATGCCTAAGACAGAACCAAAGAGAGGAATTCGAAATTGAAGCTTACCCACAAAGAGAGGAAAAATCAATGGAGAGAGAGAGACCAACATGCATGAATGGAGCAAGTGGGGAAGGATGAAGCATGAATGTGTGAGAGAAAATTGCTGGAGATGGGAGAAGAGAAAGGGGAGTTAGGGTTTGAGATGAGGGAGAAAGGAGAGCAAATCATTGGTGAGAGGGAATGAATGAGGATTTGGTTCAAAACCCTCTCCTTTTTTTTAACTGCTGAACTAAACCCGTGCGCCTGGGCGCGGCAAGGTGCGTCTGGGCGCACTACGTGATTCATTTTCCCCTTGCGAATTAAAACTGCAACCCCTCTTCTGACCATGTGACCCCACTGCGCCTGGGCGCATAGGAGCGCGCCTGGGCGCAGCGAACAGATCTGTACACATTTTTTTTTTACAATAAAGTCCTACACTAAAAGAAAAATAAAATTAAAATTATTATGAAAGAGCTACTTACCACTGGGTTGCCTCCCAGCAAGCGCTTGTTTAACGTCCCGAGCCTGACGGTTGACCCCATCTCAAGAACTAAGGGTCTGTGAGCTCAACCGAGGATGCACTCTGATCAATGACTCCACCATGATATACCTTAAGTCGCTGTCCATTCACTTTAAAAGTGTTCCCAGTCTTGGGGTCCTTAATTTCAATAGCGCCAAAAGGTGAGACCTGCACAATCACAAAAGGACCAGACCATCTAGATTTAAGCTTTCCAGGGAAAAGCTTAAGTCTAGAGTTAAATAGCAAAACCAATTGTCCAGGTTCAAACTTCTTATTAGTCAATTTCTTGTCATGACATTTTTTAGTTTTTTCTTTAAAATCACGAGAAGTGTTATATGCTTGCTCTCTGAACTCATCAAGTTCAGTTAGCTGCAATAACCTCTTCTCACCAGAGGATTGCATATCCAAGTTCAAAAATTTAGTTGCCCAGTATGCCTTGTGAAGTAACTCCACTGGCAAATGGCAGTTTTTTCCATACACAACCTGAAAAGGTGACATGCCAATAGGTGTCTTATAAGCAGTTCTATACGCCCACAAGGCATCATCCAGTTTTTTAGACCAATCTTTCCTACTGCTATTAACAGTTTTTTCCAGGATCCTCTTAAGAGATCTATTTGACACCTCTACTTGACCACTAGTCTGTGGGTGATATGGGGTAGCAACTTTGTGGTGCACCCCATATTTGGACAAGGCTCTTTCTAAAACCTGATTACAAAAATGACTCCCACCATCACTGATAAGTACTCTTGGTACTCAAAATCTGCTAAAAATATTTTTTCTTAAAAAGTTCACAACTACAGCAGAGTCATTGGTGGGAGTGGAAATTGCCTCCACCCACTTGGACACATAATCAACCCCTACAAGAATGTACCTGTTATTATAGGAAGGGGGAAAAGGGCCTACAAAATCTATGCCCCACACATCAAATACCTCAACTTCTAAAATGCTTTGAAGAGGCATCTCATCTCTCCTAGAAATATTCCCAACTCTTTGGCACCTATCACAATTCATCACATGGGTCCTAGCATCTTTAAAAATGGTGGGCCAATAGTACCCACATTGTAAAACTCTAGAAGCTGTTTTGTCACTGCTGTAGTGACCAGCATATGGTGAATTATGACAATGCCAAAGGATTTCAGGAATTTCCTCTTGGGAAGCACAACGTCTGATTACTCCATCTGCACTCCTCCTAAACAAGAATGGCTCATCCCAAAAATAAAACCTGGCATCATGTAAAAATTTTTTCTTTTGTTGCCAAGTCATATCCTTAGGAATCACATTCTCTACTAAATAATTAGCTAAATCAACATACCATGGGAGTTCAGATGCAGCAAACAGGTGTTCATCAGGGAATTTTTCTTCAATTGGAACCTGATTATCCCTATTACTATCCTCAAGGGGGAGCCTAGATAAGTGATCAGCAATAACATTCTCTACCCCCTTTTTATCTCTTATTTCCAAGTCGAACTCTTGCAAGAGCAAGATCCACCTAATCAGTCTTGGCTTAGCATCGTGCTTAGCCAATAGGTGCCTTAAAGCAGCATGATCTGTGAACACTATCATTTTCGAGCCTATCAAATAGGCACGAAACTTGTCCATTGCAAAAATCACTGCCAAGAGTTCTTTTTCAGTGGTCGTGTAATTAGTTTGTGCACTGTTCAACACACGACTGGCATAATAGATTGCATGAAACACTTTATTAATTCTTTGACCAAGTACAGCTCCTATTGCGTGGTCACTCGCATCACACATTAGTTCAAAAGGTTCACCCCAATTGGGGGCAACCACTATAGGAGCTGTAATCAATCTCTCTTTCAAAAGTTCAAAAGATTTCATGCAATTATTATCAAAAATGAACTTAGCATTCTTCTCCAGTAAATTGCATAGAGGTTTTGCAATTTTCGAAAAATCTTTAATGAATCTCCGGTAGAAACCGGCATGACCCAAAAAACTTCTTATCCCCTTGACATTTACTGGAGGAGGTAGATTTTTGATGACATCAATCTTTGTCTGATCAACCTCAATACCCTTTTCTGAAATCTTATGTCCTAAAACTATCCCCTCCCTGACCATGAACTGACACTTTTCCCAGTTAAGGTTAGATTAGTTTCTTGACATCTTTCTAACACTCTGCCCAGATTGGCAAGACATGCATCAAAGGACGACCCGTAGACCGAGAAGTCATCCATAAAAACCTCAATGAAATTTTCGACCATGTCGGAGAATATAGCCAACATACACCTTTGAAAAGTCGCGGGTGCATTGCAAAGCCCAAAGGGCATTCTCCGATAGGCAAAAATCCCAAAGGGACAAGTAAAAGCAGTTTTTTCCTGGTCTACAGGATCGACACAGATTTGATTGTAACCTGAATATCCATCCAAAAAACAATAGAATGCATGTCCTGCTAATCTTTCCAACATTTGGTCCATAAAGGGTAATGGGAAATGATCTTTCCGGGTGGCATTGTTTAATCTCCTATAATCAATGCACACACGCCACCCAGAAACAGTGCGGGTTGGTATTAATTCATCTTTATCAGATTTTACCACAGTTAACCCCCCTTCTTAGGCACTACTTGCACTGGGCTAACCCAAGTGCTGTCGGAGATGGGGTAGATAATGCCTGCATCTAGAAGTTTGACTACCTCCTTTCTCACGACTTCCTGCAAAGTCGGATTCAGCCTCCTCTGAGGTTGAATTACTGGCTTAAAATTCTCCTCAAGGAGAATCTTATGCATGCAGAAACTGGGGTTAATCCCCTTCAAATCAGACACACACCATCCTAAAGCAGCTTTGTATTGCCTCAAAATTCTCATTAATTTCTCAGTTTCAGTTTCAGTCAAGGCATTACTAATTATAACTGGATAGAGTTTAGTGTCATCTAAGAATTCATACCTGAGGTTTGGTGGAAGAGTTTTGAGCTCTGGAACTGCACGCTCCTCCTTTTCATGCCTCTTCAGCTCCTTCATCTGATCTGTCTTTGTGTAAGCTGGAGGTGCATCCAATCTGGCCACCACCTCCACAACCTTGTTTTCTTCACTCTTCTCATGTGTCAGAGCTGCTGCCAACACATCTCCATGCCCAATTTGCTCAAAAGTAGACGTGACTAGAGTGTCAACCACGTCCACCAAAAAGCATTGGGAGTTGTCCATTGGATTCTTCATGGACCGGTAGACATTGAATGAGACCTCTTCTTCATGAACCCGGAGCTTGAGCTCGCCCTGTTGAACATCTATGAGGGCTCGCCCAGTGGCTAGAAAAGGCCTACCCAGGAGGAGAGGAATGTCTGAATCCTCCTCCATATCCAAAATAACAAAGTCAGCAGGGAAGATGAACTTGTCCACCTTGACAAGCACATCCTCCACTTTCCCATAGGGCCTCTTCACAGACCGATCAGCCAACTGAAGACACATCATTGTCGGCTTTGCTTCTCCAATACCAAGCTTCTTGAAGATGGAGAGGGGCATCAGATTGATGCTTGCCCCTAAATCGCACAGAGCTTTGCCAATATCAAATCCCCCAATGTTACAAGGGATTGTGAAACTCCCAGGATCTTTTAGCTTCTGAGGGAGCTTCCTTTGTAGAATTGCACTGCATTCCTCTGTGAGAAGCACAGTCTCATCATCTTGCATCTTCCTTTTGTTGGTCAAAAGCTCTTTCATGAACTTCGCATATGTAGGCATCTGCTCGAGTGCCTCTGCGAAGGGAATGTTGATCTGGAGCCTCTTGAACACCTCCATGAACTTGGCAAATTGCTTCTTGTTTTCCTCCTTTTTCAACCGCTAAGGAAAAGGAACCTTGTGAGATATCTGAGATTTCTTCTCTCCTTCCTGAGTTGCAGTTGAATTCTTATTTTGTTGCACTTCAGGAGTTGAGTCCTCAGCTGGTTGTTCCTTGGCCTCTTCCTTCTCAAGCACTACCTCATCATTCTTCTTCTGTGGCTCCTCAAGAGACTTGCAAATTCGAAGAGTAATGGCCTTGCAATGCTCTCTGGGGTTTGGAATGGTGTCACTGGGAAAGGTTCCCGGTGACCTCTCTGACATCTGCTTGGAAAGTTGACCCATCTGAACCTCCAGATTGCGAATGCTGGCACCCTGGTTTTTGAAGTTGGCTCGCGTCTCCTCAACAAAATTATTGGTTGTTAGAGCGAGCTTCTCAATTGCTGCCTCCCAAGGTGCCTGCTGCTTCTCTTGTGGTGGCTGGAGTGCTGGACTGCGCCACGAGAAGTTAGGGTGATTTCTATACCCTGGGTTGTAGGTGTTTGAGTAAGGATTGTTCCTCTGTCCTCCTCCCACAAAATTAGCCTGTTCATCATTACCTGTGCTAGTACTAACTTCAAATGCACACTCACCATTACGGTGGTTGCCTTTACAGAAATCACATGTTAGTAATAAAGCAGAAGTATCAGAAGGGACAAGAGGTATACCTGTTGAAGCATTCATTTGGACCTGACCCAATTTCTGGGTCAATGCAGCTATCTGTTGCTGCATCTCTTTATTTTGTGCAAATAAAGCTTGCACATTCTCAGGCTCCAAATCACTCTTCTTCATGATACGCTTCCTAACAGTGGCCCGACTGCTGTTATGAGCCATCTTCTCAATCAACTGCCTGGACTCTATGGCAGTTTTGCTCTCAAATGAACCTTGTGATGCACAATCGACCAAGTGCTGATTGGCTTGACTCAATCCATCATAGAATGTCCTCATTTGCAACCATTCAGGCATAGAGTGATTGGGGCACCTCTTCAACATCTGCTTGTACCTTTCCCACGCCTCATGTAATGACTCTCCATCTTGCTGAGCGAAGGCGTTGATTTCTTGCCTAAGCTGATCTTGCCTAGAGAGTGGGAAGTACTGGTCCATAAAAATCGTAGCCAATTTGTCCCAAGTAAGGAAGCTCCCTTGTGGTTGAGACCGGACCCATTTAAGTGCCTTTCCCTTTAATGAAAGAGGAAAAAGCCTCAACCTTATTGCATCATCACTCGCACCTTGAATCTTGAAGAAGTCCAAGTAACTCAAGAACATGGCAATATGATCACTTGGGTCCTCGTCTGGGGCACCACTGAATTGATTTTGTTGCAGCATGTTTATATATGCCCCCTTGATGTCAAAGTGTGCAGCAGTGACCGCAGGTGGTACTATGCTAGTACCAATTAAGGTCGGGTCGACTAAGGAGTAATCAGCCAATGTCCGCCTGTCAGGTTCTGTCTCATTCTCAACCTGGCGCTCACGCTCGTCAGCCATTATTCTTGCTCGTTCCTTTTTCTCTCGCTGTGCTTGTTTCCTTAACTTCTTCGCTGTCAACTCGATCTCGGGATCAAATTGAAGGCTGCTGAAATCACCTGCAGAACGCAAGTGCATATACCAAACTCGGCAAAGAGGGTTAATAGCACCTGTTGAGTGAATAAGAACGATTAAAAATAAAAAGCTAGAGCAAACTTCCACTAAGTAACTACTAAGAGTACCAAAAAATTACTAAAATCTAATTTTTAGTCCCCGGCAACGGCGCCAAAAACTTGTTGGGATTCTGGCAAGTGTACCAGATCGTACAAGTAATAAAGTGATAAATAGAGTATCGTTCCCAACGAGGACTGAAATTGATTCTAATAATTCTCACCTATTCGTAGTTACTAAATGAAAATTAAATTAAAATTCAATTGTTTGAGTGATTGTTGATTTAAATGAATTAAAACAAATAAATAAAACGATTCTTGAACAATGGGAAAAAGCGGGACGTAGTTTCGATGAAGGTTCCTAAAACATTTAACAACAAATTGATTTGTTTTCCTAAATTCTGAATTTGTTTTGCAAAGGTAGAAAACGCCTAATGTCTTAGCACGTTTCCGTATTTTAGGTATTAATCTCCCAATGATGTCTCAAGAGAGCCTTAAAAACTTAACCCTTAATTAAGTTCAATCAAAACTTGTAAAAATTATCCAATTCATAGAAAACATGTCTGTGCCTATGCAATTGAACTGTTTGATTATTAGGCTAAATCCTAAATTCATATGTCTATTCATAAAGGATTTCCAAAAGTCATGAACTGCGCACATTCACGAACAACAATAAAAATATAATCAAACACAGAGTTTATAATGGAAAAACAAAATCAATTCATTGCATAAACATTAACAAGGTTCCATGTTCATCTACTCCTACATCCCAAAGAAGGGTTTAGTTCATAATGGGAAGAAGAAAAGCAATAAAAGTGATAAAGAGTGACATAATTACCACTAATCCTTGCCTCTAATCTCCGTGTTCTTCGCAAAAAGCTCTAAAACCTTGTTCTTTTTCTTCTGATATGTGAAAATCGTCATCATATCTAACCTAGAATGTGTCTATTTAAAAGGATAAAAACTAATCTCCTATCAAATCTGTAAAAGATATAATTAAATCCACTATGACTGACGACGTGCGCTTGGGCGCACAAGTCTGCGCCTGGGCGAGATCGACCTGCGCTTGGGCGCACAAGGCTGCGCCTGGGCGCACCACGCTAGCTTCAGCATCTTCTTGTTTTTGCTCTTTTGACCCCATTTCCTGGTCTTGTGCACCCACGGCATAGTATCTTAATCGACAAACTCGCCTTCTCAGTTCCAACTTCAAGGTTTTATTACTTGCTTCTTTTTTCCTTTTTCCAATTTCAACAAATTAAGCTCCACAACCTGAAATTAAGAACCAAAAAGGGCACAAAATCCACAACGATCTCGTTCCTTGTCATTAGTAGATAAAATCAATCTTTTCTTAACAATTACTTGAGAAACAAGCCAAAATCACTAAGAAAGAGGGTAAATTATCACTCAAAAACATCATATTTCTGGCTCTAATCAACTTTTGTTATGGAAGTTCAAACACAAATCGGATCTGGAATGCATGACGTTCGTGCTTGCTGGCATCGATCTGGTTTACATCCGTGGACAGCGGCGGCGCTGGTTCGAAACCGCAACCATGAGCGGCAGTCTGTGGTTCTTCTTCTCTGTAGGGTGTGGGCGTGGTGTGCCCATGACTTGTTTGCTTCAAAGATCTGAGTTGAGTTGAGTAATAATTTTTTTTTCCGAATTTGTGTTGGTTCTGGAATATGATTCATTGACTTTCTTTCTATTTGTGAATCATCAGGTGCATATTGCTCATCCTTGTGCTGGGTATACCTTTGTGTCCTTCTTTCGATGTAATCGTTTTGCATGCTTTGTAATTGTATCTTCAATCCTTGCCAAAGACTTCGAATAATTGATAATGCGGTGGTGGGAATTAATTTGTCGCTCACACTGTGGTCGCCAATGTTTTGTCGTAGGATTACTGGTCTTAGTCAATTCGACTAAGAATTCGGCAATCCCACTCTTGATATCAGACGTGAAGTGAGCACCTTGAACACCAAGATATCCACACTCTTGTCGTTTTATTTTGGAGTGGTGTGTGTGTTTGTGTGAGATGAGATAGATCATACCTGCTTGCCTTACCAGGTATTATATAAGCATACCAGCATAAATGGTGATGATTGCTGCCTTCATGAGGCAGGTGAGGTTCCTTCTAAACGGCCCAAGTGTAATGGCGGGTATTAAATCAGGTAGAATCCTATGCTTGTGAGGATAACGAAATTCCTTGGATTCCCTAATACACGTGTCTGACTTGACGGATTCCTACCGGTATAATGGTACGGAGTATGACGTTAAATATCTACAACCCATACCGGTATCCGGTATCAGCTTTATTGGGCCTCTTAAGGTCTCACACCGATATCTGAATCCGGCATCATAGGGCCTCTTAGGACCTCATACCAGTATCTGGAATCCAGCTTCATTGGGCCTCGTATGGCCTCATACCGGTATCTGAATCCGGCATCATAGGGCCTCTTAAGACCTCATACCGGTATCCGAATCTGGCTTCATAGGGCCTCTTAGGACCTCATACTGGTATCGAATCCGGCTTCATTGGGCCTCTTATGGCCTCATACCGGTATCTGAATCCGGCATACCGGTTCCGTTTATGTGGTCCATAACAACAACCTTGTCATGCTTAAAATAATTTAAAAAAACATGGTTTTTATAAAGAATTGAAAGAATTGGTACCATGGCATAGAGATTAGAGAAGCCATTGACCAAAGCAGGTCTTGGTAAACTGTTGTTGAAAAGCATCTCTGAGATTATGAGCAGGGTTGGTGGAGATGATGAGAATAGAGCTTCGGACAGAGACAAGGAGAATAGAGAGAATGGAACTGCATAATGGATCAGAGTTAGAGAGAAGAGTAAAAAAATACAGTTTTATTAATTGAATTGGAACAGTTGGATGAAACATTTTTTTTATAAAGTGACAACCACCATTGCCACATGGATGCTTTAGTTGTTGAGAATTTCTCAACTTTTAATGAGAGAAGAGGATTTCAAAAAAGAGCATTGTGGAGTCTCCATTGGGGCAACTTTTTATACTAAAAGGAAAGATTAGTCCCCAATAGGGATGACAAGGGGTCCGGCTGGGTCCGGGTAATATGGTACTCGGACCCGGATCTGGACCCGTTCATAAATTACTGGACCCGGACCCGCGTGGGTACCCGCTGCATAATGGATAGGCAGGTGGGTTTTGAGGGAACCCATTAGCAATTTTTTTTAAAGAGAAATTATTTTTTAAATTAATTTCTATTTTTTTTGATAGACTGAGGGATCCTTAATACATAATTACACACTCTACTTAATATTAATCCCTACCACCATTAAACACTCGCAGACGTCAAAGAAATTCTATTGTTAAACACAAACATACTAAAATTATATATATATATAATGCATATATGTAAATATGGACGGGTCCGGGTATCCTCGGGTCTGGATATCTCAGACCCAGACCCGTTCAAAGCGGGTACCAAGACGGGTCCATTCTTTGGATCCACAGGTCTCTTTTTTGGACCCAGACCTGGACCCGTTGCGGGTATTACCCGCGAGTCCGAGTCCAATTGCCATCCCTAGTCCCCAAACCCCCTTTTTATCCCCCAAACCCCATTTTAAATGGGAAATGTCTATATTGCCCTTTATTATTCAAAACACAAAAACAAAAAACCCCAAAAACCAAAACCTCAAACCCCAATATCCAAAACCCCAAACCCCATCCCTTCACCATTTCACAAATCCCTCTTTCTTCTTCTCATCTTCCACCATCAAACCTCCTTCACTCAAAAAAAAAAAACTCCAAAAAGACAAGTTTTTCTCCTTCACGTTCAAAAGGAGTACCAATGGACGTTCCATACTTGTTGAAGGTAAAATTCATGTCTTTTATTTTTTTTACGCTACTGTGAAAATTTCGACAATCCAGTGTCAGAATTTTTTGATATTCCGACACGAGTATGTCGGAAATTTTTAGGTAGTTTTTTTAAGAGTTTTCCGACATATATATGTCGGAATTTTTTCTAACGAAAAAAATAAAATGGTGCAAGTTTAGCCCTTTGTTTTATCCCTTCTTTCTTTTATCCCACCTTACACTTTTATCCATGGCCTCATTACAAAAAAAAAGACCTTTTGATTTTTGCATGTACTGAATAATTTCAATGGAGATTTGGGTCTATGGTCAAGCATATGGTAACACATTGTCATTGGATGAACTTGAGTGAATTGTTATAACCCTTGATACACATGTGAGATACACACAGTGAGGTTGAGAGTGTTTATTAGTTCCTGGTTCTTTTAGAGTTTGTGATTTTAACCAGTTTTTCATTGAATTTATTGCTTGAGAAGAAAAGTGTATGAGTCATTAGTCTAGTGTCTTAGATTCTGTGTATGCGTGTTGATTAAGAAATGGTCTTGTATTTAGAATTTTTATTTTACTTTTGCCTAGGACATGCATGTAACACCTACTTTTAATTCTTATTTATTTTAATGCAATTATTGAAATTTCTTAGAAAATTTTTGCATGGTTCTGTTTAATATGGAGTTTTTCCCAATTTGAAAATATAAAACCTGTTAGAAATAGAACAAACCAGACAGAAGCACACATACATTTACAACCATTTAAGTATAATATCATTACAAACCATTTCAAAGTCAAAGTCCATATAGAGTTTTGTTACACTCCAAAAATTGGTTGTGATATAAGTAAAGTTCATCAAAAAGAAAGGATATTAAGATATCCTCCACAACCTTTTACTATCTTACATACTTTAATATTTTACATCAAAAGAGATATAACATATGCAACGTTGGAATGCTACTATCAAGATGCAAATATTACACTCCTGGGAGTGTAAATATCTTCGGCAGAGGGAATAACGAGAAGCTCATCGTCATGAGTACCTAAAATGATAACCACAAAGAGGTGAGTAATTTGAATTTAAATCAAAGAAAACACTTAAAAAAATAATAAGGTATAATTAAATATACTCACATTCACATTATCAAATACATAATTCATCATAACTTACCTAATAACATAAAAATATAATTATACATAATCTATAACACCCCGATTTAGTAAAAATCCAGGAAATTTTTTTTTCACAATGCATTGGTGACGTGGACATGTGTTCATTCTCTTAAAAACATTTTTTCTTTAAAACATCATTTATCATGTCCCACATCACACATCAAGTTCCAAATCGAGATGTTACCAACATCACGCTTTGAAACTCTTTCTTCCTTTTTCATAAAATATTTTGTTTTACAATTACTTTCAAATCCGGTCACATTTATCAGAGTAATTTCTAAAACACGTTCCATAAACGGTTACATTAGGGTAAAACCATTCCTTTTAAGTACATCTCAAGATAGGGCATTACATATTCGAATCATAAATAAAAATCTACACTATGGAACTCCACTAACACTGGGCACTCCTGGCAACTCTTCATATTCCTCTGCGTCTTCAAATATTTCTTCATCATCATCGGAGAACGTTGGATTCATCGTGAACTCTTGATCTGTCAGCACGAGCCTCCTCATCAGGTCTTGCGATTCCATCGCCTCAAGCGTGAACAGTGGATCAATGACCTCCAAACTGATGGGTCCTCTCCATCTCCAGCCGACCGGAGTCAACTCCCAGCTTCCATCGTCCAACGGGCTCACACAGATCTTGATGCTATACACCATCTGCGTCGCGTGGTATAGAATACCAACAGAAGAAATAGGGTAGAGGAGAGAGTGAGCGATCCCGAACAATTCCTCGTCGACGAGTGGAATTACAGTAGGCACAATATTAAGACAAGCACACAACAATACATATTGTAGACTCAAAATGCAGAATCAAAGAAGCTTTTGATGATGTCAAATAAACATACTCGGCTTGTGCTTAGCGTTAGATGAGTCAGTCTTATCAGCGCAAGCGTTCAGCTAAATGTACAAGCTCTGCAGAGGCTCGGAATCTTTGTTTTGTGTATGCGTTCCGCTAAAGGCAGAGGCTCGGCAGAAGCTCAGAAAACTAGGGTTCTTCGCTACCTGCATCAAGTCAGCTTTTGTTGCTCAAGCTCGGATTTGACTCGGCCCTTGATCAAGGCCAAAGTTCATCCAAGTCTGCAAGCTCGGTTCTTCATTTCAAGGCTGTAAGCTCGGATGATGATTTGCTCGGTATTCACTCGGATTAAGCTCGAAACAGCCACAACATCTGATAGAATAAATAAGCTCGGATTGATCGTTCTAAACTTGACTATTTGCCGACGCTCAGATCAAGCTCAGAAACACCAAGATCGAACAAAGCCAAAAGCTCGGCAATCTCTGTTCATCGTCTTCACCAATGCATCGTCTTCAACCTTCGGACTCTGCTCAATTGTTCCGTACTTTTTATTTCCATTGAGTCTAGGTAGAAGTCCTGGGTTTAGCTCCTATGTTCTGACAAGTTTGAAATTCAAAAATGAGTTAAATCAAAGGTTGGTGAACTGTCACCATCACTGCTCTGCTGTCTAAATGTTACCGTTGGAAACCCCATCTTCCTACAGCTCTCTTTCTCTCTTTCTCTGCAGAAAAGAGGAGACTATAAAAGAGGGGGTCTTCAACGTTAACAAAAATCAATTTTTACAACCATTTTTCTTAGAACTTAAACTTTCATTTTTACTCTAGAAAAAGAAAAACAGAGCAGAAATCACAAACTCACAGAGAAGAAGAACATTCGATTTTCATACGAACTTAGAGAGTTAAAACTTTCAAATCTTAACTCTAAGTTCGAATCAGTTCTTCTATGTGAAATCCTTCTAGAATTGACTCACTCTTGTTTATTCAATCTTTCATCATATTCGAAGAGTGTTTCGAATTGGAGCCATACACTTTCATCATCTTCTTCGTTGTATTTGCTGTTGTGAGAAGCTGGTCTCTGATCGAGAAAGCTTCGTTTTGCAAAGGTTCCAAAGAGGTTCTTTGGTCGTCGATTTGTTGTGGGTAGTTTGTCACGAGTTTGGTACACTCGTTTGACTGGATAGGTCTAGAAGGGTAGGCTCTTGTAAATCCTTTGTAACCTAGAAAATCGATTTTTAGTGAAAGCTCTCTGAAAGGTTTTCAGAGGGGACTGGACTAGCTCTCAGGGTGAGAGTGAACCAGGATAAATCTCTGGTGTTCTTTCTTTACTGCTTTTCTGTTGCTACCGAGCATATCTTTAATTCCGCTAATTTTCATTTATCTAAGTTTGAATTGTTATTTTTCTTAGCTCGGCCCTTTGAGTGTTGTTCACCGAACTTAAGACAAAAACCAGCTCTACCTTGAAGCAGATCGGTTAACTGATTAACCATTTTGTTTATCTGATTGGTTAATCATTTAACCTTGTCTGCTCGGAAAGAAGCTCGCGTTATCTTTTAAAACCGAACAACTTCAGGTTAATTTTCAATAAATTGAAAAATTGCCATATTAGCTTCAATCTCCTATTCACCCCCCTCTACTCGATTGTTAGGCCTCTTGTTGGTTTCCAACAAGTGGTATCAGAGCTCGGTCGAAAGATCGATGTAAAAACTTTTTTGAAAAGATCCTTGAGGAAACCGAATGGCTACTAACAATCCCTTCGGAGGTGAAGGCTCTTCCATAAACAGACCACCACTATTCAATGGTGAGGGTTATGCTTATTGGAAAGCTCGAATGAAAATTTTCATTGAAGCCATAGATATGGAAATTTGGAAATCTATTGAAAATGGGCCATTTGTCCCTAAAATAAAAATTAATGATGAAGTTGTAGAAATCTCGTGGGAAAGTTGGGATGATGATGACAAAAGAAAAGTATCTTTCGATTTAAAAGCTAAAAACATCATCACCTCAGCTTTGTCCTACGATGAATTCTTTCGAGTTTCAAGTTGCAAATCTGCTAAAGAAATGTGGGACATTCTACAACTTACTCATGAAGGGACAAGTGAGGTCAGACGAGCAAGATTAAATACTCTGATGCATGAATATGAGTTATTCCGAATGCTGCCAAATGAAAATATAAATGATTTGCAGAAACGGTTTACTCATATCATAAACCATCTTAATGCTCTCGGCAAAACTTTTCAAAATGCCGAGATAACTAACAAAGTGCTTAGATGTCTTAGCAGAGAATGGCAGCCGAAGGTCACTGCCATCATGGAAGCTAAAGACTTGGACACAATGAGTATAGCCACTTTGTTCGGCAAGCTGCAAGAGCATGAGATGGAGCCCGGCAGACTGACCATGCATGAAGAATCTGATAAGAAGAAGAAGGGAATTTCCCTCAAAGCTGCTATAAAGCCAACCAAAGAATCCTCTGAAGATGAGTCCAGCTCGGACATGGATGAGGAAGACTTTGGTCTCATGGTCAGGAAGTTCAGCAAATTTTTTAAAGGCAAAAAGAACTTCACAAACAGAGCAAGAGATACCAGAAGCACTCACCACAAAGGCTCAAGTTCAAAAGACCGAGTTAGTTGCCACGAATGTGGTGAAGTAGGTCACATTAGAACTTACTGTCCAAGATTACAAAAGCAAAGTGGTGAAGAAATAAAGAAGAACAAAGACCACAAGAAGAAGAGAGCTTACATAGTATGGGATGCACCCAACAACAATACCAACTCAAGCTCCAGCTCAGGCGATGAAGAAGAAAAAGCAATTCTGTGCTTAATTGGATGGGAAACTGTGTTCAGAAGCCCGAGCCAAACGAGCCCCGAGCAAGAATGGTGCTCGAACCGTGAAAAGGAAGTATCGAGCTCATCACTCAGAATAGATGAATAAGATCTCCCTGTATATGACTCTTGCTCGGAGTGTGAAGATGAGGAAGCTTGTTCGAGTCTCAGATATACCGATCAAGAAGACTCATCGAGCTCGACTTTTGGCACAATTAATCAAAGATCAAATTTCAAATGCTTAATGGGCAAACACAGCGAGGAAACCTCAGCCAGCCGAACAATGTTTGAACATAAAAACACTGAGGTAACCTCTACATCTGATTCTGACTCTGAATCTGAATTTAATGACTCTGATGAATTGTATTCTGCTTATCTTGAAATGCAAACCGAATTCAAGAAGCTTGCTAAAAATTTCATTAAGTTGAAACTCAGTCTTTCAAAATACAAAGAGCAAGTTCTTGATTTGGAAAATTCAATTGAAATTCTGAAAAGCAGAAACGAGTCATTAGAAAACACTATCACTCAGTTGAAAAATGAAAATCTTGACTGCTGCACTAAATATGAAAAGGAAATTTTTGACCTAAAATTTAAAAGTGCAACTGTCATCAAGAGTGATGGCTTGTTTGATCGGCTTTTAGCCGAACATAGGAACTACTCGAACAAAACTGGCCTCGGCTACACTCATACCAAGAAGAAAGCAGTAAGGAAACTCGGCTATGTCTCAAACTTTAAAAACTCAAAACGGCCGAGCTGCTCCTACTATGGCCTTCATGGTCATACACCCATTGAATGTAAAATCCGACGTCACGGTGTAACCAAGGGCAACTTTGTTTGGGTAGTCAAAAAGAAAGATCCAACTGCTAACCCCCAGGGACCCAAAACAATTTGGGTACCCGAATCAAAGAAGTAATATTTTTGTGATGCAGGTGTGCTTCCGAGCAAAAGAGAGTCAATGGTACCTTGACAGTGGATGCTCGAAGCACATGACGGGGGACAAAAATCTATTCATTGAACTTTCACATTCAGATAAGGGCTACGTCACTTATGGTGATAACAACCGAGGTAAAATATTGGGTGAAGGTAAAGTCAGTAACTCTGCCAACTTGGTTATCAATAATGTTTTACTTGTAAAAGGACTAGAACACAATCTTTTAAGTATTAGCCAACTTTGTGATATTGGTAACCATGTTGTTTTTACCTCTACCCATTGCATTATTAAAAGCGACGAGGACAACTCTGTCAAATTTGTTGGAAAATGATTTAACAATACTTATTTGGTTGATTTGAATGAAATCACCTCTTTGGTAACCACTTGCATGGTTAGCAAAGAAAGTGACACATGGTTATGGCATAGAAGGACAACTCATATAAATGTAAACCAGTTAAAGAAACTACAATCAAAAGAATTAGTGATTGGTTTACCAAAGCTAAATTTTAACATTGAGGGAGTTTGTTCTTCATGCAAGAAGTGAAAACCGATCAAAAAGAAAAATGATTTTCCATCTAAGTTGATGGTCTCGACAACGCATCCGTTGGAAATGTTACACATGGATTTGTTCGGACCATCACAAGTCAAAAGCTTTGGTGGCAATCTCTATGCCTTAGTAATTGTAGATGACTTTTCCAGGTTTACATGGACTTTATTTTTAAAATCAAAAAGTGAAACTTTTGAAACTTTTAAAGAGCTTGTTAAGCAACTCCAAAACCGAGCTAACCAAAAAGTAGTTGTAATCCGAACAGACCATGGCGGTGAGTTCGAGAACTACAAATTTGACAAGTTTTGTTCTAAGTTCGGAATAGAACATCAGTTTTCTGCTCCTCGGACTCCCGAACAAAACGGAGTTGTGGAACGGAAAAACCGAGTTCTTGAAGAGCTAGCCCGAACCATGCTTAATGAATACAATTTGCCACATTATTTCTGGGCAGATGCGGTGAACACAGCTTGCTATGTAATGAATCGCATCCTCATCAGACCAATTTTAAAGAAAACTCCATATGAACTTTATAGGGGTAGAAAACCAAAAATTTCTCACTTCCATACATTTGGCTGCAAAGTCTTCATTTTAAACAATGGAAAAGAGCATCTCGGCAAATTTGATTCTAAAGCCGATGAAGGAATATTTTTGGGTTATTCTACTCATAGTAAAGCATTTAGAGTTTTTAACAAAAGGACCTCCACTGTGGAAGAGTCCGTGCATGTGGTATTTGATGAGTCTCCTCGGAGAGACAAAGTTAGTTGTGCAGATAGAGAGGATCATCATATGGCTGAACTTGATCAGAGCACAACAACTGAAAGAGCTCAAAAGGATAAAACTGCTGAAGACAAAGATCGGAGGGACGAGCTTGTTCCGAGCCAAACAAACAAGGAACAAACCGAACTCAGTCCGAGCCAAATTCAAAATAGTCAGTCCGAACTCATTCCAAGCCGAGCAGAGCAGTTTGAGCTCAGTCCAGCCTGGAAGAGAGTCAAGGACCATTCGATAGAGAATGTGCTCGGCGACTTAAATAAGGGAGTTTTAACTCGTCGTTCTATTCAGAACTTTTGCAATTTCGCTTCCTTTGTTTCTCAAATTGAACCTAATTCGATTGATCAAGCAATTGATGATGAACATTGGGCGATTACCATGCAAGAGGAACTGAATCAATTCATCAGAAATGATGTCTGGGAATTGGTTCCTCGGCCCGATGATCATACAATAATTGGCTTGAAATGGATTTTCAGAAATAAAACAGATGAATTAGGCTTAATTATAAGAAATAAAGCAAGATTAGTTGCTCAAGGCTACAACCAAGAGGAAGGTATCAATTATGATGAAACCTTCGCTCCAGTTGCTAGGCTTGAAGCAATCCGAATTTTGCTTGCTTTTAATTTGCATCTATTATGAATTTCACCCTTTATCAAATGGATGTAAAGAGTGCTTTCTTAAATGGCTTTATAAATGAAGAAGTATATGTGAAACAACCTCCTGGCTTTGAAAATTTTGAATATCCAAACCATGTATTTAAACTCAAAAAGGCTCTTTACGGTTTGAAACAAGCTCCGAGAGCTTGGTATGATCGTTTGAGCTCATTTTTACTCGAACAAGGGTTTGAGAGAGGGAAGGTTGACACAACTCTATTCATTTATAAATCCAAAAAGGACATATTGTTAGTACAAGTTTATGTTGATGATATAATTTTCGGTGCTACTAACATGTCTCTTTGCGAGAAGTTCTCTGAATCAATGCAAGGTGAATTCGAGATGTCGATGATGGGAGAACTCACATTCTTCCTTGGGCTGCAAATAAAGCAAGTTGATGAAGGAACCTTTGTGTATCAAGGAAAATACTGCAAGGCACTCCTCAAGAAATTTGGCTTAGAAAATTGCAAAGAAGCTGCCACTCCCATGAGCACCTCCAGCTATCTCGGCAAGAATGAGTCAGGTAAAGCCGTAGATGTGAGCAAATATAGAGGCATGATAGGAAGCCTTCTATATTTGACTGCGTCTCGGCCTGATATTATGTTCAGTGTTTGTTTATGTGCTCGTTTTCAAGCTAATCCCAAAGAATCTCATCTTTCGACGGTTAAACGAATTTTTAAATATTTAAAAGGAACTGTGAACACTGGTCTGTGGTATCCTAGGGATGCCAATCTTAGTTTGATTGGGTATTCGGACTCAGATTTTGCTGGGTGCAAGCTTGATCGAAAAAGCACAAGTGGAACTTGTCATTTGCTCGGCAGGTCCCTTGTGTCGTGGTTTTCTAAAAAGCAAGCTTGTGTTGCCCTGTCAACAGCTGAAGCCGAATACATTGCTGCTGGTAATTGTTGTGCTCAAATTCTTTGGATGAAACAACAGTTATCAGATTTTGGCTTAATTTTAGATCACATTCCTATCAAATGTGACAATACAAGTGCAATCAATCTAACTAAAAATCCAGTGTATCACTCTCGAACAAAACACATTGAAATTAGACATCATTTTCTACGAGATCATGTCCAAAAAGGTGACTGTGTCATTGAATTTGTTAGTACTGAAAATCAATTAGCCGACGTGTTTACAAAACCCTTGCCGAGGGAAACTCTTTATAAAATTCGGCGTGAGCTTGGCATTCTGGATGAATCCAGTGTATGCTCGACATAAGCTCGGCATCATGGATGAGTTCAGCATGTGCTCGGCATAAGCTTGATTTTTCAATATATCATAAAATTGATCACCTTCATAATATCGATAATCTCACTCAATTGTGTATTTGTTTAATTCCTGAAATTTCACATCCTTCAACTCTTCTTCCTTTCTTTTAAATTTTTTTCTAAGGGGAGAAGAGTCCTTTTTTTTAATATTTGAACTTTCATATTATGTTATTCGTCATTCTCACCTTTACCTTTTTAACTTCTCGGATGAGAAGCATGCTTTCACTGTTAAAGGGGGAGAACGATGATCATGAAAATTTTCTTCCTTGGTTATCATTTTAAAGTCTTAAGGGGGAGAACAGTTTTTTTTTTTAAATCAACAAGTGGTACATTACTAACAAGTGGTACAGAAAAATGTTAATTTTTTTTTTAAAAAAAGGGGGGGGGGGGAAACGGTGTTACTCTTTTCTCTAGTTTTTATTTCTCTCTTTTGGCGAATGTGCTTAATCTTTGGCTCCTTTTTTATCATGCCAAAAGGGGGAGAACGGTGTGTTTGTTGTTTGTTTTAAATGTTTCAGATTTTGCGAGCATAAATTCAAGGGGAGTGTTTGACGAGCTGCTCCTGCTCCTGCTCTACATTTTTACATCCTTTCAACAAGTGGAAGGGGGAGAAAGGTCTGATAAGTGCATTTTCATGTGCAACATGTGGTGTATTTTCGAGCAAATTCCAATCAGTGCCACGTCCAATCAGCTTACGAGCATACAGTCAGGGGGAGAACACAAAAAGCAACAAACTGTTAAATAATATTTGTCATCATCAAAAAGGGGGAGATTGTAGACTCAAAATGTAGAATCAAAGAAGCTTTTGATGATGTCAAATAAACAGACTCGGCTTGTGCTTAGCGTTAGACGAGTCAGTCTTATCAGCGCAAGCGTTCAGCTAAATGTACAAGCTCTGCAGAGGCTCGGAATCTTTGTTTTGTGTATGCGTTCCGCCAAAGGCAGAGGCTCGGCAGAAGCTCAGAAAACTAGGGTTCTTCGCTACCTGCATCAAGTCAGCTTTTGTTGCTCAAGCTCGGATTTGAATCGGCCCGTGATCAAGGCCAAAGTTCATCCAAGTCTGCAAGCTCGGTTCTTCATTTCAAGGCAGTAAGCTCGGATGATGATTTGCTCGGTATTCACTCGGATTAAGCTCGAAACAGCCACAACATCTGATAGAATAAATAAGCTCGGATTGATCGTTCTAAACTTGACTATTTGCCGACGCTCAGATCAAGCTCAGAAACACCAAGCTCGAACAAAGCCAAAAGCTCGGCAATCTCTGTTCATCGTCTTCAACAATGCATCGTCTTCAACCTTCGGACTCTGCTCAACTGTTCCGTACTTTTTATTTCCGTTGAGTCTGGGTAGAAGTCCTAGGTTTAGCTCCTATGTTCTGACAAGTTTGAAATTCAAAAATGAGTTAAATCAAAGGTTGGTGAACTGTCACCATCACTGCTCTGCTGTCTAAATGTTACCGTTGGAAACCCCATCTTCCTACAGCTCTCTTTCTCTCTTTCTCTGCAGAAACGAGGAGACTATAAAAGAGGGGGTCTTCAACGTTAACAAAAATCAATTTTTACAACCATTTTTCTCAGAACTTAAACTTTCATTTTTACTCTAGAAAAAGAAAAACAGAGCAGAAATCACAAACTCACAGAGAAGAAGAACATTCGATTTTCATACAAACTTAGAGAGTTAAAACTTTCAAATCTTAACTCTAAGTTCGAATCAGTTCTTCTCTGTGAAATCCTTCTAGAATTGACTCACTCTTGTTTATTCAATCTTTCATCATATTCGAAGAGTGTTTCGAATTGGAGCCATACACTTTCATCATCTTCTTCGTTGTATTTGCTGTTGTGAGAAGCTGGTCTCTGATCGAGAAAGCTTCGTTTTGCAAAGGTTCCAAAGAGGTTCTTTGGTCGTCGATTTGTTGTGGGTAGTTTGTCACGAGTTTGGTACACTCGTTTGACTGGATAGGTCTAGAGGGGTAGGCTCTTGTAAATCCTTTGTAACCTAGAAAATCGATTTTTAGTGAAAGCTCTCTGAAAGGTTTTCAGAGGGGACTGGACTAGCTCTCAGGGTGAGAGTGAACCAGGATAAATCTCTGGTGTTCTTTCTTTACTGCTTTTCTGTTGCTACCGAGCATATCTTTAATTCCGCTAATTTTCATTTATCTAAGTTTGAACTGTTATTTTTCTTAGCTCGGCCCTTTGAGTGTTGTTCTCCGAACTTAAGACAAAAACCAGCTCTACCTTGAAGCAGCTCAGTTAACTGATTAACCATTTTGTTTATCTGATTGGTTAATCATTTAACCTTGTCTGCTCGAAAAGAAGCTCGCGTTATCTTTTAAAACCGAACAACTTCAGGTTAATTTTCAATAAATTGAAAAATTGCCATATTAGCTTCAATCTCCTATTCACCCCCCTACTCGATTGTTAGGCCTCTTGTTGGTTTCCAACACATATATGTCAAATAAAAAAATACACAGCATAATTCACCTCATCATCATCATCATCATCAATATCATTATCATTATACAGGGATACTTTTATTCGTGTCATTCTCTCTCTTTTTCGTTCATCTCTTTCATTACTTGTTTCATATTGCCACATCTCATCTCATAATCATGACAACGTCACATCCTTAGTCTTATCCATACTTTCTTGCAACATGACCTTTTCCAATTTCCTTTCTCAGCAATTCGCGCGGTATTTTAATCTCGTATTTCGACAATCCTTTTAATAATTTCATCTTACTTTATTAAGTCTTATCAAGTGCTTCCAACGATGACAGGGGAAATTAAAGAAATGTCATCGAGGAGTTAGTTAGCACACATACATCTCCTCCAATCCTCCCAAGCCTAGTCAGAAGCAAACAGGAGTACAGGAACCTTAACCCACGCCGGTCGAACAGCCGAGAATCCAACAACATCTGCATTTGTCAAAGCCACAACCGCACAGGCCGACCATCATGACAATTCACATTTTACGCGACATTGCAAGGGCCCAACACCAATCGACTGCCCGCCTCGTTCAAGTTCCCTCTCACTGTTCAAAATTTGATCAAGGGGGCGACGGTACTTTTCTAGTTCCGGGTGCAGAACACGCTACGATCCCTTGGGTATTAATCCCTGATCACATATAGACTCGTTCTGCCTAGAAAAACACTCTAGGTTACTTAACGTTTCACCATCATCACCCTCCTCTATCACAATCACACACCTGAGTATCCGCAGATAAACAGGATATCTTCCTTTCCACTATTTCACACTCAACTCGCCCCATTATTCAACTTCTTTTAAAGTTTTATTAATATTTTATTTAACCCTAAGTTCGGACGAGTCACCCTTGTTCATCCCTTCGATGAACCTCGACCTCTAATCGAATCTTTCACATCAATGCTTCCTCGATGTTCCGAAGTTGTCAGAATCATTGATCACGTTAATCGTACATCTTGAAGAATTTCTCGAGTAGGTACACATCACGCTAGTTCCCTTGCTGCTCGCCACGTACACGTCTCATATTCCAATCATATTAGACTTATCATTTCTTTCCTTGCACTCTTACTTTCACAATTTCCAAAAATGGTCAACGCAGCGCATCATTATTCCAAGCCTCATTCTTTTCATCGCTTAATTAATTATCATCGCATTATTCTCATCAGCATCATTCTTACTTTCCATAATTTTCATTACCTCACTTAGTTTTCATCATGAATTACTCATTCTTACATTTCACACGGTTCCAACATTAACATCATCATATATAAAATGTTCATCATGCGTAAGAATAGAAACAATTCATATCATCATGGCATATTCACATTAATAACATCATGCATTATGTAACATCCCCAAATTTACTAAGTGGTTAGGTGCCTTAGTTAGTAGAATTGTCATAAGTGTCGTAGTATTCTTAAGTTTCGATTTTCAGTTGAAAGCGTTAATTGGCATTAGAATTAGTATGTGCTAGGGTTAGTATTTAGCTAAGTGTAAAAGAGGCATGGGTTAAGGATAGATTAGAACGTGTTTAGGATGTAGGATTTAGCTAAGGGTAAGTTAGAATGAGTAGTGAGAGCTTAGAACTCTTAGAAGTATGAAAGAAAGGCAATTTACATTGAGTTAATCGATTAACTGAAGCATTAATCGATTAGATTTTATGCAACATTCAGCCACTACTCGATTAATGGGTGTCTTAATCGATTAGATTTTTAGCCACATTCTGGCACTAATCGATTAAGGTCAAGACTAATCGATTAACCCTTTGTAATTGTCAAGTGTTAATCGATTAACCAAAGTGGTTAATCGATTAACCACTGCTTTATCAGCCTAAGAACACGTTGATTGAACTCATTTTCACAAAGTTTCCTCTCTCCTCTCACACGACTTCTTCTTCTCTTCTTCACCTAGGGCCTTTGATTTCTTAAAGCCACCACAAAGAATCAACAAATTAAACCCCCAAATCATTTCCCTACCACTCCCTCATGTATTTCCCTCTCTCAATTCTCAATTTCCTCTCTTTCTCACAAAACCCCCAAATTAACCCTAAACCCCAAATTTTGAGATTGGTCCAAGGAGCTTGGGGAGCCATAGGAATCAAGAGAGGAAGAATTTAGGAGCTTGGATTGGAGTTGGTATCGGTGCTCCCTCAATTTCTCATCTTCTCCTCTTCTCTTCAAGAGGTAAGGGGTGTACTTTGGGTTTAGTGTTTAGTATTAGAGAATGGGTTTAATTAGAGTAATAGAGTTATAATTGGGTATATTTGTTGATTGGTTAGATTGATGGTTAGGAGGGTAGTGTTAAGATAGAAACCCTAGGAGTTAATGACTATTCTTTATGTGTGCTTTTATGTTAATTGATTAGAAATTGTTGTTGTACTTGTAATTATTATTGTTGTAAGTATAAAATGACATTCATATAGTCATGCATTAATAGGGCCAAGTCTTTCTCAATTGAATTTGGACCAAAACAAATGATATTTTCTAAAGGACAAAAAGGGGCTTTGAATTCAATTGAGAAATACGTAGAATATTGGATCATGCATGGAGTAAAGGTGGACGTTAGGAGTAGGGGAAAAACATACGTCGTTTTACGATTGATGAGGGCAAAATTAAATTACTGGAATTATTATGGAGAACTTTGATCCTGCAAAGGATACGGGTTTGCTTCCCGTATTGGGGATTGGTTCTACGTAAACTATAATAATTCCATTACTTTGGCTCGTTTTGGCCAGTCGGGGATGATTTTTGCTAAAGCCAATTTGCGCGAATCAATCCAAATTGTATGACGAACCCTAGAGGGGTAAAGTACTGAGCAAGAAAGCATGACGAACCCTAGAGGGGTGAATTGCGGTATGACGAACCCTAAAGGGGTGAAGTACTTAGGTTGAGAATTGCTTACTCCTGGTCGGTTTTTCCCCAGAGTGGAGGGTGTATGTGAGGATTGTATATTGTTATTGAAAAGGGAAAAGTGTTAAGGTACATTGTGTGAGAAACCCTCCTTCGGGGAGAATGTGAAGCACAATGTACCCAATTGTTAAAAGTGTTAAATTGTCAAGTGTTATTGTTAAAAGTGTGAAAGTGAAAGGGAAAGTGTGAATGCATTGTATAGATATTTTAATTCGTCGAATCCGATCAAAAGTGTTAAAGTGTTTAAAATGAAATGAAATGTTTAATATCGGATTTGAGAATTAAATCACCTAAGTGTGACGTTAGCAGGACATAACCATGTGATTGTGCATTATAGTGTTATACTATAGTATTATACTCTAAGTTTGCATAGTTATATATTGAATAAGGTTAGAATGTTATAATTGTTAATTGTTAACTGAATTGTGTTATGGATATTGTTTGTGCATGAATATACCTATATATGATTTATTACTGTTTTTAAACGTTTTCTTTGATCTAGATTTCAAAGTACTCACCCTTACAGTGGTCATATTAGGTAAACCAAGGAGACGAGCACAGAACGTCAAGGCCGAGAAAGTCATACTCTTGATGAAGAGTATATTGCATAGGGTGACCTTATGGTCCCATTTAGATAGTGCAACCATTCATAGGTTCAATATTGTACTAATTAGATGTTTTTGTAAATATTGTTTAAAATTCAAATGATGTTTTTATTTAAGTGTATTTTATTAATGTATAAATTATATCTTCTCTTTTGTCTATTGAAAGTATTTCAGAAAGTTTGTATAGTTTGAACTGAAAGTTTTATTTTTACTTTATTGAAAACTGTTCTGGACAGACAGGTTGATTTTATTCGGGGAAAGTCCGATTTATAGAGGAAACACTGTCAAAATTTTTATAAACCCCGAACTTTTTCTCAAATAAATGTTATTAAAAAAGTAATTTCTTAAAGTTTAAAAAGTAGGATGTTACACATTATATGGTGCATGTGTAAGATCCATTGAGAATGTTTTGATAAATGACAAAAGGTTTTGAACAAGCTACAAATGTGTTGATCAAGTTCAAGCTCATCAAGCAACAACAAACATCAAGTGATGAAGAGAGAGCAAGCTCATGAAAACTTAGTTTGATAGTTTATGTTTTATTGTAATATTTTTCGCCTCTCAAGTCTTTTAGTTTATGAGTTTGGGTAGAGTTAATAGAGGGTAGTGAATCTCTATCATAGTTATGATTATATCATATTTTGAGTATTCACTTTACCTAAAATCAATAGGTGGCTTAAAGATTTGAAAGAAAAGGTTTAGTTTTTGAGAAAACAAGTTTTAATTGATTTTTCACTAAACTAATCGATTAAGGCTTATGTTAATCGATTAGAATTTTCAAAGCTTGTGCACTTAATCGATTAAGCAAGGTGATAATCGATTAAGACATGTATTAATCGATTAACACGTACATATTTGGTTTTTGAAATACGTTTTTCACTTCTCAAAAGTACTTTGAAGTGTTCCTAACTTTAGGGTATTCTATATAAACCTTTTCCTAACCTTTGTGAATTATTATTACACTTTAGATCAAATCAATTTCTCAAAGCCACTCTATTCTCTCTCACTTTCATAGATCAAAGCTTTAAACTTTTACATTCTTTGATCAAGAATCTTTGAATCTCTCATGTTGATATTTTCATAGCTATTGAAAGAGATTCATACGATTGTTATTGTTTTTCATTTGAGTTGTAATCATTGCAAAGAAGGCAAGCTATCTACAACAAAGGAAGTCTTGGTTGTTCATCAAGCAAACAAGCATTTGGAAGTCTTGATTGTTATCAAGCAATTGGAAGTCTTGTTGTGATAACAAGCAAGTGGAAGTCTTGGTGTGAGGCATCATCAAGCAAGTGGAAGACTTTGAAGAATCTCAAAGCAATTGGAAGTCTTGTTGAGGGGAATAGGAAAGCAAGAGAAGAGGTTAGATTAGATTCAATAGGGTTACAAGGCAAGGGTGTGGTATCTCTTGTAGGCTAGCAAGAAGGGAGTCTTGTGAGGAATTTACTTGTAATTTGAGAACTCTAATTCCTCATAGTGAAGAATCTCTCTTGGTTGAAGAGGGGACTGGATGTAGCTTTCAAGTGGATGAAAGTGAACCAGGATAAATCACTGTGTCGTATCTCTAAACCCTTAACTCTTTACATTCAAGTCATTCATTGTGTTCTTGGTTGAAAACCTAGAAAAGATTGATTTTCATAATTGATTGAATTGAATATTAATTGTGTAAATTGATTTGGGGAAAATCATTTTCATAATCTAGGTAATCAATAAGAATATTGGTGTTAATCAATTCCGCTTTATCTCTGATCATATGTGTTAATTGATTGATTTTCGTATTTGATTGAAAAGTGATTTTTCAGTTTTAACAGTGATTAATCGAGTAACTGTTTTCATTAATCGATTAATTTTAATCAAGCTTTCGGCATTAATCGATTAGCCATTCTATTAATCGATTAACATGAAGTTTTAATCGATTAACATTTTGATTTAATCGATTAAGACTGAGAGAATTTTGAGAAAATCATTTGTTTTAATCGTTTCGATTTGTTTCTTTCGAAAATCTTTCAAGGTTTATCTAACACCTATTCAACCCCCCCTTCTAGGTGTTCTCCTAGTGTCTCCTAGTTATTTCACCCACTGATTGTAGGTTCTCACAATTGGTATCAGAGCTCGGTCGAAAGACACGAGCATAGAGCTTTTTCGTTAAGATCCTTGAGGAAACTACAAGGGGTTCTACGAATCCTTTTGGTGGTGAAGGTGCTTCAATAAATCGCCCTCCTATGTTTGGTGGAGAGGGTTATCCTTATTGGAAAATTAGGATGAGAATTTTTATTAAAGCTATAGATGTGAACATTTGGGAAGCCATTGAGAATGGTCCTTATATTTCCTCAAAAGAAGTAGAAGGTGTACTTACACTAACTCCCAAAGATAAGTGGACCGATGATGATAAAAGGAAAATTCAATATGATTTAAAAGCTAAGAATATCATCACCTCCGCTCTATCTTATGATGAGTTCTTTAGAGTCTCCCAATGTCGTAATGCCAAAGAAATGTGGGACACCTTGCAAGTCACACATGAAGGCACTAGTGAAGTTAGGCGTGCTAGATTAAATTCTTTGATGCATGAATATGAATTGTTTCGCATGTTGCCTAATGAATCTATATGTTTTATGCAAAAGCGTTTTACTCATATTGTTAATCATCTCATTGCTCTTGGTAAAACTTTCTTGAATTGTGAACTTGTTAACAAAGTTTTAAGATGTCTAAGTAGGGAATGGCAACCTAAGGTTACCGCAATAGTTGAATCAAAGGACTTGGACACCATGGACTTAGCAACACTTTTCGGAAAGCTTCAAGAACATGAAATGGAGCTTGGACGCTTACATATGCATGAAGAATCGGACAAGAACAAAGAAAGAAAAGGAATCGCTCTTAAAGCTCAAAGATCATATCAAAAGGAAGAGAGTTCCGATAATGATGATACTGAAGATTCCGATTCAGACATTGATGAAGAGGAGATGAAGCTTCTACTAAGAAAGTTCAATAAGATTCTAAGGAGAAAAGGAAGGTTGAACAAGAACAAAAGTAAAGAGAAGGATCCCCCACACTACAAGACCAAGACATCAAAAGAAGGTATAGTTTGCCATGAATGTGGAAAGCACGGTCATCTCAAGTACTCATGCTCTAAGTATCTCAAGAAGAAGGAGAAAGAAAAGAAAAATTCAAAATCTAAAAGAGCATACATAGTTTGGAATAGTGATGATGAAGATGACAAGAAAAGCACATCGAATAGTTCTTCGGATGATGAAGATGCCGCTTGTCTCAACTTGATAGCTCTAGTAGATGAAGAGGAAAGTTCAAATGATGAATCAAGTGAGCAAAGCTACGAAAGCGATGTAAGTGAAACTAAATCCGAAATTTCTTCTAAATATGATATTCTATATAATGCTTATGAAGAAATGCATGAACATCTTAAGAAAATAGCTTCGAAAAATATTGAAAGGAAGAAGCTCATTTTGAAACATCAACAAGAGATTTTAGAACTTCAAAAACAAGTTGATGAGCTTAATCTTGAAAATGAAACTCTTGATCTTATATATGCTAGTTCTTCTTGTGATTGTGCTAGTAGATTGAATAATGTGGTTGATTGTGAGGATTGCAAGTTGCTTAAAGATGAAAATGCTATTTTGAAAAATAAGCTTGCAAGTTTCACAAATGGTGATATTAGATTGCGCACATTGTTAAATTTTCAAAGAGAAAATTCAAACAAGTTTGGTTTAGGTTATACTAATGCTAAGAGTAAGTCTCATAGAAATGTTGTTGATTTTTCTAAAGTTGATTATTCAAATGCACCAACATGTTTCTATTGTGGTACTCATGGACATACTTCAAATGTATGTTATATTAAAGTGCATGGTATACCTAAAGGAAAGTTTGTTTGGGTGAAAAAGGGTGAGAGTCCCTACACTAACAAAAATGGATCCAAAACCATTTGGATACCAAAAAGCAAAGCATGATTGTTTTTGTAGGTATGATTGAAGAGCAAAAGGACTTTCATGTGTTATTCTTTCATTTGCATCTTCAATTGGTATCAAGATAAAATCCTACAAATTGGTAACATTTGATATTGTTAGATATTGATCATAGTTCTCTTAATTGATATTATTTCTTTAATAAGTTACAATTGGTATAATTGATATTGATCACTCAATGATACTAATATTGATCATTATATGATTATCATGCTATTGTTGCTTTTATGATATTTCTTTACCATTGATATCTTACTTTGTTAAGTGATGTGATGACTTTCTATTTTCAATTAGTTTGTTACAATTGGTATTATATTTCATTGTCATATTTTCTTACCAATTGGTATCACATTTCAAAGTATAGTTCTTACATTTGTTTATACAATTGGTATAGTTCTTGTGATTGTACATTTGGTATCAATGTTGTGAAGAAATAAATGAATATGATTTCTCTACTTTGGCTTAGAATTTTATATTTCAATTGGTATATGTTACTTTTTGATAATGCCAAAAGGGGGAGAAATGGTTGTTTTGAAATGGTTGTTTTGAAATGATTGTTTTGTGGAGAAAGGTTCGTGTTTGTTGTTTTTATATAGGTTGAGCAAAGTTGTTGAAGATAGCGGGAGAATCAAGCTTCTATCAATTGGAATTCAAATGTCAAAAGCATTTATTGAGGGGGAGCAAGAATCTAACCAAGTGCTTAAATGATTCAAGTATCAACAACTTCAAAGAACTTCAAACAAATTCAAAACGTGTTTGTCATTTTCAAAAAGGGGGAGATTGTAATATCCATTGAGAATGTTTTGATAAATGACAAAAGGTTTTGAACAAGCTACAAATGTGTTGATCAAGTTCAAGCTCATCAAGCAACAACAAACATCAAGTGATGAAGAGAGAGCAAGCTCATGAAGACTTAGTTTGGTAGTTTATGTTTTATTGTAATATCTTTCGCCTCTCAAGTCTTTTAGTTTATGAGTTTGGGTAGAGTTAATAGAGGGTAGTGAATCTCTATCATAGTTATGATTATATCATATTTTGAGTATTCACTTTACCTAAAATCAATAGGTGGCTTAAAGATTTGAAAGAAAAGGTTTAGTTTTTGAGAAAACAAGTTTTAATTGATTTTTCACTAAACTAATCGATTAAGGCTTATGTTAATCGATTAGAATTTTCAAAGCTTGTGCACTTAATCGATTAAGCAAGGTGATAATCGATTAAGACATGTATTAATCGATTAACACGTACATATTTGGTTTTTGAAATACGTTTTTCACTTCTCAAAAGTACTTTGAAGTGTTCCTGACTTTAGGGTATTCTATATAAACCTTTTCCTAACCTTTGTGAATTATTATTACACTTTAGATCAAATCAATTTCTCAAAGCCACTCTATTCTCTCTCACTTTCATAGATCAAAGCTTTAAACTTTTACATTCTTTGATCAAGAATCTTTGAATCTCTCATGTTGATATTTTCATAGCTATTGAAAGAGATTCATAGGATTGTTATTGTTTTTCATTTGAGTTGTAATCATTGCAAAGAAGGCAAGCTATCTACAACAAAGGAAGTCTTGGTTGTTCATCAAGCAAACAAGCATTTGGAAGTCTTGATTGTTATCAAGCAATTGGAAGTCTTGTTGTGATAACAAGCAAGTGGAAGTCTTGGTGTGAGGCATCATCAAGCAAGTGGAAGACTTTGAAGAATCTCAAAGCAATTGGAAGTCTTGTTGAGGGGAATCAGCAAGCAAGAGAAGAGGTTAGATTAGATTCAATAGGGTTACAAGGCAAGGGTGTGGTATCTCTTGTAGGCTAGCAAGAAGGGAGTCTTGTGAGGCATTTACTTGTAATTTGAGAACTATAATTCCTCATAGTGAAGAATCTCTCTTGGTTGAAGAGGGGACTGGATGTAGCTTTCAAGTGGATGAAAGTGAACCAGGATAAATCACTGTGTCGTATCTCTAAACCCTTAACTCTTTACATTCAAGTCATTCATTGTGTTCTTGGTTGAAAACCTAGAAAAGATTGATTTTCATAATTGATTGAATTGAATATTAATTGTGTAAATTGATTTGGGGAAAATCATTTTCATAATCTAGGTAATCAATAAGAATATTGGTGTTAATCAATTCCGCTTTATCTCTGATCATATCTGTTAATTGATTGATTTTCGTATTTGATTGAAAAGTGATTTTTCAGTTTTAATAGTGATTAATTGAGTAACTGTTTTCATTAATTGATTAATTTTAATAAAGCTTTCGGCATTAATCGATTAGCCATTCTATTAATCGATTAACATGAAGTTTTAATCGATTAACATTTTGATTTAATCGATTAAGACTGAGAGAATTTTGAGAAAATCATTTGTTTTAATCGTTTCGATTTGTTTCTTTCGAAAATCTTTCAAGGTTTATCTAACACCTATTCAACCCCCCTTCTAGGTGTTCTCCTAGTGTCTCCTAGTTATTTCACCCACCGATTGTAGTTTCTCACAGCATGGTCCTAGTCCGCTTCGTATACGTGGCCACACACACACAAACAATTTGCCACGATACTACTGACCCAGAGACCACTAAGTTTCGATCTTTGAGATGATCCAGAACGTCTTAATATTTACCTAAATACCACAGTGTATGGGGAAAGCCCATCTCTCACCTTAATTCCAGCAAATATCCGACAGAAACCGTTGCGGGTCCTTTCGACTGTCAGCAGCTCCAAAAATCCGACTGGCAATTCCTTTGCTTAAAACAAGACACATAATTAATACAAAGCTATCAAATTAGCAATCATGCTTAATATCAATTCACTTTGAAAACTTTTTTTATCCCTTGTCGAGTAAATCATAAAAGAAACTTTAACTTTCTCATATTCTTCGAAAACAATTAAATAGAGCTTTATTTTCGATTACGGATAAAACATAAAAGATAAAATCCAAAACTACATCAAATCAAGGAATTAGATTTCCAAGATTTGCAGAATACATATACATATATCAAAGTACCTCATATGAAATTTTCAAGTCATTTAAAGTTGGTTAAGTTCAAAAATTCTGTTTACATTTCATCCGAAAGCTTATTTTTCCGAAATCGTTTTTACCAAAATAAATACAATACTTTTAGCAAAGCAATTCCAAAAACCACATAAAAATTCAAAGACACTAAATTTAGCATTGTTATAACAGTGAAGAGTTTTCACAAGTATTGAACTTGAGGAAACATTTTTCATTTGAACCTTTTGTCATTAAAATACAAGTTTTCCTTAAATTTCATTATCAAATAAAAATTCATTTAAAATATCAAAACATTTCCAAATTAAACCAAATTTTCCAGAACTCATTTAAATCATGTCAAGAACAACATTTCAAATTTTCAAGACAGTCGGATTAACACAACTATCATTTAGCACACATGCCTACAAGCTAAAGCAACAAACTTAAAAATTCAGCACCGATGCATCTTTTGGATTCTGTATATCACTTACAATCATGCAGCCCCAAAATAATCATATTCTTACTCCAAACATACATTCACATGCATTGAAATTACAAATGTCCAGCCACACGTACACACAAAATTAGTTCATACATGTAATTATTTCCCAAGCCAACTAAATTCATTTTCATGCTTAACTTACCTTAACTCCTTTTTAAACAACAAACTCCAACCAAATGAATTTATCAATTTCCTTTAGGCTTAGGCTAAGAACACTTAATCAATTAATCAAAGAGTACAAATCAATTTGTATACTTAAACAATTTCATGCACAAAACCGTATAGCACACACTTATACATATTCAACACAAAAATCGATTCATTAATCATTTTCCTTTCAAAACCTAATTGATAATCATGAAAACAATTTATTTCAACTCAAATACAACATGCATTACCAAATCAAAAATCATTTTCCTTATTAACCTATTTTGGCTGATTTATACTTAAGGAATTTAGGGGTTTTCACACAAACCAAACAATACTCAAACATACACAAAAACCCATTTTTTTTATTTCTTCGTTTTAAAGGTAACTCAAAACATTTACATAAAACCAAACCACTTGAACAAAATGCTAGAAAAACCGTATAGTCTTAGCTTAATCATGTATGTTTATTTTGTTCCTTAAAAACTTAGATTCTCTCATGCATGCACTTAAAATGTAAAGATCAAAGCATAAAATTAATCGAACGCCAAAAATCAATTTCCTTCTCCTCTTTTCTCATCTTGGCCGAATCATTGGAGAGGAAAAATGAGGAACTTTTACACAATAAAACAACACATAAATATATGCTTTAAAACCAATAAAAATCAAAGCTTATTCCTTTACTTTTTTTTATCAAAACAAAAATCAAAACTCTTGAGTAAAAATCTCAATAAAACCGTATGACCCTTATTGATTCTTGCATGTTCATTTTAACCACCAAAAGCTTAAATCTTTATACTTTAAGACTTAAAAATCTTATAGGTAACACAAATAGATAACATGCATTGAAACAAAAATTCATTTCATTAACATTCCTAGCTTGGCCGAATTATATATATGAAGAAAATAGAAAAATTTCAACAAAATAAATCATTGCAACAATAATACCAAAAATCATTTTAGTTTCATCATCTAAAATCAAAAGCAAAAACAAAAATCCTTTGATCATAAAAGGGACCAAAACTGTATGGCCCTAAAAATAACATATCAACACCAAAATTCATTTTTCATGTATTTTTAACTTGAAAACCCAAAAATACAAAACATAAATAGCAAGAAGCAAGAATCAATTACATGTACAAGAAAATAATTTCATTTCCCCCAAATCCAAAACCCTAGCCGTGACATGCAAGAGTAAAAGGAGAAAAATTTGTGCAAATCAACAACTCATAGTTCATGAACATACTATATCAACTCATATTCAAACATAAAAATACAAATCAAAGATCAAAAATTATTTTAAACAAAATGGGGTAAAAAACCGTGAGCATCACTAAGTGGGTGCATGTTCATTTTTTGACTTTCAAGCTTAAATACATATAGAATCAAGTATAGAAAAGCAAGAGGAACAAGACAATATGACATGCAAGAGCTCAAAGGCATTGAACCAAAAATCAACAAAAATCTTTCATGGAAAAACTTGAAGAGAACCGAAAATAAAGAAGAAAAAGAACAAGAACATAGACTAGAGATTCATTACCTAAGAGAAAGCAAAGAATTTGAGCAAGAAAAATAAAGCCTCCACCTCCTTCCTCTTTCTCCCTCTTCTCGGCCTCCTTCTTCTCTTCTCACCTCTTTTTTTTTGTTCTAAGACAATGGCATGTACAAATGGAAATGGGGGTGGGTGTTGGTTTTTATAGAAAAATGTGGGTGGGGGGGGGGGTGCATTAATTAAAAATTGGGGTCAATAAAAATTGGTGAGTTTTCCTCCCCCTCTTAATACTCCCTCATGGCTCCTTTATGCTTTTAGGGTAGTGTTTTATATTTTATTTTATGAGTAAGACAAGTAATTAATTATGTAAGTTTAGGGTGGGTATTAATTTATTAGACAAAGAGATAAAGCAACTACATGCATTGCCTAGGAGTTTATGACATGTCTCCCCTAGGGTATTAATGTTAGTAGGGTGGCTAGGTATTAATTAGGGTAGGGTGCATTTAATTGGGTTACCCTAGGGTATTGTGTACTCTTAATTGTATGGTTATAAATTTAAAATTAAAAATGCACAAAACAACTCAAAAACAATGTAGTACATGGTCTCAGTAGGAAACAATATTTTTCCAATGTAGTAAATTCCACTTTGAAAATCATAATTAAATATACTAAAATAAAACATTATAACTTCCTTAAAAATAATAAAAATTTCGTGAACAGTAAAATAAATCACAAACTGTACCAAAATAAATTCTATATTTTAATACGATCGTTTTGAGTGTAAATTTATCAAATTCGGATTTACAAATAAAAAGTTAAGAATTTTCAAAGTTACGTAATCAAATAAATTAATAAATAATAATCCCTTTAAAACATAAATCAAAACAAAATAATCCACCGTTATAAAAAACCAATTCCGATTAATTATTTCCACTCATAATTTAAATCAAAGCACGAATTTATACGAATTTAAAAATAACGGACCAATAAAAAATTCTCGAAAATTAATTTACTAAAATGCTGAAAATTGCGGGTGTTACATAATCAAACATTTATATGTAGGATGAATGCAACGTCGCTCACTTCGACTTAATCATTGAGTCCAATATCGTATTCTTTCATTTTCATTCTTTTGAATTCATTCTTTCTTTATTGGACTCAATTAATTAAATCGTATACGCAAATGCATGACTTTCTTATGCATGTTCTTCTTCTTCATTTCTTTTACTTTTGCTTTGTTTTGCTTTGCTTTTCTTTACATCACACAGTTTCCTCACATCACCCTCCACTCCGGGGAAAAACCGACCGGAAGTAAGCATCCTTCAACCTATAACTTACTTGCACAGTACTTCACCCCATTTTTGGGGTTCCTCATACAACTTGGTTTGATTCGTCCTAGTTGGCTATAGTAAGGATCACCCTCGACCGGCCAAAATGAGCAAAAGTAACTGACAGAATTGTTATGGTTTGCATAAAAACAATCCCCGACACGGGGAGCAAACCCGAGCCTTTGGAAATTCAAAGTTTTCCATAACAATTCTTGGGGATTGTTTCAATAGCACAATCTAGTTACTCTTGCCCTCACGAATAGAAACATATGTTTTTCCCCTACCTTAACGTCCACCTTTCACCATGCATGAAACATTTAATTTAATTCTTTCTAATTGAATTTGAACCCTTATTCTTTTAAAATTGAGATTTTATTTGGGCTCATATTCAATTAGAAACTTTCTTATCTACTTTAGGTCTACAATCAACAATTAAGTTTAGAAACTATTAAGTACCAATTCAATTCATAATTATATTATTCATACATAAAAAATGTCCATTCATATACTTAACACAAAATTAAAACATGAAACATACAAAGCATACATATACATAGAGCATACACTTAGGGTTTATGCCTTAATTTCTATCAACATAATTCTATTATCTAACCAATCACAAATATATACACTTAATTATACTCCTATTATTATAATTAAATCCTTACTCTAACTTAAACCAAATTACTCCCTCTTACCAACTTTGAAGAGGTTACAAAGGGAAAGGTTGGATGCACAACTTCCAAGCTTTTGCTTTGAGATCCTAGCCACTAATTCCTTGATCTTTAACCTCTTTTAAGTCCTCTTTCTAAGTTACAAGGCAAGAACTTAAGAATTGGGAAAGTTAGGATTTATGGTGGGTTATGGGGATTGAGAGGAAAATGAGAGGAATTAAGATTTATAGAGGAAATTTGGTAGGGAATTGATATGGGATGATGATTTGGTGGATTTTAGTGTTGATTTGAAGTTTAGAGAGATTTAGAGTATGAAGAGAGAAGAAGTTCGAAACTTAAAACATAGGAAAAATGAGTTGAAACAAGCCAATTTCGTATTTTTATTTTTGTTGATATGATGAAAAGACTTGAGTAGTACTCGAGTCTTTTGGCCATTTTACACACATCTGAGAGCTGGACTGATACACTACTCGAGTCTTTTCAAAAAGACTCGAGTCTTGCTTGAGAGCTGGATCTTCTAGACTGGCAAAACACTCGAGTATTCAAAGAAATACTCGAGTCTTTCCTGAGAACTTCATTTTCTAATGCATTCTAACTAATTCTAAGCTACTCTTATGCATTTCTACTTTGCCCTATCAACAACTTATGAATTCCCAACATTCCCACACTTAAATAAAACTCAGGATGTTACAGATCTCCCCCACTTACTGGAATTTCGTCCTCGAAATTCAACTTGCCTCAAATACATGGGGGTGAGATGCTTTGAATTTGTTCTCCAACTCCCAAGTGTCTTCCTCAACATTTTTGCGATTCCAAATTACCTTAATGGAATCTCCTTGCCGCAAAGTTGCTTAATCCTCTTGTCTTCAATTCTAATAGGTTGCATCTCAAAAGTTAGGTTCTCCCTTAAAGGAACCTCTTCTTCTGGAATGATATGAGACAGATCATAGACATATTTCCGAAGATGGGATACATGAAATACATTATGGAGATTGGACAATTGAGGAGGAAGAGCAATTCTATAAGCCATTATTCCAACTTTTTGCAAAATCTGATATGGTCCTATGAATTTGGAAGTGAGCTTTCTGGGTTTAAATACCCTTCCAACTCCTGTGGTTGGGACAACCTTCAGCAATACATGCTCACCTTCAACAAATTCCAATGGTTTCCTCCGCTTGTCCGCATAACTTTTCTGCCGATTCTGAGCAGCTTTCATTCTCTCCTGAATCATCTTAACTCTTTTTGTTGTCTCCTAGACAACATTAGGACCAATTAACTGACTCTCCCCCACTTGGAACCAGCATAGGGGAGTCCGACATCTTCTACCATAGATATCTTCGTAGGGAGCCATTCCAATGCTTGAATTGTAAGAGTTTATTGTAAGTAAACTCCACCAAAGGTATTAACTGCTCCCAACTTCTTTGATGTTCCAATGTGCAAGTCCTAAGAAAATCTCCCAGAGATTGAATGGTACATTCAGTCTGTCCATCAGTCTGAGGATGATAGGCAGAACTGAATATCAATTCTTTTCCTAGGGCTTGCTGAAGACTTTGCCAGAATCGTGAAAGAAATCTTGGATCACGATTTGAAATGATGTCGGAAGGCACTCCATGCAATTTGATAATCTCTTTGATATACGATTGTGCCAACTTGTCCATTGAATACCTCATATTTATGGGAATAAAGTGAGCAGATTTTGTCAATCTGTCCACTATCACCCATACAGCATCATATCCAGTTGTGGTCCTTGGCAAGCCTGAAACGAAGTCCATGGCTATGCTATCCCACTTCCACACTGGAATCTCAAGTGGATGCAACACTCCACCTGGCTTCTTGTGCTCCACTTTGGCCTTTTGGCAGCATTTTGCAACATAAGCTGCTACATCCCGTTTGATTCCGGGCCACCAAAATAGCTTCTTCAAATCTTGATACATTTTTGTTGTGCCTGGATGCAAGCTCAACTTGCTTTTGTGTGCCTTCTCAAGAATCGCTTCTTTCAACTCTGAATTAGAAGGGACACATATTATGTTCCAGAATCTAAGAACTCCATCTGCTTCTTCATGAAAATCAGGTTCATTCTTACTTGCAGCTTCTCTTTTCCTTTCTTTTAATTCGACATCCTCCAACTACTTTTGTCGAATCGCATCCAAGAAAGTATTGGTTATTTGAAGCATTCCAATACTTATGCTCTCTTTCTTGAATTGGATTCCAAAATTGAGATTGTTGAATTCCTCAATCAATTCCAATTCATTGACCATCATGCTACTAATATGGAGGGTCTTTCGGCTAAGTGCATCAACGACAACATTAGCCTTCCCTGGATGGTACTGCAAACTGAAATCATAATCCTTAAGAAACTCCATCCATCTCTATTGCCTCATGTTTAACTCTTTCTGGTCAAACAAATACTTGAGGCTTTTATGGTCACTATACAACTCGAATCTCGTTCCATAGAGATAATGCCTTCATATTTTGAGAGCAAAAACAGTAGTTGCAAGTTCCAAATCATGGGTAGGATAGTTCTCCTCATGTGGCCTTAATTGCCTGAATGTATAGCCAATTACTCTTCATTCCTGCATGAGAACAGATCCTAGACCTTGCCTCGAAGAATCACAATACACATCAAAGCTCTTCTTTGGATCAGGTAGAACAAGAACAGGAGAAGAAGTCAACTTGTCTTTGAGTTCCAAGAAACTCTGCTCACAACTTGGTGTCCATTCAAAAGGTGTCTCCTTTCTTGTCAACTTTGTCAAAGGAAAAACTATTTTAGAGAAATCCTTGATGAATCTCCTATAATAGCCCGTCAATCCAAGAAAACTCCTTATCTCCGTTACACTTTTAGGCCTTTCCCACTGTAACACAGCCTCTACTTTTGCATGATCCACTACAATGCCTTCTTTGGTGATTACATGGCCTACGAAATTGACTTTCTTAAGCCAGAATTCACACTTGGAAAACTTGGCATACAACTGTTTCTCCTTAAGAGTCCTTAGGACCATTCTGAGATGTTCGCGATGCTCATTGGAGTCCTTTGAGTATATAAGAATATCGTCAATGAATGCTACTACAAAGGAATCCAAGTAAGGTCGGAAAATCCTGTTCATATAGTCCATAAAACTGCAGGAGCATTGGTTAGACCAAACGACATCACCACATATTCATAATGGCCATACCATGATCTAAAAGCAGTCTTAGGAATATCCTCTTCTTTAACTCTGATTTGGTGGTAACCAGATCGAAGATCAATCTTGGAAAACACCGCTGCACCACACAACTGGTCCATCAAATCATCAATGCGTGGAAGAGGATATTTGTTCTTGATGGTCACCTTATTCAGCTGCCTGTAGTCCACACATAACCTGAGGCTTCCATCCTTCTTTTTAACAAAGAGAACTGGAGCACCCAAGGGTGAGACACTTGGCCTTATGAACTTCTTTGCCAACATATCCTCCAGCTGCTTCTGCAACTCAGCTAATTCAACTGGAGCCATTCTATGAAGAGCTAAGGAAATTGGTCTAGTTCCTGGTACCACATCAATGTTGAATTCCATTTCTCGCACTGGTGGTAAACCAGGGACTTCATCAGAAAATACCTCTGGAAACTCATTCACTATGGGAATTTGGTGGAGAGAGGATTTTTTTCGGTTTCCATGTTAGTTAGTTCTAGGTTTTGTTCTTTGGGTTGGTTGAAGATAATGGTTTTTTGTGGTAATCTATTATAATGTGGTTATCCGACATCGCATCCATTCCTAGGATGATGTCTAGTTGGGTTAAAGGTAGACATATGAGGTTAATTTGGATAAAGTGTGGTCTAGAACTTTTAGGTTACAATTAGGACACATTTTTGAGGTAGAGACTGAAGGGTTAGTTGGGGTTGAGACTATAAGTTTATAAGGAATATCTATGGTAGGGAGTTTTAATCTTTGCACACAATCTAAAGATATAAAGGAATGAGTTGCCCCACAATCAAACAATACTTTGCAAGGAAATCCATTAAGATATCAATTACCTTTGATGAGCTCCTCAACATTCTCTGATTCTACACCACTAAGAGTGTAGACCTTTCCATAAGAAGCAGGCCTACTACCTTCAGCCCCTCCTGACTGCTGCACATTCACATCTTTCCTTGGAGTTTGGTTTGGACAATTGGCTGCACGATGTCCAAACTGCTTGCAAATGACACATGGACCTGTCTGACCTGGATACAAAATCCTTCAGCTGGTGCCTCTATGAAACTTGCCACAATGCTGACATTGTGGGAAAGGTGTAGCAGAAACAGGTACACCTCTTCCAACAACTCCTTTAGCTTTGTCATCTTTGGCCTTAGGATTTGGGTAAGGATTACTCCTTTGAAGGGAAGGTCCCTTACCCTTGTCCCTTATTGGCCCATATGCTTTTTTCACTGCTGTTGCACTTCTTTCACTTGCTTCCTTAACTTTCAGATCATCCTCATATGTGCGACACATATTCACCAGTTGAGGGAAATTACGGATACTTTGATAGCCCAAAGCTAACTTGATCTTGGGGCGGAGACCATTTTCAAATTTGATACATTTGGATCTTTCATCTCGATGGTGCTGATAATAAGGAGAGAACTTGATTAACTCCTAAAATTCGGAAGCATATTCTCCAACAATCATTGATCCCTGTTACAGCTCCAGGAATTCAATCTCCTTCTTGCGCCTTACATCTTTAGGAAAGTATTTCTCTAGAAACCTTTACTTGAAAAGCTCCCAAGTAATCTCCCTTGCCTCAGCTTCCAAAAAATGCCTGGTGTCCTCCTACCAAGACTCTGCATCTCTTGAAAGCATGAAAGTGGAGAAAGCAACCTTTTCTGCATCCATGCAAGGCATTGATGTGTGCGTAGCATGCATATTATTTTCCTATTAGTTTGTATTTATTTTATATTTATTTAGGTTTTTTATTTTAATTTAGCATGCATTTAGTTCATATTTCACTTGGGAAAGGTTTTTGGTGTTTTTGATGTGCATGTTACAATTTGGAGGCTCGAAGCTTTGTAAAGTAAATAAGTTATCATTGAAAAAAATATTAAAGAGCTTTTGGGGAGCAATTGTATAGAAAAAAAATGTGGGGGCTTTGAGAAGGAAGATAAGTCATTGGGCCTAATTAATCAATTTGGGCCCAAATTTGGAAAAAAGTAGCAGATAACTTGTAAAAAGATAGAAACCCTTGTAGATTCGATTTTAATTAGAAGATTAGATTTGATGATAAGATATAAAATTAGAAAACAAGGATTGAAGGCACAAGACAACAGATCTCTCTCAAGGAAGAACTGGAAGGCGATTGAAGACAGAAGAAATTCTCCTCCTCTCAACTTTTGGTTCTTCCTACTTTACTATGATTTATTCTTGTTTTTTGATTTGTATCTTGAACATGAGTAGTGAGTAGTTCCCTTTTTCTGAGGATTAGGATTAGCCCATGGAGGCCTTGACATGAGGATTTGATATTTTACCTTTTATTTATGCTAGATTCTATTTTTATTTAATTTTGGTGTGTTTAATGCTTTTGGTTGTGTAGAGCTCCACAATTACATGATCCCAGATAGTAAGGGAAGTACCGAAAGGTGAACCTTAGTATTAGAAAATACCAAAATTGAACTTAAGAACTTAAATTATGAAAGTAGTTTTAATTCCTGAGGGGATTCCCTGAATTATCATAGAACTTAATGGATTTAATGTACCCTAATTATCACGAAAGTAGAAATTAGGCCTCATTAGGTACGTTGTTAAGACTCTGAAAGGAGCTAGTATTCTACATTAGGATAATTCACCCTAAAAATAAATCTAGTTAAACAAAAGAGATATCACTAAAGATTGTCAATGCGGATATGTGGTGAAACTAATCCTAGGAAATTTCCCAATCCAAATGTCAATCCAATCTTTTAGATTTTATTTTATTTTATTTTCCCAAAAATCAATCTCTAAATTTTATTTTTAATTTTCCACTAATATGGTTTAGAGAATTGGTGCTTATAATTTGTTGGTATTTAACAACAAAATCCCTGCGGTTACGATACTTTTTATTACTACGATAACCTGTGCGCTTGCGGGGCTATCAATTTTTTGGCGCCGTTGCCGGGGATTTTGCTTTGTTAATATAAACTGTTATTATAAGTTGATTAGACTAAACCTCTTTTTCTAGTTTGTTTTGTCTTCTCTTTTTTCCACAGGAATTCTCTTTCTTTTATGCGAAGCATCAGACTTGGGACACCTGTTCAATCAGATCTTGAGATCGAGAGGACTTTTCGTAGAAGAAGGAATAGAAGAAGGAGACAACAAAGACCTGAAAATCTAACAATGGCACAGAATGAAAATCACACGCCATTGAAGGATTATGGGATCCCTTCCATCAAAGGGCTAAAATCTAGTGTGGTCATTCCACCCATTGAAGCCAACAACTTTGAGATCAAGATGAGCTTGATTAATGCGGTCTAGCAGAATTAGTTTGGAGGCTCACCTGTAGAAGATCCTACTGTCCATGTCGACAACTTTCTCCAATATTGTGACACTGTGAAGGCCAATGGAGTCTCATCTGACCATATCAGACTGAAGTTGTTTATATTTTCACTGAAAGGTGATGCACTTCCTTGGTTGGAGGCTTTTCCACAAGGCTACTTCACCGAATGGGACAAGTTGGCAGAGTACTTCCTTACCCAATATTTTTCACCTGTCAAGACTGCGGAGTACAGAGGCCAGATCATGTCCTTCATGCAAAAAGAATGAGAGACTCTTTATGATGCTTGGGAGCGATTTAAGTTTCCACTGCGGAAGTGCCCTCATCATAAGTTTCTCAGACCTCTTTTGGTGCAAACTTTCTACAATGGTTTGACACCAGAAACTCAGATGAATCTTGACTCCGTCACTAATGGTTTGTTCATGGATAAGAATGCAGATGAGGCATTTGATTTGCTTGACAAAATTTCTCTCAGCCGCATGCGATATTCAAGAGAAAGATCAACTTCTACCAAACCTTCTTCATCCACTGCAGGAGTGATCGAGACAAATGAATTGAAACATCTCTCCTCTAGAGTTGATGCTTTGAGTGTGCTGGCCGGCAAGGTTGATATTTTAACCAAGAAGATTGATATGTTGAATGTGAATGCTGTGAATGTGGCAAGTGCTATTTGTGAGATTTGTGGTATTGCTGGTCATGTTGCTTAGCATTGTCTATTGGTTCAACCTGTTCCTCAAGAATAGCCGACGAAAACTGTTGATTATGTCAACAATTTCAACGAGAGGACACATCCAAATCTTTCTTACAGGAGAAACAATGTTCTCAATCCTTCTGTTATTCCTAGACAACAGCCTCCTGGTTTCCCTCAAAGGACTATCAATCCACCAGCTCCTCAAAAGTCCAACTTAGAGATCATGATTGAGAATTTTTTGATCAACCAAGAGAAGGCAAATAATGATTTCAGAGCCAGGTTTTATTCTTAAGAGAAGAAATTTGCACAACAAATGATACAACAAGCAACTCACAACAAAATGATAGAAACTCAATTTGCACAATTAGAAGCCTCATCTACAAGAGCTCCAGGCACACTTCTAGGCCAAATAGAGACAAATCCTAGTGAGCATTGCAAGGAAATAACTCTAAGGAGTGGAAAAGTTCTTGAAAGCCCAAGCAGTGAAGATGCAGTGAAAGAAGAGCTATCCCAAAAGAGAGAAGGAAAAGGTGTGGTTGATGAAAAATCTGAGGAGTCCATTTATACTCTTCCTGCCCCTTACAAGCCACCTATCCCTTTCCCTCAGAGATTGGCTAAAGTGAAGCTAGAGAAGCAGTTTGGCAAGTTCCTTGAAGTTCTGAAGAAGTTGTCTATCACCATACCATTCACTGAAGCTCTACTACAAATGCCATCATATTCAGTGCAATAATTCAAAATAAATTGCCTCCAAAGCTCAAAGACCCAGGTAGCTTTTCCATTCCATGCCTTATTGGGAATGTGTCTTTTGACCGCGCTTTATGTGATCTTGGGGCTAGTGTTAGCCTTATGCCTCTCTCAGTGTGCAAGAAGCTTGATATTGGTGAGATGAAACCCACAAGAATTTCATTGCAATTGGCTAATCGCTCAGTCAAATTCCCAGTGAGTGTCTTGGAGGATGTTCCTATCAAGGTGGGCAACTTCTTTATTCCAGTTGATTTTATGGTGCTTGAGATGGAAGAAGATACTTCCATTCCTATCCTCCTTGGAAGGCCTTTCTTGGCCACTACTGGTGCTATTATTGATGTGAAGAATGTCAAGCTTTCACTGACTATTGGTGTAGAGAAGGTTGAGTTTGATATATCAAATATGGCCAAACAACCATCTCTTGGGGACTCATGCTGCAGAATTGATCTTTTGCATCAAGTGGTGACTGACAAAGCATTCAAGTACCACTCTAAAGATCCACTCGAGCGGTGCTTGGTTGGTGAGGGCTCTAATGAAGTTGATGATGCTGAAGCCGCCCGCTATGCTACACTACTTGAAGCAAATCCACCTCTACCATCTAATAGGAATACATATGAGAAGTTGGAAGCTGAAGCCAAGTCATCAGATTGGAAGGAAGACAAAGCACCAAAGGTAAAACTTAAACCTCTTCCTTCATTGCTCAGGTATGAATTCCTTGGACCTAACTTTACATATCCAGTGATTGTTAATGCTAATCTAAGCAAGCTTGAAATCGAAAAATTACTTAGAGATCTTAGATTGCATAGAGCAATCATTGGATAAACCATTAGTGATATAAAAGGAATTAGCCCTTCAATTTGCATGCATAGGATATTAATGGAGGAGGGTCATAGGCCCTCCGTTGAACCTCAAGGAAGATTAAATCATAACATGAAAGAGGTAGTGAAAAAGGAAATACTTAAATTGCTTGATGCTGGTGTGATTTATCCTATCTCTGATAGTGAATTGGTTAGTCCTGTGCAAGTAGTACCTAAGAAAGGGGGAATTACTTTTGTGAAGAATGATAATAATGAATTAATCCCCACTAGAACAGTCACAAGGTGGAGGATGTGTATTGACTATAGGAAGCTAAACAAAGCAACTAGAAAAGATCACTTCCCCCTTCCTTTCATTGACCAGATGCTTGAAAGGTTAGCAAAGCATTCACATTTTTGCTATCTGGATAGGTATTCGGGATTTCACCAAATCCCCATTCACCCTCATGACCAAGAGAAAACAACTTTTACTTGTCCTTATGGTACATTTGCCTATAGAAGGATCCCCTTTGGTCTTTGTAATGCTCCTGCTACCTTTCAGCGCTGTATGACTGCTATCTTCTCTGATTTTATTGAAAATATAATGGAAGTTTTCATGGATGATTTCTCTATTTATGGCACTAGCTTTGATAATTGTTTGGCTAATCTTTCCAAAGTGTTGCAGAGATGTCATGAGATGAACCTGGTTTTAAACTGGGAAAAATGTCACTTCATGGTAAGAGAAGGTATTGTGTCCGAACGTGGCATAAAGGTTGATAGGGCAAAGGTTGAGGTAATTGAGTAAATGCCCCCACCCACTTCCCTCAAGGAGTGCGGAGATTTTTGGGGCATGCTGGTTTTTATAGAAGGTTTATCAAAGATTTTTCTAAGATTACTAAACCTTTGACTAATTTGTTGATTAAGGATATGCCATTTGATTTTAAACAGGATTGCCTAGATGCCTTTTACAGGTTGAAGAAAGCTTTGATCTCTGCTCCTAGCATTTAGGCACCTGATTGGAGTTTGCCCTTTGAGCTGATGTGTGATGGTTGAAGAAAGCTTTTATTGTTATATTTTTGATAATGCCAAAAGGGGGAGAAAGGTTGATTTGTTTTGTAGGTTGGACTTCCTAAGTGTGCTTACATTTAGGGGGAGTATCTAAACAAAGGTGAAAGTTTGTCATTCATCAAAACGGGGGAGATTGAAGGCTCAAGTGTTTCAATTATGTTTTGATGAAGACAAGTTTTATTGACAACCTACAACAACATATCAAGAAGACTATTTTATCTTTGCATTTATATATTTGTACTATATTGTTTATTATTCTTTATATATGAGTGTGGGTAGATTAGGTTTAGTTAATCTCAATATGATCTAATAAGAATTTAATATGTTTAAGAATTGAGATTACTATGATAGAGAATATTAGCTCAAAGTTTTATTAAAACTTACAGGTGAAAATTGCAAATAAAAGAAAAGCATTTTTACAGTGGTTAATCGAATTAATTGATTGACACGTTTTCAAATTTTAATTAATATATTCTGTTAACAGTGGTTAATCGATTAAGCTATCCTTTAATCGATTAAGGGCTGTTAAATCAGAATAAATAAAAGCTTTTCTTATGTGTTTTGAAAAAGGTTACGAACTTCATATTTTTCATGAGCATATTTTCACCATATTACAATCTTTGTTGAGCTATTATTCTGTTACAAATCATTCTCTATCATATTCTTTTGAAATCTCAATTCTAATACATGTTTTGTTCATATTGTATCAAGTTGAGGTTTTAAGTGTACTTCATGTTCTTGGTTGAATCATTAGTAACATTGAGGTTACATTCAAGATATTCAACAAAGGAGTTTTCAATTGGTTAATTGAAAAGGAGCAAGGTTGAGCAATACCTTGGGTTTTGAAGGTTTCAAGACTAAATTTAAAGGGATTGAAGGCGACCTTCAATCAAAAGGAACAAGAACAAGAATTAAGAGATTGGGTAGATTCTCATCGATTTGGTACATCGCGAGAAAGGGTTAGGATTGTGAGAAGTGAGGAATTCTAACTCATATTGTACTAAATCTCTTATTTCTTAGTGAAGAAAATCTCCCAAGTCAGAGAGGGAGGACTGGATGTAGCTCATGGTGGTTGTGAGTGAACCAGGATAAAATCTTTGCGTGTTCTTGTTATTTTTCGTTCTTTACATTTTGCTATTAATTTTAATCTTGCGAGAGTTATTGGTTATAGGTTTAGATTGGGAATTTCAATTTACGTATTCTATATTCTACTTAATTGATTCTTAATTGATTACCTTAGATCGAATTCTGTGTATCTAGATTTTCGTGTGTTTCTTGAACTGAACTGAACTCAGTTTTATGCAAACCTTATCAGTGCTTAATCGATTAAGTTGAAGCATAATCGATTAAGATTTTTCAAGCTATATGACGTTAATCGATTAGGGTATAGATTAATCGATTAAGACCTGTATTTTGGCTTAAAAATTAATAGTTTCTGAACTAATTTTAATTACTTTTTAAATTTGGGTATCATCGCTTGCAACTTTTATTCACCCCCCCCCCCTCTAGAAGGTTGTTTTAGCTGCTTGTTGGTTTCCAACACAGAGTACCACGGCCGTGCCACGCCCATGGTCCGTGGAGAGCTAAATTTCACAGTAAGGTCCACAGCTAGCCCATGGTGCATACCACGGCCGTGGACCTTCCACCCCGTCCTCGAGCAGATTCCCAGGGTGCCACGGGCTGACCGTGGCGTGTGCCACACCCGTGGCGGGTCAATTAAAAAAATAAAAAAATTTCAAAATCAACCCCCCCACCCCAAAACCCTATCCCGCCGCCCCCTTCCCCACCCCTTTTCTTCTTCCTTCCCCCATACCACCAAAGTCTTTCTCACCCTCCTCCATTGAAGCCCAACAACCCAACAACCCGCCGCCATCCTTGCATTCCCTCACCCCAACAACCCCACACCACCCCTTCGACTTTCTCTCCCTCCACCGCACCATCTCTCATTCTCCCTCTCTTCTCTCTCTCCTTTCGACTTTCTCTCTCTCCACCGCCTTCCAACCTGCATTCGTTTCCTTCCCCGTCCCTAACCCCATCCCTCCTTCGACCCTCTCTCTTTCCACCCTTCCCAAGCTCGCCGCCGCCATAACCGTCCCACTCCGACCCAACCCAGCGCCGCCCTCAACGCAGCCACCCACGGAGACGGTCTCCAGCCAGCCTTCAAACACCTAGCCCGACCCAGACCCAGACAAACCCTTACCCCAAATTCGAATTTTAGACCCAAAAAAAATCACTTCATTGTGCTACTGCCTACTATTATATAAAAACAAAACAAAAAAAAAAGTTTCTAGCTATGTCTTCCAAAAGAGCAAGGAGCAATGCAGCACCAACAAGACGTGGTTCATCGTCCAGAGCTTCATCCTCCCGCTCTAGAGGTAATAGAGTTCCTGCTCCCTGTACTAATCCCTATGGTATTGTTTTTGATCCTAATATTATTTTCAAGAGTCTAGGTACACTACATTAGTCCAAAGGTCCATTGTGCCTACGTGCTACATGGATGAAAATACCTTAGCTACTTTAGGGATTCTAGAGGATGTGCAATGGATGGTTGATAGGGTAGGTTGGATTAGTTCTGTTACTAAAAAGAGTCTTACTTATTACCGACTTACCTTAGAATTCTTAAGCTCTGTGGATGTGAATGTGTTGTATGGTATAGGGTGCAACGAGGGTAAGATTAGCTTTCGGTTATTTAACACTAATTATGTATTCACCCTCGCGGAGTTTAATCGACTCCTATAGTTGCCTGTTGGTGGTGACCGTCGTTATCCATCTGGATTTAATGAGCGCAATTTTTGGCAGGAAATAACATATACAGACTTTGACCCTAACACTACCAAAGCCACTCTCCTTCGCAACCTTTGTCTTAGGTATGTGCACAGATTGTTATCTTATACTCTATTTGGACGTGGTGAACCCGGTGGGGTTCAGTCCGATGAGTTGTTATTCCTTTGGGGTATGCTCTATGGCGCGTCTCTTGATATCGGCTCTTATCTTGTTCGCCACCTCGAGAAGGTTGTCAAAGCGTCGAAGGGAGACATTGTGGTTGGTGGCCTTATTACCACTATTGCTCTTGCCCTTGGTCATGATGTTTCTGGCCTAGTTCCGGTCCCTGGAGGCACTCGTTTTGATCTAGCCACTTACCTTCGTATGAATATGCTTGTAAATCAAGGCGATGTTTATTTTCTTCGCCTCCATGGTGACCCTATTGCTTATCCTCTTACTGATCCTGTTTGCACCACTGTGTGAATCTCAGCCAATTGGCGCTTTCCCACTCCTGTGGCGCCACCTCCTATGACGGAGGAGTTCATGATATATCCACCGTCTTTGGCTGAGAAGGCCCCTGAGGATACCTCTGGCCCCTCTAGCTCTTCCCCACCTCCTCCTTCTCGCGCTGAGTTCGTCAAACTCCGCTCTGAATTAGCAAGCATTGCCTCTATGGTTGAGGAATCCAATAGGATGCAGCGAGCCATGTATGACTGGCACATTTCTCAGGGTCACTTCCCTGATCCCACACTATGACCCTTTCCTCTTCTTGAGTTTTTGTTCCACATTGGGGACAATGTAGAATTTAAGCTTGGGGGGTGCATTGCATTTTGCATATTAGTTTAGGACCATGTAATGCTCTCATTCATTTATCATGCATTTTTATTTTTATTTCACATGTATATATATATAACAATTTCATTCTTTTTTCATGCATTTGACTGACTCATTATCTAGGCAATTTGACTTATATCTGTTTTGGCTTGCACTGAATGTGTTTCCTTAAGAATATTCTTTTTGAAAAATGACTTAGCCTATAATCTGCTTGTTTGGAATGATGGTTGCATGAATAATCATTAGAATATTGATAATTGGCTGAAACTTATTGTGATTCTTGCTCTTCATTAAATTAGCTACTAAACATGTGAGTTTTTTAGCCTAACAGGGGTAACACATAATGAATATTTTTAAACCCCTCCTCTTTCTTGATATTTGAGTGTTGTTCACTTTGATTGTGGATTCTAAAACTTGACCTATGACCATCTTGAGACTGATAATTGTTTGCACGCATGAATATGATAAAGGCACTTAGGACTATTTTCTGGCCTTCAACAAATTTGATAGACACTTTCCCTTAGTTGCCCATTTTGAGCCTAATGAAATAATTGTTTTCCTTGGTACCCTTTCATAATGTTACATCTTTTTGGCACCCTTTGGATTGTGAATGGTGCAATTGAGAGAGTAGTTTTTTGGATGAGAGGTTATAGTATTGATATTGAGCTTAAAACATTTAATACATTCTCTTTATCTTTTTTTTTTGGTAAAAGGAAAATCTTATTACCACGAAACAAAATAAATACACACTAAAGGCCATAATCCCACCATTGCCACCTTCTAGGAAGGGTTCAATGGACTTGAATTATGCCTAATTCCATACATGTGTTAGCCACCTTCTATGAAGGGTTCCAACACAAATATGAAACTAAAGAATTACAACTCCAAGCAAACCCTGTTAACTAAAGTTTTATTAGGTCATGTCCTAAACTTAGGGAAGCAAAAATCAATTCTCATGGCTAGCTCTCTCCTGATAATCCTGAAAGTATGCTCCACTGTAGAGGTTTTATCATTGAAAGTCCTATTATTCCTCTCATGCCAAATGTGGTAAATAGTAGCCGAAAACAAAGCTGTTACACATTACCTTCTTTGCTTATCATGAAAAGCATGCTGAATCCACCTCGTCCAGTTCTGCATTCGATAAGGCCAATGATCAATCAACATCCAATCACAACAATTAGTAATCAGCTCCTTGCTCCAAGAGCATTCAAAAAATAGATGGTGATGCGTTTCTGCAGCTGCAAGACAAAGGCAGCAATGGTTTGGGCTTGTGATCCAGTTCATTCTGTCAAGAGTATGGAGTTTGCCTTGGAATACAAGCCAAAAAATAAAGTAGTGTTTCTGGACTGATAGCCTATTCCATACAACTTTTCTAAGTGGAAAATTAGGGAAAGAGCCCATCAAGTGGCTATACCCAGATTTAATTGTATAAATTCCATTAGCTGTACCTCTCCAGATATTGCCCTGGAACCCATCCTTTAATCTGTCTCTGATCTTCAATAATTGTTTCCAGTGCCAGCTATCTCCATTCTTAGGCAAACAGTCCCAAAAGGATTGGTCTTTGATATAGATGGTATGAATCCACCTCACCCAGAGACAATCCTTCTTGTCAGCCAAGCTCCAAATATGTTTGCCTAAAGCTGCATAATTCCATATTCTGCAGTTTCTTACATTCAGGCCACCATTTTTCCTAGGTCTACACACATCATTCCAGGCAACTTTAGCTTTATACCTTCCTGCCTCATTGCTTCCCCACAGAAAAGCTCTGCACTTCTGCTCAATTTCCTTGATTACTGAATTTGGAATCACAAAAGTTGAAGCCCAGTAAACCTGCAAATTCATAAGAACTGAATTTATCAAGCAGACCCTTCCCTGATAAGACAGGTTTCTTGATTTCCAAGTATCTATTCTTCTTGTGACCTTATCTGACAGAATTTGGCAAGTAGCAACATTCCACTTCTTTGACACAATAGGAATTCCTAAGTATTTACAAGGAAATTCACCAATTCCAACACCTGTGATCTGAAGCAGCTCATTTTTCACTTCTAGTTTGGCTCCTGCTATATAGAAGGCAGATTTCTGGGGATTTGCTTCCAAACTTGAAGTCCTTGTAAAATCGTGCAATGTATTCCAAAGCATACCAACACTTGCTGGGTGTGCCTTACAGAAAACCATCAAATCATCTGCAAATGCTAGATTGACCAATTTCAGTTCCTTGCACATTGGATGGAATCTGAAATTTCTGTGCTGGGCAGCCAATTGTAAGCTCCTTGTCAAATATTCCATTGCTAGAACAAATAGAAGTGGAGAAAGGGGATCCCCTTGTCTCAAGCCTCTTGAGCCTTCAAATTTTTCACCTCTGACACCATTAATGACAATGTTGAAAGAGGCAGTTGTCACACAAGCCATTATCCATTGCCTGAATTTCATAGGAAATCCGAATCCTTGCAGCAGTTCATCAATAAATTCCCAATCCAGAGAGTCATAAGCTTTTCTTAAGTCAATCTTAAGAAGGAATCTTGGTGAAAGTCTCCTTCTGCCATACATTCTGAGTATTTCCTGAGTGATTAGGATGTTATGTAGAATAGTTCTCTCCTTCACAAAAGCAGCTTGATTGTCCTGGATTATAAGAGGTAAAATAGAGCTCAACCTATTACATAAATTTTAGAAATAAATTTGTAAATGCTATTGCAGCAGGAAATAGGTCTAAATTCATGCACATGATTAGGAAAGTCTACTTGGGGGATCATGACAAGGTTAGTAGAATTAACTTCCCTAAGCAGGAAATAGGTCTAAATTCATGCACATGATTAGGAAAGTCTACTTGGGGGATCATGACAAGGTTAGTAGAATTAACTTCCCTAAGCATCTGACCTGAATCAAAAAAGAGCTTGACTGCTTCACAACAATCATGACCAATTATGTCCCAGGCTTTGATAAAGAAACCTGAGCCATAGCCATCAGGACCAGGAGACTTATCGATGTGAATATAAAACATGGCTTGCTTAATTTATGCATCTGTAACTTCTGCAATTAAATTCAGTTGCTGCTGAATTGAGAGCACTGGGCCCTGATCCACCACTGCCTGATTCATATTCTGCCTATTGCTTCTTCTGGCAAATAAACCTTTATAATAATCATCAAAAAGTTGCTGCAATCCCTGCTGAGATGTAATGACAATACCATCTGTGTGGTTGAGTCTAACAACTCGATTTTGATATTGCCTGCTCCTAATTGAGTTATGAAAAACTCTGGAGTTAACATCACCATCTCTCAACCAAAGCAATTTAGCTTTCTGCCTAGGAAAAGCAAAGGCATTTTTCTTGATTTCAGAATGCTGTCTAAGCAGGAGTTTTTCCTCTGACTGAAGTCTGATATCATCAGGAAATAGTTCAAGGTTCTTCTGGATTTCCTCTATTCTGTCTCTAAACTCAGCCTCCCTTTTATCTATCTGAGTGAAGTACAAATTATTCAGGGTTCTTAAAGGCTTCCTTAAGTACTGTAACTTCCTACACACATGAAACATGTTGTTGCCATTCACCTCAATGCTCCAGATAGCTTTAACAATATTCAGAAACTCTTCATGAGAGGACCACATATTGAAAAATTTGAAATCAGGTCTATGCATCACAGGTTCTTCACCCCAATGAATTAGGATAGCTGAGTGATCAGAAATACCAGGAGTCAAGAACTCAGTTTCAGAAGCACGCCAATTCATACACCAATACTGATTAATCATTGCCCTATCCAATTTGAAAGTAATTCTATCTATGCCTTCTTGTTTATTACTCCAAGTGTAGAAACAACCAGTGTATCTCATATCAAAGAAACCACTGGCTGCAATACAATCTTTGAAGTCTCTAATCTGAGCAATATCTAAGGCATTACCACCATGCTTTTCATTTTCATTCAGGCATGTGTTAAAATCACCTATTAGAAGAATAGGAAGATTAGTAACAGAATTCAAACATGCAATAATAGGCCACAAATCTTTCCTTTCTTCACTATCATTTGAGACATACACAACATTAACAAAGAAGCTCTTTTGACACTACCTCATAGTGACATAGCACATAATATACTGAGAAGATTTTGCCACCATCTGAACATCAAAAAAATCCCTTCTCCAAAGGATCCAAATTCTCCTAATGGAACACACGTCAAGATTATGCAAAGATCCCCATCCAGGAGCAATGTGATCATGCACTTGTTGAATTGAATTAGATCTCAACTTATTCTCCAAAATACCAATAAAGCCTACCCTATTTTTTTTTACAAAAAGCAACAATCTCTTGCTGCTTCTGAGGACTGTTTAGTCGTCTTATGTTCCACACTGCTATCTTATTCATTACCTTGCTTTGAGGATTCACCTCTTAGCAATTTTGTACTTTGTGACTTCCCTTTTGATCTAACTGTGATCCACTGTCCTTCTTCTTCTATTTCTACCTCTTTATTCTTCTCTGGAGTGTTATCAATAGTGGCTGCTTGTAGCACAGCATTAGCATCTTCCAAAGCAGAGGCAGCATTCTCTGGAGGAATTGTACCTGCTTCAACTGCCTACTTTGTTTTGAGAGCATCTACTACCTTTTCAGCCTCTTCCTGTGATGGCCTCTTTTTAACCACCCATTGCTGCTTGACATCCTTCCTACACATCTTCACATCATGCCCATAAGTATGACACTTAGTACATAGGGTAGGTTTCCACTCATATGTTACTTTCTGGTTGACAATAGTTCCACTCTCATCCTCAAAGTACACTTCATCTGGCAAAATTGTAGGATTCACCTCCATAAGGACTCTAGCAAAACTAATTCTTTCTCTTTCCTTTGTTACTTTGTCCACCATAATAGGATTGCCAATTAGACTAGCAATCTTTCCAAGTGTTTCTGCTCCCCAGTACTTCAGATGCAGGTTAGGCAACTGAACCCAAACAGCTACTTGATCAAGGAAATTCCTACACATAGGCTTGCCTGTCCATGGTGCAAGTATCATTGGTTTTTTTTATCAAAGTGATAAACACCAATTTCTAATACTGTGTTCCTTGCCTCAATCGTGTTGAATCTCACCACAACTGAACCATCAAAATTCATCAAAACCTTGTCAATGCCATACTGACCCCACACCTTTTTAATGAATCCGTTTATGACAGGGAAGGGTGGTTTCGATCCTAGCACATAACAGACCAAAGCATTCTGCCAAAACTTAACTTCCTCTTCAACATCACTGGCTTCTATTTTCCCCATGACCACACCATCTTTCATCCCAGGCTGATGGTAGATGAGTTTTTCTCCTGCATTCCTAAGCCTCGTTATGTCAAAGTTTTCCCAAACGTTTGGGACTTTGAGAGTTTCCTGCACAAACACTGTTCCATTGTTTTCAGGATTACCCTTGCCTCCTTTAGAGTTATTGGAAGCCTCTGTAGTGTTTGTTCCTTCCTTTCCAGTATCAGCAGAGTCTTTCCCTATCAACTTTGCACGTAAAGCCTCAATACATTGTAGGAGTTCATGAGTTTTCTTAGGACTCAAGTTATCTATATCAGCATCCTCTATCGCTTTTAACTCCATAGGTGTTTCTTCTGTTCGATCAATATCATCATCCTTCAATTCCTTGCGATGAGAGACCTGAGTTTTGGGTGGTCTGCCCCTCTTTCTGGCCATATTAAGCCGGCGGCGGTGGCAACTCTAAGGCACCACGAGAGAGAGAAGAGAGGAAACCCAGAGTTGAATATTATTGTAATGAATAGAAATTTGCATTCTCTTTATCTCTCTTCTAAAAAAAAAAAGAAAAAAAATAATTGAGTGTCAGGTACCTCTGAGAGCAGTAATTGCTTATTGGGGAAATACTTGATATGTGAAAAAAAAATATAAAGGAAGAGAATAGAGAGAATGAGAGGAATTAAAAAAAATGGGAATGAAAGATCACAAATTTTTGGAGATGATTTGTAACTACAGTGATTATATGCTCCATTCATAATTCAAGGGGATATTGTGTTTATGGTTATAGCCTTTGTGTGATTCTTTGTTTCATATACCCCACCTGACATCTTTAGCCATGGCCTCATTACAACCTAATTAAGACCTTTTGATTCTTGCATGCATTCAATAGTTTCAGTGGAAATTTTGGTCTATGGTCAAGTTTATGGCAATTCACTTTCATTGATGAACTTGAGTAATATGTCTTTACCCTCTTATACACATTGAGAGAAGGTGAGTGAAGTGACCCCTTTTAGTGATGAGCAAGGTTGTGATAAGTTTAGGGTTCTAATTGGGTAGACTTTTGATTATTTCATGATTGGTTAGTGGATGTTAGTTTGGGAGAATTGCAGGTTATGTCATTTGATAGAAATCTCCGTTTAATTTGCTCCCCGCTGAAAGTGGAGCATGCAATGCTCCCCTCAAAAACATGTTTCGTTAAAATGCTCCCCCTTCTCGTTGTCGTTGGATCATGTTTAAAAAGAACGAACGGACTAAAATAATTCATGGTTAATGGAAGCAAAGGTTAATGTGCAACGTTTTGCACACAACGTACGTCCCAGCGAAGACGTAGTTGTAATTTTTTTTGTTGCCCATTCGAAAAATACCACTTATACGTGCAATTGAGAAAAAATTTTGTTGACAACTGCAATTAAGAAAATTTTTTTGAAAACCACTTAGGTCCAAGAAGAGAAGTACAGGTTTTTTTTTACACAAACCCATTCGTCTTAGGTACGACGTATTGAAAATAATTTATTTTGTCGTAAGGGCTAAAAATTAATACTTACGTTTTGGTTGTGACGTAAGTGTTTAAAAAAATTAATACATACGTCAAAGTTTAGACGTAGGTGTAAAAATTATATACAAAAGCTACGTTTTGGTTGAGACGTAAGGGCTAAAAATTAATACTTACATCTTGGTTGAGACGTAGGGGTTTAAAAAAAATTAATACATACGTCAAAGCTTAGACGCAGGTGTTAAAATTATATACAAAAGCTAAGACGTACGCTTATTTGCATCAAGCCTTACGTCTTATCCAAGATGTAGGTGTTAAGATTATATACAAAAGCTACGTCTTGATTGAGACGCAAGGGCTAAAAATTAATATTTACGTCTTGGTTGAGACGTAGGGGTTTAAAAAAAATTAATACGTACGTCAAAACTCAAATGTAGGGGTAGTGTTTTTTTCAATTGAAATTAACACATACTTCTTACGCTTGAAGTAAGTTCAAAGTTTGGTGAATTAACACATACTTCTTGAGCTTGAAGTAGGTTCAAAATTTCGACTGAAATTCTCACAAACATCTACATCTCGGACAAGGCGTACGTTTTGTAATTTCTTTTTACTGGTTGAAAATCGCATGTTTTTAAAAAAAATTAATTTCTATGTCCATGCTAAGACGTATAATAGTTTTATTTACCGGTGGAAAATCATTGGTTACCGATTTTGATATAGGGGGAGCATTTTAACAAAAACTTAAGGGGGGAGCAAATTAGCATCTGCCTTGATAGAATTTGTTTTGAGGAACTTGTGTTTTGGTGTGTGTCATTATTGGATTGTGAGTTGTTTTGCCTGGATGATGAGTTGGTTGGCATTCATATAAGATTCATTCATTGCATTGCATTGCATGTTTTGCTTGGGGATAAGCAAAGGTTCAAGCTTGGGGAAATTTTATGTGTGCGTAGCATGCATATTATTTTCCTATTAGTTTGTATTTATTTTAATATTTTAAGTATTTTATTTTAATTTAGCATGCATTTAGTTCATATTTCACTTGGGAAAGGTTTTTGGTGTTTTTGATGTGCAGGTTACAATTTGGAGGCTCGGAGCTTTGGAAAGTAAAGAATTTATCATTGACAAAATATTAAAGAGCTTTTGGGGATCAATTGTATAGAAAAAAAAAAGAGATGTGGGAGCTTTGAGAAGGAAGATAAGTCATTGGGCCTAATTAATCAATTTGGGCCCAAATTTGGAAAAAGTAACAGGTAACTCGTAAAAAGATAGAAACCCTTGTAGATTAGATTTTAATTAGAAGATTAGATTTGATGAGAAGATATAAAATTAGAAAACAAGGATTGAAGACACAAGACAACAGATCTTTCTCAAGGAAGAACTGGAAGGCGATTGAAGACAGAAGAAATTCTCATCCTCTCAACTTTTGGTTATTCCTACTTTACTATGATTTATTTTTGTTTTTTGATTTGTATCATGAACATGAGTAGTGAGTAGTTCCCTTTTTTTGAGGATTAGGATTAGCTCATGGAGGCATTGACATGAGGATTCAATATTTTACCTTTTATTTTTGCTAGATTTTATTTTTATTTAATTTTGGTGTGCTTAATGCTTTTGGTTGTGTAGAGCTCCACAATTACATGATCCCAGATAGTAAGGGAAATACCGAAAGGTGAACCTTAGTATTAGAAAATACCAAAATTGAACTTAGAAACTTAAATCACGAAAGTAGTTTTAATTCCTGAGGGGATTCCCTGAATTATCATAGAACTTAATGGATTTAATGTACCTTAATTATCACGAAAGTAGAAATTAGGCCTCATTAGATACGTTGCTAAGACTCTGAAAGGAGCTAGTATTCTACATTAGGATAATTCACCCTAAAAATAAATCTAGTTAAATAAAAGAGATATCACTAAAGATTGTCAATGCGGATATGTGGTGAAACTAATCCTTGGAAATTTCCCAATCCAAATCTCAATCCAATCTTTTAGATTTTATTTTATTTTATTTTCCCAAAAATCAATCTCTAAATTTTATTTTTAATTTTACACTAATCCGGTTTAGATAATTGGTGCTTTTAATTTGTTGGTATTTAACAACAAAATCCCTGCGATACGATACTTTTTATTACTACAATAACCTGTGCGCTTGCGGGGCTATCAGGCATGGACCGAAAGATTTTTTCCAGCTCTTTCAACCACCTCTGCGCTCCAGCAGGATCAAAACCACCTTCGAACCTGGGAGGGTCCATCTTTTTAAACTCTGTGATCCCATGAGGTTCTGTCTGCTGCTGATGTTGATGGTTGGCATGGTTGGCTTGATTGGCTTGATTGGCACTAGCTTGGACTAAATTTTCCAAAGCATTTTCCTGGTTGGCGTTAACTCAAGAAAGGTTCTCCGAAACATCTGAAATTCTCTCGAGAACTCGATTATTTCAAGCCGCCATATTCTAAGTCTGAAATCAAGGTGTGATTAGTAAGAATCACTACCACTAATTTAATTTAGAAACTATAACTACTTAATTAAATACTTAATATATATATATATATATATAACTAATTACAAACTACTTTTAAGTTACTCTCATGTGGAGCAACACTTTAGTAGTAGGAAAATCCATACTCCACAGCTGAGGAATGCAACCACTGCTTTGATACCATAAAATGTAACACCTACTTTTAATTCTTATTTACTTTGATGAAATTATTGAAATTTCTTAGAAAAATTTTGCATGGTTCTGTTTAAAATATGGAGTTTTCCCAATTTGAAAATATAAAACCTTTCAGAACCAGAACAAACCAGACAGAAGCACACATACATTTAAAACCATTTAAGTATAATATCATTACAAACCATTTCAAAGTCAAAGTCCATATAGAGTTTTTATACACTCCAAAAATTGGTTGTGATATAAGTAAAGTTCATCAAAAAGAAAGGATATTAAGATATCCTCCACAACCTTTTACTATCTTACATACTTTAATATTTTACATCAAAAGAGATATAACATATGCAACGATGGAATGCTACTATCAAGATGCAAATATTACACTCCATCAGGGGGAGTGTAAATATCCTCGGCAGAGGGAACAGCGGGAAGCTCCTCGGCATGAGTACCAAAAATGATAACCACAAAGAGGTGAGTAATTTGAATTTAAATCAAAGAAAGCACTTAAAACAATAATAAGGTATAATTAAATATGCTCACATATACTTTATCAAATACATAGTTAATCATAACTTACCAAATAACATAAAAATATAATTATACATAATCAAACATTTATATGTAGGATGAATGCAACGTGGCTCACTTCGACTTAATCATTGAGTCCAATATCGTTTCTTTTCATTTTCATTCTTTTGAATTCATTCTTTCTTTATTGGACTCAATTAATTAAATCGTATACGCAAATGCATGACTTTCTTATGCATGTTCTTCTTTTCTTCTTCTTTTCTTTTACTTTTGCTTTGCTTTTCTTTACATCACACAGTTTCCTCACATCACCCTCCACTCCGGGGAAAAACCGACCGGGAATAAGTATCCTTCTACCTATAACTTACTTGCACAGTACTTCACCCCATTTTTGGGGTTCCTCATACAACTTGGTTTGTTTCATCCAAGTTGGCTATAGTAAGGATCACCCTCGACTGGCCCAAATAAGCGAAAGTAACAGACAGAATTGTTATGGTTTGCATAAAACCAATCCTCGACACGAGGAGCAAACCCGACCCTTTGGAAGATCAAAGCTTTCCATAACAGTTCTCGACGATTGTTTCAATAGCACAATCTAGTTACTCTTGCCCTCACGAATAGAAACATATGTTTTTCCCCTACCCTAACGTCCACCTTTCACCGTGCATGAAACATTTAATTTAATACTTTCTAATTGAATTTGAACCCTTATTCTTTTAAAATTGAGACTTTATTTGGGCTCATATTCAATTAGAAACTTTCTTATCTACTTTAGGTCTACAATCAACAATTAAGTTTAGAAACTATTAAGTACCAATTCAATTCATAACTATATTATTCATACATCAAAAATGTCCATCATATACTTAACCCATAATTAAAACATGAAACATACAAAGCATACATATACATAGAGCATACACTTAGGGTTTATGCCTTAATTTCTATCAACTTAATTCTATTATCTAACCAATCACACATATATACACTTAATTATACTCCTACTATTATAATTAAATCCTTACTCTAAATTAAACCAAATTACTCCCTCTTACCAACTTTAAAGAGGTTACAAAGAGAAAGGTTGGATGCATAACTTCCAAGCTTTTGCTTTGAGCTCCTAACCACTAATTCCTTGATCCTTAACCTCTTTGAAGTCCTCTTTCTAAGTTACAAGGCAAGAACTTAAGAATTGGGAAAGTTAGGGTTTATGGTGGGTGATGGGGATTGAGAGGAAAATGAGAGGAATTGAGATTTAGAGAGGAAATTTGGTAGGGAATTGATATGGGGTGATGATTTGGTGGATTTTAGTGTTGATTTGAAGTTTAGAGAGATTTAGGGTATGAAGAGAGAAGAGGTTCGAAACTTAAGGAATAATAAAAATGAGTTGAAACAAGCTAATTTCGTATTTTTATTTTTGTTGATATGATGAAACTCGAGTCTTTTGGCCATTTTACACACATCTGAGAGCTGGACTGATACACTACTCGAGTCTTTTCAAAAAGACTCGAGTCTTGCCTAAGAGCTGGATCTTCCAGACTGGCAAAACACTCGAGTATTCAAAGAAATACTCGAGTCTTTCCTGAGAACTTCATTTTCTAAGGCATTCTAACTAATTCTAAGCTACTCCTATGCATTTCCACTTTGCCCTATCATCAACTTATGAATTACTAACATTTCCACACTTAAATAAAACTCAGGATGTGACAATGCAAAATGCTAAGTTTGGGGGAGTGATTTGGGTCTAATATGATGTTTTTAAGTATTAATTAACTCCTTTTACTATGGATTTGGCTTGTTTCTTAAGTATATTTAGGATTTTATTATGTTTTTAGGAAGTTTAGGTAATTTAGAATCACTGAACATTTTGATTTGTTTTGGGTTTGATTTCAGGAATTTTAAGCATTATTTGATGATTTGTGTTTTGGAATGGAAAGGAGCTTTGAAGACCATGAAATTGGAGCTGGAATGGAGAAAAATGTTGTTCAACATTGTTGTCCAAGCCCAGGCAGGTGTCAGCCACGCCAAGGCGTGATGGGGTTCAAATGCCAGGACTTGGGTGCAAAAGTCAGAAATCAATTAATCAAAAGTGCACCAGTTTAGGGGCATCTGCGCCCAGGCGCGTGCCACGAGAAGAATTAATAAGCTTGGATATGATGGCGCGCCTAGGCGTGGTCCTGTGCGCCTGGGCGCGCGTGCTGCGAGTTGGGCCTATCTATATTGGTTTTTGAGGATTCTGATAGATTTTAGATAGATTTATTTATACATTTATTTAAGATTTATTATAGATTTATTTTAGGATTAGCTTTTTCTATATATACTAGGATTTAGCATTAGGTTTAGGAATTCAGATACAATAGAGATTATTGAATACAATTAGGATTAGAGAAGAGAGGTTAGAAACATATCGTTGAGAGCAAGGAGTCAAGGCAAGGATTGAAGATCAACAATGGAGGAATCCAATTGAAGTTTGAAGTTCTCTTGGGGTAAATTCATTATTGTCTATGATTATGAGTTCTTCCCTTAATTCTTGTATTTCTTCTCCCATTATTTGTAACTAAACCTCTTGTTAGAAATATGGTGGATTTGTATGGATTCTAATTAGTTTATGAAGTTATGAATTGATGTTTTTCATTTAAATCTATTGTTTGATTGTGTTATAATTACAATTCATGAACCTGATCAATTTATGTTTTGCTCTGGATCTCTAGTCAAAAGATCGGACGATTGAGATTAGAATAGGCCGTTCAATCAAACATTATAACCACCTAATTGGTAGGAATACGGTTAGGGCGTATATGACTTTATTATTCCAGTGTTCTTAATTGTTGGTTATTTAATCATTAATTGTTTAAGGAATTAAGGGTTGTGATTAGGTAAGAAACGTAATTACTGTGAGGAATCAAGTTTTTACTACCTCTGGAATGTCATGGATTTAATGGAAAACGGAGATTCATAACTAGTAAATTAGGTCCTGCAATGAAACTATGTTCCTAGCCTTTTCCATAATTGATTCTCAATATCTTTATTTTCTGTTCTCAATCTTATTTTATTTTCTATTAAATAAAATAAACCAAATCAAGTTTCACGTAGTAATTATGATTTGCCTAAGAATTATTAGAAACAATTTGCAATCCCCAGTGGAACGATAATTTACTTACTCTTTATTAATTGTTGACCCGGTATACTTGCCGGTAGTCCAACAATACCACTTGTGGATATTTTGAAAAGATATCACTAGTACCACTTGTAAGACGTGTATCACTTGTAAGCATTAAATGGTTGCTGATATTTTCCTTGATGCTTGAAGGTGCAATTTATGAGTAATACCCCTTGTTAAAATTTCACTTGATACCACATGTATGGATAATACCTTTAAGCTTGTACCCTTCATTTGTATCTACAAACAAATCATGTTTTGCTTTTTGGTACCTAAATGGTCTTGGGTCCATTTTTGTTAGTCAAGGAAATTCCAGCCTTCTTAACTCAAACAAAATTTCCTTTAGGTATACCATGCACTTTAATATAACACACATTTGAAGTATGTCCATGAGTGCCACAATAGAAACATGTTGGTACATTTAAAAAATCAACTTTTTAAAAATCAATAACATTTCTACGAGACTTACTCTTAGCATTAGTATAACCCAAATCAAACTTGTTTGAATTATCTCTTTGAAAATTTAACAACGTACGCAATTTAATATCACCACTTGTGAAACTTGCAAGCTTATTTTTCAAAATATCATTTTCATCCTTAAGCAACTTGCAATTCTCACAATCAACCACAAAATTCAACTTACTAGCACAATCACAAGAAGAATTAGCATATATAAGATCAAGAGGTTCATTTTGAAGATTTAGCTCATCAACTTGTTTTTGCAAATCTAAGATCTCTTGTTGATGCTTCAAAATCATCTTTTTCCTTTCTATGTTTTTCAAAGCTAGTTTCATAAGTTGTTCATGCATTTCTTGATAAGCATTATATAACAATTCATATTTGGAAGAAATTTCGGATTTAGCATTACTTACATCGCTATCCTCGCTTTGCTCACAAGAATTGTCATTTGAGCTTTCTCCTTCATCAACTTGAGCATTCAAGAAAAGTGCAGCGATTTCTTCATCATCATCCGAAGAACTACTTGATGTACTTTTCTTTTCTGGTTCATCCCAAACAATATAAGCCTTTTTGTGCTTGGGATGCCTTTTCTCTTTCTCCATCTTTTTGAGATACTTTGAGCATGTGTACTTGATGTTACCGGGTTTTCCGCATTCATGGCAAACTATTCCTTCTTTTGTTGACTTAGCCTTGTAGTGTGAGGATTTTGACTTTTTGCACTTATCTTTATTCAACCTTTCTTTTCTCCTTAGGTGCTTGCTGAATTTTCTTAATAGAAGTTGTGTAGTCTCTTCATCAATGTCCGATCGGATTCTTCACTATCTGAACTTTCTTTTCTATTATATGAGCCTTTAGCTTTGAGTGCGATTCCTTTGCTTCCTTTGTTTTTATCCGACTCCTCATGCATAGTCAAACGCCCAAGTTCCATCTCATGCTCTTGCAATTTACCAAACAATGTAGCAAGATCCATGTTATCCAAATCCTTAGACTCCATGATAGTGGTGACCTTAGGTTGCCAATTCCTATCAAGACATCTCAAGACTTTGTTAACAATCTCACCATTAATAAAAACTTTACCAAGAGCAATTAAATGATTAATAATATGAGTATAGCGTTTTTGCATAGCACATATAGATTCATTAGGCAACATACGAAACAATTCATATTCATGCATTAAAGCATTCAATCTAGCACGCCTAACTTCACTAGTGCCTTCATGTGTGACTTGCATGGTGTCCCACATTTCTTTGGCATTTTGACATTGGGAGACCCTAAAGAACTCATCATAAGATAGAGCCGAAGTGGTGATGTTTTTAGCTTTTAAATCATATTGAATTTTCTTTTTATCATCATCGATCCACTTATCTTTGGGAGTGAGTTGAGATGCACCTTCTACTTGTTTTGAGGGAATGTGAGGACCATTCTCAATGGCTTCCCATATGTTCATATCAATTGCTTCAATAAAAATATTCATCCTTACTTTCCAATAAGCATAACCTTCTCCGGAAAACAAGGGAGGACAATTTATTGAAACACCTTGAGCACTAAAAGGATAGTTCATAGAACCCATTTGTATTCCTTCCAAGGATCTTTTCGAAAAAGCTTTTATGATCGAATCTTTTGACCGATCTATGATACCACTTGTTGGAAATACAAGTGGGTTAAGATATGAACACTAGAGAACACCTAGAAGGGGGGGTTGAATAGGTGTTAAAGAAACCTTGAAAGATTTTCGCAGAAATCAAATTGAAATGATTAAAACAAATGATTTTCACAAAAGCTTCAGCTTCTAATCGATTAAGCCAACCTCTAATCAATTAACACTTGATAGCACAATTAGGGTTAATCGATTAACAACAATCCTAATCGATTAGTCACTGTAGAACAGAGAAAAATCGCTTTTCAACCGAAAACGAAAATCAATCGAATATCATATAATATCAGGAATTGATTACCACAAAGATTGTTAATGATTACCTAGATTATGAAAAAGGTTTTCCCCAAATCAATTTGGTATAAAAAAACCTAATTCATTCAATTATTAGAAAATCAACTTTTCTAGGTTTTTAATCAAGAACAATTCAATATGTGCAGAAATTAAAGAGTTAAGGGATAGAGATACTGCACAGAGATTTTATACCGATTCGGTCTCTTCCACTGAGAGCTACATGCAGTCCCCTTTATCACAAGAGAGATTTTCTTCACTAAGGAATTAGAATTCTCAAATTACAAGCAAATGCCTCTCAAGATACCCCACTATTGTCTTGCAATCCTATTGAATCTCTAATCTAACCTCTAAACTTGAAAGAACATCCTTCAAGACTAAGAACCTCTTAGATTTATCTTCCCAAAAGTGGATACCTCACCACTTGCTTGATGATACCACACACCAAGGATTCTTCTTCTTCTTCTTTTTTTGCTTGATGATAATCGACACACCAAGACTTCTTCTTTTTGTATTTGAGCTTGCCTTATTGCAATGATTACAACTCAATGAAAAACAATAAAACCTATTGAATCTCCTTTATGAAGTATGAACAATTAGAACTTGAGATTCAAAAGCTTTTTGATCAAAAGATATGAAAAATAGAACTTTGATCTTTCTAAAAGTGAGAGAAAAGGTGTGGCTTGATATTTTCTAAAAGTGATATGAAAGTGCTGTAGATTGTTGTAACTAACTTCTAATGGGGAAGGAAAGGTTTATATTGAATACCCATAAGCTTTGGAAAACATAAAAAATGATTTTGAGAAGTGAAAAACTGATTAAAAACAATTCAGACTTGTGCTAATCAATTAGGGTTTCAGGCTAATTGATTAGGCACTTTTTAACACAGGCTAATCGATTAGATACATGGCTAATTGATTAGGACCTGACAGCTCAATATGGCTAATCGATTAAGGACCATCCTAATCGATTAGGACCTGTATAAAAACCTCTAAAAACTTGTTTTCTCAAATTTAGACCTTTTCTAAAATACTCAAGATTAATATGATCATGCACTTGATTAAGATTCACTACCCAAACTTTAAAACTACCCAAACTCTAAGACTCAAATCAAAATATAAAACAATATACACATTGAACCCTTGAGCTTGCTCTCTCTTCATCATTTTTGCTTTTGTTCTTTGTCATTGGTTGAGCTTGTTCAAAACACTGTTGGGTCCAATATATGATATTTTGAGCATGATTTAGACTCCCTTTTACTATGGATTTGGCTTGTTTCTCTTGTAAATTTAGGAATTTTTGTATAGTTTTTAGGAACTGTTAGTAATTTAGAATCCTTTGAACATTTTGATCCGTTTTGGGTTTGTTTTAGGTACTTTCGGAGCTTAAATGAAGAAAATAAATATGGAGCATGAAAGAGGATGAAAAGACCTTGAAAATGGCGCATGAACGGAGCGAAACAGAGCCGAAGCAGGTGACGCATGCCCAGGCGCACAGACCCGCACGCCCAGGCGCGCGCACCACGAGAATTGCACAATTTTACAGGCCTGGCACGCCCAGGCGTGAGGCCCTGGGCGCCCAGGCACGCAAAATGCGAGAAAGTGACAATGTTTGCTGTTTTGACCATAACTTGAGCTATGCTTATCCAAATGAGGCGATCTTGGTATCATTTTAAAGCCAAGGAAAAGCTCTACAACTTTGCAGAAATAGCCATGCTCAAATTCGTCCATCTTTGGGGTAAAAATCAGTACCAAAGTTTCTATCAGACACAAATACGGGATTCTAGAAGGATTTTAATGATAAATTCTATTTGTAAATAAGATTCGTAAAGATTAGTTTATTCTAATAGGATCTTATCATATTATATCAATTGGGATTAGTTTTAGACTTTAAATATAGGTTTTTCCATTAGGTTTAGGTAGACTTTTCAGAGCCAAATAAGAGATTAGAATAAAATTAGGATTAGAGAAGAGAGGTTGTTCTGCAATTGAGAGCAAGGAGGCAAGACACAAGGATTGAAGATCAACATTATTGGAGGGATCCACTTGATGGTTGACGATCTCTTGGGGGTAATCTGATTATTGTCTATGATTATTAGTTTTTTCCATTCCTTGTATTTCTTCTTCCAATATGTATAATTGAACCTCTTGTTAGGAATAAGGTGGATTTGTATGGATCTTAATTTGGCTGTTTATTTATGAATTAATGTTTTTCCTTTTAAATCAATTGTTTGGTTGTGTTTTAATTACAATTCATAGAATTGTTCACTTTATGTTTTGTTTTGGTAATCTGAACCTTAATTGAAAAATTAGGATTAAGATTAGGCCTTTCAACCAAACAATATAATTATTCAACTCGTAGGAATACTTTTGGGTAATTGTATAACTCTTATAAATTAGAACTCACTTAAGGGATTAAGGGGTAGGAAACATAAAAGGCATGAGAGATCTAGCTTTTATTGTTTCTGGAGTTTTTGATTTATTGGAAAACATATTTTCATAATTAATAATCTGATCCTACTATGAAACCAAGTTTCTAACCTTTTCCATATTTGCTTCTAAATCCTTTTTAGTTTCCGATTTGTTTCATTCTACCTTTTCTCCTATATCTCTCTAAACTCTAAACTCATACAAGTTATACATAGTAATTGCAATTAGGTGAAAAAAATTTGAAACAATTTGCAATCCCCGAGTGGAACGATAATTTACTTACTCTTTATTACTTGTGCGATCGGTACAGTTGCCGAATTGCCAACAAGTTTTTGGCGCCGTTGCCGGGGATTGAAATTAGATTCTAATTTTTTTCGGTACTTATTTGTAATTACTTGTGTAACTTGTCCCTTTTCATGTATAACTATAGTTTTAATAATGATTCTGATTATGATAGATTTATTTCGGATCTTTATTCTTCATACTATTATGCACAAAACGTAAGTAACAGGAAAACTTCATTAGAAATAGCTATAGAGAAATTAGAAGCTACAACTAAGAAATCATTTTTTGTAGAGCCAATTCCCGTGGAGAAAGCTCCATGAGAAATAGCTTTAGAGAAATGTGCTCAAAACACTAAAGATTTTATTGAAGAAGTCAGAACTTATTACCCGATTCAAGGTTCCAATTCAAGGAACCTTGAAATCAAAGTTGAACACATTTCAAAGCCGTTAGATGAAGAGTCACAAGCATCACCAACAATTTTTTACTCTCTTCAAAGAGAGGAAAAGTGGTGGTGATGGATGTGACCAATGATGAAACCCCTATGGAGGAGCAATTAGAAGAAAATGTGCATAATAAGTTTGAGGAAGATGACCGAAATAAAACTTTAGAAGGTTTGAATATGGTAGAAAAATTTGATCCACCCTTGCATGATGAATTTCTTGCAATTAAAAATTTGGTCAAATCTATTGCATGCTTGGATGATTCAAAATTTTTCCACTATATTCAGCCTCTGTGCTTTCATGAAAATTCTAAAAATCAATCTAAATCATTATTGAACAATAGGGAACCTGAAAAGGTAGTTTTCCTAATTCTTGGAATTAAAACTTTCATTAATGGGAAAAGAAATAACTTGTTTGAGATGATGCATGGAGTAAGGAATGCACCTTTTGACCCTGGAGGGATAGAGCTTATTTTTAAAATTTCCTTACTCCACCATCATCCAAGGTTTGCCCCATGGGATGTGGGAATAACTTGTTATTGTTGCATCACATGGGATTTAACCTATAGAATTTGGGATCCTGGTGGATTCTTTTTAGCTGTGTAGTAGTGTAGTTTTTTTTTTATTTTTTTTAGTTAGTTAGTTGAATAAAGAGTTTGGAACTTTTTACGTAACTGTTAATGAGATGCTTCTAGCACTATTTTTAGTTGTTCATGTGACACAGGTGAATAAGTTTGGGGGAGTCTCCTCCATGGTGCATCAAGAGAGAATGTTGTGCTACAAAGGGAAGTTTCTAACTCCTTGCTTTTGTTTTTAATTTTTATTTTGTAGTTATAGGTTAGATTAGTTTGCTTGATGATAAGCCAACCTCTAAGTTTGGGGGAGCGGACAAAATAAAAAATTTTCTGATTTGAATTATCCTGCCATATTTGGTGTTGGTTTGTGTCTTAGGTAGAAGTAGATGATTATTCTAGACTTAGGACTATTTTTCTGATTATATATGTAAATACTTGATTTAGGATGATGGCTCATTGATTGTATGACACTGTTTTGGATTGAGTTTTAAGTTTTGTTGAGAACTAGTTATTTTGATAAACTGTTTTGGAATAAGTTCTTAGTGAACTGACTCTTTAGCCTGTGAGATTTTTGAGCCTATACACTTGACAGGGGTATGTGATTTATATTGACTTTTGTGATTTAAACCCCTATTTCTTTCATGAGTGTGTTCACTTTGACTTTATGTTCTAGAACTTGACCGGTGACCATTTTGAGATTAATAATTGATTGCATGCATTAAGATGATTAAGGCACTTAGGATGTGTTTTTGTGGCCTTCAACTGTTTTGCATTGATAATGTCATTTTGAGCCTTACGAGATATTATGATTTTTCTTTGGTACCCTGCATCTATTGAAATATTTTTGTGAAATTTTGAATGAGCAATTGAGAGGAATGACGAAAGAAAAAGTTAAAGTAATTGGTGAAAAGTGTTATGAGTTTTATTTCTCTTCCATGTGAAAAAAAAAAGAAATTGAAAAAAAATAAATGTGAAAGGAAGAGAATAGAAGGAAAAAAGTGAAAAGAAAAGAAGGATGATAATGATTTTGGAGTTGAGTATGAGTCTTAATTGTATTCATTGCTCATTCATAATTTTTAAGGGATGTTGTTTGATTACATATTCTTAGCCCTTTGTAATAATCCTTTGTTTTTTATCCCACATTTCATCTTTAGTCATGGCCACGTTACAACCAAAATTAAGACCTTTTGATTTTTGCATGTATTCAATAATTTCAGTGGAGATTTGGGTCTATGGTCAAGCATATGGTAACACATTGTCATTAGATGGACTTGAGTGAATTGTTATAACCTTTTATACACATGAGAGATACACACAGTGAGGTTGAGAGTGTTCACTAGTTTCTGGTTCTTTGATAGTTTATGATTTTAACCAGTTGTTGATTTAATTTATTGCTTGTGAAGAAAAGTGAACGAGTCATGAGTATGAAGTCTTAGATTAGGTGTTTGCATATTAACTTAGTAAATTGTTTTGTGTTTTAGAATTTTTATTTTACTTTTGCCTGGGACATGTAAAATACTGAGTTTGGGGGAGTGATTTGGGTCCAATATATGATGTTTTGAGCATGATTTAGACTCCCTTTTACTATGGATTTGGCTTGTTTTTCTTGTAAATTTAGGACTTTTTGTATAGTTTTTAGGAATTGTTAGTAATTTAGAATCCTTTGAACGTTTTGATCCGTTTTGGGTTTGTTTCAGGTACTTTCGGAGCTTAAATGAATAAAATAAATATGGAGCATGAAAGAGGATGAAAAGACCTTGAAAATAGCGCAAGAACGGAGCGAAACGGAGGCAGAGCAGGTGACGCATGCCCAGGCGCACAGACCCGCACGCCCAGACGCACGCACCACGAGAATTGCACAATTTTACAGACCTGGCACGCCCAGGCGTGAGGCCCTGGGCGCCCAGGCGCGCAAAATGCGAGAAAGTGACATTGTTCGCTGTTTTGACCATAACTTGAGCTACTCTTATCCAAATGAGGCGATCTTGGTATCATTTTAAAGCTAAGGAAAAGATCTACAACTTTACCAGAAATAGCTATGCTCAAATTTATCCATATTTAGGGTCAAAATCAGTGCCGAAGTTGCTATTAGACACAAATACGGGATTCTAGAAGGATTTTTTTTTTTGAACAGATTCTAGAAGGATTTTAATGATAAATTCTATTTGTAAATATAATTCTTAAAGATTAGTTTATTCTAATAGGATCTTATCATATTATATCAATTGGGATTAGTTTTAGACTTTAAATATAGGTTTTTCCATTAGGTTTAGGTAGACTTTTCAGAGCCAAATAAGATATTAGAATAAAATTAGGATTAGAGAAGAGAGGTTGTTCTGCAATTGAGAGCAAGGAGGCAAGACACAAGGATTGAAGATCAAAATTGTTGGAGGGATCCACTTGATGGTTGAAGATCTCTTGGGGGTAATCTGATTATTGTCTATGATTATTAGTTTTTTCCATTCCTTGTATTTCTTCTTCCAATATGTATAATTGAACCTCTTGTTAGGGATAAGGTGGATTTGTATGGATCTTAATTTGGCTGTTTATTTATGAATTAATGTTTTTCCTTTTAAATCAATTGTTTGGTTGTGCTTTAATTACAATTCATAGAATTGATCACTTTATGTTTTGCTTTGGTAATCTGAACCTTAATTGGAAAATTAGGATTAAGATTAGGCCTTTCAACCAAACAATATAATTATTCAACTCGTATGAATACTTTTGGGTAATTGTATAACTCTTATAAATTAAAACTCACTTAAGGGATTAAGGGGTAAGAAACATAAAAGGCATGAGAGATCTAGCTTTTATTGTTTCTGGAGTTTTTGATTTATTGGAAAACATATTTTCATAATTAATAACCTGATCCTACAATGAAACCAAGTTCCTAACCTTTTCCATATTTGCTTCAAAATCCTTTTTAGTTTCTGATTTGTTTCATTCTACCTTTTCTCCTATATCTCTCTAAACTCTAAACTCATACAAGTTATACATAGTAATTGCAATTAGGTGAAAAAAATTAGAAACAATTTGCAATCCCCGAGTGGAACGATAATTTACTTACTCTTTATTACTTGTGCGATCGATACGCTTGCCGAATTGCCAACAACTGTCTTCATCAAAACCACTTAATCATGCATACTCCTCATATTCTTTACAACTGATACTAAGTCTGATAAACAGGAGGTAGCGGGCTATGATCTTGCAAGATAATCTGAACCCAATGAGTATCATGGATGTTGCCAATAGCCCATATGCGAGGAAGTGACGTCGGTATTTTTCTGTATAGGTAAAAGGTCATACACTCCCCAATGCTCTTTGGTTAACATGATATTGAGACTAAAGCCACATTGTACTTGGTCGCAATTGCATGCCCCATGTCGGATATAGCCAACCACGCGTCCTTAAGAACTGCACCGACATTATCAACATACAAATTCTCCATACACTCGTTGTATCGCTAAACGACACCCAGAAGTTCCATGTAAAGGTCTTTATGCTCTTTCATCTCATTGATTAAGTTTAGACTGACTAACATCCAATTGTCCTGATGTCCAAAATGGTGCATTGAGATAACCTGAAAACCACAATTGCCATCACCGTCAACATCAAATACAGACTAAATATGCTCTTGCATCCCAGCAGGTGCCATGAAGCCTTGTGTCAGGTTTCTTGCAGTGGATGTTCATGATGTTTGGGATGATGGAACCTTTTTTGTCTTTGATGGTGGCTTAGAACTTGGCCTTTTCTTGTTCGATGATTCAGCTTTATCCATACTTTCGAATAAACTCTCCACATAGGAATCCATACGCTCCCAATGCGAAGGATCGCGTTTGGTTGACTTATCTTTCTTCGATTTCTTGCCCTTTGTCGTCACCTTCTCTTTAGATGGTATCATAGTGGTAGTATCGGGTCGGACAACTTCATGAAATTTATGGAAAAGTCTATTCTTCACAGCTTTGACCCCAGTGGTGAACATTTGCAAGTACTCTTCAATTATTGGAAGTGGATCTGGATCAACCTCCTCTGCTTCTGTTTTCTCAGGTGCATTTTTTCCCCAATCGAACATAGATAATTTTTTCCAATGAACATGCACCGCACCCAAAGGAATACACTATGCCTTCTTCTTATACTCAACAAGCTCGCAGCATAAGGTAATCCATGAGTGGTTCTGATTCTGCAATCACAATCACCGGAACCAATATGTTGTACCACTTTATAAATTAAAGTCAATGTTTCTTGAGAAACCACATCGCACAACTCCTTGTAAAATTGGGTTTTTTTTCTTGTGATCAACTCTTGTTATGCTTTTTTGAAATGAGTCCAAGTTATCATTGTGTTGACATGTCAACATCCTGTGCATGCACTCGAAACATGTGGCTATATCTCCTTGGCTAACTAAGACTAGCCTTTTGAATAGCGTATGTTCACTTTCAACCCTGTTTAACAAGACAATATAAGGATAACTATGTAGTACTTGCATTAAAAAACAATGTGACTAATAATGATAATTATTCGAATTTTGCTTATTGGACGTCGTGTTACCAAGATGCATGTGTTTATCCACCCAAGCATCTACAAATTTCTCCTTGTTTGGATTAAGATAAGTCCTCTCTACATGATCAAACAATCCACACCTGACGTCTTTGCATTCGTTCGCAAAGGCATCAACACATAACCGATACTCATCCACGGTCTTACAATGGACGACATTCGTCCATGCTTTCATTGCTGCATCAGTTTTTTCAATGTCACAGAAATATTCTTTAAACCTTCCCTTAACATTGCATTTAACATGAAATTAACAAAGTAGGTGCGTTGATGCAAGAAATACATCCTCGATGGTTCTCACAAGATCACCCTCAAAGTCAGTGACGATAACCTTGGGAAGCAAGCCAGTGTCTGCAAACAATTTTCTAAACTGCTGCAATGCCCACTTGAAGATATCATTATTCTCAGATGTCATGAAACAAAAAGCTGCATAGAATGTTTTTACCGTTGATGTTTGACCAATAATTTCAAGCAATGACACTCTATATCTGTTTGTCTTGTATGTGTGTATGTGTTGTCTATTATGAGAACAGGGCTAAAGCTACACAATAGAGTAATGAAAGTAGGATGAGACCAGAAAATATCCTTCACCACATCAGAATCGGGAAATGTTGTGTGCGATTACTCGTATCCTTCCCTTGTCAAGCATAGCAAAAGATATTGCATCTGGGTACATGGAAGTCTTACAGTTCTTCTATATCAACTGCGAACGTTGTAAATTTGTCCCATGATTGTCACATTTTATGGATATTGTTCTTCCGAGGTGATCATTACTCTCTTTGGCTTCACACCACTCTTAGTCAAGTCAATAACAAGAGCACGTTGTTCTGCACTTAGCCTGTCAGGAAACGGATGACCAACCAATGATTCATATTCCTTATGGTTATGGAACCCACATTTAACATTCAATACTCACTTAGCACTGCAACGACTTGGCTTTGCCTACAATCGAAACAGAAAATTAGTCTTCTTGCTTCCGGTATTATACTTGAGGAATGACTTTAAAGGCTTGTAAATGCCACTCTACTCACATGCAAACACAACTCTTTGTCTCTTGCTTTTACCCTTACCTAAATCAGACTTTGTTATAACTTTGAACACAAATCCAAGACGATATCCAACTGAACAAACCCATTCAGCAACTTCATCCCGATTCTTAAATACATCCTCTGTGCAAAATGAACTGCTATAATTGGGAAACTCTCTCTTCACAATATTTTCTTGATCACCTTCATGTGTTTGCTCAACATCAGGCATCTCCTTGTCCTTATTTTCAACTATTGTATCTGTAATGGTTTAACATCAACAAAGAATTATTTCTATAATTTTTTAGTTTAGAATTGAATTCCTATTTTTAATTTCTAATTATAACATAAAATAATTAATTAAATAAAAATATATAACAAAGAATAAAATATAATAGATAAAAAATAAAAAAAATTAATAATGGATTTAGTAATATTAAGAATTTTTATTTTAACACTGGTTGTTAACACTGGTTGTTTTTTCCGTCAGGTTTGAAACGGAAGCAATATTCAATTTTCCATCTTAGGGCATATGGAAAATTCTTTCCGTATCAGGTTTTGATGGAAAAAAAAATTCCACCACTTAATAGACGGAATGAATACGCAATGCCATAAACCAAAACGAATAATTGCAACAAAATAGATGCAAAGATCAATACACGAATCATGGAAACAACACTTTTATGTAAAGAAAGAAATATGTAAAATATTGAAACATACCTTATGCAAAAGGACCAAGCAAAGTATTGTTGTATGATGAAGAAGAATAAGGATAACAATTTTTATGCAATACCCTAACCAAGAAGAACTAAGCAAAGTGTTGTTGGTATGTTACTGTTTGGAAAAGAATCACTCTAAACCCTAAACATGGCATTACTTTATTTATAAGCAACTGAAACCTTTAACACATAAGCGTATTATTGCCATGTCATTTTCGGAAAAAGTAAACGTTACATCTCATGCCTCATGCAAACATTATATTCAGTTTTCCATTTGTCCCTTCACAGAAAAATTTCCGTGATCTTGAAAACGGATATTTAATATAATTTGAGGCTAATTTTATCCTTAAATTACATAATGGAGACCAGAAACTCACCTATGGCTATGGGGTTAGAAGTCAAATTAAAAAGAAAAAAGATAAAGGAGCGAAATTTTGTTTACTTTAAATCAAACTGGTCCCTACCTTTTACATGTTCATCCCTAATTATAAAGCAACAAAGGGTTAGAAAAATGTGCAAAATATTGTAATACTTTAATCAGGGAGGCCGCGGTCAACACGAAGAAAATTAGTCCAATAAGATGAGCGATTAACCACTCCTCAAATCTTTAGCTTTCAGGAAGAAACTCGTTTTGTAATCTGCTACTTTCAACACTCAACAGTTCCTGAAAACTATTATTCACCAATACACTTTTGTTGGGCGATAACATCGATCCCAAGCACAGTTGTCACATGCCGCCTGCTATATTCAAGCACATGCCCTCCTTCAACGGCAAAATACCTTATAAAATTTTCAGGAACTTCTGTTAGCATCTTTATTTTTTTCTTGTAACACGATGGGATTGGGGGGAAAAATATAAACAAATAGTTAGTTAAATATTTGATTATCGTGAACCATACTCGCTTACATGCAGAAGCAATTACCCATGTTAAAAAGAATTAATAGAATTAATAATCACATAGGTTTCTGAAAGATACATGAGAAATTAGTGAGGTCCATTTGTGAAATCTCTTAAACTCTCAAAGATCATTTTGGAATCAATTAGGTTCCTGAAAGATTTGTGGAATCTCTTGAACCCCAAATATCAATTTGACATCACGTTAGTCCCCTATGAGGGAACTTACGGAATCCTACGTGACACGTTAAATGTTTTGTTGGCCCAAACTTGAAACATTTTTAACAGTCCAACATGGCATTGGGGGGCCAACAAAGAACGATACCTCATGGATGGGACTAACGTGACGCCAAATTGATCTTTGGAGAGTTTAAGAGATTCACAAATTTTTTAGGGATATAGCTGATTACACGGACATATTTCGGGGACTTATATGACTATTAACTATTTAAAAAAATAATATTCATTTCTCTTGCTCAATATGAGATTGTACCCTTGTTTTAGAAAAAACCACATTCATTAAGGTTTTTAAAGGTAAAAAATTTATCTTAAAAAAATACAAGTTTAGCCTGATAAAAGTTACTTGATTACTAAAAAAAAAAGTCACTTGATTACGGAAGGAACAACAATCTCTTGAAAAATTAATTACTTGCTGATGATTGAAAAATGGAATACCATTCTTTAATTAAAAAAAAAGTTTAGAAAAATTTTCAATGAATGAAACCTTAACTAATGCACTTGCAGCCCCCTTAAAACTTAACTTGTTGAAAAATATAGCTACTTATTACTAATTTTACTCGAATCTACTCGCTTTCGTTAAAAAAAATTTCCCACTCCTTTAGTCTATAATAAGTTTGGTTCACCTGGAAAAAAAAAAGGTTTAGTTCATTTAAATATGTAAAAATATTTACTCCATTAGTGAATTAGTGAATCTCAAATTATAGTTATAATAATAATAATAATAATAAATAAAACATCTCGAAAATTGCAATTAATTTTTTTAAGTGAAAAATGAGTTTTAGTCATAAATGAATTGTTTATATCAATTGATTTTTTTTTAGATTTAATATGAATTTGATGTTCTTTTATTTACTTTGACTACTTTTCAAAAATGTACCCATTTTTTAATCTTGCTAACGAGTACTCTTAGGACACTTTTTAAGCAATTAATAAAAAAAATACTCCCTCCGGTTCCTATTATAAAAAAATAACCGAAATCGCACATATTAAGAAAATTAGTTGAATGTATTTAATTTTCTCAAAATCGTAAAAAATATTAATACTTTAGGAAAGTTGCATTAGTAATAAAACAAAAATTAATGGAGAACACTATTTTCTAGAAACATTTTAGGAATGATTGTATTGAGAATAAAAAATTAGTTAACTTTTTCTTATATTAGAGACCAAGAAAAGTATAGTTCATCCTTAAAAAATAGTGAATCTCAAATTATAGTTATAATAATAATAATAATGATAATAATAATAATAAATAAAACATCTCGAAAATTGCAATTAATTTTTTTAAGTGAAAAATGAGTTTTAGTCATAAATGAATTGTTTATATCAATTGATTTTTTTTAGATTTAATATGAATTTGATGTTCTTTTATTTACTTTGACTACTTTTCAAAAATGTACCCATTTTTTAATCTTGCTAACGAGTACTCTTAGGACACTTTTTAAGCAATTAATAAAAAAAATACTCCCTCCGATTCCTATTATAAAAAAAATAACTGAAAATCGCACATATTAAGAAAATTAGTTGAATGTATTTAATTTTCTCAAAATCGTAAAAAATATTGATAGTTTAGGAAAGTTGCATTGGTAATAAAAAAAATTAATTGAGATCACTATTTTCTAGAAACATTTTAGGAATGATTGTATTGAGAATAAAAAGTTAGTTAACTTTTTCTTATATTAGAGACCAAGAAAAGTATGTCTGGATTTTCTTATATTAGAGACCAGAGGGAATATTTCATTAAAAAAATATACATAAAATTTATCAATTAATTAAATACAATACTTCCTAATACTCCCTCTGGTCCTATTCATAAGACCCTTTTTGAAGTTATTATTTTGGTTCTATTTATAAGACCTCATTTCAATCTTCAATAGCACTTAATTACTTCTTTCCACAAACACCCTTATTAAATCTAGGGGTGTAACGGTCCGGTCCGGTCTGTGAGTCATATTACGGACCGGATCGCTCAATTTAGTATGGTCTGGTTCGGTCCGGTCACAACATTATTTATCCTCAAAGACCGGACCGTTCATGAATGGTCCGGTCCGGTCTATTTTGCTTTTTTTTCTTGTTTTTTTTCCCTTTAAAATCAATCAAAAATATGAAAAAAATAGCATAATACATATTGCACACTAAAAAGCAGTATTAAGTGCAAACATTGCTACAATACTAGAATGTAATATTACATGTACAAATAATAATTCGGTAGCGATTGTTCTGTATTCGGTGGAAATGACTCTTTTGCTTATGTTAAAGTTTCTGGTCTGTAATGGGTGGGTCTGTTATGCTTGTGTTGATCTAGCAAATTTTTGTTAGGCTTATGTTCTGCAATATGGAGATTCTGGTCTGTAAAGGGAGAGTGGGCTATTACGCTTATGTACTGCACGACAGAGTGAATTTGCTGTTCACTCTCTTTTCTCGGTATTTTAATAAAATCTCTTTGGTTTATCTAAAAAAATGCACAAAAAAGGAAAAAAATGAACTTTAAATTATTAGTATTAAGTTCTGTAGGTTTTTTTTTTAAAATTATTAACCCTATCGGTCCTATTCGGTCCCAGCGGTCTAAGAATATTTGGGACCGTGGACCGGACCATTCAAGTATGGTCTGAACTTTTTGGGATCGGAATGGACCGTGAGATCGAACCAGACTGCATTTTTCGGTCCGGTCCGGTCCGGTTCGGTCCGAGCGGTCTCGCGGTCTCGGACCGGATCACTTACACCCTTAATTAAATCAACACTTTTTAGAGTTCTAATAATAATTATAGGGGTAGTTTTGAAAAAGTATATCAAATTTTCACATTTCCAATGCCACTAACAAATTTAACCATTTTCTTTGGTGAGAGTGAAAAATCCCAGAAGGATCTTCAAAATAGGATAGGAGAGAGTAACATTTTGTGATGTTCCGAGGTCGGAGGCACCACATAAGGTGTTTGGGGGTTGTTGCAGCTGACGAAGGTGACCCCGGTCCTACGTATCCCATCAGAGGGGAATCAAGCCACACGTAGTTCTTAGGTTTAGAGAGACGTACCTTAGTTCTTAGGTCCCTAGACAAGTCACCACACGTAGTGCTTATTATATCGGGCAACTCTTTTACTGTCATCATCCGAGCATGAAGAATGCTATTATCGATACTCTTTTCCGAGCAAGAGGCCTCGACTACGAGTATATTCCTACCTCGTCACCGACTCAGCATTGATTGGACCGACGCAGAAAGGACCTTAACTCGACAGTCTTTCCGACTCTTCCCGAGCTGAGGGGCTTATGTGGCGGATCGACTTCTCCTAACCCGCCTTGCTATCCTTCGCTAGCCTTGAGCACATGATTGTGGACTAGTACTCAAACCCTTCCTAGAAGGTGGGGGGTACTTAGTGCTATGATGCTTAGTGCTATGCCTTCTTTCTCCTAACTCGGCTCGAGACTCACAAAATCTCGCCGAGCGGGGGGGCTTATGTGGTGAACTTGGGAAAAGGACCTGAGCCAAGACCTCGGAGCAAGGCTCAAATAGCCTTCACCGAGCTGGGGGGCTTATGTGGTGGACTCGGCCTAGCCGAGCTCCACGTGGCCCTCACTCACACTACAACAGAAATGCTCAAAGATCCCGGTTTCGCACCCACATTGATCCCGGTTCCGAACCGGGATTGTATCCACTGGTATAACAAGACTGACACTTTTTGATCCCAGGTGTTTTAGAAAACACGGAACCGGGATCAATAAAATATAAGGAACCGGGATCAATAAAATCAAAGGAAAAGGGATCATTAACATATTTGATCACTGTTGAGTTTTTTATAATGAACCGGGATCTTTAGTATATATGATCACTGTTGAGTTTTTAAAAATCAACCGGGATCTTTAGTATATATGATCACTGTTGAGTTTTTTGTTAAAATGAACCAGGATCTTTAGTGTGTATATATATATATATATATATATATATTTTAATTTATAATATTTTCTATATCCATATATTTAAATAAATTGTCAACATTTTTTTTTCAACAAATAAATGCCATAATTATATAAACGTGAATGTCAATACACATTTAATATATATAACTCCCAAACCAAAACAAGTGGCTCCATAAATACAAAAGGCTAAACAAGCTAAGGTAACTCGTCAAAAAGTGGCTCCATACATACAAAAGTGCCCTAAATTCAAAACTAAGCTAATGTAACTCGTCAAGAACATTTGTTCCCCATTCATCCTTGACTTCATTCAGCAACTAACACTAAAATCTTAAAATTTACATCATCAAAACTTCTACCAACACACTAACCACATCAACAACAACAACAGAAATAATCTGGAATCATTTGCATTATCCTTAGTACCTACAGGGAAACACCTATTCACCACTGCTTTATACTCTCCTTCACCGATCTCATTTTTCAACCCATTCAACTTTTCATCATCATCTATTATGACTTCCTGAAATAAAAAATTGTGAAGTCGTAACCAGTATAATAGTGCTATAAAATATTTAACATGTCAATCCATAGAATATACATACAACTATCAACTTATACTACACTAACAGTTGTAGAACATAATATAGAAAGGAAAAAAAGAAAGATCTTAAAAAGTTAAATTACATTGATAGAGATATCCTAATTAATTAAATAGTCCAATAAAAGAAATCATGAACCATACCCTTGCCATGACAATGGCCATTTCCATGTTCAAAGATTGCTTCACAAACAACTCATAGTTACATAGTTTGTTGTAGAAAAAGCTCGCCAACCAAGTCTTGTTCCATATTCGGCTGGTACATGAAAGAAAATAGAAAAAATTAAATAAGATAAGAACCACCCTATCAAAATACTTGGAAACATTATGATCTACTGCCAAAAATCATTGATCAATCAAGTTCAGTCAATTAAGCAAAGGTTCACTGTTCAAAGACGGCTTTCAAAACAAAATGAAAATGAAAATTTAATGTGGATCAAAACCTTAACCATTGCCTTCATATGACTGTAACATCTTATAAGACTAGCAATCATCAATCTCAGCATTTCCAAACAGGCTCTTGTTAAAAATTAAATTTATATTAATGTAAAACATGTTAGAACTATTTGACCAAAAAATATAAGAATTGTTGCAATTTATATCTGACATGGTTGTTTATAGGATAACTTGAACTCAAATCTCTGCCAAAGATTTGATCAGAAGGAACAAACCACACATTCTTAGAATTTTCAGATGCAATTTGTCAAGAGAGGCAATATCATTTTTAAAGGTAAAAGGTTTAAACTGGAGAATATATGGATTAATATTTCCCTGGACAGTTAGTGTTGAGACAATCAGATTGTCATAACTAATGAATTCTTCAATTATTAATTCAGTATAGTTAATTGTTCATAATTGATTGTAAATTTTCACAAACAAACACATACACTTATGAAACCTTTAGCAACTTAAGGAGCAACTGAATAACCAAGTAACCTTTCACTTGTAGAGTTTAATTGATTGATTACATTCATTGCCTAATATGATGCACAATAAAGGTCCAATCTGACATCCTCTTAAGCATCAACAGAAATTTCATAATAAAACAAATAGCAACAACTTATTAGTCTGTTGCATTACTTTTGGAATTGAGGCAAATGTCGTCGAATAAATTCCGACTAATAATAGGGAAAATAGTGTTAGTGAGAGGCAACTAATTTAAATTCCTCTGCAGCAATTGCCTCTACCTCCTTCCACTTACTCTATATCTACAACTATCCCTTAAACCTGCTGATAGCAAATAGAATGGGTACTGAATTCGAGGTTCAGTTGCCTCCTTAGAAAAGACAAGAAAAGGGAATGAAAATACTTTCTCTACCTTTTTCCATCAACAGTACAAACGTAAATAGTAATGACTCCAAAAAGATTCCCCTGGACAGGTGGCACCTCTGCCCAAAAATACCCATAACAAACTGTAACTAACTCATTCTAGAATGACCCAGACCACAATGGAAATAACAACATGAACTTAATAATAATAATAAACTAATTATGGATATAATCATCCCATCCAGCTGGTCTCTTAGCATCTCTTTTTGGTCTGTCAGCAGCACCCTCAGGTCCTTTCGTAACAATACCATCCCCTTTGACAATGACCTTGTCCTCAAGGTCATACAACACTTTGAGATCCTCCCATTTTTCCCAAGAAGTGTCATCAGGTGAAAGCCCCTGCCACTGAACCAAAGCAAAACGTGTAGGGACATCTTGTACAGTTACCACCTTAAAATCCAGAATAGCCAAAGGTGTGACTAATGGGTCATTTTCCACAGATGCTGGAGGAAGTTGGTCAATTTGAGTTGGAATTGGTCCTTCATGCTTCTTTAACAGGGAACAATGAAAGACATTATGAAGCTTGGAATGGGATGGAAGCTCCAGCCTATATGCAACTGGACCCACTCTCTCAAGCACTTTATAGGGACCATAAAATCGCTTGGCCAACTTATGATACTTGTTCCCAGAAACTGAAACCTGCCTGTACGGTTGTAATTTCAGATAGACCCATGACCCAACCTCATAAGCCACTTCCCTGCGCTTAGCATCAGCCAACTTCTTCATGCGTGACTGAGCCTTGAGCAAGTTGGACCTGAGAATGGACAATATCTCCTCTCGCGAAGCCAAGGTAGAATCACAACCAGCATTCGAAGATGTACCCTCTATGTATGACGGAATAGAAGGAGGTGGCTTGCCAAAAACAACTTCGAAGGGAGTCAAACCAGAACCTGAATGAATGGAGGTATTGTAATGGTATTCTGCCCATGGCAAGAACTTGAACTAGTGATTTGGCTTGCTGTGAACAAATGCTCGCAAATACTGCTCAATAGTACGGTTCATGACTTCGGTTTGCCCATCCGTCTGCGGATGATAAGACGAACTCATGCGGAGGAGAGTGCCACTGAATTTGAATAAATCAGACCAGAATCTGCTAATGAAAACGGGGTCTATGTCTGAAACTATACTCTTTGGCAATCCATGGTGTTTACAAAAAAGATTGACAAACAACTCCGCAACCTTATAAGCAGTGAAACCAGAGTGAAGAGCCCCCAAGTGTACTGCCTTTGAAAAACGGTCTACTACCACCAATAAAACCGTATACCCGTTGGAAGGAGGGAGGCTGGTCACAAAGTCCAGCGAAATATCTTCCCACACACCTGATGGAATGGGCAGTGGATGAAGAAGTCCACCCGGGCTTAGAGTGCTATACTTTGTCTGTTGGCACACTGTGCACTGAGAAATGAAAACCTTGACATCCTTCGCCATTGATCCCCAATAGAAATTCGCACTGAGACGCCGCAAAGTTTTACTGACCCCAGCATGACCACCGATGGGTGTTTCGTGGAATTCTCGCAACAAAAGGGGAATAAATTTGGACTTATTACTAAGCCAAATCTTACCACGATAAGTCAACAAATCACCAGTCCAGGCATAGTGAGGATAAGACGAAGGATCTGAAAGAATCTTGTCCCTCATTAGAATGAAGTCCGGATCAAGGGCTTGGGATTCTTTGAGGTCACGCAGAAACACAAACTGTGGTACTGTGAGCATGTTGCATTCCCCAGAATTACTCTCTTCAGACCGTGAAAGAGCATCTGCCACAATATTTAATTTCCCAGGTTTGTACTGGATTTCATAATCATATCCTAACAACTTCACGAGATAATGTTGTTGTTCTGGGGTTTGTATTACCTGCGTTAATAGCTCCTTCAAACTCCGCTGATCGGTCTGAATTATGAAGAAATGCCCCAAGAGATATTGGCGCCAGCGTTTCACAACACTGGTGATAGCATGTAACTCTCGGACATAAGCAGAGGACTTTGATAAACGGGGACAGAACACCTTACTGAAATAAGCGATTGGGTGATTCCCTTGAGTCAAAACAGCACCCATCGCTACCCCGGAGGCATCAGTCTGAACATAGAAGGTCTTGGAAAAGTCAGGCAAGGATAAAACAGAGATGCTGGTCATAGCAGTTGATCGAGGCCGTACCCGATACAAATAAAAACAGTTTAAGTATAGTACTAGGAAGTGACTCCTAGGTCGTCTCCCAAGGAATATCTTATCAAGCAAAAGGTCGAACACATAGTATGCATAGAAAACAGGGGGGGGGGTTTTGTATTGAATATTGAATAATTGAAATCAAAACAGAATTAAATCAAAACGAAGAAACAGATAAGGAAAAGCGGATAAACCCCTTTGGCTCGCGTTCACAACTCTATCATCGGTCACAAAAGATCAATTTCTTTCCTCTTCACTGTCCAACTCGTGAGAATTAAATACTAAGCGAAAATTCAATTCTCACCCCAAAACCCAAACCTCTAATTAAGCATTAAAAGCCAAAGCATGGAGTTTTTACGAGTTTGCATAAATTAAGCATTCATACACATGGATTATCTCTATAGAATGGAACTAAGCGAACCATAACATATCAATAAGCATGAAAACAGTGAATAAAAACGAAATAGCATTAAGAACAAAACCTCAAGAGTATGTGATACATTACCAAAGGGATTTAACCTAAGAGTTTAGCCTTCCATGAAGAAAAATACCAAAAACGTGTAGAAAAGAGAAGAGAGAGAAACCCTAGCAGCCTCCACAAGCTTGGAGAGCAAAACTAAGCCTTCTCTATGAGAGAGAATGTAAAAAACGTGAATGGAAGGTCTTTCCAGAGTTTACACGAATTTGGCTTTTTTAAATCACAAAACGGGCCTAAATCATGGGCCCAAATCCTAAGGAAAACTTATCTCTAAATTAAATCTAAAAAAAAAATATCTTATAGATAAAATCTAAATCTTAAAAGATATAACTAAATCTCAACTAATCCTAAAGATAGATTACAATCTTCACTTCATCATATATCTTCTCTTCCAAAATTAAATCTTCATTCCCAAAATGTCCAAAAAGCCCTTGTGCCAAATATGACCTGAAAATAGAAATAGAATTAATTAGGCTAAATAATCCCAAATTAAACAATATTCAGAATATTAGTCCAATAAACTCTAAATCACTAAATCAAGCTAAACAATGTCAAATAGGCAACAAGTATCAATAATAGGAGTAAAATAATGCAAGGAATAATGGGAAATAAAATGCTCATCAAATACCCCCACACTTATCCTTTTGCACTCCTGGGCAAAACTAAGAATTAGGACTGAGAAAATCAATATGCACCAAAGTGAATCATGTAACAAGATTACTAAAACTAATGAATGCAAACCTAAGAGATTACATACTTCACAATGAATTCTAGGAAATGCAAAGAAATGGGCAAAATCGAGCACATGAAGAAAATAAGGACCAAAGAATCAAGGCATTCATGAACATCATCCAATTATTTCAAATATGCAAAGAAAACCAATGACATCAAGAGGGTAGTCACAAAGATGTTAGAAACTCACAAGGATCACTCAATAGTGTTTACACTCAAGTGTTTAAGGTTAATCAGTGTTTACACTCAAGGCACATCATGAAAAACAAACACAACCATAAGCTTGACAAGCCTCTAACATCAACAATCAATACACATGCACATTAAGATCAAAAGGTCTTTTCAGGGTTGTAATGGGGCCAAGGACAGGGTAGGATAAAAATATGGGAAATGTAGCTAAAACCCAGGGAATAGAGGAGCAATGGGGAACAAGTAAAAAAATAAGCACAATCCACCCCAAAATGAAATGATAAACATAACAACAACCTCTAATTCCAATCCTCTATGCCTCAATCAACCTTTTATTCCATTTTTTCTTCTTCTTCTTCTTCTTCTTTTTTTTTTTTTTTTTTGAATTGCATTACATTGCAGAACTTCATGAACGAAAGAAAAGAAGAAACAACAAAAATGGCATAATGAGATAAAGCCATAATTACATCACCGACCATAGAGGCAAAACCCAGAACTCACAAGAGATGAAGAACAAAGCACCCTCGCTTACTTAATACCCATTCCCAAAACAATTCCAAAGCTCCAACATTCCCTAAGGTTAGGACAATCATGGTTTTTCAGTCATAGGCTTGTAATGAGCTAAAGAACAAAGAAAAGGGATATAAAGGCTCAAAGGGGCTATCAAAGGATAAATTCATTCAAGGTAGGCTCATATGGCTAGTGGCTTATTCAAGAAAAAAAACAATGCCTAAATCATTTCAAAATGTGCATGGGAATATCAAGTATCAACAAGAGTCAAGTCAAGTTCTAGAGTGCAAGTAATCCAGAGTGCAATCACACATGAAAGAGAAATTAGGTGGCATATATAGCAATCCACCCACAATTAAGGCTCAAATCCTCACAAAAGGGACAATTCTATCACAGTGTTACCACCTCTTAATTATCAAAAGCAACTTTACACACAGAAATGCATGAATTCAGACATAAGATACCAAGACTCTACTAAAATGAAGCAAAAACATGCAAGAAAATGCCCAAAACTTAGCAAAACCTAAAAAATCAAAGCAAAAATATGCAACCTAAACTACTCTCCCCCCCCCACACTTAAATCACACATTGTCCTCAATGGAAAACAAATAGTAGAATCAGACAGATATAGACAAGTGGAATAAAAGTAGTAAAGAAGGAGAAAAGAAGACTCCCTAAATCATGGTGGGTCAAAAATGGGGTCGACCAATGAGGCTTCCTCCACAGGTGCATCATCCAAAGTAGGAGAGGTTAGGAAAGGCTTGAGTCGGTGGCCATTGACTTTGAAGCTCTTGTCTGTGGACTCACTCTTGATCTCCACAGTGCCATAAGGAAACACCTGGGTGACTACAAACGGTCCAATCCATTTAGAGCGGAGCTTTCCACTCATGAGTCCAAGCCTAGAGTTGTAGAGCAACACTTTTTGACCAACCAAGAACTCCTTTCTGCAAATTGAGCTATCATGGAGCTTCTTGGTCTTCTCTTTGTAGAACTTGGAATTCTCATAGGCCTCCAAACGGATCTCATCTAGCTCACTCAACTGCAGCTTCCTCTCCTCACCCGCTTGATCAAGAGCTAAGTTGCATTGCTTCACAGCCCAATATGCACGGTGCTATGATGAGAGAGTCCAGTCAGGTGGTTGGATGATGGGAGTGGTGGTGAGTGCTCTCTTTAGCTCATCAAATGCCTTCTTGCATTGGTCTCCAAACTCAAATGTGGTATCCTTTTGAAGCAAGTTGGATAGTGGAAGGGCTATCTTGCTAAAGTTCTGAATAAACCTTCGATAGAAACCTGCATGGCCAAGAAAAGAACGCACCTCTCGCACGCAAGAGGGGTAAGGAAAATGTGATATTACATGCAGCTTAGCAGAGTCAACCTCTATGCCCTTATGCGAAATAATGTGCCCTAAGACTATGCCTTGTTCTACCATAAAATGACATTTTTCAAAATTCAAGACAAGGTTAGTCTCAATGCACCTATTAAGCACCTTAGACAAACTATCAAGACATGCATCAAAAGAGGAACCATATACACTAAAATCATCCATGAAGACCTCTATGCAATGCTCAAGTAAGTCATTAAAAATACTCATCATACATCTTTGAAAAGTGCCAGGAGCATTGCATAGGCCAAAAGGCATCTTCCTATAAGCAAATGTACCAAAAGGACAGGTAAATGTAGTCTTATGTTGGTCCTCTGGTGCAATACAGATTTGGAAATAACCAGAGAAACCATCTAAGAAGCAATAGTGAGATTTACCTGCCAGGCGCTCCAACATCTGATCAATGAAGGGAAGAGGAAAGTGATCCTTGCGGGTCGCCTGGTTGAGCTTCCTATAATCAATGCAGACTCTCCAACTGTTCTGCACTCTAGTGGGAATCAGCTCATCCTTTTCATTTTTGACAACTGTCACCCCAGACTTCTTGGGAACTACTTGAACCGGACTTACCCAAGTGCTGTCTGAAATGGGGTAGATAATACCAGCTTGCAGCAGCTTAGTGACCTCTTTCTTCACCACATCAAGAATCTGGGGGTTCAACCGTCTCTGGGGTTGTCTCACTGGTTTAGCCCCATCCTCCAATAAAATCCGATGCATGCACATGGAGGGGCTAATACCAGGTATGTCTGCCAAAGTCCATCCTATTGCCCTTTTGTTTGCTCTAATCACATCCAGTAGTTGCTTCTCTTGATCAACAGAAAGGGAGGTAGAGATGATCACTGGAAGTTTCTGCTCAGCCTCCAAGTAAGCATATTTGAGATGAGGAGGAAGGGGCTTCAGGTCCAATAAAGGTGCCTGCATCACAGATGGAACTAAAGGAGCAGCAGAATTGGATTCTGCCGCCTGCACCTGAACAAATGGATTACACTCATGCATAACAGAAATGGGGTTAGGGTTAGCATGATCTGAATCTATATCATATGAATCAACAGATGCAGTAGCAGAATTTAAAAACTGGTCAATTTCAATGCATGCAGTGCACATTTCGGAATCAGAACATGCAGAACAAGTAAATGAGCTAGTGAAAGATGACAAATCATAATCATGCAAAAAGTCTAGAACATGCTCATCAATCAGATCATCAATCAAGTCAACATGAAAAACAGAGTGGTCATCAGAAAAATGTTTCATAGCATCAAAAATATTGAATCGAACCACACTGTCATCAAATTCCATGGAAAGTGTACCTGCATGCACATCTATCTTGGTTCGGGCTGTTTTCAAAAATGGTCTCCCTAATATGATAGGGACAGCACTACGAGAGGTGTCCTCTTCCATATCAAGAATATAAAAATCAGCAGGAAAGATAAGCTCTTCAACCCGAACCAGGACATCCTCTATCAAACCTGCGGGGTAGGCAGTAGATCTATTTGCCAAGTGAATAACCACACCCGTAGGTTGAAGGGGTCCAAGTGAAAGAGACTTGAAAACAGACATAGGCATAACATTAATAGATGCTCCTAAATCTAGCAAAGCATTCTCAAATTTAGTATTACCTATGATACAAGGCACAGAGAAAGTTCCAGGATCCTTACACTTTTCAGGAATATGAGGGACGGGTTTACCTATAAGAGCAGAGACATTTCTTCCCATGTTGATCCTCTCATTGCCCTTGAGCTTCCGTTTGTGTGTGCATAGATCCTTCAAGAACTTTGCATACCTTGGAATCTGCTTGATTGCATCAAGAAGGGGTATGTTGACTTCCACCTTCCTGAATGTGTCAAGTATCTCTTTGTCAATCTCTTCCATTTTCTTGCTTTGAGTCACCCCCCTTGGTGGGAAAGGAAGAGGAATGGGGGGTGGTTGTTGGGCAGCAGCAGGTGTTGTGCTTGTGGAAGGCTGAGCTGGATGGGATTTTCTGGTACTTGTGTGCTCACTCTCCTCGACCATTTGGCTCTTCTTGTTGGTTGAAACTAGATCACCTTTGTTGAGGTCAGATTCTGGCGTGGGTGTGACAATCTGCTTCCCTGACCTTAGACTAATGGCATTCACATTCTGGTTTGGATTGATCACTGTTTGGGATGGCAACTTGTTAGAATTCTGAGATTGCATAGTGTTGATTGTTGTTGCCATCTGTCCCATCTGATTGGTCAAAGATTGAATGGAGGCCTCTTGTCTTTGAATGGATGCTCTAGTTTCCTGTTGGAATTGGAGATTTTGCATGGTCATCTGTTTCATCAGCTCTTCCAATGAAGGCTGCTGCTCAGAACTAGGAGCTGGTGGTGCAGAATTAGCCTGTTGTTGTCTCTGTTGCTGGACTGGAGGAGGTACATATGGTGGTCTAGAATTGTTCTGAAATTGAACCTGTGAAGGTTGCTGCTGATAAGACCATCTCAGGTTGGGATGGTTCCTCCAACCAGGGTTGTATCTGTTGGTAGAGAGATCAAAGTTCTGTGGCTGCTGATTTCTACTGTTGAATATGTTGGCGGCATATGCCTCAGGTTGGTCAGCACCAGTCGTTGGTTGCTGCTGCACAGAAGGACATGCATCTGTGGGGTGCTCAGCGGATGTGCATATGCCACATAATCTAGCAGGCAGAGACAACTTCTTCTGGTTGATGGCCAATTGAGTGACCAAAGTTGTAAGTGAATCTATCTTCTGTTCAAGCTTCTCAACCTTACCAGAACTTGTGCCAACATCATTCACTCCTCTCACTATGATTGCATCGTTGTTGCCCCTTGCATGGAATTGTTGACAATTGGAAGCCATCTTCTCAATCTTGACTCTGGCTTCTAAAGGTGTCATGTCTCCTAGGGCACCACCACTTGCAGCATCAAGCATGTTTCTCTCCATGAGGTTGAGACCTTCATAGAAATATTGAATAAGCAGCTGCTCTGAGATCTGATGGTGGGGGCAGCTCGCACACAGTCTCTTGAATCTCTCCCAATACTCATAGAGACTTTCTCCACTTTGTTGCCTGATGCCTGATATATCCTTTCGGATTGCTGTTGTTCTGCATGCAGGGAAGAATTTCTCCAAAAATGCCCTCTTCAGGTCATCCCAGACTATGATAGAACCAGGGGCCAGATCATACAACCAATCCTTGGCTAGCCCCTCTAGGGAGTGTGGGAATGCCTTAAGACAAACATGATCCTCTTGCACATCATGTGGTTTCATAGTAGCACAGACAATATGGAACTGCTTGAGATGTTTATGAGGATCCTCACCTGCAAGACCATTAAACTTGGGCAACAAATGAATTAGTCCAGACCTTAGCTCATACGGGTCATCGGGATACTGGATGCACAAATCTTCAATAGTGAAATCAGGTGCAGCCAGCTCCCTCAATGTCCTCTCACGTGGTGGAGGTTGAGCCATATTTTCAGAATAATCAGAATAAGAATCAGAATTTATAGGAATAGAAGAAAAAGAAGCAGACTCACTATGTAAAGACTCAATAGACTCACTACCTATGGACTGGTTCCTATTTTGTCTAACTAGTCTGTGATAAGTTCTATCAATTTCAGGGTTATATGGATGCAATTAGCTTGGGTTGCCCCTAGTCATGTACTGAACAGAACACCATTAAGCATAGCAAACTGTCACTAATATACATGACCAAAATAGGCAACAAAATTTTTTTATTTTTTAAAATTTTTTTATTTATTTTTTTCAGCACCCTAAAATCATGAAAACATACCACAAAAAGTTTTAGGACAAAATTCAAAAGGGAACCAAGTCAAACAATTAAATCAGAGACCAAAAACTAAGAAAATAAAACTTGTAAAATAAAAAAGAAATAGTAAAACGGCTTTTTCAGGATCCAGACGAAGGAGTTTTTTGACAAAGTGAGAAAAATCAGATTATTCAGAAAATTCCCTTCGATTTGATATAAAATTCGTCAAATTCCGAGTTACGGGTCAAAAGTTGCGACGATTTGAAGAAAGTGCTGCTAAAACTTGGAAAATTTTTCTGGAACTCACAACCAGTGATGATCTGAGTGATCGTGGTGCCTCAAAACCTTTTTATATGATAAAAGTAGTGTGGATATAAATTTTCGTGCAAAAATTCCACCCACAACTATGTGAACTAGCAACCACAGAATCAATCAAATACACTAATTGCAACAAAATAGCAAAACAGCAAACAGTGCAACTTCAACCGGTTATCAGAATTGACTACTAGACCCTAAATCAGACACGACACACTATAATAACTATACTAACTACGTCACTAACTAACTACTAATGACCTTTGACAAGAACCGATATTCCCCGGCAACGGCGCCAAATTTGATCGAGGCCGTACCCGATACAAATAAAAACAGTTTAAGTATAGTACTAGGAAGTGACTCCTAGGTCGTCTCCCAAGGAATATCTTATCAAGCAAAAGGTCGAACACATAGTATGCATAGAAAACAGGGGGGTTTTTTTTGTATTGAATATTGAATAATTGAAATCAAAACAGAATTAAATCAAAACGAAGAAACAGATAAGGAAAAGCGGATAAACCCCTTTGGCTTGCGTTCACAACTCTATCATCGGTCACAAAAGATCAATTTCTTTCCTATTCACTGTCCAACTCGTGAGAATTAAATACTAAGCGAAAATTCAATTCTCACCCCAAAACCCAAACCTCTAATTAAGCATTAAAAGCCAAAGCATGGAGTTTTTACGAGTTTGCATAAATTAAGCATTCATACACATGGATTATCTCTATAGAATGGAACTAAGCGAACCATAACATATCAATAAGCATGAAAACAGTGAATAAAAACGAAATAGCATTAAGAACAAAACCTCAAGAGTATGTGATACATTACCAAAGGGATTTAACCTAAGAGTTTAGCCTTCCATGAAGAAAAATACAAAAAACGTGTAGAAAAGAGAAGAGAGAGAAACCCTAGCAGCCTCCACAAGCTTGGAGAGCAAAACTAAGCCTTCTCTATGAGAGAGAATGTAAAAAACGTGAATGGAAGGTCTCTCCAGAGTTTACACGAATTTGGCTTTTTTAAATCACAAAACGGGCCTAAATCATGGGCCCAAATCCTAAGGAAAGCTTATCTCTAAATTAAATCTAAAAAAAAAATATCTTATAGATAAAATCTAAATCTTAAAAGATATAACTAAATCTCAACTAATCCTAAAGATAGATTACAATCTTCACTTCATCATATATCTTCTCTTCCAAAATTAAATCTTCATTCCCAAAATGTCCAAAAAGCCCTTGTGCCAAATATGACCTGAAAATAGAAATAGAATTAATTAGGCTAAATAATCCTAAATTAAACAATATTCAGAATATTAGTCCAATAAACTCTAAATCACTAAATCAAGCTAAACAATGTCAAATAGGCAACAAGTATCAATAATAGGAGTAAAATAATGCAAGGAATAATGGGAAATAAAATGCTCATCAGCAGTCTTAAGGGAATCGAAGGCCTGTTGGGCAATTGAAGACCACTGGAATTTCCCCTTTTTGAGAAGATCAGTTAATGGCTGTGCTATAGTAGCATATCCACGCACAAATTTGCGATAAAACCCCGTCAAGCCTAAAAAACCACGCAATCCCTTGATGCATTGCGGTGTTGGCCACTAAACCATGGCCTGGATTTTTTCAGGATCAGGCGACACCTTGCCATCAGTAACTATATGTCCCAAGTATGTGATCTGCGATTGGAAATTGAGCACTTATGCGGCTAAAGGAAGAACTGATTACGAGTTAAAATCTCAAACACTTGGCGGAGATGAGACAAATGTTGAGTGGAATCAGCACTGAAAACCAGGATATCATCAAAAAAACGATGACAGACTTACGTAGCAAAGGCCTGAAAATATCATTCATGGTAGACTGGAAGGTTGCCGGGGCGTTGCACAAACCAAAGGGCATGACACAGTACTCATAATGCCCATCATGTGTTCGGAATGCTGTTTTATGAATATCAGAAGGTTGGAGACGAATATGATGAAAACCAGAGGTTAAGTCCAGTTTTGAAAAACAGCGTGCTGAGCCTAATTCATCCAAGAGTTCGTCAACAGTGGGGAGGGGAAAGCGATCCTTGACTGTGATGGCATTCAGTGCACGATAATCGACGCACATACGCCAAGAACCGTCTTTCTTTCTCAAGAAAAGGACAGGAGATGAAAATGGACTTGAACTAGGTTGAATCCACCCTGATGCAAGCATTTTTGAGACTTGCCTCTCAATTTCCAATTTCTGAGAGTGTGGGTATTTGTATGGGCGAACGTTAACCGGCGAATAATTGGGAAGGAGTGGGATGGTGTGATCAGTGGCTCGAGGAGGAGGCAGAGATGTTGGTTCAGAGAACAGGGAAGAGAAGGAAGTGAGTAGGTTATGGACTTGGGGATCGGAATGTGTGGGTGGTGAGGCTGGAGGTGAGGAGGGCCGAACTATCAATGAAAAACATTGGGCTGTAGAATCAGATCTAACAACTCTCTTGAATTGATGCAAGGAAATGGTAGTGGGCTGCGGCCCAGAATCGCCCTTAAGTTCAATGATGGATTGGTTTAGGACAAATTTCATAGTCAAAGCTTGATAATCCATTAAGATTGGCCCCAATTGCTTCAACCATTGAGCCCCTAAAACCACATCAGAACCTCCCATATCCAAAATATACAAAGCAACTGGAAAGGAATGCCCCTGAAGCACTAAATCCACAGAAGGACACACGTGTGTGCAAGATAATTCTTCACCACTGCCAACCAAAACCTTGAGAGGAGTAGTAGGCGTTTGGGCCAAGCCCAAACGAATGGCCACATCTTTTTGTATGAAATTATGTGTACTGCCTCCATCAACCAAAACACGGAGCGGGTTACCTAGTATCTGACCCGTAAGTCGAAGTGTTTCCGGAGCCCCAGCACCTGACAAAGCATGCATGCTTATTTGGGCCGGAAGATCCAATAAGGCTGAGGTGTGGTCCGTAATACCTGGGTCAGGATCTAGAACAGGTGGATCAGTGGCCGAGTCACCAGAGTTGTCATCATCTTCGGCGATGAGAAGAAGGAAACGCGCTGGACATCTATGGGAACGCGAATACTTCTGATCGCAATTGAAGCAAAGCCCTTTCTCACGACGGTCAGCCATCTCAGCCTCGGTCAACTGACGATAACAAGTTTTGGGTGGTGGTGTAGGAAGTAAGGGTGGAAAAGGTTTGGGAGCTGGTTGAGGTGGAACAGGGGTGACTGTGCGTGTAAGGGGAGGGGGCCAAGAAGGGGTTGGCTTGGGGCGGTGAGCATGTGAGAGATCTAACAACTTCTCTTCCTGTAATCTAGCCAAACCCACAGCTAATGAGAGGGTTTGTGGCTGTTGCGCCAACACCTCTCGCCGTATTTCCGGCTTGAGACCCGAGAGGAAACAACTCAAGAGGAATGGAGGTGTTAACCCGGTAACCCGGTTTGCGGTGGCCTCAAACTCAGCAAGGTAATCAGAAACCGAAGAAGTTTGAGAAAGCTTAAAGAGCTTACCCCGTGGATCTTCAAAAGCAGTGGGAGCAAAACGGGTCTCTAAAGCTTGCAATAAATGTGACCATGAAAGGATCTGACCGTTCCTGTACATCCATTGAAACCAAGCCAAGGCAGGACCATCAAGATAGAAGGAAGCAACAGTGATACACTCCTCCTCTGGTGTGTTATGATAATCAAAAAATTGGGTGATCTTGAAAATCCATCCTACCGGGTCTGTACCGTCGAAACGCGGAACGTCAAGTTTAAGGAAATGGCGGTGGGGTGAAGGGTGTTCAAGGGAAAGAAGGGGAGGAGAAGAAGGTTGTTTGGTTTCTAGGTGAGAGAGGCGGGAGTGGAAGTCGGTCATTTGGGTAGAGAAGAGGGACATTTGAGAGAGCATGTCATCAATTTTGTCAGTAAGTTTCTGGAGACGGGTACCGTCAGCCATGGATGAGAACGTCAACGAGAGCACCAATGATAGCAAATAGAATGGGTACTGAATTCGAGGTTCAGTTGCCTCCTTAGAAAAGACAAGAAAAGGGAATGAAAATACTTTCTCTACCTTTTTCCATCAACAGTACAAACGTAAATAGTAATGACTCCAAAAAGATTCCCCTGGACAGGTGGCACCTCTGCCCAAAAATACCCATAACAAACTGTAACTAACTCATTCTAGAATGACCCAGACCACAATGGAAATAACAACATGAACTTAATAATAATAATAAACTAATTATGGATATAATCATCCCATCCAGCTGGTCTCTTAGCATCTCTTTTTGGTCTGTCAGCAGCACCCTCAGGTCCTTTCGTAACACCTGCCCTAGTAATGCTCTCATGTCTCACCTTCTCCTGAATGAAGATACTTGAACTTGTCTTATTTTGTCTGAAATTAGAATCAATAAGTCAATGCAGTCAACATAGAGATAAATGATATATCACGGTAACAAGAACATAGAAACCACAACACTCTTAGCATATTGGTTTAGGATATTTATTATACTACTTGAGTGCAAGACTAAGAGATAACATAATACAATAAAATGAATCAAATGCTATAAGGGACATCAGGGTAAGTGGAAGAAAAAGAACAGATTGATGTTCAAAATTATCAGTACATAAGTGGCAAGAATATAAGAGAGGAATACCAGATAGGGATCCTGTGATCTTATTATACAGCAAATTTCATACCATATAGATAGTCTAGTTTCAAATCAGAATTCGCTTTCACAAAGTTGAATCTATAATTAACCTAAGATATACAATAAAAAATATCAGCTTCACAGGAAGCACAAACAACACAACATTGGAATTAAGAGCAAACACAAACAGGATGATACACCATCAGAGACATCCAGAAACTAATTAAAAAGGCACAACACGAAAGACCTAAGCAACCAAACAAGAAAAGTAACACGTATCAATCAAATTTCATAACTTCCAACACAAATCATTATCCCAGGTGCCAAATTCAGTCTCCAACAAACAGAACAAGATACCAAACATAAATTAGAGCCTGAGAGATGAGTAAATTTCAGCCAAAACCCAAAATGGGCAAATTTAAACATCTTCCGAATCAAATTGAAAACCTTAAATGAAATAGAGAGTTAGAAGGTTACCTTAAACGTATACTGGAAATTGGAACCCAAACAGCAAGATGGAACAAAGTCATATACCGAAGGTCTTGTAATGATGTCTTTGACAATGTCATATGCATTTGTGGACATCGGCAAATAGTTGCTTAAGCTTTGAGATGGAGAAAGGTATATCACCAAAGGCAGCATCCCCAAGAGTGGTGGTGGTTCGATCCGGACCCGCAACGGCTGCGACCGTATGAGGAGGAGGCGGAGGCTGGTTCACTATTCACGAGTAAGGAGAGAGGAACGATGGCGGAGATCGTGGCCTCTCTCGTCGCAGCGCCAAAGGCGGTGGTAGTTGGCGCTAACGGCGGCGACTGGAACCATAAGGATCGAGGGTTCGCGAAACGACAAAGAGAGGGAGAGAAAGCGAGAGCGTCGACTGGAGAGAGAAACTAAGCGACAACGACGAGAACCAGAGGGATAGGTGGCGCTGGAGGCGGCGGCGGCATGAAGAACTGGGAGATCGAGTACAGAGGTGAGAGAGAGAGACGAAGGTGTGAGCCTACTGTGAGGGAGTGAGCACATGTACAGTACATGAGGGAGTTCAAGGCAAATAATCAATTTATTCATCCCAGTTAAAGGAAAATGATGGGATAAATAAGGTTCGTGAGATTTTTAATTTTTAAAAATAAAAAGTTATTTAGGTTATAACATTGATCCCGGTTCCGTGTTTTTATTATTCATCCCAGTTAAAGTAAAACAACGGGATAAATAAGTTTTGTGTGACTTTTAATTTTTAAAAAATAAAAAATTATATATGTTATAACATTGATCCCGGTTCCGTGTTTTTTATAACCGGGATCAATAAATTCATATTGTTTTTTAACGATCATTTGTCTATTAATCCCCGTTCCGGAACGAAACCGGGATTAAAATCCGGGTACTTTTTTGCAATTCTGTAGTAGTGTCAGGACATGAGGACCCTTCAGCAGGCCCTCTGTATGCTTGGCCGAGCTCAAGGCTCAACGGCCGAACAGACATCAGACACGGGCCGATATTATGCTCCCATCCCTCTGTGCTCTGGGCCGAACTCAAGGCTCAACGGTCGAACAGACACCAGATACGGGCCGACCTCATACTCCTACCCAGGTCCGACTTCCGATTCCGACACCGCCCAGAATCCGACACCTTCCAGATAGTCCGACACCAAGGACGGGATGACGCGTCTCACCTTATCCACAAGGACAGCTCATCCACTCATAGCTCATTACAGGCTGGCCCTACTTGGGCCTCAAGCAAGCCCATTAGGGCAACCAGCTCTCTCCTATATATACCCCCCTCTCCCTAGGGGCTAAGGTACGTCTCTCTAAACCTAAGAACTACGTGTGGCTTGATTCCCCTCTGATGGGATACGTAGGACCGGGGTCACCCTCGTCAGCTGCAACAACCCCCAAACACCTCATGTGGTGCCTCCGACCTCGGAACATCACATTGGCGCCGTCTGTTGGGATCGTTAAATTCCGATTCCCATCCACAATTACAAAAAAAAAAGGGAGATGGACGATGTTGTGACGGTGGATTTCGCGGCATTGTTCTCGTCGCCGAAGGTTGCGATGGTGCTGTTCTCATCTTGCGGTGTTGCTGCGCGTGGATGTTGATGATGCTGTCACGGTGTCGTGCACGGTGCAGTTCACATGCCGATGCTGTTGCTCCTCTGCTTTCATCACATCGCCGCTTTCACCACAAGTCCCACCACCGTCGTTCAAACGCACCAAGCATCATCGCATCAGATGGCGATGCGAACTACACCCTTCCGTTGCGATGTTGCGATAGCTATTATCTGCTTCTTCCCCGTCTTCTCGTCCCCCTCTTCTCCCAACTGTCGCCATGCCTTCGTTCTCCATGGATGAAGGTCCACAGAGCCCGCCGCTGCACCCCATCATGGACTGGGCAGCGAATACCGTCGATCGAAGTCACGGTACCGTCGCTCACGCCCTCACGGTGATGGAGGGTCGAAGCCACCACTTCGTCGCTTTCTCCCTCCTTCGGCGACCGAGATGGCCACCAAGCTCCACGGCCTTGATGCGCGAAAAGGAAACGAGGAAGACGAAGAAAGAAGAAAGGAAGGAACTCGAACGAGAAGTCGATCCGCCACTGCCGCCGGCAACCTCGGAGGCCTCCAATCTAGCGAGCCACTGGTGACTCCCGTTCACCCTCGCGCCTATGTCACCGGCGCCGCTTGAGTGCTTCACAGTTCGGCGCCGCCGCTGCACGTAGCAGCCCCTATCGATGCAGAACCAAGAGGGGACCCTAGGGTTCCCAAAGTAAAAGTGGGCTGTTGGCCCAATATCAAAAAAAAAAAGAGAGAGAGAGAGAGGAAGGGAAACTACCTAACGGGCCAACAAGCCCAGGTATCTACAAAGTAAAATTACTAAGACCTAACGGGCCAACAAGCCCAGGTACCTAAAAAAAAGATGAAGAAGAAGAAGAGAAGAAGGAAGAATACACGGGCTACTCCCTATTGCTCGCTTAAATGGGAGGTACAAAAAAATGATGGTTCGATTCGTTGAGGGTGATGGCCCGAGTATTTTATTCGGAATCAATTGACGATGACAAAGACTCCGTGTCAAGTTTCTCCTTTGGGCTCGTGGGCCGAGCACAGAGAAGCCTGCGTTCAGTTCCCATTTCGGATACATGTGCCGATTCCTGCCGACCCTCGATAGCACCATCCTTTTTATATCTCGTACATTCATAGTACCACACATTACTTTTATCTCATCGGATTTACAAGATGATTTCTGAAATCTTAATCCGAGTTTACTCTTCTATCCTCGGATTTTCAAGATAATTTCGGAAGATTCGCACAGTGTTTCACACTCGAGTCGACCACAGTGTCTCGCACAGTGAATTCTTCTATCCGCCATGCTTCACTTCAACATACTTCAATCCGACACTCCTCTCCTCACCTGAATCAGGGAAGAAATCCTAGTTCCCATATTATTTTCCTATCTCATCGCCTTTCTATGTGTTTACTTCGCATGCTTCTTGATATTGGTTTACCTGGTGCACTATTTCTGACATATGCTTTTAATACTTGCTTCCTTATAGTTTCTTTACTTGGTGCTTATTATTTGATATTCTACATGTTGCTACGTGATGTACTGTTGAACAAGTCGCTTATCTGATCTTCTTGCTGTTAAATGTCCTTAAATCTCTGCCTCTCCTGTTGTGATAGTATGATAATATATGTTGTACATTGCCTCTCCGGTTGTCGTGTTTCATGTTTTAATGCTCTCATCTGGTTTGCTGCCATGTTTATAACTGTCGTCTGTTGTTGAATGTGATCATGCATCTTTTTGTGGACAATGCTGTTTGGTTGAACAATATCTTAAATTTCAGTATTTGCCGCTTTCATATCTGTTGCGTATGACCTGCTCAAATCATCTTGCTCTTATGTCGGTGTTTTATTCTCGCCTGCCAACAGTTTTCATTGTTGTTATTTAATTATCATGAATTATCATAAAGTGTCAAAATTAATGCCGATCACTAATTATTATTATTTTACATGTAATGTAAGATTCAGGAGAATGATGGTCAGAAAAAGGAAGGCCGAGGTGCTACGATTGTCTCTATTTTGAACGAAGCCATCTTACGATCTCTATTCTCATCTCGGCTTGGATCTTCTTAGGACGAACTGCTATGTTTGCCTCTATTATCTTATTGGCCCCACTTTTCATCTCGGCTTGGATCTTCTTTGGTTTTCACAGGACCACCACGGCTTCTCGAAGGTGAACAATTCCAAAGGCATATATTATTTCTTAGTTCATGCTTATTTCTGAGCTCGGAGATTCTCTTTTTCAAATTGCGCGGTTTATCGAAAAGGGAGGCCAAGCTACTATTATTCTCTTTATTTCATGTTTATATCTCATCTGCGGAGCTGCTGTTATTCTCTCTAATTCATGTTTCTATCTGATCTGCCGAGCTGCTATGATTCTCTTTAATTCGTGTTTCTACCGAGCTGTTATCATCTCGACCCTACCTTTGTGGTAGAACGGTCAATTCATGTTTCTACCGAGCTGTTATCATCTCGACCCTACCTTTGTGGTAGAACGGTCAATTCATGTTTCTACCGAGCTATTATCATCTTGACCCTACCTTTGTGGTAGAACGGTCCCCCCTGTCACCGCACTTACATGCATTCACGCATGTAAGTCGGTACTAGTGCTACAAACATTTGCGCACGTACTAGCTTCTCATTTAGCACTAGCCACCTAAATGTTGCATGGCGCTATGTACAGCCAACGTCTTCTAAATAAGATCGGCTCATATGCACAGTGTACAAGGGACACCCGATAAAGTACAGCTTGCTGTGAAATGTTCTCACATAACTTCACTCAGCAACCTCTTTCACATCGGGGCCGAGGACACCCACCTCGGCTAAGGTGGGTGGATCCGAGATCCCTACCGCATTCACTTATATACAGTACCTTTTTTCAGAGGAAAACTTATAAGTTACTGCACTGGTCAGGGGAAGTCGTCCGAAGTCTGGACAACCACATACTATGTGCAACAAGTTTAACCAAAATAACTTGCACTGTAAGATCACTGTCCTCGGCACAAGCCCTTTCGGGCTTTACCGAGTGGGGGGCATGTGATGCAAGGGAAAGGATGCGAAGTCGACCTATATATCGACACTAGATGACTCCCGACTTTGTCTCCTTGTATGGGATGTCACAACGTCTCCGAATTCGGCATCCACCTCTCTCATCTCATTTCACTCCGGATCATGTTCCTACACACTTGCCCACGATCTCGCGTTTAGCCGGCCGGTTCGAGATGTTCCTCACCGAGCGGACTCGGTTCGAGATGTTCCTCACCGAGCTGGGATGTTCCTCACCGAGCGGACTCGGTTCGAGATGTTCCTCATCGAGCTGAGATGTTCCTCACCGAGCGGACTCGGTTCGAGATGTTCCTCATCGAGCTGAGATGTTCCTCACCGAGCGGACTCGGTTCGAAATGTTCCTCACCGAGCTGGTGGCGGATCCCCCCGCGGAAACTCGGTTCGAGATGGGTCTCACCGAGCTGGGAGGTCCATGTGGCAGATCCCTCCCCTAAACTCGGTCTGAGACTTAAACAGTCTTTCCGAGTTGGGGGACTTATGTGATGAACCTCGCCGTGGGCCAAGATCACAGGACGCATAACCATTACGCTCCCTTCCCTGGTCGAGATCGGTGAGGCTACAGGTGGAAATGGGGACTGCTACCCGATAACTCGGTCATCGGTCGAGTACATTGTGGATCGAGTGTACACCTCGGCTGAGAGCATCTTGCTGACAGCGCCCCCGGTGAACGTTACGATCCAGTTGAGGTTTTACTCTCGGCATACCTCGTTGAGAGAGGTGTAAGAATCCCTTATCGGGCTACTCTTTTACTGTCATCATCCGAGCATGAAGAATGTTATTATCGATACTCTTCCGAGCAAGAGGCCTCGACTACGAGTATATTCCTACCTCGTCACCGACTCAGCACTGATTGGACCGATGCAGAAAGGACCTTAACTCGGCAGTCTTTCCGACTCTTCCCGAGCTGGGGGGCTTATGTGGCGGATCGACTTCTCCTAACCCGCCTTGCTATCCTTCGCTAGCCTTGAGCACATGATTGTGGACTAGTACTCAAACCCTTCCTAGAAGGTGGGGGGGGTACTTAGTGCTATGATGCTTAGTGCTATGCCTTCTTTCTCCTAACTCGGCTCGAGACTCACAAAATCTCGCCGAGCTGGGGGGCTTATGTGGTGAACTTGGGAAAAGGACCTGAGCCAAGACCTCGGAGCAAGGCTCAAATAGCCTTGACCGAGCTGGGGGGCTTATGTGGTGGACTCGGCCTAGCCGAGCTCCACGTGGCCCTCACTCAGGACCTGAGGACCCTTCAGCAGGCCCTCTGTATGCTTGGCCGAACTCAAGGCTCAACGGCCGAACAGACATCAGACACGGGCCGATATTATGCTCCCATCCCTCTGTGCTCTGGGCCGAACTCAAGGCTCAACGGCCGAACATACACCAGATACGGGCCGACCTCATACTCCTACCCAGGTCCGACTTCCGAGTCCGACACCGCCTAGAATCTGACACCTCCCAGATAGTCCGACACCAAGGACAGGATGACGCGTCTCACCTTATCCACAAGGACAGCTCATCCACTCATAGCTCATTACAGGCTGGCCCTACTTGGGCCTCAAGCAAGCCCATTAGGGCAACCAGCTCTCTCCTATATATACCCCCTATCCCTAGGGGCTAAGGTACGTCTCTCTAAACCTAAGAACTACGTGTGGCTTGATTCCCCTCTGATGGGATACGTAGGACCGGGGTCACCCTCGTCAGCTGCAACAACCCCCAAACACCTCATGTGGTGCCTCCGACCTCGGAACATCACACATTTTTACTTTTTTTTTTTTTTTTGTTTTAAAGAGTGCGCTTAAACTCATTAGCATTTTCTTTTTTTAAATGGTGCGAATACTTTATACTACTTTACCTTCAAATAGCTCAAACTTAAAAAAAAATACCTGAATATATAAGTCTTTCTTGATCTCAAGGAGTTTGGAGTTAAATACTCAACACACATTCTTGTTAATTAAATGAACTTTCTAACTAGTGTCCGGTTACTTCAAGTGAGAAAAAATGGAAAAAAACAAGTGCACATCTTTTCTTCTTTCATGATTACAAAAGAGTTTATTTTTCAGTAGTTTATACATCACTGTTTTAAAGAGTTTACGTTTCAAGAGTTTATTATTTACCCTAATTATTGGTTTTTTTATTAAGACCAACAATGTTCAGCACAGTTAGTAAATAGTTGGGTTTTTTAAGTATGATGTCAAGGTCATTAGTATGAAAAATACTTTAGTGGGAGATGTTGTCCCCACTTCGATGATCTTTTTGCTCGAAAGGGATTAGTCTTTAACTGTCGACCAAAACGCATCCTTGATTCATAAAAAAAAAAAAAATTTAAGTATGTGGTATGTGTTTCATTTACTTCACTAATTAATTTGATAGTTAATTCTACTTTTTAGGGGAATTAATCTTTAGTTATTAATTGAAAAGTACGATTGATAAAAAAAAAATTGATTGTTAATTTTTTAAATTTTTTCCTCTCGTAAAATAAATTAGTCCGGCGACAAAAGGTTAACTGATACCAAAATAGAAAGAGAACCAAATTATACAATTGATGAACTATATATGTCAATTTATCATAGTGATTCATTTTCTATTCATAAAAGAAAAATAGGGATTAGTCATAAAATATAAAAGGATAAAATCAAAACTCGTTAATGTTTTAGAGAATTCTTTTTAATTAAGTCAAAAACTTTGATTATGAAAGCTCGAGTCTCAAAGAGGCAACAATTCCCGGAAAAGATGCATATCGCTGAGTCAAAAATTCGCACATGAATCCGAGATAGATTAGTTGAACTACAAAAAATGTGAAGAAAAAAGAAAAAAACTGTGATTATTTTCAAAAGTGATCCTTACTTTGTTTTTTTATAAACAAAGTTTGTGATGAAGAAAGAAAAGAGAAAAAATTATGCAATTGTAATTTGTATGTGAAGGGTTAGTCCACTACTTTGCCGTGCTTAATCAGGTGTTTAACAACTAATTCCAAAAAAATTTCAATGCCAAACTAGAAGTCATAAATTTACGTATAATTGAAGGACTAAAATCTTAATTTGTTGTACCGTATATACCATCTCTTTGACTTGAATAAGGTGGAAAACTATATCCGATCCATTTCACAATTGGTATGTCACGTTAGTTGAGAGTCATTGTACTTTACACTATATGGGTGGACCAAACCCAGCATCTTCTGTTCTGATTATCTATCATGATCTGGTAGAAAGGAAAAGAAAATTGACATATCAACCCGGAAACTCCACTAGCTTAGCTTCAAAAAGTGTACTCCTAGTAGATGGATATATTACTGCTTTATGTGATATACAAGAAAAATAACAGAACATTATTCTGGCTAGTGTTTAATATAATATAGAACGAGCCTATAACAAAAAAAATTATAATATAGCAGCCCATACGTCTTAAGTATTCCTTCAACCAACTACCTAAAAGGACATTGCAGCAGAGAGTACCTCTTTATAAGGTTGCTCTCTTGCTTAGTATTGCATTGCATCCAAGAGAGTGGCTAGTTTGCAAAAGGAGAAGAAGAAGCTAAGCTAGCTAGCTAGCAACTCATTAAGAGAAATAATTCAAAGGGGTGGCAATGGCGATGCTTGGAATTCGAATCATGCTATTGTTTGCAGCTTGCCTGCTTCCACTCTCTGTGGAAGGCATTATTCGCCACTACAAGTTCAACGTAGGTGTATTACATTTGTATTTTATATCATGTTAGTCATGCAAGGTGTGTGTGTCTATATATATATATATAGTAGAATGAAGTTTTCTAAATTAATTGTGTTGGAAAATAAGAGGTGGAGATGAAATGAAATCTCAAACACCTGCATGAGTTTACATTGTTAACGTATCATACAATCATACATTCATACATTATTCACTTTTTAAACATTATTAACTATTCTTACATATGAATGAAAAATGATTATTTATGCATTGATAATTTAAAAAAATTTATATGTTGTTAGTACATGACCACTAAATTATTATGTAATATGTTAATATGTTATATTATTTGCGCATATTTTCAATTAAGCTATTTTTCTACTGCTAGATTATAATTAATTTGCATGGAAATTAAACAAATGCATAGTGAGACTTTTGAATTGGATTTTAAATTTGCAAGAGAAAAATGGAGCTCTACGTCCCTCTTGTTTCATGAATTACATGGGACTCCTACATGTGACTTGAATAAATTTTAAAGTAGTGATGGAAATTAACTTTTAACCATTAAACAGCTTCAGAGTTTGAACACTCTAGTAGCGATAGGTACCCCTGATAGTAGTGCACTAAATGTTGGAGATGTTTTTTTGGTGTACCAAATGTTGAAGATGTAAAGCTCTGGAAAGATTTTAAGTTTTAACTGCAAGTATAGTCAAATAACAACTAATAAAAGTTTTAAACGTGATTATGCTATCTTCTGTTAAGAATAATGATTGCATGCTTCAGTTTTGTATTTGACTACTTTAAACCAGAATAGTTGTTCTTTATTTATTAATTAGGGTAACTCTAAAAACACTAATGAATGAAATTTAATAGCTTCTACTAAGACAAAAGGTATAAGTGATTTTATCTCTCTAATATTTTTTTTTAACTTATTGTCATCTTTTTAATACTCGATTCGGCATGTAAAATGGGATTTACGTTGAGAGGGGCATTCACGCACCTCAATTAAATTAAACAGGACGACACATAAATAAATTTATTGTACCATTTAAAATTAAATACCAAAAAAACTAATTAAGGAGTCCCAATCACACTTAGTGTGAGTGTGTGACTTAAATTTGATTCTCAAATTTTTTTTTTATAAGCTATATGTGAATTCCATTATAAATCACTATTGGTATTAACGATGTTCATTGACCTTATAGAGGATATGGCTCCCCCTAATCTAAACTTTTCTATTCCATTCAAAAATTTTCCCCTATCTTGAAATAAATGACCCTGCTAAATATTCAACAAAATAAAAAGCAAATTAAAGTAGAGTTGGAATATTGTTTTGCAAGGCAAGGCACATAAGTTTGGTTGATGATTTCTAGTTACACTATCTCCTTCTTGATGGTCAAGAATGTTTCAGTAAGCTGATTCCTTATTCTTCTTGGTATCTATTTATTGGCTAATGTTGTTATATACAGGTGGTGTTGAAGAATACCACAAGATTGTGTTCAACCAAGCCCATTGTCACCGTGAATGGAAAATTCCCAGGTCCCACCATCTATGCTAGAGAAGACGACACTGTTCTGATTAAGGTGGTCAACCATGTCAAATACAACGTTAGCATCCACTGGTGAGTGTGCCAGAGTTATTTCATCCATAGTTACATGCTTCACTTATTTAACCTACGTACCACGTACCGAATTCGGCTTACCACTTATCACGTATCGGATTCGTTATAAAGAAAATCTTCTAAAAATAATGTAAACAGTGACAAACCGATACAAACCCGTACCGTGTACCGGAATCGATACAACGTACCATGTAATTATTTTCATCAGATTTTTATTTATTTTTTTTAATATCCAAAACCTCAGACCCACCCGGTCATATTGGACTTGGCCAGTCTTGTCAAATTGGGGGACAGTATTTACTATCTGGCCATCCACTTGAACACTCCCTCATAAATTAAAACATGTCCAACTTAGTCAAAATCAAACACGGAACTTTAGGCTCCTTTATACTCACTCTTTATCAATTAGGCTATGTTTGGTGTACTTATCTCATGAGATTGAATATATAAAAGTTAAAAAATTTACATAGTAATATTTAATATTTTTATCTTTCGCTCATTTCATCAGTGAAGAATACTACATACTAATTTTAATGAATTATAATTGGACAGGCATGGGGTCAGACAAGTAAGAACAGGCTGGGCTGATGGACCAGCATACATAACTCAATGCCCAATTCAACCAGGCCAGGTCTATCAGTACAACTTCACCCTTACAGGCCAGAGAGGTACCCTTTGGTGGCATGCACATATCCTCTGGCTTAGGGCCACTGTCCATGGTGCCTTGGTTATATTGCCCAAGCTTGGAGTACCCTATCCTTTTCCCAAACCACAAAATGAACAAGTTATCATATTGAGTAAGTTATAACTACTACTTTTATTATAAAAAATATATGTTGCAAATATTTAATTTTTCGCTTAAATACGTTTTTTTTTCCCTTGAAAATCTACAGAATTTTGATTTTTGTCCCTCTAATTTATTTATTGGGGTTTTAATCCTTTATTTTTTAAAATTTTGATTTTAACTTTTAGAGATGAGATAGCTAACATTCACACATGATACATTCCATAATAATTAATAAAATGATCAAATTTGGTGTTAATACATCATTAAAAATGACTAAAACCAAAATAGTAATCAACTAATGTAAGAACTAAAAAAAAATTAAAATAGGAAGCTAAAATCAAAATTGCCTATATTTATAAAAACTAAACAAATTAAATCTTGACATTTTGAAATGAATTGATATATACCATACATTCACTAATATTTTTACATTTTTTTTAATTTTGATTATCACGTGATAATAATTGATTAGTCAAAATATTATTGGATATTAGCAACATACCCATTTTGAAACATAATATACACAAGTTGAACTCAAAGTTACTTCATTTTAAAGTTATGATTTAGGAGATAAAAAATCGTAATAAATGTTGGGTTTGCTTAACATTACCCTTAAGGTTGAAGATAACAAGTTAGAATACAATAAAAATGTATCGAAAAATGAAATCTACTAGGTCATAGTTATAAATTCGTTTTTTCCAATAAAAAAAATCCTTTTTTTAATATCTTTATATTCTCAACCAAAATCCACAAATGTTTTCCCTTGAACCATGATGTGTCAAACTTTTCCACACACAAAAGAAAGAATACTTCATGATTCTTACAATCTTCAATTTCAGGTGAATGGTGGAAATCAGATACTGAGGCTATAATTAATGAAGCTCTGAAATCTGGATTGGCCCCTAATGTTTCTGATGCCCACACGATCAATGGCTACCCAGGGCCTATCCAAGGTTGTGCTTCACAAGGTGAGATCCAAGGGCCTATCTCTATGGCTAACTAAACCAATCCAATGTGACTTAAAAAAATTAACAAGTTCTTATATATTGGAAGTAGTCGATTGCAAAGAAAGAAAATGAAAAAAGTGTAGTTCTAGTTAAGTTAATTTCTCCAAATTAAACATGATACAGACTAACATTTTCATAAAAATTCTTTTTTTGTAAAGGAGGACCTACATTCAAAGTCCAACCTGGAATCACCTATTTGCTAAGAATAATCAATGCTGCACTCAATGAAGAACTCTTCTTCAAAATTGCTGGCCACCAACTCACTGTTGTTGAGGTCGATGCCACCTACACAAAACCTTTCAAAACAGATACCATAGTTATAGCTCCTGGCCAAACCACAAATGTTCTTCTAACAGCTAACCATGCAACTGGCAAATACTTAGTTGCAGCCTCTCCTTTCATGGATGCTCCAATCGCGGTCGACAACAGAACTGCCATTGCCACCTTACACTACACAGGCACTCATGGTTCCACCATCACCACCCTCACTTCCCTGCCTCCCAACAATGCTACCCCAGTCGCCACTAGCTTCACAGACTCTCTCAGAAGCCTAAACTCCAAAAAGTACCCTGCTAGAGTCCCATTAAAGATTGACCATAACTTGCTCTTCACTGTCAGCCTTGGTATCAATCCTTGTCCCACTTGTGTGAATGGTAGCAGGGTGGTAGCAGCTGTCAACAATGTTACCTTTGTGATGCCTAAAATTTCTCTTCTTCAAGCACATTTCTTCAAGATAAAAGGTGTTTATACTGAAGATTTCCCTGGAAACCCTCCTGTAGTCTATAACTTCACAGGGGCACAACCAACTAATTTCAAGACTGTTAAAGGGACAAGAGTTTATAGACTTGCTTACAACTCTACAGTTCAATTAGTCTTGCAAGATACCGGAATGATAACGCCGGAGAATCATCCTATTCATCTCCATGGCTTCAACTTCTTTGTAGTTGGTAGGGGACAAGGGAATTTCAACCCTAAAAAGGACACCCAGAAATTTAACCTTGTAGATCCTGTGGAAAGAAATACAGTTGGTGTCCCAGCAGGAGGGTGGACTGCTATTAGATTCAGGGCTGATAATCCAGGTACAATTATCAATTCAATTGTGTTTGAAGCTTTGAACTTCATAAGTCTAATTTTAAAAAATTGTACAAGGAAAATGATTTGGATGTCACATTCTTTTAGATAATACTTTATGGTGTTTTTTTTTTTTTTGTTATGCTAGGGGTGTGGTTTATGCATTGCCATTTGGAGATTCATACAACATGGGGACTGAAGATGGCATTTGTTGTGGACAATGGTAAAAACCCAAATGAAACTTTATTGCCACCTCCAAGTGACCTCCCTAAGTGTTGAGAAAAGTGATAACTAACATTCAATGTCAATTGTTGAAGAGGAGAAGATAGAAGAAAATTACACTTGCCAAAGGAAAGAAGCACCAAGGCTAATAACAATATTTTCTTTTGAGTATGAAAAAGAATATATGTTCAGAATGGAATAAGATTAATTAACATGTCTTCATTATTTTCTTTTTCCTTTTCGTTATTTTATCCATTGTTTGTATCTCCTTCTTGAATGATATTTTTGGATTTATGTATTTATGCATGATACAGTGTTAATAAAAATATAAAGAATTTGAAAAAGGCATTGCCATTAGAAAAACATCCTAATCAATTAAATGTCTGGCATTCTATCTATCAAAATAGAAAGTCGTACTAATCTTTCATAATTTTTCACATTTCTTCCTTATGTCACATAATTTAAGCAACTTAAATATAGAGTTGTTAAATCAGGCTGGCATTCGGGTCAGCTCATTAGGACCATAAGTTTTTCTGGTTGGGTTGGGCTGGTCCATTTTTTTATCGGGTCAGTCATTTCACTAGCTCGACCCAGCCCATTAGTTTTTTGGGATGGGCTAGGGTGGCCCATTGGCCAATATTTTTTCTTTTTCGATAAAAAAAATTAATCATAACCAAATTAAAATTTCATAGCATTTCTTTTGATTAGGATGTTATTATTAATCATGAAAGTAATAAATGAAAAGGCAAAAGGCTTTATCTCATCATAAATTTATTATTGTCCAATGAATAGCAAATTATTATAACATAAAAAAAAATTAAGTTCAGGCCAAACAGGCTAGCCTAGCCCATCCCGTGTCGGGCTTGGTTGGGCCAAAAAAATTCGGGCTAAAATTTTCCCTAGCCCAACCCATGCTTATGTCGGGTTAAATGGGTCAACCTGTCGGGCTTGACCCATTTTTGATAGCTTTACTTAAATATAACCTTTCGTTCTTTTTTTTTTTTTTCAGAGTGTCCTCCCACCGGAAGGTGATGATGGATTAATCTTCCAACCTCAATCCACTTCAGTCGCTTATAGGACCTCTCCAAATCCGTGACTCTTAGCAATCAAGCCTAAGACCATACAATCCTTTGGCACCTCAATACATATATAACATTTGCTTAAGTTTGGTAAACGACCACCAAACCAACAAGTGTTGGATACTTATATAATGTTTTGCTTAAACCTAATAATTCTTAAAAGTTTGTTAATTAAATTTCACAACGTTATATGTGAGACGGAACATAACGATATGAGAGAAAGTTAGAGAGGGAGAAAAAGAGCACGAAGTAGCCAACGTGTTAGGGCAAGTAAGGAGTATAGATTGGCAAAGAAGCTTTCATAGTGACTACAACAGTAACCAACAAGGACAACTACTATTGAAAAGACTATTTGAAAGACACAACAACCTTTTTCTTTGCAAACTTCCCAACAAATTACAGGATTGTGGACATGTGGAAAACTTTTTAGAAGTGGGGAAAGGTTGTTGTTGTCTTAATCTCACAAAGAAAAAAAATGGTGAAAGATTTGAGTTTGTGAGGTTCTCCAAGGTAGATGACAATGACACACTAGTGAAGAAACTAAACTTAACATGGATTGGAAATTGCAAACTGAAGGTTTATATCCCTAAATTCAATAAGAATGAGAGGGGGGTGTAAACTCATTTGCATTGAAGAGGTTGACAACATTTGAAACAAAAATCTATGTCGAAGGATTTCACAAGGTCAAAGCAATTAAGATGGGAGGGAGGCATATATTGCTTGATGCAAATGACAACAGTTATATTGAGAAAATCCTCAAGGTTGAGGCCAAAAGGTTTCGAAGCATTTGTGAACACATACAACAATGTTCTCCAATAGCGGTGGCGTGTGAAAGGTTCACATGGGTACATTGCATGGGGGTTCCTATAGTGACATGGAAAAAGTTTATTTAGACTCATTGGGTCTGATTCGAAACCTTTGTTAGGCTAGACAATGTTACTAGGAATATGTCCAAACTAGATCTTGGGTGGATGTTATTTTCGACATCTTCCAATAGAACGATTGACAGAGTTGTTGAAATCAAGATCGAAGAGAAATATATTGCATCGAGGTAATGAAAGAAGCACATGTTGGACAACTATAAGTATATAGGGTTGTACAAGTAATATAGTGATAGATCGAGTGTCAAATCCACAGGAATTAATATATTTTGGCAATTATCACCTTATCGTAGTTAGACTTTGTGAAATTGAAATTCAAAGATTTGTTTGGATTTTTTATTTCAAAAGAACAAATAGAAAAATAGATTGAGTTGTAATATGGATAAAAGGGCTAGGGACACGGTTTCCTTGACAATAACAATGATTTATTTTAATTATGAATATAATTCCTATTATGTTAATAATAATAATTCTAGAGGTAGTAAGAACTCGATTCCTCAAGGCACTTACTCCCTCCGGTCCCTATTATATGAAAAAATAACCGAAATCACACATATTAAGAAAGTTAGTTCAATGTATTTAATTTTCTCAAAATCGTAAAAGATATTGCTACTTTAAGAAAGTTGCATTGGGAATGAAACAAAAATTAAATGAGATCACTATTTTCTAGAAACATTTTAGAAATAATTGTATTGGGAATAAAAAGTTAGTTAACTTTTTCTTATATTAGAGACCAATAAAAATATATCTGAATTTTCTTATATTAGAGACCGGAGGGAATACTTTGTATTGTAAATTTAGTAGGGGTGTAACGGTCCGGTCCGGTCTTTAACGGACTTTAGGGACCGGACCGATTAAATTAACGTGGTCCGGTCCGGTCCGATCTAGAAGTTTTTCAATTGCAAAGACCGGACCGAAACGGTCCGGACCGATTCGGTCTATTTAGACCATAATAATAATTTTTTGATGAAAATGATGAAATGCCATAATATATAAAACTTATACAACATAGTATTCAAATGAAAAAAACACTTGTACAGATTCTAATGAAAATAATTATCAAAACCTAATGAAAATGTACATAAAACAGAGAGCAAAATCAACTAAACAACAAAAATCTGTACAAGCAAAGAAAGATACAGACAAGAAAGTTGGAATGAACACATTCAGGTTTCTTTAACCTAATAAACTATTAATATAAGAATCAGCTAATAAAATATTAAACTATTAATATAAAAATATAATATTAATTTACTACTATTAATGATGAAAAGGGGTCATGGTGGTTGTGGCCTTGGCTGTTGAGGTTGCGGTGATTAGAGAGGAAGGGCTGGGGTTACCAAAGTTGGTGATGAGTTAGAGAAAAGGAAGAACGGAGGTGGGTGACCATGGAAGGTGGACAGCGGTGACGGTGGCGATTCGAGGAGGCATAGAAGCCGTGGCGGTGGCGGTGGCGAGTCAAGGGCGAGGCCTGAGGAAGAACCAGAGCGTGAGGGAGAGTTTGGCGAACGGCGCCGACGGTGAGAGGCAAACGGCAACAGTGGCTGCTGCAACGTGGGAGGGAGTGGGGGAGAAAGTGAGAGGATGCTGCGTGAGTGAGGGGGAGAAAGTGAGAGGCTGCTTCATGAGTGATGGAGTTAGGGTTTCTATTCTTTTTGGTTTCTATAATGGGTTTTGGACTGGGCTGGGTTGGGTGCAGGTTTTTATTTTTTATTTTTTATATATAATCGGTCCGGTCCGGTCTGAATGGTCTGAAAAATTAAAAGACCATGGACCGGACCATAATAGAATGGTCCCAAATATTTGAGATCGGACCAGACCATGAGACCAGACCAAACTATATTTTTCGGTCCGATCCGGTCCGGTCTGGTCGGTCTCGCGGCCTAGGACCGGACCACTTACACCCCTAAAATTTAGAATACCTTAATCCCTTAAGTGAACCCTAAACTTACAATCACTCGATTAAGAACACTAGAATCACGAATGCTATATAATTTCCCATAAGTATTCCCGCAAGTTGTGAAATTATAAAGTTTGATTAAAGGGACTAATTCAATCCCTAATTTCTCAATTGAAGAATTGAATTCCCGAATCACAAAGTAGCTAATTCTATGAATAACATGAAGAATATAATCAAACATTTAACAAAAATATTTTTTCATTCAAAATCAATATTGTAAATTACATAATTACAACCAATTCCACCATATCCCTAAAAAGGAGATTAGCTAGACGTTCGATTCATAATAAACGGAGATAAGAGAAGAGTGAACTTCATGGGAGACATAAAGAAGCACCACAAGGCCACTTTCCTCTCTAGAATTCCTTCCTTTGAGGTTTGAATCCCTCATTGATGAGTTCTCCACTTTTACTCTCCGCCCCAATGTGTTTTTCAATGTCTAGAATGATTTTCTCGGGCTTTCCCACGAGTTTTTGTTGAGAAAGTCACCCACGAGTTTTTGTTCCCTTTTCATCGTATTATTGATTTAATAATTAAAAACTTTGATAATTAAAATTAAAAGTTGAAACAATGATGAATTGTAACGTACCTTAAAATAATTAGGAGATGAAGACATCTGTTATATCATTTTTTGGAAAAATGTTGAGATCAAAGATGCTGTCAGCTATTGTCAATGGTGTATTCAGCGACTGTCAATGGGAAAATGTTGAGATCAAAGATGTTGTCACCTATTGTAAATGGGAAAAATGTTCAGATCAAAGATGTTGTCAGCTATTGTCAATGTTGTATTCAGCGACTGTCAATTAACCAGTTCTCAGCAATCTATGTTGGATGAACCCGCACCGAACACACGGTCGGCATAACAATAAAGCCTGCTTGGCCTCCGCACAGGTTGGAATGTCGACTACCCAACCTCGGAGGGACCAGGACCAGCTATCCTTTACTGACCTCCCATAGGTCGAAGGCATTTCATCCGACCTGGTTATCACCAGGTTGGACCCCCACATGGTCGCCAACCGACCATACACTCGGCCTCCCTTAGGAGCCCACCGAGTGGCCCAACTAGGGATGGGTAGGTATCCGTTCGATCTCGGGACGTCGTACATGTCACGTGCCATACACCCTACATCCTTAATACGGGCTAGACATGAGAAGGGACATGCTGATCTGTCCAAGTTCAAGAATGCGAAACATTACCCTTATCCAGGAAGCACATAAGATATTTTGCTGATATTCTCTGAGCCTGACGTTAGCATGTAAACGCTAAAGGGATTTGGCCTTTGGGCCTTATCCACCCGCACACCCTATAAAAGGCATAATCATGCTTTAGGGTCAGGTAAGTTCTCTCATCCCTAAGTTGTCACTCTGCACACACTTTGTTGACAATGGGAGACCCTGGGTATTCGAACTGAATACTCAGAAATATTACATTACCATCATATATTAACCGTTTTTCTAACATAGATTTCAGAGCCAACAGCCACTGGTCCTGAGGTCCCCTTAACAGGAACATTTCCATTTTCCATATCCACTACATTGGCGTCGTCTGTGGGAATCGTTAAACTTCAATTCCCAATCACCCCAACAAAAAGCAACAAGATCAAACCTTTCTTAATTCTTCCCATTCTACCCCCACTCATGAGATGGCTGACAACAACGTGAACACTTACGGAGGTCGTGGTGCTCTCTCTCGTGGCTGTGTAGGACGTGGGGGAAGGGGTCGTAGGGCCCAAGTGGAACCTCCCCCTTGTCTTGAAGCCACGGAAGCTCCGCCACCACCTCCACAGAACACCGCGGCGGAAAGGCTGGGCCCACCCAGAAGCAGGCAGGAGGCTCCTCCCCAACGACAAATGGTGGAGGGGTTTGTTGAATCAAAGAGATTTTGATGAAGACAAATAGCTCGGTTCTCGACCAAGACTTTGATGAAGTCAAATGAATTAGCGTATGATATGAAGCTCAGAATATGATCGGACTTAGATATCGAGTCTGAAGATCAAGAACAAGCTCGATAGATGCTCAGGTGCAAGTTCAGAAGACGTTCTGAAGTTGCTCAGACGAACATGTATCACAAGCCAAGATATCAAGATCAAACAATAGCTCAGAAGCTAGGAAGATGCTCAGAAGATGTGTTTGGAAGATGCTCAGCAGTTGCTTTGAAGAAATGAAGTTGAACTAGCAGCAAATTCAGAAGCTCGGTCTCCGAGTAAATAGTAAAGTTTCAAATTGTTAGAAGTTTTGTTCGAACATGTAACATGTTATATCCTCAGCTCGGCAAAACCTTCAGCTCAACCGTTGGCGCGGTCCAGTCAATTTCTTAAATAATCAGCTTGACAGAAGTTGAGCTCGGCATGAGCTAGGGTGACAAAGTAGAAACTCAAGATCAAGTATAAAGCTCGGCTAGAGCTCGGATCTCAATCATTCAGTAAAAGCTGAAGTGAGAAGCTCGGCCAAAGCTCGGACCCTTGCTGGATATCTAAGCTCAGATCATTTTTAGTGCAAGCATCATCAAGCTCAAAGCTTCAGCCCGGTTCAATCTCGGTTCTGCTCAGCTCTCTGCTGCATGAGAAATCAAGTTCCCCTGCTCGAACCGATGACAAGCTCCGAAACTGTTCATCGTCTTCAACATTTCAGTTGTCGTGAACGTCGCCATACTTGAAATTCAAATTTGAAAAAGGGATCAAATTTTGGAAAGGACAATAGCTGTCACTGTACATTACTGCAAATTGGAAGCATCTAAAAAGGACATACGTGGATAAGAACGTTGCATAAAATTGGATATTATCAGGGAATATCCGTTGCAAGGACAGTGCGTCACCTAAAATATCTTTCCTCATTGTTGGATGCTGAGATGTGTATAAAAGCCCAGCCTTCATTCTTCAGAACATAAGACACGAGGCACAAGAAATAAAAATCAAGGCACACCAACATCAGCTACAACATTTTCTTAAGAACATAGAGAACCAAACCTTCACATTCGAAACCCAGTTTCAACTTCTCTGTGAATTCCCTTTTCTTAATCGATTGCTCACCAGATACTCATACTTTCAAATTATACTCTGTTGAGTTTTCGAGTTGGAACCATACTCTTTATTCATCTCTGTAACCGCGTTGTAACAAAGCTGTTCTTGAAGGTTTCAAGAAGCTTCGAGATGTAAAAGTGCTGAAGAGGTTCTTCGACCATCAATTTATTTGGGGTAGATTTCAAGAGCTTGGTACGCTCTTGAAGGGATAGGATTAGAGATGTTCTCTTGTAAAATCCTTGTGTAACCATTTAAATTGATTGTGAGTAAAAGCTCCTTGTGGTTCAAGGGGGACTGGACGTAGCTCTCAAGTGGGTGAGAGTGAACCAGTATAAAATTTCTTGTCTCTCTTTACTGCCTTTTGCATTTTCTGTTCTGTGTGGCATTTGTTATTTCCGAGCATCTTGTGAATTCAATGCTCCTAATTATGTGGATTATGTTTTGATGATGACAAAATAATTAACAAATCATGCCTTGAAGATATTGCAACATCAACATCAACAAGAAGTCAAGAAAAGAAGACAAGTGCCCAATCATTCTCAATCAAATATTAATTGTAAATTTCTAATTTATGTTGAGAGTGGTTGAGAGTGGGTAGAAATAGTTAGTCTCTTCTAGGAATAAATTTTTATATGTTTATTAAGTTGAGATTGACCAAAAATTAATACTTGAGAGGAAAAATAAAATTGAAAAATAATTTTTCCCATATCTGATCAAAATACTCGAGTATTTTGATAAAGACTCGAGTATATACTCGAGTATTTATAGAAAAACTCGAGTATTTGTGCCAGGTCAGCAATTATGACCGTTAGTCTTGTTCGTGCACCAATTCACTCGTGACCGACCAAAAAGACTCGAGTTTTTACCAAAAGACTCGAGTATTTTTGTCCAGTCAGCAAAAATGAACGTTGGAGAAACTCAAAAACCCAATTGAGGGCATTTGAGTATCATCCAACCCAAGAGAGCAATTCAGAACCTTATTGTAAAATTTCTCTTTGAATTTGTGCAAGAACAAACAAGACAACAAGATCATATTGATTCAAGCTTTCTTAATTTCCTCTTCTCAAGTGTTAATTCCCAAAAAGCTCAACTTCTCACTCATATTGTCATTTTATTCCAAGTTGAGTTTTAGGCCTCAATTCTTACATTGAGCTGTGCTTATTTGTTCTAATCCATTGTGAGATTAGTAATACACATACAAAAAGCTTGATTATTCAAAGTCTTGGATTGTTCCTAAGCAAACCCTAAGTGGCTTAGGGTGTTGGAAGTCTTGGGAGGTTCTCAAGCACAAGACTAGGAGGTTCCTAGCCCGATGGAGTTTCTTGAAGGGAGTTCAAGGAAGCTTTGTGAAGAGTTCTTCAATCACCGGAATCAAATTGGGGTAGAAATCAAGAGTTTGGTACACTCTTGAAAGGGTTAGGTTGAGTGAGGCCATTCTCAAGCAATCCTTTGTAATTTCTAACAATTTGATTATTAGTAGAAACTCCTAAGTGATTAGGAGGACTGGATGTAGCTCATTGTTGGAGTGAACCAGGATAAAATTGCTTGAGTGTTGGTTTATTGCTTTTAATCTACTTTCTAGCTCAATAGACTTAAGTCATTTCAATCAATTAGGATTTATACAATTAGGTAGCAAGTTCAAGGAATCTTTGTGTTAAAAGTTATTTAGATTACTTGCTATTCTGTTGGATAAGTTCCTGTTTATTATTGAATTGATTTGAGTTAAATTGGTGAATTTTCGTTTCTGGTTTTTCTGCTATCTGATAGTAAAAACTCGAGTATTTCAGAAAAGACTCGAGTTGTTCATCCTGAAAAACTCGAGTATTTCACAAAAGACTCGAGTCTTTTGTTTCTGATTCCAGAAAATTCAGTCTAAGCTCCATTCTTCAATTATCAATCGAATTATTTGGTATTAGTGCTTCAAAATACTATTCACCCCCCCTCTAGTATTTGCTTAGCCCGCTTGTTGGTTTCCAACAAGTGGTATCAGAGCTCGGTCGAAAGATCGAGTGTAACAACTTTTTCGAAAAAGATCCTTTTGGAAACTTAATGGGCTCTAGCAATAACTTTGGTGGAGAAGGAGCTTCAATAAACCGTCCTCCACTATTTAATGGTGAAGGATATGTTTATTGGAAAACTCGCATGAAAGTTTTTATTGAAGCAATTGATATGGATATTTGGGATGCAATTGAAAATGGTCCTTTCATTCCCAAAAAGAAAATAAATGATGAAATTGTTGAAATTACAAGGAGTAGTTGGAATGATGATGAAAAGAGAAAAGTCTCATTTGATTTAAAAGCTAAAAACATCATCTTTTCGGCTCTATCCCATGATGAATTTTATAGAGTTTCCCAATGTAAATCGGCAAAAGAAATGTGGGATACTTTGCAAGTCACACATGAGGGAACAAGTGAGGTTAGAGATGCAAGATTGAATTCTCTAACTCACGAATATGAATTGTTCCACATGTTGCCAAATGAAACCATTAGTGACTTGCAAAAGCGATTCTCTCACATTGTTAATCATTTGATTTCCTTGGGAAAAGTATTTCGCAATGGTGAAACTACTAACAAAATTCTAAGATGTCTTGATAGGAGTTGGCAACCCAAGGTAACCGCCATCAAGGAATCAAGAGACATAAATAGCATGGACTTAGCCACTTTGTTTGGAAAACTCCAAGAGCATGAGATGGAGCTTACAAGACTTGGGATGCATGAGGAATCGGACAAAAAGAAAAAGAGCATAGCACTCAAAGCTTCAACCAAAGCTACAAAAGAAGTTGAAGAATGCTCTACAAGTGGAGATTCCGATGGTGAACCAAATCAAGAAGAATTTGGGATGTTTGTGAAAAGATTCAACAAATTCTTCAAAGGGAAGAAAGGTGGATCTTCATCCAATTTCAAGAGAACCAAAGACTCCAAACAAAGAGAAAAGAGTACCAATGATGGAGTTAAGTGTCATGAATGTGGAGGGGTTAGTCACATAAGAATAGAATGTGCCACATTCTTGAAGAAGAATGACAAGAAGACCCAAGAGACCAAAGGGAAGCGTGCATACATTGTTTGGGATGCACCGGAGAAGAGCAATGAATCATCTTCAAGTAGTTCCGGTGATGAAAATGCAAACCTTTGTCTCATGGCCAAGAACAATCATGAGTCCTCATCAAGAGCTAATCATGGCATGAGTGAAAGTGATGATGAGGTAACCTCTAGTTCTTCTTGTTCCTCTTCAAACTCCATTTCATATGATGATTTGCAAGAAGCCTACAATGAAATGTTAATTCAATTTAAAAGGCTTGCTAAAATTAATAAGGAAAAAGGAAAGAAAATTTTGGAGTTTCAACATGAAATTGATGAATTGCAAAAATCTATAAATGAGTTGAAACTTCAAAATGAATCCTTGGAACTTATTAATTCTAGTCATCAAAGTGATTGTGCAAATCATGAGGAAATTATCACTTCATGTGAGAGATGTGATGATCTTGAAAAAGAAGTGAAAGAGTTGAAAAACAAACTCACAATCTCACATAGTGATAGAAACCTCAACCGGTTGTTGAACTCTCAAAGACATAATCACAACAAAACCGGTTTAGGATATGTTCATAAAAAGGACAAAAAGTACAAGGTGGTTGGAACATTTTCTAAGAAAAATTCATCAAAGAGACCAACTTGTACTTATTGTGGAAAAGTTGGACATATCAACATTGAGTGCCACATTAAGAAGTTTGAAATGAAAAAGGGCACTTATATGTGGATTAAGAAGGGAGAAAGTCCCAACACTAACCCTAAGGGACCCAACATTGTTTGGGTACCCAAAGTGAACAAGTGATTTCATATTGTAGGTGTGCCTTCGAACGGGAAAACAATTGTGGTATCTTGATAGTGGATGTTCGAAGCACATGACGGGAGATAAGCGGCACTTCATTGAGCTTACTCCAAAGGAAAAGGGTTATGTCACTTATGGGGACAACAACAAAGGCAAAATCCTTGGTATTGGTAAAATCGGAAACTCTTCAAACTTGATTATTGATAATGTGCTCTATGTTCAAAGATTAGAACATAATCTCTTGAGCATAAGCCAATTATGTGATATTGGTAATCATGTAGTTTTTACCTTTACCCATTGCCTCATTAAAAGTGACAAAGATGAATCAATCAAATTTGTTGGTAGAAGGTCAAATAATACTTACTTAGTTGATTTGAACAAAGTCACTTCTTTGGTCTCTACTTGTTTAGTGAGCAAAGAAAATGACACTTGGTTATGGCATCGTAGGACCGCTCATATAAATGTAAACCAATTGAAGAAAATTCAATCTAAAGATCTAGTAGTTGGTTTACCAAAGCTAAATTTTTCTATTGAAGGTGTTTGTTCCCCTTGCAAGAAATGTAAACAAACTAAAAACACCTTTGGATCAAAAATGGTGATGTCCACATCAAGGCCATTAGAAATGCTTCATATGGACTTGTTTGGACCATCACAAGTAAAAAGCTTTGGTGGCAACTATTATGCATTGGTGATTGTTGATGACTTCTCTAGGTTTACTTGGACTTTATTTTTAACTACTAAGAATGAGACCTACAAATCTTTTAAACATCATGTCAAACTTTTGCAAAACCAAGTGAATCAAAAAGTAATTATTATTCGTACCGATCATGGTGGTGAATTCGAAAACCACAAATTTGATAGATTTTGTGCTAAAAATGGTATTGAGCATCAATTCTCCGCACCAAGGACTCCGGAACAAAACGGAGTGGTAGAGCGGAAAAATAGGGTGCTAGAGGAACTTGCTAGAACCATGTTAAATGATTCTCAAGTACCTCAATATTTTTGGGCCGATGCCGTCAATACGGCTTGTTATGTTTTAAATCATATTTTGATAAGGCCCTCTTTGGATAAAACCCCCTATGAACTTTACAAGGGAAGAAAGCCAAATATATCTCATTTTCATGTCTTCGGATGCCAAGTTTTTGTTTTAAATAATGGAAAAGAACACCTTGGCAAGTTTGATTCCAAATCCGATGAAGGCATATTTTTAGGCTATTCTTCTCATAGTAAAGCTTATAGAATTTTCAATAAAAGAACTTTAACTATTGAGGAATCAATTCATGTGGTTTTTAATGAGTCTTCAAAAGAAGATAGTGTTTTATGTGATGCTAGTGAAGATGGCATTGTCTTTTCAAAAGAAGAAAAAGAGAGAGAGAATTCAAAAGTTGATGAAGGAGAAGTAAGGGAAGAACTTCCTCCAACTTGGAAATCGGTCAAGGCTCATCCTATAGACAAAGTCATAGGAGATATGTCAAAGGGAGTACTTACTCGTAGGTCTATTCAAAACATTTGCCACTATGTCTCATTTGTTTATCAAATTGAACCCGATTCAATTAAAAAGGCCATTGAGGATGATCATTGGGTTCTTGCTATGCAAGAAGAATTAAACCAATTTGAAAGAAATGAAGTTTGGGATCTAGTCCCTAAACCCGATGATCATACCATAATTGGTACTAAATGGATTTATAGAAACAAACTTGATGAATCCGGGTTGATTATAAGAAACAAAGCTAGACTAGTAGCTCAAGGGTACAACCAAGAGGAAGGTATCGATTATGATGAGACCTTTGCTCCGGTTGCACGTCTTGAAGCAATCCGAATTTTACTTGCTTATGCTTCAATCATGAAATTCACTTTATATCAAATGGATGTTAAAAGTGCTTTCTTTAATGGGTTTATAAATGAAGAAGTGTATGTCAAACAACCCCCCGGTTTTGAAAATAGTGAATTTCCAAACCATGTTTATAAATTGAAAAAGGCACTCTATGGATTGAAACAAGCTCCTAGAGCTTGGTATGATCGATTGAGTTCCTTTCTATTAGAAAACAAGTTTCAAAGAGGGAAGGTTGATAATACATTATTTATTTATAAAACCAAGGATGACATTTTGTTAGTACAAATCTATGTTGATGATATCATTTTCGGTGCTACTAACGTGTCTCTTTGTAGAAAGTTTTCAAATTTGATGAAAAAGGAATTTGAAATGTCAATGATGGGAGAACTCAAGTTCTTCCTAGGCTTACAAATAAAGCAAGTCAAGGAGGGGATTTTTGTGCATCAAGGGAAATATTGCAAAGAGCTCCTTGAGAAATTCGGATTGGACAAGTGCAAGGAAGCCTACACTCCAATGAGCACATCATGCTACCTAGACAAGGATGAACAAGGTACACCGGTTGATGTTAGTAAGTATAGGGGTATGATAGGTAGTCTCCTATATCTCACTGCATCTAGACCGGATATTATGTTTAGTGTATGCATGTGTGCTAGATTTCAAGCTAATCCTAAAGAATCTCACCTATCCGCGGTTAAACATATATTTAAGTATCTAAAAGGAACAATTAACACTGGTTTATGGTATCCTGCTGATGCCAATCTTAGTTTAGTTGGTTACTCGGATTCCGACTTCGCGGGATGCAAGCTTGATCGCAAAAGCACCAGTGGTACTTGCCATTTCTTGGGAAGTTCATTGGTGTCATGGTTTTCTAAAAAGCAAGCTTGTGTCGCTCTTTCTATCGCCGAAGCGGAATATATCGCAGCCGGTAGTTGTTGTGCTCAACTGTTATGGATGAAACAACAATTATCGGATTTTGGTTTGAAACTTGAAAATATTCCGATTAGATGCGATAACACGAGTGCAATCAATTTGACTAAGAATCCGGTGTATCACTCAAGAACTAAACACATTGAAATAAGACATCATTTTTTAAGAGATCATGTACAAAAGGGTGATTGCACAATTGAATTTGTTAGTACCACAAATCAATTAGCCGACATTTTTACAAAACCTCTACCAAGGGATACCTTTTATCATATTAGGAGAGAACTTGGTATTTTAGATGAAGCTAATATAGGCTAATTGCATTGTGTGTCATTTTTGGAAAATCACCATATTAGTCTTACTCTAATGTGTTATTGATTCTTAGTTAAATTGTCCTTGATGATATTTGAAATTGTATATGTTAATTGTGTGTGATTCTGTACTGTATTCCAAGTTGGTAGTGAAGCATTTGTGTTTGATTTGTGTTTGGTCTTTTAAAACTGAGTTTTTACTTTCTGTTCTGTCAAAATACTCGAGTTTTTCCAAAAACACTCGAGTATTTTAATTCAAAATTAAATCAGTTTTAAATTGAAAAAGTTTTTAATCAGGGTCTGATAAAAATACTCGAGTGTTTCTAAAAACACTCAAGTCTTTATTAAAATACTCGAGTGTTTTTCAAAACACTCGAGTCTTTCGAAACCCCCAATTTTTGAACTTTCAGACCAAACTCGAGTATTTTCCAAAAACTCGAGTATTTTGAGTTTTCCTGAAATTTGAACTTTCGGACCAAACTCGAGTTTTTCAATTTTTACTCGACTTTTCTGGGGAAATCTGGGCTGAGTCACGACCGACTCGAATATATTTTCAAAAACTCGAGTATATCCTAAAGAACAACTCTAGTATTTATGAATATATTCGAGTATTTTGAACTGTTTATATATACTCTCAGACTCAAGTTTTTTTTTTTTGCGACCCTCTTCTCTCTCGGTTTTCTCATATCTCTCTCCTCAAAACTCAGATTTTCCTCAAAGTTTTGTCAAATCTTACTAGTTTTTCATCCTCTAAACTCTTCTCTCGGTTTTATCCTCCTCCAGATGCTCCAGCTCCTTCGATGTTTTGATGATGTTGACCTTTGGATTTTATCTTAGTTTTCATTCTGATGTTTGTGCAAAGCTTCAGGGGGAGCTCTTTATTGTTATTTATATCTCCGTTTTATTTGCATAGTTGGTTATGGGGTTTTCCGATTATGAACCTCTCCTCCCTTGATCTTTTTCTAAATTGTTACATCTTTTTGGCGTATGACAAAAAGGGGGAGAGATATTACACTTGTCGCACCTAAAATCTCTAATTATGGTATATACTCTGATAATTGTTAAATTCTCTAATACCATAGGCTTGGTGCTAAAATTAAATTGTCATAACATCTTGCTCAAGCTGAATTTTTAGATAGGTGAAAAGTATCATATAGTGAGGGGGAGTTGCATCTCCAAGTGGATCAAGCTTAACAAATGGATCAAGTGTTAATTATTTTGTCATCACCAAAAAGGGGGAGATTGTGAATTCAATGCTCCTAATTATGTGGATTATGTTTTGATGATGACAAAATAATTAACAAATCATGCCTTGAAGATATTGCAACATCAACATCAACAAGAAGTCAAGAAAAGAAGACAAGTGCCCAATCATTCTCAATCAAATATTAATTGTAAATTTCTAATTTATGTTGAGAGTGGTTGAGAGTGGGTAGAAATAGTTAGTCTCTTCTAGGAATAAATTTTTATATGTTTATTAAGTTGAGATTGACCAAAAATTAATACTTGAGAGGAAAAATAAAATTGAAAAATAATTTTTCCCATATCTGATCAAAATACTCGAGTATTTTGATAAAGACTCAAGTATATACTCGAGTATTTATAGAAAAACTCGAGTATTTGTGCCAGGTCAGCAATTATGACCGTTAGTCTTGTTCGTGCACCAATTCACTCGTGACCGACCAAAAAGACTCGAGTTTTTACCAAAAGACTCGAGTATTTTTGTCCAGTCAGCAAAAATGAACGTTGGAGAAACTCAAAAACCCAATTGAGGGCATTTGAGTATCATCCAACCCAAGAGAGCAATTCAGAACCTTATTGTAAAATTTCTCTTTGAATTTGTGCAAGAACAAACAAGACAACAAGATCATATTGATTCAAGCTTTCTTAATTTCCTCTTCTCAAGTGTTAATTCCCAAAAAGCTCAACTTCTCACTCATATTGTCATTTTATTCCAAGTTGAGTTTTAGGCCTCAATTCTTACATTGAGCTGTGCTTATTTGTGCTAATCCATTGTGAGATTAGTAATACACATACAAAAAGCTTGATTATTCAAAGTCTTGGATTGTTCCCAAGCAAACCCTAAGTGGCTTAGGGTGTTGGAAGTCTTGAGAGGTTCTCAAGCACAAGACTAGGAGGTTCCTAGCCCGGTGGAGTTTCTTGAAGGGAGTTCAAGGAAGCTTTGTGAAGAGTTCTTCAATCACCGGAATCAAATTGGGGTAGAAATCAAGAGTTTGGTACACTCTTGAAAGGGTTAGGTTGAGTGAGGCCATTCTCAAGCAATCCTTTGTAATTTCTAACAATTTGATTATTAGTAGAAACTCCTAAGTGATTAGGAGGACTGGATGTAGCTCATTGTTGGAGTGAACCAGGATAAAATTGCTTGAGTGTTGGTTTATTGCTTTTAATCTACTTTCTAGCTCAATAGACTTAAGTCATTTCAATCAATTAGGATTTATACAATTAGGTAGCAAGTTCAAGGAATCTTTGTGTTAAAAGTTATTTAGATTACTTGCTATTCTGTTGGATAAGTTCCTGTTTATTATTGAATTGATTTGAGTTAAATTGGTGAATTTTCGTTTCTGGTTTTTCTGCTATCTGATAGTAAAAACTCGAGTATTTCAGAAAAGACTCGAGTTGTTCATCCTGAAAAACTCGAGTATTTCACAAAAGACTCGAGTCTTTTGTTTCTGATTCCAGAAAATTCAGTCTAAGCTCCATTCTTCAATTATCAATCGAATTATTTGGTATTAGTGCTTCAAAATACTATTCACCCCCCCTCTAGTATTTGCTTAGCCCGCTTGTTGGTTTCCAACACATCTTAGTCAGCAAAACCAACCTCTGTGCGTTTAATTTGTGATCGCTATTTTCACTGCAAAAACCGATTTCTGTGTGTAGCAGCTCGGATAATCTATTGCTCGGCTTAGATAATAGATTATCAGTATCTGCTCGGCATTAACTCGACAAATTTTCTTAAAACCAGCAAGCATAAATTAACAACTTTCAATTAATCCAAAAAATTGGTATGATTGCTTCGAACTTCTATTCACCCCCCTCTAGTAGTTTGTTAGGGCGCTTGTTGGTTTCCAACAAGTGGTTTCAGAGCTCGGTCGAAAGGTCGAGCTTAACATCTTTTTCGAAAAAGATCCAAAAGAAACCAAATGGCGTCTAACAATCCATTTGGAGGGGAAGGCTCATCCATAAACCGACCACCATTATTTAATGGTGATGGTTACGCTTATTGGAAGGCCCGAATGAAAATCTTTATAGAAGCAATTGATATTGATGTTTGGGACTCAATTGAAAATGGTCCTCATGTTCCAAAAAGAAAGATTGGAGATGACGTTGTAGAAATCCCAAGGACAAGCTGGGATGATGATGATAAACGAAAAGTATCTTACGATTTGAAAGCAAAGAACATCATCACCTCGGCTCTGTCCTATGACGAATTTTTCCGAGTTTCGCATGCAAAAATGCGAAACAAATGTGGGATACTCTACAACTCACACATGAAGGCACGAGTAAGGTCAGAAGAGCCCGATTAAACACTCTGATGCATGAGTACGAACTCTTTCGTATGCAACCGAATGAATCAATCAGTGACATGCAAAAGAGATTCACTCATATTGTTAATCATTTAATTGCATTAGGAAAGACTTTCTTAAACTATGAAATTATTAACAAAGTCTTAAGATGCTTAAGCAGGGAATGGCAGCCCAAGGTAACAACCATCATGGAATCCAAAGATTTGGATACCATGGATATTGCAACCCTGTTCAGAAAATTGCAAGAACACGAAATGGAGCTCGACAAACTATCAATGCATGAGGAGTCAGATAGAAAGACAAAGGGGATCTCTCTCAAGGTCTCCAACAAGCAATCAAAGGCAAGCAAAGACTCCTTGGTCTCATGGTGAAGAAGTTCGGGAAATTTTTCAAAAACAAAAGAAACCGAGGAAAAGAAGACAGAGACGACCAACACCACAAGAGCTCGAAAGAAACAATAAAATGTCATAGATGTGGTGAACCAGGGCACATATGAGCTTATTGTCCCAAGCTTCAAAAGAAATATAGTGTCGAAAGAAGGAAAGGGAAAGAGCACAAACCGAAGAGAGCTTATATAGTATGGGACGCACCCGAAGACAATGAAACCTCAGACACCAGTTCATTCGATGATGAAGAGGAGGAAAATCTGTGCCTAATGGGAAGGAAAGCTGTTCACGGATCCTCAAGCCGAGCAGCAACCGAGAAAGAATGTGAGATGTTCGAATCAAGTTCAGATGATGACAAGGAACATCCGACCATGTGCTTAATGGGCAGAAATCATGAGGAAGCATCACAGAGCCGAACAACCTTCGAACATGACTCTGAGGTAACTTCCGATACTGATTCTGATTCTGATGATTACAATGAATTGTTTGCTGCATATATTGAAATGCAATCTGAATTCAAGAAACTTGCCAAAAGTTATACAAAATTGAAAAAGAATATTCTAAAGCATAAAGAGCAAGTACTTGAATTAGAAAAATGCATTGATCAATTAAAATGCAGTAATGAATCTTTAGAGCATACTATCACTGAACTGAAAAATCAAAATTGTGAAAGTTGCATCAAGTACCAAAACGAAATTAAAGATTTGAAAACCAACTGTGCAACTTTTACAAAAAGTGATAAGATGTTTGACCAAATTCTTACCGAACAAAGGAACTATTCGAACAAATCAGGTCTTGGTTATACTCGTGCCCAAAAGAAAACTGTTAAGAAGGTCGGCTCATTTTCAAAAGTAAATCATTCTAAAATGCCAATCTGTACTTACTGTGGCACTCATGGACACACGCCAAACGAATGCAGAATTCGGCGTTATGGTGTAACCAATGGCTCTTATGTTTGGATAGTTAAAAAGAAAGACTCACATGCTAACCCCCAGGGACCCAAAACAGTTTGGGTACCCGCAACAAACAAGTGATATATTTGTGTTGCAGGTGTGTTTTCGAGCAAGGGAGAATAGATGGTATCTGGACAGTGGCTGCTCAAAACACATGACGGGGGACAAGGAACACTTCACTGAACTTTCATATAAGGGAAAGGGCCATGTCACTTATGGTGATAACAACCGAGGTAAAATCATGGGTGAAGGTAAAATAGGAAATTCCTCCAACTTGATTATCAATAATGTTTTACTCGTAAAAGGACTAGAGCATAATCTTTTAAGCATTAGTCAACTATGCGATATTGGTAATCATGTTGTTTTTACCTCCACTCATTGCATTGTTAAAAGTGACAAGGACGAATCTGTTAAATTTGTTGGTAAAAGATGTAACAATACCTATTTGGTTGACTTAAATGAAATCACTTCTTTGGTGTCCACCTGCTCGGTCAACAAAGGAAGTGATACTTGGTTATGGCACCGTAGGACTGCACACATAAATGTAAATCAATTGAAGAAACTACAATCCAAGGACTTAGTAATTGGTTTGCCAAAGCTGAAATTTGAACTTGAAGGTGTTTGCACTGCTTGTAAAACATGCAAACCGACCAAAAATAAAAATAACTTTTCGACCAAACCAGGGTGTCCACTGTAACACCCCAAAATTTTAATCCCCGATTAATGAAATGTTAATTATAATTTAATTATAATTAATAGTTTCTATATTAATCCTTGATTAAAATATGTGTTCATGTGACTAGCTTAGGTGTGTGAAATTATTTAATAAAATAATAAATGCATAAAATGAGTATTTTCCATATTAGTCACTGGGTTGGGACCTAGAAGCAATTATAGGAAAGGTTGTGGAGGGAAAGTAAATAAAATAATTATTTTTCAAAATCTGACCAAAACACTCGAGTATTATTCAGAATACTCGAGTATTCTGGGTCAAACTGCACGAGTTAGTGCGTTTGATGAGTCACAGCCAACGATTCCCCTCCGTTGACACGATTACTCCGCCATCAACAGCTCAATGCCTTCGTGTCGACCTGCATGAGTGTTTCCCCACCCTATTTAAGCCCATCAACACCCAGAAGCCAGGGATTTGGCTCATTCTCCTTGTTGTTGTTGAAGTTAGGGTTCCTAACTTGGTCTGATCAATTCTCCTTCTCTGTGTCGAGTTGAATCACAAACCAAACACGAATACAAAGCTTACATCTTGAGCTTTGTATAGAGAGTGAAATCGTGAGCTGAGAGTGTGTGTGGTGGAAGAACGAAAGCTTGGAAGTTGGAGCTTGTGCTGTCAAACCCGTTTCTGGAGCTTACTTTGGATTCGAATTCTGGTAAGCTCTTACATCCAATTCGCTTCAAACTTGTTTTAAATCCTAGCCTGTGTTGCAGAGAATGAATTCTAACCAAAACCCCTAATTCTCTTGCATGTTAACCCACTCAAATGTTCTGATTTTGGACCTCTGCTCAAACTGTCTTGCATGTGGCATTTGAAGTTGGTCTGAGGATTTTGGAGCCTTTTTCTTGTCAATTTTCGTTTGGAAAACGTCTGAGAGGTAAGGGGAAGTAATTATATTCACTAGATAGAGTTTAAATTCCATGAATTGTGTTAGAGAGCCACCAAGAGGCTCTAAGGGCTTAGATTGAATAGGAACTTTGGTTTGGAGACCAATCCATGTTCTAAAACTTTGCTGAGCAAGTTATATATCATGCATGCAAGCTTAAATGAACTTTAATTCATGAGTATTGAGCTTATTCTGCAAATTGAGGTATTGAGTTGTGAAAATGTGTTTTAATGCATGATTATTGGATTCTCTGTCAAATCTGTGTTTTGATATGAAATGAATGTTGTAACATGTTCAAATTATGTTGTATGAACTCTGTGGATCCCTGGAATGGACTAGAATTAAGTAGAAATGAAAATGGTATGTTGAAACTAAGATTTCAGTGTTATCTGCTACGAAACACTCGAGTAAAAGGCAGGGTACTCGAGTAAAATGCTTTCAAAACAATGTAAAATGAACAAGAACACTCGAGTATTTTGTCTGGTACTCGAGTATCGAGTATGACCTGAGGACAAGTTTAGGTCAAACACTCGAGTCATTCAAGGTCACTCGAGTATTCTGGAAGTATTCTGGAAATGTTCAAGAACACTCGAGTAACCCATGAATTACTCGAGTAAATTGTTGAATTGAAAACCCAAATCCTCAGAAAGTCATGAACACTCGAGTAGTCTTAAGAACACTCGAGTAATCTGGAAAAGTTGAGGAACACTCGAGTGTCCTGAAGTTTACTCGAGTAAACGGTTCAGAACCTGAAAACACCATTTTCAATTCTGACTTAATAAACTAAGGAATTATTAATAATAATCCAAGGGATCAAGACCTAGAGAAATTGATTAATACAAACAGATCGTTCGGTGACGGTCCTTTTTGATAAAGAAAATAAAGCCTAGGTGGCCTGTAAAGTATTAATCAACTTCCCTTAAGTCTAAAAGATAAAATGCATTCATTCTGGAGTTTGGATGGTATGACGTATTTCATGTTTGTTAAACATGTGGAGGGCCTCTGGGAGTGCCAATACGCTTGCTTGATGACACGTTGACGTGGTCGGCTTAGTGGATGCCGATATGGATATATCGTTTGGATGACGATCCGTTTGGATGACGGGATATGCTCGGGTGGCATGGATACCAAGCTTGTCGTGTACATTCTAGGTGAATGTATGAATGGTTGTATACCTAGGAATACAACGCACTGTTGAGTGTTGGGTTGTCAGGGATGGACGTCAGAGAGTGACATAGTATTATGATGGAGATAGGCTTGAGAGCTAAAGTCATGCATCATGCCATTCATTTAATTTAACTGTGATAAATGAACCAAGTGTGGGCATCTTACTTGCATTCAATATCTGCTAAGTGTTAAATGTGATTGATATTAATTGATGCATATTTACATGCTTATATTGCATAATTTAGTCTCTGTTAATTATGTGTATAGAATTGCTTACCCCTATGCCCTTGTAGGTGATGTCTCGTTACATTGCTTGCATCGAGATCCGGCCACTTCCTAGTGGCATATGGATCTATGAGGACCATCGTGCGGTGTTCGAGGGGGAGGTAGAAATTACCTTCTACCACCCGAACCCGCTGATACGGTTCCGTCCTCGTAGGTTTAGGATTCCCATCATATACACTATGCATGTACCCCCGTTTTACACTTACCATGGACCACCTCCCACGCGACCAGCTCGCTCTTACCATAGTTTTCGTTTTCGACCTACCCGCTCTCACCCTTTTACTTCGAGAGTCGTCCACGAGGAGACTCCCCTATCTGATCCGAGGAGCCCAGTCAAGGTTTCACCATCACCTGACTCGGTACCCAGTGGTAGGGTACACTCTCCCTCGGATGAGATCGAGGAGGATCCGGTGGAGGACGAGAGTGGGGGCGAGCCTGTCGTGCATTCTACTGGGAGTGACTGGAGGGACGATGATCCCTAGGTACATGCATATGGTGTATGATGTGGGTCGGAAGATCCGATGTGTGGAGGCTGTGGCGGAGATTTGCTGCTGCTGCTGTGATGATGATGTTGCTACTATCTTACTACTACTTTTACTTTTGGGAGACTACTGCTGCTACTACTCTATCTGATGCTGCCAGATCTATGTGACTATCCCTAGAGTTGTATATTTTGTTATGTACATATTGTGGATATACTTTTGGAGTACTTTAGGGTTTTGGTCACACTATGTAGATCTGTTTTTATATGGACTTGTACTTATGGATTTGGAGACTATATTATGGGCTATGTACTTATGACTATGTTTATATATAAAACCTATGTTTATACTTTATCAGTTGCATAGTCCAACGAATTCCGCTTACTCTGATTTAATCTATTGAAGAGCTCGGCTAAAAATATTACTTAATGGTATCAGTTTTATCAAAACGCATGGGTAACCTTAGCTACATGTATGATACATGGATGTTTTCAAAGAACAAATGTTACCCTACTTGTGAAACGATTTTAAGAGATTGCCGAACTCGATATGAACATTTTTGTAAAGGTTTAGAACTTATTCTCCAAGAGTTTCAAATGACGATTTGTGCACCCGCTGATAAAAAGGAAAATTTATTTCTATATTTTCTTAATACGCGCAAGTCCATATATATTATCCAATATAAAAGCTTAATTATTAGTTTATATTTGGGTAATCCGAGAAGGGTGTCACACTGAGTGGTATCAGAGCAAAAGTCAGATCCTGTAGTAGTGGAAGTAGTTCAGAAAGGTAGCCATCAACATCAAGCAGGTATTTGCATGGCAATTACATTACTTCGAATGTTATTATTTTGTTTGTTGAGGTTTAAATACCCTTGATTTGTTTGTATCTTGTCTCTTTGAGTACAAGACGCAATTGATTGTAGATTTAATAAGTTTAAGATAGAGCCTTAGTATAGGTAGTGTAATGGAAGTTTCTTTAGTTCAACATATGTGACCATAAGTCCATAGCGCAGGTCTAATATGGCAACTAGAAACCAAAATCACACTAATACGATGTTGGAACGAATCACCACGGTGTTGGAAGCTACGCAACGACAGTCTCAGCAACCATCTCAATCGGCTAACCCGCCTCATCAGTGTGATGTGGGTAACCCTGAGGCAAAGACTCTGGCTGACTTTAGAAGTTGCAACCCACCAAAGTTTGAAGGAGGATTTAAGCCGGAAGAGGCCAACAAATGGATTCACACCATGAACAAGATCCTAAGAACGTTGGAGTGTTCGGATGCTCAAAAGGTGGCTTATGCAACCTATATGTTAGAGGATGAAGCTGAGAACTGGTGGAATCACACGATGCAGCTTCTGCAATATGAAGGAAGGGAAGTAAGTTGGGGAGTATTTATGGAGAATTTTCTCCAAAAGTATTTTCCGGAGGATCTGAGAAGGAAGAAGGAAGTGGAGTTTTTGCAGCTGAAGCAAGGAAATATGAGTGTTGGAGAGTACGCGGCAAAATTCGAGGAGTTGATGAAGTACTCTCCATACTATCAGAACAATCCAAATGAGAGGAGCAAGTGCATTAAGTTTGAAGGAGGTTTGAGGCCAAAGTTGAAGTCAATTTTTAGCTACCAGCGAATTCAAAGTTTTCCTGCACTCGTGGACATGTGTAGGATGTATGAAGATGATACAAAGGCCGAGGAGGTGCAAGTCTCGGAAAAGAAGGACAATCAAGGCTATGGATCTCAAAGGCGTAAAGGTTTCAACAACCGGGGCAAAGGTCCGTATGATCGTCGAGGAAAAGGCAAAGGAAAAGCTGGTGGTTCTGAGGGAAGGAATTATCGGAGCGAGGCTCCATTTTGTGACAAGTGCAAGCGCAACCACTATGGTCGTGTGTGTTGGGGGACAAGTGGATGCTTTAACTGTGGAAAGCCGGGACATTTCGCAAGGGATTGCAAAGAACCGACCAAAGTTAACTCCAGAGGAACTGTAGATAGACCGGTGACTCAAGGAAGGGTCTTCACCCTTAGAGGTGTGGAAGCGAATCGATATTCTGATCTGGTGCAAGGTAAATACTTGCTTAATGGTCAGTTTTTCCATGTTTTGTTTGACTCTGGTGCAGCGCATTCATTTGTTTCGTATGAATGTATAAACCGATTAGGCTTGATGATGTCTGAAATGCCTTATGTTCTCAAAGTAGAAACCCCTACTAATGCTCCTGTAGTCGTCTCTAGAGCATGTCTTAACTGTTGTATAGAAGTGATAGGACAAACCTCTAAAGTAGATTTGATCTGCTTACCCTTAGCACAATTGGATGTGATCTTGGGAACGGACTGGTTAAGTCAAAACCAAGTGATCATTGATTGTGATAGAAGACTCGTGACCTATAGAAACCCAAAACCCTCTAGTTACATATGTCTGTTCAACACTGAGGTGGGAGAGAGAGGTCCGAGGATGGAAGAGATCCCTGTTGTCAGAGATTTTCCGGAAGTTTTTGCTGATGAGATTCCTGGTTTGCCACCAAGAAGGGAAATTGAATTTGGTATCGATCTAGTTCCGGGAGCTGGTCCCATTTCTATCGCTCCCTATAGAATGGCACCACCGGAAATGGCGGAGATGAAGAAGCAGATTGAAGAGTTGCTGCAGAAACAGATGATTCGACCAAGCGTGTCACCTTGGGGTGCTCCTGTCTTGTTCGTCAAGAAGAAAGATGGTAGCATGAGGATGTGCATCGACTACCGGCAGCTGAATAAGGTCACCATCAAGAACAAGTATCCGTTGCCACGGATAGATGACCTTATGGATCAAGTACGTGGGGCTTCAATATTTTCCAAGATTGATTTGAGGTCGGGGTATCATCAAATCAGAATTAGAGAAGAAGATATCTCTAAGACTGCATTTCGATCTCGATACGGACATTATGAATATGTCGTAATGCCATTCGGATTGACTAATGCACCAGCCATTTTCATGGACTACATGAATCGAATCTTTAGACCTTATTTAGATTCATTCGTGGTTGTGTTCATCGATGATATTCTCATTTACTCCAAGAGCCCGGAGGAGCATGCTAAACACTTGAGGATAGTGTTGAGCATCCTGAAGGAGAAGCAACTGTACGCCAAACTTACAAAGTGTGAGTTCTGGCTGAGGGAGGTCAAGTTTTTGGGGCATGTGATTTCGGACAAAGGAATAGCCGTTGATCCGACGAAAGTGAGTTCGGTTTTGCAATGGGAGCAACCAAAGTCGGTCACGGAGGTGAGAAGTTTTCTTGGTTTGGCTGGGTATTATAGAAGGTTCATCGAAGGATTCTCGAAGATTGCATTGCCTCTGACGAAGTTGACTCGGAAAGATCAACCATTTCTGTGGGATGAGAAATGTGAAAGGAGTTTTCAAGAGTTGAAGGAAAGGTTGACATCGTCTCCTGTATTGGTGCTGCCCGATACACAGAAGAGTTGTGATGTGTATTGTGACGCGTCGAAACAAGGTCTTGGGTGTGTTTTAATGCAAGAGGGGCAAGTTGTCGCCTACGCCTCGAGACAGCTAAAAGTTCATGAGATGAACTATCCAACTCACGATCTGGAGTTGGCAGCTGTGGTGTTTGCCTTAAAGATTTGGAGGCACTATCTCTATGGCACTACGTTCCGGGTGTTCAGTGACCATAAGAGTTTAAAGTACCTCTTTGATCAAAAGGAGTTGAATATGAGGCAGCGTCGATGGATGGAGTTTTTGAAGGATTATGAGTTTGAGCTCCATTATCATCCTGGGAAGGCAAACGTTGTGGCGGATGCATTGAGTAGAAAGGCAATGCACATCAGTGCGATGATGGTCAGAGAAGCTGCACTGATAGAGGAGTTTCGAGATTTGAGTTTAACGATGCAAGTGGAGCCGACAAGTATCAAGTTGGGGATGTTGCAGATTGCTAACGAATTTCTGCAAAGGATACGGGAATTGCAACACAAGGATGGGAAACTCATGGAAAAGAGGAAGTTGATGAAAGAAGGGAAGGAGTTGGAATTTCAAGAAGGGAAGGATGGAATCCTTCGCTTTAAAACGAGGATTTGTGTGCCTGATGATTTGGAAGTAAGAAGGATGATTTTGGATGAAGCGCATAAGAGTAAGATGAGTATGCATCCGGGAGCTACTAAAATGTACCAGGACTTAAAGAAGCTATTTTGGTGGCCTGGTTTGAAGAGAGATGTAGCTGAATATGTGGCATGTTGTTTGGTATGTCAAAAGGCGAAGGTAGAACACCAAAGGCCAGGAGGAGAGTTACTCTCTTTGGAAATTCCGGTATGGAAGTGGGATAGCATCTCGATGGATTTCGTGTCGGGATTGCCAAGGACATCTACTGGTCATGATGCAATCTGGGTGATCGTGGATCGTTTGACCAAGTCAGCGCATTTCATTCCCGTGAATATGCGCTACTCATTGGAAAAGCTCACTCAGTTGTACATCAAGGAAGTTGTTCGTCTGCACGAAGTACCATCAAGCATTGTGTCTGATCGCGATCCGAGGTTTACATCAAAGTTTTGGGAAGATCTGCATAGAGCCTTGGGTTCAAGATTGAAGCTAAGTTCTGCATACCATCCTCAGACTGATGGCCAAACGGAAAGGACTATTCAGTCATTGGAGGACATTCTACGAGCCTGTGCTTTGGAAGGACAAGGGAATTGGGAGCAAATGTTGCCACTCGTGGAGTTCACTTACAACAACAGCTATCACACGAGCATTGGAATGGCACCATTTTAAGCTTTGTATGGGAGAAAGTGTCAGACGCCGTTATGCTGGTTTCAAGTGGGGGAGAGTTCTCTGATTGGACCAGATATTGTGCAAGAGACCACGGAGCAGATCAAGATGATACAAGAGAAGATGAGGGCAGCTCATAGTAGGCAGAAAAGCTATGCTGATAGAAGAAGAAAACCCTTAGAGTTTGTTGAAGGAGACCATGTGTTCATTAGAATCGTACCAACCAAAGGTGTTAGTAGAGCCTTGAAAACCCAGAAACTATCACCTAAGTTTATTGGTCCCTTCAAATTCTCAAAAGAATCGGCCCAGTAGCCTATCAGTTAGCTTTGCCTCCGTCATTAGCTAACCTCCATAATGTATTCCATGTGTCTCAATTGAAGAAATATGTCCATGACCCCACCATAGTCCTTAGAATCCAACCTGATGACTTAGAAGTTCAGGAGAACCTAACCTTCAAAGCTGTGCCAGTTCGTATTGAAGATCGGAGAATCAAGCAGCTTAGAGGGAAGGACATCCATCTGGTCAAAGTCGTCTGGGTTTGTGGAGATGTGATAGAAGCATCTTGGGAATTAGAGGATAAGATGCGTCAGGATTATCCTGATTTGTTTGTACGAGTTGAATTTCGGGGACGAAATTCCTTGTAAGTGGGGGAGTAGTGTAACACCCCAAAATTTTAATCCCCGATTAATGAAATGTTAATTATAATTTAATTATAATTAATAGTTTCTATATTAATCCTTGATTAAAATATGTGTTCATGTGACTAGCTTAGGTGTGTGAAATTATTTAATAAATATAATAAATGCATAAAATGAGTATTTTGCATATTAGTCCCTGGGTTGGGACCTAGAAGCAATTATAGGAAAGGTTGTGGAGGGAAAGTAAATAAAATAATTATTTTTCAAAATCTGACCAAAACACTCGAGTATTATTCAGAATACTCGAGTATTCTGGGTCAAACTGCACGAGTTAGTGCGTTTGATGAGTCACAGCCAACGATTCCCCTCCGTTGACACAATTACTCCGCCATCAACAGCTCAATGCCTTCGTGTCGACCTGCATGAGTGTTTCCCCACCCTATTTAAGCCCATCAACACCCATAAGCCAGGGATTTGGCTCATTCTCCTTGTTGTTGTTGAAGTTAGGGTTCCTAACTTGGTCTGATCAATTCTCCTTCTCTGTGTCGAGTTGAATCACAAACCAAACACGAATACAAAGCTTACATCTTGAGCTTTGTATAGAGAGTGAAATCGTGAGCTGAGAGTGTGAGTGGTGGAAGAACGAAAGCTTGAAAGTTGGAGCTTGTGCTGTCAAACCCGTTTCTGGAGCTTACTTTGGATTCGAATTCTGGTAAGCTCTTACATCCAATTCGCTTCAAACTTGTTTTAAATCCTAGCCTGTGTTGCAGAGAATGAATTCTAACCAAAACCCCTAATTCTCTTGCATGTTAACCCACTCAAATGTTCTGATTTTGGACCTCTGCTCAAACTGTCTTGCATGTGGCATTTGAAGTTGGTCTGAGGATTTTGGAGCCTTTTTCTTGTCAATTTTCGTTTGGAAAACGTCTGAGAGGTAAGGGGAAGTAATTATATTCACTAGATAGAGTTTAAATTCCATGAATTGTGTTAGAGAGCCACCAAGAGGCTCTAAGGGCTTAGATTGAATAGGAACTTTGGTTTGGAGACCAATCCATGCTCTAAAACTTTGTTGAGCAAGTTATATATCATGCATGCAAGCTTAAATGAACTTTAATTCATGAGTATTGAGCTTATTCTGCAAATTGAGGTATTGAGTTGTGAAAATGTGTTTTAATGCATGATTATTGGATTCTCTGTCAAATCTGTGTTTTGATATGAAATGAATGTTGTAACATGTTCAAATTATGTTGTATGAACTCTGTGGATCCCTGGAATGGACTAGAATTAAGTAGAAATGAAAATGGTATGTTGAAACTAAGATTTCAGTGTTATCTGCTACGAAACACTCGAGTAAAAGGCAGGGTACTCGAGTAAAATGCTTGTAAAATGCACAAGAACACTCGAGTATTTTGTCTGGTACTCGAGTATCGAGTATGACCTGAGGACAAGTTTAGGTCAAACACTCGAGTCATTCAAGGTCACTCGAGTATTCTGGAAATGTTCAAGAACACTCGAGTAACCCATGAATTACTCGAGTAAATTGTTGAATTGAAAACCCAAATCCTCAGAAAGTCATGAACACTCGAGTAGTCTTAAGAACACTCGAGTAATCTGGAAAAGTTGAGGAACACTCGAGTGTCCTGAAGTTTACTCGAGTAAACGGTTCAGAACCTGAAAACACCATTTTCAATTCTGACTTAATAAACTAAGGAATTATTAATAATAATCCAAGGGATCAAGACCTAGAGAAATTGATTAATACAAATAGATCGTTCGGTGACGGTCCTTTTTGATAAAGAAAATAAAGCCTAGGTGGCCTGTAAAGTATTAATCAACTTCCCTTAAGTCTAAAAGATAAAATGCATTCATTCTGGAGTTTGGATGGTAGGACATATTTCATGTTTGTTAAACATGTGAGGGCCTCTGGGAGTGCCAATACGCTTGCTTGATGACACGTTGTTGACGTGGTCGGCTTAGTGGATGCCGATATGGATATATCGTTTGGATGACGATCCGTTTGGATGACGGGATATGCTCGGGTGGCATGGATACCAAGCTTGTCGTGCACATTCTAGGTGAATGTACGAATGGTTGTATACCTAGGAATACAACGCACTGTTGAGTGCTGGGTTGTCAGGGATGGACGTCAGAGAGTGACATAGTATTATGATGGAGATAGGCTTGAGAGCTAAAGTCATGCATCATGCCATTCATTTAATTTAACTGTGATAAATGAACCAAGTGTGGGCATCTTACTTGCATTCAATATCTGCTAAGTGTTAAATGTGATTGATATTAATTGATGCATATTTACATGCTTATATTGCATAATTTAGTCTCTGTTAATTATGTGTATAGAATTGCTTACCCATATGCCCTTGTAGGTGATGTCTCGTTACATTGCTTGCATCGAGATCCGGCCACTTCCTAGTGGCATATGGATCTATGAGGACCATCGTGCGGTGTTCGAGGGGGAGGTAGAAATTACCTTCTACCACCCGAACCCGCTGATACGGTTCCGTCCTCGTAGGTTTAGGATTCCCATCATATACACTATGCATGTACCCCCGTTTTACACTTACCATGGACCACCTCCCACGCGACCAGCTCGCTCTTACCATAGTTTTCATTTTCGACCTACCCGCTCTCACCCTTTTACTTCGAGAGTCGTCCACGAGGAGACTCCCCTATCTGATCCGAGGAGCCCAGTCAGGGTTTCACCATCACCTGACTCGGTACCCAGTGGTAGGGTACACTCTCCCTCGGATGAGATCGAGGAGGATCCGATGGAGGACGAGAGTGGGGGCGAGCCTGTCGTGCATTCTACTGGGAGTGACTGGAGGGACGATGATCCCTAGGTACATGCATATGGTGTATGATGTGGGTCGGAAGATCCGATGTGTGGAGGCTGTGGAGGAGATTTGCTGCTGCTGCTGTGATGATGATGTTGCTACTATCTTACTACTACTTTTACTTTTGGGAGACTACTGCTGCTACTACTCCATCTGATGCTGCCATATCTATGTGACTATCCCTAGAGTTGTATATTTTGTTATGTACATATTGTGGATATACTTTTGGAGTACTTTAGGGTTTTGGTCACACTATGTAGATCTGTTTTTATATGGACTTGTACTTATGGATTTGGAGACTATATTATGGGCTATGTACTTATGACTATGTTTATATATAAAACCTATGTTTATACTTTATCAGTTGCATAGTCCAACGAATTCCGCTTACTCTGATTTAATCTATTGAAGAGCTCGGCTAAAAATATTACTTAATGGTATCAGTTTTATCAAAACGCATGGGTAACCTTAGCTACATGTATGATACATGGATGTTTTCAAAGAACAAATGTTACCCTAATTGTGAAAGGATTTTAAGAGATTGCCGAACTCGATATGAACATTTTTGTAAAGGTTTAGAACTTATTCTCCAAGAATTTCAAATGACGATTTGTGCACCCGCTGATAAAAAGGAAAATTTATTTCTATATTTTCTTAATACGCGCAAGTCCATATATATTATCCAATATAAAAGCTTAATTATTAGTTTATATTTGGCTAATCCGAGAAGGGTGTCACATCCACGACAAGGCCATTAGAGTTACTTCATATGGACTTGTTCGGACCGTCACAGGTTAAAAGCTTTGGTGGCAATTATTATGCTTTAGTGATTGTTGATGATGAATTCTCTATATTTACATGGACTTAATTTTTAGCATAAAAAAATGATACTTATGTAAGATTTAAAGATCATGTCAAACGAGTGCAAAACCAAGTAAACCAAAAAGTTGTTGTAATCCAAACTGACCACGGTGGTGAGTTCGAGAACTACAAATTTGACAAATTTGTTCTAAGCTTGACATAGAACATCAGTTTTCAGCTCCAAGAACTCCCAAGCAAAACGGAGTTGTTGAGCGGAAAAACCGAGTTCTTGAAGAGCTAGCCCGAACCATGCTGAATGAATATAATTTACCGCATTATTTCTGGGCTGATGCAGTTAACACGACTTGCTACGTGATAAACCGCACTCTGACCCGACCAATTTTAAAGAAAACACCCTATAAACTTTACAAGGGTAGAAAACCGAACATATCTCATCTTCATGCTTTTGGATGCAAAGTATTCATTTTAAATAATAGCAAAGACCATCTGGGAAAATTCGATTCAAAAGCAGATGAAGGGATTTTCTGAGGTTATTCCACTCACAGTAAAGCTTTTAGAGTGTTTAATAAAAGAACTTCCACTATGGAAGAGTCTATCCATGGGGTATTTGATGAGTCTCCGAAAGGAGACACTATGAGTTGTGCAGGAAATTTAGAAAATTCAACTGACGACCTCATTCCGAGCTCAACTGAAGCTGGAGCTCAAAATTTTGATCCTGCATCTTCGGCTGAAATCATAGCACAAAGAGACGAACTCTCTTCGAGTAGACATCAGACCGACCTACCTCCTACTTGGAAATCGAACAAGAATCATTCGATAGAAAATGTGATCGGAGACATCTTGAAAGGAGTTCTTACTCGGTGGTCCACTCAAAACTTCTATAATTCGTTTCTTTCGTTTCTCAGATTGAACCTGATTCTGTTAGTTTTGCGATTAAGGATGAACATTGGGCTATGGCTATGCAAGAAGAGCTTAATCAGTTCATCATAAATGATGTCTGTGATTTAGTTCCTCGGCCCGATGATCATACCATAATCGGAACAAAATGGATTTTTCGAAATAAAATAGATGAATCAGGATTAATCATAAGAAACAAGGCAAGACTGGTTGTAACACCCCGCATTTTTCCCGTACGTGCGTAAACGATTTTTGACAAAAGAAACCTTGAAATTGTGATTTTTAGAAAAAGTATTTTTCATGAGAAAGAAATTAAGTGCTGATTTCTATGGATTTTTGATAAACAAAATGTTTTATAGAAGAAAAGTAAATGATTTTGTTAAGATGGAAAAAGGATTTGCTAAATTGTGACTTTTATTAAAAGATGATTTTGTGAGAAATGAAGTTTTTGGATCTGTTATCTTTGAAAATTTGTATCTTTTTAACCGTAACTCGGAATTTCATGATTTTTATATGAAAACGATCGTTTTGAAACCTAGAATTTGAAAATGTAATTTTTAGAATTTTCTGGAGTGATTTATAAAAATTTATTTTCAGAATTTAAGAAATTCGAATTTTAAGAAAAATGTGTTTTGTGATGTTGTTTTGGCATGAATTTTTATGTGTTGTGTGTTTGATTTAATGTGTGTGTAATATATGATGCATGAGAATGGTTGTGTGGATATGATTTCTTGGAATTAATTGCATTGTGGTATGAATTTATAATTTTAAGAAAATGTGATCAGAAATAAAAATGCAAGTCATGTATGTATATGTATGTATGCTACGGTGGTATGTATACATGTGTGTGTGTATGAGAGTGCCACGGTTTGTGTATGTGCATGTAGGTGTGTGTGTGCTATATGTATATCCGTGTGTGTGTGTGTGCATAAGCTAGGATTCTAGAAACTTAGAGAGTAAGAAACCAAGCCAACCAAGTTAGAACCATGGAGTAACTAAGTGGTGGAAACCCTAACTAGAAACCAACCACCCATTAGCCCTAAGTGACCCCTAAGACCTAGCCTACCCCATCTTGTCTCCTTAACTTTTCTAAAATCCACCCATGCAAACTATTGTAGTGACCAAACCGCCCTTTTCCTTGATGCATGACTAAACCAAGACTTAAGGGTAAAAGAGGGAGGATTCGTGGGTTTATATATATGTGTGTGTGGCCTTATATTATTTCACTCCCACCCATTTCATTTCTACACTTCCAAACACCAAAACACACTCTAAGAGCTCCTTCACCTCTTAGAGAAAAAAAAATAGAAAAGAAATAGAGAAAGAGAGAAAGAGAAAGGGAGTGGTGACCATGAGCCTTAGGAGGAAGAAGAAGGAGATTCAAAACTTGATCAAGCCTTCCTTTGAAGATCTAAGTGTTAGGAGCTTAAAGAACCAACCTTCATGGTAGGTGATTCGAAGAACAAGAAGAAGAATTGTAATAGCTTAGATTTTCTTTTGATTTTTGTAGATCTATTTTCTTTTTCTTCTTGCATGTTTATTCTTATGATTTGTAAGATGAGTTTGTATGTTATTCTTTCTTGATCTTGGACTTTAAGGACTAAACATAATTTGTAATATGTGTAACTCTATGTGTGTGATTCGGTTTATATTTTCTTGATTAGATCTTAATGTTTTTCTAACTCAAACTTAAAGATCTAAAGTTTTGTTTAAGATTTTGTGAAGCTTAACCTAGATCTTTCTTGCATGTATATTTTTCTTGTTCTAAACCATGATCTATGTGTGTTTATGTGATTATTTGACAAGTCATTCTATGATCTAAGTTTAGTTAAGGATAAAGTAAAATTCTTTGGCCTTGCATGTTTGAATCTTTTGCTAAAACCGTGAACTATAATATTTTTAAGAAAGGATTTGAAAAATAAATGTGTTCTTTGAACTTGATTTAAGATCTCTAGTCTTGCATGTTAAATTTTGCTTGCTTAAATGATGATCTATGATGTGTTTGTGTGATTTCTTACTAAACAAATATATGATCTAAGTTTACTTCAAAATAAAGTTGAGATCTCTTATCTTACATGTTGATTTGATGACGATCTTGTTGATTTATGTGTATATCTTTTATGATCCATGTTTAATAAGCAAAAAGTTAGGATCTTAAATCATGCATGTTAATTTTAAGTAGAAAATCATGTTTTTATTTAAGTGCATGTCACGGTTTTGGAAGAGAGAATTTAAGAGACAAGTTTTAAAATGATTTTGAAGTATGAACATGATTTAGCTTAAGCATTTGATTTATGTATGCTATATTTTTTAAAAGGCCATTCGGCCATATTTAATAAAAATGAATCTCATGCTTTTTATTATGTGAAAAGTTGATGCATGTAAGTGATAAAGCTAGATCTAGTGATTCTAAGTGCATGCATGTTAATTCTAGAAGTTTAAAATGTAATCTTGATTTTCTTTTGAAACTAGGTGATGAACTTGAGTTATTTGTGGATGTGATGTGAATGAATGTTGTGGTGTGATGTTTTGAAAAGTTTGCTTTGAAATCTTAAATATCATGATTTGACTTTGTGACTTTTGTATGTTGAAAATTGAACCAAAAACCTTGCCTTTTTGCATGATTAGCATTCGGCCATGAGAAATAGGAATAGGAAATTGTGTTTGATCATTGTTTAGGTTGCATGTATGATGAAATTAATTTAATCTAAAGAGCTTAGAATGTACATGCATGAAATCATTAAGTTTAAAGAAAAATAAAAATGAAACTTTGAAGTGATTTGTGACTTAACTTGTTGTTTGATTTAAGTTAAGAAAATAAATAAAGAATGTTGAATCTTCCTTTTTATGCTCTCGGTTTCTAGTCCAAAAAAAAAGAAATGATTTCATTTGCTTTGTGCTTGTATGTGTGCATTAATCTTTATAAATTTACATCTATATGATTCGGTCTAGGTATGTTAATGTAATTAGAAAATTTATCTCCATGGAATGTTCTTTGTGAATGACTATATTTTCATGTGTATGATGCTATGTGTGTGATTGGAATGATATGTTGTTTGTTTTTAATCTTTTTCGGTTTTTAGAAATAAAATAAATAAATTGATTTAATAAATGATGTTTGATGACTAGTATTATGTGAAGTTGTGAATGTTTTAAAAAGTGGTGTGTTGTTTGAATGTGTTTTGAAAATCCATATTTGAATTTCCAAAGAATTGAAAAATGTTTTACTGAAAAGTATGGTTTAAGAAACTTAAATTGATTTGATGTGATTTTGGAACTTTATTTTCTTAAGTCTTGAATTTTGTTTAACGACTAAGAATAATGATTTTTATAACATAAATCTTTTAAAGTAAGTTTACCTCAAGAAGAATGAATTCTGTTTTGATAAGAAAATTATTTTCAAAGTTTCCTTGAAAACATTTTATTTAATTTGGATTTGAAAACTTTTTGAATATGAACAATGTGTTTTCAAAAAGAAATGATTTCAAAGTGATTAAAAACAAATTAATGGATTCGTTAAAAACGTTTCTAACGCACGGGGAAAAATGCTATAGTTCGGACGACCGACGCAAAGGAAACGAAGCAGAGTTAGCGGTCGGGAAATCTTGGAAAGCTTGCGGAGGCCTACGTCATTTGAGGTGAGAGAGGGGCTTCCCTTAAGACGCTGTGGTATTTAGGTAACTTATTAAGATGTCCAATCATCTCAAAGGTTGGACTTCAATCTCATTTAGCGTAGTGGTGTATGTGATAGCAATTGTTTGATTGTTTGTTTGGCTATCCACCCGAACGACTGAGATTGGTTTATTAAGTATGATATTATGTTTTCTGGTTGATTATGTTTGAAGTATGTCATTACCTTATGATTTATTTCTAGGTTAAGTAATTATGATGCTTAATAATGTGTTAATAAGAGTTAAATTTATGAAAGTAAAGAAATGTAATTGAGAGAATGATAAGTGATGTAAGTGAAGGAAAATTCAAGATAAAGAGTTGAGTCTGGGAAAGAGTAACGTGGTTATGGAAGTAAGGTGTGGCTTGATTCCTCTATTTTTGTTTTAGACTGGGACTAGTGTTGAGTTGAGCTTGCTCCTCCATTAGCGCTCAGCAAAAATTTGATTTTTGAAAAAGGGTTTTTGAAAAGAGATTTTTGAAAAACTTTTTGTTAAAAGATATATTTTGAGAAAAGTTTTTGGAACCAATCTTTTTGATAAAATTTTTGAAAGGATACTTTGAGACATTCTTTTTGAAATAATATTTTGAAAAAGTCTTTTTGAAATGGTATTTTTAAGAAAGTCTTTTTGAAATAATATTTTTGAGGAAGTTTTATGAAATGACCCTTTTGAGAAAAGTTTGTGAAAACAACCTTTTTGTGAACGTTTGTGAAAATAGATTTGTGAAAGTTTTTGGAAACATTATTCTTGAGAAAGTTTTGTGAAAGGATGTTTTTGAGAAAATTTATGAAATGATATTTTTGAAAAAGTTTTGTAAAGTGAAAGTTTTGTGAAAAGGTATTTTCGAAAAAGTTTTATGAAAAGATGTTTTTGAGAAAGATGAGGAATAAGTCTTGAGAAAGTGAGAATTTATGTGATGAGATGAGAAAGATTGTGACATGAGATGTCATGTGATGAATTGGGGAACAGTTTGAAAGATTAGTGGTCGGGACTCAGTGAAGGGATGCACTAAGGATGAGCCGACCGTTAGGATTAAACCGTAAATAAAACTTAAAGCTTCAAAACATTAAAAGACTATTAAAAGACATGAATAACGCGGTGAGGTATGAGTGTGTGTCGAAGTAGTGGAGAGGAAGGAACCATAAGTATCTGCGGATACTTAGGAGGAGATTGCATTAGGGGAGGATGATGACGGTGAAACGTCAAGAAGTCTAGAGTACCTTTCTAGGCAGAACGGACTCCACATGTGGTATACTAACGTGGTAGGGAATGGGTCCAATGCCGTGGTAAGTTCTGCACTCGAGACTAGAATTGTACTGTCGCCCCCTAGATTGAAAATCTAGAACAGTGAGAGGGACTGGAGTGGGGCATTTGTGATTGCCACTGTGAGTGAGACAGTGTGCCTTGATTATGTGATATATGATATTGAATTGAATTGATATGATTGAGGTTGAGTCCTCCTGGTCTGGGACCATTTGATTGTTGAGACAGCTGTCGTGCCCGCACGGTAAAGGTCCTGTACTCCTGTTTGCTTCCGACTAGGTTTGGATGGATGACCGAGGAGATGTAGACGTGTGAGCCGTTTTCCTCAATGATGTTTGTTCCCCTAATCATTGAGTGGACTGAGATGATAAGACTTAATAAACTTAAAGATGAAAGAGAATAGTACAGCAATGGCATAAAGAATTGAGTGAGATTTGAGAAGTAAGAATAATATGGTATTTACATGATGATGATGAATATGTTTGTTGCTATGCTTTGTATGTTATTTGTTGCCTTATCTTAATATTTTCCTATCGTAAATCCACATAGTCGACATTACATGTTTTGGGTAGCTCACTCTCTCGTACTTTTGTCTCGTATTGGAAAAAAATTATGTATGGTCCTTAGATGGAAATCATAGCAAAGTTCCAGCTCATTCGGGAGATAGGAGCATCTCCACTAAAGGGTGATACATAACTATGACTGGCCGTGTCATAGTCTATCTTGAAATGAAGCGGAATAGAAAGGAAATCAGAGAAAGACTGTTAGCTCGTGAGGAGGAGGAGAAGAAAGCACGACGCGACGCCATGAAGGAGACTCTTCAGGAGACTGACGAGGATGACCCTGCTTGCGACCCGAGGATTTAATCTACCAAGATTCAGAGTTGGATGGCAAGCGTTAGTGTAGATGACTAGAAGCTAGGTAATTCCCTTTCAGAGTTTTGGTAATCCATTGCAGTTACTTAGAATCCTGGCTCTATCATGCTGTAACCCCAACTAAATTTATTTTCAGTACTGATGTTTTGGAACTAAGCTAAATGGGCTGTTAATTTGATAAGAAGTTTTTGAAAAACAAGTTTCAAGGTGCGGTGTCTTGTGACATCTTGGTTTGGAACTTGAAAAGTTTATGCAATATGAGAACATGAGTTTTAATATGTAACTATGTTTTGAAAATCCAAATGTTCTCATCTTGTGTAATACTTGTTTTAAAAAAAAATTTGGCCCAAATTTCCACTATATTTAATTATAAACAGTTGTGGTTTCAAGTTACCAAATTGGGGTGTTACACTGGTTGGTCAAGGCTACAACCAAGAGGAAGGCATCGCTTACGATGAGACCTTTGCTCCCGTTGCTAGACTTGAAGCAATTCGGATCTTGCTCGCTTTTGCATCAATGATGAATTTTACTTTGTATCAAATGGATGTCAAAAGTGTGTTTTTAAATGGATTCATAAATGAAGAAGTGTACATGAAACAACCTCCTGGATTTGAAAGCCATGAATCTCCAAATCATGTTTACAAACTTAAAAAGGCTCTGTACGGTCTGAAACAAGCTCCAAGAGCTTGGTATGATCGGCTGAGTTATTTTCTCTTAGAACAAGGCTTTGAAAGAGGGAAAGTTGACACGACTCTGTTCATTTATAAATCGAACAAGGACACATTTTTAGTGCAAGTGTATGTTGATGATATAATATTCGGTGCTACTAATATGTCTTTATGCAAGAAGTTTTCAGACCTAATGAAGGGCGAGTTTGAGATGTCAATGATGGGCGAGCTCACATTTTTCCTCGGACTACAAGTGAAACAAGTAGAAGGAGGCATCTTTGTGCATCAAGGCAAGTACTGCAAGGAGCTCTTAAAGAGACTCGGGATGGAGAACTGCAAAAGTGCAGCGACCCCGATGAGCTCTTCATGATACCTTGACAAGGATGAGTCAGGTAAGTCGGTCGATGTAAGTAAATATAGAGGTATTATAGGAAGTCTTCTATATTTAACTGCAATTCGGCCCAACATTATGTTCGGAGTCTGCATGTGTGCTCGGTTTCAAGCCGATCCTAAAGAGTCTCACTTGTCCCCTGTTAAACGAATTTTCAAATACTTAAAAGGAACTATGAATACTGGACTATGGTATCCTAAGGATGTCAAACTTAGTTTGATTGGGTATTCGGACTCAGATTTTGCGGGATGCAAGCTTGATCGAAAAAGCACTAGTGGAACTTGTCATCTCTTGGGAAGTTCTCTAGTGTCTTGGTTTTCTAAAAAGCAAGCTTGTGTTGCTCTTTCAACCGCAGAGGCTGAGTACATTGTAGCGGGAAGTTGCTGTGCTCAAATCCTTTGGATGAAATAGCAACTATCCGACTTCGGCTTGCAATTGGATCACATTCCTATCAAATGTGACAATACAAGTGCAATCAATCTCACTAAGAATCCAGTATATCATTCACGAACAAAACACATTGAAATTAGACATCACTTTTTATGTGATCATGTTCAAAAAGGTGACTGTGAAATAGAATTTGTTAGTACTGATAAACAGTTAGCTGACGTGTTTACAAAGCCTCTGCCGAGAGAAACTTTTTATCGTATTCGAACTGAGCTCGACATTCTGGATGAATCCAGTATAAGCTAAGTGTTTTTCAGTATTTTTAAACTAAGTCACCAACATCGAAAATCTTCTTTCAATATAAGTATGTTTGTAATCCTTTCATGTGTTCGAATATTTGTTTAACTCCTGCCAAGCTTCCTCCTCGGCCTTTTCTGTTTAAAATTCTTTTATGGGGAAGAAGATATCTTGTTCCATTTTTTTTGTATAAGAATATAGGGGGAGAAAGGTATTCGGGGGAGAAAAGTGTTATAATTTTTGTTTGTCATATGTATTACTCTCTTTTGGCAATATGCTTAATTCATTGGCTCCTTTTTTATCATGCCAAAAGGGGGAGAAAGGTGGTGTTTGTTGTTTTTGATGTTTCAGATCTTCAGTTATTCGAGCATATCTTCAGGGGGAGTGTTTTCCGAGCATCTCTACACATCTCTGAGTAATTTCCAAGAATGTATTCAGAGGAGCGCACAAAAATAACAGGGTTATCAACAAGCATTTGTTATCATCAAAAAGGGGGAGATTGTTGAATCAAAGAGATTTTGATGAAGACAATAGCTCGGTTCTCGGCCAAGACTTTGATGAAGTCAAATGAATCAGCGTATGATATGAAGCTCAGAATATGATCGGACTTAGATATCGAGTCTGAAGATCAAGAACAAGCTCGGTAGATGCTCAGGTGCAAGTTCGGAAGACGTTCTGAAGTTGCTCAGACGAACATGTAGCACAAGCCAAGATATCAAGATCGAACAATAGCTCAGAAGCTAGGAAGATGCTCAGAAGATGTGTTTGGAAGACGCTCAGCAGTTGCTTTGAAGAAATGAAGTTGAACTAGCAGCAAAGTCAGAAGCTCGGTCTCCGAGTAAATAGTAAAGTTTCAACTTGTCAGAAGTTTTGTTCGAACATGTAACATGTTATATCCTCAGCTCGGCAAAACCTTCAGCACAACCGTTGGCGCGGTCCAGTAAATTTCTTAAATAATCAGCTCGACCGAAGTTGAGCTCGGCCTGAGCTAGGGTGACAAAGTAGAAACTCAAGATCAAGTATAAAGCTCGGCTAGAGCTCGGATCTCAATCATTCAGTGCAAGCTGAAGTGAGAAGCTCGGCCAAAGCTCGGACCCTTGCTGGAGATCTAAGCTCAGATCATTTTCAGTGCAAGCATCATCAAGCTCAGACCTTCAGCCCAGTTCAAGCTCGGTTCTGCTCAGCTCTCTGCTGCATGAGAAATCAAGTTCCCCTGCTCGAACCGATGACAAGCTCGGATGATGTTCATCGTCTTAACCATTTCAGTTGTCGTGAACGCCGCCATACTTGAAATGCAAATTTGAAAAAGGGATCAAATTTTGGAAAGGACAATAGCTGTCACTGTACGTTGCTGCAAATTGGAAGCTTCTAAAAAGGACATACGTGGATAAGAACGTTGCATAAAATTGGATATTATCAGGGAATATCCGTTGCAAGGACAGTGCGTCACCTAAAATACCTTTCCTCATTGTTGGATGCTAAGATGTGTATAAAAGCCCAACCTTCATTCTTCAGAACATAAGACACGAGGCACAGGAAAGAAAAATCAAGGCACACCAACATCAGCTACAACATTTTCTTAAGAACATAGAGAACCAAACCTTCACATTCGAAACCCAGTTTCAACTTCTCTGTGAATTCCCTTTTCTTAATCAATTACTCACCAGATATCATACTTTCAAATTATACTCTGTTGAGTTTTCGAGTTGGAGCCATACTCTTTATTCATCTCTGTAACCGTGTTGTAACGAAGCTGTTCTTGAAGGTTTCAAGAAGCTTCGAGGTGTAAAAGTGCCGAAGAGGTTCTTCGGCCATCAATTTATTTGGGGTAGATTTCAAGAGCTTGGTATGCTCTTGAAGGGATAGGATTAGAGATGTTCTCTTGTAAAATCCTTGTGTAACCATTTAAATTGATTGTGAGTAAAAGCTCCTTGTGGTTCAAGGGGGACTGGACGTAGCTCTCAAGTGGGTGAGAGTGAACCAGTATAAAATTTCTTGTCTCTCTCTTTACTGCCTTTTGCATTTTCTGTTCTGTGTTGCATTTGTTATTTCCGAGCATCTTAGTCAGCAAAACCAACCTCTGTGCTTTTAATTTGTGATCGCTATTTTCACTTCAAAAACCGATTTATGTGTGCAGCAGCTCAGATAATCTATTGTTCGGCTTAGACAATAGATTATCAGTATCTGCTAGGCATTAACTCGGCAAATTTTCTTAAAACCAGCAAGCATAAATTAACAACTTTCAATTAATCCAAAAAATTGGTATTATTGCTTCAAACTTCTATTCACCCCCCTCTAGTAGTTTGTTAGGTCTCTTGTTGGTTTCCAACAGGGTTGACAGCCTCAAAAGACGACACCGCCACCTCTAGGATGTGACCCCCAAACTCTCAGCGCTGGCTATGATTCGCCTCCCCAGCAACGAAGGGAGGAGGGTAGGCCCCTCTCGCACTCGTTCCGCTGCCCATGAGGCAGCCACGGAGCGAGGGCCTACCAGGGCCTCGAGTCACGGACCCGGCTCTCGCGAAGAGCCACGGTGGTCAGACTTGCGGTTCGGAACCCTCCAAAGGGGACGGTAGGGTGGAGCGATCAGAGGGGAATTCCCATCTCTCAACGGGATTTGCAAAGGTTACCAACGAGATCATCGAAGTGCTAAAGCGCCAGACGACTATGATCGAACACCAAAACTCGGTCATAGCCGACCTGCAACAAACAACAATGGCCCAGATTGCGCGGGCTAATTAGTATGAAAGCCCCACACCTATGGAAGGACCTGCAGCAGACTTACCCCCACCCCCTCCTCTCAATCCAAATATGCCACCATCACAAAAAGTTTCTTCCTCTTTTCCCAACACTTTCCCGACGTCGGCGGTCCACCCCGACCACTATCTGATGGGACACTCTTCTCACCCTGGCCACCCCTATTACGATGAAATCATGGCTTTCAGGACACCACAACAGTATCCTTGGCAAGCCAACATTTAGAGGTACACCGGCACCACCAACCCTGCTAACCATATCGCCAATTATGAGTCGGCGGTACTGTACTACGGCAGCGAGGACAGCATGAAGTGTCGGGCCTTCCCACTAACCCTCAGCGAAGGCGCGTTGACTTGGTTCGGCGCCCTGCCCCCAAGATCTATCCGATCTTGGAACGAACGAAATCACGCCTTCCTAAACAGGTACTCCACTAGCCTGGCACCCCCGAGATCGGATCACACCCTAGCAGGGATCACCCAAAAATCGGGTGAAATGCTGAGAGAGTACCTCACGAGGTTCGTGAATGAAGCTGGCAAGATTCACTCGTTGGAACCTGGGGTATCGGTCCTGCTCTGCCTACAGGGACTCCTTCCCGGGGAATTTCGGAACTCGTTGATTGGGAAGCCGCCCAAGACCATGAACAAACTTCGCGAGAGATCATTGAAGTTCGTAAATTGGGAAGAGTTCCACCGAGGACAGGCAGCTCGCCTGGCGAGCAAGGACCAAGTGGAGGGCCCGAAAGAAGAGAAGGGAAAAGAGAAGAAGGAAAAAGGGGTGAAGAAAACATCAATCCCCAAGGTTAGATTCGATGAGTACACTCCTCTCATGGCCTCAAAAAGCCTGATTTGGAAGGAGACTTTGGCAGCGGAACTGAAGGGGGTTACAAGAACTCCAACTTTGAAGAAAGGGTACCAAAAGGACAGGACTAGGTACTGCGAGCACCATGGCAGGTACGGGCACACCACCGACCAATGCACCTGGCTTAAGGATTTAATCGAATAGATGATCCGAGAGAGTCGACTCCGCTAGTACACCAAAGATGAAGGATATAAGAGGAAGAAAGACCCACCCAGACGAAGGAGCGGGTCTCCCCCTAGAAGAGAAAGGGAGAGGAGCCCCACTCCCCAGGCAGCCGCCAACCCGCCACCAACACAACAAGAGGATGACGCCGAGGACTCCCAGCACGATTACCGGGTCATAGTAATCGCGGGAAGATTCACAAGCGGGGGAGAAAAGAGGGCGGACAGGAAGCGGTACGTCAACCAAGTCTTATCGATGAGAAAAAGACCCGAACAACCGAAGCAGAGGGGAAAAAGCATTTTGTTATGCTTCAGGGACGAAGATTTGAAAGACATACTACCAAACCACGATGGCCACATGGTCATCGCCGCTCGCATTGGTAGGTACCAGGTCGAAAGGCTTTTGGTTGACCAAGGGAGCTCGGCAGATATCATTTTTCTCCCTGCCTTCAAGGCCATGAAACTGAGCATGTCTGACCTCACCCCAATGGAAGGGCATCTCGTTGGTTTTACTGGAGACACCATCGACCCCTTGGGACATATTCACTTGCCAATCTGCATGGGGACCGGGACTATAGCACGAACCGAAATGATTAAGTTCCTCGTGGTCGACTTCCCTTCAGCTTATAACAGCATTCTGGGCAGACCATGCCTTTTTGCTTTTCGAGCTGTAGTCTCTATGGTCCACTTAGCACTGAAGTTCGTTGGAACGAATGACCATGTTATCATAGTCCGAGCAAACCAAGCAGCTCGCAAATGCCACAACGCGAGCCTGAGAAAAACTAAGAATCAACACGAACACCCAACAGCTATGGTCAAGCCAACGGATACTCGGAAGCCACCAAAACAGCAAAAGCCGACGACCAGCCGGAGCAACTCTTTGGGAATTCGTTAAAAAAAAGGCATGGGTGGTACAGAGTCCTTGGCACGACTCAATCAGTCCTTGGCACAGCTCAATCAGCCCTTGGGACAACTCAATCAGTCCTTGGCACAGCTCAATCAGCCCTTGGCACAACACAATTAGATCCCACCAGGATCTCATACAACCGAGTTGGAGCAACAGCCCCTAGGTAAAGAAGGATAGCTAAAAAATTCCATCTTTCATTTCCCATACCACTACGATCTACGCGTACTCAGTATCATGGGAAATACGTTTATACTCGAATTACACTCGAGCAAATCTTGTACTTCGCCCTATCAGAAAACGGCAATTTTAAACTTTCTCTACATGAACTCGTTCATCACGTACTTATTCCTTACGCGCAGCAGACCACTGACGTCTAACACCAAAACTTTATACATAACTCATAAACGAGTGTATAACAGTAAAAGTACAACGATGCTCGAGAAACAATCTAGTCATTTAACATGACTAACGAGCTAGTCTAGACATTTTACTATGGCTAAAAACGCGCAATGATCGGGACCGAGGAACCAACCTTGGCCAAAGGTCTGCGTTTCGAAGCTCGTAAAACGTACAGTTCATACAGACAAAAACAAAGTCCATTTTCTCGAAAACAGGCCTCAACAGGCTTACAATGGGTTTTACAAAAAGGAAAAGTACAGAACCCACAAACGAGATCTCTGAAAAAGAAAAAGAAAAATCAGTCCTCGACATCCGAGAATACAACAAAGTCCTTGTCGAAAGAGACATGGGGTGCATGCTTAGGAGGATCGGGCAGGTTGGGAGCATTCAAGTCAACTTCAGCTCCATTATGACGGCTAACCAACTTCCCATCCTACAAGAAAAAATACGGATCAGCCCCCGAAACCCTCAAATCAAGACCAGGGTTAAGCAACTGCAGCTGTTCAATCGTATTCGAAAACTGGTCTCCATGACTCTGCCCCCAATAAAAAATATTCTCGGCAGCATCAACCTTATGTTTCAGAGCCTTGCCTCTCATCCTCTTAAATCGCCCTTGGAGACGAGTAATCTCCTCGGAAAGTCTCTGGGAGGATTCGGCGGAGAACCTCTCCAACGAAGCATAGTCGGCCTGAATCTTCCCCAGATTCTCCCGATTAATGCGATCGCATTCCTCTGAGGAAGCCCGGACCTTCCCTAGCTCCTCCTGTGAAGAACGCTCCCTCTCTACCAGGTCGGCATGAACCTTCTTCTGTTTCTCTTGAGCTTGCCTCTCTCGCTCTTCCAGCTGTTGAATGGCATTGGCCTGCTTCATTTGAATCTCGGTCAGCCTCGCAATTTCATCTTTGTAATTGGCCTCCCGATCTATGAATGTCCTTCTCCTCTCCCTCTCCTCGGCTGAGAGAGAAAAGGAGACTTCACCAGCATGATCGGCCACACAATACAATAGTTTGGCGCTCCGAAGCAAGTACTTCGCCATCAGGTTGGCCTCCTGGCACCTTGAAATCCCATTCTGATCACACCACCTTTGGTCATCAGCAGCTGACTTGATTGTATTCCGAAGATCCCGAGGAATGACCTCAAGATCCTAGACAGAAAACTCCTTCGCAGAAGGGCCACCGGCGTGATCCGAGGGCAAGGGATCCGAGCTGGAAAAGACCCTCGCTCGGCCATGACCCGTCTTCTTCCTTAGAGACAGGGGCTGGTCATATGATGACACCTCCTCTTGCACGTGATCGATGGGAGTGGGACCAGGGGCAAGCCGCGAAGAGGAAGCATCAGCCAAAACTCGGTCGAAAAGAGCTGGCCGGGGAGAAGCGCCCGGCGAAGACCGAACCTTGGGAGGCCAAGTTTCAGAACCTGGCTGCGAAGATGAAGCATCAATCGAATCTTGCCTATGATGCTTCTGCCCTCGAACAGCTTGGGTAGGGGCCGAGGAAGCACGATGTACGGCGGAGGACGGAGCTCGTGGAATTTTTGTTGGGGATCCTCCCCTCCGCATCTTAAACTCGGTAAACAGATCCACTGAAAGAAAAATAGGCAAGGGTAAAAAAAAAGCATGCATGGCCTACCAAGCTTTATCGGAACCGAGTCAAGAGGAAGGGAAATGATTTGAAACACATCTATTTGACCACTCTCCTCACGGTATTGGTGAAGACTAAGATAGCCGTTCCTATCCAGATCAGACATCCTCATCCAGTCAGGCTCAAACGCCTCGAGTCGGTGTGTTTAAAAATCTTGAGACCAAGCCAAGGAAAACCTAGGCTGATCTCCGCTCATGAACCAGCACTCTCCCCGACCAATGAACCGGTACTTGAAGTAACAAAACTGGAAGGACTCTCACTCCCCACTACAGTAAAGGATGTCATATCCGGGGCGAGCTCGGAAAACCACTCAAGTCCTCCCAGCACATCTCCCTTCAACTACTGCTGGGAAAGGATGATAAACAAAGAGGAAGACGTCGACACTGAAGTCAATGGCCGCAACAGTGCAGAAAACCTGCAAACCCCGAGCAATGGCCCAGGCATTAGGATGAAGTTGGGAGGGAGCCACCCCCAAGCGACAAAGCAAGATAATCTAAAAGTCCGAGAAGGGAAGCTTCACTCCCAGCCGAATTATTGGCTCCTCATAGAAGAAGAACTCTTGAGCACTGCGCGACAAAGGACGACATACTCGGTCATCGTCACTAGCGGGAGCCACAACATAGGCACTTCCAATATTGTCAGTAGGGCAGGGAAGCACAAATTCCTTGACATGCCCTAGACTCGTAGTGCGTGACACGACGTCGAGTATGTTGGGATGGACCCATCTGCATTTGGTGGCATAAGAAGGGAGCACGAGCCGATGAGCACCATTAGATGCGTTACGCGTCTTTCCTGGGAAAAACAGAGAGGTTGGATTACGGAAAGTATATAAGTTCCAGGGTTCACGCTAATCCTACTTCGCCATCGTCCTAATATACCTCCTAACTCCCACTAAGGAACGACCTCCCTCCTCAGCCACATTTCGGGAATCCCCCTTATTGCCCCGCATGAATAACACGAAGAAACCTGAAGAACTCAGTGGTCAGCAATTTGCTGGCCCCTTCGAGGAAGCACACAGAACACCCCCTGGGGGGCTCAAGCGTAAAGAGGAAGCCCACACAACTTCCCAAACCCACCGGCACGGTGGGGGAAAATGAAAAACCTCCTTGACACCACCGCTGTCACTACCATCCCCCAGTAGAACACCCCCTCCAGAAGAAACACCACCAGGGAAAATGAAAAAAGGAAAAAGAAATAGAAAAAAAACAAAAAACAAAAAAAGAATAAATAAAAAAGAAAGTGTTGGACTATCGGCAAGTATACCGGGTCACAGGTAATAAAGAGTAAGTAAATTATCGTTCCACAGGGGATTGCAAATTGTTTTTAATTTATTTCACCTAGATGCGGCTACTATGTGAAACTTGTATTGGTTTTGGGTTTAGAATGAGGAGTGTAGAATTAAAAGAATGAAACAAATCAGAAAACAAAAAAGGTTTAGAAACAATTATGGAAAAGGTTAGGAACTTGGTTTCATTGTAGGATCAGGTTATTAATTATGAAAATCTGTTTTTCAATAAATCAAAAACTCCAGAAACAATAAAAGTTATATCTCTCATGTCTTTTACGTTTCTTACACCTTAATCCCTTAAGTGAGTTCTAGTTTATAAGAGTTATACAATTACCCAAAAATATTCCTACAAATTGAATAATTATATTGTTTGGTTGAAAGGCCTAATCTTAATCCTAATTTTCCAATTAAGGTTCAAATTACCACAACAAAACATAAAGTTGCAAATTCTATGAATTGTAATTAAAACGCAGCCAAACAATTGATTTAAAAGAAAAAACATTAATTCATAAATAAACAGCCAAATTAAGATCCATACAAATCCACCCTATTCCTAACAAGAGGTTCAGTTACACATATTGGAAGAAGAAGAAGAAGGAATGGGAAAAACAAATCATCATGGACAATAATCAATTTACCCCCAAGAGATCTTCAATCTTCAAGTGGAATCCTCCAACAATGTTGATCTCCAATCCTTGTGCCTTGTCTCCTTGCTCTCAATTGCAAAACCAGCCTCTCTTCTCTGAAAAGTCTACCAAACAAAATGCTAAATCCTAGTATATATAGACAAAGCTAATCCTAAAATAAATCTATAAATAAATCTTAAAGATAAATCTTAAATAAATCTAGGATAAATAATCTAGAATAAATAATCTAGAATAAATCTAGAATAATTAATCTAGAATAAATCTAAAATAAATCTAAAAGATAAATCTATCAGAAATCTCAATCAGAATCCTCAAAAGCGAAATAGATAGGCCCCATTGGGCCTGCTGCGGGGGACGCGCACCTGGGCGCCCAGAGCCACACGCCTGGGCGCACAGGTTAGATTGATGCTTGCTGACCGGGGTGAGCGCGCCTGGGCATGGGAATCTCCACGCCTGGGTGTGCCAGCCCTGCTCCGACTCCGTTTCGCTCCGTTCTTTGCGCCATTTTCAAGATCCTTTCATCCTCTTTTCAGCTCCATAATTATTTTCTTCAATTAAGCTCTGAAAGTACCAGAAACATACACAAAACGGATCAAAACATTCAAAGGATTCTAAATTACCTAACTTCCTAAAAACTATACAAAAAGTCCTAAATTTACAAGAGAAACAAGTCAAATCCATAGTAAAAGGGAGTCTAAATCATGCTCAAAACATCATATATTGGACCCAAATCACTCCCCCAAACTTAGTATTTTGCATGTCCCAGGCAAAAGTAAAATAAAAACTCTAGAACACAAGACTACCCTCTAAATCAAAACGTACACACCTAATCTAGGACTTCGACTCACAGACTCAGACACTTATTTTCACAAGCAATTCATACAATCAAAACCTGGTTAGAGAAACAAACTCAAAAAGAACCAATGATTAGTGAACACTCTCAACCTCACAGTGTATATCTCTCATGTGTATCAAGGGTTATATATATGTAGTTTACTCAAGTTCATACAATGACAATGTGTTACCATATGCTTGACCATAGACCCAAATCTCCACTGAAACTATTGAATGCACACAAAAATCAAAAGGTCTTTAATTGGGTTGTAATGAGGCCAAGGCTAAAAGTGTTAGGTGGGATAAAAGAAAGAAAGGATAAAACTAAGGGCTAAAATGCAAAACCAAATTTCTCTCTAAAATTATGAATGAGCAATGAATATGATTTGGTTCTAATATATGATGTTTTTGGGGCTTGATTTCACTTCCATTTACTATGGTTTTAGCTTGTTTCTCTTGTAAATATAGGTTGTTTTTGTTAGTTTTAGGAATTTTTTATTAGTTTAGATTCCCTTGAACATTTTGATCCGTTTTGGGTATGTTTCAGGTACTTTTAGAGCTTAATTGAAGAAAATAATTATGGAGCTGAAAAGAGGACGAAAGGACCTTGAAAATGGCGCAAGAACGGAGTGAAACGGAGTCGGAAGTTGTCCCGGACGCCCAGGCGTGGAACTTCCCACGCTTCGGCGTGTGAGCAGTGTTAAACCCCACTGACCAGACCTGGGTGCCCAGGCGTGCGGCCCCGGGCGCGCAGTACTCGTGCAGGCCCAGTTGGGCTTAATTCTGATGCGTTTTTCAAGGATTTTCTTAGGATTTGTAAATATTTATTTATTCTAGGATTAGAAACTAGGTTAGCAGCTTTTAGAGAGGGAGATTACATGATTTTGGAGAGCTTTAGAGGAGAAGAAGATCGAAGATTGGAAGATTGAAGATCTCTTCGCGGTAATCCTAATTGTGTATCATTATGGATTACTCTTCTACTGTTTTTGTTCTTATTTTCTCAATGTGTAACTGAAACCCTCGTGTTAGGAATTGGTGAATTTGTATGGATTAGTTTATTATGAATTGATGTTTTTCCGTTCCTAAATCAAGTGTTTGATTGTATTTTCACTGTTATGCATGGAAGTAGCTAATCTATGTTTTGGATTTCTAATTCTTCAATTGAGAGATTAGGAATTAGAATAGGCCTTCAATCAAACAATATAATTATTCAACTTGTAGGGATACTTTTGGGTAATTTAATAACTTGTTATAAATTCCACTGTTCTTAATTAATGGTTATTCAATGGTTTAATAACTTAAGGGATTAAGGATTATCAAGTTGAATAATAAACAGTAATTGCATAAGAGAAATCTAGTAATTACTACCTTAGGAATTTGTTCTTGATTTAGGGAAAAACATATATTCATGATAAATAAACAACGCCTATAATGAAACCATGTTCCTAACTCGTTTTCTTAAATTGCTTAACCACTTTTATTTAATTTCTATTTTTATTTTATTTCAATTCAATCTTAGTTAATTAGTTACAAACCTACAGATTTCACTTTTAACTACTCTTTAGTGAGAATTAATTGAACAATTTGCAATCCCTGAGGGACGATATCTGGTCTTATTGACTATATTACTTGTCGATCCGGTATACTTGCCGAAAGTCCAACAAGTTTTTGGCGCCGTTGCCGGGGATTGAAATTCGTTTCAATTAGTTTTCGGTACTTAGTAGTAGTTTTAGGTGAATTTTTTTTTTAGTGTTCTTGTCTCGACAGGTTTTGCGTAATCTTTTTGTTGTTTTTGTGATCTGCAGGTAACACTATTTATTTAAGTGCAAAGAGGAAGAAGAAACTAGCACAAGAGGGGAAGGAACAAAATTTGTAGATGGCTGGAGGAGGAGGATCTCACGGATCCTCTCTGCCTCCTCCTCCCCGGAAGACTTTGGCGGATTATGCAACAGTGGTCCTGGACTTCCTTGCTTCCAGCATAGTCAGGCCAGTCATCACTGCAACTGCATTCGCGATCGATCCGCAATGTAACATCCCGCTCTTTTTAATACTTTTAGTAAAATAATTAAATGATTTAATATGATGTTTTCAAGATTTGAGTCTCGGAATAAAATTATGATTTCATCATTATATTTGAAATATGTTTCCTAATCAAAATAAGTATAAATTTGTTATCCTACATTTTCCAAAAATAAAGTAGTACTTTTATTTAATTTAATTAACATTTTGACAGGGAGCTTAAGTAGCAAGCCTTAGAGGCATTTTTATAAATAGTTTCTTCAGAAAAATATGTTTAACTTAATATTTTGAGCGTCCCTGTAAATTTTCATACTGTTCGGAGACTGTTTTATTTTTAGCTTCTGGACTGGTTTAATATATTACCGATTTAAGTTATATATAATAATCTTCTACTTCAAAATTTTAAATATTATATATTATCAAGTTTAATATCAAGATTTAGAAAATATATTTACTTTTGAATTTCGATAATTTTTCTTACGCAATAGCTATTCGGAGGGATCGGTAACTTTATTATTTTTCAATCAGTTTTGAGTAATTCAAAATACAATATTGTTTTACCTAAACTTATTTTATTTTTAGTATCATCCAACTTTTAGTTATAATCCAAAATACCTATATACATTGATCCACAAATAAGAGTAGATTATTAAAATATAATAAACATTCCTATATCTACCCATCTGCCCATCAGACCCGTCCCCAAACCAACGCTAGAAAAGAAACAAAAGAAATAAGCTAAGAGAGAGCATTTGTGAGAAAGAAAGGCTACGAGAGTTCGAGCAGCATAGGGAAAAACAATTGGTTTTTCTCGTCTTCCCGGTCCAATAATTCAAGATTCAACCGTTCAATCTCAAATTCTTTTTAGGTATATAATCTCCTCAACTCCCTCTATCCATCTACCTAATTTATTTTATGATCCGTTAATATTTTTATTATCCCTATATTTTCAAATTTGGGAAAAAGTGATATATCTTTATTGTATAATGATACATATTTATTGTTTTGACAAAAATGAGTTTATTTGATATATATTTTTAATGTTATAATTAGTTTTATCATATGTCCCTATTTAGATTCAACACGTTGTTATTGACCTTGACCCTGGAGCAAGTCGCGGATGTAAACGTGACTCTGTCATTATTGCTAGGATTTCCAGGTAAGGGGAGACACTTTTCTACACTTTGAGTTAGGGATACTTAGAGTTTATAATATATTTGGGTTTAATAGTTAAATTAGAGTGTGGGTAGCAAAATAGTGGTTGGTAAGAGTTTGATTAGAGATGATTATTGTATTTTTGGGTGATTTTTATATTATTGGAAATAATTATGTTAAATCTGCGTTTATATGCTGTTAAAGTAGGAAGTGAAGAACCCTAGGGAGCTGACTTATATTACTGCACTCTGAGACATACCAGAGTATGTCGACTGAAATGTCTGATATCTGTGAGAATTTGTTGTGCAAACTAAATGCTAAATGTGTAAAATTGTGTTTGTATGCTAAATGTATATAATTGTGGCTAAATGCTCAATGTGTATAATTATGATTAGACGCTACATTTGTATTATTTATAAAGTATGGTCGTTTTCCCTAAGTAGAGAACCCAACCAAATTGGTATAAAGTATTAAAAGGTTGGATTAACAAAAGCAACCTAAAATGAACTAGAAACACGTGCATCCAAGGAGTAAGGTGGACGTTTAGGGGTACAGGGAAAAATATACGTATAACGTGAAGGCAAGAGTAACTAGATTGTGCCATTGAAACAATCGCTGAGAATTGTTATGGAAAACTTTGATCCTGCAAAGGACACGGGTTCGCCACACGTGTTGGGGATTGGTTTTATGCAACCATAATAATTCTGTCAGTTACTTTGGCTTTTCGTGGCCAATTGAGGGTGAGTTCTGCTAAAGCCAATTTGGACAAATCAAACCAAATTGTATGAGGGACCTTCCTATGTGGAGGTGAAGTACTGTGCAAGCGGGTGAGCGAAGGACCTTCCTAAGTGGAGGTGAAGCACCCAACTAGGGGTTGAGAAATGCTTACTCCTGGTCGGTTTTTCCCCAGAGTGGAGGGGCAAGTGGGTGAGGAAAAGTATAAAGTGTAACATCCTGAAAAATTAATATTAAATAATATAATTTTAGTATATAAATATTTATTTAAGGATAGGATTAAGCCTTAGAAATGGTACAAGGTTAGAAGGGTAGTATGAGCATAGGCCGACCTAGGATGTGAGTATAGGATCTCGGTCCGACCCCGGCCGAGCTAGATAAGGTGGTGCGCATATGAACCGAGCAGGATGGGAATCAAACGCGGAACTTGTTGTCCAGTCCGGATTAGCCGACCTCAGCGTCCTATCCGAGAGGGAAGCTCGGACTATTGCGGTTCCTAATTGCCGAGCCGACGTATCCTAGCCGACATACCCTAGCCAACACGTTCTAGCTCCTCCGTGCCAGCTCATGTTGAGCTGTAGCCCTTTGGGATTCGTACCATCCGTACACTGTCCTTGCCATTCACTTTATGTCACTATCATTGCTTTATGTCCCTTTCAATGTACTATTCATGGCTTCCCCAAAAAGCCAATGAATCCTGTCCACACAATCTAGCTTCCACAAGAAGCCAATGAATCCTAGCCACACAAATAATTCCCCTAAAAGAATAAAAGAAAGCCCAAACACAACATAACACACTTTGCAATTCTAATCTCTCTCTCCTTCGTTTCTTTCTCTCATTTTCTCTCTAAAGCTCCGACACACACAACTCTCATACTTCCTCTTCTCCTTCACGAAGATCCCTCTTTCTCACACATCTCTTCTTCTCTTCCACCAAGTCTCACCGGTTGGAGACCCTCCTTCTTGCCGTCCTTCTCTCCGTTCTCTTCCGTTCCGGACGCTTCCCTGGGCCGGCGTGGTGGTGGCAGCAAAGAGCTGGACCGTGGTGGTGTGATGGTGGCAACAAGGAGGAAAAGGATTCAAGAGGTGTGAAGCACCAAGGAAACCACTCTCAAACTCTCAACTCTTATCTCTCACGGTTTGAGGTAAGGAGTGAGTGTTACCTCTACTTGAGTTTGGGTTTCTAGGGTGTTCATAAAGGGTACTAAGAGTGGGTGTTAGATTAGGGAATGGATATAGGTTAATATGAGAAAGGAAAGGTAAAAAGGGTAAAGGGAACTAATAAATGAACTAGAAACATGGATGCTAGGTGAATATGGAATATTGTTTTATGCTATATGTTGGTATTTACATGATGGATTGGTTGAATGCTTCTATTCTTATTGTTGTTGATGTATAAGTGTTTATGAACTTTGTTGTATAAATGTTTACGAGCTTTGATATTTTGTTATTTATATATGTGGCCGAACTGGACCGAGCTGAGTGAGGTTGAGAATGGGTAGGAGAAAATGGTAAATATGGATAGTAGGAGAGATAGAGTAAGAAGTCTGATAATGAGAAAAGATAATGGAATAAGGAAACGGTTAAATGGTTGAGCCGAGAGAGGCCGAGCAAAATAAACGGTTAAAAGACTAAGAGTTTGAGCCGAGATAGGCCGAACTAAAATGGTTAAAAAGGATAAGAGGAATAAAAGAGAAATGGTTGTGTGATCGGGTCATAGCAGACGCGTACCGGGTGCGTGCATTGATCGCGTCAGACACATACTGGGTATGTGCAGCTGTAAGACGGGTACTGGGTACTCGCAGTTATGATTCACACAAGGTTCCGAGAACGGAACCGGTGGGAAGTGGTCCTGGTCATAGCAGACGCGTACTGGGTGCGTGCATTGATCGCGTAAGTCGCCGAGATGCGCAGCTGTAAGACAAGTACTGGGTGCTCGCAGTTATGGACTCTCCTTAACTCCATAGAATGATCGGTGGTAGTGCTCCTGGTCATAGAAGACGCGTACTGGGTGCGTGCATTGATCGCGTCAGACGCATACCGGGTATGTGCAGCTGTAAGACGGGTACTGGGTACTCGCAGTTATGGATGACACTCCGATATCCGACCTTAAATGGTGTAAGACATGCACTGGGTGTATGCATCCGAGAAGAGTAAAAGATTGTAAACTATGTGAAAATGGAATAATGTGTAATGAGTTCGAGGTAGAGGTGGTAATCCGAGGTAAGAGAATGTGAACCGAGGTATAGCTAGTAGGTGATAAGCTGGTAGGATGTGAGCCGAGCTAGATGAGATTGTGTGTATGCGAACTGAGCTAATGATGATATATGCATGTGATATATGGGTTTGATTACTTGTTATTTATATGCTTTTTGGCTACTTGTGTTTGGCTTGGTAGTTCGGTATGTCATTTTAGAAACTGCTTATTTAAGTTCTGTGTAATGCTCACCTCCTTACCATTTTTCAGGTACTGAGCCCGAGCAGACGCAGTCCCCGGCCGAGCAGGATCACTCTCTCTTACAGGGAGAGTAAGTTATTTAAAGTAAGAGAATTTGTGGGCCTCGGCCATTTGGGCCGAGCTAAAGCATTTGTTTTGTATTGGGTCTCGGCTATTTGGGCTGAGCTAAAACACTTTTGTATATTTTTGATCTCGCTTGCCTAGTTGGGTCGAGCTAAACTTTTATTGAACTTTTATGCTTTAATCGAAGTTAAGTCTTCCGCTTATAACTCTGGTGTTTTTGAATTAATGAAAAAGAAATTTTAAAATCCTAATCTTCGGGTAATTAAGGGTAATTATTATATAGGGTGTTACATAAAGTGTTATTATAAAGGAAATGGAGAAAAGTGCATGCATTGATATATATATATATATACACACACACACACACATATAGGTTTAATTCACTGAATCCAATGAAAGTGTTAAAGTGTATAAAATGTATAAAGTAAAATGGAAAGTGTAACATTCGATTCATGAATTAAATCATAAAAGTGTAAACTTGCATTGCATGTTCATGTGCTTGAGCATAAAAGTATTATAAAGTATATGTGTAGTATAATGGAATGAATCGAAATTTAAAATTGAATGGAATGAATCGAATGAATGTGAATATGGATCTTGGATTGAATTGAATGTTTTCTATGCTATGTGAATGTGATGCATTTTGTTATTTCATCCTTTGATTTGATTATTATTCTTGCGTTTTATTATGGACTATTTATTATCTGCTAATTCACTGTGTTTTGAAAAGGTTTCACCCTTAGTGGTTAACATTTTAGGTGCATAATCAAGGAGCTTGAAGATCAGAGTGGCGCAGCGGACAAGTCGAAAGAAGGGAATTCCAGTTGAAGCTATGTATATTATGAATGAATTCCCCCAATGTGTATTATAAACTTGTTTTGTACAAATAAATTTTCAATTCACTATTTTATTTTAAACTTAAGTTTGTTAATCTTTTAAATTATAAATCGGGGTGTTACACGCAGTACATCCACCTCATCATGCAGGATCAGTTCAGTGGTGCGCCGCATCAAGACCCCAGGGATCATATTGCTAACTTTCTGGGTATGCTCGAATTCTTCAAGATCGAGGGTGCTACGGAGGAGGCCATCAGAATGAGGATGTTCCCTCTCTCGCTGAGGGGCGAGGCGCTAACGTGGGTGAACAACCAAGCACCAGGGAGTCTTTCCAGCTGGAAAATACTTGTCTCAAAATTCATGGATAAGTTCCTTCCAGCTGGGAAGCAAGCAAAGCTGAGGCAGGATGTTCACTCATTCATGCAAGAGGATGACGAGCCGTTGCATGAAGCTTGGCAACGCTATAACCAGCTACTGAGGAGGTGCCCAACATATATGCAAGACTGGCAGCAGATTCAATTGTTCTATAATGGGCTCAACCGATTCAATCAAAGCATGATTGATGCAGCAGCTGGTGGATCACTGATGAAGAAGACTGTTGAAGAGGCCAAGGAAGTTATTGCAAACATGGCATTCAACAGCAACCAGGGACTAAGGACCCAGGTGGAGCAAAGCTTCCTGAAGAGTTATGATCTGGATTCTACTCAAGCCCAGATCTTGATTCAGCAGAACAAGCAGATGCAGCAGCAGATTGCTGCATTAATGAAGCAAATGAGCCAGATCAGTATGTCGGTTGCATCCAACAATATGAAGTGTGACTTTTGTGGGGGAAATCACCGGAATGGTGATTGTGCTTTCGAAGTCTGTAGGGGTCCAGCCACATTGAGGAGCAAACTAATTTTGTGGGTGGTGGAGTTCATAAAAATAACATGTACTCCAATATCCACAATCCAGGGCAAATCAGTCAGTCTCACACCTCATGGTACAACCCAGCACCCAATCCATCGCCGCCACAAAAGCAGGGCTGGGAGAAGGCACTTGAAGCAATGGCTACCACAACCAATACCTTCATGGCAGAAGCCAGGGCGAATTTCGCCAATCAGCAAGTCAGCATTCGCAACTTGGAGGTGCAAGTGGCTCAAATAAACAATCAGATATCAGAGATTGCAACCTACACCAAGGAGAGGTGCATGGCCGTCACCCTTCGAAGTGGCAAGTCGTATGAGGAGCCACAGAAGAAGGGTGATGCAACTGAGCCTGAGAAGAAGGATGAGGGGCCAAAGCAACCAAGTGGATGAGGCTTAACTGCAATGCAACAGACGCAGGATCCACCTGCGGATCTCGAGAAAGAAAAAGGCACACCCAAACCAGCACCACTACCTCCGAGGATTCCTTATCCTCAGAGGTTGAATAAAGAGGAAGACCAGAAGCAATTCACCAAATTTTTGGAGATGCTACGGAAGGTGCAGATCAATATCCCGTTTGCAGAGGCTCTCTCACAAATGCCTCTGTATGCAAGATTCATGAAGGAGTTGCTGACAAAGTAGAAGCGGATGCTCACTGACGAGACATTCCCGATAGCAGAGAAGTGCAGCAGCATCATCAAATCTAACCTTCCATCAAAGCTAAAGGATCCAGGTAGCTTCACCATTTCAGTTAGCATAGGCAAGGAGTAATTAGGTAAGGCTCTCTGTGACTTAGGAGCTAGCGTAAACATTATGCCATTGTCTGTATGTGAAGCATTAAACTTAGGAGTGGTTAAGCCTACCCCGACATTACTTCAGTTAGCTGATAGAACCACCCTCCGCCCATATGGAGTGGTGGAAGATATTCTGGTAAAGGTGAAAGATTTTATCCTGCCCTTGAAATTCATGATTTTAGATGTAAAAGAGGATGAAAATATTCCTCTAATTTTTGGAAGGCCATTCTTGGCCACAGCAGGGGAAGTGATTGATGTGCCTAGAGGAGAAGTAATTCTTTGAGTGAATGGTGAGCAAACTACAATTAAATTTTTTGAAAAACCACCAATCACCGCGGAGAATTTTGCTCCTCTCATGTGCATTCAGCACTCGAATTGAGAGAGTGTTGGAAAGAATTGGAAAAACAAGGTGCCACCCTTGAAAGGATCTTGGCAACCACCCTAACCTCTGAAAAGAGGAGACCCCTCAGGCTCATGACGTTAAACAAGCGCTTGTTGGGAGGCAACCCAATGTTAATTAGCTCCCTTAGATTTTTTTTTTTTAGGGTAGTTTAGTTTTAGGTAGTTTTATATAAATAAAAAAAATTGAAGTCACAGGTCAAGCCACGCGTAGTCGTGGAGAGGGTGCAGTATCTAAGTTTGGGGGTGTGAACCCATTTGCTCCCATTAGTTCCCAATATGTCAACCCAGACCTGGTACTTCGTAAAAATAATGTCATGTTTTTCTCGGTAGTTTTTAGTTTGCTTGAGCACAAGCCAACCTCTAAGTTTGGGGGAGTGGACAAAATAAAAAATTTTCTAATCTGAATTCTTCTCCCATTTATGGTGTTGGTTTGTGTCTTGGGTAGGAGTAAGTAATTATTCTAGGCTTAGGACTATTTTTCTGATGATAGGTGTAAATACTTAGTTTAGGATTAGACTCATTGACTTTTGATATTGATTTGATTAAGCTGTAATTATTTTTGAGATCTGGTTATTTTGATAAACTTTTTGAGAATTTGTGATTAGTTAATTGACCTTTAGCCTAGTGATTTATTTGAGCCTAAACACTGGAGGGGTATGATTTATGTGAAATATTTGATTTGAAACCCCTATTTCTTTCATGAGTGTTGTTCACTTTGATTTTGTGTTCTAGAACTTGACCTGTGACCATTTTGAGATTGATAATTGTTTGCATGCATTAAGATGATTAAGGCACTTAGGATTGTATTTTTGTGGCCTTCAACTGATTTGAATTGATAATAGTTCCCTTAGTTGCTCATTTTGAACCTAATGACTACATGATTTTTCTTTGGTACCCTGCATTAATTTCATGATTCGTTGTTAATACCTTAGGAATTTTGAATGAGCAATTGTGAGGAACGATTAAAAAAGTGAATGAATGGTATAAAGTGTTGTGAATTCTAATTCTCTTTCATGAATGAAATAAAAAGAAATGAAATAAAGAGAAATTTGGAAGAGAGTGGAGAAAAAAAAGTGAAAAGAAAAGAAGTATGAAATTGATTGTGAGTTGAGTGTGAGTCCTCTTTGGTATTTATTGCTCATTCATAATTTTAGAGGGAAATTTGTTTTTGCATTTTAGCTCTTAGTTTTATCCTTTCTTTATTTTATCCCACCTTACACTTTTAACCATGGTCTCATTACAACCAAATATAAGACCTTTTGATTTTTGTGTGCATTCAATGATTTCAGTGGTGATTTGGGTCTATGGTCAAGCATATGGTAACACATTGTCATTGTATGAACTTGAGTGAATTACATATATATAAACCTTGATACACATGAGAGATATGCACTGAGAGGTTGAGAGTGTTCTCTAGTTTTGAGTTCTTGTTGAGTTTGTTTCTCTAATCAGGTTTTAATTGTATGAATTGCTTGTGAAAATAAGTGTCTGAGTCTGTGAGTCGAAGTCCTAGATTAGGTGCGTACATTTTGATTTAGAGGGTAGTCTTGTGTTTTAGAATTTTTATTTTACTTTTGCCTGGGACATGCAAAATGCTAAGTTTGGGGAGTGATTTGGGTCTAATATATGATATTTTTGGGCTTGATTTCACTTCCTTTACTATGGTTTTGGCTTGTTTCTCTTGTAAATATAGGTTGTTTTTGTTAGTTTTAGGAATTTTTATTAGTTTAGAATCCCTTGAATGTTTTGATCTGTTTTGGGTATGTTTCAGGTACTTTCGGAGCTTAATTGAAGAAAATAATTATGGAGCTGAAAAGAGGACAAAAGGACCTTGAAAATGGCGCAAGAACGAAGTGAAACGGAGTCGGAAGTTGTCCCAGATGCCCAGGCATGGAGCTTGTAAGAACTACAATCGGTGGGTGAACTAACTAAGAAACACTAGGAGAACACCTGGAAGGGGGGGTTGAATAGGTGTTAAAGAAACCTTGAAAGATTTTCAAAAGACACAAATCGAAACAATTAAAACAAATGATTTTTACACAAAATTTCAGTCCTTAATCGATTAGACAAGGTAATTAATCAATTAACCTATGAAAAACTTGAGTTAATCGATTAATCAAACAAGTTAATCGAGTAATGCCTGAAAGGTGACTTTTGGTTAATCAATTAACAGTTTTAGTTAATCGATTAATCACTGTTAAAACTGAAAAATCACTTTTCAATCAAATACGAAAATCAATCAATTAACACGTATGATCAGAGATAAAGAGGAATTGATTAACACCAATATTCTTATTGATTACCTAGGTTATGAAAATGATTTTCCCCAAATCAATTTGTACAAGAAAGATTCAATTCAATCAATTATGAAAATCAAACTTTTCTAGGTTTTCAACGATGAACAATATGAAATGAAAGAGTTAAGGGAATAGAGATACTGCACAGAGATTTATCCTGGTTCACTCACAACCACCGTGAGCTACATCCAATCCCCTCTTCAACCAAGAGAGATTCTTCACTAAGGAATTAGATGTTCTCAAATTACAAGCAAATGCCTCTCAAGACTCCCCTTATTGATAGCCTCCAAGAGATACCACACCCTTGTCTTGCAATCCTATTGAAATATAATCTAACCTTCTCTTGCTTGCCGATTCCCCTCAACAAGACTTCCACTTTCTTGATGATACCTCACACCAAGACTTCCACTTGCTTGTTATCACAACAAGACTTCCAAGATAACTTTGCTTGATGAACAACCACCAAGGCTTCCAATGTTGTAGAATGTTTGCCTCCTTTGCAATGATTACAACTCAATGAAAACACAATAACAATCCTATGAATCTCTTTCAAGAACTATGAAAATATGAATATAAGAGATTCAAAGATTCTTGATCAAAGAATGTAAAATTGAAAGCTTTGATCTATGAAAGTGAGAGAGAATAGTGTGACTTTGATCTTTGTAAAATTGATATGAAAATGTTCTAAGTTTGTAATTATGATTCACAAAGGTTAGGAAAAAAAAGGTTTATATAGAATACCCAAAAGTTAAGGAACTTAAAAAACTGATTTTGAGAAGTGAAAAACGTATTTTAAAAATCAGTTCTGCAGGTGTTAATCGATTAACACATGGCTTAATCGATTAACCACTGTTAAATGTGTGTTAATCGATTAACTCAACTCATTAATCGATTAGCCACTGTAAAACACTTCTAAAAACTTGTTTTCTCAAATCTAAACCTTTTCTTTCAAACCTTTAAGCCACCTATTGATTTTAGGTTAAGTGAATACTCAAAATATAATATAATCATGCACTTGATAGAGATTCACTACCCACTAATGACTCTACCCAAACTCATCAAACTATAAAAGACTCAAACTAAAAATATTACAATTATACACAAATGAATCTTCATGAGCTTGCTCTCTCTTCATCATTGTTGATGTTTGTTGTTTGCTTGTTGACCTTCATCATACTTGAGCTTGATCAATACACTTGATGCTTGTTCAAAACTTTTGTCATTATCAAAACATTCTCACTGGATCTAACAAAGCTTCCCACGTCTAGGCGTGTGAGCAGCGTTAAACCCCATTGACCAGATCTGGGCGCCCAGGCGTGAGGCCCCGGGCTCCCGGGCGTGCAGTACTCGTGCAGGCCCAGTTGGGCTGAATTCTGATGCGTTTTTCAGGGATTTTCTTAGGATTTGTAAATAGATATTTATTATAGGATTAGAAACTAGGTTAGCAGCTTTTAGAGAGGGAGATTACATGATTTTAGAGAGTTTTAGAGGAGAAGAAGATCGAAGATCTCTTCGCGGTAATCCTAATTGTCTATCATTATGGATTACTCTTCTACTGTTTTTGTTCTTATTTTCTCAATGTGTAACTGAAACCCTCGTGTTAGGAATTGGTGAATTTGTATGGGTTAGTTTATTGATTTCATGAATTGATGTTTTTCTGTTTCTAAATCAAGTGTTTGATTGTATTTTCACTGTTATGCATGGAAGTAGCTAATCTATGTTTTGAATCTCTAATTCTTCAATTGAGAGATTAGGAATTAGAATAGGCCTTCAATCAAACAATATAATTATTCAACTTGTAGGGATACTTTTGGGTAATTATATAACTTGTTATAAATTCCACTATTCTTAATTAATGGTTATTCAATGGTTTAATCACTTAAGGGATTAAGGATTATCAAGTTGAATAATAAACAGTAATTGCATAAGAGGAATCTAGTAATTACTACCTTAGGAATTTGTTCTTGATTTAGGGAAAAAAAGAGATTCATGATAAATAAACAACGCCTACAATGAAACCATGTTCCTAACTCGTTTTCTTAAATTGCTCAACCACTTTTATTTAATTTCTGTTTTTATTTTATTTCAATTCAATCTTAATTAATTAGTTACAAACCTATAGATTTCGCTTCTAACTACTCTTTGGTGAGAATTAATTGAACAATTTGCAATCCCTGAGGGACGATATTTGGTCTTATTGACTATATTACTTGTCGATCCGGTATACTTGTCGGTAGTCCAACAGAATACTAAGAAAGCACAACTCAACTCACAATCAATTTCATACTTCTTTTCTTTTCACTTTTTTTTCCTCTACTCTCTTCCAAATTCCTTTTTATTTTTTTTTCATTTATTTCATGGAAGAGAAGTAGACTCACAACACTTCATACCATTTATTCAATTTTTCAATCATTCCTCTCAATTGCTCATTCAAAATTCCTAAGGTACTAACAAAAATTATGCAATGCAAGGTACCAAAAAAAATCATAATTTCATTAGGCTCAAAGTGGGAAACTAAGGGAACATTTATCAATTCAAATAAGTTGAAAGCCATAAAAACACATCCTAAGTGCCTTAATCATCTTAATGCATGCAAACAAAAATCAATTTTGAAATGGTTACAGGTCAAGTTCTAGAACACAAAACAAAAGTGAACACACTCATGAAAGAAATAGGGGTCTCAAATCAAAATTAATTCAATAAATCATACCCCTTCAATGTTTAGGCTCAAATAACTCACTAGGCTAAAGGTCAGTTCACTAATCACTTGTTCTCAAAAAGTTTGTCAAAATAACCATATCTCAAAAATATTTATAGCTCAATCAAATCAATATCATAAGTCAATGAGTCTAATCCTAAACTAAGTATTTACACCTATCATCATAAAAACAGTCCTAAGTCTAGAATAATTACCTACTCCTACCAAGAACACAAACCAACACCAAAAATGGGAGAAAAATTCAAGTCAGAAAAATTTTAATTTTGTCCACTCCCCCAAACTTAGAGGTTGACTTTTCCTCAAGCAAACTAATCTAACCTAAACTAAAAAATAAAATTTAAAAACTAAAGCAATGAGTTAAGAGACTTCCCTGAAGAGGCAAGGCAATGCAAGCTTTCAATTATATGTTTTGATGAAGACAACAAGATATAGATTACCTACAACAACAAAGATTCAAGGACTATTCTATCATTTCATTCTTATATATATATTGTAATTGTTTTAATTTTGTTTTATATGAAAGTGGGTGGTAGATTAGTTTAGTAATCTCAATTGGAATTTAAAGATTGATTATGTTTACAAATTGAGATTGCTTTGATAGAGAAAAATAGCTCAAGACTTTTCCAAATTAATTAGGTGAAAAATGGAATTTAATTGAAAAAGTTTTTATCAGTTTTTTAGCAGTGTTTACTCGATTAAGTACTCGAGTAATCGAGTAGTACTCGATTAAGGGACTCGTCTACTCGAGTAAAGTCTGTTAAAACTGAACTTTAAAAAGATTTCATTTACATCTTTTCAAAGGTTACGAACTCTAAATTTTGAAAAGCATTTTTCTCATATTTTCACAACATTCTTGAGCAAATAATCTTTCCAAAAACATCTCTCTATCAATGTTCATGTGAATCTTAATTTGAGAACATTATTCATTCTTTTCATTCTCATATTGAAGATTCATAGTTTTGTTTTAGCATTCTATTGTGGTTGAATCATCTAGTAATAACAAGGTTACTTCTCTCAAGATTCAACAAAGTGAAGTTTTCTTTGAAGACTTTGAAGAAAAGGGTTGGAGCAAGACTCTTAGCAATTTGATCAAAGTTGCTCGAAGCTCAAAAGGATTGATCGTGATTCAATCAAAGAAGAAGGAACAAATTGAATTATTGGACAAGAATTGGGTAGAGTTAATTGGTTTGGTACATCAATTAACAAGGGTTAGGATCAAGAGAGAGGAGAGGATCTTAACACATTCTTGTAATCTAATTCTTTTGTTCATAGTGTAGCAAATCACCCAAATCAGAGAGGGTGGACTGGATGTAGCTCATATTTAGATGAGTGAACCAGGCTAAAATCATGTGTTCTTTATTTTGAGCTTTTACGTATTCTTTCGTTCTTAAAATCAACAAAAACTTAAAATCAATTGTGAATAGGATTTGTGAATTTCAATTACGTATTCTTTATTAATTCATTAATTGATGGGTAATTGATTTTCTGTATATTCTTATTTTGATTCATTGATTTTTTGGTTTAGATTTGATTAGAATTGATTTCTGAATTTTCTGTGTTTTTCAGTGTTTAATCGAGTAGTACTCGATTAAGGTTTTTCAAATTTTCAGGTCTACTCGAGTAGCCTGCAATTTACTCGAGTAGATTAGTTAAATCTGACTACTTTTGATCTGTTTTGATTACTTTCGAAAAAACCGGGTATCGTAGCTTGATTCTTCTATTCACCCCCCCTCTAGAAGGCATTTTACCCGCTTGTTGGTTTCCAACAAGTGGTATCAGAGCTCGGTCGAATAAACCGAGTTTAAAAACTTTTTCGAAAAGATCCATTGGAAACCATGGGTTCTCAAAATCCTTTTGGAGGAGAAGGTGCTGCTATAAATCGTCCCCCACTATTTGGAGGTGAGGGATATGCTTACTGGAAAGTAAGGATGAAAATTTTCACTCAAGCTATCGATAACGAGATTTGGAAAACTGTTGAGAAAGGTCCTCACATTCCCTATACTCTAGTTGAGGATGTTCAAATGTTAACCCCCGAGGACAAGTGGACCGAAGATGATAAGAAAAAGATCCAATTAGATCACAAGGCTAAGAATATCATTACGTCCGCTTTGTCCTATGATGAGTTCTTTAGGGTATCCCAATGCTCTAGTGCAAAGGAAATGTGGGACACTTTACAAGTGACTCACGAGGGAACTAGTGAAGTTAGGAGAGCTAGGTTGAATGTCTTGATGCGTGAATATGAGTTATTTCAAATGTTGTCTAATGAAAGTATTAATGATTTGCAAAAGATATTTACTCATATTATTAATCACTTGCTTGCTCTTGGTAAGGCCTTCTTACCGGGAGAACTTACTAACAAAGTTTTGAGGTGTTTGGACAGAAATTGGCAACCCAAGGTCACGGCAATTATTGAATCAAAGAACTTGGATACCATGGATCTTGCTACTTTGTTTGGTAAGTTACAAGAGCATGAGATGGAGCTAGGACGCTTAACTTCAAATGAGGAATTCGACAAGAAGAAGAAGAGTATCGCATTAAAGGCTTCATCATCAAAAAGTATTGATACTACTAATGATTCTTCCTTGGATGATGACACGGATTCCGATTTAGATGATGAGTCACTTGCATTCATTGTGAAGAAATTCAGAAAATTCTTCAAAAAGAAAGGAAACACAAGAAGGTTCAATTCAAGGGATAGTAAGGAAAATCCACAAAGGTCAAAAACCCCGAGAGACAAGATAATTTGTCATACATGTGGGAAAGCGGGTCACATCAAGTATCATTGTCCTCAAAAGCCTAAAAAGTCCGATGGTGATAAGAAGAGGTCCAACAATCACAAGGCTAAGAAAGCCTACATTGTTTGGGACGAACCCGAAGATGATACTACTTCTAGCACTTCGGAGGAAGAAGAATCGGCAAATTTGTGTCTAATGGCTAAGGATGACATTGAAGCTTCCACAAGCGACACGTCTCTTGAGCTTTCAAGCTCAAAGGAGGTACATCCTAAAACTAACTCTGATGTAGATTCGGATAATGAATCTTGCTCTTCCCCTTCATATGATGCTCTTTATAACGCCTATATTGATATGCATGCCAAACTTAAAAAATTAGCTAAAATCAATATTGAGGCTAAGAAAGCAATTTTGAAGTACAATGAAAAGATTTTGGAAATGCAAAAACATATAGATGAGCTTGTACTTCAAAATGAGACTTTGGAACTTATATACTCTAATGCATCATGTGATCATTGTGTTTCAAATGTTGTGAATTCCGATTGTAAGAGGTGCAAGACTTATGAAATTGAATTACATGATTTGAAAGAAAAACTTGCTACCTTTGCAAAAGGAAAAAGAGATTTAAATGATTTGCTCTCTAGTCAACGAGACAATGCAAATAGAACAGGTTTGGGATACATCAAACCAAAGAAGAAGTCATATAGAAAAGTTGGAAATTTTTCAAAGGTGAATTTTTCTAGAAAACCAACATGTTTCTATTGTGGCATCTTTGGTCATGTTTCAAAATTTTGTAATATTAAAAATTATGGTGTTCCCAATAAGGAATTTATTTGGATTGTTAAGGGACAAAAACCAGAAACTAACCCACAAGGACCCAAAATTGTTTGGGTACCTAAGTCTTCCAATTAACTTGTTTTTGTAGGTGTGCCTTAGAACGAGAGATGATCGTTGGTATTTGGACAGCGGTTGTTCAAAGCACATGACGGGAGACAAGAGACACTTCATCGAGCTTACACCAAGAGATAAAGGTCATGTTACATATGGTGATAACAATCGTGGAAGAATACTTGGTATAGGTAAAATCGGAAACTCTTCCAATGTTATAATTGTCAATGTGTTGTATGTTGAAGGTTTAGAGCATAATCTTCTTAGCATTAGTCAATTGTGTGATATTGGTAATAGTGTAAGTTTTACCTCTAACCATTGCATTATTAGAAGTGAGTGTGATCAAACCATTAAGTTTGTTGGGAATCGGATGAATAACACTTACTTGATTGACTTGAATGATATTACATCTTTGTTTTCAAAATGTTTTCTAAATAAAGATAATGATGTTTGGCTATGGCATAGAAGAGTAGCTCATGTCCACTTGGGTCAATTAAACAAAGTTTTATCCAAGGACTTAGTAATTGGCCTTCCGAAGCTCAATTTTAAAATAGATGGAGTTTGCACCCCTTGTAAGAAATGTAAACAAACTAAAACAACTTTTCCTTCTAAAAAGGAGAGTTCCTCTACAAGGGTGTTAGAACTCTTACATATGGATTTATTTGGTCCTTCACAAACAATGAGCTTTGGAGGTAATTACTATGGACTTGTAATTGTGGATGACTACTCACGTTTTACATGGACTTTCTTTTTGCCATCAAAAGATCAAACTTTTTCTCGTTTCAAAACTTTTGCCAAACAAATTCAAAACAAAGTCAATCATAGTATAGTTGCTATTCGTACCGATCATGGTGGAGAATTTGAGAATCATGCATTTGATAGATTTTGTGAAAAATTTGGTGTTGAACATCAATTTTCTGCTCCTAGAACTCCTCAACAAAATGGAGTTGTTGAGCGGAAGAATAGAGTCTTAGTAGAATTAGCTAGGACTATGTTGAGCGATAGTAAAGTTCCAAAATATTTTTGGGCCGATGTGGTGAGCACCGCTTGTCATGTGCGTTTTATGAATATGAAATGGCTCTTAAATCAAAGGTTTGACTGTTCTTCTCTGTTTGTAGAACAAGGTTTAACGAAATTTCTAGGTTTTCATTGTGATTATTATCCTAGACTTGTTCGGAAGTTTTATGCTAACCTTAAGTTTGATGATGGGTTTTATAAATCTGTGGTTAAGGGCAAGCTGCTGAAATTTACACCCACTGTGATGAATGAATTATTTGGTTTATCTACTGAAGGTACATTTTTCAATGATCCACAAAGTGAAATTCTAAATGAATGTGATGTTGCAATAGTTTTTGGAAACACTGTTAGAGAAGGATATAAATGGGATAGTGGTACTAAGCATGCAGGTTATATGACTCCGGATAATAGGCTTATACTCTATGTTATTTCTTATATTTTGATGCCTAAGTAAAGTCACAATTATGCACAAGCTACCAATGATGAGGTTCGGTTGCTTTATGCTTTGAAGGAGCATATTCCTGTTAATTGGTCAAAAGTTATTCTTGATCGAATGATCATTGCTGCTGGTTCTGTTGGTAATGCATTTTTACCGTATCCGATGATTGTTTCCAAGCTTTTGTTACATTTTGGTGTTGAAATTGAGGACGAAGAAGAAGAGGTTTCTCTCACTGATCGTGAATGCATTGACTCTACGTTATTGCATGGAATTGGTATGGATGAATATCCAACTTCTCGACATTGGATGTGGAAAAATGATATTGCGAGATTAAAGAAAGAAAAAGAATTAGAGGAGGAGATGGCAAGGCAAGTAGGTGCTGGTTCATCTAATCCGCCCCCTGAGACACCATTCAATGTTGAAGATTTTATGAATGATGGTGGTAATGAGCAATCTCAACCGCCTCCCTATCATGGATTTGATTTTCAGGAGCTCAGAGATTTTCTTTCTGCTGAGATAGGAGGACATTTTGCTCAGATGGAGCAGCGTCAGTATGCTATCGAAGAGCGACAGAGTGCTATGATCCGTGATGGTTTTGCACATCTTGCCACGCGCCAGCAGGCGATGGAGGATCGTTTTTTTGGTGCTCTTGGGCGCATGGGCACGAAATAAATCTCCCAAGGCTAAGAATATCATTAAATCCTAGTATATATAGACAAAGCTAAACCTAAAATAAATCTCTAAATAAATCTTAAAGATAAATCTTAAATAAATCTAGAATAAATAATCTAGAATAGATCTAGAATAATTAATCTAGAATAAATCTAAAATAAATCTAAAAGGTAAATCTATCAGAATCCTCAAAAGCGAAATAGATAGGCCCAATTGGGCCTGCTGCGGGGGACGAGCGCCTGGGCGCCCAGAGCCACACGCCGAGGCGCACAGGTCTGATTGATGCTTGCTGACCGGGGTGAGCGCGCCTGGGCGTTCCAGCCCTGCTCCGACTCCGTTTCGCTTCGTTCTTGCACCATTTTCAAGATCCTTTCATCCTTTTTTCAGCTCCATAATTATTTTCTTCAATTAAGCTCCGAAAGTACCTGAAACATACACAAAACGGATCAAAATGTTCAAAAGATTCTAAATTACCTAACTTCCTAAAAACTATACAAAAAGTCCTAAATTTACAAGAGAAACAAGCCAAATCCATAGTAAAAGGGAGTCTAAATCATGCTCAAAACATCATATAATGGACCCAAATCAGAAAGAGAAGAAAAAGAAAATAGTATGTGGCAAGTGGCAACTGTAGGGGCTTCAAGATGGAAAACTGGGTGAGGTAAGACAACAATGGCGCAAGAAAGGAAAAATCGCAAAAGCCACGAAAATTAGGGAAACGAAGCGATGGGGAAAAGAGTGGGAAAGAAGAAAAAAAAAGAAAGATGGAAAGATTTAAAGAAAAATCTGCCCTTTCAGATTCCTCGAGAAGCCTAGAAAAAGGGCACAGTCCACTAGAAGCAGGGACACAAGGCGGCACGGGATGGAAACAACTGACAAAAGTTCAAATTTCGAAAAAAAAAAGATACATCATTGCAAGTTACCTTCCCCACGTTAACACGCGTACCCACAACGCCACTCCCCCAGAAGAAAGGAGAATTCCTTCCCACTCTGATCCCAACAGGACATCGAGGCAGTTGCTCAGAAACCCGAACATCCTCTTAAGCTCGGAACAGGCTCTTTCAGGCCTACACCAGCTTGGGGGGCTTGTAGGGTTAACCAGTTCCTAGCAATCTCTGTTGGACGAACCCGCACCGAACACACGGTCGGCATAACATTAAAGTCTGCCTGGCCTCCGCACAGGTTGGAATGTCGACTACCCGACCTCGGAGGGACCAGGAACAATTATCCTTTACCAGTCTCCCACAGGTCGAAGGCATTTCATCCGACCTGGTGATCTCTTAGGAGCCCACCGAGTGGCCCAACTAGGGATGGCTAGGCATCCGTTCGACCTCGAGACGTCGTACAAGCCGCGTGCCATACACCCTACATCCTTAATACGGGCTAGACATGAGAAGGGACATGCTGATCTGTCCAAGTTCAAAAATGCGAAACATTACCCTTATCCAGGAAGCACTTCATATATTTTGCTGATATTTTCTAAGCCTGACGTCAACATGTAAACCCTAAAGGGCCTTGCCCTTTGGGCCCTATTCACCCGCACACTCTATAAAAGGCATAATCATCTTTGGGGTCAGGTAAGTTCTCTCATCCCTAAGTTGTCACTCTGGACACACTTTGTTGACAAGGGGAGACCCTGGGTATTCCAACCGAATTCTCAGAAATATTCCATTACCGTCATATATTAACCCCTGTTCTCACATAGATTTCAGGGCCAACAGCCACTGGTCCTGAGGTCCCCTGAACAAGAACATTTCCCATTTTCCATATTCACTACAATTTGAATTACGGATGATTTTTTATGCTATCCTTTTAGTTTTGTTTTAATGTTCCCTTTTCATCGTATTATTGATTTAATAATTAAAAACTTCGATAATTAAAATTAAAAATTGAAACAATGATGAATTGTAACGTACCTTAAAATAATTAGGAGATGAAGACATCTGTTATATCATTTTTTGGAAAAATGTTGAGTTCAAAGATGCTGTCAGCCATTGTCATTGGTGTATTCAGCGATTGTCAATGGTGTATATGAATATTATGATAACAGTGATAGAGTAGGATGAGTGATATTGAATTATTTGTAGTAGGATAAAAGTGAATAAAATTTAATATTAAAAGCAAAGTTAAAAAAAAATTGTGAACAAAACTTAAAAGGGGTGCAAATATCATTTAAAAAAGAGAGCATAAAAAAATTTGCCTTGCATAAAGATCATGAAACTTTCCTGAAACATATATGCCACCACAGAAAAGAAAAAGGAGAATATATTTAAGTCGGAACAATATTTTTAACATCTATATAAATGATGATTGATGGACATCAACCTTATGTACAAAGAAACTTGAACAAGACTTTGGAAGAGTCATCATTGAAATAAGAGAAGGTGCGGGAAGGAATGAATCTTTAAAATAGACAAAACTCAAGCTAGTCCAAACATGAAACTCTTCTTAAGCAGCATGTCTGATAAGCTATTGTTAAGAAGTAATATAAGACTTAATTTTGATTTTGATGATATAGCTTCATCTTTTAAAACTGGAAAGCAAGATTACAGAATACCAAGTTAACCATGTTAATCAGCATGAGACTTCCACTGGAAGAATAGATTTATTGAACAATATTTATTTCAGTCACAGGAATTCTACAAGCACATTGGTTCTGTAGAAGAATAGATTTGTTAGGATATTTTATGTACTTTGGCACTTATTCATATAAATTCTCCTAATGGTAAGTGAGCCCAAAACCAAGAGGAAATAAGGGTTCACTTGAATTGACTCCATTAGTTTGTTGATCAAGCTGTTCAACTCTTCTGAACCAAGTCACTGGTAGTTGACCCTTGAAGTCATGACTTCCAAAGATAACATCTGTGATTCCTTGTCCTTCAGTACCTGGAAACCAAGCAGCAACAAGAGCATCTGTCTTTTCCAACAGCCATGGTTCAAGGACTAAAGGTCTTCCGGATATCAGAATAACCAGAGTTGGGATCTTGTCAGCCACTAAGCTTATAATATCAGCTCCATTAAAGGGGATTTTAAGCTCTGAATTGTCACCCAAGGTCTCAGCATAAGGAGCTTCACCGACGACTACAATTGCAAAAGAGATCTCATCATGTTCGATGGTGTTTTTTGATGGATACTTCTGGTAAATTACTTCTGTTTCAACCCCCACAGTTGCCTTGACAGCATCTAAGATTGTCGTCCCTAAAATGGTAGATGTAAGATACATGTAGCAACCATGTTTACCAAAATAAAAATACAAATAAATAGTAGATTGTATATATTAGAAAAGATATAGCATTAGCATTAGCGTTAACTACAGATAAAAAATCAATCTCCACCTTATCAACAAATACGCATTCAAGTCTAGGATTGAAAAATAACGTTGAGACTTGGGAGAGAATGATGGACCAAATGAATTTCTAGACTAATTAGCTAATCAGAAACAATTACTTTTCTTGCGTAACCAAAAAGAATTAGAAACTTCAATACCTTTGAGAAGCAACAAAAGTTCTTAAATTTTGGGAGTCAACAAATGATTTTGGAAAAGCAACAAAGACAATCTTACCTACGGTAATCCTCCCACTACCTCCATACCAAGTTTTAGTCCAACCTCCACATTGAAATCCAAGATTATCAGCATGAGTTCCAGCCACAAGGATTCTTTTAGCATTCCTGTCCAATGGAAGAAAAGGTTTGCTACCATCTTTTCCATTTTTCAACAGAACCAAAGACTTTCGAACTGCTTCACGTGCTAGATCTCTATGTGGCTGCATAAACAATGATGGCAAAACTAAGTTCAAATTCTCAACAAATCATGATACTTTAAAATGCCATGAAATGGAAAGTACATACATATACAGATTTTAAAAGGAGTCAGTGTTACTTATGTTCTCTATCAGGTTCCTTTGACTTCCAGTGATTCTAAGTTGACGGATATATAATTTTTTACATCTCTCAGAAAAGTTTTATTTCAATCATTTTATATTACCTCAATTTTTTGGGAGAATTAAAATTTAGTTTATACTGGCAAACATTTTTCCAAGTTTAGTATGACTAGCCAAGAGAGTGGTCAAACCTTCATGATGGCTAATATGCTAAGTTGATTGTCCATTCTTTAGGTTAACTCATTTTAAATTGGAAATACATTCACTGGGATATCACAAGTTGTAGCTGCCATGTGAACTAAATATCTGATCTAAAATACCATGCATCTATGTTTTTTTTCCTCTCCATTTCTGTATATTCTTTTCTGTTTTATGTTATACCATGGGAATGCTATGTACTTTCTGGAGTTATGGTCTTTTGCACGGGAAGTATAATTTTGTGGAGATGGATAAAAAGAGAATCATTCAAGAGAGGATTAATTTTCAATGGCCTTTTCAATTTATTTAAATATATACACAGGTAAGTTTGTATTGCTAGCTGTAATCAGGGACAGACCTTCTCAAGAGCAGGTGGGAACTTCTGCTCCCGAGATTTTTAAAACAATGTTTATATTGTAGTGGCAGTTCATTGACACAAGTTTGCGGTTGGCTTAGCGGCAGCGTGTACGGTCACGGAATATGGCTTGGGGTGCTGGGTTCGAACCCTGCCCACGAAAGAATTCAAAATTTCGTTGTATTTTACTAAAAAAGTTGAAAATTTGGCACAAAATTTAAAGAAGAAAGGATCAAACCCTCAACTTCAAAGTGAATGACCAAATACCTAATCGCTGAGCTAAATCAATTTCACTTGATTGCACATGCAAATTGTTCAATATATATTATAAATTTATTTTGCCATAATTTTATTTACACTCTTGTCATTGCTGTTCCTATACTTGGGTGATGTTATCAACTGCACCCCTAAATCGAATGTCAAGATCCATCACTGGCTGTAATGATGTTGAACATTGATAACTAGATATTTCAAATATGAACATAAGCTTAGTCGGAACTCTTAAAGAAAACTAAAAGTGTCATTCTTGAACATTAAGTATTCTTTCCATGAAAGAAAAATGGTAAATATAGAAAGGAGTATGAGTAAATGAATCACAGACATATAAGGATAGATTTTTGCATATATTGGAATAATTTCTGAAGGTAATTAATACTAAAATAAGAAATACAATTTCATCCACAAGGAAGCAGAGAAAGAACTTTTTGATGATGTGAGAGATGCAAAACGAGTGCAATGGAAGAACCTAAAAAACTCTAAAAACTGTGGGTTAAAAATTATGGTTAAGGTCTAAAATTTTGTTAAATATAAGAATCCTCAATTGAAAAAACTAAGGAGTCTGTTTGCTTTGCAAATGTTTCACATTTTCATTTTCAAAAGCGATTGATAATTATAATATGGCCCTGTGTTTTAATTTAAATTTTTGTTTTCCCTTCCTATTTTCAAACTTTCATATAGGAAACGGTGAAAATAATAAAAAGTTGTTTTTACTATTTCCTGTATAAATATTTGGAAACAACAAACATAATGAAAACACGGGATCACATTCGTAATTAATAAAAATTATAAAAAAACATGGATTGCAATTATCATTATCAATAATAGTTGAAAATGAAAACAAGAAATGTTTTCGCAAAGCAAGTAGACCTATAGAGGGTGTTTGATTTGTTTTCTGTTTTCGTTTTCATTTGATATATTTTCACTAATAATTTAAAAAATGGCATCTTGTTTTCCTTTTCGTTTCTTATTTTCACCATTTCCTTCACAAAATCTTGGATATAGGAAACAAAATAAAATCAAACTGGCTTTGTTGTAATTATTAGTGAAATCATGTCAACTGAAAATCAAAACAGAAATCAAAGCAACACCCTCTTAACCTTAACTATGGGAAATAGAGGCTCAACATATGCTGAGGTTTTTGCTTACCTTGCAACCAACCATATCTAGCAAGGATCTGTCACTTAAAGGAAATTCAAAGAGACCAGCAGCAAACTTTACTCGCAAAATCCGCTCAACAGCATCATCAATTCTACTTATCAGTACTTCACCTGATTCAACTAGAAAGGTCAAATCTTCAATGAATTGTTCGAATCTAATAGCCACCATCACCTGCATGTATTCTTAGATAAATTAAAAAAAAAAAAAAAATTCCAAAGAAAAAATATCAAAAATATGATAAAAGATATTGGGAATTGAAAATCTATACCATGTCCATTCCAGCATTGACAGCAGAGGAGATGCAGTACCGATAATCCGATCCATGAGGGTGGCAAAGTCGGTCAAGTCCCTCCCAATCAGAAATCACAAAACCCTATAACAGGAATGGTTTCGATTTTAAAAAAGTTATAATAAAATCAAGAAACAAAAGAAAACTCAAAACAATTTCAGATATAATTATGATGACATCTCAACCTTCTTAATTGTGAAGGGCCAATTATCCTAGATGCTTAAGCTGAAAGGTGGAGGCTTATGTATTCCTTTAATATCTAACATAAACAAGAAAACAAGAAAAGCCCCCATCTTTTCAACAGAGCGAGAAAAAAATATAAAATGGAGAAATGAATTCAGCAATTTTTCATTACATACATAAAATAGTAGCTAATATATGAAATTGGTTTACATACTTTTCTAGCATATTGTTTCAAAGTAACTTCAATAGTTAGCTAGGGATAAGGAGATAAGATTATTAGGGTTGTTTTACCTTAAATCCTAGCTTTTCTTTCAAGATTTCAGTTAGAAGAAAATGGTCTGCATGCAGTTTGCGTCCATTCCAGCTAGAATAGGATGCCATAATGGTTGAAACTCCCTGGGAAATGCAGTCCAAGTAAGGTGCCATGTGGATTTTCTCTAATTCTTCGTAAGATAAAATAGTATTCCCTTCATTCACCCCTTTATAAGTACCTCCATCTCCAACAAAATGCTTGGCACATGCAATAACATTTCTCCTGATGTTTAAGGATATGTGAAGATTAACTTGGCAAACATTTTCAAATAATAGTAAGTCCATCATGAACAGAAATGATAAATAGAAAAATGCACAGACCAGAAAATATGCAACACTTAGGTACATCATATTTTACAACTGAACAAAAAGAAAAGTTTGAAGGGGAAAAGTTCTTTCCTAAAATGTGATCATGGAAGAATGATATAAATTAAAAAACGGGAACAAGATCAGAAGAAACAAAAAGTAGTCTTCTAGCGGCCAGGTGTCCGTATAAATTGTTATTTGGCCAGTAACAGTTAACTGTTTGCTATTTATACACAGAAATATTTTGTTAAAAATTTATATGATTTTTTGCCTACCTTGCAGCCACAAAAGGGTATCCATGGTTATGTCCCTGTGGTGGCTTGCCTTGCAAACCTGAAACAATGGAAGTCATCTTTCTGACTATTTCGGTATCTTCACTGTAACTCTCATAGCATCTTCCCCATCTAGGATCTTTGCAGACCTGTATGTTTAACCAAGTAAATTGCCACTCCTTTATTTTTAAGATAGGGAAACAGATATATTTAATCATTGATCCTGTTTTAACTCCTTTGAACAAATGATAAAAAGTTAAAAACAAATGTAAAAATTTCAGAAATAAATAATTCAACTAATCAGAAGTTTTTGTAGTTAAAATTGTTTAAATTCCAAAATCATTGGACTTCTACAACTGATACAATCCGTTAGGATTGATTAAAAAGTCCAGGACTCTTGGGAAGTGTTGCATTGTCATGCTGTAAAGGATTCACAAGTCACAACAAAGTATAACCAGGGGCAGAATTGCATTTGCCCCAAAAATTTTCAAAATTTAGAAAGTTTGCACAAAATGGAGCATTCAAGTAATGCCACTTTGCAAAAACAGCAACATAAACTATGTTGTTCATTGGCACAATTCGTCCAAGCATAAAATGACTATTTGATGGCAATGCCTTACAGCCACACAAGGAGCAAAATTATAGTGAATTCCACTGGCTTTAACTTCAAGTGCTGTAACAGCTCCAATTCTTTGAACTAAATCAGCATCTCTGCAAGTAAACCACAAGTGAAAATTTGAATTGGTGTCAAGGGGGAGAAAACTCCTACATCAACTTAAATTTCAATGTCAGTTAGCGTACCCATCAAATTATTGCAGCATTACTTCTGGGCAGAGTTAGCAACTGCATACTTTCATGGTGCATCATTCATTGATAAGAGTATAGCAGTATAATTACACAATTCAATATACGAAGAGAATAGAAGAAATATGTGCGAAATTGATACACTTTATTCAACGTTACTGAGCCTTATATATAGGCAAGTACATAATTAGGGAAAAAAAAAAAAAAAAACTGAAATACACCATAAAAATAGAACTCATGATCTGCATAACTTAAACACCAACTATCTCCTTAAGACTACAACAATTGAAACTGAAATAAACAAAATTGCAGAGGATAAACCATTCTACTCCTAATTTTTTATTTAATTTTAACATTAGACCAGCTCAAGGACAATTTTTGGTCTTCATGACTTGCCTTAAGGGAAAACAATGTTGTTTGCTAACAGTATATTCTTCACAAACTTGGGACTGGAACGAGAAGCAATCTTTTCAAAAATTGCTGATAGTGAAGCTGGTGAGGAATTGCAGCAGCCTTTAAACACTGTTTCAGCACCAGCAACACCAAATGAAGCTCCAATAGCTGCTGAAGTTCCCAATACAGCAGCTGAACCTAGACGTGTTTGAAGAAGGCCAGCCTGGATGTCAGATTATGTGGTAACTGGGATTAACGAAATTGAAGATCTTATTACTCACTTTGCATTATTCTCAGATTGTGAGCCTACAACCTTTGAAAGTGATGTCAAAGAAGAAAAATGGATAAAAGCAATAGATGCTGAAATTGATGCAAATGAAAGAAATGATACTTGGGAGCTGTGTGATCTTCCGGATGAGCCAAAATCATTGGAGTAAAGTGGGTCTTCAAAACAAAACTAAATGAGAATGGTGAAGTAGATAAGTATAAGGCTTGCTTGGTAGCTAAGGGTTACAAGCAGCAATATGGAGTTGATTATAGAGAAGTTTTTTCATCAGTTGCAAGACATGACATAATCAGGTTGGTGGTTGCATTGGCAGCACAAAATTCATGGCCTATTTTTCAACTAGATGTCAAATCAGCATTCTTATATGGCTACTTGGAGGAACAGCTATTTATTGATCAACCCTCTGGCTATGTTAAAATAGGAAATGAGCACAAAGTCTATAAATTGAAAAAGGCCCTTTATGGGCTGAAACAAGCCCACCGGGCATGGTATAGTCGTGTTGAGTCTTATTTCCCAAAAGCTGGTTTTTCAAAGTGTCCTTATGAGCATACATTGTTTGTTAAAATTGGAGAAAAAGGGGGAAATGCTCATTATTTGCTTGTGTGTTCATGATCTTATATTTACTGGAAATAGTGCTGCCATGTTTGATGAATTAAGGAAGTCTATGAAGGATGAATTTGAAATGACTGATCTAGTCATGATGCATTACTTCCTTGGCATAGAAGTGGTGCAATCAGATAATGGGATCTTACTCTCTCAAAAGAAATACGCGGGAGAAATTTTGGACAGATTACTGATGAATGATTGCAACCCTGTAAGCAATCCAGATGAATGTAGTTTGAAGTTACACAAAGATCTTGAACGGGGAAGGTTGACAGTGCACTTTCAAACAAATTGTTGGAAGTTTGATGTATTTAATTGCAACAAGGCCAGATATAATATTCTGCAAGTTTGATTAGCAGGTACATGGAGAATCCTATAGAAATGCATTTGCTAGCTGTCAAGAAGATCCTTTGCTATTTGCAAGGAGCTAGAAAATTTGGAAAGTCTTACGAGAAAAGTGAAAGGTCTGCTGGGATACACGGATAGTGATTAAGCAGGAGATCAAGATGATAGGAGCAGCACTTCAGGGTAGGTTTTTATGCTTGACACAAGTGCTTTTTCTTGTTTGTCTAAAAAACAAACTATTGTTACTCTATGAAGTACAGAAGCTGAATTTGTTGCAGCAACAACTTGTGCTTGTCAAGCTATTTGGCTGAGGAGAATTTTGGAGGAGCTGCAATTCAACCAACAAGGAGCCACTACAGTTTTCTGAGATAACAACTCAGCAACAAAGCTCTCCAAGAATCCAGTGCTACGTGGAAGAAGCAAACACAATGATGTCAAGTATTAATTTTTAAGAGATCTCACTAATGATAGACAAATTAGCTTGAAATTTTGTAGAAGTGATGAGCAATTGGCTGATATATTTATTAAACCTCTCAAGGTCTCAGTTTTTAGAAAGTTGAGGAGGCTTCTAGGAATTTGTTCCTTGGAAGATTCTATTATTGAAGGAGATACTGCACAAGTAAACTGAAGCTCCAACACTTCAGTTCAAGGGAGGGAATGTTAAAATTAAAAAATAAATAAATAAATAAATAAAAAATAGGAGGAGTAGTGTTTATCTTCACACGTTTGTTTATTTTAGTTTCAATTGTCCTAGTCTTTAGGAGATAGTTGGTGTTTAAGTTATGCAGATCATGAGTGCTATTTTTATGGTATATTTCAGTTTTATCAGATTACATATATAAGGCTCAGTTACGTTGAATAAACTGTTGCATATTTCTTCTACTCTCTTGGTATATCCAATTCTGTAATTATACTGCTATACACTTATCATTCCTCACTCTCCGGTATAATAAAATGGATTATTAATTTCAAGGACCGCTAATGACAATATTTCAACTGAAGGATCAATAGGCATTAATACAAACACCAATGACCATTTGTAATGGTCAATTGACTGTTCCAAATGGTCAATTGGCCCTTTCTGGTAATTTTGCATCATTAGCGGACCTTAATATTAATAATGTCTCATAAGAATAAGAAAATGTCATTAGAACTTCATAGTCATACTATTTTTTCTCTCCAACCCTTTTCCCATGTAATATTATTGAATTCTTCTATTTGATTTTAAAAGCACAGGCAGTTCAAAAAAATAAAAGATATTAAAAGCACAGGGAAATGTGAAACACACCGGGTAGCTCCGAGGCCAACATTGTGAGGAAATATGGTAGCACCGTAGACACTATTATTACCATGAACTGCATCAATTCCATAGATAAGTGGTATTCCTAGTCGCGACTCTAAAGCCGATTTTTGAAAGCCATCCACCATATCAGCCCAATCTGACGACAAAGCATTTTCAAAAGGTGCACTGCCTCCGGAACTGAGTATACTCCCTATCCAAATGCACATATACTCAAGAAGTCAAAAAGAGGACAACTCAAGCACACAGACATCAAAGTTCCCATTTTTAATACAATCTCAATCATGTTCCTCAATTTCTTTACAAACTTTCGACCTCCAACAAGTCCAAATCTTGCACAAAATGGAGGCATAAATATGCAAAGACATCATCGAATTTCCAATCAAGGAAGCACAGACACCTCACAATAATCGATGTGTCAACATGCATCCATGTTTGACACATACCTGTATTGGACACTCCTAATACATCTCCTACTAAGTTTATAATTACTTTTATTGAATTTTTATACTATTATAGATGGAAATATCACTATAATTAGCACTTCATTATGTTTGTGATTGCTCGTGATAACTTTTAAAGCATTATTCCTCTTTTAATTTAAGATTGGAATTTAAGGGATTTGGATTCTCCGACATCATCTTTTGATGCAGTCAATCATCCAAGGGTTGAAAATATATGCATCATTTTTTCTACAAAATTTAATTGTAAAAGAAATTATTTTTAAAGGCCAGGATTTCATGCAGTATTGTCGCTGCAAAGAATCCATTTCCAAATTTATGTTAACCTCATATTTTATACTCGCTTGTATCATAAGCGTGTCATGGCCTATGATTTTTAATGTTTGTGATATCCAATGTTCGAGTCGATCCCATGTCTCATGTGTATTGTGCTTCCTTGGTTCGTACTTCATCCGTTCCAATTTAACTGTCACTTTAAAAATTTCAAAGTTATTTAATGCTTCAATTTTCAACAGAATTATTAGATAACTTTCATTTCACATTTTTCAACACATTAAATGCAATGTTAAAGTTGGAAAAAATTAATTAATACACCATCGAATTCCTAAAGCGACAAATAATTTGGAACAAGTTAAAAATACTAAAGTAGTGGAACGGGTAGTATTTTTTAGACACACTCACAATTGGGATCCTGAAATTCATTTCAACTTCCCAATAAGTTCAAAGCTTGCACAGAATAGAGGTACACATCATCAAAGTTCCAAATTTGAAGACACACTCTCAATTGGGGTCCCTCAAAAAGTTCAAAACATGCAAAAAAACTGGAGGCAAAAATGCATAGTACAAAAGAATGGGAGAAAAGATAGGTGTACCGATAGAGAGATCTCTGAGGCAAGAAGGGGTAGAAACAGTACGCTCAATTTGGGTCATCTGACCAATCTTCTCTTTCAGAGTCATGCGGGAAAGAAGGTCTTTGACTCGGGCTTCGATGGGTTCGTTGGGATTCTTGTACACACAATCCATGGCTTTGGTACTTTTGTTTGTGTCTGAAACTGACACTTTCTTCTAACGAAAATCCAGGTTGGTATCTGTCCTCTTATATAACGAGAGTACGAGGTACTTAAGTTTTTCTTTCTTTTTAAATTTTTACACCAAGGATGTACTCCCTCATGTCATATATTTATAAGGCATACTTAACTATATCACACAGATCAAGAAGGGTAGTTAGGTTTTTTGAAACTTTAAAAAAATACTTCAACATTACAATCTTACCCTTTTAACTTGCATTGAGAATTTCACAATGTATTACTTCACATTAATGAGCAAAGGGCAAATAAGAGAAAATAGCAATAAATGCCTCCTAGAAAATACAAAGTGACTTATAAATAGGACCAAAGAATCCTTCTAGGATGTGACTTATAAATAGGACCGGAGGGAGTATCAAAGACTAATTTCCTCCAAGTCGTAAGGATTATGAAAGCTATCAACAAAGTCTTTTCAATATCCACGATAAGAATCGAATCTACTTAAAAAAACCTAGCCATTTACCAACCTATTCTCTCCATTTTATATGTAGTCTGTTTTAAGGTTATGCACGGGTTTTAAGGAATGATTAAATGATGTAAGGATTTGTTGTATTTTGACTATAATGTCCTTATAAATATATTGAAAGTAAAAAAGAAAATGTAATAAATAGGATGAGTTTGGAAAAATAGCTTTAATTATGTATTGGGTTTATAAAAGAACATAACTTATGAAACATAATACAAATGCTAAAACAACATTATATATAAAAGGGAGGGAGTAGTTTGTTGGTGGTACTCCTTCCGTCCCTTAATATAGGCATCATTTTGGTAGAATTTGTGTCCCTTTTTTTATAAGTCATTTTAGAATATCTAGGTAATATTAAAGAGTTTATTCCAAATACATCCCTCATAAATGCATAGAGGTAATAGGATAATAATTACAATAAAGAGATAAATGAATAGAGTTGTAAAGTTTTAAATAGAGGTAACTTTGGAATGACAACATATTTTTTGATAAAATTTAGAGTAATAATTACTTTTCTTAATCTGCGTGAATTAGGTAAAAATGACTTATATTAAAGGACAGAGGGAGTATTTCTCTTTCTTTGTTAGAATGAATTTGAGGTAGTTATTTAATTTTTCTTACAAGAAAGAGTTAGAGCATCTTCAACCAACTTATTTCCTCCGTCTCTTGTTATAGGGCACCTTTTTGATAGATGTTTTGTCCCTTTTAATAAGGTATTTTGGAATATCTAAGTAGCATTAAAGAGTTTATTTCAAATATACCCCTCATAATTACATAGGAGTGATAAGGTAATAATTACAATAGAGAGATAAATGAATAGAGTTGTAAAGTTTTAAATAGGGATAACTTTGGAATGACAACATATTTTTTGATAAATTTGAAAGTAATAATTACTTTTCTTAATATGTGTGAATTAGGTAAAAGTGACTTATATTAAGGGACGAAGGGAGTATTACGCTTAAAACTTAATTTTTATTGTCTCGTAGTCAATCTTTTATCATACTCCCTCCGATCCTATTTATAATATCGTTTTGGGCTTTTTATTTTTTCCTATTTATAAGATGCCTTTTCAATTTTCAATAGCATTTAATTACTTTTTTTTCCACAAACACCCGTATAAAGTCAATACTTTTTAGAGTTCCAATAATAATTATAGGGGTAGTTTTGAAAAAATATATCAAATTTTCACATTTCTAATGCTACTAACAAATTTATCCACTTTATTACTCCCTCCGGTCCTAATTATAAGACCCCTTTGAAGTTTATATTTTGGTCCTATTTATAAGATCCCTTTTTAATTTTCAATAGCTTTTAATTACTTCTTTCCACAAACACCTCTATTAAGTCAACACTTTTCAGAAGTCCAATAATAATTATAGGGGTAGTTTTGAAAAAGTATATAAAATTTTCACATTTCCAATGTCACTAACAATTTTATCCACTTTTCTTGATGAAAGTGAAAAAACCCAAAAGAATCTTATAAATAACACCGGAAGGAGCTTATTTAATTCGAGGTAGTTATTTTTCTTTTTCTTTTCTACATATGAAACGGGAGTAGCTTTGTTGGTGGTACTCCCTCCGTCCCTAATTATAAGGTTCTCTTAACACTTTTATTTTGTCCCTATTTATAAGGTCCTCTTAACAAAAATAAGGAGTGTCTGAAAGCAGGTCAACTGGTCCTCCATGCATCCGTCTGGTCCACTGCAGCAGCAAAGTCGGTCCGGGATCCCTACTACCTATACTATGCATGTCCTAGGAACCACTGGGTCCTCCTCGAGGTCTGGGAACCGGCTCGACTGGTACTCCCTCCTCCCCGCTCTCCCCCTCCTCGGGATCCTCCTCTATCCCGTCCGATTGAGTGGCAAACCTATCAGTAGGTCCAAAAGTAGTAGCTGGTATAGTCCCACCAGCTCCAGTCGGATAGGATGAAGGAACATCCTCATCGGTGAAAACTCTGTAGGCAGCGGGATGAGAACGAGTAGCATGACGAAAACGAAAACTATGAAACCTACGTACAGGTCGAGCTGGCGGCGACGGTCCTCTATAAACATAAAAAGCAGGGATGTGCATAGTATATATAATAGGTATCCTAAACCTACGAGGGCGCACCCGAACGAGGGGGTTAGGGTAGAAGAGTGTGAACTCCACCTCACCCTCAAATGTCGCTTGGTGCTCCTCATACGTCCATATCCCGCTAGGGATGGGTCTGATCTCTACGCATGCTAGGTAATGTGCCATCACCTATCAAGGGCACAGGGGCAAGCATATACATACACATAATCAAATAAGGTTGAGCAATAAATATGCAAAGTGAGTAGTTAACATTTTTTAATCATATCAAATTTAATCACATAATTAAATCAATGATGATATGATGCATGTATCTCACTCTACTAAAATTCTCCAACTAATCTCTCAAATGGACGTCCTTCCATAACTTCATTGTATTCCCAGCATACAAAAATAATACGTTATCAAACGTATGGCGTACTTGCTCGAAGTGATAAACAATGTCACTTTATCTAGTGATCGTCACGTCGCCAAAACGTAAAACTATCATTGTATTACATAGTCATTTAGACATAAGACCCACAACGTCAACCTTGAAGTGGGGTCGAGCAAGCAGTAACCTTTGGCACTCCCATAGGCCCTCCTCATGTTCCAAAAATACGTTATCAAACGTATGGCGTACTTGCTTGAAAGTGATAAACAACGTCACTCTATCTAGTGAACGTCACGTCGCCAAAACGTAAACTATCACTTGTATTACATAGTCATCTAGACATAAGACCCACAACGTCAACCTTGAAGTGAGGTCAAGCAAACAGTAACCCTTGAACATGACAAAATGACGATCTACCACGAACACCATGCATGAATGCCATAACATATTCCATTTAAGATTAATCCCTATTTAATCTTATATAACTATTCAACATGGAATAATTTATTCACAAGTATTCAAAGTAATTGATGTAATCTTATAATCTCATTAATTTCTTGGAACATGATTAATCAACTTAAAAATTAATAATTTGGGTTAAAATAACTTGGTTAGATTTTAAAAATGAAATTTAAGTGTTCTGACTAAAAATACTCGAGTATCTTACCAAAAGACTCGAGTAGTTCATACGTTTTCTGAAAAGTACAGTTTCAGAGTTTCCAGAAATACTCGAGTAGTTCATGAATTACTCGAGTAGTTCATCATTCCAGAATACTCGAGTAGTTCATGCAAGACTCGAGTAGTTCATCACAATTTCAAATTGGTGCGTCAGACAATACTCTAGTCTCGGCTCAAACACTCGAGTACTGGTGCTACCAGACGCACTGGTGCACCACGAAATACTCGAGTATCGAGCCAAAGACTCGAGTATTCCATGACAGTACAACACTGAAACTGAGTTTTCACATACCAAATTCAATTCTAACCAATTTTAACCAAAACCAACATTCAACAGAGTTAAGTTTAAGTATATTAAACATGTTCCAACACAGAAATTACATCAAATTACACTGAATCAAAACTGAGCATTCATTATGCATAAAAATCATATTTCAACAACTCAACATGTCAATTTCAATTCTGAGCATCTTTAACACGAAAATAACTTGCATTTAGCTTGCATGCAACATAATAAACATGCTCCAACAACTTGCAACACACAGAATGGCCTCCAAGCCAATATCCTATTTCAAACTATGCCCTTTAAGCCTCATGGTGGCTTCCTACACAAATTCATGAAATCAATCCTTATTCTAGTGAATGTATAGCTTCTCACTTACCTCTAGATCGTGTAGAAACTGAGAATCAACAGAAAATCAACCTCCAAGCTATTTTCCCCAAAATCCATTTGACAGCAACACAATTTTGAGTGAGGTCATAAAACCAAAGATTTTGATCATTAATTCATGCAAAATAATTGGGGAAAATTATTAGAAATTATTCTCTGCAACATGCATAAGAGAATGAAACGAGTTTGAAGTCTTAAAAGTTCAAGAGCTTACCAAAATCAAGCTCCAAAGTAAGCTACCCGAACTGTTTCCAGAAAATGACTTCAACCTTTCGAGCTTTGATTCTCTTAATACACGAACTCTCAGCTCACAAGCTTAGTGTCTTTACGAAGCTTAGGATGTAAGCTTCGTAACCGTGTATCAAACTCAACCTAACACTCAAGAACGAAACAGAATCGTGGATGACAAATTTGGAACCCTAACTCACGATTTCATCAACAAGAAGCTCGAATTCGTTGTTGATGAGCTTAAATAAGCAATCTTTCAATTACATGCAGGTCGACAGGAAGCGGTTGAGGTGTTCCTCAGCTGATTTCGTGTCGAATCGAGAGTATAATGGAACGGTGACTCATCAAACGCACTAACTCAACCAATTCTACCAAGAATACTCGAGTATCGAACGAAATACTCGAGTATTTCGACTAAAATTTGAAAAATGATTATTTTATTCTTTCTTCCCTCCAAAATCTTTCTAATATTGTACTTAGGTCCTACAGCAAGGACTAATATGCAAAAATCTAATATTTGCATAGAAAATAAGTTACAATTATTTTCCACCTATTTGCAATAATTATCTATCTAATTTAATCAGGAATTTATAATAATAATTAATTATAAATAAAATTTATAATTAACTTTTATTAATCCAGGATTAAAATTTTGGGGTGTTACAATATGTCAAGATGAAATAACAAAACAATATACACATATCATGCACAAAGTCACATCATTCTTTCATTATCACAATTATCATCTTCATTGATATTCGAACATTATTTACAAATCTTTCCTTAGTCATCATCACCATTACTTCCATGCCCAAAGGCTCACCCATTCCATGATATCTCCACAATTCCTTTCTCATCATTAAACATTATAACTCATCATATTCTTTAACTTTTCTTATTAAGTTTTATCAAGCGCATACATCGATGACAAGGAGATAAGAGAACGTCAGCGAGGAATTAGTTAGCACACAATACATCTCCTCCAATCCTCCCAGGCCTAAACGGAAGCAAACGGGACGTACAGGAACCTTAAGTTACACAGTTCCAACTGTCGAGAAATCATCATCATATTCATAAGCATATTCAAATCATTTCATAATTCATCATCATCATCATTGGGGCCCAATACCATTCGACAGACAGCCTCGTTCAGGTTCTCTCTCACCATTTCGAAATTGATCAAGGGGGCGACAATACTTTCCTAGTTCCCGTGCAGAACACGCTACGATCCCTTGGGTCTTAAGCTCCGATCACATATAGACTAGTTCCGCCTAGAAAAGCACTCTAGGTTTCTTGATGTATCACTGTCATCACCCTCCTCTATCATAATCACTCACCTGAGTATCCGCACATAAACAGGGTATCTTCCTCTCCACTACTTCACACTCAACTCACCGCATTAGTCAATGTCTTCTAATATTTTATTAGCGTTTTATTAATCCTAAGTGTTGGCCGATTCACTCTTGTTCATCCCTTCAGTGAACCTCGACCTCTAGTTAAATCTTTCACATATTCACTTTCCATTAAATAGCTATATCTTAATCCCAACTCCCCTTTGTTCATTCTCTTTACTAACAAAAAGAACTCTAAGAAGACAAAGCTCGAACTAGCCAAGCCAATTTTGTAACCTTATTTTATCAGTAAATTACTTTAATATTTCTCTATATGAACTCGTTGTTATTACATACTTTTCCTTACACGATCTGTGGCTACCGACGCCTAACGCGAAACATTATACATAATTTCTAGTCGAGTACTCATATATGAGTGTATAACAAATCAAGTACAAAAAAAGATACCCAAACGCCAATCTAGTCATTTGGCAATGACTACAACTCGGTCGACTCGGGATCGAGAAGCCAACTTGCGCCAAAGGTCTGTGCTTTGAGTTCGAAAACATGACAACAGTTCGTAACAGAAAAACATCCATTTTATTCATGTACAGGTCTTAAACAGACTTACAAAAAAGGCCGCAATAGGCTTAAAAAATATACATATAGTACATGTGAAACCCACAAACGGGTTCTTATAAAAGAAAAAAGAAAAAATTATTCTTCTATATTAGATAGAAGGATAAAAGCCTTATTCTACTCAGCGTTGCACACAATGAGGTTGGAAGGATCAGGAAGGTTGAGAGCATTCAGGTCCACCTCAGACTCGTCTCAGCGGTCTATCAACTTCCCACTCTTCACTTCATAATACGGATCTGCCCCCACAACCCTCAAATTCGGGTTAAGCAGTTTCAGCTGGTTGACCGCGTTCAAAAATTGTCCTTCATGGGTCTGCTCCCAGTATAGTAGATTTTGTTTGGCATCGACCTTGTGCTTCAAGGCTTTGGTGTAACACCCTAATTATATTTACCCTTAATTGATTTTAGGACTTGAAATTTTTTTATTTGAATATAATATTTTCATTTGCAATTAGTAGTTTTTAGAGTGCCAGCCAAAAATACGTTTTTACATAAAGCACCGAAGTGCACAACGGTAAAATTTACAACGTTTTCTTTTACATATCCAAAATAAATATCCCATCAGAGTTTTTCAACGTTCAAGGGACCGAGGACATAGACCATTGTCCGACTAAATAGACCTACTCTCCTTGTGATGGAGAGTGAACCTGCTCGGCCGGGGATTGTGCTTGCTCGGACTCGATACCTAAAAAATGGTAAGGAGGTGAGCATTACACAGAACTTAAGTAAGCAGTTTCTAATATGACATACCGACCTACCAAGTCAAACACAGTTAGGCAGTTATACATATAATCCTATATTTAGTCCAAATCATGCAACATACACAATTAACATCAATTTGCTCGGCCCATACCTATTTTCCCTTGTATCTCTTACCTTTCATTTTCATGCAATTATTTCCGACCATTCTCTCTTAATCTTTTATCATGTCTTACATTTTTCTTCGCTCGGCTTTCTTTCCTCTTCCTTTTTATTCGTCTTTTACATGTCTTACACCTTTTTATGCTCGGCAGCGCACACCCCGTGTACGTCTTACACCTTCTTTATTCTCGGTTATGGAGTGTCCATCACTACGCGCACCCCCGTGTACGTGATGCGCGTCTTACAGCTACCATCTCGTGTGACTTACGTGATCAATGCACACGCCCAGTGTTGGAGAGTGCCTTAGTGGCAATCGTATTTTCTCTTTTACTTGTACTTATTTCATGTTTATGGATTATTACTATTAATAATAATGAGGCATTTCATTTATTATATTTATGCTTTAATTGTTTAATTAAAATAGATGTAATAAAGTCCTTAGGATTATAAGTTCAATATCATAAGAATATCAAGTACATGACTTGATAGTGAGATCTTATTGATTGTCAATTATCCTTAAAGATTCCCTAGTCGAGTATTACAGTTAATAAGGATAGCTATAATACATCGAGACTAGTATGTGACAGACTGATGACTGTATCTCACCGGTCATGGATATGGGATATCTACTCTTCACGTAAGTACACATTGGGACAACTGTGTATTGGATTGAGCCACCATGAGAATGCTACATGGGTTATTAAGTGAGTATCATAAGCGATTCTCATAGTGACAATGGTGTACATGGTCCTTCGACCTGAAGTCGCTACGGTTCCCAACATGGGGAATTATGTGCTTTCACGCAATCAAACATCATCTTTAACCAGGTGATCATAACGGTTGTAGTCAGGTATATGACAAATCATGTAGAGGGATGTGAGTGACGTAGATGGGATTTGTCCTTCCTTGTTAATAGGAATTATATCTCTGGGCCCCTTGACTGAGTGAGACGGTGAAATGTATGGCCATACTCAAGACAGTCAATATGAGATATTGACGAGATTTGTTTAGACGCGTCTACTCAGGGATCAATAAACCATAGGTTACACTGTACATGGGTGACATCTTCCATGCCATGAGTGTAACTAAGATATTTGGACAAAGGGATTAAATTTACACGTGATCATTTGTCACACTAAGGTTATGTCACATCACAAACATTCCTGTCACTTGGGTAGCAATGATGTGTTGCTAGATACCGCCTATTGCTTGTAAACTTAAAATGGGATTTTAACTTTACTGCCAACGTTACAGGAACCTATAAGATCACACACTAAGAACAAATAGATTGGAGATATCACATTTGATAAAAAATACAATAGTTGTATTTTTATAAAATTTACGTCCGTGCGATGCACAATATGACCGTGCGACGCATTCTGATATGTGTTGCCAAGCCCAACCCGCTGGTCTAATACTATTATAAATAATAGTATTAGCCTTATGGTTTTGGTACGTGTGAGACACAGAACGACAACCCTAGCCGTCCGTATCAGAGAGAGTGAGTGATACACTAAATCTCTCTCTTCTCCACTAGCACTGAGAAGAGAGACGTGACTCCAATTGGGAACCTGTTTGTGTGGATACCAATATAGGCGCGACTACCTTGTCGCGCTCGTGATTGACGTGGATTGTTCGTGGACGATCTGAACAGCGCCGTTCTCATCTTCGCATCAAGAGGTAAACATTTTTAATCTCGAATCATGCTCTCTCGCATGGATCCTGTTCTGGAAATAGGGGATTTTTTTTCCGCTGCGTATTCAGATCCCTATTTCCAGCAGTGCGCGTCTTCTATGACCAGGAGCACATCCAACCGACTTCTTCTCTGGAGTTGAGGAGTGTCCATCACCACGCGCACCCCTGCGAACGTGATGCGCGTCTTACAGTTGCGCATCTCGTGCGACTTACGCGATCAATGCACACGCCCAGCGTGTGTCTTCTATGACCAGGAACACATCCTAACCGATTCCGTTGCTCAAAACCCTGTGTGAGTCATAACTGCGCACACCCCCGCTTACGTGATGCGCGTCTTATAGCTGCGCATCTCGGCAACTTATACGATCAATGCACACACCCAGTGCACGTCTTCTATGACCCATCTCACACAACCATTACTCCTTTACTTAATCTTTTATCTTTAGTCATTCTCTCTTGGACTCTCTCGGCTCATGATCCCTGTTTACCCTTTTACGTGTCTTCTTATTACAATTCCTGTTCTTTAGTTATTATCCCTCAATTAATCTGTTGCTTAGTATTTTACACACTTTCCCCATCTCGTCCACCTATGGTCGGCTCATATGCTATTCTAATGTTATCAAATACGAAAACAACAGTTATCACATTTTACACATATCTATGCAGCAACAAGATTCAAACATACATATATTTCACTTTTTCTTTGCTTGGTTCTTTTTATTAATCTTTGTTCTCCATACACATTCTCTATACACTATCCTACGGTTCAGTACCCTAATTTAACACCCGGTCTTAGTACCCACTATGTACACACTAGAAACCCAAACCTAAGCTAAGGTAACACTCACTCCTTACCTCGAAACCGTGATAGATAAGGAAGTATTGCGAGTTTGAGCCTTGTTTATCTCATTTGAACTCCTTAACCCATAGTCCCTTGAATCTTTGATGTCGCCTTAACAGAGACTTCGAAACGCCGAGGCAAACTTAAGTTTAAGAGGAAATGGATGAGTGGTTGAGGTTTAGTGAATATTAATAAAAAGAGCAAATTTTGAAAGTGAGGTGAAAAAGAGTGGCTTTACTACAAGTGCCCTAGAGGGAAGATTAAGAAGACGAAGAGGAGGAGTATTACGTATGATAGAGTGTTGATTGTGGTTTTGCTTTTTATTTCCCTTTGAAAAGATATATGTGGTCCTGATGAGAAGCTTCCTTGAGAAGCTTTGGGAACATGTGGCTGGGATTTATTGGCTTCTGGAGGAAGCCACCAATAGTGACTTGAAAGGGACAGCTGTGATGTGAAGGGACAGACAGTGATTGAAAGAGACATTTGTACGGCTGGCGAGGATGACGATGCACAAGTTGCTCGATCGAGCATAAGCGCTTGGCGTGATAGGATCTCGGTAGTCGGGATAGGAGGCATCCACTCGGAATAAGGCAATAAGGTGGACTGCTCGGCGCGAGGAGCCAAGATATCTTGGCGTAGACGGAGGTTTGGCTTAGCCTTTTGCTAGTCGGCCTGTAGAAGGTCGAACCTTTGGTCGGTTAGTACAAGCTGACTCGCTGTGGTCGACTGCACATGGTTAAGACAAGCGCGTGTAATCGTGGGTCATCTAAATATGCTCGGCTAAGATGGTATCGTGACCCTTCACGTCGCTGGTTGGTTGGCTACGGTTCCCCTATTCTAACATGCTTTTCCCTTAACGCGTCTCAACTTATTTCTATGATTTCCATTATTTATAATCAGAATCATTTTAATTAAGTTGGATATTAAATTTAGGATGTTACAATCCTCTCCCACTTATAGAAATTTCGTCCTCGAAATTCAGTCGGCACTGAACAACTGTGGATGAGAGATCTTCATCCTCTCCTCTAGCTCCCAATTCACCTCTTCCACATTGTTCCAATTCCAAATAACCTTGACCAAGGGAATTTATTTGCCTCTGAGTTGTTTCACTCGTCGATCCCCAATTCTGACCAGAAAAAACTTCAAAAGTCAGATTGTCCTTCAAGGGCAGCTCGTCAACTTCTACAACGTGTGAGGGATCATGGATGTATTTCCTTAATTGGGAAACATGGAATACATCATGGAGTTTGGACAGATGTGGAGGTAGGGCAATTCTGTAGGCCACTGGTCCGACCTTTTCCAGGATCTGATATGGTCCAACGAATCTAGGAGTCAGCTTCTTGGACTTGACTGCTCGGCCGATTCCCGTTGTAGGGGTTACTCTTAAAAACACATGATCACCCGCATCGAAATCCAAAGGTTTTCTTCGTTTATCGGCATAACTCTTCTGTCAGTCCTGGGCCGCTTTCATTTTGCCTTGGATCATTTGAATCTTCTCTGTCGTCTCTTGTACAATGTTAGGGCCGAACAACTAATTTTCTCCTACCTGAAACCAGCACAGAGGTGTTCGACATTTCCAACCATAAAGCGCTTCAAAATGAGACATCCATATGCTAGAGTGAAAGCTGTTATTGTATGTAAATTCGACCAAAGCCAGGAGTGTTTCCCACCTTTCAGTTTGTTCGAGCACACAAGTCCATAACAAATCTTCCAAGGACTGAATGGTACGCTCGGTTTGGCCATCGGTTTGAGGATGGTAGGCAGTACTGAACTTCAACCTTGTACCCAGCGCCTGTTGCAAACTTTGCCAAAATCGGGATAGGAAACGAGGATCACTTTCGGATATAATACTGGTCGGTACTCCATGTAACCTGACTATATCCCTTATGTACAGTTGTGTTAACTTCTCTAGGCTATACTTCATGTTGATCAGAATAAAATGGGCACACTTAGTCAACCTATCCACCACAACCCAAATAGCTTCACATCCCGACTTGGTTCTCGCTAGACCAGAGACGAAATCCATTGATATATTGTCCCACTTCCATTCAGGGATCTCCAAGGACCTAAGCAAACCGCCAGGCTTTTGGTGCTCGATCTAGGCCTTCTGACAAACCAAACACTGAGACACATAGTCGGCCACATCTTTCTTCAGTCCAGGCAACCAAAGCAACTGCTTCAAGTCCTGATACATCTTGGTGGTCCTAGGGTGAAGGCTCAATCGGGTTTTATGCGCTTCCTCTAATACCATTCTCTGAACTTCAAAATCCATCGGAACACACACACGACCTCTGAATCGGATGATACCGTCGGAATCCTTTTTGAAATTGGTCTCTCCCTCTTCGGACATTCGGCCTAGCTGTTTCTGTAGTTCTTCGTCGTCGGCCTGTCTCTCCTTAATGAGGCCGACAAACTCATTAGTGACCTGCAATATTGCCAAGACTATGCTCTTCTCTTTCACTTGCACGTCTAGGTTGAGGTTACTAAATTCTTGCATCAGTTGCATTTCCTTAACCATCATGTTGCTCAGATGCAGGGTTTTCTGACTTAAGGCGTCGGCCACAACGTTGGCTTTTTCGGGGTGATAGTGTAGGCTGAAATCGTAGTCCTTCAGAAATTCCACCCACCTACGCTGTCTCATATTCAACTCCTTCTGGCTGACCAGGTAGCGGAGACTCTTGTGGTCGTTGAAAACTTCAAACTTCGTGCCATACAGATAATGTCTCCAGATTTTTAGGGCAAAAACCACAACCGCCAACTCGAGATCATGAGTGGGATAATTCTGCTCGTGTTGCCAAAGTTGTTTGGAAGCATAGGCCACCACCTTCCCTTGTTGCATCAACACGCAGCCTAGACCCTGCTTCGAGGCGTCGTAGTACACATCAAATGATTTAGTCGGATCTGGCAATGTCAAAACAGGAGAGCTCGTCAATCTCTGCTTCAGCTCTCGGAAACTCTGCTCGCACTCCTTGGTCCACTGATAAGGCACGTCCTTCTTGGTTAACATCGTCAATGGAAGGGCCAATTTAGAAAACCCTTCAATAAACCTCTAATAGTACCCTGCCAGTCCGAGGAAACTCCTTATCTCGGTCACCGTCTCGGGTCTCTCCCACTTTAGCATGGCTTCCACCTTGGAAGGGTCGACTACAACACCCTGCTCGGAAATCACGTGGCCCAGAAAGTGAACTTCTTTGAGCCATAAACTGCATTCGAGAACTTTGCATAAAGTTGTTTGTCCTTGAGAACTTGCAGCACCGTTCTCAAGTGTTCCTCGTGTTCGCTTGGACTTTTGGAATAGATAAGGATGTCGTCTATGAATACTATCACAAATGAGTCCAAGTAGGGTCGGAATATCCTGTTCATATAGTCCATAAAGATGGAAGGAGCATTGGTAAGGCCAAAGGGCATGACGACATATTCAAAATGCCCATATCTTGTCTTGAATACTGTCTTCGAAATGTCCTCTTCTCGGATACGGATTTGACGGTATCCCGATCGGAGGTCTATCTTTGAAAACACGGATCCTCCTTTAGTTGATCCAACAAGTGGTCAATGCGAGGGAGGGGATACTTGTTCTTCACTGTTACCGCATTCAATTTTATATAGTCGGTGCACATCCTGAGACTGCCGTCCTTCTTCTTCACAAATAGAATCGGAGCTCCCCAAGGAGATACGCTCGGCCTAATCAACTTCTTGGCCAACAACTCCTCCAATTACTTCTTCATCTCTTCTAGTTCGGGAGGTGCCATTCGGTACGGCGCAACCAAAATCGGCCCCATTCCTGGAATAAGGTCGGTACTGAACTCCACTTCTCTTCTCGTCGGCAAACTGGGCATTTGTTCCGAGAAAACTTCTGGAAAATCGCCGACTATAGGAATTTGACCAACGTTCGACACATCAGTCACTTCTAGGACGGCTACGGATGGATCACTGAAGATTACGGTTTTCTGGTGACAGTCGAGCAAGACATGGTGGTGAGACATCCAATCCATGCTGAGTATAATGTCCAGGCCAGTTAATGATAGGCAGATCAGATTGACTTTAAACTCCCGACTTAACACTCGGATGGGGCAACCCATGCACATCTGAGAAGTGATCACCGAGGAGTTTGTAGGGTCAGAGATAGACATTTTATAGGGCATTTCTATGGGGAACAATTTTAGCTTGTTCATGCAGTCAATGGAAATAAAAGAATGCGTTCCACCACATTTGAATAAGACTGCACAGGGAATATTATCTACATAGCAAGTACCTCTAATCAGGTCATCGGCGTTCGTCACTTCTTCGTCGTCCATTGTGTATACCTTACCTCTCTGCAGTGGTCGACTACCACTAGCTTACTGAGCCTTCGCAACATTGACTTCTTTCTTCACTATATTCTCAGTACACTAGGCCGCAAAGTGACCAGGATTGCCACACCGAAAACAGTTTCCCTTTTCTCGGTTCAGATTCAGACTCCAGCATTCATCCCTGTGTTGCTACCAACCGTGTTGGTAAATCGGATAAGGGCCAGGGACGACCACCATCTAACCACCGCCCCTTGGTGCGGCTGCTGTTCTAGGGCTCGGACTCACATAGGGGCCCAACCTTTGAATTGTTCCTTTCCCCCTAATAGGGCCAACTTATTTCTATGCTGTCTTGCTCCGCTTTTCGTCGGCCTTCCGCTTGAGTCCTTTCTCATAAGTGCTGGCCATATTCACCAGCTAAGAGAGGTTTGCTACATTCTGATACTCAAAAGCGAGTCGGATTTCATCGCAAGACCGGATTCGAACTTGATGCACTTAGTGCGCTCGTCAGCATCTCGGTAACTGCCCGAATAACGGACCAAGTCCTCGAACTGTGCCGCGTATTCACCGACACTTAGATTTCTTTGCTCAAACTTGAGGAAGGCAATCTTGTTCTCCCTTCTTACATCCTCGGGAAAGTATTTGCCGAGGAAACGGGTCTTGAATATATCCCAAGTAATCTCCTGGTTCGCTGCTTCCAAGCCCCTTCGTTGTTGTTCCCACTAGTGCTCGGCCTCACTGGTCAGCACATACTCAGCCAATCTAACTTTGTGCTCGGCAGGCGGTTGCAGAGATCAGAGGATCTTCTCAATTTCTTGGAGCCATCTTTGAGCTCCATCTGGGTTGTAGCCTCCTTCGAACCGAGGCGGTTCGTTCTTCCTAAATCGACTCATCCAGTCGACCTCGATCGGAGCCGGTGGTGGAGGTTGCAGGGTTGCTGCGGCTAATGCTATGTTCTGGGCTTGATTTTTCTGCATTTGTGCAAAATTCTTAGCCTGGTTCTGCTGAGCTTGAGCTTGGTTCTGCTGCATTTGAACCAGAGATTCCAGAATAGCAGCAATTCGATCATTGTCGGCTCGTCTCCCAGCCATACTGTTTAGTCATGGAGGGACATCCAGTTAATGATCAATTAGGTAAACAACTATATATATATATATATTCTACTAAATAACTTAGACAGTTAACTATACACATCGATTACTCGCTTGGTGAGTAACCACTGGAGTAATGAGTTACTCCGATACGCCGAGGAGAAACTGCTCTGATACCATAAATGTAACACCCTAATGATATTTACCCTCAATTGATTTTAGGACTTGAAAATTTTTTCTTTGAATATAATATTTTCATTTGCAATTAGTAGTTTTCAGAGTGCCAGCTAAAAATACGTTTTACATAAAGCACCGAAGTGCACAACAGTAAAGTTTACAACGTTTTCTTTTACAAATCCAAAATAAATATCCCACAGAGTTTTTTAGCATCCTTAATAAACAACAGCTATCACATTTTACATATATCTATCCAGAAACAAGATTCAAACATACATTTATTTCGCTTTTTCTTTACTTGGTTCTTTTTATTAATATTCGTTCTCCATACACATTCTCTATCCACTATCCTACGGTTCAGTACCCTAATCTAACACCCAGTCTTAGTACCCACTAGAAACCCAAACCTAAGCTAAGGTAACACTCACTCCTTACCTCGAAACCATGATAGATAAGAAAGTACTGCGAGTTTGAGCCTTGTTTATCTTGTTTGAACTCCTTAACCCGTAGTCCCTTGAATATTTGATGTCGCCTTAACAGAGCCTTCGAAACGCCGAGGCAAACTTTAGTTTAAGAGGAAATGGAAGGAATAATCTTGGTTCTTGGAAGTGGTTGAGGTTTAGTGAATATTAATAAAAAGAGCAAAGTTTGAAAGTGAGGTGTAAAAGAGTGGCTTTACTACAAGTGCCCTAGAGGGAAGATGAAGAAGACGAAGATGAGGAGTATTACGTATGATAGTGTTGATTGTGGTTTTGCTTTTTATTTCTCTTTGAAAAGATATTATGTGGTCCTGATGAGAAGCTTCCTTGAGAAGCTTTGGGAAAATGTGGCTGGGATTTATTGGCTTCTGGAGGAAGCCACCAATAGTGAATTGAAAGGGACAACTGTGATGTGAAGGGACACACGGTGATTGAAAGAGACATTTGTACGGCTGGCGCAGACGACGATGCGCAAGTTGCTCGATCGAGCATAAGCGCTTGGCGTGATAGGATCTCGGTAGTCGGGATAGGGGGCATCCACTCGGAATAAGGTAGTAAGGTGGACTGCTCGGCGCGAGGAGCCGAGATATCTTGGCTAGACGGAGGTTTGGCTTAGCCTTTCGCTAGTCGGCCAGTAGAAGGTCGAACCTTTGGTCGGTTAGTACAAGGTGACTCGCTGTGGTCGACTGCACATGGTTAAGACAAGCGCGTGTAATCGTGGATCGTCTAAATATGCTCGGCTTAGATGGGTTCGTGACCCTGCACGTCGCTGGTTGGTCGGCTACGGTTCCCCTATTCTAACATGCTTTTCCCTTAACGCGTCTCAACTTATTTCTATGATTTCCATTATTTATAATCAGAATCATTTTAATTAAGTTGGATATTAAATTTAGGATGTTACATTTGGCCTCCATCCTGGACAACCGGCCCTGAAGGCGAGCGTTTTCTTTGGTAAGCCTCTAGATTGAGTCAGCAGAAGACTTCTCTAAGGAGGCATAATCGGCTTGAGCTTTTGCTAGATTTTCGTGATCAAGGCGATTATGCTCCTTGAAGTCGGCCTGAACCTTCCTCAGCTTCTCCTGAGCAAGGTGATCGCGCTCTTCAAAATCAGATCGAGCCTTCTTCAATTTCTCCTATGCAAGGCTCTCATGCTCCTCAAGTTGGCTGATAGAGTTGGCTTGCCTTATCTGAACCTCACTCAACTTACTGATCTCGGCTTTGTACCCCTCCTTCTGCTCGATGAAGGTCCACCTCTTCTCCCTCTCCTCGGTCGAGATGGAGCGAGAGATATCATCGGCATGATCAGCCATGCTGTACATGAGGCAGGAACCACGAAGGAGGTACTTCCTCATTATGTTGGCCTCCTCACGTTGGGAAATACCGTTCTGGTTGCACCACCGTCGATCTTCGGCGGCAAACTTGATCATGTTTTGGAGCTTGGGAGGAACAACCTCGACACCCCAAACACTGTACTTTGGCATCGAGGGGCCATCAACAGGATCCCTTGTTGGAGGCCCCAACCCCGCAGGAATCGTCCCCCTACCTCACGCCATCCTCATCCTTAGGGTCAAGGGCTCGTCATTGGACGCCTCCTCCCTCTCTAATACATTATGGGCGAACTTGGAAGAAGAAGGGGCAGAGGTCGACGTGGCGTCAAGAGAAATCCGTGAGGACGAGGAAGAGGCACTAGTCAAAATTCGGACCTGTCGTCGCTTCCTGGTACGGACAACCTGAGTGGTGGATGAGGGAGGAGCCCTCAAGACAGCAGGAAGAGGAGCTCGAGGAACTCTAACCGAGCTCCCCTTCTTCCTCAGTTCAAACTCCTTGGACATGTCTACTGAAAACAAAGAATAGAGTGTTATTCATAAAAAAAATGGAGAAAGAGCTAGGCTTACCAAGTTTCAGCGGAACTAAGTCGGGAGTAAGGGTAAGAATCTGGAACACGTCCACTCGACCACTCTCCTTGATATAGTTGCGAATGGATAGACAGGTGCTCTGTTCCAAGTTACTCATCCTCGACCACTCAGGTTCAAAAGACTAGGGTCGATGCGTGTAAAAATCCTTAGACAAGGCCAAAGGGAATCGTGGCCTGATTGGGGTCTAATATATGATGTTTTCCAATAGATTTTATACCCTTTTAACTTACTTTTTGTTTGATTTTCCTAGCAAGTTAGTAGTTTTTAGGATGTTTTCATGTTTAGTTTTAATTCCATTACTCATCATTAGTTTAGGTGTTTTTCCACATGTTTTTAGGTGAATAAAGAGTTAACTTTAGTGATCAAGAGAAAAAGAAGTGAAGCAAATGAGTGAAGAATCATGAAGATGAAGAAAAAGGAATATTTCAGTCTCAGACACGCCCCAACGTGAAGTCCATCCACCCAAGCGTGCGTAATTCGTGCAAAAATTAGAAGAAAAATAGAAAAAGTTCATCAGTAGGTGCGCCCAGGAGGAAGCACCGCGCGCCCAAACGCACCTGAGATACACGCCCAAGCGGGAAGGCCATGTGCCTGCGAGACCAGAAATTGATAGAAGATTGAATTTTTAGAATCCTTCATGAAGTAGAATTGATTTAGAGATAGAAGATAAAAGATTGAAGATTAGAGATAAAAGATAAAAGATATAAGATTAGAGATAGAAGATTAAATATGAAGACTCCTTCTTAGTTAGGATCTATCTGATAATTCCTGTTGGAAATAGAAGATTAAATCTTATAGATTTAGGATTTATCTTATCGTCAATTATTTATAGGATAGAACCAGTCATGGAAAAATAACACAAAAAGAGGGGAGAAATCCTTAGATTAGAAAAAGAAAAAGAGAAGGTTCAACAATTCCAAGAAGAAAGTGACAGCTCGTGGAGGGATTGCTCTTAGGGTAACTTCTAATCCATGGCTATGGAGTTATTCTATTCATCTTCTTCTTCTTTTGTAATGGATCACTAGTTTTCTCATAGGAATATGGTGGATTTGTGTGGATCTTGAGTAGCTTTTCTATTTATGAATTAATGTTTTTTTTATTTAAACCAATTGTTTGATTGTAGTTAAATTGTTTTACATAAAAGGGCCCGTTTTATGATTGGTAGTCTAATCCTTCAATTGGAAGATTAGGGATTAGATGTGACCTTGTAATCAAATAATATAATCACCCGACTTGTAGGGATACTTTTGGGTATTATATAACAATTATTTAATTCCAATGTTATTTATTAAAGGATGTTTAATTGTTTAATCACTTAAGGGATTAAGAGTTATCAAATTCAATAATAAACGGTAATTACACAAGAGGGATCTAGTAATTACCACCTCTGGAATTGTTCTTGATTTAATGGAAAATAGAAATTCATAATTAGTAACTATGGTCCTACAATGAAACTATGTTCCTAGCCTTCTCCACAATTGTTCTAAATACCTTTTCTTTTCTGTTTTGTTATTTAATTAATTCTACACTCTCAAATTTAATAAATCAAACTCAAGTTTCACTAGTAATTACGATTTGTCTAGAATTATTAGAAATAATTTGCAATCTCCGAGTGGAACGATAATTTACTTACTCTTTATTATTTGCTGACCCGATCTAGTGTTTAAGATTAAGTCTTCTAGCTTCTAAGGCCTTGGATCTTCAAGAAAGAACTTAGGTTTTTGGCTTGGTTTCTCCTTCTTCTTCCTCCTAGCTCACGGCCTCCCCTCTATTTTCTATGTGTTGAGAGCTTTGATATGTGCTCTCAACAAAGGTGTTTGGAAAATGAATGGAAATGAGAGGAATGAATGAGAAGGGGGTGAAAGAAACTAAGGGTGGTGGTTTATATTAGCAATTGGTACACTTCCTCTTTTACCCTTATCCCATTCGGCCAAGGTACATTCAAGGAAGGGCAGTTTTGGCAACTTGATTTGTTGCATGGGTGGTGCTTAGCAAACCTAGGGAAACATGGTGGAGAAAATTAAGGAACTATGTCCCTTAGGTTTAGTTGCCTTCGGCTTCTAGTTAGGGTTTTCTACCCATTTAGTTCCCTTATGGTTCTAATGCTTAGCCTATAAGCTTCCCAATTTTAACACAAGTGGAGTCATGGCATGCACACCCACACACCCACACCCACACGTATTATGGCATGCACACCCACACACTCACACGTATCACACCTACACACACACATATTATACACACACCTACTCATACACATATTCATTCATGTTGCACACACATACACGTACACATATATACACTCATGCATTATCATGTTCTTGTAATAATTATATTTCACATAGTCCTATTTATACAAAACCGTACATACACACATCTTCATGCATTCATAAATCTTTTTAAGCATAAGAATTTGCAAACGCACAACTATTCTAACTCAATTTCCAAAACTCATAGTAGTATTTCAGAAAAAAATCATCTCTTTAAAGTCACTCTTTACCTTGAAGACGTTACTTAGAAAATTTATTTAAGAAATTATTCTTTCAAGAACACTTTTCTCAAAAATAAGTCCTTTTAGTATTTTAATCAATACGAGGAATTTGCGGGGTGTTACATTCTCCCCAACTTAAAGATTTCTCGTCCCCGAGAAATACGCTGTGGGTTGGGCAGCAGGGCACAAAATCCTCACGTCACTTTGATTCCTATAAAAATACTTCTTCTCTCACTTTGTGGTCGTATCCCATTTTCACTGGTCTAAGTCGCCTTGCCGTGTTCCTCATTTGTTCCTTTCAGACGAAGAAATTCCACTCGTATCATCACTTGTGCGTCGAATCGGGTTAAGTCCATCGGACTAACCGAAGACGTCGCTCCCTTAACTGATTGTCGTCACAGAAAGTCCAACCATAGGTACGGACTTAGGGGAAAGTCAAACAAACCAACATTCATACGTCTCCATAAGCAAGGATTTTATCTAAGAATCCTTAAATAATCATTATTCTCTACGACTCGGGTCCCTACTACCTCACAATAACCACTCCTTCCTTCAATTCTTCTTCTAAGTCTAGGGTTTTCGTCTATCATTTTCTAGCTTAAGGGAAATCCCATTACCACATAGACTTCACCCTTGATCATCTTATTTCCTAATTAGGGTGTAAGGCAATCCTAATTCTCAAATTTTCCTCAAAATTCCTCTAAGGGCTGGTAACATATGCCTCTTTTCCTTCCTTGTGGCTCCCCAACTTTGATTCAACTTATAACTACCTCACGATGATCTTACAACCTTAACCAGCTTAGACTATTTCTCCTTCCCCAATCACTCAAACCTGAAACTATTTGGGGTAATTAGGGCACTTCCAACTCTACAATTTGGGCTAAAAGTCGTAAATAGATTTGGTAAAGCTACAATCCGATAAAGGTTCATGAAGGAAAGGGTTCGAATAACAAAACTGCTTTGTTGAAACAATTCAACAAGCACGGAATTTCAGGTAAGGTACACTACATCCTCAAGGGTACTGACTATCCCTATATGTATCTGAGAGCATGCTAAGATCAACAATTCTAAGTCTAACCATTGCTAATGAAACATCAGGGGTATAGGGCACTAATTGCAGGATCCATTCAGGGTCTACTCTTATAGAGCCAAAAGGTTCCTTAAACTAATACAGTCAGTGCTAAGCTACAAACTAATCCATGTCCTAAGAGGCAAAAGCTTATCCTCCTATTCCTACTCAAATACTAACAAATACACAGAGTCACACACAACAAAGCATGTAAGCCCATGCTTAAGGCCACTAAGGATTACCATAAGCTCTGATACCATTCTGTAACAGCCCGATTTTCGTAAGCCAAAATATTTAACTTTGTGTATTAAAATTTACCAAAAATGAGGCCAATTTTTTTTTTTAAACATTTGAAGTGTCCATGATACGAGTGTCCTTCTTTACTGAAAATCGAGTTGTTACTAAAATCGTTCATCTTCATAAAGTGGCTTGATTCAAAAGCATAATAACATTTTCCCAAAAGGTTACATTGTTTGTTCTTTCAAAATAGAGCATTCCATGCTACAGAATTAAAACTTGGCTTAGTTACATAATTGGCACATTGCTTGGTAATCCTTGACTCAAAACACAAATCATAACTTAAAACTAACTTTATTACTATCGCTTCCGCTGCGCTACTCTGATGAAGACCATCGGATGCAGCTTCCCTTTCCTCTTGCACCTTTTCTTAATCCCCGAAAGTGAAGTCGTTTCTGTCATTACTTTCTTGTTGACGCTAAGCTCCAGCTCTAACTCATTCAGAGTGATGAACTCCACGTGATATTCTGTCTGCCCGTTGAGATATCAGCAGTACCAATATGCCAACGAACAGGAGAGAGTAAGCGATCCGAACGACGCATCGTCGACGGTGTGGAATTACGATAGGCAAGATAGAAGGACCATACAACACACAATAAAATACACAAGCATACAACAACCAAATAGATTATTGACATCGTCATCATTATCATTTTACATTATTAGTCTTATTATTATACTTTCTCATTCTTCTTTACTTTCACATCTTATAAACATTCTTTCTTTTTCTCATTCCTTTTCTCTCTCATACTCATGATCTCTTCATACAACATATCATCGGGTACTCATTTCGTCCTCGGTTATCACTCACGTCTACATCTCCTCGGTCTCCATCCAAACCTAGGCGGAAGCAAACATGAGTACAAGACCTTTACCGTGCGGGCACGACAGCTGTCACAACACAAATGGCTCCAAGCCAGGAGGACTCAGCCTCAATAATATCAATAACAATCATGGCACACTGCCTCGCAGTGGCAAACAAAATGCCCCACTCCAGTCCCTCTCACTGTTCTCGATTTGCAATCTAGGGGGCGACAGTATGTTTCTAGTGGGCCCGCAGAACTTGCCACGGCATTAGACCCAGTCCCCACCACGTTAGTGCGCCACCTGTGGAGTTCGTTCTGCTTAGAAACACACTCTAGACTTCTTGACGTTTCACCGTCATCGTCCTCCCCTAATGCAATCTCGTCCTAAGTATCCGCAGATACTTATCGTTTCTTCCTCTCCACTACTTCGCACTCTCATACCTCACCACACATGTCTTTTAAGTCTTTTATCTTTCAATTAACCTAAGGTCGGCCCGTCCTTCGTGCAACCCTTCAACGAGTCCCGACCACTACTTTGCACAGCCTTTCTCTCATCATTTCTCACATAGCACAGAGCTGGGATCACATCATTAAACTCTCATCTCTTTACCAATCCTTCTCAACATTCTCAATCTTTTCCAGAAACATCTCACCCTTCCCAAAACACAATTTCATAACTCATTGGAAATTCTCGTATCACAAGCTTTCGCAAAATATCCCTTCGAAAACTTTCGCATAACAATCTATTCTCACCAATATTCACAAAAATATTGTTTCAAAAATAACTTCTCAAAATGTCATTCCAAAAACTTTATCAGAATGGTTTATTCATAAAACCTCCCTCAAAACTGTGTCCCTTCATAAAAACTTTTTCAAAAAGATCGTTTCACAAAAATTCCTTTGAAACATTGTTTTACAAACTCCTTCAAAATCTTATTTCAAAAACTTTTCAAAAATTTCGCTTCCCAAGTCTTTGTCCAAAAACTTTTTTTCAAAAACCCCTTTCCATAAGTCTCCTCTTCACAAATCCCTTTAAAAAAATCTCTTTTCAAAAACCCCTTTTTAAAAACACATCGTTGCTGAGCGCTAGTGGAGGAGCAAGCTCAACTCAACACTAGCTCCCAGTCTAAAACCAAAAACAAAGGAGCTCAGCTCCGCTCAATCTCATCTCACATCCACTTCCACATTACTTTTCCCAGCTCTGGCTCGTTCTCAACATTACCATCAATTCATTCCCCAATCTCAACTCTTTCTTTCTTTCTTATTGCGTCTTTACTTTCAATCCCATTATCTTCTTAACTTATTTCTTTCGTTTTCATTCTCATTCAGTATGCCAGAGATGTCCATCAATAGTTTACTCATCATAACCAATAATAATAAGCAATCAAACATAATTAAATAAAAACATGCTATCAACATCACACAATAATAGTGTGGTCATAGTCACCTTCGTATAAGTGGCCACACAATCAAACAATTGCCACTTATACTACTGACTCCTAACCACTAAGTTCCAATCTTTGAGATGATTCGGAACGTCCTAATATGTCACCTAAACACCACAGTGTCTTAGGATAGCTTCTCTCTCACCTGAGGTCCAGCGATTTAGTGCGTACCGTCCCCACGTATCCTTTGTGCTGCCGGCTGCCCCAATCCCTTGTCTTTAAGATTTCCTCGTACTAAATAAAATACACTTACGTTATTTTCTTGTACTAAGAAAATCTTTTCTTAGTTCGTGACACTTTCCGTTCTTAATCGAAAGACTTAAAAAAACACTACTGTTTTGTCAGGAAAATTCTCATATTTTCTAGCACTTTAATTACTTTATAACCTTTTGAAAACATTTAATAAAATGGTTTAAATTATTTGGTTTTGTTGCTGGTCCGTTTTGGACAGCACCATAACCATGTTCGAAAACACCGAAAAGTGCCCCGTTTTCAATCCGGGTTTTTCTTAAATCAAATATCACTTGAAAATTCTACTTTAAATCACTTGAACACATTTTCAAAGTTTAATAAACAATTATGAATAATTCTGGACAGCAACGAATTATTTTATAAAAATCACTTTGATAAACTCCGAAAACATCGTAAAAACACTCTTTGTTTTAAATAGCTCTTTTATTCAAAATCAACACTTGAAAACTCAAGTTTTCACCATAAAATAAATTTTGGACAGCCATACACAATCCCAAAAATCCCAAATAAATCAAATCAAATTGTTTTAAAATCAATTAATTTCAAAATCCATTACATACTTAATCACTTCCCAACATCAACTGAACACACAACAGCAAACAACATAAATGAATCATTTAACTTAATCATAAATCAAACACTTATTCACAAAACATCCAGGCATTCACAAAGACACAAACCAAACATGTACATTTTATTTCATGTAACTAAACTTCCTAAATTTATTATCTCTATGTGGCCGAATGACATCAAAGAAAACAATTCGAAGATCACAGATTTAAAACACATAAATCTACTTAGTTTATTTCAAGCACCAAAATTCTATTTTCTTTTTCATGCAACCATCTCCTTTACTCTTCCTTCCCTTCTAAACCGAATGCTCCTGTATACACCCATACATTCATTTAAACACAATACTCTTCCATAATTATTTAGTTCATTTATTTCCTTTATTTAAAACCGAATATAAATTAAATAATTATAACACAATTTTAAACATAATAATTTAACAATATCCTTCAAGACACACTCATTACTCTAAGTCACTTCATAAGAAAAGAGTCTTAGTCTACTTACAATGCCTAGGCCGAATAACAAGGCAATGGTTTTAGGTTCATTTTTCAACATGTAAAACACAAAATTCTTAGATCAAAAGAAATCAACATGCATGTGCCCCTTTTTATGGAAACAAAACATGATTTCCTAGTCCTAGGCTTAGGCCGAATGAATATTAATATAGATCAAGTTTTTATTTTAAATCTTTATCATGCAAGAATATGGATCAAGTTAGAAATAAATTCCCAAAGGCTTGTTTCTTTAACTCTTTGAAAAAAAACCGAGGTAATCTCCAAGAAGGATCAAACCTTTTTCACTTAAAATAACATGCATGCACCTAGATTTTGCAAATCAAATCATGAAATCAAGTATAGTACCACAAATCAAAGATGAAAAATCACTTTGAGTAAGAAAAAGTCAAAACCGTGATGAATGTTGAAGGAGATTAAGTCTTCTAGGTTCAAAATAACATGCATGGCTTTATAACAAAACTTTTTAACGATTAAAGCAAGGATCAAGACATTTTTCAAAGATCAAAGTGAAAGTCGAAGCTTCATCATTATTAAATTAAACCCAAACCGTTTCAACAATCCAAATCATCTTGCAAAGGCACAAAACTAACATGCAACTCTTGAGATTAAATTAAAAAGCATCAAGACCTACACTTTTTAAGTATGGCCGAACCTCTTAGTTTAAGATCTAGTGTTTTATTGGTTCATTTAGTCTTAAAAATTCAAGATCAAGATAAAGTCAACACATGCATATACACATAGCACCAAGATCAACATCAACTAGTCATGCAACATCAAAGATCTCATCATTATTCTTAAGCAAATTTTGATCATTCATTTTATTTATCAAATAACTCTCAAGCACATCACAAGTCACGGTTTCAAGCAAGAAAATTAAACATGCAATGAAATTTACTTTAAATTTCTCAAAAACTTCATCAAACCTTTAGATCTAAAAGATTTAGTTTGAAAAGCTTTAGGATCTTTTATTAAAATCTTAATAGAGTTATGAAGTCCATTGTTTAGAAGTTTACAAGTTGCTTCGAGTCTTAGAAGTTCAAGATCAACATAAATAGAACATGCAAAGAAGAAAAGAAATAAAGATTACAAAATCAAAAGAAAATCTACACCATTACAACTTCTTTATGCTTTATTCGAACTACCCACCAAGAAAGGGTTGATCTTCTAGCTTCTAAGGCCTTGGATCTTCAAGAAAGAACTTAGGTTTTTGGCTTGGTTTCTCCTTCTTCTTCCTCCTAGCTCACGGCCTCCCCTCTATTTTCTATGTGTTGAGAGCTTTGATATGTGCTCTCAACAAAGGTGTTTGGAAAATGAATGGAAATGAGAGGAATGAATGAGAAGGGGGTGAAAGAAACTAAGGGTGGTGGTTTATATTAGCAATTGGTACACTTCCTCTTTTACCCTTATCCCATTCGGCCAAGGTACATTCAAGGAAGGGCAGTTTTGGCAACTTGATTTGTTGCATGGGTGGTGCTTAGCAAACCTAGGGAAACATGGTGGAGAAAATTAAGGAACTATGTCCCTTAGGTTTAGTTGCCTTCGGCTTCTAGTTAGGGTTTTCTACCCATTTAGTTCCCTTATGGTTCTAATGCTTAGCCTATAAGCTTCCTAATTTTAACACAGGTGGAGTCATGGCATGCACACCCACACACCCACACGTATTATGGCATGCACACCCACACACTCACACGTATTATGGCATGAACACCCACACACTCACACGTATCACACCTACACACACACATATTATACACACACCTACTCATACACATATTCATTCATGTTGCACACACATACACGTACACATATATACACTCATGCATTATCATGTTCTTTTAATAATTATATTTCACATAGTCCTATTCATACAAAACCGTACATACACACATCTTCATGCATTCATAAATCTTTTTAAGCATAAGAATTTGCAAACGCACAACTATTCTAACTCAATTTCCAAAACTCATAGTAGTATTTCAGAAAAAAATCATCTCTTTAAAGTCACTCTTTACCTTGAAGACGTTACTTAGAAAATTTATTTAAGAAATTATTCTTTCAAGAACACTTTTCTCAAAAATAAGTCCTTTTAGTATTTTAATCAATACGAGGAATTTGCGGGATGTTACATTCTCCCCAACTTAAAGATTTCTCGTCCCCGAGAAATACGCTGTGGGTTGGGCAGCAGGGCACAAAATCCTCACGTCACTTTGATTCCTATAAAAATACTTCTTCTCTCACTTTGTGGTCGTATCCCATTTTTACTGGTCTAAGTCGCCTTGCCGTGTTCCTCATTTGTTCCTTTCAGACGAAGAAATTCCACTCATATCATCACTTGTGCGTCGAATCGGGTTAAGTCCATCGGACTAACCGAAGACGTCGCTCCCTTAACTGATTGTCGTCACTGAAAGTCCAACCATAGGTACGGACTTAGGGGAAAGTCAAACAAACCAACATTCATACGTCTCCATAAGCAAGGATTTTATCTAAGAATCCTTAAATAATCATTAATCTCTACGACTCGGGTCCCTACTACCTCACAATAACCACTCCTTCCTTCAATTCTTCTTCTAAGTCTAGGGTTTTCGTCTATCATTTTCTAGCTTAAGGGAAATCCCATTACCACATAGACTTCACCCTTGATCATCTTATTTCCTAATTAGGGTGTAAGGCAATCCTAATTCTCAAATTTTCCTCAAAATTCCTCTAAGGGCTGGTAACATATGCCTCTTTTCCTTCCTTGTGGCTCCCCAACTTTGATTCAACTTATAACTACCTCACGATGATCTTACAACCTTAACCAGCTTAGACTATTTCTCCTTCCCCAATCACTCAAACCTGAAACTATTTGGGGTAATTAGGGCACTTCCAACTCTACAATTTGGGCTAAAAGTCGTAAATAGATTTGGTAAAGCTACAATCCGATAAAGGTTCATGAAGGAAAGGGTTCGAATAACAAAACTGCTTTGTTGAAACAATTCAACAAGCACGGAATTTCAGGTAAGGTACACTACATCCTCAAGGGTACTGACTATCCCTATATGTATCTGAGAGCATGCTAAGATCAACAATTCTAAGTCTAACCATTGCTAATGAAACATCAGGGGTATAGGGCACTAATTGCAGGATCCATTCAGGGTCTACTCTTATAGAGCCAAAAGGTTCCTTAAACTAATACAGTCAGTGCTAAGCTACAAACTAATCCATGTCCTAAGAGGCAAAAGCTTATCCTCCTATTCCTACTCAAATACTAACAAATACACAGAGTCACACACAACAAAGCATGTAAGCCCATGCTTAAGGCCACTAAGGATTACCATAAGCTCTGATACCATTCTGTAACAGCCCGATTTTCGTATACCAAAATATTTAACTTTGTGTATTAAAATTTACCAAAAATGAGGCCAATTTTTTTTTTAAACATTTGAAGTGTCCATGATACGAGTGTCCTTCTTTACTGAAAATCGAGTTGTTACTAAAATCGTTCATCTTCATAAAGTGGCTTGATTCAAAAGCATAATAACATTTTCCCAAAAGGTTACATTGTTTGTTCTTTCAAAATAGAGGATTCCATGCTACAGAATTAAAACTTGGCTTAGTTACATAATTGGCACATTGCTTGGTAATCCTTGACTCAAAACACAAATCATAACTTAAAACTTACTTTATTACTATCGCTTCCGCTGCGCTACTCTGATGAAGACCACCGGATGCAGCTTCCCTTTCCTCTTGCACCTTTTCTTAATCCCCGAAAGTGAAGTCGTTTCTGTCATTACTTTCTTGTTGACGCTAAGCTCCAGCTCTAACTCATTCAGAGTGATGAACTCCACGTGATATTCTGTCTGCCCGTTGAGATATCAGCAGTACCAATATGCCAACGAACAGGAGAGAGTAAGCGATCCGAACGACGCATCGTCGACGGTGTGGAATTACGATAGGCAAGATAGAAGGACCATACAACACACAATAAAATACACAAGCATACAACAACCAAATAGATTATTGACATCGTCATCATTATCATTTTACATTATTAGTCTTATTATTATACTTTCTCATTCTTCTTTACTTTCACATCTTATAAACATTCTTTCTTTTTCTCTCTCATACTCATGATCTCTTCATACAACATATCATCGGGTACTCATTTCGTCCTCGGTTATCACTCACGTCTACATCTCCTCGGTCTCCATCCAAACCTAGGCGGAAGCAAACATGAGTACAAGACCTTTACCGTGCGGGCACGACAGCTGTCACAACACAAATGGCTCCAAGCCAGGAGGACTCAGCCTCAATAATATCAATAACAATCATGGCACACTGCCTCGCAGTGGCAAACAAAATGCCCCACTCCAGTCCCTCTCACTGTTCTCGATTTGCAATCTATGGGGCGACAGTATGTTTCTAGTGGGCCCGCAGAACTTGCCACGGCATTAGACCCAGTCCCCACCACGTTAGTGCGCCACCTGTGGAGTTCGTTCTGCTTAGAAACACACTCTAGACTTCTTGACGTTTCACCGTCATCGTCCTCCCCTAATGCAATCTCGTCCTAAGTATCCGCAGATACTTATCGTTTCTTCCTCTCCACTACTTCGCACTCTCATACCTCACCACACATGTCTTTTAAGTCTTTTATCTTTCAATTAACCTAAGGTCGGCCCGTCCTTCGTGCAACCCTTCAACGAGTCCCGACCACTACTTTGCACAGCCTTTCTCTCATCATTTCTCACATAGCACAGAGTTGGGATCACATCATTAAACTCTCATCTCTTTACCAATCCTTCTCAACATTCTCAATCTTTTCCAGAAACACCTCACCCTTCCCAAAACACAATTTCATAACTCATTGGAAATTCTCGTATCACAAGCTTTCGCAAAATATCCCTTCGAAAACTTTCGCATAACAATCTATTCTCACCAATATTCACAAAAATATTGTTTCAAAAATAACTTCTCAAAATGTCATTCCAAAAACTTTATCAGAAAGGTTTATTCATAAAACCTCCCTCAAAACTGTGTCCCTTCATAAAAACTTTTTCAAAAAGATCGTTTCACAAAAATTCCTTTGAAACATTGTTTTACAAACTCCTTCAAAATCTTATTTCAAAAACTTTTCAAAAATTTCGCTTCCCAAGTCTTTGTCCAAAAACTTCTTTTCAAAAACACCTTTCCATAAGTCTCCTCTTCACAAATCCCTTTAAAAAAATCTCTTTTCAAAAACCCCTTTTTAAAAACACATCGTTGCTGAGCGCTAGTGGAGGAGCAAGCTCAACTCAACACTAGCTCCCAGTCTAAAACCAAAAACAAAGGAGCTCAGCTCCGCTCAATCTCATCTCACATCCACTTCCACATTACTTTTCCCAGCTCTGGCTCGTTCTCAACATTACCATCAATTCATTCCCCAATCTCAACTCTTTCTTTCTTTCTTATTGCGTCTTTACTTTCAATCCCATTATCTTCTTAACTTATTTCTTTCGTTTTCATTCTCATTCAGTACGCTAGAGATGTCCATCAATAGTTTACTCATCATAACCAATAACAATAAGCAATCAAACATAATTAAATAAAAACATGCTATCAACATCACACAATAATAGTGTGGTCATAGTCACCTTCGTATAAGTGGCCACACAATCAAACAATTGCCACTTATACTACTGACTCCTAACCACTAAGTTCCAATCTTTGAGATGATTCGGAACGTCCTAATATGTCACCTAAACACCACAGTGTCTTAGGATAGCTTCTCTCTCACCTGAGGTCCAGCGATTTAGTGCGTACCGTCCCCACGTATCCTTTGTGCTGCCGGCTGCCCCAATCCCTTGTCTTTAAGATTTCCTCGTACTAAATAAAATACACTTACGTTATTTTCTTGTACTAAGAAAATCTTTTCTTAGTTCGTGACACTTTCCGTTCTTAATCGAAAGACTTAAAAAAACACTACTGTTTTGTCAGGAAAATTCTCATATTTTCTAGCACTTTAATTACTTTATAACCTTTTGAAAACATTTAATAAAATGGTTTAAATTATTTGGTTTTGTTGCTGGTCCGTTTTGGACAGCACCATAACCATGTTCGAAAACACCGAAAAGTGCCCCGTTTTCAATCCGGGTTTTTCTTAAATCAAATATCACTTGAAAATTCTACTTTAAATCACTTGAACACATTTTCAAAGTTTAATAAACAATTATGAATAATTCTGGACAGCAACGAATTATTTTATAAAAATCACTTTGATAAACTCCGAAAACATCGTAAAAACACTCTTTGTTTTAAATAGCTCTTTTATTCAAAATCAACACTTGAAAACTCAAGTTTTCACCATAAAATAAATTTTGGACAGCCATACACAATCCCAAAAATCCCAAATAAATCAAATCAAATTGTTTTAAAATCAATTAATTTCAAAATCCATTACATACTTAATCACTTCCCAACATCAACTGAACACACAACAGCAAACAACATAAATGAATCATTTAACTTAATCATAAATCAAACACTTATTCACAAAACATCCAGGCATTCACAAAGACACAAACCAAACATGTACATTTTATTTCATGTAACTAAACTTCCTAAATTTATTTTCTCTATGTGGCCGAATGACATCAAAGAAAACAATTCGAAGATCACAGATTTAAAACACATAAATCTACTTAGTTTATTTCAAGCACCAAAATTCTATTTTATTTTTCATGCAACCATCTCCTTTACTCTTCCTTCCCTTCTAAACCGAATGCTCCTGTATACACCCATACATTCATTTAAACACAATACTCTTCCAAAATTATTTAGTTCATTTATTTCCTTTATTTAAAACCGAATATAAATTAAATAATTATAACACAATTTTAAACATAATAATTTAACAATATCCTTCAAGACACACTCATTACTCTAAGTCACTTCATAAGAAAAGAGTCTTAGTCTACTTACAATGCCTAGGCCGAATAACAAGGCAATGGTTTTAGGTTCATTTTTCAACATGTAAAACACAAAATTCTTAGATCAAAAGAAATCAACATGCATGTGCCCCTTTTTATGGAAACAAAACATGATTTCCTAGTCCTAGGCTTAAGCCGAATGAATATTAATATAGATCAAGTTTTTATTTTAAATCTTTATCATGCAAGAATATGGATCAAGTTAGAAATAAATTCCCAAAGGCTTGTTTCTTTAACTCTTTGAAAAAAAACCGAGGTAATCTCCAAGAAGGATCAAACCTTTTTCACTTAAAATAACATGCATGCACCTAGATTTTGCAAATCAAATCATGAAATCAAGTATAGTACCACAAATCAAAGATGAAAAGTCACTTTGAGTAAGAAAAAGTCAAAACCGTGATGAATGTTGAAGGAGATTAAGTCTTCTAGGTTCAAAATAACATGCATGGCTTTATAACAAAACTTTTTAAAGATTAAAGCAAGGATCAAGACATTTTTCAAAGATCAAAGTGAAAGTCGAAGCTTCATCATTATTAAATTAAACCCAAACCGTTTCAACAATCCAAATCATCTTGCAAAGGCACAAAACTAACATGCAACTCTTGAGATTAAATTAAAAAGCATCAAGACCTACACTTTTTAAGTATGGCCGAACCTCTTAGTTTAAGATCTAGTGTTTTATTGGTTCATTTAGTCTTAAAAATTCAAGATCAAGATAAAGTCAACACATGCATATACACATAGCACCAAGATCAACATCAACTAGTCATGCAACATCAAAGATCTCATCATTATTCTTAAGCAAATTTTGATCATTCATTTTATTTATCAAATAACTCTCAAGCACATCACAAGTCACGGTTTCAAGCAAGAAAATTAAACATGCAATGAAATTTACTTTAAATTTCTCAAAAACTTCATCAAACCTTTAGATCTAAAAGATTTAGTTTGAAAAGATTTAGGATCTTTTATTAAAATCTTAATAGAGTTATGAAGTCCATAGTTTAGAAGTTTACAAGTTGCTTCGAGTCTTAGAAGTTCAAGATCAACATAAATAGAACATGCAAAGAAGAAAAGAAATAAAGATTACAAAATCAAAAGAAAATCTACACTATTACAACTTCTTTATGCTTTATTCGAACTACCCACCAAGAAAGGGTTGATCTTCTAGCTTCTAAGGCCTTGGATCTTCAAGAAAGAGCTTAGGTTTTTGGCTTGGTTTCACCTTCTTCTTCCTCCTAGCTCACGGCCTCCCCTCTATTTTCTATGTGTTGAGAGCTTTGATATGTGCTCTCAACAAAGGTGTTTGGAAAATGAATGGAAATGAGAGGAATGAATGAGAAGGGGGTGAAAGAAACTAAGGGTGGTGGTTTATATTAGCAATTGGTACACTTCCTCTTTTACCCTTATCCCATTCGGCCAAGGTACATTCAAGGAAGGGCAGTTTTGGCAACTTGATTTGTTGCATGGGTGGTGCTTAGCAAACCTAGGGAAACATGGTGGAGAAAATTAAGGAACTATGTCCCTTAGGTTTAGTTGCCTTCGGCTTCTAGTTAGGGTTTTCTACCCTTTTAGTTCCCTTATGGTTCTAATGCTTAGCCTATAAGCTTCCTAATTTTAACACAAGTGGAGTCATGGCATGCACACCCACACACTCACACGTATTATGGCATGCACACCCACACACTCACACGTATCACACCTACACACACATATTATACAAACACCTACTCATACACATATTCATTCATGTTGCACACACATACACGTACACATATATACACTCATGCATTATCATGTTCTTTTAATAATTATATTTCACATAGTCCTATTCATACAAAACCGTACATACACACATCTTCATGCATTCATAAATCTTTTTAAGCATAAGAATTTGCAAACGAACAACTATTCTAACTCAATTTCCAAAACTCATAGTAGTATTTCAGAAAAAAATCATCTCTTTAAAGTCACTCTTTACCTTGAAGACGTTACTTAGAAAATTTATTTAAGAAATTATTCTTTCAAGAACACTTTTCTCAAAAATAAGTCCTTTTAGTATTTTAATCAATACGAGGAATTTGCGGGGTGTTACATCACCTCCTCTTACTTATGATGCAAATGCCTCAATTGATGAGGTTGACAATATGTATATCGTTGTGTTTAAGAAACTTTTCATAGAAGAATGGGTACAAAAGTTTTCCGTTAAGGAAGACCAAAATACTAATTTCTCTAAAACTTAGAGGAAAAAGAAAGTAAGGTGCAACATGAGGTAGTAGAGGTGAAACAAAACAAAACAATAGAGGGTAGGATATTAGTAGAGGAATTTGGTTCATCCTTACATGTTGAATTTTCTGAACTTAAAAATTGTGTTAAATCTCTTGCATGTTTGGATGATTCAAAATTTTCTATTATGTTCAACCCTTGATCATTCATGATATTTTTCCAAATCATCAACACAATTCATTGTTGTACCATGGGATGAATAAAGATCCGGAGAATGTAGTTTTCCTAATTCATGGAATTAACACCTTCATAAATGAGGAAAAAGACAATTTTTTTGAGATGATGCATGGAATAAGTGTCGTGTCCTTGATCAAGATCAGCCTTGAGGCTATGGAAAAGCCTCAAAGAATGACCTCAATAAAGAGATTAATATAGGACTTATAGGATTTCTGCGTATCCAGTTGGGATAAACAGGTTCTCCCTAGTCAACAATGTGTGTGAGAGTGTCAACTTAGGGATGAGAAGACGTACCTTAGCCCCTATAGCATGGTGGTTCTTATAGGGGATTACCTGTGTGTCATGGGCCGTTCTGATAAGGCTTCTGAAGAGGAAGATTTTGAGTAGGACTCGTTGAGGCCATGATAAGATCATATCCATAAATCCCGTATGCGATAAGTCTTTATCCATTACCGTTATATCTAACCAAGTATCATGGGAATCTAGGAGAAGTGGTTAAGCTAGATGAGACTGTAAGTGATAGAGATAAGGATGAGAATCCTGTGTTCAGGGTTAATCTCATAAGCGTATTGCACCTCTTTAAAAACCCAGCTTGCTCGGTGTTTCATTCCGACCGTAGGCCTTGTCCCAGTGTCTTGGCGGTCGGACTAAGGTAGATTAAGTTGGGCAGCGCTCGGTTTACTATAGGTCCACTACATAAGCCCCCCAAGCTTGGTAGGGTGATTTGAGCCCTGCCGAGTTAATAAGACAAGCGAATTGTTTTCCGACCAAGCTTTGTTGAAAAAGATATCCGACCGTTTGAGCGATCCTACCAGAGCTGTCGTTTGATTGACCCAGACGTGACCCTTCAACTCTATTTGCGTCTACACGTGTCCTTCACTTTTACTGGGAAATGGAACATTATGATTTCAAACCTGCTGGGGGTGCCACGTATTAACTTTTGACGTAAATGGGCTTTTTCTAACTTAGGCCCAAGTCTTTTGAGATAGTGGAGGGAAGTTTTTTAGACAAATTTCAAAGGGCGGTTTCTCATAATTCAGAACTTTCATTTAGAACTTCAGAAACATCTTGAACTCTCTCTCTTCCTTGTTCATCGTTTTCCAGTGACTGTGATCATCAAAACCAGGGTTCTTCAACGGCATTCTTGTTACTATTTCATTTTGTTTTTCTTCATTGAGTGCGTTTCTCACTTCGTGACCTTCGTGTTCCTTTGGTTTCTTGATCATTCATCGATATCAGGTAATGAACCTCTCTTCTTGTTTCTGACTACTTTTTCTGGCTTTTTTCTCTTTCTTCTTTGCTGTCTTGCATGCGATTGTTTCTGCCATTTGCTGTGTGTATGTGCTTAGAATTTTCTTTTTTATGTATCAACTCTGGCCCTTCTTGCCTTGTTTTTGAATAGATTTTTCTAGGGTTCGAACAAACCCCAATTTGTTGTTGTGGTACCCCCACTTGCCTTTCGAAATTCTTTATTCCCCTTTAACATTTACTGAGCGATCGCTGTAGTATTTCTTAGGTTTGCTTTATGTTTTGCTGCACTTAACTTCTTAGGGTTGGTACTGAGGCTGCGTTAATCATGAGTGAGGAGTCTGTAAACTCTGACGTACCAAGAACACATAAAGGAGGAAACCCAGAAATTTGTGTTAAACCGATAGCCATGCGTTTTCCTCGATCTTTGAAAGAGTTCAGACAGGGTGTGATTCACTATAGGATTGCCGAGAGGGTAGAACTGAGGAGGTTAAGGAAGCAACAGAGAGGTATTAGACATTTCAGTTGGTTTGGGGAAATTCTGCCCAGAAAGGGAGGTGTTCCCCGACCGACGGTAACCGTAAGTATTTGATCCGACATAACCAAGTTTTTCTGCTTCTGACTCCAAGTGTGCCCCCTTTTCCTCAGGTATGAAGAGAAAGTGTATCACTAATCCTGAACTCTACCCACTTCCACCAGATGCAGCTGAATACGATTGGGTGGACCAAGAGGTTCTCGGTATTCGGTCCGAGCTTTCAACGGAAGGGTCATTAGAACAAACTCGGGCTATAATTTTACCATGTCCTGGAGATAACACTGGGATTCTCTATTCTGTTAGTCCAATGGGTTTGAACGAGAGGGTTTGCACAAAAATTCCAGAGGGTAGTTTTGGTTTCTATTTTTACGAAGAGGTGATTACTCGGCTAGGGATTAGAATGCCCTTTACTGAATTTGAAATAGGTGTCTTGAGTACTTTGAGAGTGGCCCCTTGCCAACTGCATCCGAATGCTTGGGCTTTTGTGAGGGGGTTCCAGCAAGTTTGTTCGGCCATGGAGTGGTCTTGCACTCTTCCCCTTTTTTTCTATCTGTTTGCGCCCCAGTGCAATACCTTTGAGAGAGGTTCGGCGAGGCGACCTTGGGTTTCTTTGAAGTCTCGCCATGGATATGCTCTTTTCACCAAATTCTCTGAATCTTGGAAGGGGTTCAAACCTTACTTTTTCAAATATAATTTTGTTGGCAATGGTGCCTGCTGGTTTACTCGTCCTGGGGAGAGGCGACCACTTCCACGGTTCCCTCTTCAGTGGAGTGCAAGTTTTTTCAACCGATTGATCGCATCATATGCGTCGGATTGGAAAGAGCTTGTTGAATTCGAGAAAGAGGTATGCCGAGCTGTTGAGAGTTATTTGCAAAAGAATGGAATGATAGAGACGAACGATATCGTGAACATCCCTTCGTCGGATGTCAAAGCTGAACTTGGTAAATTGTTTATTTTCTCTTTGCTGCTATATTTGTGATTTATTTGGATCTTAATAAGTTTTCTTTGCAGAGAAAATGGCTTCACGAATGGCTGCCTTACTTTAAGGGGGAAAGAAGAGGAAGACACCTGCAACGAGCGTGGCTTCCGGGTCTTCAAGCTTAAGTACCCCAAGCTTAAGTACTTCCACACCTACGGCTTCTCCAACCGAGGCATCCCCTCGGCCAACTTCTAATGTAGTTGCTGTTGCTGCCACAGTTTCATTGGGCCCTAGTGGCCAAGTCCAAGTTACTTCTCCCCCTCAACAACAAATTCGCCGCCGACGGCTGGATAAAGGAAAAGAGAAGGTGTCTGACAGTGCGAATCCGAGGGTTGAGGGGCCAAGTGTTAAAGCTGCCACTATTCCATCTTCTGCCGCTGTTCCATCTTCTGCTGCGAACCCATCAGAAACATCCATATGGGATCAACAATTTGATGAACGGTTCGCCAAATATGTCTGCACTGAATCTGATTGTTCTCGGTTTCGAACTCTCACCACCGACGAGTGGTCTCGATGCAACATGACTCTGACGAAGTATCTTCTTCGTAGTGCCAACCTTACTTACTTTTTGGCCAAGCAAGCAGGTGATCTTTTTTCTGGTTTGAACGTTGAACGGAAAGAGGCTCGTGCTATGTCTGCTGCTCAAGAGGCTAGCCTCTCAGACGAACTGGTCCGAGTGAAAAATGAGTTGGAGAATTTGAAGGCTGACAAATCTGAGCTGGTCAGAGAGAGGGATTCTTTGAAAGTTTCCCAAAAAGCTGCTGAGGACAAGAAGAAGGAGGTCGAGGAGGCAATGAAGAAAGAATTGCAAGAGAACCGACAGAAGATGGATGAGTTGAGATCTGAAGTTGAGAGGTCTGCTGTTGTTGCTCGGAAATTGAAGGAGAAAGCTCTTCTTCACAAGAAAAAGGCGGAAAGCAACTTCTACAACTGGAGCAAGAGTGTTGATGATTCTTTTGTCTCGGCAATTAAGCAAATTCAATTTCTGAATCCTGAGACTGAATTCAGGGTGGTCGGAGCTCATCCATTTCATACTGTCGACAATGGGAAGCTGATTGATATTGAGACCAAGGCCGAAGTCGATTTACAAGCTGAGGATCTGCCAAATCCTCTCGTTGATTTGACTAAAGCCCCTGAGTTTGATGATTCCAACACTGTTTTGTCTGATATTGAGGAGTGATTCTAAGCTTTGGAGATCAGTTTTTGCTGCTTGTATGCAGGATTTAATTTTTTGTTGCTCTTTGTAACCGAGCGTCGTTACTTAGCCCCTTCGAACACTTTTCTTTAACTTGTTGCTCGCTGTATTCGAGCGTACTTCCTTGACCGCTATGAACAATTTACTTTAACTTTACTGAATGTTAATCAATTTGCCCTGTATACAAATTGTGTTGCGTAGATTATCTTCGTTACTTTTGGGTTTCGTTTGTCACGTGACCCTTTATATTTAGTACAAAGTTGATTACCGCACGATCGGTTTGTAATTTATTGGGCAAGGGATCGCTTCAATCGTATGTATAATTTGTTGTGAGTAGAACTCGGATCGCCGACTTTAGCCGAAGTGGGACCCTCAGACCACGAAATAAGGAAAGTAATTTCCTAAATTCGGGCGTTCTATGAATACGTTGCTGAACTCTCGTAAAGAGTTGTATCTCGATTTAGCTCGGTGGCTAGCCGAACCAAATGAGTCGTATGTCATTTTACAATGTTCGAAGGAGAATTTCAAAGAAATACGTATTTTTATTGATAAGAGAATACAAAATGAAGTTGCTCATTTTCTAAACAATTCCTAACAATTTGTCACTAATCTAAGAAGGATGTTATCCTTCATTTATTCGACCTAAACAATTCTGAGCAATAGACTAACCTATTTGTAAAAAGTGAAAAATAAAATAGGAGCTTAACTGTAATAAGCTCTGAGCTTGGCCACGTTCCAGCTGTTATTGATTTCCATGCCCGAAAGAGTTTCCAATTTGTAAGCACCAGATCCAGATTTAGCCTTCACTCGGTATGGGCCTTCCCACTTTGGCTTCAATTTTCCAACTCCAGCATTTCCTTTGCCGATATCCGCTCGGCGAAGGACTAAATCTCCGACCTCAAAACTTCGTGGTCGAATCTTCTTGTTGTATTCCCGAGCTTGCCGTTCCTTCACTTTTCTTTCATGAGCAGCGGCGTTTTTTCGAATTTCCTCAAGTAAAGTAAGCTCTTCACTGAGAAAATGGTCATTAGTTTCTGTAGGACGTTCGAGTGTCCTAAAGGTAGGGATTCGCTTTTCGATCGGAATGACTGCGTCACAGCCGTATGTCAAACGAAAAGGAGTTTCTCCTGTAGACGAGTGTACAGTTGTCCTGTGTGACCATAAGACGCTCGGAAGTTTATCCGCCCAAGTGCCGACTGCATTACCGAGTTTCTTCTTAATTCCATCCAAGATGGTTCTGTTGGCAGCTTCGGCTAACCCATTTCTCTGTGGGTGTTCAACAGAACTGAAATAGTGAGTGATTCCCAGGTCGGTTGCTAGTTGTTGAAAGTGAGAGGCTGCGAACTGCGATCCATTATCAGTAACTATGGCATGAGGCACTCCGAACCGAGAGATAATTTCCTTCACAAAGAAAGATTGAATACGGGCCGTAGAGATTGTTGCTAACGGTACCGCCTCAATCCACTTAGTGAAGTAGTCAATATCCACTACCGCAAATTTGAGTTGCCCCGGTGCGGTGGGAAACTTCCCGATGATGTCCATGCCCCATTGATAAAAGGGCCAAGGGGCACCGAGAGAATGTAGCTCCTCAACAGGTGTTTGGTAAATGTCGCTGTGAAACTGGCATTGAACACACTTCTTTACATGTTCCATGGCGTCCTTTTGCAATGTAGGCCAAAAGTAACCTGCTCGGATTATTTTCCTAGCTAGGGATTTTCCACCCATATGGTGGCTGCAAACTCCACCGTGAATCTCTTCAAGTATCTCCTCAGCTTGGGATGGGTTGACACATCTGAGCATGGGGGAACCAAACCCTCTTTTGTACAGGACTCCATTCAGAACTGTGTATTGAGCTGCCTTTTTAACCAATTTCCGAGCCTCTGTCTGATCTTGGGGAACGAAACCATGTTGCAAGTAGGTAAGAAGAGGATCCATCCATGATTGAGATAATGAGATAGCCAAAATTACACTCGGTTGGGGAATGGTTTCTTGTATCAAAGTTTTATTATTTTCCGACCCCTTCGTACTTGCCAATTTGGACAAAATGTCGGCTCTGGAATTGGAATCTCTTGGGACGTGGAAAATGTCAAACTCTGAAAAGTTAGAGATGATTCTTTTTACCTCTTCAAGATATTTTTGTAAGATGGGCTCCTTTGCCGAGTATTGCCCCTTGATCTGTGAAACTACTAACTGTGAGTCACTGAAAACTGACACTCGCTCTGCTCCAAACTCATGAACCATCTTGAGGCCTGCAAGAACTGCCTCGTACTCCGCCTGATTGTTTGATGTTTGGAACTCGAATTTCAATGAATATTCCATGCACAATCCTTCGGGGTTTTCAATGATGACCCCGGCTCCAGCCCCTTTCCTGTTGCTCGATCCATCTACATATACTGACCATAAATTCTGAGAGGTATCCGAGGGGATATCTGTGAACTCGGTGATGAAGTCAGCCAGAACTTGAGATTTCATCGCCTTCCTCGGTTCATAGGTGATGTCAAATTCAGACAATTCGACAGACCATGAAACCATTCTGCCTGCTAGGTCGGGTTTGTAAAGAACTTGTCTGAGAGGTTGAGCTGTTCTTACCAATATTCTGTGTGCCTGAAAATATTGTCTCAATCTCCGAGCCGACGTAACCAAACAGTACGCACATTTCTCAAGATTTTGATATCTCAATTCTGATCCTTGAAGTGCTCGGCTAACAAAATATACAGGGGCTTCCATTCCCGAATCTTCTCGTACCAACACCGAACTGACCGCTGCTTCTGCCACTGACATATATAGAATGAGGTTTTCCCCAGAAAGAGGGCTTTGGAGGACTGGTGGACTGGAAAGATACTCCTTCAATTGAACAAAAGCTTGCTCACAGTGCTCGTCCCAAAGGAAATCTTTGTTTTTCCTAAGGAGCTGATACCATGGCAAAGCTTTCCGAGCAGCCTGGGATAAGAATCTGGAGAGTGCCGCCACTCGACCCGTGAGTTGTTGAACTTCTCTAAGATTAGCTGGACTCCTCATTTCAAGGATTGCTTTGCATTTATCTGGATTGGCTTCAATACCTCTCTCGGTTAACATGAAACCGAGGAACGATCCGGCTGGGACTCCGAACACGCACTTTTCAGGATTCAACCTCATGGAGTACTTTCTCACTCGGTCCAGTATCGCCCTGAGGTCCTGGGCATGGTTTTCCTGCTACCTGCTCTTTGCAATAATGTCATCGATATATACCTCCATGTTTGAGCCAATCATGCCTTGAAAAACCTTGTTCATCATCCTCTGATAGGTGGCTCTCGCATTCTTCAACCCAAAAGGCATGACATTGTAACAATAAGTCGCCTTGTCGGTGATGAATGCGGTCTTATCTTGGTCGGCAGGAAACATTGGAATCTGGTTGTAACCAGAGTAAGCATCCATAAACGACAGAAGTTTGTAGCCAGCTGAGCTGTCGACGAGCTTGTCAATAACAAGGAGTGGATATTGGTCTTTGGGACAGACTTTGTTCAAGTCTGTGTAATCGACACACATCCTCCATTTTCCATTGGGCTTTTTGACCAAGACGGTGTTAGCTAACTAGTCTGTATAGTCGATTTTCCGAATGAAACCTGCTCGGAGTAATTCAGCAACTTTTTCTTCAATAGCAGCGGCCTTTTCAGCACTAACCTTCCTTTTACGTTGTGCCACCGGTTTCGAACCCGGAATGATACTCAACTTATGACAAATAATATTAGGGTCGATTCCAGACATATCAGCTGAGGTCCAAGCGAACAGGTCCTTATTTGAAATCAACAGTGCGGTCAATTCATCTTTAACACATGTGGGTAGCTCGGAACTGATTTTCACTTGTCTAACGGGATCGTCGGACAGCGTCAGGAATTCCCACTGTCCCTTTGGGGTTGGTCTATTTCTGTCGGAGTGGTCCAGCATATCCAGATCTGCCAAGTTAATGTTGCCCTTACCCAAAGAGACTCTTTCCAAGTTGCTCTGATCCTTGTTTTTAACTTTCCCCAAACTGGCGTTGTAACATTTTCTCGCTGCCTCTTGTTCGGCCTTGACTGTTACGACTCTATCATCAGTTCCGACGAACTTCATAGCTAAATGAACTGTTGACACTACCGCCCCGAATGCTTGCAAAGAAGTTCTCCCATGAATGGCGTTGTAAGCCGCTGGACAGTCTACCACCAAAAATTTGACTATCTCGGTTCTGGCCGAAGGCTATTGTCCGAGAGTTACAGGAAGTTGGATGTATCCCTTAGGCTCAATGGTGCCTCCCGTGAAAGCAATTAATTCTCCTTCAAAAGGAGTGAGATTGCACTCCCTGAGTTTAAGAGCTTTGAATAGAGGGAAAAACATAATGTCTGCCGAGCTCCCTTGATCGATAAAGACTCGTTTTACCTCGTAATTACCAATAAGGGCAGTGATCACCATGGGGTCATTATGACCTGGAAGGATTCCATCCAAATCGTCGTCATCAAAAATAATGGGAACGTTTTTTGTTGATCTCTTGGTTATGGGTTTCTGACTGACTGCTAAAATTTGGTTAATGTACTTCTTTCTGTCGGCCTTCTTCTCTCCACCTCCAGCAAAACCTCCCGCAATAGTGTTAACTAAGAATTCATTTTTAGTAGGGTTTGTATCAGTAGCTGGAGTGGGGTCGGTTCTCTGTCTCCCGGTGTTTCTATCGTCTGGAGATCTACTTCTTTGGCGTTTGGATTTTACTGGCGACTGAGATTTGTTCCTGCCTCTTCGGCCGACTGCATCCCTGATATATTGTTGTAGTTTACCATCTCTGATCATTTCTTCGATTAGATCCCTCAACCAGATACACTCGTCGGTCATATGGCCATATCCTTTATGGAAGTCACAATACTTTGACCTATCACGCTGTGCGCCCTTTCTTAAAGACGGAGGTCTTTGGGCAGAGCGTAAGTCGGTCTGCATTGTTTCCCTCAGGATTTGACTCCTTGGAACAGTTAGAGGAGTGTATTCCTGAAATTTATTCCTTGGAGAAATCCTTCGGTCCCGATCATTCCTATCTTGTCTGCCACCAAAACGTTCGTCACGCTTTTGTTTGCTCTGGCCTTGAGGGTCGGCTCGCTGTCTTTCTTCCCTGACTTTCTGTCCTTTATGAAATTCCTCCAAATTGATGAACTTATTTGACCTCTGTCTCAGCTCGGCCATATCTTTTGGAGGTTTCCCAATCAACGACTTTCTGAAATCCCCCGACTGTAAACCTTGCGTGAACAATAGTACTGCCACACCAGGCTCTAACCGAGGAACCGAGCTAGCCTCCGCATGAAAACACGAAAGGTAATCTTTCAATGATTCATCTTGTTTTTGGGTGACTGCCGCTAAGGTGTGGTCGGATTTAGGCTGAATGCAACTAGCCGTGTATCTGTTTAAAAACACTCTTTTCATCTCCTCCCAAGAATTTATTGAGTTTCGAGGGAGGGATGAATACCAACGTAACACTGACGGTTCTAGGGTCATGGAAAAGGCTCGGCATTTCATCTCCTCCCCTCCTCCGTAATAATTCATCGCTCCCTCATAAGAGACAATATGGTCCACTGGATCGGTTAGGCCGTTATAATGTGGTACATTAGAAGGGCCCAAGTATCCTTGGGGGGTTTGAAACGCCATGATATATGGAGTAAAGGGATGACCAAGGCGGAAATCACCCTGATCCTGATTCATGGTGGGGTTAGTATGGATGTTTTGTGGTGGGGGAAGTTGCATTACCGGAAGTGGTTGTGGGTCAATGGTTTGCGTCATTGGGTTTTGGGGTGGTATGGCGGTCGGTTGGCTCTGGACAATCCTTGCCATAGCTTGTTGTTGAAGGTCGGCAATAGCACGTCCTTGTTGTTCGATTAAGACCGTTTGTCTATTGAGAATGTTGATAATCTCTTGTTCCCGAGCCTGAGCCGATGCAGATGTCGTATAAGACCTGCTGATGGAATGGCTATGGCGAGAGTTTCCAGGTGCGGTTCTTCCTGGATTCAATCTGGTTCTAGGTGTTGTACTTATGTGGTCTAGATTGGGTGGGATAGGAGGGGTGCGTTGGGTGTTTCGCCCATGGTGTGCTCGGGTTCCTATGGTCCTAGATGTGTTTTGGGTAGTTGGGGCTGTGCTACTTGAATCACCATGGGTGGAGGGAGGCGGTGTTGGAGGGGGTGGTGGTGGTGGTGGCAGTATGGTTCGTAAAACTTGGAGTGGTTGGGGATTGCTCCCAGTCCTAGGATGGGAAGATTGTGGTGTTTGGGAGTGAGTAGCGTGATTACTAATGCGATTATGGCTACGATGAGGGGGTGGATGACTTTGTGAATGGTTTGGTGGCTGGGGATTATTCCCTGCCCCAGAATGGGATGTCCGTGGCGGTTGCCCATTATCTCCACGATTATGGTTGAGAACGTCGCGCAGATCGCCCGCAGACTGAGGCTGCGGGTTGTTGTTATCAGCGTTTCTGGGCCTGCCACGGGTGCGGGTGATGCGGTCACGGAGGTCACCAACTTGACTTCTGGTGGTGACCATGATGGTGGTGGTGGGAATGATATGTTACTCAGTTCCCCACAGACGGCGCCAATGTCGTGTCCTTGATCAAGATCAGCCTTGAAGCTATGGAAAAGCCTCAAAGAATGACCTCAATAAAGAGATTAATATAGGACTTATAGGATTTCTACGTATCCAGTTGGGATAAACAGGTTCTCCCTAGTCAACAATGTGTGTGCGAGTGTCAACTTAGGGATGAGAAGACGTACCTTATGTAAGATCCATGAAGAATGTTTTGATAAATGCCAAAAAGTTTTGAACAAGCTACAAATGTGTTGATCAAGTTCAAGCTCAACAAGCAACAACAAACATCAAGTTAAGAAGAGAGAGTCAACTCATGAAGACTTAGTTTGGTAGTTTGTGTTTTAATGTTTTATCTTTTGCCTCACAAGTCTTTTAGTTTATGAGTTTGGGTAGAGTTATTAGAGGGTAGTGAATCTCTTTTGAATGCATGATTATATCATATTTTGAGTATTCACTTTGCCTAAAATAATAGGTGGCTTAAAGGTTTTAAAGAAAAGGTTTAGTTTTTGAGAAAACAAGTTTTTTAGTGATTTTTATGCTGATTACTCGAGTAACACATATTTCACTCGAGTAAAATTTATCAAGCTTGCGGCTTACTCGATTAATCATTATTTCACTCGAGTAAAATGTTTTAAGCTTTCGGCTTACTCGAGTAACACTCATTTCACTCGAGTAACTCGATCAGATATGGTTTTTTAAATACGTTTTTCACTTCTCAAAAGCCATTCTAAGTTGCTCCAACTTTTGGGTATTCTATATAAACCTATTCCTAACCTTTGTGATCATATTCCGTCATTTTTGATAATCAATTTTACAAAGAATCAAAGCCACTCTATTCTCTCTCACTTTCTCAAGATCAAAGCTTTCACTTTTACATTCTTTGATCAAGAACCTTGAATCTCTCATGTTGATATTTCATAGCTTTTGAAAGAGATTCATAGGATTGTTATTGTTTTTCATTTGAGTTGTAATCTTTGCAAAAGGCAAGCTATCTACAACATTGGAAGCCTTGATTTTGTGAATCAAGCAAGTTTCATTGGAAGCCTTGGTGAGGCATTTCATCAAGCACTTGGAAGCCTTGTTGAAGAACACACATTTGGAAGTCTTGTGAGTGAAGCAAGCAATTGGAAGTCTTGTTGTGAGGGTATCGGCAAGCAAGAGAAGAGGTTAGATTAGATATCAATAGGATTACAAGGCAAGGGTGTGGTATCTCTTGTAGGCTAGAAAGAAGGAAGTCTTGTGAGGCATTTACTTGTAATTTGAGAAACTCTAATTCCTCATAGTGAAGAATCTCTCTTGGTTGAAGAGGGGACTGGAGTAGCTTTCAAGTGGATGAAAGTGAACCAGGATAAATCACTGTGTCGTATCTCTAAACTCTTACTCTTTACAATTCAAGTCTTTAATTGTGTTCTTGATTGAAAACCTAGAAAAAGTGATTTTTCTATATTTGATTGAATTGAATCTTTATTGTGCAAAATTGATAAAGGGAAAATCATTTTCATAACCTAGGTGAATCAATAAGAATATTGGTGTTGATTGTTTCCGCTTAATCTCTGATATAATATTTGTTAATTGATTGATTTTCATTGGTTTTAATCGTTTAGATTTGTTTCTTGCGAAAATCTTTCAAAGTTTCTATAACACCTATTCAACCCCCCCTTCTAGGTGTTTCTCCTAGTGTCTCCTAGTTGTTTCACCCACCGATTGTAGGTTCTCACAATTGGTATCAGAGCTCGGTCGAAAGACACGAGCATAGAGCTTTTTCGTTAAGATCCTTGAGGAAACTATAATGGGTTCTACGAATCCTTTTGGTGGTGAAGGTGCTTCAATAAATCGCCCTCCTATGTTTGGTGGAGAGGGTTATGGTTATTGGAAAATTAGGATGAGAATCTTTATAGAAGCCATAGATGTGAACATTTGGGAAGCCATTGAAAATGGTCCTTATATTCCCTCAAAAGATGTAGAAGGTGTGCTTACACTTACTCCCAAAGATAAGTGGACCGATGATGATAAAAGAAAAATTCAATATGATTTAAAAGCAAAAAATATCATCACCTCCGCTCTATCTTATGATGAGTTCTTTAGAGTCTCCCAATGTAAAGATGCCAAAGAAATGTGGGACACCTTGCAAGTCACACATGAAGGCACTAGTGAAGTTAGGCGTGCTAGATTAAATTCTTTGATGCATGAATATGAATTGTTTCATATGTTGCCTAATGAATCTATATGTTTTATGCAAAAACGTTTTACACATATTGTTAATCATCTCATTGCTCTTGGTAAAACTTTCTTGAATTGTGAACTTGTTAACAAAGTTTTAAGATGTCTAAGTAGGGAATGGCAACCTAAGGTTACCGCAATTGTTGAATCAAAGGACTTGGACACAATGGACTTAGAAACACTTTTCGGAAAGCTACAAGAACATGAAATGGAGCTTGGACATTTGCAAATGCATGAAGAGTCGGATAAGTACAAAGAGAGAAAAGGAATTGCTCTTAAAGCTCAAAGGTCATATAAAAAGGAAGAGAGTTCCGATGATGATAGTAATGATAATGAAGATTCCGATTCGGATATTGATGAAGAGGAGATGAAGCTTCTACTAAGAAAGTTCAATAAGATTCTAAGGAGAAAAGGAAGGTTGAACAAGGACAAAAGTAAAGAGAAGAATTCCCCACACTACAAGACCAAGACTTCAAAAGAAGGTGTAGTTTGCCATGAATGTGGAAAGCCCGGTCATCTCAAGTACTCATGCTCTAGGTATCTTAAGAAGAAGGAGAAAGAAAAGAAAACTAAAAGGCATACATAGTTTGGAATAGTGATGATGAACAAGACAAGAAAAGCACAACTAGTAGCTCTTCGGATGATGAACATGTCGCTTGTCTCAACTTGATAGCTCTAGTAAATGAAGAGGAAAGTTCAAATGATGAATCAAGTGAGCAAAGTGATGAAAGCGATGTAAGTCTTACTAAATCCGAAATTTCTTTCAAATATGAAATGTTATATAATGCTTATGAAGAAATGCATGAACAATTTAAGAAACTAGCTTTGAAAAACATTGAAAGGAAGAAGCTCATTTTGAAACATCAACAAGAGATTTTAGAACTTCAAAAACAAGTTGATGAGCTTAATCTTCAAAATGAAACTCTTGATCTTATCTATGCTAGTTCTTCTTGTGATTGTGCTAGTAGATTGAATAATGTGGTTGATTGTGAGAATTGCAAGTTGCTTAAGGATGAAAATGCTATTTTGAAAAATAAGCTTGCAAGTTTCTCAAATGGTGATATTAGATTGCGCACATTGTTAAATTTTCAAAGAGAAAATTCAAACAAGTTTGGTTTGGGTTATACTAATGCTAAGAGTAAATCTCATAGAAATGTTGTTGATTTTTCTAAAGTTAATTTTTCAAATGCACCAACATGTTTCTATTGTGGTACTCATGGACATACTTCAAATGTGTGTTATATTAAAGTGCATGGTATACCTAAAGGAGATTTTGTTTGGATGAAAAAGGGTGAGAGTCCCTACACTAACAAAAATGGATCCAAAACCATTTGGATACCAAAAAGCAAAGCATGATTGTTTTGTAGGTATGATTGAAGAAGCAAATGAAGGTCTATACACATTTGATACAATTGACATTATTGATCTTCTTCAATTGGTATTAAGGAGAAAATCCTACAAATTGGTAACATTTGATATTATACAATTGGTATATTCAATTTGATATTGTTGGATATTGCTCATAGTTCTCTCAACTGGTATTATTTCTTATAATGTGATATTGTTTATACTATTGAGAAAATACTATTGGTATCAAATTCTTACAATTGTTTTACAATTGGTATCATGCTTTGGTTGTTATATCTCATAAATCTCTCTATTTTGGCTTAGATCTTATATTTTAATTGGTATATATTTCTTTTTGATAATGCCAAAGGGGGAGAAATATGATGTTTTGAAACAAAGGGAGAAATATTTTTTTTTAAAATAGTATGTTTGGAAATGGTATGTTTTGGAGAAAGGTTGTTTTTTGTTGTTTTTATGTAGGTTGAGCAAAGTTGTTGGAGATAGGGGGAGAATCAAGCTTTTATCTCAATTAGATTTCAAATGTCAAAAGCATTTATTAAGGGGGAGCAAGAGTCTCACCAAGTGATCAAATGGTTCAAGCATCAACAACTTCAATGAACTTCATAATTTCAAAACATGTTTGTCATTTTCAAAAAGGGGGAGATTGTAAGATCCATGAAGAATGTTTTGATAAATGCCAAAAAGTTTTGAACAAACTACAAATGTGTTGATCAAGTTCAAGCTCAACAAGCAACAGCAAACATCAAGTTAAGAAGAGAGTCAACTCATGAAGACTTAGTTTGGTAGTTTGTGTTTTAATGTTTTATCTTTTGCCTCACAAGTCTTTTAGTTTATGAGGTTGGGTAGAGTTATTAGAGGGTAGTGAATCTCTTTTGAATGCATGATTATATCATATTTTGAGTATTCACTTTGCCTAAAATAATAGGTGGCTTAAAGGTTTTAAAGAAAAGGTTTAGTTTTTGAGAAAACAAGTTTTTTAGTGATTTTTATGCTGATTACTCGAGTAACACATATTTCACTCGAGTAAAATTTATCAAGCTTGCGGCTTACTCGATTAATCATTATTTCACTCGAGTAAAATGTTTTAAGCTTTCGGCTTACTCGAGTAACACTCATTTCACTCGAGTAACTCGATCAGATATGGTTTTTTAAATACGTTTTTCATTTCTCAAAAGCCATTCTAAGTTGCTCCAACTTTTGGGTATTCTATATAAACCTATTCCTAACCTTTGTGATCATATTCCATCATTTTTGATAATCAATTTTACAAAGAATCAAAGCCACTCTATTCTCTCTCACTTTCTCAAGATCAAAGCTTTCACTTTTACATTCTTTGATCAAGAACCTTGAATCTCTCATGTTGATATTTCATAGCTTTTGAAAGAGATTCATAGGATTGTTATTGTTTTTCATTTGAGTTGTAATCTTTGCAAAAGGCAAGCTATCTACAACATTGGAAGCCTTGATTTTGTGAATCAAGCAAGTTTCATTGGAAGCCTTGGTGAGGCATTTCATCAAGCACTTGGAAGCCTTGTTGAAGAACAAGCATTTGGAAGTCTTGTGAGTGAAGCAAGCAATTGGAAGTCTTGTTGTGAGGGTATCGGCAAGCAAGAGAAGAGGTTAGATTAGATATCAATAGGATTACAAGGCAAGGGTGTGGTATCTCTTGTAGGCTAGCAAGAAGGAAGTCTTGTGAGGCATTTACTTGTAATTTGAGAAACTCTAATTCCTCATAGTGAAGAATCTCTCTTGGTTGAAGAGGGGACTGGAGTAGCTTTCAAGTGGATGAAAGTGAACCAGGATAAATCACTGTGTCATATCTCTAAACTCTTACTCTTTACAATTCAAGTCTTTAATTGTGTTCTTGATTGAAAACCTAGAAAAAAGTGATTTTTCTATATTTGATTGAATTGAATCTTTATTGTGCAAAATTGATAAAGGGAAAATCATTTTCATAACCTAGGTGAATCAATAAGAATATTGGTGTTGATTGTTTCCGCTTAATCTCTGATATAATATTTGTTAATTGATTGATTTTCATTGGTTTTAATCGTTTAGATTTGTTTCTTGCGAAAATCTTTCAAAGTTTCTATAACACCTATTCAACCCCCCCTTCTAGGTGTTTCTCCTAGTGTCTCCTAGTTGTTTCACCCACCGATTGTAGGTTCTCACACCTTAGCCCCTATAGCATGGTGGTTCTTATAGGGGATTACCTGTGTGTCATGGGCCGTTCTGATAAGGCTTCTGAAGAGGAAGATTTTGAGTAGGACTCATTGAGGCCATGATAAGATCATATCCATAAATCCCGTATGCGATAAGCCTTTATCCATTACCGTTATATCTAACCAAGTATCGTGGGAATCTAGGAGAAGTGGTTAAGCTAGATGAGACTGTAAGTGATAGAGATAAGGATGAGAATCCTGTGTTCAGGGTTAATCTCATAAGCGTATTGCACCTCTGTAAAAACCCAGCTTGCTCGGTGTTTCATTCCGACCGTAGGCCTTGTCCCAGTGTCTTGGCGGTCGGACTAAGGTAGATTAAGTCGGGTTGCGCTTGGTTTACTATAGGTCCACTACAATAAGGAATGTACCATTTGACCCTGGTAGGATTGAACTTATTTTTAAAACTTCCTAACTCCACCATCATCCATGCGCTGTCCCATGGGATGTGGGAATCACTTGTTATTGCTGCATCACATGGGAATTATGTTATCAGATTCGGGATCCTGGTGGATTTCCTATAAGCATGTAGTGTAGGTTTATTTTTAATTGAATAAAGAGTAAGAGATTCTCATATTTGATTTTTGGATTTATGTTCTCATATTACTAATGAGGTGCGTGTAGCACTATTTCTAGTTTGTTCTTATGATTTACAAATTTGAACAAGTTTGGGGGGAGTATAACAAAAGCGGGATTACTGCACCATCATATCTAAGAATCAGAAAAGGGAAGTTCTCTATACTTTGTTTTGTTTTCTTTAGTAGTTACTAATTGCTTGGGGACAAGCAAGTTCTAAGTTTGGGGGGAATGAATTGGTTGGAATTTTTGAAAAAAATAATTTTTTTTACTCTATCTATCCCCTTATTTATGTTGAGTTGTCTTGGCAAATAGTATGCATGTGAATTTAGGTTAGGGATTACCTTTTTGTTGATAGTGTGGATATCTAGTTAGGAGAGTTGATTAATTCTTGTGTTTATGACTGAATCTGAATGAGTAGAATACTTTATAGAGGTTGGCCAGTTAAGCAAATTTTTGTTGGAATAATTGATCAGTGGATTGTCCTTAAAAAGAGGCTGGCTAGTGACATTTGAGCCTTAAAAAGAGGTTAAAACAATGAATATTTTGAAACCCCTATTTGTTTCATGAGAGTGTTCTCTTTGATTGTGTATTCTAGAACTTGACCTATGACCATTTTGAGATTGATAATTGTTTGCATGCATGAATATGATAAAGGCACATAGGATTATTTTTTCTGGCCTTCAACAATTTTGATAAACATTTTTCCCTTATTTGCCCACTTTGAGCCTATTGACTTATGATTTCTTTGGTACCCTTTCATTAATATGATATTTATTTTTGGTATCCTTTGAATTGTGAATGGTGCAATTGAGAATGTGTTGTTTCAAAAGAAAAAAAGATGTAATAGTGATGAACTTAAAGTATCAAATGTGATCTTTATTTCTCTTTGAAAAAAAAGAAAAAAAAAGAAATAATGAATGAGGAGAGAATGAGAATGAAAAAGAATGAAGGATGATTGAATTGTGGAGTGTTATTTACAAAGACCCAATGCTCCATTCAATGTTAAAGGGATGATATTTTATTACATCAATAATTTAGCCCTTTGTTTATAATCTTTTGTTTCTTATATCCCACCTTACATCTTTAGCCATGACGACATTACAACACGATTAAGACCTTTTGATTCTTCCATGTATTCAATAAATTCAGCGGAGATTTTGGTCTATGGTCAAGCTTATGGAAATGCATTTTCATTGATGAACTTGAGTGCAATGTTCTAACCCACTTGATATATGAGAGAATGTGAGGCTTGTGTTACTACTGAGTTGCAATTCCTCATGAATTTGCTTGCCTAGCTAGTATTTGTAAAGTAATCTGCTTATGACTTGAAAGTTATTGCATAGAGTTAGTTGATTTTTCTAGTTAGGTATTTGCATTTGAAAATTCTTAGGTGGTTTTGAACCTTGTTTATTTGTTTACTTTTTCCTGGGACATGCAAACTATTAAGTTTGGGGGTGTAATTGGGGTTTAATATATGATGTTTTCCAATAGATTTTAGACCCTTTTAACTTAGTTTTTGTTTGATTTCCCTAGCAAGTTAGTAGTTTTTAGGATATTTTTATGTTTAGTTTTAATTCCATTATTCATCATTAGTTTAGGTATTTTTGCACATGTTTTTAGGTGAATAAAGAGTTAACTTTAGTGATCAAGAGCAAAAGAAGTGAAGCAAATGAGTGAAGAATCATGAAGATGAAGAAAAAGGAATATTTCTGTCTCAGACACGCCTAAGCGTGAGGTGCATCCGCCCAAGCATGCGTAATTCATGCAAAAATTAGAGGAAAAATAGAAAAAGTTCATCAGTATGCGTGCCCAAGCGCGTCTGAGATACACACCCAAGCGGAAGGCCATGTGCCAAAGCGCGTGGCGAGACCAGAAATTGATAGAAGATTTAATTTTAAAAATCCTTCATGAAGCAAAATTGATTTAGAGATAGAAGATAAAAGATAGAAGGTTATAGATATTAGATAAAAGATAGAAGATTAGAGATAGAACATTAAATCTGAAGACTCCTTCTTAGTTAGGATCTATGTTTATCTCAATTTTAGATAAAAGATAAATCTGATAATTCCTGTTGGAAATAGAAGATTAAATCTTATAGATTTAGGATTTATCTTTTACTCAATTATTTATAGGATAGAATCAGTCATGGAAAAATAACACAAACATAGGGGAGAAATCCTTAGATTAGAATAAGAAAAAGAGAAGGTTCAACATTTCCAAGGAGAAAGTGACAACTCTAGGAGGGATTGCTCTTGGGGTAACTTCTAATCCATGGCTATGAAGTTATTTTATTTATCTTCTTCTTCTTCTTCTTCTTTTGTAATGGATCACTTGTTTTCTTACAGGGAATAAGGTGGATTTGTATGGATCTTGAGTAGTTTTTCTATTTTTCAATTAATGTTTTTTTTTTAATTTAAATCAATTGTTTGATTATGGTTAAATTGTTTTACATAAAAGGGCCCGTTTTATGATTGGTAGTCTAATCCTTCAATTGAAATATTAGGGATTAGATCTGACCTTGCAATCAAATAATATAATCCCCCAACTTGTAGGGATACCTTTGGGGATTATATAACAATTGTTTTATTCCCATGTTATTTATTAAATGTTGTTCAATTGTTTAGTGTAACGCCCTCAAAATAACCCAAGTAATTAATACAAAATGAATACTATTACTTGAGAATATATGGACTTGTAAAATGTTAGAAAATATTGGATTCAAAATTTTCTTTTATATTTTCCAAATAGTCCGGTGCACAAACCCAAAACATAGGATGTTTGGAGAATAGTTTACGTATTACTTTTAAAATCGAATTCGGCATTTACTTTCCTCAAAAGGTAATTTCGCAAATCTTGGATAGCATTCTCTTTGAGGATAAATGTACTCTATTTCATATAAAGGAACTCAAGTATTGCCATCCAGTTTTCGTCTAGCCAAGCGATACCATTTCCAAAATGTCATAGCCGAATTCTTTCAAATCAATATCAGAGTAAGCGGAAATATCAGGACTATGTAATAGACTTTAGTATAAGCATGGATTTTATTTATATCAAAAGGTACGTAATACATAGTCCGGCGGTAAGGATCTCCAAAATCCCAGAACAAGTCCATAAGGCTATGTATTTATATGTACATCAAAATAGACCATGGCTCCAGAGTTTTCAAAAGAAATTCCCACAATATATAAAACTCCCAAAGCTGGTCTCATAGCACTGGTCGTGGCAGTAGTAGTAGAAGTCTCCAAGAAGTAGCGGCAGCCATCATCCAACATCAGCATCAGCAGCTAATCTTCTCCACAGCATCCATCACACCGGATCCTTGATCCTCATCATTTACCTTATGCACATACCTAGGGATCATCGCCTCTCCATTGACTCCCGATAGATTAAACGACAAGCTCGTTTCCGCTCTCGTATTCGTCAGGATCCTCCTTGATCTTATTTAAAGGAGTAATTACCCTACCACTGGGTACAAGGTCTGATAAAAACGGGACCTTAATAGGACTCCTTGAAATAGACGGGGAAGTCTCCTCTCGAATGACTCTAAGAGAAAAAGGGTATGAGCGGGTAGGTTCGAATTGAAAACTGTTAGACAAGCGAGCTGGTCGAGTGGGAGATGATCCATGGTAAGTATAAAAAGTAGATACATGCATAGCGTATATGATGGGAATCCTAGCCCTACGAGGATGTGACCGAACCAGTGGATTAGGATGATCGAAGGTAACCACTATCTCACCCTCATACACTACTCGGCAATCCTCGCAGATCCATATGCCACTAAGAAGTGGGCGGACCTCGATGGAAGCGATGTAACGCGACATCACCTACAAGGGCATAGGGGTAAGCAAATCTGTACACATAATCAATAGAGCTTAAATGTAGAAGTGATCATGATTATGCACATATAACCCCAAATCAATTAACAGCCATGATTAACACTTAGTAGCACTTAATGCAGATACGACATTCATACTCACTCTTAATATCAAACCTTAGCTCAAATAAGGTTAAGTGGCATGATTCCTGACATTCTTCTCTTTCTAAGATTCTCCATCTAATGTCCACACGGACGCCAATCCAATACCACAATGCATTTCCAAATCACGAATACGTTACCAAAGCGTATGGCGTACTAGCTCGGAAGTGATAAAAACGTCACACTACCTGGTGAACGTCACGTCGCCCAAGGACGTAAACCTATCACTTCTCAACATACAATGAGTGTGATAAAAAACGTCACCACATCTGATGAACGTCACGTCGCCTAAGGACGTAAACCTTATCACTTGTGATACACGACAGAGGTGATAAACAACGTCACCATGTCTGATGAACGTCACGTCGCCTAAGGACGTAAACCTTATCACTTGTGTGCACCACACCCTTCTCAACAAACAACGGGTGTGATAAAAAACGTCACCACATCTGATGAACGTCACGTCGCCTAAGGACGTAAACCTTATCACTTGTGATACACGACAGAGGTGGTAAACAACGTCACCATGTCTGATGGACGTCACGTCGCCAAAACGTAAACCTTACCACTTGTGTGCAACACACCGTTGAACCATCAAATCAACAGTATACCACATACTGTCCACATTACCAAAATGTGTCATTGAGCTAGCCACACGACTATGCCTGGAACGTGGTCCATAATACCAACATCGATGTGCACATTTCGTCACCAAGACGAACATCCAATGTTCGCAGCAACCAATGCTGGTCACATTACCAAAATGTGACTACAGGCAAGTCATAACCAAATTGGTATTCCCAAAGGTCCTTCACATGTTATCATAACATGGTAAACGATCTAGCATTCAAATTCTTCACTTAAAGAATTGATTGGGATATCTCAATTGTATAACGTGCCACCCGAGCAACGTTATGACGTGCCACCCGAGCAACGTCCCGTCATCCAAACGAAATAGTCACATCATCAATCAATTTCTTTCAAGTTTTAGATCGCTTGGATTATTGTCATTTAAGTATTGATCAATGGTTCAGAATTGAAAATGGTATTTCTAATAGTTTGAGTAAAACTACTCGAGTGTTCTACATAGTACTCGAGTGTTCTTCAGATTTTACCAAATTACTCGAGTGTTCTTCATGATACTCGAGTGTTCTTCATTTTTTCCAAATTACTCGAATATTCTTAATGATACTCGAGTGTTCTTCATTTTCCAGAAATTCATGTTTCAATTTTGGGTCGAATACTCGAGTATCAACCCCAATACTCGACTGTTTTCAGACAGAGAACACTGTAATTTGCATTTTAACATACCATTTTCAATTCTAGCAAATTCTAATCCAATCCAATGATCAATAAAGCTTACATTATACATGTTAAACATGTTCCAACACAGAAACCACCAATTATTATATTGAATCAAATCTGAGCAACAATTATGCATAAAACACATTTTTAACAACTCAACATATCAAATTCAGTTCCAACCACTTTTGGCATGAAAACAACTTGCATATAGCTCACATGCAACATATAGAACTTGCTCAGAACCATTTTAGAGTGCAGGTTGGTCTCCAAACCAATTTCCCTATTCCAACTAAGCCCTTAGAGCCTCTTGGTGGCTCTCTAATCAAATGCATGCAATTTAAACTCTATCTAGTGAATAGAGAGATTCCCCCTTACCTCTTAGATGTGAATCAACAGAGACTTTACCCCAAACTTAGCTTCCAAGCTGAATTCCCCAAAATCCACACTGAAACAGAGCAGTTTCAGCAGAGCACCCAGATTGAATTGGTTGATGCATGAAACAGCCATAAAAATCGGGGAAATTAGTCTCTATATACTCTCTACAATTCATACTAGCTAAAGAAACAAGATTCACATGGGGAGGTTATCTGAGCTTACCAGAATCAGGCTCCAAAGTAAGCTCCAGGAACTTGAGACAGCCAACCAACTCCAACTTCTAAGCTTCGATTCTTCCAATCTACGAACTCTCAGCTCATAATCTTGGTATATTTGTGAAGCCCTGAATGTGAGCTTCACAATGGTGTATAGTTTGTGGTTCGAATCAACCCAGAGAGGGAGAATCGATTGAATCAATTCAGGAACCCTAACTTAATCAACACACCCAAACTTTGCCAAATCCTTCACGAATTCGGTGTTGATTGGTTTTTATAGACTTCAATGGAGTACATGCACGACGACACGACCTCCATGGACGTGGAAGAGTACTGATTCCGTGTCAACGAGACGAACTCGTTGGTGGTGACTCACCAAACGCACTAACTCGTCAACTCTGACCAGAATACTCGAGTGTTTCCAAAACTACTCGAGTATTTTGACCAGTTTTTGAAAAATATAATTTTTATTTTCCTTCCCTCCAAAATCTTTCTAAAATCACTTCAAGGTCCCCAAACAGGGACTAATGTGAAAATATTCATTTTCTCATGTTAAAATTCTTTAATATCATCTTTCATAATAAATTACATGAAATCAAGACTAAAAATAATTAATTATAAATAAACTTTATAATTAACATTTTATTAATCAGGGGTTAAAAATCAGGGATGTTACACTCTTCCCCACTTAAAAGGAATTTCGTCCCCGAAATTCTTCTTTAAAAGTTCTATAATTTCCAAAGTTACACAAAAAGTTGTTCTGGTGTTATATATATATATATATTTTCAAAATATAGTTAGGAAGAACCCTTCCCCACTTAAAAGGAATTTTCTTATACTTTTTCAAACTTTCTGATCCAAAACCTTTCACAAAAAAATATTTCAATTTAGCCTTTTCTCAAATAAAGCTTTTGCATTCCAAAACATATACAAATCCTTGTTTCTCATAAAAGGGTTTGCTTGAACTTCCTCAAAAATTACCTTGTAATTCCTTCAAATGAAATCTTTTGACTAAAAACTTTTTCGAATAACACCTTTAAAATATATATATATATATATATACTCCTCAATTAAAACATTTTCCAAAGATCCTTTTTGAGGAAAACCCCGTCCCGTTGCGCACTCTGATCACTCGGCACGAGTAGGGAAATATTCGTATGACTTCATTTCTTAATAGTTGTAAACATCAGGGTGATCAGTCCTAATATTTAAACTATCAGTAATGAAATCATCCCTTTCAGATATAATCTTACTCAAGAAAGACTATACGATTTACCTTTAAGTTAGATGAACTTAAAGATTAAGAGTATTATTATCACTATCAGACTTATTCAGATAGCCAAGTTCTAGAGAAACTTCCGTTGGGGAGACAAATACTTGTCCTATCCCGGTGGTTCTTAATCTCTCTAGTCTTAACTGATCTTCCTCTTTCTGTAGTGCCCAAAGACATTTATCACATCCAATTGTAATAAGGGTTTTGATCACAGAAATTCAAGTTAAAGGCTTGTTTAGATTTTCAAATTTGCAGAACGATTTAATTAACGCAATCGAAAACATTTGACTACGTTAATTCAAATCGGCGAAGGATTAACTTAGACTACCCACATTCGAATCTAGCTCGCATCCCAGCAGGATGGAAGACTCTTCCACTCTTGATTTACCGGTTAACCATTCCTTCCTTGAATTTCCCCCTTCAAACAATCCGGTGAGTAAGGCTTCATTTCCTTGCGACCGTAATCAAATATCCCTTTCAGTACATCACTATATCGTCCGTGATGATGCACCTTACCTTCTCAACTGAAAATTGGCAACTAAATCCTTTCCGTCGAATTTTTAGTTACTTTTATGCAATTGAGGTTTCCTTAACATCCTATGCATGAAATTCTGGTTCCCATCATTAATTCACTTATAAGCTTCCTATGCGTTCCTCATCCTCCATACCAATTCTACACATACTTGCTAGTGTCAGGAATCCCTTGTTCCTCAATGATTGACAACTGGTTTGAAGTTCAAACATCATTCTTTTCCCGACTCCGCATGTTTGAATCTTCTATTAAAATTGCAACGAAACATACTTCTCCGATCCTTTGAACTTGGCAATGTATTCCCCGAGATTCGTATTGCCCTACCTTATTTCAACAATTTAATCTCTTTGATCTTTCAAAACTTCATCCTTGAGTGATTCCCAAGTGACATGCCAATCCTTTGCTTCTAATATCATATTTACAAAATTCCATTGTGATTTGCAACCTTCCCTTCTTACATATCGTCGGTCTATTTGTATCATCAAGGTCAAACCAATTAGACTCCTTAAAACACTTCCTTAATCCCCATAAAGCTCCCACGAGTTGCCTTTCTGCCCCTTGTGGTTGTTTCCTCATTTGCTTTGTCGTAACGACGACAGAGTCTCCGATCATAAGCCTTTAAAATTCTGTCCGTCGACATTGTCCCTTGTTCAACTCCTCCTCTCGGTTGAACAATTACTTCGACTCTCCAGGGTCATTAACGTTTAAAGCGTAGTGACGCGAGGAAAGGCCTCGAGCCCTCACAACAATCATGATCGTTGCAAAGCTCAAGTCATGCGCCAAGTGTATCACCTTGTATATTCAATCCCTTTGATGCATACACACATCTACCTTTCTTTCATAAAACTACTTCCTTCCAAGTCCCGTTCTCGACACATGAAAGTATGCTCCAATACTTTAGCATGAATCAAGTAGGAGTAACACAGGAGGAAATGTTAACCTTCCCAAATCGCATCCAAAGGTGAATAAGGGTGATAGATCAAATTCAACTTAGTGTCGTGATCGAATACCTCGACACTTTAATCTAAACAGACTTTAGAAACAAATTTGGGTAATTTCATAGGGTCTCTAAATTAAAATAATTAGGTGAATCCATCTTCAACCTAATCTCACATTCACAATGAGCAAAAGAATGGGTAACTCCCAAATTGAACACAGTCATACAAAGTTGGTCTTTAAATAAAGGGTTACCTTGCACGAGGTCAGGAGATTGGGTAACTTCTGCTCTATTCAGGGTACACACTTTGCCTTGAGTCTTTGGTTTGCTAGCAAATCTGGTGTGGTTACTTTTCACAGACTCTTTGCAGTAACGTGCAATATGACCCTGTTTTCCACAATTGAAGCAATTACTTGTTGCCCAGCAGATCCTTCCATAATGATGATGCTTACACTTCTCACAGTAAGGAGCATTACTGCGAGACTTAACCCCATCCTTAACTTCAACTCTTCCTTTGCCTCAATTCTGATCCCAATATGGACCCGTATTCCGAAGATCAAATCTTTTCTTTCTTTGTGGTCCATAACTCGGCCGGTTAGTCTTTGCTTGATCAGCTAGTACTTCCGCCTTCTTATCATCCTCATACATTCGACACATATCTACCAACGTAGGAAAACTTTGAATCTTCTGATAAATGAAAACAGATTTCAGTTCAGGTTTCAAACCACTTTCAAACTTGATGCATTTGCTCCTTTCATCGGGGTTGTTTTGATAATATGGAGAGTACTTCATCAGTTCCTCGAACTTAGCTGCGTACTCACCTACACTCATGTCTCCTTGCTTTAATTGCAGAAACTCAATTTCCTTTTTCCTTCTTAAGTCTTCCAGGAAATATTTATTGAGAAACTTTTCCGTAAACACACCCCAATTAATATCCCTTCCTTTATAGTGCAGGAGCTGAACTGTGTGATTCCATCAGTTCTCCGCCTCGTCTTCTAACATATAAACTGCATATGCCATCTTCTGAGTCTCAATGCAGTCTAATGTTCTAAAGATCTTATCCATAGTACGAATCCACTTATTAGCCTCCTTAGGCTTAAATCCTCCTTCGAACTTAGGTGGATTACAACTTCTAAAACCTGCCAAACTCTTAGTTTCCGAATTACCAACGTTATATTGATGAGGCGGTTGTTGGGATTGTTGTTGTTGCCATTGATGCATAGATTCCATCACAGCGGTGATTCTTTCTAATATCGCATCGGTGCGATTTTGATTTCTAGTCGTCATAATAGACCTGCGCTATTGCTCATGGTCACATACGATGGACTAAGAAACATTCTCCACACAACCTATCCTAAGGTCATAACAATAGTTTTCAACAATGCATACAATTTCCACAATGTATCAATTGCTCCATTTGAGCAAGATAATAGTATTCAAAACAATAAATATGCCCGATGGAAACCTACTTGATGTTGATGACTACCATTCTGGAGCTACTTCCACTACTACAGGATCTGACTTTTGCTCTGATACCACTGAGTGTAACGCACTCAAAATAACCCAAGTAATTAATACAAAATGAATACTATTACTTGAGAATATATGGACTTGTAAAATGTTAGAAAATATTGGATTCAAAATTTTCTTTTATATTTTCCAAATAGTCCGGTGCACAAACCCAAAACATAGGATGTTTGGATAATAGTTTACGTATTACTTTTAAAATCGAATTCGGCATTTACTTTCCTCAAAAGGTAATTTCGCAAATCTTGGATAGCATTCTCTTTGAGGATAAATGTACTCTATTTCATATAAAGGAACTCAAGTATTGCCATCCAGTTTTCGTCTAGCCAAGCGATACCATTTCCAAAATGTCATAGCCGAATTCTTTCAAATCAATATCAGAGTAAGCGGAAATATCAGGACTATGTAATAGACTTTAGTATATGGATTTTATTTATATCAAAAGGTACGTAATACATAGTCCGACGGTAAGGATCTCCAAAATCCCAGAACAAGTCCATAAGGCTATGTATTTATATGTACATCAAAATAGACCATGGCTCCAGAGTTTTCAAAAGAAATTCCCACAATATATAAAACTCCCAAAGCTGGTCTCATAGCACTGGTCGTGGCAGTAGTAGTAGAAGTCTCCAAGAAGTAGCAGCAGCCATCATCCAACATCAGCATCAGCAGCTAATCTTCTCCACAGCATCCATCACACCGGATCCTTGATCCTCATCATTTACCTTATGCACATACCTAGGGATCATCGCCTCTCCATTGACTCCCGATAGATTAAACGACAAGCTCGTTTCCGCTCTCGTATTCGTCAGGATCCTCCTTGATCTTATTTAAAGGAGTAATTACCCTACCACTGGGTACAAGGTCTGATGAAAACGGGACCTTAATAGGACTCCTTGAAATAGACGGGGAAGTCTCCTCTCGAATGACTCTAAGAGAAAAAGGGTATGAGCGGGTAGGTTCGAATTGAAAACTGTTAGACAAGCGAGCTGGTCGAGTGGGAGATGATCCATGGTAAGTATAAAAAGTAGATACATGCATAGCGTATATGATGGGAATCCTAGACCTACGAGGATGTGACCGAACCAGTGGATTAGGGTGATCGAAGGTAACCACTATCTCACCCTCATACACTACTCGGCAATCCTCGCAGATCCATTTGCCACTAAGAAGTGGGCGGACCTCGATGCAAGCGATGTAATGCGACATTACCTACAAGGGCATAGGGGTAAGCAAATCTATACACATAATCAATAGAGCTTAAATGTAGAAGTGATCATGATTATGCACATATAACCCCAAATCAATTAACAGCCATGATTAACACTTAGTAGCACTTAATGCAGATACGACATTCATACTCATTCTTAATATCAAACCTTAGCTCAAATAAGTTTAAGTGGCATGATTCCTGACATTCTTCTCTTTCTGAGATTCTCCATATAATGTCCTCACGGACGCCAATCCAATACCACAATGCATTTCCAAATCACGAATACGTTACCAAAGCGTATGGCGTACTAGCTCGGAAGTGATAAAAACGTCACACTACCTGGTGAACGTCACGTCGCCCAAGGACGTAAACCTATCACTTCTCAACATACAATGGGTGTGATAAAAAATGTCACCACATCTGATGAACGTCACGTCGCCTAAGGACGTAAACCTTATCACTTGTGATACATGACAGAGGTGATAAACAACGTCACCATGTCTGATGAACGTCACGTCGCCTAAGGACGTTAACCTTATCACTTGTGTGCACCACACCCTTCTCAACAAACAACGGGTGTGATAAAAAACGTCACCACATCTGATGAACGTCACGTCGCCTAAGGACGTAAACCTTATCACTTGTGATACACGACAGAGGTGGTAAACAACGTCACCATGTCTGATGGACGTCACGTTGCCAAAACGTAAACCTTACCACTTGTGTGCAACACACCGTTGAACCATCAAATCAACAGTATACCACATACTGTCCACATTACCAAAATGTGTCATTGAGCTAGCCACACGACTATGCCTGGAACGTAGTCCATAATACCAACATCGATGTGCACATTTCATCACCAAGACGAACATCCAACGTTCGCAGCAACCAATGCTGGTCACATTACCAAAATGTGACTACAGGCAAGTCATAACCAAATTGGTATTCCCAAAGGTCCTTCAAATGTTATCATAACATGGTAAACGATCTAGCATTCAAACTCCTCACTTAAAGAATTGATTGGGATATCTCAATTGTATAATGTGCCACCCGAGCAACGTTATGACGTGCCACCCGAGCAACGTCCCGTCATCCAAACGGAACAGTCACATCATCAATCAATTTCTTTCAAGTTTTAGATCGCTTGGATTATTGTCATTTAAGTATTGATCAATGGTTCAGAATTGAAAATGGTATTTCTAATAGTTTGAGTAAAACTACTCGAGTGTTCTACATAGTACTCGAGTGTTCTTCAGATTTTACCAAATTACTCGAGTGTTCTTCATGATACTCGAGTGTTCTTCATTTTTTCCAAATTACTCGAGTATTCTTAATGATACTCGACTGTTCTTCATTTTCCAGAAATTCATGTTTCAATTTTGGGTCGAATACTCGAGTATCAACCCCAATACTCGACTGTTTTCAGACAGAGAACACTGTAATTTGCATTTTAACATACCATTTTCAATTCTAGCCAATTCTAATCCAATCCAATGATCAATAAAGCTTACATTATACATGTTAAACATGTTCCAACACAGAAACCACCAATTATTATATTGAATCAAATCTGAGCAACAATTATGCATAAAACACATTTTTAACAACTCAACATATCAAATTCAGTTCCAACCACTTTTGGCATGAAAACAACTTGCATATAGCTCACATGCAACATATAGAACTTGCTCAGAACCATTTTAGAGTGCAGGTTGGTCTCCAAACCAATTTCCCTATTCCAACTAAGCCCTTAGAGCCTCTTGGTGGCTCTCTAATCAAATGCATGCAATTTAAACTCTATCTAGTGAATAGAGAGATTCCCCCTTACCTCTTAGATGTGAATCAACAGAGACTTTACCCCAAACTTAGCTTCCAAGCTGAATTCCCCAAAATCCACACTGAAACAGAGCAGTTTCAGCAGAGCACCCAGATTGAATTGGTTGATGCATGAAACAGCCATAAAAATTGGGGAAATTAGTCTCTATATACTCTCTACAATTCATACTAGCTAAAGAAACAAGATTCACATGGGGAGGTTATCTGAGCTTACCAGAATCAGGCTCCAAAGTAAGCTCCAGGAACCTGAGACAGCCAACCAACTCCAACTTCTAAGCTTCGATTCTTCCAATCTACGAACTCTCAGCTCATAATCTTGGTATATTTGTGAAGCCCTGAATGTGAGCTTCACAATGGTGTATAGTTTGTGGTTCGAATCAACCCAGAGAGGGAGAATCGATTGAATCAATTCAGGAACCCTAACTTAATCAACACACCCAAACTTTGCCAAATCCTTCACGAATTCGGTGTTGATTGGTTTTTATAGACTTCAATGGAGTACATGCACGACGACACGACCTCCATGGACGTGGAAGAGTACTGATTCCGTGTCAACGAGACGAACTCGTTGGTGGTGACTCACCAAACGCACTAACTCGTCAACTCTGACCAGAATACTCGAGTGTTTCCAAAACTACTCGAGTATTTTGACCAGTTTTTGAAAAATATAATTTTTATTTTCCTTCCCTCCAAAATCTTTTTAAAATCACTTCAAGGTCCCCAAACAAGGACTAATGTGAAAATATTCATTTTCTCATATTAAAATTCTTTAATATCATCTTTCATAATAAATTACATGAAATCAAGACTAAAAATAATTAATTATAAATAAACTTTATAATTAACATTTTATTAATCAGGGGTTAAAAATCAGGGATGTTACAGTTTAATCACTTAAGGGATTAAGGGTTATGAAATTGAATAATAAACGGTAATTACACAAGAAGGATCTAGTAATTACCACCTCTGGAATTGTTCTTGATTTAATGGAAAATAGAAATTAATAATTAGTAACTACGGTCCTACAATGAAACCATGTTCCTAGCCTTCTCCACAATTGTTCTCAATACCTTTTATTTTCTGTTTTGTTATTTAATTAATTCTGCACTCTCAAATTTAATAAAGCAAACTCAAGTTTCACTAGTAATTACGATTTGCCTAGAATTATTAGAAACAATTTGTAATCCCCGAGTGGAACGATAATTTACTTACTCTTTATTACTTGCTGACCCGGTAAACTTGTCGGTAGTCCAACAAGTTTTTGGCGCCGTTGTTGGGGATTGAAATTCGATTGTAGTAATTGTTAGGTATTTTTTTGTAGTTACTTGTGCAATTTGAAATGTATAATATTAATTACATGAGGATTTAGAATTGGATAACTTTGTTTTGACTTCACCTCCTCTTACTTATGATGTAAATGCCTCGATTGATGTCGTTGACGTACGATATGTATTTCGCTGTGTTTAAGAAACTTTTCATAGAGGAATGGGTACAAAAGTTTCCCATTAAGGAAGACCAAAATACTAATTTCTCTAAAAACTTAGAGGAAAAAGAAAGTAAGGTGCGACATGAGGTAGTAGAGGTGAAACAAAATAAAACAATAGAGGGTAGGACAATAGTAGAGGAATTTGGTTCATCCTTACATGTTGAATTTTCTGAACTTAAAAATTGTGTTAAATCTCTTACATGTTTGGATGATTCAAAATATTTCTATTATGTTCAACCTTTGAGCTTTCATGATATTTTTCTTAATCATCAGCATAATTCATTGTTGTACCATGGGATGAACTTCCTTACTCCACCATCATCCATGTGCTATCCCATGGGATGTGGGAATAACTTGTTACTGCGGCATCACATGGGAATTGTGCTATAAGATTTGAGATCCTGGTGGATTTCCTATAAGCTTGTAGTGAAGGTTTATTTTTAATTGAATAAAGAGTTAGAGATTCTCATATTTGATTTTTGGATTTATGTTCTCATATTACTAATGAGGTGCGTGTAGCACTGTTTCTGGTTTGTTCTTATGATTTACAAATTTGAACAAGTTTGGGGGCAGCATAACAAAAGCGGGATTACTGCACCATCATATCTAAGAATCAGAAAAGGGAAGTTCTCTATACTTTGTTTTGTTTTCTTTAGTAGTTACTAATTGCTTGGGGACAATAAAGTTCTAAGTTTGGGGGGAATGAGTTGATTGGAATTTTTGAAAAAAAATAATTTTTTTACTCTATCTATCCCCTTATTTATGTTGAGTTGTCTTGGCAAATAGTATGCATGTGAATTTAGGTTAGGGACTACCTTTTTGTTGATAGTGTGGATATCTAGTTAGGAGAGTTGATTAATTCTTGTGTTTATGACATAATCTGAATGAGTAGAATACTTTATAGAGGTTGGCTAGTTAAGCAAATTTTTGTTGGAATAATTGATCAGTGGATTGTCCTTACCTAGTGAGATTTGAGCCTTAAAAGGGGTAAACACAATGTGTAACACCCTCACAATTAATTAGTTAAATTAGGATTGATTAATTAAGTACATTAAAATTTTTACGAAAATCCGGCAGAGTTTCCAAAAATTCCTGCTTTTGTACTTGTCCAGACCAGAATAATTTAAAACATAGACTTAAGTATTAAACACAACCAGAATACCCTAATGGACTGATCAAAAGATAATACAAGTCGTGGGCTACAACTATTAAACTATACTAAATACACCACTTTAATTCTAGTTCTCTCAATGCCTAATTTACACTCCACGGTGTGGAGTGCACTCCTGCTCGGCCATGACTCGTGCATGCTCCCTTTGTACCTATAATAAAAATAGCATGAAGGGTAGCATTACACAGAACTTAGGAAATAACTTCTAAGAAGTCATAGTAATACACTAAGCCTAACATTATTATTAGCAAACAACAATCGTAATCAATTTCATACACTCAAACTCATTTACTATTCCCTTTTTAACTTATTTACTTTTATTTTCTTATACTTAATTTATCTTATTTAGATTCCAGTATTTAATTCTCTTTACTTTTTTTCTTATTCTTACTTTTCTTTTCATTCTTAATTCTCTTTTCATTTTATCTCATTCTTATATTTCTTTTCTTTCTTTTCTCTTTCTTTTTGTCTTACATTACTTTTTTTTCTTTCCTTTCTCATCCCTGGAGCACATGGTCAGTCCAGGTTGAGTTTAATTATCCTCGGAGTCCAACAGACCGTCCGAGTTGCGCTAGTGATCCCCAGAGTCCAACACACCGTCTGGGTTGCGCTTCGACAGAGTCCAACAGACCGTCTGCCAAAATCTTTCTTTCTTTTATTAATTATCTCTAGAGTCCAACAGACCGTCTGGGTTGTGTTTAATTATCCCCCGGAGTCCAACAGAGCGTCCGAGTTGCGCTAGTGATCCCCAGAGTCCAACAGACCGTCTGGGTTGCGCTTCGACAGAGTCCAACAGACCGTCTGCCGATATATTCTTCTTTTCATTAATTATCCCAGAGGCCAACAGACCGTCTGGGTTGTGCTTCGACAGAGTCCAATAGACCGTCTGCCGATCTTATTCTTTCTTTTCTTACGTATTCTTTTCTTTCTTTTCTAATTCATAGTTCTCTTTCTTTCTTTCTTTATTACTTATCTTAACTCTTCTTTAGTTTTCTATTAATTATTCTCTTCTCTCTTTCCTTTCATTAGTAACTTATTATCTTTTTTATATGATCATTTAAGGGTTAACAAACAAATCAAACATTCACAATAAACACACATTCACAATCATTTCCCTGATACAAATCCTTACATCTTCTTCTATCTTCTTAATTATTGACTTGGCTCCTACTTTTGTTTACCTCTCATTTTATCATTCAAAGTTCTTTGGTATTATTATCATTATCAATTATTCATTCTTCCATCACACAAACACTTTCTTCTATTCTTCACTTATCATAATTTATTTTACTATCCAGGGTTGCCCAACTAGCTCTAAGTCCATTCAAACATTCATTTACCATTTGCACATCAACGCACATAGCATCTTTAAGCATGATCACACAATCATTTACACATATAATCACAAACAAATAAGTGGGTTCATTTCCCTTATTCTTCAACCCTATTTATTATCTCTATATCCCTATATTTTCCTCATTCATTATTTAACATTTAACATTTCCATGATAATCACACACATCACAAACATCATCATAACACACATATTTATAGACATAAAAAAATGAGTTTTCTTCTTTATTATCCTTATTCTACTTTTATCCATATTGTCTACCCTAGGGTTCCAATATATATATACATCTAACTCTTCTAATCTTAGCTACCGCTATAAGCAACCTAGAATTCATCCCCTAAGCAAAGGTAATACTCCCTCCTCACCTCAAATGAAGATGGAGAGAGAGAGAACCTTTAAACCCCTAGCCTTGTTTTCCTTGCCCTTGAGACTCCCTTGAGCTTAGATCCCTTAAACCTAGCTTGCAACCATGGAGGTTAGAGAGAGAAGACTCCAAGCTAGATGGTGGTGGTGATGATGTCGTGTGTTAATGATGATGATGGGGGTGATGAAACTTGTCAATGATGCTTGATGATGATGATGATTTCGTGTGGTTGTGTGGGTGGAGGTGATGGTGTTCTTGTTCCCTGTTTCTTGATTTAGGGATTAAGGTATGATGATCTTTATGATGAGGGATGATATGAGTTGATGATGAGTGGTGCTTTTGATGGTCTTAGGGCTTGATGATGGTATCGAGCTCTAGAGAGAGAGAGAGTGAGAGAGAGAGAGAGCTTGAAGATGATGATGAGGGAAGGCTTGGATGATGGGTGGAAACCATGGGGAATGGTTATGGAGGTTAGGGTTTGCTTTGGGAGCTTGTGGGTGTGTTTGTTGAGGATGAAATTGAGCAATCCGTGCTCCACACGACTTTTATTTTTTTCCTGATCTGATCGAAATACTCAAGTATTCCACTGAATACTTGAGTATTCTGCCCAGTTCCCATTCATTAAGAAATGGAGCAATTCGTGCTCCACACAATTTTATTTTTTCCTGATCTGATCGAAATACTCGAGTATTCCTCTGAATACTCGAGTATTCTGCCCAGCTCTCATTATATTCATTTTCTTTGCACTTCAAAATTCCATAACTTCTTTGTTTACCGTCGGATCTTGCTCAAATTTGAAATCAAGCTTCCTAAATTCCTTATCTTCATATCCAACGGTGGAGTTTATGTTTTTGAGTTATAAATCATCTATTTTTAATTTCCTATCATAACGTATTTAAAACATCGAAAAGTCGTATTTAACGTTCGTTTTCCCCCGTCTTTCAACCTCTTATTCTTTGCTAAGGCTATCCGATTACTTCATAGCACAAAAAATAATCCTAATTCATCACCATAATTATTATTGAACATAATTATCATTTTCTTAAGCAATTTATTATTCTAATTATACTTAGAATAAAATTAAGGATGTTAGACAATGAATATTTTTAAACCCCTATTTGTTTCATGAGAGTGTTCTTTTTGATATTGAATTCTAGAACTTGACCTGTGATCATTTTGAGATTGATAATTGTTTGCATGCATGAATATGATAAAGGCACATAGGATTATTTTTTTCTGGCCTTCAACAATTTTGATAAACATTTTTCCCTTAATTTCCCACTTTGAGCCTATTGAATTATGATTTCTTTGGTACCCTTTCATTAATATGATATTTATTTTTGGTATACTTTGAAATGTGAATGGTGCAATTAGGAACGTGTTGTTTCAAAATAAAAAAAAGATGTGATAGTGATTAGCTTAAAGTATCAAATATGATCTTTATTTCTCTTTGAAAAAAATGAAGAAAAAAAAAAGAAATAATGAATGAAGCGAGAATGAGAATGAAAAAGAATGAAAGATGATTGAATTGTGGAGTTGATGTTATTTACAAAGACCCAATGCTCCATTACATCAATAATTTAGCCCTTTGTTTATAATCCTTTGTTTCTTATTTCCCACCTTACATCTTTAGCCATGACGACATTACAACCCGATTAAGACCTTTTGATTTTTACATGTATTCAATAAATTCAGCGGAGATTTTGGTCTATGGTCAAGCTTATGGTAATGCATTTTCATTGATGAACTTGAGTGCAATGTTCTAACCCACTTGATATATGAGAGAATGTGAGGCTTGTGTGACTACTGATTTGCTATTTCTCTTGAATTTGCTTGCCTGGCTAGTATTTGTAAAGTAATCTGCTTATGACATGAAAGTTGTTGCATAGAGTTATTTTATTTTTCTAGTTAGGTATTTGCATTTGAAAATTCTTAGGTGGTTTTGAACCTTGTTTATTTGTTTACTTTTGCTTGGGACATGCAAAATATTAAGTTTGGGGGTGTGATTGGGGTCTAATATATGATGTTTTCCAATAGATTTTATACCCTTTTAACTTAGTTTTGTTTGATTTCCCAAGCAAGTCAATAGTTTTTAGTATGTTTTTATGTTTAGTTTTAATTCCGTTACACATCATTGGTTTAGGTGTTTTTCCACATGTTTTTAGGTGAATAAAGAGTTAACTTTAGTGATCAAGAGCAAAAGAAGTGAAGCAAATGAGTGAAGAATCATGAAGATGAAGAAAAAAGAATATTTCAGTCTCAGATACGCCCAAGTATGAGAACCTTCAGCCCAAGCGTGCGTAATTCGTGCAAAAATTAGAAGAAAAATAGAAAAAGTTCATCAGCAGGCGCACCCAGGCAGAAGCACCGTGCGCCCAAGCGCGCGTGAGATACACGCCCAAGCAGGAAGGCCATGCGCCCAAGCGCGTGGCGAGACCTGAAATTGATAGAAGATTGAATTTTCAAAATCGTTCATTATGAAGAATTGAATTAGAGATAGAAGATTAGAGATAGAAGATTAAATTTGAAGACTCCTTCTTAGTTAGGATCTATGTTTATCTCAATTTTAGACAAAAGATAAATCTGATAATTCCTTATGGAAATAGAAGATTAAATCTTATAGATTTAGGATTTATATTTTACTCAATTATACCATTCATTCATGGAAGAGAAGTAGACTTACAACACTTTGTACCATTCATTCATTTTTTTTAATCGTTTCTCTCAATTGCTCATTCAAAATTCTTAAGGTACTAACAAAGAAATTTTTCAAATCAATGTAAGGTACCAAAGAAAATCAAATTTTTATTTTAGTCTCAAAATGGGCAACTAAGGGAACATTTATCAATTCAAATCAGTTGAAGGCCACAAAAACACATCCTAAGTGCCTTAATCATCTTAATGCATGCAAACAATTATCAATCTCAAAATGGTCACAGGTCAAGTTCTAGAACACAAAATCAAAGTGAACACATTCATGAAAGAAATAGGGGTCTCACATCAAGTAGTTCATTAATTCACATACCCCTTCAGTGTTTAGGCTCAAATAACTCACTAGGCTAAAGGTCAGTTCACTAATCACAAATTCTCAAAAAGTTTGTCAAAATAACCAGATTTCAAAAATATTTAGAGCTCAATCAAATCAATATCAAAAATCAATGAGTCTAATCCTAAACTAAGTATTTACACCTATCAATTGAAAAACAGTTCTAAGTCTAGAATAATTAACTACTCCTACCAAGAACACAAACCAACACCAAAAATGGGAGAAGAATTGAGATCAGAAAAATTTTTATTTTGTCCACTCCCCCAAACTTAGAGTTTGGCTTGTCCTCAAGCAAACTAATATAACCTAAAACTACAAAATAAAAATTAAAAACTACCTAGAAAAACAGGACATTATTTTTGCGAAGTACCTGGTCCAGGATAACATATTGGGAACTAATGGGAACAAATGGGGTCACACCCCCAAACTTAGATTCTGCACCCCCTATCACGCCCGGGCGTGAAGTGCACCACGCCTGGGCGCGGCTGGACATGTACCCTTTTTTATTATTATTTTTTTTATAAAATTAAAAACAAAAACTAACTAATAACTAATTACCTAAAAAAAATAAACCTAAGGGAAATTACCTAACATTGGGTTGCCTCCCAACTAGCGCTTGTTTAACGTCACGAGCCTGACGGGTCACCTCCTTTCGAAGGCTTAGGGTGGTTGCCAAGATCCTTTCAAGGGTGGCACCTTGCTATTCAGCCTCTTCTCAACACTCACTCCATTGGGGTGCTGAATGCACATTAGTGGGGCGAAGTTCTCCGCGGTGACTGGTGTTTTTTCAAAAATTTTAATTATAGTTTGCTCATCAGCCATTTACTCGAGAATTACTTCTCCCCTAGGCACATCAATCACTGTCCCCGCTATGGCCAAGAATGGCCTTCCAAAAATTAGAGGAATATTTTCATCCTCTTCTATATCTAAGATCATGAAATCTAGGGGCAGGATAAAATCTTTCACCTTTACCAGAATATCTTCCACCACTCCATATGGGCGGAGGGTGGTTTTATCAGATAACTGAAGTAATGCTGAGATAGGCTTAACCTTTCCTAAGTTTAATGAATTACAAATAGACAAGGGAATAATGTTAACACTAGATCCTAAGTCATAGAGAGCCTTACCTGAGTACTCCTTGCCTATGCTTACTGAAATGGTGAAGCTACCTGGATCCTTCAGCTTTGATGGAAGGTTAAATTTGATGATGCTGCTGCACTTCTCTGCTATCGGGAATGTTTCCTCAGTGAGCATCCGCTTCTTCTTTGTCAACAACTCCTTCATGAATCTCGCGTACAGAGGCATTTGTGAGAGAGCCTCTGCAGACGGGATGTTGATCTGCACCTTCCGTAGCATCTCCAAAAATTGGTGAATTTCTTCTGGTCATCCTCTTTCTTCAGCCTCTGAGGATAAGGAATCCTCGGAGGTAGTGGTGCTGGTTTGGGTGTGCCTTTTTCTTTCTCTTGATCCGTAGGTGGATCCTGCGTTTGTTGCATTGCAGTTGAACCTTCTCCACTTGGTTGCTTTGGCCCCTCATCCTTCTTCTCAGGCTCAGTTGCATCACCCTTCTTCTGTGGCTCCTCATACGACTTGCCACTTCGAAGGGTAACCGCCATGCACCTCTCCTTGGTGTAGGTTGCGATCTCTGATATCTGATTGTTTATTTGAGCCACTTGCACCTCCAAGTTGCGAATGTTGACTTGCTGAGTGGCGAAATTCGCCCTGGCTTCTGCCATGAAGGTATTGGTTGTGGTAGCCATTGCTTCAAGTGCCTTCTCCTAGCCCTGCTTTTGTGGCGGCGATGGATTGGGTGCTGAGCTGTACCATGAGGTGTGAGACTGACTGATTTGCCCCAGATTGTGGATATTGGAGTACATGTTATTTTTAGGTACTCCACCACCCACAAAATTAGCTTGCTCCTCACTGGTTGCCTGACCCTTTCTGACTTCGAAAGAACAATCACCATTCCGGTGACCTTCCCCACAAAAATCGCACCTCATAGTGCTAGATGCAACTGACATACTGATTTGGCTCATCTACTTCATTAATGCAGTAATCTGCTGCTGCATCTGCTTGTTCTACTCGAATAAGATCCGGGCTTGACTAGAGTCCTGATCATAACTCTTCAGGACGCCTTGCTTCACCTGGGTCCTTAGTCCCTGGCTGCTTCTGAATGTCATGTTTGCAATAACTTCCTTGGTATCATTCAACAGTCTTCTTCATCAGCGATCCACCAGCTGCTGCATCAATCATGCTTTGATTGAATCTGTTGAGCCCATTATAGAACAATTGAATCTACTGCCAGTCTTGCATATATGTTGGGCACTTCCTCAGTAGCTGGTTGTAGCTCTGCTAAGCTTCATGCAACGGCTCGTCATCCTCTTGCATGAATGAATGAACATCCTGCCTCAGCTTTGCTTGTTTCCCAGCTGGAAGGAACTTATCAATGAATTTGGAGACAAGTATTTTCCAGCTGGAAAGACTCTCTGGTGCTTGGCTTTTCACCCACGTTAGCGCCTCGCCCCTCAGCGAGAGAGTGAACATCCTCATTCTGATGGCCTCGTCCATGGCACCCTCGATCTTGAAGTATTCGAGCATACTCAGAAAGTTGGCGATATGATCCTTGGGGTCTTCATGCGGCGCACCACTGAACTGATCCTGCATGATGAGTTGGATGTACTGCGGATCGATTGCGAATGCAGTTGCAGTGATGGCTGGCTGGACTAAGCTGGAAGCAAGGAAGTCCGGGTCCACGGTTGCATATTCTGCCAAAGTCTTCTGGCGAGGAGGAAGCGGAGAGGATCCGTGAGATCCTCCTCCTCCAGCCATCTTCAAATTTTGTTTCTTCCCCTCTTGTGCTAGTTTCTTCTTCCTCTTTGCACTCAAATAGATAGTGTTACCTGCAGAGCACAAAAACAACAAAAAGATTACGCAACACCTGTCGAGAAAAGAACACTAAAAAAATAAAAAATTCACCTAAAACTACTACTAAGTACCGAAAACTAATTGAAACGAATTTCAATCCCCAGCAACGGCGCCAAAAACTTGTTGGACTACCAGCAAGTATACCGGATCGACAAGTAATATAATCAATAAGACCAGATATCGTCCTTCAGGGATTGTAAATTGTTCAATTAATTATCACCAAGGAGTAGTTAGAAACGAAATTTATAAGTTTGTAACTAATTAATTAAGATTGATTTGAAATAAAATAAAAACAGAAATTAAATAAAAGTGTTGAGCAATTTGAGAAAGATGTTAGGAACATGGTTTCATTGTATGGCGTTGTTTTTAATCATGAATCTCTGTTTTTCCCTAAAGCAAGAACAAATTCCTAAGGTAGTAATTACTAGATTCCTCTTATGCAATTACTGTTTATAATTCAACTTGATAACCATTAATCCCTTATGTGATTAAACCATTGAATAACCATTAATTAAGAACAGTGGAATTTAACAAGTTATATAATCCCCACATGTACCCCTACAAGTTGAGTAATTATATTGTTTGATTGAAAGGTCTATTTTAATTCCTAATTTCTCAATTGAAGAATTAGATATCCAAAGCAAAACATAAATTAGCCAGATATATGAATTGGAAATAAAACACAATCAAACACATGATTTAGAAACAGAAAAATATCAATTCATAAATTAAATAAAATAATCCATACAAATCCACCAATTCCTAACAAAGGGTTTTAGTTACTGATTTGGGTCTAATATATGATGTTTTTGGGCTTAATTTCACTTCCTTTTACTTTGGTGTTGGCTTGTTTCTCTTGTAAATATAGGTATTTTGTATTAGTTTTAGGAATTTTTAGTTTATTAGAATTCTTTGAACGTTTTGATCCGTTTTGGGTATGTTTCAGGTGTTAAGGAGCTTTATTTGGAGAAAATATTATTGGAGCTGAGAAGAGCATAAGAAGACCTTGAAAATGGCACAAGAACGGAGAGAAACAGAGTCGGAAAATACTGAGCACGCCCAGGCGTGGGAATGGCGTGCCCAGGCGCGCGTGCAGCGGTGAATTAAGGGCATCAGATATAGCGCCCCTAGGCGTGCTGGTCTGCACGCCCAGGCGCACCGCGTACGAGAAAGCCCAATTGGGCCTAATTCTGAGCAATTCTGATGGATTTTGATAAGATTAAGACTTTTATCTATTTATTTTAGCATTAGTATTAGGTTTTAGGCAGAGATTAGAGAGCAATAATCAGTCATTCTTAGAGATTAGATTAGAGTTTGAAGGAGATTTACACAGTTTTGGGAGCATTCGAAGGAGGGATCCAGAGAAGATTGAAGATTCAAAGCACATAATTGTGGTAATTTAGGAATAAATATCATAGTTATTTGTTTTCTTCTTCTCTTTCATTATGTGTAACTAAACCTTTTGTGTTAGGAACATGGTGGATTTGTATTTGTAATTTATTTTTATGAATTAATGTTTTTCAGTTGTAAATCAAGTGTTTAATTGTGTTTTTAATGATATGCATAGAAGTAGCTAATCTATATTTTGGATTTCTAAATCTGAATTGGAAAATTAGGATTTAGAATAGGTCATGCAATTGAACAGTATAATGATTCAACTTGTAGGAATACTTTTGGATTATTATATAACTTGATAATTCACTGTTCTTAATTAAGGTTATTCAATGGATTAAATTTCTAAGGAATTAGGATTTAATAAGTTGAATAATATACAGTAATTTCATAAGAGGAATCTGGGAATTACTATTTTCTGGATTTGTTCTTGATTTGAATGAAAAATATTGATTTATAATAAATAAATGAATATACAATGATACTAAGTTCCTAACCAAGTTCTTCCATTTAATTTCTCTTTTATTTTATTTTCAGCATATAATTCTTATATTTAATTTATTTATTTTAATTCTGAATTTTGCATTTTAATAGATTTTATTCTAGATTTTTCCTTAGTTAGTGATAGATTGAACAATTCTGAGTCCCTGTGGGAACGATATCTGGTCTTAACCGACTATATTACTTTGCGATCTAGTATACTTGCTAGAGAGTGATCAAGTTTTTGGCACCGTTGCCGGGGACTTGAATTAGTTTAATCTGTTTTGGCACTAAGAAGTAATATGGAGTGAAATCTATTTTTGATCTTAATTGTAATGTACTATAATGACTTGTGAAGAGTTGAATTGTGAAGAGTTGAAATTTTTTGACTTTGTTTTGGCTTCACATCCTCTTACTTATGATGCAAATACTTCGATTTATGAGATTGAGAAATTGTATTTCAAAGAGTATAATAAATATGTTGTAGAGGAATTGGTACAAGAGTTCTCCATTAAGGAAGATTTAAATACTAATTTCTCGGAAAATTTTGAAGAAAAAGAAATTAAGGTGCATCATGAGGAAGAAGAGGTGAAACAAAACAAAACAGAAGAGGGAAGGATAATAGTAGAGAATTTTGACTCATCCTTAAAATTTGCGTTAAATCCCTAGCATGTTTGGATGATTCAAAATTTTTCAATTATGTTCGACCCTTGAGTTTTCTTGATGTTTTTCCAAATCATCAACATAAGTCATTATTATACCATGGGATGAATAAAGATCCTAATAATTTTGTTTTCCTTGTTCATGGAATTAACACCTTCATGAATGGGGAAAAAGAGAAATTTTCTAAGATGATGCATGATGTAAGGAATGTACCTTTTGACCCTGGTGGGATTGAGCTTATTTTTGAAACTTCCTTACTCCACCATCATCCAAGGTTTGTCCCATGGGATGTGGGAATAACTTGTTATTGTTGCATCACATAGGATTTAACCTATAGAATTTGGGATCCTGGTGGATTCTTTGTAATTATGTAGTAGTGTAGGTTTTGTTTTTTTATTTTTTGTTATTTAGCGAATAAAGAGTTGGAGCTTTTTCTATGTAATTGCTAATGAGGTGTTTCTAGCACTATTTTTTAGTTGTTCATGTGTCACAGGTGAATAAGTTTGGGGGAGTCTCCTCCATGGTGCATCAAGAGAGAATGTTGTGCTACAAAGGGAAGTCTCTAACTCCTTGCTTTTGCTTTTAATTTTTTATTTTGTAGTTTAGTTTAGATTAGTTTGCTTGAGGACAAGCCAACCTTTAAGTTTGGGGGAGTGGATACAAAATAAAAAAATTTTCAGATCTGAATTTTTTTTCTCCCATTTTTGGTGTTGGTTTGTGTCTTAGGTAGAGGTTTTGTGATTATTCTAGACTTAGGATTATTTTTCTGATGATAGGTGTATATACTTAGTTTAGGGTTAGACTCATTGATTTATGTTATTTATTTGTTGAGCTGTAAATATTTTTGAAATCTGGTTATTTTCACAAAGTTTTTCAGAACTTGAGATTAGTGAACTGACTTTAGCTTAGTGAGATTTTGAGCCTATTTGATGGGGTATGATTTATGTAATATTTTGATTTGAGACCCCTATTTCTTTCATGAGTGTGTTCTCTTTAGTTTTGTGTTCTAGAACTTGACCGGTGACCATTTTGAGATTGATAATTGATTACATGCATGAAAATGATTAAGGCATTTAGGATGGTGTTTTTGTAGCCTTCAGAGTTTGTGGATTTGTTTCCCTTAGTTGCCCATTTTGAGCCTTATGAGATATTATGATTTTTCTTTGGTACCCTGCATCTATTGAAATATTTTTGTGAGTACCTTGGAAATTTTGAATGAGCAATTGAGAGGAATGAATAAGAAAAAGTGAAAGTGATTGGTGATAAGTGTTATGAGTTCTATTTCTCTTCCAAGTAAAAAAAGAAAAAAAGAAAATGAAAAAATAATAAATGTGAAAGGAAGAGATTAGAAGAAAAAAAAAGTGAAAAGAAAAGAAGGATGATAATGATTTTGGAGTTGAGTGTGAGTCTTAATTGTATTCATTGCTCATTCATAATTTTTAAGGGATGTTGTTTGATTGCATATTTTTAGCCCTTTGTTTTATCCTTTGTTTCTTTTATCCCACCTGACACTTTTAGCCATGGCCTCATTACAACCAAATTAAAGACCTTTTGATTTGTGCATGTAGTTAATAATTTCAGTGGAGATTTGGGTCTATGGTCAAGCTTATGGTAAAATTTAACTATTGGATGAACTTGAGTGAATTGTTATACCCTTGATACACATGAGAGTTATACACTGAAAGGTTGAGAGTGTTCACTAGTTCTGAGTTCTGATTGATTTTGTTTCTTTAACCAAGTTTTGATATGTGAATAGCTTGTGTAAATAGGTGGCTGTGTTGATGAGTCGAAGTCTTAGATTAAGTGTTGTACATTTTGATTTAGAAGGTAGTCTTGTGTTTATGAATTTTTATTTTCCATTTGCCTAGGACATGCAAAATGCTAAGTTTGGGGGTGTGATTTGGGTCTAATATATGATATTTTTGGGCTTAATTTCACTTCCTTTTGCTTTGGTTTTGGCTTGTTTCTCTTGTAAATATAGGTATTTTGTATTAGTTTTAGGAATTTTTAGTTTATTAGAATCCTTTGAACGTTTTGATCCGTTTTGGGTATGTTTCAGGTGTTTCGGAGCTTTATTTGGAGAAAATATTATTGGAGCTGAGAAGAGCATAAGAAGACCTTGAAAATGGCACAAGAACGGAGAGAAACGAAGTCGGAAAATACTGAGCACGCCCAGGCGCGGGAATGGCGTGCCCAGGCGCGCGTGCAGCGGTGAATTAAGGGCATCGGATATAGCGCCCCTAGGCGTGCTGGTCTGCACGCCCAGGCGCACCGCGTACGAGAAAGCCCAATTGGGCCTAATTCTGAGCAATTCTGATGGATTTTGATAAGATTAAGACTTTTATCTATTTATTTTAGCATTAGTATTAGGTTTTAGGCAGAGATTAGAGAGCAATAATCAGTCATTCTTAGAGATTAGATTAGAGTTTGAAGGAGATTTACACAGTTTTGGGAGCATTCGAAGGAGGGATCCAGAGAAGATTGAAGATTCAAAGCACATAATTGTGGTAATTTAGGAATAAATATCATAGTTATTTGTTTTCTTCTTCTCTTTCATTATGTGTAACTAAACCTTTTGTGTTAGGAACATGGTGGATTTGTATTTGTAATTTATTTTTATGAATTAATGTTTTTCAGTTGTAAATCAAGTGTTTAATGTTTTTATGCATAGAAGTAGCTAATCTATATTTTGGATTTCTAAATCTGAATTGGAAAATTAGGATTTAGAATAGGTCATGCAATTGAACAGTATAATGATTCAACTTGTGGGAATACTTTTGGATTATTATATAACTTGATAATTCACTGTTCTTAATTAAGGTTATTCAATGGATTAAATTTATAAGGAATTAGGATTTAATAAGTTGAATAATATACAGTAATTTCATAAGAGGAATCTGGGAATTACTATTTTCTGGATTTGTTCTTGATTTGAATGAAAAATATTGATTTATAATAAATAAATGAATATACAATGATATTAAGTTCCTAACCAAGTTCTTCCATTTAATTTCTCTTTTATTTTATTTTCAGCATATAATTCTTATTTTTAATTTATTTATTTTAATTCTGAATTTTGCATTTTAATAGATTTTATTCTAGATTTTTCCTTAGGTAGTGATAGATTGAACAATTCTGAGTCCCTGTGGGAACGATATCTGGTCTTAACCGACTATATTACTTTGCGATCTAGTATACTTGCTAGAGAGTGATCAGTTACACATTATGAAATTAAGAACAAAAGCAATAGAAGTATACATGATTACCATGGAAAAACCTTGGATCTTCCAATCCTTGATCTTCTCCTCTTCTAAAACTCTCTAAAATTATGTAATCTCCCTCTCTAAAAGCTGCTAACCTAATTCTAAAACTTTAATAAATATAAAATTACAAATCCTAAGAGAATCCCTAAAAAATGCATCAAAAAGTGGCCCAACTGGGCCTGGATGGCGTTCGCGCGCCTAGGCGCCCAGGACCTCACGCCCGGGCACACCATGTCTGATTGCTGGTGGACAACGTGGGCTGCGCGCCTAGGCGTGTAGGCTTGGGCGTCTGGGCGTGCCAGCCCTGCTCCGACTCCGTTTCGCTCCGTTCTTGCGCCATTTTCAAGGTCTTTTCGTCCTCTTTTCAGCTCCATAATTATTTTCTTCAATTAAGCTCTGAAAGTACCTGAAACATACACAAAATGGATCAAAACGTTCAAAGGATTCTAAATTACCTAACTTCCTAAAAACTATACAAAAAGTCCTAAATTTACAAGAGAACCAAGCCAAATCCATAGTAAAAGGGAGTCTAAATCATGCTCAAAACATCATATATTAAACCCAAATCAGATTGCTCTTGGAGTAACTTCTAATCTATGGCTTTGGAGTTATTCTATTTATCTTCTTCTTCTTCTTCTTCTTCTTCTTTTGTAATGTGTCACACCCTCTTTTGTATATTATGAAATATAGTTTCTCTATTGTTTATTGAATAGAGTATATGGACTTGCGTAAGTATAGAAGTAATAAAAATTTTATTATAAAACAATTGGTGAAAATAATCCTTTCTTTCATAAGTTGGGTTTTCATTACGACTATTAAAAATTTCCCAACTCAGTACTAAAATCACAATTATCAGAGTAAGCGGAAAATAGGGACCTTGACTTGATAATTCACGTTTCATGCCATTTATATAAAGATATATATATATATATATATATATATATATATATATATAAACATAACCATACATATCATAATGTAGTAGTACCAACATACATCAAAGTCAATCGAGGTAGCAAGAGTTTATAAAATACAAGTCCATAATATAAAGCCAAAAGAAAAGACCACCACACTGAGATCTCTCAAAAATATGTACAATATATATATAGAGAAAAACATGAAAATCCCAGCAGTGGTCCAGTGATCCTCCTCCATAGCATCATCTCCAGAGTCTCCAGCAGCTACTCCACCTGTCTCACATCCTAATCATCTATACTATGCATCACCTGGTGGATCCCCAACTCCCCACTGGCTCCCAGTGGAGTGCTCGACTGGCTCGCCCTCACTCTCAGCCTCCTCAGGATCCTCCTCTACCTCGTCCGATTGAGTGGGTGCCCTACCACTGGGCACTGGGTCGCTTGAAGGAGTCCCATGAACCGGACTCATCGGACTAAGTGTAGGAGTCTCCTCACGGATCACTCGAGAAGCAGAGGGGTGAGATCTAGTAGCAGCTCTAAAACGAAAGGAATGAAAGCGACGAGCTGGCCGAGTCGGGGGTGGTCCATGATAGGTATAAAAAGGGGGTACATGCAAAGTATAGATAATAGGGATGCGAAACCTACGAGGATGGACACGAGCCAAAGGATTAGGGTGATATAGAGTCACCTCTACCTCACCCTCAAACGTGGCTCTGTGGTCCTCGTAGTACCACACTCCACTAGGGAGTGGGAGCAACTCGATGCAAGCTAGATAGCGTGCCATCACCTATAATGGGCATAAAGGGGTAAGCAATATAATCCACATAATCGAATAAGAATAAATAAAGCAAGTAACAATCGCAAGTTCCAAGTATCCAGATGCACATGCAAATGAACAAACATGATTCATAATCCACATGCATGTCTCCCATTTCCATTGTCCATTGAACGTTCAATCCAGTAATTCGCATACATGACCAACATGTATTGTGAAACTGCTCGGATAGTGTGCACACAACGTCACCAAGACGTAATAGCATTCCCTAATGCTTCCCACATTACCAAAATGTGTCATCGAGCCAGTTATCACCGAATTAGTTCCATCTCCTTTCTCCATGCATGTATGGACATAAAATTTATCCATTAAGACTAACCAATAATCTTATCATGTGCATCCAATATTATTCCATCAGTGAGTTATAATGTTGTTAATAATTTCCCCGTTCTTTTATTGGAACATGACTCCTTTCCATAAGCATAGTTGATCTTAATTGACATTACTTTAGGTATGTTAAAAGAAAATTACTTTTCTGTCCTTGGTCCAAAAGACTCGAGTGAATTTTCCAGGACTCGAGTGTTTCACAGATTCATCAAAATACTCGAGTGTATTTCATGAGACTCGAGTGTTATTTATTTTCCAGAAATATATATTTTTAAATTCAGCAAAATACTCGAGTGTTCTTCATGAGTACTCGAGTGTTCTTGAGTTTCCAGAAATTCAATTTTTCCAAAATCATCGAAATACTCGAGTATCATCCCAAATACTCGAGTATCATCCCAAATACTCGAGTATCTGCAGACAGACAACACTGCAAATTGAGTTTTAACATACCATTTCCAACTATAGTCAATTCCAACCCAAACCAATGATCAACAGAGCTTATATTACATATTTTAAACATGTTCCAATATAGAATTAACAACATTTAACACTGAATCACAGAATTTCATCAATTATGCATAAAATCCATTTTTTCCACAACTCAACATACCAAATTCAATTCTAGGCACATTTAGCTCAATTACAGCTTTGGTACAGCTTGCATGTAACCTAATAAACTTGTCCAAACCAATGTTTGAATTCAGAAAGGCCTCCAAGCCTCAAACCTAATTCCAACTATGCCCATAGAGTCTTTTGTTGACTCTCAACCTAAATTCACATGATTTAAACTTATTCTAGTGAATTAAAAGCTTCACCCTTACCTCTAAGTCGTGAATCAACAGGGAATTTGCAGAGAAATTGGCTGGAACACTCTAACCCCCAAAACCCTTTGCATGCAACCACAGTTGAACAGAGCACCAAGACCAGAGGATTTGACATGCAAAAACGTTTTAGAAATTGGGGAAAATGGTTAAGATTGGTTCTCTGCAACATAAACTAGAGGTATGAACGAATTTGAGGTTCATAGGGTTCGTGAGCTTACCAAAATTCAAGCTTGAAGTCAGCTCCAGACCTCAGCTTTAGAGTTTTGACAGCAAACCTCCAATCTTTCGAGCTCCAATTCTTTCTCTACACAAACTCTCAGCTCTCACTCTATAAATCTTTGTAAAGCTCGAGATGTGAACTTTACAATGGTGTATTACTCTCAATTCAAATCTCAACAACGCTCGAGAAATCAAGACCCGAAATTTGGAACCCTTAGTTGATGTTTCCAGAGAAATTCGACGAAAAATCCTCCATTTCCTTCAACCATGAGCTTATATAGACACTTCCAGTGATCATGCAGCTCGCCACGATGCTTAATAACGTGTTCTGGGTGTGTTTTCGTGTCAACGAAAGAGAATCGTCACGTGTTGACTAATCAATCGCACTAACGAGTTCTCCACTGACTCGATTACTCGAGTGTTTCCAGGAATACTCGAGTATTTTTGCCAATTTTTCAAAAATATTTATTTTAATGCCCTTCCCTCTAAAACTTTTCTAATATTGTTTCTAGGTCCTCATTCAGGGTTAATATGTAAAAACTTTATTTTTACATAAAATATTTTTATCAAAATATTTTCCACTTCCTATGAGCACCCATACTAACACATAATTAATCTAAATTAATTATAAAGTAATTAGAAAATAATTATGAAATAACCTTTCATAATCAAAATTTTCATTACATCAGGGGATGAAAATTTGGGGTGTTACATAATGGGTTACTAGTTTTCTCATAGGAATATGGTGGATTTGTATGAATCTTGAGTAGTTTTTCTATTTATGAATTAAAAGTTTTTTATTTAAATCAATTGTTTGATTGTGGTTAAATTGTTTTACTTAAAAAGGGCTCGTTTTATTATTGGTAGTCTAATCCTTCAATTGGAAGATTAGGGATTAGATCTGACCTTGCAATTAAATAATAAATCACCTAACTTGTAGGGATACTTTTGGGGATTATATAATAATTGTTTTATTCCAATGTTCTTAATTAAAGGTTGTTTAATTGTTTAATCACTTACGGGATTAAGGGTTATCAAATTGAATAATAAACGGTAATTAAACAAGAGGGATTTAGTAATTACCACCTCTGAAATTGTTCTTGATTTAATGGAAAATAGAAATTCATAATTAGTAACAACGGTCCTACAATGAAACTAGGTTCCTAGCCTTCTCCACAATTGTTCTCAATACCTTTTATTTTCTGTTTTGTTATTTAATTAATTCTACACTCTCAAATTTAATAAATCAAACTCAAGTTTCACTAGTAATTATGATTTGCCTAGAATTATTAGAAACAATTTGCAATCCCCGAGTGGAGCGATAATTTACTTACTCTTTATTACTTGCTAACCCGGTAACTTGCCGGTAGTCCAACATGGTCGGTCCGCCTCCATGAACAAACATGATCCCTGGCCCACAAAGCGGTACTTGAAAAACAGGAATTGGAAGGACTCCCATGATTCGTTGGCAGTATAAAGGTCGTACCCATGCCAACCGTGGAAGGTAACCCAAGACTATTTGGCACTACCGGCCTTCTCGTGTACCAAGGACTGAGGTCAGTAGAGCCAGAGGAAGGGGTTCACGTTGTAGGGAAGGGCAATAGCAGTGCAGAAAACTTGGAAGGCTCGGGCGGTCGACCAAGTGGAGGGATGAAGTTGAGAAGGCGCCAACCCAAGTTGACGAAGCAGAACAACTTCGAAATCGGAAAAGTAAGGCCCACTCCTTACCGAACCACCAACTCTTCATATAAATAAATAAATTTCTATTTCATTTTTAAATAAGGAAAATAATTGAGGAAATTTCGGGTATTACATTCCTCCTCAACTTGAAGATTTCTCGTCCTCGAGAAATGATGTACCTGTTTTAAACAAATGAGGGTACGAAGCCCTCATGCTACTTTCAAGCTCCCAGGTAGCATCCTCACCATTCACTTGACTCCACACTACCTTGACCTGAGGAATATCCTTTCCTCTCAACTTCTTCACACTATGCCCATCGATTCTCAAAGGTATCGTTTCATACGTAAGGTTATCCTTGTGTTGTATGGCATCAGGCTCAATGATGTGGGATGGGTCACTCACATACTTTCTTAACTGAGACACATGAAAGACATTGTGTAGGTTGGAAAAAATAGGAGGTAAAGAAATTTGGTAAGCTATAGGGCCAACTCTTTTTCAAAATTGGGTAAGGGCCTATGAAACGAGGTGTAAGCTTTTTGGTTTTGAGCACTTTTCCAATCCCGGTAGTTGGAACTATCCTCATAAACACATGATCTCCTTCTTTGAATTTAATCGGAATTCTCCTCTTATCATGATAGATTTTCTGTCGACTCTGAGTTGCTCTCATCTTTTCCTGAACCATCTTGATTATCTCGGTTTTTTGTTGCACTATTTCGGGTCCCAACAACAAATCTTCTCCCGTTTCAAACCAACACAAAGGTGTTCTACACTTTCTCCCATACAGCGCTTCATATGGTGCCATTCCAATACTCGAATAAAACTGTTGTTGTAAGTGAATTCAATCAAATGCAAGAATGAATCCAACTTCCCGATTGTTCCATCACACATGCTCGGAATAAATCTTCCAAAGTCGGAATAGTTCTTTCCGACTAACCATCAGTCTGCGGGTAATAAGCTGAACTCAAATTCAACCTTGTTCCCATCGCCGCTTGTAAACTATCCCAGAATTTTGAAGTAAAGCACAAATCTCTATCTGACACAATACTCGAGGGTACTCCATGCAACCTTACCACCTCTCAGATATACAACTCAGCCAACTTTTCTAGAGAATATCTCATGTTGATCGGAAGAAAATGTGTCGTCTTAGTAAGCCTATCCATAATTACCCAAACAACATCATACCCTTTTTGAGTTCTTGGAAATCCAGAAACGAAATCCATCAAAATACTATCCCATTTCCACATTGGCACTGGCAACGACTGTAATCCACCTCCAAGTTTCTTGTGCTCTATCTTCATTTTCTGACAAGTCAGACATCTAGAAACATACTCCGCCACCTCTCTTTTCATTCCAGACCACCAAAATAACTTCCTTAAATCCTTATACATCTTTTACGATCTAGGATGAATACTGAACTTACTCTTGTGAGCTTCTTCCAAAATCATTTCCTTTAGTCCAACATCATTCGATACACAGATTCGTCCCTTGAATCTCAGCACTCCGTCTGTTCCAACTTGAAATTCCACTTCCTTTCCTTCCGTTGAAAGCTTCACCGTCTCTTATAACTCCTCATCAGTCCCTTGAAGTTCTTTAATTTGATCCATAAATCCACTGGATACTGACAATATCCCCAACACAATGCTTTTCGGCTTCAATTCTACTCTTAAATTCAAATCTCTGAACCTTTCTATCAGCTCTAACTCCTTCACCATCAATGTCGAAACATGCAAAGACTTTCTACTCAAAGCATTAGCTACCATATTTGCCTTACTAGGATGATATTGCAGCACAAAATCATAATCTCTTAGAAATTCTATCCACCTCCTCTGACGCATACTCAGCTCCTTCTGCTCAAACAAGTACCTCAAACTCTTGTGGTCACTGAAAAATTCTATCCTCACACCATACAAGTAATGCCTCCAAATCATTAAAGCAAAGACCATCACTGCTAACTCCAAGTCACGTGTTGGATAGTTATGCTCATGTACCTTCAATTGTCGTGAAGCATACGCTACGACTCTCCTTTCCTGCATAAGCACACAACCTAATCCTTGCTTAGAAGCATCACAATACACACAAAATGGCTTAGAAGTATCAAGCAAAACCAACATCGGAGCTGTTGTCAACCTCTTCTTCAACTCTTGGAAATTCTCTTCACACTTAACCGTCCAAGCAAATGGTTGTCCCTTCCTAGTTAACTTCGTCAATGACAACGACAATCGAGAAAATCCTTCTATAAACCTTCGATAATACCCAGCAAGACCTAAGAAACTTCGAATTTTCGCCACCGTTGTTGGAGCTTTCCATTCCAACACCATTGTCACCTTCGCAGGATCCACCGCAATCCCTTCCTTTGTAATCACATGCCCTAAAAAGTATACTGATTCCAACCAAAAATCACACTTTGACAATTTAGCATAAAGCTGTTTCTCCTTCAATATCCTCAAAATTATCCTTAAATGCTCGACATGCTCTTCTCTATCCATGGAATAGATCAAAATGTCATTGATAAACACGACAACAAATGAATCCAAGTAAGAATGAAAAATCAGGTTCATATAATCCATGAACACAGCAGGAGCAGTCGTAACACCAAATTGCATAACCAGGTACTCATAATGCCCATACTGAGTTCTAAAAGCAGTTTTCGGGATGTCTTCCTCCTTTACTCTAATCTGATGATAACCCGATCTACGATCAATCTTCGAAAATACAGCTACACCCTTCAATTGATCCAACAAATCATCTATTCTCAGCAAAGGATACTTATTCTTTATCTTCACATTATTCAACTGGTGATAATCCGTACACAACCGCATACTCCAATCCTTCATATTAACAGACAACATCGACGCTCCCCACGGCGATACACTCGGCGAATCAAACGCTTCTCCAACAACTATTCAATTTGCTTCTTTTAATCCACCAATTCCATTGGCGCCATCCTATACGGAGCTTTAGAAATCGGTCTAGTTCCTAGAATCACATTGATATTAAACTCTACCTCTCGTCTTGGCGGCAAACCAGGTATTTCCTCAGGAAAAACTTCAGGAAAATCCCTTACTACCGGCAACTTATCCAGCTCATTGTCCTCCTTGCATTCCAAAGAAGCTAAGAACATGTATGCTATGGCTTCATCCTTTAATGAAGCGAAAATTTGCTTGGCAGAGATGTGCTCAAAATCCTCAAGGTTAGACTCATCAATCTTGGGTTCACTAATCAGGAGTGACTTGTCAGAGCAGTTCAAAAGAACACGATTCCGAGTAAGCCAATCCATCCCTAATATAACATGTAACAGCCCGATTTTCGTAAACCAAAACAATTAACTTTTATTTATTCAAGTGGCAAAAATTGAGGCCAAAATTTTTTTTTTGTAAAACATCGTTGACATGTTTGAAAAGTACTTGGTGTTCTCAACACCCATTTTCGAAAACCGCGTTGTTACTGACACCACAACTTGTTCACTTAAGTTTCCTAAAACGTTTGGTAGGAAAAACAGTTTGTATTCATTTCCAAATAGTTTTCTTCATCACATCAAAAGTACTCAAACCCTTTTTCCACAAATAGTGTTCTGATATTTCTTAAAAGTAGGGCATGTTTCAAACTGAGTTAAGTTACACAATCGGTTCATCACTTAGGTAATCCTCATTCTCAAACACTCACAACAACCTATGCTAACTACTTTATCCCTACACTTTCCTATTGAAAACAAGAAGACGTGGCTCTTTTTCCTTCTTGCGCCCTTTTCTCGCCCTTGAAGATGATGCCACTTGCCCAGTTGTTTCCTCTCTGTTATTGGACCTCCGCCCCACTCCATCTACTCCCGTAGAATCCCTCTAGGTCTCGTACCGAACCTTCTCCTCGTAACTCTGAAACCCTCACACGTTGACTTGCCCCAAGTACGGCTCCAGGTTAGCTCCGCTCAGTTGATGCTCTAGGTCTGGGATTAAGATCTCCGTGTAGCCGGTCCATGCCCAGCCTTGTGGGATGAGCTTCCACCCTCTTCCATACTTATTCCACATGGTAATATCCATGCAATACTCCATCTGCCCGTTGAGATACCAGCAGCCTCGATATGCCAACGAACAGGAGAGAGTAAGCGATCCGAACGACGAATCGTCGACGGTGTGGAATTACGATAGGTAAGATAGAAGGACCATACAAACACACAATAAACATACAAGCACACAATGATCAAGTATATTATCACATTATTATCAGTCTTATCATCATTATTCTTATCTTTCAATATCTTCTCAAACTTAATTTCTTTCCTCATATACATTCTTTCTTTCTCAATCCTTTTCCTTCTCATGCTCATAATTTCCTCTCACCCATTATCATCAGATACTCATTTCGTTCTCGGCTATCACACACGTCTACATCTCCTCGGTCATCCAGCCAACCTAGTCGGAAGCAAACAGGAGTACAGGACCTTTACCACGCGGGCACGACAGCTGTCTCAACACAATGGTCCCAGACCAGGAGGATCTCGTCCTCAAATCATATCAATAATATCAAGGCTCACTGTTCACGCAGTGGCAAACACAATGCCCCGTTCCAGTCCCTCTCACTGTTCTCGATTTGCAATCTAGGGGGCGACAGTATGTTTCTAGTGGGCCCGCAGAACTTACCATGGCATTAGACCCAGTCCCCACCATGTTAGTGCGCCACATGTGGAGTTCGTTCTGCCTAGAAACACACTCTAGACTTCTTGACGTTTCACCGTCATCGTCCTCCCCTAATGCAATCTCCTCCTAAGTATCCGCAGATACCTATGGTTTCTTCCTCTCCACTACTTCGCACTCTCTCATACCTCACCGCGTATGTCTTTTAAGTCTTTTATCTTTTAATTATCCTAAAGTCGGCCCGTACTTCGTGCAACCCTTCAACGAGTCCCGACCACTAACTTTGCACAACCTTTCTCTCATTATTTCTCACATAGCACAGAGCTGGGATCACATCAACAAGTTCTCATCTCAATCTTTCTCATCTCATTTCTCAACATACTTTCCACTATCTCTCTTAACAATCACATTCCGAGTCTCTTCTCAAAATAATCTTTCAAAAATATCATTTCTCAAAATCTCCTTTAACAGACTTCCACAAAATATGGTTCTCTCAAACTTTTTCATAAAATATCATTTCATGAAACTTTCTCAAAAATCTGGTTTCACGTCTTCTAAAAATTTCCTTTCAAAACCCTTTTGAAAAATCTTTTCTCAAGCTTCTAAAAATCTCTTCTCAAAAACTCTCATAAAATTCATTTCCAAAACTTTTCTGAGAATACTATTTATAAAGAATCTCTCTTCAAAAATGATGTTTATTAAAACAAGGTTTTCCAAACATTTTTCCAAAAATAAGATTTCATAAAATCCTTTCAAAAATACACTTTCACAACTCTCGTCAAAAATTTCCTTTCGAAAACATTTTTCAAAAATCCATTTTTGCTGAGCGCTAATGGAGGAGCAAGCTCAACTCAACACTAGTCCCAGACTAAAACCAAAACAAAGGAGCCCAGCTCCACTCAAATCACATCACTCTCCCCAGCTCTGGCTCGTTCTCAACACTATCATTTCATTCCTTCCCCAATCTCAACTCTTTCTTTCTTTTCCAACACATATCTTATCCTCACTATTTATTCCTTTCTCATTGTGTCTTTCTTTTCAATTCCCTTACTTTCTCACTTATTCTTTTCATTTTCATTTCTTAATCGGGACGTAACAAACGTCCCTCAGCCATTCACTTATTACAATCAGCAATAATAAGTATCATCAGACATAATTAAATAAATAACTAAAAGCATGCACACAACATCACACAATAACATTGTGGCCTTTGTCACCTTCGTATAAGTGGCCACACAACACAAACAATTGCCACTTATACTACTGACTCCGAACCACTTAGTTCCGATCTTTGAGATGATACGGAACGTCCTAATAAATCACCTAACTACCACGGTGTCTTAGGAAGGCTTCTCTCTCACCTGAGGTCCAGCAATGTAATGCGTACCGTCTTCTTGAATCCGTTCTGTTGTCGGCTGCCCCAATCCCTCGTCTTTAAGATTCCTCGTACTAAATAAAATATGCTTACGTTATTAATTGTATTTAAGAAAATCTTTTCTTAAATTGATACTTGTCTTTCTTTGGTTGGGAAATTTTTTTGAAAATATAACCATTTTCGATCCGGCTTTTTCTTAAATCAATTATCACTTGAAAATTTTGCTTTAGATCATATTAAAACATTTTTAATTATAAACAGCAAGTCCAAGTAATTCTGAACAGTAACACAGTTTTACAAAATCACTTTAATAAAACTCCGAAAATATTGTAAAAACACTTTTTACTTTGAAATAACTTTTTAACTTAAAATTTAACACTTTAAAACCCATGTTTTATCATAAAACAACTTTGGACCGCCATGAACACAACATGACATTCAAACAAATCACACCACATACAACAGCCAATATCACTTAGGCATGCAGGGATTCATAAACCAAATTTCAAGTTTCAAACCAACATATTTACATTTGTTTTCTTTACCTTAAACACTTTATATTCTTATCTAGAATCATCATGCACATTTTATTTCATACAATTAAGATTCTTAAATTTATTTTCTCTACATGGCCGAATGACATCAAAGGAATAATTCAAAGATCACAAATTTAAAACACATAGATCAACTTGGTTTATATCAAGTACTTAAATTCTATTTTCTTTCTTATGAAATAAAACCATTTACTCTTCCTTTCCCTCTCAACCGAATACACACATATTCATTTACACACAATGCTTTTCCAAAATCATTTAATTTGTTTTACACAATTTCAAATGATTTTATTTAACAATATTCTTTAAAACATAATTATTGCTATAATTCAACTCATGAGGAAAGAGCCCTAGTCTATCTAGCATGTGTAGGTCGTCCCTCATTTTGACAAAAGTAAGGTTTTTGGTTCATTTTGTCAACATGCAACACCAAAAGTCATGAATCAACTCATGCACCCTTTTCACACAAATTCTAAAAATATCATTTCCTTAGATCAGGTTTTTATTTTAATTATGCTTTCTTAAAAGTCTTTGAATCAAAGAAAAGTTAACATGTAAGGTCACAAAACATGAATCAAGTTAAGAAATTATTTTTTTCCAAAAACATGTTTCCTCGGTTTCTTTTATAAAACCGTGAGATTCATGAAAAACAAATCCTTTTTACTCAAAAATTTCATGCATGCACCTAAATATGATAGATCAAGTCATGAAATCAACCAAAATGGTACAAATCAAAGATGAAAATCACTTAGGGTAAGAAGAAATCAAAACCGTGACATGAAGTGAAGGGGAATTAAATCTTTTGGTTCAAAAACATCATGCATGTATCAGAACTCAAGACTTGTCCATAGATCAACACAAAATCAAAACTTTTTACCTATAAATTTCATGAAAAGATTTCAAGAACCAAAACTTTTCAAAGTTCAAAACAAAATTAAAGCTTCATTAAGTTCAAGTTAAAATCAAACACTTCCAATTACTCAAATTGACTTTTCTAATCATAAGATTAACATGCAATGGCTTGAATTAAATTAAAAAGCATCTAAGCCTACACTTTTGGTTATGGCCGAATCATTTAGTTTAGGATCTAGGACTGTAACATCCCAGATTTTTAACCCTTGATTAATAAAATGTTAATTATAAAGCTTATTTATAATTGATTATTTTTATTCTTGATTTCAAAGTAATTTATTATGAATGATAATATTAGATAGTTCTAATATGAGAAAATAAATATTTTCACATTAATCCCTGTTTGGGGACCTTGAAGTAATTTTAGAAAGATTTTGGAGGGAAAGAAAATAAAAATTATATTTTTCAAAAACTGGTCAAAATACTCGAGTAGTTTTTGAAATACTCGAGTATTCTGGTTAGAGTTGACGAGTTAGTGCGTTTGGTGAGTCACCACCAACGAGTCACCGCCGATTGACACGAAATCAAGCCTTCAACAAGTCCATGGCTTTCGTGTCGAGCTGCATGGGCTTCATGGATGGCTATTTAAGCCATGGTTGATGAATCAATCAACCCCTTTGCTCAAATCGTGAAGTGTTGTATGTGTTAGGGTTTCCGAATTGATTCAATCGATTCTCGCTCTCTGGGTTGATTCGAACCACAAACTATACACCATTGTGAAGCTCACATTCAGGGCTTCACAAATATACCAAGATTGTGAGCTGAGAGTTCGTAGATTGGAAGAATCGAAGCTTAGAAGTTGGAGTTTGTTGGCTGTCTCAGGTTCCTGGAGCTTACTTTGGAGCTTGATTCTGGTAAGCTCAGATAACCTCCTCATGTGAATCTTGTTTCTTTAGCTAGTATGAATTTTAGAGAGTATATAGAGACTAATTTCCCCAATTTTATGGCTGTTTCATGCATCAACCAATTCAATCTTGGTGCTCTGCTGAAACTGCTCTGTTTCAGTGTGGATTTTGGGGAATTCAGCTTGGAAGGTAAGTTTGGGGTGAAGTCTCTGTTGATTCACGTCTAAGAGGTAAGGGGAAGCTCTCTATTCACTAGATAGAGTTTAAATTGCATGCATTTGATTAGAGAGCCACCAAGAGGCTCTAAGGGCTTAGTTTGAATAGGGAAATTGGTTTGGAGACCAACCTGTGTTCTAAGGGTGTTCTGAGCAAGTTCTATATGCTGCATGTGAGCTATGTGCAAGTTGTTTTCATGCCAAAAGTGTTTGGAACTGAATTTGGTATGTTAAGTTGTTGAAAATGTGTTTTATGCATAATTGTTGCTCAGATTTGATTCAATGTAATAAGTGGTGGTTTCTGTTTTGGAACATGTTTAACATGCATAATGTAAGCTTTGTTGATCATTGGATTGGATTAGAATTGGCTAGAATTGAAAATGGTATGTTAAAATGCAAATTACAGTGTTCTCTGTCTGCAAACACTCGAGTATTGGGGTTGATACTCGAGTATTCGACCCAAAATTAAAACATGAATTTCTGGAAAATGAAGAACACTCGAGTATCATTAAGAATACTCGAGTAATTTAAAAAAAATGAAGAACACTCGAGTATCATAAAGAACACTCGATTATTTTGGTGAAAACTGAAACATGAATTTCTGGAAATTGAAGAACACTCGAGTAGTTTTACTCAAACTATTAGAAATACCATTTTCAATTCTGAACCATTGATCAATACTTAAATGACAATAATCCAAGAGATCTAAAACTTGAAAGAAATTGATTGATGATGTGACTAATCCGTTTGGATGACGGGACGTTGCTCGGGTGGCACATCATAACGTTGCTCGGGTGGCACGTTATACAATTGAGATATCCCAATCAATTCTTTAAGTGAAGAGTTTGAATTCTAGATCGTTTACCATGTTATGATAATATGTGAAGAACCTTTGGGAATACCAATTTGGTTATGACTTGCCTGTAGTCACATTTTGGTAATGTGACCAGCATTGGTTGCTGCGAACGTTGGATGTTCGTCTTGGTGACGAAATGTGCACATCGATATTGGTATTATGGACCACGTTCCAGGCAGAGTCGTGTGGCTAGCTCGATGACACATTTTGGTAATGTGGACAGTATGTGGTATACTGTTGATTTGATGGTTCAACGGTGTGTTGCACACAAGTGGTAAGGTTTACGTCCTTAGGCGACGTGACGTTCATCAGACATGGTGACGTTTTTTATCACCTCTGTTGTGTTTCACAAGTGATAAGGTTTACGTCCTTGGGCGACGTGACGTTCATCAGATGTGGTGACGTTTTTTATCACACCCGTTGTTTGTTGAGAAGGGTGTGGTGCACACAAGTGATAAGGTTTACGTCCTTAGGCGACGTGACGTTCATCAGACATGGTGACGTTCTTTATCACCTCTGTAGTGTATCACAAGTGATAAGGTTTACGTCCTTAGGCGACGTGACGTTCATCAGATGTGGTGACGTTTTTTATCACACCCATGGTATGTTGAGAAGTGATAGGTTTACGTCCTTGGGCGACGTGACGTTCACCAGGTAGTGTGACGTTTTTATCACTTCCGAGTTAGTACGCCATACGTTTTGGTAACATATTCGCAATTTGGAAATGCATTGTGGTATTGGATTGGCGTCCGTGAGGACATTAGATGGAGAATCTCAGAAAGAGAAGAATGTTAGGCATCATGCCACTTAACCTTATTTGAGCTAAGGTTTGATATTAAGAATAAGTATGAATCTCGTATCTGCATTAAGTGCTGCTAAGTGTTAACCATGACTGTTAACTGATTTGGGGTTATATGTGCATAATCATGATCACTTCTACATTTAAGCTCTATTGATTATGTGTATAGATTTTCTTACCCCTATGCCCTTGTAGGTGATGTCACGTTACATCGCTTGCATCGAGGTCCGCCCACTTCTTAATGGCATATGGATCTGCGAGGATTGCCGAGTAGTGTATGAGGGTGAGATAGTGGTTACCTTTGATCACCCTAATCCACTGGTTCGGTCACATCCTCGTAGGTTTAGAATTCCCATCATATACGCTATGCATGTATCTACTTTTTATACTTACCATGGATCATCTCCCACTCGACCAGCTCGCTTGTCTAACCGTTTTCAATTCGAACCTACCCGCTCATACCCTTTTTCTCTTAGAGTCATTCGAGAGGAGACTTCCCCGTCTATTTCAAGGAGTCCTATTAAGGTCACGTTTTCATCAGACCTTGTACCCAGTGGTAGGGTAATTACTCCTTCGAATAAGATCAAGGAGGATCCTGTGGAATACGCGAGCGGAAGCGAGCTTGTTGTTTAATCTATCGGGAGTCAATGGAGAGGCGATGATCCCTAGGTATGTGCATAAGGTAAATGATGAGGATCAAGGATCCGGTGTGATGGATGCTATGGAGAAGATTAGCTGCTGATGCTGATGTTGGATGATGGTTGCTGCTACTTCTTGGAGACTTCTACTACTACTGCCGTGACTAGTGCTATGAGACCAGCTTTGGGAGTTTTATATATTGTGGGAATCTCTTTTGAAAACTCTGGAGCCATGGTCTATTTTGATGTACATATAAATACATAGCCTTATGGACTTGTCCTGGGATTTTGGAGATCCTTACCGCCGGACTATGTACCTTTTGATATAAATAAAATCCATACTTATACTAAAGTCTATTACATAGTCCTGATATTTCCGCTCACTCTGATATTGATTTGAAAGAATTCGGCTATGACATTTTGGAAATGGTATCACTTGGCTAGACGAAAACTGGATGGCAATACTTGAGTTCCTTTATATGAAATAGAGTACATTTATCCTCAAAGAGAATGCTATCCAAGATTTGCGAAATTACCTTTTGAGTAAAGTAAATGCCGAATTCGATTTTAAAAGTAATACGTAAACTATTCTCCAACCATCCTATGTCTTGGTTCGTGCACCCGACTATTTGGAAAATATAAAAGAAAATTTTGAATCCAGTATTTTCTAACATTTTACAAGTCCATTTATTCTCAAGTAATAGTATTCATTTTGTATTAATTACTTGGGTTATTTTGAGGGTGTCACAAGGACTATACAAATTTATTTATTCTTAGAATTTTAAGATCAAGGAATAAACAAAACATGCATGTACTCAAATCATCAAGATCATCATCAACCAACATGCAACACCAAGATCTCAACATTATTGTTAAGAAAGTTTAGATCTTCCATTTATTTACCAAAGAAACTCAAAAACACATTATAGTTCACGGTTTTAAGAAAAAGAGTTTAACAAACAAGAGATATACTTTAAATTTTACAAAAATCACCAAAACTTTTTAGATCCTTGAGATTGATGTTGAAAAACTTTAAGATCTTTAATGAAGATCTTAACCGAGTTAGGAAGTCCGGTAGTTAGACATTTACAAGTTATTTTTAGTCTTGAAAGTTCAAGATCAAAGATAAAACTTAGAAAATTTACATGCAAAGAAGGAAAGAAAGAAAGATTACAAGATTAAAGAAAACTAAGTTATTAGAATTTCCCTCATAATCTTCGAGCTACCCATCAAAGGAAAGTTGGTCTTCTAACTTCTATGTGCTTGAATCTTCAAAGAAAGCTCTAGGTTTTGGTTTGGTTTTCTCCTCCTTCTTCCTCTCTAGCTCACGGCCTTTTCTCTATTTCTTTAGGTGTGGGTTGAGAGCTTAATGCTTGCTCTCAACCAAAGTGTTTGGAAGGTTAAGGAAATGAAAGAAAAGGAATGGAAATGAACTATGGGTGGCGGTGTATATAGGCAAAAGCAAGGACATGAGACTTTCCTCTTTTGTCCTCAAAAGAATTCGGCCAAGGTGTAGATGGAAGGGGTAATTTTGGCAACTTAAGAGTTTGCATGGGTGGAGATTATCACTTCTAAGGAGACAATGAGGAGTAGATTAAGGAACTAGGTTTCCTTGGGCTTGATTACTCTTTGGCTTCTAGTTAGGTTTTTCCCACACATCTAGTTTGGTCATGGTTAGGATTTAATCTATATGATTCCTAGTCTAATGCTTAGGAAAGTCCTAGGCTTGCACACATTCATACATATGCGCCACATACACACACTCACACATGCACACCTACACATATCACACACATCTTCTAACATTCATGCATTATCACACTCTTAGGCTAATTTAATTCCATATAATCTCAAACATATATGTATATAGATATACACGTAGCACATCACACATACATGCATCATCTTTTAATTTCTTAATTAATTCTATTTTAGAACATCTAACTACCAATTCACATAATATTTCAGAATAATTCAAGGAATCACATTAACACCATCGCACATTAGATACATATTAACTAACACATATATTTAGAAAACAATCTCTTTCTTATGAAAATACCTTTGTTTAGAAACCACCTTTTCTTTAAGGCATAAAATCGTCCAACATATAATTAACTCTCAAAATTCATTTTAAAACTCATGACATCATTTTATGAAAACCTTTTCCTTAAAATCACTCTTTACCTTAAAACGTTAATTAGGAAATTTATTTAAGAAAATATTCTTTCAAAAAAACTTTCCCCAAAATAAATCTCTTTAGCATTTTAATTTAATACGAGGAATTTGCGGGGTGTTACATAACATCTATTTGGGAAATGGGTAACTGAATCAAATCAACAAGATAGGTTCTTCCCTCAATCTCTATAGGACACATAGGACAATAGGTTGACACTGTGTAACAGCCCGATTTTCGTAAACCAAAATGTTTACTTAAAGTTGCCAAAAATTGAGGCCAGATTTTTTTTTTAACATTGTTGAAGTGTTTTGACAAGTCTTCGGTGTTATCAACACCCTTTTTCGAAAACCTGAGTTGTGACTAAAATCTTTTCCTTCATAAAAACATTTGAGTCAAACGTGCTTCGTTAAACTCATCTCGATAATTTTCAAAAATGTCACCCGGTGATCTTGCATAAAGAAGTGCCTCATCAGTTGAATTAAAACTTAGCTTCATTACATAATAGTTCATAGCATGGTAATCCTTAACTTCAACATACACGACCTAAACTAATGCACCCTCTTTGAACCTTTCCTACTATAGACTAGCAGGTGGGTCTCCTCGCCCTTCTTGCGTCCTCCCTTCGCTCTTGACGATGATGTCGCTTGGTTAGTTGTCTCATCCTTGTTGTTAGTCGTCCCCTTTGCTCCGTCTGCAACCGTAGAACTCTTCTGCTTCTCGTACTGGACCTTCTCCTTATAGCTCTGGAACCCTCTTACATTGACTTGCCCCAAGTGTGACTCCAGGTTCGCCCCACTCAGTTGATGTTCCGGGTCCGGGATCACAATCTCCGTGTAGCCGGTCCATGCCCAGCCTTGGGGAGTATGCTTCCAGCCTCGTCCATACTTGTTCCACAGAGTGATGTCCATGCCATACTCCATCTGCCCGTTGAGATACCAGTGGCACCGATAGGCCAACGAACAGGAGAGAGTAAGCGATCCGAACGACGAATCGTCGACGGCGTGGAATTACAATAGGCAAGATAGAAGGACCATATAACATACAGCACACAAGCACACACGACAATCAAGTACATTATCATCATTATTTCACTTTATGGTTATTATTATTTTCATCTCATTATTATCTTTCCATTACCTTTTCCTCTTTATGAACATTCTTTAATTCTCTTTCATTCCTTCTCTTTTCCATAAACATCCTTCTCTTTATTCCAACCTTTCATCTCACAGCCGTTATGATGGGGAAATTTTTTTTAAGAACATTCATCGAGTCACTCGTATCGATTCTCGGCTATCACTCACGTCTACATCTCCTCGGTCATCCACCCAGCCTAGTCGGAAGCCAACAGGAGTACAGGACCTTTACCACGCGGGCATGACAGCTGTCTCAACAATGGCTCCAAGCCAGGAGGTCTCAGCCTCAAAACATATCATATAATCAAAACTCATTGCCCCGTTCCAGTCTCTCTCCACTGTTGTAGACTTGCATCGAGGGGGCGACAGTATGTTTCTAGTGGGCCCGCAGAACTTGCCACGGCATTGGACCCAGTCCCCACCACGTTAGTGCGCCACCTGTGGAGTTCGTTCTGCCTAGAAACATACTCTAGACTTCTTGACGTTTCACCGTCATCGTCCTCCCCTCCTGCAATCCCCACCTGAGTATCCGTAGATACCCATAGTATCTTCCTCTCCACTACTTCGCTCTCTCATGCTTCACCGCGTATGTCTTTTAAGTCTTTTAGCCTTTTCAATTAACCTAAGGTCGGCCCATCCTTCGTGCAACCCTTCAATGAGTCCCGACCACTAACTTGGCACAGCCTTTCACTCATCAATTTCGCATAGCACAGAGCTGGGATTGCATCAGCAAACTCTAATCTCATCTCTCAACCTTTTCACAATCTCATATCTCCATTTCGTTTCACAAACTTTCCCAAAACACTGTTTCAACAACTCCCTCAAAGTCCCTTTTCATACTCTTTCACAACAACATAGTTTCCACCAATTTCTCTCAAAAGTATCATTTCACAAAATTCCTTTTCAAAGCTGTTTTTCAAAAATCACGTTTTGGGTGAGTGTTAATGGAGGAGCAAGCTCAACTCAACACTAAGCTTCTTCCCAAAACGTGAACAAGGTATCACACTTCACATCTCTTTCCACATCTCTTCTCCCAGCTCTGGCTCGTTCCCAACATCATCATTTCATTCTTTCCCAACCTCTGCTCTTTCTTTCTTATTGTGCTTTACTTTTAATCTCAATACTTTCTTAACTTATTCTTTTTGCTTTCATATCTTATTCAGGACGTAACAGGCGTCCATCAATGTGTTACTCATTTAATTAATAGTAATAAATACCATTCAGCATAATTAAATCAATAAACATAAACATACTATCAATCACACAAGCATCACACAACAACAGTGTGGTCTTTGTCACATTCATATAAGTGGCCACACAATAACACAATTGCCACTTATACTACTGACTCCGACCACTTAGTCCCGATCTTTGAGATGATACGGGACGTCCTACTAAATCACCTAAACACCATAGTGTCTTAGGATAGCTTCTCTCTCACCTGTGGTCCAGCTACTGATCCTTTGAGTTCCGAGTGGTCGGCTTCCTTCCTTGTCTGCCCGACTCCAACTTCTTCTAAGTCCCATAAGATAGGTTACGTGAGTGTTAAACTTTATTTAATAAAACTTTATTCTCAATGTAACTTAAGAAAAATTCAAACATCGTCTTTTATCTGAAACCGGAACATCAATTCTTTTACTCAAACTTGTCCGAAATCAAACACTAGCTTTCATACTTTGAAATCATGAGGAAACAATTAAATGGATTCATTTAAAGGAAAAGTTCCTTTGCTGGTCCTTCTTGGACAGCATTGGGTTCAATTCCATAGACACCGAAAAATTGCACTTTTCAAATCACTTTTATCTGGGATCAATTACCCACGAAACTAAGCTTTAAAACGCTTTGAAAACCTTTTAAAACAAGACATATGACTTAGAAAATTCTGGACAGCAGCATGTCCTAAGTTTGAAATTCATTTTTCCGTTATTTAAAATCAATTTTAAAAGCATAATTAACCAAGAATCATGAAAACAATCAAATAGACACTTTGATCGAGAATTTACCAAGTTCAAGCACTTAGAATCACATATGGGAAGCAAGGTGCTCAAGTAAAACAAATCATTTAGACACTTCCATGCATTCCAAAAAATCATTTTTACTTTACTCAAGAATCCTAAACAAACATTCATTCATTTCAAGCATCACATACTCACAAATCATCAAGTTAAGTCAAACATATCATGGTTACATATTCGTTTATACACATAGCGAAATCAATCAAAGAAGTCAAGTTCTTAAGCATGAACAAACCGAATCATGCATGCATCATACAAACATAGTTCCATCGAACTTTTACTTAATCAATTTCCATCTTAGCAAAACTTCATCTTAATGTGCCTAAACATGTTGAAACCGTATGCATCATAGCTTCATAATCACACATAATTCCATGACACAAATACGTACACATTTAAGGAAAATTGACTTCAAGGTTAAGGTCCAGACCGTGACCTTAACTAGGTTTTCCCAAAAATGTTTTCAAGGTTTCAAGACTTAAAAACAACTTTAAATCCAACAACAATTTCATTCAATTTTTCAAGCAAGTAAGAATGTAATCCTAGCATACCCCTCTTACATGAAACCGTAAGCATCATACAACTCTTAAGCAATTTAGATGTCACATTTAACACATAAAATCAACTCAAAGTTCATGGAAATTATATACACATAAGCCAAAATCCAACATCAAGACCTCTAACCTAAGGATCAAGTACAAACCGTGACTAATAATGGAAAATCACATAACTTACATTCATTCAAAACATCATTAAGCTCAAGATTGTAACATGCAAGAGATCAATCAAGAGGAAACCAAGCTTTCATGCACCACACTACTCAAACCGTGACATGTCCATGTTTTTCGTAAAAAGAGTTTTCTTAAGGATTCAAACTTTCAAATCATACTTAGAATCACAAGATAATCATATGCACACAACCAAACCCATCATCAAACTTCCAACCTAAAGATCAAGCACAACCGTGACCATCACAAAGAAAATCACCAAGAAAATCAATCATTTTCAAGGATATTTACACTAAAACTTCAAGCATCAATAAATTATAGTTTCAAGCATAGATTTTGGCATGCATGCAACAAGAGCACTAGATCTTTTGAAAAGTCTTTAGTGAACTTAAAATAAAGTTCTCTTCTGAAACATTTTCAAGAAATCAAAGAGAAATTCAAGAGTATAAAGGAAACATTTTCTTAATGAACTTTTAGAATCAAGCTTAGAAAAATAACATGCATCAACACTTTTTCAAACCAATCAAAGTTTAGAAAGAGGAAATGAAAATGAAAAGAATCAAAGGTTTAAAACTTGTAGATCATGAAATAAAACTCTTACTTAGTTAAAAACTTTAAGAATCAAGTCCAAAACCTTGGGTTTCCTTTGCTAGTCCTTACGGTTTCCTCCCTCTCCTCACGGTTCACCACTCCTCTTCTTAGTCCATGGTCCTTCCCTTTCTCTCCCTTACTAGCTTGGCTTGATCTATGAAGAGTTTGGTGTGGAAGTTTGAGTTCCTCGTCCTCTTTTCTTCTAATTCGGTCCCTCTTTCTTTTTCTATTTCTCACCAAGAGTTTGATGATTCTCTTGGTGCATGTGTTTGGTTTAGGGAAAGGAATGGAATAAATATGTGTGTTGATGAATGAATCAAGGATTCACTCACTCACTCACGGTTTTAGAGGGTTGTTGGTGTATGTTGTTGCGGTTGTTGTTGTTGAGGAAAGAAAGAAATGGTTAAAGTGGAATGAAGAATGAAAATGAGCTCCCTTCTTCCCTCACGGTTTTGGCCCTCTCCCTCTTATGCTTCTCTATTCTTTCTAATTGCCATCAAGGGCTTGCATGGGGGTTCAAATTGCAAAACTTGGGGACTAAGTCACAAACTTGGAGGCCAAGTTTGCTCCTAAGGTCCCTCACGGCTCCTTCCTTCCTTCCTTCTATTCTCTTCATTTTTTTAGGTCATGCTTAAGTCATTAGGATGATGTCATGGTGTTGACTAAAAGGGCATGCCACTTGGAGACTAAAGGAATGAGCTTGGTGGCCAAGCCATGCATCAAGCATTCGGCCATGGGTGGTTAAGGTGAGTTGGATTAGCTTAATTAGGTTTAAGGCACTAGTTACGGTTCTAATCGTGATTAGGGTAGGATTAGGTTAATTAATCTAGGTTTAGTCCACTAATCCTTAGCGATTAGGGCTTAATCAAGGATTAAGGTGCTAATCAAAAACTTAATCACGGGTTGAAGGAAAACTAATTTTTGGATTAGCTCACTAATCTTGAGGGTTTAGGGTTTAAGAAAATGATTAAGCACTCAGTCAAGGATTAAGAGCTCAATTAGGGTTTAATCCACAATTAGGGCATCAATTAGGGTTTCTAGAGATAATTGGACTTTGATTCCTTGAAACTTCTTGAAAATAATTTTCCATGAAATCATACAAATCAATAAAACAAAATCTTAATTAACACCTTAAACAATCAAGCACACAAAGTCACAACACAAGTAAATCAAATTTCAAAGCATAAGAACTTCATTATGAAATCAAAATTCTTTTAAACCGATTCTTTAATTACTTAGGTTAAAACAATTTTCTTGATTAGGGACTTGTAGGAGTGAGTCAAAAGGGCACACGTTACACGGGGTGTTACATTCTCCCCAACTTACAGATTTCTCGTCCTCAAGAAATACGTTACGGATTGGACAGCAGAGCATAAAATCCTCACGTTGCCGTGATTCTCATAAGAGAACTCTCATTCATTCTTCATAGTCGTATTCCCTTTTACAGGTAGAATCCTTCTTGCGGTGTTCCTCGTTTGTTGTTCTCGAATGGGGAAGTCTCATTCGTATCACCGATTACGTGTCGAGTCGGGTTGAGTCCAACGGACTAATCGAAGAGGATGCCGCCTCCGTAGCCGGTCGTTGTCACAAAAAGTCCAACCATAAGTATGGACTTAGGGGAAAATCAAACAAACAATCATTCATACGTCTCCAAAAATATAGGGTTTCGCCCTAAAAATCCTTAGTCATCCACTATTCACTACGGCTCGGGTCCCTACAGTACTCACTCCCTTCTTCAATTCTTTTCCTACTTCTAGGGTTTTCATCTATCACTCCTCTAGCTAAGAGGGGTTCTATCACAATCTAAGCTTGCTCACTTCCTCAAATGACCTCGGTTTATCCTTGTATTCGTCCTAAACATCACTCAAATTCGTCACCTTCGATCGTCTAAACTCTTAGTTAGGGTATAGGGTATTCCTAGTCTCCAAACTTTCCTCTAATATTTGGTAACAGACGCCCTTCGTTTCCTTGTGACTCCCCAACTTTAACTCATCTTATAATCATTCCCCGGCGATCCTATAACCCGGCTTGGCTTAAACTGTCCCTCCCTTCCTTAGTCATTCTGACCTAAATGATTTGGGTAGGTAAGGTACTTCCAGCTTCTAAGTTTGAGCTAAGGAACCTTAAATTGAATTAGAAAGATCACAAGGTGATAGGGGTTCTTGAAGAAAAGGTCTAAATCCGATCAACAAAATGTGTCGTTGAAGCAGTTCAGCAAACACGGGGATTCAGAGGTAACAAGCTACATCCTTAAGGGTAATAGCTATCCTCTTATAAAGTATGCCAAGGTGGACAGACTTAAGTCTTACAAACACTGAGGGAACATAAAAGGGGTAGGGCCTCAGTCTTAGAATCTATTCACTGTCTACTTTAGTCTATGTCTCTTCAAACTACAGGATGAGCAGGTTCCTCAGATTAACTCCACCAACACTAAGCTACAAACAAATCCATACATCTTAAAAGATGAGAATCTAATCTCATGCTCCTATCCTTACACTAACAAACACACAGAGTCACACAGACAAAGCATGTAAGCCCATGCTTAAGGCCACTAAGGATTACCATAAGCTCTGATACTATTCTGTAACAGCCCGATTTTCGTAAACCAAAATGTTTACTTAAAGTTGCCAAAAATTGAGGCCAGATTTTTTTTTTTAACATGGTTGAAGTGTTTTGACAAGTCTTCGGTGTTATCAACACCCTTTTTCGAAAACCTGAGTTGTGACTAAAATCTTTTCCTTCATAAAAACATTTGAGTCAAACGTGCTTCGTTAAACTCATCTCGATAATTTTCAAAAATGTCACCCGGTGATCTTGCATAAAGAAGTGCCTCATCAGTTGAATTAAAACTTAGCTTCATTACATAATAGTTCATAGCATGGTAATCCTTAACTTCAACATACACGACCTAAACTAATGCACCCTCTTTGAACCTTTCCTACTATAGACTAGCAGGTGGGTCTCCTCGCCCTTCTTGCGTCCTCCCTTCGCTCTTGACGATGATGTCGCTTGGTTAGTTGTCTCATCCTTGTTGTTAGTCGTCCCCTTTGCTCCGTCTGCAACCGTAGAACTCTTCTGCTTCTCGTACTGGACCTTCTCCTTATAGCTCTGGAACCCTCTTACATTGACTTGCCCCAAGTGTGACTCCAGGTTCGCCCCACTCAGTTGATGTTCCGGGTCCGGGATCACAATCTCCGTGTAGCCGGTCCATGCCCAGCCTTGGGGAGTATGCTTCCAGCCTCGTCCATACTTGTTCCACAAAGTGATGTCCATGCCATACTCCATCTGCCCGTTGAGATACCAGTGGCACCGATAGGCCAACGAACAGGAGAGAGTAAGCGATCCGAACGACGAATCGTCGACGGCGTGGAATTACAATAGGCAGGATAGAAGACCATATAACATACAGGACACAAGCACACACGACAATCAAGTACATTATCATCATTATTTCACTTTATGGTTATTATTATTTTCATCTCATTATTATCTTTCCATTACCTTTTCCTCTTTAGGAACATTCTTTAATTCTCTTTCATTCCTTCTCTTTTCCATAAACATCCTTCTCTTTATTCCAACCTTTCATCTCACAACCGTTATGATGGGGAAATTTTTTTTTAAGAACATTCATCGAGTCACTCGTATCAATTCTCGGCTATCACTCACGCCTACATCTCCTCGGTCATCCACCCAGCCTAGTCGGAAGCCAACAGGAGTACAGGACCTTTACCACGCGGGCATGACAGCTATCTCAACAATGGCTCCAAGCCAGGAGGTCTCAGCCTCAAAACATATCATATAATCAAAACTCATTGCCCCGTTCCAGTCCCTCTCCACTGTTGTAGACTTGCATCGAGGGGGCGACAGTATGTTTCTAGTGGGCCCGCAGAACTTGCCACGGCATTGGACCCAGTCCCCACTACGTTAGTGCGCCACCTGTGGAGTTCGTTCTGCCTAGAAACATACTCTAGACTTCTTGACGTTTCACCGTCATCGTCCTCCCCTCCTGCAATCCCCACCTGAGTATCCGTAGATACCCATAGTATCTTCCTCTCCACTACTTCGCTCTCTCATGCTTCACCGCGTATGTCTTTTAAGTCTTTTAGCCTTTTCAATTAACCTAAGGTCGGCCCATCCTTCGTGCAACCCTTCAATGAGTCCCGACCACTAACTTGGCACAGCCTTTCACTCATCAATTTCGCATAGCACAGAGCTGGGATTGCATCAGCAAACTCTAATCTCATCTCTCAACCTTTTCACAATCTCATATCTCCATTTCGTTTCACAAACTTTCCCAAAACACTGTTTCAACAACTCCCTCAAAGTCCCTTTTCATACTCTTTCACAACAACATAGTTTCCACCAATTTCTCTCAAAAGTATCATTTCACAAAATTCCTTTTCAAAGCTGTTTTTCAAAAATCACGTTTTGGGTGAGTGTTAATGGAGGAGCAAGCTCAACTCAACACTAAGCTTCTTCCCAAAACGTGAACAAGGTATCACACTTCACATCTCTTTCCACATCTCTTCTCCCAGATCTGGCTCGTTCCCAACATCATCATTTCATTCTTTCCCAACCTCCGCTCTTTCTTTCTTATTGTGCTTTACTTTTAATCTCAATACTTTCTTAACTTATTCTTTTCTCTTTCATCTCTTATTCAGGACGTAACAGGCGTCCATCAATGTGTTACTCATTTAATTAATAGTAATAAATACCATTCAGCATAATTAAATCAATAAACATAAACATACTATCAATCACACAAGCATCACACAACAACAGTGTGGTCTTTGTCACATTCATATAAGTGGCCACACAATAACACAATTGCCACTTATACTACTGACTCCGACCACTTAGTCCCGATCTTTGAGATGATACGGGACGTCCTACTAAATCACCTAAACACCATAGTGTCTTAGGATAGCTTCTCTCTCACCTGTGGTCCTGCTACTGATCCTTTGAGTTCCGAGTGGTCGGCTTCCTTCCTTGTCTGCCCGACTCCAACTTCTTCTAAGTCCCATAAGATAGGTTACGTGAGTGTTAAACTTTATTTAATAAAACTTTATTCTCAATGTAACTTAAGAAAAATTCAAACATCGTCTTTTATCTGAAACCGGAACATCAATTCTTTTACTCAAACTTGTCCGAAAGCAAACACTAGCTTTCATACTTTGAAATCATGAGGAAACAATTAAATGGATTCATTTAAAGGAAAAGTTCCTTTGCTGGTCCTTCTTGGACAGCATTGGGTTCAATTCCAAAGACACCGAAAAATTACACTTTTCAAATCACTTTTATCTGGGATCAATTACCCACGAAACTAAGCTTTAAAACGCTTTGAAAACCTTTTAAAACAAGACATATGACTTAGAAAATTCTGGACAGCAGCATGTCCTAAGTTTGAAATTCATTTTTCCGTTATTTAAAATCAATTTTAAAAGCATAATTAACCAAGAATCATGAAAACAATCAAATAGACACTTTGATCGAGAATTTACCAAGTTCAAGCACTTAGAATCACATATGGGCAGCAAGGTGCTCAAGTAAAACAAATCATTTAGACACTTCCATGCATTCCAAAAAATCATTTTTACTTTACTCAAGAATCCTAAACAAACATTCATTCATTTCAAGCATCACATACTCACAAATCATCAAGTTAAGTCAAACATATCATGGTTACATATTCGTTTATACACATAGCGAAATCAATCAAAGAAGTCAAGTTCTTAAGCATGAACAAACTGAATCATGCATGCATCATACAAACATAGTTCCATCGAACTTTTACTTAATCAATTTCCATCTTAGCAAAACTTCATCTTAATGTGCCTAAACATGTTGAAACCGTATGCATCATAGCTTCATAATCACACATAATTCCATGACACAAATACGTACACATTTAAGGAAAATTGACTTCAAGGTTAAGGTCCAGACCGTGACCTTAACTAGGTTTTCCCAAAAATGTTTTCAAGGTTTCAAGACTTAAAAACAACTTTAAATCCAACAACAATTTCATTCAATTTTTCAAGCAAGTAAGAATGTAATCCTAGCATACCCCTCTTACATGAAACCGTAAGCATCATACAACTCTTAAGCAATTTAGATGTCACATTTAACACATAAAATCAACTCAAAGTTCATGGAAATTATATACACATAAGCCAAAATCCAACATCAAGACCTCTAACCTAAGGATCAAGTACAAACCGTGACTAATAATGGAAAATCACATAACTTACATTCATTCAAAACATCATTAAGCTCAAGATTGTAACATGCAAGAGATCAATCAAGAGGAAACCAAGCTTTCATGCACCACACTACTCAAACCGTGACATGTCCATGTTTTTCGTAAAAAGAGTTTTCTTAAGGATTCAAACTTTCAAATCATACTTAGAATCACAAGATAATCATATGCACACAACCAAACCCATCATCAAACTTCCAACCTAAAGATCAAGCACAACCGTGACCATCACAAAGAAAATCACCAAGAAAATCAATCATTTTCAAGGATATTTACACTAAAACTTCAAGCATCAATAAATTATAGTTTCAAGCATAGATTTTGGCATGCATGCAACAAGAGCACTAGATCTTTTGAAAAGTCTTTAGTGAACTTAAAATAAAGTTCTCTTCTGAAACATTTTCAAGAAATCAAAGAGAAATTCAAGAGTATAAAGGAAACATTTTCTTAATGAACTTTTAGAATCAAGCTTAGAAAAATAACATGCATCAACACTTTTTCAAACCAATCAAAGTTTAGAAAGAGGAAATGAAAATGAAAAGAATCAAAGGTTTAAAACTTGTAGATCATGAAATAAAACTCTTACTTAGTTAAAAACTTTAAGAATCAAGTCCAAAACCTTGGGTTCCCTTTGCTAGTCCTTACGGTTTCCTCCCTCTCCTCACGGTTCACCACTCCTCTTCTTAGTCCATGGTCCTTCCCTTTCTCTCCCTTACTAGCTTGGCTTGATCTATGAAGAGTTTGGTGTGGAAGTTTGAGTTCCTCGTCCTCTTTTCTTCTAATTCGGTCCCTCTTTCTTTTTCTATTTCTCACCAAGAGTTTGATGATTCTCTTGGTGTCATGTGTTTGGTTTAGGGAAAGGAATGGAATAAATATGTGTGTTGATGAATGAATCAAGGATTCACTCACTCACTCACGGTTTTAGAGGGTTGTTGGTGTATGTTGTTGCGGTTGTTGTTGTTGAGGAAAGAAAGAAATGGTTAAAGTGGAATGAAGAATGAAAATGAGCTCCCTTCTTCCCTCACGGTTTTGGCCCTCTCCCTCTTATGCTTCTCTATTCTTTCTAATTGCCATCAAGGGCTTGCATGGGGGTTCAAATTGCAAAACTTGGGGACTAAGTCACAAACTTGGAGGCCAAGTTTGCTCCTAAGGTCCCTCACGGCTCCTTCCTTCCTTCCTTCTATTCTCTTCATTTTTTTTAGGTCATGCTTAAGTCATTAGGATGATGTCATGGTGTTGACTAAAAGGGCATGCCACTTGGAGACTAAAGGAATGAGCTTGGTGGCCAAGCCATGCATCAAGCATTCGGCCATGGGTGGTTAAGGTGAGTTGGATTAGCTTAATTAGGTTTAAGGCACTAGTTACGGTTCTAATCGTGATTAGGGTAGGATTAGGTTAATTAATCTAGGTTTAGTCCACTAATCCTTAGCGATTAGGGCTTAATCAAGGATTAAGGTGCTAATCAAAAACTTAATCACGGGTTGAAGGAAAACTAATTTTTGGATTAGCTCACTAATCTTTAGGGTTTAGGGTTTAAGAAAATGATTAAGCACTCAGTCAAGGATTAAGAGCTCAATTAGGGTTTAATCCACAATTAGGGCATCAATTAGGGTTTCTAGATGTTAGTTCCATGATGAACATGATGAATGTTTTGATAATGACAAAGTGTTTTTGAACAAGCTACAAGTGTTGATCAAGTTTCAAGCTCAACAAGCAACAACAAACATCAAATGAAGAAGAGAGAAAGCAAGCTCATGAAGACCTAAGTTTGAGTGTATTTGTATTTCTTTTATCTTTTGCCTCTCAAGCTTCATAGGTTTTTTATTTGGGTAGATTATTATAGAGGGTAGTGAATCTCATTCATAAGTCATGATTTAATCATAATTTGAGTTTTCACTTAACCTAGAATCAATAGGTGGCTTAAAGGTTTTAAAGGAAAGGTTGGATTTTGAGAAAACAAGTTTTGAACATGTACAGTACCAACTTAATCGATTAAGTTCAAGCTTAATCGAGTACTACTCGAGTACAAGACTTGCTTAATCGATTAAGTACTGCTGAACTGATTTTTAAAATACGTTTTTCACTTCTCAAAATCAGTTTTTAAGTGCTACAACTTTTGGGTATTCTATATAAACCTTTTCCTATTATTTGTGATTAATTAGAATCATTTTTTCATACAAGTTTTACAAAGAATCAAGCCACTCTATTCTCTCTCATTTTCAAAGATCAAAGCTTTTATATTTTCATATTCTTTGATCAAGAACCTTTGAATCTCTTATGGTGAATTGTCATAACTCTTGATTGAGATTCATAGGATTATTTTGTGTTTTCTATTGTGTTGTAATCTTTGCAAGAAGGCAAGCCACTACAACAAACAAGAAGTCTTGGTGTGTCGATTTTATCATCAAGCAAGTGCATTCTTATTGAAGAAGAAGAAGAAGTCTTGGTTGTGAATCAAGCAAGTGAAGCCTTGGTGTGTGGATTATCATCAAGCAATTGAAGACTTGTTGTGTCGATTATCAACAAGGGGTAGAGGTTAGATTAGAGAGAAGATCAATAGGATTACAAGGCAAGGGTGTCGGTTATCTCTTGTAGGCTAGCAAGAAGGGAGTCTTGTGAGGCAATCACTTGTAATTTGAGAACTCTAATTCCTCATAGTGAAGAATCTCTCTTGGTTGAAGAGGGGACTGGATGTAGCTTTCAAGTGGATGAAAGTGAACCAGGATAAATCACTGTGTCGTATCTCTAAACTCTTACTCTTTATATTCAAGTCATTTGATTGCGTTCTTGATTGAAAACCTAGAAAGATTGATTTTCATAATTGATTGAATTGAATCTTTGATTGTTCAAATTGATAAAGGGAAAATCATTTTCATAACTAGGTTAATCAATAAGAATATAGGTGTTAATCATTTCCGCTGAATCTCTGATCTTGCATGTGAATTGATTGATTTTCGTATTTGAATGAAAATTGATTTTTCTGTTTTCTGTCATATTTAATCGATTAAGTTCAAGCTTAATCGAGTACTACTCGAGTACACGACTTGCTTAATCGATTAAGTACTGTAGAATTTGTAAAAATCATTTGTTTTGATTGTTTAGATTTGTTTCGTTTGAAAATCTTTCAAGGTAGCTTCAACACCTATTCAACCCCCCCTTCTAGGTGTATTCCTAGGGTTCCTAAGTCTCTCCAACCACCAATTGCGATTTCCTCAATTGGTATCAGAGCTCGGTCGAAAGACACGAGCATAAGAGCTTTTTCGTAAAGATCCTTTAAGAAAATCGCAATGGGTTCTACGAATCCCTTTGGTGGTGAAGGTGCTTCAATAAGTCGTCCTCCATTGTTTACCGGAGAAGGCTATGCATATTGGAAAGTTAGAATGAAAATCTTTATCCAAGCCATAGATAGTGAAATTTGGAAAGTAGTTGAAAAAGGTCCTCATATCCCCTCTAGTTTAGTTGAAGGTGTAGAACAATTGATCCCCGAGGATAAGTGGAAGGATGATGATAGAAAGAAAGTACAATATGATTATAAAGCAAAGAATATCATTACATCCGCTTTATCCTATGACGAGTTCTTTAGAGTTTCTCAATGTTCTAGTGCTAAGGAAATGTGGGACACTTTACAAGTGACTCATGAAGGAACTAGTGAGGTTAGGAGAGCTAGATTGAATGCTTTAATGCGTGATTATGAATTGTTTCATATGCTTCCAAATGAATCTATAAATGATATGCAAAAGCGTTTTACTCATATTATAAATCATTTACTTGCTCTTGGTAAAACTTTTCTACAAGGTGAACTTTCTAACAAAGTGTTGAGATGTTTAGACAGGAATTGGCAACCAAAAGTAACGGCTATTGTTGAATCTAAAAATTTGGATGCTATGGATCTAGCAACACTTTTCGGAAAGCTTCAAGAACATGAAATGGAGCTTGGACGATTAAGTATCAATGAAGAGTCGGATAAGAACAAATCAAGGAAAGGACTTGCTCTTAGAGTCAAAAGTGCATATAAAAAGAAAGATAGTTCCGATGATGATGATAGTGAAGATTCCGATTCCGATGTTGATGAAAAAGACATGAAACTTTTGTTAAAAGAGTTTGACAAGTTTCTAAGGAGAAAAGGAAGGTTGAACAAGGACAAAAGTAAAGAGAAGGATTCCCCACACTACAAGACCAAGACATCAAAAGAAGGTGTAGTTTGCCATGAATGTGGAAAACCCGGTCATCTCAAGTATTCATGCTCTAGGTATCTCAAGAAGAAGGAGAAAGACAGGAAAAATTCTAAATCTAAAAGAGCATACATAGTTTGGGATAGTGATGAAGATAACAAGAAAAGCACATCGAGTAGTTCATCGGATGATGAAGAAGCCGCTTGTCTCAACTTGATAACTCTAGTAGATGATGAAGAACAAAGTTCAAATGATGAATCAAGTTATCAAAGCGAGGATAGCAATGTAAGTGAATCTAAATCCGAAATTTCTTCTAAATATGAATTGTTACATAATGCTTATGAAGAAATGTATGAACAACTTGAAAAACTAGCTTTGAAAAACATTGAAAGAAAGAAGCTCATTTTGAAACATCAAAAAGAGATTTTAGAACTTCAAAAACAAGTTGATGAGCTTAATCTTGAAAATGAAACTCTTGATCTTATATATGCTAGTTCTTCTTGTGATTGTGCTAGTAGATTGAATATTGTGGTTGATTGTGAGAATTGCAAGTTGCTCAAGGATGAAAATGCTATTTTGAAAAATAAGCTTGCATGTTTCACCATTTGTGATATTAGATTGCGCACATTGTTAAATTTTCAAAGAGAAAATTCAAACAAGTTTGGTTTGGGTTATACTAATGCTAAGAGTAAATCTCATAGAAATGTTGTTGATTTTTCTAAAGTTGATTTTTCAAATCCTCCAACATGTTTCTATTGTGGTACTCATGGACATACTTCAAATGTGTGTTATGTTAAAGTGCATGGTATACCTAAAGGAAATTTTGTTTGGATGAAAAAGGGTGAAAGTCCCTACACTAACAAAAATGGATCCAAAACCATTTGGATACCAAAAAGCAAAGCATGATTGTTTTGTAGGTTTGATTGAAGATGCAAATGAATGACACATGTTCTCAATTGGTCTCAACTATGAATGTCTATATTCACATCTTCAATTGGTATCACACTTGCATCTTAAGTGAATGTCCTACAAAGTGGTAATATTTGATATTGATATATTATCTCAATTGGTATCTTATCAATTGATATCACTTTTCTAAATGTTTAGTTAATTCAATTTGTATCATTGAGAGATTATTAGTTGATTATCATGATTTTGTGATTATTGATTCTTCTTTACAATTGATATCTTCTTTGTTAAGTGATATTATGATCTTTTTAGTTCTCAATTGGTATTATATTTCATTGTTATATTCTCTTACCAATTGATATCACATTTCAAAGTATAGCTCTATTGTATTTGTTCAATTGGTATCAACGTTGTGAAGAAATGATCATTGATTTCTTACCTTGGCTTAGATGTTATATTTCAATTGGTATATATTACTTTTTGATAATGCCAAAGGGGGAGAAATATTATGTTTTGAATTGAATGAAATGTTTCTCAAAGAGGGAGAAATGGTATGTTTTTAACAAATGGGAGAAATATGATATTATATTTTTTGGAGAAAGGTTGTTTTATTTTTTGGAGAAAGGTTGTTTTGTTGTTTTTATGTAGGTTGAGCTAAGTTGTTGAAGATAGGGGGAGAATCAAGCTTCTATCTCAATTGGATTCAAGTGTTATAGCATTGATTGAGAGGGAGAAAGAGTCTTCTCAAGTGATCAAATGTTTCAAGCATCAACAACTTCAAATGATTTCAAAACATGGATTGTCATTTTCAAAAAGGGGGAGATTGTTAGTTCCATGATGAACATGATGAATGTTTTGATAATGACAAAGTGTTTTTGAACAAGCTACAAGTGTTGATCAAGTTTCAAGCTCAACAAGCAACAACAAACATCAAATGAAGAAGAGAGAAAGCAAGCTCATGAAGACCTAAGTTTGAGTGTATTTGTATTTCTTTTATCTTTTGCCTCTCAAGCTTCATAGGTTTTTTATTTGGGTAGATTATTATAGAGGGTAGTGAATCTCATTCATAAGTCATGATTTAATCATAATTTGAGTTTTCACTTAACCTAGAATCAATAGGTGGCTTAAAGGTTTTAAAGGAAAGGTTGGATTTTGAGAAAACAAGTTTTGAACATGTACAGTACCAACTTAATCGATTAAGTTCAAGCTTAATCGAGTACTACTCGAGTACAAGACTTGCTTAATCGATTAAGTACTGCTGAACTGATTTTTAAAATACGTTTTTCACTTCTCAAAATCAGTTTTTAAGTGCTACAACTTTTGGGTATTCTATATAAACCTTTTCCTATTATTTGTGATTAATTAGAATCATTTTTTCATACAAGTTTTACAAAGAATCAAGCCACTCTATTCTCTCTCATTTTCAAAGATCAAAGCTTTTATATTTTCATATTCTTTGATCAAGAACCTTTGAATCTCTTATGGTGAATTGTCATAACTCTTGATTGAGATTCATAGGATTATTTTGTGTTTTCTATTGTGTTGTAATCTTTGCAAGAAGGCAAGCCATACAACAAACAAGAAGTCTTGGTGTGTCGATTTTATCATCAAGCAAGTGCATTCTTATTGAAGAAGAAGAAGAAGTCTTGGTTGTGAATCAAGCAAGTGAAGCCTTGGTGTGTGGATTATCATCAAGCAATTGAAGACTTGTTGTGTCGATTATCAACAAGGGGTAGAGGTTAGATTAGAGAGAAGATCAATAGGATTACAAGGCAAGGGTGTCGGTTATCTCTTGTAGGCTAGCAAGAAGGGAGTCTTGTGAGGCAATCACTTGTAATTTGAGAACTCTAATTCCTCATAGTGAAGAATCTCTCTTGGTTGAAGAGGGGACTGGATGTAGCTTTCAGGTGGATGAAAGTGAACCAGGATAAATCACTGTGTCGTATCTCTAAACTCTTACTCTTTATATTCAAGTCATTTGATTGCGTTCTTGATTGAAAACCTAGAAAGATTGATTTTCATAATTGATTGAATTGAATCTTTGATTGTTCAAATTGATAAAGGGAAAATCATTTTCATAACTAGGTTAATCAATAAGAATATAGGTGTTAATCATTTCCGCTGAATCTCTGACCTTGCATGTGAATTGATTGATTTTCGTATTTGAATGAAAATTGATTTTTCTGTTTTCTGTCATATTTAATCGATTAAGTTCAAGCTTAATCGAGTACTACTCGAGTACACGACTTGCTTAATCGATTAAGTACTGTAGAATTTGTAAAAATCATTTGTTTTGATTGTTTAGATTTGTTTCGTTTGAAAATCTTTCAAGGTAGCTTCAACACCTATTCAACCCCCCCTTCTAGGTGTATTCCTAGGGTTCCTAAGTCTCTCCAACCACCAATTGCGATTTCCTCACTAGAGATAATTGGACTTTGATTCCTTGAAACTTCTTGAAAATAATTTTCCATGAAATCATACAAGTCAATAAAACAAAATCTTAATTAACACCTTAAACAATCAAGCACACAAAGTCACAACACAAGTAAATCAAATTTCAAAGCATAAGAACTTCATTATGAAATCAAAATACTTTTAAACCGATTCTTTAATTACTTAGGTTTATAACAATTTTCTTGATTAGGGACTTGTAGGAGTGAGTCAAAAGGGCACACGTTACACGGGGTGTTACACACTGTGACTGGGTCACTAGTCGGGGTAGACACAAGCAAGTCAAATGGCAACAATTCTAATTGCACATTTAACTTTTTCACCACATCACTAGCTATAATTGAGTGCGTAGCACCCGAATCATACAACACAAGCAAAGGATTCTTATAAATGAAACACTCACCTTGAATTAGATTGGCAGCATTAGCAGCTTCAACTCCAGTCATCGTGAAAACTCTTCCTAGATTACTTGGCCTCACAACATTCCCAGAACTAGGTGCCTTCTTTGGTTCCCGACAAAAACGAGCAATATGACCAGGCTTGTTGCAATTGAAACAATTGGGATTAGTTGTAGGGCACAACGGTCCGAAATGATTCCGACCACACTGATTGCAATGAGGGGCCACACTCCCTTGACTCCCTCCATGATTAGCTCGGTATCCACCACCACAGCTTCCAGGATTACCCACACGATTACTGCTGCCACCTCCACGATTTCCAGGGCAAGAACTGCCACCTCTTCTGTGACACCCTTTTCATAATCCAGTAATTAATGTACTAATTATACTATTACTCGGATAAAATATGGACTTGTAAGTATAAAAAAAACGTAGAAATAAATTTTTCTTTTAAGGTGAGTGCCCAATCAAAACATGAAATTCATGGAGAGGATAGTTCATAAATTTTAAACATTGTGTTGAATTCGGCATACTCTAAAACTTTTCACAAAATAGGTAGCATCGGTACTTTGAAATCGTATTCGTATCATAGAAATTAAGCGATGCCATCCCTTCTTTCGTTTTGTGGAACTGATACCATACATTTCTATCGTAGTCGAATTCCTTTATTAAGTTAAATCAGAGTGAGCGGAAATAGTGGAACTATGCATAATTATAAGATAAACATGAGATGCTTATATTTATAAGTAAGTCATAAAGTACATAGTTCCATGGTCAAATCTCCAAGATCCATACACAAGTCCATCATAAAGATCTATCCCAAAAGTAAAACCATAACCCTAGAGTTCTCAAAAGTATATATAGAAAATGTATATCACAAAAATATGAAATTCTAGAGGTGGTCACATAGATCTGGCAGCAGTAGTAGTAGTAGTGATAGTAGTAGCAGTCTCCAGGTAGCAGAAAGAAACATCATCATCATCAGCAGCAGCAGCAGTATCTCCTCCACAGCATTCCCACATCGGATCCCCTGATCCTCATCATACACTATATGCACATACCTAGGGATCATCATCCCTCCACTGACTCCCGGTGGAATGAACGACAGGCTCGCATCCGCTCTCGTCCTCTGTAACATCCCGAATTTTAATTCTACGAGTAATTAGAACAATATAAGATCTGGAAGCGAAGGATATTCTAAAAAGGATTTAAAATGATGGGTTAGGAGTTCTTGGAATGCCATAAAGGAATCAAGAAGCATTGGCATTAAAAAGGAGGTTGAAAGATGAACAAAAGAGCGTTTGAAGCGATGTTTTTGGTGTTATAAACACCCTATATGAGGAAATTCAAAATAAAAGATCTACAACTCTAAACACAAATTCCACCGTTATATGTGAATTAGGATATGTGAGGAAGCTTGTGTCAAAATTTGAGGAAGATCCAACGGTTAACGAAGAAGTTACGGCCGTTCAAAGTCGGGGTGCTGAAAACCCTGCAACTTAATCGATTAAGTTGCAGCTTAATCGATTAAGCCTGAAGGGGGGGAGGTTTTAATCGAGTAATACTCGATTAAGGGCTGCTAAAACTGAAAAAAATAAAAGCGTTTCACGCGTGCTTTTGGCCATAATGCACGAAATTTCTCTCTCTAGGGCACACAATCTCTCATCCCAAATCCATCAAGCTTCAAGGGAATCACTCCAAGGTCCCCCATCAAGTCTCCCTTGGTCTCTCCAAGTAAGTATCCATGATTATTGAAGTTTTTCTCTCTCTCTAATGTGGATTTTCTCTCTCTCTCTTTTTCCCCTCTTTGGGAAATTCGAATTCTCTATGGAAAAGGGGCAATAATCTCTTTATCATTCCATTCCTTTGGCTTAGGGAAGATTATTATCACTATCTCCATCTTCGTGCGTGCGGAGCCCTTGGTTTTGGGAGCGCTTGGAGCTACGGCTTGGGTTCTTCCACTTTCTCTCTCTTTGGTTAAGGTAAGGGGGTGGATATAGTGAGCATTGGCTTGTTCTAGGAGAGGGTTTGTATTTAGATATAATGGTTGGCTAGGAGTTTATGTGTTAAGGTAGGGAATTAGAAACCCCAATTTAGGATCTAAGGTAAATGTTGAAAATAGGCTTAATTATTAATTATGGAATTCTAAAAAGTAGAGAATGAGGTTGGGTTTTTAATTGAGGAAAATAAATGGTATGAACCCCTAATTTAGGATTTTAAATCAATAATTTGGACAAGTGAAAAATAATAAATGTGGTTGTTGCATGATTATATGCAAAGGTGAAGTTGGTTATTATTGGTACTCTAATTGTCTATGTGAAAAGTGATGTGCATGAATAGTGGTGGATTTGATTATGTGCTCTATTTGATATATCTTAAATATTGGAATGGTGTTAATTAGAAAAGTGAATTGTGGCTATTTGGTGATAATTGTGATGATGCTTGTGCTTGGAATGGTTTGGTAAATATTAAACTGAATTGGTGGACAAAATAATGACAACTAATATTGAAAAAAAATATGGTGATGTATCGTAGGCCTTCGATTTGGGGGAGACGATACATCGTAAAAGATTTGGGTTGTATTGTAGGCCTTCGATTTGGGGGAGACAATACAACGTAAACGGGGCGATGTATGTAGGCCTTCGATTTGGTGGAGACATATATCGTCGATGGTGTATGTATGTAGGCCTTCGATTTGGTGGAGACATACATACACCCTAAATGAAAAGGAAAAGGAAAAGGACAATGGATAAAAATAAGGTAAACGGTAAAGGAAACGCGATGTATGTAGGCCTTCGATTTGGTGGAGACATACATCGTGATTGGTGTATGTATGTAGGCCTTCGATTTGGTGGAGACATACATGCACTCTAAATAAAAAGGAAAAAGGAAAGGACAATGGATAAGATAAAGTAAACGGTCAAGGAAAAGCGATGTATGTAGGCCTTCGATTTGGTGGAGACATACATCGTGATTGGTGTATGTATGTAGGCCTTCGATTTGGTGGAGACATACATACACCGTAAATAAAAGGAAATGAATAAAGGAAACAGGGAATAAAATTGAACAAGGTATTGGTAATGGAAACGCGATGTATGTAGGCCTTCGATTTGGTGGAGACATACATCGTGATTGGTGTATGTATGTAGGCCTTCGATTTGGTGGAGACATACATACACCGTAAAATCTAGGAAAAAGGTAAGGGGATAAAATTGGACAAGGTAACGGTAATGGAAACGCGATGTATGTAGGCCTTCGATTTGGTGGAGACATACATCGTGATTGGTGTATGTATGTAGGCCTTCGATTTGGTGGAGACATACATACACCGTAAAAATAAGAAAAAGGTAAGGGAGTAAAAAGGGATTTCTTTGGGAACGGAGAAAATGAATAAAAGGGAATCAAATTATGGAAATGAACTAACTAAAAAGGGAATTGGCATTTATAAAATAATGGAATCGGAAAATATGGTATGCTTGCGATGAATTTGTATTTATGTGAATAAATTGCTAATTGTGTTTGGCCTGGTTAGTGGTTATGTCTATCTAGAAACTGCTTTTCTATTCATGTGCAATGCTCACTCCCTTACATTTACAGGTGCTGAGATTGAGCAGGCACAGCCCCCGGCTGAGCAGGAGTACTTTCCCTTACAGGGAGAGTAGGGTGTTTTGGGTTTAAAATATAATATGGACCTAAGTCTATTATAATATTGGGATGTAAATTCAATATGTATATTTTGATTGAGACTTAGTATATTTTGTTTTGACAAAGTTATATGTTTTGATTATGACACTCAAACTTAGTATTTTCCGCTATTACTCTGATTAATTAATGCACTCTCATGTATTTGGAGCCCTTGGGGCCTTGATAAGTTTTAGAAATATAATCTGAAGCCCTGCTGGCTATTGGTTGTTTATTTGATGTTGTTCATCATAGGTTGAATTTTGGATTAGTTCGAAAAACAAGCAAAACTCCGTCCGTTTGACGGGCGATTTTATTATATTAAAAAGGAATTTTTAAGTGCACAATTTTAATACTTGGGAATCAAGGGTAGTAATTATTAGGGTGATACATCCTCCACAGGATCCTCCTCGATCTCATCCGATGGAGAGGGTACCCTACCACTGGGCACAGGGTCCGGAGATGGTGTGACCCTAACTGGGCTCCTCGGATCAGAAGGGGGAGTCTCCTCGCGGACGACTCTCGAAGAAAAAGGGTGTGAGCGGGTAGGTCGAAAACGGAAACTGTGATAAGAGCGAGCTGGTCGTGTGGGAGGTGGTCCATGATATGTGTAAAAAGGGGGTACGTGCATAGTGTATATGATGGGAATCCTAAACCTACGAGGACGAAATCGAATCAGCGGGTTTGGGTGGTAGAAGGTAACCTCTACCTCTCCCTCGAACACCGCGCGATGGTCCTCGTAGATCCATGTGCCACTAGGAAGTGGCCGGATCTCGATGCAAGCGATGTAACGTGACATCACCTACAAGGGCATAGGGGTAAGCAATTCTATACACATAATCAATAGAGTATAAATGTATGTACAATGTGAAGATATAATCATATGCGATAAACAACATTCACATTTAGCATTTAGCAGATATTGAATGCAAGTAGGATGCTCATACTAGTTTCATTTATCAACTTTAGATTAAATGAGTGGCATGATGTATGAACTTAGCTCTCAAGCCTATCTCCATCATTCTATGACACTCTCTGACGTCCATCCTTTACTTCATCTAGCACTCAATAGTGCGTTGTACTCCTAGGTGTAAAACATTCGTACATTCACCAAGAAGGTACACGACAAGCTTGGAATTCATGCCACCCGAGCACGTCCCGTCATCCAAACGGTATAACCATATCGGCATTCCACTAAGCCGACCACGTCGTCAACCATAACGTGTCATCAAGCGAGCCATCAATTGGCACTCCCAGAGGCCCTCCTCATGTTATCAAAACATGATAAACGATCTACCATCCAGACTCCAAAATGTATGCATTATTCTTTTGCTTAAAGGAATTGATTGGTGTTTTTCGTTTTAATAAAACCTGACGTGCCACCCGAGCAACGTCTCGTCGTCCAAACGAAAATTTACCATATCATCAATCAATTTCCTTTTAAGTCTTTGATCACTTGGATTATTGTCATTTAAATATTAATCAATGATTCAGAATTAAAAATGGTATTTTTAATATTCTGAGTAAAATACTCGAGTGTTCCTCGGAATACTCGAGTGTTCTTCAGTTATTTCCAGATTACTCGAGTAAATCTCAGTTACTCGAGTTGTTCATGTCTTTCTGAGGATTTGGGTTTCAGATTCATAAAAATACTCGAGTGATTCCTGAGTACTCGAGTGTTCTTCATTAACTCCAGAACACTCGAATGACTCCTGCATTACTCGAGTGGTTTATCATAATGTGTCCCCATACATCAATCGATACTCGAGTCCTGGGCATGGTACTCGAGTGTTGTAACACAAAATACACTGTTTTACCAAAAATTTACTCGAGTATCAAGCCAAGTACTCGAGTGTTTTCTTGTAGAACAGACTGGAAACTTGGTTTTATCATACCATTTTCAATTCTAACCATTTCTAGTCCAACCCAATGATCAACAGAGTTTATATAACACATATTGGACATGCTCAAACACTTAGAACATATCAAATAACAGATTTGACAAAGAACCACAAGATTATGCATAAAACATACAATTTCACGACTTAACATATCAAATTGCAGAATACTCAATAAACTTGTGAAATAAAGTTCAATACAGCTTCCATGCATCATATGGAACTTGCTCAAAACAACAATAGAGCATCATTTGGTCTCCAAACCATATTCCCTATTCAATCTAAGCCCTTAAAGCCTCTTGGTGGCTCTCTAATTGTAATCATGTAATTTAGACTCTATCTAGTGAATAGAAAGACTTCCCCTTACCTTACAGACGTGACTCAACCAAGGATTTGCAAGAAAAGTTCCACAGCACCCAGAATCACTTCAAGCATCACATGCAGGACAGTTTTGAGTCGAGCACCAAAATTGAATTGGTTGACATAGAAGACAGAGATAACAATTGGGAAAATTAGTATTTCTAAACTCTATGCAACACATACTAACTATAGGAATCAATTTGAGACTCAGGAGGGACATGAGCTTACCGCAATCAATGATCAAAGTGAGCTCCCAAAGCTGATGACAGCAAACGAGCTCCAACTTCCAAGCTTCGAATCTCCCAACACACTCACTCTTAGCTCACAATTTCGGTGTCTATACAAAGCTCGAGATGTGAGCTTTGTATTGGTGTATGGTTTGTGGTTTGAATCAAAACAGAGAAGGAGAATTGATTGATCGAATCCAGGAACCCTAAAGCATGCAATCTCCACGATTTTTGCCAAAATGCTTCTCAATCCGGGTTCAATTGGTTTAAATAGTTCGATCAGAGGCTCATGCAGCTCAACACGACTTCTATGAACGTGGATGGGTGGTGATTTCGTGTCAACGAAACAAAATCGTTGATGGTGACTCACCAAACGCATTAACTCGTGCAACTCTGACCAGAATACTCGAGTGTTTTGGCCAGTTTTTGAAAAATAATAATTTTATTTACTTTCCCTCCAAAACCTTTCCTATAATTACCTCTAGGTCCCAATCCAGGGACTAATATGCAAAATGCTTATTTTATGCATAATTATACTTACTAAATAAATTCACACACATTTCCTAAATACATAACACAGAATTTTAATCAAGGATTAAAATAGAAATAATTAATTATAATAAATTTTATAATTAACATTTTGTTAATCAGGGATTAAAATTTTGGGATGTTACATCTTCCACTATTCCGATTGAAACTACCACTTCTACTTCCAGGCGATCCACTTCCACTTCCACCAAACCTACGGTCCCTTCCTCCTCCAGAACGAGGATACGACATAGGGGTTTTAAACCATTCATATTCATCCAAGTGGTTTTATTTTCTTTATGCCCATTACTTAGCTTTTTAACAATATTTTTCGTCTGCACAAAAATCATAAAATTAACTAATGAGTTCATTTCATTCATTCCTATCCTTCATTTATTTTCTATATCAACTACCCTATTGTTTATTCTCATAACTATTTAACTACACTTAGCTACCACTATAAATTTCCTAGAATCCATTCCCTAAATAGAGGTAACACTACCTTCTTACCTTAAATGTGAAGGTGGAGAGTTGAAACCTCAAAGCCCTAGCCTATGGTCTTGCCCTAGCTCTTTAACCTTGAACTTGTTTCCTTAAGCCCTTCAACCAAACAAACCCCAAGTGTGTTGTGATATGAAGGAAGAGACAGCTTGATTCCACTAGCTCTTGAGGATGAGATATATGCATACATAATTCCCCATAGCCATGAGTTTGAAAATCAATGGAAATGGGGGAGGAAGGTGGGTCGACTTTTAGAGGGAGTGAAGGGGTGAGTTGTGTGTTGTTTCCTTGATGAGAATCAGATGGAGATGATGATTATGATGATTGTGGAGATTGATCTTAGGGTTTATGTTAATGATGATGAAGATTTGTTCTTGATGGAAATGAAGAAGGTGATGAGATGAAGATGATGCTTTGTTGTTGTGTTGGGTTTCTTTTTTTTTTTCTCCCTTTCTTGAATGAAGGGAAATAAAGGTGTGGCCAAGATTTGTTGGCATGGTGGGAAAGTCAAAAATGAGTGGTTGATATGAGTTGGTTCGTTTTTATTTTTTTCTGGAATGATCGTAATACTCGAGTCTTTTACCAAAGACTCGAGTCTTTTCTGGCGTTTGCAGGAGCTGGTGCGCCATTCTGGTGCACCTGGCGTGCCAGTTCTTTTTCCCATTTTGCCCAGAATACTCGAGTCTTTCATAAAAGACTCGAGTGTTGTCTGAGAGCAATTTTTCCATTGATCGATTTTCTGATACAAGTCTCGAGGAATCATAAAAGACTCCACAATTTTTCCATAATTTAACTCGTTTAATATCATAATTTCTAAACTTTAAACATTACTATGAGAATAATAACTTAATCCCGTTTGGTTGATAACTATCTTGGAGGTGTCCTACTGGAATTTTATTCAGTGATTGATAATTTCCCTACAGGAGTCCCAACGGAAGTGTGTACATCCATTTGGTCGTTATTTATCCTATAGATGTCCCAGTGAAAGTTTTATTCACTTGGTTGATATTTTCCTATGGGAGTCCCGAATGGGGTCGTTGCAATAACCATCAATAAGAGGCTATGCCCCAATGGATTACTAAATAATTAATTGTATGCTATTTCTAAAACCATCACAAAGTGGTTGGGCCGCTGATGGACTTTTCCTGAAACTGTTAAACGAAAATAATTAATCCCATCACAAAGTGGCGATGCCGCTGATGGCCTTTTTTTGAAAGCATCAGCACCAGCTAAAAGAAAAGTTAAAGGAAATGGAAACATGAAATGATGAGGCATATGACGATGTGTCGCTAGGAATGCTGATGAGAATAATGATAAAATAAAATGAGAGTTATGGACTATGTCCTGAGTTGATATCAATGATGATAATGAAATGATAAGAAGGATTGGTAATAGATTTTGTCGCATTCATGCATTCATTGCTCCAGTTTGCAAGGGTTTTCCCTGTTATACTAGTTATGTTGGGCGGAGGATGCTTGTAAGTCGTGAGTGCAGGGCTAAGCCCGTAAGTCCTATGCAGAGCAAAGCTCGTAAGTCATGAGTGCAAAGCGGAGGAAGCTCGTAAGTCCTACCACCCACCAAACTGTGATGCCCCGAGAAATTGTTGAGATCAGCATGCATCATGCCATTAATAATAAGATCAATTGCTTGAATAAAAAGGGGTTTGACATATGTATATGCATGGCAGAAATTGTTACTACTTGAATACTTGTGTTTGTTGTTTTTAGCCAATGTTCTTTATCATTCGTTTTAACGTGATTAGCTATGACTTACTCCCTTGTTGCCCTTGTAGGTAATGGAGGTCCTGTTTTCACAGAAGGGGAGTAGGAACGGCAAGGGATATGAGATTCCCTTCACAACCGTTGGAGTTTGAGAACCATGCTCTGGGTTATAGTCAATGTCTTAAATAACTCAGAGTCTATTTGCTATAAGAATAAATTAGTTTGAACTATTGTGTTTTGTTATTTGAATAGTTTTGTTGTTTTGCTTCCGCACTTGATGATACTTGAAGATTTGCTTTTGCAATTGAATAATAAAGTTTTGAAATTTATTTGCGAAAAATTATTCTCTATTTTCATTATAATAAATAAATCAAAGTTAGAGAGTCGGGATGTTACATTCCTAATAAAAACCTAACACTAAACCTAACACAAACAACATTAATTTACATTCCAAACATCAAAATCATATACTCATAATATAAAACACATAATTCACAAACACCGGAAAATCAAACGAACTAATAACCAAATTCTAGGCATAACTCTAGACTAATACTCAATCTAACCCGACCGACTTAAGGCAAATCTCTAACCACAAAAATCTAAAACTAATCACCCTGGAGGCATAACAAAAAAGGTCGGATAAAGATCCAAATGCCCCACACAACCTATTACTTACAGGAATTCAATCGAAACAAGTTTCCGAAGGAATCCTCCGAGCACTAACACTAAGGCCCACACTAACACTTAAAGCCCAAACTTAGGATTCTCTATCCAAATATTCCATCAAAATAAAGGCACTAGGAATGCTCACTCGGACTCTGGAAAACCTCAGTACTCGAACCTACACAAAAATTGTAACACCCTAACTAAAATTAATACTCTAATTACCTCGATTAAATTTTGTGACTTGAAATTTTCTTTTTGAAACTTTCATTTAATTATATTACATATAAAAAAAATCTCTGTAAAATCAGAAAGAGTTTACTTTGTTTTAGGGACATTCCCAAAATTTACATTTCCTGTTTATCCTGCTTAAAAACGTTCCTGTAAACAACAGTAGGCCAGCAGGGCCAAAATAAAATTTAGTTCATTCATCACATCATTTCCAAAAATATAAACCAATTACTGGAGTTATTTAGCTTCCAAAAGATAAGTAAATATATACAACACAGTTCACAAAATAAAACCCCAGACCAATACATATGGTCAACCAGCTAACTAATTACACTCCACGATGTGGAGTGCACTCCTGCTCGGCCAAGACTTGTGCATGCTCCTTCTGTACTTGTAAAAAAATAGCAAGAAGGGTAGCATTGCACAGAACTTAGGATATAACTTCTAAAAAGTCATAGTAATGAACTAAGCCTAACCCTATTATTAGCTCATAACAATCATACACATTCATACATTCAATTCATTCATACATTCAGTTTCATTCCTTTATTAGTTAACTCTTTTACTCTTTTTTTCATTCTTGATTCTCGATTCCTTTTACCTCATTTCTTACATTTACTTTCTTATCCCTGGAGCACATGGGTCGTCCAGGTTATGCTTTCTCTTTTCTTTCAGTCTTACATTTCTTTTCTTTCTTTTCCTTTTCCTTTTTTTTCCAATCCTTTTCCTTTCTTTTCTCATCCCTAGAGCACATGGGCCGTCCAGGTTGAGTTCAATCATCCTCGGAGCACATGGGCCAACCGAGTTTGCGCTAGTAATCCCATAGTACATGGGCCGTCCGGGTCCTCGAAGCACATGGGCGGGTCCTCGGAGCACATGGGCCGTCCGAGTTGCGCTTCGACAGAGCACATGGGCCGTCTGCCGATATTCATTTTAATTATCCTCGGAGCACATGGGCCATCCGAGTTACACTAGTAATCCCCAGAGCACATGGGCCGTCCAGGTCCTCAGAGCACATGGGACGTCCGAGTTGCGCTTCGACAGAGCACATGGGCCGTCCACCGATATTCATTTTAATTATCCTCGGAGCACATGGGCCGTCCGAGTTGCGCTAGTAATCCCCAGAGGACATGGGCCGTCCGGGTTGCGCTTCGACAGAGTAAATGGACCGTCTGCCGATATTTCTCTTTATTTTATTCCCAAGTCTTATTTCTTTATTTTCCCCGAGCACATGGGCCGTCAGGGTTATGTTTCTTTATCCTCGGAGCACATGGGCCATCCGAGTTGGGTTTTCTTCCTCTTTCTCATTTAATCTTTTCTTACTTTTCTCATTAAGTCTTTCCTTCTTTTTCTTTGCTTACTTTTTTACTTACTTGTTCTCTTTCTCACTGTTGAATTTCTTAATTATTTATTCTTTCTCTTCTTTAGTCTATGTTACTCATTCTCTTCCCTCTTAACTTTCATAAATTATCTATGAACATTTTATTATTATTACTTAATTAGTTAATCAACAAAACCAACGTTTCTAACTCACACACATTCGCAATCATTTCCTTAATAGTAGTTCACAATTCTTCTTTTATCTTCTTAATTAATTACTTCACTCATATTCTTGTTTACTATCCCTTATTCACTTCTTATTAATTCACTATATACTAGACTCATTTTAAAACCCGACCCACATACACTTCACATACATAATATCCTTTATACCCAACACCTCAATCATGCATACATTTAATCATGACCCACAAGTAGTCTCTTTACCCTCATTTTCTTACTCATCCTATTATTAACTTTTCTATTGTACTTCCACACATTACAAAATTATAACACACACATCTTTATATCGTTCAATTGGTTTCATTTTCCCTATTTTCATTCCTAAGTTATTGTCAATATTCACTACCCTATTGTTTATCATCCTATCAAATTTTCTCTATTCTCAGCCATCACCATAATCGACCTAGAAATCACAACTTAAATTAAGGTAAGGCAATCCTCTTACCTGGAATTCTAGCAATAGAAACAATATGACGTTCGCGTCCACGCCTTACTCGAGGGTGAGGGACAACAATAAAGTGTTGGATCTAAACAGGGACACACGTTAAAATTAATTGTAACATTACATATATATATCTATATATATATATTAACTAAATTCATTTTTTTCAAAATAATCATTATATATCATTATATAATAAAAATATATCACTTTTCCCCAAAACATCTCTTTATTTGAAAATATAGGGATAATAAAAATATTGACGGATCGTCGAATGAATTACATGGATGGGTAGAGGGAGTTGAGAAAGTTATTTACCTAAGAAGGATTTGAGACTAGACGATTGGATCTTGAATTATTAGACCGGAAAGTTATGAAAATCAAAAAGTTTCTTCCTTTCTCTCGCTAGTCGCTGCACTATGAGTTTCTCTTTCGAGTAATTAGTCATTTTGGTCCCTGAGAGTGTGACCATCGATCATTTTAGTCCCTCAGAGATTATAAATACATGTTTAGTCCCTGAGAGAGTCTCACGTCAGTCATTTTAGTCCCTCCGTCAACTGAGGTTAAGTAAACGAGTTAATTTTTCCGTCATTCATTTTGGTCCCCGAAACATGTATACATAATTCATTTTGGTCCCTGAAACATGCATACATAATTCATTTTGGTCCCTAAACATGTATACATAATTCAATTTGGTCCTTTTTAAATTGTTAATTAGTTCAATTTAATCCCTGAAACATCCATACATAATTCAATTTGATCCTTTCGAAATTTTTATTAATTCAATTTAATCCCTCATTTTTTCAGAAAACAAACAACTCAACATTATGTAGTATAACATTAAAACCTGTATGTATATAATATTTGAGCAGCACCTATTCACAAAACTAATTTTTTACTAATTTTCAAGGGATATTTAAGGCATCAAAATGAAGAAATGAAGACTAAATTTATAGATATTTTGTACATAATTATTTTTTAGATTAGTTTTGTGAACATGTGCTGACTCAAATATTACATACATACAGGTTTTAATGTTATATCTCATAATGTTGAGTTGTTTGTTTTCTACTCCCTCCGTTTCATTTTTTTTTTACCTTTTAGGTCTGAGCACATATATTAAGAAAGTGTTAATAATTGTAAGTTTTATGTGTATTTTGTCTAAAATAACCCTATTTAATTCTTATTGAAAATTGTAGTAGTATTTAATTTAATTAATGAATAGTAGTTTAGAGATGAGAGATGATAAAAGTGTAATTAATGATGAGTAAGAGAAATTATTGAAATAAGGGGTTAGAGTTGGAAAGAAAAATTTGTTTATGCATTGGAATTGTAAAAGGCCAAACAATATGAAATAAGAGAAAAAGCCTAAAACGTAAAACAAAATGAAACAGATGGAATAAAAAAATGAGGGATTATATTGAATTAATTGGCAATTTAAAAATGACCAAATTGAATTATGTATATATTTCTCAGGGATTAAATTGAATTAATTGTCAATTTAAAAAGAACCAAAATAATTATGTATGCATGTTTCAGGAACCAAAATGAATGATGGAAAAATTAACTCCATTACTTAACCCCAGTTGACGGAGGGACTAAAATGACGGATGTGAGACACTCTCAGGGACTAAACGTATATTTATCATCTCTAAGGAACTAAAATGATCGATGATCACACTCTCAGGACCATAATAACTAATTACTCTTTCTCTCATTCTAGTACTTTGTTTCTATTATTTCTTTGGTTTTGGCGTTTTGTTTCACACAGTCTCTCTCTCTCTTATGCTTTCTTTTAGTCCATCTCTCATTCTACCTTTCTATTTCTTTTTTTTCTTCTCACTTCTCACGTGAACGGCCTTATGGCCACATTCTTTTGATTTTTTTTTTTGGTTTGACGTGGTGGCCTTGTGGCCACACTCTCTTCTTTTCTTTTTTTTTTTCCTACGGTTGGGTTGGGGTCTGGGTAGTTTTGGGAATTGTTTATATATTTTTATGTTTTGTTCTTATTTGTGAGTTAATGTGTGTAAGTATTTTGCATTATAATTAAAAGTTTGAAGATCCTAAAAATAAAATACATTTAAGTAAAACAATATTATATTTTTAATTACTCAAAACTGATTGAAAAATAATAAAGTTACATGTCCCTATAGATAGCTATTGCGTAAAAAAAAAGTATCGAAATTCAAAAGTAAATATAGTTTCTCAATCCTGATATTAAGCTTGATAAAATATAATATTTATAATTTTGAAATAACAAATCATTAAATATAACATATATCGGCAATATATTAAAATCAGTTCAGAAGCTAAAAATAAAAGAGTCTCCGAACGCTCTGAAAATTTATAGAGACGTTCAAAATATTAAATTAGACATATCTTTCTAAAGAAATTATTTGTGAAAATGCTTCTAAAGCCTGTCACTTGAGCTCCCTATCAAAATATTAATTAAACTAAATAAAAGTACTCTTTTATTTTTGTAAAGCTTATGATAACAAATTTATACTTATTTTGGCTAGAAAATATATTTCAATTATAATGATGAAATCCAAATTTTATTACGACACTCAAATCTTAAAAAAATCATATTAAATCATTTAAGTACTTTATTCTTAATTTTCTATTATTATACCATTTTAACGCTAAAAGATCCCTTTTAAACACTCATTTAACCTTTTATTATTATTACTATTATTTTAATTTCGCTATTATTCTAATTATATTTGGGATTAAAATTTGGGATGTTACAATTCTCTTCCACTTATTACAATTTCGTCCCCGAAATTCCGTTGGGTTCCTCAAATGGAGAATCATCCCCTCTCGTTTCATCATCGTTTAGGCGAGACCTGTGTTGGACTACCAAGTTCTCCCCCACTTGGAATCGACATACCTGGTTGTATCGACACCAAGACGTGGGGTAAATCACTATTAAGGATTGTAAACGCAAGTTCCTGGCCATTTTCTAGACTGTATGTTGTGTTTTAGTCGATTACCAAGTGGTGATCGATGGGTTGGAAACGAATCCCTAAGGGTTGCGAAGCTTCATGTTTGCACGAATCTAAATTCTTGTACTCACCAAGAGTACGAACTAGGGGTTTAACTCTGCTGGTCTCGGTGTGGAGACTTACATAGCTGCTAAAGTTTGCTCTAATGAAAGCTTAAAGATGATTCCTATAGTGTTCGCTCTACTCTTACCAATGTCCTATGTTCAGCTATATTGCTCTTAGACAGATAAGATATTCTAAGGCTCTTATTATCTAGTTGGGTTTTGGGTTTTACATCCCGATTCTGTGTAACAAGTTCGGAAAGGACACCCCTTTGGCTTGATTTCTTCTTTCAAAGGGATCTATCTCCTTGGAGAGTTCCTACTTCGAATATTTCAATTTTTTCTAAGAAGGTTGCAATGATATCATCCATTAATAGATGCAAAGATTGAGACAACCAATCCCAACCTCATCTCTATCAACAGTATATCATCGGCAGATTTGCTAATAACATCGTCACTTAACAGATGCAAGAATCGGAGTGGTCAGCTCTAACCTTACATTCTATTAAACGACGACGCCATCGCAGATAGAATTTGGTTCACTTCCAACTTTACTACGAAGCTTATTAATTTTTCTTAAGGCTTTTCACAATTTTCCGAAAAGCTGGATTAAGCCTACTTACTCTTTAGGTTCCACAGTCCTTTGTTTGAAGGACTGAGGATTCTATTTCTTCCTTAGCATCAGGGGAAATTACTTTTCTCAGAATTCTAATCTAAGAACAATTGTCGCAGAATGAGATTTTGCAAGTCCGCTTTTAGAAAGATATAGGGATGTTGGTTATCTAACCTCATTCAGTTAGGCTCACATCTTGGCTTGGTTCGAAACCCTTGGCTAAATGCCTAAACGGAATGAGTGGAGTACGCTTTGTGAGATCTTTATTAAAAGACTCATGGGATTGAAGACATAGTGTTTACTAAGCATTTTTCATCTTGGAACGTTCTAATCTTTTCCTATTATCAAAAGGGAATCAAAAAGAACATAAGGCATTATAATGAAACAATATGTGTAACACCTAGGATTTATTACCCTTAAATACCCCATAATTAAAATACGAACTTAAAAATTCCTGTTTAATATAATAAAATCACCCGTCAAACGGACGGAGTTTTGCTTGTTTTTCGGACTAATCCAAAATTTAACCTGTGAAAACATCATCAAATAAACAACCAGTAGCCAGCAGGGCTTCATTCCAGGTAGTGAATCAAGTCAAGCCCCAATGGGCTCCACATATATAAGTGCATCAAGAATTCAGAGTGACAGCAGAAATAAAAAGCTTGAATAACATAAATCCATGTTTAAAGCTTAACAAAATAACATCATCCTAAGCCTCAATCAAAAAGGTATACACAACACATATACATTAAAAACATAGGAGGCTTAGGTCCCAAAAATATATATACTAATCCCACATAACCCTACTCTCCCTATGAGGGAGAGTAATCCTGTTCTGCCGGTCCTGGTGTATACTCCGACTCAGTACTTGAAAAATGGTAAGGAGGTGAGTATTACACAATAAAATAGGGAAGCAGTTTCTATCATGCTATACTGAACCACCAAGTCATACACATATAGTCAAATAAAGCACATTTCACAATTAAACACTCCCAATAAAAGACATGTACATATCATAATTATTTAGTTCTTTTTTTAAGGTATGCTAAAACATAATTTCATTAATTCTAACTTGGTTCAAAAAGCATGAGTTATCAAGCATGAATTACCAAACTCCTCACATTCAATTTACCAAGTAGCACACATTAAATTTCAGGTTCTATATCATCATCATAATTCATTCTTTTCTTTCTTTTCTTCATTTCATTCTTAAGATGTATCTCACTCCATTGTACTTCACCTCCACACCGAAAGGTACCTCATACAATTTGGCCTATGGGTACTTCACCTCCACACCGGAAGGTACCTCATACAATTTGGCCTATGGGTACTTCACCTCCACACCGGAAGGTACCTCATACCATTGTGTTTCACCTCCACACCGGAAGGTACCTCATACAATTTGGCCTATGGGTACTTCACCTCTACACCGGAAGGTACCTCATACCATTGTACTTCACCTCCACACCGGAAGGTACCTCATACCATTGTACTTCACCTCCACACCGGAAGGTACCTCATATAATTTGGCCTATGGGTACTTCACCTCCACACTGGAAGGTACCTCATACCATTGTACTTCACCTCAACACTGGAAGGTACCTCATACAATTTGGCCTATGGGTACTTCACCTCCACACCGGAAGGTACCTCATACCATTGTACTTCACCTCCACACCGGAAGGTACCTCATACAATTTGGCCTATGGGTACTTCACCTCCACACCGGAAGGTACCTCATACCATTGTACTTCACCTCCACATCGGAAGGTACCTCATACAATTTGGCCGGTGGGTACTTCACCTCCACACTGGAAGGTACCTCATACCACCACATAGGATTATACATATAAAGGATAAGATTAAAGCATAACCATACACATAATTCCGAGCACACCATTCATTCATTCACTCAATTCCTTCCTTAATAAAACACTTATATCCACAACTAAACAATTATGCAAAATCAATCACCATTATGCACACCTAACATTTAACCATCCCTAGTCCAGTTCATTATAAGTATACACATGTTGCAACGAGTTTCATTCCGAGCATCATATTTTTCATCATACATAAATTCTAGGGCTCATTATGGTTTAGCAAAATATCAACCAAGTAATTCAAGTATCAACAGTTAGAATTAAGCACAAAGCATGATATCCAATTACTTTTATATGTACTTACATCCCTAACATATTATTATCTATCCTAGGGTTCCTTACCCTAACTAACAAACACCTCCTAGCAACCCAATATATACACAATACAATCTACCCCCTAGAATATGGAAACCCAAACCTCCTTACCTCAATTCTTAGAGATATGGAGATTTAGATTGCCCTAAACTTGAGCTTTACCACCAAATAGCTATAATCACAGGGAGAATGAAGGAACCTAAAACAAGAGCCATAAAGAGAAAAGATTATCACTTATGTCATGTTTTCTTGCCAAGATTCAAGGAGATGTGAAGCTTCCATGGCTTGAGATTGAAAATCACCATGAAAGACAAGAGAGAGAAAGGGAAAACGAATTTAGAGAGAGAAAGGGAAAATCCATGAATTACCCACTTGTTTGGAGTTAAGGAGGAAGAGAGTTGATGATATTAGTGACCAAAGCCCCTTGATCTTGCACCAAATATGATGGAGTTATGGAACCTTGGAAGAGAGAGAGAGAGAGATCGCAGATGAGAGGGAGAAGGAGAGAGATAGAGAAATCCAAAGTTTACATACTTACTTGGAGTGAGAAAAGGAAGGATTTGATGATAAATAAGGGAGGAGCCTCTTGATTTTGGGTTGATTTGGAAGAGAAATGGAACCCCAATGGAAGGAGGAGGAGGACGAATTGGAGAAGAAGAAGAGAGGAGTTTATGATGTGTTTTGTTGTTTGAGTTTTTCTCTTTCCCCTTCTTATCACATGCCTTGAAACATTATGTGTGGTTGGGAGTGCGTCCTTCTCCACAAAGCCACGGATAAGGTGGCCCCCATAACGTATTTTTTTTCTGATTTTTCCAGTGAGTAATCGATTACTTACACAAAGTAATTGATTACCTATGTGATGCAACATTTCTAAGTACATTCATCAGAGCCTAAGTAATCGATTAAACCCCTGGATGTAATCGATTACTTACTCAAAGTAATCGATTACTTTACCCTTGTAATCGATTAAATTGCTGCAACATTTTGTGTAATTTAACCTGAGGCCTGGTAATCGATTACTGCCATGCAGAGTAATCGATTACTTCAGTGAAAAGTCAGATTTTGATGATTTTCTAACTCCAATTCATTTCCTTAGGCTCATTACTCAGTCAGGTTTGGATTGATACCCAAAACCTTCCTCAAATCTTGGAAATTCTTCCTAAGCACTTGGCATAATTTCCTATTATGCTGGAATAAAAATTTGGGATGTTACAATACGTCCTATGGAAATTCATTAGCACAACACATACCTTTTTCCATAGGTTGGCTCCCAGATGCCAGTTGTACCTTCATTCTATTCACTTCCTAATGCGCTCGGGACAACTTGCAACAACATGTCCCGGTTGCCCGCAACGGATACAAAGTCCCTCTTTCCTGTGCTTGTCCATAATCCAACACAACCGTTTATGGGATTGCCCGCAATGTGGACATGGTGGCCTAGCACTTGGATTGTTCACACTTAGAGTGTTGTGGTTAGCATATGGACCCACTTCATGAACCGATCCATTTCCTCGGATAGGACCTCCAATACATTCCTGTTCTTTTCCGCTGCCTCCCTCCGCTTCAAGCCCTTCTCATAAGTGCTTGTCATATTCACAAGTTGAGAAAGGTTAGCAATGTTATGATATTCACAAGCATGTCGAATATCCTCGCGGAGGCCGGATTCAAACTTGATGCATTTTGCGCGCTCATCCGCATCCCTATAGCTGCCAGAGTAATGAATCAGGTCCTCAAACTGTGCCGCATACTCGCCAACACTCATACTCCCCTGCACCAACTGGAGAAAAGCTATCTCCTTGTCCCTTCTCTCGTCTTCGGGAAAATACTTCCCAAGAAAATGGATCTTGAATAAATCCCACGTAACCTCTTGGTTCGCCATTTCAAAGCCTCTCCGTTGTTGCTCCCACCAATGCTCTGCTTCACTGGCCAACCTATACTCAGCCAATCGGACCTTGTGATCGGCAGGTAGTTGCAATGAGCAAAAAATCTTTTCTATTTCCTGGAGCCATCCTTGAGCTCCGTCAGTGTAACGACCCGCAAATTTCTCGTCTGTTTTAAATGAATTTTGGAAATATATTTTATCAATAATAGATGTATGGATGTGAAGATGAGTGTTTTCATGGATTTGTAGCCAAAGATTTTATTATTTGAGATTTCTCTAAGGATTGGAATTCTTTGTGAAATTCTAATAGATTAACTAACTTTGAAAATTCGTATCTTTTTAACCGTAACTCCGATTTTTATGATCTTTATATGAAAACGATCGTATTGAAATGTAGATTTCAAAAATGTGACTTTTATATTTTTCTGGGTTGATTTTCAAAAATTTATTTCCAGCCAATAAAAGGACGAATTTCTGAGGGATAAAGTGGTAAAAAATAGTTTTTAATCTCAAATGAACTTTTCCCTTTTAGGATCTCTTTTATATGTGCAAATATGATTTTGAAAATGAAATGAGGGCTATGCCTACAGCCCATTGGTGCAGTTAATTGTTTTATTTAAAGTGTGTATTTTAGAATTTTTCTTCACTATGGTGAGTGATTGTTTCGTTATAAAGGGAAAATTATTTTATGTGATTTTATAAAATGAATTTGAAGTAAAATGAGTATTTGATGTGAAGTGTATGTGAATGTTTGTGTGGTGTATAAATTCCATGCATTCCATTATTTTTCATATAGGTGGCATAACATTTTTAATGTTTGTATGATGTGTATGATTAGGAAAATGAAAATAAAATGAATATGTTTATGCATGTGTGTGTGTATGTGTCAAGAATGCATGAAGAGAAAGTAGGAAGATTATTTTCTTATAGGTTAAGAAAATTGAAAGAAAAATCTAAACCATGGAAAATAAATTAGGAAATGTGAAGTAGGAAACTATAATGGTGAGTGATTAGACCTAAAGCCCTAAATTAATCCTCATTGTCCCCTTGATAAAATCCACCCATACAACAAATTAAAGTACCAAAATTGCCCCTCCTAAACCCAAGTGAACCGAATTTCCAAGGGCAAAAGGGAGATTTCATAGTTTGCCTATATAAGTTTGGCCCCTTAGTTCATTTTCACAACATTCACTTTCATTTCTTTCATACCTTCACTTCTAAACACTACACTAAGAGCTCCATCAAGCTCTTAGTGAGAGAGGGAGAGAGAGAGAGAGAGAGAGAGAGAAAGAGAATCGTGAGGGTGAGAGAAGAAAGAAGAAGAAGAAACAAGCTTGATCCATGGATTTCCTTGAAGATCAAAGGACTTAGAAGCTAGAAGACCTTGATTTTGGTGGGTGATTTGAAGATCTTAAAAGTATTAGAGTTGGTTTTTGATTTGTAACCTTGTAAATTTTCTTTTCTTCATGCATGTCTAATTTTATGGTTTATTGATGGTTGCATGTATTGTTAAGGCCTTGATCTTGAATTTTAAGAACTAAATGAACTTGTAAAACACTAGATCATGAGCTATGTGGGTCGGCCATGACTAGAAGACTAGGTCTTGATGCTTTTTAATTTGATTCAAGTAGTTGCATGTTAACTTTATGTTTAGAAAAATTGATTTGAGTTGTTGAAATGTCTTGATTTTGACTTGATCTTGATAAAGCTTTGATCTTGTCTTGATCTTTGAAAAAGTTTTGATCTTGAGCTTTGCATGTGAGTTTTGAGTAAAAAGCTTTGATCTTGAAGTCATGCATGTTGCTTTTAAGTGAAAAGCTTTGATCTTTTTAGTGCATGTCACGATTTTTGCAAAGAACCAAGGAAAGAAAGCTTTTGGAAATGATTTTTGGTTCAAAGAGAACTTGATCCATGTATTATGTTCTTTGCATGTTAAAGATTTGAGGCCAAACTTTGATTTATGATGATGATGCTTCGATTTGGTGTGAAAAGAAAGAAAATATTGTTTTAAAAATTTGTTTAAGCTAATATATGACTTGATTGAAGTTATTTGATTCTTGCATGTTGAAAAATAAAATAAAGATCTTGGCTTTTGGATGATGATGATTCGGCCAACTTAAAAGAAACAAGAAATTATGTTTTGATCTTCATTTAAGGCACATGCATGTTAACATTTGTTTCATCTAAAGACTTTAAATGCATGCACGAAATTATTAAGACATGAAAGACAAGATTCTAGCATGATCTTTGATTTAATTCAAAGTTAAGAAAATAAATTAAAGTTTGGTAATTTTCCAAGATTAAGCTCACGGTTTTTGAATCAAAAAGGAATGAATAATTTCATGATTTTATGCCTTAAAGCTTTGAACAAATCTTTGCTTTGATTTATGCTTATATTCGGCCAATGCATGTTCAATTAGGTTTAAGAATCTTTTTCATAAAATGACATGTGATAATAAGTTTGTTTCATGTGTTGATGCTAAGTGTTGTTTGAAAATATGAGTGAATGATTTTGTTGGGTAAAAAGTTTAAGTTTTAATCTTGCATGTGGATACATTCGGCCTTGAAGGGTTTAGTAGGATAGGAAATTATTTTGTTAAATAATAATGGATATTTAAAAAGTGTATGACCTATATGGTAAGAAAAAGCTAAGTGTTTGGTTGCGAAAGTATTTATTTGAAAATGAATGTTTAAATTATAATCAAGTTAAGTGAATGAGTATGTGGTTTGATTGAGTATATGTATATATGTTTGGAACTATTAAAGTTATGAAAGAGTACATGCTATGTGACTATGTGAATGGATTTATCAAAGTAATGTTTGTTGTTTGTGCATGTTTGGAAAATATTTGAGTACGTAATTAGCCTTGAAGTTAATTGGTTTTAAAATAATTCGACTCGATTTATTCGGGATTGTGGAATTGTGCTTGTTGGCTGTCCAAGATTTATTTCATGACTAAAAGCTTGAATTTTAAAGTGTGAAAGTGATTGTTTTGAGCTAAAGGATTATTTAAAGTAAAAAGTGCTTTTACGATGTTTTCGGATTTTTATTAAAGTGATTTGTGGAACAATCCTTTGCTGTCCAGAATCGTTTGGAATTGCTTCTTAATTTTAAAAATGTGTTCATGAGATTTAAAGTATGGTTTTCAAGTGGTATTTGATTTAGGAAAAAGCCGGATTAAAAACGGCGAATTTTTCGGTGTTTTCGGACACGATTAAGGTGTTGTCCAAGACGGACCAGCAACCAAATCAAATGGTTTAAATTACTTTATATGATGTTTTCAAATGGTTTTGAAGTACTAGAAAATGTTAGAGTTGTTTTGAGAAAACAATTATGTTTTAAGTTTTCCGACGAGGAACTTAATGTGTTTGAGTAAAGGGAAGATTTTCTTGATACAAGTTAATAACTTAAACGTGTTCTATTTAATACGAGGAATTTTAAAGACGAGGGATTGGGGCAGCTGGCAGCGACAAGGATCCGCGGAGATCGCGTACATTTAATTGTTGGACCTGAGGTGAGAGAGAAGCTTTCCTAAGACACCGTGGTATTTAGGTGATTTATTAGGACGTTCCGGATCATCTCAAAGATCGGAACTTGGTGGTTCTGAGTCATTAGTATAGTGGCAATTGTTTGTGTGTTGTGTGGCCACTTATACGAAGGAGACAAAGACCACATGTTGTTGTGTGATGAAATTATATGATGATGATTTGAATTGGTATGCTTACGTTTATCTGATTAGATGTTTGATTATGATGATATTGAATTGTGAATAATATGAGTAGCATGCTGATAAACGTCTGTTACGTCTTGAAAACGAGATAAAGATGAATGAGATAATGTGAATAAGATTGTGAAAAAAAAAGACAAAGAGAAAAGATATAACACCACGTTTGGCCTAAGTCCTTATGGAATAAGGCAGCCTTGATGAGACATTAAGAAAAGAGGTAAGAAAATGAGATATGAGAAAGAGATAGGAGCTGAGATTGAGAAAGAGATGAGAAATAATTTATGATGAGAATGAAAGTATCGTTTTGATGTCAAGCCAGAGCTGGGGAAAGTGATGTTGTGGTTGTCTATTTGAAATGAAATATGATATGAGCTGAGTGTTGTTTCTTTGTGGACGAGTACTGGAATGAAATGAGATGTGATATGAGTGGAGCTGGGCTGCTTAGTGATGAAAGTGCAGCCAGAGGGCTAATGTTTCAAAAGAGATACGTTGGGATTTTGAGAGAGTTTGTGAAACGAGTTTTTGAAAAAAAAAAGTTTGTGAGATAAGATTTTGAGAAACTTTATGAAACGAGATTTTGAGAAAAGTTTACAAAATGAGATTTTTGCGAAAGTTTATGAAATAAGATTTTTGAGAAGGTTTACCAAATGAGATTTTCGAAATAGTTTGGGAAATGAGATTTTGAGAAAGTTGCGAACTGAGATTTTTGAGATAGCTTGTGAAATGAGATTTTTGAGAAAGTTTGTGAAATGCGATTTTGAGAAAAGTTTGTGAAATAAGCTTTTGAGAAAGTTTATGAAATGAGATTTTGAAAGAGTTTGTGAAACGAGATTTTGAGAAAGTTCTGAGATGATTTGTAATTTGAGAAAGTTCTGAGATGATTTGTGATTTGAGAAAGTTTTGAGATGATTGGTGATTTGAGAAAGTTCTGAGATGGTTGTGAATTGAGAAAGATTGAGAAATGAGATGCGAGTATGTCGATGCGAACCCAGCTCTGTGCTCTGTTGAGAAAAGAAATGTTGAAAGATAGTGGTCGGGACTCGTTGAAGGAATGCACCAAGGATGGGCCGACCTTAGGTTAATTAAAAAGATAAAAGACTATAAAAGACATTGACGAATGCGAATACGGCGAGTCATGAGTGTGATATCGAAGTAGTGGAGAGGAAGATACCCCGGATATCAGGGATATTCGAGTTGTGAATGCAATAGGGTAGGCTAGGGCGGTAAAAACATCATGATGCCTTGAGTACTATTCTGGGCGGAACGAACTCCATATGTGGTAACCAGACGTGGTGGGGACTGGGTCCTAATGCCGTGGTAAGTTCTGTACCCGGAACTAGAATAGTACTGTCACCCCTATGGCATTTCAGGAACAGTGAGAGGGACTGGAACGGGGCAACGTGATTTTGCCACTGTACCCGATTTTTCTACAGTGTGCCATGATATTATATGATTTGATTTGATTTGAGACTGTACCCGAATTTCTACAATTCTCCTGGCTTGGAGCCATTTGATTTGTTGAGACAGCTGTCGTGCCTGCGTGGTAAAGGTCCTGTACTCCTGTTAGCTTCTGACTAGGTTGGGTGGATGACCGAGGAGATGTAGACGTGTGTGCTAACTGCGAAAGAAACGCGTACCTCGATGATGTTTTAATTTTCCCCAATCATCGATGGTTGTGATCTGATAAGACTTGATAAGAAAAGTGTAAGAGTAATAAAAGGACTTATAATTAAAAGGAGCAAAAAGCTTATGAAATGTTGATGATGAGAAGCGAATCGAGAATGAAAGTTTGGGAAAGTGAAAGAAAGCCTGTGAGAATGGAAATGAGCAAGTTGAGAATGAGAAAGGAATTGAGAAAGAAAGAAAGACCATGTTGAGCAATGAGAATAAGTATGGAAAGATAATGATAATGATGATGATGATGATGATGATAATGATATATTTGAATGTTGTGATGTATTTGTGTGCATTGTTATGCTTGTATTGTCTTGATATTTTGCCTATTGTAAACCCACACCGTCGGCGATGCGTCGTTCGGATTGCTTACTCTCTCCTGTTCGTTGGCATATCGGTGTTGCTGGTATCTCAACGGGCAGATGGAACATCGTATGGAGATCACCACCTGGAAAAGGCACGGAGATGGTTGGAAGGTTACTCCCTATGGATGGCATCAACTTTGGGTGCGAAGAAAAGATGCAAGAGGAAAAAGTAGCTTCGACAAGTCGTCTCCAATAGAAAGATCGGAGATTAGTGTATCTATTGTGGGTGGTACTAGTACTTTATAGTCTAAGTTTGTTGTTAGTGTTATGAGTCAAGGATTACCTAAGTGATGAACTATTTATGTAATTCAGTTTATTTTAGATTATGCTCTATTTTGAAGAAGTTTAAGAATGAAACCTTTTGAGAATCGTATAAGTTTTTCTGATGAAATACAAGGAACCCTATTGAGTTCGAAACCAAATCATTTTCAATGATGAATGTTTTCAGAGATTCAAGCAAGTAAGTAAATGTTTTAGTGACAACTCGGTTTTCAGTAAAAGGGTGTTAAGTGCAACAACGACACCTCAATGATGTTTAAAAAAAAAAGAAAAAAAATTTGGCCTCATTTTTGGTAACTTGATAAATAAAAGGGTGTTATTTTGTGTTACGAAAATCGGGTTGTTACAGAATGGTATCAGAGCTTATGGTAATCCTTAGTGGCCTTAAGCATGGGCTTACATGCTTTGTTTGTGTGACTGTGTGTGTTTGCTAGTGTAAGGATAGGAGTACAAGGTCCGAGTTTTCACCTTTCTGAGATGTGTGACTCTTAGTGTCTGCTGTGTTGGTTTGACGAACCTGTTGGCTATATAGTTTGAAGAAGGTAGACCGAGTAGAAAGCGGATAGATTCTAAGTCGAGACCCCATAACCCTTGATGTTATATTAGTGTTCGTTAGACCCAAGTTTGTTGATCTTGACGCACCTCTTGGTACAAGGATAGTCATTACCTTTGAGGAAATAGGATGTTATTCCCGGAACCCCATGTTTGTTGAATTGCTTCAACAAAAACAGTCCTTGTTGCTGAAATTCGGACTTTTCTTTATGAGCCTTACTATCAAACCATAGCATTATTGCTCCTTTCCGAAAACCAGTAGCCTGGCTTGTGAAAATGAAAGTGTCATAGTTACCCAGATAGCTTAGGCTTGAACGATCAAGGGTGGATCAATGGTTGAAATTGAATAAGGGTGTAAGACCACAGTGGATTTAGTTGTAAGTTTGATCAAAGTTGGGGAGCTACAAGGAAGAAAAGAGGTGTATGTTACCGGTTATTAGAGGAAAATTTGATGACTAGGATTGCCTTATGCCATAACCAGAGGTTTAGACGATGAAAGTGATAGACATGATCGATGTTTAGTATGAATTTAACAAGAAAAGTGGAGTTGTTCTGAGTAGATAAGACCAAAGTTACGATAGGATCTTCCCTAAGTCATAGAAATGAGGGATGAAAGCGTTAGAGTTAGAAGGAGAACTAAAGGAAGAAGGGGTTGTTTGTGGATTAGTAGGCATTTAAAGTTGTCGAGAGTAGTGAGTACCTCATGGTTTTGGACCTTTTAGCAGTTTTAAAAGTAAAACCTCGTGCTCTTGAGAGATGTGTGAATTTATGTTTGCCTGATATTCACTAAGTTTGTACTTACAGTTGAGCTCTCTGTAACGACGAGTGGTTAAGAGACGGTATTCTCTCTGTTTAGTCCGTTGGACTTGACCCGATTCGACACGTGAGTGGTTGCACGAGTGAAGCTTCTTCGTCCGAAAGCGACAAACGAGGAGTACTGTGAGGTGAATAATGCCAGCAAAAGAAATACGACTATGAAGTGAGAATGAGAATGTTCTTATGGGTCTCACTGCAATGTGAGAATTTTGTGTCATGCTGCTCCATCCGTAACGTATTTCTCGGGGACGAGAAATCTTTAAGTTGGGGAGAATGTAACGACCCGCAAATTCCTCGTCTGTTTTAAATGAATTTTGGAAATATATTTTATCAATAATAGATGTATGGATGTGAAGATGAGTGTTTTCATGGATTTATAGCCAAAGATTTCATTATTTGAGATTTCTCTAAGGATTGGAATTCTTTGTGAAATTCTAATAGATTAACTAACTTTGAAAATTCGTATCTTTTTAACCGTAACTCCGAATTTTATGATCTTTATATGAAAACGATTGTATTGAAATTTAGATTTCAAAAATGTGACTTTTATATTTTTCTGGGTTGATTTGCAAATATTTATTTCCAGCCAATAAAAGGACGAATTTCTGAGGGATAAAGTGGTAAAAATAGTTTTTAATCTCAAATGAACTTTTCCCTTTTAGGATCTCTTTTATATGTGCAAATATGATTTTAGAAAATGAAATGAGGGCTATGCCTACAGCCAATTGGTGCAGTTAATTGTTTTATTTAAAGTGTGTATTTTAGAATTTTTCTTCACTATGGTGAGTGATTGTTTCGTTATAAAGGGAAAATTATTTTACGTGATTTTATAAAATGAATTTGAAGTAAAATGAGTATTTGATGTGAAGTGTATGTGAATGTTTGTGTGGTGTATAAATTCCTTGCATTCCATTATTTTTCATATAGGTGGCATAACATTTTTAATGTTTGTATGATGTGTATGATTAGGAAAATGAAAATAAAATGAATATGTTTATGCATGTGTGTGTATGTGTCAAGCATGCATGGAGAGAAAGTAGGAAGATTATTTTCTTATAGGTTAAGAAAATTGAAAGAAAAATCTAAACCATGGAAAATAAATTAGGAAATGTGAAGTAGGAAATTATAATGGTGAGTGATTAGACCTAAAGCCCTAAATTACTCCTCATTGTCCCCTTGATAAAATCCACCCATGCAACAAATTAAAGTACCAAAATTGCCCCTCCTAAACCCAAGTGAACCGAATTTCCAAGGGCAAAAGGGAGATTTCATAGTTTGCCTATATAAGTTTGGCCCCTTAGTTCATTTTCACAGCATTCACTTTCATTTCTTTCATTCCTTCACTTCTAAACACAACACTAAGAGCTCCATCAAGCTCTTAGTGAGAGAGGGAGAGAGAGAGAGAAAGAGAACCGTGAGGGTGAGAGAAGAAAGAAGAAGAAGAAACAAGCTTGATCCATGGATTTCCTTGAAGATCAAAGGACTTAGAAGCTAGAAGACCTTGATTTTGGTGGGTGGTTTGATGATCTTAGAAGTATTAGTGTTGGTTTTTGATTTGTAACCTTGTAAATTTTCTTTTCTTCATGCATGTCTAATTTTATGGTTGATTGATGGTTGCATGTATTGTTAAGGCCTTGATCTTGAATTTTAAGAACTAAATGAACTTGTAAAACACTAGATCATGAGCTATGTGGGTCGGCCATGACTAGAAGACTAGGTCTTGATGCTTTTTAATTTGATTCAAGTAGTTGCATGTTAACTTTATGTTTAGAAAAATTGATTTGAGTTGTTGAAATGTCTTGATTTTGACTTGATCTTGATAAAGCTTTGATCTTGTCTTGATCTTTGAAAAAGTTTTGATCTTGAGCTTAACATGTGAGTTTTGAGTAAAAAGCTTTGATCTTGAAGTCATGCATGTTGTTTTTAAGTGAAAAGCTTTGATCTTTTTAGTGCATGTCACGATTTTTGTAAAGAACCAAGGAAAGAAAGCTTTTGGAAATGATTTTTGGTTCAAAGAGAACTTGATCCATGTATTATGTTCTTTGCATGATAAAGATTTGAGGCCAAACTTTGATTTATGATGATGATGCTTCGGTTTGGTGTGAAAAGAAAGAAAATATTGTTTTAAAAATTTGTTTAAGCTAATATATGACTTGATTTAAGTTATTTGATTCTTGCATGTTGAAAAATAAAATAAAGATCTTGGCTTTTGGATGATGATGATTCGGCCAACTTAAAAGAAACAAGAAATTATGTTTTGATCTTCATTTAAGGCACATGCATGTTAACATTTGTTTCATCTAAAGACTTTAAATGCATGCATGAAATTATTAAGACATGAAAGACAAGATTCTAGCATGACCTTTGATTTAATTCAAAGTTAAGAAAATAAATTAAAGTTTGGTAATTTTCCAAGATTAAGCTCACGGTTTTTGAATCAAAAAGGAATGAATAATTTCATGATTTTATGCCTTAAAGCTTTGAACAAATCTTTGCTTTGATTTATGCTTATATTCGGCCAATGCATGTTCAATTAGGTTTAAGAATCTTTTTCATAAAATGACATGTGATAATAAGTTTGTTTCATGTGTTGATGCTAAGTGTTGTTTGGAAATATGAGTGAATGATTTTGTTGGGTAAAAAGTTTAAGTTTTAATCTTGCATGTGGATACATTCGGCCTTGAAGGGTTTAGTAGGACAGGAAATTAATTTGTTAAATAATAATGGATATTTAAAAAGTGTATGACCTATATGGAAAGAAAAAGCTAAGTGTTTGGTTGCGAAAGTATTTATTTGAAAATGAATGTTTAAATTATAATCAAGTTAAGTGAATGAGTATGTGGTTTGATTGAGTATATGTATATATGTTTGGAACTATTAAAGTTATGAAAGAGTACATGCTATGTGACTATGTGAATGGATTTATCAAAGTAATGTTTGTTGTTTGTGCATGTTTGGAAAATATTTGAGTACGTAATTAGCCTTGAAGTTAATTGGTTTTAAAATAATTCGACTCGATTTATTCGGGATTGTGGAATTGTGCTTGGTGGCTGTCCAAGATTTATTTCATGACTAAAAGCTTGAATTTTAAAGTGTGAAAGTGATTGTTTTGAGCTAAAGGATTATTTAAAGTAAAAAGTGCTTTTACGATGTTTTCGGATTTTTATTAAAGTGATTTGTGAAACAATCCTTTGCTGTCCAGAATCGTTTGGAATTGCTTCTTAATTTTAAAAATGTGTTCATGAGATTTAAAGTATGGTTTTCAAGTGGTATTTGATTTAGGAAAAAGCCGGATTAAAAACGGCGAATTTTTCGGTGTTTTCGGACACGATTAAGGTGCTGTCCAAGACGGACCAGCAACCAAATCAAATGGTTTAAATTACTTTATATGATGTTTTCAAATGGTTTTGAAGTACTAGAAAATGTTAGAGTTGTTTTGAGAAAACAATTATGTTTTAAGTTTTCCGACGAGGAACTTAATGTGTTTGAGTAAAGGGAAGATTTTCTTGATACAAGTTAATAACGTAAACGTGTTCTATTTAATACGAGGAATTTTAAACACGAGGGATTGGGGCAGCTGGCAGCGACAAGGATCCGCGGAGATCGCGTACATTTAATTGCTGGACCTGAGGTGAGAGAGAAGTTTTCCTAAGACACCGTGGTATTTAGGTGATTTATTAGGACGTTCCGAATCATCTCAAAGATAGGAACTTGGTGGTTCTGAGTCAGTAGTATAGTGGCAATTGTTTGTGTGTTGTGTGGCCACTTATACGAAGGAGACAAAGACCACATGTTGTTGTGTGATGAAATTATATGATGATGATTTGAATTGGTATGCTTACCTTTATCTGATTAGATGTTTGATTATGATGATATTGAATTGTGAATAATATGAATAGCATGTTGATAGACGTCTGTTACTTCTTGAAAACGAGATAAAGATGAATGAGATAATGTGAATAAGATTGTGAAAAAAAAAAAGACAAAGAGAAAATATATAACACCCCATTTGGCCTAAGTCCTTATGGAATAAGGAAGGCTTGATGAGACATTAAGAAAAGAGGTAAGAAAATGAGATATGAGAAAGAGATATGAGCAGAGATTGAGAAAGAGATGAGAAATAATTTATGATGAGAATGAAAGTATCGTTTTGACGTCAAGCCAGAGCTGGGAAAAGTGATGTTGTGGTTGTCTATTTGAAATGAGATATGATATGAGCTGAGTGTTGTTTCTTTGTGGATAAGTACTGGAATGAAATGAGATGTGATATGAGTGGAGCTGGGCTCCTTAGTGATAAAAGTCCAGCCAGAGGGCTAATGTTTCAAAAGAGATATGTTGTGATTTTGAGAGAGTTTGTGAAACGAGTTTTTGAAAAAAAAAAGTTTGTGAGATAAGATTTTGAGAAAGTTTGTGAGATAAGATTTTTGAGAAAGTTTATGAAACGAGATTTTGAGAAAAGTTTACAAAATGAGATTTTTGCGAAAGTTTATGAAATAAGATTTTTGAGAAGGTTTACCAAATGAGATTTTCGAAATAGTTTGCGAAATGAGATTTTGAGAAAGTTGCGAACCGAGATTTTTGAGATAGCTTGTGAAATGAGATTTTTTAGAAAGTTTGTGAAATGCGATTTTGAGAAAAGTTTGTGAAATAAGCTTTTGAGAAAGTTTATGAAATGAGATTTTGAAAGAGTTTGTGAAACGAGATTTTGAGAAAGTTCTGAGATGATTTGTAATTTGAGAAAGTTCTGAGATGATTTGTGATTTGAGAAAGTCTTGAGATGATTGGTGATTTGAGAAAGTTCTGAGATGGTTGTGAATTGACAAAGATTGAGAAATGAGATGCGAGTATGTCGATGCGAACCCAGCTCTGTGCTCTGTTGAGAAAAGAAATGTTGAAAGATAGTGGTCGAGACTCGTTGAAGGGATGCACCAAGGATGGGTCGACCTTAGGTTAATTAAAAAGATAAAAGACTATAAAAGACATTGACGAATGCGAATACGGCGAGTCATGAGTGTGATATCGAAGTAGTGGAGAGGAAGATACCCCAGATATCAGGGATATTCGAGTTGTGAATGCAATAAGGTAGGCTAGGGCGGTAAAAATGTCATGATGCCTTGATTACTATTCTGGGCGGAACAAACTCCATATGTGGTAACCAGACGTGGTGGGGACTGGGTCCTAATGTCGTGGTAAGTTCTGCACCCGGAACTAGAATTGTACTGTCACCCCTATGGCATTTCAGGAACAGTGAGAGGGACTGGAACGGGGCAACGTGATTTTGCCACTGTACCCGATTTTTCTACAGTGTGCCATGATATTATATGATTTGATTTGATTTGAGACTGTACCCGAATTTCTACAATTCTCCTGGCTTGGAGCCATTTGATTTGTTGAGACAGCTGTCGTGCCCGCGTGGTAAAGGTCCTGTACTCCTGTTAGCTTCCAACTAGGTTGGGTGGATGACCGAGGAGATGTAGACGTGTGTGCTAACTGCGAAAGAAACGCGTACCTCGATGATGTTTTAATTTTCCCCAATCATCGATGGTTGTGATCTGATAAGACTTGATAAGAAAAGTGTAAGAGTAATAAAAGGACTTATAATTATAAGGAGCAAAAAGCTTATGAAATTTTGATGATGAGAAGCGAATCGAGAATGAAAGTTTGGGAAAGTGAAAGAAAGCCTGTGAGAATGGAAATGAGCAAGTTGAGAATGAGAAAGGAATTGAGAAAGAAAGAAAGACCATGTTGAGCAATGAGAATAAGTATGGCAAGATAATGATAATGATGATGATGATGATGATGATAATGATATATTTGAATGTTGTGATGTATTTGTGTGCATTGTTATGCTTGTATTGTCTTGATATTTTGCCTATTGTAAACCCACACCGTCGGCGATGTGTCGTTCGGATTGCTTACTCTCTCCTGTTCGTTGGCATATTGGTATTGCTGGTATCTCAACGGGCAGATGGAACATCGTATGGAGATCACCACCTGGAAAAGGAACGGAGATGGTTGGAAGGTTACTCCCTATGGATGGCATCAACTTTGGGTGCGAAGAAAAGATGCAAGAGGAAAAAGAAGCATCGACAAGTCGTCTCCAATAGAAAGATCGGAGATTAGTGTATCTATTGTGGGTGGTACTAGTACTTTATAGTCTAAGTTTGTTGTTAGTGTTATGAGTCAAGGATTACCTAAGTGATGAACTATTTATGTAATTCAGTTTATTTTAAGATTATGCTCTATTTTTAAGAAGTATAAGAATGAAACCTTTTGAGAATCGTATAAGTTTTTCTGATGAAATACAAGGAACCCTATTGAGTTCGAAACCAAATCATTTTCAATGATGAATGTTTTCAAAGATTCAAGCAAGTAAGTAAATGTTTTAGTGACAACTCAGTTTTAAGTAAAAGGGTGTTAAGTGCAAAAACGACACCTCAATGATGTTTAAAAAAAAAGAAAAAAAAAATTTGGCCTCATTTTTGGTAACTTAATAAATAAAAGTTGGTTATTTTGTGTTACGAAAATTGGGTTGTTACAGTCAGGATTGTAGCCTCCTTCGAATCGAGGCGGTTCGCTCTTCCTGAACCGTGTCAACCAGTCAATCTCAACAGGAGCTAGTGGTGGATTCAGTGCTGCTGCTGCTGCGGCTTCTGTTGCTATGTTTTGCACCTGGTTTTGTTGCATCTGAGCCTGATTTTGCTGCATTTGAATCTGGTTCTGCTGCATCTGAGCCATATGCGCTGACTGATTCTGCTGCATCTGAATCAGATTTTCTAGGATGGTAGCCATCCTGTCGTTTTCGGCACGTCTCCCAGCCATACTGCTTAGTCATGGAAGGAACAGCCAGTTAAAGATCGAACAATTAATCAATTGTGTAAACATTCTATTTTTCAACTTAGACTCTTAACTATACCAATCAGTTACTCGCTTGGTGAGTAACCATTGGAGTAATGAGTTACTCCAAGGCCGAGGACAAATTGCTCTGATACCAAAATGTAACACCCTAACTTAAATTAATACTCTAATTACCCCGATTAAATTTTGTGACTTGAAATTTTCTTTCTGAAACTTTCATTTAATTATATTACTTATAAAAAAAATCTCTGTAAAATCGAACAGAGTTTACTTTGTTTTAGGGACATTTCAAAAATTTACATTTCCTGTTTATCCTGCTTAAAAACGTTCCTGTAAACAACAGTTGGCCAGCAGGGCCAAAATATAATTTAGTTCATTCATTACATCATTTCCAAAAATATAAACCAATTACTGGAGTTATTTAGCTTCCAAAAGATAAGTAAATATATACAACACAGTTCACAAAATAAAACCTCAGACCAATCAACCAGCTAACTAATTACACTCCACGATGTGGAGTGCACTCCTGCTCGGCCAAGACTTGTGCATGCTCCTTCTGTACCTGTAAAAAAAAATAGCAAGAAGGGTAGCATTACACAGAACTTAGGATATAACTTCTAAAAAGTCATAGTAATGAACTAAGCCTAACCCTATTATTAGCTCATAACAATCATACACATTCATACATTCAATCCATTCATACATTCAGTTTCATTCCCTTATTAGTTAACTCTTTTACTTTTTTTATCATTCTTGATTCTCGATTCCTTTTACCTCATTTCTTGCATTTACTTTCTTATCCCTGGAGCACATGGGTCGTCCAGGTTATGCTTTCTCTTTTCTTTCAGTCTTACATTTCTTTTCTTTCTTTTCCTTTTCCTTTCTTTTCCAATCCTTTTCCTTTCTTTTCTCATCCCTAGAGCACATGGGCCGTCCAGGTTGAGTTCAATCATCCTCAGATCACATGGGCCATCCGAGTTTGCGCTAGTAATCCCCAGAGCACATGGGTCGTCCGGGTCCTCGGAGCACATGGGCCGTCCGAGTTGCACTTCGATAGAGCTCATGGGTCGTCCGCCGATATTCATTTTAATTATCCTCAGAGCACATGGGCCATCCGAGTTGCGCTAGTTATCCCCAGAGTACATGGGTCGTCCGGGTCCTCGGAGCACATGGGCCGTCCGAGTTGCGCTTCGACAGAGCATATGGGTCGTCCGCGGATATTCATTTTAATTATCCTCGGAGCACATGGGCTGTCCGAGTTGCGCTAGTAATTCCCAGAGCACATGGGCCGTCCGGGTTGCGCTTCAATAGCGTACATGGACCGTCTGCCGATATTTCTCTTTCTTTTATTCCCAAGTCTTATTTCTTTATTTTCCCCGAGCACATGGGCCGTCAGGGTTATGTTTCTTTATCCTCGGAGCACATGGGCCATCCGAGTTGGGTTTTCTTCCTCTTTCTCATTTAATCTTTTCTTACTTTTCTCATTAATTCTTTCCTTCTTTTTCTTTGCTTACTTCTTTACTTACTTGTTCTCTTTCTCACTATTCACTCTCTAGCAAGTATACTAGATCGCAAAGTAATATAGTCTAGGAAGACCAGATATCGTTCCCACAGGGACTACGAATTATTTAACTTATTTCTACCTAAGAGTAATTTAAAGTAAAATCTATTAAAAATTCAGAATTAAATAAATTAATTAAAAAGAATATTTTACTGCTAGAGAAATAAATAAACAATTAACAATGGGTGAACGGTGGTTAGGAACTAGTTTAATTGAATATTTCATTTATTTATTATAAATTAATGTTTTCCAATTAAATCAAGAACTAATTCAGAAAATTAGTAATTCCCAGATTCCTCTAATGAAATTACTGTTTATTATCCAATTGTTTAAATCCTAATTCCTTAGAAATTTAATCTATTGAATAACCATGATTAAGAACAATGAATTATGAAAAGTTATATAAAAATTCAAAAGTATTCCTACAAGTTGAATCCTTATATTGTTTAATTGCATGACCTATTTTAAATCCTAGTTTTCCAATTCAGATCTAAAAATCCATAACATGAATTGATCAAATTCATGCATAACAAATAAAACACAATTACACACTTGATTTAAAAACTGAAAAGTATTAATTCATATAAATAAACTACATAATCAAACCACCATGCTCCTAACACAAGAGGGTTTAGTTACACATTATAGAGAAGAAGAACAAATAAGAAAAGAAGTAATTCATTTCTAAATTACCACTAATCCTTGATCTGAATCTTCAGCCTTCAATGAATTCCTCCTCCGAATGCTCTCCAGAGAATGTAATCTCCCTCAAACTTGATACTAATCTCTAATACTAACTGATTATAGTTGCCTCACCTAGTCCTAAACACATAAATATATCTCTAAAATACAAATCCTAATATAAATCCTCAAAATTGCTCAGAAATTGGTCCAATTGGGCCTTAACGAACCTAGCGCGCTTGGGCGTGTTGGTCTGCACGTCTGGGCGCGCACTATCTGATGCCCAATACTTAACGCTGCACGCGCGCCTGGGCGCGCCATCCACGCGCCTGGGCGTGCAAAGAATTTTCCGACTCCGTTTCTCTCTGTTCTTGTGCCATTTTCAAGGCCTTCTTATGCTCTTCTCAGCTCCAATAATATTTTCTCCAAATTCAGCTCCAAAACACCTGAAACATACCCAAAACGGATCATAACGTTCAAAGGATTCTATAAAACTAAAAATTCCTGAAACCAATACGAAATACCTATATTTACAAGAGAAACAAGCCAAAACCATAGCAAAATGAAGTGAAATTAAGCCCTAAAACATCATATATTAGACCCAAATCACTCACTTTTAAATTTCTTAATTATTTATTCTTTCTCTTCTTTAGTCTATATTACTCATTCTCTTCCCTCTTAACTTTCATTAATTATCTATGAATATTTTATTATTATTACTTGATAGTTAATCAACAAAACCAACGTTTCTAACTCACACACATTCGCAATCATTTCCTTAATAGTAGTTCACAGTTCTTCTTTTATCTTCTTAATTAATTACTTCGCTCATATTCTTGTTTACTATCCCTTATTCACTTCTTATTAATTCACTATATACTAGACTCATTTTAAAACCCGACCCACATACACTTCACATACATAATATCCTTTATACCCAACACCTCAATCATGCATACATTTAATCATGACCCACAAGTAGTCTCTTTACCCTCATTTTCTTACTCATCCTATTATTAACTTTTCTATTGTACTTCCACACATTACAAAATTATAACACACACATCTTTATATCATTCAATTGGTTTCATTTTCCCTATTTTCATTCCTAAGTTATTGTCAATATCCACTACCCTATTGTTTATCATCCTATCAAATTTTCTCTACTCTCAGCCATCATCATAATCGACCTAGAAATCACAGCCTAAATTAAGGTAAGACAACCCTCTTACCTGGAATCCTAGCAATAGAAACAATATGACGTTCGCGTCCGCACCTTACTCGAGGATCAGGGACAACAATAAAGTGTTAGATCTAAACAGGGACACACGTTAAAATTAATTGTAACATTACATATATATCTATCTATATATATATATTAACTAAATTCATTTTTTTCAAAATAATCATTATATAATAAAATTATATCACTTTACCTTAAAACATCTTTTTATTTGAAAATATAGGGATAATAAAAATATTTACGGATCGTCGAATGAATTACATGGATGGGTAGAGGGAGTTGAAAAGGTTATTTACCTAAGAAGGATTCGAGACTATATGGTTGGATCTTGAATCATTGGACCGGGAAGTTATGAAAATCAAAAAGTTTCTTCCTTTCTCTCGCTGGTCGCTGCACTATGAGTTTCTCTTTCTCTCATTCTAGTACTTTGTTTCTGTTATTTCTTTGGTTTTGTTTCACACAGTCTCTCTCTATGATGCTTTCTTTTAGTCCATCTCTCATTCTTCCTTTCTATTTCTTTTATTTCTTCTCACTTCTCACGTGAACGGCCTTATGGCCACATTCTTTTAATTTTTTTTTGTTTGACGTGGTGGCCTTGTGGCCACACTCTCTCTTTCTTCTTTTTTATTTTTTTTTTCTATAGTTGGGTTGTGGTCTGAGTAGTTGTGGGAATTGTTTATATATTTTTATCTTTTGTTCTTATTTGTGGATCAATGTGTGTAAGTATTTTGCATTATAATTAAAAGTTTGATGATCCTAAAAATAAATTACATTTAAGTAAAACAATATTATATTTTTAATTACTCAAAACTGATTGAAAAATAATTAAGTTACCTGTCCCTATAGATAGCTATTGCGTAAGAAAAAGTATCGAAATTCAAAAGTAAATATAGTTTCTCAATCCTGATATTAAACTTGATAAAATATAATATTTATAATTTTGAAATAACAAATAATTAAATATAACATATACCGGCAATATATTAAAATCAGTCCAGAAGATAAAAATAAAAGAGTCTTTGAACGCTCTGAAAATTTATAGACACTTAAATATTAAATTAAACATATCTTTCTAAAAAAATTATTTGTGAAAATGTCTCTAAGACCTATCACTTGAGTTCTCTGTCAAAATATTAATTAAACTAAATAAAAGTACTCTTTTATTTTTGTAAAGCTTATGATAACAAATTTATACTTATTTTGGCTAGAAAATATATTTCAATTATAATGATGAAATCCAAATTTTATTACGACACTCAAATCTTAAAAACATCATATTAAATGATTTAAGTACTTTATTCTTAATTTTCTATTATTATACTGTTCTAACGCTAAAAGATCTCTTGTTAACACTCATTTAAACTTTTATTATTATTACTATTATTTTAATCTCTCCATTATTCTAATTATATTTGGGATTAAAATATGGGATGTTACAAAAATCAAAGCACTCAAAGCCTAAATCGCCACACCCCAAGTATACTCACCATCTCCACATACATTTCCTACCCAAACCTTATCATGCAATCATACATACAATTATACACATATACACAAGAGAATAATTACAACCACTCACACATATGAATGCACACACAGATACCCTAAGAATCTAATTACATATACTAATACATACACACATATATACACATATTCACTAAGAAAATAATTACGAATACTTATACATATATTTATACATATTAGCTTAACATAACTATATACATATAGGCATTTACTACAAAAATAGTTGTAAATCATTTTTCATACTTCGTTTCCATATAAATAAAACATACATAAAATATAATTTTTAGATTAATAAAAATCAGGTCGTTACAATTCTCCCCCACTTATAAGAATTTCGTCCCCGAAATTCACTCTTTGAAAAGAAAATCAAGAATAAAGTGGGTTCGTAAAAATTTTGTTTTAACTAAAACCTTTCAAAATCAACAAAATACTTGAAGTTTTCAAAACTCGTTTAGGTTTCCATAATAGTAATCATAATAATTAAAAATTTTGGTTTCTCAGAATTCTCTGCAAATCTTAGATTCTAACCCCGGTGTGCTCCCCCACTTATGCTTTTGCTAATCCTTTCAATTTCAAGCCCAGGGTTCTCCTCTATTGGAAAGGAAGGTACTCTATGGGTCGGCGGAGAATATCACTGGCTATAAGGTATTTCGGTCCTCACTGGTCCTTCTGACAACAGAGATAACTGGGGATTTCAAGGAAAGGCATCGTTTGGTATCCTAAGTTGGTTTATCCAACAGGTCTTTGTCCTTTTGGTTCATTCCACTAGGTATCGCACCTTCTTAAGTTTCGGGAATTGTTCTATTGTGGTTGGATTTAGTTTGAGGTGTAGTGGTTCCTCATCAGGTATTGTCTTAACTAGTGGTTCCTCTTCCCACAACTTACATAAAAATCTATCAGAAGTTCCCTGGTACTCCTCCGCTATGGGTTAGGTTTCTAACCTTAAGACATCTCCAAGTCATGGTGGTCTACTATGATAAGAGTTGTTATCATTCCTTAATGATCTACAAGCTATATAGTAAGGTTTACACTCCATGTTCTTTTGTTGGAACCTCTGGTCTCAGTAGGTGTTGACTACCTTTGCTTACAATTCACCTTGGGCATCACAGGTTGGGGAATCCACTAGCTATCTTGGCCTCTCTCAATTCTTGGAAAGATTGGAGGGTATTAGGATGTATTACTTATAGGTTAGTCTATTATTCGACTTAAGTTTTGGTTTACTATCTTCCTTAAGGTACTCACTGATCCATGCTAACCTGACATACTCTCGGGGTAGCAAAACACAATTCTAATCCCTATACGACATGGTCCTGGGACACTTTACGCTAATCGGTCCCCAAAAAGGTCTCGGTAGGTCTTTTGGTTTGCAATTTACTAAATTGGTCGGTTTTTGTCTGTGCTATGGTTCTCCTGTGGATATCAAGGGGAAAGTCAATATTGCAGAGTTCTGAGAAATCCTCTTTAAAACAGAATCAAGAAAACAAAATTTTACATATACGTATATGAATATGCATGCATACAAATATAATAAACTTGCAACTAATACATATATATATATATATATATATATATACATACATCAGTATTCATATTCTCAAAATTTAGTTTGAAAACCTTCTTAAAACAAAACAAGAAAAACGTTTCGTATATAAATATACACGTATACAAACATATTCCATAATTGTCTTAAATCTGAAAATAGGAGTTTCCACTTATATCAGAAAGCTTTTTCAAATTGGAAATGAAATTAAAACCAAACACACAATTACACTCACCACACATAACCACAACAAATCACACCACCACTAAAAAGACACAATCAATCTATATACATATATATACACTTATACCAACTTCCCGATTGAATTTAAACCCCCTTCCTGGTCAAGTAAACCTTTTCCCATTAATAAATTTTATTGTTATAACCCGGGGTTCAAGTTCAATCGATAGGAACTTCATACATATCTTTCGTTTAGTATAAAAGTTACCGGAATCAATTTAGTAGTGGAACCAATTACTAGTTCAACATAAATGTTCTTGTTGTTTTTTTTTTTTGAATTCTAATCTAGCCAATGCAAACTAAGTCACTCGGTTAGATTAGTATTGAGGCAGTAAATTATTTCAATTCTCCTGGTTCCACCCCTAATTTTCGTCCGCTTACTTTAACGTTAAACTATTCCGCACATCAACATATTTTCAAGGAACCATTCGGTTGAGTTCGAACCGCTTCCCAAATTGGGCAAAAAGTTTCTTTTGTGTTTGTAACTCAAATTGGTATAGTTCAGCGGTTTGAATCCGATCGATCGGTACTCGATCCTTATTTCCCATTTGGTGTCACGGTCACTTGAATCCTGATTAGCTATGGAACCGACCATTAATTTAATTTTAAACATTATTTTTAGTTCTCTTAGATACTAGTCTAATCGACATGAATTTAATCACTCGATTGGATTAGTATCGAGATCATAACTTATTTAGTCCATGCGGTTCCACTTCTAATCCTCGTCCAATTACTTTAACACCAAATTACTCAATGAACACACATTCAGAACATACACAATAAAATAACAAAGCATAGAGGAAAAAAGAACTAGCACAAAGGTTTTAGACATAGGAAATCATTTACTAATTCACGATACTGCACAAACTCCTAGATTTCGACGACATCACCTCCTGGTAAACTCAACATCGGATTGGCCAGTTTCGACACTACATTCCATCAGTGGTAATAGCCCTCGCCATCCAGTTTAAGTTTCTGTACTTCGTTTTGATTAGCAAGATTTCCTTTGTAAGAAACTTCGACTCTCGATTAACTCAAAACTCAAAATTTTCACCCTTAAACAAAATCATCTTACACCACTTAAGTTTTCTATTTGCAATTGGGTAACACTTATAGGATGCGATTCTTTGAATCCATAAGGGATCCGCTTAGGTTCCAAAGAATTACATTCTATTTTCCTTAGTTATCATTGTTATCACAAATTAGCATTTTCCATTAGGAATTTACGCACCTGCTAGGTCACTTCTCACCCATTAGGAACAATTTTCACCCAAACCAGGTCATTTCCACCTATTAGGCCACGGTTTCACCCATTATGACTAAAATATTTAACTCTTTTACTTCACTTTGTACTTTTTCACTTTTATATTTCTTATTTGTTTGTGCAGCAGATTGATCCGTTGGGTACACCCGCCTAACGGGTCATTTGAGGGGCCTAATAGGTCATTTTCACCTGGATGGGTCATTTGGACCTAATGGGTCATTTGTCACCTAACGGGTCGAAATAAACATCATTTATTTAATAAGTTGCTAAAAAATGAGGCCAATTTTTTTTTTTTTGAAAACGTTATTGAAAAACCATTGGTATATCTTAACATCCTTACTTGAAAATCGAGTTGTTACTAAAACATTTTCTTACCTAAACCACCAAATCTTTTCAAAATAGTTTCATTTAACTCCATCACATCTTTTTCTAAAACTCCTTTACAGATTATGGATAACCGGTATCCATACATAGCTTGTCATAATTAATATTCCTTTTTAAAAAAAAAGTTCTGCCAGTAAAATAAAAGTAGGGCATAATTACAGGAGTGATAATTTGCTAAGGTAATCCTTGACTCAAAACACTCACGACAACTTAAACTAATTACCCTATCTCTAGACCTTCCGGTTGAAAACAATCGGGTGAAGCTTCCATTTCTTCTTGCGTCCCTTCTTAGTTCCCGAAGATGAAGCCATCTCTGTCGTTGCTTGTCCACCATCCTTTGGCACCGCTTCCATTCCAGCTAGAGTAGTAGAGTTTCCCTGAGTTTCGTATCGCTTCTTCTCTTCGTAGTTTCTTATAACCTCGGACGGTGACTTGTCCCAAGTGAGGCCCTATGTTAGCTCCACTCAGTTGATGCTCCGGGTCTGGAATCACGATCTGGGTGTAACCGATCCATACCCAACCATCTGGGGTGCGCTTCCAGCCACATCCGTGCCTAGTCCAAGTGGCGACCTCCATACGGTACTCCATCTGCCCGTTGAGATACCAGTAGCACCGATATGCCAACGAACAGGAGAGAGTAAGCGTTCCGAACGACGAATCGTCGATGGTGTGGGTTTACGATAGGCGAGATATCAAGACAGCACAACAATACAAGCAATATACACACAACACAACATTCAAGCATATTATCAACATTAAACCCATTATCGTTATCTTAATTATTATTGTTTTGCCCAATATTATTATCATTCTCAGCATAACACTCTTTATTTCTCAATTCCTTCCTCGTTCTCAATTTCCAATCCTTCACTTCCTTCCTTTCCTTCTTCATGGGGTTTCATCTCCTTTTTCCACACTTTACATCCACATCATCAATGATTCATAGGCTTTGCTTCTCTTAATTATAAATTCTTTCTCGTTAAGTCTTATTGAGATATAACCATCGATGATCGGGGGATTAAAGGATCATCGAGGTACGCATTCTTTCGCAGTTAGCACTCACGTCTCAAGTCTACATCTCCTCGATCATCCATCCAACCTAGTCGGAAGCAAACAGGAGTACATGACCTTTACCATGCGGGCACGACAGTTGTCTCACATCAATTGGCTCCAAGCCAGGAGAATTGTAGAAAACTCAGGTACAGTCTCAAATCATTTTATATCATTTCAATTCATATATATATATATATATAAAATCAAGGCACACTGTAGAAAACTCGGGTACAGTGGCAAATAAGATGCCCCACTCCAGTCCCTCTCACTGCTCAAGATTTGCAATCTAGGGGGCGACAGTACTAACTCTAGTTTGTTGGAAACCAACAAGCGGGCTAAGCAAATACTAGAGGGGGGTGAATAGTATTTTGAAGCACTAATACCAAATATTTCGATTGATAATTGAAGAATGGAGCTAAGACTGAATTTTCTGGAATCAGACACAAAAGACTCGAGTCTTTTGTGAAATACTCGAGTTTTTCAGTGATGAACAACTCGAGTCTTTTCTGAAATACTCGAGTTTTTCCTATCAGATAGCAGAAAAACCAGAAACGAAAATTCAGCAATTTAACTCAAATCAATTCAATAATAAATAGGAACTTATCCAACAGAATGGCAAGCAATCTAAATAACTTTTAAACACAAAGATTCCTTGAACTTGCTACCTAATTGTATAAATCCTAATTGATTGAAATGACTTAAGTCTATTGAGCTAGAAAGTAGATTAAAAGCAATAAACCAACACTCAAGCAATTTTATCCTGGTTCACTCCAACAATGAGCTACATCCAGTCCTCCTAATCACTTAGGAGTTTCTACTAATAATCAAATTGTTAGAAATTACAAAGGATTGCTTGAGAATGGCCTCACTCAACCTAACCCTTTCAAGAGTGTACCAAACTCTTGATTTCTACCCCAATTTGATTCCGGTGATTGAAGAACTCTTCACAAAGCTTCCTTGAACTCCCTTCAAGAAACTCCACCGGGCTAGGAACCTCCTAGTCTTGTGCTTGAGAACCTCTCAAGACTTCCAACACCCTAAGCCACTTAGGGTTTGCTTGGGAACAATCCAAGACTTTGAATAATCAAGCTTTTTGTATGTGTATTACTAATCTCACAATGGATTAGCACAAATAAGCACAGCTCAATGTAAGAATTGAGGCCTAAAACTCAACTTGGAATAAAATGACAATATGAGTGAGAAGTTGAGCTTTTTGGGAATTAACACTTGAGAAGAGGAAATTATGAAAGCTTGTAATCAATGATGTGTTGTTGTCTTGTTTGTTCTTGCACAAATTCAAAGAGAAATTTTACAATGAGGTTCAGAATTCTCTCTTGGGGTTGGATGAGACTCAAATGCCCTCAATTGGTTTTTGAGTCTCTCCAACGTTCATTTTTGCTGACTGGACAAAAATACTCGAGTCTTTTGGTAAATACTCGAGTCTTTTTGGTCGGTCACGAGTGAATTGGTGCACGAACAAGACTAACGGTCATATTTGCTGACCTGGCACAAACACTCGAGTTTTTCTATAAATACTCGAGTATATACTCGAGTCTTTATCAAAATACTCGAGTATTTTGATCAGATATGGGAAAAATTATTTTTCAATTTTATTTTTCCTCTCAAGTATTAATTTTTGGTCAATCTCAACTTAATAAACATATAAAAATTTATTCATAGAAGAGACTAACTATTTCTACCCACTCTCAACCACTCTCAACATAAATTAGAAATTTACAAAATTAATATTTGATTGAGAATGATTGGGCACTTGTCTTCTTTTCTTGACTTCTTGTTGATGTTGATGTTGCAATATCTTCAAGGCATGATTTGTTAATTATTTTGTCATCATCAAAACATAATCCACCTAATTAGGAGCATTGAATTCACAATCTCCCCCTTTTTGGTGATGACAAAATAATTAACACTTGTACCATTTGTTGAGCTTGAATCCACTTGAAAATGCAACTCCCCCTCACTATATGATACTTTTCACCTATCTAAAAATTCAGCTTGTGCAAGATGTTATGACAATTTAATTTTAGCACCAAGCCTATGGTATTAGAGTATTTAACAATTATCAGAGTATATACCATAATTAGAGAATTTTAGGTGCAACAATATCAAGACAAGACAAGTGTAATCTCTCCCCCTTTTTGTCATACGCCAAAAAGATGTAACAATTTAGAAAAAGAGCAAGGGAGGAGAGGTGCATAATCGGAAAACCCCATAACCAACTATGCAAAAAAAATAGACTTAATAATAAATATAAAGAGCTCCCCCTGAAGCTTTGCACAAACATCATAATGAAAACCAAATTCATTAACATAAAAACATCATAAAAGGTCCAAAACAAAGGTGCAATAATAAACCCAAAGTCTCAAAACACCAAGTTCTCAAAATACAGAAAATGTAACAAAGACCAACATGATAAAAACAGAATGAAAACTAAGATGAAATCCAAAGGTCAACATCATCAAAACATCGAAGGAGCTGGAGTATCTGGAGGAGAATAAAACCGAGAGAAGAGTTTAGAGGATGAAAAACTAGTAAGATTTGACAAAACTTTGAGGAAAATCTGAGTTTTGAGGAGAGAGATATGAGAAAACCGAGAGAGAAGAGAAAGGGGTTCGTGAAACTCGAGTTTGTGGGGGCTGGAGTATATATAAACTCACCAAAATACTCGAGTATATTCAACAATACTCGAGTTGTTCGTTGAAAAATACTCGAGTGTTTGAGAATATAGTCGAGTCGTTCGTGACTCAGCCCAGATTTTCCCAGAAAACTAGTGTAAAAATTGAAAAACTCGAGTTTGGTCCGAAAGTTCAAATTTCAGGAAAACGCAAAATACTCGAGTTTTTGGAAAATACTCGAGTTTGGTCTGAAAGTTCAAAAATTGGGGGTTTCGAAAGACTCGAGTGTTTTGAAAAACACTCGAGTATTTTTATCAGACCCTGATTAAAAACTTTTTCAATTTAAAACTGATTTAATTTTGAATTAAAATACTCGAGTGTTTTTGGAAAAACTCGAGTATTTTGACAGAACAGAAAGTAAAAACTCAGTTTTAAAAGACCAAACACAAATCAAACACAAATGCTTCATTACCAACTTGGAATACAGTACAGAATCACACACAATTAACATATACAATTTCAAATATCTTCAAGGACAATTTACCTAAGAACCAATAACACATTAGAGTAAGACTAATATGGTGATTTTCCAAAAATGACACACAATGCAATTAGCCTATATTAGCTTCATCTAAAATACCAAGTTCTCTCCTAATATGATAAAAGGTGTCCCTTGGTAGAGGTTTTGTAAAAATGTCGGCTAATTGATTTGTGGTACTAACAAATTCAATTGTGCAATCACCCTTTTGTACATGATCTCTTAAAAAATGATGTCTTATTTCAATGTGTTTAGTTCTTGAGTGATACACCAGATTCTTAGTCAAATTGATTGCACTCGTGTTATCGCATCTAATCGGAATATTTTCAAGTTTCAAACCAAAATCCAATAATTGTTGTTTCATCCATAACAGTTGAGCACAACAACTACCGGCTGCGATATATTCCGCTTCGGCAGTAGAAAGAGCGACACAAGCTTGCTTTTTAGAAAACCATGACACCAATGAACTTCCCAAGAAATGGCAAGTACCACTGGTGCTTTTGCGATCAAGCTTGCATCCGGCGAAGTCGGAATCCGAGTAACCAACTAGACTAAGATTGGCATCAGCAGGATACCATAAACCAGTGTTAATTATTCCTTTTAGATACTTAAATATATGTTTAACTGCAGATAGGTGAGATTCTTTAGGATTAGCTTGAAATCTAGCACACATGCATACACTAAACATAATATCCGGTCTAGATGCAATGAGATATAGGAGACTACCTATCATACCCCTATACTTACTAACATCAACCGGTGTACCTTGTTCATCCTTGTCTAGGTAGCATGATGTGCTCATTGGAGTGTAGGCTTCTTTGCACTTGTCCAATCCGAATTTTTCAAGGAGCTCTTTGCAATATTTCCCTTGATGCACAAATATCCCCTCCTTGACTTGCTTTATTTGTAAGCCTAGGAAGAACTTGAGTTCTCCCATCATTGACATTTCAAATTCCTTTTTCATCAAATTTGAAAACTTTCTACAAAGAGACACGTTAGTAGCACCGAAAATGATATCATCAACATAGATTTGAACTAACAAAATGTCATCCTTGGTTTTATAAATAAATAATGTATTATCAACCTTCCCTCTTTGAAACTTGTTTTCTAATAGAAAGGAACTCAATCGATCATACCAAGCTCTAGGAGCTTGTTTCAATCCATAGAGTGCCTTTTTCAATTTATAAACATGGTTTGGAAATTCACTATTTTCAAAACCGGGGGGTTGTTTGACATACACTTCTTCATTTATAAACCCATTCAAGAAAGCACTTTTAACATCCATTTGATATAAAGTGAATTTCATGATTGAAGCATAAGCAAGTAAAATTCGGATTGCTTCAAGACGTGCAACCGGAGCAAAGGTCTCATCATAATCGATACCTTCCTCTTGGTTGTACCCTTGAGCTACTAGTCTAGCTTTGTTTCTTATAATCAACCCGGATTCATCAAGTTTGTTTCTATAAATCCATTTAGTACCAATTATGGTATGATCATCGGGTTTAGGGACTAGATCCCAAACTTCATTTCTTTCAAATTGGTTTAATTCTTCTTGCATAGCAAGAACCCAATGATCATCTTCAATGGCCTTTTTAATTGAATCGGGTTCAATTTGAGAAACAAATGAGACATAGTGGCAAATGTTTTGAATAGACCTACGAGTAAGTACTCCCTTTGACATATCTCCTATGACTTTGTCTATAGGATGAGCCTTGACCGATTTCCAAGTTGGAGGAAGTTCTTCCCTTACTTCTCCTTCATCAACTTTTTAATTCTCTCTCTCTTTTTCTTCTTTTGAAAAGACAATGCCATCTTCACTAGCATCACATAAAACACTATCTTCTTTTGAAGACTCATTAAAAACCACATGAATTGATTCCTCAATAGTTAAAGTTCTTTTATTGAAAATTCTATAAGCTTTACTATGAGAAGAATAGCCTAAAAATATGCCTTCATCGGATTTGGAATCAAACTTGCCAATGTGTTCTTTTCCATTATTTAAAACAAAAACTTGGCATCCGAAGACATGAAAATGAGATATATTTGGCTTTCTTCCCTTGTAAAGTTCATAGGGGGTTTTATCCAAAGAGGGCCTTATCAAAATACGATTTAAAACATAACAAGCCGTATTGACGGCATCGGCCCAAAAATATTGAGGTACTTGAGAATCATTTAACATGGTTCTAGCAAGTTCCTCTAGCACCCTATTTTTCCGCTCTACCACTCCGTTTTGTTCCGGAGTCCTTGGTGCGGAGAATTGATGCTCAATACCATTTTTTGCACAAAATCTATCAAATTTGTGGTTTTCGAATTCACCACCATGATCGGTACGAATAATAATTACTTTTTGATTTACTTGGTTTTGCAAAAGTTTGACATGATGTTTAAAGGATTTGTAGGTCTCACTCTTAGTAGTTAAAAATAAAGTCCAAGTAAACCTAGAGAAGTCATCAACAATCACCAATGCATAATAGTTGCCACCAAAGCTTTTTACTTGTGATGGTCCAAACAAGTCCATATGAAGCATTTCTAATGGCCTTGATGTGGACATCACCATTTTTGATCCAAAGGTGTTTTTAGTTTGTTTACATTTCTTGCAAGGGGAACAAACACCTTCAATAGAAAAATTTAGCTTTGGTAAACCAACTACTAGATCTTTTGATTGAATTTTCTTCAATTGGTTTACATTTATATGAGCGGTCCTACGGTGCCATAACCAAGTGTCATTTTCTTTGCTCACTAAACAAGTAGAGACCAAAGAAGTGACTTTGTTCAAATCAACTAAGTAAGTATTATTTGACCTTCTGCCAACAAATTTGATTGATTCATCTTTGTCACTTTTAATGAGGCAATGGGTAGAGGTAAAAACTACATGATTACCAATATCACATAATTGGCTTATGCTCAAGAGATTATGTTCTAATCCTTGAACATAGAGCACATTATCAATAATCAAGTTTGAAGAGTTTCCGATTTTACCAATACCAAGGATTTTGCCTTTGTTGTTGTCCCCATAAGTGACATAACCCTTTTCCTTTGGAGTAAGCTCAATGAAGTGCCGCTTATCTCCCGTCATGTGCTTCGAACATCCACTATCAAGATACCACAATTGTTTTCCCGTTCGAAGACACACCTACAAAATGAAATCACTTTTTCACTTTGGGTACCCAAACAATGTTGGGTCCCTTAGGGTTAGTGTTGGGACTTTCTCCCTTCTTAATCCACATATAAGTGCCCTTTTTCATTTCAAACTTCTTAATGTGGCACTCAATGTTGATATGTCCAACTTTTCCACAATAAGTACAAGTTGGTCTCTTTGATGAATTTTTCTTAGAAAATGTTCCAACCACCTTGTACTTTTTGTTCGTTTTATGAACATATCCTAAACCGGTTTTGTTGTGATTATGTCTTTGAGAGTTCAACAACCGGTTGAGGTTTCTATCACTATGTGAGATTGTGAGTTTGGTTTTCAACTCTTTCACTTCTTTTTCAAGTTCATCACATCTCTCACATGGAGTGATAATCTCCTCATGATTTGCACAATCACTTTGATGACTAGAATTAATAAGTTCCAAGGATTCATTTTGAAGTTTCAACTCATTTATAGATTTTTGCAATTCATCAATTTCATGTTGAAACTCCAAAATTTTCTTTCCTTTTTCCTTATTAATTTTAGCAAGCCTTTTAAATTGAATTAACATTTCATTGTAGGCTTCTTGCAAATCATCATATGAAATGGAGTTTGAAGATGAACAAGAAGAGCTAGAGGTTACCTCATCATCACTTTCACTCATGCCATGATTAGCTCTTGATGAGGACTCATGATTGTTCTTGGTCATGAGACAAAGGTTTGCATTTTCGTCACCGGAGCTACTTGAAGACGATTCATTGCTCTTCTCCAGTGCATCCCAAACAATGTATGCACGCTTCCCTTTGGTCTCTTGGGTCTTCTTTTCATTCTTCTTCAAGAATGTGGCACATTCCATTCTTATGTGACCAACCCCACCACATTCATGACACTTAACTCCATCATTGGTACTCTTTTCTCTTTGTTTGGAGTCTTTGGTTCTCTTGAAATTGGATGAAGATCCACCTTTCTTCCCTTTGAAGAATTTGTTGAATCTTTTCACAAACATCCCAAATTCTTCTTGATTTGGTTCACCATCGGAATCTCCACTTGTAGAGCATTCTTCAACTTCTTTTGTAGCTTTGGTTGAAGCTTTGAGTGCTATGCTCTTTTTCTTTTTGTTCGATTCCTCATGCATCCCAAGTCTTGTAAGCTCCATCTCATGCTCTTGGAGTTTTCCAAACAAAGTGGCTAAGTCCATGCTATTTATGTCTCTTGATTCCTTGATGGCGGTTACCTTGGGTTGCCAACTCCTATCAAGACATCTTAGAATTTTGTTAGTAGTTTCACCATTGCGAAATACTTTTCCCAAGGAAATCAAATGATTAACAATGTGAGAGAATCGCTTTTGCAAGTCACTAATGGTTTCATTTGGCAACATGTGGAACAATTCATATTCGTGAGTTAGAGAATTCAATCTTGTATCTCTAACCTCACTTTTTCCCTCATGTGTGACTTGCAAAGTATCCCACATTTCTTTTGCCGATTTACATTGGGAAACTCTATAAAATTCATCATGGGATAGAGCCGAAAAGATGATGTTTTTAGCTTTTAAATCAAATGAGACTTTTCTCTTTTCATCATCATTCCAACTACTCCTTGGAATTTCAACAATTTCATCATTTATTTTCTTTTTGGGAATGAAAGGACCATTTTCAATTGCATCCCAAATATCCATATCAATTGCTTCAATAAAAACTTTCATGCGAGTTTTCCAATAAACATATCCTTCACCATTAAATAGTGGAGGACGGTTTATTGAAGCTCCTTCTCCACCAAAGTTATTGCTAGAGCCCATTAAGTTTCCAAAAGGATCTTTTTCGAAAAAGTTGTTACACTCGATCTTTCGACCGAGCTCTGATACCACTTGTTGGAAACCAACAAGCGGGCTAAGCAAATACTAGAGGGGGGGTGAATAGTATTTTGAAGCACTAATACCAAATATTTCGATTGATAATTGAAGAATGGAGCTAAGACTGAATTTTCTGGAATCAGACACAAAAGACTCGAGTCTTTTGTGAAATACTCGAGTTTTTCAGTGATGAACAACTCGAGTCTTTTCTGAAATACTCGATTTTTTCCTATCAGATAGCAGAAAAACCAGAAACGAAAATTCAGCAATTTAACTCAAATCAATTCAATAATAAATAGGAACTTATCCAACAGAATAGCAAGCAATCTAAATAACTTTTAAACACAAAGATTCCTTGAACTTGCTACCTAATTGTATAAATCCTAATTGATTGAAATGACTTAAGTCTATTGAGCTAGAAAGTAGATTAAAAGCAATAAACCAACACTCAAGCAATTTTATCCTGGTTCACTCCAACAATGAGCTACATCCAGTCCTCCTAATCACTTAGGAGTTTCTACTAATAATCAAATTGTTAGAAATTACAAAGGATTGCTTGAGAATGGCCTCACTCAACCTAACCCTTTCAAGAGTGTACCAAACTCTTGATTTCTACCCCAATTTGATTCCGGTGATTGAAGAACTCTTCACAAAGCTTCCTTGAACTCCCTTCAAGAAACTCCACCGGGCTAGGAACCTCCTAGTCTTGTGCTTGAGAACCTCTCAAGACTTCCAACACCCTAAGCCACTTAGGGTTTGCTTGGGAACAATCCAAGACTTTGAATAATCAAGCTTTTTGTATGTGTATTACTAATCTCACAATGGATTAGCACAAATAAGCACAGCTCAATGTAAGAATTGAGGCCTAAAACTCAACTTGGAATAAAATGACAATATGAGTGAGAAGTTGAGCTTTTTGGGAATTAACACTTGAGAAGAGGAAATTATGAAAGCTTGTAATCAATGATGTGTTGTTGTCTTGTTTGTTCTTGCACAAATTCAAAGAGAAATTTTACAATGAGGTTCAGAATTCTCTCTTGGGGTTGGATGAGACTCAAATGCCCTCAATTGGTTTTTGAGTCTCTCCAACGTTCATTTTTGCTGACTGGACAAAAATACTCGAGTCTTTTGGTAAATACTCGAGTCTTTTTGGTCGGTCACGAGTGAATTGGTGCACGAACAAGACTAACGGTCATATTTGCTGACCTGGCACAAACACTCGAGTTTTTCTATAAATACTCGAGTATATACTCGAGTCTTTATCAAAATACTCGAGTATTTTGATCAGATATGGGAAAAATTATTTTTCAATTTTATTTTTCCTCTCAAGAATTAATTTTTGGTCAATCTCAACTTAATAAACATATAAAAATTTATTCCTAGAAGAGACTAACTATTTCTACCCACTCTCAACCACTCTCAACATAAATTAGAAATTTACAATTAATATTTGATTGAGAATGATTGGGCACTTGTCTTCTTTTCTTGACTTCTTGTTGATGTTGATGTTGCAATATCTTCAAGGCATGATTTGTTAATTATTTTGTCATCATCAAAACATAATCCACCTAATTAGGAGCATTGAATTCACAATCTCCCCCTTTTTGGTGATGACAAAATAATTAACACTTGTACCATTTGTTGAGCTTGAATCCACTTGAAAATGCAACTCCCCCTCACTATATGATACTTTTCACCTATCTAAAAATTCAGCTTGTGCAAGATGTTATGACAATTTAATTTTAGCACCAAGCCTATGGTATTAGAGTATTTAACAATTATCAGAGTATATACCATAATTAGAGAATTTTAGGTGCAACAATATCAAGACAAGACAAGTGTAATCTCTCCCCCTTTTTGTCATACGCCAAAAAGATGTAACAATTTAGAAAAAGAGCAAGGGAGGAGAGGTGCATAATCGGAAAACCCCATAACCAACTATGCAAAAAAAATAGACTTAATAATAAATATAAAGAGCTCCCCCTGAAGCTTTGCACAAACATCATAATGAAAACCAAATTCATTAACATAAAAACGTCATAAAAGGTCCAAAACAAAGGTGCAATAATAAACCCAAAGTCTCAAAACACCAAGTTCTCAAAATACAGAAAATGTAACAAAGACCAACATGATAAAAACAGAATGAAAACTAAGATGAAATCCAAAGGTCAACATCATCAAAACATCGAAGGAGCTGGAGTATCTGGAGGAGAATAAAACCGAGAGAAGAGTTTAGAGGATGAAAAACTAGTAAGATTTGACAAAACTTTGAGGAAAATCTGAGTTTTGAGGAGAGAGATATGAGAAAACCGAGAGAGAAGAGAAAGGGGTTCGTGAAACTCGAGTTTGTGGGGGCTGGAGTATATATAAACTCACCAAAATACTCGAGTATATTCAACAATACTCGAGTTGTTCGTTGAAAAATACTCGAGTGTTTGAGAATATACTCGAGTCGTTCGTGACTCAGCCCAGATTTTCCCAGAAAACTAGTGTAAAAATTGAAAAACTCGAGTTTGGTCCGAAAGTTCAAATTTCAGGAAAACGCAAAATACTCGAGTTTTTGGAAAATACTCGAGTTTGGTCTGAAAGTTCAAAAATTGGGGGTTTCGAAAGACTCGAGTGTTTTGAAAAACACTCGAGTATTTTTATCAGACCCTGATTAAAAACTTTTTCAATTTAAAACTGATTTAATTTTGAATTAAAATACTCGAGTGTTTTTGGAAAAACTCGAGTATTTTGACAGAACAGAAAGTAAAAACTCAGTTTTAAAAGACCAAACACAAATCAAACACAAATGCTTCATTACCAACTTGGAATACAGTACAGAATCACACACAATTAACATATACAATTTCAAATATCTTCAAGGACAATTTACCTAAGAATCAATAACACATTAGAGTAAGACTAATATGGTGATTTTCCAAAAATGACACACAATGCAATTAGCCTATATTAGCTTCATCTAAAATACCAAGTTCTCTCCTAATATGATAAAAGGTGTCCCTTGGTAGAGGTTTTGTAAAAATGTCGGCTAATTGATTTGTGGTACTAACAAATTCAATTGTGCAATCACCCTTTTGTACATGATCTCTTAAAAAATGATGTCTTATTTCAATGTGTTTAGTTCTTGAGTGATACACCAGATTCTTAGTCAAATTGATTGCACTCGTGTTATCGCATCTAATCGGAATATTTTCAAGTTTCAAACCAAAATCCGATAATTGTTGTTTCATCCATAACAGTTGAGCACAACAACTACCGGCTGCGATATATTCCGCTTCGGCAGTAGAAAGAGCGACACAAGCTTGCTTTTTAGAAAACCATGACACCAATGAACTTCCCAAGAAATGGCAAGTACCACTGGTGCTTTTGCGATCAAGCTTGCATCCGGCGAAGTCGGAATCCGAGTAACCAACTAGACTAAGATTGGCATCAGCAGGATACCATAAACCAGTGTTAATTGTTCCTTTTAGATACTTAAATATATGTTTAACTGCGGATAGGTGAGATTCTTTAGGATTAGCTTGAAATCTAGCACACATGCATACACTAAACATAATATCCGGTCTAGATGCAGTGAGATATAGGAGACTACCTATCATACCCCTATACTTACTAACATCAACCGGTGTACCTTGTTCATCCTTGTCTAGGTAGCATGATGTGCTCATTGGAGTGTAGGCTTCTTTGCACTTGTCCAATCCGAATTTTTCAAGGAGCTCTTTGCAATATTTCCCTTGATGCACAAATATCCCCTCCTTGACTTGCTTTATTTGTAAGCCTAGGAAGAACTTGAGTTCTCCCATCATTGACATTTCAAATTCCTTTTTCATCAAATTTGAAAACTTTCTACAAAGAGACACGTTAGTAGCACCGAAAATGATATCATCAACATAGATTTGAACTAACAAAATGTCATCCTTGGTTTTATAAATAAATAATGTATTATCAACCTTCCCTCTTTGAAACTTGTTTTCTAATAGAAAGGAACTCAATCGATCATACCAAGCTCTAGGAGCTTGTTTCAATCCATAGAGTGCCTTTTTCAATTTATAAACATGGTTTGGAAATTCACTATTTTCAAAACCGGGGGGTTGTTTGACATACACTTCTTCATTTATAAACCCATTCAAGAAAGCACTTTTAACATCCATTTGATATAAAGTGAATTTCATGATTAAAGCATAAGCAAGTAAAATTCGGATTGCTTCAAGACGTGCAACCGGAGCAAAGGTCTCATCATAATCGATACCTTCCTCTTGGTTGTACCCTTGAGCTACTAGTCTAGCTTTGTTTCTTATAATCAACCCGGATTCATCAAGTTTGTTTCTATAAATCCATTTAGTACCAATTATGGTATGATCATCGGGTTTAGGGACTAGATCCCAAACTTCATTTCTTTCAAATTGGTTTAATTCTTCTTGCATAGCAAGAACCCAATGATCATCCTCAATGGCCTTTTTAATTGAATCGGGTTCAATTTGAGAAACAAATGAGACATAGTGGCAAATGTTTTGAATAGACCTACGAGTAAGTACTCCCTTTGACATATCTCCTATGACTTTGTCTATAGGATGAGCCTTGACCGATTTCCAAGTTGGAGGAAGTTCTTCCCTTACTTCTCCTTCATCAACTTTTGAATTCTCTCTCTCTTTTTCTTCTTTTGAAAAGACAATGCCATCTTCACTAGCATCACATAAAACACTATCTTCTTTTGAAGACTCATTAAAAACCACATGAATTGATTCCTCAATAGTTAAAGTTCTTTTATTGAAAATTCTATAAGCTTTACTATGAGAAGAATAGCCTAAAAATATGCCTTCATCGGATTTGGAATCAAACTTGCCAATGTGTTCTTTTCCATTATTTAAAACAAAAACTTGGCATCCGAAGACATGAAAATGAGATATATTTGGCTTTCTTCCCTTGTAAAGTTCATAGGGGGTTTTATCCAAAGAGGGCCTTATCAAAATACGATTTAAAACATAACAAGCCGTATTGACGGCATCGGCCCAAAAATATTGAGGTACTTGAGAATCATTTAACATGGTTCTAGCAAGTTCCTCTAGCACCCTATTTTTCCGCTCTACCACTCCGTTTTGTTCCGGAGTCCTTGGTGCGGAGAATTGATGCTCAATACCATTTTTTGCACAAAATCTATCAAATTTGTGGTTTTCGAATTCACCACCATGATCGGTACGAATAATAATTACTTTTTGATTTACTTGGTTTTGCAAAAGTTTGACATGATGTTTAAAAGATTTGTAGGTCTCACTCTTAGTAGTTAAAAATAAAGTCCAAGTAAACCTAGAGAAGTCATCAACAATCACCAATGCATAATAGTTGCCACCAAAGCTTTTTACTTGTGATGGTCCAAACAAGTCCATATGAAGCATTTCTAATGGCCTTGATGTGGACATCACCATTTTTTATCCAAAGGTGTTTTTAGTTTGTTTACATTTCTTGCAAGGGGAACAAACACCTTCAATAGAAAAATTTAGCTTTGGTAAACCAACTACTAGATCTTTTGATTGAATTTTCTTCAATTGGTTTACATTTATATGAGCGGTCCTACGATGCCATAACCAAGTGTCATTTTCTTTGCTCACTAAACAAGTAGAGACCAAAGAAGTGACTTTGTTCAAATCAACTAAGTAAGTATTATTTGACCTTCTACCAACAAATTTGATTGATTCATCTTTGTCACTTTTAATGAGGCAATGGGTAGAGGTAAAAACTACATGATTACCAATATCACATAATTGGCTTATGCTCAAGAGATTATGTTCTAATCCTTGAACATAGAGCACATTATCAATAATCAAGTTTGAAGAGTTTCCGATTTTACCAATACCAAGGATTTTGCCTTTGTTGTTGTCCCCATAAGTGACATAACCCTTTTCCTTTGGAGTAAGCTCAATGAAGTGCCGCTTATCTCCCGTCATTTGCTTCGAACATCCACTATCAAGATACCACAATTGTTTTCCCGTTCGAAGACACACCTACAAAATGAAATCACTTTTTCACTTTGGGTACCCAAACAATGTTGGGTCCCTTAGGGTTAGTGTTGGGACTTTCTCCCTTCTTAATCCACATATAAGTGCCCTTTTTCATTTCAAACTTCTTAATGTGGCACTCAATGTTGATATGTCCAACTTTTCCACAATAAGTACAAGTTGGTCTCTTTGATGAATTTTTCTTAGAAAATGTTCCAACCACCTTGTACTTTTTGTTCGTTTTATGAACATATCCTAAACCGGTTTTGTTGTGATTATGTCTTTGAGAGTTCAACAACCGGTTGAGGTTTCTATCACTATGTGAGATTGTGAGTTTGTTTTTCAACTCTTTCACTTCTTTTTCAAGTTCATCACATCTCTCACATGGAGTGATAATCTCCTCATGATTTGCACAATCACTTTGATGACTAGAATTAATAAGTTCCAAGGATTCATTTTGAAGTTTCAACTCATTTATAGATTTTTGCAATTCATCAATTTCATGTTGAAACTCCAAAATTTTCTTTCCTTTTTCCTTATTAATTTTAGCAAGCCTTTTAAATTGAATTAACATTTCATTGTAGGCTTCTTGCAAATCATCATATGAAATGGAGTTTGAAGATGAACAAGAAGAGCTAGAGGTTACCTCATCATCACTTTCACTCATGCCATGATTAGCTCTTGATGAGGACTCATGATTGTTCTTGGTCATGAGACAAAGGTTTGCATTTTCATCACCGGAGCTACTTGAAGACGATTCATTGCTCTTCTCCAGTGCATCCCAAACAATGTATGCACGCTTCCCTTTGGTCTCTTGGGTCTTCTTGTCATTCTTCTTCAAGAATGTGGCACATTCCATTCTTATGTGACCAACCCCACCACATTCATGACACTTAACTCCATCATTGGTACTCTTTTCTCTTTGTTTGGAGTCTTTGGTTCTCTTGAAATTGGATGAAGATCCACCTTTCTTCCCTTTGAAGAATTTGTTGAATCTTTTCACAAACATCCCAAATTCTTCTTGATTTGGTTCACCATCGGAATCTCCACTTGTAGAGCATTCTTCAACTTCTTTTGTAGCTTTGGTTGAAGCTTTGAGTGCTATGCTCTTTTTCTTTTTGTCCGATTCCTCATGCATCCCAAGTCTTGTAAGCTCCATCTCATGCTCTTGGAGTTTGCCAAACAAAGTGGCTAAGTCCATGCTATTTATGTCTCTTGATTCCTTGATGGCGGTTACCTTGGGTTGCCAACTCCTATCAAGACATCTTAGAATTTTGTTAGTAGTTTCACCATTGCGAAATACTTTTCCCAAGGAAATCAAATGATTAACAATGTGAGAGAATCGCTTTTGCAAGTCACTAATGGTTTCATTTGGCAACATGTGGAACAATTCATATTCGTGAGTTAGAGAATTCAATCTTGTATCTCTAACCTCACTTGTTCCCTCATGTGTGACTTGCAAAGTATCCCACATTTCTTTTGCCGATTTACATTGGGAAACTCTATAAAATTCATCATGGGATAGAGCCGAAAAGATGATGTTTTTAGCTTTTAAATCAAATGAGACTTTTCTCTTTTCATCATCATTCCAAATACTCCTTGGAATTTCAACAATTTCATCATTTATTTTCTTTTTGGGAATGAAAGGACCATTTTCAATTGCATCCCAAATATCCATATCAATTGCTTCAATAAAAACTTTCATGCGAGTTTTCCAATAAACATATCCTTCACCATTAAATAGTGGAGGACGGTTTATTGAAGCTCCTTCTCCACCAAAGTTATTGCTAGAGCCCATTAAGTTTCCAAAAGGATCTTTTTCGAAAAAGTTGTTACACTCGATCTTTCGACCGAGCTCTGATACCACTTGTTGGAAACCAACAAGCGGGCTAAGCAAATACTAGAGGGGGGGTGAATAGTATTTTGAAGCACTAATACCAAATATTTCGATTGATAATTGAAGAATGGAGCTAAGACTGAATTTTCTGGAATCAGACACAAAAGAGTCGAGTCTTTTGTGAAATACTCGAGTTTTTCAGTGATGAACAACTCGAGTCTTTTCTGAAATACTCGAGTTTTTCCTATCAGATAGCAGAAAAACCAGAAACGAAAATTCAGCAATTTAACTCAAATCAATTCAATAATAAATAGGAACTTATCCAACAGAATAGCAAGCAATCTAAATAACTTTTAAACACAAAGATTCCTTGAACTTGCTACCTAATTGTATAAATCCTAATTGATTGAAATGACTTAAGTCTATTGAGCTAGAAAGTAGATTAAAAGCAATAAACCAACACTCAAGCAATTTTATCCTGGTTCACTCCAACAATGAGCTACATCCAGTCCTCCTAATCACTTAGGAGTTTCTACTAATAATCAAATTGTTAGAAATTACAAAGGATTGCTTGAGAATGGCCTCACTCAACCTAACCCTTTCAAGAGTGTACCAAACTCTTGATTTCTACCCCAATTTGATTCCGGTGATTGAAGAACTCTTCACAAAGCTTCCTTGAACTCCCTTCAAGAAACTCCACCGGGCTAGGAACCTCCTAGTCTTGTGCTTGAGAACCTCTCAAGACTTCCAACACCCTAAGCCACTTAGGGTTTGCTTGGGAACAATCCAAGACTTTGAATAATCAAGCTTTTTGTATGTGTATTACTAATCTCACAATGGATTAGCACAAATAAGCACAGCTCAATGTAAGAATTGAGGCCTAAAACTCAACTTGGAATAAAATGACAATATGAGTGAGAAGTTGAGCTTTTTGGGAATTAACACTTGAGAAGAGGAAATTATGAAAGCTTGTAATCAATGATGTGTTGTTGTCTTGTTTGTTCTTGCACAAATTCAAAGAGAAATTTTACAATGAGGTTCAGAATTCTCTCTTGGGGTTGGATGAGACTCAAATGCCCTCAATTGGTTTTTGAGTCTCTCCAACGTTCATTTTTGCTGACTGGACAAAAATACTCGAGTCTTTTGGTAAATACTCGAGTCTTTTTGGTCGGTCACGAGTGAATTGGTGCACGAACAAGACTAACGGTCATATTTGCTGACCTGGCACAAACACTCGAGTTTTTCTATAAATACTCGAGTATATACTCGAATCTTTATCAAAATACTCGAGTATTTTGATCAGATATGGGAAAAATTATTTTTCAATTTTATTTTTCCTCTCAAGTATTAATTTTTGGTCAATCTCAACTTAATAAACATATAAAAATTTATTCCTAGAAGAGACTAACTATTTCTACCCACTCTCAACCACTCTCAACATAAATTAGAAATTTACAATTAATATTTGATTGAGAATGATTGGGCACTTGTCTTCTTTTCTTGACTTCTTGTTGATGTTGATGTTGCAATATCTTCAAGGCATGATTTGTTAATTATTTTGTCATCATCAAAACATAATCCACCTAATTAGGAGCATTGAATTCACATAGTTGATCGTGCAGAACTTGCCACGGCATTGGACCCAGTCCCTACCACGTTGGTATGCCACATGTGGAGTTCGTTCTGCCTAGAAAGTACTCTAGACTTCTTGACGTTTCACCGTCATTGTCCTCCCCTAATGCAATCTCCACCTGAGTATCCACAGATACCCATGGTTCCTTCCTCTCCACTACTTCGGAGTCACTCTCATAGCTCACCGCGTTCGTGTATGCTAATGTCTTTTAAAGTCTTTTATCTTTAATTAACCTAATGGTCGGCCCATCCTTCGTTCATCCCTTCAATGAGTCCCGACCGCTACCTTTTGCATCACTTTTCCTCTCTCTTCTCAACATAGCACAGAGCGGGATCGTATTCACAACTTGCATCTCATCACATAATCTCATTTCACACACTTTTCACAAAGTCTCACAACACTTTTCATTTCGTAATCTTTTCTCAAAATGGCCTTATATAAATTTTCTCAAAATCTCTTTTCATAAACTTTTCTCAAAAATCTCCCTTTACCAACTTTCTCAAAGTTCTTTTCGTAAACTTTCACAAAAAAGCTCATTTCACAAACCCTTTTCAAAAATTTCACTTCGTAAAATCCTTTTCAAAATTTTCATTTCATAAGACCTTTCGAAAATCTCTTTTCGCAAATGTTTTTCCAAAAAACACATTTCGCAAATCCTTTTCAAACATTTCATTTCAAAAGCTCTTTTCAAAAATCTCATTTTCGTGAGTCCTTTTCAAAAATTTCATTTCGTAAACTCTTTTAAAAAAAAGTCTCATTTTTGTAAATCTTTTTCCGAAAATCGCTTTTCAAAAGTTTTTCTCAAAAATCTCATTTTCGTGAGCACTAGTGGAGGAGCAAGCTCAACTCAACACAAGTCTCAGTTCAAGATAACAACAACAAAGAACCAAGCTTCACTCTCATCACATTTCACTTTCAATACACCGTCAGCATTCGTTCCCAGCTCTGGCTCATTCACTTCGTTATCATTAAATCCTTTCTCCATCTCATCTCTTTATCTCCTTTCCAATCATTCTTATTTCTTTTCTTAATGTCTTATCAGGGTTGCCTTATGGACTTAAGCCAAACAGGGGGGGGGGTTATATCTTTTCCTTATGTCTTTTACTTCTAATCTCTTTTATCACCATTACCAATTATTTCACATTATCTCAATTTCAACAATTTAAACTATCATCATGCATAGAAGAACAAGCAAATATAACATGCTATAACACATCATCAACATATAATCATCACACACAACAATGTGGTCTTTGTATTCTTCGTATAAGTGGCCACACAATGCAAACAATTGCCACTATACTACTGACTTAGAACCACTGAGTTCCGATCTTTGAGCTGATACGGAACATCCTAATATATCACCTAACTACCACGGTGTCTTAGGAAAGCTTCTCTCTCACCTCAGGTCCAGCGATTAGATGCGCACGGTCTCCTCGGATCCTTGTCGTTGCCAACTGCTCCAATCTGTAACATCCCTCGTATTAATTAAAAACACATTTTCATTACCACTTGTATTAAGAAAATCCTTTCTTAGCTTAAAACGTTTTTCGTTCCTCGTCGGAAGACTTAAAACATGATCGTTTTCTTAAAACAACTCTAACGTTTCCTAGTTCTTTGAGTACTTCAAAACCATTTTGAAAACATTTAATAAAATAATTTAAATCGATTGGTTTGGTTGCTGGTCCGTCTTGGACAGCACCTTAACCGCATTCGAAAACACCGAAAAATTTACCGTTTTCAATCCGGCTTTCCTCAAATCAATTACTATTTTAAAACCAAACTTTGAATCACATAAACACATTTTTAAAATCAAGAAACAATTCTAAACAACTCTGGACAGCAAGGAGTTGCTTCACAAAATCAATTTAATAGAAATCCGAAAACATCGTAAAAACTCTTTTTGTTTCAAATACTCTTTAGCTCAATATTAACATTTTGAAAACTCAAGTTTTTGTCATAAAACAAATCTTAGACAACCATAAACACAATTCCACAAGCTCAAATAAATCAAATCTAATTAATTTCAAAACCGATTACATACATCAACTAACACACAATCAACAACACACTTTGATAAATCAAGTCACATAAATAATTAACCAATTATTTATTTTAATTATAAACCAAATATTCATTCTCAAGTAAACACTTTCACAATCAAACACTTAGTTTAATTAGTCAACACATAATTACTTTCAAAATCATTTCATTTTTATAAAACAAAACACTTAAACATACTTAAACTCATAAACCGAATACACACACATATATTCATTTAAACACAAAACTTTTTCCCAAACCAATTAGCTTAGCATCATTTCACAAATTACATTCATTATTTTTATGTCACTTCATGGAAAAGAATCCTAATCTAATTAACATGCATTGATCGAAAATTCTCACAAATCAAAGGAAGATTTATTCATTATTAAACACACAAATTATGAAATTATTTCTTCTTTGCCTTAACAAAACCGTGAGCTTGAACTTAGAAAAATTATCAAACTTTAATTTATTTTTCTTAACTTAAATCAAATCAAAGATCATGCAAGAACATAAAACATAGATCAATTTAGAAAATCATTTTTCAAGAACTTGTTTCTCTAATTTCCTTCCAAAAACCGTGACATGCAACAAAAGAAAACATGATCTCTTACTTAAAATTAACATGCAAAGATCAAGTCTTAAGCTTTTCCACCAAAATGTGTAAAAATCATAGATCAACACAAACACTTTCAATTTGTTTTCCAAAAGACATAAAAATAATTTTTCAAAGTTCAACATCAACATGCATGCATTTAGATCTTGTAGATCAAGTCATAAAATCAAGCATAATAATACAAATCAAAGACAAAAATCATTTTGAGTAAGAAAAAGCCCAAAACCGTGACATATATTGAGAAAAGACTAAAGCTTTTGTTCAAAGATTACATACAAGCTCGAGATCAAAACCTTTTTCAAAGATCAAAACAAAAATCAAAGCTTTATTGAGATTAAATCAAAAATCAAGACATGCAAGGTTCAAGATCATAACTTTTTAAAGATTGAAGCAAAGATCAAAGCTTTATCAAGATCAAAACCAAATCAAAGCATTTCAACTACTTAAATCAACTTTCATAAACATAAAACTAACATGCAAGAACTTGAATCACAATAAAAATCATCATGACCTAGTTTCCTAGTCATGGCCGAATTCCAAAGTCCATAGTTTAAGGTTCTACAAGTTTGTTTTGCTCTTGAAAACTCAAGATCAAGGCTTAGAAATCACATGCAATCATAGATCAAGCATAAAAATAATCATGCAAGAAAAGAAAAGAAAGAAAATCACAAGACCAAAAGAAAAACCTAAACTAACACATCTTTCCTAAGGTCTTCGAATCACCCACCAAGGAAAGAAGATCTTCAAGTCTCCTTCACTTGATCTTCAAAGAAAAGTCTTGGATCTACTCTTGAACTCCTTCTTCTTTCTTCTTCCTAACTCACGGCCTCCTTCTCTCTCTCTCTCTCTCTCTCTCTCTCTCCTTTTCTTTCTCTAAGAGTTTTAAAGAGTCTCTTAGAGTGGTGTTTAGGTGTTGGAAGGGAATGAACTTGGTGAAGGGAAGATGAGCTAAGGCACCTCATATATATAGACCACGAATTTCCTCCCTCTTTTGCCCTTAGTTGTTTGTTCGGTTATGCACAATTGGAAGGGGTAATTTGGTCCTCTCAAGAGTTTGCATGGGTGGAGTTTATCAAATTAAGGGGACAATGAGGAGTGAATTAGGGAACTAGGTCTCTTTAGGTTTAGTTACTCTTTGGCTTCTAGTTAGGGTTTTTCTACACACTTAGTTCCTCATGGTTCTAATCTTAATCTATAAGCTTCTTGCCTAAGAAAAAAAAAATCCTAGACTTATACCCACACACATGCATACGCTACACACACATACACATATACATACACATACACGTTGCACACATACATATACACATACATCATACGTTACACACATACATATACACATACATGCATTATCTTTTTACTTCTTAATCATTTTTAATTTAGAACATTGATCGAGGCCGTACCCGGTACAAATAAAAACAGTTTAAGTATAGTACTAGGAAGTGACTCCTAGGTCGTCTCCCAAGGAATATCTTATCAAGCAAAAGGTCGAACACATAGTATGCATAGAAAACAGGGGGGTTTTTTTGTATTGAATATTGAATAATTGAAATCAAAACAGAATTAAATCAAAACGAAGAAACAGATAAGGAAAAGCGGATAAACCCCTTTGGCTCGCGTTCACAACTCTATCATCGGTCACAAAAGATCAATTTCTTTCCTCTTCACTGTCCAACTCGTGAGAATTAAATACTAAGCGAAAATTCAATTCTCACCCCAAAACCCAAACCTCTAATTAAGCATTAAAAGCCAAAGCATGGAGTTTTTACGAGTTTGCATAAATTAAGCATTCATACACATGGATTATCTCTATATAATGGAACTAAGCGAACCATAACATATCAATAAGCATGAAAACAGTGAATAAAAACGAAATAGCATTAAGAACAAAACCTCAAGAGTATGTGATACATTACCAAAGGGATTTAACCTAAGAGTTTAGCCTTCCATGAAGAAAAATACCAAAAACGTGTAGAAAGGGAAGAGAGAGAAACCCTAGCAGCCACCACAAGCTTGGAGAGAAAAACTAAGCCTTCTCTATGAGAGAGAATGTAAAAAACGTGGAATGATAAATCTCTCAGGGTTTACACGAATTTGGCTTTTTAAATCACAAAACGGGCCTAATTCATGGGCCCAAATCCTAAGGAAAGCTTATCTCTAAATTAAATCTAAAAATATCCTATAGATAAAGTCTAAATCTTAAAAGATATAACTAAATCTCAACTAATCCTAAAGATAGATTACAATCTTCACTTCATCATATATCTTCTCTTCCAAAATTAAATCTTCATTCCCAAAATGTCCAAAAAGCCCTTGTCCAAATATGACCTGAAAATAGAAATAGAATTAATTAGGCTAAATAATCCCAAATTAAACAATATTCAGAATAATAGTCCAATAAACTCTAAATCACTAAATCAAGCTAAACAATGTCAAATAGGCAACAAGTATCAATAATAGGAGTAAAATAATGCAAGGAATAATGGGAAATAAAATGCTCATCAAATACCCCCACACTTATCCTTTTGCACTCCTGGGCAAAACTAAGAATTAGGACTGAGAAGATCAATATGCACCAAAGTGAATCATGCAACAAGATTACTACAACTAATGAATGCAAACCTAAGAGATTACATACTTCACAATGAATTCTAGGAAATGCAAAGAAATGGGCAAAATCGAGCACATGAAGAAAATAAGGACCAAAGAATCAAGGCATCCATGAACATCATCCAATTATTTCAAATATGCAAAGAAAACTAATGACATCAAGAGGGTAGTCACAAAGATGATAGAAACTCACAAGGATCACTCAATAGTGTTTACACTCAAGTGTTTAAGGTTAATCAGTGTTTACACTCAAGGCACAACATGAAAAACAAACACAACCATAGGCTTGACAAGCCTCTAACATCAACAATCAACATACATGCACATTAAGATCAAAAGGTCTTTTCAGGGTTGTAATGGGGCCAAGGACAAGGTAGGATAAAAATATGGAAAATGTAGCTAAAACCCAGGGAATAGAGGAGCAATGGGGAATAAGTAAAAAAAATAAGCACAATCCACCCCAGAATGAAATGGTAAACATAACAACAACCTCTAATTCCAATCCTCCATGCCTCAATCAACCTTTTATTCCATTTTTTTTTCTTTTTTTTTTCTTCTTCTTCTTTCTTTCTTTTTTTTTTCATCATTCATTTTTTCAATTTTTTTTTTATTGCAGAACTTCATGAACGAAAGGAAAGAAGAAACAACAAAAATGGCATAATGAGATAAAGCCATAATTACATCACCGACCATAGAGGCAAAACCCAGAACTCACAAGAGATGAAGAACAAAGCACCCTCGCTTACTTAATACCCATTCCCAAAACAATTCCAAAGCTCCAACATTCCCTAAGGTTAGGACAATCATGGTTTTTCAGTCATAGGCTTGTAATGAGCTAAAGAACAAAGAAAAGGGATATAAAGGCTCAAAGGGGCTATCAAAGGATAAATTCATTCAAGGTAGGCTCATATGGCTAGTGGCTTATTCAATAAAAAAAAACAATGCCTACATCATTTCAAAATGTGCATGGGAATATCAAGTATCAACAAGAGTCAAGTCAAGTTCTAGAGTGCAAGTAATCCAGAGTGCAATCACACATGAAAGAAAATTAGGTGGCATATATAGCAATCCACCCACAATTAAGGCTCAAATCCTCACAAAAGGGACAATTCTATCACAGTGTTACCACCTCTTAATTATCAAAAGCAACTTTACACACAGAAATGCATGAATTCAGACACAAGATACCAAGACTCTACTAAAATGAAGCAAAAACATGCAAGAAAATGCCCAAAACTTAGCAAAACCTAAAAAAAATCAAAGCAAAAATATGCAACCTAAACTACTCTCCCCCCCACACTTAAATCACACATTGTCCTCAATGTAAAACAAATAGCAGAATCAGACAGATATAGACAAGTGGAATAAAAGTAGTAAAGAAGGAGAAAAGAAGACTCCCTAAATCATGGTGGGTCAAAAATGGGGTCGACCAATGAGGCTTCCTCCACAGGTGCATCATCCAAAGTAGGAGAGGTTAGGAAAGGCTTGAGTCAGTGACCATTGACTTTGAAGCTCTTGTCTGTGGACTCACTCTTGATCTCCACAGTGCCATAAGGAAACACCTGGGTGACTACAAACGGTCCAATCCATTTAGAGCGGAGCTTTCCACTCATGATTCCAAGCCTAGAGTTGTAGAGCAACACTTTTTGACCAACCAAGAACTCCTTTCTGCAAATTGAGCTATCATGGAGCTTCTTGGTCTTCTCTTTGTAGAACTTGGAATTCTCATAGGCCTCCAAACGGATCTCATCTAGCTCACTCAACTGCAGCTTCCTCTCCTCACCCGCTTGATCAAGAGCTAAGTTACATTGCTTCACAGCCCAATATGCACGGTGCTCTATCTCCACAGGCAAGTGGCACGCCTTACCAAAGACAACCCGATAGGGTGACATCCCTATGGGTGCCTTGTAAGCAGTCCGATGGGCCCATAAAGCATCCTCCAATCGTGTGCTCCAATCCTTTCTATTAGGCTTCACCATCTTCTCCAAAATCCGCTTGATCTCTCTGTTTGAAATCTCAGCTTGCCCATTGCTTTGGGGGTGATATGGTGTAGAAACTTTGTGCACAACCCCATACTTCTTGAGCAAAGCTTGCATGGATCTATTGCAGAAGTGTGTGCCTTGATCACTGACTATGGCTCTAGGTATGCCAAACCTGCAAAGGATATTAGTCCTGACAAAATCTACAACAACCTGAGCATCATTAGTCCTGGTGGCCTTAGCTTCCACCCATTTGGATACATAATCCACAGCAAGTAAGATATAATAAAAACCAAAAGAAACAGGAAAGGGACCCATGAAATCTATACCCCAGACATCAAACACCTCACAGAACAACATAGGTTGTTGCGGCATCTATTGCCTCCAAGATAGGGCGCCTCCTGCTCTTTGACATTGCTCACATGAGTTGCAGATTTTGCTTGCATCCTTGAAGATGGTAGGCCAATAAAATCCAGAATCCAGCACCTTTCGTGCTGTCCTTTGACTGCCAAGGTGGCCTCCAACTGGTGAAGCATGGCAAAATTGGAGAACCGATTGGATCTCCTGGTCTGGAATGCACCTGCGAATGACCTTATCACTGCAAAAACGCCACAAATAGGGGTCATCCCATACATAATACTTGGCATCGCTCTTCAATTTGTCTCTTTGAGCTTTGGATGCCAAGGGTGGAAAAACATATGCAACTATATAATTTACAATATCAGCAAACCAAGGAGTAAGGGGAGGGGGATGTGAAACATGCAAAACTAAAAGCTGCTCATCCGGGAAGTCATCCCGGATAGGAAATGCATCCTCCTCTCTCTCTATTCTGCTCAAGTGGTCTGCGACAAGGTTATGCGCACCACTCCGATCCTGAATCTCAAGATCAAACTCCTGGAGGAGCAACATCCATCTAATCAACCTAGGTTTGGAATCTGTCTTTTTCAAAAGATACTTCAGAGCAGCATGATCAGTATACACCACAACCTTAGAACCTAATAGATATGATCTAAACTTATCAAGTGCAAAGACAATGGCTAACAGATCTTTTTCAGTTGTGGTGTAATTAACTTGTGCTGAATCTAAAGTCCTAGATGCATAATAAATCACATGAGACATCTTACCAACCCTTTGGGAGAGAACTGCTCCCAAAGCATAATTCGAGGCATCGGTCATGAGCTCAAATGGGAGGGTCCAGTCAGGTGGTTGGATGATGGGAGTGGTGGTGAGTGCTCTCTTTAGCTCATCAAATGCCTTCTTGCATTGGTCTCCAAACTCAAATGTGGTATCCTTTTGAAGCAAGTTGGATAGTGGAAGGGCTATCTTGCTAAAGTTCTGAATAAACCTGCGATAAAAACCTGCATGGCCAAGAAAAGAAAGCACCTCTCGCACGCAAGAGGGGTAAGGCAAATGTGATATTACATGCAGCTTAGCAGGGTCAACCTCTATGCCCTTATGCGAAATAATGTGCCCTAAGACTATGCCTTGTTCTACCATAAAATGACATTTTTCAAAATTCAAGACAAGGTTAGTCTCAATGCACCTATTAAGCACCTTAGACAAACTATCAAGACATGCATCAAAAGAGGAACCATATACACTAAAATCATCCATGAAGACCTCTATGCAATGCTCAAGTAAGTCATTAAAAATACTCATCATAGATCTTTGAAAAGTGCCAGGAGCATTGCATAGGCCAAAAGGCATCTTCCTATAAGCAAATGTACCAAAAGGACAGGTAAATGTGGTCTTATGTTGGTCCTCTGGTGCAATACAGATTTGGAAATAACCAGAGAAACCATCTAAGAAGCAATAGTGAGATTTACCTGCTAGGCGCTCCAACATCTGATCAATGAAGGGAAGAGGAAAGTGATCCTTGCGGGTCGCCTGGTTGAGCTTCCTATAATCAATGCAGACTCTCCAACTGTTCTGCACTCTAGTGGGAATCAGCTCATCCTTCTCATTTTTGACAACTGTCACCCCAGACTTCTTGGGAACTACTTGAACCGGGCTTACCCAAGTGCTGTCTGAAATGGGGTAGATAATGCCAGCTTGCAGCAGCTTGGTGACCTCTTTCTTCACCACATCAAGAATCTGGGGGTTCAACCGTCTCTGGGGTTGTCTCACTGGTTTAGCCCCATCCTCCAATAAAATCCGATGCATGCACATGGAGGGGCTAATACCAGGTATGTCTGCCAAAGTCCATCCTATTGCCCTTTTGTTTGCTCTAATCACATCCAACAGCTTCTTCTCTTGATCAACAGAAAGGGAGGTAGAGATGATCACTGGAAGTTTCTGCTCAGCCTCCAAGTAAGCATATTTGAGATGAGGAGGAAGGGGCTTCAGGTCTAATAAAGGTGCCTGCATCACAGATGGAACTAAAGGAGCAGCAGAATTGGATTCTGCCGCCTGCACCTGAACAAGTGAATTAGACTCATGCAAAACAGAAATGGGGTTAGCATGATCTGAATCTATATCATATGAATCAACAGATGCAGTAGCAGAATTTAAAAACTGGTCAATTTCAATGCATGCAGTGCACATTTCGGAATCAGAACATGCAGAACAAGTAAATGAGCTAGTGAAAGATGGCAAATCATAATCATGCAAAAAGTCTAGAACATGCTCATCAATCAGATCATCAATCAAGTCAACATGAAAGACAGAGTGGTCATCAGAAAAATGTTTCATAGCATCAAAAATATTGAATCGAACCACACTGTCATCAAATTTCATGGAAAGTGTACCTGCATGCACATCTATCTTGGTTCGGACTGTTTTCAAAAATGGTCTCCCTAATATGATAGGGACAGCACTACGAGAGGTGTCCTCTTCCATATCAAGAATTTAAAAATCAGCAGGAAAGATAAGCTCTTCAACCCGAACCAGGACATCCTCTATCAAACCTGCGGGGTAGGCAGTAGATCTATTTGCCAAGTGAATAACCACACCCGTAGGTTGAAGGGGTCCAAGTGAAAGAGACTTGAAAACAGACATAGGCATAACATTAATAGATGCTCCTAAATCTAGCAAAGCATTCTCAAATTTAGTATTACCTATGATACAAGGCAAAGAGAAAGTTCCAGGATCCTTACACTTTTCAGGAATATGAGGGACGGGTTTACCTATAAGAGCAGAGACATTTCTTCCCATGTTGATCCTCTCATTGCCCTTGAGCTTCCGTTTGTGTGTGCATAGATCCTTCAAGAACTTTGCATACCTTGGAATCTGCTTGATTGCATCAAGAAGGGGTATGTTGACTTCCACCTTCCTGAATGTGTCAAGTATCTCTTTGTCAATCTCTTCCATTTTCTTGCTTTGAGTCACCCCCCTTGGTGGGAAAGGAAGAGGAATGGGGGTGGTTGTTGGGCAGCAGCAGGTGTTGTGCTTGTGGAAGGCTGAGCTGGATTGGATTTTCTGGTACTTGTGTGCTCACTCTCCTCGACCATTTGGCTCTTCTTGTTGGTTGAAACTAGATCATCTTTGTTGAGGTCAGATTCTGGTGTGGGTGTGACAATCTGCTTCCCTGACCTTAGACTAATGGCATTCACATTCTGGTTTGGATTGATCACTGTTTGGGATGGCAACTTGTTAGAATTCTGAGATTGCATAGTGTTGATTGCTGTTTCCATCTGTCCCATCTGATTGGTCAAAGATTGAATGGAGGCCTCTTGTCTTTGAATGGATGCTCTAGTTTCCTGTTGGAATTGGAGATTTTGCATGGTCATCTGTTTCATCAGCTCTTCCAATGAAGGCTGCTGCTCAGTAGTAGGAGCTGGTGGTGCAGAATTAGCTTGTTGTTGTTGTCTCTGTTGCTGGACTGGAGGAGGTACATATGGTGGTCTGGAAATGTTCTGAAATTGAACCTGTGAAGGTTGCTGATCAGACCATCTCAGGTTGGGATGGTTCCTCCAACCAGGGTTGTATCTATTGGTAGAGAGATCAAAGTTCTGTGGCTGCTGATTTCTACTGTTGAAGATGTTGGCGGCATATGCCTCAGGTTGGTCAGCACCAGTCGTTGGTTGCTGCTCCACAGAAGGGCATGCATCTGTGGGGTGCTCAGCGGATGTGCATATGCCACATAATCTAGCAGGCATGGACAACTTCTTCTGGTTGATGGCCAATTGAGTGACCAAAGTTGTAAGTGAATCTATCTTCTGTTCAAGCTTCTCAACCTTACCAGAACTTGTGCCAACATCATTCACTCCTCTCACTATGATTGCATCACTGTTGCCTCTTGCATGGAATTGTTGACAATTGGAAGCCATCTTCTCAATCTTGACTCTGGCTTCTAAAGGTGTCATGTCTCCCAGAGCACCACCACTTGCAGCATCAAGCATGTTTCTCTCCATGAGGTTGAGACCTTCATAGAAATATTGAATAAGCAGCTGCTCTGAGATCTGATGGTGGGGGCAGCTCGCACACAGTCTCTTGAATCTCTCCCAATACTCATAGAGACTTTCTCCACTTTGTTGCCTGATGCCTGATATATCCTTTCGGATTGCTGTTGTTCTGCATGCAGGGAAGAATTTCTCCAAAAATGCCCTCTTCAGGTCATCCCAGACTGTGATAGAACCAGGGGCCAGATCGTACAACCAATCCTTGGCTAGCCCCTCTAGGGAGTGTGGGAATGCCTTAAGACAAACATGATCCTCTTGCACATCATGTGGTTTCATAGTAGCACAGACAATATGGAACTGCTTGAGATGTTTATGAGGATCCTCACCTGCAAGACCATTAAACTTGGGCAACAAATGAATTAGTCCAGACCTTAGCTCATACGGGTCATCGGGATACTGGATGCACAAATCTTCAATAGTGAAATCAGGTGCAGCCAGCTCCCTCAATGTCCTCTCACGTGGTGGAGGTTGAGCCATATTTTCAGAATAATCAGAATAAGAATCAGAATTTATAGGAATAGAAGAAAAAGAAGCAAACTCACTATGTAAAGACTCAATAGACTCACTACCTATGGACTGGTTCCTATTTTGTCTAACTAGTCTGTGATAAGTTCTATCAATTTCAGGGTTATATGGATGCAAGTAGCTTGGGTTGCCCCTAGTCATGTACTGAACAGAACACCATGAAGCATAGCAAACTGTCACTAATATACATGACCAAAATAGGCAACAAAATTTTTTATTTTTTAAAATTTTTTTCTTTATTTTTTTCAGCACCCTAAAATCATGAAAACATACCACAAAAAGTTTGAGGACAAAATTCAAAAGGGAACCAAGTCAAACAATTAAATCAGAGACCAAAAACTAAGAAAATAAAACTTGTAAAATAAAAAAGAAATAGTAAAACGGCTTTTTCAGGATCCAGACGAAGGAGATTTCTGACATAGTCAGAAAAATCAGATTATTCAGAAAATTCCCTTCGATTTGATATAAAATTCGTCAAATTCCGAGTTACGGGTCAAAAGTTGCGACGATTTGAAGAAAGTGCTGCTAAAACATGGAAAATTTTTCTGGAACTCACAACCAGTGATGATCTGAGTGATCGTGGTGCCTCAAAACCTTTTTATATGATAAAAGTAGTGTGGATATAAATTTTCGTGCAAAAATTCCACCCACAACTATGTGAACTAGCAACCACAGAATCAATCAAATACACTAATTGCAACAAAATAGCAAAACAGCAAACAGTGCAACTTCAACCGGTTATCAGAATTGACTACTAGACCCTAAATCAGACACGACACACTATAATAACTATACTAACTACGACACTAACTAACTACTAATGACCTTGGCAAGAACCGATATTCCCCGGCAACGGCGCCAAATTTGATCGAGGTCGTACCCGATACAAATAAAAACAATTTAAGTATAGTACTAGGAAGTGACTCCTAGGTCGTCTCCCAAGGAATATCTTATCAAGCAAAAGGTCGAACACATAGTATGCATAGAAAACAGGGGGGGTTTTTTTGTATTGAATATTGAATAATTGAAATCAAAACAGAATTAAATCAAAACGAAGAAACAGATAAGGAAAAGCGGATAAACCCCTTTGGCTCGCGTTCACAACTCTATCATCGGTCACAAAAGATCAATTTCTTTCCTCTTCACTGTCCAACTCGTGAGAATTAAATACTAAGCAAAAATTCAATTCTCACCCCAAAACCCAAACCTCTAATTAAGCATTAAAAGCCAAAGCATGGAGTTTTTATGAGTTTGCATAAATTAAGCATTCATACACATGGATTATCTCTATATAATGGAACTAAGCGAACCATAACATATCAATAAGCATGAAAACAGTGAATAAAAACGAAATAGCATTAAGAACAAAACCTCAAGAGTATGTGATACATTACCAAAGGGATTTAACCTAAGAGTTTAGCCTTCCATGAAGAAAAATACCAAAAACGTGTAGAAAGGGAAGAGAGAGAAACCCTAGCAGCCACCACAAGCTTGGAGAGCAAAACTAAGCCTTCTCTATGAGAGAGAATGTAAAAAACGTGGAATGATAGATCTCTCAGGGTTTACACGAATTTGGCTTTTTAAATCACAAAACGGGCCTAATTCATGGGCCCAAATCCTAAGGAAAGCTTATCTCTAAATTAAATCTAAAAATATCCTATAGATAAAATCTAAATCTTAAAAGATATAACTAAATCTCAACTAATCCTAAAGATAGATTACAATCTTCACTTCATCATATATCTTCTCTTCCAAAATTAAATCTTCATTCCCAAAATGTCCAAAAAGCCCTTGTCCAAATATGACCTGAAAATAGAAATAGAATTAATTAGGCTAAATAATCCCAAATTAAACAATATTCAGAATAATAGTCCAATAAACTCTAAATCACTAAATCAAGCTAAACAATGTCAAATAGGCAACAAGTATCAATAATAGGAGTAAAATAATGCAAGGAATAATGGGAAATAAAATGCTCATCAAACATATAATCACCAATTTACATAATAATCCAAACATCTTCAAGGAATCATGTTAACACAATCACGCATCAAACATGTATCAACCAACACATATGTGTAGAAAATAAATCACCTTTTCATAAAATAACTCTTGTTTAGGATTCACCATTTCTCGAAGACATAAAAATTTTAAACACATAATCATTTCTCAAAACTCAACTTTAAAACTCATAACATTATTTCATGAAAACCACTTCTTTAAAATCATTTACCACTTTGAAATCCTGAAATAAGGAATTCATTTAAGAAAATACTTCTTTTCAAAAACACTTTCTCAAAAAAATAATTTCTTTAGGGCTTAAAACAATACGAAGAATTTGCGGGGTGTTACATTCTCCCCAACTTATAGATTTCTCATCCCCGAGAAATACGTTGCGAATTGGGAAGCAGGACATGTGAGACCCACAATTTTACCCAATTTATTTGTGATTTTATAATTGAAATTAGGAAATTATGCTTGATTTTGATACCTGGGTTTATATAAAAAATATATATATATGAAAATATATATGTATACACGTAACATATATAGGTATATATATTATATACCAATGTTTTCCCTAGCCTATTTAAATGAAATATTTTTAAGGTAAAGTATTTGATTTAAATGATTTTAAAAGATGAAATGATTTTTGATGGATTAGAGTATCCTATCTTTAGAAATTCATATCTTTTCAACCGTATGTCGAAAAATTACAAATGATATGTCAAAACGATCGTATCGAAATCTAGATTATGAAAATGTAAAGCTTTGATTTTTATTTTTGAGTTTTCGAAATTTTATCACTGCTACAGTAGTGAACGAATTTTTGAGTTTTAAGAATCAAAGTGTGGTTTTAATGCAGTTAATAACCTTTTGACTAAAGAATATTTTATTTTGGAAAATGAAATACATTTCTGAAGTTGTATAGTGTACTATTATTCAAATTAAGTATATTTTCGTATTTTTATTATTTTTAAATTATTTGAAAAGCTTAGGAAGTGTATTTTTTGTAGAAATGACCTTAGGACTTCAAAAATTCATAACTTTCAAACCGTAAGTCCAAAAATTACAAAATTTATATGAAAACGATCGTATTGAAATGTAGAATCTTAATATGTAAAAATAAAATTTTTATTTTACTGTTTGCGAAAATTTTTGTACAGTAGGTAGAAAATCTAATTTTAAATAATTAAGTGATTGGGTAATTATGTAGGCACCTCCACAATGAACCAATGAGAATTTTTCTCTCCTATTTCTAATATTATGCACTGTCCAAAATTAGTGTGGAAAGAGGGGAAGAATAGTTCTGAAGTTTGTGAGAATAATCCATGAATTAAAATGCTTTAGGAATCAACAAAATCACATTTAATGCTAGTTCATGTTCCAAGTAGTATTTGAAAATTTTTGAATGGAAATTGATGAAGGGAGCACGAAATTTAGGTCAGAAATATGAAGGGGAATGCACCTCCAAACACCTATAAATAGAGAGCCTTAGTTCCACAACTTTCACACACCAACACTTGATAGTTTTACAAGAGAAAAAAATGAAATTCTAAGAGAGAAAGAGAGAGAGAGAGGGACGTGTAAAGCTAGGAGGGAGGAAGGAAATTTGCTTGGTTGCTTTGTTGCTTGAAGTTTTCTAAAAAGCTTAAGGAGTAGAGGTAACCCATAATCACTTATTTAATTAAGCTATTTTAAGTTGTTTTGTTTATATTTTGTTTAAACCTTCTCAAATTCTTCTTTAGTTAAAGTTCTAAAATTTTATTTTCATTTTAATGTTGTTCTTGAATATATGAAATTATTCTTAAGTCATATGAATTAAGAATAAGAAAAGGGACACCAAAAAGAGTGTTTAAAGGGATTCATCTCCCCTTTTCTTTAATTCTTAAGATGGCTAAAATTTTTGATAAATATAATCAATTTATTTTCTGGGTTTATGTTAGTTCTTATACCATATGAATTATAGAGGATTTTGTATAATTGAACAAGTTTTTATCCTTTGCCTTTTAATTGTTTTGTTCTTTATACTAAAATAATAACAATCTTCTATGACTATGAATCTCCTAAAAGTTAATCTCTAATCTCTTTCTTGAGATATTATAATGGAAAAATGAATTATAATATGTTATATGAGCTTTGTTTTGTTGGTCAAATGAAAAAGGAATTAAAAGGGACAAAGAAATTGTTTAAAGAGAAATAATCTCCCCTTTTTATCCTAAGATGGCCGAATATTTAGAGAGGAAAAGAAGAAGTATTAAAATTTTATTTAATTCTTTTTATGTGAATAGGTATTTGTTATTCTGATGATTTTCTTTTATGGTTATGTAATTCGCAAGTTTAAATCTCTGAATATTTTTGGATATAGAATTTTTATGTTGTTACTGGTCATATGAACAATGAATAGAAAGGGACTCAAAATGAGGTTTAAAGAAACTAAGGTTTCCCCTTTTTATTTAGGGATGACCGAATTATGTGAAGTAAGAAAATGAAAGGTTAAATTCTTATATGTGAATAATTGTTTAAAATTTTGTTATATTAATAAAAGATTTAATGTGTTGAGTGTAATAGTTTGCATTTAGAAATCATTGTTTTGTTTGAGTTTATTTTTATTATTTCTAGGTTTTTGGCTGTGAGGCCTTTGATATATGTGTGTATATAGATATACTAATAGTAATATATAGTAATATATATATATATATAGTATTTGTTTGGTATTAGGTATAATGGATAGTATTTGATGTATATATAATCAATTGTAGTTATAGTGTTAAATAAAATTTGTTGAGCAGTGGCCTAATGGCCCTAATAATAATAATAAGTGTAATCATAATAATGATAAACTAAGTTGTATGTGTTCTCTACTTGGATGAATATATAAATGAGTACATGTGGTATTAAAACATTAGTCCTGTTCTAATTGAAGAAACTGATTTGTATCTGGTTTTTTGGAGTGGATGGAAATTTATAATAAGATATTTGTTTAATTATTGTATGTGTGCCTATGTGAGTGTGTAAGTGTTATAATGATATAGGATACTTGTTTAGTGACTGTCCAAAATCTATTTTTACTCAAAAAAGTACTTATTTTAATTTATTTAAGGTCTAAATTATTTTGCCTAAAGGTATGAGTTATGAATGTGTGTTATATGTATTTTAAAATTATGTTCTTAAAATTATTTCTATTCTGTAAGTTTTAAATTTTCTTAACTATTTGTGAATTTTGCTCCTGTTCATATGAATAAGGATTAAAAAGGGACTTATAAAGTGGTTTAAAGAAACAACCCTTTTTTCCTGATGATGGACAAATTTTGAGAAGGAAATTAGGGTATAGAAAATTTGATTTGCAATCATCTGAGTATTTAAGTGATTTTTGAGATTTGTGGTAATGACTGTTTGAGGTTTAGTCCTGAGTTTTAAAGAGAAATAACCCTCTGATGAATAAACAAAACTTGATTTGAAAATTTTGCAAAAATTTATTTTACTCACTGTATGAACCGTGAGCTTCATGGAAAAACAAAAAAAAAAAAAATTGTATGATTGATGGAGGATATGTGCATGAGTTATTCTTGTTTCCAATAGTTAATAGTTGATTATAAGGCTTAGATGATTGATTATGTGAAAAATGATTTTTGATTATTGTTTTTATTTTGATGATATGGCCGAAATTGTTATTTATATAGGGTAGGTATATTGTTGAAATTTTTCTAAGTCTATCTGTACTAATGTGGTGTTTTAAATTCTTGAAGTGATTTCATGAAATAACAATTGAAGGAATGATTTTTATAAAGATTAATAATTTTGGGAATTTGTTTATATCCTGGAAAATTTTATTGGCATGAAGACATATGAAATTAAAATGATATTTTATGTCCTTATGTGTATAGGTGTTTAGTGTAAAAAGAAAGTTTTTAAATGAATGAGATTATCAATTTCCTGGGAAATCAAGTTGCTGTCCAGACTTGATATGAATTAGAAAATGTAACTATTTTTATAAGATATGGATACTTTTGAGTTATAGTTTTTAGCTCTTTGAAAATAGATGTCAGAACTTTAATTGGATGAATATTGTGAGTAAGTGCAATTGTTTGAGTGGTTGTCCAGATTTGTTTTATATTGACATTAGTAGTATGTCTAGAAGATTTTAGGTGAATTGAAATAATTTAAGTGCTGCCCATAATTGAATAAGTGGGGAAAAATATTACTTTTTAAGCTTAATTTCATTTTAAGAATTTGGTATGTGAATTTTTTAGTAGGAAATTGAAAAGAATGAATTTTGGGTAGCTGTGAAGAGATGCAACTTTATTTTGTTACTGTCCAGAATCTTAGTTTGAGTTGCATCAACTTTAGAACTTGTTTTGACTTGATAAGTGAATGAGTTCATATTTTAGAATGATTGTTGATGTGTTAAGTGTTTGTATTGATTTTTAAAAATGTTTTTCTGGCTGTCCAAATGATAAAAAAATTTCATTAAGTTTAAGTTATTTGTTTAAGCGGCTTATGTTACTATTTGAATGGTAGTTGTTATATAAGCATTTGGAATTGAATTATGAGTTAATGAAAGTATGAATAGTCTCTAATGATTTAATTGATTAAGTTCTAATTTTTTTTGTATTATATGTATAGATCTTAGAATTATATATGGTTATAAATGAATGATAGAACATGTTTATAACAATTTTTAGAATTGATGCAACTAGATTTTGGTGACTATCCAGCAAGCAAAATTATTTTGTTTAATGTATATTTAATCATATTTTTATACTAGAACTGTAAAGAAATTGTAGGAAAAAGTGGCATGTCTTTCCGATAAACCAGTGGTGGAAAAAGCGATTTTCAAGACTTGTAGGGTCTGCTGTCCAAAATTCTAGAATTGTTGCATCAACTATAAAAATTGTTTTGGAATGAATTAGTATGAGGATTTTTATAGGACCCTTAATATAAGTGTATCGAGTATAAAAGAAATTATAAAAGTAATTCTGTGAAAATATGATTTGATGTTATTTGTTTAAATAAAGTGTTGTTTTATTTGTGGCTGATAATGGTTGTATGTCTTTGAAAAGTGATTTTGACTTGATGATTGGTTTTAAAGATTTTATTTAGTAATGTTTAAGAGGCCTTGATTGTGGAGAAGGAATGATTTACTTTTCAAGTGTTGTATATTCTAATACAAAGTCTTTTGATTTCAAAGGTTATTAAGAAAGTGATATTTGTTAAAAGTATGTTTTTCAAAAAGGAATTATTTTAAGTTATCTAATGCCTTAAAAAGGGTTTCTGTTTTAAAAAGGGATTTCTGTTTTAAGGTACTTGGGTACTTTGGGTTTAGTCCTTACATTAGCGAATAGATAGTATAAGATACTTGCGTGATATTGATTGTATGTCGTTCATCATTTAAAAAAAAAAAAAAAAGAATTAAAAGTGAACGAGCTGCTGGAGCTGTGAACGCAAAGGTTGAAAACAGAGTAAGCATGGATCTCAGGTAAGAGAGCAACCTTCCTAAGACATAATGGCACTGAGGTAGCATTAGGACGTTCCGTATCATCTCAAAGGTCGGAACTAGGAATCTATAGGTTGAGTAGTAAGACGGCAAATGTGTGTGTGTTCCGCCGTCCTTACGAAAAATACGATTCCTCAATATTATGTCTGTTAATAATTGTTATACCATGTTGTATATTCTGAAGTTGTATATTGGATATTGCTTTAATGATTTTGGAGATGATAAAATGATAAGTGATGAGATAACAAATATGTTGGGATTATTTTGGGATAAGGATTTATCCTATGGAAGTGTGCTCGATGTATATTGAATTGTTGTTCCTATGAAAAGGACTTGAAATATCTGGAAGTATGATTGTGAAAATAAATTATGCAAAATGATTATTTGAATCTTGTGAAATTTGAAGATCGTTGTTAGTGTACAGTGATGGTGCGAACGGCACAATGACTTTATTATATCCCCTTAAGCGATTGGCCACGTGAATGACTTTGCCATGGTTCATGTCTTGTGGAATCCACTGTACTTTAGGGAGGTGTTTGCTATGGTCCCTTAGAGGTCGAGACCCGTTAGAAGTGCGGCTTAGAATGGGTCGACCAAACTTAGGATTAAGAAAAGATTTCTAAAAGACTTTAAAAAGATTTAAAAGACTTTAGGACCCAATCCTTTCTAACTACGTTGAGAGCGAAGTAGTGGAGAGGAAAGATACCGGATACTTGGAGGTCGTGCATTCCGCCAAGTGGTGATTGCGATAGGGGAGGGAAATGATGGTGATTCGTCAAGAAGCCTAAGAGCGCTTCCCTAGGTGGAACGATGCTACAGTGATCAAGGGCACCTGCTGGTCGTTGATCGTAGCGAGGGCTACATGTACAACTAGGGATAGAGCTGTCGCCCCCTTGAGCAAATCTTAGATGGTGTAGAGGGAATCCGAATGGGACTAGAAGCCATCGTCTTTTTATGAACTTATGAACTGATATTTGATTTTGCTGACCAACTGGCGTGGTTTCAGCTTGATTTTATTTGCTGACCAACTTGCGTGGTTTCAGCTGGTACGTACCCTTTGGCTTCGATGTCAGCATGGTTAGGATTCCTGTGCATCCCATCTGCTTTCCGACTTAGGTTGTGGTTGGATGATGAAGAGGAGATGTATCGTGTGTGCTGACTGTTCCCTTACCTCAATGATTTCCCTCCCTAAATCATTGACGGTTGTATTATGGAAAGACCTAGTGGAAAGACTATGAGTATGGAACTTTAAGAGAAGATATTAATGCGAAGAAAGAGGAAGATATAATAAGTTATAAGAATAAAGTGGTAATTATGAGCTGTGAATGAGGAAATGTTATAGTTATTGCATATATTTGTGTCTTAATGTGATCCCTTAGAGTAAGTCCATGCCGTCGACGACCATTCGTCCGGATCGTTGACTCTCTCTCTTCTTTCCTTTCCCTGTGGACATTGGGGACAATGTTCACAGATGTCAGATCATATAGCATTTCAAGGGATGGTTTCTTAAGTTGGAGAATGATCGTGGAATGGAGCATCATTATGAGGAGGACGTAGAAGCGGCAGCCGAGGAATCTCTCAGATACTTGTGATGAAGGATGGCAATGAAGATTAGTAATCTAAGTTAGTATAGTCTTTGTTTTTGTATTCCATCTCTAGATGGGTAGGACATGATTACTCTATCCCGAATGTAACCCCTGTTGTAATAAATGATTATTTGAAATGAAATAAAAGAAGTTTCTTTTTTTATATATTATATTCATAAAGTAATTAAACTATTTTTCCGCAAGTTAACCATCGACTAAATATGACGTTTAGAAAATGAGTTTTTGGAAATGTGTTGGATGATAACATCTCTTTTTGGAAATAGAATTTTATGACGCAAGTACCAAAACATTTTTGTAAACCAATTGAATCAAGTTGTATTTAAGAAAATCTTTTGGTAAAAGAATTAAACTGAATTGATTTTGATAATGTTATAAAAAAAAAATGGCGCAAATTTTTAGTGAAAATTCTAAGTCCAAATTGGGGTGTTACATTTAGTGGTATCAGAGCGATGGTTGTCCTTAGTGGCCTTAAGCATAGCCTTATATGCTTTCCTTGTGTGACTCTGGTTGCGTTTTGTTTGTGTTTAAGTTGTAACGATTTTAGTCTTAGAATAAACTAAGGGTTAGAGTTGGTATAGAAATGGAGAAGCATGGACCTTTTGCAAGTTTGGCAAGTCAAGACAATGGTAGCAATGACGTGAACCCCGAATTCCTAAGAGGACTATGGTTAGGATTAAAGTTAGCTTTCTCACATTTGGAATTTCCGAAGTGTGGATCAGGACAAAGTGACTCGTTGGTAGGAGACTTTCTGACGGGAGAAGCAAAGGAAAAACCCATTTCGGAAAAAGTGCAGTATTATGAAGATTGTCAAAGAAGAATTGAGTTCAAGTCAAGGCATTACCTTACATATTTTCAATTTTTGTGAAAACCCAATTACCTTTTTATCTAGTTGTGAGCTTGACCTTCGCATTTCTGTGATAATTTGACGCTTTCAAATTAAAAATACTTCCTTTTGGTCAGAAATTACCCAATCTAATGATCACCTGCCATCAAACTATTCAACCAAATACCAAGAATTCAGTAAATTCAAAGTTCTTTTCTCGAATCCTTTCGGCTAAAACATAACCCTACCACATAAAGTTATGAAGGAAGTAACACTTGTATGCATAGCACATGAATTTTAGAAGGCTGAAGGGACAAGGTGATGGTACAGTTGTGTGAAAAATTACGAATTTTGGAATAATGGTTTAGAGTCAGTCCCTAAGCGGTACTAAGAAGGGGATTTAATGGGTGAAAAGTCGGGTAGTTATAGTCTCAAGGTAAAATTGGATATCGAGTTGTGTGATAGATGGTATAAGTTTGATCAAAGTTGGGGAGCAAAAGGTTAAGTAGAGTCCATGTTAGAAGAAGTGTAGTGACAAGTAACCGTGTAGCATAGGTACGGTAGAAGTATGAAGTAACTCAGCTGGTGATTATAGTTTTGATATGCATACAAGAAATTACTTCTGGATTGACACCAAATTCAAAAAAATAAACTGTCCTTACCAAGCCCCTTACGTAAAATACCAAAATCCCCTATGAATGATTCATACTCACTTACCTTAAATACTTCTGGTTTGACCAAACTACTATTGTGACAATTATTGTTTGTTGCCTACCTTTGAATTTGACTCAATTCAACTCCCGCGCGGCATTATGGCAAAGGTTGACCAGTAAAAGAGTGTTGATCGACGAAGACATCGAAGGAAGGATGTATTCTCAAAAAGAAGTAAATAACAAAGTGAAGGGTAGTAAAAATGTCTGAATAACCTTATGTGTTTCCTTGCTTGTCTCTGTACGTATTTCTCGGGGACGAGAAATCTTTAAGTTGGGGAGGATTGTGAGACCCACAATTTTACCCAATTTATTTGTGATTTTATAATTGAAATTAGGAAATTATGCTTGATTTTGATACCTGGGTTTATATAAAAAATATATATATATGAAAATATATATGTATACACGTAACATATATAGGTATATATATTATATACCAATGTTTTCCCTAGCCTATTTAAATGAAATATTTTTAAGGTAAAGTATTTGATTTAAATGATTTTAAAAGATGAAATGATTTTTGATGGATTAGAGTATCCTATCTTTAGAAATTCATATCTTTTCAACCGTATGTCGAAAAATTACAAATGATATGTCAAAACGATCGTATCGAAATCTAGATTATGAAAATGTAAAGCTTTGATTTTTATTTTTGAGTTTTCGAAATTTTATCACTGCTACAGTAGTGAACGAATTTTTGAGTTTTAAGAATCAAAGTGTGGTTTTAATGCAGTTAATAACCTTTTGACTAAAGAATATTTTATTTTGGAAAATGAAATACATTTCTGAAGTTGTATAGTGTACTATTATTCAAATTAAGTATATTTTCGTATTTTTATTATTTTTAAATTATTTGAAAAGCTTAGGAAGTGTATTTTTTGTAGAAATGACCTTAGGACTTCAAAAATTCATAACTTTCAAACCGTAAGTCCAAAAATTACAAAATTTATATGAAAACGATCATATTGAAATTTAGAATCTTAATATGTAAAAATAAAATTTTTATTTTACTGTTTGCGAAAATTTTTGTACAGTAGGTAGAAAATCTAATTTTAAATAATTAAGTGATTGGGTAATTATGTAGGCACCTCCACAATGAACCAATGAGAATTTTTCTCTCCTATTTCTAATATTATGCACTGTCCAAAATTAGTGTGGAAAGAGGGGAAGAATAGTTCTGAAGTTTGTGAGAATAATCCATGAATTAAAATGCTTTAGGAATCAACAAAATCACATTTAATGCTAGTTCATGTTCCAAGTAGTATTTGAAAATTTTTGAATGGAACTTGATGAAGGGAGCACGAAATTTAGGTCAGAAATATGAAGGGGAATGCACCTCCAAACACCTATAAATAGAGAGCCTTAGTTCCACAACTTTCACACACCAACACTTGATAGTTTTACAAGAGAAAAAAATGAAATTCTAAGAGAGAAAGAGAGAGAGAGAGGGACGTGTAAAGCTAGGAGGGAGGAAGGAAATTTGCTTGGTTGCTTTGTTGCTTGAAGTTTTCTAAAAAGCTTAAGGAGTAGAGGTAACCCATAATCACTTATTTAATTAAGCTATTTTAAGTTGTTTTGTTTATATTTTGTTTAAACCTTCTCAAATTCTTCTTTAGTTAAAGTTCTAAAATTTTATTTTCATTTTAATGTTGTTCTTGAATATATGAAATTATTCTTAAGTCATATGAATTAAGAATAAGAAAAGGGACACCAAAAAGAGTGTTTAAAGGGATTCATCTCCCCTTTTCTTTAATTCTTAAGATGGCTAAAATTTTTGATAAATATAATCAATTTATTTTCTGGGTTTATGTTAGTTCTTATACCATATGAATTATAGAGGATTTTGTATAATTGAACAAGTTTTTATCCTTTGCCTTTTAATTGTTTTGTTCTTTATACTAAAATAATAACAATCTTCTATGACTATGAATCTCCTAAAAGTTAATCTCTAATCTCTTTCTTGAGATATTATAATGGAAAAATGAATTATAATATGTTATATGAGCTTTGTTTTGTTGGTCAAATGAAAAAGGAATTAAAAGGGACAAAGAAATTGTTTAAAGAGAAATAATCTCCCCTTTTTATCCTAAGATGGCCGAATATTTAGAGAGGAAAAGAAGAAGTATTAAAATTTTATTTAATTCTTTTTATGTGAATAGGTATTTGTTATTCTGATGATTTTCTTTTATGGTTATGTAATTCGCAAGTTTAAATCTCTGAATATTTTTGGATATAGAATTTTTATGTTGTTACTGGTCATATGAACAATGAATAGAAAGGGACTCAAAATGAGGTTTAAAGAAACTAAGGTTTCCCCTTTTTATTTAGGGATGACCGAATTATGTGAAGTAAGAAGATGAAAGGTTAAATTCTTATATGTGAATAATTGTTTAAAATTTTGTTATATTAATAAAAGATTTAATGTGTTGAGTGTAATAGTTTGCATTTAGAAATCATTGTTTTGTTTGAGTTTATTTTTATTATTTCTAGGTTTTTGGCTGTGAGGCCTTTGATATATGTGTGTATATAGATATACTAATAGTAATATATAGTAATATATATATATATAGTATTTGTTTGGTATTAGGTATAATGGATAGTATTTGATGTATATATAATCAATTGTAGTTATAGTGTTAAATAAAATTTGTTGAGCAGTGGCCTAATGGCCCTAATAATAATAATAAGTGTAATCATAATAATGATAAACTAAGTTGTATGTGTTCTCTACTTGGATGAATATATAAATGAGTACATGTGGTATTAAAACATTAGTCCTGTTCTAATTGAAGAAACTGATTTGTATCTGGTTTTTTGGAGTGGATGGAAATTTATAATAAGATATTTGTTTAATTATTGTATGTGTGCCTATGTGAGTGTGTAAGTGTTATAATGATATAGGATACTTGTTTAGTGACTGTCCAAAATCTATTTTTACTCAAAAAGTACTTATTTTAATTTATTTAAGGTCTAAATTATTTTGCCTAAAGGTATGAGTTATGAATGTGTGTTATATGTATTTTAAAATTATGTTCTTAAAATTATTTCTATTCTGTAAGTTTTAAATTTTCTTAACTATTTGTGAATTTTGCTCCTGTTCATATGAATAAGGATTAAAAAGGGACTTATAAAGTGGTTTAAAGAAACAACCCTTTTTTCCTGATGATGGACAAATTTTGAGAAGGAAATTAGGGTATAGAAAATTTGATTTGCAATCATCTGAGTATTTAAGTGATTTTTGAGATTTGTGGTAATGACTGTTTGAGGTTTAGTCCTGAGTTTTAAAGAGAAATAACCCTCTGATGAATAAACAAAACTTGATTTGAAAATTTTGCAAAAATTTATTTTACTCACTGTATGAACCGTGAGCTTCATGGAAAAACAAAAAAAAAAAAAATTTGTATGATTGATGGAGGATATGTGCATGAGTTATTCTTGTTTCCAATAGTTAATAGTTGATTATAAGGCTTAGATGATTGATTATGTGAAAAATGATTTTTGATTATTGTTTTTATTTTGATGATATGGCCGAAATTGTTATTTATATAGGGTAGGTATATTGTTGAAATTTTTCTAAGTCTATCTGTACTAATGTGGTGTTTTAAATTCTTGAAGTGATTTCATGAAATAACAATTGAAGGAATGATTTTTATAAAGATTAATAATTTTGGGAATTTGTTTATATCCTGGAAAATTTTATTGGCATGAAGACATATGAAATTAAAATGATATTTTATGTCCTTATGTGTATAGGTGTTTAGTGTAAAAAGAAAGTTTTTAAATGAATGAGATTATCAATTTCCTGGGAAATCAAGTTGCTGTCCAGACTTGATATGAATTAGAAAATGTAACTATTTTTATAAGATATGGATACTTTTGAGTTATAGTTTTTAGCTCTTTGAAAATAGATGTCAGAACTTTAATTGGATGAATATTGTGAGTAAGTGCAATTGTTTGAGTGGTTGTCCAGATTTGTTTTATATTGACATTAGTAGTATGTCTAGAAGATTTTAGGTGAATTGAAATAATTTAAGTGCTGCCCATAATTGAATAAGTGGGGAAAAATATTACTTTTTAAGCTTAATTTCATTTTAAGAATTTGGTATGTGAATTTTTTAGTAGGAAATTGAAAAGAATGAATTTTGGGTAGCTGTGAAGAGATGCAACTTTATTTTGTTACTGTCCAGAATCTTAGTTTGAGTTGCATCAACTGTAGAACTTGTTTTGACTTGATAAGTGAATGAGTTCATATTTTAGAATGATTGTTGATGTGTTAAGTGTTTGTATTGATTTTTAAAAATGTGTTTCTGGCTGTCCAAATGATTAAAAAATTTCATTAAGTTTAAGTTATTTGTTTAAGCGGCTTATGTTACTATTTGAATGGTAGTTGTTATATAAGCATTTGGAATTGAATTATGAGTTAATGAAAGTATGAATAGTCTCTAATGATTTAATTGATTAAGTTCTAATTTTTTTTGTATTATATGTATAGATCTTAGAATTATATATGGTTATAAATGAATGATAGAACATGTTTATAACAATTTTTAGAATTGATGCAACTAGATTTTGGTGACTATCCAGCAAGCAAAATTATTTTGTTTAATGTATATTTAATCATATTTTTATACTAGAACTGTAAAGAAATTGTAGGAAAAAGTGGCATGTCTTTCCGATAAACCAGTGGTGGAAAAAGCGATTTTCAAGACTTGTAGGGTCTGCTATCCAAAATTCTAGAATTGTTGCATCAACTATAAAAATTGTTTTGGAATGAATTAGTATGAGGATTTTTATAGGACCCTTAATATAAGTGTATCGAGTATAAAAGAAATTATAAAAGTAATTCTGTGAAAATATGATTTGATGTTATTTGTTTAAATAAAGTGTTGTTTTATTTGTGGCTGATAATGGTTGTATGTCTTTGAAAAGTGATTTTGACTTGATGATTGGTTTTAAAGATTTTATTTAGTAATGTTTAAGAGGCCTTGATTGTGGAGAAGGAATGATTTACTTTTCAAGTGTTGTATATTCTAATACAAAGTCTTTTGATTTCAAAGGTTATTAAGAAAGTGATATTTGTTAAAAGTATGTTTTTCAAAAAGGAATTATTTTAAGTTATCTAATGCCTTAAAAAGGGTTTCTGTTTTAAAAAGGGATTTCTGTTTTAAGGTACTTGGGTACTTTGGGTTTAGTCCTTACATTAGCGAATAGATAGTATAAGATACTTGCGTGATATTGATTGTATGTCGTTCATCATTTAAAAAAAAAAAAAAAAAGGAATTAAAAGTGAACGAGCTGCTGGAGCTGTGAACGCAAAGGTTGAAAACAGAGTAAGCATGGATCTCAGGTAAGAGAGCAACCTTCCTAAGACATAATGGCACTGAGGTAGCATTAGGACGTTCCGTATCATCTCAAAGGTCGGAACTAGAAATCTATAGGTTGAGTAGTAAGACGGCAAATGTGTGTGTGTTCCGCCGTCCTTACGAAAAATACGATTCCTCAATATTATGTCTGTTAATAATTGTTATACCATGTTGTATATTCTGAAGTTGTATATTGGATATTGCTTTAATGATTTTGGAGATGATAAAATGATAAGTGATGAGATAACAAATATGTTGGGATTATTTTGGGATAAGGATTTATCCTATGGAAGTGTGCTCGATGTATATTGAATTGTTGTTCCTATGAAAAGGACTTGAAATATCTGGAAGTATGATTGTGAAAATAAATTATGCAAAATGATTATTTGAATCTTGTGAAATTTGAAGATCGTTGTTAGTGTACAGTGATGGTGCGAACGGCACAATGACTTTATTATATCCCCTTAAGCGATTGGCCACGTGAATGACTTTGCCGTGGTTCATGTCTTGTGGAATCCACTGTACTTTAGGGAGGTGTTTGCTATGGTCCCTTAGAGGTCGAGACCCGTTAGAAGTGCGGCTTAGAATGGGTCGACCAAACTTAGGATTAAGAAAAGATTTCTAAAAGACTTTAAAAAGATTTAAAAGACTTTAGGACCCAATCCTTTCTAACTACGTTGAGAGCGAAGTAGTGGAGAGGAAAGATACCGGATACTTGGAGGTCGTGCATTCCGCCAAGTGGTGATTGCGATAGGGGAGGGCAATGATGGTGATTCGTCAAGAAGCCTAAGAGCGCTTCCCTAGGTGGAACGATGCTACAGTGATCAAGGGCACCTGCTGGTCGTTGATCGTAGCGAGGGCTACATGTACAACTAGGGATAGAGCTGTCGCCCCCTTGAGCAAATCTTAGATGGTGTAGAGGGAATCCGAATGGGACTAGAAGCCATCGTCTTTTTATGAACTTATGAACTGATATTTGATTTTGCTGACCAACTGGCGTGGTTTCAGCTTGATTTTATTTGCTGACCAACTTGCGTGGTTTCAGCTGGTACGTACCCTTTGGCTTCGATGTCAGCATGGTTAGGATTCCTGTGCATCCCATCTGCTTTCCGACTTAGGTTGTGGTTGGATGATGAAGAGGAGATGTATCGTGTGTGCTGACTGTTCCCTTACCTCAATGATTTCCCTCCCTAAATCATTGACGGTTGTATTATGGAAAGACCTAGTGGAAAGACTATGAGTATGGAACTTTAAGAGAAGATATTAATGCGAAGAAAGAGGAAGATATAATAAGTTATAAGAATAAAGTGGTAATTATGAGCTGTGAATGAGGAAATGTTATAGTTATTGCATATATTTGTGTCTTAATGTGATCCCTTAGAGTAAGTCCATGCCGTCGACGACCATTCGTCCGGATCGTTGACTCTCTCTCTTCTTTCCTTTCCCTGTGGACATTGGGGACAATGTTCACAGATGTCAGATCATATAGCATTTCAAGGGATGGTTTCTTAAGTTGGAGAATGATCGTGGAATGGAGCATCATTATGAGGAGGACGTAGAAGCGGCAGCCGAGGAATCTCTCAGATACTTGTGATGAAGGATGGCAATGAAGATTAGTAATCTAAGTTAGTATAGTCTTTGTTTTTGTATTCCATCTCTAGATGGGTAGGACATGATTACTCTATCCCGAATGTAACCCCTGTTGTAATAAATGATTATTTGAAATGAAATAAAAGAAGTTTCTTTTTTTATATATTATATTCATAAAGTAATTAAACTATTTTTCCGCAAGTTAACCATCGACTAAATATGACGTTTAGAAAATGAGTTTTTGGAAATGTGTTGGATGATAACATCTCTTTTTGGAAATAGAATTTTATGACGCAAGTACCAAAACATTTTTGTAAACCAATTGAATCAAATTGTATTTAAGAAAATCTTTTGGTAAAAGAATTAAACTGAATTGATTTTGATAATGTTATAAAAAAAATGGCGCAAATTTTTAGTGAAAATTCTAAGTCCAAATTGGGGTGTTACAGGACACAGGATTCTCACATCACGGTGATGTCCATGAGAACACTCTCGTTCTCGCTTCACGGTCATCTTTTCCTTTACTGACAGTAGGTTCTTTACAATACTCCTCGTGTGTCGCTTTCGGACGAAGAAGCTCCATAGGATAACCATTTACGTGTCGAGCCGGGTTAAGTCCAACGGACTAACCGAAGAGGATATCGCTCCCTTAACTGATCGCCATCACAGAGAGTCCAACTGGAGGTACAAACTTGAGAAAATCAAGCAAACAAGGTTTCACACATCTCTAGAAGTACCGGGTTTCCCAAAAACCCTAAGATACTCACTACCTTCTACACTTTAGGTCCTTACTAACTTATAAACAATCACTCCTTCCTCTAATTCCCTTTTCTAACTTTAAGACTTTCATCCATTATTTCTCCATCTTAAAGGGAATTCTATGACAACTTTGGTTCTACTCCCTCAAAACAACCTCACTTTTCGCATTGGGTTCATCCTAAACATCAATCATGCCTATCACTTCCTCCGTCTATACATCTAACTATAGCACAAAAGGGTCTAATCTTCCGGGTTCTCTTCACAATTTCCTCAAATTACGGTCAGTATAATCCTCTTTTCTTCCTTGTGACTCCCCAACTTTGACCAAACTTACTACTATGTCCTACATTTTACTCAATAACCACCATTTATCCATCTATGATCATTCAAGCCTAAACTATCTGGGCAACTTATGACACTCCTAATTCCATAGATCAGGTTAACAAATCTGCAAAAGCATTGGTAAAGCTACGATTTGATTGGAAGGCTTATGAAGAAAAGGTTCGAGTTTCAACTATACTGATTGTCTTTGTTGAATTGCTTCAACAAACACGGAAATCTGGGGATAACATCCTATATCCTTAAAGGTAATAACCATCCTTGTTCCTAAAGGCACATCGGGGTCAACCAACTTGGGTCTATCCAACAATGATACTACATCAAAGGTTATAGGATTTCAATCTTAGAATCTGTTCGCTTCTACTTAGTCTACTTCCTCTAAGCTACTTAACCAACAGGTTCCTAACACAGCAAGCACTAGAGATATAAATAAGGCCTTACATCTTAGAAAGATGAGAACCTAATCTCATACTCCTATCCTTACACTAGCAAGCACACACAGTCACACACAAACAAAGCATGTAAGCCCAAGCTTAAGGCCACTAAGGATTACCTTTGCTCTGATACCATTCTGTAACAGCCCGATTTTCACGACTCGAAATAAACATCATTTATTTAATAAGTTGCTAAAAAATGAGGCCAAATTTTTTTTTTTTGAAAACGTTATTGAAAAACCATTGGTATATCTTAACATCCTTACTTGAAAATCGAGTTCTTACTAAAACATTTTCTTACCTAAACCTCCAAATCTTTTCAAAATAGTTTCATTTAACTCCATCACATCTTTTTCTAAAACTCCTTTACATATTATGGATAACCGGTATCCATACATAGCTTGTCATAATTAATATTCCTTTTTAAAACAAAGTTCTGCCAGTCCACAAAATAAAAGTAGGGCATAATTACAGGAGTGATACTTTGCTAAGGTAATCCTTGACTCAAAACACTCATGACAACTTAAACTAATTACCCTATCTCTAGACCTTCCGGTTGAAAACAATCGGGTGAAGCTTCCATTTCTTCTTGCGTCCCTTCTTAGTTCCCGAAGATGAAGCCATCTCTGTCGTTGCTCGTCCACCATCCTTTGGCACCGCTTCCATTCCAGCTAGAGTAGTAGAGTTTCCCTGAGTTTCGTATCGCTTCTTCTCTTCGTAGTTTCTTATAACCTCGGACGGTGACTTGTCCCAAGTGCGGCCCTATGTTAGCTCCACTCAGTTGATGCTCCGGTTCTGGAATCACGATCTGGGTGTAACCGATCCATACCCAACCATCTGGGGTGCGCTTCCAGCCACATCCGTGCCTAGTCCAAGTGGCGACCTCCATACGGTACTCCATCTGCCTGTTGAGATACCAGCAGCACCGATATGCCAACGAACAGGAGAGAGTAAGCGTTCCGAACGACGAATCGTCGACGGTGTGGGTTTACGATAGGCGGGATATCAAGACAGCACAACAATACAAGCAATATAGACACAACACAACATTCAAGCATATTATCAACATTAAACCCATTATCATTATCTTAATTATTATTGTTTTGCCCAATATTATTATCATTCTCAGCATAACACTCTTTATTTCTCAATTCCTTCCTCGTTCTCAATTTCCAATCCTTCACTTCCTTCCTTTCCTTCTTCATGGGGTTTCATCTCCTTTTTCCACACTTTACATCCACATCATCAATGATTCATAGGCTTTGCTTCTCTTAATTATAAATTCTTTCTCGTTAAGTCTTATTGAGATATAACCATCGATGATCGGGGGATTAAAGGATCATCGAGGTACGCATTCTTTCGCAGTTAGCACTCACGTCTCAAGTCTACATCTCCTCGATCATCCATCCAACCTAGTCGGAAGTAAACAGGAGTACAGGACCTTTACCGTGTGGGCACGACAGCTGTCTCACATCAATTGGCTCCAAGACAGGAGAACTGTAGAAAACTCAGGTACAGTCTCAAATCATTTTATATCATTTCAATTCATATATATATATATAATCAAGGCACACTGTAGAAAACCTCGGGTACAGTGGCAAATAAGATGCCCCACTCCAGTCCCTCTCACTGCTCAAGATTTGCAATCTAGGGGACGACAATACTAACTCTAGTTGATCGTGCAGAACTTGCCACGGCATTGGACCCAGTCCCTACCATGTTCGTATGCCACATGTGGAGTTCGTTCTGCCTAGAAAGTACTCTAGACTTCTTGACGTTTCACCGTCATTGTCCTCCCCTAATGCAATCTCCACCTGAGTATCCGCAGATACCCATGGTTCCTTCATCTCCACTACTTCGGAGTCACTCTCATAGCTCACCGCATTCGCGTATGTTAATGTCTTTTAAAGTCTTTTATCTTTAATTAACCTAATGGTCGGCCCATCCTTCGTTCATCCCTTCAATGAGTCCCGAGCGCTACCTTTTGCATCACTTTTCCTCTCTCTTCTCAACATAGCACAGAGCGGGATCGTATTCACAACTTGCATCTCATCACATAATCTCATTTCACACACTTTTCACAAAGTCTCACAACACTTTTCATTTCGTAATCTTTTCTCAAAATGGCCTTTTATAAATTTTCTCAAAATCTCTTTTCATAAACTTTTCTCAAAAATCTCCCTTTACCAACTTTCTCAAAGTTCTTTTCGTAAACTTTCACAAAAAATCTCATTTCACAAACCCTTTTCAAAAATTTCACTTCGTAACCCTTATTACACATTACATAATCCAATGTCAAAATCAACAATCACAGATTCTCCTATAGAAGAGCTCATTGTCAAACAAACATTTAACACCAAATATATTCACTAATCACTTAACATTTAAATTTCCACTTATAAGAGTCTCACCTCCAGATAAGAAGCTTGAGATGAGAGTGTTTGCAGCAAGATCGGGATCATTTTCCCTCAGGTCGAAAGGAAAGAACTACTCCGATACCATAAATGTAACACCCCAGTTTTTTTTTAAAAAAGATAAACGATTATTTGAAAATGAAATAGGGAACTCAAAAATTTCTTTATAATACAAATTTTTTTACAAAAGTTTGGGGCTCCCAAATACAATATAAGCAGAATAAACTAGAGTTCCCATCTTTCGACTTGTTCGCTGCGCACTCTGATCTCCAAGCTCCTTGATCATGCACCTAAAATATTAACCACTAAGGGTGAGACCTTTTCAAAAAACACAGTGAATTATAAGATAGTAAACAGTCCATAATAAAAACTCACGAATAATAATCAAAACAAGCAATGGCTAACAAATACATCACATTCATTCAACAAAACAAACATCCCATTATTTCCAATTTACAATCAATCATCTTTTCCCATTTCTTTTCCATTTTTCATTTCCATTTCCATTTCCATTTCCTTTTCCTTTTCCTTTTGATTGCACCACTAGGACTTGAATGCACCTGCTAGGTCATTTGGCACACCCATTAGGGACTTTGCACCTGTCAGGACTTTACACCCATTAGGCATCACCCGTTAGGACTATGCTTTTCCATTTATCCATTTCCATCTTTCATTTCATCTCATTTCATTTTACTTAAGCAGTGAATTGATCCATTGGTTACAACAACGCCTAACGGGTCACTTGAACCTAATGGGTCATTTTGCCTGACAGGTCATTTAGCCCTAACAGGTCATTTGGAACACCTAGCAGGACACCTAGTGTGCCGGTGTAACCAAAGATCAATTCCACTTCTGAAGGTACCATTTATCAATTAATCAGAGTTCCAAATCTTCACCCAAAACATATACAATCATAATTAAACATTCATGGCACAAATAATCATAAATACACACTTAGCATTTAAGCCTTCATATAGTACCCCTTACAATTATATTATTGAGCTATGTTCACAACCTAATGTCCAGCAATCAAATATAAATATCACACATTTAGCATGTAGTTCACATAATCAATTCTCAACAAGTATCAGATAAGCTAGTCGACATACTCAGGTATGTCTCAGAGTACCAAAATATAAGTCAACTCCCTAGGGTTCTTCACTTTCTACTTTATGGCATACAAAAGAGAAATTATTACAAACATTTCAGTTTGTATAAAAATCTATCAATAATACACTATATACCCCTAATCCATCTCTACTCAAGTATTAATTTGTTACCCACAACCCAATTTAACTATTAAACCCAAGTTCTATTATAAACTCTAACTATCCCTCACTCAAAGTGTAGAAAAGTGTCTCCCCTTACCTTGGAGAGAGAGGAAGCTCGATTGAAGCTCCAAGGACCTTGAATCTACCCCCGATCTACTTGGATTCCAACTCTTTTGAGAGATCTCCACTTGGATCTTGAGATTGGAGGAGAGAGAGAAGCCCTAGGAGAGAGAGAGAGCTTCAAGGAGGGAGAGAGAGAACACCATTGGAGGAGAGGGAAGGCTTGGAAAAAGAGGGAAGGAGGAATAATACATGAAGGAGGTGGGGATTTCAATGGTTAAAGGATTGGAGGAGAGGATTTGAGGAGAGAGAAAGGGAGAAAGCATGAGACAGAGACGGAGATGGGAGAAATGAAAAGAGGTGTCACGATTTGTGGCCCAAAACGCGCTTATCAACAAGTTGCTCATACCTTTTTCGCTTGAGCGAGCTATTTCTCGCTTGAGCGAGAAACAGATCAGATATATGGGGTTGAAACGAGCCGCTTTTCGCTTGAGCGAAAAGATTGTCGCTTAAGCGAGCCGAGTTTTCGCTGGAGTGAGCATGGTCTCGCTTAAGCGAAAACTACTCAGGGAATCAGGGTTTGCATTAGGCTGATTCGCTTGGGCGAGCGAATTCTCGCTTGAGCGAGGACTTGAAAATCTACCCTTAAACACTTCAAAATGCTACAGCCTCCTTGCTACCCAATTCGAAGGTTCCTAACCCCAACCTAACACTAAACCTAACACAAACAACATTAATTTACATTCCTAACATCAAAATCATATACTCATAATATAAAACACATAATTCACAAACCTCGGAAAATCAAACGAACTAAAAACCGAATTCTAGGCATAACTCTAGACTAACACTCAATCTAAACCGACCGACTTAAGGCAAATCTCTAACCACAAATATCTAAAATTAATCACCTTCGAGGCATAACCAAAAAGGTCGGATAAAGATCCAAATGCCCCACACAACCTATTACATACAAGAATTCAATCGAAACACGTTTCCGAAGGAATCCTCCGAGCACTAACACTAAGGCCCACACTAACACTTAAAGCCCAAACTTAGGATTCTCTATCCAAATATTCCATCAAAATAAAGGCACTAGGAACGCTCACTCGGACTCTGAAAAACCTCAGTACTCGAACCTACACAAAAATCAAAGCACTCAAAGCCTAAATTGCCACACCCCAAGCATACTCACCAACTCCACATACATTTCCTACCCAAACCTTATCATGCAATCATACATACAATTATACACATATACACAAGAGAATAATTACAACCACTCACACATATGAATGCACACACAAATACCCTAAGAATCTAATTACATATACTAATACATACACACATATATATACACACATTCACTAAGAAAATAATTACGAATACTTATACATATATTTATACATATTAGCTTAACATAACTATATACATATAGGCATTTACTACAAAAATAGTTGAAAATCATTTTTCATACTTCGTTTCCATATAAATAAAACATACAAAAAATATATTTTTTAGATTAATAAAAATCAGGTCGTTACAGATAGAGTTGCCACCTTATTGATCTCAGCATCAGACATGTTCCAATTAGATCTAGCTCTCATAAACAACTTAGTGAAATACTCCTCAAACACATTGCAAACCTCAGGCTGGTGTTGGGTTTGGCCTCAAAATCTTGAGAGGGGGGGTGAATCGAGTTTTATTAAGTTATTGCAAAAACCCTTATGAATTAAAAATTGTTTTGCGATGGAGAGATTAGATGTTTGAGAAGGAGAGCGAAATCGATTGATAGAAAATATAAGAGTAGCGCGGAAACGTAAATAAATGAAATATGCGGAAAAATAAAAGAGATAGGGATAGAAAAGCTTGCACCAGAAATTTTATACTGGTTCAGCCTTCCCGTCGAAAGGCCTAGTCCAGTCCCCAAGCGATCCGCTTGAGAGTTCTATAACCAGCAATTGAGCCGCCCCCAATTACAACCGAGAGCACCCCGCACACTACTATGAACCTCCGTTCGCTAGGGGCCTCAACAACACACAGCAGGGTTCCTCACCCTACAAACGCCTCAACGTTCAACTATGGGATTCTCTCCCTAACCACTAGGGTTGAGTACAATTCAATGAGAGTGATTACAACAAGTTTGATGTGTTCTCAAAAAACATATACAACAATTCAATGCTCTATGATAATGAAGATTTCTTTTGAAGTCTAAAGGCCAACAAGAGTTTCTATGAGTTCTTAAAAAAAATATGAGCGTTATGTTCAGAGAAAAGTAGGAGAAGAAGAGTACGTGATTTCTGAAAATTGTTAGAAGAAAAAGAATGAAAGAATGCTGGAGTGATTTGTGAAAGAATAACTTTTATAATTCAAAAAGATTTAAATCAACAAATCAAAATCAATTTTAAATCGAAATAAAATAAAATATGATTTTGAAATAAGTTTTAAAATCAAAACTAAATCAAAAAGATTTAAGAAATAAAATAAAGATTTTATTCTTAAAACAAATAAGGAAATAATTCAAATTTAAAATCAATTTCGAATTTTTGAAAATAAATCAGAATCATATAAATAAAAACAAATATGGAAACAAATCAAAATGATTCTGACACGTTTTTCAATAAAAGTTGAAGTAATCGATTACTTTATGAAGGTAATCGATTAACCCTTCAAAAATAGAAACTTTTAAATTCTTTTGAAAAACTAGTAATCGATTAGACCAACAATAGTTAATCGATTACATCACCCCTGTTCATTATATGATGCAACTCATTTAATCGATTATCACTAATCAAATAATCGATTACTGAGCCTCTGATAATTGAATGATGCAACATCATGTAATCGATTACTACAAGACATGTAATCGATTACTTTGTCTCAGGAAAATATATGATGCAACAATTTTAATCGATTACTTGATCCAGGTAATCGATTACTCTCAACAGAAAGTAATGGATTAACAAAGTTCACTTAATCGATTACAAGCTCTCTGATTTTTCTATGATGCAACAAAGTTAATCGATTACCTTAGCCAGTTAATCGATTACTCCTTCTTGCATAACATAAAAATATCCAGAGTTTTGTTTCATCAAGTATTTTCACAGAAACGAAGATAGAAAAATAGATTTTCATGAAAACACATTTTCTTCTCCTTTAACTAAAAAACTCTTTGGCTTTTTAAACTCATTAAGAACAGAAACTTCATTACCTTACAAATATGTCCTAAGGGAAAAGGCTTCTAAACTTATATCTTGCTTGAATCTTCAACTTGAACTTGAAGGAACTTGTGAGCTTGAATCTTGAGTTTGTTTGTTATCATCAAAACATTAGCTTGATATTTGCTTGAAGTCCATGAGAGAGTTTGAAGCATGTCTTCCAACACTAGCTTGACTTCCAACAGCTGGGAAGTCTTCAAAACGTCATTCTCATCTCTAATGGATAGAACTCTGTTTCTGTAACTTCTGAGCTTGATGGCATCATGATAAAACCGAGTATTCTGATCAGCATCCCTAAGCCAGTTCTCCTTTGCTTTCTACTGGAGGAAAGAGTTAGCAGCTCCAGATATTTTCATATAGTCCCTACTAGCTTCTCTCTCCAACTTCTGCAAATGCACATTACCAGGATCATCAGAAAGAGCATTCTGAGCTCTCGATAACTCCTGCCTGCACACCATCTCCTTTTTATCAATGTCTGCATACTTAGCCCTATTCAGATCCCTGAGAGGTTGTTGTAGAAGTCTCTGCTTTTTCATCACCCTGAACATGGCATGACCCCGAATATCAACATCCCAAGTTTCCTTGATAATATCCATGAAGCTCTCATCCTTAGCAAGCATATTAAAAAACTTGAAGGATGAAGGATAAGAGGACGGCTGCTCTTTCCAATCAATGATAATTGGTAAATGATCGTAAATTCCCTCATTCAAAAACATAGTTTCTGCGTGAGGCCACAAGGAAACCCATTTCATATTCATCAAAGTCCTATCCAGCTTGGTATAGATTCTAGATTCCTGCTACTGCTTGTTAGACCAAGTATAGAAACACCCTGAATACCTCATATCAACCAAATAGCTATTCTGAACACAATTTCTAAAATCAGAGAGCTGATCCACAAACACAGGAAGCCCCCCTAACTTCTCTTGAGGCTCAAGAAAAGTATTAAAGTCACCAGTCAAGCACCAAGGAATATCAATCTGCATACTCGTGTGCTCAATAAAATCCCAAAGCTCAATTCTATCTGATGCATCATTATTGGCATAAACAAAAGTGACCCAGAACTCATTCTGACCCTGCTTCTGCTGAACCAGACAATGAACAAACTGACTGCTGCTACTAACCACATTAACATTAAACATATCAGGCCTTCAAGCAACCCGAATTCTACCAATCGGATTTGCATCCAAATTAATAAAAGAATTCCAGCTAGGCACAAGTCTCTGTTTCACGCTATCATAGGAAGAGGTTCTCAATTTATTTTCTAAAACAGCAAACAAACCAGTATTATAACTACGAATCAACCTTTTACGCTCTTTCTGCTTTTGAGGGTGGTTGATCCATCTTATATTCCATGTAGCGATACTATCCATTCCCAGAATCAGAAGTGGATGCACCCCTAACCACCTTACCATGAGTCAATTCTTCCATCTTCTTCTGAAACCTCTTGGAGCTTCTTTTAACCACCGTCTGCCATTCATCCTCTTTATCATCATTAACATTCTGATCTTTAACATTCTAGTCTTTATCATTTGTATCAACAGGTTGGGAATTAGAATCCTCAACAGGCTGAGAATCATCCACCCTTGGATTCTCCTTCTCCGGATCATGGACCTTAGATGAATCCACAACCGGGAGAGGGCCATCCTGGATAGGCTTCTTCTTAGCAACCCATTCCTTCTTAACAATTTTCTCAGCTTTCCTACACGTCTTTTTATCATGACCATACTTATCACAATTTTCACAATAACTAGGCTTCCATTCATATGTGACTTTCTGAGTAACTACATGCCCATTCTCATTCTCAAAATGAATTTCATTAGGCAAAGTATCAGGATTTACCTCAACAAGAATCCTTGCATAGCTGATCTGATCCCTTTCTTGAGTCATGCTATCCACCATGATCGGCACACCAACCAAGCTTGCAATTTTACTGAGGGAGGTAGCACCCCAGTATTTGACATCAAGTTTATGCAACTGAATCCAAATAGGAATGTGCTCAGCATTAGAACCCATTTCCTGCTTCTCAGACCAAGGACTAATGAACAATGGCTTCTTATGAAAGTGAAAAACACCTATCTCAAGGACAGCGTTCCTGGCTTCCAATGAATTGAATCGTACAATGATGTTACCATCAGGATCCATGAGGATTTTGTCAATGCCATAGTGACCCCAAACACGTTTAAGATAGCCACTAATGACTCGGAATGGTGATTTTGCTCCCAGGACATAGCATACCACTGCGTTTTCCCAGTAGTTAAGTTCATCCTTAATATCATCCACTTCAATCTTCCCAACCGGGACACCATCCTTAGTAACTGGAGGCTGATACGAAAGCTTTTCACCCGAATTTCTAGGTTTGGAAATATCAAACGTGTCCCAAATAGATGCTCTTTTGGATAACACCTCCTTGAAGGTAGGATTCTCAATGGTCTTCACACTAGGGATATGAGATTGAGGAGCACTTGTAGCCACGGTTTTAGGTGCCTTATCGACGGGTTTGACCTTATCCACGAATTTAGCCACAAATTTAGGGGCCATATCCACGGATTTAGCCACGGTTTTATTCTTGCTCCCTAAGTTTGGTTACATGAGCTTCTCCTTAATCGTCTCACGGGTGCGGTCAAGCTTCTCAAGCACAGAGATCGCTTGATTCTCATCCATGGAATCAATGTTATCCATAAGGCATGCAAACTTGATATCCTCTTCATCAAACAAACCCAAGTCAATCGGAGTTGACTCCTTCACGCGATCACCATGCGAACTCGTTGCCCCAGCGCGCGATGGAGATGTGCCAACGCGCGGATTAGATGCACCAGCGCGAGCATCATTGGCCGCATCATGCGATTCGGAAAGGCCACGCGATTTGCCATCATCATGCGTTTTTGGATCAGCATGCGTTTTGGGATTATGCGATTGTGTTTTTTCAAGCAATTTGTCATCATGGGAGGGTGGAGGGGTAGAGGGCGATGGGGAAGGAGGAGGCTATTTTCCACGTCTCCTTGCCATGGAGGCACGGTGGCGCACACCGGGGGAGACTTGGAGAACAAGCTATATGTATACTAAAGGCTTAGAATACTCAAGTACCATTTAGCATGTATCAAAATAAACTCATTCCTTAAGAATTAGGCAAAACCAAATGATGCATGAAAATGAGCCAAGAATCCATGTGTTTTCCAAAACTCTTATAAGCACAAAACCAAGCATTCTCTCAATTAAACTTTAACTCATACCAACTACATCATTTAGAACTAAATCAAAATCATTTAATCCAATTTTACATGCATGGCCGAATATACATATGGACAAAGAGCACAAATTTTAATTCAACTAACACATGCATTTTTCCTAACCAAAACCGTATAGAATCCTTAAGCAACAAATCAAGACAAAAATCCATTCAATCATTTATTTTCATATGAAAACCGAAAATACATCAAGGAAATAACATATGTTCATAAGCCTCTCATATGAACCAAGAATAGAAATTACTTAGGCATGAACATTAACAAAACCGTATGGCACCAAAATACCCCAAACTAGATCAAAATCAATTTATCAATTCATTCTTCTTGTGGAAACCAAAAATAGACTAGAAAATAACAAAGATTAACATATTCTTAACATGCATCAAACAAAATTTCATTTCCCTTAAACTTGAGCCCTAAACTGAAACATGCAAGGGAAAAGATTGGAGCTTTTTGCAAAACAAACACAAAAACAACAACATACACATCATAACCAATATTAATCAACTCTTAATCTTTTGTTTCTTAATCGTTTAGATAAAACAAAAATCATTTGTTCAAGAACAAGAGCCAAAACTGTATGGCTCTAAGGAGGACAAAACAAAAATTCATTTATTCATGCATTTTTTTATATTAGAAAACGAAAATACACCAAACATACATCAAAGATCAACAATCAATTATATGCACTCAAGAACAAAATCATGTTCCCTCTTTTCTAACCTAGCCGTGACATGCATGAAGGAAATGAGGAATTTTTTTGCAATCAATCAACATATTGTTCATGATCAACACTAAATCAACTCATACACAAGCATATAATCATGAATCAAGGATCAAAAAATATTTACACAAAAAGGGACCATAAAACCGTGAGCTTCAAAGTCATGGTGCATGTCCATTTTTCAATTTTTAACTTCAAATACTTGCTTAATAATGCTTAAAAAGTAATAAGAAATCAATAAAACACACATGCAAATATTATTAAACATCAAACAACAAAAATCCCTCATAAGCCCCAAATGGAAAAACCGATCATTCAAAGGAGAAGAGAAGGAAAATATGGTGGAAACTTAATACCTAGTGTTGATGTTGAAAATGGGATGGAGAAAATCAAAATCTCCTTCTTCCTCTTCCTCTCCTTCCCTCCCTCTCGGCCTCTTCTTCTCTCCTTCTATCTTCTCTTTTTTTTGTAAGCAAAATGGATTGTAAGAAGGGGGTGGGGTGGTAAATGGATATTTATAAAATTTAGGTGGGTGGGGTGGGTTTATTAAAAGGGACTTACTAACATGCAACCCAAAATTGGATGGTTGCTATGCAACCTTTTCTTAAACCAATAAGAAGTTGCCACCTATGTCATGTCATTATTTGAAGTAGTTAAAATTAGTTTTTTGCAATTTAGTCCAACATAAAAAGTAAATTAAAAATTTAGTCCTTTGTACCCATAGACAAATTATACAAACAACTTTAATTTTTTTTTAAAAAATTAAAAGTTATCATTAAAAAAAATTAAAGTTGTTTGTATAATTTGTCTATGGGTACAAAGGACTAAATTTTTAATTTACTTTTTATGTTGGACTAAATTGCAAAAAACTAATTTTAACTACTTCAAATAATGACATGACATAGGTGGCAACTTCTTATTGATTTAAAAAAGGTTGCATAGCAACCATCCAATTTTGGATTGCATGATAGAAATATACTTATTAAAAATGGGGGTTTATAATTTAGTTAGAGTGAGAGGATGTGTAAGAGATAAATGGCAAAACTCCCCATTGGCCAAAAATCCTTTTAAGATAGGGTCATTAAATGCTAGTCTTAATTAGGGTGGATTAAGAGATAGATTGCATTAATTGGGTTACCCTAGTGTCTTGTGCACTAATAAATGGATGTTTCCCAATTTAAAATTCAAAATTCAAATGCATAAAAATATGCCAAAATTGTGCACCTCATTTAGACAGGAGAAAATAATATTTTTCTAATACAGTAAATAATACTTAAAATCATAACTCAATTTTCTGAAATGATAAAAGGTTATAATTTTCCCAGAACTGTAACATTCCAATATTTAATAATAATAGATTCAAATATAAATTTACTTAGTAGAAGAACGAGGCCTTAGAAATAAGAATAGGGTCGTGAGGAAAAATAGGAAGCGTGGGCCGACCAGATAAGGAAATGCTGGATCTCGGACCGAACCCAGCCGAGCCAAATGAGAACAGAACGCGAAATCTGGCGTCAACTCGGATTAGCCGACCGCAACAAACCTCGCGGTGTTGACCGAGAGGAGACTCGGACTACTGCAACCGTTCCGTGTTAAGGCCGAAGTCCCTCCTCTTCCATCCCTCCGTTGCAGCTCGAACTGAATCGCCAGTTCCTTGATTTTCACGCCCTCCGTACAGCTGTCGTTGTCAATCACTTTATGTCTTTGTCAAGTCACTGTTGGTGGCTTCCTTTAGAAGCCAATAAACCCTGTCCACATATTCTAAGCTTCTCAAAGAAGCCTCCATTATGGACCACACAAATATTTCCCACATGGGAATAAAAAAAAACCCACAAACAACACAACAACACTTTCCACCTTCCTTCTCTTTCGTCTTCCCCTTTTTCTCTGAAGTTCCAGCACCCATAGCTCTACCTACACTCTCTTCTCACTCACGAAAATCTCTCTCTTCTTCTCCATCAAATACTCACGAATTAGAGGCTGCTCTCCTTCATCTGTTTCACCTCATCAAACGTACCCTGGACCGTCGCTGTGTTGGGTGTGCAGCTAGGAGAGAAAGATTCAAGGGGTTCTAAGCTCAAGAGGTCAAACAGCAAGAAACCACACTCAAGCCCTCAAACTCTTATCTCTCACGGGTTGAGGTAAGGAGTGAGTGTTACCTTTGCTTAGGTTTGGGTTGCTTGTGTGTTCATAACGGGTGCTAAGAGTGGGTGTTAGATTAGGGAAGAGACATAGGGTAATATTAGGGAGAAAAGATAAAGGGTATGGAAAGCTAATAAATGAACTAGGATTATGTATTCCTGAGATAAGTTGAAATATTTGTATACTTGTTAAGTGCTTTTATTCATATTGTGTTGCTGTATCAATGTTTATGAGTTGTGATATTCAATGCTTACGCTGTATATCTAAACCTGTCTGTGACCGAGCGCGAGAGGCCGAGAGTGGGTATGAGGTATGTGGTTAGATGTTGGAGGAAGAAAATATAAGTTAAAGAATTAAATAATGAGGGAAACGAGCGGAAAGGGAGTAATTAAGGGGTTGAGCTGAGAGAGGTCGAGTAAAGAAATGGTTAAAAGGATAAAAGAAATTAAAGAGAAATGGTTGTGTGATCGGATCATAGAAGACGCGTACTGGGTGCGTGCATTGATCGCGTCAGACGCATACTGGGTATGAGCAGCTGTAAGACGGGTACTGGGTACTCGCAGTTATGATTCACACGAGGTTCCGAGCACGGAATCGGTGGGATGTGCTCCTGGTCATAGAAGATGTGTACTGGGTGCGTGCATTGATCGCGTAAGACGCCGAGAGGCGCAGGTGTAAGACGGGTACTGGGTACTCGCAGTTATGGACACTCCTTAACTCCATAGAAGAATCGGCGGTAGTGCTCCTGGTCATAGAAGACGCGTACTGGGTGCGTGCATTGATTGCGTCAGACGCATACTGGGTATGTGCAGCTGTAAGACGGATATTGGGTACTCGCAGTTATGGACACTCCGGAATTTGACCCTAAATGATGTAAGACATGCACTGGGTGTATGCGGCCGAAAAGAATAAAAGATTGTAAGATATGTAAAAGATGAATAATGAGTAATGTGACCGAGAGAGAGAATGGAATACCGAGAAAGGGAATAGGAACCGAGTGATCAAGTAATAGGAATTGAGGAAAAGAGTACAAGGGTAATCAATCAGATAAGTAGAGGTATAACTGATCGGTAAAGAATATATTGGACAATAACATGGACCGAGTAGAATGAAGCTGTTTATATGTGAAATGTCTCCTGTTTGAATATTGGTTATCATTCTATTTGACTATTTGTGTTTGGCTTGGTAGTTCGGTATGTCATATTAGAAACTGCTTACTTAAGTTCTGTGTAATGCTCACCTCCTTACCATTTTTCAGGTACTGAGCCCGAGCAGACGCAGTCCCCAACCGAGCAGGTTCACTCTCCCTCACAGGGAGAGTAAGTCATTGAGTCGGATAATTAAGTTAGGCCTCGTCCTGTTGGCCGAGCTAAAATACTGATTATGTATTTCATTGTTTTGTATAACCGACTGATGTAACTATGCTGTTTTGCTTTCTTACTTTCGTTTGAACTAAGTCTTCCGCTAAAAACTCTGACGTTGACATTAATGAAATGAATTATTATTTTGATCATCATCATAATCTTTTCTTTTATACCGCTTTTAAAAAGAAAATTTTAAGTCCTATTTTCGGTTTAAGGGTAAAATTCAAATAGGGTGTTACAAGAACAGTGAAAATTTCGTGGACTGCAAGATAAATTCAAAACTGTACAAAAATAAATTCTACATTTTATTACAATTTTTTTGACTATAAATTCGTCATATTCCGATTTACCAGTCAAAAGTTATGAATTTTCAAAGTTAAATAAATTAAAGAAATCAATAGGTAATAATTTTTCCAAAACATAAAATAACTTCTCACCATAAAATAAATCCTTTAAATCAATAATACACAAGAGTCAAATGTTTAATCAATTTTTAAAATAATTTCCTTCTCTGCCACGTATTATCATAATTCCAATATTATTTTTATATAACCTTAAAAGAATCAACCAATAAGAAATCTCCAAAAATCAATTTATTAAAATGAGAAAAATTGCGGATATTACAAAGACCGTATGGTCATATATATATATATATATATATATATATATATAATTGAAACATTCATACAAAAACACCAAGAGGATTGAAACGGATCCATGTTTATTATCTCACGATCTTGACATACATGCAAAGAAAAAGCTTAGATCATGACGAAAACAACATGCACCAACAAAGTCCCAATTTTTATTAAGTTCTTAAAGAAAAGCTTTAAACAAAACCAAGAATAAAAGAAGTACAATTACTAAGGAGAAGGTTATTACCTAGTATAGTTGATTGGGAGGAAAGAAATTGCTCAAAGTCACCCTTCTCTTCCCCAAACTCCCCACGGCCTCACTCTTTGTAATAACCGCAATTTTCAGCATTTTAATAAAGTAATTTTTGATCATTTTTGATTGGGTAGTTATTTTCGAATTGGTATGAATTCGTTATTTGATTTAAAATTTCGAATGGAAATAATTATTTGGAATTTATAATGGTGGATTATTTTATTTTGTTTGGTGTTTTGAAGGAATTATTATTTAATTGATTTATTTGATTACGTAACTTTGAAAATTTATAACTTTTGATCTGTAAATTCGAATTTGATGAATATATATTCAAAACAATCATATTGAAATGTAGAATTTATTTTTGTACAGTTTGGGATTTATGTTGCTATTCACGAAATTTTTAATATTTTGAGGAGATTATAATGTACTATTTTAAGTAAATTGAAATATGATTTTCAAGTATTATTTACTGTATCGGAAAAATATTATTTTCTACTGTTGAGAAGTGTTGCATGGTTTTAAGAAATTTTTTTGTGCATTTTGAATTTTAAATTTGTTAGACATCCAATTATGAGTGCACAAGACCCTAGGGTAACCCAATTAAACACACCCTATCTTAATTTAAGCATAACCACCCTATATGTTCCCTATGGAGACAAGTCATCAATTACCCTATTGATTATGTCTCCCACTAAGATGTGAGTCATAAAGCCTAAACTGATAAAAATTTGCAAACAAGCCCCTTATGACTCCTAGCATATTTCGAACCCTCTTTTAGCCAAGTGACCCCAACATAGTTTTTCTATAAATACCCACCCCATGACTTAAGACACCCCCTTGTGCTCATAACTCTCAAGACAAAAAAAAAAAGAAAGAAGGAGTGAGAAGAAGGAAGAAACCGTGGGGGAGGAAGAGGAAGGAGGAGGAAGGAAACTCATTTTTCTAGTCCATTTTCTTTGATTCCTCTTAGATATGGTCTTGTTTCTTCTTGTTCTTTTCTTCTTTATTTTTGGTTTTTCCTTCAAGTTCTTCAAGGAGTATTTTGTTGTTTCATGAGTAAAGCTTCTTGCATGTCTATTTTTCTTTCTTCTTATGATTTTCTATACTTGATAATATGTGTATTTGAGCTTGGAATCAAAAAAATAAACATCCACCATTCTTATTGATGCTCACGGTTTTGAACCCATTTTTGTTTAAAATAATTTTTGACCTTTGATTTGTATTTTTATGCTCGAATGTAAGTTGGTTTGTTATGTTCATGAACTATGAGTTGTTGATTTGCACAAATTTTTATTATTTCCTTTTTGCATGCCACGGTTAGGGTTAGGAAAAAGGGGAAAATGAAATTGTTTTCTCATGCATGTAATTGATTGATGATTCTTGCTATTTATTTGTTATATTTTTCGGTTTCTATAAGAGAATGCATGAATAAATGAATTTTTGCTTTAAATTGTTGTTCTTAAAGGTGCCACGGTTTTGTTCTTGTTTATACCCATGATGATTTTTGTTTTTCATTTCAATATTTGATTCTTGACCTTGAAAGGAGTATGAGTATATTGATATGTATTGTGAAAAGTTTTTGATTTTTCTTCATTAGGGCCTTCGGCCAAGGCAAAATAATAAAGGGAATGAGTTTTGTTCTTGATTGCATGTTGTGTTCTTGTGCTTCTTTATGACTTTTAAGCCCTAATGTGTAAAGATTTAAGCTTGAAGAGCTAAAATGAACATGCAAGAGTCAAAAAGGTGTAACGCTCTCTTATTTACTTTATAATAAGTTGAGTAAAGAATTGTTTCATAGAAGTGATATGGACTTGAAATGTATTCCAAAGTAGGGTTCATAAAATTTTCTCCAAAGAAAATTTACAAATGGAATTGGTTAAATAATTGATATTCAAGTTACTTAACTTGTGACGAAAAGAAACGCACTTCGAGATAACATGTTATTGATTACAAAAACGTTTTTTTTATAATTATTGGCTTGTTATCTCGAACTCATAAGATATAATTTTCTTAAAATGATAAGTCTTACGAAAATCAGAGTAAGCGGAAATTATTTGGAATAGTATCCTTGATCAGATGTACATCAAAACATGATATTTGCATATATATATATATATATATAAGAAAACATAAAAAGTAGATCAAGGTACATAGTCATCAATCAGATCCAGCGTAGTCCAAGTGTAAAACCCATAACAAGTCCATAAACTATAAAGTAAGACCACTCTCTTAAATCTCTCAAAACTATATACAAATAGATACAACTCAAAATATAGAAATCCCAAAGACGGTCTAATGATCCTCCAAACAGCTATGATCCTCCTCCTGGTCTCCAGCAGCTGCTCCACCGTCCCTCACCCCAATCACCCATATCATGCATCGCCCGGTGGATCCCCAACTCCCCACTGACTACCAGTGGAGTGCTCGACTGGCTCGCCCTCGCTCTCTGCCTCCTCAGGATCCTCCTCGACCTCGTCCGACTGAGTCAGTGCCCGACCACTGGGCACGGGGTCATCAGATGGAGTCCCACGAAATGGTCTTGTCGGACCAGGAGTAGGAGTCTCCTCACGGATAACTCGAGAAGCAGATGGATGGGATCAGGTAGTAGCTCTAAAAGAAAACTATGAAAACGTCGAGCTGGTCGAGCCGGGGGTGGTCCATGGTATGTGTAAAAAGGGGGCACATGCAGGGTATAGATGATCGCAATGCGGAACCTACGAGGACGGACACGAGCCAGAGGGTTCGGGTGATAGAGTGTCAATTCTACCTCCCCCTCGAAGGTGGCTCTATGTTCCTCATAGTACCACACTCCACTAGGGAGTGGGCGCAACTCGATGAAAGCTAGATAGCAAGCCATCACCTAAAAAGGGCATAAGGGTAAGCAATATAGTTCACATAATCAAATAAGAATAATTGCAGGAATAAACATTCACATCTTAGCAATTAATCAGGTATTGTAACGACCCAGCTTAATTACCTTCAATTACTTATGAAAATAGAGAATTTTTTTTCGCAACATCCAAACTTAAACTTTTTAAATGCGGAAGCAACCTTTGATATAATATAAAGGAGAAAACATGGAAGGTTCATGATTCATAGTACAATAGTTCAAACTAGTACATCTCTAGGAAATAAACTAACTAGACTCTGAGTTACTTAATATACTAATCATAACCCAGAGCATGGTTCACAAAACTCCATTCCTTGGAAGGGAATCCCACATCCCCAGCCAGCACTATTCTTCCCCTTGGAAGACGGGACCTTCACTACCTAAAAGGGCAAAAAGGGAGTAAGTCATAGCTAATCACATTAAATCGAATGATAAAGAACATTGGCTAAAAACAACAAACACAAGTAATGGCAGTTTCACAAATGCATAAACATATGTCAATCCCTTTTAATTCAAACATTAATCTTGTCTTTAATGGCATGATGTATGTCTATCTAGAATCCTTTCCCGGGGCATCACAGCTTGGAGGAAAATGGGTCATCGTGAGCTTCCTCCGCTCGACCTTTCGCGACTTACAGGCTTTCTCTGCCCAGCGTAACTAGTATTAACACCTCAACAAGCTGGAGCAAAACAAATGCATGAATGCAAACATAATCTATTACCAATCCTTATCTTTTGATTCATCATCATCATTCATGTCATTTCCATTCAGGGTATAGTCCATAATTCTCATTTTATTCTGTCATTATTCTCATCAGCATTCCTAGCGACACATCGCCGGATGCCTACTCATTTCATTATTCCATTTCCTTTAACTTTTTCTTTTAGCTGGTGCTGGTGCTTTCAGGAAAAAAAGGCCATCAGCGGCATAGCCACTTTGTGATGGAATTAATTATTTCCATTTAACAATTTCAGGAAAAGTCCATCAGCGGCCTAGCCACTTTGTGATGGTTTTAGAAACAGTATTTAATTATTTCATTTATAGTCCATCGGGGCATAACCTCCTATTGATGGTTATTGCAACGACCCCATTCGGGACTCCCATAGGAAAATATCAACCAAGTGAAATAAAAACTTTCACTAGGACATCTATAGGATAAATATCGACCAAATGGGTGTACACACTTCCGTTGGGACTCCTGTAATGAAATTATCAACCACTGAATGAAATTCCAGTAGGACACCTCCAGGATAGTTATCAACCAAACGGGATTTAAATTAAGCCACTGGTGAAATTCTCATAGTGGTGTTTAGAATTTAGTAATTAGGAAATTAGACAAGTTAATTTCTGAAAATTTTAAGAGAATAAGAGTTTTATGAAATATTCTCAAAATACTCGAGTAGTTCATGAACTACTCGAGTGGTTCATGCAAAAATACTCGAGTCCTTCATCACTTTCCAGAATACTCGAGTCTTTCTCGAACTACTCGAGTCTTTTTGCTGCAACAGCACCAGTTTTCTGCATTTTAAGCACCAATTCGAGAGTTTTACATTTTTACTTCAATTCTGCACTAAACAGAAGTTATTCCACATAAAATAAACATGTCACATATATTAATTACCATCAAATTAACCGGAAACATAATCAAAACACAGAATTGCATAAAACATAGAAAATGTCCATTCTAATATATGAATTCCATTTCTACTTATTTTAAGTTCGTGAGTCAATTCACTGAGCTTCCTTAGGTCCATTTAAACTTGTTTGAATATAAAAACCGTGGGTTTCTGACCTCCAAGTCAGATTCCTAATTCGAGTTTACATTGCCCATGAACCTCATAAGGTTCCTATGAATTTAGCTTATTAATTACCATTCTAGAAAGTAGGTAACTTCTCCCATACCTTAGAGAAGCTAATGAAACAATTGGTTGAAGAGAAAAGGGGTTGGATCAAAGTTTGTGTTTCTGCACCGGTGCAAGACAGTTTGCACTAGCTGACTTTGGCAATTACATTCACCACGAATAAGGCATGAAAAAGAATGAAATAAGTTAGCTTAAGAAACTAGGGAATGCTAACTTTGATAAGGAACAAGTTTGAAACGAATTGGCTCAGTGTACTTACCAAACCAATTCAAAGAAGAGAGGTTGATGATGCTGTTTGATGCTCTGTTTTTTTTTCAGCTTAGAGTATGCATCTTTGGAAGCTTCTAACTCTTGCTACAGGAGGTTAATTTGAGTGGTTCTTGGTTCTAATTCAAGACTGAAGTTAGAGCTCAAATTGTGTTTTGGTTGTACTGGATTTGGTTGAGTGAGGAAGGAGAATCGAAGGCACAAAGTATGCACCCGAAAACAGAGAATTGGGGACAGAGATTCGGGTTTGGAGTGATTTGAATGTGTTTCTAGCTTCCCCAATCACCTACTTAATGTCTATGGTTACCCTCCTTCGAAGTAAAGTCCAGCTCTGTGCTTGTAACTAGATGAAACGAGCTGTTGGCTTCAAATTGAGTTGAAACCAACTTTTATTTTTTTGCAGAGCTGCTCGAACTACTCGAGTATTTTCAGAAATACTCGAGTATTCTAACTAGAAATTCAAATTTTCCTAACAGCTAGTTACGATACTCGAGTCTTTCCCCAAAAGACTCGAGTCTTTTGACTAAAAATCAGAAAAATTAATATTTTATTCAGTAAAATATTTTATTTTATTTATTTATTTATTTAAGATACTGGGTGTGACACCCTTTTCTCAATCCAAGTAAATATTACAATAAATATGTATCACTTGATAATTATATGGACTTGTTATTGAATAAAAAATGTGAAAGTAAAATTTCTTTCTTAAAGCGGGTGCACAATCAAAATAGGGAGCTCTTGGAGAAAATAATTCGCATCCTTTGAAACATTGTATTGAATTCGGTGTTTACGAAAATAAGAAAATCTTTTCATAATCCGGATAGCACCAGTGCTTTTGGAAACGTATAGACATAGTAAAATTAGGCGGTGTGTATCCATTCTTTCTTTTTCGGAACTGATACCATTTAAATCATACAACCGAAATCGCTAATTTATTTTTATCAGAGTGAGCGGAAAGAGCAGGACTATGCGTAGTTAAAATATAAACATAAGCTATATATATATATATATATATATATATATATAAAGATATAAGTCAAGTAGTACATAGTCCCCAAGAAATCAATTCTCCAAGGTCCAACAAGTCCATAATAGATCTACATCAAATATAATCGTAGCCCTAGAGCTCTCATGAGCATATCTACATCATATATACATATCAAAATATGAACTCCAGGGTGGTCACGTAGATCTGGCAGCACCAGTAGTAGTAGTGATAGTAGTAGCGGTCTCCAAGAAGCAAAAGGTAGTATCATCATCACCACAGCAGCAGCAGTAGTATCGCCTCCACAGCATCCCCACACCGGATCCCCTGATCCTCATCATGTACCCTATGCACATACCTAAGGATCGTCATCCCTCCAGTCACTCCCAGTAGAATGCACGACAGGCTCACCTCCGCTCTCGTCCTCCACGGGATCCTCCTCGATCTCATCCGATGGAGAGTGTACCCTACCACTGGGTACGGGGTCAGGAGATGGTGTGGCCCTGACTGGACTCCTCGGATCAGAAGGGGGAGTATCCTCGCGGATGACTCTCGAGGAAAAAGGGTGTGAGCGGGTAGGTCTGAAACGAAAACTATGATAAGAGCGAGCTGGCCGTGTGGGAGGTGGTCCATGATATGAGTAAAACGGGGGTACGTGCATAGTGTATATGATGGGAATCCTAAATCTACGAGGACGAAATCGAATCAACGGGTTCGGGTGGTAGAAGGTAATCTCTACCTCCCCCTCAAACACCGCGCGATGGTCCTCATAGATCCATGTGCTACTAGGAAGTGGCCGGATCTCGATGCAAGCGATGTAGCGAGACATCACCTACAAGGGCATAGGGGTAAGCAATTCTACACACATAATCAACAAAGCATAAATTTGTACAATAAGAATGTGTAAATATGCAACAATGAACAACAATCACATTTAGCACTTAGCAGTTATTGAATGCAATTAGGATGCTCATACTTGTTTCATTTATCGCACTTAATTTTAAATGAGTGGCATGATGCATGAATCTAACTCTCAAGCTTATCTCCATCATTCTATGTCACTCTCTGACGTCCATCCCTGACAACCCAGCACTCACCAGTGCGTTGTATTCCTAAGTATACAACAATTCGTACATTCACCTAGAATGTACACGACAAGCTTGGAATCCGTGCCACCCGAGCACATCCCGTCATCCAAACGGACCATCATCCAAACGGTATATCCATATCGGCATCCACAAAGCCGACCACGTCATCAACGTGTCATCAAGCAAGCGTATTGGCACTCCCAGAGGCCCTCCCATGTTTACCAAAAACATGATATACGACCTACCATCCGAACTCCAAAATGAATGCATTACCTATAAGCCTAAAAGAAATTGATTAATATATCACATGCCACCTAGGCACATTCCGTCATCCAAACGGACCGTCATCCAAACGGTATATCCATATTAGTCAATTTCTTTTAAGTTCAGATCCCTTGGATTATGGTTATGAAATCCTTAACCAATTGAGTTAGAATTGAAAATGGTGTTTCTCAGGTTCTGGGTAAATTACTCGAGTATAATTCAGCATACTCGAGTGTTCTTCATCTTTTCCAGATCACTCGAGTGTTCTTCAGGTTACTCGAGTGTTCATGACTTTCTGGGGATTTGGGTTTCAAATTCATTAAGATACTCGAGTAGTTCATGGGTACTCGAGTGTTCTTCATGATTCCCAGAATACTCGAGTCACCCCTGCATTACTCGAGTGGTTTGCCTTAACATTTCCCCGGGTATCACTTGATACTCGAGTACTGGACACAATACTCGAGTGTTCTTGCTCAAATTACATTGTTTTACAAACATTTTACTCGAGTACCCTGTCCAATACTCGAGTGTTTCTCAGCAGAACAGACTGAAGTCTTAATTTTAACACACCATTTTCAGTTCTACTCATTTCTAGTCCAATCCAAGGATCAACAGTGTTCACATACCATATAATGAACATGTTACAACACTCATTTCATATCAAATTACAGATTTGACAGAGAATCAATCATTAATGCATAAAATACACAATTTGACAACTTAACACCTCAAATTGCAAAATAAGCAACAAATTCATGAATTAATGTTCATTATAGCTTGCATGCATCATGAGAAACTTGCTCTAAACAACCATAGAGCATAACTTGGTCTCCAAACCAAAGTTCCTATTCAAACTAAGCCCTTAAAGCCTCTTGGTGGCTTTCTAATATAATTAATAGAATTTAAACTCTATCTAGTGTACAAAATTACTTCCCCTTACCTCTCAGACGTGTTCCAACAAAGAAATTCCAAGAGAAAGCTCTCCAACCCTAGAAATCACTTTGAGCTTCACATGCATGACAGTTTGAGTGCACCACCAAGATTGAATTGGTTCACACATGAAACAGAGATACAAATTGGGGATTTTAGTTTTCCTAGACTCTATGCAACATAAACTAACTAGAGAAATCGAATTTTGAACTCAGAGACTCGTGAGCTTGCCAGAAATTGAAATCGAAGTAAGCCCCACACAAAGATGTAACAAAGAACAGCTCCACTTCCAAGTCTTGATTCTTCCACCACACTCACTCAAAGCTCACAATTTTAGTGTTTATACAAAGCTCGTGATGTGAGCTTCGTATTCGTGTATGATTTGTTACTCAATTTGACTCAGAGAAGGAGAATCGAAGGGAGTAAATCAAGAACCCTAACTTGCTCAACAACCCAAGCTTTGCCAAAATTCTTCACGAATTCGGTGTTGATAGGCTTAAATAGGATGGGGGAACGTTCATGCAGGTCGACACAACCTCCATAGACGTGGAGTGGTGGTGATTTCGTGTCAACAACACGAAATCGTTGGTGGTGACTCACCAAACGCACTAACTCGTGCAACTCTGTCCAGAATACTCGAGTATTCCAGAAAATACTCGAGTATTTTGCTCAGTTTTTGAAAAACAATTATTTTATTTACTTTCCCTCCAAAATCTTTCCTATATTTATTTCTAGGTCCCAACCCAGGGACTAATATGCAAAATACTTATTTTACATATAATTATATTTATTAAATGAATTCACACACATTTTCTAACTACATAAACACATATTTTAATCAAGGACTAATATAGAAATCATTAATTATAATTAATTTATAATTAACATTTCATTAATCGGGGATTAAAATTTTGGGGTGTTACACTGGGCCTTATAGGTATCATGCATATACATATGATCAAGCCATTTTCAATTATAATTAACTTCTTTAATTATAGTGGCATGATGCATGATTACTAACTCTCAAATTCCTGAGATTCTCCAACTATCACACTTTTGGACGTCCAGCCATAATCACCTAAAGTACTCCCAGAGTACACAATCCATGCTTGGAAGTGATACATAACGTCATCCCTCAACGTCACGTCGTGAAGACGTAATAATCACTTATGGTAGATAACACTACTCCCAGAGCTTGTGTCACGCCGCGAAGACGTAATAACCATATCAACAATGCACACACACTAGCCACATTATCCCTCATAATGTGTCATCAAGTAGGATATCACATTTGGTGTTCCCAGAATATCCTCCTTGTAACATCCCTGATTTTTAATCCCTGATAAAGTAAAAGTTAATTATAAATTTATTTTATAATTAATTATTTTATTTAATTTTTGATTAAAATATGTGTGTATGTATGTATTTGGTTAAAAAAGGATCAGAAATGGTTTTTGATAATTATTTTGAAGTAAAAATGTTAGTTCTGCAGTTAAGTCCTTTGAGAAGGACCTAAATGCAATATTAGAAAGATTTTGGAGGGAAATTCAATAAAATATAAATTTTTGAAAAAATTAGTCGTGGTAATCGATTACCACGATATAGTAATCGATTACCATAATGCAGAACAGCCAAGGTTAGTGCATTTGATGAATAATCCACCACTAATCACCGTTGATTGCCACGAAATCACCATGGACACGTCCTAGAATGCGTGTCGACTTGCATGAGAGTCCAATTCGCTTATAAATAACCTTGTTGATGAAGATTGAATTCCATTTGGCTAAGTTTCTGGAAATTTGCTCTGTTTAGGGTTCATAAATTCGCCCTTCTTGTTCTCCTTTGATTCCAAACAATAATACACAAATCATACACGGTTGTGAAGCTCACATCTAGAGCTTTACAAAGATCTAAGAATGTGAGCTAAGAGTTAGTGTGCAAGAAGAATCGAGTCTCTAAAGTTAAGGCATCAATTCTGCAGAAACCAGAATCTGAACCTTGGAGCTCACTTTGATCATCGATTTTGGTAAGCTCCTGTAATCCTTGAGTCTCAAATTTATTCCATTCTCTTGTCCTTGTTGCAGAGAACAAAACCTAACTATTTTCCCTAATTCTTATGCATGTTTGATTTGTCAAAATCTCTGGTTTTGAACCCCTGTTCAAAATTGTTCTGCATGTGCTGCTCTTTAAGGGTCTGAGAGTTTTGGAGCAAATCTTTTGCAAGCTTCTGTTTGAGCACGTCTGTTCTGGTAAGGGAAAGCTAATTATACACTATATAGGGATTAAAAGCATGTATTTTGATTAGAGAGTCACCAAGAGACTCTAAGGGCTTAGTTTGATATTGAACTTTGGTTTGGAGACCAACACTCACTGTTTCAGGACTTGGAGCAAGTTTTATATGATGATTGTGAACTATTTGAAAGATAAAATTGATAAAATATTGCATGATTCACAATTTGATATGTTATGTTGCTTAATATGTGAATTTATGCATAATTATGAGAACTCTTGTGAGTTCTATGAATTGATTCTGTTTTTGATGTGGAACATGTTTAAAATGTGATTCTTGAGGTGTATGAATGATTGTAATAAGTTAAAAATGGTTAGAAATAAAAATGGTATGTTAAAACCCTAATTTTTAGTGTTTTGCTGTCATGGATAATCGATTACTACGATCTGATAATCTATTACCCATTTGCATTTTGTACAGACTTGGTAAAATATACATAGTAATCAATTACCAGACTCTGATAATCGATTACCAGTGTTGAAAATACTTAAAAATACCATTTTTAATTCTGAATCATTGTGTTTATACTTAAAGTACAAATCATTCATGTGACCTGAGACTTAAAAGGATTGATTGACGATGGTATAAATTATTATTGAATTAATAATGTGAGACATTATTAAGTGTGAAATACCAATAAGTTCTTTTAAGTTAAATTGCATTCATTCTGGAATTCGGATGTTAGATCGTTTGTCATGTTTTGGTAACATGAGGAGGGCCTCTGGGAGTGCCAACTGACGGCTCGCTTGATGACACATTATGGTTGACGATGTGGCCAGCAAGAGTAATACACTGATGATATGATTATTCTGTATTGGAAGATGGGATGCTGCTCGAGGAGCGCGTTATGTATCATTTCCAAGCTTGTCGTGTACATTCAGGATGGAATGTACGAATGTTGTACAACTAGGAGTATAACATGAACATACTGTTGAGTACATATGTGAAGTAAACAATGGACGTCAGAGAGTGACATAGATTGATGGAGTTAGGATTTGAGAGTTAGACTCATACATCATGCCACTCATCCTTAATTAAATTAAAGTTTGTTAATTGTAAATAAGTGTGAGCATCCTACTTGCATCAAGTATTTGTTAAATGATAATTGTGATTGTTAACTGAATTGATGTTATCTGTTCATGCTTATATTGCTTAAACTTTTATGCTCTATCTGTTATGTGTATAGTTTTGCTTATCCCTGTGCCCTTGTAGGTGATGTCGCGATACATCGCTTGCATCGAGATCCGCCCACTTCCTAGTGGAGTATGGATCTATGAGGATCATCGGGCAGTGTGTGAGGGTAAGGCTGAGCTGAACTTCTATCATCCTAATCCACTGGTTCGGTTTCGTCCTCATAGATTCAGGATCCCCATCATATATACTATGCATGTACCTCCTTTTTGCACCTACCATGGACCACCTCCCACTCGACCAGCTCGCTCTTATCATAGTTTTCGATTTAGACCTGCCCGCTCACACCCTTTTTCTCCTAGTCGTTCAAGAGGAGACTCCCTCACCTGATCCGACGAATCCTATTAGGGTCACACCTACACCTGACCCTGTACCCAGTGGTAGGGTACCTACTCCGTCAGGTGAGATTGAGGAGGATCCTGTCGAGGATGAGAGCGAAGGCGAGCCTATTGAGCATTCTACCTGGAGTCAGTGGAGGGATGATGATCCATAGGTATGTGCGTAGGATAGGTGATGTGGATCAGGGATCTGAAGTTTCTGCTGCTGTGGAGGAGTTTTGCTAATGGTTGATGATGACTGCTACTACTACTTCTACTACTTATGTTATGAGATCAGCTCTGGAGTCTTTTATTTTGGTTATGTAGTTATTGTATATATTACCTTTTGAGAACTCTAGAGTACTGATCTATCTTTTGAGTATGTATATATTGTGTTATGGACTTGTACTTGGGACTTGGAGACTTTTATGATCTGGACTATGTACTTACTAGCTTTTATGTATATATAAACGTATGTTTATACTACAACTCTGTTTCATAGTCCTATTATTTCTGCTTACTCTGATAATAATTTAAAGGAATTCGGCTACGGTATTTTCAAATGGTATCAATTACGTTAGATGAAAAATGGATGGCATCACTTATGTTTTCAACATATGAACTATAATATATTCTATTAGACCAAAGAGGATGCTATCTAAGTTTTGAAATGACGTGGGAGTAAATGATCTCTCAATTAAAGTATTCGCCGAATTTAATATTTAAAGTAATACGTATTCTATTCTCCAAGATCCAATATTTTGGTTTGTGCACCCTCTCCTTCTAGAAAATAAAAAGGAAAAATTTAACCCTATATTTTCTACCTTTAAGCAAGTCCATATCCTTTCGAGTAAAAAGCTTAAATACTATAATTACTCGTGGTTTAATTTGAGGGTGTCACACTTGGTGGTATCAGAGCACAAGTTAGATCTTGTAGTAGTTGAAGTAGTTCCAGAAAGGTAGTCATCAGCATCAAGCAGGTATCCACATGTTATATTTGAATGTTAGTATCTTACTTTGTTTAAGTAATAGATACAAATTGAGTGTATTGTTTGAAGCTATTGTTATAGCTTTAGTTTAGTTTGTGTGATGGGTGTTTTCTTAGTCTATCATATATGACCATAAGCCCATAGTGCAGGTCTAGTATGATGACTAGAAACCAAAATCATACTAATGTGATGCTGGAGAGGATCACAGCTGTTCCGGAATCTATGCAACAGCAACAACAACAATATCAACAACCACCGAAACCAGTTAATCCACCTCATCAATGTAACGTTGGTAATGTTGAAGCTAACAGTTTAGCAGATTTCAGAAGCTGTAGTCCACCTAAGTTAGAAGGAGGATTTAAGCCAGAAGAGGCTAACAAGTGGATTCACACTATGGACAAAATTCTCAGAACATTAGACTGTACAGATGTTCAGAATGTAGCATATGCAGTTTATATGTTAGAAGGAGAAATTGAGAATTGGTGGAATCACACAGTCCAGCTTCTGCATTATGAAGGAAGAGATGTCAACTAGGGTGTGTTTATGGAGAAGTTCCTCCATAAATATTTCCCAGAATACTTAAGAAGGAAGAAGGAAGTTGAGTTTCTGAAATTGAAGCAAGGAGAGATGAGTGTGGGTGAGTACGCAGCTAAGTTTGAGGAGCTGATGAAGTACTCTCCATATTATCAAAACAATCCTGATGAGAGAAGTAAATGCATCAAGTTTGAAAGGGGCTTGAGGCCTAAACTAAAGTCTATCTTTAGTTATCAAAGGATTGTTAGGCTTAATTTGGGTCTAATATATGATGTTTTTAGGCTTAATTTCACTTCCTTTTGCAATGGTTTTGGCTTGTTTCTCTTATAAATATAGGTATTTTGTATTAGTTTTAGCAATTTTTAGTTTATTAGAATCCTTTGAACGTTTTGATCCATTTTGGGTATGTTTCAGGTGTTTTGGAGCTTTATTTGGAGAAAATATTACTGGAGCTGAGAAGAGCATAAGAAGACCTTGAAAATGGCACAAGAACGGAGAGAAACGGAGTCGGAAATTACTTGGCACGCCCAGGCGCGTGGTAGGCACGCCCAGGCACGCATGCTTCGTTAATTACTGGGTGATCAGATGGCGCGCACCCAGGCGTGCTGACGAACACGCCCAGGCGCGCAAGGCACGTGAAAACCCAATTGGGCCTAATTCTGAGCAGTTTTGAAGGATTTTGATAAGATTAGACTTTTATCTCTTTATATTAGGATTAGTATTAGGTTTAGCAGGGGATAATAGTGAATTAGCAGCCATGAGTAGTCATTAGTATTCCATAGATAGTTTTAGAAAGGAGATTTACACATTCTTGGGAGCATTCGAAGGAGGGATCCGGAGAAGTTTGAAGATTTGAAGCACATATCTGTGGTAATTTAGGAATAAATATCATAGCTATTTGTTTTCTTCTTCTCTTTCATTATGTGTAACTAAACCTTTTGTGTTAGGAACATGGTGGATTTGTATTTGTAATTTATTATTATGAATTTATGTTTTTCAGTTTTAAATCATGTGTTTAATTGTGATTTTAATGTGATGCATGGAAGTAGCTAATCTATGTTTTGGATTTTCTAAATCTGAATTGGAAAATTAGGATTTAGAATAGGTCGTGCAATTAAACAGCATAATTATTCAATTAGTAGGAATACTATTAAATTCTTATGTACTTTTCATAAATTCGTTGTTCTTAATTAAGGTTATTCAATGGTTTAAATTTCTAAGGAATTAGGATTTAATAAGTTGAATAATAAAAAGTAATTTCATAAGAGGAATCTAAGAATTACTATTTTCTGAATTTGTTCTTGATTGGAATGAAAAATATTGATTTATAATAAATAAGTGAACATACAATGAAACTAAGTTCCTAACCAAGTTCTTCCATTTAATCTGTCTTTTATTTTATTTTCAGCATATAATTCCTCTTTTTAATTTATTTATTTAATTCTGAATTTTAATTTTTAATAGATTTTATTCTAGATCTTTCCTTAGGTAGAAATAGATTGAACAATTCTGAGTCCCTGTGGGTACGATATCTGGTCTTAACCGACTATATTACTATCTGATCTAGTATACTTGCTAGAGAGTGAACAAGTTTTTGGCGCCGTTGCCGGGGACTTGAATTAGTTTAATCTGTTTTGGCACTAAGAAGTAATTTGGAGTGAAATCTATTTTTGATCTTAATTGTAATGTACAATAATGACTTGTGAAGAGTTGAATTGTGAAGAGTTGAAATTTTTTGATTTTGTTTTGGCTTCACATCATTTTACTTATGATGCAAATACCTCGATTTATGAGATTGAGAAATTATATTTCAAAGAGTATAATAAATTTGTTGTAGAGGAATTGGTACAAGAGTTCTCCACTAAGGAAGAATTAAATACTAATTTCTCTGAAAATTTTGAAGAAAATGAAATTAAAGTGCATCATGAGATAGAAGAGGTGAAACAAAACAAAACAAATGGGGATAGAATAATAGTAGAAAAATTTGACTCATCCTTGCGTGCTGGAATTTCTGAACTTCAAAATTGTGTTAAATCCCTTGCATGTATGGATGATTCAAAATTTTTCAATTATGTTCGACCCTTGAGTTTGCATGATGTTTTCCCAGAACATCAACATGAGTCATTGTTGTACAAAGGGATGAATAAAGATCCTGAAAATTTTGTTTCCCCTTGTTCATGAAATTGACACCTTCATGAATGGGGAAAAAGATAAATTTGATGAGATGATGCATGTTGTAAGGAATGTACCTTTTGACCCTGGTGGGATTGAATTTATTTCTAAAATTTCCTTACTTCATCATCATCCCTACTCATTCCCATGGGATATGGGAGTAACTTGTTATTCCTATATCACATGGGAATTGAGCCATAGAATTTGGGATCCTGGTGGATTCTTTTTAGTTTTTTTAGTAGTTTAGGTTTTATTTTTTTAGTTTTAGTGAATAAAGAGTGTAGAGCTTTCTATATGTAACTACTAATGAGGTGCTTCTAGCACTACTTTTAGTAGTTCATGTGACACAGGTGAATAAGTTTGGGGGAGTCTCCTCCATGGTGCATCAAGAGAGAAAGGTGTGCTACAAAGGGAAGTCTCTAACTCCTTGCTTTTGTTTTTAATTTTTATTTTGTAGTTAGGTATGTTTAGTTTAGTTTGCTTGAGGACAAGCCAACCTTTATGTTTGGGGGAGTGGATAAAATAAAAAAAAATTCAGATCTGAAATTTTCTCCCATTTTTGGTGTAGGTTAGTGTCTTAGGTAGAGGTTTTGTAATTATTCTAGACTTAGGATTATTTTTCTAATGATAGGTGTATATACTTGGTTTAGGATTAGACTCATTGATTCATGTTATTTATTTGTTGAGCTGTAAATATTTTTGAAATCTGGTTATTTGACAAAGTTTTTTAGAACTTGAAATTAGTGAACTGACTTTAGCTTAGTGAGATTTTGAGCCTATTTGATGGGGTATGGTTTTTTTTTTTGAGATATTTTGATTTGAGACCCCTATTTCTTTCATGAGTGTGTTCTCTTTAGTTTTGTGTTCTAGAACTTGACCGGTGACCATTTTGAGATTGATAATTGATTACATGCATGAAAATGATTAAGGCATTTAGGATGGTGTTTTTGTAGCCTTCAGAGATTTTTGTTGGATTTGTTTTCCCTTAGTTGCCCATTTTGAGCCTAATATAAATATGATTTTTCTTTGGTACCCTGCATTGATTGTATATTTTTGTGAGTACTTTAGAAATTTTGAATGAGCAATTGAGAGAGGGACATTTCAAAATTATGAAAATTTGGAAAGTGTTGTTAAGTTACTCTTCTTCCAAAAGAAAAGAAAAGAAAAATTGAGAAAAAATGGAAATTGATGAATGATGATAAAAAAGAAATTTTGTTTGGAAGAAGTAGTAGAGTAAAATTGAGAAAGAAGAAGTTTGAAATAGTTGTGATTTGAGTGTGAGTCCTCATAGTATTCATTGCTCATTCATAATTTTTAGAGGGAAATTTGTTTTGTATTTTAGCCCTTAGTTTCATCCTTTCTTTCTTTTATCCCACCTGACATTTTTAGCCATGGCCACGTTACAACCAAATTAAAGACCTTTTGATTTGTGCATGTATTTAATAATTTCAGTGGAGATTTGGGTCTATGGTCAAGCTTATGGTAACATTTAACTATTGTATGAACTTGAGTGAATTGATTTATACCCTTTATACACATGAGAGATATACACTGAGAGGTTGAGAATGTTCACTAGTTTCGAGTTCTTATTGATTTTGTTTCTTTAACCTGGTTTTGATATGTGAATAGCTTGTGTAAATATGTGGCTGTGTTGTTGAGTTGAAGTCTTAGATTAAGTGTTGTACATTTTGATTTAGAGGGTAGTCTTGAGTTTATGAATTTTTATTTTACTTTTGCCTGAGACATGCAAAATGCTAAGTTTAGGGGTGTGATTTGGGTCTAATATATGATGTTTTTAGGCTTAATTTCACTTCCTTTTGCTATGGTTTTGGCTTGTTTCTTTTGTAAATATAGGTATTTTGTATTAGTTTTAGGAATTTTTAGTTTATTAGAATCCTTTGAACGTTTTGATCCGTTTTGGGTATGTTTCAGGTGTTTTGGAGCTTTATTTGGAGAAAATATTATTCGAGCTTAGAAGAGCATAAGAAGACCTTGAAAATGGCACAAGAACGGAGAGAAACGGAATCAGAAATTACTTGGCACGCCTGCTTCGTTAATTACTGGGTGATCAGACGACGCGCGCCCAGGCATACTGACCAACACGCCCAGGCGCGCAAGGCACGTGAAAACCCAATTGGGCCTAATTCTGAGCAGTTTTCAAGGATTTTGATAAGATTAGACTTTTATCTCTTTATATTAGGATTAGTATTAGGTTTAGCAGGGGATAATAGTGAATTAGCAGCCATGAGTAATCATTTGTATTCCATAGATAGTTTTAGAAAGGAGATTTACACATTCTTGGGAGCATTCGAAGGAGGGATCCGGAGAAGTTTGAAGATTTGAAGCACATATCTGTGGTAATTTAGGAATAAATATCATAGCTATTTGTTTTCTTCTTCTCTTTCATTATGTGTAACTAAACCTTTTGTGTTAGGAACATGGTGGATTTGTATTTGTAATTTATTTTTATGAATTTATGTTTTTCAGTTTTAAATCATGTGTTTAATTGTGATTTTAATGTGATGCATGGAAGTAGCTAATATGTTTTGGATTTTCTAAATCTGAATTGGAAAATTAGGATTTAGAATAGGTCGTGCAATTAAACAGCATAATTATTCAATTAGTAGGAATACTATTAAATTCTTATGTACTTTTCATAAATTCGTTGTTCTTAATTATGGTTATTCAATGGTTTAAATTTCTAAGGAATTAGGATTTAATAAGTTGAATAATAAAAAGTAATTTCATAAGAGGAATCTAGGAATTACTATTTTCTGAATTTGTTCTTGATTGGAATGAAAAATATTGATTTATAATAAATAAGTGAACATACAATGAAACTAAGTTCCTAACCAAGTTCTTTCATTTAATCTGTCTTTTATTTTATTTTCAACATATAATTCCTCTTTTTAATTTATTTATTTAATTCTGAATTTTAATTTTTAATAGATTTTATTCTAGATCTTTCCTTAGGTAGAAATAGATTGAACAATTCTGAGTCCCTGTGGGTACGATATCTGGTCTTAACCGACTGTATTACTATCTGATCTAGTATACTTGCTAGAGAGTGAACAAGTTTTTGGCGCCGTTGCCGGGGACTTGAATTAGTTTAATCTGTTTTGGCACTAAGAAGTAATTTGGAGTGAAATCTATTTTTGATCTTAATTGTAATGTACAATAATGACTTGTGAAGAGTTGAATTGTGAAGAGTTGAAATTTTTTGATTTTGTTTTGGCTTCACATCATTTTACTTATGATGCAAATACCTCGATTTATGAGATTGAGAAATTATATTTCAAAGAGTATAATAAATTTGTTGTAGAGGAATTGGTACAAGAGTTCTCCACTAAGGAAGAATTAAATACTAATTTCTCTGAAAATTTTGAAGAAAATGAAATTAAAGTGCATCATGAGATAGAAGAGGTGAAACAAAACAAAACAAATGGGGATAGAATAATAGTAGAAAAATTTGACTCATCCTTGCGTGCTGGAATTTCTGAACTTCAAAATTGTGTTAAATCCCTTGCATATATGGATGATTCAAAATTTTTCAATTATGTTCGACCCTTGAGTTTGCATGATGTTTTCCCAGAACATCAACATGAGTCATTGTTGTACAAAGGGATGAATAAAGATCCTGAAAATTTTGTTTCCCCTTGTTCATGAAATTAACACCTTCATGAATGGGGAAAAAGATAAATTTGATGAGATGATGCATGTTGTAAGGAATGTACCTTTTGACCCTGGTGGGATTGAATTTATTTCTAAAATTTCCTTACTTCATCATCATCCCTGCTCATTCCCATGGGATATGGGAGTAACTTGTTATTCCTATATCACATGGGAATTGAGCCATAGAATTTGGGATCCTGGTGGATTCTTTTTAGTTTTTTTTAGTAGTTTAGGTTTTATTTTTTTAGTTTTAGTGAATAAAGAGTTTAGAGCTTTCTATATGTAACTACTAATGAGGTGCTTCTAGCACTACTTTTAGTTGTTCATGTGACACAGGTGAATAAGTTTGGGGGAGTCTCCTCCATGGTGCATCAAGAGAGAAAGTTGTGCTACAAAGGGAAGTCTCTAACTCCTTGCTTTTGTTTTTAATTTTTATTTTGTAGTTAGGTATGTTTAGTTTAGTTTGCTTGAGGACAAGCCAACCTTTAAGTTTGGGGAGTGGATAAAATAAAAAAAAATTCAGATCTGAAATTTTCTCCCATTTTTGGTGTAGGTTAGTGTCTTAGGTAGAGGTTTTGTAATTATTCTAGACTTAGGATTATTTTTCTAATGATAGGTGTATATACTTGGTTTAGGATTAGACTCATTCATGTTATTTATTTGTTGAGCTGTAAATATTTTTGAAATCTGGTTATTTTGACAAAGTTTTTTAGAACTTGAAATTAGTGAACTGACTTTAGCTTAGTGAGATTTTGAGCCTATTTGATGGGGTATGATTTTTTTTTTTTGAGATATTTTGATTTGAGACCCTTATTTCTTTCATGAGTGTGTTCTCTTTAGTTTTGTGTTCTAGAACTTGACTGGTGACCATTTTGAGATTGATAATTGATTACATGCATGAAAATGATTAAGGCATTTAGGATGGTGTTTTTGTAGCCTTCAGAGATTTTTGTTGGATTTGTTTTCCCTTAGTTGCCCATTTTGAGCCTAATATAAATATGATTTTTCTTTGGTACCCTGCATTGATTGTATATTTTTGTGAGTACTTTAGAAATTTTGAATGAGCAATTGAGAGAGGGACGTTTCAAAATTATGAAAATTTGGAAAGTGTTGTTAAGTTACTCTTCTTCCAAAAGAAAAGAAAAGAAAAATTGAGAAAAAATGGAAATTGATGAATGATGAGAAAAAAGAAATTTTGTTTGGAAGAAGTAGTAGAGTAAAATTGAGAAAGAAGAAGTTTGAAATAGTTGTGATTTGAGTGTGAGTCCTCATAGTATTCATTGCTCATTCATAATTTTTAGAGGGAAATTTGTTTTGTATTTTAGCCCTTAGTTTCACCCTTTCTTTCTTTTATCCCACCTGACATTTTTAACCATGGCCACGTTACAACCAAATTAAAGACCTTTTGATTTGTGCATGTATTTAATAATTTCAGTGGAGATTTGGGTCTATGGTCAAGCTTATGGTAACATTTAACTATTGTATGAACTTGAGTGAATTGATTTATACCCTTTATACACATGAGAGATATACACTGAGAGGTTGAGAATGTTCACTAGTTTCGAGTTCTTATTGATTTTGTTTCTTTAACCTGGTTTTGATATGTGAATAGCTTGTGTAAATATGTGGCTGTGTTGTTGAGTTGAAGTCTTAGACTAAGTGTTGTACATTTTGATTTAGAGGGTAGTCTTGAGTTTATGAATTTTTATTTTACTTTTGCCTGAGACATGCAAAATGCTAAGTTTAGGGGTGTGATTTGGGTCTAATATATGATGTTTTTAGGCTTAATTTCACTTCCTTTTGCTATGGTTTTGGCTTGTTTCTTTTGTAAATATAGGTATTTTGTATTAGTTTCAGGAATTTTTAGTTTATTAGAATCCTTTGAACGTTTTGATCCGTTTTGGGTATGTTTCAGGTGTTTTGGAGCTTTATTTGGAGAAAATATTATTGGAGCTTAGAAGAGCATAAGAAGACCTTGAAAATGGCACAAGAACGGAGAGAAACGGAATCAGAAATTACTTGGCATGCCTGCTTCGTTAATTACTGGGTGATCAGACGACGCGCGCCCAGGCATGCTGACCAACACGCCCAGGCGCGCAAGGCACGTGAAAACCCAATTGGGCCTAATTCTGAGCAGTTTTCAAGGATTTTGATAAGATTAGACTTTTATCTCTTTATATTAGGATTAGTATTAGGTTTAGTAGGGGATAATAGTGAATTAGCAGCCATGAGTAGTCATTAGTATTCCATAGATAGTTTTAGAAAGGAGATTTACACATTCTTGGGAGCATTCAAAGGAGGGATCCGGAGAAGATTGAAGATTTGAAAAAAAAAAGTTGTATGCCAAACTTGTAAAGTGTGAGTTTTGGCTGGAGGAAGTTAAGTTTTTAGGACATGTGATATCAGACAAAGGGATAGCTGTTGACCCGACGAAGGTGAGTTCAGTTCTACAATAGGAACAACCAAAGTCAGTTACTAAAGTTCGGAGTTTCTTACGACTGGCTGGGTACTACAGAAGGTTTATAGAAAGTTTCTCAAAGATTGCGCTACCATTGACGAAGTTAACTCGGAAGGACCAACCATTCATATGGGATGAGAAGTGTGAAAGAAGTTTTCGAGAATTGAAGGAAAGATTAACATCGTCTCTTGTGTTAGTCTTGCCTGATCCAGAGAAGAGTTTCGAGGTGTACTGTGATGCATCAAAGCAAGGACTTGGGAGTGTGTTGATGCAAGAAAGGAAGGTAGTAGCTTATGCCTCGAGACAGTTGAAGGTTCATGAAATGAACTATCCAACTCATGATTTACAGCTTGCAGCCGTTGTATTTGCTCTAATGATCTGGAGACATTATCTCTGTGGCACTACGTTTCGGGTGTTCAGTGACCATAAGAGTTTAAAGTATCTTTTCGACCAGAAAGAGCTTAATATGAGGCAACGTCGATGGATGGAGTTTTTGAAGGATTACGAGTTTGAACTTCATTACCATCCTGGGAAGGCAAATGTTGTGGCAGATGCATTGAGTCGGAAAGCAATGCATATCAGTTCAATGATGGTCAAGGAAGCTGCGTTGATAGAAGAATTCAGAGATTTGAGTTTAACAATGCAAGTGGAGCCAACCAGCATTAGGATGGGAATGTTGTAAATCGCAAATGAATTTATGAAAAGAATTCAGGAGTTGCAACAAGAAGATGATGAGCTTAAGAAAAAGAGAAGACTTATGGAGGAAGGCAAAGAGCCAGAGTTTCAGGAAGGGAAAGATGGTATCCTTTGTTTTAGAATGAGGATTTGTGTACCAGATAATTCAGAAGTAAGAAGAATGATTCAGGATGAAGCACACAAGAGCAAGATGAGTTTGCATCCGTCTGCTACCAAAATGTATCAGGATTTGAAGAAGATATTTTGGTGGCCTGATTTTAAGAAGGATGCGACAAAGTATGTAGCATGTTGTTTGGTATGCCAGAAGGCTAAGGTGGAACACCAAAGGCCTGGAGGAGAATTACATCCCTTAGAAATTCCACTATGGAAATGGGATAGTATTTCAATGGATTTTGTATCCGGCTTGCCAAAGACGGTTGCTGGTCATGATGCAATCAGGATGATTGTAGATCGTTTGACAAAGTCGGCGTATTTTATTCTGATAAATATGCGCTATTCTTTGGAGAAGTGTAACACCCTAATTGTTTTTTTTTTTAAACCGAAAATTAGGACATAAAAATTTCTTTTTAACACAGTTAAGATAAGGGTCAAATAATATTTCCATAATATTGAATTGTCAGAGTTTTAGCGGAAGACTTTAATTCAAACAAAAGGCATGAAAGCAAAACAACTTAATTACATCCAGTCAATTAACCAAAATACAAAATACATAAGCAGTGTTTTCGCTCGGCCAACTGGCCGAGGCCTAACTTAATTCTCCGACTCTAATGACTTACTCTCCCTGTGAGGGGAGTGAACCTGCTCGGCCGGGGACTGCGTCTGCTCGGGCTCAGTACCTGAAAAATGGTAAGGAGGTGAGCATTACACAGAACTTAAGTAAGCAGTTTCTAATATGACATACCGAACTACCAAGCCAAACACAAATAGTCAATTAGCATACATAACAGATAATCAAACAGAACATATTACATGCATACATCCTCATTTTGCTCGGTCCATATCATTACCCAGCATATCCATTACCTACCAATTTTTACCACTCTTATCCGATTAATTTCCCTTGTACTCTTTTCTCAACTCCTACCCTTGCCTTGCTCGGTCGATACTTTCCTTTCTCGGTATTCCCTTCTTCTCTCTCTTTCTCGGTCTCATTACCCATTATTCATCTTTTACATAGTTTACAATCTTTTACTCTTCTCGGATGCATACACCCAGTGCATGTCTTACACCATTTAGGGTCGGATTCCAGAGTGTCCATAACTGCGAGTACCCAGTACCCGTCTTACAGCTGCACATACCCAGTATGCGTCTGACGCAATCAATGCACGCACCCAGTACGCGTCTTCTATGACCAGGAGCACTACCACCGATTCTTCTATGGAGTTAAGGAGTGTCCATAACTGCGAGTACCCAGTACCCGTCTTACAGCTGCGCCTCTCGGCGTCTTACGCGATCAATGCACGCACCCAGTACGCGTCTTCTATGACCAGGAGCACATCCCACCGATTCCGTGCTCGGAACCTTGTGTGAGTCATAACTGTGAGTACCCAGTACCCGTCTTACAGCTGCACATACCCAGTATGTGTCTGACGCGATCAATGCACGCACCCAGTACGCGTCTTCTATGACCCGATCACACAACCATTTCTCTTTAATTACTCTTTTATCCTTTAACCACCACTTTACTCGGCCTCTCTCGGCTCAACCTCTAGCTATTCCTTTTTCCACTAATCTCTCTCATTATCTAATTCATTAACTTATCTCTTCTACCTTCCATATCTAACCACATCTCATACCCACTCTCAACCTCTCGTGCTCGGGCACAGACAGATTTTAAATGTGAGACATAAATAATGAATGTCACAACTCATAAACATTTGTACAACAACAACAATATAAATAAAACACTTAGCCAGTACACAATGTAATTAAAAACATTTAGCAGAAAAACAATGTTCCCTCTTACCTCAAAATACATATTTCTAGTTCATTCATTAGTTTTTATCACCCGTTTATCTTTTCTCCCTAATATTATCTTATGTCTCTTCCCTAATCTAACACCCACTCTTAGCACCCGTTATGAACACACTAGCAACTCAAACTCAAGTAGAGGTAACACTCACTCCTTACCTCAACCCGTGAGAGAAAAGAGTTTGAGAGCTTGAGGGTAGTTTTCCTTGTTGCTTGACTCCCTGAGCTTAGAATTTCCCCCCTTGAATCGTTTTCCTCCTAGCTGCACACCCAAACACCAAAAGCTCTAGGACGTCCGAAACGGGAAAGGAACGGAAAGAAGAAGGGTTTCCAGTTGGTAAGTCTTGGTGGAAGAGAAGTGAAAGAGGGAGACGCGTGAGTGAGAAGAGAATATGCTGGATTTTGAGTGTTGGAGTTTCAGAGAAGAATGAGAGAGAGACGAAGGAGAAAGAGAATAGAGAATGTTGTTGTGTTGTTTGTTTTTATTCTCTTGTGGAAATTATTTGTGTGGCTCTCATTGGAGGCTTCTTGGAGAAGCTTAGAATATGTGGACAGGATTCATTGGCTTCTAAAGGAAGCCATAAACAGTGACTTGATAAGGACATAAAGTGATTGACAGCGACAGCCGTATGGATGGTACGAAAACCAAGGGATCAACAGCTCAACATGAGCTGTCGTGGGGAACAAAGAGACGTCGGCTCGCCATGGAGAAACAGTAATAGTCCGAGTCTCCTCTCGGTTAACACTGCGAGGTTCGTTGTGGTCGGCTAATCCGAGTTGGCACTAGATCTCGCGTTCGTTTTCATTTAGCTCGGCAGGGATCGGTCTGAGGTCCAACATCTTCCTATCGGGTCGGCTTACGCTTCCTATTACCCTCACGATACTTGTACAACTTCTATGACTTAATCCTATTCTTAAATAAATTTATATTTAAATCTATTATGTTAAATATCAAATTTTTGGGATGTTACAAGAAGTTTGCCCAGTTGTATATCAAAGAAGTGGTTCGTTTGCATGGTGTGTCATCAAGTATTGTGTCGGATTGTGATCCAAGGTTTGCGTCGAAGATTTGGCAGAATCTACATCAAGCTTTGGGGACAAGGTTGAAGCTGAGTTCTGCTTATCATCCCCAGATTGATGGTCAAACGGAGAGGATTATTCAGTCGCTAGAGGATATTTTAAGAGCCTGTGTTTTAGGACACCAAGGAAGTTGGGAACAAATGTTGCCGCTTGTGGAGTTCACCTATAACAAAAGCCATCATGCTAGTATTGGAATGACACCATCTGAAGCCCTATACGGAAGGAAGTGTCAGACTCCGTTATGTTGGTTTCAAGTGGGGGAGAACTCTCTTGTTGGGCCAGATTTTGTACAAGAGACAACTGAGAAGATCAAGATGGTTCAAGAAAAGATGAGGACCGCTCAGAGCCGGCAGAAGAGCTGTGCTGATCGCAGAAGGAAACCTTTAGAATTTGCCGAAGGTGACCATGTTTTCATCAGAATAGTACCAACCAAAGGTGTTAGTCGAGCCTTAAAAACCTAGAAACTATCACCTAAGTTCATAGGTCCCTACCAAATTCTTAAAAGAGTTGGTCCAGTAGCTTATCAAATGGCCTTACCACCATCTTTTGCCAATCTTCACAATGTATTTCATATGTCTCAGTTGAAAAAGTATGTCCATGACCCCACCATTGTTCTTAAAATTCAACCTGATGTCCTGGAAGTACGTGAAAACCTAACAATTTGATATGTTATGTTGCTTAATATGTGAATTTATGCATAATTATGAGAACTCTTGTGAATTCTGTGAATTGATTCTGTTTCTGATGTGGAACATGTTTAAAATGTGATTCTTGAGGTGTATGAATGATTGTAATAAGTTAAAAATGGTTATAAATAAAAATGGTATGTTAAAACCCCAATTTTTAGTGTTTTGCTGTCATGGATAATCGATTACTACGATCTGATAATCGATTACCCATTTGCATTTTGTACAGACTTGGTAAAATATACATAGTAATCAATTACCAGACTCTGATAATCGATTATTAGTGTTGAAAATACTTAAAAATACCATTTTTAATTCTTAATTGTTGTGTTTATACTTAAAGTACTAATCATTCATGTGACCTGAGACTTAAAAGGACTGATTGACGATGGTATAAATTATTATTGAATTAATAATGTGAGACATTATTAAATGTGAAATACAAATCAATTCTTTTAAGTTAAATTGCATTCATTCTGGAGTTCGGATGTTAGATCGTTTGTCATGTTTTGGTAACATGAGGAGGGCCTCTGGGAGTGCCAACTGACAGCTCGCTTGATGACACATTATGGTTGACGATGTGGCCAGGGAGAGTAATACGCTGATGATATGATTATTCCGTATTGGACGACGGGACGCTGCTCGAGGAGCGCGTTATGTATCATTTCCAAGCTTGTCGTGTACATTCAGGATGGAATGTACGAATGTTGTACAACTAGGAGTACAACGTACTGTTGAGTACATATGTGAAGTAAAGGATGGACGTCAGAGAGTGACATAGATTGATGAAGTTAGGATTTGAGAGTTAGACTCATACATCATGCCACTCATCCTTATTATTAGTCAGTTAGGTCCCTGAAAGATACCCGTGGCATTAGATAGGTCCTCGAAAGATATGTGGCATCTCTTATACCCCTGAAAGATCACTTTGGCGTCCCGTTAGTCCCGCCGTCTAACACCGTCAGTTTGTGTTTAACGGAAGCTGACGTGGCATCAGATAGGTCCTTGAAAGATACCCGTGGCGTCAGATAGGTCCCTGAAATTTTATTTTTTAAAAGTGTCATAAATTTTATTTTTTATCTTTACTCATATATAATAAATTTTTATTTACTTAAGTAGTTGGAAAAATTAATAATTATAAAGGGTAAAAAATAATAATAAAAAAACATAATTAATATATTAAAAGTCTAAACAATAATTACAATTCTTAAAAAATTGTATTTTATTTAAAATAGAACATATAAATAAAAATGGATGAAGTAATAATAAAAAAAAAAAACCTCAATAAACCTCAATAAGTGTGAGCATCCTACTTGCATCAAGTATTTGTTAAATGATAACTGTGATTATTAACTAAATTGATGTTATCTGTTCATGCTTATATTGCTTAAACTTTTATGCTCTATCTGTTATGTGTATAGTTTTGCTTATCCCTGTGCCCTTGTAGGTGATGTCGCGATACATCGCTTGCATCGAGATCCTCCCACTTCCTAGTGGAGTATGGATCTATGAGGATCATCGGGAAGTGTGTAAGGGTGAGGTTGAGCTGACCTTCTATCATCCTAATCTACTGGTTCGGTTCCGTCCTCGTAGATTCAGGATCCCCATCATATATACTATGCATGTACCTCCTTTTTACACCTACCATGGACCACCTCCCACTCGACCAGCTCGCTCTTATCATAGTTTTCGATTTAGACCTGTCCGCTCACACCCTTTTTTCCCTAGAGTCGTTCGAGAGGAGACTCCCTTACCTGATCCGACGAGTCCTATTAGGGTCACACCTATACCTGACCCTGTACCCAGTGGTAGGGTACTTACTCCGTCGGGTGAGAATGAGGAGGATCCTATCGAGGACGAGAGTGGAGGCGAGCCTGTTGAGCATTCTACCGGGAGTCAGTGAAGGGATGCTGATCCATAGGTATGTGCATAGGATAGGTGATGTGGATCAGGGATCTGGTGTTTCTGCTGCTGTGGAGGAGTTTGTTGGAATACAAGCGGTATAGTATGAACACGTGAGAAACACCTAGAAGGGGGGGTTGAATAGATGTTTTATCAACCTTGAACAATTTTCGCAAAACCAATTAGAATTGATTAAAACAGAATTTCTTTAACCAATTTCACAGTGACTAACCGGTTACTGGTTCTCACTAACCGGTTACTGCACTGTAACAGAAAATGAAAATTGACAAATTAACTCAAGAACTCAGAGATAAAGCGGAATTGATTCAAACCCAGATTATAAACATATACCCAGATGTTTGAAAATAGTTTTTCCCAAATTAATTTGTTCAATTACTATCTAATTGATTCAATTTATATGAAAATCAATTTTCTAGGTTTTCATGCAATAACTATGAACAATGCAGAAATTAAAGAGATTAGGGAAGAGATACTGCACAAGAGATTTATCCTGGTTCACTCTCACCCACTTGAGAGCTACATCCAGTCCCCTCTTCAACAAAGAGAGATTTCTTCACTAGAATTAAAGATCCTTGATTACAAGCTAAGCTTCTCAAGATTCCTCACTTGATAGCTACCAAGAGATACCCCACTCTTGTTATGCAACCCTCCTTGATCTTCTAATTCTAATTCCTTGAAAGAACCTCTTCCAAGTCCTCTTGCTATGTGGATCCCTTCCACTTTGACTTCTTCAATCTATGCTTGATTACTCCTTAATCAAGACTTCCTTTGCTTGATTGTTCCTCAATCAAGACTTCCTTTTTCTTCAATTTGTTGTAGACAATTTTTCCTTGAATGCAATGATTACAACACCATAGAAAATACATCAATTCAGAACCTAATGAATCTCAATCAAATAACAATGAACAAGTTGATTATGAGATTCTTGTGTTTGTAAGAAAAGAGTATCAACAAGATATAAAAGAGAGGTTTTGATCTTTTCTAATCTATGAGAGAAAGTGTGGCTTGTTTCTGTAAAAACGTGTATATTTACTGTAATAAGGTGTAATAAAGGTTTTATAAAGAATACCCATAAAGAGTTAAACACAAAACTGATTTTTCCAACTAACTTAACAGTCACTAACCGGTTACTGAGCTCTACTAACCGGTTACTGAACTGTAAGTTTAGTTTTCTATTTCAGCAAAAATTGTTTTGATAAAAAGTAACCTTTAAAACCTTTCCTTAAACCTTAGATATAATATTTTGCCACATATTGATGCATTTAAAAATATTTAAAAACATTTTGTAAAACTTTAATGCATCAATTTAAAAATTGATTTGTTAGTGTGAAAAACTCAAAATTAATTTGATCAAAATTAATTGATTGAGATTCACTACCCAATACTAAACTCTACCCACAAACTAAGGACTCAAAGCAAACAATAAAATTACTCTATATAACTTTGAAACTCCTTGAGCTTGCTTGATTGAGAATAGTTCATTTTCTCTCTTTTCCTTGTTTACTCACTTCTATACTTGATCTTTTCTTTTGAACAATCCAATGCTTTTTGTTTGTTGCTTTTTGTTCTTTTGGAAAGTTGCCTTCACTTGTCTTTATTGTCTTCATCATTTTGTTTTCTTCATCAAAACCATGCTTCAAATACATGTGCTTGACAAACTTCATGAACATCAATGTTATGCACACATGTACTCTTCAATCTCCCCCTTTTTGATGATGACAAACATGTTTTGATAAACTTTCCTGATTGTTGTTGATTGTTTAACAATGTTCCCATTTGTCTAATGCATCAATGCTCCCCCTCAAAATATGCTTGGAACATATTATCAACAACCTGCATAAGAACAAAACAACAACACCTTCTCCCCCTTTTGGCATGATCAAAAAGCATAAAAAAACTATAAAACATTGCCAAAAGGTGAAAGATATAATCAAAAATATAATACTTTTACTATCAGATCAGCATCTAACCAGTTACATGGGGAACTAACTGGTTAGTAATTGCAGCATATGACAGTTTATAACCCAGTATGGAAAAGCTAACTTGCACAATTAAAAAGAGTACCCAAAGCCTTGTAAAATCGAATTTGCAGAGGTTATACATAAAGTAGGCAAGGAGTACTTCAAAGGTATACTGAATTTACATATTTTTGCACAAAATTACAAATCATAAAATCATGACAAAGATCAGTTGTTCAAATCTAAAAAATAAGTTTTATCAAGGTAATCAATGTATAATGACCAAAATCTCATAAAAGAGCATAATACACAAGCTAAATATCAATAGCTAATAGTAAACAATCATGTGTATGCTTAAAAAAATTATTATAACCAAAATACACTGAAAACCACATACTTTTATTGTCTGAATTATATAGTAACCGGTTACTGAAGGCTGCTAACCGGTTACTCATGACAGATATCAGTAAAACTTTACAAAACTGATAAAATCACTTGGTAATTGACAAACATAATCAAAACAGTTGCAATACCAATTTTGCAGAATACATATTGAAATACAGCTTTCAGCATACATACATACATATGGATCATAATCATACTATAAATCAGAAAATATGAGATGCAAATCACAATATCATAAAAGTTCTTCAATGTAGCACACTGAACTTAGAATGCAGCAGCAAAAACCATAATGAACAACAAAAGATATAGGCATTCATGTTATGATTCAAAAGATAAAGCCAACTTAAGTCAATGAAAGCACCAATGAAGAATGGACAACCCATAAAAAAAATTATCAGAGCAAGGAACATGATTCAAATCAGATTATATGAGCAGCTAATTGATATGTAACCATATAGAATCAGAGTAGTTAATAATCAAACTCTTAAGCAAATTGCAACTGATCAGACCAAATAATATACTGCAGCAGCATAATCATGAAGATGCATTTGTACCAATGATATACAGTATAATGCACAAACTAGTATATGAATGCACATAGATTAGCCAAGATGCACATATGCAAAAGACATGACCCAAAATGCAGCAGCACAGAACAAAATAGAAATTCTTGTGACAAAACATAACTTAAACTAAATCTGCACAAATGTATAATGCAGCCACATAAATCTGAAACTGAATCTAAAACTAAATCTAATTAAAGATTCAACTCTGAAATTTGAATCTGAAATTTGCACAGTGTAAACAAATCAACAATAACCACACAATTTCATCATCAATATAAGTACATACTCGGCCAAAAATAAAATGAACCATAAATGAAACATAATTCTAATTATCATTAACACACATTCATTCATAATAGGTTCATTACAAATCCATAAAAACAACTAGCCAAGGTACATAATCAGAATTACATAGGCTGAAATACATGAGAAAGTACCACCAAAATACATCAAAATAAGACAAAAGAAAAACTTAGAAAACCAAGTCCTAAAAACATAGCTTCTAATGCAACTAGACACTTAAACTAGTCTTCGTTTGGAGGAGGTGCAGAGGCTGATCCAAAAGTCCGCAAGAAGAACATGACCTGCTGCATGTCTCTCTCATAAGTAGCTTGAAAATCATCCATTCTATTGTTGATATGCTCAAAACCAGAACTTATTTGAGCATTCAACCGCTGCTCTATACTCTCCAAATGACTAGCAAAACCAGAAGACTTATGTGCATGACCTGAACTACCACCAAACTCAAAATAAGAGGGTCTAGGCTCTTCAACGCCTTCATGACCACCATGTTCAGCTTGGTCACCTTGAACACCACCATCATCACCATGATCTTCTTCCATGGGAACTCTATCACCATCAAAACCAACACCTTCTACAGCTTTTCTAGCCTCCTCTTCAGCTTTAATTTCAGCATCAATCCTTTTGATGTCAGTTTGCCACTTCCAAACACCATCAAGATTATGCTCATAAATTTGAGCTGAATGAAGCAAATTTCCCATAACACAAAAGTCCTTTGCACTATGAGTGATAAACGGTTCATCTTCCGCAATTGGAACCTCATTAAACTCTAGAAGATGGATCACAAAGAAAGGATATGGAAGTCTTCCTGACTGAGACTTTGCAACTTTATTCATAAAGCTACAAATAACTCAAGGCCAATCAATCTGGATTCGCTTTTTCAAAGCATACAAATAGTACATATCTGAATCATTAGGTTGGGTGTGGTTCGAGGTCCTAGGGGTGAGAATATAGGTAAGGACATACAAGAGCATACGGTCTTCAACCGTCATGTTTCCTACAGTCCTTCTAGCACTAGCATCATACAAATCAACACTCCTAAGACATTCCTTATAGACATCCTCTACATTACATTCATCAAGCCTAGGGTCACTTTCATCTCCAATGAAAGTGCCTATGGATCTAAGACCACCAACCTGCAGAAAATCATCCTCACTTAATACAATATAGGTATCATTCACCATGGTTTGGAAAATATCATCATGCACAGTAAAATTAGCATAAAACTCTCTCACTAGCCTAAGATAAATCTTACCACTAAGCTCTAAAAATTTCTTAACTCCTTGAAACTCATACAACTTATGAAACTGAAACTTATGCTTATCCAACCATTTGAAATTCACCCAGCTAATAATACCCATCTCTCTTGAAGCAAAAAGAGCAAACCTTTGTTGTCTACTATCCTCACTGTAGAACTCAGCCCGGAAGCTCCTTCGAGGCCTTGAAGCAACATGCTTCACTCTTTTCCTTGATCCAGAGGACGACATAATGATTGGTAGCACAGAAAGAGACGAATTAGGATTAGGTCTAGGGTTTCTAGGAATTGGGGATGAGAGAAATTGAGAGAAATGCTAACTCAATAATACAAATAGGGTGAAGATATTGAATGGGAAAGAAACCGTGTGAGTGATTTGTGAAGATTATGGAAAGATTTTTGTGCAATTGAAAAGAAGCAATTCAGAGAAGAAGAGGGTCGTACGTGACAGTGTGAGGAATGAGAGTTTTAGAGAGAAAAAGGACTCTTTAAAAAAAATTATTTGTTTCAGTTACAGGTGACTAACCGGTTACTCAAACTTACTAACCGGTTAGTTGCTGCTAACTGACAGTAAAAAGTAAAAATTTAAAAGCATTCAGCACACTAAATACACATAAATCACTTTCAATTAAGTTTCACATAGAGAAATACATTTTAGCACATTGGTAACTACAACTTATCACATTGTAAGGTACAATAAGTCAAACAAGCACACTTAGACAAAGATTTAAGAAATTATATCAAGTTTAAGAATGATATCACCATAAGGGGGAATACTAAGTCTGATGTGATTTTTCATGAAGAAGCAGAAACAACATTTTACAATTCAGCATATATGCTTCATGTGTACCTACAAAACAATTAAGTTTTGCTTTTTGGTACCCAAATTGTTTTGGGTCCTTTTTGGTTAGTTAAGGAACTTTGGTCTTTTACAACCCATTCAAATAATCCATTTGGTACACCATACTTTTTGATTTTACAAAAATTTGTAGTATGACCATAAACACCACAATAATAACAAGTTGGACCTTTTGATAAATTCATTTTTTGAAAAATCACCAACTTTCTTATAAATTTTCTTTTTCCTTGTAGTGTATCCCAAACCGAATTTATTTGAAATATTCCTTTGATTTGAAAGTAAATTGGACAAGTGCTCTTCTCCTCTTGTGAATGATGCACGTCTATTTTTCAAATACAAAACTTCTTTTTCAAGAGAATTACATTTTTCACAAGCTTGGACAACATTGACATTGTTAATACAATCACATGTGGAGTTTGCATAAATGAGGTCCAAAGTCTCATTTTGGAGTTTTAATTCATCAACAAACTTTTGCAATTCAACAAGCTTCTCTTGTTGCTTCAAAATAATCCTTTTTCTTTTTAAATTTACTTTAACTAACTTTTCCAATTCACTATGCATCTCCACATAAGCATTGTATAGCATGTCATATGTAGGGTTGGAACACTCAGAATTTGAATCGGAATCGGAGATAGAATTTACCTCATGTGACGGCTCACTTGAACATTTGCTGGACGAGACTTCATCATCAATGTTAACCATTAAACATGAGTTTGATAATTCATCTTCTTCCGTAGTGTTCTGCACATCATCATTTCTCTTTAACTTGAACTCCTCATGAGTCTTCTTGTCATCTTCAAGTCTTTTCAAGTATAAGGGGCATTGAAAATTGATGTGCCCTTCCTTTCGACACTCATGGCATTTGAATTTATCCTTTGAGGTCTTCTTTCTTTTGTTGTTTTCATTTGAACTCCTAGTATCTTGTTTGCTGAAATTTCTTCTCTTGGTCTTGTTCTCTTGATGTGAGTGTCTTGATTCTTTTCTTCCTTGTATATTCAAGACTCCTTCAATTTTCAAAAACTTCAAGAATTCTCTCATTAGTAATTGCATAGAATTATCATCAATATCCAGAATACCTAGACCACTGAACATGTTCATACTATCCATTGTAAACCAATAAGGATCTTTCCGGTAAAAGTGTTTAAGCTTTGATCTTAACCGACCAAAGCTCTGATACCACTTGTTGGAATACAAGCGGTATAGTATGAACACGTGAGAAACACCTAGAAGGGGGGTTGAATAGGTGTTTTATCAACCTTGAACAATTTTCGCAAAACCAATTAGAATTGATTAAAACAGAATTTCTTTAACCAATTTCACAGTGACTAACCGGTTACTGGTTCTCACTAACCGGTTACTGCACTGTAACAGAAAATGAAAATTGACAAATTAACTCAAGAACTCAGAGATAAAGCGGAATTGATTCAAACCCAGATTATAAACATATACCCAGATGTTTGAAAATAGTTTTCCCCAAATTAATTTGTTCAATTACTATCTAATTGATTCAATTTATATGAAAATCAATTTTCTAGGTTTTCATGCAATAACTATGAACAATGCAGAAATTAAAGAGATTAGGGAAGAGATACTGCACAAGAGATTTATCCTGGTTCACTCTCACCCACTTGAGAGCTACATCCAGTCCCCTCTTCAACAAAGAGAGATTTCTTCAATAGAATTAAAGATCCTTGATTACAAGCTAAGCTTCTCAAGATTCCTCACTTGATAGCTACCAAGAGATACCCCACTCTTGTTATGCAACCCTCCTTGATCTTCTAATTCTAATTCCTTGAAAGAACCTCTTCCAAGTCCTCTTGCTATGTGGATCCCTTCCACTTAGACTTCTTCAATCTATGCTTGATTACTCCTTAATCAAGACTTCCTTTGCTTGATTGTTCCTCAATCAAGACTTCCTTTTTCTTCAATTTGTTGTAGACAATTTTGCCTTGAATGCAATGATTACAACACCATAGAAAATACATAAATTCAGAACCTAATGAATCTCAATCAAATAACAATGAACAAGTTGATTATGAGATTCTTGTGTTTGTAAGAAAAGAGTATCAACAAGATATAAAAGAGAGGTTTTGATCTTTTCTAATCTATGAGAGAAAGTGTGGCTTGTTTCTGTAAAAATGTGTATATTTACTGTAATAAGGTGTAATAAAGGTTTTATAAAGAATACCCATAAAGAGTTAAACACAAAACTGATTTTTCCAACTAACTTAACAGTCACTAACCGGTTACTGAACTGTAAGTTTAGTTTTCTATTTCAGCAAAAATTGTTTTGATAAAATGTAACCTTTAAAACCTTTCCTTAAACCTTAGATATAATATTTTGCCACATATTGATGCATTTAAAAATATTTAAAAACATTTTGTAAAACTTTAATGCATCAATTTAAAAATTGATTTGTTAGTGTGAAAAACTCAAAATTAATTTGATCAAAATTAATTGATTGAGATTCACTACCCAATACTAAACTCTACCCACAAACTAAGGACTCAAAGCAAACAATAAAATTACTCTATATAACTTTGAAACTCCTTGAGCTTGCTTGATTGAGAATAGTTCATTTTCTCTCTTTTCCTTATTTACTCACTTCTATACTTGATCTTTTCTTTTGAACAATCCAATGTTTTTTGTTTGTTGCTTTTTGTTCTTTTGGAAAGTTGCCTTCACTTGTCTTTATTGTCTTCATCATTATATTTTCTTCATCAAAACCATGCTTCAAATACATGTGCTTGACAACTTCATGAACATCAATGTTATGCACACATGTACTCTTCAGAGTTCTGCTAATGGTTGATGATGACTGCTACTACTACTACTACTTCTACTACTTATGTTATGAGATCAGCTCTGGAGTCTTTTATTTTGGTTATGTAGTTATTGTATATATTACCTTTTGAGAACTCTAGAGTACTTATCTATCTTTTGAGTATGTATATATTATGTTATGGACTTGGACTTGGGACTTGGAGACTTTTATGATCTGGACTATGTACTTACTGGCTTTTATGTATATATAAACGTATGTTTATACTACAACTCTGTTTCATAGTCCTATTATTTCCGCTTACTCTGATAATAATTTAAAGGAATTCGGCTACGGTGTTTTCAAATGGTATCAATTACGTTAGATGAAAAAAGGATGGCATCACTTATGTTTTCAACATATGAACTATAATATATTCTATTAGACCAAAGATGATGCTATCTAAGTTTTGAAATGACGTGGGAGTAAATGATCTCTCAATTAAAGTATTCGCCGAATTTAATATTTAAAGTAATACGTATTCTATTCTCCAAGATCCAATATTTTGGTTTGTGCACCCGCTCCTTTTCGAAAATAAAAAGGAAAAATTCAACCCTATATTTTCTACCTTTAAGCAAGTCCATATCCTTTCGAGTAAAAAGCTTAAATACTATAATTACTCGTGGTTTAATTTGAGGGTGTCACACTCCTCATTTTCCTCGAACATGAAAAACGAATCTAGCAACCATACACCATGTATGAATGCACCAAGATTCATCTTTAATTATTAGTCTTTAATTAATTTCATGATATCCAACGCAATGATAAAAGAAATTATTTACATAAGTTCTCATAATGAATAATATTCATTTATTATTCCAGGCCTTAATTTTAAGTGTCTCTCATGTCCAAAATTTATTTAAATTATAAATCAAAATGATTAAAATTAAAAATAGTAATTTTATTAAATTTTCCAATCTGGTAATTGATTATCAAAGTGTGGCAATCGATTACCACGTGTATTTTTCAGTACTGCATCAGAAACAAGCTGGTGATTGATTATCACGTCATGGTAATCGATTACCCTAACAGCAGATACACTAAAACTTGAGTTTTAACATACCATTTTCAATTTCAACCAATTTTAAACAAAACCATTGATCAACAGAAATTAGTTGACATAAAATGGACATGTTCCAACACTAAAATTGGCTCAATCCACAAAGAACATAATTCAATCATCAATTATGCATAAAAATGCAATTTCAACAACTCAACATATCAAATTCATTTATATGCATTTAAAACATCAATTCAAGGTTCCAACACCTCACATGCACCAATTATAACTTGTTCAAAATGAGCTAGGAATTCAGAATGGCCTCTAAGCCATAATCCTATTTCAAAACTAAGCCCTTGAGTCTCATGGTGACTCATTGCACAAAATACTTTAAATCATTATTATTCTAGGGAAAGTATAGCTTCCCTCTTACCTCTAGGACGTGATAGAATAGAAAATCCACAAAGAAAAGCTTTTGAACTCCACTTCCCCCAAAATCCACTTCAGACACAGACATGCAGAACATTTTCAGCAAGGTCACAAGACCAGATGATTTGACCCATGAATCATGCATGAAAATTGGGGGAAAAGGTTAGGTTTTGTTTTGTGCAACATAAACTAAAGAATGAAATGAATTTGGGTTCAAGAGAGTACTCAGGCTTACCACAATCGAAGCTTGAAGTAAGCTCCAAGACTAGGATTTCGTTTTGTGCAGAAACTGAACTCGAACTTTGAAGGCTTGAAAATCTTCACACACTCAATCTCAACTCTCAATATTGGTATCTTTGCAAAGCTCGAGATGTGAGCTTTACAACGGTGTATAGCTCTCAGTCTAACTCTCAAAAATCGAACAAGAACAGAGACAACGAAATCAAGAACCCTGACTTAGAGCAACAACTCAGAAACTGAAGAAAATGGGCATTTTGATCAACCAAGACTTGCTTATATACATGAATTGGATATGAATGCACAACGACATGCATCCAGGGACGTGTCTTCATGCTGATTTCGTGTCAACTTCTGGGATTAATGAGTAATCTCGTTGATTACTCATCAAACGCACTTCAACATTGGTTGTGCTGCACTATGGTAATCGATTACCGAATCATAGAAATCGATTATCACGACTGTAAATTTGAAAAATTCATATTTTAATTGAATTTTCCTCCAACAATCTTTCTAATATTGCATTTAGGTCCTTCCCAAGGACTTAACTGTAAAGCTTAATATTTCTACACAAAATATTTACCAAGATTATTTTTCACATATTGTAAACACATAATACACATCAATCATCAAACATTGAACTTTTATTTATTTAATAAATAATTATAATAATTACAACAATATAATTATTCGGAAGACGAAATTAGGGGTGTTACAAAAAGCTTTTTCTCAAGCTTTGTCACTTACTAATCTTAAGCTAGATGTGCAGCAACTAAAAGCAAGTTAATAGCACTAATTGAGAGTGAATTTGGACTTAGTTTGGGCAAAGAAAAACGTGGACAATTAAGCAAAATAATAGCAACAACACAAGCCATTTAGTCAAAGTCGTCTGAGAACAAGGCAGAATTAGCGATATCACTTGGGAACTTGAGGATCGAATGAGAAATGAGTATCCTCATCTTTTTGAATCTATGTAATTTTGTGTGAATTTCGGGGACGAAAGTGGGGGAGAATTGTAACACCCACTGGAATTATTCCCGAAAATATATACTATGTGAATATTATTTAATAAGCAAGTTTGTGTGTGTTATATAAATTTTGTAGTATTTGGTAATTATTATTATTATTATTATTAAAGGGAAAGGGCAAAATGGTAATTTTACCCCTTAATATAAAATAAATTAGAAAATATGAAAATAAATTTAGAAATATGAATTTTCTGAATTTTTGGTATTTTAATCCATTTTAAAAAAATAGAAATAGAATTAAAATCATTTTGAAGGGAAAGTGAATAAAATATAATTTTTCAAAAACTTACAACGTACTAACCGGTTAGTAAGCCGGGTAACCGGTTAGCACCTGCAGTCTGCAACTAGTTTGAAATCGATTTTGCTCGATTTAACGAGCCAAAATGCATTTTCTTGTCCAACAAGTCTCTTAAACCAACCTTTCTTCATGGGACAGCAACTGGAACTCTATAAATAAGCTTGGGGGAGCTTAAACTTGGTTACACTCTCAAACACCCCAAAAACCCTTCTCTTTTTGCTCTAAACTTCAGTTTATGTTGCATCCTTTCTCTCTTTCGTTCTTCCAACTCAAAGCCACAATAGCCTGTCAAACCCATACACATCTCAAGTTATATATCCAATCTTGATATAAAAACTGAAAGCACTCGAAACCATTCACCATAGCTCGGGAAGGTGGCCCTGTTGATACTGAAAGTGCAGGAAATCATATTCGTTTAGCTCTGAACATTGAAGTCGTGTGGTGAGTATAAGTCCTCTCTGAGCTTGAAACTTGTTTTATTTTCAAGCTCTCATATCCTAGTTTCTATTGCAATCCTTACTCACGAATTTATCTTGCTTTAATCCATTGAAAAAGGCTGATGAACATACCCTGTTGAACTGAAAACAGAGTTGTTGCAGGAACCTGTGTTCGTGCCAAATCTGAATCAAATCCCTTTTTCCAGCCCTCAAATCATTCAAACACTTAGCATTGGTAAGGGAGAAGTTAACCCAAGTGCTAGAACAACAATTAATCAACTAAAAATATAGGAGTTCCATTGAACTCAAGGGAACTTTAATTGAAATGAAACTTGAATTGGTTTTCTGACATAGAGGTCAATGTTAACTAAATTCTTGATTTGAACAACTTATATTTGATACAAGGAAGCTAAAGGAATGCTAAGTTCGTGCTATTAATCACTGAAACGAATTTCCCCAATTTTGGAATGTGTTTTTCAAGTTTATGCAATTGTTGTGAATTGAATATGTAATTGATGTTTCTGTGAGGTTATAAACTTGCTAACATATGTAATTTGATGTGTTTAAATGCTGTTTTGAATTGATTTGAGCTAAGGAAGGAGTTAACATGAATTGAGGTATCAAAACCCCATGTTGTACTGTATTATGCGAACTAACCGGTTAGTGAAGATCGTAACCGGTTAGTCACTGCTAAAGAAAATTAAAAGTAAAATAAAATCAAGTGAAACTTAATTGGATTATAATTAATGCTCATTATACTTAAACTTTATGTATTCTAAGACCACTAAGGCGGACTATTACCCCAGTGGCATTATTTAACCCCATTTGGCGGACTATCACCCCAATGGAATTTTATTATGATTTAAAATATAAACATTTCTTGTGAACCATCAAAGGTGGCCATTCCGCCGATGGTATTCTTTTATTTAACTATGCAATTTATGTGATTCTTTTAAATACCATCAAAGGAGGCTATGCCACCGATGGAGATTCCTTTATTATTATTTATTTAAAGCCGTATAATTTATGTTATCTCGCTAAACCACCGGTGGAATTTCTTTATGTTTTTTATTTAAAAGTGCAATTTATGTTATTTCCGTGAATACCATCAAAGGAGGCTATGCCACCGATGGAATTCATGTATACTAAAACACGTCCTTTATGTTATTGTGTTAACACCATCAAAGGTGGCTATGCCGCCGATGGAATTTCTTTATGCCATTAAATTATGTGTCTCATTTGTTATATATTTAACCCAACAAAGGTGGCTATGCCGCCGATGGAATTCCTAAATTTTATAAGATTTATATTTCGAGTCTATTTAATTGGGACGACTATTACAGGAGGCTATGCCCCGATCGAACATGAACTAATTTATAAGATGACTAATGTAGAAATATTGTCCTTATGAATTGAAACTAAACATGATGATGAAAATAAAATGGAATTAAATTAAAGGAAACAATATTGGTGTGCATTCACATGAGGTGATATGGATGGTAAGATAGGATGACAGGAAAGACACAGATGGTTCGAAGAACTGGATTGAGAATGTGCGAAGGTTAGGTCTGACGGTGAATTGTCAAGTGACCCCTGGGGATTATTATGGGTAAAACGGTCCTAAAGATGGGGGGTTCTGCAGACTTTTCCCGGAATAGTTTTGCTTAACTGTAATATATCCTATCGACCTCTTGGGACATATCTTGATTGCGGAGGACGGTCCTTTGGCGTGGTCCGGCCCTGGTTTTGTGTATTTAGGGTACGCATAGATGAGTTGCGTGTATCACCCTTTGTTTGGATGAAAGGTGTTTACTCCCAGTTGCTTTCCTAGTCTAGTGATTAGAATATCATTTTGGACGGCGGGTTGTGAAGATATTGATATTGGATCCAAGAGATGGAGAATGATAACATTACTCATGCAACATGCCATTAATAATTAGATAATGATGTTTGCGAATAATGGCGTGCAACTAATTATGGATTATTACCTGCTATCTGATTACGTGTGTTTGATTATTTTTAGATCTTTTAATTGTTATTTGTACGTGCTTGGCTATGACTTACTCCCTGCCCTTTTGTTTGTTAGGTCATGGCTCGGAATATGTTTTGTGTAGAGATGAGACCGCTCCGTGATGAGGAGTGGCAGTACGAGGGACATCGGGCCATGTACGAGGGTGATGTGGAAATCACTTTTCGTCACCCGAATCCTCTGTCCCGCACTCGTTCGCGTAGGGTTAGGATCCCTATGATTTACATCATGCACATTCCACCAGCTTTTACTTACATACACGGATCCCCTCCACTACCACCAAGACGTTTTCCTAGACGCGCCATTCTGGCGAGTCCTACTCCTTCAATTGAAGTAGTTGTTCCTGAGGTTCCCACTCGTCCTAGTCCTTCCCACAGAGTCAGGTTTGCGACTCCGGAGTATGTGCCTGGTGATCCGGCACAGGCGGCGGAGGACGAGGAAGAGGAAGAGGACCCTGTCGAGGATGAGGACCCGACGGAAGGTGGAGATTAGGTGGCCGAGGATGAACCCATAGAGAATTTGACCGAAAGTCAGTGGGGAACTGACGACTGAGCCGAATTCCTACTGATGGATAGTGGATGACATAACTAATTAGGTTCCTTTCCTTTATGTACTTTATTTTTTGAGTTTCGAACCGTATGCTCTGGGTCATTATATCTTTTTGATGTAATATAATGTAATATATTATAATGGCCTAGAGTCTTGTTTAATCTAATCCTAAGTTATGTTAGTTTTGACTTATGAAACTTGTTGCTAATGATGATGATGTAATGTAACCTCACTTTTGACCTTATAATGTATAATGATATATATTACACCACGATGTGTTATGTTTTAAATTCCGCATTGAGTAGAGTCATAAAGGCTTAACTTATAATTCAATAAAAAAAATGGTCTATATTTTGGAATATAAGTTGGGTCGTTACAACATCGACCAAAACATTGAGGATAACAACTATAACCATTATGGACCAAACCACGAGCCAGTTTGGTTTTTTCCCTTAGAATGACTTTTACGTAGCTTTTTGGTTGTGATCTATGATCATTCATGTGCAGTATAATAATCTCAATAATTTCTTATAACTTGTTTAATATGGGGATTCCGTGTGTAATGATATATTAACTTTATCATAATTACTCCATTTGATTTTTATAAATTTTTGCATTACTGAAACATCGACGAAATAAGTGTAGCTAATATATTATGGGACTAAAATAGCGATGGAATTAGTTACCATGAAGCCACAAATTGGTGACAGAAAAGTGTGGTTGTTTGTGACCAAAACAGATTCATCGCTAAGTGACCAAAAAGTGTGGTCACCAATTGCATAAATAGTGACGGAATAACGCCGTCAATAATTTCATAAATCCATCACTAATAGTGATTGAACAATGCAGTCACTATTTCATCATTAGTGACGGATTAATGCGGTCACTAAATTCAAGTAATCCGTTGCTAAATCAGTCCCCTTTTTATTTGGCTCACCACTTTAGCGACGGAATTCTATTTCGCTGTGACAGAATAATTCAGTCACAAATTAGCGACGAAATCGGTTTTCGGTCACTAAATAATTCGTGACACCACTTTTTTCGACCACACCTCTTCGATCACTAATTCTGTCACTAACTTTTTTAGTGACTGAAATTTGTGGCCATTGAAAATTGCTAAACTTTCGATCATCTAAGGTACAGTGAGATTTTATGTAGCACTTATAGGAATTTCCTGCATGGTCTGTATGACATGTCATTTTGGAAAAATAAAGTTTTTAAAAAAAGTGTAATGATGCTTAGGTTAGCCATCGGCCCCCATTCTCCGAATAACCCGTTGGTCCTAATGCCATGGTTATAGTATATCGTTAGTTGAGCAAGGGGATATAGGGAGAATGCATATGAGATGCCGACCGCATGAGTTGAATTGTTGTGGTTGCGAGCATGGGGATAAGTGCCAACGTACCTTAGAGGGATCGCGCTGTTATGTGTTCGCTTGAAAATATTTGTGAATTGGTTGAGTCTTACTAGAAGCGAGGCTTAGAATAGATTGACTAAATCATGTTAAGAAAACTTAAAAGACTTTCTGAACCCCGAGACGAGTATGGAGTAGTGGAGAGGAAAGAAACCTTGAGTACCTACGGGTTGTCACAACCTCACTTTTAATTAGTTAAGAGTAGATTTTATTAAAATTCGTACTTGAAAATTTCGACGAGAATCCGGCAGAGTTTCCTCTGTTTATCGGACTTCACAAAAAATTTCATCTTTTAAACCTGCCAGTCCAGAATATTACAAAACCAAAAATTATATTTAACTTAGGCTACCTAGCACTAATGCCCTTTTCAAAAAATAACATAAGTTTCTGGACTTCTAAAAAATTAAACCATAATAATTACACCAAATTAATATAGGTTCTCTCGTGACTACATTACACTCCACGATGTGGAGTGTACACCTGTTCGGCCATGACTTGTGTAAGCTCCACTTCCGTACCTGTAAAAATATAGCAAGAAGGGTAGCATTACACAGAACTTAGGAAATAATTTCTAAGAAGTCATAATAGTAAACTAAGCCTAACATTTATATTTTCATCGTAATAATCATAATCACTTTCAAGTAGTTCACAACACAGACATGCATTATTCACAATCACAATATGTGACATTTCCTTCAAAATTATTTTCTTAACTTTCTTTTTCAGATTCCTTAGTTTTTCTCATCTTTCCTCTTTCTTTTCTTCTTTTCTTTCCTTCCTTGTCTTTTCTTATCATGTACCATTAGGTATTTTTGCATGCACCTATTAGGATGGTGTCTTCACCCAATAGGAATTTCTTACCTTCACCTAGGATTTTCTTACCGCATAGACCTTTAGCTCGTTAGGGCCTTTTCTTTGTTCTTTTCTTTCGTGCTTTCTTACACATTTCATTATTTATTTTATCGATTTACCAGGCAGCTATTGATCTCGCGCGGGTCCCAAACACCTAACGAGACTTTGGATCTATGGGATTTACTTACCTGAGTGAGGATTTCACCTATTGGGGATTCGAGTCTATTCCTTAAAATAGACTCTGTCCTAACAGGGCACCTAATGGGTACGGATACCCGACACGCGATCAATAGCTGCTGCCTTTTGTTAAATTCATTTATCCCAATGACAATCCAGTCCAGTTTAATTCAAACATATTTGATTCACACTAACATGCAGCAGTCAATTTTTTTTCTCCATAATTATATACCAACCTGATATCATCCAATAATCAATAAAAATAATCAATACAATTAATCAATTCATAACCAACCAAATAATCAATTAACCAATAATTAATAAAAATAATCAATTCATCAAAACATAAGCGTGTTCATTTCTTTAATTTAATAACAGACTTATTATCAACATTAACTACCCTATTGTTCATTATTCTAATTAATCTTTTCTACTCCTAGCCACCACTATAAACAACCTAGAAATCATGCCCTAAATTAAGGTAATACAACCCTCTTACCTGGGATCCTAGCAATAAAAACCATATAACGTTCGCATCTGCGCCTTACTCGAGGGTCAGGGACAACAATAACGTGTTGGATCTAAACAAGGACACATGTTAAAACTAATTATAACATTAAAAGTAAAAGTATATGTATATATATATATATCTTTATATCAATAAATATAATAAACTAAATTCATTTTTTGTCAAAATAATAAATATATATCATTATACAATAAAAATATATCATTTTCCTCAAAACATTTCTTTATTTGAAAATATAGGGATAATAAAAATATTGACGGATCATCGAATAAATTACGTAGATGGGTAGAGGGAGAAATGAGAAGGTTATTTACCTAAGACGGATTTGAGATTGAACGGTTGGATGTTGGATAAACCGAGAAATTGAAAGAAGACGAAGTCTCCTCTCTCAACTATGCCGTGCTACTTTTCTTCTTCTTCTATCTTATTTTCTTTTCTTTCTGTGAGTCTCTTACTCTTCCTTCACGAGTGGTGGCCTTATGGCTACTGCTTCCTTTCTTTTCTTTTTTTTTTTACATGGGTTGGGCTGGGCTTAGGGCAGTTAATTAGGAAAATATGTTATTTTATGTTTTTTCTCTTTTGTGGGTTAATATGTGTAAGTATTTTGGATTATAACCAAAAGTTTGATAATCCCAAAAATAAAATATATTTAAGTACAACAATATTATATTTTTAATTACTCGAAACTGATTAAAAAAAATAAGGTTACCGGTCCCTATAAATAGCTATTTGATAAGAAAAAGTATCGAAATTCAAAAGTAAATATATTTTCTTAATCCTAATATAAAACTTGATAAAATATAATATTTATAATTTTTGAAATAGAAAATTATTATATATATATATAACTTATACTGGTAATATATTAAACCAGTCCAGAAGCTAAAAATAAAACAGTCTTCGAACACTATAAAAATTTACAGGGACGCTCAAAATATGGACAGCATCGTTGTGGTAAAGGCCGTAATGCCATTAAGTTAAACATATTTTTGTAAAGAAACTATTTATAAAAATGCCTTTAAGACTTGCCACTTGAGCTCCCCGACAAAATGTTAACTAAACTAAATAAAAGTACTATTTTATTTTTGAAAAACGTATTATAACAAATTTATACTTATTTTGACTAGAAAACATATTTCAATTATAATGATGAAATCAAAATTTTATTACGATACTCAAAATATTGAAAACATCATATTAAATTATTTAATTATTTCACTAAAGGTATTAGAAATAGCGAGATGTTACAATTCTCCCCCACTTATTGGAATTTCGTCCCCGAAATTTCGTTCAATTCCCTCAATGGAGAACCATCCCAAACGCAAGGTCTTTCGGCTACGACACTCATTTTTTTTTTATTCCACTCCCCCACTTGGAATTGACATATCACTTTGCATTAGTACGTCACTAAATTCTTGCATTCTATGAAGAGTATGGATTCAACTTGGTTAGTCTCGACGTGGAGACTCTATGAGGTTTTCTAAGGTTTACTCTTCTCGCGGCTAAACATTTCAAGAGTCTCACTAATAAGACTCCTAATGAGTCTTGGATTCTCCAAAAATCAGGTTTAACTTCCCAAGGAAGTTGGAAATGGTTTCTAGGATCAACTGGGTTCCCTCAGGAATTCTACATCAAAGGTTTGAGAAGGGTACTACTACACTCTAAACGACAATACCCCCAAGGGTTTGATTATAGTCTAGCCCACAACATGCAACTTATTCACTACTCCTAGGCCCTAATCAAGCACATACATCAATCAAATATTCATATATTACATCAATCACTCAAGATTCAAATATACACATAACATTTCACATCAGCATATACTTACAAACATCAACTTGGCTTAATCCCTAATTTCTCCTAATCTAGTCCTTGTTTACCTTGCCTAACTTAGGGTTAAATCTTACATCTATACACACATTCATAGCAATCATCAAACATTCGAGAATTGGTTCAAAAGGGATTCGGGAGAATAAAATTTTCATAATTTGTTTGAAAATCCAAAGTTAGAAAAACTAAATAAGTGTAACAGGAATGCACTTTTGACAAACATCTCAATTCCATTCCAATTATCATGAAATTTTACAAATAGTGTCGCTACCCATGGAAAAGCATTATGGTAAATTTTCAGGTCAATCAGAGTCTGTTAGGTTCTGTTTTAACCCTACGATCATCTTTTCAAACTCAAAACTATCGAGAACTGAACCTAAGTCAGTTTTCTTTAAAAGTAATAAACAAACTCCAAATGATCTCAAAATTTAAAGGGACATCAAGTATACTTAACCAAAGGTTGGGTAAAATTATCAAACTGATCGGAGCACGTTAGGATTGAGTTTTATCTTGCGTCCGCAGTATCAAAGACACTGGAACTGTCAGGACTGATTGTAAAGGAAATCGTATTTATTTAAAATACTAACTTGCTCCCAACAGCTTGAAATTGAACCTAAAACATTGACTCAACCTTAGGAAGTTTTACATAAAAAATTCCAAATCAATCTGAGCATCCCAACTTGACACTCAGTTTTTCATTACCTTAAAAACCCCGATTTTTTTTTTTTTGCGAAATCATTTTCTTAGTAATTAATTTCCATAAAACAAAATATGAAACAACCCATGAAAACTATAAAAATTTTCAGAGAACCACCACATGACATAAATACAATCATGCAAATTACTTTATACTTTTAAAACGTTCATATATTCCTGCTAAATAAATTTTATAAAATCCTCGAAGCAGACCTTGCAACACAAATCTTATCTTTTCAAAAGAAGATACCTCCATCTAACTTCGTGAGAACTTAGATGAAAGGGTGTAAAATTTCTCAAAATTGTCAAACTCAGGAGATAAAAGAGAACATGTTTATGGCTAGAAAATTCATCTTAGTAAATTTTCAAAATTGGAACGGGTACATCCCCTTTGATTCCGAGTTTGAAAACTGAGTTTCATTCCGAATTGAGTAAAGTCACATATAAGGGGTTCCTTTTTAATCGGCGAGTGACTTGATTTAAGAAATGAGTTAATTCACCGCTCGATTACTTAGGAGTCCTTGTTTTCCTTGTTACCTTCTAAAAATTTTGTAGTGCGACTTAACAACCAATTTGGAATGATTCTGGTTCGGTTCCCAACATTGAAATTCATTTTAAAATACTATTATGCTTAAAAATCAATTGACTTATGATATTAACACTATGCAATAACAGAGTTTTCAGAAATTATTGTGCCAAAACAAAATTCATTTCACATCCCAAATAATAGCAAGTATCATCAAATTTCACAGTTATCATTTAGGCATTTCTATAAAATCAGTAAGCATCAAGCACATTTAATATCAAACATACACAATTATGCACATTTTTCATTTCTATCTATCCTAAGGTTTCACAAACACTACACTAATACCATAGACCTAGCAAATCACTACAACTATCTAGAACTGCTTTTCTAGGACTAAGTAACACCTACTACGCTTTCGCTGCGCCACTCTGATTCAAAAATATCCAGAACATACTATGTGGCACCTATACTAATGACCCTTACATCTCCTAAATTTGGGACATCCCTAAATTCCCAAAATACTCGCCGAAACTTTAGGACGGGATGATTATATCTCCCAATAGATATACACTTGAGGTGATCAAGCTCAACCATACACCATATCAGTGATATGACCATTCTCATTTCGCTTAAGTTTGGGTTAGGTGATTCTTCCGTTTCAAAAATATCGAAGTCTTGAGTTGTGTTGTCACGTTTAGAATTGGCTTGCTTAATCCGAGACTAAAGATCACTTTCTCCCGATGGGGTAGCAACTTAGTGCTCTAGCCCGTTGGGGTATTTCAGTTCCTTAGTCCCGCCATTTATCCACTTCTAAATATGACCCACTTTTTCTTCACAAGATTTCGGTTTTGCTGATAATTATTGAATAACTTAAACAAAATTCAAAAGAAAGCTCAAAAACTCACTATTCTTCTCAAATAGCTTAAGCAACTTAAAAGAAATCTTAAATACTCGCTATGCTATACTTAGCAACCGACACTATCATCACACTTATATACGTCATAAAACATGTCTATTCCTAACTACAAGTTACTCGCTTGGTGAGTAAACAACAGGAGTAATGAGTTACTCCAAGGCCGAGGAAAACTGCTCTGATACCAGAATGTCACACCCTCACTTTTAATTAGTTAAGAGTAGATTTTATTAAAATTCGTACTTGAAAATTTCGACGAGAATCCGGCAGAGTTTCCTCTGTTTATCGGACCTCACAAAAATTTTCATCTTTTAAACCTGCCAGTCCAGAATATTACAAAACCAAAAATTATATTTAACTTAGGCTACCTAGCACTAATGCCCTTTTCAAAAAATAACATAAGTTTCTAGACTTCTAAAAAATTAAACCATAATAATTACACCAAATTAATATAGGTTCTCTCGTGACTACATTACACTCCACATCGTGGAGTGTACACCTGTTCGGCCATGACTTGTGTAAGCTTCACTTCCGTACCTGTAAAAATATAGCAAGAAGGGTAGCATTACACAGAACTTAGGAAATAACTTCTAAGAAGTCATAATAGTAAACTAAGCCTAACATTTATATTTTCATCGTAATAATCATAATCACTTTCAAGTTGTTCACAACACAGACATGCATTATTCACAATCACAATATGTGACATTTCCTTCAAAATTATTTTCTTAACTTTCTTTTTCAGATTCCTTAGTTTTTCTCATCTTTCCTCTTTCTTTTCTTCTTTTCTTTCCTTCCTTGTCTTTTCTTATCATGTACCATTAGGTATTTTTGCATGCACCTGTTAGGATGGTGTCTTCACCCAATAGGAATTTCTTACCTTCACCCAGGATTTTCTTACCGCATAGACCTTTAGCTCGTTAGGGCCTTTTCTTTGTTCTTTTCTTTCGTGCTTTCTTACACATTTCATTATTTATTTTATCGATTTACCAGGCAGCTATTGATCTCGCGCGGGTCCCAAACACCTAACGAGACTTTGGATCTATGGGATTTACTTACCTGAGTGAGGACTTCACCTATTGGGGATTCGAGTCTATTCCTTAAAATAGACTATGTCCTAACAGGGCACCTAATGGGTACGGATACCCGACACGCGATCAATAGCTGCTGCCTTTTGTTAAATTCATTTATCCCAATGACAATCCAGTCCAGTTTAATTCAAACATATTTGATTCACACTAACATGCAGCAGTCAATTTTTTTTCTCCATAATTATATACCAACCAGATATCATCCAATAATCAATAAAAATAATCACTACAATTAATCAATTCATAACCAACCAAATAATCAATTAACCAATAATTAATAAAAATAATCAATTCATCAAAACATAAGCGTGTTCATTTCTTTAATTTAATAACAAACTTATTATCAACATTAACTACCCTATTGTTCATTATTCTAATTAATCTTTTCTACTCCTAGCCACCACTATAAACAACCTAGAAATCATGCCCTAAATTAAGGTAATACAACCCTCTTACCTGGGATCCTAGCAATAGAAACCATATAACGTTCGCATCCGCGCCTTACTCGAGGGTCAGGGACAACAATAACGTGTTGGATCTAAACAAGGACACATGTTAAAACTAATTATAACATTAAAAGTAAAAGTATATATATATATATATGTTTATATCAATAAATATAATAAACTAAATTCATTTTTTGTCAAAATAATAAATATATATCATTATACAATAAAAATATATCATTTTCCCCAAAACATTTCTTTATTTAAAAATATAGGGATAATAAAAATATTGACGGATCATCGAATAAATTACGTAGATGGATGGAGGGAGAAATGAGAAGGTTATTTACCTAAGATGGATTTGAGATTGAACGGTTGGATGTTGGATAATCGAACCGAGAAATTGAAAGAAGACGAAGTCTCCTCTCTCAACTATGCCGTGCTACTTTTCTTCTTCTTCTATCTTATTTTCTTTTCTTTCTGTGAGTCTCTTACTCTTCCTTCACGAGTGGTGGCCTTATGGCTACTGCTTCCTTTCTTTTTTTTTTTTCTTTTACATGGGTTGGGCTGGGCTTAGGGTAGTTAATTAGGAAAATATGTTATTTTATGTTTCGTTCTCTTTTGTGAGTTAATGTGTGTAACTATTTTGGATTATAATCAAAAGTTTGATAATCCCAAAAATAAAATATATTTAAGTACAACAATATTATATTTTTAATTACTCGAAACTGATTAAAAAATATAAGGTTACCGGTCCCTATAAATAGCTATTTGATAAGAAAAAGTATCGAAATTCAAAAGTAAATATATTTTCTTAATCCTAATATAAAACTTGATAAAATATAATATTTATAATTTTTGAAATAGAAAATTATTATATATATATATATAACTTATACTGGTAATATATTAAACCAGTCCAGAAGCTAAAAATAAAACAGTCTTCGAACACTATGAAAATTTACAGGGACGCTCAAAATATTAAGTTAAACATATTTTTGTAAAGAAACTATTTATAAAAATGCTTTGAAGACTTGCCACTTGAGCTCCCCGACAAAATGTTAACTAAACTAAATAAAAGTACTATTTTATTTTTGAAAAACGTATTATAACAAATTTATACTTATTTTGATTAGAAAACACATTTCAATTAAAATGATGAAATCAAAATTTTATTACGATACTCAAAATATTGAAAACATCATATTAAATTATTTAATTATTTCACTAAAGGTATTAGAAATAGCGGGATGTTACACGGGTTCTCCACTACAAGAATTTAGGCGGACAGCTACGGACCGTTCCGTAGTAATTCCGTAGCAGTTCGGTAGCAATTTCTGCATAGCTACAGATTAGCTACGGAACAGCAACAACACGATGCGTAGCGTAAAACGCGTCGCTATTTTGCTACCGAATGTTTCCGTAGCTATTCCACATCTAAAAAGTGAAATTTTGTAGCAAATCCGTTGCAACATGGCAGCTGATTAGTTGCTCACTTTTGAAGAAAAAAGTTACTTTTCCTTAGCTAATTAGCTAGGAAGATTTCGTAGCTGTTCTGTAGCTAGAATTTTTCCATTTAGCAGCTAACTTTCATCGGTTTCCTAGCTGATGTATCATAAGTAACAAAATATTCCCTAGCAATTTGACAGCTATTCCGTGCCTCTTTTTCTAGCTATTCATTAGCAAACTCGTAGTTGCATTTCATTATAAAACTGAATAGGATTAAAACAGAAAAACTCTGTTTAGGCCCCCAAAATAGATAGTTTAGATTTGGGGAAATTACATGACTAAAGAACTCTCCTACACAACAAATGAGTATGCTAAAACAGACAAATGGGATAAAGGGTGCTAACTAACATAGTTATGAATGACATAATAAAAAAAAAGGAATTCAATGAACAACAAGTCAGAAACAAAGTCTAATTAACTTACTCATGAACTTATTTCCTATCCTTATTGCCTATGAATTATAACAACACAGAACCATTAATAAACTTAGAAAAGGGTATATTCAATTGAGTCTAACGTAACACAGCTCAACTGCAATGTAATCATAATAAAATTGAACTAGTATGGAAATAAATACTGTCCAATACAGCTAGTGATCTCTGCAGGCAAAATGACTGGCCAAAGACAAATTACCAAACATCAAAATATGAAAAATATTGAACTTCAATCAACTATGAAAAATAGTACACAAGTTATACAATCTACATAGGCAAGAGCAACTCAGTAACTCCTAATACTTGTACCGATGTTATGAGTAACAAAAAATAAATCCTGACTCCCCAACTAACTTTCATGTTACTACATCTAGAATCATAACCACAAACACACTTGAAATTTTTCCCAACCTTCTAATTAGTCATCCACCAAGGCTTTACCATCAGAACAGAATTTAGATTAAAAAAAAACATCAAATAGGGAATTTCTTCACACCTAAACATTCCATATAACAACCAATTGTCCTAAGAATGATAACAATGAGATAGGAAGACTAGTGAATATGCCAACAATATTGAACCTGCAAGAAAGAAAAAACCATATTAAGATAAATGACTTCAATGACTTTGCAACAATATTTCAAAACAAGCGAAGTCTTCTTGGCATATAAGCAGTACATGACTCAATGGTTCTATTTCTTAACCAAACCATCAATAAAGAGACTGGCCTTGCATCTTTACTATTGTATATGTTACAAGCAAAGCATTTGTTCTTGTAGTTTTGCAGTTATGCAGGTTTCAAATATTCCACACTCATCTTATGATGATTAAAAGTGGATTTCAGTAGCAATCGTGTGATTCCTGTCCATTTGAATTATTTTAATCTTTGATGATTTAATTACATGGTTTTGCAGTGATATTGCAATTGAATATTAATTGAATTTAAGGGACTTAGGCTTTGCTAACTTTGAGTTGTTGTTGTCTGAATCTTTTGGTCTTAGTCCTTAATATCTGAAAGAAGCCAAGTGTGCTGAAGCACTCTATTTTGGGTCACTACTACTATCCAGCATGCCCTGAACCTGAATTAACTATGGGCACCACCAAACACACTAATACTATATACTAGCTTGATGACATTACTTCTACAAGACCAACTTGGTGGTCTTCAGATTCTTCATGAGAATCAATGGGTCAATGTTTCTTCAATACACAATATATCTCTCTAATTTACAAATTTTAGTATTTATTTTCCTCATTTACTGCAAATTAACAGGAATCAGGAGAGACAAAAAGCAAATAAAAACAATTGCACATGCACATAAAAGTGCTAGATATGTCAACTTTCCAATTTCAAAATTATCAGCCCAAAATCATCATCATAATATTTGTTGTCAACTAGTGCCTAATGAGAAACACGCACACCCACAATGTAAAATTCTGCAGAGCTGCAACTTTAGATCACAGAAGGGCATCAAAAATAAGAGCGGGCATCTTCATCCACATCCGTGTAATGCATCACTGGATAATTATCTTTTGTTTTGAAGGAATAAGGGTCAATACGCTATTTATAGCAAAGGCACAAGAGCTCCATAGTGCATAGCATCAAAGAAGCATCTCAGAAAATAAAAAGCATAATGAAAAATAAATAAAGTGTACGGGACATACTGCTTAAGCTCACAAAATATCGACAGAAGGATAAGAAGCAGCCTACAAAGCTTCCTGTTCAGGAAAGCATGACACAACTTCAAAATGAATTTAAATAAAACTTGTTCACTCAGCTAACCCAAAATCATTACAACCCCTATTGGTCCTAGTAGGAGAGCTCGGTTTCTTAAGTAAAGTCTCAAATTCGAGTTTTATAAATGAGAAAAAAATGGGTGGAGGGGTCTTTTTTTGAGTTTTGCACCCTTGAATGAGTCTAGGGATCAACTTGAACAAGTAAAAGTCCAAAGTGATTTCTTGATACTAAATTAGCCAAAAATTACTCATAGCAAGAGGGGGGAGATGTAAATTTTTATACAATTCATAAAAAGTTCTACACAAGCAAGATTTCAAGCTATGCAATTCAACCTAACTCATTTCCATCAAAGAAAAACACAGCAGAAATAACACAGCCACAAGGGGAATAGCAAGTGGGGAAAAAAGTACCAGAGTGAAGCCTGACAGCTTGGACAGCAGAGAGATGCTTGACAGAATGAACACTCCTCCTGAAATCCAAGTCCATGATGTCAGCTACTTCAGAAAAAGCACTAATTACTGAACAACTACATCAGAAAAATAATTAATCTCATAATAAATTATAAAATCACAAGCCTATTTCATTTGAAATAGAATGATACTGATACTCGGCAGTTCTAGCAATGGTTTGACATAATCACTTACGTATTCACATGGCTTGATGTAGAACAAGCTGATTGTGTATTCTTTTGAATTTCTCCTTGAGCCTCTTGATCTGAAAAACCAAATGAGTGCATATATGACTCAAAAACCAAACATAAAAAAACTTATCTCACACAGTAATTTCATCAAACAATAAGTGGTCAATGCTCAAAAATATGAATAGAAACTAACTTGAATGAAATAGTCTTAATGGGTTCGATATTCCAATGATTTTAGCCACAACTTTGGTGGCATCTCTAAGATACCCACCATTCCCGCCACCGAATTTCTTTGATAACTGGTTGTTGTTGTTGTTGTTAGAAGTTCCATTGTCGTGTCTCTGGTTTGCTTTGTGCTCAGGTGATAAGGATCGAAGGTCAAGCAGGAGGGAGACACTCGACAACTTTGTGTTCATGTGGTGGTGAGCGAGAGAGGGTTAGGGATCGGTGGAGAGAGAGAGAGATAGAGAGAGAGAGAGAGGAACGACTTTTGAATGAACGAATGCTGACCGGTGGTGAGTGATGGTGAAACGATTAACCGCGGGAGAGTGAGAGAACGATGGAGGCAAGATTGAGAGTGAGGGATTTAGGGTTCACAGGACGATGAAGCAGGGAAGGAGGGAAGGATGAGGGCGGTGGCCGTGAAGGAGGGCGGTAGTCACGAGAGGGAAAGGGAAAGTGAGTATGAAGGGAGAACAATAAGAGGGTGAGGAGTATGAAGGGACACCAATTGGGAAAGTGAGCAGCGGGAGGAGGAGATGTAAAATTCCCGGGTTCACGATATTGTATTAAAATTAAAAATCTTAACATTAGCTACGGAATAATTCCTAGCAAACAAATCAGCTACGAAATTTTATATGGTTAGCAATATTCCCTAGCTAAGGCGTAGTTGTTCCATAGTTGTTTTCTTGATAATAAGTGTTTATTATGCAATCGAAAAATAACTACGGAAATTGATTTCGTGTCTAATCCGTAGCTAATTTGCTATAAAACTGCTATGGAAAAATTCCCTAGCAAAATTCCGTAGCTATACGAGAAAATTCTTGTAGTGCTCATGTGTGGATTGTGATAGGGGAGGGCAAAGACGGTGAACGTCAAGAAGCCTTGAGTGCATCCCTAGGCGGGATGAGACTACAATGATTAGGTCTTTATGACTTAACGTGGTTGTAGTGTGGATTGTACTACAGAACTAGAAAAGTATTGTCGCCCCCTTGAGCAACTTGTGAATGGTGAGAGGAACCTGAACGAGGCTAGATGTTTGATGTGTATGGGTCCCTTGTGTAATTTTGGAATCATGTGATATTATGTTTTGGCTGGCCACATGTGGTGGTTGCAGCATTGTGTTTTCCGACTTCGAGGCCTGCGTGGTTAAGGTTCCTGTACGTTCCATTTGCTTTCCGAACTAGGTGGTTGGACTATGCAGGAGATGTAGCCGTGTGTGCTGACTAAATTTGTTACCCCAATGATATTCCTCCCCATATCATTGGCGGATGCGATAACTTGAAACCTTTGATTAAAAAGTTGATCAATATTATAAGAACTCGTCCTTCGTATTTATGAGAACTTGGATTAAATTTATTGATAAGCATTCGAATGATTCTTAACTCTTGAGTTGTTGTGATTGAAATGATACATGTATATTGTATGATGAATGTGGTATGTTTAGTCTTAGTATATTGCCTATTGTAAGCCTACACCGTCGACGTTAACCCCGTCCAGATTGCTTACTCTCTCCGTTTTTCCCTTGTTCTTGTGGACATTCGTGATGATGTCCACAGATGGCAGATCATGTAAAGTTTCACATATCAGTTTCCCAAGAGGGATATTGGGAGGTGAATATAGATGGTTGGGTATGGAGAGGTGAAACGCAAGTGGAGATCATCGATCTTTAGCATATCATCAGAGGATCGGCTTTTGATTCACTCCTTTGTAGCTACAAACCGAGGGACGGTGTAACTGGTGGACCAACAACTTATCATGATATTTACCTCGGGATGATGCAACAAGACTCAGATGATGAATCAGATGTAGAGGAAGAGCAAGAAGAGGCTCATGATGATGAGGATCACGAGACAGAACTAGAAGATGAAGAGGAGCAAGAAATGATTCACGAACTTGAAGAGATCCTAGAGTTTGAGTCCGAGGAGGAACTTGAGGAAGGCGAGGTCGTATTCGAGTAAGAATAATGGTTTGATCCGCAGAGGCACCCGTCGCTGATGATGACGATGAAGACACCAAGCAAATAAATTATTGGCCCATATGGGTGTTCTATGTTTTAGTATTGTACCCTCTCTTAAGGTGGCTAGGATTATATTGCTCTCCATTTATGTAACCCCATTTTGTTAAGTATCATCTGTTGTAATTGTAATTGAATAATGTAATGGCATCATGAGATTTTTGAAGAAAGTCCAATGAATTAATAAAAGGTCTTTTCTGCAAATCAATCATTGTTTTATTTTGAGAAATAATTTATGAAATGAGTTTGAGAAAAAAAGAGTTCGTGACAGCTCTGTTTGGGAGCTTGAATTATGTGGTACTATGCGAGGAAGTAAAACATGATAGTTGTGTTGCAAGTGAAAATGTTTTTGGGAAAGAAAGATTATTTGAAAAGTAAATTTGTAATATGATTGTTTTAAAGAAAAAAATTTACTCAAATTTTCATAATAATTTATAGAAATAAAAATATTTTCAAGTTGCCAAATCGGGGTGTTACATATTTCAAATAAATTACGTAAAAAATAGATTTAATGAACAATTTTTATTGATAAATTTTTGAGTCTGTATCTCGTGTTACACAATAATGAGTGTCACTTCCTTTGTTTTTTTTAGTAATTATTTGGTTTATGTAATGTTAAACCATACATATATAACCTATAAAGTCCAGGACAATTGGAAAATAGTAAATAGTTGGATTTCTTAATCATAATGTCAGTAGTTCGATTCTCATCATGCATATGATGGAAGTTTTTTTTATATCTATGGCTGTTGGTCAAATAACATTCTTGTTTCACACAACAAAGAATACATATATCAAACTAAACAATTTCATAAAATATGTTGAATTCAAAAGTATACTACACTAAATTCAATAAAAAATTAGCCATGTACCAAAAACAAATTCAAAAAATTAGCCATCATTCATTGTTACTTTCGTATATACTAGTTTCAATTTCAAATTTTGCACAATGAAAATATAACAGAAGACAACTAAAAAAATAAAATTGTCAATATTTGACAAGTTCAACATGATCAATGCCATTTAATGATTAAGAAGAACTAAAAGCTTAACTTCACTTTCTTTTTCCATTTAATTTTAAGGGTGTGCATCTCCAAGTTAACAATATAGTTGGTTTCAGCACTTGATAATGTGCACCACTTCATGAATGCTCTGAAAGGCCCTCATTTGTTTCTTTCCTGAGAATGATTGAGTCAGTGACACTTGGTTGTAGCAAGTCTGCAAGGGCATTATTACTTGCCGGTTTCTCAATATTCTCATTACCTTCAACCATTTCTATCAAATCTCTTGTTAAATATGCTGCTTCTGAGCTATCATTTGGTTTGTCTGGCTTTGGTACAGTACCATTCTCAAGCTGAACTACTTCTCTAGCTTCTTTCATGTGTGTTGCGTTGCTCGCATTGTGACTTTCTTCTACTGATTCAAATGCAACCATGGTTTCATTCTCGTTCAATTGGTTTTCAAAGTCTGCATTATTGCTAACCTTGTAAGACTTTTCGGAAGTTTCTTCGTCAGATTTTGAATTAGTTGCTTCAGTGGCCATTGGTTGTGGTGATTCCATAGAGATGCTAACATTGACCAAATTTTCCTTGTCCTTTTGATCTTCAACCAACTCCTTTGACTCACTTTGTGAATAATTCTCCCTTTGAACTTCAACATTCATATTGTTATCAATAAAATCTTCACCATTAATAGATGTCTCTTGTCTCATTGATGTTTGGGGTTCGTGTTCTCTTTGAACTTCTGAGGATGATTCAATCATCATAGAATTTGATGGCACCTGCTCGATAAACCAAAAAATGAATGTACGATGTAAATGTATTAATATATAAACACAAGTATATCAATTTTGAAGAATCAAACATTACTTTGTCATCCACTGATTCTCTGGATTTTTCATCCATATCCTCCAATGTGTTCTTCTCAACTAGTCCAATGGATTCCACAAAAGCCTCTTGTCTAATTTGGTGAGAAAAATTTTCTTCACGGTTCTCCTTATTCGTTGCGTTATCATGTTCTTCCTTATAGTTGACTTCTGAATCATTCATGTTGCCAAAGTAATTTGATTCTTCAATGGAATTCTCTAAGATATTAATCTGCTCCTGGTCAATGTCATAAGTAAAGTGCAAATAAAGGTTTCAAACTTATCTGATTTAATTTTCATTGGTGTGATAAAATATGAAAACAGAATATATTTTCTTTTATGAATTTGACAGTACACACAATTATATAGAGGTTTGAAAGAAAGGATAAAAGGATACGAAATCGGTCCTACTCTAGGAATTTTCTAGTGAAATATTTTTAATTATTGAGATCTATTTTAAAATCAATTATATTATTTTTTTTTGTTTTAGTATTTATTATCATATTAATATTAATGTTGTTTCAGTTTCTCTTTAACAGAGCAACAACTATATAATAGTTAATGTATAGTAGTATATTATATCATACAACAGCTGTATAGTTATTATATCATAAATTATTTGAGAACCCAACCGAAAAGAAACAAGGAAATCTTTATAACTTTACTAATGCTAAAATAAAGTATGTGCAATGCATAATATGGGGAGAGAGGTTCGATAACACAATATTTTGTTATATTTTATTTGTACACAATGAGTAAATTGTTTTCTTCCTTTAATTTTCCTTTTCCCAAGAACAACCCAAATAAGTTGTTTTCTAATACCTCATCAGTTCAAGTATAGAGTTCGTGACAAGTAAATTAGTATAGTTATTATTTCCGTTGCTCTTTATTAAGAGAGCAACAACTACATAATAGTTGACGTATAGTAGTATATTACAACATACTACACTATATAGTTATTATATCATACTCCCTCCGGTCCTATATATAGGACATACTTAACCATATTCCTCGGACCAAGAAAAGTAGTTAGTTTTATGAATTCTATGAGAATATATTGTAACATTACAATTTTACCCTCTCAACTTTTCTTGAAAAATTCACACTCATTAATGAACAACAAAAAATACATGCATTTAATAAAGGCAAAAAAGAAAAAAAACAATAAATGATGCATAGAAAATACAAAATGTCTTATATATAGGATCAAAGATTGCTTCTAGAATATGTTATATATATAGGAGAGGAGGGAGTAAATTACTACTAATGCTATTTGAAAGCCCAACTACAAAGAAACAAGCTAAGAAACTCTATATATTGACTAATGCATAAAGTATATGCAATGCATAATACGAGGAGAGAGGTTTTACAACGCAATATTTTGTTTTATTTTATTTGTACATAATGAGTAAGTTGTTTTGTTCCTTTATTTTTTCTATTCCCAAGAGCAATCCAAATAAGTTTTCCTCTAAGACCTCATTAATTCAAGTGTAGAGTTAATGAGAAGTGATGGTTGTATTCCGGAGGTTATTAGCCGTTGGAGGCCTTCTACACCAAATGATTCACTTGTGGGGACAAATACTCTTAGTGCACTTGTACATACTTTAGTTAAATTTTTAATATTATAAGTCATTTTTATTAATCTTTGTAAATTATGTTATTGTGATTAATTAATTTCTTTTATTATTTTTTTCAACATTTTCTACACAAATTAAACCCTTATAACCGAATCCCTTGATTTCAGTGATTATGTGATTCTCATCACACTCTGATTCTCTCAACTATGCACAGAATACTTACACTTTGATAATTGGAAAAGAAAAAGTTAAGGCTATATTTGACATGTAGGCAAAGGTAAATGGAACGAGATGTTATATCAATGTAACCTAAATGTTTCACTTAGCTTCATAATATCATATCTTATTCTCTTCTATCAATAAAACACCAAATTAGAGATAGAATAATGCTATGTGTTCTATCCATTTCATGCTATTCTTACGTGTCTACCAAATGCTGACTTAATTAGTTACATACATGGCCATGGCCAGTAGTTGCTTTATTTTTTTAACAGTTGTGAATAAGTTAAATATAATTATTATGAACGTATGAGTAATAGTAAAACCAATCAATTGAATCACGTACAACTTGGCTATTGTTGCATATTGATCTTGGCTATTGTGAATAAATTAAATACATACCAGAGAATGATTGAGGTCAACAGTATGTGCTTGATCAGTTATATCATCCATTAAAGGCTGAATGTTTTGAGGCACGGTGTCAGGTAAGCTTTCATCATTGGAAGTTTCTTGTGCCACATTGTCCATGTTAGATTGTTGGACACCTATATGCACCTGTTGATTATTAACTGGTGACAAAACCTCTGGCAATACGGATCTCGGTGATGATGCAACTGAGGAGGTAGAGGCTTCATCAACTGATTCTTGCCTCACAATTGATGAGTTCTCAATGTTATCTTGATATGTGGTTGCGGAGTTGTTTGCCTCATTGATAACCTCTGCCTCATTTATGAAATTCTCTGACATGATGCTCCATTCCTGTTGAATTTGAACAAATTTAAAGATTAGAAGGATATTGTTATCCTCGCCTCATTACCTATCGTGGAATAAAGGAAGCAAAAGGAAATGTTCAAGGGCAGGTTTTTTCACAAAAAAAAAAAGAAATTTTTTTGATACAAAAATAACTTTTGACTTTTACATGTTTGTTTGGCCAAGGTTATACAGTTTAACTCTTTTACTAATAATCAGAAGCAATACATATATGTGTGTGTGAAGTTCAACTTTTATGAGAAACCGTATTTTCGGTTTTTTTTAATAAAAAAAAAAGCAGCTTCTTCAAAGACTTGTGTTAATTATATTTTTTTAATGGTTGCACAAAACAAAAAATTGTTTCTGATTTCCATGGGAGTTATACAACCAAATTCTCTTTTTAATAATACTTTAGAATCACTTTTGTTTTTCTAGCATAAACAAAGTTGCAAAAGTAGTGCGACATAGTTTGTTCATTTGAGTTCACAAAGAAAGAACAATAAAGATGGGCAAATAAAAGTGTTTGTTTCACTTATAGTAACATAATTCTTTCATTTACCTCACATGCTACTTACCAAATTCATTGTATCGCATATTGAGTTCTCTTTAAAGAATGTTTTATAAAAAAATGCTTAGAAGGTGATGAACCAGAGAAAAATTGCCTACCTGTACGGTTGTACTAATACGTATATCAGGTATGATGTGACTATGATTTCAATAGTTGGGCCAGTTATGGTTTAAGTTGTCTAACAATTAGGTTAACTCTGAATTTTATTACGTAATAGCACCAATATGACTCACCTCTGATTTTTCTGAGAATGTTTCATTAGGTAAATTATCCACAGAATTATCCATCAACCCCTTCTGAGGTGATGTCACATGAAGAGATTTAGAAGGTTGAGGTGCTTCAGTTTCCCCTATAGAATTTTTCATATAACTGAAGATGTTATGCTCACTATTAGCTGCATAAGTTGGAGTATCTTCAGGCATATCTGATCTTGAAGAAAAAGAGCTCACATCAGCTACATTTTCTTCATCTATTTGTCCAAGAGAAGTCGGTGAAGTGGTGCTCCTTGAATTGTTGTTTCCTTCTGCAATATCCTCCTGACTAACTCCTTGTGCTTCTCTTCCATGGAAAGAGGCTCCCCACAATTCTTCACTGCCAGAACTAATATCTCTATCAATGTCCCCATCATATACTACAGAATCTCTATCACTGGTTGAATTAGTTTCATGAATCTCTTCAACTGTTGATGCTGGTGAACCAACTTCAGAAACTTCGACTTGTAAGTCAGAAGCTATTGAATATGTTGGGGTGTGACACATGCGCCTATCACAAGAAAACAAATCATGTTTCTTATCAAATGGAGATGGAATATGTTCTTCATTTGTACCAATACTAGTAGATGTTGGAAATCTAAGGTGCCTTTGATGATGAGGCTCATGAAACGACACTCTGGATTTTTCTTCATTTGAGATATTAGGAAATAAGTCTGGCTCAGTAGTATGATCTGACATTGATTTTGTGTCATGAGCATTCTTCACTTTCTCATTTTTCATGTCTGTTTTAAACTTTTCATCCTCTTCATGTGTATTTTTTTCTCCTTCTTTTGGTGCATTGTTTGATTGAAGTCCACTATCACTGCCTTTAGCGTACAACAGCTGGTCAATAAGCCAGTCATGATTTCCCTTATCTGCACATGTAATATACTTTCAATCAAAAACATTGTTTCTAAATAAACTTTACCACATCTTCCTTTTTAGCTGCCAATTCCTTTTGTTATTTCCTCTTTTACTACAAAGTAATAGATGTACATAGCCAAGTTTATTATAAATTATTTTTCATAAAGTAAGATTAACTTCATAAACCCAACTCATAATACAAAGCAAAGGCAATTAGACTCAACTTCCCAAAAAAAGACCAAAACTATGCATTTTAAGGCCAAAATCGTGTATATTTAGATTCCTAAACCTAAACTCTCTACTAGAATCTAGAATTTATCGATGTTGTCACATTTTAATTTAACTCATGAGTTTAACAACAATAGAGTTTTTATGAGTTAACTCATTTTTGTATCCTACAGCCATAAACCGGTAGGAGTTTAAGAGTTAGCTCGTGAGTTTGACAACGTATGATTAGGAGAAAGTAGGTGTCACCTGAAAGGCTTCTAAATCTTGGATATGCAAGCCTGTCTGAATACTTTCTCCTATTATTAAGGAAGAAATTGTTATCTCTTGATCCATGGTCTTCTTTGTGACTTGATGGGAAATTGGGGCCTAAACTGAAGCTTTCATGCCTGCAGAATGCCATGTCTTTCGGGTTAAATATAAATTCTTGATCAAAACTGTCTCGTTTGAGGTGAGGCCTTTCTTCAGAAAGATTAAAGGGAATGTTATATGGGCTTCTTGGTATAACAGATGGAGCAGAACCTGGTATTTCTAAGCCTTCGAAGTCAATTGAAGAATCAAGAGAATCTCTTCTTGTGATAAACAATGGTGCAATATGACTTGGATTAGTTGATTTTTTATCAGTTGGATTATTCTCAACTTGCCCCTTCATCAGCTTTCTGGCTCTTCTCCTAGCAATGAGAGTCTCCAACCTTCTATTTCTCTCTATCTCTGAAAACCCAAGATCCATGAGGTTTTTCTGATCATCCTCATTCCATTCTATAGCTTTGTTTCTATCCTCTTGTGCATCTTCCTCATCCTCATCATCTCCATCCTCTATTCTTTCTGTATCCATCTCCACCAGGTCTACCATTGAAGGTTCAGATCTTAAAGGATGCCTTCCAGAAGCCTTAGATTTTTCACCAGACAATCCATAATCCAATGAACACTCTCCTTTTTCATAAAACTTACCTTCTTTGTTCTCTATGTTTCTTTTAGTAAACTCATTATGAAACACTGCTGATAAATCCTTAGCCTTTTCTTCTAAGCCACCATATACATCCCATTTCTTACCTCTAAAATTTTTCCTTCTACTTGTTGCATTCTGTGATGGATACTTGTAAAGCATGTCCCCGCTCTCGCTGTTTGGAATGTTTTGATAATCTAGTTCAACTTTTTTCTGCTCTCCCTTATCCTCCTCACCCTCCTTTTTTTTGACATATTTGAGCTCAGTTTTCTCAGAACTCCAAAATATTCTTACAAAAATTGCAGCACATACAAGAAAAGGGGACAAGTAAGCCAAGAAGCTATAAATATAAGAAAGGAATAAATATAGAATGAAGAAGACCGACAAAGCTCCTGAAACCAAAGGATGCCTTTGAAGAAATGTGTAACTAGACTTAGCTAAAACATGAACTAATTTGAACAGATGAAGTAGAATGTCCTTTAAATTCAAACCCATCTTTGTCTCTGAATGCTGCTACAAAGGACAAACTAAAATGCTTTCAAGCTTACAAACATTTTAGTGATTCCTAGATTCAAACAAGGAACTACAATCATCACAATAAAATGTGACACAGTTTTTAGAAACCCCATTGAAGAAACATTTAAATAAATTAAGATTTTTCACCAAAGAAAAAAATTGTTCATAAACACTGACTAAAGATTGGCATTGTATACGAAGCTATTATTATGCAATTGGTGTTCTAGATGAAGAACAAATTAGAAAAAGAATGATAGATAACCAAAATGCAAAGTTTATGTGATTTGGTACTACTAGGTTCCTAGAAGCCATCCAAAAGATTGAAAAACTAAAGAAGGAATAACAGAGAGAAAGGAGGTCAACTAGCCCCCAAATGGTGGTCAGCAACAAACAAATGTTTGATCTTCCCCAACGAATGGTTAGCCGTTGAACTATGACAAATTATTTTCTTTTTAAGGATACATTTTGTTTGGCTGAAAAATTACTAGAATCCTTATATTTCGGAGTAACATACTGTTTAGTTATTTATGTACTTTTTTCTTTTTCAATATAACAACAACACAATGGCATCTGTTTTATGGTTGGAAAGGTAACTTTTTAAGGGAAAACTGCTTTCAACACGACTTGTCATGATGATATGGACATCTTTTCCAACCTTGACCATTGACTCTCTGAATTTAGTGAGTGTGTCACTGTGTTTAATCACCTCAGTAAAGATTTATTTCTTTAAAGGGATTTCACGACTCAATGAAATTAATGTCTATATGTTTTTAAGGTCATTTTAATGTAACACATCAGTCTTAACCTATGGCCCTCATAGATAATGTATTGAATTAGGGGTGTAAGTGGTCCGGTCCGAGACCGCGAGACCGCCCGGATCGAACCGGACCGGACCGAAAAATGTGGTCTGATCCGGTCTCACGGTCCGGTCCGGTCCCAAAAAAATGAGACCATACTTAAATGGTCCGGTCCACGGTCTCACATATTATTAGACCGTTCAGACCGGACCGGACCGATAGGATTTAATAATTAAAAAAAAAAAGCTAACAATATATACTAAAAAGTAAAAAACCTAGCCACCAAATACTGTAACTGTGCCCTTCGAAGCCATTCAGTAGAAACTTGCGATTGGAAACTTGTAGAGGGTGGATTCCATTCAGTAGAAGCCATTCAGTATTTCCGGTTTCCCTTCTCCTTGTCGTCGCGGTCTCCCTTCTCCTTGCCGTCGCCGTCGCTCGCTTCTCCTTGCCGTCGCCGTCACTCGCTTCTCTCTCCCTCCTCCTGCTCGATTGGTTCTCTCTCCCTCCTCCTGCGCGATCGGTTCTCTCTCCCTGTTGCTCGATTCGATCGGTTCGATCGGTTCTTTCTCCCTCCTGCGATTCGATTGGTTGTCTCCCTCCTGCCTGCGATTCGATCCCTGTTGCTGTGAGCCTCGCCGCCACCGCCGCTAGTCATGCTCGTTCCTCACTATCTCTCCTCCATGCGCCGCCGCCGCCGTTGGTTCCTGCCGCCGCCGCTGGTTCCTGCCGCCGCCACTTGATTTTCCCCTTTGTCTTCAATTAGGTTGTTTTGTTCAATTAGGTTTTTTTTTGTTCAATTAGTTTCAGCATTTTAATTTTTATTTAATGGTCTAAATAGACCGGACCGGACCGGACCGAATCGGTCTGGACCGATATGGTCCGGTCCGGTCTTTATACATAAAACACACTGAGACCGGACCGGACCGAACCATACTAATTTGATTGGTCCGGTCTCTAATGTCCGTCAAAGACCGGACCGGACCGGACCGTTACACCCCTATATTGAATTGCCTTAACTAAAAATAAAAGGGAGAGTTAAACCAAATAAATTTATTGAAATAATAAAATATACTATAAACCCTCATAAATTAAAAAAAAATGAGAAAAAATATGAGTGTACGGCTTTCTGTAACATCCTGATTTTCTTTTGTATTATAAATTTTGAGTTTTATCAAATTAAATGATTAATCCTTGTAATTAATTATTAAAGCGTTGGGTATTTTCATAAAGGACATTATATTATTTACGAAGAAATATTTTGCTAATATATTTTAAAGTAGGTTTATTTAAAATAATCACCTTATCTGAAAAATACACTTTACTTTGCTTTTGACATATTCAATAATATTAAATAATTTTTTTTTGGTAAAGAAAAAAAATCTTATTACCACTAAACAAAATGAATACACATAAAAGGCCATGAAACTATTCTTTGCGAGATATAGATTCCTCACCCCACGTATTATCCCTACACCCCATTTGAACAGTAAAATGACAGAAATACCCTTTATTTTTTTTCCAACACGGGACTCTCGGAATATTTTCTAAAGTATTTTTTCGAAAGATATCTCTCAGAATTTTGGACATTTTTCCGAGAGGTAACTCTCGGAAAATTCAGCAGAAAAAGAGACATGGCCACATGGGCAGACACTAGTGTTGCGAAAACAGAAACTTATTGCCTGCAATAGCTATGTGAAATTTTTGTAGCTTATCTTTCATAAAAAAAACTTATCACTAAAATAGATTTGTCTCTTCTTAACATTCTGCGTCTATTGCTTGTTGCATATACACTTGATGATATTTATTTAGTTGCATATATATCACATAGTAGATGGTATTGATTGACAAACACATGGTTCATAATAAACCGTGTGAATCATTAATAAAATCCAAGAAGTTGTTTCTCTTTTGAAGGGATTATTCATACTGGACTATCATTGCGAGCGACTTGAAGTCGCCAAGTGACATACTAGATATATGCATAGTTGATGCCCATAGTCATTCCAAAACCTAAAACTGATGAGAGTAGTATTGCATAAATTCAGTCTATGCTAAACTTGTGCAGATGGTACAGCTGCAAATGGTGAAAAGATTTGACCTCTTCATTTTTTTTCTCTTTTTTGCTAATTTTTTAAAATTCTGAAAGGTACCTGTTGGAAAATTCTTCACTTTTTCAACAGGTACCTGTCGGAAAATATTCCGAGAGTCCCGAGTCGGAAATTTAATGAAGGATAAAAATGAAATTTCACTGTTTAAATTGGGGTGTGGGGATAATAGTTGGGGTGAGAATTCCATTTCTCATTCTTTGCCACCTTCTAGGAAGGGTTCAGGGAAAAGGAACATGCCAAGGTCCAAAATAAACTCTTGCCACCTTCTAAGAAGGGTTCAAGAGGTTACTTGAACAACAAGAAACTAAAGTTCCATAGAGATCCTGTCAACTAAGACCTTATTAGGCCAAGACCGAAAATTAGGAAAACAGTTATCAATTCTAATTGCAAACTCTCTTCGAATAATCTTGAAAATGCAATCTATAGGTCTTCTTTGATCATTGAAAATCCTATAGTTCCTCTCCCTCCAAATATGGTAAATAACCGCAGTCACCAATGCAGTAACACATTGCCTTCTTTTCCTATCACCAAAGGCATACTTCAACCACCTAGTCTAGTTCAAGTACATGTAAGGTCCCTGGTCAATTCCCAACCAATCATAGCAGCAAAATAAAAGCTCCTTGCTCCAAGAACAATAAAAAAAGAGATGGTCTCTGGATTCTGCAACGGCAAGGCATAGACAGCAATGATTTTGTGTAATAAACCAATTCATATTAAAGAGTTTGAATTTTGTCGTGAGCCACAAGCCAAAAATTGAAATTATGTTTTTGAACAGAAACATGATTCCAGATAGCCTTATGCAAAGGAAAAATGGTTTGAGCACCAAGCAGGAATTGTAACCTGATTTAGTCGTGTACACACCATCAGGAGCACCAGTCCAAAGATCAGCCTGAAAACCTGCACTTAATCTGTCCTTGATTTTGATTAACTGATTCCAGTGCCAGCTAGAATATGAGGATGCGGTGCATAACCAGAACGATTGATCTTCGATGTATATGGAGTGCATCCATCTCACTCAAAGGTAGTCCTTTTTGGCTGGCAAATTCTAGACTTGTTTACCCACAGCTGCAGCATTCCAAATAAGATTGTCCTTAACATTTAGACCTCCAAACATTTTAGGTCTGCAGATGTTAGACCAGGAGACTTTGGCTTTGTAATGACCATGTTCTTTTGTACCCCACAGGTAATCCCTACATCTCTTTTCTATCTCCTTGATAACAGCTTTAGGAATTATAAAATAGGAGGCTCAGTATGTATGCAAATTCATCAGAACAGAATTAATCAGACAAACCTTACAAAGAATGACAGATTCCTTGATTTCCAAGTCTCAATCCTCTTTGTGACCTTGTCTGCTAGTACTTGACATGATGCAACATTCCATTTCTTAGTCAGCAGAGGGATACCAAGATATTTACAAGGAAACACACCAATTTTGAAACCTATATTGGTTAGAAGCCCTTGCTTAACTTCAGGATTGGTTCTTGCAACAAACAGAGATGATTTATCTGGGCTAGCTTCTGTAACACCCGCAATTTTCCCCATTTTAATAATATGATTTTTGGCGATTTCTGATTGGTAGATTCTTTTTAAATGGAGAGAAAAATATTATTTGGTTTATAATGACACGTGGAAATGAGGAAGTTGTTTTAAATTGATTAAATATTTGATCTTGGAATTTTATTGATTTAAATGATTTATTTTGTGATTTGGAGAAGTGATTGTTTATTGGTTTCCTTGATTTATTTAACTTTGAAAATTCATAACTTTTGACTGGAAGATCGGAATATGACAAATTTACAGTCAAAACGATCGTAATAAAATGTAGAATTTATTTTTACACTGTTTGGAATTTAATTTGGCAGTTCACGAAATTGTTATATTTTGTGAGAATTTATAATGTTTTATTTAGTAGGAAATTTTATTATTGAAGAAACCGCAATTGGTGGTTGGAGAGACTTAGGAACCCTAGGAAAACACCTAGAAGGGGGGGTTGAATAGGTGTTGAAGCTACCTTGAAAGATTTTCGAATGAAACAAATCGAAACAATCAAAACAAATGATTTTTGCAAATTCTACAACACTTAATCGATTAACCTGCAATTTACTCGATTAAGCAAGTCGTGTACTCGAGTATTACTTGCAGAAACCAGAAAAATCAAGTTTTCATTCGAATACGAAAATCAATCAATTCACATGCAAGATCAGAGATTCAGCGGAAAAGATTAACACCTATATTCTTATTGATTAACCTAGTTATGAAAATGATTTTCCCTTTATCAATTTGAACAATTAAAGATTCAATTCAATCAATTATGAATATCAATCTTTCTAGGTTTTCAACCAAGAACGCAATCAAATGACTTGAATATAAAGAGTAAGGGTTTAGAGATACGACACAGTGATTTATCCTGGTTCACTTTCACCCACTTGAAAGCTACATCCAGTCCCCTCTTCAACCAAGAGAGATTCTTCACTATGAGGAATTAGAGTTCTCAAATTACAAGTGATTGCCTCACAAGACTCCCTTCTTGCTAGCTTACAAGAGATAACCGACACCCTTGCCTTGTAATCCTATTGATCTTCTCTCTAATCTAACCTCTACCCCTTGTTGATAATCGACACAACAAGTCTTCAATTGCTTGATGATAATCCACACATCAAGGCTTCTCCTTGCTTGATTCACAACCAAGACTTCTTCTTCTTCTTCAATAAGAATGCACTTGCTTGATGATAAAATCGACACACCAAGACTTCTTGTTTGTTGTAGTGGCTTGCCTTCTTGCAAAGATTACAACACAATAGAAAACACAAAACAATCCTATGAATCTCAATCAAGAGTTATGACAATTCACCATAAGAGATTCAAAGGTTCTTGATCAAAGAATATGAAAATATGAGAACTTTGATCTTTAGAAAATGAGAGAGAATAGAGTGGCTTGATTCTTTGTAAAACTTGTATGAAATGATTCTTATTGATCACAAATAATAGGAAAAGGTTTATATAGAATACCCAAAAGTTGTAGCACTTGAAAACTGATTTTGAGAAGTGAAAAACGTATTTTAAAAATCAGTTCAGCAGTACTTAATCGATTAAGTTGCAGACTACTCGAGTAGTACTCGATTAAGTTAGTCACTTAATCGATTAAGTTGGTACTGCACATGTTCAAAACTTGTTTTCTCAAAATCCAACCTTTCCTTTAAAACCTTTAAGCCACCTATTGATTCTAGGTTAAGTGAAAACTCAAATTATGATTAAATCATGACTTATGAATGAGATTCACTACCCTCTATAATAATCTACCCAAATAAAAAACCTATGAAGCTTGAGAGGCAAAAGATAAAAGAAATACAAATACACTCAAACTTAGGTCTTCATGAGCTTGCTTTCTCTCTTCTTCATTTGATGTTTGTTGTTGCTTGTTGAGCTTGAAACTTGATCAACACTTGTAGCTTGTTCAAAAACACTTTGTCATTATCAAAACATTCATCATGTTCATCATGGAACTAACAATCTCCCCCTTTTTGAAAATGACAAATCATGTTTTGAATTTGATTGAAGTTGTTGATGCTTGAAACATTTGATCACTTGAGAAGACTCTTTCTCCCCCTCAATCAATGCTTTAACACTTGAATCCAATTGAGATAGAAGCTTGATTCTCCCCCTATCTTAAACAACTTAGCTCAATCAATGCTTTAACACTTGAATCCAATTGAGATAGAAGCTTGATTCTCCCCCTATCTTAAACAACTTAGCTCAACCTACATAAAAACAACAAAACAACCGTTCTCCAAATATAATATCATATATCTCCCATGTTTCAAAACATACCATTTCTCCCCCTTTGAGAAACATTTCATTCAATTCAAAACATCATATTTCTCCCCCTTTGGCATTATCAAAAAGTAATATATACCAATTGAAATATAACATCTAAGCCAAGGTAAGAAATCAATGATCATTTCTTTACAACATTGATACCAATTGAACAAATACAATAGAGCTATACTTTGAAATGTGATATCAATTGGCAAGAGAATATAACAATGAAATATAATACCAATTGAGAACTAAAAAGATCATAATATCACTTAACAAAGAAGATATCAATTGTAAAGAAGAATCAATAATCACAAAAGCATGATAATCAACTAATAATCTCTCAATGATACAAATTGAATTAACTAAACATTTAGAAAAGTAATATCAATTGAGAATATACCAATTTAGATAATATATCAATATCAAATATTACCACTTTGTAGAACATTCACTTGAGATGCAAGTGTGATACCAATTGAAGATGTGAATATAGACGTTCATAATTGAGACCAATTGAGAGCATGTGTCATTCATTTGCATCTTCAATCAAACCTACAAAACAATCATACTTTGCTTTTTGGTATCCAAATGGTTTTGGATCCATTTTTGTTAGTGTAGGGACTTTCACCCTTTTTCATCCAAACAAAATTTCCTTTAGGTATACCATGCACTTTAACATAACACACATTTGAAGTATGTCCATGAGTACCACAATAGAAACATGTTGGAGGATTTGAAAAATCAACTTTATAAAAATCAACAACATTTCTATGAGATTTACTCTTAGCATTAGTATAACCCAAACCAAACTTGTTTGAATTTTCTCTTTGAAAATTTAACAATGTGCGCAATCTAATATCACAAATGGTGAAACTTGCAAGCTTATTTTTCAAAATAGCATTTTCATCTTTAAGCAACTTGCAATTCTCACAATCAACCACAATATTCACTCTACTAGCACAATCACAAGAAGAACTAGCATAGATAAGATCAAGAGTTTCATTTTCAAGATTAAGCTCATCAACTTGTTTTTGAAGATCTAAAATCTCTTTTTGATGTTTCAAAATGAGCTTCTTTCTTTCATTGTTTTTCAAAGCTAGTTTTTCAAGTTGTTCATACATTTCTTCATAAGCATTATGTAACAATTCATATTTAGAAGAAATTTCGGATTTAGATTCACTTACATTGCTATCCTCGCTTTGATAACTTGATTCATCATTTGAACTTTGTTCTTCATCATCTACTAGAGTTATCAAGTTGAGACAAGCGGCTTCTTCATTATCCAATGAACTACTCGATGTGCTTTTCTTGTCATCTTCATCACTATCCCAAACTATGTATGCTCTTTTAGATTTAGAATTCTTCTTGTCTTTCTCCTTCTTCTTGAGATACCTAGAGCATGAATACTTGAGATGTCCGGGCTTTCCACATTCATGGCAAACTACACCTTCTTTTGAAGTTTTGGTCTTATAGTGTGGGGAATCCTTCTCTTTACTTTTGTCCTTGTTCAACCTTCCTTTTCTCCTTAGAAACTTGTCAAACTCTTTTAACAAAAGTTTCATATCTTTTTCATCAACATCGGAATCGGAATCTTCACTATCATCATCATCGGAACTATCTTTCTTTTTATATGCACTTTTGACTCTAAGAGCAAGTCCTTTCCTTGATTTGTTCTTATCCGACTCTTCATTGATACTTAATCGTCCAAGCTCCATTTCATGTTCTTGAAGCTTTCCGAAAAGTGTTGCTAGATCCATAGCATCCAAATTTTTAGATTCAACAATAGCCGTTACTTTTGGTTGCCAATTGCTGTCTAAATATCTCAACACTTTGTTAGAAAGTTCACCTTGTAAGAAATTCTTACCAAGAGCAATTAAATGATTTATAATGTGAGTAAAACGCTTTTGCATATCATTTATAGATTCATTTGGAAGCATAGTAAATAACTCATATTCACGCATCAAAGCATTCAATCTAGCTCTCCTAACCTCACTAGTTCCTTCATGAGTCACTTGTAAAGTGTCCCACATTTCCTTAGCACTAGAACATTGAGAAACTCTAAAGAACTCGTCATAGGATAAAGCGGATGTGATGATATTCTTTGCTTTATAATCATATTGTACTTTCTTTCTATCATCATCCTTCCACTTATCCTCGGGGATCAATTGTTCTACACCTTCAACTAAACTAGAGGGGATATGAGGACCTTTTTCAACTACTTTCCAAATTTCACTATCTATGGCTTGGATAAAGATTTTCATTCTAACTTTCCAATATGCATAGCCTTCTCCGGCAAACAATGGAGGACGACTTATTGAAGCACCTTCACCACCAAAGGGATTCATGGAACCCATTGCGATTTTCTTAAAGGATCTTTACGAAAAAGCTCTTATGCTCGTGTCTTTCGACCGAGCTCTGATACCAAATGAAGAAACCGCAATTGGTGGTTGGAGAGACTTAGGAACCCTAGGAAAACACCTAGAAGGGGGGGTTGAATAGGTGTTGAAGCTACCTTGAAAGATTTTCGAATGAAACAAATCGAAACAATCAAAACAAATGATTTTTGCAAATTCTACAACACTTAATCGATTAACCTACAATTTACTCGATTAAGCAAGTCGTGTACTCGAGTATTACTTGCAGAAACCAGAAAAATCAAGTTTTCATTCGAATACGAAAATCAATCAATTCACATGCAAGATCAGAGATTCAGCGGAAAAGATTAACACCTATATTCTTATTGATTAACCTAGTTATGAAAATGATTTTCCCTTTATCAATTTGAACAATTAAAGATTCAATTCAATCAATTATGAAAATCAATCTTTCTAGGTTTTCAACCAAGAACGCAATCAAATGACTTGAATATAAAGAGTAAGGGTTTAGAGATACGACACAGTGATTTATCCTGGTTCACTTTCACCCACTTGAAAGCTACATCCAGTCCCCTCTTCAACCAAGAGAGATTCTTCACTATGAGGAATTAGAGTTCTCAAATTACAAGTGATTGCCTCACAAGACTCCCTTCTTGCTAGCTTACAAGAGATAACCGACACCCTTGCCTTTTAATCCTATTGATCTTCTCTCTAATCTAACCTCTACCCCTTGTTGATAATCGACACAACAAGTCTTCAATTGCTTGATGATAATCCACACATCAAGGCTTCTCCTTGCTTGATTCACAACCAAGACTTCTTCTTCTTCTTCTTCAATAAGAATGCACTTGCTTGATGATAAAATCGACACACCAAGACTTCTTGTTTGTTGTAGTGGCTTGCCTTCTTGCAAAGATTACAACACAATAGAAAACACAAAACAATCCTATGAATCTCAATCAAGAGTTATGACAATTCACCATAAGAGATTCAAAGGTTCTTGATCAAAGAATATGAAAATATGAGAACTTTGATCTTTATAAAATGAGAGAGAATAGAGTGGCTTGATTCTTTGTAAAACTTGTATGAAATGATTCTTATTGATCACAAATAATAGGAAAAGGTTTATATAGAATACCCAAAAGTTGTAGCACTTGAAAACTGATTTTGAGAAGTGAAAAACGTATTTTAAAAATCAGTTCAGCAGTACTTAATCGATTAAGTTGCAGACTACTCGAGTAGTACTCGATTAAGTTAGTCACTTAATCGATTAAGTTGGTACTGCACATGTTCAAAACTTGTTTTCTCAAAATCCAACCTTTCCTTTAAAACCTTTAAGCCACCTATTGATTCTAGGTTAAGTGAAAACTCAAATTATGATTAAATCATGACTTATGAATGAGATTCACTACCCTCTATAATAATCTACCCAAATAAAAAACCTATGAAGCTTGAGAGGCAAAAGATAAAAGAAATACAAATACACTCAAACTTAGGTCTTCATGAGCTTGCTTTCTCTCTTCTTCATTTGATGTTTGTTGTTGCTTGTTGAGCTTGAAACTTGATCAACACTTGTAGCTTGTTCAAAAACACTTTGTCATTATCAAAACATTCATCATGTTCATCATGGAACTAACAATTATGATTTTTAAGTATTATGTATTGTATTGAAAAAAATATTATTTTCTCCTGTCTATATGAGGTGCACGGTTTTGGCATATATTTTTATGCATTTGAATTTTGAATTTTAAACTAGGAGACATCTATTTATTAATGCACAAGTCCCTAGGACAACCCAATTAATACCTCTTATCTCTTAAACCACCTTCAATGAAACTAGCATTTAATTACCCTATCCTCATTAGATTTCCAACCAATGCATGTCATCACATTATTTAATTACCCTATCCAATATTAGTTAAACCTAAACCTACCCATACCCTACTAAATTAATATTCCTATACATAAAATAAATTGCTAAATTCTACCCCATGTATATATCATAAAACCGTGGGAGTAAGAAAGAGTGGGAAGACTCTTGAATTGTTTTGACCCCATTTTAATCAAACAAACCCCACCCCTCCTTATTTCTATAAATACCCCTTATACCCCCCCACCCACACATTCTTGCCTTCATTCATTCTTACAAAAAAAATAAGAAGATAGGGAGAGAGAAGAAGGGAGGCCGAGAGAGAAGGAGCAAAAGGAGGAGGGAGCTCTTGCATTTTTCAACCCATTTTCATTCATCTCCCTCAGGTATTGACTTGATGCTTCTTATTCTTCTTCTTTCTCATTTTTATTTTCGGTTTTCCCATGTGCTTTCAAGGAGGTTTTGTTGTTTCATGAGCATAAAGCTTTTGCATGTATGTTTTTAACCTTCCTTATGATTTTCTACACTTGTTTATGTTTGGATTCAAGCTTGAAAACAAAAATGGACATGCAACCACTAAATAGGGCTCACGGTTTTTAGCCCCTTTTTATCTAAATAATTTTTGAACTTTGATTCGTATTTTTATGTTGAAATATAAGATGAAATGTGATACTCTTGAGATATTTGAAGTTGATTTGCAAAATTTCCTTTTGATTTCTTTATGCATGTTACGGTTAGAGTTTATTTTGGGGAAAATGAGTTTGTTTCTTTGTGCATGCAATTGATTCATGATTTGTGGTAATTATTTAATATATTTTTGAGTTCTAAGTTTGATTTCAAGAAAAGTGAAATTGTGACTTAGTGTAACATCCCTAATTTTAATCCCTAGTATAATTATAAGTTTCATCGAATTAAATATTTGTTTCTTGAAATAAATTATTTAGTTGTTGGGTATTTTCCTAAAATACATTATGTTAATTACGAAAGGGTATCTGATTACATTTAAAGTGATTTTCTTTTAAAAGAAAATTTATCATATTTTAATAATGCTAAACATTTTGAGATACTTTACTAAAATCTGATATACTCAATAATGAACTATGGTTGGTGTTTTCAAATATTTGACTCTAGGACATTCTTAAAAATATATTTACTTATTTGATTTGATGACTAAATTCTATTTTTAGATGCTCATAAAAATAATATTGATTTTTATTTACTAAAACTAATGAATAAAAGTAAGTTAAACAAAAAAAAGAAAAGAAAACGTGTGTTGTGTATTTTCTTTGGGTTGAAACCCTATTCGTTACCTTCCTTATGCCTCCTGCGCCGTCAACCCCCCTTCTTGGTTCTCTTTCATTGTTTCCAACCCCTTCGCCCTCACTAGAAGCTTTCTCTCTCTCCCTTCTAGTGGTCCAGCCGCCAGCCTCCCCTCCCCTTATTTCTTCTTATTCGTGTTGGTTCCCCATTCTCTCTTCCTCCGGCACTTCAACTCTTTCCACCGTCGTCCCTCGCGTCTCTCTCTCATCGTTCTTTCTCCGCCCTTCGTGCCGCTGCCGAGCACCGTTGAAGTCGCGCCGTCGCCGTCGAGCTCGTTTTCTCCCTAGGTCGCGTCGCCATCACTGTTGCTTGAAGCTCGCATCGCGTCTGCTGCCATGGACCAAGAGGTCCCTGTTCGAGCTCTCCTCGCCGGTGGTGAACGCTATTGCCGCTGGTCTTGGAGATCACGCCGCCGCTGTTGCCCAAGGAATGGGTGCTGATGCTGCTGTGTCTTGCTGTTGCTGCTGTTCCCTTCTCATATGCTTGTTGTTGTGCCCTGTACCAGGTCGGGATTATGTCTGAACCGAACATATCATCTCTGTTCCTTCAAATCGAAGTTGAGGGTAAATCCCTAATACCCTTTTAACTATTTTATGTTGCATTTTAAAAATAATAATAATAATATTAATAATATTGGTAGAAATTATTTAGTGTTAAATTGTTTTGGAAAGTTAGTGTTTTGAAAACCTTATAATTGTTTTGGGAAATTTGATGGTATTATGATTTTTTATTTAAAATTAATACATTGTTGTTGATAATAACTCAGTTAGTTGCTTTGACTTGTGGTAAATATCGGGTTGATGATTATGTCGAACAATTAGTTTTAAAAGTGTTTTTGTTAAATGCGTTGGGTTCCTAAGTAATTGAGTTGTAGGTTAGTTGGGCTGGATTGTCCCTGAACTAACAATGCACCAATTAAATAGGAATTCGATATATGTTCGACATACGTTAATTCGGGTTAAAGGTTTTAACTTCGATTTTGAATTGAAAGGAAGTATGATTGCCTGAACGTTAGAAATGCAATTTGAACTTATTTTGGATCGAGGTATTTCCTTTTAATTCGGAATTAATACTGTCAAGTAACGTTAACATTTGATTTTTTTGTAAGTTATTATCAAAGTTACGTGATTTTGGTTTGTTTTGAAAGATTATACTAGTTCTGAAAGTTAAGGTGTTTTTAATAAAGAAACGTACTATTTTATCGAGAAGCAATGGTTTTAAGATTAATTTCTATTTGATTTTGATTTATGAACTTTAATTAAATGTTTTTGAAATTAACTTGTTTCGTTTTTCAAGTTAAAGTCCTTTTTCGTAAAGCGCATTATATTGATTATTGTTAAATTCGTATGACCTGGTTAGACGACGAAGGACTTTAGGATTAGCACAAGTGAAAGCACTGAACCGCGCTATGTTGGGCATCACTATATGAAAGGAATCAGGTTTATGGAAACACAATGTAAGTGGTGTTTTACCTTGCTTTAGAGAGTCCTTTCTAATTAGTTATAATACCTGCTAATAATATATGGGTATGTGTGATTGAATCTCAGGGTAATTAATCGAAACTAAAAGTAAAGGATAAAAATAAACAAAAGAAAATCTAATTGGATAGCGTGATTTGAAATATGTGTTTTAAGTGCAAATTGTAAATATGCTAATTAAAGATAAAAAGGGGAAATTGAATTATAATAGAATATGTGCTGTAACACCCCAAAATTTTAATTCCCGATTAATGAAATGTTAATTATAATTTAATTATAATTAATGGTTTCTATGATAATCCTTGATTAAAATGTGTTCATGTGACTAGCTTAGGTGTGTGAAATTATTTAATAAATATAGTAATGTATAAAATAGGAGTTTTGCATATTAGTCCCTGGGTAGGGACCTAGAAGCAATTATAGGAAAGGTTTTGGAGGGAAAGTAAATAAAATAATTATTTTTCAAAAATCTGGGCAAAACACTCGAGTATTATTCTGAATACTCGAGTATTCTGGGTCAAACTGCACGAGTTAGTGCGTTTGATGAGTCACCATGAACGATTCCCTCTCCTTGACACGAATACTCCATCATCAACAGCTCGAAGGCGTCGTGTCGTCCTGCATGGGCCTTCTCCATGTCTATAAAAGCTCAGCAACATCGAATTTGTGAAGAATTTGGCTAAGTTTGGGTTTGTTGATGAAGTCAGGGTTTAAGATTTGTTGCCTTCGATTCTCTTTCAGTTCTGAGTGTTAGGGCTTGAGTGATACACGAATACAAAGCTCACATCTCGAGCTTTGTATAAACACCAAAATCGTGAGGATTGAGTGAGTGTGGTGGAAGATTCAAGGAGTTGAAGTGAAGTTGTTTCTGTCAAGCCTTGGTCTGGGAGCTTACTTTGATCATTGATTCTGGTAAGCTCACGAATCCTTGAGTCTCAAATTCAGTTTCTTTAGTGAGTTCATGTTGTATAGAGTCTAGAAAATCTAATTTCCCCAATTCTATTCTCTATTTCATGTATAAACCAATTCCACTTTGGTGTTGCACTCAAAATGCTCTGCATATGGTGATTGAAGTTGGTCTGAGAAGTTTGGAGCTTTGTTCTTGTCAATTCCTGTTTGATTCACGTCTGAGAGGTAAGGGGAAGTAATTATATTCACTAGATAGAGATTAAATTCCATGAATTGTGTTAGAGAGCCACCAAGAGGCTCTAAGGGCTTAGATTGAATAGGAACTTTGGTTTGGAGACCAATCCATGCTCTAAAACTGTGTTGAGCAAGTTCTATATCATGCATGCAAGCTTAAATGAACTTTACCTTATGAGTTTTATGCATATTATGCAATTTGAGGTGTTGAGTTGTTAAAATGTGCATTTTATGCATAATTGTTGGATTCTTTGTCAAATCTGTGTTTTGATATGAAATGAATGTTGTAACATGTTCAAATTATGTTATGTGTGCTCTGTTGATCCTTGGAATGGACTGGAAATGAGTAGAAATGAAATTGGTATGATAAAACTAAGTTTTCAGTGTAAACTGTTGCGAAACACTCGAGTAATATACAGGGTACTCGAGTAAAACGTTTGAAAAACAATGTAAATGAAGTTAGAACACTCGAGTATCATGTCTACTACTCGAGTATCGAGCATGACCTGAGGACAAGTTAAGGCCAACCACTCGAGTCATTCAAGGTCACTCGAGTATTCTGGAAATCAGGATGAACACTCGAGTAACCTATGGACTACTCGAGTAATTTATTGAATTTGAAACCCAAATCCTCAGAAAGTCATGAACACTCGAGTAATCTTAAGAACACTCGAGTAAATCTGGAAAAGTTGGAGAACACTCGAGTGTACTGAATTTTACTCGAGTAAATTACCCAGAACCTGAAAACACCATTTTCAATTCTGACTTAATTGATTAAGGAATGATTAATAATAGTTCAAGGGATCAAGACTTAGAGAAATTGATTAATACAAATAGATCGTTTGGTGACGGTCCTTTTTGATAAAGAAATAAGCCTAGGTGGCTTGTAAAGTATTAATCAATTTCCCTTAAGTCCAAAAGATAAAATGCATTTATTCTGGAGTTTGGATGGTAGGACGTATATCATGTTTTTGGTAAACATGTGGAGGGCCTCTGGGAGTGCCAATACGCTTGCTTGATGACACGTCGTTGGCGTGGTCGGCTGAGTAGATGCCGATATGGTTATACCGTTTGGATGACGGTCCGTTTGGATGACGGGATATGCTCGGGTGGCATGGATTCCAAGCTTGTCGTGTACATTCTAGGTGAATGTACGAATTGTTGTATACCTAGGAATACAACGCACTGTTGAGTGCTGGGTTGTCAAGGATGGACGTCAGAGAGTGACATAGTATGATGGAGATAGGCTTGAGAGCTAAAGTCATGCATCATGCCATTCATTTAAATTAATTGTGATAAATGAAATAAGTGTGAGCATCCTATGTGCATTAATTATCTGCTAAGTGTTATATGTGAGTGTTGTTAATTGATTCATATTTACATACTCATATTGCACAATTTATTCTCTGTTGATTATGTGTATAGAATTGCTTACCCCTATGCCCTTGTAGGTGATGTCTCGTTACATTGCTTGCATCGAGATCCGGCCACTTCCTAGTGGCACATGGATCTATGAGGACCATCGTGCGGTGTTTGAGGGAGAGGTAGAGGTTACCTTCTACCACCCGAACCCGTTGATCCGATTCCGTCCTCGTAGATTTAGGATTCCCATCATATTCGCTATGCATGTACCCCCGTTTTACACTTACCATGGACCACCTCCCATGCGACCAGCTCGCTCTTATCATAGTTTTCGTTTTCGACCTATCCGCTCTCACCCTTTTACCTCGAGAGTCGTCCGCGAGGAGACTCCCCCTTCTGATCCGAGGAGCCCAGTCAGGGTTTCACCATCACCTGACCCGGTACCCAGTGGTAGGGTACACTCTCCCTCGGATGAGATCGAGGAGGATCCGGTGGAGGACGAGAGTGGGAGCGAGCCTGTCGTGCATTCTACTGGGAGTGATTGGAGGGACGATGATCCCTAGGTATGTTTATAGGGTATATGATGAGGATCAGAGGATCCGATGTTGTGGAGGCTGTGGAGGATACTTTGCTGCTGCTGTGATGATGATGATGCTACTACTTGTGTTTTTGGAGACTGCTACTACTACTACCACATCTGATGCTGCCAGATCTACGTGATTACCCCTAGAGTTGTATTTTGGTTATGTATATATATTGTAGATATACTTTTGGAATACTCTAGGGCTATAGTTACACTGATGTAGATCTGTTTTTATGGACTTGTACTTCTGGGTCTTGGAGACTATCATGATGGGACTATGCATTATGACTCTTATTATATATATAAAACCTATGTTTATATTACTATCAGTTGCATAGTCCAATAACTTCCGCTTACTCTGATTTAATCTATTTAAGAGCTCGGCTATAAATATTATTTGATGGTATCGGTCTTATCGAACAAAGCATGGGTAACTTTACTTACTTGTATGATACAAAGATGTTTCCAAAGAGCGAATGTTACCCTATTTGTGAAAAGGTTTTAGAGATCGCCGAACTCGATACAAATGTTTTGAAATGGTTTAGAGCTTATTCTCCAAGAATTCCAAATGACGATTTGTGCACCCGCTTTAAAATAAAATTTTATTTCAGTTATTTTCTTAACACTCACAAGTCCATATATTATCCAATATAATAGCTTAAATACTATATTATATTTGGGTAATTCGGAAGGGTGTCACACTTAGTGGTATCAGAGCAAAAGTCAGATCCTGTAATAGTGGAAGTAGTTCAGAAAGGTAGTCATCAACATCAAGCAGGTATCTCCAAAACATTTATATTACTTTGAATGTTATTATTTTTGCTTGTTGAGGTTTAAATACCCTTGATTTGTTTGTATCTTGTCTCTTTTGAGTACAAGACGCAATTGATTGTAGATTTAGAAGTTTAAGATAGAGCCGTAGTATAGGTAGTGTAATGGAAGTTTCTTTAGTTCAACATATGTGACCATAAGCCCATAGCGCAGGTCTAATATGGCAACTAGAAACCAAAATCACACCAACGTGATGCTAGAACGAATCACCACGGTGTTGGAAGCTATGCAACGGCAGTCTCAGCAACCATCTCAACCGGTTAACCCGCCTCATCAGTGTAATGTGGGTAACGCTGAGGCGAAGACTTTGGCTGATTTTAGGAGTTGCAATCCGCCAAAGTTCGAAGGAGGATTTAAGCCGGAAGAAGCAAATAAGTGGATTCACACTATGGACAAGATTCTGAGGACGTTGGAGTGTTCGGATGCTCAAAAGGTG